>CM040429.1:62860357-65681911 GCA_022702705.1 Papilionanthe hookeriana x Papilionanthe teres
ATCACCTAAATGATTTGAGGATCGTATTTGAGCGATTACGTCAATACAATCTAAAGATGAATCCCATAAAGTGCACTTTCGGTGTTACCTCCAGGAAATTTCTAGGATTCATTGTCCATCATCGGGGAATCAAAATCGACCCAGAAAAGATTAAAGCGATATTAGAAATGCCTCCTCCTAGAACCTTGAAACAATTACAATATTTTTAAGGAAAATTAGCTTATCTGAGACGCTTTATATCCAATTTGCCAGGAAAGTGTCTACCCTTTTTGAGCCTACTTTTAAAGGATGTCACATTCTTTTATGGAGAGTCGTGTCAACGAGCTTTCAAAGATATTAAATGATATCTAACGACACCTTCTGTTTTGGCAGCCCCTATCCCGGGTAGACCATTATACTTTATACTGCGGCTTTAGACGAGTCTCTCGGGGCACTACTTGCCCAAGTCAATGATGAGGGTAAAGAGAACACACTCTACTACCCGAGTCGATGTCTAATACTCGACGAGTAAAGTATCCTCCTATTGAAAAACATTGTCTAGCTTTGGTTTTTGTCGCTCAAAAGCTTAGACACTACATGTTATCTCATAAGGTCAACCTAATTTCAAAAGTTAACCCACTACAATATTTGATGACCCGACCAACACTTTCAGGATGCTTAGCAAGATGGTCGATGATACTATTGCAAATTGATATAACTTTTGTGCCCCTTCGGGCTATCAAAGAGCATATTCTCACCGATTTTCTCGCAGCTCACCCACTGCCTACTGAGTCCCCGCTCAATGACAAATTACTAGATGAACAAATAGTACAAATAGAGCAGCCCAGTGCCAGACATTGGGAAATGTACTTCAGCGGAGCGTCATTAGCCCGAAGAGACAAAGGACAACAAACAGCGATACCAGGCAAAGCAGGAATCAGTTTAATCTTCGTGACTCCGGATCAGGCGATGTTGAGATTCTCCTATCACTTATCAGAGCTGTGTACCAATAATGAAGTAGAATATGAAGCTCTAATCACAAGTTTGGAATTAGCAATAATAATGGAAATAACATACATTGCCATTTATGGCGATTCACAACTCGTCATTCACCAAGTGGCAGAATAGTATAAAATTCTGAAAACAGGGTTAGAAGAATACCATCGGTACACAATGAAGCTAGTCAAGTAAATTCTGAGTGTGATATTCTATAGGATTCCTCAAGCGGATAATGCCCACGCGGACGCTTTAGCCAAACTCGCTAAAGAATTGGCTTGTCCACCCGAAGATTCCATATATATTACAGTACATGGACTTCAGGTTTTATCGCAGATCGACCTCGACAGTCTACACAAGATTGGAAAAGAAGAGATTTCAGCTATTGCGTGAGAAGATACAGAAGATTTGTGTCAGCCATTGATAGATTATTTGCAAACCGGAAGATTACCGGAAGACAAGTCAGCAGCGCATTAAATTTAGAAGAGAGCTCCCTCATATGCCTTAATTGACAATATTTTGTAAGAAGATCTTTCGATCAGATGTGGCTCAAATACCTCAACAGAGCAGAAGCACAAAAAATTGTCAAAGAATTACATGCCGGATTGTGTAGAGCTCACCAGTCAGGACCGAAAATAAAGATCAAAATCAAAAGACTCGGATACTACTGGCTGACAATGATGACAGACTGCATGGACACGACAAAGAAATGTCATTAATGCCAAGTGCATGGAGTGGTCTTGCACCAATCTCCGAATGTTCTACACCCCATGATTGCCTCGTAGCCATTCGAGTGTTGGGGCACAGATGTAGTGAGTCCGATAGAACATCCGTCTTTGAAAGGACACAAATTTATACTCGCAGCTACAAACTACTTCTCCAAGTGGGCAGAGGCAGTTCCGCTATGGGAAGTTACAGCATAACAAGTTCTACAGCTCTTCAAGAATCAGGTTGTCTACCACTTCGGTGTGCCACACAGGATCATTTCTGACAATGGGTCCACCTTCAAAAGCATGAAAATTAAAAACTACGTCAGAAGACAAGGGCTAGAATGGAGATACTCTACAATCTACTACCCCAAAGGAAATTGCTTGGCACAAGCCTTCAACAAGACGCTCGTTCAAATTCTAAAGAAGACGCTCGATGACAATAAAAGAGGATGGCACGAGAAATTGTTAGAATTTTTGTGGGCCTACAGGACGACAGTCAGAACACAGACACAGTCTACACCATATGCATTTGTGTACGGGTCTGAGGCAGTCCTTCCGCTAGAAGTTCAGCTGCTGTCGCTTCGGATCACCGTCGCCAATCAAATTACAACAGAAGAGAATGACAGAGTTTGACCGACAGAATTAAAAAATCTCGAAAGGAAAAGATTGCTTGCACAACAAAATTTTGAGCTCTACCAAGCAAAGATGATTCAAGCCCATGATAAGTTGGTTCGCCCGAGGTCGTTTAAGATTGGTGACCTCCTGTTAGTTCTCAAAAGGCCTATTCGTGCACACCGCAAGATAGGTGTAAAATTTGAACCGACCTGGGAAGGACCATTCGTGGTGGAAATGGTTTACTCTGGAGGGCTGTACCAGCTGGTGGACACTCAAGGGGATAGACCCATGTTGCCAATAAATGGACGATATCTCAAGAAGTACTACACGACATGAGGATCTGAAGAAAGATTTTCATTCTGATATAGAATAGGGCCAGAGTCTGTGACTGGGTCCAAATCTTGTAATATAATAAAGTTAAATAAAATAAAGTAAATTTTCTCACAAAATAAAATACGCTTGTTGAAATTTCTAAATCTAAATCTTATAAAACTATATTAAATAAGATAATGGTATTAAAACAATTATAAAAATTATTAAAATAAAAGATAATAGGTTTGTCTTTGTTCTTGTTCAAGCACAACACCACCCACTGACATTTCCCCCGTTTAATTATGCAGGAGGTGTCATGTTGTTAGTTGGTTTTTGCTTCCATATACGGCTTGGAATTCACGTCTTGAAAATAAAAACACATAAAAGGAAATTATAGACATGAAGTCGATGAAGAAGATTGGTCGTAAAGAGACCATACAAAAATCGGGATATGAAGGAACTGTAGGGTTCGTTGAGTCACAACTCCTCACCACGAGACACGGTCAGGTCCCGTCTATGATCACTACTCCAAAGGGTGATCTTATTGCTGCTTCAGCTGACAGAATTCCAGATGCGCCGTTGGCGGGTACAAAAAGAAGAAATGCAAATCGCCGCAAGCGTCGCCTCTTAGATAGGATGGAAAGGAGACAAGCTCAGGAGCTAGCCGCCTCGCTATCACCCATTCCAGAAGTTTCTTATGATCATGAGATGAAAGAAACCGACGACAGTGCACCGCGCACCGATACTGTGCCAGAGACTACAGAGGATCCCGTGCTGACATTGGATCCGATGGAAGAAATCATTGCCGGGTGCTCGACTTGCAACTCGACTTTACCCAGACTGCCTTCAGACACAGGGGCATTTTTAGGGTGCCTGGAATGTCATGTTCTACATCTAGAGGAGTATGTCATATTTAAGGCGTATGCAGCCGCCTCTATTCTACTCAGGAGCTGAGAATATCCTGATGTGGAGCCATACATACCACAATTCGTCCTATCGCTGCCACCACTGTGAGGAATTCCAGACTACATCATGACAAAGATTAGAAGAATCAGAAAGGAAGAATTTCAACACTACGAAGACAAACAAGGAAAGTTTGTCAATATCCTGGAAGGCTTCGAGCTATACACTGATGTATTCTTGAGGAAGAAATTCTGTACTGCATTGACGATCTTCAGACTTTGGGCAAAGTGGGCCGTGTGAGGTCAAGGACATATACAGAGCCGACCAAATGAAAAAGAGGAAAGGGCAGAGTCACTATCCAGTGTGGCTGCTGCTATAAATTTGCTGTAGATCGACAAGGCAATCCCCTAGGGATTTTATAGCATGATGAGGTGGATCCGATGCCGCCACAGATAAAGAAGATGATAAAGAGGATGGTCGAGTGGCACATGTTTCCTGCAGACTGTATCCCTAACAGCTGCATCTTAAATATTTATGAGGACGAGGACTGTATCCCTCCTCATATCGACCAACATGACTTTGTGAGGCCCTTCTGCATGGTCTCTTTTATAAGTGAAAGCAATATTTTGTTTGGACGAGAAATCCAGATTGACGGACTAGGAGAATTCTGAGGTTCTTTTGAAATCCCACTACCAGTTGGATTAGTGCTCGTATTAAAAGGAAATGGAGCAGACTTAGCGAAACACTACATCCCAGGAGTTACAAGAAAAAGTTTGTCAGTCACCTTTAAAAGAATGGATGAAGATAAAGCACCGTTTTACTACGAGCTGGATCCAGAACTGGAGAACCTTCATCCTTTGCCACTGTGAGGGCAGTACCTCCAGGTGTTCGAGAGGGTACTTTTGTTCCGGAGCGTAACCTTGGTAGGTTGGCTTGTCCCCGCAGTAGTCTCAGACAGCAAAAATCCACTACACCTTACAACGGGTCATGACGGTCATTGCCGCCACTTTTGCAGTAGTCGGATGATATGATTCGTCAGCTCTGTTCAGCTTTGTACACATAATCTACTTTTGGATGCTTGTTAGCATACGATCAGTTGTACTACTTTCAGCAAAATTAATGAAGATTTTTGTTTTCAGAAATGCCTTTTTTAGTGCGACAGTCTGAAGCTGTAGAACCATGTTTTGGTTCCAAAATGGAAAAGAACAAAAAAAATAATGTAGAAGAAAAGGATAAAATGAAATCAAAATGAAATTAAAATAAAATTGAAATCGAAATGAAATTAAAATCAAAATGAAATCAAAACAAAATCAAAATCAAAATTTAAATCAAAATTTAAATCAAATGAAACACAACAAAACAAAGCAAATTGAAAGAAAATGATAAATTTAAAACAAACAAATGATAATTCTCTCTCTTCTGAGATTCTGAGTCTTTGCACTCATCTTCGAATCCTTCACTTTTGCGGGCACTCCGCGAAATTTAGCACTTTTCACACAGTGCCACTTCTCACAAATTCAAAATATATTAAAATTCTACAAATCTTGCGATGGCTACCGGTGTCGGCCGAATTGCGCCAAACTTGCTTTCGTTGAAAGTTGATACCAAGTTTTACCAAATTCTCCTCAAATGAAATTCCGGGATGGGTACCTAAATTCTGAGTCCCTCCTGTTACCCCTTGGGCTGGATGTGAGTCATTGAGCTTTCCTCCCCGAGATTCTTTCAAAATTCCCTAATTTTCCATCTCCCTATTCGAAAAATTTTCCGCATTCCAAGAAAATTCAGGATCGGAGCTCAGTCGTCCGATCCCACAAATTCCCTAATTTTCTATATCTCTATCCGAGAAATTTTCTGCTTTCCATGAAATTTTGGGATCAGAGTTCAGTCACCCGATCCCCCAAAATTCCCTAATTTTTCATCTCCCTATCCGAGAAATTTTTCTACCTTCTATGAAATTCTAGGAGTGGAGCTCAGTCGTCTGACTTCCCCCGAAAATCCCCATATTTCTATCTCTCTTCCGAGAAATTTTTCCACACCCACAAAATCTCGAGATCGGTACCTAAATTCCAGTTCTCACCCTGCAGGAGCAATACTTAAATTTTGATTCCCACTTTCCGAGATCGGTACTGAAATTCCGATTCCCTCTCTGCACTCACTCAAAATTTCCTACAAAATTAAAATCTTCAAATTTAAAATTCCACAAATTCTGAAATTTCCATAAATTCCATAAAACTTAAAATTGAAATTGAAAATTTAAAATCAAAATTTAAAACTCAAAATTAAATTAAAATTCAAACTCAAAATTTAAACTGAAATCAAATTTAAATATCAAATCCCACTTCTGAATCCAAATTACAACTTCAAATCAATTTGGATCGAAGTCCTTCAAAATTGGAAGCTTGAAATCCATAGCTTCTCTCATGAAGGTATTCCATTTTCCTTCCTCGGCGAGAGTTCCCAGGACTTGAAGGTTTCAACCAGGTAATCCCCAGCAGAAACTTCCTTGCTAAATTCTATGTTTCTTCATGAGTTTTGACTCAAACAATTGTGTTAGTTTTGTTGATCTCATCGGTCAACACCAATACGTGCATAGTGCTTGCCCAGCACACCACACCTATTGGGGGTCCATTTATTGACCTCACTTTTGGTTGAGATCTAGTCTCTCTTTAGAATAGCCTAGGGTCTATCCATAGGACTCTCTTAGAGACTTTCTTAGAAGTCTAGTTATGGAACCCCTCCCCATAGAAATTCAAAATTTTCTCACTTCACTGGGAGTTTTCATATGCTTAAGGCTTAACCTCTAGTTTTTGGGAGGAAGAGACCAAGCATAAGGAAGCCAGGGGAAGTCTCCTATAGGTGGTCAGACTTTAGGATCTACCCTGGGAGGTCTGGAGCTTACACTTTACACTCACAAACCTAAGTAAAGTACATCCCACCTTGGCCCCCTAACTCTTTGGAGTCTCATGTGTGTGGTTTTCTCTTAGCCCCAAGCTAAAGGCTTGATTAGTACCAACACAAAGAGGACCAAATAAGGGTGACCCATGGTCCATGGCTCAATCTGAACAATTCCTTAGAAATTTAAACAACAAGCCATAGGAAGACATCAAGACTATTCTTAAATTTATGTCCTTCCCCTAGCCTTCTCTCCTTTGGATTCTGACAAAATGAAATGTTCCAAAACTTGAGTTATTCACCTAATGAGTTTCTGACTATCACATTTTCTTTGAAAACCTTACTCTTGGAAGTCATGAATATAAATATTTTCTGATCTTTATCAATAGTTTTCTTAGGTGACTTTGATTATCTAAGATGTGATTAACTATAGGGGCTTGCCCTTACAGGAAACATAAAGACCCCAGATTAATATAAACCCTATCTAATTCCTTCATATTAGACAGGGGAAATTGTCAGTCAAAATGGTTCGCAGATCAAACGAATGTCATGAATTCTTTAGTTTTTTTGATCAAGCCTCATCCCAAGTCATATATCTATTCTTCAGGATAGATACATGTCTTCTGATGAAGTGCTTGATTATTTAAACTAACGTTTGTATGAAATCAGTTTGACTTCACATCCGCCAAAGTAAAAATATTATTTTCAAAAAAATCTATATATATATATATAATAAATTAAATCAAATTTCTATTTTCTTTATAAAACTATATTCTAAACCTTTTCAAAAATATCAACCTCACACCAAAACAAAATTTTAATGACCGACACCCTCTCCTATAGAAATTCAAATATTCTTTTCTTCAGTGGGAGTTTTCATATGCTTAAGGCCTAACCTCTAGCTTCTGGGAGGAAGCGACCAAGCATAAGGAAGCCCAGGGGGAGTTTTTTATAGGTGCTCAGACCTTAGGATTTACCTTGAGAGGTCTGGAGCTTGCACAATGCACACAATTCACACTCACAACCCTAAAAAAAGAACATCCCACTTTGATATCCTAACTCTTTGGAAACTCATGTAAGTGGATTTCTCAAGCTCTTAGCCCCAAGCTAAGGTTTGGTTAATACCAAAACATAGAGGATGAAATAAGGGTTTCCCTTTAGCCCATGGCTCAACCTAACCAATTCCATACTACTCACTCCTAATCAACCTCAATATTTCCAAAATTTCAATTTTTGACCCCTTCCCCTAAATTTACCCAAAATACCTCCAAACCTCAATTTTACCAAAAATTACCCTAATTAACCATTGTTCTCCAAAAATTATGTCAAAGTATTCCCCACCACTCAAATTGACTAATATTACCCAAATTTACCAAAATTTTCAAAATAGACCCAAAATTTGCAAAATGACCAAAACATGTCTCCTAGAGACAAAATCCAAAAATTCTAAAAATTCTCAAAAATTTTCAAAACTTCCTAAATATTCTCAATTTCATTTCCCTCAACTATTACATGACTTAATTTGATCAATTTAGCCCAATTTAACCAAAAGCCCCAATTTGACTCATTTAACCCAAAAATGCCCAAATTAAACCCAATGTCCACCCAATTGACCCCAATCTTGCCCAATTTCAATTTTAAACAAAAATTCAACATCCTTATCCCGAAGATTTATGCTTATATTTATCACTTTATATTTCTTTTCAACGATGATATCTCTTTCTTTGCAACGGATGCCAAAAACTTGACTCTGAAGCAATAAAAAATATATTTTAATTATTTTATAATATAGGCTTCTAGGCAAGTACACGTATCGTTTATTAAGTAATATAAGAGTTTTTGATTAAGCCCCGAGATATGAAACCCATAGGAAAATGTTCTAAAAAATTAAAAAAAGCAGAAAAACAACTTTTTACTTTTCAAAATGATTTTGTAAAGAATGTTTTAAGATAGAAAATTTTAAATTTGTTTTTAATATTTTCTTTTAAGAAAAAGTAAAGCAAGCAACTAAAATTAACAAGACTATAAAATTATATATTTGAAAGCAAATGAGAATAAAAAATCTCTTTCCTCCTTCAATGAATCAGTAATAATTATGAAATTTCGTTGTGGAAGTATCTAAAAGTGTTATGCCAAATAGGAGCAGTTACACTCTTTACCCTTACTTGGTTCTATAAAGAACATTGGTTAATTTGAAGTTTTGAAATCTTGTAGATGGGTTAGGCAGGAAAGTTACTAGCTCTCACTCTAGAGTTCCCTCTTCTCCCTCCACCTGGGGCCTATCATATCATAACCAAATTTAAAACATTAAACCAAATTAGGGGCTTTAGCCTGTCACTCTAAAGTCCTCTAATTTTACTCCCCATTAAAAAGCATATATCCCTATTTATTTGCACTTAAATATATGTACTACAATTCTCACCCATATAAATGCATGTGATTAACTCCAATTGTTGATTGGGATAATACCTCATTGGTTCTTACACGTTCTCACAATAAATTTTAACATCTCAATTGGCCAAATTAAAAGTTAAAAGTAGTGCAATGTAGTGGAATCCTCACAACTTCTTCCAACATTAAACATCTATACTTCACACAACTTTCTTCCATAATTTAATTACTTCATCATTTAAAAGGAAAAAGATAAATAAAACTGCTCAGAACTCATGGAGAAAACACAAACACAATTTGATTTGAAAGAAGAAAACATAGTGAACACACAACAAGTCTTTTTTTACAACCATATGTAAAAACAAAGATAAAAACTTACCTAAAAATCCTCTCCACAAGACTCTTATAGTTTCTTTGAAACTTTTGCTTTCTACGAGATAACTTCTTAGAGGTTGGCGCCCAACTCTAAGGATTGACTCTCCTAAATCTAATACATACGATGATAAAGTAAAGTGGAAAAGTAAACAAAATATGGTGAGAAGAAGGAACTCTTTCTTTCTCATTCCCTTGAACTACTTCAAGCTTTTCTCCAACTACTTCCGCCAAAGTTTCCCTTTCAATCTCTTCTCTTTTTCTGATCTTAAGTCTTCATTTTAATAATTCTCCAAAAGGTGCTTTGATTTCTCTTAAAATTATGTCCAGATTCAATGAATTTACTAAGAGATGCATCAATCCATTCAAAATTTAAATGAATTTTGGCGCTAATGGGAAGTTACTGAAGTTTAAACCAAAGGGTGCTTCAAAACCCCATCAAAGTTGCGCCAAAATTAATTTAAATTCATCACTATAACTGTAGCACCTATGCGCAAGCCATTTGTCGCTTAAGCGCAAAAGGCTAATTTTGCACACCTTTCAATTTTTGCTCCTTTCATCACAATCACTCATTTTCATCATACTTGCAAGAAAAACATGAAAATACTTTTCATTAAAGTGTAATATCATCAAAAATATGTATAAAAATGTGCTTAAAAACACTATATATTTTAGGTGTATCAAAATCCCCCAAACTTAAAATGTTACTTATCCTCAGTGATACTATAATCATATAAAAATCAAGCATGAAATTATGTAAATGAGTTTTTTTCGGTTGGGTTCAAAATTTTGCTCTAGAAATGAAATAGTCTAACTTAGAAAAAAATATTAGTAAATGAGACAAACTTAATGGAAAATTCTTAAGTAAAGGATCATAAAAATTTTGAGTTCTTATCTTATTCATATATACTTGTAGATTTTTCAAAATATAAGATTTAAACTTTTTATTTTCCTCACTTAAAAATTTTTATTTGAAAATAATTTTACTTACTATATTATATTCTTAAGCTTTAGATTTTCTTAAAACTTATATTTTCAACTTTAGGTATGGAAACAATTTTTGATTATACCTTTAAATCCTCAAGCTTCTCCTTCATTTTCTTTTCTTTTTCTTTTTCTATTTATTTATTTATTTATTTATTATTCTTTTTTATAAGGCAAAGATTACTATATCTGGATAGGACTTTAATGATTTTGAATTCCCATTTAAAATAAAGGTCTGATATATATCTTTCACTTAAAAGTTATAATAATAGTGTTGAAAATTATTTTTCAATAAAAGAAATTTAAGTTTTGAAAAATAACAGTCAAATCTTTTACTTTTCCAAAAATACAACATTTCCTACTAAAGATAGTTTAACAATATTTAACATTTCCTTACTAAGAAAATTTTAAATTTAAATTTTTCATCATTACTATAAATTTTAACTAAATTCTCTTATTTATTTCTATATTCAGAATTTTGTTTCCCTAATATAACTTCATATACATAATTATTTTCAATCAAAATCAAATTTTATAAAATTTTAGTTTTTGAAAATTAGTTTTTAAATTCCCCCCAAACGTTAAAATTTTAGTTAGGATAAAACATTTAAGCATAATAAATGAAACATGGGTAAGAATTAAAAAATAAAATAACATGCTATCAGAAATTTTCATAACCTAAACATGCAAGTATAACAACTTAAAAACATGAGTAAAAAAATAAATCAAATTCAATTTTTTAGTTTTTTATAAAAGAAAATTTTCAAAGGACCTCTACAGTAATGGAGGCTTTCAAAGCAAACACACACCACATAACATAACACAAATCACAATAATATTAGAAAATATATGGTAGCAAATTTTGAAAAGTTTAAACATGCAATTTAAATAGTGGTTTCTAATAATGCTTTAAATTTCCTAACAATTTTTGGAACTAAATAGTACACTACTAAAAACACAATACACTATGACTACATCAAAACATTTACTACCACAAACACATCACAAAAAAACATCACATATATATCTGAATACAAAATACAACATACAATAAAAAGTCTATCCATATATTGCTAAATATCTGAATATGCATAACAAAAACTGTTCAACTTCAAACCACATATATCAGAGTTCACATTAAAATACAACATACAATAAAAAGTCTAAACATAAAAAAATATCACAGACTCTACAAACAAAAAAATCCTAATCATCATCCTCATCATCATCATCTCTCTCTCATTCCAATATATGGAAGGCACATAAGGAATATAAAAAGGATGAGGAGGCATCTTAGCACTGTGATCTTCTCTAACCACTCTATCCATATATTGTTCATAGTTCTCCTCATACTCATCATATTTCACAATATAGCTCTCAATATTTTCTACCTTTCCATTGTTGAACTCATTTTTGGTGAGGTCTGATCTCTCTCCTTAGTACTTAAGGATCTAGCCATAGGTTTTCCCTTCGACTATCCCAGAGGACTAGAAATGGGACCCACCACATAGAAATTCAAAACACTTCTTGACTCTCTTCAAACCACACATGTTTGATTGTAAACCCCCAGGTCACTTGGAGGGTTAAGATCAAATGTGGAGGTTTAAAGGATGAGTTCCTATATGACTCTTTGGCCTTAGGATTACCCTGGGTGGTCTAGTCCTGGTGAGGGTCAGCTTGCACACACCACACTCTCACACAATTCTAAACCCTAAAACTACTCTTACCTGACTTGACTCCCTAACTCATGTTGGCAACTCATATGGATGGACCTCAACCCCTAAACCCCTGGCTAAGAGGGTTAGGAACAACATATTGAGTGCCTAAGAGAAGTTCTCTTATGGCTCTTGTGAGCTTAAAATGGCTTCATGGCTCAACCAAAATGGTTTCTTGGCTCAACCCAAATGGTTTCATTTCACTCATTTACTCAATCTTCATTTTTCCAAAATTTCAATTTTTGACCCCCGAGGCCCTAAACCCAGCTAACCTACCAAATAGTCTTAAAATTACCCAAAATTCCTCAAATTAATCCTAAACATTCCCCACCACTGAAATTGATCATTAATGACCAAATATACCAAAATTTCCAAAATAACCTCCAACCCAAAATACCCTTTTAGCCAAAAAATCCAAAAATTCCAAAAAATTCCCGGAAAATTCCAGAAAATCTCAAATATTCCCAATTTCATTTTGTTCAACTACACCATAGGCTAGTTTTGTCAGTTTAGACAACTTTTACCAAAACCCCAACTTGACCCCTTTTTAACTTAAGGGACCCAATGTCCAATCAAATCACTCAATTTGACTTCATTTTTGATCCAATTCAATTCTAAACTTCAATTAAATATCCTCGATATCAGTTTTAACCAAATCCAAACCCAATTTTATCAACATGAGGATCCAATTTCAATTTAAAGCTTAAAGCCTAATTTTGGCCCATGACCTAAACTTGCCCCAAACCAATCCAACTCAACTCCAATTAGTCCCAAATATTTTTTAAATCTTCCTAACATCCCCACAAACAAAACAGTAACTTGATTTGCCCCAAATTTTGAACCCAAACTTCACTCAAGCCAAACCCAAATAAAAAATCCCCAAGTTGGCCTAAACCAACCATGAACCCAAATAGGCCCAAATCTCAAAATTAAGACCCAAAAAAAATTGAAAACTATTTGTTACACCTCCATAAACATTTTACAACATTAATTTTACATCAAAACCAAAATTAGCCCAACCTTAGCCTAAGTTAGCCCAATTTGACCCACTTTGGTCCTATTACTAAAAGGCCCAAATTAAATCCAATTCAACTCCAAATGACACCAAATCTTTTCTAAAATTTTCATGACACATCCCTCAACTAAATACAACATTTATTTGGCACAATCTTTTACAAAGGTTTCATCGAAAAGTTTATTTTAAAACCTAAGAAGCCCACTTCCATAAGACATTTTAAAAGCCCATTTTCACTAAATGTAAAAAGCCCAAACTTTCAATCCAAAGCCCACATGACAAATTCCCATCATCATCCCTTTAATTGAAATCATCCCCTAAGTTTTATTTCATCATTTAATCAAACCAAATATGGCCTCATGCAAATTTTCCATCGAAATATCCAAAATTCCTAAAACCCATTTTCATGCAAGTGAGCTAATCTTTTCCCAAGCCAAATGGAACCAATGAAGCCATGCACAAGCCACATGAAAGCCATAGAAGATACTTTTCACCTCACCAAGCCATTAATGGCAAGAGGAAGAGGTTCTTTCTTAATCCCTCATTATCTCTTTTAACCCCATTCATGCAGCACTCTAATCCAAGTTAGCCACCTCACCAGGGATGGAGACCTCAACACCCTTTCCTAGCTGACCCAAGTGACTCTCCCTCAGCCCAAAGTCAAGCTTTGGGGGGTGTACCAAGCCCAAAAGCATGGCTTGACAAAATTGGACCCAAAATAACCTCTCCCCTATACCATTTAAATCAAAACCCTTTACACATGTCGAAAGCCAATTGAACTCACCAAAACCCAGCCCTGACCTCACAGTTCAAGATGGTGACCTGACCCCGCCGGCCAGCCACCTGGGTCGCAGGAAAACACCATGACCGAGAGCTCCATGCGAGCCAAAAATTTAAATTCTCCCTTGCTGAGCTTTCCCATGGCCAGTGGACACCATAGCTCTACTTCCCTTGACTTAAGCAGCTGATCCCAGCCCCTGGCTTGCCCTGATAAGCTCCCTAGCCATGTCTATTTAAACCCACCACCTTCACGGACAAACAAGGTTATGAAATTAACCTTACTAAAATTGCTCCAAACTCTTCTCCTAACCTAGAGCAGTTGATCCTCAGTGAAATCCAGCCCTAAAACCCCCTCTGCGAGTTCAATTTCTGAGCTTAATTCTCAGCCTAAAAACAGGACACTTCACCATAGTGACCCAATCCTTAAATTGATTGACTCTACACCTTCACCAGACCAAGAGAAGAAGTTCCCTAGTGAAAGGCCCCTCACCAGGCCAACCATACTTCATGTCGGCCAAGCTTTGAAATCAGCCTTAGTCACTTTCATTCCTAGGCATTTCACCACAGCTCCAGGCTTCATCCCTAGCTTCCCTGGACTCCAAAGAACAAGCCAAGCCCCTCTGATTGAAGCTTCACTTCTCAGAGCCAAGGTATTGAACTCCTCCTTCCTGAGAGCTTCTTCCGATTCTCCATTTTGTTTGAGTCGATTTCAATACATGTTATCCTTATAAATGTGTTCGTCTTGTCGAGACGAGTTCATAGAGCCCAAGATCATGTAATTTGGTGGAGTATTAAGTGAGATCTTAGAGTTAGGAGGTGGACGGCTATCGGGGTGCACCAGTCGTAGACGATGACCAGCCGTCGTCGGATTGAATGTGTATCGGGTGAACAGTCGGGATCGAGCCGAATGAAGCAATGAAACATGAAACGTGGGCCGCGTGGCATCCTAGTCAGATGGCGGCGTAGAATGGAGGCGCGCCGCGTGGAGTTTCAGATCTTCCGAGGATGACACGGCGCCGACGTGGTTAAGTACGAAATTAGGGTATTTTAGATTTATCTAATTACCATAAACTTCAAAAATTCATATCTCTGCATAGAAAAATCACAAAAATAAAATAAAAATACTCTCTTGCTCAGTGAACAGTGGAGAATAATGTGGAAAAAAATTTAAGTTAATTTGTTGAGTCTATGATTTTTAATGATTTAAATTCTCTCTGGGATGTTTTAATTCTCCATTTTCATACATAATTCATCATGGCATGAGACCATAGAGCTTTTGTAGCCTCTATTCTTGGGAACATTCCCTGAATTTTTCAAGACCAGAGGCCATCTCTATGACAAGTTATTGATTTTCCAAGTTTATGTGTCTATTTTGGCATTTTAATTCCATCAATTAACATGTTGTTTAATAAATTCTAAAAAAATTAGGGGAAGTATCTTAGGACCAGTGGACCCTAGAAAAGTTATGGTTTGGTTTAATTCCTTAAGAATAACCCTAATTAGCCCAAACACCTAAAATTGAACTCTAATTACTTAGGAGTAACCACACATCAAAATTACTTGAAATCAATTCTCCACTGTCACTTAGGATACAAAGAACCTCACATAAAAATTTGAAGTCAATTAGGAATGATTTAACTCACAAAATGGATCATTTAAGTTGCATGATCATTTTTAAACTTTAAAAATTCATAAAACACAAAATACTCTTAAAAAATTCACCAAATTGGTTTTGTGGGCTCTCTGATATCAGAGGAGTCTAAGAAAATTAAAATTAAAATTTTTTAAAAATTTTCATTTTTAACCTATTTTTGAATATTTTAATAATTAAAAAATAATAAAAATCACAAAAATATTAAAAATCATAAAGATATCATATTTTGTTCCCTAATCACTTAGGAACCAACCAAATATTTTTCTTAAGTCCCTAGGTTAAGATATTGAATTTTAAGGGTTTAAGATCATTTTTAATATTAAAAAATGGATTTTTCAACCTTTGCACCAAATTAATTCTAATAAATCAATGAAAAATAAAAAAATATAAAATTTATTTCTGAGTTCTTTGAGGTTAGTGAGATTTAAGAAAAATATAAAACTTAATTTTTCAAATTCAATTTTATTTTATAATTAATTAATACTCCAAAAGTTAAAATAATTATAATAAATAAAATATAATTCAAAAAATCACAAAAATTAGTCCAAGTGGTCCTTTAGTTAATAGAGACACCTCATAATTTTCTTAAGGACAAAAACTTTACCTTGGTCATGTTGTTGAATTTTCATTGAAAATCCTTATTTTCATTAAAATAATTATATAAATTAAATTAAAAAAAAGAATAAATCATATTTTCGCATCTAATGTCTTAATTGACATGTGAGTGAGGTGACATAAAAATTTCAGGTTCATTTGAGCTCAATTTAGTTAGTTATGGAGTGAACATGCTTAAAAGGGCATAAAAGTAATTGAGGATTTTAACCACGATTAATGCTTTAGGCTTAATCAAAGGAAGGGATGAATATTTGATCTTAACTTTCTCTTGGATGATTGAAACTTAGGGAAATAAAGGGGTAGAAACCCACTAGTCACTTTGAAAATATCAAAATTGAACTTTAATTAATTAAATCATGTAAATTTTGGGAGAATAATAATTAAAATTTGGATTATTAATATTAGGGATATGATTTAAGAAGATATCAACTCTCCAATCTACAATCCTTAAATAAATAAATTCAACAATATTCAACTTTTAATTAATTCTAAAATGATGACTGAAATTAATTATTAAAAAGGGAAATAACCCTTAGTTAAATTAAAGCTTAAAACATTAAATGATTTAACAATCAAAATAAAATAAATTTTAATCATTTAAAATTAATTTGAAAACACTTAAGAACAAACTTAAAACAATTTTTAAACCTCAAGTAATCTTAAATCAATTCATAAATAAAAGATATGAAAATCAAACTAATTAAAATCAACATAAAGTATTATAATTAATTCAAATCAAGTCATCAAAATTTAATAAAATTAAATAATTTAAACACCTCTTTCAACCTAAGCAAATTTAAAATATTAAGATCATTTAAATATAAAGATTTAATTGAATTAAAACAACTTGAATACTATTCCAAACTTAAAATTATTAATCAAAATTTTATAACTAAACCAAATCACTTTAAATCATCAATTCCAATTTTAAATTAAGAATTGCTAAAATCTTTAACAAACTAATTTTCCCCTGGAGGCTTTCATTATTATAACTCTTAAATGGAGCATCAAGTGACAAGTCACTTTACTCATCGAATAATCAAATGTCTAAGTTCACTGAGCAAGAAGCAAGACTTAACTAAATTCTTGGATGATTAATTCACCTGTAAAATGAAGTTCATTTGGACACAAAATAATCTCATAAGTATTAAAAATATGTTTAGGATTCACCCTAAGCACTTCCTCATTATAATGGGATGTTTTAGAAGAACAATCGAACTTAATTGTTCTTTGGTGAAGAAAATCATCCATAAAACACAAGAACCTAGATGTCATAGAAAATGACTAGCAATAGGATTAAGAAATTGATAGACAACCAGAACCTTCCCTTAGCTTTACCTAGGTACTTGTTGCAAATATTTAATTGCCCTGACATGTGTCTTAAGTGCAGCTCGGAATGACGAGAAAACCCTTCATGTACGCTTTTACTTTATTGCAATTTACTTACCTGTACTGCACTACTTTTCTTGCATGTTAAACAACAATGTCACCCTGCATGAAAACTGAAACCTTTAGGATAGCCACAAAACTGAAACTCAAAACTAAATTAAAATCAACACAAGATAAAATTCACCGCCACAACATTCAAAAGATAAAACAACTCAAAATTTAATTACAAACAGAACAACAAAACCACAAGTACAACTAAATTAAAACGTCTCATTGGATGATCGGGAATCCCTTGGATGATGTAACCCACATATTGCTAACAAGATTTCCCACGGTCTAAATGAAAGTGTGGAACTAATTCAATTGAGTTTAGCAAATTCATTTGAACTAAGTGAATCCGATGAAAATAGCGGTGCCGGGATGACGGAACCGTGGGATCTTAATCGGTCCTTCTTAATCAAATTTAAGATTTGTTTTAATTAAAACATTAAGACATTTGAACCTTAAGATTCTTCTAAACCAAAACACTTCTCTCATCTCCTGATTTTCACCTTATAAAACTAAACCTCTGCAACAACAAGGAGCTTGGAGCATAGTGGGCAGCACGATCATCTTCATCAGCAAGACTTGTGTTTACTCGAGCAAAACCTTTCTTAGAATTAAATAACAAAGCCATAGGATTTTGAGGTAGTTTGCCTAGTGCAACATAAATCCTCAACTTTTCGTTAGGCATTTGCATAATTGTATTATGCAAATTAAGCCCTAACCGGTCTTAGGATCCCGAGGTAGTCGTTTGGTACGACATAAACCCTCACATCTTTGAGGCTATTTGTATGATCATATTATATAAATATAAGTCCTAATTAACTAAAACTGGCAGGATTGAAACATTAAATAATTTTCTCAAATCGAAGCCAAATGATAGGATAGTTGGGAAGTCACCGAAGTTCACTTCGGGTCCGTGACATCCCCTACTTCTCCTCCATTGGATTCCTAAAATAAATGTTCCATATTTGATCCATTCCCAATTGAAATTTCCAAAATACAGGTCTTTTGAAACCTTAAACTTTGAAATTCCTGAGAGAAAAATCACTGATCATTATCGAGAGTTTTCTTAAATGATTCCCGTCATTTAAGATGTAATTAACTATAGGGGCTTGCCCTTATAGTGAACTTTAAGAACCCAGGTAATATAAACCCTGCTTAATTCCTTTATATTAAGCAGGGGAACTTGTTGTCTTATAAAATTGGTTCGCAGACCAAACGGATGTGACAAATCTTCTAGTTTATTTAATCGTGCCCCATCATGAAGCAGCATGTCTATTCTTCGGGATAGATAGACGGTTTGTGATGTGGTGCTCGTTTACATAAACTATTTGGGATGTGAGATCGGTTTGATTCCACATCTTGAAATTTTTAAACTTAAAGTTATTTTCAAAATCAAATGCTACTTTTCAAATTATATATATATTTAAATTAAACTTAAAATCTAAAGTTCGCCAACAACTTCTGCAGGTGACCCCCTTATCAAAATACGTAACCTAAAAATATGCTGACATACTTCTGGCGACTCTGCTGGGGATCTAGTTCCTCTCTCCATTTTGATCAGATGGTTTTGCTTTCATAAATCGGTGGCAAGTCCATGTCCCTAGTGGACCAAGCTACCATTTTTCCGTTGAAATACCACATTCATTTCTGTCTTGAACGGGTATAGTTAACTCTCTTGGATTTTGGAGCCACTGTTTAGACACCCCTAAATAGAGAGGATCCGAAATCATTTTACCTCTTTGAGGTGGGGTGACCCCCAATAGGTGTTAGCTTAGGAGCGGTTCCTCAGATTGAGAAGTCTTGTGAGACTTTCTCTTCCTTTCTAATTTCTGGATTGGGTCCTTTTCGGCATATTTTTAGGTTGTGTGTTTTGAAAAAGGGGGTCGCCTAACAGAAATTGTGCGGCGAATTTTTAATTTAATTTAAATAAATAATTTTGAAAAGTAGTATTTGATTTTGAAAATAATTTTAAATTTGAAGGTTTTAAGATATGAGATCAAACTGATCTCACATCCCGAATAGTTTATATAAACGAGCACCGCACCACAAACCGTGTATCTATCCCTGAGGATAGACACACTACTTGACGGTGGGGCTCGATTAAATAAACTAGAAGATTTGTGACATCCGTTTGGTCTGCGAACCAATTTTATAAGCCGACAAATTCCCCGCTTAATATGAAAGCATTAAACAGGGTTTATATTACTCAGGTTCTTTAAAATTCCCTATAAGTGCAAGCCCCTATAGTTAATTACATTTTAAGTGACGGGAATCACCTAAGAAAACTCTCGATAATAATCAATAATTCTGCTCTCAAGAATTTCAAAGTTTAAGTTCTCGAAAGGATTGAAGTTTGGAATTTCGATAGGGAATGAATCAAATTTGGAACATTTTGTTTTGGGAATCCAAAGGGAGAAAGGTAGGAGAAATCACAGATTCGAAGCGAACTTCGGTAATTTCCCGACTATCCTTTTGTTTGGCTTGGATTTAGGAAAATCCTAATGTTTGTTTAAATGTTTTGATCTTGTCAATTTTAATTAATTAGGACTTATATTTATATGATAGAATCATACAAATAACTTCGAAGATGTGAGGGTTTATGTCGTATCGGACGACTACCTCGGAATCCTAAGACCGGTTAGGGCTTAATTTGCAATGCAAATGCCTAACGAAGAGTTGAGGATTTATGTCGCACTAAGCAAACTACCTCGAAGTCCTATGGCTTTGTTGTTTAATTCTAGGAAAGTTTTGTTGAAGTAGACTCGGGTTTCGTTGATGACGATGGCCGTGCTCGCCCACCATGCTCCGAGCTCCTTGTTGTTGCAGAGGTTTAGTTTTAGAAATCATAAATCGGGGATGAGAAAAGTGTTTTGGTTTAGAGAAAATCTTAATTTCCGAGTGTTTTTTTATGTTTTAATTAAAACAAATCTTAAAGTTGATTATAACGACACCGGTTAAGATCCCACGGTTCCATCCTTCCGGCATCATTATTTTTATCGGATTCACTTAGTCCGGATGAATTTGCTAAACTCAACCGAATGAGTTCCACACTTTCATTTAGACCGTGGGAAATCCCGTTAGCAACACGTAGGTTACATCATCCGAGGTATTCCCGATCATCCAACAGGACTTTTTAATTTAATTGTAATTGTAGTTTTGTGTTCTGTTTGTGATTAAATTTTGAGTTGTTTTATATTTTGAAATGTTGTGGCGGTGAATTTTATCTTGCAATGACTTTTAACTTAGTTTTGGTTTTCGAGTTTAGGAGTTATCCTAAAGGTGTGAGTTTTCATGCAACGATTGTTTATCATGCAAGAAAAGTAAGTGCAATGCGGTTAAGTAAATTGCTAATAATGTAAATTGCAAGAAAGTAGATTGCAATAAAATAAAAGCGTACTGGAGGGTCTTCCCGTCATCCCAAGCTGCACTTAAAACACAATTAGAATATTTAAGCAAGTTCCGAGGTAAAGCTAAGGGAAGGGTTATGGTTTTCTACCAAATTCCTAATCCTATAGCTAGTCATTTCCTATGACGTCTAGATTCCTTGTGTTTTGGTTTAAGGACGATTTTCTTCATCAAAGAACAATTAAGTCCAATTGTTCTTATGAATGTCCTATCATATTGAGGAAGTGCTTAAGAATAATCTTAAACATCTTTTTAATATTTCTAGGATTGTTTTAAGTCCAAATGGGTTTAATTATACAAATGAATTAATCGTCCGAGAATTCAAGTTTTGTTGTTATCTTACTCAGGTGAACTAGGACATTTGAATATCCTATAAGTGAAGTAACATTTCATTTAATGTTACGTTTAGGAGTTATAATAACCAAAGCTTTCGAGGGTAAATTGGTATTCAAATGATTTGATTTAAGTTAATGGGTTTAAATTTGGAATAGTGTTCAAGTTGCTTTATATTTAATTTCTTTCTGTTTTAGGTGATGTTATTTAATTTAATTTAATTTAATTTAATTTAATTTAATTGAGTTTTAATTTTAATTTAATTTAATTTAATTCAATTTAGTTTGGTTTGATGTTACATTAAATTAATTTGATTTGATTTAATTTTAATTTAATTTGATTTAATTTAATTTAATTTAATTTAATTTAATTTAATTTAATTTAATTTGTTTATTTAATTTAATTTAATTCATTTAATTTGATTTAATTTAGTTTAATTTAATTTGATTTTATTTATTTAATTGAATTTAATTTAATTTAAGTTATTTAATTTAATTTAATTTGTTTATTTAATTTAATTTAATTTAATTTAATCTTTAATTTAATTTTTAATTTAATTCAACTTTTAATTTCAATTTAATTTAATTTAATTTAATTTAATTTAATTTACTTAATTTAATTTAATTTTTAATTTAATTTTATTTTTAATTTAATTGAAATTTTTAAAAGAGTTTAATAATTTAATTTTAGTTTGATGATTAAGTCTTTTAATGATTTGAATTTGAATTATCATTTTAATTAAGAATTGAATATTAATGAGATAATTAATTTAGGGATTTTTAAATTAAAGAATAAATCTCTTCCTAATAATATCCCTATTTTAATAATTCCAATTTTATTATTCTTCCAACTTTAATCAATTATTTAATTAAAGTTTAATCATTTTAAATTGCTTAATGGGTTTCTACCCTTTAATTATTTAAATTTCAATCATCCAAATCAAATTAGGATCAAAGATTGTACTTGCTAATTTTTTATTAAACCTAAAGTTTTAATTAAGGATTAAGATTTTTAATTACCATTTTACCCTTTAAGCTTAATAATTTCATAAATCACTAAATTGAACTCAAATGAACTTGAAATTTTTATGTGACTTCACTCATATGTCAATAAAGACATGAGAGGAGAAAATATGATTTTTCTGTATTTAATTTATTTATATAATTATTTTTGGTAGAAAATAGAGATTTCCAAGGAAAATTTAATAACATGACCAAGGGAAAGTTTCTGTCCTTAAGAAAATTAGGGGACATTCCTAATGACCAGAGGACCACTTGGACCAATTTTGGTGATTTTTTGAATTATATTATTTTTATTATAATTATTTTAAGTTTTGGAGTGTTAATTAATTTAAAAATAAAATAAATGTTGAAAAATGAATTTTATATTTTTCAAAAATTTCTCCGATATCAAGGAAATCGAGAAGCAAATTTTGCAATTTTCTCGATTTTTCTATGATTTATTATAATTATTTTAATGAAAAAGCTAGAAAATATATTTTTTTTAATTTTAAAATTACCTTAAAGCTTTAAAATTTAATATCTCACTAAATAGACCTAAGAAAAATATGGGGTTTGTTCCTAAGTGATTAAAATTCATAATTTGACATTTTGGTGAATTTTATTATTTTTGTGATTTTTATTATTTTTTAATTATTAAAAATATTAAAATAATATTAAAAATCAACTTTTTTAGAAAATTGAAATTTTAATTTTTTTAGATTCCCTAATATCGAGAGACTCCAAAACCAATTTGGTGAATTTTTGAAAGGTATTTTGAAAGTTATGAATTTTTAAAGTTTAAAATGACTAAGTGGCTTAATCAACCCAATTAGTGGGGCTAACCAAGTCCAATTGACCTCAAATTTTATGGTAGGTTCCTCCGATCCTAAAGGTCAAGTGGAGAATTGATTTCAAGTCAATTTGATGTATGGTTAGCTCTAATTAATTAGAGACCTATTTTGAGTGTTTAAGCCAATTAGAGTCATTTTAAATGAACTAACTCAAAACCTATTTTTCCTAGGGTCCTCCAGTCATGAGGAACATCACCAAATTTTCCTAGAATTTATTTCACAACATGCTATTTATTGGAATTAAAATACTCAAAACGATGAACATGAATTTGAAAAATCAATAACTTTTCATAGTGGATGGCCTCGACTTTGGAAAGTTCGTGGAATGTTCCCAAATTCGGAGGCTTCAAAGCCCTATGGTCTCATTCCATGGTGAATTGTATACATGCATGGAGAATTAAAAGTATGCAGAGAGTAAATAAATCATTAAAAATAAAATACTTGATGAAATTAAATGATTTCTTTTCCACATTATTCTCCTCTCGTTCACCTGAGCAATAGGGTATTTTTATTTTATTTTTCTGATTTTTCTACACAAAGTTATGAATTTTTGAAGTTTAGGGAATTAAATAAATCAAAAAATACCCTAATTTTCTATTTATCCACGCGGCGCCGCGTCAACCTCGGCAGCTTTGAAACGCCGCGTGGCGCGCTCCCATTTGATGCCGCCATCTGACTCAGCGCTCCCGGGGCCTGCTGTATCGTTCCGTCTTCTGATCCGACGCAATCCTGGCCGTCCGTCCACGCGTGTATTAAATGAACGGCATCCGTTCATCGTCCCTAAGTGTCCTCACTCGAGAGCCGTCCACACTAAATCCCTAATATCTCACTCGATACTCAATGAATTTTCATGTTCTTATGCTCTATGGATTCGTCTTGAAGAGACAAACACATCTATACGGCTATCATTCATTGAAATTAAAGCATTTGAAATGGAGAATCTCTAGAAGCTCGGGATGAAGAATTAGCTCATACCTTTGCTCAGAGAAGTGTGGCTTCGATCTGAGAGTTGTTGCACCTTCGATTGGATCCCAGCAAGCTCCAGATGAAGTCTCCTGGTCTGGTGAATTGTCTCAGGTGTGATTTCGACCAAGCCCGATCACAAAGCTTGGAGGTCGGAGCAATCGGGTGGCCCGGAGATGGGGCTTTTGTCGGTGGACACCTTCCTCGGTCCAGTGAAGGTGTAGAACCAATCAATTTGGGGATCGGCTCACCGTGGAGAAGTGTCCCGGTTTTGGGTGGAATTTCGGCCGAGAAATTGGGTTTTGTCGATGGGGATTAGGGCAAATCGACACCTGGGGATCAACTCGCTCTAAGGTGGAGAAGGTTTGGAACAATTTTGGCGAGTTTCGGCGAGGTTCGTGCAACTCTCCTCTCTGGCCGCGAGGGGTGGAGTTTAAATAGGAGAGGGTGGAGGGCCTCCTGGGGAGAGTTAGGGCTTGGGATCACTGCTCTTGGCAAGAGAAGAACGGCTCCAATGGCCACTGGGATGGGGCGGCTCGACGAGTGAGAATTCCAAGTCGGGCTCACATGTGAGCTCTCGGCCATGGTGTTTTCCGGCAGCTCGGTGGTCGGCCGGCCAGCGCATTGGTCACCATCTTGTTCGAGTGGGTCGTGGTGGGGTTTGGTGCATTCAATCGAGGTTTGACATGTGTAAAGGGTTTGATTTAGATGGAATGGGGGAGGAGCTAATTTTGAGTCTAAATGGGTCAACCCACCCATTTGGTCTTGGTGCACCCCTCAAGGTGGCTTTGGATGCCGTGGGGATCAAAGGGATCGACTTGGTTTGGCATGGAGAAGTCTCCATCCAAATATATTTGGATTAAATTTAAGTTTAGGTGAAACATGATTAAGGCTAATGAGCTTTAGGGATTAAGGAAAGCCCTCCCTCTTCTTACCCAATATGGCATGGTGGAGTGTCCAAAGCTCTCATGGCTCACATGTGGCTCATGCATGGCTTCATGGCTCACCTTTGGCTTGGCAAAAAGTTTGGTCAATTTCATGAAAATGGATTTTAGGAATTTTTGGTAATTTGATGGAAATTTGTATGAAACTTGATTTGGAATTATTTGATGATGAATTTAGGACTTAGGTAATGGCTTTAATTAAGTGGATGGCAAATGGAGATGTCATGTGGGCTTTAGGGTAGATTTTGAGCCTTTTGAAATGGTTTTAGATGGGCTTTTAAGATGGTTTAGGAAAGTGGGCTTTTGGATTTTAAAATGGATTTTGGGATGAAATTTTGTAAAGTGGTTGGGCTAAATAATTGTTGGGTTTAGCTCATGGATGTATCATGAGTGACTTGAAGCAAATTGGGAGTGATTTGGGTTTGAATTGGGTTGAATTTGGGCTCTTTTGGTGAATGGGCCAATATAGGTCCAAGTGGGCCAAGTTGGGCCAATGTTGGGCTAGGGTTGAAATTGATGTAAAATCAATGTTGAGAAATGTTTATGGGAGTGTTTCAAAGAGGTTTTACCTTTGGTTGAGCTTTGATTTTGGGGTTTGGGCCCATTTGGGTTAGGTTTGAGTTTAGGTCAAAATTGGGCCTTTTAGCTTTGGGTTGAATTTGAGTGGGGTTTGGGTCTAAATTTTGGGCAAATCATGTTAGTGTTTTATTTGTGGGAATGTTAAGGAAGATTTAGAGAAGGTTTGGGGTTAATTGGAGTTGATGGGTCCAAATTGGGCTTTAAGGCCAAAAGTGAAATTGGATCCAAATGTCAATCAAATTGGACTTGGATTTGGTCTAGATTGGTGTTGGGAATGTTGAATTGAAGTTTAGAACCGAATCGGACCGGAATTTGGGTCAATCGGGTAAGTTTGGTTCGACATTGGGTTCACTTTGGGTTAAAGGGGTCAAATCGGGGTTTTGACAAAAGTAGGGTAAATTAACAAAATTGGCCCATGGTGTAGTTGAGCAAAATGAAATTAGGAATATTTTGGATTTTTTGGAATTTTTCGGGAATTTTCCGAATTTTTGGATTTTTGGGTCAAGAGGGGTATTTTGGGTATTTGGAGGGTATTGGGAGGTTTTCTTGGAATTTTTGATATTTTTGGGTATGGATGGTCAATTTGAGTGATGTGGAAATGTTTGGGATTGATCTTGGGGGATTTTGGGTGATTTAGGAAATTTTGAAAAATTTGGGTAATTTCAAGGGTTTTGGGTATGCTAAGCGGGTGTAGGGTCCCGGGGGTCAAAAATTGAAAATTTGGGAAATTGAAAATTTGGGAAATTGAAGATTGGGTGGATGTAAGTGGAGTGAAATCATTTTGGTTGAGCCATGAAGCCATATCAAGCCCACATGAGCCATGAAGGGACCCATTTGAGGCATTCACTATGTTGTTCCTAACCCTCTTAGCCAAGGGCTTAGGGGTTAAGGACCATCCATGTGAATCACCTACATGAGTCGGGAGGTCGAGTTAGGTATGGGTGTGTGAAAGTGTAGTGTGTGTGTAAGTCGGCCCCTTCACTGCACCGAGCCACCTGTAGGCGGTCCTAAAACCAAAGAGTCCTATAGGAACTCATCCTTAAACTTCCACATTTGATTTCAACCCTCTAGGTGATTAGGGGTCTATAGTCGAGTTTGTGGAGTTTGCGAGGAGTTAAGAAGTGGCTTGAATTTCTAAAAGGTGGGTCCCAATTCTAGTCCTCTAAGATAGTCAAAGGAAAAGCCTAAGGCTAGATCCTAAGTACTAAAGAGAAGAAGAGAAGACCTCATCAAAAATGAGGTTAACAGTCCTGTACCTTTCCTTTAACCTCTCCCTTTTTAATTTGTTTTGTTCTTAATGAACAAACCTTCTAATAAACAAACCCTTTAATAAATAAACTTTCTGTTAAACCATAAATACACAAATAAATCAAAATCCAAAAATATCTTTTAAATAAAATTAAGAAAACAAAAGGATAAATGGGAACGTGTTCGGACTCGTTTAGAGAAATTTCCTCTCTTTCTTCGTCCCGAAGAAAGGAAACATAAATCAGAACTGACACATAGAATCTACCCTGCAGAAAATGTCTACAACAAAGCTTATTTTCTCCTTCACCAACGGGATAGACTTGGCTGTCTACAAGGACGAGCTGCTTAATGATGCTGTCATTCATTTTGGACAAGGGTTCGATAATACAGACATTAAGTTCGCTGACGTTACTCTTTTCGCACTAATTAAAAAAGCACCGGAAACTGAGGAGCCCATAATTAAGTTCAACCTGAAATCGGCTCAAGAGTTCCCTCCCCTGTAAAGGGTCCTAAATGAAAGAAACACTGCTGTTCATAGGAGGTTGACTGCTACCTGCAGGACTGTTATCTCTACCCCCACTGGTCTGGTCATCTCTGCACTGACCTCGGCTCCTGCCAAACTAAAAGGGAAAAAAGTCCAAGTCACTGATGAGCCTGTCACCGTGGAGGGTTTGGATTTTGCTACAATACCGTCTGTCTTTGAGACAGGGTCCAATACAAGATTTGCACCCTTAACTCGGACTCAAAGAAGAAATAAGAGCAGAAAGATCGCCAGGATCGAGAAGGCCAAGGTGCTGAAGTTGCTTTTCTGGAAGAGATTCCTGAGGAAGAAGAAGAACTACCTGAAATTTCACCACTGTTGGAAGGAAGTAAATTCCACCCTCTCTCTACTGCATCAGATGAAGATGTCCAGAGGATTTCCGCTGCATTACCCCGACCTACATAATATAGTGACTGTAAGAGGAAGAGGGCCAAGACTACACCGCTTACCTGACTGCGATCCGTAGTAGAGAAACTAGCTAAGAAAGAAGGGTGCGCTGTATCAGAGATCCTGAGAAGGATGTGACGAGTGCCAGTCAAATCCCACCTCAAACCGCGAGTAGACCCCGTCACTGCTCTAGACAGGCCAAGGAAGAAAGTGCGAGCTATTGAAAGAAGTTTGCCTGTTGTCGTATCAGGTCACCATATTAGGGAGGACACCACCTACCAGCGTACAGCCGACAGACCATCTGGTCCTAGGCCTTCTACTGTAAGAAGGATGGTGTGGCAACCTATTATTGCTGAATCAATACCGACACAATATTCTGGAAAGAAGAGTCTCGTCAGAAAACCTGAATTTGAGGAATGTGATACTGCATTAAAGGAAACTCCTGAAAAAGAAGTTCAATAGTCATCACATGACAACCGCGAGACCGTTTAGAAAAAACCACTTGAGGATGCTATAGGAAAGCTAAGGACGGACATCCGATGGTTGGCAAGGGAAAGAGGAGAAAATTAGGAAATGAAGTGGATTCATCAAAATTCATTGATGAAGAATGTGCCGAGATCAACATGGTCGAGACCCGAGCGTTGTCAGCTCTGCAGGGAGCTCCATCAGCTTCAGAAAGGGATGAACCAGAAGTAATGAGAGTACGTCTTTAAGAAAAAGATGATACGATTTCTCAAATTAAAAGAGGATGGAAGAGATGGCAGCCGCCTTAGCCACTCTCCAGAGTTAGCTTCAGCCTTAAAAGGAAACACCCCCATAGATCATTCACATTGCCGATGGAGGAAAAGAAATCACGTCCGTCAATGGAGATGAACAACCAAAGAAAGATTCTGCACAGAGTATGATTCCCGAAAAAGATATTAAGAACATGGTATAACAGCAGGTGTGAGAAGCCTTAGCCCAGTCTAAGAGTGGGGCATCTATTCAGACGGGTAGACCTTACCCTGAAGAATTCCATGCAGTCCAATACCTGAAAGTCTTCGTACCACCTCTGTTCAAGACTTTTGATGGTACGGGAAACCTGATCTATAAAAAAAACATATTTCTTTATGTCTTAATTCTTATTAATTTCTAAGGATATTATGCTTTAATGAAAGGTATTTTTTTGTGTTTTTGGATGTAGGTAATGTAAAAAGGTCTAAAAGGAAAAAAGGAGCAAAAATGAGCAAAAATGAGCAAAAATGGAGCAAAATACAAAAAGTATAAAAAATTATGGCCTGGCGCCTAGGCGCCAAAAGCTGGCGCCTAAGTGCCAGACTCGATACAAAAACTGTTAAGTTTTTGACAAAGTTTGATCAGTTATTTTGACGGAGTGAGCGGTTATTGGACATTCTAGAAGACTGACAGTTGTTCCTTGATAATAGGACATGTGATACTTTGGATCTGGACGCTCCAAAACGGTTTTAAATGTGAAGAGGTGCGAGCCAAAGTGAAGAGGTACGAAAAACTGGACGCGGTGTCCGGCGCTTAGGTGCCAGATTCCGACGCCTAGGCGCCAGACCGACCTTCTAGAAGATTCATTGAATGTGGACATATTTTGAAGAGGTGCATCAAGGTAACCCTTGAAGCCTATAAATAGGGGTTCATTTCTTCAGAAAACGTGCCCCTCCCATTGTAACCCTTTCTCTTATCCACTTTAGGATCTCTCATCCTTAGAGAGAGAAATTTAGGGCCACTTTTGTTTAGTTTAGTGAGTTATTTTCAAGTTATTACATTTGGAGTTCATTACACTGTGGAGTCAGTAGGAATCAGAAGATCTGTAGAAGAAATATTTGAGATAAGTATTTTTATATTTGATTCAAATTATCATGTTTTGCTATTTATTTTCAATGTGTTATGAGTAGTTAGTTTACTTTCTTCCTTCAATTATGAAGAGGTAGATAAGATAATATAAAGATTCGAAGGAGAATTGAAATTCAAAATATTTTCAAAACATTGTGATGACATTAATACCTAATCTTACTTTACTTTTAAAATTGGCCATTTGAATTGTTAAAACCCGTTGAAGAGTTTTGAGACCTTAAAGGAGAAGAACTCTTAACTTGTAAATGTCACATGAATCCTTGGGTAGTGGAAGGCCATGTGCGGGCTATTCAAGATGAAGTGCAAATAAAAGGAAGATAAGATTTAAAGGGCGTAGAATTGATAAGTTTTTAGAGTGACAGACTAAATTCTTATAATTTGATTTATAGATTAGGAAAGGGTCACTAGTAGGGCCGACTATAGCCACCCTTGGACATCTGAAGTGTAAGCCTGGATTAACCTATTCTACTAACAATACATCCGGACTATTATCATAAATTGCCCAATGTTCTTTGCGCTTGGATCAAAGGGTAAAGAATATGAATGCTTCTATTTGGCACAATACTATATATCAAATTCTCCAACGAATATTAAATTATCTTAAAAATCTTAGATTAATTGAAGGAAAGAAAGTTGTTTATTTTATATAGATTTCATAAAATCATTTTCTTATTATTGTTTTCTTTATTTGCATCTAGTAAATTAATAGTAATTTATAATTAAATTAAAATATAAAATAAAAATATTTTTTATTTTTTATATAGAAAATTTAACATTATAATTCTTCTCCGTGGGATCGATACTGGGGTCTTTGTTTCAAAACCCTATATTATTTGAAACGATACGTATACTTGCGTAGTACCCCTAGTGTGTAAAAATATTTTCTAAATTTACATAATATTAATTTATGCACTAGCCGCTATTTGTAAATTGAGTCAAAGTTTTTGGTTATCTTTTGGAAGCAAACATTACTGCGTTATTTGCGGTCGGGTCAAGTTTTTGGAGCCTTTGTCGGGGAAGAAAGAAATAGAATAGTATAAATTTTCTTAAAAAAAAGAAAAGATATATATTTTATTCCTTGTTTTATGCGAAGATTTGGTTCTGAAGGATTAATACCTTTAGATTCTGAATTAGAAAGAACAATTAGAAAAATTAAAAAGGGAAAACAAATTTAAAAATTTTAAGAAATGGCTACTTTACAAAATCCAATTGAACTTAATGATCAAAATGTTTATAAACCATTAAGGGATTATGCTAACCCTACAATTGATGAACATCATAGTAGTATTCAAATACCCACTGTAGATGCTAATTCTTTTGAACTTAAACCGTCTATTATTCAAATGGTGCAAAACAATCAATTTAGTGGATCACCAAATGAGGATCCAAATTTACATCTTGTTAGTTTTTTAGAACTTTGTGCTTACCTTTAAATATAACAATGTTTCGATGAGGTTATTAGACTTAGACTTTTTCCTTTCTCTTTAAGAGATAAAGCAAAGATGTGGTTAAACTCATTAGCGATCGATTCTATTAAAACATGGAACTTGAAATGGCACAAAAATTTCTTGCTAAATATTTTCCTCCTTCTAAAACTGCTAAATTAAGAAATAATATTACTTCGTTTAATCAATTTGACGGGGAGACAATATATGAAACTTGGGAAAGATTTAAAGAACTATAAAGAAAATGTCCTCATCATGCTTTACCTGATTGGTTGATTATTCAAACATTTTATAATGGATTAATTGGATCTTTAAAATCAATTGTTGATCTGTCTTCTTGGAGGTTCTTTAATGTCTAAATCATTTGAAAAAGCTTACACTTTAATTGAAGAAATGGCTAATAACAATTTTCAATGGCCTTCCGAAAGGATTAATCCTAAAAAGATTGCCAGTATTCACGATAATGAAGCATTTTCTATCTTAGCTTCACAAGTTGCGGCAATGTCTAAGAAATTAGATAATTTTGCAATTAATATTTCGCATAATAACTCTGCTAATATTGAAGATTCTCAAACTATTGAAACTTTACAAGCTATTGTAAGTAAAAATAATCCTTATTCAAATTATTATAATCCTAGGTGGAAAAACCATCCTAATTTTAACAGGAATAATTCACAACAAAAAAGGGGTAATAATCAATCTCATCCCACTGGAAATTGGAATAATCGAGTTAATTCGAATTATAAACCTCCTGGATTTAATAATCAACAGAAAAAGTTATCAATAGAAGAATTAATTATGCAAATGAATAATCAATTATAAAATCAAAATACTGTTATTCGTAATATTGAAAATCAAATGTGGCAAATTGCTACTTTAATTAATAACAGACCTGTAGGAACGCTTCCCAGTAATGTTGAAGTCAATCCAAAGGAAGCTGGAAAGAACATGAACAAGTTAAAGTGCGTGCAACTTAGAAGTGGAAAGGAGTTAAAAAAAATTGCGAATGAAATTGAAAACGAGATTGAGATTGAAGAGATTGAAAAACCTAAAGAAACTCTCTCTCCTAGTCGAGATCGATCGTTATACACGTTAATGTGGAAGTTGAAAAACCACCACCACCTTTTCCTCAAAGACTTAAACGACGAGAAATTAGATCATGAATTTTCTAAGTTCTTTGAAATTTTTTAGAAACTTACTATTAACATACCTTTTGCTGAAGTTTTGGAACAAATGCCAACTTACGCAAAATTTATGAAGGATATTTATACAAAAAATGAAAATTTGAAGCTTTTGAAACCGTTGCATTAAGTGAAGAATGCAGTGCAATAATTCAAAAGAAATTACCTGAAAAAGCTTAAGGATCCTGGAAGTTTCACTATACCTTGTGCTATTGGAGAAAAGTTTTACGGAAAAGCTTTATGTGATTTAGGAGCAAGTATTAATCTCATGCCATTTTCTATCTTTCAAAGATTGGATTTAGGAGATATTACTCCCACCACTATAACTCTTCAGTTAGCTGATAGGTCTATCACTTATCCTAAAAGAGTTATAGAGGATGTCCTTGTTAAAGTGGATAAATTTATTTTCCCTGTAGATTTCATAGTACTTGATATGGAAGAAGATAAAGAGATACCTATTATTTTAGGAAGACCTTTTCTAGCTACCTGACGAGCTATGATTGATGTGCGAAAAGTAGAATTAACCATGAGAGTAATGATCGAAATTAAATTCAATGTTCTTAAATCGATGAAGTACCACGATAAAGAGAAATGTTATCAAATGGATATAATTGATTATTTAATTGAAAAATATTATCAAGAAAAATGTAAAGTCATTTCTGAAGAAAAATTTGAATTTTTAATTGATGAAGATGAAGTAGTAGAACAAGAAGAGACTCATTTTATTAAAGATAATTGAGAAACTTTAGACATAACTCAAAATGATATACTTTTACCCTCAATTAAAAAATCACCTGAACTGGAATTAAAAATGTTACCTTCCTATTTAAAATATGCGTTTCTTGGAAATTCGTTAACTTTACCTGTTATTATTTCTTCTGAATTGAGTAAAAATCAAGAAGAAAAATTACTAGGTGTGTTAAAGAATTATAAGAAAGCTTTTGGTTGGACTATTGCTGATATAAGACGAATAAGCCCTTCCATTTGCATGCATAGATTCTTAATGGAAGAAAATTTTAAACTTACTATAGAATCGCAAAGAAGATTAAATCCTATCATGAAAGAGGTTGTTAAAAAAGAAATTATTAAGTGGTTAGATGCTGATATTATTTATCCTATTTCGGATAGTCAATGGGTAAGTCCTATTCATTGTGTTCCGAAGAATGGAGGTGTAACTGTCATTGTTAATGATAAAAATGAACTTATTCCTACAAGACAAGTTACTAGATGGCGAATTTGTATTGACTATAAGAAACTAAATAAAGCCACTAGAAAGGATCATATTCCTTTACCTTTCTTGGATCAAATGCTTGATAAATTAGCCGGACACTCATATTTCTGTTTTCTGGATGAATAATCTGGTTATCATCAATTACTTATTGCTGCTGAGGACCAAGAAAAGACAACATTTACAAGTCCTTATGGAACATTTACTTTTAGAAGAATGCCTTTTGGTTTATGTAATGCACCCGCAACTTTTCAAAGATGTATGATGTCAATATTTTGTGATTTGATTGACAAAGGAATTGAAATATTCATGGACGATTTTTCGATCTTTGGAACTTCTTTTGAAATTTGTTTGGAAAACATAGCCAAAGTTACGAAAAGATGCGAAAAAAAAATTTAGTTCTTAAGCGGGAAAAATGTCGATTCATGGTCACGGAAGGCATTGTACTTAGTCACAAAGTATCACAAAAGGGATGGAAGTAGATCGAGCAAAAGTGAAAATTATTGCTGAATTGCAACCACCTACTACTATTACTGATGTGAGAAGTTTTCTAGGTCATGCTGGATTTTATAGAAGATATATAAAGGATTTTTCTAAAATTGCTAAACCTCTTTGTCATTTATTAGAAAAAGATGCAAAATTTGAATTTAATAAAGAATGTATTAATGCTTTTAATATTTTAAAAGAAAAATTAATAACTGCACCTATCATTGTTACACTTGATTGGAATAAATCTTTTGAATTAATGTGTGATGCAAGTGATTTTGCAATTGGAGTCAGTATTAGGACAAAAATATGAGAAAGTTTTCAAAGTTTTATATTATGCTAGTAAAACTCTCATTGAAACACAGAAATTACACTACCACTGAGAAAGAGCTTCTAGCTATAGTATATTCCTTTGATAAATTTTGACCTTATCTTCTTGGTACTAAATGCATAGTTCATACTGATCATTCTGCTATTAAATATCTATTATCTATAAAGAATTCTAAACCTAGACTTACAAGATGGGTTTTACTTCTACAAGAATTTGATTTTCAAATAGTAGATAGAAAATGAACTGAAAACCAAATTGCTGATCATTTGTCTAGAATTAAAAAATATATTATTTCAGAAGAAAATATAAATGAGAAATTCTCTGATGAATCTTTATATGTTATTCAAAGATGCAAAACACCTTGGTATGCTGATATTGTTAATTATTTAGTCAGCAATATTTTGCCTTATGACTTGGATAACAAATTTATTAAGAAATTTAAATATGATGCTAAATGTTATATTTGAGAAGAACCTCATTTATTTAAAATTGGTAAAGATTCTATGATTCGAAGATGTGTACCTTATGAGGAAACTTTTGCTATTTTTCAAAAATGTCATGATTCTGATTTTGGAGGACATTTTGGATTTTATTGGCCTACCTTATTTAAAGATGTGAGACAATATGTGAAAACATGTGATCGATGTCAAAGGATGTGAAATATATCTAAGAAAGATGAAATGCCTTTAAACTATATATTGGAAGTTGAAATTTTTGATATATGAGGTTTAGACTTTATGGGACCATTTGTTCCATCATCTGGAAAAATTTATATTTTATTAGCAGTTGATTATATTTCAAAGTGGATTGAAGCTGTTGCTTTACCCAACTGTGATTCAAAAAGTATTTCAAAATTTTTAAAGAAAATGATCTTTTCAAGATTTGGAATGCCTAAGATAATTATCACTGATGGTGGAAGTCATTTCAGGAATATAAGAATTCAATCATTACTACAAAAATTTGGAATCAAACATAGAATTGCAAGCCGCTATCACCCTCAAACTAGTGGAATGGTTGAAGTATCAAACGAGAGAAATTAAAAGAATTTTCGAAAAGAATGTTAATCCTAAAAGAACCGATTGGGTTGATAGACTTGATTCGCATTATGGGCTTATAGAACAGCTTATAAGACACCAATCGGAATGACACCTTACCGATTAATTTATGGTAAACATTGTCACTTACTCAGTAGAACTTGAACATAAGCTTATTGGGCGATAAAGGAGTTTAATTTTAATTTGAATAAAGCGGAGAAAAACGATTATTGCAACTAAATGAGATGGAAGAAATTAGAAATGAATCGTATGAAAATGCGAGAATTTATAAAGAGAAAATGAAGATGTTGCATGATAAGAAGATTTTAGGAAAAATTTTTGAGCTTGGACAAAAAGCATTATTATTTAATTCTCGTTTAAGACTTTTTTCTGGAAAATTAAAATCTAAATGGATTAGACCCTATTTAGTTGAGAAAGTATACCATTTTGGAGCTGTGGATATTAAAGATCCCAAAACAGGAAAATTTTTTAAAGTAAATGGAGTTTGATTGAAGCCTTACTTGGAAGATATTAAAAAGATTTATAAAGAGGCTTATGAATTGAGTCAACCTGATTAAAGATTTACTTAAGTCGGGCTGACGATGTTAAAACAAGCGCTTGGTGGGAGGCAACCCATAATTATCTTTGTTTGTGAGTGTTTTTGTGTTTTAATGTAAGGTTATGCCTCGATCTTGATTAATTTTATATTACTTTAGAAAAATTTGATGGTCATAAGTCTTTGTTGACATAAGTCGAAAATTATTTTGAAGTATGTAAGATTTAAAAATAGGATCACTCTATTTTGAATATGAGTAAAAAGGAGATCAAGTTAACCTTCATTATGATAGTTTACAATGTGAGTTATCGAGTCTAAATTACTCTTACCAGTATAATTTACCTATCTTAGAGAACGAAATTTTGAAAATTTGACAATTAGGTGAAACGGAGTTGAACATAGTTCCGACGCCTATGCGCCATAATTCGGTGCCTAAGCGCCAAAATCAACTATGTATCAATAGGTCTGGCGCTTACGCGCCAGATTTGGCGCCTAAGCGCCACGGTTACTGGGTCGTGCAAAAACCAAAAATATTTAGTTTTTCACACGATTTCCCCCCTTTAAATCAACCCATCTTTATCCCTAACCATCAAGCAATCAAAATTACTTCCCTTATACTTTCTTCTTGAGAGATTTGAGAAATTTTTGAAGAAATGGAAGGAAGAAATCTTGGAGAAGAGGCTAGGGACAAGGTCTCAAGGGATCCTTAACCTTACTTCAATGGTTTTATCGCGGTAAGTTTAGAGAAAATTTCTAGTCGTTTGGATAAGTTTGAAGCGGATTTTAAAAGCATTGGAGATCGCCTTCATGAGATGTTTCATCAAGTTAAACATCTAGAATGACAAATGAAACTTCAATTTGATCATTTTGCGGCTTATCAAGATGCTCAAGTTGAAATGTATGCGAAGAACAAGTGGATTGACGAAAAGATGACTACGGATTTCCCGAGAGTGTTAGTGTTCTTTCCAAGTGGAATACACAATTTCCCTTGTGAAGATTAGAATATTCTGGTAATGAGATAGTTATTATGGTTTGTTGAGTCGTTGTATCAATTTAGAGAATCAATTATGTTTGTTTGTGTATTTGCTTTCATGTTCAATGTGTGTTGTTTTTGCTTGGAAATTGTTATATTTGATTGTGTATTAGGAACTTGAATCAAATATAGTACTTATCTGGAATGTATTGAGTCAATATTGAAGGTTTTAAATGGAGATTAGTGAGTTTGATTAAAACCTTATGTTTAATTGGTGGATTTAATATTTAATTTTTATAAATTTTTGAAAAATGTTGTGGAAGTTAGAAACTGAAGCTCTACTCTGATATGAGTAATTGGAAGTTGAATTTATGAATTTTGGTGGAAAATTAAATTTTAAAAAATTTTTTTGTGAAAGGCGAGTCTGGCGTCTAAGCGCCAGAATTCGGCGCCTAAGCGCCAGTTCGGCCAATACCCGAGAATTTACTTAAATAACCCCTAAAAGCCATTTTTGACGCCTAAGCTTCATCTTCTTCCCCATTTTCGCGAAAATACATCCTCTAGATCCATTTTGAGGTCAAAACATCAAGGATTTGAGCGCGAAACCACTCGATTTCTTCGTATCAAAGTCAGATCTACACTTTAAACCATTTATTTTCGATTTTTACCATAGAATTCCCTAAGTTTTGCTAAGAACTGAAAATTTTAAAAAAATATTCGATTTTTAGTGATTTCTTTGGATTTCTAAACTTATTTTAAGTTTTATAAACTTAAAAAGAGTTTAAATCTTCGATTCCTAAATTTGTTCTAGTTTACTTTCACGTTTAGATGGCTCCAAAATCTAAACGCGGGAAGGCACGAGATAACTTTGATAGCAACGAAATTTTCTATCTGCGCTGCACATTTTCGCTTCCATGAATTTGCGACGTCCGGAAAGTTCATTTCGAACGAAGTTTCTATCATCCTGGAGAAATGATCGAAAACACTATTGTTGCACACAACCGGCAACAATTTTGTTATTTTACTCGTCATTCTCTGTTATCCCGATTGTTCGAGAATTTTATGTAAATTTTACGGATGCCGAGGATTATGAAGTCTTTGTCGGAGGAATCGGAGTAGGATTTAGTCCGTAAAGAATCAACATATTTTATGGCCTGCCACCGACTATTGAGTGCTATTATTCTGGATTATCACCATCTGAAGGAGAATTGAATATGATTATTGCTTATCTGACTGACGGTATTGGATCTTGGAAGAACAGGAACGGAAAAAGGGTAAACTTCAAATCCTCCGAATTAAATGGTATATCTAAAGCATGACACTATTTTATTTCTGCAAGATTGTTACCTTCCAACCACCTGAGTGAAGTGACTAGAGATAGAGCGGTCTTAAACTACTGCATTCAGGAGAGGAAGCCTATTGATGTCGGGAGCATTATTTATGATTTTTTGGATTCTACTGCGAGGTCCAGCACTTCTGTTGGATTGGGATTTCCATCTCTGATCTACTCATTATGTGTTAGTAATGGAGTCACTGCTGATATTTCTGAGGAGAAGTTAAAGTCTACTAAGCCAATTGCGCAGGAGAGTGTTAGTATCTATGATCGTCTTCGAGGGAAGAGATCAACCACTCATTCTACTTCTACACATACTTCAGGTAGACCTTCTACTTATAGACCCTCTACTTCGCCGAGCCACCATCGGATTTCGGGAATCAATGCATGATCGGCTTTAGAGCGCGCACAGGAGTTATTTCAAACTCACCTGCAGGATTGATACTATTGATAGAAAACTAGATCATTTATCGGATTATACCCAGAGGAAAAGTAGTTATGATGCTGAGTATGATGAACCCCTAGTTAGATTTCTGAAGGGTGAACATGATGTTAGTTTCCCTACTTTTCCTAGTTTCACACCATTTGTTGATCCTAAGGATGTAGAATTTTGCTTTGGTGGTGATGATGATGAGGCTACAGCTAGTGACTAGTAGTTATAGAACTCTATGATGTGTTACTCTGTAAGTTTGTTTTATTTGGATTGTTTGTTAGTTTTGTGTTTGATGTATGTTAGTCGATTAGTGTTAGGATTCTCGTTATGTCGAGACCGAAGTTAGAATTAACTTATATGTTGTTTTAGTTTAATGTTTAGTAATTAATTATTTTGCTCTGTTTTAATTCCGTTTCAAATTTAATATCATCATAAAATTAGCTCGCTTACTTTTTATATACATGCTTCAATTTTATCTTAATTATTCATAAAAGCATGATTAGAAGTTAATTTTTCTTTTTAAGATTGTTTTTACATACTTATTAAAAGTTCTTATGATTTTCTTTCTCTCATACTTTCAAATTATAATAGTATACCAAAACTTAAGTTTGGGAGAAGGGAAAATCTATTCAAAATTAAATTTTATTTGCCCTTAAAGAGCTAATATTTTCATAAAAATAAAAACTATTTAACATAACTTAAGGAATGAAGAATTTATTGGAGATCACTTTTATTTTTGAAATTATAAACAATTTAGTGAAATTAACCAAAATTTTACTAATTTTGATTGATTTTAAGAATATAATTATTTAACTTAAAGAAGAATAAGATAAAGAATTTTTCTATTCATGGTAGAAATGATAGAATTTTAGAATTATTAAGTAATAAAAAATTATCACTTGAAAAAGAAAAGATTGGAAATTTTTTTGAATTCTTATTTATGTTATAATAATTAAGTGGAAATGTATTAAGTTTTGAAAATATAAGTTAAGGATAGTGAAGTTCAAAACCATTGACAAGCTATCCAGATATAGTAATCCTCTCTAAATATAAAAGAAAAATAAAGAAGAAAAGAAAAAGAGATAGAGAGGAGAAGCTTGAGGAAATGCCTAATCAAAAATTGGCTTCACTTGAATTATCTTATAGGAAGAAAACTAGTTACATACTTTACTTAATTTTTATACATAAATATTTATTTAGAAAAGATTTTTCAAGAAGATCTTTTTCTTGTAAATAATCTATGAAATCTTAATATAATAGATTTCTATTATTTTCAAAATGGATGGAAAGTTTGAAATCTTATGATTTGGTAGTTAAATATTCTTTAAATTCTTAAAATTAAGCCTAGTTAGTGAAATTGGGTTAACAATTTACTAAAGACTTTATAAAATCAAAAGTTATAAGGAATCTTAAATATTTATCTTTTATTCCAAATGTTATATATTTTATATAGTAAAAGAGTTACTTGAGGACAAGTAATATTTAAGTTTGGGGGATTTTGATCTATAAAAAAATACCTATTTCTTTGTCTTAATTCTTATTAATTTCTAAGGACATTATGCTTTAATGAAAGATATTTTTTGTGTTTTTGGATGTAGGTAATGTAAAAAGGTCTAAAAAGGAAAAAAGGAGCAAAAAGGAGCAAAAAGAAGCAAAAATGGAGCAAAATAGAAAAAGTATAAAAAATTATGGCCTGGCGCCTAGGCGCCAGAAGCTGGCGACTATGCGCCAGACTCGATACAAAAACTGTCAAGTTTTTGACAAAGTTTGATCAGTTATTTTGACGGAGTGAGCGGTTACTGGACATTCTAGAAGACCGGCGTTGTTCCTGATAATAGGACATGTGATACATTGCATCCGGACGTTCCTAAACGGTTTTAAACGTGAAGAGGTGCGAGCCAAAGTGAAGAGGTGCGAAGAAGTGGACGCGGTGTCCGGCGCCTAGGCGCCAGACCGACCTTCTGAAGATTCATTGAATGTGGACATGTTTTGAAGAGGTGCCTCAAGGCAACCCTTGAAGCCTATAAATAGGGGTCCATTTCTTCGAAAACGTGCCCCTCCCATCTGTAACCCTTTCTCTTATCCACTTTAGGATCTCTCATCCTTAGAGAGAGAAATAGAGAGAGAAATTTAGGGGCACTTTTGTTTAGTTTAGTGGGTTTATTTTCAAGTTATTGTATCTGGAGTTCATTATACTGTGGAGTCAGTAGGAATTAGAAGATCTGTAGAAGAAATATTTGAGATAAGTATTTTTATATTTGATTCAAATTATCATGTTTTGCTATTTATTTTCAATGTGTTCTGAGTAGTTAATTTACTTTCTTCCTTCAATTATGAAGAGGTAGATAAGATAATATAAAGATTCGAAGGAGAATTGAAATTCAAAATATTTTCAAAACATTATGATGACATTAATACCTGATCTTACTTTACTTTTTAAATTGGCCATTTGAATTGTTAAAATCTGTTGAAGAGTTTTGAGACCTTAAAGGAGAAGAACTCTTAACTTGTAAATGTCACATGAATCCTTTGGTAGTCGAAGGCTATGTGCGGGCTATTCAAGGTGAAGTGCAAATAAATAGGAAGATAAGATTTAAAGGGCGTAGAATTGATAAGTTTTTAGAGTTACAGACTAAATTCTTATAATTTGATTTATAGATTAGGAAAGGGTCACTAGTAGGGCCGACCATAGCCACCCTTGGACATCTAGAAGTGTGAGCCTAGATTAACCCATTCTACTAACAATACATCCGAACCTATTCTGTAAATTAGCCAATGTTCTTTGCGCTTAGATCAAAGGGTAAAGAATAGGAAGGATTCTATTTGGCACAATACTATATATAAAATTCTCCAACGAATATTAAATTATCTTAAAAATCTTAGATTAATTGAAGGAAAGAAAGTTGTTTATTTTATATAGATTTCATAAAATCATTTTCTTATTATTGTTTTCTTTATTTGCATCTATTAAATTAATAGTAATTTATAATCAAATTAAAAGATAAAATAAAAATATTTTTTTATATAGAAAATTTATCACTATAATTCTTCTCCGTGGGATCGATACTGGGGTCTTTGTTTCAAAACCCTATATTATTTGAAACGATACGTATACTTTCGTAGTACCCCTAGTGTGTAAAAATATTTTCTAAATTTACATAATATTAATTTTATACACTAGCCGCTATTTATAAATTGAGTCAAAGTTTTTGGCTATCTTTTGGAAGCAAACATTACTGCGTTATTTGCGGTCGGGTCAAAACCCCCGTCAACATGTTGCACATTTTCGTGCTAGTTGCTGCAATGCCTGTGGGAGCGATGCTTTACTCTTTCGTCAGTTTGTCAGCAGCCTGTCAGGGATTGTCTTCGATTGGTATGCAGAATTGTCGAATGGTTCACTCAAGACATTTTCAGAATTAGAAAACCTTTTCGTTAAACGGTTTACCGGGGCTCGGCACCACATCACTATCGGTGATCTAGCGGTGGAGCAACAAAAACCGAACGAAACTTTAGTGGATTACATACTTCGATGGAGGAATTTAAGCATGAAGTGTGAGCCTCAGCTTCAGGAACAACATGCAGTCGGTATCCTACTCAAGAGTATCTATGGCCCGATAGCACTTCTCCTCAAAGGATTCACAATTAAGACTTTCGAGAAGTTGCTTAGCAAGGCCGGGAGCTTGCAGGAGGAGGCAATGCAGCTGAGTTTTGTTGATAAGAATGATAAGCAGAAACCCGTAAAAGCATTCGAAAAGAAATCCAAGATCGTCCTGGCAGTTGACAAAGGTAAACAGCCAGTGCAAATACAGCCAGAGTGGCCACAACCTAGTTATCAACCACCACAACGGATTTATCAGCAACCTCAATAGAACTATCAACAGCCTCGACCGAGCTATCAATCATGGCAGCATGATCAACCGCCGCCTCGTCCATCACGTGTCCTGAAGGAACTTTTGAATAAGGAATACCCCTTCAAGACTGAGGCAGTGGCCATGATGTTCCGTAGTTTAATGAAAACACCCGACTTTCAACTACCAGAGCCCAAAAGGCCAGAAGAAGTCGACAAGAAGGATCATCCAAACTACTGTCCCTACCACCGAATGCACGGACACAAAATAGAAGATTGCATCACTTTCAAGAGTTGGCTTGATGATAATCTCCGAAAAGGGAACATAACGATCCCGAAGGAATACATTAAGGAGCCCCAAAAAGGAGGTTCCGTCAATGTTATTTCAACGGATCCTATTGTTCCGATATACCCGTACATGACTAACGATTTGTGGAGTACCGTCTAGACAAAATCTTTGAAGAAAATTTTGGATCACATCCAGACGGCTTTGGTATGCGCTTCAACTCAGAGTTTGAAACTTGTCGAGCTGGCACTATCACTTACGATTGAAGAACCGTCCCAGAAGGAGGAGAAGATCGTGGAAGAAGAGAAGACCGAGGCTCCGAAGGGTAGACTTGGGGATGCTTATCCTAGGATGGTTGCTTCCAATTTGGGGGAGAAATCCCTTGGGCCTCTGACTCTGTATGATTATTTGCTTGCCCCGGCGGGATCTTATAATGATAAGAGTTTTGGTGTTGGATACGTTTTGACTGTTTCTAACAATTACGTAACTAACGACAACCAACCTAATCCGGATCTCAATTTCGATACAAATAACGATTCTCAAATAATAATAAACCTCGATGACCCCGATGAAGGAGAAGACGTTCACAAGGATGGCTACGAAAGCTCGACAAGCAACGGGTCCATTTGTGAATTCCGAGGAACTCCAATCACAATAGAATTAGAGCTATCAGACACCGAAGCAACTTTAGGAGAGCCAGTCATTCCGATTCAAGAGGAGGCACCTGGAGATCCAGCACCAGATGCAGAAGAGATAACTAAATTCAATCTAAGAAGCGGAAAAGTTCTACCCCCCGAGAATGGGTCCAAAGGATAAAGGAAAGCAGGTGGTTTCTCAGGAAGAGCTAACCTCAGCGGAAGAATTGCCCATTCAGGAAGAGACTGAAGAGCCTGGTAATAAAGTGGATTACAACATGCTAGCCCATCTTAGGAAGCTAGCAGCCAAACTGAGCATCTACGACGCTCTGATCCTGTCAAAGGAGATGAGGGAAACTCTGATCAAGGCCTTACTTGATCCAGAAATTTGTTTAGCTCAAATGGCCGGTAATTCCTTAGATGAGGTTTCCTCTTTAAAAGAACAGCGAGGTGTTACCTTCATGGATAATGATCTACTACTTGGTACAGTTGATCACAATCGATCGTTGTACATCTCGGTTACTATCAGAAAAAATTACGCTCTCCTGGGTGTTAGTTGATCCAGAAGCATCAATCAACATAATGAGCCTTCGAACGTTAGCATATTTGGAAATTGATGCTCGCGACCTCGAAGCAGACAAGATGTTATTAAGAGGCTTCAATCAGAAAGAAGAAAGAGCTCTCAGATCGATAAAACTATTAATGAAGACCAGTGATTTAGCAAAGACAACTGCAAAATTCCACATAATTGATGGAAATTCAACAACATGACCAAGTTAAGGTTTCTATCCTTAAGAAATTTATGGGATGTGCCTAATGATGAGAGGACCACTTGGACTCATTTTGGTGATTTTTTTAATTATATTTTATTTATTATAATTATTTTGAGCTTTTGAGTGTTAATTAACTATAAAATAAAATTGTTAAAAAATGGATTTTATACTTTTCATAAATATCTCTAACCTCAAGGAGCTCAGAGGTATAAATTTTATATTTTTCTAATTTTTCTTTGATTTATTTGTATTAATTTAGTAAAAATGTATGGAAATTCATTTTTTTTAAATTAAAAATTTTCTTAAGCATTTAAAATTCAATTTCTTAACCTAGAGACTTTGAAAATATTTAGTTTGTTCCTAAGTGATTAGAGGCAAAAATATGAAATTTTTATGATTTTTAATGTTTTTGTGATATTTATTATTTTTTTAATTATTAAAATATTGAAAATATGATTAAAAATGAAACTTTTTATAAAATTTTAATTTTAATTTTCTTAGACTCCCCTAACATCGCCGAAGTCCCAAAAACCAATTTTGTGAATTTTTAAAATGTATTTTTGGAGTTATGAATTTTTAAAGTTTAATTTTGGTAATGTAACTTAATCGCACCATTTAGTGGGGCTAATTACCTCCAATTGATCTCAAATATTTATGAGGTTCCTCTCGATCCTAAAAACTAATGAAGAATTATTTTCAAGTTATTTTGATGTGTGGTTAACCCAAATAAATTAAAATTCACAGTATTTAGGCCAATTAGGGTTATTCTTAATGAATTAACTCAAACCATAATTTTCCCTGGTCCCCCGGCTCTAAGATACTTCTCCTAATTTTCCTAGGATTTATTGCGCAACATGCTAATTATGGGAATTAAAATATCAAAACAGGCACAAAAATTTGAAAATCAATAACTTGCCATAGAGATGGCTCGACCTTGGAAAATTCAGGTGGAACGTTCTTACATCGAGGCTTTACAAAGTTCTATTGCCTCATGTACATATGAATTTTCTATAAATGGAGAATTAAAACATCGAAATTGTAAATAATTAATTAAAAATAAAATACTCAACAAAATGACTTGATTTCTTTCCCCACGTTGTTCTCCTCTCGTTCACCTGCAAAGAGGTATTTTTAGTTTATTTTTCGCATTTTTCTATGCAAAGTTATGGATTTTTCTAAATTATGAGTATTTAAATAAATAGAAAATAACCTATTTATCTACTTATCCACTCGACGCCGCGTCAACCTCGGTAGCTCCGAAAGGCATGCGTCACGCTCCCATTCTAAGTTCCCATCCGACTCGAATGCCATGCGGCCCGCTGCCTCGCTCCATCCTTTCGATCCGTCTCACCCGATCGTCCATTCGATATACGCGCGAATCGACGACATATCCGTTCATCGTCCCCGAGTGCCCTAACCCGAGAACTCGTCCACACCGAAACCTTAAGATCTCGAGCTATAGCTAACCAAATCACATGTGGTTTTCCTACATGGTCGTCCCACCTCTGTGGCTACACATCTATACCGCTAACTTACATCAAAATCAACTCAAATTAAATGATGGATCGCCGGAAGCTCTAAGCAAGAGAAAAAAACCCACATATCTTGGTTCAGGAGGTGAAGCCTGGACTGAATGTGCTCGACACCTTTGTTAGAGTTGGAGGAGCCTAGTGATGAAGCCTGCCCCGCGAATTATCTAGGGCAACTCCACCAAGCTCCGATTTCAAAGCTTGACCGATAAGAGAGAATGTATCGGCATGGTGAGGGGGCTTCCACTCTGGGGATTCCTTCTCTTGGTCTTGTGCAGGTGTGGGTGAGTTTAATTTGATTTTGGTGAAGGTTTCGCAGCTGTCCTGGTTTTGGGGGCTAAGTTTGAACTATAAAATCGTAGCCCGCTAAGGAAAATCGACCGGATTTCGTGGGGACTGGCAAGTCATGTATGGAGAATGGTCTCGAGTAATTTTGGCGGAGTTTTGTTAAATTTTATGTTCAACACCTCCTTTGACCAAGAGGTGGTGTGTTGACCTCATTTTTTGTGAGGTCTTTTCTTCTCTCCTTAGTTCTTACGATCTAGCTATAAGGTTTTCCGACTATCCTAGAGGACTAGAATCGGGACCCACCCCTTAGCACCCGCTACTTCGACTCCTCTTCGGATCCCACTGATGGTTGCAAACATCTAAATCACCTTAGAAGGTTAAGACCACCATATGGAGAACCAATAGTGAGCTCCTATGGTTGTTCAAGCCTTAGGGACTGGCCTGGTATTCGGTCCCGGTGAGGTCCGCTACACACCGCACTCACACACACCATCCTTACCCAATTCTCCCCCGGTTCATTGGAGCACTCATGTGGCTAAGTCCAAACCCCTATTTCTTTGGCTAAGAGGGTTGGGAACAACCCATGAGATGTTCAGGGTGGACATTTCTTGGTCCATGGCTCACTTTAAGCTTCATCATGATCAAAATTCAACTTTGCCAAAATGCCTAAGCTTTTGACATTGGGTCCTTCAAACCAACCTAAAATTACCTAATTTCCCCAAATTTTACAAAATTTCCAAAAATTACCCAAAATTCCCAAATATCCTAAAGATCATTTTGAAAAAACCCCCACCTTTTAAATTCATTAAAATACCCCAATACCCTCCAAATAACCTCTGATACCCTAAAATACCCTTTTGGCACAAAATTTCAAAATTTTAAAAATTCCTTGAAAATTTCAGAAAATCCCAAATATTCCCAATTTCATTTTATTCAAGTACCCCATAGCCGAATTTTGCCAAATAACCCAATTTTATCAAAATCCCCAAAATGACCCATTTTTAACCTAATGGACCCAATGTCACACCAAACCAACCCATTTGACCTCAATTTTGCCCAATTTCACCTCTAAACTTTAATTCAACATCATTACTATCAATATGAACCAAATTCAAGCCCAATTCTGATTCACATTTGAGTTCAATTCCATTTGAAATCCAAAATCCCCAATTTTGCCTAATTAATCCAAAACCCCAAATTAACCTAATACCAACCTTTTTTCCCCCAAATTTCAATCCTAAACTTTCCATAACATGCTCATAGAACCTATGCACCTTAAATTGCAATAATTTTAGCCTAAGCTTAACCTAAATCTATTTGAAAACCAAAATACCCCCATTTTAGCCTAAAGTGAATCCATGCCCTAAACCTACCAAATCGATTAGCCCAACCCTAAAATTTCTTCCCAATTGATGTCGGGAACTCTTCAATATACTATTCTGGCATCATTTTGAAATCCTCTAATTGGGTCTAAACCCCACCTTAACCCAACTTGGACCCAAGTTGATTCAACCTGCCTAAATTAACCAAAATGCCAAAATCCACCAAAAATCGACCTTCTAATCAACTCAAAACCATTCGATGTCTTCATGAAAGTTTTTCATGGAAATCATTTCTATAATGTTTCTCAAGACATTTAAACCTAAATCAAACCTAAACCCAAGTTAGCCTAACCCAAACCAAGTGAGCCAATTTGAACCTATGGCCTAATAAAACCAAATTGAACCAAGTGTGGCTAAACTAACCTTTCCACAACTCAATAAGTGAACCCTAGAACCACCCTAGATCCACCCAGCTCAAATTGTTAGCCATGCACCAAGGGTTCCTAATTTTATGATCTCTTCCCCTTAAGTGGATAAATCCTCTTTGCCTTACCCCAAAACATCCCCACAACTCGCTAATCACCATTAAACCTCTCCATGACTCACCTGACCTCGTGGGCTGCCTCCCCGACCTTGCCGGCCGGTCTAGCCGTAGGAGGGGGTCAAACCGAGAGCCACCACCCACCTAAACTCACCCAAACCTACCAAATGGCCACCTCAGCCAAATTAAACATTGGAGCCTCTACCCTCCACCTAAGCAACCGAATCCACCTCTTCAATTGAACCCAAACCCCCGCTTAATGACAATGGCCAATTAAACAATTCACCTTCGGGGCCATGAGAGAGGTGTTGAAATTTTTCTCACCGTAAGCCCTCCAAATTATTCCTGCAGGTTCCTCCTAGCCAAGAGAAGCTCATCTCCACTGTTCTCCGCCCGAATCCCCCTCACTGAGCCCACCCCTCGGCTCGAAAATCAAAGCGTAACAGACACTCGAAACATCACCAATTCCAAATTAACTCCTCCTCACACCTTCACCAGAGGTAAAGGAGAAGTTCCCCGAGCGAAAGCCCCCCTCTCCTGTGCCACCCGCCTGTTCCGCCCTTCCAAGCTTTGTGAGCGAGCCTGGTGGAAGTCAAGCCCGTGCATCCACCATAGCTCCGTGCTTCATCCTTAGCTTCCTTGGACTCCAACGAACGTGTCGAGCCTCTCGATAGAAGCTTCACTTCTCGCAGCCAAGGTATTGCCCTCTTCTTCCTCCCCAGCTTCCGCCGATTCTTCATTTCATTCATGAAGTCAATTTCAATGCATGTTAACCGTATATGGTTTTGCCTCTTCAAAACGTGTTCATAGAGCATAAGAACGTTGACTCGGTTAAGCATCTTCACATCCTGTTGGCTGGGTAGACGCACTCACGAGACACACCCGCCGTAGACGATGACCAAAAATCCGTCGATGGTTTGTGTATCGTAAACTAGCGGACGGCGCACGGCTGAATCAACAGACATGAACCGGTGCCACGTGGCTGCTGAGTCGATGCCGCGCCGAACCGGGGAGTGACGCGCGGAGTTCGATCCGCCGTAGTCGAGTTGGCGCCGACGTGGATAAGTAGGAAAATCCACTTTTCTTATTTTTATTTAAATACCAAAAACTTCAAAAATTGATATCTTTGCAGAAAAAAAATCATAAAAAAAAAGAAAATACTCTCTTGCTCATTTAGAAATTAGAAGAATAATGTGGAAAATAGAATCGATCTATTTCATTTAGGTATTTTATTTTTAATTAATTTAATACTTCGAGTATTTTAATTCTCCATGCATGTATACATTTCACCATGGCATGAGACCATAGGGCTTTTGTAGCCTCTGATCTTGGGAATATTCTGAATTTTCCAAGCCAGGCCAGTCCTGGCAAGTTATTTATTTTTCAAGTTTATGTCACCGTTTTTGTAATTTTAATTCCAAAAATTACATGTTGCCTATAAAATTCCAAGAAAATTTGGTGATATTACTTAGGACCAGAGGACCAGGGATAAATATGGTTTGAGTAATTCATTAAGGATAAACTTTAATTGGCCTAAATACTCAAAATTGAACTTTAATTAATTAGAGTTAATCACACATTAAAATGTCTTGAAAATAATTCTCCGGTGATCTTTAGGATATGGGGAACCTCACACATAAAAATTTAAAGTCAATTGGAAACGTTTAACCCCACTAAATGGATTAATTAAACCTCATAATCAAAATTAAACTTTAAAATTCATAACTCCATAATACATTTCCAAAATTCACAAAATTATTTTGGGACTTCTCCTATCATATATAAGAAAAATAAAATAGGAATTTTCTAAAATCTTCATTTTTAACCATATTTTAATATTTTTAATAATTAAAAATTAATAAAAATCACAAATATAATAAAATCATAAGAATGTCATATTTGGTCCCCTAATCACTTAAAGAACCAATCAAATATTTTTCCTAACTCTTTAGGTTAAGATATTTAATTTCAAAGCCTTAAAATACCTCCTTGAATTAAAAAAAATGCCATTTTCTAGCCTTCCCACTAAATTAATTCTAATAAATCAAAGAAAATCATAAAATAAAATTTGTTTCTCCTCGACTTTCGAGGTTAGAAAGACTTTTGGAAAATATAAAACCCATTTTTCAACTTTTATTTTATTTTATAATTAATTAAGACTCTAAAACATAAAATAATTATAATAAATAAAATATAAATAAAAAAATCACCAAAATTAATCATATCCTTCCGGTCATTATGAATATGTCATAATTTTACCAAGGATAAAAAATTTACCTTGGACATGTTGGTGAATTTTCTTGAAAATACCTATTTTCCATTAAAAATAATTATATAAATAAATTAAATTCAGAAAAATCAAATTTTCTCCTCAATGTCTTAATTGACATGTGAGCATGGCATAAAAATTTTATGTTCATTTAAGCTTAATTTAATGAGTTATAAAATAAATAAGCTTAAAGGGGCATAAAGGTAATTAAAAGATTTTAACCCCAATTAAAACTCTAGGTTTAATCAAAATAGGGGTAAAATATCGACTTTAATCTTCTCTCAAATGATTGAAACTTTGGGAAATCAAAGGGTAGGAACCCATTAATCACATTAATAAACTAAAAATGAAACTTTAATTAATCAATAATTTAAATTTCGAAGACTAATTAAAAATGGATTATTAAAATGTGGATATAAATTAAGAGGATATTGATTCTTTAATTTAAAATCCCTAAATTAATCACTTAATAATACTTAACTCTTAAACTTAAGAGGATGAATGAAAATAATAATTAAATGATTAAAAGTAAATAATTTTTAATTAAAACCAACATCATTAAATAATTTAATAATTGATTAAAACCTAAAATGTTAAATAATTAAAAAGTAAATTAAAATATTTGAAACTAATTTAAAATCATTTAAAAAAAACTTAAATCAAATCTGCAAATTTTAAATAATTTTAAAACAACTTATCTTGAAACATAATGTAAAAATTAAATTAATATAATTGATCCAAATTAAATCATCAAAATTTAATAAATAATTTGAATACCTCTTTTGACCTAAGTTAATCTAAAAATTAAATTAACATTAAATATTGATATTATTTATAAAAAAGCTCAACTTAAACATCATTCCAAACTTAAAATCATTGATTAAAGTTTCATAATTAAATCACATTAAAGTAAATCATCAACTTTACCCCGAATCATTAAAATCTTTAACAAATTAACTTGCCCCCGAAAGCTTTAAATTATTATAACAATTAAATGAAGCGTTAAGTGAAATGTCACTTCACTCATAGGATAATCAAATATCCTACTTGACTGAGCAAGGGAATAAAACTTAACTAAACCATTGGATAAAAAATTCACCCGTATAATTAAATTCACTGACCTCAAGATCGTCCCGCAGGTATTGAAAAGATGTTTAGGATTTATTCCAAGCACTTCCTCAATACGATGGGTAGTTTTAAAGAATAATTGAACTTAATTATTCTTTGATGAAGAAAATCATCCTTAACCAAAATCAAGAACCTAGACGTCATAAAAGATGACTAGTTATAGATTAGGATTTCGTAGACAACCAAAACCCTTCCTTTAGTCTTTACCTAGGTACTTGTTGAAACATTTAAATGCTTTAATATGTGCTTTAAAGTGTAGCTTGGAATGACGGGAAGACCTCGAGGTAAGCTTTTATGTTATTGCAATTTACTTTATTACATTTTCTTTACCTACACCGCGCTTTAATTTTCTCGCATGTTAAACAAGACCGTTGCATGAAAACCAAACTTTAGGATAGTCCCTGAACTGGAACCAAAATTAAAATTAAAAGTAACTACAAGATAAAATTCACCGCCACAAATTTAAAATTTAAAACAACTCAAAATTTAATCGGTAAATAACAACAAAACCATAACTTTAACTAAATTAACGTCTTGTCGGATGATCGGGAATACCTAAGATGATGTAACCCACGTGTTGCTAACGAGATTTCCCACGGTCTAAATGAAATTGTGGAACTCTTCAGTTGAGTTTAGCAAATTCATCTTGACTAAATGAATCCGATAAATATAACAATGCCTAAGGATGGAACCATGGGATCTTAACCAATGTTGTTATAATCAACTTTAAGATTTCCCTAATAAAACATTAAAGACATTTGGATTTTAAGATTTCTCTGAACCAAAACACTTCTCTCATCCTTTGATTTATGACTTCTAAAACTAAAACTTCGCAACAACAAGAAGCTTGGAGCATAGTGGGCAAAGACGGCCATCGTCATCGCTGAAACGAGTCTACTTCACCTAAACCATTCTTAGAATTAAATAACCAAGCCATAGGATTTCGAGGTAGTTTTCCTAGTGCAACATAAATCCTCAACTTTTCGTTAGGAATTTGCATGATCATGTTATGCAAATTAAGCCCTTAACAGTCTTAAGACCCTATAGTTGTTTGGTACGACATAAACTGCCGTCACATCTTCAGTGCCGTTCGTGTGATTTTATCATACGAATATAAGTCCTAATTAACTCAAATTGGTAGGATCGAAACATTAAATAATTTTCAAATTAAAGCCAAATAATAGAATATTTTCAAGTTTCCAAGATTCATCTTGGATCCTCAGCCTTCTCCTACTTCTCTTCCTTTGGACTCCTTAAAATAAACCGTTCCAAATTTGAGCTAATCCCTATTGAAATCTCCAAAATTCAATCCTTTGAAAACCTTAAACTTTGAAATTCTTGAGAGTAAAACCACCGATCATTATCAGAGTTTTCTTAAATGATTCCCGTCATTTAAGATGTAATTAACTATAGGGGTTGCCCTTATAGGGAACTTTAAGAACCCAGTAATATAAACCCCGTTTAATTCCTTTATATTGCCAGGGAACTTGTCGGCTTATAAAATTGGTTCGCACACCAAACAGATGTCACAAATCTTGTAGTTTATTTAATCAAGCCCTATCATCAAGGAGTGTATCTATTCGTTAGAACAGATACACGATTTGTGATACGACGCCATTTATATAATTTATTCGGGATGTGAGATCGGCTCGATTTCATATCTTAAAATTTTTCAAATTTAAAATCATTTTCAAAATCAAATGCTACTTTCTAAATTATATATATATATTTAAATCATAACCTAAAATATGCCGACATGCTTCGGCGCACTGGGGACTAGTTCCTCTCTCCATTTCGATCGGATGGTTTTACTTTCATAACTGAAGAATGAGTCCATGCCCCTTGTGGACTAAACTACCATTCTTTCCGTTGGCATACCACGTTCATTTCTATCTTGAACTAGTATAGTCAACTTTTCTTGGATTTGTAGCCACCGTTTAGACACTCCTAAATCGCAGAGGTTTTGAAATCCTCCTTTTGATACCTCTCCGAAGAGGCGAGGTAGACCCCCAATAAAGTTAGTTTAGGAGCGGTCCTTCAAGTCGAGAAATCCTACGAGATTTTCCTTTCCTTTCTAAGCTCCGGATCGGGTCCTTTACCCTCTCTAATCTCCTCTCATTTTTAACGAATAAACTAACATCCTAACAAACAAACTCTTTTCTAAATCATAAATGCATAAATAAAACTTAAATAAATTGTTTTCTCGATCCTTTTCAATTTCTTTCTTTCATCCTTACGAAGGAAGTACAATTCAAAGAGGCACAAACTTGCATCAGTGTATGATGTCTGCCCCGGTTGATTTTTCCTTTACCAATGGACTTGACTTAGCTTTCTACCAGACGAACCGCCTAGCGATGCAATCATTCGCTTCGGGACAAGGGCTCGACAATACCGACGTTATACCGATGTTACTCTTTTCGACCGATGAACAAAGTGGTTGAGATGGAAGAGCCTATGATTGAGTTTAACCTCAAGTCGACTCAAGAGTTCTTTACCCCCGTAGAGGGCCTCATGAAAGGAACACCGCCGTTCATAGGAAGTTGGATCAAGTACCCCTTAACCTGCCGCGTCTCTACCCCCAACGGTCCGGTCATTACTGCACCTACCCCAGTTTCGCCAAACCGAAAGGAAAGGAAGTACACGTCGCCTACGAGCCCGCCACCGTGGAGGGTTCAGACTTCGTTGTGATACCTTCTATTTTCGAGATAGGGTCCTGTTCTAAGTATAGGCCCTTAACCCGGACACAGAGAGGAGGAATAAAAATAGGAAGTTTGCTAAGATCAAGAAGGTCAGGGAAGCTGAAGCCGCTTGTCTCGAAGAAACTCAAGAGAAAGAGGAAGAACTCGCTTAATACTTACCACCGTTGGAAGGAACAGATTCCACCCTCTCCTCGTTGCATCCATGGCGAGATGCCGTAAAGACCGACCGCTGTGTTACCCCGGCCCGCATATTACAGTGACAGCAAGAAGAAGAAGAGCAAGGCTACACTATTTACCCAATTGCGCGCGGTAGGCGAGAAATTAGCCGCAAAAGAAGGATGTCCTATATCGAGATTCTCGAGAAGAATGGGACGAGTGCTAGTTATGTCTCGCCCGGTCCGTGAGAAGAGCCTGCTATTGTCCTTGAATGACTCATGAAAAGGTGCGGAGCTAGCGAGGAATACTCAATTTTTGCATCGTGTCTCCATATTAGGAGACACCACCTACTTACGCACCGCCGACACTGCTCCTGGCCCCAGGCCTCTGCTACAAGAAGGATGGTGTGGCGACCATTATTGTCGAACTAATACCAAGAGAATATTATGGAAAGAGAAGTCTCACGGAAGATCCCGCATCTGAAGAAAGTGCCGCAGTAAAAGGAACTCCCGAAAGAGAGGTTCAATAGTCGCCGACAACCATGAGATCGTCTCGAAAAGGCCACTCGAGGATGCTATAGGGGCAACTAAGAATGGACATCCGAGACCAACAAGAGAAAGAGGAGAAGAATTAAGGGATGAAGTGGATCGTCGGAATTCATGGATGAAGAGTATGCTGAGGTCAACATGGCTGAGACACGACATCATCAACTTCATAGGAGTTTCACCGCCTTAGAAAGAGACGAGCCAGAAAGTTAATGAGAGAACAAACCTTCGAGAAAGAGATGATACGATTTCGTATGGTGAAAAAGATGGAAGAGATGGCAGCCGCCTTAGCCACTCGCAGTCAAGCCCATTTCGAAAGAGATACTCGGGAGGTCATCCATATTGGCGTATGGAGGAAAAGAGATTACATATGTTAACGGAGATGATCAACAAGAAAGACTCCGCATAGAACATGATTCCCGAAAAGGATATTAAGAGCATGGTAGAACAGCAGGTGCGAGAAGCCTTATCTCAATCCAAGAGTGGAACATCTATTCGTACGGTGACCTTTACCCTGAAGAATTTGATGCGGTACTCCAATACCCGAAGTGCTTTGTACCACTTCCGTTTAAGACTTTTACTTCGCACGGGGAACCCCAAGCAACATGTCGGACATTTTCTTTCCAGTCTTCGTTGAAATATCGGTGGGAGCGACGCCACGTTTCCGACAGTTCATCAGTAGTTTGTCGTGGATCGCTCGACCGGTATGTAGAATTGCCGAATGGATCACCAAGAATTTTGGCAGAATTGGAAAATCTCTTCATTAAGCGGTTTGCCTGAGTTTTCCGCACCACATCACTATCGGTGATCTATTGGTGGAGCGACAAAAATCGAACGAAACTTTGGTGGATTACATACTTCGATTGAGGAACCTGAGCATGAAGTGTGAACCACAGCTTCAGGAACATCATGCGGTCGGTATCTGGCTTAAGAGTATCCATGGCTCGATAGCACTTCTCCTTAAGGGATTCACCATTAAGACTTTCAAGAAGTTGCTTAGCTAGGGCCGGGAGCTTGCAAGAGGAGGCTAACAACTAAGTTTCATCAATGAAACCGATAAGCAGAAGCCTGTGAAAGCATTCGAGAAGAAATCAGAATCGTCGCAACAAGGGACAAAGTTGCAAACAACCAAGCACATGGCCAGAGAGACCGCAACCGAGTTATCAACCACCGCAATAGACTTATCAACACCTCAGCACTATCACCACCGTATTTTTAGCTCGACCGAGCACAATGCCGCGGTACGATCAGCCATCGTCGTCCTGCCCACTTCTCGAAGGAACTTTTGAACAAAGAATACCCCTTCAAGACCGAGGTATCACAAGATGTTTCGCAAGCTGATGAAGAAGCCCGACTTTCGCCTGCCGCAGCCCGTGAAGCCCGAGGAAGTCGACAAGAAGGATCTTCTAACCTCATCGTCCCTACCACAGGATGCTCGGACATAAGATCAAGACCGGCTTCACTTTCAAGAACCGGTTGGAAGATAATCTTCGGGGAGGGAACATAACGATCCCAAAGGAAGACATGAAAGAACCCCAAAAGCAGGCTCCGTCAATGTTATCTCGACGAAGCCTATTGTTCCGATCGACCCGTAAAAGACCAATGATGATGGAATACGCTTTTGACGAAATCATTAAAAAATTTTTGATCACATCCACCACTTCGATACGCTTCAACTAAAAGTTTGAAACCCGCGAGCCGCACTATCACTCGTGTTTGAAGAACCGCCCTAGAAGGAGGAGAAGATCGGGAAGAAAAAGAAGACCGAGGCTCCGAAGGCTAGATTGGGGGTCGCTTTTCCTAGGATGGTCGTTTCCTCGATCTCTGCGGGAGAAATTCCTCGAACCTCTGACTTTGTATGATTATTTTCTCGCCCCGAAGGGATCTTATAATGATAAGAGTTATGGTGTTGGCTACATTTTGACTATTTCTAACAATTACGTAACTAACGACAACCAACCTTAATCAATCTCGATTTCGATACGAATAATGATTCTCAAATCATACAAAACCTTGATAAACATGACGAAGAGGAGGACATTCATAAGGATGGCTACAAAAGTTCAAGGAGGACGAGTCTATTTGTGAATTCCAAGGAGCTTCGATCACGATAGAGTTAGAACTATCGTACGGCCGAGGCAACTTCAAGAGCTACCATTTCGATTTAAGAGGAGACACCTGTGAGATTCGCAGGAAATTACCGAAGTTAATCTAAGAAGAGGAAAGTTCCTTTACCTCCGACATTGGGTCAAAAATATAACTGGAAAGGTGTGGTCGTCAGAAGAGCCAAACCTAGCGAAAGAATTGCTCCGTTCGGGAAGAAATTGAACAAATTTTGGTAACAAAGTGGACTATAATGTACAGTCTATCTTAGAAGCTACCCTCCAAACTAAGCATCTACGATGTACTGATCCTATCAAAGGAGATGAGAGAATCGGTCAAGGCCTTGCTTGATCCAGAAATTTATTTAGCCTAAATGGCTGGTAACTCCTTCAAGAGGTTTGCTCATTGAAGGGACGACTTGGTGTTACCTTCACGGACGATGATTTACTACTTGGAACAGATCACAACCGACCATCATACATTGCCTCACTAGTATTGGAAAGTTCACACTCTCTAGGGTGCTAGTTGATCCAGAGCGTCAACGAATATAATGAACCTTCAAATGCTAGCTTATTTAAAGATTGATGCCCTTGATCTAGAGGCGTACAAGATGATGCTAAGAGTAGTTTCAATTAGAAAGGAGAAAGAGCTATTGATTGATAACACCTAATGAAGATTGGTGAATTAGCCAAGACAACTGCAAAGTTCCACATAATTGATTCCGAGACATCATTCAACTCTCTCATCAGCCAACCATGTATCCAAGGAAAACAGGATGGTACCGTCATCTCTACACCCGCCTTTATAAAGTACTATGAAGGAGGATAAGAGCAGTGTATCAAAGGTGATTTGCAACCATTCTCCGTGCATGAAATTGGAATCCATGAAGATGCAACATACTACACAATTCCCCAAAGAAAACCGCCTTCTCCCGTAAATGCCATACCAAATCAAGAAAAAGAAGCACGAGATGACAAAGAACCTGAAATTTAGTTCAACAGCTTACTCACCACTCCCTTATGACAAGATTGGTGAAGGTTTTCCTGCATCCCCAGACCCAGGTCGAGGTCGGGGGACGAGGTCGAGGAAGAACGGAGGAACAATTAATTGCAGAAGAAACGTCACGTATGTCGATTGGGAGAATAGCTCTGAAGAAGAAGAAGAAATTAAGAAAGAAGCAGCACGTAAACCAAAGGAAACCCGAGTTCAAGATCTCTAAAAGATGAAAATAATGAAGAATATAAAGTAATGCACGAGAAGATTAACCACTATGTGCATACTATGACCCCGACCCCAAAACCATTCTAATAAGATCGAGGGTATGGTGGTCAAAGAGGTACATGATGGTGGTACTAAACCAATCAAGTTTTACCGTGGTGCTTCTTCTTCCAAAACCGAAAATGATGTACAATTTGAAAAAGTTACTTTTCCGATTTAATGGAATTGTCGTTTAAGGTATTCTCCTTGTGTTCAAAATTTAATTCAGCGCTGTATTTTGCCTAAGCAATGGTCAAAAGGCCAATCACAGCACGCTTGAAAAGTTATGGAACAATGCTAATCACCTCCCAATTCAAAACATGGTCTCGGATCTGGCACAAATAGGTATGTCGATGATTCGAGATTTTTCTTAGTTGTCACTCACGAGCATGATGAAGGCTGTTCGAAACCTTAGATAATCTTGAAGATCTACCAATCGGAGATGCTCCGCCCTAATTTGAAGAAGAAATTAAATCTACAAAAGAGGAGTTAATGGAAATTAACTTAGGTACTAGCGAAGAGCCTAGGCCAACTCCTTGTTAGCTCCTTACTCAATAAAGAAGACTCCAAAGAGATAATCAAGCTATTAATGGAATTCAAGTACTGCTTGCTTGGGTTATTATGAAATGCCGTGATTAGTCTTTATACCAGTCACAAGTTAGGGATTGGATCACATTGTCGTTCCAAATTTCGACAAGCTCCAAGAAGGATGCGTCTTAGAGATTGAACAATAAGTAATAACCGAAGTTAATAAGCTAATAGATGCTAAATTTGTCCGTGAAGAACAATACCCAAGTTGGTTAGCCAATGTGGTACCAGTCGAAAAAAAGAATGGCCGGATAAGAATCTACGTAGACTCTCTCGTAGATTTAAATAAAGCATGTCCGAAGGATGAATTCCCGCTACCAATTCTAATCGATGATCGACATCGTCAACACAATAAGTCTTCTCATTCATGGATGGATCTTCAGGATAACCAAAGAGCAAATGACAAGGATTTTTTATGATCCATTCACAACCAAGTCGAGTGCTATGTGGATGATGTGGTCATCAAAAGCAACCGAAGGAAGATCACCTATGATTCTATGAATTATTTTCACATTAAGAAAATTTAATCTTAAGATGAATCCCTTAAATCCTGCCTTCGGCGTCACCTCCGGGAAATTTTTAGGATTTATTGTTCGACATCGCTAATCGAAATTCTATCCGAAAAAGATTAAAGCTATCTTAAAAATGTTGCCTCCTAAAACCTTGAAGCAACACATCCCTATTGAAAATCGGGCATATCTTCGACGCTTTATCTCGAATTTATCACGTAGGTGTCAGCCCTTCTTAGCATTAATTAAAATGGACGTCAAATTCATTTCCAAAGAGAAATGCCAACGGCCTTCGAGGACATTAAGCAATATCTAATGACACCTCCCGTCTTAGCAGCCCCGCCGAGTACACCGTCGATACTTTATACCGCGCTTTAGATGACCTCTTTTCAGAGCCCTATTAGCCTGTGTCAATGATACAAGGGAAAAGAAAACGCACTCACTACTTAAGTCATCATATGATTCCAACGGAAGTAAAGTACCCTCCAATTGAGAAGCATTGTTTGGCTCGATCTTCGCTGCTCAAAAAGCCTTGTGCATTACATGCTTTCTCATAAGGTCAACCTTATCTCAGTTAATTCATTGCAATACTTTGGATGACCTCTTCTCGATGCTTCGGCGTACTTCCTAGGTGGTCGATGATACTATTGCAATTCAATATAACTTTCATTCCTCTTCGTGGCCGTAAAGGACAATCTCCAGCGTACTTCCCAAAGACACCCTTTACCCCATAATCGCCTCTCAACGATGACTTACTAAACGAGCAGATAATGGAGCTACAAGACCCCGATGATCATTGATGGAATTGTACTTCGATGGAGCATCTTCAGCACGTAAAGATAGAGAGTCGAATGATAGTGGCTCGGTAAGGCAGAATCGATTAATCTTTATAACAACAGAGCGTGATATGTTAAGATACTCCTACCACCTCATAGAACTATGTATAAATAACAAAGTAGAATACGAAGCCCTTGTAACAAAATTGGAATTAACTATTCAGATGGGTATAACAGATATCAACATCTATTGCATTCGCAATTGATCATTCTGTATTGTCAACAATACAAAATTCCGAAACCAAGGCTCGAGTAAGATTTTTATGACATGAAACTATTGAAGCAAATTCTAAATGTAACAATCTACAATATTCCCAGAAAAGAAAATGCTCTTGCAGATGCGTTAGCCCGCCATATTTCATCACAGATGATGAATCACGTGAAATGTTAGTTCAGACGTCATGTTCTCTCACAGCCTCATAATGCACACGATACACAAATCAGAAAAGAAGAAATAACCGCTGCAGCAATAACAGAAGTTACAGAAGACGGCTGCAAGCAATAAAAGACTACTTGCAAACAGAAACCTACCGGACGGATAAGTCGTTAGCTCATCAAATCAAGAAAAGAACCTGGCTCATATTATTAAACAATATGTTATACAGAAGGTCTTTTCGATCGATGTGGCTTATGCCCGAGTGAGTCCGTGTCTAGAAATTGTTAATGAAGTACACTCGTGACCTTGTGGCGCCATCAAGAGGTCCCGTAGATGAAGATGAAGATTAAAAGGCTAAGGTATCACCTGCCCTCAATGATGACCCCACCGAAGAAGATTGCCAAAAGTTTTCACTCAAAGGCCAAGTGCACAGGAGTGGTTCTACATCAACCTCCAAATGTGCTACATCCGGCAATCATGTCGTGGCCGTTTGAGTGTTGGGGCACAAACATATTGTGGGTCCCATACAAATGGGCTGGGCAGCAAGACCGCTCGTAGAAGTGAAGGCACATCACGTGCTGCTACTTAAGAATCAAATGCTCTTACCACTTCGGGGGTACATCGTAGAATCATTTCGTACAATGGGTCCGTGGGTATGTTACCAAGATCATCAATTTTGTGAGAAGACACGGGATCGATTGGCGCTATTCAACAATCTACTACCCAAGAGCAAACAGCTGGCCGAGGCTTTTTAATAAACCTCACCAAATCTTAAATAAACTTTGGATGTTAACTAAACGAATTGGCACGAAGTTGTTGGAAACCTTATGGGCCTACAGAATGACTTTCAGGACTCCTACTCCGTCTACGCCCTACGCTCTAGTATACGGATCCGAGGCAGCTTCACCCTTGGAAGTTCGGCCTCCCATCACGCGAATTGCAATGCGAGAAGACTGCCGCGTAAGAAAATGCCAAATTACGGCCGGAAGAATTGGAAAACATGGAAGGAAAATGACTTGGTGTCACAACGAATCCGGAACCGTATCAAACTAAGATGATCCAAGCCCATGACAAACTCGGGTCCGCCCAAGGACGTTCAAAGTCGACTGTCCTAGTTCTCGTAAGGCCTATTCTCGCAGCCGCCGCAAGACAGAGGTAAATTTAAGCCGACTCGGGAGGGGCCGTTCGTGGTCGAGACAATCTACTCGTGAGGTTCTTACCAACTTATGAATTGCTGCGGGGAACGATTATGCTTCCAATCAATGGACGATATTTAAAGAAGTATTATGAACCTGATGTTTCGAAGAATGAAATTTCATTCCTCAAGGATCGCGGTAGAGTGGTCACTTATAACCGGGTCCGAACCTAAAAAAATGAATGATAAAAATCATATAAAAATGTGTGTTAAAAGGAAACATATGCAATTGAAGTAATGATAAAATTTTGACTCTTCCTTTCGAGACGAGCTCACTTCGATCTTTTTTTTATCTTCTCTTACTCTTATAAAATATGAGATAATTAAATAAGAAATTTTCATTAATAAGTAAATTTTCTTATCGTTTCATCTCGTAGTACAAATTCCCCCGATCCTTTCCTTGTTTTCTTTTTCATGGAAATGTCGAACGGCGGCTCTTCCTAAACTTTAAGTATTGCAAGTCTTGTACTTAACAAAGAAGAGCCGAAAGCTGATGCCGTGATGTAGGTTGGCTCGGACCTTTCACAACTGGAGCGTGGAATATGAGGAACCGGCTTAGACTACTATGGATCCCGAGCATGTCCGTAGGAAGACAAAGTTGATGAGGCTCAATAAGAAGGCTCCCCATGCTGCAAACAAGAAGAGGAAGATCAATATGATCGAGGAAAACAAGATGAAATCAGTGATAACGTCCACAGGAGGAAAGCTTGTCAAGCGTCTTCCTACCGAGATTCGTGGAGAGAGGAGAGCCACTCCCCGACCCCAACTCAGAGAAGAAACAAGAATCGCCGTATCGCCAAGATGCCGATGAAATTACCGAAGAACAACAAGGAAGAAACCCCGACGGCCGTAGCAAGCTTGCTTCATGGAGGCCGTCCTCAGAGCACCATAGCAGAGGTTGTTCCAGAGGAGGTTAACAAAAACTCCGCACTCGAGATAGTGATGATTCTAGGAGAGCGTGATGGTGTGGAGCCATATATCCCAGCGTACGTCACTAGACCACGACACCTCGCATAATTTCGCAGCACGAATCGAGACATCCGCAGGCGGAAGCTTAATTTTGAATAATTTCAGAGAATCATAAGAAAAATAAGTCAACATCCTGGAAGGACTAGAGCTACATATTGATGTTTTCTCTCACTACGAGCGTAGTGAGATTGTAGACTACGTCAATGAGCTGAAGAAACAATGTCATCCGAGACGATTACGTAGCAGACCTACTCCGAGCCAAAGAAATGGAAAAGAGGTATGAGGATTACTATTCAATTTGGATGCTGTTACAACTTGGCTGGTGACAGAAAAGGAAACCCGCCAGGGATACTCCGCTACGATCAAGTGAATCCAATGCCAGTTTTAATTAAGAAAATGATAAAAAGGATGGTGGCTTGGCGAGTCCTACCCGCTGATTGCATACCCAATGCTTGTATTGTCAACATCTATGCGTAAGGAGACTTCATTCCACCTCACACAGATCATCTTAATTTTGTAAGGCCCTTTTGTACCGTTTCTCTTCATCAACCAATGCAACATTATGTTCGGGAGAGAATCCCAGATAATTGGCCCCGGAGAATTCTCGAGGCCGCAGAGATGCCTCTACCGCAGCTCGTTCTCACTACAAGGGAATGGTGTAGATGTAGCGAAGCAATCGCATACCAGGAGTTCCCTACGAGCGAGTCTCCATCACCTTCGAAGGATGGATGAGAGTAAATTCGGTCTACTTCAACAAGATCTCGTAACTTAGAGAATTTGGTACCTACGAGTCGTAGGCTACATAGTAGTAGCACACCTCTAAATACACTTACGTGAGATTCTCCTCCGGAAAGTAGCTTAGAAGGTGATGTTATTACCAATGTAGTTTACTTTTCGTACATGGATGAATCGACAGATAGCTTTGTCGCAGTACACCGAGCTATCAATGCACCGTGTTTAGATATATATGTGAACTTCTTTAAAGTTTGTTTTCGCACGGATGTCGTAAATGTTTTGATGGAATCACTCGATGTATCTTCAACATTTTAGTGAGATTTAACTTTGTGTTTTGCCTTCAAACTTTGTGCAATTCTATCGCAAACGCCACCTCGTATCCGAGTGTAACTCGGTTTAAAAAGAAAGTTGGATGAAGAACGATTTGAATGAAATAATAATAACAAAATAAAATTTGAATTCAAAGTCTGAATAAAACACAAACCAAAACTCAAAACCGATCAACTTAAAACTTCAAGATGTGAACCAAGTAAATCAATGAAAATCCGAATCAAAGTGGAATTTCAATCGAAAACAAAACTAAAAAAATCAAATCACTAAAAGAAAAGAATAATGAAAACAAATTCCCGAATCCGATATCCCTCAAACCTCTCCGGCTGTTCTCGAAATCTTTTTCAACTCTCTCGCTATTTCTCCTCGAGAAGGTTGCCGAGTCTACCGACATGCGTAACCACGAGATTCTAAATTTGGTTCGATGTCGTGGATTCACTTCCTTTGCCAAACTTTCAACCTTTTTGATGAAATCCTTCAGATGCGAAACACTTTCATGTCCCATTCCAATCTTCTACTCGCGCTTTTAATCATTGAAATATTCACGAATCAATCGTCAACCTTCGAGACCTGTACCTAAATTCCGGGCTTCTCTCCTTTCGAGGTAGGTACATACCCCGACTCTTTTCGAGATCGATACCTAAATTTTGATTCTATTTCTATGACCGGTACCTAAATTCCGGGCTTCTCTCCTTTGCAGGTCGGTACCTAAATTTCGACTCTCTTTTCGAGATCGATACCTAAATTTTGATTCCCTTGCGAGAGATCCGGTACCTAAATTCCAGTTCTCTCCTTCGAGGTTGATACCCAAATTTTGACTCGTCGAGATCGATACCTAAATTTTGATTCTTTCGAGATCGGTACCTAAATTCTAGTTCTCTCCTTTTCGAGGTCGGTAACTAAATTCTCGACTCTCTTTTCGAGATCGACACCTAAATTTGATTCTCTTGCGAGACTCGGTACCTAAATTCCAGTTCTCTCCTTTCGAGGTCGGTACCTAAATTCTCGACTTTTCGAGATCGATACCTAAATTTCGATTCTCTTTCGAGACCGGTACCTAAATTCTAGTTCTCTCCTTTCGAGGTCGGTACCTAAATTTTTTGACACTCTTTTTCGAGATCGATACCTAAATTTCGATTCTCTTGCGAGACCGGTACCTAAATTCCTAGCTTTCCTTTTTAGTCGGTACCTAATTTTCGACTCTCCGTTCGAGATCGATACCTAAATTTTGATTCTCTTTCGAGACTGGTACCTTATCCATTTCTCTCCTTTTCGAGGTCGGTACCTACCCCGTGACTATCTCTTCGAGATCGATACCGAAATTTCTATTGTTCTTCAAGATCCGTGTACCTAAAATCGAGTTCTCTCCCTTTCGAGGTTGGTACCTAAATTCCGACTCTTTCGAGATGGATGCCTAAATTTCGATCTCTTTCGAGACTGATACCTAAATTCCAGTTCTGTCCTTTCGAGGGCGGTACCTAAATTTTGACTCTCTTTTCGAGATCAATACCTAAATTTCGATTCTCTATCGAGACTAGTATCTAAATTCCAAATTTCTCTTTTCGAGGCTCCGCACTCAAATTCCGACTCTCTTTTGAGATTGATACTTAAATTTCAATTCTCACTCTTTTCGAGATCAATACCTAAATTCTGATTCTCATCCTTTGTGAGGTCATTACCTAAATTCTAATTCTTCTCCGAGGCCGGTACTTAAATTCCGGGCCTCATCCCTTTCGATCGCACCTAAAATTCGATCTTCTTTTCCCCGATGTTGGAGCCTAAATTCTACTCTCTTCATGAGACTAGGAGCCTAAATTCTAGTTCTCTTTAAATTCCGAGGTTAGAACTTAGGTTCCGATTCTCATTCCAAACTCTCGAATCTCAACGAAATCCACCTTAAAATCAATCTTAAATCGAACTTTAAATAAAATTGAAACTCAAATCCATTTGAAACTCAAACTTAAAATTTGAAATAAAAATGAAAACAAATGTAAAATTCGGTCTCTCCAAGTCTTTTGATTTGGAATTCACCTCCTTCCTTCCCTGTGGAGAGTTCTCAGTGGATCTTCGGGCCTTAGAGATTTACCCGATACTCCCGCCGGAAATCTTTCTACTCGTTCTAAGTGTGTCACTTAGACGTTTGTGTTGGTTTTGTTGATCTCTTCGTCAACGCCACGCGCGGTGTGCTCCGTCAAGACACCACACCTATTGGGGGTCTATTTCGACCTCATTTTTAGTGAGGTCTATTCTTCTCTCCTTAGTTCTTAGGATCTAGCCATAAGGTTTTCCTCGGGCCATCTTAGAGGACTAGATCTGGGACCTGCCCTTTAGCAATTAGCCTACTTCATGACTCCTCTTGGGATCCCAATTGGATGGTTGCAAACCTCTAAATCACCTTAGAAGGTTAGGGTCACCATATGGAGAACCAATAAGTGAGCTCCTATAAGGCTGTTCAAGCCTTAGGACTACCCCCGGGTGGCCTAGTCCCGGTGAGGTCCGGCTTACACACACCGCACTCACACACACACCATCCTTACCTAATTCTCCCCCCTGGTTCATTGGAGCACTCATGTGGCTAAGTCCAAACCCCTAGCTCTTTGCCAAGAGGGTCGTGGGAACAACCCATGATGTTCAGTGGTGGACATTTCCTAGTCCATGGCTCACTTTAAGCTTCGTCATGATCAAAATTCAACTTCGCCAAAATGCCTGAAGGTTTTGACATTAGGTCCTTCAAACCTACCTAAAATTACCTAATTGCCCCAAATTTTCCAAAACTTCCAAAAATTACCTAAAATTCCCAAAGATCCTAAAGATCATTTCCTAAAACAATCCCCACCTTTAAATTCATCAAAATACCTCAATACCCCAAGATAACCTCTTAATACTCTAAAATACTCCTTTTGGCACAAAATTTCAAAAAATCAAACAATTCCAAAAAACTTTTTAAAATCCCAAATATTCCCAATTTCATTTTGTTCACATACCCCATATCCCAATTTTGCCAAAATAACCCACTTTAATCAAAATCCCCAAACTAACCCATTTTTAACCTAAATGGACCCAATGTCACACGAAACCAACCCATCTCGACCTCACTTTGACCAATTTCAATTCTAAACTTTAATTCAACATCATTACTATCAATATAAACCAAATACAAGCCCAATTTGATTCATATTTGAGTTCAATTCCATTTGAAATCCAAAATCCCCAATTTTTTTCTAATTAATCCAAACCCCCAATTAACCTCATACCAACCTTCTCCCCCAAATTTCAATTCTAAACTTTCCATAACATGCCCATAGAACCTATGCAACCTTGAATTACCTCTAATTTAAGCCTAAGCATAACCTAAATCTATTTGAAAACCAAAATACCCCCATTTTAGCCTAAAGTAAATCCATGCCCTAAACCTACCAAATTGATTAGCCAAACCCTAAAATTTCTTCCCAATTGATGCTGGGAACTCTTCAATACATTCCCCTAGAACATTAGAAACTTTCAATTGGGTCTAAACCCCACCTTAACCCAACTCGGGACCCATGTTGATTCAACCTTGCCAAAATTAACCAAAATGCCAAAATCCACCAAATTGACCTTCCAATTGAACTCAAACCATTCCTTATCTTCAAGAAAGTTTTTCATGGCAATCATTTCTATAATGTTGCTCCGCATATCTGACCTTAAATCAAACTCAAACCCAAGTTAGCCTAACCCGAACCCATGTTAGCCAATTTGAACCTATGGCCTAATCAAACCAAATCGGGAATCCAAGTGTGGCTAAACCAACCTTTCCACAGCCACCAAGGAACTCCTAGAACCACCCTAGATCCACCTAGCCCAAGCTAAGTGAGCCATGGACCAAGGGTTCCCCCATTTTAATGGATCTCTTCCCTTAAGTGGGATAAATCCTCTTTTGCCTTACCCTAAAACATCCCCACAACTCAATCATCATTAAACCTCTCCATGACTCACCTAACCTTAGGGGCGGATTCATAAAAAAATACCTATTTCTTTATGTCTTAATTCTTATTAATTTCTAAGGATATTATGCTTCAATGATAGGTATTTTTTGTGTTTTTGGATGTAGGTGATGTAAAAAGGTCTAAAAAGGAAAAAGGAGCAAAAAGGAGCAAAAATGTATGAACCTTGATACAGTCTTGTACTGAAATTTATTGAATTTGGAATAAAAGTTATGAATTGGAATTGAAGAATTTGGATATATTTTTGTGGATCTAAACTATCATTTTAAATTGATTGTGAAAATGTTTGGAGGAGATAAATTGGATTAATTCTCTCATAAGAGTAATTAGGAGTCAAATTTGGTAAGATTTGGTGGAAAATATAAAAATTAAATTGAATTTTTGGAATGGTGAATTCGGCGCCTAGGCGCCAGAATTCGGCGCTTAGGCGACGGTTCGGCCTGAACCCGAAAATTCATCTTCTTAAAAAACCCCCACACCATTTTTGACGCCTAAGCTTCCTTCTACACTATTTTTTTCACAAAAATACTCTCTATATATCCTATTTAATGCCACATTTTCAAGTTTTTAAGCTTGAAATCACCCAATTTCTTTATCCTGAGGTCAAATCTACATTCTAAACTCATTATTTTCGATTTTCACCATGGATTTTACTCTCATTGAGAAAAACTAAAATTTTGAGAAAAATTTTAATTTTTAAGGTTAAATCCACGAAATTTTTAAGCTCATTCAAGTTTGAAAAGCTTAAATTAGTTCATTTTCCTAGATTTGCTGAATTTATTTCGCATTTTTATTTCACGTTTAGATGGTACCCAAATCTAAGTGAGGAAGGAACGAGAAAATTTTGATCGTAGCAAGTTCATCATTGCTGCTGCACACTTCCGATACAATGATTTTGCTACGACTCATAAATTTATCTCGGAGCGAAGTTTTTACAATCCTGGAGGAAGAATTGAGGATACAATCGTTGCACTCAACTGGCAATGATTCTGTTATTTCACTGCTGTTGTCGTTATCCCAGTTGTTAGAGAGTTTTATGCTAATTTCGGGGATACTGAAGAATACGCCATTTTTGTTCGAGGAGTTGGAGTAGGATTCACTCCTGAATGTATCAATATTTTCTATGGCCTGCTGTCGACGGATAAAAAAGTTTTAAATATACGTTTTAGTTGGGGTTGTCCATTAGAAGCTGTCAGTCGTGGAATCGAAGTCCCATCGCCCGCTTCAGAAGGACAATTTTAATTTAATTATAATTTAGTTTAGAAAAATATGGAGTCAAACTGATCTCATATTTTTCAAAGTTCGAATGAAAGAGCACTATACCTCGAGCTTTGTCTATATCCCGAAGGATGAACACAAAACTTGAGGATGAGGCTCAATCAAATGAGCTAAGGAAAAGTATGAGATCCGTTTGGTCTGCGAAACCTGTATGTTTACCGACAATTTCACCCATTTAATATAAGAGGATTAAATGGGGTTTATATTAATCTGGGGTCTTTTAGGTTTCCTATAAGGGCAAGCCCCTATAGTTAATTTCATGTTAGACATCCGAAGTCACCTTAGAAAACTCTTGATAAAGATCAGAAAATAATTATATTCATGACTTCCAAAGGTAAGGATTCTTTTCAATGAAATTTGATTAACGGAATTCAATAGGTGAATGCTTCAATTTTCAGAACATTTCATTTTATCAGAGTCCAAAGGAAAAGAAGACTAGGGGAAGAACACAGATTCGAGAAGAATCCCTGTGTTTTCCCAAGCTATTCTATTATTTGGCTCAGTTTAGGAAAAGATTTAATTTATATTTCATCCTGCTAATTTTATTATTTAGGGCTTACATTCATTTAATGTCGATCATATGAATAGCATGGAAGATGTGAGGGTTTATGTCATATCAGGATGACAACCTCGGAAACCTAGACGAGTTAGGGCTTATAATGCACCAGGTGCAAAAGCCTAAAAGATGAGATGAGGGTTTACTTTGCACCGGGCAAATGCCTCGAAGTCCTATAGCTAGTTGCTTATTTGAACTAAGGAACTATTTTGCTGAAGTAGACACAAGTTTTGCTGATGAAGATGGCCGTGCTGCCCACTGTGCTCTAAGCTTCTTATTATTGCAGAGGATCAGTTTTAGAAAGTGAAAATCAGGAGATGAGAGAAGTGTTTTGGTTTAGAAAAGTCTTAGAGTCCAAGTGTTTTAGTGTTTTAATTAAAACAAATCTTAAAGTTGATTAAACAGAACCGATTAAGATCCCACGGTTCCGTCATCCCGACACCGTTATTTTCATCGGATTCACTTAGTCCAAATGAATTTGCTAAACTCAACTGAATGAGTTCCACACTTTCATTTAGGATCGTGGAAATCCCGTTAGCAACACATGGGTTACATCATATGAGGTATTCCCAATTATTCAACGAGACGTTTTAATTTAGTTGTAGTTGTAGTTTTGTTGTTCTGTTTGTGATTAAATTTTGAGTTGTTTTATATTTTGAATGTTGTGGCGGTGAATTTTATCTTGTTGTGACTTTTAGTTTAATTTTGGGTTTCAAATTTGTGGCTATTTTAAAGGTTTTAGTTTTTATGCAGGGTGACATTCTTGTTTAACATGCAAGAGAAGTAAAGTACAGTACAGGTAAGTAAATTGCATTAAAATAAAAATGTACCTGGTCGGTTTTCAAGTTCCACCACCTGAAACTTTAGTATTGCATTGTATGTATGTGTTTATAATTTTGCGTAAATTAAAGCATGCCCAGAAAATAGGAAGAAGTAGGACTAACAAGCAGTAACTACTCAATCATATGATGTCTATGTTTAGATCCTGGTTGTCTACCAAGTCCTATGATGTCTATGTTAAGATCTTGGTTGTCTACCAAGTCCTACGATGTTTTTTTTTGGTGAACTTTGTCAATTTAATTGAGGATGGTTTCGTTAAGCAGACATATTAAGTTTAATAGACCTCTAGGGTATCCAAAAGGTCAGGAGAAGGATGCAGGTCCATGCTTCCCTTTCACAGCCTGGTGAAAAGCCTCGGGCTCATTTAAACTTTTTATGTTGCTTAACAACTCATCCTACTTATACCCTTATGCTTAATGAGCACTGGTGTTCGGGGTAGGTTGGGGCAGATGGGTTTAGGTGTGGTTTGGATTTGGATTGGTGGCAATTGATAGTTTGATTTGGACTTATGGGAGTGCTGTGAAGAGTTTGTGATTTTATTTGTGGAAGATTTGCTTGAGTTTGTGTTTGGATTTGGTTTTGGTTTTGGTTTGGGTTTGGTTTTGGTTTATGTTTAAATTTGGTTTGTGTTTGGATTTGGTTTGTGTTAGGTTTTGAAGCTAGGGATTTTGAGTTTGGAATGTGAATTGGGAAGGTTATGTGGACATCGGGTAAAATTTGGGTTACTCCATGCATTCACTAAGCATAAGGGTATTCTTATTATGTTTTCTACACCAAGTTGTGATTTCCTAGGGGTCTTTGTAAAGGGAAAAATAAACCATGCCTCAGGAGGCCTATCCTAGATTTGATTGCTATTGTGTTGGTATTGCATTGTGGTCGGGATTGTTGTTGTATGTTGTCTTTGTTGCATTATGTTATGTATGTGTTGTTATTGTATTATGTATGTTATTGTTTTGTTTTGTTTTCTGTTATTATTATTTATTCATGTGTTATGTTTTTATTATATGTTATTTTATTGTTGTGTTAATATCATTGCATATGTTATTTATTTATTTATTTTATTTATAATTGTTATCCTCATTAATGTTATTTATTCATTTATTTTACTTTAATTTATAATTACTTAATATTCATTTATTTGAATAATTATTTTTTGGTTTTCATTTAATTATTATTATTTAATTTAATTTAGTAAAAATTATTATTTATTTACATTATTGCTTAATTCAATTTAGTTTAATTTAATTTATTTAACTTATTTAATTTAATTTAATTTATTATTTATTTACATTATTATTTAATTTTAATTTAGCTTGATTTAATTAATTTAATTTAATTTAACTTATTATTTATTTACATTATTATTTAATTTAATTTAAATTTAAATTAAATTAAATTAATTTAATTTAATTTAATTTATTTAAATTAGTATTTATTTACATTATTATTTAATTTAATTTAAATTTAAATTAATTTAATTTAATTTAATTTAATTTAATTTAATTAATTTAATTAATTTAAATTACTATTTATTTAGATTATTATTTAATTTAATTTAAATTTAATTTAATTTAATTTAATTTCATTTCATTTCATTTATTATTTATTTACATTATTATTTAATTTAATTTTAATTAAATTTATTATTCATTTATATTATTTAAATTATTTTCAATTTATGTATATATATATGTGTGTTATTTATTTTATTATCCTTATATTCTTATCATTTAATATATATAAACTATAAGTTATTTTTATTTTTAATTTATTATTGTTATTAATTATATGTATATTTAAGTTTATTATTTATATCATTTATTTATCATTTATATTATTATTTATTTAATTATAAAGCTTTTAAACTTTCTATCTCCTCAATTATTCTTTTATTTATTTTGAAGTTATTATTGTTTTTATTAAGTTATAATCTATTAAATTTATTATTTACACATATATTTACATTTACATTATTTTAAAGAGGCATGATATTTTTATTTGCTTATTTTTATTATTTATCTTGAATTTACAACTATTTTCAATTATTATTATTTTTTTTCTGATATTTTTGGTTTTCTTTTAAAATTATAACATTATTTTCATTATTTTCATAATATCATTAATTTACAAATATACATATTTAGCATTTAGTTAGTATTTTGATATTTTAGTGGTATTTATTTATTTTAAAATTTAATATTGTTATTTATTTTACATTTAGTATGGTTATATTATTATGTTACTTATTTGTATACAATTTATTTTTATTATTATTATTTATTTAGTTATCATTATATCATATATATATATATATATATATATATATATATATATATATATATATATATATATATATATATATACATATATATATATATATATATATATATATATATATATATATATATATTATGATTTATTTCATTAGTATAGTTATATTTTAAATTTAATTTAGTTATTTATTTAGTGTAGTTATTTTATTTAAAATTTAGTAAAGTTATTATTTAATTTATTTAAATTTACAATTATTATATCACTTATGTTTTTACATTTGCTATTTATTATTTTATTTACAATGTTATATGTTATTTTAAATTTTCCTTTCATTTTCTTTTGTTTTATTATTATTTCCTTTATGTTGTTTTATTTCTTTGTAAATTTTAAAATTCACTTTTCAAGTTAGTAAAAATTAGGTGGTAGATTTGTAAATATTTAAACTAGTTAAATAATTAGATAATTTGCATGAAAAAGAAATCCTAGGGCTGAACATGGAAAGATTTAAAAACTAAATAGCTAAATAACTTTGCATAAAAAAGGAATTCTTAAGCCTAAGCATGGAAACATTTAAATAACATGAAGATTTGTGAAAAGAAAATAATAATGAACACATGATTTTTTAAGATATACATGGAGATTTGTGATTATAAATAGCTTGCATATAAATTTAAAAATCTTTGTAAAAGGAAGAAGAAAACTAAACAACAAGCATGTATGTGTGGGATCTTAGGCTAAGCATGAGAAGGGTGAACAAACTTACCTTGATTTGGAGGAGTTGATGGAAGAAACTTGAAGATGGGATGCCCTTGTTGAAGCTCACGGCTAGAAGGAGTTGGGATTGGGTATGGATTGCTTGGAAGAAGAAGAAGGAGAGGAGGGAGGCTCGGGGTTTTGGAATTAAGGAGGGGAAGTGAGTGTGTGGGATGGTGAAGTGAGTGTTTAAGTGTGTAAGAGAGTGTAAAAATGCGATTATGAGAGGACTTTATGGGGGAGGCTCATGGCTAGGAGTCAAAGAGGGAGTAAGGGAGAGATGAGGTGGAGGTGTGGTGAAGGTAAGGAGGAGGTGAGGTGGGTAGGCCTTAGGGTGGCGGGTAGGGTGAGGGAGAGGTGAGGGAGAGATGAGGGAGAGATATTTTTTTTATTTTATTTTATTTATTATTATTATTATTTTTATTATATATATATATATATATTTATTTTAGGGATGCCATGAGGTTAATTTGGTTAATTTTGGTTTAATTTGGTTTGATTTGAATCATTAGTTCAATTAGGTTCATTTGGGTTTGGGTTGACTTAACTTGGGTTTGAGTGGGAATGAAGTCTAGAGATCTTCAACAATAGTGTAGATATGGTTGTCTCAAAGATTTTTCATGAAGGCATGAAATGGTTTTGACAAAGTTTAGAGGGTCAATTTGGTAGATTTTGGACATGTGTTCAATTTGGGTCAAAATTGGGGGTTTTGGTCAAAAATGGATTTGGGTAAGACTTGAGATCAAATTGTGGACAATTGATGATTCAATTCACTTTAAGGACGTGTTATAAAGAGTTTAGGATTGAAATTTGGGAGGAATTGATTGACATTGGGTTTATTTAGGGGATTTTGGATTATTTAGGCAAAATTGGGGATTTTGGATTTTAAGTGGAATTGGATTCAAATGTGGTTCACATTGGGCTTGAATTTGGTTTAGATTGATATTGGGGATGTTGAATTGAAGTTTGGAATTGAAATTGGGCAAGATTTTGGTCAATTGGGATTGGGTTTAAGTTGGACACTTTTGGGCTACATAAGCCTAATTGGGGTTTTTTTTTATTTAAATTGGGTTAAATTGACAAAATTGGCTTATGGTTTAGTTAAAAAAAATGAAATTGGGAATTTTTAGGATTTTTTGAAATTTTTTGAGAATTTTTTAGAATTTTTTTATTTTTTGGCTAAAAGGGTATTTTGGGTATTTTGATGGTATTGGGGGGTATTTTTGGAAATTTTGGAATTTTTGGTCATGGATGGTTAATTTGAGTGGTAAGGAATCTCTTGGAATGATTTTTGGAAAATTTTGGTGAATTTGAAGAATTTTGGGTAATTTAGGGCATTTTGGGAGGTCAGGGGCCAAATATTTGAAATTTTGGAAAATTAAAGCTTGGCTTGAGATGAATGTCATGAGATGGTTTGAATTGAGCTATGGAGCAAGGGTCACTCACATTTGGTCCTCTATGTATTGGTACAAGTCAAACCCTAGCCTGATGCCAAGAGTTGAGAAGAACCATCTACATGAGTTTCCAAATGTTTAGGGGAATGTGTGCATGTGAGTGGTGAAGTGTGTGTGTGGTGAACTCCAGACCTCCCTCGGGGAAAATCCTAAGGTCTGACCACCTATAGGAGACTTCCCCTCGGATTCCTTATGCTTGCCTTTTTCCTACCAAAAGGTGGAGGTTAGGCCTTAAGCATATAAAACCCCTAGTGAAGCAAGAAGAGTTTCTAATTTCTTTGGGGAGGGTTCCATGACTAGTCCTCTAAGAAAGTCACCAGGAGAGTCCTATGGCTAGAACCTAGGCTATTCTAAAGAGATAATAGACCTCAAATAAAATTAAAGTCAACAAATGGACCCCCAATAGGTGTGGTGTGCTGGGCAAGCACACTGCACGTATTGGTGTTGACCGACGAGATTAACTAGACCAACACAACTGTATGATTGAAAACTCAAGATAGAACGAAGATTTTAGCAAGTGAGTTTCCGCTGGGGATTGTTCGGTTGAAGAATTTCAAATCCAAGGACTCTCGCTGGGGAAAAACGAGGATAGAATACCTTTCAGCTGGAGCTGTGAATTTCAAGCTCCCAAACTCTGAAGGAATCTGAACTGATTTAATTTGAAGAGGGGAACGAAGAATTTGATTCCAAGTTTCCGCTTGAATTTTAGTTTGAAATTTTGTTTTGAAATTGAAGTTTGGAATTTTGTTTTTTTTTAAATTTAATTTTAGGATTTGAATTTGTAGGAATTTGAAATTTTAAGCGAAATCGAAATTTCGGTACCACTCGCACGAGGAGAATCTGAATTTAGGTACTGACTCGGAAGGATGAGTACTGGAATTTAGGTACCAGCCTCGGAAATGGAAAATCAGAATTTCATGGAAGGCAAAAAAATATCTCGGAAGGGAGATGGAAATTTAGGGAATTTTTGGGAAATCGGACGACTAAGCTCCGACCACAGAATTTCATGGAAGGCGGAAAAAAATATCTCAGAAGGAATATGGAAATTTAGGGATTTTTTTTTTTGGGAAATCAGACGACTAATCTCTGAACCCAGAATTTCATGGAAGGCGGAAAAATATCTCGGAAGGGAGATGAAAATTTAGGAAATTTTTGGGAAATCGGACGACTAAGCTCCGACCCCAGAATTTCATGGAAGGTGGAAAAATATCTCGGAAGGAAGATGGAAATTTAGGGAATTTTTTTTTCACCTTGTTTAACTTTGACTTTGTTTCATTTGTTTTCATTTCTTTTTAATTTCATTTCACTTCATTTGATTTTGTTTTGACTTTCCATTTCATTTTCAATTTTTGTTTCTTTTTGGTTAATTTCATTTTTAATTTTCATTTTTTTATCATTTTATTCTGTATCATCATTTTTTTATTTTTTTATTTTTTTTGGAACCAACGGGTGGTTCAACGGCTTTCGACCGTCGCATTGAAAGAAACATTTCTGAAAAGTTGGAAAATCTTCATTGATTCATCTGAAAAGAAATACAACTGATATGACACTAACAAGCATCCAAAACTGATCACATGTACAAGACTGAACAAAACAAGTGTATCATGTCATCTGGCTGCTGCGGAAGTAGTTACAACAACTGCTGCGCTCTGCTGTAAGTTGTAGTAGCATTCTGCCTCTGAGGCTGCTGCAGGGGACGGACCAACCTGCCAAGGTTACGCTCCGGAACAAAAGTCCTCTTGCGAACACCCGGAGGTACCACCGTCATAGTGGCAAAGGAAGAAGGTTCTCCAGCTTCGGATCTGGTTCATAGTAGAACGGTGCTTTGTCTTCATCCATTCTCCTGAAGGTGACTGACACCCTTTTTCCTGCAACTCCGAGGATGCAGTGTTTTGCCAAATCCGCTCCATTTCCTTTTAAGACCAACGATCGATCCGAGCGGCGAGGGAATCTCAACAGAACCTCAGAATTCACCCAGTCCAACTATCTAAATTTCACGTCTGAACAGAATATTGCATTCACTTACAAAGGAGACCGTGCAGAAGGGCCTCACGAAGTCGTGGTGGTCAATATGAGGAGGGATACGATCCCCATCCTCATAAATATTTATAATGCGACATTGTTTGGGATACGGTACGCGGGCGGTATGTGCCACTCGACCATCCTCCTGATCATCATCTCTATTTGTGGTGGCATCTGATCCACCTCATCATGCTGTAAAATCCTCAGGGGGTTTCCCTGTCGATCTCTGGCAAAGTTGTAGCAGCAGCATCGCACCGAATAGTGACCACGCCTTTTCCTCTCTTCCATTTAGATGGCTTCATATACATTCGGGCTTCAAGAGACCTACTTTTCCCATGGTCTTGAGAGCTTTGACGCAATCCGGAATATCTTCTTCATCTTCTTTTGAGAACACATCAGTATAGAGCTCGAGTCCTTCAAGGATGTTGACCCATTTTCCTTGAATATCCTCGTAATGCTCAAATTCCTGCTTTCTGACTCTTCGTATCTTTGCCATGATGTAGTACAGGACTCCTCATGGCTGCGGAAAAACATACTCTGGTACGTATGGCTCCACACTCAAAAATTCCCTACTCTGAAGTAGCATCGAGGCAGCTGCATATGCCTCGAAGGTGTCGTATTCCTTAAGCTATAAAACATGACATTCTAAGCATTCTGAAAATACCCCTATATCTGAAGGCAGCCTGGGCAAGCTCGAGTTGCAAATCGAGCATCCGGCGAAAACTTCCTTCATTGGATCCCATGTCAGAACGGGCTCCTCGATGGTTTCCGGCTCAGTATCCGTGCGCGGAGAACTGTCCTCAGTCTCTTTCATTTCTGGCTGATGAAATTCTTCTGGCATAGGCGGTAGCTCAGCGGCTGACTCCCTAGCCCGTCTTCTCTCCATCCTTTCCAGGAGGCGGCGCTTGCGGCAATTTCTATTTCTTCTGCTTGTATTTGCTAACGGAGCGTCCAGAATTCCGTCGGCTGAAGCGGCAACCAGATCACCTTGTGGAGTGGTGATCATGGATGGGACATGAGTACGTCTCTCAGTAAGGAGGTGTGAGTCAACAGAACCTCCGGTGCCCCCATGTCCTGAGGTTTGTCCTACCTCCCTGCAGCTGAATTTCTTCGTTGACTACATTTTCTGCGTTCGCTTCAGTATACGTTTCTAGATGCGAGGTCGAAGCCATATCAAAGAGCAAACACCGACTCGAAACTCGACACTTCCTACACAAGTAAACAAGGGGAAATGTCAGCGAGTGGTGTTGTGAACGAATAAAAGCAAATTATCATTTACTTTAAAAAAGTTTTAGCAATTAACTTGATGCCATTATTTTATTTAATATGTTTTTATAAAATTTAGATTTAGAATTTGGCAAACATGTTTTCATTTTGTGGGAAGATTTCTTTTATTTTATGCAGTTTTTTTTATTACAAAATTTTGGACCCAGTCACAGACACTAGCCCTACAGCTATATTGGAACGAATATCATTTTTTTTTCAGTCTTTTCATGTCGCGTAATATTTCTTTAAATATCGTCCATTGATGGGCAACATAGGTCTATCCCCTTGAGAATCCACCAACTGGTAAGATCCTTCTGTGTAGACATTCTCCACCACGAATGGTCCTTCCCAGGTCGGTTCAAAATTTCCACCAATTTTGCGGTGTGCAAGAATAGGCCTTCTAAGAATGAGCACAAGGTCACCAACTTTGAACGGCCTCGGGTGGACCAATTTATCATGGACTTGAATCATCTTCGCTTGGTAGAGTTCCAAACTCTGCTGTGCGAGCAATCTTTTTCCTTCAAGGCTTTCCAATTCTGTAAGTCGTAACTTGACATTCTCTTCTGTTGTAATTTGATTGGCAACGGCAACCTGGAGGGATGGTAGCTGAACTTCTAGCGGAATAACTGCCTCGGACCCGTACACAATAGCGTAAGACGTAGACTGTGTCGGCATCCTGACTGTCGTCCTGTAGGCCCACAAAGCTTCTAGTAGCTTCTCATGCCATCCTCTTTTATTGTCATCGAGCGTCTTCTTCAGAATTTGAACAAGCATTTTTTTAAAGGCTTCTGCCAAGCCATTTGCTTTAGGGTAGTAGATCGTCGAGTATCTCCAATCTATCCCGTGTCTTCTGACGAAGTTGTTGATTTTAGTGCTCTTGAAAGCGTACCCATTGTCGGAGATGATTCTACGCGGTACACCGAAACGGTAAACGATTTGATTCTTGAAGAACTATAAAACTTGTTGCGTTGTGACTTCCCGTAGTGGAACTGCTTCTGCCCACTTGAAAAAATAGTCTATAGCGGCGAGTATAAACCTGTGTCCCTTTGAGGAAGAAGGGTCTATCGGACCCACTATGTCCGTACCCCAGCACTCGAATGGCCACGAGGCAATCGTTGGGTGTAGAACATTCGGAGGCTGGTGCAAGACCACTCCATGCACCTGACACTGATGGCATCTCTTAGCTACGTCCATGCAATCTGTCATCATTGCTGGCCAGTAGTATCCGAGTCTTTTGATTTTCATCTTCATTTTCGGTCCTGACAAGTGAGCACCACACAATCCAGCATGTACTTCTTTGACAATTTTCTGCGCTTCTGCTCTACTCAGACATCTCAGCAACATCTGGTCGAAGGATCTCCTATACATAACATTGTCGATCAGGGCATACAACAAAGCCCTCTTCTGAATCTGGTGCGCTACTGACTTATCTTCTGGTAGGTTTCCAGTTTGCAAATATTCCATTAATGGCTGACACCAATCTTATATATCTTCTGCCACTGCAGTAATTGTCTTTTCTTTTTCAATTTCATGTAGACTGTCGAGGTCGATCTGAGACAACACCTGACGTCCTTGCACTGTAATATCTATAGAATCTTCGGGTGGACAAGCCAATTCTTTAGCGAGTTTTGCTAAAGCGTCCGCATGGGCATTGTCTGCTCGAGGAATCTTATAGAATATCACATTCGGAATTTGCTTGAGTAACTTCATCTTATACCGGTGGTATTCTTCTAATCTCGGCTTTAGAATTTTGTACTGTCCTGCCACTTGCTGGATGACGAGCTGTGAGTCGCCATAAATGGCAATGTCTGTTATATCCATTAGTATTGCTAATTCCAAGCCGGTGATTAGGGCTTCATACTCTGCTTCATTGTTGCTACACGGCTCTGTCAAGTGGAAAGAAAACCTCAGCATGGCCCGATCTGGTGTCACGAAGATTAAACTAATTCCTACTTTGCATGGTATAAATGTTCCTGATCCTTTATCTTTTCGAGCTGATGACGCTCCATCAAAGTACATTTCCCAACGTTTAGCATTGGGATCTTCTATCTGTAGTATCTGCTCATCTGGTAACTCATCATTGAGTGGGGACCCAGCTGGCAGTGGGTGCGCTGCGAGAAAATCTGCAAGAATCTGCCCTTTGATAGCGCAAAGGGGCACAAAGTTTATATCGAATTGCAATAATATCATTGACCACCTTGCTAAGCGTACGGAAAGCATTGGTCGGATCATCAAATATTGCAAAGGATTAACCTTCTAAATCAGGTTGACTTTATGAGACAACATGTAATGTCTGAGCTTTTTAGTGGCAAAAACCAAAGCTAGACAATGTTCTCGATTGGAGGATACTTTACCTCCGCGGTTATTAGACGTCGACTCAAGTAGTAGAGTGCATTCTCTTTACCCTCATCATTGACTTGGGCAAGTAGAGCTCCGAGAGACTCATCTAACGCCGCGGTATAAAGTATCAACGGTCTACTCGGATAGAGGCTGCTAAAACGGGAGGTGTCGTTAAATAACGTTTAGTATCTTCGAAAGCACAGCGGCACTTTTCTTCCCAAATAAATTTGGCATCCTTTTTAATTAATGCCGAGAAAGGCTGATACCTTCCCGACGGATTAAATATAAAGCGCCTCAGATATGCCAGTTTTCCTTGAAATGAACGTAGTTGTTTCAAGGTTTTAGGGGGAGGCATTTCTAAGATGGCTTTAATCTTCTCTGGGTCGATTTTGATTCCCCGATGATGGAAAATGAATCCTAAAAATTTCCCAGAGGTAACGCTAAAAGCGCACTTTAAGGGATTTATCTTCAGATTATATTGTCGTAATCGTTCAAATACAATCCTCAAATCATATAGGTGGTTTCCTCTTATCTTGCTCTTGACGACCAAATCATCCACATAGTATTCCACTTGGTTGTGAATGAGGTCATCGAAGATCCTCGTCATTGCTCTTTTGTATGTAGCTCCTGCGTTATTCAGTCCAAAAGGCATCACGGTGTAGCAGTAAATCCCAATCGGAGTTCTGAAAGCTGTGAGCTTTGCGTCTTCTGGTGCCATCTTGATCTAATTGTACCCTAAAGACCCATCCATAAAGGAGAAAGGTTCATGTGTTGACGCGATGTCCACCATTAGTTCCGGTATCGGCAACGAGAATTCATCTTTTGGACATGCTTTGTTTAAGTCCTTGAAGTTGACATACACTCGGATTTGTCCATTTTTCTTCTTCACTGGCACAACATTAGCTAACCACGTCGGATACTGTTCTTCTCGGACAAAATTAGCGTCTATTAATTTCTTGATTTCTGCTGTAACTTACTGTTATATCTCGAGGCGCATCCTTCTGGAGCTTGCTTTACTGACATCACATTCTTATCCACTCCGAGGCGGTGAACTGCGACCGCTGGAGATAGTCTTGACATTTCGTCATATCTCTAAGCGAAGCAATCTTTGAATTCTGATAGTAACCTGACCAAGTCTGTAACCTCTTCTTTGTTGAATAACGAACTTATGAAAGTTGGCTGGGACTGCTCCTCAATCCCGAGATTGATTTCTCTTAATTCATCGACTGTTGATTTGATTTCTTCTTCAAATTCTGGCGGAGCATCGCCTATTGGCTGATCTTCATATTCATCTTGAATGTCCAGGCAATCTTCTTTTGACTGACTAGTAACAAACATGCAAAATTCTAAGTCATCGACGGGTCTGAGCGTACCAAACCCAAGACCTTTTTTCGAATTGTGTTTCTTTCCTTTTACATTCCATAATTTTTCGAACGATTGTAACTTATCTTTTGGCATTTTCTTTGACACATATCCTTGTTGAATTAACTTTTGTACACAAGGTGAAAAGTAGCCAAAAGGTAATTCCATTAATTCATTTGAGTTATTTTCTTCAAGAATTACACGAGGTTCGGAAGTAGAAGGGAAGCTTTGTAAAACTTGATCGGTTTAAAACCATCGTTATGAACTTCCTTGACCTCTATACTCTCTACCTTTTAAGAATGGATCGGAGTAAGGGTCATGGCATGAACATAGTGGTTAATCCGATCGTACATCGATTCGTATTCATCCTTTGCTTCATCGTCCAGAGAGATCTTGAACCGAGGCTTCTTTTGACTTATCATCATTGAATCTTTATCTTCTTCGGTGTTTCCCTCCATGTCGATGTTGATTGTTGGCTTCGTCTGTTCAACAATATGGGAAATTCTTCCTCAACCACGTCCCCGACCTCTACCTCGGATGTGTGGGCTAAAAGAACTTTTACCAACTCATTGAGAAGGAGCGGTATGAGATTGTTGAACTGGAGCCATACGGTTTCATCCTTGTAGTTCCTTTGAGTCTTCAAATTTTCTTATCACAATGTCTCTTGAAAATACTTTTTTTTTCTGAGGAGCATAGTAAGCGGCGTCTTCATGGATGCCTGTTGACCTCATTTTTGGTGAGGTCTTCTCTTCTTTTTTTTAGTGCTTAGGATCTAGCCTTAGGCTTTTCCTTTGACTATCTTAGAGGACAAGAATTGGGACCCACCTTTTAGAAATTCAAACCACTTCTTAACTCCCTGCAAACTCCATAAACTTGACTGTAGACCCCTAATCACCTAGAGGGTTGAAATCAAATGTGGAAGTTTAAAGGATGAGTTCCTATAGGACTCTTTGGCCTAGAGCGCCCTGCAGGTGGCACGGTGCAGTGAGGGGCTGACTTACACACACTACACTTATACACTACACCTGCACACTACACTTCCACATACCTCCTAAAACCACACCCATACCCAACTTGACCTCCCGACTCATGTAGGTGATTCGCATGGATGGTCCGTAACCCCAAGCCCTTGACTAAGAGGGTTAGGAACAACATAGTGAATGCCTCAAATGAGTCCCTTCATGGCTCATGTGGGCTTGATATGGCTTCATGGCTCAACCAAAATGATTTCTTCCCACTTAAATTCACTCAATCTTCAATTTCCCAATTTTCGATTTTTGACCCCGGGACCACACACTTAGCTACCTACAAACCCCGAAATTACCCAAATTTCTCAAAATTTCCAAATTACCCAAAACTCTCCAAAATCAATCCCAAACATTTCCACATCACTTAAACTGATCATCCATACCCAAAAATACCAAAAATTCCAAGAAAACCTCCCAATACCCTCCAAATACCCAAAATACCCCTCTTGGCCTAAAAATCCAAAAATTCAGAAAATTCCCAGAAAATTCCAGAAAATCCCAAATATTCCCAATTTCATTTTGTCCAACTACACCATGGGCCAATTTTGTCAATTTACCCTACTTTTGTCAAAACCCCCAATTTGACCCAATTTAACCCTAAGTGAACCCAATGTTAAACCAAACCCACCCAATTGACCCAGATTTTGGTCCAATTCAATTCTAAACTTCAATTCAACATTCCCAACACCAATCTAGACCAAATACATGCCCAATTTGATTGACATTTGGATCCAATCTCACTTTTGGCCTTAAAGCCCAATTTGGACCCATGACCTAAACCTAACCCAAACTCACCCAACTCAACTCCAATTAACCCCAAATCTTTTCTAAATCTTCCTTAACATTCCCACAAACAAAACACTAACATGATTTGCCCAAAATTTAGACCCAAACCCCACTCAAACTCAACCCAAGGCTAAAAGGCTCATTTTTGACCTAAACCCAAACCTAACCCAAATGAGCCCAAATCCCAAAATCAAAGCCCAACCAAAGCCAAAACCTCTTTGAAACACCCCCATAAACATTTCTCAACATTGATTTTACATCAATTTCAACTCTAGCCCAACATTAGCCCAACTTGGCCCACTTGGACCTACATAGGCCCACTTACCAAATAAACCCGAATTCAAACCAATTCAACTCCAAATCACATCAAATTGATTCCAAGCCCTTCATAGAACATCCCTAAACCAATTATGACATTTATTTGACAAAGTTCTTCACAAAATTTTTATCCAAATGCCCATCCTAAAATCAAAAGCCCATTTTCCTTAAACCATTTTAAAAGCCCACTCCCTTCAAATTCAAAAGCCCAAATTCATCCAAAAGCCCACATGACATCTCCATTTGTCATCCACTTAATTAAATCCATTACCTAAGTCCTAAATTCACCATCAAATTATTCCAAATCAAGTTTCATACAAATTTCCATCAAAACATCCAAAATTCTTAAAACCCATTTTCATGAAATTGACCCAAGCTTTTCCCAAGCCAAATGGAGCCATGAATGAGCCATTCACAAGCCATATGAAGCCATGAAAGTTTGGCATGTGACCATGCCATTAATGGCAAAAGGAGGAGGTCCTTTAACCATCTCCTAAAAGTCATTAGCCTTAAGCATGTCTCCCCTTAACCAAGATTTAATCCAAATATTCTTGGATAAGGACATCACCACCTCTTGACCAGCTAGCCTAACTGATCTTCTCGGCCCAAGACCAGCCATGGGGAGGTGAACCCAACCCAAACCAATGGGTTGACCAATTTCAAGCCAAAATGACCCCCTCCCCATTCCATTTTAATTCAAACACTTTACACATGTCCAAACCCAATTGACTTCACCATTGCCAAGCCCTGACCTCCCTGGTCAAGATGGTGACCCATGCCTGCCGGCCAGCCGCCTGGATTGCCGGAAAACACCACACCCGAGAGCTCACATGTGAGCCAACTTTGGAATTCCACCTTGCTGAGCTGCCCCATGCCCAATGGCCACCATGGTTGTTCTTCCCATGACCCGAAGCAAGCTGATCCCATGCCTCGACTCCCCCGGGAGGCCCTCCACCCTCTCCTATTTAAACTCCACCCCTCTCGGCCATGAGAGGGGCTAAGCACTAAACCTTGCCAAAACTCGCCAAAATTGTTCCGGACTCCTCCCCATACACGAGCACTTGATCCCCACCGAGATCCCCCTGCCATTTCTTCTCTGCGAGCTCAATTTCGAGTTGAAATCTAAGCCCAAAACCAGGACACTTCTCCACGGTGAGCCAATCCACAAATTGATTGGTTCTACACCTTCACCGGACCGAGGGAAGGTGTCCACCGACAAAAGCCCCATCTCCGAGCCACCCGATTGCTCCAGCCTCCAAGCTTTGTGATCGAGCTGTGGTCGAAATCCTACCTAGGCAATTCACCGGACCGGGAGACTTCATCGCGGAGCTTGCGGGATCCAATCGAAGGTGCAACAACTCTCGGATTGAAGCCACACTTCTCCGAGCTAAGGTATGAGTTAATTCTTCATCCCGAGCTTACGGAGAATCTCTATTTCAAATGCCTTAGTTTCAATGCATGTTAACCGTATAGATGTGTTCGTCTCTTTAAGACGAATCCATAGAGTATAAGAACATAAAAATCCATTGAGAATCGAGTGAGATCTTAGGGATTTAGTGTGGACGAGCTCTCGGGTGAGAACAATTGGGGACGATGAACGGATGCCGTCCATTCGATACACGCGTGGACGAACGGCTCGGATGGCGTCGGACCAGAAACGGTGCGAGAACCGCGGGGCCCGGGCTGCCGACTCGAGTGGCGGCGTCGAATGGGAGCGCGCCGCGTGGCCTTCGGAGGCTGCCGAGGATGCGCTGGCGCCGCGTGGATAAATAGAAAATTAGGGTATTTTCTTATTTATTTAATTCCCTAAACTTCAAAAATTCATAACTTTGTGTAGGAAAGTCATAAAAATAAAATAAAAATACCCTCTTGCTCAGTTAACAGGGGAGAATAATGTGGAAAAGAAATCATTTAATTTCATCAAGTATTTTATTTTTTATAATTTATTTACTCTCTGCATTATTTTAATTCTCCATGCATGCATACAATTCACCATGGCATGAGACCATAGGGCTTTTGAAGCCTCTGAATTTGGGAACATTCCCTGAATTTTCCAAAGTCGAGAGGCCATCCTATAAAAAGTTATTGATTTTTCAAGTTCAGAGTTCTTGTTTTGAATATTTTAATTCCAAAAAATAGCATGTTGTGAAATAAATTCTAGGAAAATTTAGTGATGTTCCTTATGACCAGAGAACCCTAGGAAAAATAGGTTTTGACTTAGTTCATCTAAAAACAACCCTAATTGGCTTAAACACCCAAAATAGGTCTTTAATTAATTAGAGTTAACCATGCATCAAATTGACTTGAAATCAATTCTCCACTGACCTTTAGGATCAGAGGAATCCACCATAAAAATTTGAGGTCAATTGGATTTGGTTAGCCCCACTAATTGGGTTGATTAAGCCACTTAGCCATTTTAAACCTTAAAAATTCATAACTTTTAAAATACCTTTCAAAAACTCACCAAATTGGTTTTGGAGCCTCTCTGATATCAGGGGAACCTAAGAAAATTAAAATTTCAATTTTCTAAAAAAGTTGATTTTTTAATAATATTTTAATATTTTTAATAATTTAAAAATAATAAAAATCACCAAAATAATAAAATTCACCAAAATGTCACATTTTGAACTTTAATCACATAGGAACAAACCCTATATTTTTCCTAGGTCTATTTGGTGCGATATTAAATTTTAAAGCTTAAGGATATTTTTTAAAATTAAAAAAAATGTATTTTCTAGTATTTTCACTAAAATAATTATAATAAATCATAGAAAAATCAGAAAAGTGCAAAATTTGCTTCTCTGATTTCCTTGATATCAGAGAGATTTTTGAAAATTATAAAATCCATTTTTCAACATTTATTTTATTTTTAAATTAATTAACACTCCAAAACTTAAAATAATTATAATAAAAATAATATAATTCAAAAAAATCACCAAAATTGGTCCAAGTGCTTCTCTCGGTCATTAGGAATGTCCCCTAATTTTCCTAAGGACAGAAACTTTCCCTTGGTCATGTTATTAAATTTTCCTTGGAAATCTCTATTTTTCACCAAAAATAATTATATAAATAAATTAAATACAGAAAAATCACATTTTCTCCTCTCATGTCTTTATTGACATATGAGCGAAGTTACATAAAAATTTCAAGTTCATTTGAGTTCAATTTAGTGAGTTATAAAATTATTAAGCTTAAAGGGTAAAATGGTAATTAAAATCTTTAATCCTTAATTAAAACTTTTAGGTTTAATAAAAAAATTAACAAGTAAAATATTTGATCCTAAATCTGATTTGGATGATTGAAATTTAAATAATTAAAGGGTAGAAACCCATTAAACAATTTTAAAATGATTAAACTTTAATTAAATAATGGATTAAATTTGGAAGAATAACAAAATTGGAATTATTAAAATAGGGATATTATTAGGAAGAAATTTATTCTTTAATTTAAAAATCCCTAAATAAGTTACCTCATTAATATTCAATTCTTAATTAAAATGATAACTTAAATTTAAAATATTAAAAGACTTAATTATTAAACTCTTTTAAAAATTTCAATTAAATTAAATAATTAAATTAAATTAAAATTAAATTAAATTAAATTAAATTAAATTAAATTACAATTAAATTAAATTAAATTAAATAATTAAATTAAATTAAATCAAATTAAATTAAATTAAATAATTAAATTAAATTAAATCAAATTAAATTAAATTAAACAATTAAATTAAACTAAATTAAATTAAATTAAATTAATTAAATTAAATCAAATTAAATTAAAATTAAATCAAATTAAATTAAAATTAAATCAAATCAAATTGATTAAACATCAAATTAAATTAAATTAAATTAAATTGAATTAAATTAAATTAAAACTCAATTAAATTAAATTAAGTTGAATTAAATATAATATCACCAAAGACATAAAGAATTCAAAATAAATCTAAAATAACTTGAACACTATTCCAAATTTAAACCCATTAATGGAAATTAAACTAAATCACAAACATACTTAATTTACCCTTGAAAGCTTTGGTTATTATAACTCCTAAATAGAACATTAAATGAAATGTTACTTCCTTCATAGGATATTCAAATGTCCTAGTTCACTGAGCAAGATAACAACAAAACTTGAATCCCCGGAAAATTAATTCATTTATATAATTAAATTCATTTGGACTTAAAACAATCCTAGAAATATTGAAAAGATGTTTAAGATTCTTCTTAAGCACTTACTCAATATGATAGGACATTTATAAGAACAATTGAATTCAATTATTCTTTGATGAAGAAAATCGTCTTCAAACAAAAACACAAAGAACCTAGACGTCATAGGAAATGACTAGCTATAGGATTAGGAATTTGGTAGAAAACCAAAACCCTTACCTTAGCTTTACCTAGGAACTTGCTTAAGTATTCTAATTATGTTTTAAGTGTAGCTTGGGATGACGGGAAGACCCTCCGGGTACGCTTTTATTTTATTGCAATTTACTTGTCTTGCAATTTACTTTCCGCAATTTACTTTCTTGCAAATGTACTTTATTTTGCTTGCATGATAAACAACTCGTTGCATGAAAACCCACACCTTTAGGATAGACCCTAAAACTGAAACCAAAACTAAGTTAAAAGTCATTGCAAGATAAAATTCACCGCCACAACATTTCAAAATATAAAACAACTCAAAATTTAATCACAAACAGAACACAAAACTACAATTGCAACTAAATTAAAACGACTCGTTGGATGATCGGGAATACCTCGGATGATGTAACCTACGTGTTGCTAACGGGATTTCCCACGGTCTAAATGAAAGTGTGGAACTCATTCGATTGAGTTTAGCAAATTCATCTGGACTAAGTGAATCCGATAAAAATAATGATGCCGGAAGGATGGAACCGTGGGATCTTAACCGGTGTCGTTATAATCAACATTAAGATTTGTTTTAATCAAAACATAAAAAAAAACACTTGGAAAATTAAGACTTCTCTAAACCAAAACACTTTTCTCATCCCCTGATTTATGACTTCTAAAACTAAACCTCTGCAACAACAAGGAGCTCGGAGCATGGTGGGCAGCACGGCCATCGTCATCAGCAAAACATGAACCTACTTCAGCAAAACTTTCCTAGAATTAAATAACCAAGCCATAGGATTTCGAGGTAGTTTGCCTAGTGCAACATAAATCCTCAACCTTTTGTTAGGCATTTGCATTGCAAATTAAGTCCTAACCGGTCTTAGGATTCCGAGGTAGTCGTCCGTACGACAATAAATCCTCACATCTTCGAGGCTATTTGTTTGATTTTATCATACAAATATAAGCCCTAATTAATTAAAATTGGCAAGAATCAAAACATTAAACAAACAATAGGACTTTCCTAAATCCAAGCTAAACAATAGGATAGTCGGGAAATCACCGGAGTTCACTTCGAATCCGTGATTTCTCCTACTTTTCTTCCTTTGGATTCCCAAAATAAAATGTTCCAAATTTGATCCATTCCCTATTGAAATTCCAAATTTCAATCCCTTGAAAATCTTAAACTTTGAAAATCTTGAGAGCAGAATTATTGATTACTATCGAGAGTTTTCTTAGGTGATTCCCATCACTTAAGATGTAATTAACTATAGGGGCTTGCCCTTATAGGGAATTCTAAAGAACCCAGGTAATATAAACCCTGTTTAATGTTTTCATATTAAGCCGGGGAAACTTGTCGGCTTATAAAATTGGTTCGCAGACCAAACGGATGTCACAAATCTTCTAGTTTATTTAATCGAGCCCCACCATCAAGCAGTGTGTCTATCCTTAGGGATAGATACACGGTTTGTGGTGCGGTGCTCGTTTACATAAACTACTTGGGATGTGAGATCGGTTTAATCTCATATCTTAAAACCTTCAAATTTAAAATTATTTTCAAAATCAAATACTACTTTTCAAATTATTAAATTAAAAATTCGCCGACAGATTTCTGTTAGGCGACCCCTCTTCAAAATAAAACACAACCTAAAAATATGCCGACAATGCCCACTTCATGTATTGAAAACGGCTGTAGATCCCATTTAATGCAATGTTCTTGTCCATCTTTGTAGTATTTGATGCAGTGGTGAAGCGACGACGGGACCATATTGTACTCATGGAGCCACGGTCAACCAAGCAGGGTATTGAACGAAGTATCCACATCGATGACATGGAATTTTGCAGTTGTTCCTAGATTTCTGACTTTCATTTGTAGTGTTATAGATCCGAGGGCTCTTTCTCCTTTCTAATTGAAACCTCTTAACATCATTTTATCCATTGAAAGCTCTCGGACGTCGATGTCCAAGTAAGCTAACGTCCGTAGACTCATTATATTGAGTGACGCTTCATCACCTACTAAGACTCTGGAAAGCACGAATCTGCCAATGATGACAAAAATGTAGAGTGGACGATTGTGATCGGCTGTACCGAGTAGCAAATCTTTGTTGGTGAATGTTACGCCAGGCTGTTCCTTTATGGTGCAAACTCCATCTGAGGATGTGCTAGCCAACTGCGCTAAGCAAATGTCGAGATCAAGTAGAGCCTTGATCAAACTTTCTCTCATCTACTTTGATAGGATTAGAGCATCGTAAATACTTAGTTTGGCCGGCAACTTCCTGAGATGAGCTAGCACATTGTTATCCAATTTATTTGGGTTTTCAATTTCATTTCGAACTTGTATCTCTTCAGTAGCTGGAGGTATTTCTTCTTGAGTGACTATCTGCTTTCCTTTGTCCACTGAAGTTGTTCTCAGAGGTAGCACCTTGCCACTCCTTAAATGCACTTCCGTTATTTCTTCTTCTTCTGGACCCAGAGGTCCTTCTGTATCTGAGAAGTCCAAACTGATGTCAAGTGGAGCTCCTTTGCACTCGAGGACTGGCTCCTCACTTCTCGTACTATCATAGCCGGTGTTGTTAATGTCTTCTTTATCTTTGCTGGAAGTTAATATGATTTGAGGATCATTTTAGGAATCAAAATCGGGGTTAGATAGGTTGTGATTAGTTACGTCATCGCTAGAGATAGTAAGAACGTAGCCAACATCAATCATATCATTATTACGAGACCCTGGAGGGGTACCAAGATAATGATAAAAAGTCAGGGGTTCGAGGAATTTCACCCCTGAATCTGAGATAACCAGTCTAACGGGAGCAGCCTCTATCCTATCCTTCGCGCTATCGTCTTTAATATCTCTCACAATCTCTTTCTTCCTCCGTTCTAGTCGCGGTAGCTTCCTCGGCGAAGCTTTCATCTTGGACTGTGCTGGCGGTGGACTCCGGACAGCGGCTTTCTTTGGAGCAGACTGAATCTGATCCAGGACATTCTTAAGCTAATTCCAAATTGCACTCTATCCAACCTTACCAGCATATGGGTCAAGCAGAGAGATTGGCTCGGCTGAAATTACATTTATAGAACCTTTTTCAGGCTCTTTTAAGTATTCCTTCGGTATCGTTATATTTCCTTCTTTGTAATTCCGCTCAAGCTAATCCTTGAAACTGAAGCAGTTCTCAATTGTATGTCCAAGCATCCGGTGATAGGGACAGAAGTTGGGCAGATCTTTCTTATTCACCTCTTCTGGCTTTTTTGGCTCAGGTAACTTGAACTTGGGCTTCTTTAGCAGATTCTTGAACATCTTTGCTACAACATCATCTTTGAAAGAGTAGTTTCTGCATAGTCGTATGATATTGTAGGAACTGGTCTCCTATCTGTCCTGTACGGTCTCTGCTGCTACTGACCGGGCTGATTATTCTGCGGTGGACGAGGCTGTCCGTACTGCTGAGGCGACTGCTCGGTCTGAATCATCATCAGTTGCTTTCCTTGATCGACAGTGGCCACTACGCCAGATCTCTTCTCATAAGCCTTTTCTGGTTTCGTTTTCTCTGTCTTATCTGCAGGCTCCATGTGCTTGATTTTTTCCTATAAGCTACTGGCCTTGCTGAGCAATTTCTCGAAGGACTTGATCGTGAGACCCTTAAGCTTGAAAGCTACCAGACTATGAATACTCTTGAGTTGTATATCGATCGCGTGCTGTGCTTGTAGCTGAGGTTCGTATTTCATGCTTAAGTTTCTCCACCTCAAGATGTAGTAAACCAAAGTCTCGTCGGGCTTCTGACGTTCTACCACAAGATCTCCTATGGTGACATGATGCTAAGCACCGGTGAATCTCTTCACAAACATGCTTTCCATTTCTGTGAAAGTCTTTACTGATCCATTAGGAATTTCAGCATACCAATCGAAAGCTATTCCCGATAGGCTGCTGACAAACTGACGGAACAATAGCGCTTCACTTCCTCCTGTATTGCAACAGCTGGCTCTGAAGTGCGCTATATGTTGCCGAGGGTTTCCTATTCCGTCGAACGTTTTGAAGGTCGGTGGCACGAAGCCTTTGGGGTAAGGTACAACATCAAATTCATCTGAGTATGGTCAACCCTTTGAAACTGATGCTCTGACTTTGGACTGGGCCAAGGCCTCCCGAACGTGCTGTTCGACGATTTGCTTAAGATCCTTTTCTGGTAGACATGGGGTTGAATCCTTCTTCGGAAGCTCATTCTCATTGGTAGAGGCGACCTCTCTTCTTTCATCGGTGATGTGTATTATCTCAGGCTGATTGATTTCTGGAGATGCTGTCGGACGTGACTGAGATTGTCCATGCAATGTGGCCATGGTAGTCATAGCGGCGGTCATCTCCTCCACTCTTTTTTCCAATCGGCTGATCATTTCGTCTCTAGCGGTCATGGCTCTTTGAAGCTCTTCTATTGTGTCCTCCTCACAAGGAGCTTCACATGTAGACGCTGTGCCCCTGGTATCGACCATGTTGATTTCCATGAAATCATCATCCAAGTAATCTGACAGGTGGAGATCCTCGTTATCGACCTCCAATCCTTGCTCCCTAGTTAACTCTGAAATTCTATCCTCCATCGACCCTTTATCTACCATTGACTCTGAAGCAAAAGTAGTGGTGATGATAGGAGTACTGGACTTATAATCCATTTGATGATTTGTAGACTTCTCGAAGTGGACAGGTGCAGCGACTTTTAGTAACCACACTCTCCTCTCGAGAATTAATGCCTCGAGATGGAATGTCTCAACGGGGACATCAGGACCAAGAGAGGAAGTGTGCTACCTAGAGTGCAGACCATGTACAGAGGAATGTAATCCTCTCCTCCTCCTCAGGAGTTCCTTGGGTGGCATTCTTGGACCTAGCCGAGACTTGACTGGTCTTCGTATTGCGGGTGTCGAATTGGTGGTAGTTGTCTCAACACGCTTTCCCAAACGGTGCTTGACAGAAACCCTGCTAGGCTTTTCCATTTTCAAAATTTCCTCTTTCACTTCTGGGGATATTGTACATCCCATCCTTTTAAGAAGCTTGGCGATAGAACATCCTTCTAATTCGGCCAATCTCTGTAGAAGAGTATGAGCTTAAGTGATGGGTATGGGCTTCTTTCCCTCCTCATCACGACTGTGCGGTGCTGGAAGCGCGGCGACAATCCTATGGAGACTTTCATTTCCAGTAGTACCAGCTAACGGGTGGAACCTACTACCTCGGAGGAGAGGAGAGGTATTTGGTAAACTGAGTTCCTCCTGCTGAGGAATCTCATCAATCACTGGAATACTTGCAGCTTGTGCCCTGGCGGCCTTGCGAAGCTTCCGGTTGTGATTCCTCCTTTGGGATTTGGTCAATGGGGGAACCTTGGAACTAGAACCAATCTCAAAGACAGACGTCAGAGCAAGGAAGGCTTTGTCAGAATCTTCCTCGTGCAAAATTTCCTTCCTTTTAGCAGACGGGGAAGTAAGTGTTGTAACGGCGAAGCTAGAAGCAGTAGAGGTGACGACTCTCCTTGTCACGGAGCCAACTGGTTTGACGGGGACAACAGTCATCTTCACCTTCTTAGCAGATGGGAAGTCTTCATGGGAGTTCAGATCAAACTTGGCAGATGGTTCTTGTACTTCGGGGGCGACAACTTTCAGGACCACGAACTGGGCTTTTCCAAGCATGACTTCAAACTCACTGAAGCATGCTCCAAACTGAATCAACGGTGCTGCGAGATGAGCCTCACGGGAAGAGGGCAGGTCGCAAGAGAAAGTTAGCGAAGGGGTTGACATTTCAACTATCAAAAGAAACGTTCCAAAATTTAGGAAGGGCCAAAGACCTTGTCATCATAGTATGAACACTATGAAAAAGATCGTTCTGTGAACTCGGTAAAATTTTTTATTTCATTTAATATATTATTATTTTCTCTTATCATATATTGTTCTTCTTTTTCTTTTATTTTCTTTTAGATTTTCATGTGTTTGTTTTAAATGATATTTAATATTTTAAAGGTGGATTAACTTGCCGAAGGTAAAAAATTAAATCCAAGGGGCAGAAGAAAATGGTAAGCAAAGGACCCTGCTGAGGATCCCTTTTCACAACGCACATTGCCCAAGTGGAATTAATCCACCAACACACCTATTGGGGGTCCATGATCCAAGAAAAAATACCTATTTTTATGCCTTGATTTTTATTAAATTTTAAGGATATTATGCTTTAATGAAAGGTATTTTTGTGATTTTGGATGTAGGTGATACAAAAATGTTCAAGAAGGAGAAAAATATGAAAAAGGAGCAATAAGGAGCAAAAATAGAGCCAAAATGCAAAATTGTCAAAATTATTGGCCTGGCGCCTGGCGCCGAGTCCGGCGCTAGCGCCGCAGTCCGCGCCTAAGCGCCGGCTCGATACGTAAAACTATTAAGTTTTTGACGACTATTAGGCGGTTATTTTGACGGTGTGAGCGGTTGTTGGACCTTCAGAAGACCGCGGTTGTTCTCGGTTTATAGGACATGTGATACAATGTATTTGGACGCTTCAAAACAGTTTTAATCGCGAAGAGGTGCGATCCATAGTGAAGAGATGTGAAGAACTGGACGCGGTGTCCGGCGCCTAGGCGCCAGACACACCTTCTAGAAGATTCATTGAATGTGGACACATTTTGAAGAGGTGCCTTGAGGCAACCCTTGAAGCCTATAAATAGGAGGGTATTCCTTTAGAGAAAAATGCCCCATCTACCCCCTATCTAGAGTCCAATCTAGAGAGAGAGTTAGAGAGATCATATTAGGGCCACCTTTTTACTTTCCTTCATAAATTAGTGAGTTCATTTTAGAGTTTGTATTTAGAGTTTGAAAGAGTTGGTGCATCTGTAGTTCATTACGCTGTGGAGTCAGTAGGAATCAGAAGTTCATTAGGAGAAACATCTAAGATAAGTATTTTTATTTTGATTCAAAGTTTATTTATTATGTTTTGTTATTTAATTTCCATGTGTTTTGAGTAGTTACTTTACTTTCTCCTTTCATTTATGAAAAGATAAATAAGATAATACAAAATTCGTCGGAGAATTAAAAATCATATATTTTCAAAACATTGTGATGATATTAATACCGGTTCTTAATTTACTATTTAAATTGGCCATTTAAATTGTTAAAACCTGTTGAAGAGTTTTGAAACCTAGAAGGAGATGAATTCTTAACTTGTAGATATCACATGAATCCTTGGGTAGTCGAAGGCCTTGTGCGGGTTATTCAAGGTGAAGTGCAAATAAATAGGAAGATGTTATATATTTGGCGTAGAATTGATAAGTTCTTAGAGTGACAGACTGAAATCTTATGATTTGGTTTATAGAAAAGGAAAGGGTCACTAGTAGGGTCGACTATAGCCACCCTTGGACATCTAGTAGTGTGAGCCGAGATTAACCCATTCTACTAACAATACATTCGGACCTGATCTATAGGCTAGCCAATGTTCTTTGCACCTGGATCAAAGGGTAAAGAATATGAATTCTTCTATTTGGCACAATACCATAAATTTATATTCTCCACGAATATTATCATTATCTTAGAAAATCTTGGATTAATTGAAAGGGAGAAAGTTGCTTTCTTATTGCTATTTACATCAATTATTTTATCTATGCTTTATTATTGCATCTAGTAAATTAAAGATATTTTATTTTTAATTATAAAAGAAATACTTGAAAATAAAAATATTTAAAGATCTATAACTCTCTCCTCGTGGGAACGATACCGGGGTCTTTGTTTTAAAGCCCTATATTACTTGAAACGATACATATACTTGCGTAGAACCCCTAGTGTGTAAAATATTTTCCAAAAAAATTATATTTATATACACTAGTCGCTATTATTATTTATAACATATATTTTTGAAAGCATTAATTAGTACGTTGATCTTCAGAGAACTTCGAAGTCGAGTTTTTGGCACCGTTGCTCAGGGAAGAAGATTTTAGTACACATATATTTATATCGGGTCAAGTTTTTGGCGTCGTTGCTGGGGAGAGCGAGGCAAACTTTTAGATTTTAAGTATTTTTATTTTATTCATTTTTCTTTATTATAAAAAAATAAAAAAACATATATATAATAATAATATTTATTTTAATTCTTGCTAATTGACTTTTTATGCGTAGTTCTGGATCTAAAAGATTATTACCTTTAGATTCTGAATTAGAAAGAACTGTTAGAAGAATTAAAAAAAGGAAAACAAAATTCAAAAATTTTAAGAAATGACTAATTTACATAACAATTTACAAAATCTAATTGAAATTAATGATCAAAATGTTTATAAACTATTAAGGGATTATGCTAACCCTACAGTTAATGAACTTCATATTAGTATTCAAATACCCACTGTAGATGCTAATTCTTTTGAGCTTAAACCGTCTATTATTCAAATGGTTCAAAACAATCAATTTAGTGGAACACCAAATGAGGATCCAAATTTACACCTTGCTAGTTTTTAGAACTTTGTGCTACCTTTAAATATAACAATGTTTCTGATGATGCTATTAGGCTTAGACTCTTTCCTTTTTCTTTAAGAGATAAAGCAAAGATGTGGTTGAACTCAGTAGACAACATGTTCTATTAAAACATGGGCTGAAATGACACAAAATTCCTTGCTAAATATTTTCCTCCTTCTAAAATTGCTAAATTAAGAAATGATATTACTTCATTTAGTCAATTTGACGAGGAGACAATTTATGAAACTTGGGAAAGATTTAAAGAACTATTAAGAAAATGTCCTCATCATGCTTTACCTGATCGGTTAATTATTCAAACATTTTATAATGGATTAATTGGATCTTTAAAATCAATTATTGATGCTGCTGCTGGAGGTTCTTTAATGTCTAAATCATTTGAAGAAGCTTACACTTTAATTGAAGAAATGACTAACAATAATTTTCAATGGCCTTCTGAAAGGATTAATCCTAAAAGAATGGCAAGTATTCATGATAATGAAGCCTTTTATATTTAGCTTCACAAGTAGCAGCAATGTCTAAAAAATTAGATGGTTTTGCTATTAATATATCACATAATAACTCTGCTAATATTGAAGATTCTTAAACTATTGAAACTTTACAAGTTATTTCTAGTAAAAATATTCCTTATTCAAATTATTATAATCCTGGATGGAAAAAACATCCTAATTTTAACTGGAATAATTGACAACAATGGGGTAATAATCAATCTCATCCCACTGGAAATTGGAATAATCAAGTTAATTCAAACTATAAACCACCTGAATTTAACAATCAATAGAAAAAGTTATCTATAGAAGAATTAATTTTACAACTAAGTAATCAATTACAAAATTAAAACACTGTTATTCGTAATATTGAGAATCAAATGGGACAAATCGCTAATTTAATTAATTATAAACCCCCAGGAACACTTCCTAGTAATGTAGAAATCAATCTAAAATAAACTGGAAAAGAACATGAACATGTTAAAGTTGTACAACTTACAAGTGGAAAGGAATTAAAAGAAAGAATGCAGAATGAAATTGAAAATGAGATTGAGGTTGAAGAGATTGAAAAATCTAAACAAACTTTTTCTCCTAATAAAGATCAAACTGATATTTCTATTAATATGGAAGTTGAAAAACCACCACCACCTTTTCCTCAAAGACTTAAACAGTAGAAGTTTGATCATCAATTTTTTAAGTTCTTTGAAATTTTTAAGAAACTTACTATAAACACACCTTTTGCTGAAGCTTTGGAACAGATGCCAACTTATGCAAAATTTATGAAGGATATTTTAAGTAAGAAACAAAGATTTGAAGCTTTTGAAACTGTTGCATTAAGTGAAAAATGTAGTGCAATAATTCAAAAGAAATTACCTCAAAAACTTAAAGATCCTGGAAGTTTTACTATACCTTGTGCTATTGGAGAAAGGTTTTGTGGAAAAGCTTTATGCGATTTAGGAGCAAGTATTAATCTCATGCCATTTTCTATTTTTCAAAGGTTAAATTTAGGAGAGATTACTCCCACCACTGTAACCCTTCATTTAGCTGATAGATCTATCACTTACCCTAAAGGAGTTATAGAGGATGTTCTTGTTAAAGTAGATAAATTTATCTTCCCTGTAGATTTCATTGTACTTGATATGGAAGAAGATAAATAAATACCTAATATTTTAGGAAGACCTTTTCTAGCAACTGGATGAGCTATGATTGATGTGCGAAAAGGAGAATTAACCATGAGAGTTAATGATCAAGAGATTAAATTTAATGTCCTTAAATCGATGAAGTACCTCGACAAAGAAAAATGTTATCGAATAGATATAATTGATTATTTAATTGAGAAACATTATCAAGAAAAATGTAAAGTAATTTTGAAGAAAAATTTGAATTATTAACCGATGAAGATGAAGAACTAAAAGAAGAAGAAACTCATTATATTAAAGATAATTGGGAAACTTTGGACATAACTCAAAATGATATACTTTTACCCTCAATTAAAAAAACCCCTGAACTGGAATTAGAAATGTTACCTTCACATTTAAAGTATTTATTTCTGGGAAATTCATTAACTTTACCTGTTATTATTTCTTCTGAGCTAAGTAAAGATCAAGAAGAAAAATTGTTAGGAGTGTTAAAGAATTATAAGAAAGCATTTGGTTGGACAATTGCTGACATAAGAGGAATAAGCCCGTCCATTTGTATGCATAGAATTTTAATGGAAGAAAATTTTAAACCTACTTATTGAACCGCAAAGAAGATTAAATTCTATCATGAAAGAGGTCATTAAAAAGAAATTGTTAAATGGTTAGATGCTGGTATTATTTATCCTATTTCGGATAGCCAATGGGTAAGTCCTATTCATTGTGTTCCAAAGAAAGGAGGAGTAACTGTCATTGTCAATGATAAAAATGAACTAACTCCTACAAGACAAGTTATTGGATGGTGAATTTGCATTGATTATATGAAATTAAATGACGCCACTAGAAAGGATCATTTTCCTTTACCTTTCTTGGAACAAATGCTTGATAAATTAGTTGGACACTCATATTTCATTTTCTGGATGGATATTACGGTTATCATCAATTACCTGTCGCTCCTGAGGACCAAGAGAAAACAACATTTACAAGTCCTTATGGAACATTTTCCTTTAGAAGAATGCCTTTTGGTTCATGTAATGCACCTGCAACTTTTCCAAGATGTATGATGTCAATATTTAGTGATTTAATTGACAAAGAAATTGAAATATTCATGGACGATTTTTCAGTTTTTGGAACTTCTTTTGAATCTTATTTGGAAAATATTTCCAAAATTCTGAAAATATGTGAAGAAACAAACTTAGTTCTAAGCGGGAAAAATGTCGATTCATGGTCGCAGAAGGCATCATACTTGGTCACAAGATTTCACAAAAAAGGATGGAAGTAGATCAAGCAAAAGTGAAAATTATTACTAAATTACAACCACCTACTACTGTTACTGATGTGAGAAGTTTTCTAGGTCATGCTGATTTTATAGAATATATATAGAGGATTTTTCTAAAATTGCTAAACCTTTTTGTCATTTATTGGAAAAAGATGCTGAATTTGAATTTAACAAAGACTGTGTTAATGATTTTAATATTTTAAAAGAAAATTTAATTACTGCACCTATCATTTTTGCACCTAATTGGAATAAATCTTTTGAATTAATGTGTGATGCAAGTGATTTTGCAATTGGAGCTGTAATGGGACAAAAATATGAGAAAATTTTCAAAGTTATATATTATGCTAGTAAAACTCTTACTGAAACTCAAAGAAATTACACCACTACTGAGAAAGAGCTTCTAGCTATAGTATATGCCTTTGATCAATTTAGACCTTATCTTCTTGGTACTAAATGCATAGTTCAAACTGATCATTCTGCTATTAAATATCTAATGTTAAAAAAGGATGTTAAACCTTAACTAATAAGATGGGTTTTACTTCTACAAGAATTTGATTTTCAAATAGTGGATAGAAAAGGAACGGACAACCAAATTGCTGATCATTTATCTAGAATTAAGAATGATGTTATTACTGAAGAAAATATAAATGAGAAATTTCCTGATGAACATTTATATGTTATTCAAGGATACCAAACACCTTGGTATGCGGATATAGTTAACTATTTAGTTAGCAATATTCTACCTTATGGATTGGATGAAAAATTTATTAAGAAAATTAAAAATGATGCTAAATATTATATTTGGGAAGATCCTCATTTATTTAAATTAGGAAGAGATTCTATAATTCGAAGATGCGTACCTAATGAAGAAACTTTTGTTATTATTCAAAAATTTCATGATTCCGATTTTGGAGGACACTTTGGAGTAGATAAAACTGCATTTAAAATTTTAAATTCAGGATTTTATTGGCTTACTTTATTCAGAGATGTGAGACATTATGTTAAAACATGTGATCGATGTCAAAGAATGGGAAATATATCCAAGAAAGATGAAATGCCTTTAAACTATATATTGGAAGTTGAAATTTTTGATATATGGGGTTTAGACTTTATGGGACCATTTGTACCATCATCTGGAAAAATTTATATTTTATTAGCAGTTGATTATGTTTCAAAGTGGATTGAAGCTGTAGCTTTGCCTAATTGTGAATCCAAAAGTGTATCTAAATTATTAAAGAAGATGATTTTTCAAGATTTGGAATGCCTAAGGTAATTATCACAAATGGTGGAAGTCATTTTAGAAATATAAGAATTCAATCATTACTGCAAAAATTTGGAATCAAACATAAAATTGCAACTGCATATCACCCACAAACAAGTGGAATGGTTGAAGTATCAAACAGAGAAATTAAAAGAATTTTAGAGAAGACTCGTTAATCCTAAAAGAAGCTGATTAGGTTGATAGACTTGATTACGCATTATGGGCTTATAGAACGACTTATAAGACACCAATCAGAATGTCACCTTACCGGTTAGTTTTTGGAAAACACTGTCACTTACCTGTCAAACTTGAACATAAAGCTTATTGGGCGATAAAGGAGTTTAATTCTAATTTGAATACTGCAGGAGAAAAATGATTATTGCAATTAAATGAGATGGATGAAATAAGAAATGAATCATATGATAATGCAAAAAATTATAAAGAGAAAATGAAGGTATTATATGATTAAAAGATTTCAGGAAAAATATTTGAGCCTGGACAAGAAGTATTACTATTTAATACTTGTTTAAGACCCTTTCTGGAAAATTGAGATCAAAATGAATAGGACCATATATAATTGAAAAAGTATACCAATATCAAGCTGTGGATATTAAAGACCCCAAAACGGGAAAATTTTTTAAAGTTAATGGATTAAGATTAAAGCCTTATTTGGGAGACATTAAAAAGATTTATAAAGAGGCTTATGAATTAAGTCAACTTGATTAAAGAATTACTTAGGTCGGGCTGATGACGTTAAACCAAGCACTATATGGGAGGCAACCCATAGATTTTATTTTTAGTGTGTTTTTACATTTTTAATGTATGGTTATGCCTCGGTCTTGAGTAATTTTATATAAACTTCAAAAAAATTAAAAATTATCTTGAAGTATATAAAGATTGGACTTTGGATCACTCCATTTCATATGTGAGTAAAAAGGAGATCAAGTTAAACTTCATTGAAATTATGTATAATTGTGTTATTGAGATTGTTTTGATCATATCATTATAATTTACCTATTTTTGGAGAACGAAACCTTGAAATTTAACGTTAGGCAAAACGGAGTCAAACATGGTTCCGACGCCTAGGGGCCACAATTCGGTGCCTAAGCGCCAGAATAAGCTGTGTGTCGATGGGTCCGACACTTAGGCGCCAGATTTGGCGCCTTAGCGCCACGGTTACTGGGTCGTGTAAAAACCGAAAATTTTCAGTTTTTCACACGATTTTCACCCTTAAATTAACCTATCTTTGTCCCCCAATCCCTATGCAATCATTATTTCGACCCATACACTCCATTCTTGAGAGATTAGAGAGGATTTTTTAAGAAATGGAGAGGAGAAATCTTGGAGAAGAGGCTAGAGACAAAGGTCCAAAAGATCCTCAACCCTACTTCAATGGTTTCATCGCTGTAAGTTTAGAGAAAAATTCTAGTCATCTTGATAAATTTGAAGCAGATTTCAAGAGTATTGGAGATCACCTCCATGAAATGTATCATCATATTGAACATCTAGAATGGCAGGCGAAACTTCAATTTGATCATCTAGCGGCTGTTGACCTCATTTTTGATGAGGTCTTCTCTTCTTCTTTTTAGTACTTAGGATCTAGCCTTAGGCTTTTCCTTTGACTATCTTAGAGGACTAGAATTGGGATCCACCACCTTTTAGAAAATCAAACCACTTCTTAACTCCCCACAAACTCCACAAACTTGATCGTCAGACCCCTAATCACCTAGAGGCTTGAAATCAAATGTGGAAGTTTAAAGGATGAGTTCCTATAGGACTCTTTGGCCTTAGGACTGCCTCAGGTGGCACGGTCTGGTGAAGGGGCTGACTTACACACACACTACACTCATACACTACACTTTCACACACCTCCTAAAACCACACCCATACCTAACTTGACCTCCTAACTCATGTAGGTGATTCACATGGATGGTCCTTAACCCCTAAACCCTTGGCTAAGAGGGTTAGGAACAACATAATGGATGCCTCAAATGAGTCCCTTCATGGCTCATGTGGGCTTGATGTGGCTTCATGGCTCAACCAAAATGATTTTATTCCACTTATATTTACCCAATCTTCAATTTTCCAAATTTTCAATTTTTGACCCCCGGGACCCTACACCCGCCTAACCTACCCGAAGCCCTTGAAATTACCCAAATTTTTTCAAAATTTCCAAATCACCCAAAATTCCCCAAAATCAATCCCAAAAATTTCCACATCACTCAAATTGATCATCCATAGCCAAAAATACCAAGAACTCTAAGAATACCTCCCAATACCCTCCAAATACCCAAAATACCCCTCTTGACCCAAAAATCCAAAAATTCAGAAAATTCCCAGAAAATTCCAAAAAATCCCAAATATCCCCAATTTCATTTTGTTCAACTACACCATGGGCCAATTTTGTCAATTTACACTACTTTTGACAAAGCCCCCAATTTGACCCATTTTAACCCTAAGTGAACCCAATGTCAAACCAAACCTACCCAATTGACCCAAATTCTGGTCCAATTCAATTCTAAACTTCAATTAAACATTCCCAACACCAATCTAGACCAAATCCAAGTCCAATTTGATTGACATTTGGATCCAATTTCACTTTTGGCCTTAAAGCCCAATTTGGACCCATGACCCAAACCTAACCCAAACTCACCCAATTCAACTCCAATTAACTCCAAATCTTTTCTAAATCTTCCTTAGCATCCCCACAAGCAAAAAACTAACATTATTTGCCCAAAATGTAGACCCAAACCCCACTCAAATTCAACGCAAAGCTAAAAGGCCCAATTTTGACCTAAACCCAAACTTAACCCAAATGAGCCAAAACCCCAAAATCAAAGCCCAACCAAAGTCAAAACCTCTTTGAAACACTTCCATAAACATTTCTCAACATTAATTTTACATCAATTTCAACCCTAGCCCAACATTGGCCCAACTTGGCCCACTTTGACCTATATTGGCCCATTCACCAAAAGAGCCCAAATTCAACCCAAATCAAACCCAAATCACCCCCAATTTGCTTCAAGTCACTCATGACACATCCATGAGCTAAACCCAACAATTATTTGGCCCAACCTCTTTACAAAATTCCCATCCATAAACTCAATTTTAAACTTAAAGGCCCATTCCTTAAACCATTTTAAAAGCCCACTTCCACCAAATCCAAAAGCCCAAAAATTCATCCAAATCCCACATGATATTTCTCTACATCATCCATTCAATTAAAATCATCCCTAAGTCATAAACCAATGATCAAATAATTATAAATGAAGCTTCATCCAAATTTTCACCAAAATATCCAAAATTCTTAAAACCCATTTTTATGAAATTGACCAAACTTTTTCCAAGCCAAATGTGAGCCATTGAGCCATGTACAAGCCACATGGAAGCCATGGAGACCACTTTCCACCTCACCAAGCCATTAATGGCAAGAAGAGGGGATTCTTTCCTAATCCTTCATTAAGCCCTTTTAACCATATTCATGTCACACTCTAAACCATGCTTAGCCACCTCACCATGGATGGAGACTTCACCACTCCAATCAAGCTGAACCAAATGACTTTCCCTCGACCCACACTGAGTCATGGGAGGGTGAACCAAACCCATTTGCATGAGTTGACCAAAATAAGCCAAAATGGCCCCTTCCCCTTTCTACTTTGATTTAACCACTTTACACATGTCAAACCTCGATTGAATGCACCAAACCCCAGCCACGACCCACACCGAACAAGATGGTGACCAATGCCCAGCCGGCTAGCCACCGGGTCGCCGGAAAACACCATGGCCGAGAGCTCACATGTGAGCCAATTTTGGGATTCTACCTTGGTGAGCTGCCCCATGCCCAATGGCCACCATGGCCGTTCCTGCCCTTGACCTAAGCAGTCGATCCCAAGCCCTAACTCTCCCCGGGAGGCCCTCCACCCTCTCCTATTTAAACACCACCCCTCTCGGCCATGAGAGGTGCTCGAAACAAAACCTTAAGGAAACTCGCCAAAATTGTTCCGGACTACTCCCCATACATAGAGCATTTGATCCCCACCGAATTCCGACTCCAATTCCCTCCAGTCGAGTTCAATTTTGAGCTCAAACTTTAGCCCAAAAACTAGGACACTTTGCCACATGTGAGCCAATCCCCAAATTGATTGGTCCTACACCTTCACCGGACCAGAGAAGGTGTCCACCGACAAAAGCCCCATCTCCAGAGCCACCCGGTTGCTCCAGCCTCCAAGCTTTGTGATCGGCCGTGGTCGAAATCCTACCTAAGCAATTCACTGGACCGGGAGACTTCATCCGGAGCTTCGCGAGATCCAATCGAAGGTGAAACAACCCTCGGATCGAAGCCACACTTCTCCGAGCAAGGTATGGCCTCACTCTTCTTCCCGAGCTTCCGAACATTCTCCATTTTCATTAAGCCAATTTCATGCCACATAAACCGTATGGATGTGTTCGTCTTCTCGAGACGAATCCATAGAGCATAAGAATGTTAAATTTGGTCAAGTATCTAGTGAGATCTTAGGCCTAGAAGATGGACGGTTCTCGGGTTAGGAGGCATGGGGACGATGAACGGATGCCGTTCATTCAATACACGCGTGAACGGACGGCTCAGATGGCGTCGGACCAGGAGATGGTACGTGAACCACGGGACCCGGGCTGCTGACTCAAGCGGCGGCGTCGAATGGGAGCGCGACGCGTGTGCATTCGGAGCTGCCGAGGTTGAGCTGGCGCCGCGTCACTTAAATAGAAAAATAGGGATTTTTTCTATTTATTTAATTCCCTAAACTTGGAAAATTCATAACTTTGTGTAGGAAAATCATAAAAATAAAATAAAAATACCCTCTTGCTCGGTGAACGGAGGAGAATAATGTGGAAAAGAAATCATTTAATTTCATCAAGTATTTTATTTTTAATAATTTATTTACTGTTTGCACTTTTTTAATTCTCCATGCATATAGGAAATTCACCATGGCATGAGACCATAGGGCTTTTGAAGCCTCTGAATTTGGGAACATTCCCTGAATTTTCCAAAGTTAGAGGCCATCCCTATGTGAAGTTATTGATTTTTCAAATTCATGTTACTGTTTTGAGTATTTTAATTCCAATAATTTGCATGTTATGAAATAAATTCTATGAAAATTTGGTGATGTCCCTTGTGACCAGAGGACCCTAGGAAAAATAGGTTTTGAATTAGTTCATTTGAAATGACCCTAATTGGCTTAAACACCCAAAATAGATCCCTAATTAATTAGAGTTAACCATACATCAAATTGACTTGAAATCAACTCTCCACTGACCTTTAGGATCAGAGGAACCCACCATAAAAATTTGAAGTCAATTGGACTTGGTTAGCCCTACTAAATGGGTTGATTAAGCCATTTAGTCAATTTGAACTTTAAAAATTCATAACTTTCAAAATACTTTTTAAAAATTCACCAAATTGGTTTTGGAGCCTCTCTGATATCGGGGAATTTAAGAAAATTAAAATTTCAATTTTCTAAAAAGTTGATTTTTAATATTATTTTAATATTTTAATAATTAAAAAATAATAAAAATCATAAAAATAATAAAATTCACCAAAATGTCGCATTTTGAATTTTAATCACTTAGGAACAAACCCCATATTTTTCTTAGGTCTATTTAATGAGATATTAAATTTTAAAGCTCTAGGGTAATTTTAAAATTAAAAAAATGTATTTTCTAGCATTTTCACTAAAATAATTATAATAAATCATAAAAAAATCAGAAAATTGCAAAAATTGATTCTCTGATTTCCTTGATATTAGAGAGATTTTTGAAAAATATAAAACTTATTTTTCAACCTTTATTTTATTTTTAAATTAATTAACACTCCAAAATTTAGAATAATTATAATAAAAATAATATAATTCAAAAAATCACCAAAATTGGTCCAAGTGGTCCTCTGGTCATTAGGAATGTCCCCTAATTTTTTTAAGGATAGAAACTTTCCCTTGGTCATGTTATTAAATTTTCCTTGGAAATTTCTATTTTCTACCAAAAATAATTATATAAATAAATTAAATACAGAAAAATCACATTTTCTCCTCTCATGTCTTTATTGACATATGAGTGAAGTCACATAAAAATTTCAAGTTCATTTAAGCTCAATTTAGTGAGTTATGAAATTATTAAGCTTAAAGAGCAAAGTGGTAATTAAAATTTTAACCCTTAATTAAAACTTTAGGTTTAATAAAATTAACAAGTAAAATATTTGATCTTAATCTGACTTGGATGATTGAAATTTAAATAATTAATGGGTAGAAACCCATTAAAAAATTTAAAATAATTGAAATAAACTTTAATTAAATAATTGATTAAATTTGGGAAGAATAATGAAATTGGAACTATTAAAATAGGGATATTTTTAGGAAGAGATTTGTTCTTTAATTTAAAAGTCCCTAAATTAATCATTTCAATAATATTTAATTCCTAATTAAAAATGATAACTCAAATTTGAATTTTAAAATGTTAAAGGATTAAGTTAAAAGGTTAAATTATTAAACTCTTTTTAAATTTTCAATTAAATTAAAATCAAAAATAAAATTAAATTAAAGATTAAATTAAATCAAATCAAATCAATTAAATTAAATTAAATTAAATTAAATAAATTAAATTAAATTAAATTAAATAAATAAATTAGATTAAATTAAATTAAACTAAATTAAATTAAAAAAAATATTAAATTAAAAAAAATTAAATTAAATCAAACAAATTAAATCAAATTAAATTAAATCAAATAAATTAAATTAAATTAAATTAAATTAAATTAAAAATTAAATCAAATCAAATTAAATTAAAGGAAATTAAATCAAATTAAACTAAGTTAATTTAACATCAAATCAAACTAAATTGAATTAAATTAAATTAAATTAAAATTAAAATTAAATTAAATTAAATTAAAGTTAAATGAAATTGAATTAAATAACATCACCTAAAACAGAAAGAAATTAAATATAAAGCAACTTGAACAATATTCCAAATTTAAACCCATTAATTGAAATTAAACTAAATCACAAACCATTTGAACACCAATTTACCCTCGAAAGCTTTAGTTGTCATAACTCCTAAACAGAATATTAAATGAAATGTTACTTCACTCATAGGACATTCAAATATCCTAGTTCACTGAGTAAGATAATAACAAAACTTAACTAAACCTCGGACGATTAATTCATTTGTGTAATTGAATTCATTTGGACTTAAAACAATCCTAGAAATATTGAAAATATGTTTAAGATTTGTCTTAAGCACTTCCTTGATATGATAGGATGTTCAGAAGAACATTTGAACTTAATTGTTCTTTGATGAAGAAAATCGTCTTTAAACCAAAACACAAGGAACCTAGACGTCATAGGAAATGACTAGCTATAGGATTAGGAACTTGGTAGAAAACCATAAACCCTTCCCTTAGCCTTACCTAGGAACTTGCTTAAATATTCTAATTGTGTTTTAAGTGCAGCTTGGGATGACGGGAAGACCGTCCAGGTACGCTTTTATTTTATTGCAATTTACTTTCTTGCAATTTACATTATGGCAATTTATTTAACCGCATTGCACTTACTTTTCTTGCATGATAAACAACTGTTGCATGAAAACTCACACCTTTAGGATAGTCCCTAAAACTGAAACTAAAACTAAACTAAAAGTCATCGCAAGATAAAATTCACCGCCACATCATTTCAAAATATAAAACAACTCAAAATTTAATCACAAACAGAACACAAAACTACAATTACAACTAAGTTAAAACGTCCTGTTGGATGATCGGGAATACCTCGGATGATGTAACCTACGTGTTGCTAACGGGATTTCCCATGGTCTAAATGAAATTGTGGAACTCATTTAGTTGAGTTTAGCAAATTCATCTGGACTAAGTGAATACGATAAAAATAATGATGCCGGAAGGATGGAACCGTAGGATCTTAACCGATGTCGTTATAATCAACTTTAAGATTTGTTTTAATTAAAACACAAAAGAGACACTTGGAAATTAAGACTCCTCTAAACCAAAACACTTTTCTCATCCCCTGATTTATGACTTCTAAAACTAAACCTCTGCAACAACAAGGAGCTCGGAGCATAGTGGGCAGCACGGCCATCGTCGTCAGCAAAACTTGAATCTACATCAGCAAAACTTTCCTAGAATTAAATAACAAACCCATAGGACTTCGAGGTAGTTTGCCTAGTGCAACATAAACCCTCAACCTTTGTTAGGCATTTGCATGATCATGTCATGTAAATTAAGCCCTAACCGGTCTTAGGACTCCGAGGTAGTCGCTTGATACGACATAAACCCTCACATCTTCGAGGCTATTTGTATGATCATGTCATATAAATATAAGTCCTAATTAATTAAAATTGGCAAGATTGAAATACTAAATAGACATTAGGATTTGCCTAAACCTAAGCCAAACAATAGGATAGTTGGGAAATTACCGAAGTTCGCTTCGGATCTGTGATTTCTCCTACCTTTCTTCCTTTGAATTCCCAAAACAAAAATGTTCCAAATTTGATCCATTCCCTTTTGAAATTTCAAAAATTCAATCCTTTGAAAACTTAAACTTTGAAATTCTTGAGAGCAGAACTACTGATTATTATCGAGAGTTTTCTTAGGTGATTCCCGTCACTTAAGATGTAATTAACTATAGGGGCTTGCCCTTATAGGGAATTCTAAAGAACCTGGTAATATAAACCCTGTTTAATGTTTTCATATTAGGCAGGGGAATTTGTCGGCACATAAAATTGGTTCGCAGACCAAACGGATGTCACAAATCTTCTAGTTTATTTAATCGAGCCCCATCGTCAAGCAGTGTGCCTATTCTTCGGGATAGATACACGGTTTGTGGTACGGTGCTCGTTTATATAAACTATTTGGGATGTGAGATCGGTTTGATTTCATATCTTAAAATCTTCAAATTTAAAATTATTTTCAAAATCAAATACTACTTTTCAAATTATTTATTTAAATTAAATTAAAAAATTCGCCGCACAATTTCTGTAGGCGACCCCTTTTTAAAATAAAACACAACCTAAAAATATGCCGACAGCGGCTTATCAAGATGCTCAAGTAGAGATGTATGCGAAGAACAATTGGATCAACGAGAAAACAGCTGTGGATTTTCCAAGAGCATTAGTGTTCTTCCCAAGTGGGCTGAATAGTTTTCCTTGCCAAGATAATGAAAATTAGATAGTGATTTGGTGAGATCGTGATTTATCTAGTGAGTCGTTGTATCGATTTAGTGAATCAATTATGTTTGTTTGTGTATTTGCTTTCATGTTCAATGTGTGTTGTATTTGTTTTCAAATTGTGTTGTTTGATTGTGTGTTAGGACTTGAATCTTTATATTATACTTATCTGAAGTGTATTGAGCCAATATTGAAGATTATAAATGAAAATTAGAGGAGTTTGATTTAAACCTTGTGTTTGATTGGTGGATTTAATATTTAATTTTTAAAAATTTTTGGAAAATGTTTTGGAAGTTAGAAACCGAAGCCCTACTCTAATATGAGTAATTAGAAGTTGAATTTATGAATTTTGGTGGAAAATAAAAATTTTAGAGTGATTTTTGTGAAAGGAGAGTCTGGCGCCTAGGCGCTAGAATTCGGAGCCTATGCGCCGGTTCAGCCTGCTTACCCGAAAAACACCATATAAACCCCATTAGCCATGGATGATGCCTAAGCTCCATCTCCTTCCCCATGTCGCGAAAATACACTTCTTAGATCCATTTTGAGGTCAAAACATCAAGTATTTGGGCGCGAAATCACTTAATTTCTTCATCTCGAGGTCAGATCTACACTCTAATCCATTTATTTTCGAGTTTCACCATAGTTTTTCCAATGTTTTGCTAAAAACCAAAATTTTGAGAAAAATTTTGATTTTTAGGTAATCTATTTGGATTTTTAAACTTATTTTAAGTATCTTAAACCTAAAAAGAGTTTAAATATTTGATTCCTAAATTTGTTCTTGTTTTCTTTCATGTTTAGATGACACCGGAATCTAAGCGAGGGAAGGGACGAGAAAATTTTGACAGTAGCAAGTTCGCGACTGCGGCAGCCCATTTTCAATATCACGAATTTGCGACGTCGAGAAAGTTTATCTCGGAGTGAAGATTTTACAATCCGGGTGAAATGATCGAGAACACAATCGTTGTGCACAACTGACAACGATTCTGTTATTTCACTGTTGTTACTGTTATTCCAGTCGTTCATGAATTTTATGCTAACTTTTTAGATGCGGAAGACTACGAATTCTTCGTCAGAGGTATTGGAGTATGATTTACTCCGGAGAGAATCAATGTGTTTTATGGACTACCACCTACTATCGAGTGCCACTATTCTGGATTATCTCCATCTGAGGGAGGTCTTGAGATGATCATTGCTTATTTGACTGACGGCACTGGAGCCTGGAAGATCCGGAATGAAAAACGGGTAAAATTCAAATCTTCTAAGTTAAATGGTATTTCAAAGGCTTGGCATTATTTTATTTCTGCTAGACTTCTACCTTCCAACCACCTGAGTGAAGTTACCAGAGAAAGAGCTATCCTGAACTATTGCATTCAGGAGAGGAAGCTGATAGATGTCGGTAGAATTATTTATGATTCTGTGGAGTCTATTGCTAGATCCAGCACTTCTGTGGGACTTGGATTCCCATCTTTGATTTATTCTTTATGTGTTAGCAATGTAGTCACTACTGATATTTCTAAGGAGAAGCTGAAGTTTACCAAGCTAATTGGGCAGGAGAGTGTTAGTATCTATGATCATTTTTAAGGGAAGAGATCGACCGCTCCAACTTCTACACACACTTCAGGTAGACCTTCCACTTCCATACCTTCTACTTCTATTGCTAAGCCACCATCTAGTTTTTGAGAATCGATGCATGATCAGTTTATAGAGCAGCAGCATGAGTTATTTCAAACTCACTGCAGAGTCGATTCTATTGATAAGAAAATTGATCATTTCTCTGAGTATACACAGAGGAAGAGTAGTTACGATGCTGAGTATGGTGAAGCTCTCGTTAGATTCCTGAAGGGAGAGCATGATGTTTAGTTTCCTACTGTTGACCTCATTTTTGATGAGGTCTTTTCTCTTCTCTCTCCTTAGTACTTAGGATCTAGCCTTAGGCTTTCCCTTTGACTATCTTAGAGGACTAGAAATGGAACCCACCACTTAGAAATTCAAACACCTCTTAACTCCCTGCAAAGCCCATAAGTTTGATTGTAAACCCCTAATTCACTTGGAGGGTTAAGATCAAATGTGGAGGTTTAAAGGATGAGTTCCCTATAGGACTACCCTGGGTGGCCTGATCTGGTGAGGGTTGACCTGCACACATTACACTTTCACACACATTCCAAATCCTAAAACCATTCATACCTAGCTTGACTTCCTGACTCATGTAGGTAATTTATATGGATGGTCCTCAACCCCTAAGCCCTTGGCTAAGAGGGTTAGGAACAACATAGTGAATGCCTCAAATGAGTCCTCTCATGGCTCTTATGGGCTTGATATGGCTTCATGACTCAATCAAAGTGATTCCATCCTACTCAAACTTGATCAATCTTCATTTTTCCAAAATTTCAATTTTTGACCCCCGGGGCCCTACACCCGCCAAACCTACCAAATGCCCTTGAAATTGCCCAAAATTTGCAAAATTGCCTAAATTACCCAAAATTTCTTAAAATCAGTCCTAAAAATTTCTCTCCACTCAAATTGATCATCCTTAGCCAAATATACCAAAATTTCCAAAAATACCCCCCAATAGCCTCCAAATACCCAAAATGCCTTTCTTAACCAAAAAATCCATAAATTTCAAAAATTCCCAGAAAATTCCAGAAAATCCCAAATATTCCCAATTTCATTTTATTCAACTACACAATAAGCCAATTTTTCCAATTTAGCCCACTTTTGCTAAACCCCAATTTGACCCATTTTTAACCCAAAGTGAACCCAATGTCAAACCACACCAACCCAAGTGACCTCAATTTTGATCCAATCCAACTCTAAACTTCAATTCAATATCCCCAATATTAATTTAGACCAAATCCAAGCCCAATTTGATGAACATTTGGATCCAATTCCAATTTGAAGTTTAAAGCCCAATTTTGGCCCATAACCTAAACTTAGCCTAAACTAACCCAACTCAACTCCAATTAACCCCAAATCTTTTCCTAAACCTTTCTAATATCCCCATAAACAAAACACTAACAAGATTTGCCCCAAATTTGGACCCAAACTCCACCAAAACCTAACCCAAAACCAAAATCCCCAATTTGGCCTAAACCCACCATGAACCCAATGGGCCCAAATCCAAAAATCAAAGCCCAACCAAAGTTGAAAACTCTTTGTAACACTCCCATAAACATTTCTCAACATTAATTTTACATCAAATTTAACATTAGCCCAACCTTAGCCCAAGTTAGCCCAATTTGACCCACTTTGGCCCCTTTACCAAAAAGACCCAAATTAAACCCAATTCAACACCAAATAACCTCAAATTTATTTCAAATCACTCATGACACATCCCTAAACTAAACCCAACATTTGTTTGGCCCAATCCTCCGCAAAATTTCCATCCACCAATTTGTTTTCAAACCTAAAGGCCCACTTTCTTAAACCATTTTAAAAGCCCATTTTCACCAAATCCAAAAGGCCCAAAGTCAATCCAAAGCCTACATGACACTTTCACCTCATCATCCCTTTGATTTAATTCACTCCCTAAGTTTCAAATTCATCATTAAACTTTTCTATACTAAGCCACATGCCAATTTCCCCTAAATTCATCAAAAATGCCAAAACCCTTTTTCATGAAACAAGCCAACCTTTTCCAAGCCAAGTGTAAGCCAAATGTGAGCCATTTACAAGCCATATGAAGCCATGAGAGTTTTGACACCTCACCTAGTCATTTATGGCAAGAAGAGGGGATCCTTTCCTAAGCATTCATTAAGCCCTTTTAACCCCATTTATGCTACACTCTAAACCAAGTTTAGCCACATCACCTTGGATGGGGACTTCACCACCCCTTCCTAGCTGACCCAAATGATTCTCCCTCAGCCCAAAGTCAAGCCTTGGGGAGGTGCACCTAGCCTAAACCATGCCTTGGACCAAATCAAGCCAAAATGACCCTTCCACCTTACCACTTAAATCAAACCTATTTACACTTGGCATTGGCCAATTGAACCCACAAACTTCAAGCCCTGACCCTCCTGATCAAGATGGTGACCTGACCCTGGCCAGCCAGCCACCAGGTCGCTGGAAAAACCATGGCCGAGAGGTCTAAATGGATTCAAAAATTTAATTTGAACTAGCTGAGTTGTCCCATACTTAATGGCCACTGCAGCTGTTCTTCTCTTCACCAGAGCAGTTGATCCAAGCCATCAAACCCCCCTGGGAGGCCCTAACCATGGCTATTTAAACAAGCCACCCCCTCTCAGCCAAAAGGTTGGCTGAAATCAACCTTCATAGAATTCCTCTAAACTCCTCACAGAGCTTCCCCTAGCCAAGAGCAATCCATCCCCACTGTTCTCCTTCCCTAAATCCCATTGATTGAGCTCAATTTTGGAGCTCAATTCTCAGGCCAGAACAGGACATATCTGAAAGCTCCACCAAAACCAAATTAAACTCACCCACACCTGCACATGACCAAGAGAAGGAGTTCCCCAGTGGAAGCCTCCTCACCAGGCCAGCCATTCTCTCTATCGGCCAAGCTTTGAAATCGGGCTTGGTGGAAGTTGTACTTAGATAATTCGATAGGGTCAGAGGCTTCATCCCCAGGCTCCTCCAACTCTAACGAACGTGCTGAGCATATTCAGTTGAGGCCTCACCTCCTGAACTAAGGTATGGACACCCCTCCTCCCCGAGAGCTTCCAGTGATTCTCCATTTCGTTTGAGTTGATTTCATTGCATGTAAACCATATGGATGTGTTCGTCTCTTCAAGACGAATCTATAGAGTATAAGAACACAAAAATCCATTGAGAAAGGAGGGAGATATTAGGGTTTGAGTGTGGATGGTCATGGGTGCACACCAGTAGTAGACGATGACCAGGCACCGTCCGATCGCGCGTGTATCGAGTGGACGGTCCAGATTGCGCCGGATCGAAGGATGGAGTGAGACCGCAGGCCGCGAGACATCTGAGTCAGATGGCGGCGTCGAATAAGAGCGCGCTGCGTGGGCTTTCGGATCCGCCGAGGTTGAGTCAGCGTCGCGCTGGATAAATAGATAAATAGGCTATTTTCTATTTATTTAAATACCCAGAAATTGAAAAATCCATATCTTTGCATAAAAAAATCATAAAAATAAACTAAAAATATCCTCTTGCTCAGTGAACAGAGGAGAATAATGTGGAAAAATAATTGAGTTAATTCGATGAGTATTTTATTTTTAATTAATTATTTACTTATTTCAGAATTTTAATTCTCCATTTGCATAGACAATTCACCATGGCATGAGACCATAGGGCTTTTGAAGCCTCTGATCTTGGGAACATTCTCTAAATTTTTCAAGGTCAGAGGCTATCTCTATGGCAAGTTATGTATTTTTTAAGTTTATGTCACTGTTTTTGGTATTTTAATACCATTAATTAGCTTATTGCTTAGAAAATTCTAGGAAAATTTGGGGAAGTTTCTTAGGACCCGAGGGCCCTAAGATAATTATGTTTTGAATTAATTCATTAAGAATAACCCTAATTGGCCAAATTACTCAAAAACTGAACTTTAATTAATTAGGGTTAACCACACATCAAAAGAACTTGAAAACAATTCTTCACTGATCTTTAGGATCTAAGGGACCTCACACAAAAATTTGAAATGAATTGGAAATGTTTAACCCCACTAAATGGATTAATTAGGTCACATGAGTAAAATTAAACTTTAAAAATTCATAACTCCAAAAATACATATAACAAATTCACCAAATTAGTTTTGGGACTTCTCTGGTAACAGAGGAGTCTAAGAAAATTAAAATTTGAATTTTCTAAAAATCTTCATTTTTCATCTTATTTTAATATTTTAATAATTAAAAAATCATAAAAATCACAAAAATATTAAAAATCATAAGAATATCACATTTTAACTCCTAATCATTTAGGAACAAACTAAATATTTTTCCCAAGTATTTTGGTTAAGATATTGAATTTTAAATGCTTAAGATAATTTTTAATATTAAAAAATGGATTTTTCAACCTTTCACCAAATTAATTATAATAAATCAAAGAAAAATCATAAAAATGTAAAATTTGTTTCTCTGAACTCCTTGAGGTCAGAGAGACTTATAAAAAATATAAAATCCATTTTTAACTTTAATTTTATTTTATAATTGATTAATACTCCAAAACCCAAAATAATTATAATAAATAAAATATAATTCAAAAAATCACCAAAATTGGTCCAAGTGGTCCTCTGGTCATTAGGAACATCCCATAATTTTATTAAAAATAGAAACCTTACCTTGGTCATGTTGTTGAATTTCCATTGAAAATCCCTATTTTTCGTTAAAATCAATATATAAATTAAATTAAATTCAGTAAAATCACATTTTCTCCTCTAATGTCATAATTGACATATGAGCGAAGTGACATAAAATTTTCAAACACATATGAGCTCAGTTTGATAAGTTATGAAATAATTAAGCTTAAAAGGGCATATTAATAACTAAGAATTTTACCCCTAATTAAAACTTCAGGTTTAATCAAAATGGGGGGTAAAATATTTGATCTTAATTCTCTCTTGGATGATTGAAACTTTAGAAAATAAAAGGGTAGGAACTCATTGATCACTTCTAATAAACCAAAAAATTGAAACCTTAATTAATTAAATAATTTGAATTTTGGAAGAATAATTAAAAGAATTTGGATTATTAAAATGGAGATATAATTTAGAGAGACTATAATCACTTAAACTAAAATCCCCAAATGAATCACTTTAATTATATTTAACTCTTAATTAAACTTAAGATGATAATTGAAATTAATAAATTAATAATAAAGAAAAGGTAACCCTTAATTAAATTAAAACTTAAAATATTAAATAACTTGATAATTAAATTGAAATAAATTTAAAACATAAAAAAAATTATTAATTTTAAAAATCACTTGAAAGAAAATTTAAAGCAAACTTGAAACATCAAAATCAATTTCAAAAAAGAAATATAATTCTTAATTAAAAAACAAAATCAAACCAATTGAAAGTTAATCTAGAATATTGCAATTAAATTAAAAATTAAATCATTAAAGTCTAAATTAAATAATTTAAACTCCTCTTTCAATTCAAATAGTTTAAAACACTTAAGAATAAAACAACTTGAACACTATTCCAAACTTAAATTTATTAAAATTTTATAACTAAATTAAATCACCGTTAAACATTAATTCTAATTTTAAATCGTTGAAATTCTTAATAAATTGATTTGCCCCTAAAGACTTTTATCATTATAACTCTTAAATGGAGTATCAAGTGAGGTGTCACTTCATTCATGGGATAATCAAATATCCTAAATTCACTGAGCAAGAGTTAAAACTTAACTAAAAAAATTTTGGATGATTGATTCATCTCTACAATAAAAATTCATTTAGACTCGAAATAATCTCAGAAGTATTGAAAAGATGTTTAGAACCCGTTCTAAGCACTTCCTCAATACAATGAGGTGTTTTAAGAAGAATAATTGAGCTTAATTGTTCTTTGATGAAGAAAATCATCCTTAACAAAATATAAAGAACCTAAACGTCATAAGAACTGACTAGCAGTAGGATTAGGATCTTGGTAGACAACCAGAACCTTTCCCTTAGCTTTACCTAGGTACTTGTTGCAAATATTTACATGTTCTAACATGTGTTTAAGTGTGGCTTAGAAATGACAAGAAGACCCTCCAGGTACGCTTTTATTTTATTGCAAGTTACTTACATGTACTGCGCTTTACCTTTCTTGCATGTTAAACAAGATTGTTGCATGAAAACTGAAACCTTTAGGATAGCCACAAAACTGAAACCAAAATTAAATTAAAATCAACACATGATAAAATTCACCGCCACAAAATTTAAAAGATAAAGCAACTCAAAATTTAATCACAAATAGAACAACAAAACTACAACTATAACTAAATTAAAACGTCTTGTTGGATGATCGGGAATACCTCGGATGATGTAACCTACGTGTTGCTAACGGGATTTCCCATGGTCTAAATGAAAGTGTGGAACTCATTCAGTTGAGTTTAGCAAATTCATCTGGACTTAGTGAATCCGATAAAAATAACGATGCTGGAATAATGGAACCGTGGGATCTTAACCGGTGTTGTTATAATCAACTTTAAGATTCCCCTAATAAAATATTAAAGACATTTGGATTTTAAAACTTTTCTAAAACAAAACACTTCTCTTATCTCCTGATTTTCACCTTCTAAAATTAAAACTCTGCAACAACAAGGAGCTTGGAGCACAGTGGACAGCACAGCTATCGTCGTCAGCAAAACTTGGATCGACTTCAGCAAAACCTTTTCCTAGTTTTAAATAACCAAGCCATAGGATTTCGAGGTAGTTTGCCTAGTGCAACATAAATCTTCAACTTTTTTTTAGGCATTTGCATAATCATGTTATGTAAATTAAGCCCTAACCAGTTTTAGGATTCCGAGGAAGTCGTTTGGTACGACATAAACCCTCACATCTTCAAGGCTATTTGTGTGATCATGTCATGCAAATATATGTCCTAATTAACTAAAATTGGCAGGATTGAAACATTAAATAATTTCCTCAAATTGAAGCCAAACGATAGGATAGTCTGGGAAGTTGCTAAGATTCCTCTTGAATCCTCAGCTTCTCATACTTCTTTTCCTTCGGACTCTCAAAATAAACTAGTCCAGATTTGAGCTAATCCCTTTTGAAATTTCCAAAATTCAATTTGTTTGAAATCTTAAACTTTAAAATTCTTGAGAGCAAAACCACTGATCCTTATCGAGAGTTTTCTTAAATGATTCCCCTCATTTAAGATGTAATTAACTATAGGGAACCCAAGTAATATAAACCCTGCTTAATTTCTTTATATTAAGCAGGGGAACTTGTCGGCTTATAAAATTGGTTCGCAGACCAAACGGATGTCACAAATCTTCTAGTTTATTTAATCTAGTCCCATCATCAAGCAGTGTGTCTATTCTTTGGGATAGATACACGGTTTGTGGTGTGGTGCTCGTTTATATAAACTATTCGGAATATGAGATCGGTTTGATTTCATATCTTAAAATTTTCAAACTTAAAATTATTTTCAAAATCAAATGCTACTTCCCAAATTATATATATTTAAATTAAATTTAAAATTTAAAATTCGCCGACAATTTCTGTAGGCGACCCCCTTTTCAAAACACAACCTAAAAATATGCCGACACCTACCTTTCCTAGTTTCTCACCATATGATGATCCTAAGGATGTTGAGTTTTCTTTTGGTGATGATGACAATAATGAGGCTACAGACAGTGATTAGTGGCCTGATTTACCTCTGAGTTGTGCTAAGTCTGTTGTTAGATTAGTTTGTTTGCTAGTATTGATTGTTGTTTGTTGTTTGCTAGTTTAGATTTGTTTATGTCCTTTGTGTGGATTGTTGGGTGTTGAGACTGTTGTTAGAGTATTTTTAATGTATTGTGTTTAAGATTAAAATTTGGATAAATTTATGTTTATTTCTGTTTCAACCTACTGTTCAGTAGTTAGTATTGTTGTTCTATTTTTGTTATTATAAGTAGTATAGTCATTTAATTTAATTACTAATGAGCCTGCTTACTTTTATACCTGCTTCATTATTTCATTATTATTCATAAAAACATGTGTAGAAGTAAATTTTTCTTTCTAGAATTTTTTTTACATACTTATAAAAATTCCTTTTTAAAATTATGTTTTTCTTTCTCTCATACTTAAAAAAAAAAAATTTTCATGACAGACCAAAACTTAAGTTTGGGGGAAAGGGAAAATACATTCAAATTTAAATTTTATTTGTCCTTTAAGAACTAATATTTTTTTAAAAATAAAAATTTTTAACATAACATCAGGAATGAAGAATCTATTTAAGATCACTTAAATTTTTGAAATTATAAATAATTTAGTGGACTTAATAAAAAATTTTAATAACTTTGATTGATTTTAAGAATAGAATTATTCAAATTAAAGAAGAATAAGATTAAGATAATTTTCTATTCATATTATAGATAATTGAATTTTAGAAGTATTAAGAAATCAAAGATTATAACTCGATAAAGAATAGATTGAAATTCTTTTTGAAATCTATGTATGTTATAATAATTAAGTGAAAATGTATAAGTTTGAAAATATAAGTTATGGATAGTGAAGTTCAAAATCATTAACAGGCTCTCCAGATACAGTAATCCTCTCTTTAAAAAAAAAGAAAAAGAGAGGAGAAGCTTGAGGAAATGCCTAATCAAAAATTGGCTTCACTTGAATTAACTTATAAAAAGAAAATTGATTACATATATTACTTAATTTTTATGCATGTATTTTTATTAGAAAAGAATTTCATGAAGATCTTTTTCTTGTGAATAATTTATGTTATCTTAATATAATAATCTACAATTATTTTTGAAGTGAATGAAAAATTTTTGAAGTCTTATGATTTGGTAGTTAGAATATTCTTTAAATTCTTAAAATTAAACTTAGTTAGTGAAATTTGGTTAATGATTTACTAAAGCCTTTATAAAATCAAAAATCATAAGGAGTCTTAAATATTTACCTTTTTATTCCAAATGTTATACATTTTATATAGTAAAAAGGGTTACTTCAGGACAAGTAACGTTTAAGTTTGGGGGATTTAGATCCAAGAAAAAAATACCTATTTTTATGCCTTGATTTTTATTAAATTTTAAGGATATTATGCTTTAATGAAAGGTATTTTTGTGATTTTTGATGTAGGTGATGCAAAAATGTTCAAGAAGGAGAAAAATATGAAAAAGGAGCAAAAAGGAGCAAAAAGCAGCCAAAATGGAGCCAAAATGCAAAATTGTAGAAATTATTGGCCTGGCGCCTAGGCGCCAGAGTCCGGCGCCTAAGCGCCAGCTCGATACATAAAACTGTTAAGTTTTTTACGACTTTTGGGTTGTTATTTTGACGGTGTGAGCGGTTATTGGACCTTCTAGAAGACTGGCAGTTGTTCCTGGTTTATAGGACATGTGATACAATGTATTTAGACGCTTCAAAAAGGTTTTAATCGCGAAGAGGTGTGATCCAAAGTGAAGAGGTGTGAAGAACTGGACGCAGTGTCTAGCGCCTAGACGCCAGATTCCGGTGCTTAGGCGCCAAACACACCTTCTAGAAGATTCATTGAATGTGGACACATTTTGAAGAGATGCCTTGAGGCAACCCTTAAAGCCTATAAATAGGAGGGTATTCCTTCAGAGAAAAACGCGCCATCTATCCCCCTATCTAGAATCCAATCTAGAGAGAGAATTAGAGAGATCATATTAGGGCCACCTTTTTACTTTCCTTCATAAATTAGTGAGTTCATTTTAGAGTTTGTATTTAGAGTTTGAAAGAGTAGGTGCATCTGTAGTTCATTACGCTGTGGAGCCAGTAGGAATCAGAAGTTCAATAGGAGAAACATCTAAGATAAGTATTTTTATTTTGATTCAAAGTTTATTTATTATGTTTTGTTATTTAATTTCAATGTGTTCTGAGTAGTTACTTTACTTTCTCCTTTCAATTATGAAAAGATAAATAAGATAATACAAAATTCTTTGGAGAATTAAAAATCATATATTTTCAAAACATTGTGATGATATTAATTCTGGTTCTTAATTTACTATTTAAATTGGCCATTTAAATTATTAAAACTTGTTGAAGAGTTTTGAAACCTAGAAGGAGATGAATTCTTAACTTGTAGATATCACATGAATCCTTGGGTAGTCGAAGGCCTTGTGCGGGTTATTCAAGGTAGAGTGCAAATAAATAGGAAGATGTTATATTTTGGGCGTAGAATTGATAAGTTTTTAGAGTGACAGACTAAAATCTTATGATTTGGTTTATAGAAAATGAAAGGGTCACTAGTAGGGCCGACCATAGCCACCCTTGGACATCTAGTAGTATGAGCCTAGATTAACCCATTCTACTAACAATACATCCGAACCTGATCTATAGGCTAGCCAATGTTCTTTGCACTTGGATCAAAGGGTAAAGAATATGAATGCTTCTATTTGGCACAATACCATAAATTTATATTCTCCACGAATATTATCATTATCTTAAAAAATCTTGGATTAATTGAAAGGGAGAAAGTTGCTTTCTTATTGCTTATTTACATCAATTATTTTATTTCTGCTTTATTATTGCATCTAGTAAATTAAAGATATTTTATTTTTAATTATAAAAGAAATACTTTAAAATGAAAATATTTAAAGATCTATTACTCTCTCCTTGTGGGAACGATATTGGGGTCTTTATTTCAAAGCCCTATATTACTTGAAATGATACGTATACTTGCGTAGAACCCCTAGTGTGTAAAATATTTTCCATAAAATTATATTTATATACACTAGTCACTATTATTATTTATAACATATATTTTTGAAAGCATTAATTAGTACGTTGATCTTTAGAGGACTTCGGGTCAAGTTTTTGGCACCGTTGCCGGAAAAGAAGATTTTAGTACGCATATATTTATATCGGGTCAATCCAACCCCACAAGATCAAAAGAAAAAAAATCTTAAGGATCCTCGAACCTCTCTGTTTAGGAGTGGCTAAACAGATGGTCCTGAAATCCAGAAGAGTTGATCATACTTTCCCAACAAAGAAATGGGTAAATTATGTCAATTCATGAGAGACATGAGTACATTGCCGATATATGAATATAATATTTCCTGATTTTTATGAAGAGAGAAACTCTATCCCCAGCGGATTCGCCAGAAGCTGTCGGTGGATAAATAATTTTAAATATATGTTTTAGTTGTAGTTGTTGACCTCATTTTTATAATGAGTTAATACATTTTGAACTAAAAAGTCAACTTTGGTCAAAATGGTCATACCAGACCCAATGACCAACCCTATTGACCCCATAGGTCACCCCTTTGACCAAAAAAGTCAACTTTGGTCAAAATGGTCAAACCAGACCCAATGACCAATCCTGTTGACCCCATAGGTCACCCTTTTGACCTAAAAAATCAACTTTGGTCAAAATGGTCAGAACCGGACCTAATGAACAATCTCGTTGACCCCATAGGTCAACCTTTTGACCTAAAAAGTTAACTTTGGTCAAAATGGTCAAACCAGACCCAATGACCAACCCTGTTGACCCCATAGGTCAAACTTTTCACCTAAAAAGTCAACTTTGGTCAAAATGTTAAAACCAGACCCAATGACCAACCCTGTTGACCCCATAGGTCACCCTTTTGACCTAAAAAGTCAACTTTGGTCAAAATGGTCAAACTAGACCCAATGACCAACCCTGTTGACCCCATAGGTCGCCCATTTGACCTAAAAGTCAACTTTGGTCAAAATGGTCAAACCAGACCCAATGACCAATCCTGTTGACCCCATAGATCAACCTTTTGACCTAAAAAGTCAACTTTGGTCAAAATGGTCAAACCAGACCTAATGACCAATCTTGTTGACCCCATAGGTCAACCTTTTGACCTAAAAAGTCAACTTTGGTCAAAATGGTCAAACCAGACCCAATGACCAACCCTGTTGACCCCATAGGTCACCCTTTTGACCTAAAAGTCAACATTGGTCAAAATGGTCAAACCAAACCCAATGACCAAACATGTTGACCCCATAGGTCAACCCTTTGACCCAATGACATGTTTAAAACCCCACAATGATAAAATCACAAATATTGTGATTAAATCAACCATGACAAAGCTGAAAAAGGTCACATTGGACATCTTGAGATTAAATTGATCAATTTAGGCAGACTTGGGTCAACCTAAATCAAAATTGGTCAACAGTTATCTATTTTAATCAAAATAGGTAAAAAATGAAATAAAAACAACAAAATTAATCAAATGATTAATTTCAAAATTATTTTGATTAATAAATTAATTAATGATTTAATTTTCAGTATTTTAATTAAATGACATAATTAATTAAAATGAAAATAAAATTAAAATCATAAAATGACAAAATTAAATAAAAATGATAAAATTAATCAATTAATTAATTTGAAATTATTTTCAATTAATAAATTGATTAATGAAATAATTTCCAACAATTTTTGATAACATAATTAATTAAAATGGAAATGACACATGGCCTTCCCATAATTAATTAAAGTTAAAACTACATTAAATCCATCATAAGACATAATTAACACATGACAAAGCTTAGCTTAAATTATGGATAACCATGGGTTAACTCCCATCATGGTGAATAAAATGAGGTGGCTCTTTCTCCTTCATTCTAAGCCATGACTCACCTCTACTCAACAATGAGGTGGCCGGCCAACACTAAGGCATATTTCCCACCTCCTAAACTAACCAGATAGGAAGGGACAAAGCTTAAACTCCACTCCTCACCATGGTTAAATGAAATCATGAGGGGGAAACATATGTGTCACCATTTGCTAAAGCTAATGGGTGACTTGTAAGCTCATGAGGAAGAGAAATTACAGCTCATTTCGAAGAGCTAAACCACCTCATGCATGATCCAATGGAAAGGAGCCAAGACAATGAGCTCATGATGGAGAACTTTGGAGAGACAACCATAGTTATCCCCTCAGCCAAAATCTTATCTTCAATTCATTAATAGGGAAGATAACAACTCCCCTAGTACAGCCTAAGCCAAGCCATGACCTCCCCATGGCTATAAATAAGGCCATACCCGAGCCTCACTAAGGAGAAGAAAAAAATTTAGTGAGAGTTATAGGCTACTCAAATCTTCTGGCTCCCAACACAAAAACTCTTCCCAAGAGTCTTAGCAATCCATTTTGATCAAACCCAAGCCATAGATTGAGCCCAATCCAGCCAATTTGATCAAAATTCAAAAACAGCCTAAACCAGCCACCTTCTTAAAATTCTCCTCTGAGGCCGACTTTTGAACCAAATTGGTGCAGCAACAATCTTCCTCCGGAGTCTTAGAAGACAACTACAAGGTCCGATCGAGCTCGATTTACTTGTGGCAAAGGTATGAAATTATTTTTCTTAAAATAATTCATATTTTTGAAATATCATGTGTTATACTAGCCCAGAAATGTTGCATCACCGTATGGATATATTCTACATGTTTAGATGATTCCAAAGGTTCAAAAATCACTCAATTTCATCAAGAAATGAGTGAGATATTAACATTTGAAGTTTAACGGTTATGAATTTTTCGGGAATTAAAATGGATTTATCACCACCGTCCGTTCCCGTATTTTGGAATGGACGGCGTTGATCAAATCCCGCCGTATTCGTTGTTTTGCCAGGCACAGAGGATCTTCCTGATCTTCGACCAGTACGAGGACACGCGTCAGCGCGTGGGAATTTTGGCGGCTGGAAATTAGTTAAAAATCTGTTTTAACCTTAAAATAATCAAAAATTTATAACTTTTTAAATACAGATCACAAAATTATAATAAAAATACCACTGGAAAGAGCAAAATGAGAAGAAAATTATGAAATAAAAATCATAATTTTATTCCCATTATTGAATTTTTAAATAATTAAATACTCTCTGGAGTATTTTAATTATTAAAAATTATTTATAAATCAAAAAAATATGAAACTTTGAGGCATTTATCTTTATGCTCTTAGGAATGTTTCATGATTTTTCCAAGGACATAAAACATGTCTAGGACACTTTTTTCTAATTTTCAAGTCATTTTGTAATTATTTCAAATAAATAATTATAAAAAAATGAAAATTAAGAAAAATAAAATAAAAATGGCTAGAAATGTTAGGGCAACAGAAAATAACCCTAAGAAAATCATTTCTGTCATAAAAATAATTTTGAATAATATGTTAAAATTTAGGACTAAAATTCTTTATTAATTAAATAATTTTAATCCTAAAAATCATTTTTTCATAAACTTAGCTTATTTCCTTCAAAAATCTAAGTTTAAAATGAATCTAGTCTATGTTCGGCTAATGGCACATAATCAATTAAGTCTAAAATGACAAAATTAGACTTAATTAGGTTTAAAACATCATTTAAACCTATTAAACCTTAAGCTTAATCAATTAAGTCTAAAATGACAAAATTAGACTTAATTAGATTTAAAACATCATTTAAACCTATTAAACCTTAAGCATAATCAATTAAGTCTAAAATGACAAAATTAGACTTAATTAGGTTTAAAACATCATTTAAACCTATTAAACCTTAAGCTTAATCAATTAAGTCTAAAATGAAAAAATTAGACTTAATTAGATTTAAAACATCATTTAAATCTATTAAACCTTAAGCTTAATCAATTAAGTCTAAAATTACAAAATTAGACTTAGTTAGGTTTAAAACATCTTTTAAACTTATTTAATTAAAGTTAAACCTTTATTACATTAAATTTAATCAAACATAAACCCTAATTAGGTCTAACCCATTAGACATAATTAAATTATTAAGTTTTAACTAAATTAGACTTAATCAAACCTAAACCCTAATTATGTCTAACCCATATTAAGTCTAATTAAATCAATTAAACCTTACCTAAATTAGGTTTAATTAACCTTAAACAATTAGACTTAACCCATATTAAGTCTAATTAAATCAATTAAACCTTACCTAAATTAGGTTTAATTAACCTTAAACAATTAGACTTAACCCATATTAAGTCTAATTAAATCAATTAAACCATACCTAAATTAGGTTTAATTAACCTTAAACAATTAGACTTAACCCATAATAAGTCTAATTAAATCAATTAAACCTTAGCTAAATTAGGTTTAATTAACCTTAAACAATTAGACTTAACCCATATTAAGTCTAATTAAATCAATTAAACCTTACCTAAATTAGGTTTAATTAACCTTAAACAATTAGACTTAACCCATAATAAGTCTAATTAAATCAATTAAACCTTACCTAAATTAGGTTTATTTAACCTTAAACAATTAGACTTAACCCATAATAAGTCTAATTAAATGAATTAAACCTTACCTAAATTAGGTTTATTTAACCTTAAACAATTAGACTTAACCCATATTAAGTCTAATTAAATCAATTAAACCTTACCTAAATTAGGTTTAATTAACCTTAAACAATTAGACTTAACCCATATTAAGTCTAATTAAATCAATTAAACCTTACCTAAATTAGGTTTAATTAACCTTAAACAATTAGACTTAACCCATATTAAGTCTAATTAAATCAATTAAACCTCACCTAAATTAGGTTTAATTAACCTTAAACAATTAGACTTAACCCATAAAAAGTTTAATTAAATCAATTAAACCTTACCTAAATTAGGTTTAATTAACCTTAAAAAATTAGACTTAACCCATAATAAGTCTAATTAAATTAATTAAACCTTACCTAAATTTGGTTTAATTAACCTTAAACAATCAAACTTAACCTATATTCAATCTAATATAATTTGAATTCAACCTAACCTGAACTCAAGTTAACCTAAACCTTATGTTCAACTTAAATTGAATCTAACATAACCTAAACCTAACTTAAGTCTAACCTACATTAGACTTAAGTCAAACCAAACTTAGGTTCAACCCAACATGAACCTAAGTCAAACCTAAACCTAACTTAAGTCTGACCTACATTAGACTTAAGTTAAACCAAACTTAGGTTCAACTTGACATGAATCTAAGTCAAACCTAAACCTGAACTTAAGTCTAACCCATATCAGACTTAAGTCAAAATCAAACTTAGGATCAACCCGACATGAACCTAAGTCTAACCCAAACTTAATCTTAACTCAAGACTCAACCCATATTGAACTCGAAACCAACTTTAAGTATAGGTTCAACTTAACTTGAACTTAACTTAAGTCAAACCTTAACTTAAAACCAAATCATATTAAACTTTTAACTTAACTTAATTCAAACCTAAATTCAACATAAAATTTTAATTAAGTCTAACATATTAGACTTAATTAAATCATCAAACCATTAATTAATTGAGATTTAAATCAACAAACCTTGATTAAGTCTAATTCATTAATATCTCAATAAACTACAACTAAATAGACTTAATTAAAACTTAAAATCTTACCTAAAAAGGACTTAGATGGTCAGTAATTCTAATTAAGTCTAATTTATTAGACTTGATTAACCTTTAAGTCCTAAACAAGGCTTAAAACTTAATTAAGTCTATTCTAAACTAATCATTTAACTTAAAGTTCAGACAGACATGAACTCAAGTTAATTAGATTCAATCAACATTGAATTTAACTTAGGTTCAACCAAACATGAACCCAAGTTAGTTCAATCAATATTGAATCTAACTTCCAACTTTTTAACTTAAGTTCAGATAGACATGAGCTTAAGTAGATTCAATCAACATTGAATTTAACTTAGGTTTAACCAGGCATGAACCCAAGTTAGTTTAATCAATATTGAATCTAACTTCCAACCTTTTAACTTAAGTTTAGACAGATATGAACTCAAGTTAATCTAACCCAACTTTCAATTCGAATTCAAACAGACATGAATTCAAAATTTAAGTTTAAACTTTAATCAAGACATAAATTCAACATTTCAAACCAAAATCAACATAAATAAAAATTCAGTATAATCAACATAAATTCGATATTTCAAACAAAATTTGACTTAATCGATATTTCAAACATAAATCAACATAACCGACATAAAATTGACATTTCAAATATAAATTTGATAAATATTGATATTAAAAGAAATTAATCTGATATTTTGACAAAATTAAACATTAATCAATATAATTTGACATAAACCGACATCCAGGACATGTTAAATCAAAACATCCTACAAAATTCTAAGGCAATGAACATGACATTATTTTCTGACAATCTTTTATTTGCAGGGTGAAGACAAAAAGTTTCGTTTAGATTTTCTTTGCATGTTATAGGATGTGCTAACTCTGTTTTGCAGGACGGCATTCTGGACAAACAAAAAAAACAAAAACAAAAACTTTTAGGATAGTCACAAAAACAAAACAAAACAACGACATGGAAAACAAAAACAAAACTTTTAAGATAACGACATGAAAAACAAAATCAAAACTTTAAAATAATAAATATGACATGACATTTAGGAGTGATAGTGGGTACATCTCTCCTTAAAAATAAAATTTTAAAAACAAATGATTAACATTAATCAGAAGTTTTCTTGAACAATTAAAAATTGTTTAAGATGTAATTAACTATAGAAGCTTGCTTCTATAGGAGATCCAAAAAAACCCATAATAGAAATCTCTGGTTTTCCATGATTTTCTTTATATGAAAATTCTAGGATATATTATTCTAGGATATTCTTCTATAAGGATTGTCATAAACATCCTTTTCTACTTTTAGCCCTAAAATTCCTCAAATCTTTCATGGGATTTATAGGAATAAAATTAGGCTAATATTAGATGGCGACTCCTCAATATCGACATTCCACACCAATCTCTTACCATTGTCACCAGTAGTCCATTAGAAGCTGTCAGTCGCTGGAATCGAAGTCTCATCGCCCGCTTCAGAAGGACAATTTAAATTTAATTATAATTTAGTTTAGAAAAATATGGAGTCAAACTGATCTCATATTTTTCAAAGTTCTAATGAAAGACTATTATACCTCGAGCTTTGTATATATCCTGAAGGATGAACAAAACTTGAGGATGAGGCTCAATCAAATGAGTTAAGGAAAAGTATGACATCAGTTTGGTCTGCGATACATGTATGTTTGCCGACAATTTCCCCCATTTAATATAAGAAGATTAAATGGGGTTTATATTAATCTGGGGTTTTTTAGGTTTCCTATAAGGGCAAGCCCCTATAGTTAATTACATCTTAGACAATTGAAGTCACCTAAGAAAACTCTTGATAAAGATCAGGAAATAATTATATTCATGACTTCCAAAAGTAAGGATTCTTTTCAACGAAATGTAATTAACAGAATTCAATAGATGAATGGTTCAAATTTCAGAACATTTCATTTTATCAGAGTCCAAAGGAAAAGAAGACTAGGGGAAGAACACAGATTCGAGAAGAATCCCGGTGTTTTCCCAAGCTATCCTATTGTTTGGCTCAGTTTAGGAAAAGATTTAATTTATATTTCATCCTGCCAATTTTATTATTTAGGGCTTACATTCATTTGATGTTGATCATATGAATAGCCTGGAAGATGTGAGGGTTTATGTCGTATCGGGTTGACAACCTCGGAAACCTAGACGAGTTAGGGCTTATAATGCACCGGGTGCAAAGCCTAAAAGATGAGATGAGGGTTTACTTTGCACCGGGCAAATACCTCAAAGTCCTATATCTAGTTGCTTATTTGAACTAAGGAACTGTTTTGCTGAAGTAGACACAAGTTTTGCTGATGAAGATGGTCGTGCTGCCCACTGTGCTCCACGCTTCTTATTATTGCAGAGGTTCAATTTTAGAAAGTGAAAATCAGGAGATGAGAGAAGTGTTTTAGTTTAGAAAAGTCTTAGAGTCCAAGTGTTTTAGTGTTTTAATTAAAACAAATCTTAAAGTTGATTAAACAGAACCGATTAAGATCCCATAGTTCCTTCATCCCGGCACCGTTATTTTCATCGGATTCACTAGTCCAGATGAATTTGCTAAACTCAACTGAATGAGTTCCACACTTTCATTTAGACCGTAGGAAATCCCTTTAGCAACACGTGGGTTACATCATCCGAGGTATTCCTGATCATCCAACGAGACGTTTTAATTTAGTTGTAGTTGTAGTTTTGTTGTTCTGTTTGTGATTAAATTTTGAGTTGTTTTATATTTTGAATGTTGTGACGGTGAATTTTATCTTGTTGTGACTTTTAATTTAATTTTAGGTTTCAGTTTTGTGGCTATCCTAAAGGTTTTAGTTTTCATGCAGGGTGACATTCTTGTTTAACATGCAAGAGAAGTAAAGTACAGTACAGGTAAGTAAATTGCATTAAAATAAAAATGTACCTGGTGGGTTTTCAAGTTCCACCACCTGAAACTTTAGTATTGCATTGTATGTATGTGTTTATAATTTTACAGAATTTAAAGCATGCCAGAAAACAGGAAGTAGGACTAACAAGTAGTAACTACTCAATCCTATGATGTATATGCTTAGATCCTGGTTGTCTACAAAGTCCTATGATGTCTATGTTAAGATCCTGGTTGTCTACCAAGTCCTATGATTTTTTTTTTTGGTAAACTTTGTCAATGTAATTGAGGATGGTTTCGTTAAGCAGACATATTAAGTTTAATAGACCTCTAGGGTATCCAAAAGGTCAGGAGAAGGATGCAGGTCCATGCTTCCCTTTCACAGCCTGATGAAAAGCCTCGAGCTCATTTAAACTTATGATGTTGCTTAATAACTCATCCTACCTATACCCTTATGCTTAATGAGCACTGTGTTTGAGGTAGGATGGGGCAGATGGGTTTAGGTGTGGTTTGGATTTGGATTGGTGGCAATTGGTAGTTTGATTTGGACTTATGGGAGTGTTGTAAAGAGTTTGTGATTTTATTTGTGGAAGATTTGCTTGAGTTTGTGCTTGGATTTCGTTTTGGTTTTGGTTTGGGTTTGGTTTTGTTTTATGTTTAAATTTGGTTTGTGTTTGGATTTGGTTTGTGTTAGGTTTTGAAGCTAGGGATTTTGAGTTTGGAATGTGAATTGGGAAGGTTATGTGGACATCGGGTAAAATTTGGGTTACTCCATGCATTCACTAAGCATAAGGGTATTCTTATTATGTTTTCTACACCATGTTGTGATTTCCTAGGGGTCTTTCTAAAGGGAAAAATAAACAATGCCTCAAGAGGCCTATCTTAGGTTTGATTACTATCGTGTTCGTATTGTATTGTGGTCGGGATTGTTGTTGTATGTTGTCTTTGTTGCATTATGTTATGTATGTGTTGTTATTGTATTATGTATGTTATTGTTTTGTTTTGTTTTGTGTTATTATTGTTTATTCATGTGTTATGTTATTATTATATGTTATTTTATTATTGTATTAATATCATTGCATATGTTATTTATTTATTTTTTTATTTATAATTGTTATCCTTATTAATGTTATTTATTCATTTATTTTACTTTAATTTATAATTACTTAATATTCATTTATTTGAATTATTATTTTTTGGTTTTCATTTAATTATTATTATTTAATTTAATTTAATTTAATTTAATTAATTTAATTTGGTATAAATTATTATTTATTTACATTATTGCTTAATTTAATTTACTTTAATTTAATTTATTTAACTTGTTTTATTTAATTTATTTTATTTTTTATTTACATTATTATTTAATTTTAATTTAGCTTGATTTAATTTAATTTAAATTATTATTTATTTACATTATTATTTAATTTAATTTTAATTTTAATTTATTTTATTTAATTAATTTAGTTTATTTAATTTATTTAATTTATTTAATTTATTTAAATTACGATTTATTTACATTATTATTTAATTTAATTTAATTTTAATTTTAATTTATTTAATTTAATTTAATTTATTTAATTTAATTTAATTTATTTAATTTATTTAATTTATTTAAATTACTATTTATTTACATTATTATTTAATTATATTTTAATTTAAATTAATTTAATTTAATTTAATTTCTTTTCATTTATTATTTTTCTACATTATTACTAAATTTATTTTTAATTTAATTTATTATTCATTTATATTATTTAAATTATTTTCAATTTATGTATATATGTGTGTGTGTGTGTGTGTGTTATTTATTTTATTATCCTTATATTCTTATGATTTAATATATATAAACTATAAGTTATTTTTATTTGTAATTTATTATTGTTATTAATTATATGTACATTTAAGTTTATTATTTATATCATTTATTTATCATTTATATTATTATTTATTTAATTATAAAGCTTTTAAACTTTCTCTCTCCTCAATTATTCTTTTATTTATTTTAAAGTTATTATTGTTATTATTAAGTTATAATCTATTAAATTTATTATTTGCACATATATTTACATTTACATTATTTTAAAGAGGCATGATATTTTTATTTGCTTATTTTTATTATTTATCTTGAATTTACAACTATTTTCAATTATTATTATTATTATTTTTTCTTATATTTTTGGTTTTCTTTTAAAATTATAACATTATTTTCATTATTTTCATAATATCATTAATTTACAAATATAAATATTTAGCATTTAGTTAGTATTTTGATATTTTAGTGGTATTTATTTATTTTAAAATTTAATATTGTTATTTATTTTACATTTAGTATGGTTATATTATTATGTTACTTATTTGTATACAATTTATTTTCATTATTATTATTTATTTAGTTATCATTAATTCATATATATATATATATATATATATATATATATATATATATATATATATATATATATATATATATATATATATATATATATATATATATATTAATTTATTTCATTAGTATAGTTATATTTTAAATTTAATTTAGTTATTTATTTAGTGTAGTTATTTTATTTAAAATTTAGTAAAGTCATTATTAAATTTATTTAAATTTACAATTATTATATCACTTATGTTTTTACATTTGTTATTTATTATTTTATTTACAATGTTATATGTTATTTTAAATTTTCCTTTCATTTTCTTTTGTTTTATTATTATTTCCTTTATGTTGTTTTATTTATTTTTAAATTTTAAAATTCACTTTTCAAGTTAGTAAAAATTAGGTGGTAGATTTGTAAATATTTAAACTAGTTAAATAATTAGATAATTTGCATGAAAAAGAAATCCTAGGGCTAAACATGGAAAGATTTAAAAACTAAATAGCTAAATAACTTTGCATAAAACAGGAATTCCTAAGCCTAAGCATGGAAACATTTAAATAGCAAGAAGATTTGTGAAAAGAAAATAATAATTAACACATGATTTTTGAAGATATACATGGAGATTTGTGATTCTAAATAGCTTGCATATAAATTTAAAAATCTTTGTTAAAGGAAGAAGAAAACTAAACAACAAGCATGTATATGTGGGATCTTAGGCTAAGCATGAGAAGGGTGAAGAAACTTACCTTGATTTGGAGGAGTTGATGAAAGAAACTTGAAGAGGGGATGCCCTTGTTGAAGCTCACTGCTAGAAGGAGTTGGGATTGGGTGTGGCTTGCTTGGAAGAAGAAGAAGGAGAGGAGGGAGGCTCACGGTTTTGGAATTAAGGAGGGGAAGTGAGTGACTGGGATGGTGAACTGAGAGAAGTGAGTGTGTAAGTGTGTAAGAGAGTGCAAAAATGAGATTATGAGTGGATTTTATGGGGGAGGCTCACGGCTAGGAGTCAAAGAGGGAGTAAGGGAGAGATGAGGTGGAGGTGTGGTGAAGGTAAGGAGGAGGTGAGGTGGGTAGGCCTTAGGGTGGCGGGTAGGGTGAGGGAGAGGTGAGGGAGAGGTGAGGGAGAGATGAGGGAGAGATATTTTTTATTTTATTTATTTATTATTATTTTTATTATTATATATATATATATATATGTTTATTTTAGGGATGCCATGAGTTTAATTTGGTTAATTTTGGTTTAATTTGGTTTGATTTGAATCATTAGTTCAATTAGGTTCATTTGGGTTTGGGTTGACTTAACTTGGGTTTGAGTGGGAATGAGGTCTAGAGGTCTTCAACAATAGTGTAGATATGGTTGTCTCAAAGATTTTTCATGAAGACATGAAATGGTTTTGACAAATTTTAGAGGGTTAATTTGGTGGATTTAGGACATGTGTTCAATTTGGATCAAAATTGGGGGTTTTGGTCTAACATGGATTTGGGTAAGACTTGAGCTCAAATTGTGGACAATTGATGATTAAATTCAGTTTAAGGAGGTGTTATAAAGAGTTTGGGATTGAAATTTGGGAGGAATTGATTGACATTGGGTTCATTTAGGGATTTTGGATTATTTTGGCAAAATTAGGGATTTTGGATTTCAAGTGGAATTGAATTCAAATGTGGGTCACTGACCCACAATTTTATATTATGATATTTTTAATTTAATTGCAACGATGGCAAAAACTTGACCCTGCTATACTATATGTATAGAATTGTAATTGTTTATGTTGTGGATGCTACGCAAATATACATATCGTATCGAGTAATACGGGGCTACTAGTGGAGTCACTGGTTATCGATCCCACGGGGAAATAGAAAATTAAATAACAACTAATTTTAAAAAAATAATAATAATAATTTTAAAATAGTATACGAAAATTTGGAATTCTAAATTTAAGCGCAATAAAGTAAACTAAGTATTTTAATTAGGTAACTTAACTAAGTAGAAAATTAATACGTATTGAAAGTGCAGAAAATTAAACTAATTGCTAAATAAGTCTTAACTATTCAGAAAAAGTATATTTCCCCTTGTTTAGAAATTTAAGTGATTGATGAATTTAAATAGATAATTTTAAGGTATTGTGACAAATAGGAGCATTCCTATTCTTTACCCTTTGGTCCAGAGAATATTGACTAATCCTATGTTTGATTGCGAATCTGCAGCTAAGTTTGGGAGGATACCGATTGCCATTTCGGAGCTCCCACGTTCCCCTCGCCCGAGGGCTAACATCTACACTTCAGCTCTCAAACAATAGGACCGAATTGAATATTTTAGTACGTCACACTAAAATGCTCTATTCTACGCCCTTTGATATTATTTCCTATTTATTTGCACCCTCCTTCTAAGGCTTTTGAATTCCCCGAATATCGGATGTAATTTTTACTATAGTTGATAATCAACACATTTTAACAAATCAAATGGCCGGTTGAAAGTAAATTAAGTTTTAAGTAAAAATTATCACAATTTATTAATATTTAAAAGTACTTCTATTTTTAGTTCATCTAGTCACTTAATTTCATAAACGAGGAGAAAGACTAAATTAACTACTCAAAATGCATGGGAACTAAACTAAGCATGGATTTCATTTAAAGTTAAAAACAATAAATATAAATACTTATCTCGATTTATCCCTGACGGACTCCTCGCAGTTCCTTTGACTCTTCCTTCCAGTACAGCAAGACTCGCTAAAAACTCACTAACTCACTAATTAAGACTCTAAAGACTAAAATTGACACTTAAAGACTCAAAACTGCACACATAACACAAAATAACACACACTTATAACACACACTTATAACACACACTTATAACACACTTAGAAGCTGAATTTCGGCTTCTATATATAGAGGTGAGCAAAGGACCAAGAGGTGTGTAAGCATCCCTTCAAAAAGTTTCCACGTTCAATGTATATGCGCCATTTGAACTACCTCGCCGTCGGCGACTAACTACCTCGCTGTCGGCTAGGCTTCTAGAAGGTCTTCGAACCGCGCTATCTCGCTGTCGGCGGGCTCGGACTCGCTGTCAGCGAGACAGTTATAAATCCTTCAGAATTTCTTCCTCGTACCCTCGCCGTCGGCGGGCTCGATCTCGCCGTCGGCGACTCAGCACAAATTGCATTATTTTCTTCCGTTTTGCTCCAAATCCGCTCCTTTTTATTATTTTTGCTTTTATCACCTAAATTCTACATTCCTGCAACAAAATAAAGAAAATACCTTTCTTTAAAGTGCAATTTCAACAAAAATAGGTATGAATTTCTTAATAAAATTTTCAGTGATCAAAATCCCCCAAACTTACTTATTACTTGTCCTCAAGTAATTTTTAGTACTACATAAAAATAATGATTTCTATAGTAAGATTTTTCAATTCAAATAAACTATGAATTAGATTAATTAATATCATAATAAAGTTAAATAAAAATAATTCATGTAATTTAATTAATCTTATAGAAATAAATTATTTAGTTATCAGGTCTAAGATTTCTAGCTTACTATTCATTTCAGGAATGACTATATTTAAAAGAATAATTACTTAAGATATTCACATGATAAGAAATTCAAGAAAACACTATTAGTTAAAATTTTGATCCATAAACATAAGTTTGGAAATATCTAAGTTTTTTCTTTTTAGGTTAATTCAAATGAAGCCAATTTTTGATAAGGCATCTTCTCGAAGCTTCTCCTTTTTTTTTTAACTAATGAGGATTACTGTATCTAGAGAGCTTGTTAATAATTTTGAACTTCATTTTCATCTTCCTAAATTTGAAACTTAGGAATATTTCTTAGCTTATATATACTTCATAGTTTTTACTTCATTAATTTTCAATCTTTTATTTTTCACTTGAATACTTAAGAATTTTAATTTTAGAATATAGTTTTCCTTACTAAAAATAGTTTACTATATTCTTATTCCCTTTAACCAAATATTTTATTCTATTTAATTAATTAAAGCACTATAAATATTTCATTTAACCTTTTATAATAATTAAATAAAATAATTCATATTAATTAAATTGAAAAATTTGCTTATAAAAATCAATTTATAATAATTTGAAAATAGAAATTAAGAACAAGTTAATAACTAAATTTGTATTTTACTCCCCCCAAACTTAAATTTTTATATCTACTCTAAATAATAAAAAAAGAAAGTAAATAAATCATACCTTTGAAGTTTAGGTATTTCTTTTTCTTTAAAATTTTTGCGAGCTTTTTCATTTTTCATTGAACATGTCTTGTTAGTATTCTCCATATATATATAACAATTTAAAGAAAATGCGAGGGATAAAATGCGAGATAAGTATTAAATACAACAATTAAAATTAACTCTACACTACACATATGAATTACTAACATATTAAAACAATTTAACTAACACATTAACAATTTTACAACTTAAAATAATACAGAATAAAATAAAAACATACTAAAGAAAACTAACATCCTATTTAACATAAAAACAAATGCAATTAACTAACACAAAAACTAAAAGTAAACTACTATAACAATTCAAGCAAATAATCTAACAAATATCCAATGTCTCACAACATAAAGTACTGAATATTACAAACATATATAAGTTTCCAAAATAACTTAACATCAAACAAACAAAACAAATAAAGTCCCGATCTTACATATTGAAGTCTCGAACTATATTGTCATCCCCTCCTTGATCTGCAGGTGAGAAGGCGAGCGGGATGATGCGAGTATACACAGGGCATTACGGAAAGATGACATCTAAATCTCCGCTCACTGTAGCGACGTTCGGCTTCATGATATGCTATCTCGTACTACGAATGTCTCTGCGGTACTCACTATCATAATCATGTCTCCTCTCTAGATTATCAATCTTTTGATCAAAATGATCAAATCTTCTCCCCATTGTCTCTCAAGCTGCTCAAAACTCCTCCTATGCAGTGTCAGCTCATTCATCAGATCTTGTAGGGTAGGGGTGGTAGGCTCAAGAGGTTCATAGCTAGTAGAGGGTATATCTCTACTTGACTGAGTGAAATAACTTCTAACTCCTGATCTCCACCCTTCATGAGACTCATATTTCTTAATATTGGCCGGCTGTGAGTGGCTTCACGGGTTCTATCCACTCCTCATCATCTGTCGCCTCAACTCCAGGAGAGTTGGCGGTTGCATAAATCAACCCGGGATGTCCCAATCCCCCTCCACTTTCATTTCCAGTAGTGGCTAAGATATTTCTATAGATGACACTTCCAATGTTTATACTTCTATTGTTCGAATACGAAATTCGGTAGTCACTCTATCCCTTGTTACCTCACTTGTGGTGATATGTAGGTAACAAAGTAGAACAAATAAAATAGTGCCATGCTTTAGAATTTGCATTTAACTTAGAAAGAGGAAAATTCACTCTTTCCCGTTGCTTTATCTTCCAAACTCCGGTCCGTCGGTAAGAAAATTTATCACATCTTCAGAGGTTACGGCATAGTTCCAAATGTTTCGTACTCATTTGGACCGTCCCGAACTTCATAGAAGGCGTTAATTCTAGCAGCGGCGAAGTCAACCATAAATCCACGTACCTTTACTGGTGCGTCCTCTACGACGATCGAGTTAGAATAAAATTCCTTTACTACTTTCACAGCAGCTCTATTGGTGATGTAGCAGAGATTCTCCCAACCTCGTTCTTTAATGATCCGCTCAACTTCGCCTCCCGTGTTCTCGCTGTCGGAGGGACGTTTCTCGCTGTCAGCGAGCTCAATAAATAAACTGAATTTAATTTAGGCGCGAACCTCGCTGTCGGCGAGTATCGACCTCGCCGTCGGCGAGATTCCAAAATAATGTCTAATTTTGCTCTTAAATCGAATAATTTCTTTTCTCATCGTAATGGTTCGAATATGTGATGATTCTTAATAATAATTGAGTAGTAAAGTTTCAATAATATAGATTAACTATTAAGATACAATAAAAATAGATAACTAATATGGGTTGCCTCCCATAAAGCGCTTGGTTTAACGTCATCAGCCCGACCTAATTTCAATTATTAATCAGGTCGACTAAGCATTAAAACCTCTTTAAAGTTAGGTCTTATACCTTTGAAATATGGTTTTAATTTATGTCCATTAACTTTAAATTTATGTCCAGTTTTTGGATCTTCGATTTCTATAGTTCCGTATGAAAATATTTGAGTTATGGTGAAAGGTCCTAACCATCGAGACTTCGATTTTCCGGGAAATAATTTCAATCTAGTATTATATAGCAAAACTTCCTGTCCTGGTTCAAAATTTCTCTGATTAATCTTTCGTTCATGCCATAATTTCATCTTTTCTTTATAAATCCGATCATTATCATATGATTCATTTCTTAATTCTTTCAATTCATTTAATTGCAGCAATCTTTTCTCGCCAGCTTCCTTCATATTATAATTAAATTCTTTAATCGCCCAATATGCTTTATGTTCTAATTCAGCTGGTAAGTGGCATGTTTTTCCATATATAAGCCTGTAAGGAGTCATTCCAATCGGAGTTTTATAAGCAGTCTTATAAGCCCATAATGCAGTTTCTAATCTAATAGACCAATCTAACCTATTTGGGTTTACAGATTTTTCTAAAATACATTTAATCTCACGATTAGATACTTCAGCTAATCCGCTAGTTTGTGGATGATAAGCAGTGGATATCTTATGAGTAATATTGTATTTTTCTACTAGTTTGTGAATGTATTTATTTCTAAAATGAGTTCCTCCGTCAGTGATAATCACTCTCGGCATTCCAAATCTAGTAAAAATATTTTTCATCGAAATTTTGAAACACTCTTAGCATCACACCTAGGTAAAGCTTGTGCCTCGATCCATTTGGAAACATAATCAACAGCTACTAATATATATGAGTTTCCAAACGAAGGAATAAAAGGTCCCATAAAATCTAATCCCCAAACATCAAAAATTTCAACTTCTAATATAAAATTCAGAGGCATTTCGTTTTTTCTAGATATATTTCCTACTCTTTGACATTTATCGCAAGTTTTAATATATCTATATACATCTCTAAATAGAGTAGGCCAGTAAAATCCAGATTGTAGAATCTTATAAGCAGTTTTATCAGTCCCAAAAATTCCTCCAAAATCGGAATCATGACATTTTTGAATAATTGGTTCGGTTTCTTCATAAGGTACACATCTTCTAATAATTAAATCCTTACATTGCTTATATAAATATGGTTCATCCCAAAAATAGGTTTTCGTATCATGGATGAATTTTTTTCGTTTTTGCAAAGTTAGCATAAGTGGTAAAATATTACTAACTATATAGTTTACTATATCGGCATACCATGGTATTTTCCACTCATTGATATTATATAGTTGTTCATCGGGAAAATTGTACTATAATTTCATTTTCAATATCGGATAATTCATGATTTTCTAATCTTGATAAATGATCCGCAATTTGATTATCGGTTCCTTTCTTATTAACGATCTCAAAATCGAATTCTTGCATTAATAGCATCCATCTAATTAATCTTGGTTTGGAATCTTTCTTTTGCATTAAATATTTGATAGCAGAATGATAAGTATGCACAATACATTTTGTTCCAATCAGATAAGGTCTAAATTTATTAAAACCATATACTACCGCTAATAATTCTCTTTCTGTAGCTGTATAATTTATTTCAGCATCATTTAGAGTTTTACTAGCATAGTATATAACTTTAAAAATCTTTTCATATCTTTGCCCAAGAACTTGCTCCTACGGCGTAATCACTAGCATCACACATAAGCTCGAATGGTTTCTCTAGTTAGGTGAAACTATTATAGATCTTGTAATTAATTTTTTTTAAGAGTTCAAAAGCATTCGGGCATTCGATTGTAAATTCAAATTTCTTGTCCTTTTCGAGAAGTTGGCATAGAGGTTTAGTAATTTTTGAAAAATCTTTTATATAGCTTACGTAGAATCCGGCATGTCCAAGAAAACTTCTTACCCCTTTTACAAGTAGTTGGAGGTGGTAATTTAACTATAACTTGAATTTTTGCGAGTCCACTTCCATGCTTTTTTCCAAAATTTTATGCCCTAATACAATGCCGCCCGCAACCATAAATTGACATTTCTCCCAATTTAGAACTAAATTTGTTTTCTCACATATTTCTAATACTTTTTCAAGATGAGTGTTGACCTCATTTTTGATGAGGTCATCTCTTCTTCTTTTTAGTACTTAGGATCTAGCCTTAGGCATTTCCTTTGACTATCTTAGAGGATTAGAATTGGGACCCACCACTTAGAAATTCAAACCACTTCTTAACTCCCTGCAAACTCCACAAACTTGACTATAGACCCCTAATCACCTAGAGGGTTGAAATCGAATGTGGAAGTTTAAAGGATGAGTTCCTATAGGACTCTTTGGCCTTAGGACTACCCCAGGTGGCTCGGTGCAGTGAAGGGCTGACTTACACACACACTACACCTATACACTACACTTTCAGACACATCCTAGAAACACACCCATACCTAACTTGACCTCCTGACTCATAAAGGTGATCCACATGGATGGTCTTTAACCCCTAAGCCCTTGGCTAAGAGGGTTAGGAACAACATAGTGGATGCCTCAAATGAGTCCCTTCATGGCTCATGTGGGCTTGATATGGCTTCATGGCTCAACCAAGATGAAAAATATTCCACTTACATTTACCCAATCTTCAATTTTCCAAATTTTCAATTTTTGACCCCCGGGACCCTACACCCGCCTAACCTACTCAAAGCCCTTGAAATTACCCAAATTTTTCAAATCACCCAAAATTCCTCAAAACTAATCCCAAACATTTCCACATTACTCAAATTGATCATTCATAGCCAAAAATATCAAAAATTTCAAAAATACCTCCCAATACCCTCCAAATGCCCAAAATACCCCTCTTTACCCAAAAATCCAAAAATTCAGAAAATTCCCACAAAATTCCAGAAAATCCCAAATAATCTCAATTTCATTTTGTTCAACTGTACCATGGGCCAATGTTATCAATTTACCCCACTTTTGTCAAAACCCCCAATTTGACCCATTTTAACCCTAAGTGAACCCAATGTCAAGCCAAACCTACCCAATTGACCCAAATTCTGGTCCAATTCAACTCTAAATTTCAATTCAACATTCCCAACACAAATCTAGACCAAATCCAAGTCCAATTTGATTGACATTTGAATCCAATTCCACTTTTGGCCTTAAAGCCCAATTTGGGCCCATGACCCAAACCTAATCCAAACTAACCCAATTCAACTCCAATTAACCCCAAACCTTCTCTAAACCTTCCTTAGCATCCCCACAAACAAAACACTAACATGATTTGCCCAAAATTTAGACCCAAACCCCACTCAAATTCAACCCAAAGCCAAAAGGCCCAATTTTGACCTAAAACCTAACCTAACCCAAATAAGCCCAAAACCCAAAATCAAAACCCAACCAAAGCCAAAACCTCTTTGAAACACTCCCATAAACATCTCCCAACATTAATTTTACATAAATTTCAACCCTAGCACAACATTGGCCCAAATTAGCCCAACTTGACCTACATTGAGCCATTTACCAAAGAGGCCCAAATTCAAACCAATTCAATTCCAAGTCACACCAAATTTATTCCAAATCATTCATGAAACATTCCTAAACTAAATTCAACACTTATTGGATCCAATCCTTTGCAAAATTCTCATCCTAAAATCAAAAAAAAACCCACTTCCATAAATCACTTTAAAAGCCCATCTAAAACCATTTCAAAGAGCCCAAAATCTACCCTAAAGCCCACATGACATTTCCATTTGCCATCCATTTAATCAAAGCCATTCCCTAAGTTCAAATCAATCATCAAATGGTTCCAAATCAAGCCATATGCCAAATCCCATCAAATCACCCCTAAATTACCAAAATTTCCAAATTCCATTTTCATGAAATTGACGAAGCTTTTCCCAAGCCAAAGACAAGCCATGGACAAGCCACATGAAGCCATGGAAGGTTTGACATGTGATCAAGCCATTAATGGCAAAATGAGGAGCCTCTTTTAAGCCCCCTTAAAAAGGTTTTAACCCTTTTTATGCTTCACCTTAATCCATGATTAATCAAAATATTCATGGATGGTGACTTCTCTACCCTTTTCTAGCTGATTCACCTGATCCTCCCTCAGTCCATATCAGCCATGGAAGGGTGCACCAAACCCAAAAGGTGGATTGACTCATTTGAACCCAAAATAGCCTTCCCCCATTCCATTTCAATTCAACTCCTTTACACATGTCCATGGCCGATTGACTGCACTAAGCCCGGCCACGACCTCCACGACCTTGAGGGTGACCGACCACGGCCGGCCGACCACCACAGCTGCCGGAAACCACCAGGCCGAGAGCACCCATGTGAGCCAAAGTTTGGAATTCCCACTTGCTGAGCTGCCCCATCCCCAGTGGCTATTGCAGTTGTTCTTCTCTTGCCAAGAGTAGCTGATCCCAAGCCCTAACTCCCCCTGGGAGGCCCTCCACCCTCTCCTATTTAAACCTCACCTCCTCTCGGCCATGAGAGGTGCTAAACCAGACCTTACTGAAACCCTGCCAAAATTGCTCTAGACCGCTCTCCATACTTAGAGCAGTTGATCCCCAGTGAAAATTTGCCCTAATCCCCACCAACAGAGCCCAATTTCTCAGCCAAAATTCCACACAAAACTAGGACACTTCTTCACGGAGGACCAATCCTCGAAATTGATTGGTCCTACACCTTCACCGGACCGAGGAAGAAGTCCACCAGCAAAAGCCCCCTCTCCAGGCCACCCATCTGTTCCAGACTCCAAGCTTTGTGATCGGGCTTGGTCGAAATCCTACCTAGACAATTCACCAGGCCAAGGGACTTCATCTGGAGCTTGCTTGGACCCAATCGAAGGTGACACAACCCTCAGATTGAAGCCACACTTATCTGAGCAAAGGTATGAGCTAACTCTTTATCCCGAGCTTCTGGAGATTTTCCATTTCAAATGCCTTAATTTCAATGCATGATCACCGTATAGATGTATTCGTCTCTTCAAGACGAATCCATAGAGTACAAGAACACGAAAATCCGTTGAGAAATGAGTGAGTTCTTAGGGTTTTAGTGTGGACGGCTCTCGGGTGAAGCAGTGGGGACGATGAACGGATGCCGTTCATTCCATACACGCGCGGACGGACGGCTCGGATCGGGTCGGATCGGCGGATGATACGAGGAAGGCGGGGCCCGGGCTGGCGACTCGAGTGGCGGCGTCGAATGGCAGCGCGACACGCGGCGTTTCTGAGATGCCTAGGATGAGTCAGCGCTGCCGTTTTAAATAGAAAATTAGGGTATTTTTCTATTTATTTAATTCCCTAAACTTCAAAAATGCATAACCTTCAGCGTCACCTCCAGGAAATTCTTAGGAATTGTTGTCTGACATCGCGGGATTGAAATTGATCCGAAAAAGATTAAAGCTATTTTAGAAATGCCACCTCCTAAAACCTTGAAACAGCTACTATCCTTTCAAGGAAAGTTGGCATATCTTCGACGCTTTATATCGAACTTGTCAGGAAGGTGTCAGCCTTTTTGTGCTTTGGTTAAGAAGGATGCCAAGTTTACTTGGGACTCCAAGTGTCAACATGCCTTTGATGATATCAAATAATACTTAATGACACCTCCTGTCTTAGCAGCCCCAGTCTCAGGTAGACTTTTGATACTTTATACCGCGGCTTTAGACGACTCCCTTGGAGCCCTGCTAGCCCAGGTCAATGATGAGGGAAAAGAAAATGCTCTCTACTACTTAAGCCGTCGTCTAATTCCGACGGAAGTAAAGTTCCTCCGATTGAGAAGCATTGTTTGGCCCTGATCTTCGCCGCACAGAAGCTCAGGCATTACATGCTTTCTCATAAGGTCAACCTTATTTCGAGAGTTAATCCGTTGCAATACTTGATGACCCAACCGACGCTTTCTAGCAGACTTGCCAGGTGGTCGATGATACTATTGCAATTCGACATAACTTTTGTTCCTCTTCGTACCGTAAAGGGACAAGTCCTAGCAGACTTCCTTGCAGCACACCCTTTACCGATGGATTGGCCTCTCGGTGATGATTTGCCTGACGAGCAGATAATGAGCCTCAAAGACCCTGATGATCGACATTGGGAACTATACTTTGACGGTGCGTCCTCAGCACAGAAGAACAAAGAGTTGCAAACGATGGTGCCCGGTAAGGCAGGAATCGGACTAATCTTTATAACACCGGAGCGGGGGATGTTAAGATACTCCTACCACTTAACAGAACCATGTACAAACAACGAGGCAGAATACGAAGCCCTTATAACTTAACTAGAATTAACCATTCAGATGGGAATAACGGACATCAATATCTACGGGGATTCTCAGTTGATCATTCAACAGGTCGTCGGACAGTACAGAATTTTAAAGCCAAGACTCGAGCAGTACTTTCAGTACACCATGAAATTGTTGGAACAAATTCCAAACGTAACAATCTACAAGATTCCCAGAAAAGAAAATGCTCTCGCTGATGCGCTTGCCCGCCTTGCAAAGGAATTTGCCTGCTTGCAGGATGAGTCAGTTAAAGTGTCAGTTCAAGGACGACAGTTCCTATCACAGCTCGACATGGATACAATACACAAATTAGAAAGAACAGAAGAAACAATTGCAACAGTGACAGAAAATACAGAAGATTGGCGGCAGCCATTAATAGACTACTTGCATAAAGGAAACCTGCCTGACGATACGTCATTAGCCCATAAAATCAAGAAAAGAACTATGTCTTACGCATTAATAAACAATACATTATACAGAATGTCTTTTGACCAGATGTGGCTAAGGTGCCTGAGCGGGTCCGAGGCTCGTGAAATTGTCAAAGAAGTACACTACGGACTTTGTGGCGCTCATCGATCGAGTCCGAAAATGAAAATGAAGATTAAAAAACTAGGGTACTATTGGCCCTCAATGATGAACGACTGTATGAAAGTTGCCAAAAGTTGTCACCAGTGCCAAGTGCACGGAGTGGTTCTACACTAACCTCCAAATGTACTACATCTGACAATCGCGTCGTGGCCATTTGAGTGTTGGGGCACTGATATAGTGGGTCCGATAGAACCGCCTTCTTCAAGAGGACATCGCTTCATTCTTGCAGCTACAGACTACTTTTCTAAATGGGCAGAAGTTTACCACTCAGAGAAGTGAAAGCACACCACGTGCTACAATTTTTCAAGAATCAAGTTATCTACCATTTTGGGCTACCGCGCAGGATCATTTCAGATAATGGGTCTGCATTCAAGAGTACAAAGATCAACAATTTTGTCAGAAGACACGGGATCGATTGGCGATACTCAACGATCTACTACCCAAGAGAAAACGGCTTGGCCGAGGCTTTTAATAAAACTCTCGTTCAAATTTTAAAGAAAACTTTGGACGAAAACAAGAGAAATTGGCACGAGAAGTTGTTAGAAGCCTTATGGGCCTACATGACGACTTTTAGGACTCCTACTCAGTCTACGCCTTACGCTTTAGTGTACGGATCCGAGGCTGTCTTACCCCTAGAAGTTCAGCTTTCATCACTTCGAATTGCAGTTGCAGAAAAGATCACCACAGAAGAAAATGCCAGACTACGGCGGAAGAAGCGGAAAGCTTGGAAGGGAAAAGACTTTCCGCACGGCGGAGTTGAAGCCGTATCGAGCCAAGATGATCCGAGCCCATGATAAACTGGTCCGCCCAAGAACTTTCAAAGTCGGTGACTTAGTTCTTGTTCTCAGAAGACCTATTCTTGCACATCGCAAGATAGGTGGTAAATTTGAACCAACATGGGAAGGGCCGTTCGTAGTCGAGACAGTCTACTCAGGAGGTTCCTACCAGCTTGTAAATTGCCGTGGAGAGCGACCTATGCTTCCAATCAATGGACGGTATTTAAAGAAGTATTACACAACCTGATGTTTCAAAGGGTAGCTTTCAAAATAAAATCTTATCCCTAGAAACACGGGTGAAGTAATCACTTTGTGACTGGGTCCGAACCCAAAACAAAATAAAATGGATAATAAAAAAATCTCATCAACAAAAATGTTAAAAAGAAAATATGGGAAATCATGATAATAAAATGTCAATCTTTCCTTCTAAATCCATTCATTCCTGATATTTTCTCATCTTTTCCTACTCCCTTTAAATTTAAAAGAAATGAATAAGAATTTTTAAGTGTTTTTATTATTGTTCTTGTTCTTAGTACAGCCTCTGATCCTTTCCTTATTTTTTTCGCAGGGAAATGTCGAACTGGCGGTTGGTTCTAAACTTTAGAAATGGCGTGAGTCTAGCACTTGATGAAAAGAGGGTGAGGGATGGAGCAGTGATAGAGATTGACTCAGACTTCACACCGGCCAGCTTACAATACAAAGAAAATGATTGGATCCCGATTGATCGAGAAGAACTTCACGACGAGACGAGTGATGAAAATGGGTGGCCCGAGCCACCAATCCAGCAGCAAGAAAAGAAAAGCAAACGCCGCTCATGCAACCGAAGAAGATAAGAAAGTTAAGTCCATGGTTGCCACAGCAGAGGGTAGGCTTGTCAGCACCGCGCCCGTAGAAATTCAAGGGGTAAGGAGAGCTACTCTCACTGCTACCCAGCGAAGAAATAAGAATCATCGCATTCGTAAAATGTTGACCAAGTTAGCAGAAGATCAACATGAACAAACAGTGGATACTGTCAATGTAAATGCTCCAAGGAGACCGGTTTGGCAGGAACCAGAAAGAAGAAAGTCAATTCCAAGAAGGTTTGAACAAATAAAAGAAATAGCAAGAAAAGCAGAAATAGAGTCGGTACCTCGACGCTAAGCAGATGTACCAGATCCAAAGAGTCTTGTTGCGAAAGCAACACCGGAGGATGTCCCTACAGAGACTATCCCCGAGGAGCCGAGACATGTAGAAGAACGTGCTGGGATTGAGCCATACATCCCTCAGTATGTTACTAGACACTGAGGACTTTAGATAATCCCGGAATACGAGTTGGAGAAAATGCAACTAGTTGAGAAGAAAACCTTTGAATACTTTGAAAGAATTGGAAACAAGAGGGTCAACATCTTGGAAGGCCTCGAGCTGCATACAGATGTTTTCTCAGACTATGAGCAACAACAAATTGTGGACTGCATCCTTGAATTGCACAAAATGGGCCGAACTGGCTGCCTGAGAGAAAAGACATATTCAGAACCGCGAAGATGGATGCCGGGAAAGGGAAGAGTTACAATCCAATGTGAATGTTGCTATAACTTTGCCATAGACAGAAAAGGAAATCCACCAGGGACACTCCGTCGCAGTGAGGTGGATCCAATGCCAAGAGTCATCAAGAGAATGGTGAAGAGAATGATAACATGGAGGGTACTTCCTGCAGAATGCATACCCAACAGCTGCATTATCAACATCTACAAGGAAGGCGACTGCATACCGCCGCATATAGACCATCATGACTTTGTTAGACCATTCTGCACAGTGTCATTCCTCAGCCAGTGCAACATCATGTTCGGATCTGACCTCCGGATTGCAGGCCCCGGTGAGTTCCGAGGGCCGGTGGAGATACCACTACCGGTAGGTTCCGTCCTCGGTGTTAAAAGGAAACGGAGCAGACATTGTGAAGCATTGCATTCCAGGAGTACCTGTGGAGCGGATCTCAGTTACTTTTAGAAGAATGGACGACAGAAAAATGCCTTACCACTTTCAACCAGATCCAGAATTGGAGAGTCTCCGGCCCTACGAGCTGTGAGTTACATAGGAAATAGTACACCTCCAATGCACATCCATGCGGCATTCCTGCCAAGGGTGGCTTGGAAGGTGATGTTATTGCCCATGTTTCTTACTATTCAGACATGGATTTTTGACAGACACTTTTGGATGGATCAACAAGAAGTTTACACAGTCCGTTTTGGATTTACATGGATTGTATGAGACATTAAATTTTTGAGGAAAATGTCATCATGACTAGATCAAGTTGTACGATGTACTTTCAGCAAGTTGGAATGAAAACAACTACGTCATATTTTGCCTTCACCTCTTTTTGTGCAAATTGACTGGGAAACGCCATTAGAGTTAAATGAACTTTGAACAAAGAACAGAAAAGAAAAAAAGAAAATAAATGAGAACTTTTCCTAAAAATCTAAATATTAAAATGAACTTCAAATTCACATGAACACTAAATAAACAACACAAAAATAATAAAATGTGATCTTTAAAGGACAAACAAAATGAATCTAAATCTCAAATTGAATTTCAATCCGAATCCTCTGATTCAGACCTTTCAGTTCTCTATCAATCGAAATCTGTTTGAAACTCTTTTGAAATTTGAATATTTTCCTCGACTTATTGCTAAGTTAAGTCTTTTCAGCTTGGTACACTTACCAGCTCCTTTCAATTCTCTTTCTTCTGTGTCTTAAAGGATCGACTAGTTCTATTGACACGGAGCCACAAACTTTGTTCAATTTGGTTCTGATGGCATGAGACTGGGTCCCTCTTCATACAGATAAACTTCCGAGACTGGTACCTAAATTCCAGTTCTCTTCCCTCGAGGTCGATACCTAAATTCTGACTCTCATTCGAGATCGATACCTAAATTTTGATTCTCTTTCGAATTGATACCTAAATTTCAATTCTAAACTTCCGAGACTGGTACCTAAATTCCAGCTCTCATTTTGCGGTCGGTACCTAAATTCTGATTCTCATTCGAGATCGATACCTAAATTTCGATTCTCATTCGAATTGATACCTAAATTTCAATTCTAAACTTCCGAGACTGGTACCTAAATTCCAGCTCTCATTTTGAGGTCGGTACCTAAATTCCGACTCTCATTCGAGATCTATACCGAAATTTCGATTCTCTTTCGAATTGAAACCAAAATTTCAATTCTAAACTTCCAAGATTGGTACCTAAATTCCAGCTCTCATTTCGAGGTCAGTACCTAAATTCTTACTCTCATTCGAGATCGATACCTAAATTTCAATTCTCTTTTGAATTGATACCTAAATTTCAATTCTAAACTTCTGAGACTGGTACCTAAATTCTAGCTCTCATTTCAAGGTCGATACCTAAATTCTGCCTCTCATTTGAGATCGATACCTAAATTTCGATTCTCTTTCAAATTGATACCTAAATTTCAATTCTAAACTTCCGAGACTTGTACCTAAATTCCAGTTCTTATTTCGAGGTCGGTACCTAAATTCCGACTCTCATTCGAGATTGATACCTAAATTTCGATTTTCTTTTGAACTGATACCTAAATTTCAATTTTCTTTTGAACTGATACCTAAATTTCAATTCTAAACTTCCGAGACTGGTACCAAAATTCCAGTTCTCATTTCAAGGTCGGTACCTAAATTCTGACTCTCATTCGAGATCGATACCTAAATTTCGACTCTCTTCCTAGATTGATACCTAAATTTCAATTCTCACTTTTGAGACTAGTACCTAAATTCTAGTTCTCATTCCGAGATCAGTACCTAAATTCTGATTCCATCCTTTTCGAGGTCGATACCAAATTCCGACTCTCTTTTTGAGATTAATACTTAAATTTCAAATCTCACTCTCTCGAGATCAGTACCTAAATTCTGATTCTCATCCTTTTTTCGTCAATACTTAAACTCTGATTCTTACTCCGAGGCTGGTACCTAAATTCCAATTCTCTTCACAATCCCGAGATTGAAACCTAGGTTTCAATTCTCATTTCAAACCCAAATTTCAAATTCAAAATTTCCTTAAATTGATTTTAAATTAAACTTCAATCGAAATTGAAACTCGGAACAAATCGAAATCTAAACTCACACATTGAAACTTGAAATTTAAAAGTAAACTGAAATCTAAATCGAATTCCCCAGATCTTGTGATTTGGAGTTCACCTCCATTTTCCACAGCGAGAGTTCAGGAATCTCCAGTCTTGGAAATATACATGATACTCCCCAGCGGAAATTCTTCTACTTCGTCCTAAGTTTGTCACTTGGACATCTGTGTTGGTTTTGTTTATCTCTTCGGTCAACTCCAATACGCGCGGTGTGCTCCGTCAGCACACCACACCTTTTGGGGGTCCATTTGTTGACCTCATTTTTTATGAGGTCTCTTCTTTTCTCACTCCTTAGTACTTAAGATCTAGCCTTAGGCTTTTCCTTTGACTAATCTTAGAGGACTAGAAGTGGAACCCACCCCTTTAGAAATTCAAACACCTCTTAACTCCCTGCAAACCCCACAAGCTTGATTGTAGACCCCTAATCACCTAGAGGATTGAGATCAAATGTGGAGGTTTAAAGGATGAGTTCCCTATAGGACTTTTTGGCCTTAGGAATACCCTGGGTGGCCTAGTCTGGTGAGGGTTGACTTGCACATATACTACACTATCACACACATTCCAAGTCCTAAAACCACACTCTCACCCAACTTGACTTCCTGACTCATGTAGGTAATTCATATGGATGGTCCTTAACCCCTAAACCCCTGGCTATGAGGGTTAGGAACAACATAGTGAATGCCTCAAGTGAGACCTCTCATGGCCCATATGAGCTTAATATGGCTTCATGGCTCAACCAAAGTGACTCCATTCTACTCACATTCAATCAATCTTCATTTTCCCAAAATTTCAATTTTTGACCCCCGGGGCCCTACACCCGCTAAACCTACCAAATGCCTTTGAAACTATCCAAAATTTGCAAAATTGCCTAAATTACCCAAAAGTCCTCAAAATCAGTCCTAAACATTTCCCCCCACTCAAATTGATCATCCATAGCCAAAAATACCAAAATTTCCAAAAATACCCCCCCAATACCCTCAAAATACCCAAAATGGCCTTTTACCCCAAGAAATCCAAAAATTCAGAAAATTCCCAAAAAATTCAAGAAAATCCCAAATATTCCTAATTTCATTTTGTTCAACTACACCATGGGCCAATTTTGCAAATTTACCCCACTTTTACCAAAACCCCCAATTTGACCCATTTTAAACCCAAGTGAACCCAATGTCAAATCAAACCACCCCAATTAACCTCAATTTTGGTCCAATTCAATTCTAAACTTCAATTCAACATCCCCAATATCAATTTAGACCAAATATAATTCCAATTTGATTGACATTTGGGCCCAATTTCAATTTGAAGCCTAAGGCCCAATTTTGACCCATGCCCAAACCTAGCCCAAACCTAGCCCAATTCAACCCCAATTGGTCCCAAATATTTTCTAAAGCCTTCCTAACATCCCCACAAACAAAAGTCTAACTTGATTTGCCCCAAAACCAAAACCTCTTAAATTGACCTAAGCCCAAACCTACCCCAAATGGGCCCAAATCCCAAAATTAGAGCCCAACCAAAGTTGAAAACTCTTTGTGACACTCCCATGAACATTTCTCAACATTAATTTTACATCAAATCCAAATTTATCCCAACCTTAACCCAAGTTAGCCCAATTTGACCCACTTTGGCCCATTTAACTAGAAAGCCCAAATTCAACCCAATTCTACTCCAAATCACACCAAATTGATTCCAAACCATTCATAAAACATCCCTAAACCAATTTAAACATTTATTTGACATGGTCCTTCACAAAATTTTCATCCAAAAGCCCAGCCTAAAATATAAAAGCCCACTTCCCTAAACCATCTTGAAAGCCCATCTAAAGTGAAATCCAAAAGCCCAAACCCATTCCAAAGCCCACATGACAATTCCTTCTCATCATCCCTTTAATTGGAATCAATTCCTAAGTCCCAAATCAATTATCAAATCAACCTAAATCAAGCACCATCTAAATTTTTCACTAAATTGCCAAAATCTCCAAATTCCTTTTTAATATAAATGAATTCACTTTTCCTAAGCCAAGGATGAGCCAAATGGAGCCACATGCAAGCCATGGACAAGCCACATGAAGCCATGGGGGGTTTGACTTGTCACCAAGCCATTAATGGCAAGAAGAGGGAGTCCATTCCTAAGCCTTCCTTAAGCCATTTTAACCTCTTTAATGCAACACCATAACCCAAAATTAACTTAAACTATTTTGATGGGGACTTCACCACTCCATGGTAGCTGACCCAACTGATCCACTTGGCCCAAAATCAGACCATGGGGAGGTGAACCAAGCCCAAATACATGGGTTGACACATGTGAACCAAAAATCACTCTTCTTCCTTTACCACTTAAATCCAACCCTTGACACTTGGCATTGGACAATTGCTTGCACAAACCTCCAGCACTGGTCCTCCTGACCTTGAGGGTGACCTGACCCTGGTCGGCCAGCCACCACAGTCTCCGGAAACCACCAGGCCGAGAGCACCCATGTGAGCCAATTTTTGAATTTCTCCTTGCTGAGTTGTCCCAGCCCAATTGAACACCATGGTTGTTCTTCCCTTGCCCTAAGCAGCTGATCCAAGCCTTCAAACCCCCCTGGGAGGCCCTCCAGCCACCTCTATTTAAACACCACCACCTCTCGGCCAAAAAAAGGGATGAACCAGACCTTAAGGAAACTCTGCCAAAATTGCTCCAGGACCTTCTCCTAACCCAGAGCAGTTGATCCCCAGTGTTCCTTTGCCATAATCCCCTTTGACAGAGCTCAATTTCCGAGTTGAAAATCCACCCAAAAACAAGACACTTCACCACGGTGAGCCAATCTCCAAATTGATTGGTCCTACACCTTCACTGGACCAAGAGGAGAAGTTCCCTAGCAAAAGCCCCCTCACCGGGCCGGCCATTGCTTCTAGCCTCCAAGCTTTGTGATCGGGCTTGGTCACTTTCATACCTAGACGATTCCCCGCAGCTAGAGACTTCATCCGGAGCTTGCACTGGACCCAATCGAAGGTGACACAACTCGTCGGATCGAAGCTTCACTTCTCCGAACAAAGGTATGAACTCACTCTCCCTCCCGAGCTTCCAGTGATTCTCCATTTTGTTTAAGTTAATTTCATAGCCTATAAACTGTATGGATGTGTTCTTCTCTTCAAGATGAATCCATAGAGCATAAGAACACGAAAATCCATTGAGAATCGAGTGAGATCTTAGGGTTTTAGTGTGGACAGTCACGGGTGCACACCAGTCGTAGACGATGATCAGGAGCCGTTGGATTGCGCGTGTATCGAGCGGACGGTTCAGATTGCGCCGGACCAAAAAATGTTACATGAATTGTGGACCCCCGGAGCGCTAAGTCGGATGGCGGCGTCGAATGGGAATGTGCCACGTGGACTTTCGAAGCTGCCGATGTTGCGCTGGCGCCGCGTGGATAAGTAGATAAATAGGGTATTTTTGAATTATTTAAATGCCCAGAATTTCAAAAATTCACATCTTTGCATAGAAAAATCACAAAAATAAAATAAAAATACCCTCTTGCTCAGTGAACAGAGGAGAATAATGTGGAAAAGAAATCAAGTTAATTGGATGAGTATTTTATTTTTAATAATTTATTTATCATTTTCAGTATTTTAATTCTTCATTTGCATAGACAATTCACCATGGCATAAGACCATAGGGCTTTTGAAGCCTCTGATCTTGGGAACATTCTCTGAATTTTTCAATGTCAGAGGCTATCTCTGTGAAAAGTTATTGATTTTTCAAGTTCATTTTACTGTTTTAGGTATTTTAATTCCAAAAAATAGCATGTTGTGAAATAAATTCTAGGAAAATTTGGTGATGTTCCTTAGGACCAGAGAACCTTATGAAAAATATATTTTGAATTAATTCATTCATAATAACCTTAATTGGCCTAAACCACTAAAATTGAATTTGAATTAATTAAGGATAACCACACATCAAATTAACTTGAAAACAATTCTCCATTACTCTTTAGGGTCAGAGGAACCTTACATAAAATTTTGAAACCAATTGGACATGATTAACCCAACCAAATGCGTTGATTAAGCCTCAAATGTAAAGTTAAACTTTAAAAATTCACAACTTCAAAAATACTTTTCAAAAATTCACAAAAATGGTTTTGGGGCTTTTCTGATATCAGAGGAGTTCAGGAAAATTAAAATTGGAATTTTTTAAAAAAGTTGATTTTCCACCATATTTTAATATTTTAATAATTAAAAAATAATAAAAATCACAAAAATAATAAAAATCATAAAAATGTCACATTTTGACTCATAATCATTTAGGAACAAACCAAATATTTTTCCTAAGTCCCTAGGATAAGATATTGAATTTTAAAGGCTTAATGTACTTTTTAATATAAAAAAATGAATTTCCCTACATTTCCACTAAATTAATCAAAGAAAAATCAGAAGAATATAAAATTTGTTTCTCTAAACTCCTTGAGGTCAGAGAAATTTAAGAAAAATATAAAATCCATTTTTCAACTTTGATTTTATTTTAAAATTAATTAACACTCTAAAACTCAAAATAATCATAATAAATAAAATATAACTCAAAAAATCACCAAAATTGGTCCAAGTGGTTCTCTGGTCATTAGAAATATCCCATAATTTTCTTAAGGACAGAAACTTTACTTTGGTCATGTTGTTGAATTTTCTTTGAAAAAACCCTATTTTCTACTAAAAATAATTATATAAATAAATTAAATTTAGAAAAATCACATTTTCTCCTCTAATGTCTTAATTGACATATGAGTGAGGTGACATAAAGATTTCAAAATCATTTGAGCTCAATATAATGAGTTATGAAATAAATAAGCTTAAAAGGGCATAAGGGTAATTAAAATTTTTAACCCTTAATTAAAACTTTAGGTTTAATCAAAATGGGGGGTAAAATATTTGATTTTAACTTTCTCTTGGATGATTGAAACTTAAGGAAATTAAGGGGTAGGAACCCATTAAACACTTTGAAAATATCAAAAATGAAACTTTAATTAATTAAATAATTTAAATTTTGGAAAGACTATATTTAAATTTGGATTATTAAAATAGGGATATTATTAAGAGGACATTTATTCTTTAATTTAAAAAATCCCTAAATGAGTCACTTTAACAATATTTAATTCTTAATTAAAAATTAAAATAATAATCTAAGTTAATAATTAAAACTAAAATTAAAACAAATTAAATTAAAATCAAATTAAAATTAAAGTTAAACTAAAACTAACAATCAAAATTAAAATTAAATATCAAAATTTAAATCAAATTAAATCCAAATTAAATTTAACTTAAAAATTAAATTTAATTAAATTTAATATTAAAATTAATATTAAATTAAAATTAAAATTAAATTAAATTAAAATTAAATTGAATTAAAAACTAAAATTAAAATTAAATTAAATTTAAAATCAAATTAAAATTAAAAAAAATTAAATTAAATTAAAATCCAATTGAATTAAATTAAATTAAAATCATTTAACAACAAACCTAAATGAAATCATTAAGAATTAAATCTAAAATAATTTGAACACTATTCCAAACTTAAAATTATTAATTGAAACCTCTTAATTAAAATTAAAACACTTTAAACCATTAACTCAAACCTGTAATTAAGAATGATTAAAATTCTCAATAAACCAACTTGCCCTTAAAGACTTTAATTGTTATAACTCTTAAATAGAGTATTAAGTCAGGTGTCACTTCATTCATCAGGTAATCAAACGCCTAAGTTCACTGAGCAAGAAACAAAACAAAAATACAAATCCTTGGATGATCAATTCATCCGTACAATAAAAATTCATTTGGACTCAAAATAATCCCAGAAATATTGAAAAGATGTTTAGGACTCGTTCTAAGCACTTCCTCAATATGAAGGGATGTTTTAGAAGAGCAATTGAATTTAATTGTTCTTTGATGAAGAAAATCATCCTTAAATCAAAACACAACAACCTAGACGTCATATGAGATGACTAGTTATATGATTAGGATTCTGGTTGATAACCAAAACCCTTTCCCTTAGCTTTACCTAGGTTGAAATATTTAAATGCTCTAACATGTGTTTTAAGTGCAGCTTGGGATGACGGGAAGACCCTCCAGGTACGCTTTTATTTAATTGCAATTTACTTACAATTACTTACATGCCGTACTTTACTTTTCTTGCATGATAAATAAAACTGTTGCATGAAAACCAAAACCTTTAGGATAGTCCCTAAACTGAAACCAAAACTAAATTAAAAGTCATTGCAAGATAAAATTCATCGCCACAATATTCAAAATATAAAACAACTCAAAATTTAATCACAAACAGAACAACAAAACTACAATTGCAACTAAATTAAAACGTCTCGTTGAATGATCGGGAATACTTCGGATGATGTAACCCACGTGTTGCTAACGGGATTTCCCACGGTCTAAATAAAAGTGTAGAACTCATTCAGTTGAGTTTAGCAAATTCATTTGGACTAAGTGAACTCGATGAAAATAACGGTGCCGGGATGACGGAACCGTGGGATCTTAATCGGTTCTGTTTAAATAACTTTAAGATTTGTTTTAATTAAAATATTAAAAAATACTTGGATTTTAAGATTTTCTCTAAACCAAAACACTTCTCTCATCTCCTGATTTATGACTTCTAAAACTAAACCTCTGCAACAACAAGGAGCTTGGAGCACAGTGGGCAGCACGGCCATCGTCATCAGCAAAACTCGGGTCTACTTCAGCAAAACCTTTCCTAGAATTAAACAATCAAACCTTAGGATTTCGAGGTAGTTTGCCTAGTGCAACATAAATCCTCAACTCTTCGTTAGGCATTTACATGATTATGTCATGTAAATTAAGCCCTAACCGGTCTTAGGATTCCGAGGTAGTCGTTTAAAACAGCATAAACCCTCACATCTTCAAGGCTATTTTGTATGATCATGTCATGCAAATATAAGTCCTAATTAATTAAAATTGGCAGGATGGAAACATTGAATAATTCTCTCAAAATGAAGCCAAACAATAGGATAGTTTGGGAAGTTGCCAAGATTTCTCTTGGATCCTCAGCTTCTCCTACTTCTCTTCCTTTGGATTCTTGAAATAAACTGTTCAAAATTTGAGCTGATCCCTATTGAAATTTCCAAAATCCAATCCTTTAAAAACCTTAAACTTTGAAATTATTGAGAACAAAACCACTAATCATTATCGAGAGTTTTCTTAAGTGTCTTCAGACATTTAAGATGTAATTAACTATAGGGGCTTGCCCTTATAGGGAACTTTAAGAACCCGTGGTAATATAAACCTCGTTTAATTTCTTTATATTAAACAGGGGAACTTATCGGCTTATAAAATTGGTTCGCAGACCAAACGGATGTCACAAATCTTCTAGTTTATTTAATCGAGTCCCATCATCAAGCAGTGTGTCTATTCCTCGGGATAGATACACGGTTTGTGATGCGGTGCTCGTTTATATAAACTATTTGGAATGTGAGATAGGTTTGATTTCATATCTTGAAATCTTCAAATCTAAAAATTATTTTCAAAATCAAATGCTACTTTCTAAATCATATATATTTAAATTAAAATTAAAATCTAAAATTCGCCGACAATTTCTGTAGGCGACCCCTTTTCAAAAATACAACTTAACCTAAAAATATGCCGACAAGCGTTCCTTAGGATCTATTACTTAATGAATAGGAAATTTGTCCCAATTGAATCTCAATATTTCTTATTGTAGCTCCTTGACTTTGTAATGGATTTTCCATTTGTAACACCACTTCTTCAAAAGACAAATTCTTTTCCTTAAATTATGAAGTATTGTTAAAACCTGGAGGATAGGTTGGTCTATAATTATTATTCCCTTAGTTGTTCCAGTTTCCCATTGGGTTTACTTGGTTGTTCCCCCATTGTTTATTACTGCCACCCTGATTATTGATATTCCAATTAAAGTTTGGATGGTTTTTCCAACCTGGGTTATAATAATTAGAATATGGGTTATTAGGTTTACTTATGGCATTCAAAGTTTCTGATGAAGTTTGAGAATCAACCATTTGGCCTAATGAATTTTCTTCAATCATGGAAGTTGGCTGAGAAAAATTCATCCCAAATTGGTCTATCTTCCTTGAAATTGCAGCAACTTGATTTGCTAGCATCGCAAAAGCATCATTTTCATGAATATTTGCTACCTTTTTAGTATTTAACCTTTCAGAAGACTATTGAAAATTATTAGTAGTCATTTCTTTAATTAAAGTACAAGCATCAGCAAACCGTTTAGACATCAATGAACCACTAACAACGACATCGATAATAGATCTAAGAGATCCAACTAATCCATTGTAAAAGGTCTGAATTATTAACCAATCTGGTATCGGATGATGTGGACACTCCCTTAGGAGATCTTTAAAACGTTCTCATGCTTCATATATAGATTCTCCTTCAGACTAACAAAAAGATGTAGTATCATTTCTAAGCTTCGCAGTCTTCGATGGTGAAAAATATTTAGCAAGGAATTTTTGTGCTAAATCAACTCAAGTTCTGATAGATCCAGGTGCTAACAAATTTAACCAAATCTTAGCTTTATCACTTAGTGAGAAAGGAAAAATTCTAAGTCTAATAGCATCGTCCGAAACACCATTGTATTTAAAAGTAGCACAAAAATTTAAAATTGGCAAGATGTAAATTAGGATCATTAGTTGGTGCTCCCCCAAACTGATTATTAGATACCATATGGATAATAGTAGGTTCAAGTTCAAATGAATTAACAACTACAACAGGGTGTTGAATACTACCATAAAGTTAAATTCTTGATGGATTTCAACATTTTGATGATCTTGATTTGCTATTTCTTGAATATTTTTATCTTTTTCTGTATATTTAATTTTTTTAATTTTTCTGATAATTCTCTCTAATTTAGAATCGTAAGGTACAAGTCTCTCAGAACCTCACAAGTAACAAAATAAAATAAAATGCCCTAACAAAAACAATGAAAAGTAAAAATTTAATTTTTCTTAAATTTTCTTTAAATGATATTTTAATTAATTTCCTCGGCAACGGTACCACAAACTTGATCCTCAAATATTTATGCTTATGATTTAGATATGAAATTACACTTTAATCATTTATAAAATGAGATACTATGCAAATATGTGTATCGTTTATCAAGTAATATAGGACTTTTTGATTAAGCCCCAAGATATCGAACCTACAGGGAAATGTCTAAAATTTTAAAGAAATAAGAAAAATAACATTTTTACTTTTAAAAATGATTTTGTAAAGTATGTTTTAAGACAGTTTTTCATTTTTTATTTGTATTTTCTGAATAAAAAATAAAGCAAACAACTAAAGTTAACACAACTATAAAATAGTATGAAAGCAAATGAGAATAAAATATTTTTTTCCACTTTCAACGAATCAGTAATAATTATGAAATTTCATTGTAGAAGTATGTAAAATGGGTTGTGCCAAATAGAAGCAATTATAATCTTTACCCTTACTTGGTTCTATAAAGAACATTGGTTAATTTGATGATTTGAAATCTTGTAGATGGGTTGGGCAGGGAAGATACTAGCTCTCACTCTAGAGTTTCCTCGATTCCCTCCACCTAGGGGCTAACATCTCATAACACAAATTTTCACATCAAACTAAATTAGGGGGCTTTAGCCTGTCACTCAAAAGTCCTCTAATTTTACTCCTCATTATAAACATATCTTCCAATTTATTTGCACCCAACCATATGGACTACAATTCTTATCCATACAATTGCATATGATTCTTCCCAATTTTTGATTGAGACAATACCAAAATGGATCTTACATATTCTCACAACAAATTTTAACGTCTGAATTGGCCAAATCAAGAGGTAAATGAAGTGCAAGGTAGTGAATCATCACAACTTCTTCCAACATTGAAATTTTATACTTCATACAACTTCTTTCAATAATTTAATTACTTCATCATTTAAAAGGAAAATGATAAAGAAAAATACTCGGAATTCATGGAGAAAACACAATCACAACTTGATTTGAAAGTAGAATCATAGTGAAAACACAACAAGTAGTACTTTAAAACTAAATGTATAACAAGATAAACACTTATCTGAAAATCCTCTCAACAAGACTCTTGAAGTTCCTTTGAAACTTTGCTTTCCCTTTACAAGATACAATAGAGGTTGGCACCCAACTCTGTTGACTCTGAATCTTTATTCTACTCTTAATAAAAATTAGATACAATTGATAATAAAAGTGGTGAAGTGGAAAGGTGTGCACTCAATAACTTTCTAACTTAAACTTTACTCTTAACACTAATCACACCCTCCAACAACAACCATTTTTCTTATCTTCAAGTCTTCTTTTTAAAATTTTCCAAAATGCCTTGGTGTCTCTACAAATCACGTTCAGGTCAATGTATCCACCAAAGAATGCATCTCTTCATTCAAATATGCCACCCAAAAGAAGTTAATGAAGTTACCATCAAAATTTGCTTCAAGCACCCCTTGAAAATGGCGCCAAATTTGATTTAATTCATTTTTTTAACTGCCGCGCCTATGCGCCAAGGGTCCGGCGCTTAGCCGACACAGGTCAAATTTTTCATTCTTCAAGTTTTTGCTCTAAATTTGATCCTCTTTTGCTCCTTTCATCATAGTCAGTCATTTTAGTCATACCTACAAGAAAACACAAATATACCTTCTATTAAAGTGCAATATCATCAAAAATAAGTATAAAAAAATATTTAAAAACACTATATATTTTAGGTGTATCAGAATCCTCCATAAGAACCAGACCCAAGCGTGTGACAAGCTCCCCAATAGCTCTCATGGCCTCGCCAAGCCATTGAAGTCCAAATCCAAGAGCTCAAAACTCCGAGCACACACACCATTCCAGTAAGCCACCCTCTATCTTTTGCATCCAAACCCTAACCACAGAGCATGTGAAAAATTCTCTATTATCCCAAGCCCTAGTCCCCATTGAGCTACACTGATTTCAAAGAGCAAAACTAGGACCAATCTTAGTTTCATATCCCAGTTTCCTACCTAAACTCATCATAAACTTTATTTAAACCTTACAAAAGCTCCACAAAGCCTCGCGAAGACTTTCCCGATCAAAATCCCTCCTCTTAAGTACTCAAACCCCATCCTAGATTATGTTGTGGAGCTACTTAGTCAAATTCAATGAAAGCCTCAACGTTAGCTCAAACTGGCACTTAAAGAAACTTCATGAACTCACAAAAATCCTTTTGAACTCACCTAATTAAGGACAAACCTCTTGGGAAAAGGTATAAGTTAAAAAATCTTCTTGACTTTGGTCCTTATTAAAAAAAGCTTCAATTCATTGCAATTTAGCCACATAAATGTGTTTGTTAGGCTTAGACGAATGATTTGGCTCAGTTAGATCTTAGGCAGGGAGTGTAGATGGTCTTGATTTTTCATTTATATGGAGATAATGAACTAGTGATATTTTTTTGTGTATTAAAAATGGATGGCTCAGATTAAATCAGACGACAAACCACGAGGAGCCTAGACAACAGATCGTAGGCCAACAAAGTACTAGGGTAAAAAGTTCACCAAATAGGAGCGTATTGCAGGGTGTCCTATCAGGTTCTAGGATTAAAGGCTTTCGTGTCACTTAAGTGGAAATTAAGTCTTTTTGGATTAAATAAATCTAAATAAATGCATCAAAACTTCAAAATTTAATATCTAATTAAATATAAATAAAAAACTACAAAATAAAATCCATTAAATTGAATGAAAATAGAAGAATCAAGGAAAAATGAAACCTTGGAAAATTAATTCACCATAATTTGTAAAATTAATTAAAACATTTAATTAGTTATATAATAATTAAAACTAAAATATAAAAGCAAATAAAATGAAATTTGGAGGGACTATGCTCTCTTAACTTAGAAACTTTCCCTAATTTTTTTAAGGTATGAGACCACCTCTACACATCAAACCTTAATTTTCAATGAAATTAGAAATTAATTGAGAAAATAATTATAAAAAATTAAATTTTAATTCATACAAATACAAAATCAATTGAAAATTGAAGAAAATGTTTAAAAACATGAACCCACACTTTAAAATCACCATTTTGACCTCCGAAAATTAAAAATCACATAAAGTATATGCGTGGGTAGATTTATTTTGGAATTTTGCCTTTAGGGCTTTCGTCTCTAAATCCTAATTAAAAGAAAAGATTAACTAATGAAATATAATAATATGACTTAATAGACTCAAAATTTTAAATGTTCAAGTCAAATAACAAGTTAAACATCAAAGTCACATAAAATAGTAATCTTTCAAATACTTAAACTATAAAAATTCACCTTATAAAATTTTAAAAAAATTAATCAAATTAAATAAAAAAATGATTAATTCACCTCATAAAACACTTTAGCAAGAATTAGTAAACTCACCAAATTCAAATTAATCAAAATACTACTCTATTTAAGAAAATTTTGGAATTTCAAAATTAACTATTAGGGGTAATTTGAAAATTATCCAAGACTTTAAATAGATAAAACTCAAATAAAAACCCACTTAAAATATATAAGTAATCAAAACCAAATTAAGAACTCATGATTAATAAAGTCTGAAGGGTCATACTTTTAATTGTCCCAAATTACAAGTATAACCCTCATTACTCCCAAACCTTAGACCTCAGAAAACAAAAATTATAAAAACTTAATCCTAAATGATTAATTTATCAATCATTTAATTAAACCAGACTAAAAATTTTAACCTTAAGGTGATTAAATACATGTTTACAAATTATTAAATTACAACCATTTCCTTAATAAAGTTTTAAGATCCTAAATTCAAACCTTAGGAGATAAAAATTATTACAAATTGAATACAAAATAATTAATGGATCAATCACACAACAAATTCATAAAGAAAATTGATTAAACTAAGAGTAATTAAACGTGTATTTATAATTTCCTAAAATATAAATATGTCCTTAGTAACTTTAAATCCCTAAATTAAAACTCATCAACCCATGTCCTAACAAACTCAACTAAAAATCATTATTTAAACAAACAACCAAGTAATAAAACTCATAAGTTAAAGTTGAAATTAGGGTATCTTTGAAACTTCCCCTTAAAATTGTGAACATACATTTCCAAAATAAATTTTAATAAAATTGAAATATTCAAAGATTATAAATGGTAACTAATCACTTTAAAAAACTCATCTACAAACATTATAACACAATTAACAACTTTGAACCTCAAGGCACTATGATTTAGGAAAAGATGATGAAATTATAAAATAACCCTTGTAAACTAAAACCCTAGAAAAATTTCTACAAAACCTCAAATCAAATAAAAATTTCACCAAATAATCAAATAAACCAAAATGAACCAAGATATAAAAAATTTAAATTAATTGAGTAACAAAAATTATTAAAACATCAAACCAACGTAACAAACCCTAATCAAGTAAATCCAAATAAAAGTCAACTAAAATCCGTGAATAATTAAGTCATAAAAACTTAAAATAAACCATAATAATAATATTTGTGAAGAATCCTTGGATGAGGAAAACCATGAATGCTAATAAGAAATTATTATTTTTTTGTCGCAAAGCAAACTACAAACACTTATAACCCTGAGATGATGGAACCATGGGATCTTGACCAGGGTCATCATAAAGAAAATCCTATTAAAAATCAAATTAATAAAACAAATATTTTAAAAAATCAACTTAATCAAAAGTAAATCCCATTAAAATCAAATTAAACTTTAATTAAAATTTAAGAAGATAAATGTCATAAATTTATAAAAATTGAAATACATTAACACATAACATAAACCTTTAACGAACAAACAAAACTAAATGAAACTAGAAAAATAAACCTTATGTTTATGAATGTCACTTTGATCACGCAACTCATGGCTACTGACAAGAATCATTCAGTCAGATTAGGTTCACTAGCTTTTCTAAGAAAATAGATTTAAAATATTAATGACCCCAAAATGATGGAAAAACATGAGTATATTGACCGAGGTCTTCTAAAATAAAAATTTGATTAACCTTCCAACTTCACCCACATTTAGAATCACTAACCATTTAGATGGCGTAAGATTAGATAAGTTGTACTTTTGTGTTTTGTTTACTTTATTTTTCTTGCCATATGTGCACAGATTGTGGTAGATTTTCTTTACATGTTTCTAGGTTGCCATAGTAAGCTTAGGATCTGTAGTTAAATCTAGGCTTCCATAGTAACATAGGTTTTTTTTTCTTAAGTCTTTTACTATCCTAAGATTATGGTGAGTTTTGGTCTTTCAATTACCAACAGTCGAACTATCCAAAGGAGGATGAAGGTGAAGCGAAGGATGAAACTCAACTATATTGACAATGATATTTCAAATGATATATGTTTGTGAGTTTGACAAAGGTTTAGGGTTGACACCCCTTTGTTGTCTTTTGGTATTTGTGCGTTTGCTGATAAGTTCTACTAAATTTCAGGCTGATGCTTTGTTTGTATTTTTTGCTTGAATTATTGATAAGCTCATTAAGGAAAAAATTTATACTCAAATTAAATAAGTTAACTTAACTTTCCAATATTAAATAGAACTCATAAACAAAACAAAAATCAAATAAGATATACATTCACAAACTTTGAAACATCATGCATATAAAATAACCAAATTAATATTAAATAAAATGGAGTAGAAACAACTTCACGATTTGGGAATAACCACAACAACATCACCATAAGCATGTTCATAATTGTATTGTTCATACTCATTATCTTTCAGGGGCCCACTCATCGTATAAAAATAGGTGGTTTGTCCTATGGGGACTATTGCCTTATAGAATGAGTCCACATTTGCATTTCTTATTCTTATGAACAAAACTTCTAAATATTCATCATTCAGGGCCTGTACAACTTATTATAGGTGTTAACCCAAACTCACAAAACACTTAGTGTTGTGAGATATAAAATATATAAATTTTAAATTGTAAAAATATATTTGTATTGGTCATAGGACATTATGCATAACAATCATACTTAGGCAACTTGATTTACGATCAAGTTATAAGACCTACAATTCTTAATAAATAACAATCATGTTATGAGATCGACCCTACATGATTTTTAAATATGTTTAGCTGATTTTGATGGCAGTCTTTTCTCGACAGGGTTATAAGCCCATTGCATTTTTTGTTGTGTTCTCTTTAATTTCATTTAGACTAGTTTTTTGAGGTTTTGCTTCATTCAGTGAACCTCACATCGATCTCAAAATTCTTGGGTTGCTCATCTAGTTACGACATAAATCTTCGCCTCACAGGCTTTCTCATTATCATATAGAGTACAATCTAAGCCCTAAATTTCTAATAAACTGTCACGATTAAACATTAAATAAATATCTTTTTTTCAAAACAGGTAAAACCCAACTATAGGATAGCTAACATGGCACTAAGATTCTCAATATCTTCAATATCTCCTACTTTTTCTTTCCTTGGGTTCCATCAATAACTATTCCACCATTGAGTCTTTTCAATTAAAAAATCCTGATAATTAATCATGAAAACCTGAACTTAGAAACTTTCTTGTAGATAAAATCTCAACTTTAATATAATTTTCTTAACTTTGGTTGCTTAAAATATAATTAATTATAAGAGCTTGCTCTTATATAAAACTTGTAACTAAAATTTAATATAAATCTTATATAGTCTTCGAATTAGAGATGAAAATGATTTGTCAGTTTTAATCTTTGACCATTGTATATATGCAAAAAATCTTAATTTAATTAATCAAACATCTCATAAAGTGATATTTCTATCTCTAGAAATAGTATATTACTTTTGATATTATGTTTGATTATTTAAATAATTAAATTGTGAATATGTATAGTTTTATAAGAATATTATATCTTGTCGAAAAAATAAAATCTCACAACCTTATATGTGACCTAAGCATTATAATGTATGCATGCATGAGAAAATGATTAATATGAGTTAATTATTAACAATATAGTGTGGGAAAAGAATACAATTTGAGTTAGATTGTGATTAAACAATATTCAAACTTTGATTGAATGTCACTGCTCGATACTTAGAATAGAAATTTTTTCCAACCATGATTGAAGCTTGTCAAATCATGTTCAAATTTTATTGAAATATTAATCGAATCCTGCTCAACTTTATTCCAATAATGTTCAAATCATATGTAATAATTTTTGCACCTAATTTGAATATTGAAAATTTATTCTAACTATGATTGTACCATTTTAAAAGCATATTTAAATTTTGCTCAAATCTTGTTCAAATATCTTTAGAATCATTTTATAATTTTAATCTTTCAAAATTTGATTGAACCCTTTTCAAACAAGATATTTGATCAATGCTAAAATTTAAATAAAAACTATTCATAATAGCTATGCGCTAACTAATGTCTTATTAGGTTTTGTGTTTAGGAGCTCAAAATTAAATAATCAAACGTATTGTATCACAAACCTTACAAAGCTTTGTAGAGACGGACAAAAACTTAAACAATAATCTAATCATTATGCTCGAATATCAACGCAATTAAGGGCACGTTTGGGGCAGCTTATAAGTGTGGCAGCGTTTTCAAAAATACTGCCTCACTGTTTGTTTCACATGTTTCAAATGATTATCCGAAAACCGCATTTTTTATTTTAGTAAGAAGCCCAGACGCGGGGTTATACCCACGATTGGCATTCGCTTTCTGCGTTCACTCCAATTTTTACCTCCCTGCCCAAATTAGCTCACGGAAGTCCTACCCTGCTTAACTCCAAACAGGGCCCAAGTAAGCGGCTGGATCACTGGTAAGCAGCTGGATCGCTGGTAGAGCCCCAAACAGGGCCCAAGTAAGCGGCTGGATCACTGGTTGAGCAGAGCCCCACATGCATTGTTGCTAATGCAAATTCCTTTGCCGCTGCCAAAGATTATGCTAAGTCACTTCCGTGGTCATTCGAGATCTTCAATCTCGTGACTACAGCTTTTCTCTGGGGGAAGTGATCCCTAAATATTTATGCTTATGTTTTACACTTTATATTTCTTCTCAATGATAATATTTCTATCTTTATAACGACACCAAAAATTTGATTATGAAGTAAATAAGAAATCAAATTTAATTATTTTTAATATGGGATTCAACAAGTAGACGTATCATTTATTAAGTAATATAAGACTTTCTAATTAACCCCCGAGATATCGAACTCACAGGGAAATGTTCTAAATATTTAAAGAAAGCAGAAAAACTATTTTTTACTTTTTAAAATGATTTTGTAAGTTATGTTTTATAATTAAAAATTTTAAATTATTTTTGCTAATATTTTAAAAAAAGTAAAGTAAGAAACTAAAATTAACAAGACTATTAAATGATATGAAAGCAAATGAGAAGAAAATATATTTTTCCTCTAACAATGAATCAGTAATAATTATGGAATTTCGTTGTGGAAGTATTTAAATGTGTTGTGTCAAATAGGAGCAGTTATATTCTTTACCCTTACTTTATTGTATAAAGAACATAGGTTAATATGATGTTTTGAAATCTTGAAGATGGGTTAGGCAGGAAAGATACTAGCTATCACTCTAGAATTACCTCTTTTCCCTCCACCAAGGGGCTAACATCTCACAACAAAACTTAAAGCATCAAACCAAATTGGGGGCTTTAGCCTGTCACACTAAAGCCCCCTAATTCTACACTCATTAAAAAGCATATCTCCCTATTTATTTGCACTAAACTATATGGACTACAAATCTCACCCATAAAATTTCATGTGATTCACTCCAATTGTTGTTTGAGACAATACCGCATTGGTTCTTACATGTTCTCACAACAAATTTTAACATCTCAATTGGCCAAATCAAGAGGTAAATAAAGTGCAACGTAGTAGAATCATCACAACTTCTTCCAACATTAAACATCTAAACTTTACACAACATCCTTCCATAATTTAATTATTTCATCATTTGAAAGCAAAAAGATAAAGAAAACTACTTAGAACACATGGAGAAAACATAAACACAATTTAATTTGAAGGTAGAAATCTTAGTGAAAACACAACAAGTCTTACTTTAAAACCCAATTTAAAAATAAAGATAAAAACTTATCTGAAAATCCTCTCCACAAGACTCTTGAAGTTCCTCTGAAACAAATTTCGTCGAAATCAGCTCTAAAATGATTAAATTAAGTGAAGCTTTAGGAAGATTATCACGACTTTAGGAGGTTGAAAGTGACAGTGGGGTAAAAAATTTCAATTTTTGGGATTTTAATGCCTGTAAACCAGTTTTCGTGTACCGGCACCTATGCACGAAAATTCGGCGCATAATCGCAAGTGCTGGTGCTTATACAACGCTTAGGTGCAACCTTAAAGATTTTTATGATTAATTAAATTGCACTAATATGCCTAATTAATCACCCTTAAACAATTTAAATAATTATTTCTACCTCATACACGCTTAAATAATCCAGAATCTCACTTAAATATCAATCGATTCACACAAATTTCACACACAAACAAATATTTCATTAAAATCAAAACACTTAATACAACTAAAAATTTTGATCCAAAATCCTTGGATGAAATTTTCTAAAGTACAAGTTCTTTACACATATACTAAACACAAAACCACATAATTAAGATGCAACACACTTAAAACACAATCACTAAACAAACATTACAACAATCATAAACATTAAACACTAAACAGAGATAACTAAATCACAAGGCCACACTAGAATTTAATTCCATTCTCCATTAAGTGGAATATGTCCTGAACAACCATTAGTTCAATTTGAACCATCTGGAATGTAAATCTGATAAAACGGGTGATGGTTGAAAACTCTCACATCTTCTTCTTCTAACATTTGTTCTTCAAATAAATCGCTTTATCCACATCTTCCACATGACTTTATGGTAATTGCATTTTGAGTTGCCATCCAATGTGTGCTAAATGTACTTTAGTTTCATTTACCTTTACTTTAATTGAAGCCACATCAACCTCGATCTTCGATATCCTTTCTGTGATTCCTTGAATACTAACGACTGGAAACCCATTGTATATCTCTTGTGCATTCTCACAAATGAACTTCTTCTTGTTGGCTTCTTCTTTCATCTTAACTTCGCTCTCCTAAGAAAACATTTTGGCTCTCAAAATTCTCTTCCTTAAGACTCAGAAGTGAAAATATTAACTGGGGCAAGTATCTTAATTCTGGGCCAATTATAGACTTGAGAAGTCTCATAAACCGACCCTAGACATGTTTTAATTCCTAAATAACTCCCAAAATCACTTACCCACTTAGGCTTCTAGAATCACATTTATCATATTTTTTATAACTATGGCGCCTAAGCGCCAACATCTGGCGCATAAGCGTCGGTGCTCATTTTAGCACATGTCTGCTAAACATCCAAATTTTCATTCTGACTCCTCTAAGTCATCGATTAAGTCCAATAAACACCACTATATCATAAAAACTTCAAAATACTACCACATCTTCTCAAATGAAACCAAACAAAACCAATTAAAATAAACTTAAAGCAAAGCACACCGATAAATATGGGTTGCCTCCCACAAAGCGTTTGGTTAACGTCTTCAGCGTGACATACCCAGAGCTTAGTCTGAGTGACCCAATATTAGATTATCATCAAATTTAGATTGATCGACTGAAAAATAGTGTTTTAGTCTATGATCGTTGACTTTGAATACTTTTTGAGTCTTAGGATATTTAATATCCACAGCTCCATATGAATAAACTTTCATCACAATAAATGGGCCCATCCACCTGAAATTAAGTTTTCTAGCAAATATTTTCAATCTAGCATTATATAACAAAACTTATTATCCTGACTCAAGATTTTTAGTAAGAAACTTCCTATCAAGCCATAACTTCATCTTTTCTTTATAAATCTTAACATTTTCATAAGATTCATTCCTTATTTCTTCAAGCTCATTTAATTGCAACAATCTCTTTTCATCAGCATCTTCTAAATTATAATTGAACGCTTTAATAGCCCAATATGTTTTATGCTCAAGTTCAACTGGTAATTGACAAGCTTTCCCAAAAATTAGCCTATATGAGGACATTCTTATAAGAGTTATGTATGTAGTCCTATAGGCCCACAAAGCATAATCCCATTTGTTTGACCAATCCTTCCTATTTGGATTAACAATCTTTTCCAATATTCTTTTAATTTCATGATTGGATAATTCAACCAAACCACTAGTTCGTGGATGATAAGCAGTGGCAATGTGATGATTAATATGATATTTCTTTACTAGCTTTTCCATAATCACTTTTCTAAAATGACTTCTCTCATCAGTTATGTTAACTCATGGTATTCCAAATCTATAAAATATATTATTTCTTAAAATTTACAACACTTTGAGCATCACATCAAGGTAAAGCAACAACTTCAATCCAATTGGATACATAGTCTACTGTTATCGAAATGTATATATTTCCAAAAGATGGTATAAATGGTCCCATGAAATCTAATCCCAAACGTCAAATATTTCAACTTCCAACATATAATTGAGAGGCATCTCATTTCTTCTAGAAATATTGTCTACACGTTGACATCGATCACAATTTTTAATATAAGCATTAACATCCTTAAAAATTGTAGGCCAATGACCCACTTTTTAATATGTATGCAATTTATGTTTATAGCAACGGCACCAAAAACTTGATCCCGCTTTAAATATAGATATATGTTTTAATGTATAATGTGGATTCTACGCAAGTATACGTATTGTATCAAGTAATACAGGGCTCTAGTGGAGTCCTGATTATCGATATCACAGGGAAGTTTTTAACAGATTTGTTATCAGCTAAATTTAAAGGAATTACTTACTAATAAAGTGAACAGAAATTCAAAGTAACTATAATAAACTAAAGTAAACTAATGCTTGAAATAAGTTGATTTAAATAATTTAGAAAAAGTATCCTTCTCCTTGTTTTAGAAAATTAAGTGAAATGATGAATTTTAAATAGAATTTTTAAAATTGTATTGTGACAAATAGGAGCATTCCTATTCTTTACCCTTTGGTCCAGGTGCAAAGAACATTGACTAATCCTATGTTTGATTACTGAATCTGCGGCTAGGCTGGGAGGATATTGGCTGCCACTTCAGAGCTCCCAAGTTCCCCTCACCTGAGGGCAAACATCTACACTTCAGCTCTCAAACAGTGGGACCGAATTGAGTATTTTAGTCTGTCACACTAAAATATCTAATTCTACGCCCGATAATTAATATTTCCCTATTTATTTGCACCCGCCTTCCAATGCTTTTGACTTCCCTGAATATTGGATGTAATTTTTACTATAGTTGATAATTCAACATATTTTAACTACTCAATTGGCCAGATTGAAAGTAAATTAAGTTTTAAGTAAAAATTATCACAATTTATTTATATTATATTAGGTGCTTCTATTTAATTTCATCAATCCGCATAATTTTCATAAACAAGGAGAAAGACTAAGAAAACTACTCAGAATGCATGGGAATAACACAAAGCATGGATTTCATTTAAAGTTAACAACAATAAACAAAGATACTTATCTTAATTTCCTCCCCAAGCAAACTCCTTGAAGTTCCTTTAATTTTTCCTTCTAGTATAACAAACAAAATAACACTCAATTAAACTAATAAACTCACTAAACACACTCAAACTAAATTAAACTCACACAAATGACACTTAAGACACTAGAAATGGACACACAGAAGACTCAAAAGACACACCAAGACATTAGAATTCGGCCTCTATTTATAGAGGTAGGCAAAGGTCCAAGGGGTGCTTAAACACCTCTTTAAAAAGTGTCCAGGTTCAATGTATATGCATTTTGAACTAGCTCGCCGTCGGCGGGAAACGACCTCGCCGTCGGCGGGGCTTATAGAAGGTCTTAAAACCGCGCGATCTCGCTGTCTGCGGGCTCGGGCTCGCTGTCGGCGATGTAGTTATAATTCCTTCAGAAATTTCTCCTCACGATCTCGTCGTCGGCGAAGTAGTTATATTTGCATGAATTTCCTCCTTCTTGATCCAAATTTGCTCCATTTCATGCTTTTTGCTTCTATCACTTATAAATCTTCATTCCTGCAATAAAATAAAGAAAATACCTTTCTTTAAAGTGCAATTTCATCAAAAATAGATATGAATTTCTTGATGTATTTTTCTGTGATCAAAATCCCCCAAACTTAATTATTACTAGTCCTCAAGTAATTTTAATACTAAATAAAAATAATGATTTCTATAATAGAATTTTTCAACTCAGATAATATATGAATTAAATTTAAATAACATTATAATAAAGTTAAATAGAAATATTTTTAAGTAATTAAATTAACTTTATAGAGATGAGATTATTTAGTTATCAGGTCTAAGATTTCTAGCCTTCTATTTAATTCAGGAATGACTATATTAAAAATTAATAAATTACTTAAGATATTTAGATGATAGGAAATATAAGAAAACTCTATTTAGTAAAATACTAATCCATATATATAAGTTTAGAAATATATTTAAGTTTTACCCTTTTAGGTTGAATCCATTGAAGCCAATTTTTGATAAGGCATATCCTCAAGCTTCTCCTCACTTATATTTTTCTTTTCTTTTCTTTTCTTTTCTTTTTCTTTTTCTTTTTTCTTTTTCAAGTGAGGATTACTGTATCAGAATAGCCTATTAATAATTTTGAACTTCAAGTTCTCTTCCTAAATTTGAAACTTAAAATATTTTTTTTTTGCTTATATATATTTCATAGCTTTTACTTTATTGAGTTTCTATCCTTTCTTTTTCACTTAAATACTTAAGAATTTTTAATTTCAAAATATAGTTTTCCTTACTTTTAAATAGTTTACTATATTCTTATTCCTTTTAACCAAATATCTTATTCCATTAATTAATTGAATTACTAGAAATATTTTCTTTAACTTTATATAATAATTAAATAAAGTAACTCATATTTATTGAATTGAAAATTACTATAGAAAATCATTTAATAATATTTTTTGAAAATAGAAATTGAGAACAATTTTAATAATTAAATTTGTATTTTTACCTTCCCCCAAACTTAAATTTATATATATATACTACATAGTGAAAAAGAGAAAGTATATAAATAAAATTCATCATACCTTTGGGCTTTAGGTATTTCTTTTCTTTGAAATTTTCGCAGGCTTTTTCATTACTTACAGAACCTGTATTGTTAGTATTCTTCCACATATAATATTTAAAAAGAAAGTGCAGGGATGGAAATTTTTAAAATAAGTATCAAACATAACAAAGAAAACTTAATTTGTTACTACACATGCATTTACAATTTAAACAATACATTAAAGAAAGACTAACATCCTATATATATAAAAATTTGCAACTAATTTAACACACATAAGAAATTTAACATCACTGCTCAAGCAAACAAACAACATATCAAGTCCAAAGTCCACAGAAAGTACTAAAATATTACACACAGAAATAATAAAGTTTGCAAAATAACAAATCTAAACAAACCAAACAAACTAAACAAAGACTCTAATCTTCTAAATTAAAATCCCAAACTATGTCGTCTCCCTGATCTTCAGGCTGAGAAGGCTGAGCAGGCTGGTACTGTGTATAACGGGGAAAGACAACATCTAAATCACCACTCCTATATCGACGCTCAGCTTCATGGTATTGTCGGCATATTTTTAGGTTGAGTGTGTTGTATTAATTTTTGAAAACGGGGTCGCCTAATAGGAATTGTGCGGCGAATTTTTAATTTAATTTAAATAAATAATTTGAAAAGTAGTATTTGATTTTTGAAAATAATTTTAAATTTGAAGGTCTTAAGATATGAAATCAAACCGATCTCACATCCTAATTAGTTTATATAAACGAGCACCGTACCACAAACCGTGTATCTATCCTAAGGATAGACACACTGCTTGATGGTGGGGCTCGATTAAATAAACTAGAAGATTTGTGACATCCGTTTGGTCGACGAACCAATTTTATAAGCCGACAAGTTCCCCTGCTTAATATGAAAGCATTAAACAGGGTTTATATTACCTGAGTTCTTGAAAATTCCCTATAAGGGCAAGCCCCTATAGTTAATTACATCTTAAGTGACGGGAATCACCTAAGAAAACTCTCGATAATAATCAATAATTCTGCTCTCAAGAATTTCAAAGTTTAAGGTTTTCAAATGATTGAATTTTGGAATTTCAATAGGGAATGGATAAAATTTGGAAGATTTTGTTTTTGGGAATTCTAAGGAAGAAAAGTAGGAGAAATTACAGATTCGAAGCAAACTTCGGTAATTTCCCAGCTATCCTATTGTTTGGCTTGAATTTAGGAAGATCCTAATATCTATTTAATGTTTTGATCTTGTCAATTTTAGTTAATTAGGACTTATATTTATATGATAGAATCATACAAATAGCCTGGAAGATGTGAGGGTTTATGTCGTATCGGACGACTACCTCGGAATCCTAAGACCAGTTAGGGCTTAATTTACAATGCAAATGCTTAACGAAGAGTTGAGGATTTATGTCGCACTAGGCAAACTACCTCGAAGTCCTATGGCTTGGTTATTTAATTCTAAGAAAGTTTTTGCCGAAGTAGACTCAGGTTTTGCTGATGACGATGGCCGTGCTGCCCACCATGCTCCGAACTCCTTGTTGGTGCGGAAGATTTAGTTATAGAAGATGAAAATCAAGAGATGAGAAGAGTGTTTTGGTTTAGAGAAATCTTAATTTCCAAGTATTTTTACGTTTTATTTAAAACAAATCTTAAAGTTGATTATAACAACACCGGTTAAGATCCCACGGTTCCATCCTTCCGGCATCGTTATTTTTATCGGATTCACTTAGTCCAGATGAATTTGCTAAACTCAACTAAATGAGTTCCACACTTTCATTTAGACCGTGGGAAATCCCGTTAGCAACACGTAGGTTACATCATCCGAGGTATTCCCGATCATCCAACAAGACGTTTTAATTTAGTTGTAATTATAGTTTTGCGTTCTGTTTGTGATTAAATTTTGAGTTTTTTATATTTTGAAATGTTGTGGCGGTGAATTTTATCTTGTAATGACTTTTAGTTTAGTTTTGGTTTCAGTTTTAAGGGCTACCCTAGAGGTGTGGGTTTTCATGCAACAGTTGTTTATCATGCAAGAAAAAGTAAGTGCGATGCAATTAAAGAAATTGTAATAATGTAAATTGCAATAAAATAAAAGCGTACCTGGAGGGTCTTCCCGTCATCCCAAGCTGCACTTAAAACACAATTAGAATATTTAAGCAAGTTCCTAGGTAAAGCTAAGAGAAGGGTTATGGTTTTCTACCAAATTCCTAATCCTATAGCTAGTCATTCCCTATGACGTCTAGGTTTTTGTTTTTTGGTTTGAGGACGATTTTCTTCATCAAAGAATAGTTAAGTTCAATTGTTCTTATGAACATCCTATCATATCGAGGAAGTGCTTAAGGCAAATCTTAAACATCTTTTCAATATTTCTAGGATTGTTTTAAGTCCAAATGAATTTAATTATACAAATGAATTAATCGTCGGGAATTCAATTTTTGTCGTTGTCTTGCTGAGTGAACTAGGACATTTGAATATCCTATAAGTGAAGTAGTATTTCATTTAATGTTCTGTTTAGGAGTTATGATAACCAAAGTTTTCGAGGGCAAATTGGTGTTCAAATGGTTTATGATTTAGTTTAACTTCGATTAGAGGGCTTAAATTTGGAATAGTGTTCGAGTTGCTTTATATTTAATTTCTTTATGTCTTAAGTGATGTTATTTAATTCAATTTAATTTTAATTTAATTTAATTTAATTTAATTAATTAATTTAACTTAATTGAATTTAATTTATTTATTTAATTTAATTTATTTGTTTAATTTAATTTAATTTAATTTAATTTATTTATTTAATTTAATTTAATTTAATTAATTTAATTTAATTTAATTTAATTTAATTCTTAATTTAATTTTAATTTATTTAATTTATTAATTTAATTTATTTTATTTTATTTTATTTTATTTTATTTAATTTAATTTTTAATATAATTTTAATTTAATTTAATTTATTTATTTATTTTAATTTTAATTTAATTTTTAATTTAATTTTATTTTTAATTTTAATTTAACTGAAAATTTAAAAAGAGTTTAATAATTTAACTTTTTAATTTAATTTAATTGATTAAGTCCTTTAACATTTTAAAACTTAAATTTGAATTATCATTTTTAATTAGGAATTAAATGTTATTGAGATGATTAATTTAGGGATTTTTTAGATTAAAGAATAAATCTTTTCCTAATAATATCCCTATTTTAGTAATTCCAATTTTATTATTCTTCCAAATTTAATCAATTATTTAATTAAGGTTTATTTCAATTATTTTAAATTGTTTAATGGGTTTCTACCTTTTAATTATTTAAATTTCAATCATCCAAATCAGATTAAAGTCAAATATTTTACTTGTTAATTTCATTAAACCTAAAGTTTTAATTAAGGGTTAAAATTTTAATTATCATTTTGCCCTTCAAGCTTAATAATTTCATAACTCACTAAATTGAGCTTAAATGAACTTGAAATTTTTATGTGACTTCACTCATATGTCAATAAAGACATGAGAGGAGAAAATGTGATTTTTATGTATTTAATTTATTTATATAATTATTTTTAGTGGAAAATAAAGATTTCCAAGGAAAATTTAATAATATGACCAAGGGAAAGTTTCTATCCTTAATAAAATTATGGGACATTCCTAATGACTAGAGGACCACTTGGACAAATTTTGGTGATTTTTTGAATTATATTATTTTTATTATAATTATTTTAAGTTTTGGAGTGTTAATTAATTTAAAAATAAAATAAAGGTTGAAAAATGAATTTTATATTTTTAAAAAATCTCTCTGATATCAAGGAAATCAGAGAATCAATTTTTGCAATTTTCTGATTTTTTTATGATTTATTATAATTATTTTAGTGAAAATACCAAAAAAATGTATTTTTTAATTTTTTAAATTACCTTAGGGCTTTAAAATTTTATATCTCATTAAATAGACCTAAGAAAAATATGGGGTTTGTTCCTAAGTGATTAAAATTCAAAATGTGACATTTTGGTGAATTTTATTATTTTTGTGATTTTTATTATTCTTTAATTATTAAAAATATTAAAATAATATTAAAAATCAACTTTTTTAGAAAATTGAAATTTTAATTTTCTTAAATTCCCCTAATATCAGAGAGGCTCCAAAACCAATTTGGTGAGTTTTTGAAAGGTATTTTGAAAGTTATGAATTTTTGAAATCTAAATTGATTAAATGGCTTAATCAACTTATTTAGTAGGGCTAACCAAGTCCAATTGACTTCAAATTTTTATGGTGTGTTCCTCTGATCCTAAAGGTCAGTGGAGAATTGATTTCAAGTCAATTTGATGTATGGTTAGCTCTAATTAATTAAGGATCTATTTTGGGTGTTTAAGTCAATTAGGGTTATTTCAAATGAATTAACTCAAAACATATTTTTCCTAGGGTCCTCTGATCATAAGAGACATCACCAAATTTTCCTAGAATTTATTTCACAGCATGCGAATTATTGGAATTAAAATACTCAAAACAACAACATGAGTTTGAAAAATTAATAACTCTTCATAGGGATCGCCTTTGACTTTGAAAAATTCAGGGAATGTTCCCAGATTCAGAGGCTTCAAAAGCCCTATGGTCTCATGCCATGGTGAATTTCCTATATGCATGGAGAATTAAAACAATGCAGACAGTAAATAAATTATTAAACATAAAATACTTGATGAAATTAAATGATTTCTTTTCCACATTATTCTCCTCTGTTCACTGAGCAAGAGGGTATTTTTATTTTATTTTTCTGATTTTCCTACACAAAGTTATGGATTTTTCAAGTTCTAGTAATTAAATAAATAAGAAAAATAGCCTAATTTCCTACTTATCCACGCGGCGCCCTGTCATCCTAGGCATCTCCGAACGGCCACGCGGCGCGCCCCCATTCGACGCCGCCTTCCGACTCAGCAACACTCGGCCCGCGGTTCACGTATCATCTCCTGGTCTGACGCCATTTGAGCCGTCCGTCCGCGCGTGTATTGAATGAACGACATCCGTTCATCGTCCCTAAGCCTCCTAGCCCGAGAACCGTCCATCTTCTAGGCCTAAGATCTCACTCGATACTTGACCAAATTTAACGTTCTTATGCTCTATGGATTCTTCTCGAGAAGACGAACATATCCATATGGTTTATGTGGCATGAAATTGACTCAATAAAAATGGAGAATGCTCAGAAGCTCGGGAAGAAGAATGAGGCCATACCTTTGCTCAGAGAAGTGTGGCTTCAATCCGAGGGTTGTTTCACTTTCGATTGGATCCCGACGAAGCTCCGGATGAAGTCTCCCGGTGCAGTGAATTTCTAGGTAGGATTTCGACCACGGCCGATCACAAAGCTTGGAGGCTGGAGCAAGCTGGGTGGCCTCGGAGATGGGGCTTTTGCTGGTGGACACCTTCTCTTGGTCCGGTGAAGGTGTAGGACCAATCAATTTGAAGATTGATCCACTGTGAAGAAGTGTCCTGGTTTTTGGGCTAAAGTTTGAGCTCAAAATTGAGCTCAGCTGGAGGGAATTGGGGCTGGAATTCAGTGGGGATCAAATGCTCTATGTATGGGGAATAGTCTGGAACAATTTTGGTAGAGTTTCCTTAAGGTTTTGGTTCAGCACCTCTCATGGCCGAGAAGGGGTGGTGTTTAAATAGGAGAGGGTAGAGGGCCTCTCAGGGAGAGTTAGGGCTTGGGATCAGCTGCTCTGGGCATGGGAAGAACAGCCACAATGGCCATCGGGGATGGGGCGGCTCGGCGAGTGAGAATTCCAAGTTTGGGCTCACATGTGAGCTCTCGGCCATGGATTTTTCCGGCGACCAAGGCGGCTGGCCGGCAGGCATGGGTCACCCTCAGGTCCAGGTGGGTCAGGGCTGGGGTTTAGTGCAGTCAATTGGGTCTTGCCATGTGTAAAGGGGATGGCTTGGAATGGAATGGGGAAGAGGCCATTTTGGCTTGGTTTGGGTCAACCCATCATTTTGGGCTTGGTTCACCCTTCAAGGTGGCTTTGGGTGTTGTGGGGAGTCACAAGGATCAGTTGGTTTGGCATGGAGAAGTCCTTATCCAAATATATTTGGATTAAATTTGGGTTAAGGTGAAACATGCTTAAGGTTAATGACTTTTAGGAGGTGCTTAAAGGACCTCCTCCTTTTGCCATTTAAGGAGAGTTGACAACTTAGAGATCCTCATGGCTTGCCAATGGCTTGCATGTCGCTTCATGGCTCCATGTGGCTTAGGAAAAGATTGGGTCAATTTCATAAAAAAAGGGATTTTGTGGATTTTGGCATTTTAATGGAAATTGTTATGGGGCTTGATTTGGAATTGTTTAATTGATGGGATTAGAACTTAGGGAATGGGTTTGATTAAGTAGATGGCAAATGGAAATGTCATGTGGGCTTTGGATGAATTTGGGCTTTTGAATTTGAAGGAAGTGGGCTTTTAGGAAGGTTTAAGGGAAATGGGCTTTTTGAATTTTAAAATGGACTTTAGGATGAAATTTTGGTAAAGGCTTGGGCCAAATAATTGTTGGGTTTAGCTCATAGATGTCTTGGAGCAAATTGGGAGTGATTTGGATTTGAATTGGGTTGAATTTGGGCTCCTTTGGTGAATGGGCCAATATAGGTCAAAGTGGGCTAACTTGGGCCAATGTTGGGCTAGGGTTGAAATTTATGTAAAATTAATGTTGGGAAATGTTTATGGGAGTGTTTCAAAGAGGTTTTGACTTTGGTTGGGCTTTGATTTTGGGGTTTGGGCTCATTTGGGTTAGGTTTGGGTTTAGGTCAAAATTGGGCTTATTGGTTTTGGGTTGAATTTAAGTGGGGTTTGGGTCTAAATGTTGGGCAAATCATGTTAGTGTTTTGTTTTTGGGGATGTTAAGGAAGATTTAGAAAAGATTTGGGGTTAATTGGAGTTGAATTGGGTGAGTTTGGGTTAGGTTTAGGTCATGGGTCCAAATTGGGCTTTAAGGCCAAAAGTGAAATTGGATCCAAATGTCAATCAAATTGGACTTGGATTTGGTCTAGATTGGTGTTGGGAATGTTGAATTGAAGTTTAGAATTGAATTGGACCAAAATTTGGGTCAATTGGGTAGGTTTGGTTTGACATTGGGTTCACTTTGGGTTAAAAGGTCAAATTGGGGGTTTTGATAAAAGTGGGGTAAATTGACAAAATTGGGCCATGGTGTAGTTGAACAAAATGAAATTGGGAATATTTGGGATTTTTTGGAATTTTCTGGGAATTTTCTGAATTTCTGGATTTTTGGGTTAATAGGGGTATTTTGGGTATTTGGAGGGTATTGAGAGGTATTTTTGGAATTTTTGGTATTTTTGAGTATGGATGGTCAATTTGAGTAATGAGAAATGTTTAGAAATTGGTTTTGAGAAATTTTGGGTGATTTGGAAATTTTTGAGAAATTTCAAGGGTTTGGGGTAGGCTAGGCGGGTGTAGGGTCCCGGGGGTAAAAAATTGAAAATTTGGGAAATTGAAGATTGGGTGAATGTAAGTGGAATAAAATCATTTTGCTTGAGCCATGAAGCCATATCAAGTCCACATGAGCCATGAAGGGACTCATTTGAGGCATTCACTATGTTGTTCCCAACCCTCTTAGTCAAGGGCTTAGGGGTTAAGGACCATCCATGTGAATCACCTACATGAGTCAGGAGGTCAAGTTAGGTATAGGTGTGGTTTTAGGAGGTGTGTGAAAGTGTAGTGTATAAATGTAGTGTGTGTGTGAGTCAGCCCCTTCACCAGACCAGGCCACCCAGGGTAGTCCTAAGGCCAAAGAGTCCTATAGGAACTCATCCTTTAAACTTCCACATTTGATTTCAACCCTCTAGGAGATTAGGGGTCTACAGTCAAGTTTGTGGAGTTTACAGGGAGTTAAGAAGTGGTTTAAATTTCTAAAAGGTGGGTCCCAATTCTAGTCCTCTAAGATAGTCAAAGGAAAAGCCTAAGGCTAGATCCTAAGTATTAAAAAGAAGAAGAGAAGACCTCATCAAAATTGAGGTCAACAAATGGACCCCCAATAGGTGTGGTGAGCTGACGGAGCACACCGCGCGTATTGGCATTGACCAAAAAGATCAACAAAACCAACACAGATGTCTAAGAGACAAACTTAGGACAAAGTAGAAGAATTTCTGCTAGGGAGTGTCAAGTACATCTCTGAGACTGGAGATTCCTGAACTCTCGCTGGGGAAAGGGAAAGGAGGTAAATCCCAAATCACATGACCTGGGGGATTTTCAATTTAGATTTTATTTTGTTTCAATTTAAGTTTTGATGTGTGAGCTTAGATTTTAGTTTTGAGTTTTAATTTAGATTGAAGTTTTGTTAAGATCAATTTGAAGGGATTTTGATTTGAAAATGGAATTTTGAGATTTTGGATGTAACATCTTCAACCTCAAAAGAAAATTGAATTGATTGGATTGAATCATTGCAATGAGGAGAAATCTCAGAGCAATGCGGTATCGGATGTAAAATCCTTAACCTCAAGAGTTTGAATTTGGTGTATTTCATTGCAATAGGGAAGGAATCCTAAAGCAATGCAGTCTCGGATGTAAAATCCTCAACTCCAAGAAATTTAAATTTGATGTATTTCATTGCAATAGGGAAAGAATCCTAAAGCAATGCAGCCTCGGATGTAAAATCCTCAACCCCAAGAATTTGATTTTGATGTATTTCATTGCAATAGGGGAAAGAATCTAAAGCAATGCAGTCTCGGATGTAAAATCCTCAACTCCAAGAATTTGATTTTGATGTATTTCATTGCAATAGGGAAAGGATCCTAAAGCAATGCAGTTTCGGATGTAAAATCCTCAACTCCAAAAGTTTGATTTTGATGTATTTCATTGCGATAGGGAAAGGATCCTAAAGCAATGCAGTCTCGGATGTAAAATCCTCAACTCCAAGAATTTGATTTTTTGATATATTTCATTGCAATAAGGAAAGGATCCTAAAGCAATGCAGTTTCGGATGTAAAATCCTCAACTCCAAAAGTTTGAATTTTGATGTATTTCATTGTAATAGGGAAAGAATCCTAAAGCAATGCAGTTTCGGATGTAAAATCCTCAACCCCAAAAGTTTGAATTTGATGTATTTCATTGCGATAGGGAAAGGATCCTAAAGCAATGCAGTCTCGGATGTAAAATCCTCAACTCCAAAAAGTTTGATTTTGAATAGTCATTGACTTTGCAAAGGTTTGTAGTGTCGATTTGAAAAGTGTGGAATTTTGGTGTTTCGAGAATTTCATGAAAGTTGTAAAAGACTTTCATGGAAGGAAATAGATTAGGAGGGAATATGTAGATGCTACATGTCCCATTCAAAAGAGTTGATCGGAAGTCACTGATTTGGATTGGATATAATTCCTCACCATCAGATTCGATCCGTGTCAATGGAATCAACAGCTTCCATCCCAGATAAGGGAAAGAGTAGAACGGATTGGATTTCAGATTTGGGAGATTGAATTTGAATTTTCGATTGAGATTTGATTTGAGATCTGGAAGATCGAATTTGAGATTTGATTGAGATTTGGAATCTGGAAAGATTGAATTTGAATTTGATTGAGATTTGGAATCTGGAAAGATTGAATTTGAATTTGATTGAGATTTGGAATCTAGAAGATCGAATTTGAGATTTGATTGAGATTTGGAATCTGGAAAGATTGAATTTGAATTTGATTGAGATTTGATTTGGAATTTGATTGAAATTTGAATTTGATTGAGATTTGGAATCTGGAAGATCAAATTTGAGATTTGATTGAGATTTGGAATCTGGAAAGATAGAATTTGAATTTGATTGAGATTTGGAATCTGGAAAGATTGAATTTGAATTTTGATTTAAAATTTGTGCTCATTTTGTTTGTCCATTAACAATTCAAATTTATTTTATCGTTTATTTAATATTCATGTAAATTTGGTGTTCATCATTTTTAGATTTTTAAGGAAAGTTTCCTTTTATTCTTTTTTTTTATTTCTTTTCTGTTCTTTGTTCGAAGTTCATTTAACTTTAATGGCGTTTCCCGATCAATTTGCACAAAAGAGGTGAAGGCCAAAAAAAACAATGTGACATGGTCACTTTCATTCCAATCATGTCGAAGATACATCATACAAATTAACTCGGAATACATCTCATACAATCCATGTAGACTCAAAACGGACTATGTATGATCTTCGTCGATCCATCCAAAGAAGCATCTCGTCAAAAAAAAATCCATGTCCGAATAGTGGGGTACATGGTCGATAACATCACCTTCCAAGCCATCCTTGGCAAGGATGTCGTATGGATGTACATTGGAGGTGTGATATTTTCCATGTAGCTCGCAGCTCGTAAGGCCGGAGGCTCTCTAGCTCCGGGTCCGGTCGGAAATGGTAAGGTGTCTTCCCGTCGTCCATCCTCCCGAAAGTAACCGAGATCCGCTTCACTCGGTACTCCCGGTATGCAATGCTTAGCGATATCCGCTCCGTTGCCCTTCGCATCATGACGGAACCTACCGGTAAAGGTATCTTCACCGGCCCTCGAACTCACCTGGGCTCTGCTATCCGGAGGTCGGATCCGAACATGATGTTACACTCGTTCGGGAAAGAGACCGTGCGAAAGGTCCGACAAAGTCGTGGTGATCTATGTGTGGGGGTATGCGGTCACCCCGCTTGTAGATGTTAATAATGTAGCTATTGGGTATGCGATCCGCTGGCGGTACCCTCCATGTTATCAATCTCTTTACCATTCTCTTGATGACTAATGGCATCGGATCCACTTGCCCATGACGGAGTATTCCCGGTGGGTTTCCCTTTCGTCTTCCGCAAAGTTGTAACGACATCCGCATTGTATTGTAATTCTTCCTTTCCCTGGCATCCATCTCCGGGGTTCTGAGTAGGTGTTTTCTCTTAGGCGGCCCGCTCGGCCCATTCTTTTCAAATCCCGGATGAAATCCACGATTTTTTGTTGTTCATACTCTGAGAATACGTCTGTATGTAGCTCGAGGCCCTCTAGTATATTGATCCTTCTGCCTCTGATTCTCTCAAAGTATTCAAAGGTTTTCTTTTCAACATTCTGCATTCTTTCCAGCTCGTACTCGGAATAATCCGCAAATGGTGAGGCTCAGTGACATATTGTGGGATATACAGCTCAATCCCTTCACGTTCTGCTGCATACCTCGGCTCCTCGGGGATGATGTCCGTCGGGACATCCCCCGGGGTTGCTTCCGCAACAAGGTCATGCATCACTGGTGGTTCTATCTGGTAACGTGGTAGTCTTCTTTCTTCCGATCTTCGTGAGATTTCCCTGGTCCTTTCCGTTATCCTAGGAGCTGGCCTCCTTTCTTCAGGTTCCTGGTGAACCGGTGTCCTTGAAGTGTATGTGCTGGCGGTGGCAACTGTCTCGTCGCGCTGGTCCGCTGCTAGTTTGGTTAACATCTTACGGATACGGCGATTCTTATTTCTTCGTTGCATTGTTGTGAGAGTAGCTCTTCGAACTTCTTGAATCTCTGTGGGCGCGGCGCTGACAAGCCTGCCCTCTGCTGTAGCGACTACAGACTTCATTTTCTTATCTTCTTCAGTGTTTACCTTTCTTTTCTTGCTACTGGATTGGCGGCTTGGGCCACCCACTTTCATCACTGTCTGCCCGGGCAGTTCTTCTCGGTCAACTGGGACCCGGTCACTTTCCTCGTATCGTAGGCTCGTCGGTGCGAAATCCGAGTCAATCTCGATCATCGCTCCATCTTTCACCCTCTTTTCATCGAGTGCAAGGCTTACGCCATTTCTAAAGTTCGGGACCAACCGCCCGCTCGACATTTCCCCGTGAAAAGACAAGGAAAAGGATCGGGGGTCAGTACTAAGAACAAGAACATTAAGAAAATGTTTACTAAAGACAGTTTTTTTTTATTACTCTTATATTTCAAAACTTAACAGGAATGAAGTGGGATAAGATCAGGAAAGAGGTTTTGATTTGGAAAAGAAAACAAGGAAAACTTAATTATCATGATTTTATTTATTTTAGCACATTTTATTATTTTTGGGTTCGGACCCGATCATAAGTAATTACTTCGCCCGTGTTTCTTGGGGATGAAGAATTCATTCCTTCGAAACATCGAGTAGCGTAATACTTTTTAAGTATCGTCTGTTGATTGGAAGCATATGTCGTTCTCCTTGGCAATTCACTAGCTGGTAAGAGCCTGCTGAGTATACTGCTTCAACCACAAACGGTCCTTCCCAAGTGGGTTCAAATTTTCCTCCTATCTTGCGGTGTGCAAGGATAGGTCTTTTGAGAACGAGAACTAAGTCACCAACTTTGAAGGTTCTTGGGCGGACCAGCTTGTTATAGGCTTGAACCATCTTAGCTTGGTATAATTCTAAATTCTGCTGCGCTGCAAGTCTTTTCCCTTCCAGGCTTTCTAATTCCTCTAGTCGTAATTTGGCATTCTCTTCTCGTCGTGATTTTGTTTGCAACTCGCGATTCCGAGTGAAGGAAGCTCGAACCTCTAAAGGTAACATCGCCTCGGACCCGTACACCAGAGCGTAAGGTGTAGCTTGAGTAGGAGTTCTGAAGGTTGTCCGGTAGGCCCATAAAGCTTCTAACAACTTCTCGTGCCAATTTCTCTTATTATCGTCCAAAGTTTTCTTTAAGATTTGAACGAGAGTTTTATTAAAAGCCTCGACTGAGCCGTTTGCTCTTAGGTAGTAAATTGTTGAGTATCGCCAGTCGATTCCGTGTCTCCTGGCAAAATTGTTAATTTGCGTGCTTCTGAATGCTGACCCATTATCCGAGATAATCCTGCGCGGCACTCCGAAATGGTAAACAACTTGGTTCTTGAAAAACTGTAGCACGTGGTGTGCTTTCACTTCTCTGAGTGAAACTGTCTCTGCCCACTTGGAGAAGTAATCTGTAGCCGCAAGAATGAAGCGATGTCCTTTTGAAGATGGTGGTTCTATTGGACCCACTATATATGTGCCCCAACATTCAAATGGCCACGATGCAATTGTCGGATGTAACACATTTGGAGGTTGGTGTAGAACTACTCCGTGCACTTGGCATTGGTGACAGCTCTTAGCGATTTTCATGCAGTCGGTCATCATCGAGGGCCAGTAGTACCCTAGTCTTTTAATTTTCATCTTCATTTTCGGACCCGATTGGTGAGCTCCACAGAGTCCTGAATGCACCTCTTTAACGATTTCACGGGCCTCGGACCTGCTTAGGCACCTTAGCCACATTTGATCAAAAGACCTTCTGTATAACGTGTTGTTTATTAATGCGTAGGACAGAGTTCTTTTCTTGATCTGATGGGCTAGCGACCTATCATCTGGTAGCTTTCCTGTTTGTAGGTAGTCTATTAATGGCTGTCGCCAATCTTCTGTGTTTTCTGTCATCGTTGCAACCGATTCTTCTTCTTTTTTCGATTTGTGTATTGTGTCTATGTCAAGTCGTAACGGACTCGACGTCCGTGAACTGACACTTCCACTGACTCATCTTGCAAACAGGCAAATTCTTTGGCGAGGCGAGCTAACGCATCTACTAAAGCATTTTCTTTTCTGGGAATTTTGTAGATTGTCACATTCAGAATTTTTTTCAACAGTCGTATGGCATACTGGAAGTATTGCTCAAGTCTTGGCTTTAAAATTATGTACTGTCCGGCGATCTGTTGAATGATCAATTGCGAATCCCCGTAGATGTTGATGTCTGTTATCCCCATTTGAATTGTTAATTCCTGTCCTGTTATGAGGGCTTCGTATTCTGCTTCGTTGTTCGTACACGGCTCTGTCAGGTGGTAGGAGTATCTTAACATCCCCGCTCCGGTGTTATAAAGATTAGCCCGATTACTGCCTTACCGGGCACTATCACTTGTGATTCTTCGTCTTTGTGTGCTTGAAGATGCTCCGTCGAAATATAATTCCCAACGTCGATCATCGGGGTCTTCTAGGCTCATTATTTGTTCATCCGGCAAATCGTCATTGAGAGGAGATTCCGCCGGCAAAGGGTGTCTTGCGAGGAAGTCCGCTAAGACTTGTCCCTTTACGGCACGAAGAGACACGAAAGTTATATCGAATTGCAATAATATCATTGACCATCCGGCAAGTCCGCCGGAAAGTGTTGGACGAGTCATGAAGTATTGCAATGGATTAAATTTCGAGATCGAGTTGACCTTATGAGAAAGCATGTAGTGCCTGAGCTTTTGGGCGGCGAAGATCAGGGCCAAACAATGCTTTTCAATTGCGGGATACCTTATTTCCGTCGGAAGTAAACGATGGCTTAAGTAGTAAAGAGCATTTTCTTTACCCTCATCATTGACCTGGGCTAACAGGGCTCCGAGAGAGTCGTCTAAAGCCGCGGTATAAAGTATCGCCGTCTACCCGAGGCTCGGGGCTGCTAAGACGGGAGGTGTCATTAAATATTGTTTAATGTCCTCGAAGGCCTTCTGGCATTTCTCTTCCCAAATAAATTTGGCGTCCTTTTTAACTAGTGCCGAGAAAGGCTGACACCTACCGACAAGTTTGAGATAAAGCTTCGAAGATATGCCGACTTCCCTTGAAAAGATCGTAGTTGTTTTAAGGTTTTGGGAGGCGGCATTTCTAAGATAGCTTTAATCTTTTCCGGGTCGATTTCGATTCCACGATGTCGGACAACGAATCCTAAGAATTTCCGGAGGTGACGCCGAAGGCGCATTTTAAGGGATTCATCTTAAGGTTAAATTGTCTTAATCGTTCGAAAACAATTCTCAAATCATACGAGTGATTTTCCTTTACTTTGCTTTTGATGACCACATCGTCCACGTAGCATTCGACTTGATTGTGGATGAGATCATCAAAAATTCTTGTCATCGCTCTCTGGTATGTTGCTCCTGCGTTCTTCGGTCCGAATGGCATCACTGTGTAGCAATATACTCCGATCGGCGTTCTGAATGCTGTAAGCTTTTCATCTTCTGGAGCCATTTTTATCTGGTTGTATCCTGAAGAACTATCCATGAATGAGAATATTTCATGCGTTGAAGCAATGTCGATCATTAATTCTGGGATTGTTAGAGGGAATTCGTCTTTTGGACATGCCTTGTTTAAATCTCTGAAGTCTACACAAATTCTGATCAGACCATTCTTCTTTCTAACTGGCACTACATTGGCTAGCCAAGTTGGGTATTGTTCTTCACGGACAAATTTGGCGTCTATCAGCTTTTTAACTTCAGCTATGACTTGTTGTTCGATTTCTAGACGCATTCTTCCGGGACCTTGTCTGACGGGACGAAGTAGGATCCACTCCTAGCTTATGGAATGCGACCTCCGGAGCTAATCATGGCATCTCATCGTAGTTCCAAGCAAAACAGTCTTTAAATTCCATTAATAACTTGATTATTTCTTCGGAGTCTTCTTTATTGAGTAAGGAGCTAACAAAGGTAGGTCTAGGTTCTTCGCTAGTACCTAAGTTAACTTCCGTTAACTCATCTATTGTAGATTTAATTTCTTCTTCGAATTCGGTGGAGCGTCTCCAATTTGTAAATCTTCAAATTCTTCCGTAGTTTCCATGCGGTTTTCATTAGGCTAGCAAGTGACAACCAAGCAAAATTCGGTATCGTCAGCCGATCCTACGTGCCGAATCCGAGACCATGCTTTGAATTGGGTGGACGACCGGAGTTATTCCATAATTTTTCAAAATGTTGTGATTGGCCTTTTGTCCATTGTCGAGGTAAGAAACCACGCTGAATTAAATTTTGAACACGGGGAGAGTACCACTCAAAAGGTAATTCCATTAATTCGATGAAGTGACATCTTCAAATTGTACATTATTCTCAGTTTTGGAGGAAGTAGCACCATGGTAGAATTTGATTGGCTTTGCACCGCCGCTACGTACCTCTTTGACCACCATACCCTCGATCTTATTAGAATGGATCGGGGTTAGGGTCATAGTATGTACATAGTGGTTAATCTTCTCGTACATCGATTTATAATCTTCGTTCTTCTCATCTTCGAGAGAGATCTTGAATTGCGGTTTTTTCCGACTTATAGTCGCTGCGGTCTTTGATGCACTGTTCCCCTCCATCGTAGTATTTGATGCACTGATGTAGAGATGATGATACCATCCTGTTTTCATGTATCCATGGTCGGCCCAGTAGAGCGTTGAACGACGTTTCTGAATCAATTATGTGAAATTTTGCGGTTGTCTTTGCTAAGTCACCGGTCTTCATTAGTAGTGTTATTGACCCGAGGGCTCTTTCTCCTTTTTGGTTGAATCCTCTTAATAACATTTTGTCTGCTTCGAGCTCGCGAGCATCAATTTCCAAATATGCTAGCGTTCGAAGATTCATTATATTGATTGATGCTCCTGGATCCACCAATACTCCGGAGAGCGTAAACTTCCCAATTGTAACTCGAAATGTACAACGGTCGGTTGTGGTCTCGTCGTCCTAAGCGGTAGGTCATTGTCCGTGAAGGTAACACCTCGTTGTTCCTTTAACGAACAAACCTCATCTAAGGAATCTCCGACCATTTGAGCTAAGCAAAATTCCGGATCAAGTAAGGCCTTGATCGAGCTTCTCTCATCTCCTTTGATAAGTGAGGGCGTCGTAGATGCTCAGTTTGGCCGGTAGTTTCCTAAGATGGGCTAGTACGTTGTAGTCCACTTTATTTCCATCTGTCTCGGCTTCTTCCCGAATGGGTATTTCTTCTGCCGGAGCTGGTTCTTCTTGAACAACCACCTGCTTTCCTTTATCCTTTGGACTCATTCTCGGAGGTAGAACTCTTCCACTTCTTAAGTTAACTTCTGTAATTTCTTCTGACTCTAGTATTGAGTTTGCTGGTGTTTCTTCCTGAATCGGAATGACAGGTTCTTCCGTATTAACTTCAGAGTCTGAAGGCTCTAATTCTATTGTGACTGGAGCTCCTCGAAACTCGCACATAGATTCGTTGCTTGTTGAACTCTCGTAGCCTCCTTGATGGATGTCTTCTTCGTCATTGCGATCGTCGAGATTGTGTATGATTTGAGAATTGTCGCTTGTATCGAAATCGATGTCCGGATTGTCGCTAGTTACGTAATCGTTAGAAACAGTCAAAACGTAGCCAACGCCATAATCCTTATCATTATAAGATCCCACCGGAGTGAGCGAGATAATCATACGAGTCGGAGGTTCGAAAGATTTCTCCCCCGAATCCGAAACAACTATCCTAGGATAAGCAGCCCCTAGTCTAGCCTTAGGAGCCTCGGTCCTCTCTTCTTCGTCGATTTTCTTCTTCTCTTCAATCGTCTCCTGTTGAGGTGGTTCTTCTATCGCAAGTGATAGTGCCGACTTGACAGGTTTCGAACTTTGAATTGCAGCTCGCACCGAAGCGGTTTGGATGCTGTCTAAAATCTTTTTCGAAGATCTCGTCCAAGTGGTAGTCCACCCATCATCAGTTGTGTAGGGATTTATCGGAACGATGGGATCAGTCGAGACAACATTGACGGAACCTCCTTTCTGGGGTTCCTTCATGTACTCCTTTGGGATTGTTATATTCCCTTTCCGAAGGTTGTCATTGAGCCAACTTTTGAAGGTAATGCAATCTTCTATCTTGTGTTCAAGCATCCGGTGGTAGGGGCAAAAGTTGGGATCACCTTTCTTGTTGACTTCTTCTGGTCTTTTAGGCTCTGGCAGCTGAAAATCTAGAGTCTTCATCAGACTACGGAACATTTTCAGCACTGCTTCATTCTTGAATGGATATTCCCTGCTCATAAGCTCCCTTAATGTACGTTGTGGACGAGGCGGTTGTTCATATTGTGGAGATGACTGATAGCTGGGTCGGGGTTGTTGATAATTCTGGTGAGGTTGCTGCGGCCGTTCTGACGATATTTGTATCGGTTGTTTGCCTTTGTCGACTGCTGCAACAATCCCGGATTTCTTTTCAAAAGTCTTCACGGGCTTTTGCTTGTCCGTCTTGTCGGCGAAACTTAATTGCTTCGCCTCCTCTTGCGAGCTTCCGGCCTTGCTTAACAACTTCTCGAAAGTCTTAATAGTGAATCCTTTGAGGAGAAGTGCTATCGGGCCGTGAATGCTTTTAAGTAAGATGCCGATCGCATCTTTGTTCTTGTAGTTGTGGTTCACATTTCATACTTAGATTCCTCCATCGAAGTATGTAATCCACCAAAGTTTCGTTCGGCTTCGCTTCTCTACCACTAAATCACCTATAGTGATGTGGTGTCGAGCTCCGACAAATCGCTTGATGAAAATGTTTTCTAGTTCTGAGAACGTCTTCACTGAACCATTCAGTAATTCTGCATACCAATCAAAGGCGATCCCTGACAGGCTGCTGACGAACTGTCGGAAGAGTAATGCATCGCTCCCACCGGCATTGCAATAACTGGCACGAAAGTGTGCAACATGCTGTCGGGGGTTCCCGATTCCATCGAAGGTCTTGAACAGAGGTGGTACGAAGCCTTTTGGGTATTGGACAGTGTCGAATTCTTCCGAGTAAGGTCTACCCGTCCGAATGGATGTCCCGCTCTTTGATTGTGCTAAGGCTTCTCGCACTTTGTTGTTCCACCAAGCTCTTGATATCCTTTTACGGAATCATACTTTGTGTTGTATCTTTCTTTAGGTGATCATCCCGTTGACGGATGTAATCTCCTTTCCTCCGTCTACGATGTGAATGACCTACGGGGCGTCTCTCTTTGGGGTTGCACTTGACTGCGGAGAGTGGCTAGGGCTACGGCCATCTCTTCCATCCTCTTCGCCATTTGAGGTACATCGTATCGTCTTTCTCTTGAAGCTGTCTTCTCATCACTTCCGGCTCCTCTCTTTCTGCGGCTGCAGGAGCACCTTGTGAAGCCGACGAAGCTCGTGTTTTGACCATGTTGATTTCTGCATACTCATCATCCATGAATTCCGATGAATCAATCTCATCTCCGAATTTCTCTTCTCTTTCTTTTGCTAGTCGTCGAATATCAGTCCTCAACTTTTCTATAGCCTCCTCTAGCGGTCTTTTCTGTGCATCCTCGCAGTTGTCGTGTGATAGCTGTCGGGTTCCCTTCTCACGAGTCCCTTTCTTGCGGTGGCGCTTTCCTCGGATTCAAGTCTCTCGACGAGACTTTCCTTCTCGAGCTGTTGTTTCGATCTCGGTTGTCCAGTGAGTGGGACGCCATACCATCCTTCTAGCGGCGAAGGTCTAGGACCGGATGGTCCGTCGGCCAAATGTTGGAAGGTGGTCTCCTCCCTAATCTGCGACCACCGAAACAACGATAGGCGGACTAGCCTTCATCCTTTTACTCGGCTTTTCACGTAACGATGGCGGGTTCTACTCGTGGCCCAAGACGGGATTTGAGCGGCACCCGCCCTATCCTTCTTAGAATCTCCGATACGGGGCATTTCTCTTTCTTTGCTAGTTTCTCGATCACGGTACGTAGTCGGGCAAATGGCGTGATCCTAGCCCTTTTCTTTACGTTGTCGTCGTAGTATCTTCGGTCGAGGTAATGTAGAAACAATCCTGCAGACATTTTCCTCGTCGGCCGCGGCGGAAAGGGGATGGAATCTACTTCCTTCCAAAAAGGGTGTATCTTCGAGCAATTGTATGTATTCGGGTAGTGGTGTGTACTCGGGGATTTACGGGATTTCCTCCGGGAAAGCAACTTCGGCGGCTACGGCCTTCACGGGAATCTTCCTACTACGTTCCTTCTTTGGGTCCGTGTTAGTGATGGAATTCTTGAGCTGGACCCGATTTCAAAACGAGAGGGTCTCACGGGAAAGTCCGTACCCTCCACGGTAGCGGGTTCACCATAGTTCTGGATTTCCTTCCCCTTTAATCTAGCGGAAGCCGGGGTAGGTGCAGAGACAACTAGACCAGTGGGGGTAGAAAGAACAGTCCTCCTGCGGACAGCAGTACTCCTCTCAGTCGGGATCTTTTGCAGGGGAGGAAACTCTTGGTTTGACCTAAGGTTAAACTCGATCAGCGGCTTCTTAGCTTCAGATACTTTGTTTGTCAACGTGAAAAGGGAAACGTCGGTGATCTTGACATTTGTGTTCTCGAATCCTTGTCCAAACCGGATGATCCCATTGTCGGGCAGCTCATCCTTGTAAACGGCGAAGTCCGGTCCTATTGGTGAAGGAGAAAATCAGCTTTGGGGCTTCCATTTCGCGGGGCGATTCGATTGTCGATCCCGAGTTATGCTTCTTCTCATCGGGATGAAAAGAAAGGCATCGAAAAGAGTCCGAACACATTCTTGTTCATGTATTTATAAGAAGGAGTTATTTGTTAAAAGAGTCATTCATTAAAGGGTTTGTTTATTTAGAATGGAATGTTCAAAGGTGTAGAGAATGTAAGGAATCCGATTCAGAGTTGGAAAGGAAAAGAAAGTCTTATGCAAGACTTCTCGACTCGAAGGATTACTCCTAGACTAACACCTATTGTGGGTCCGCCCCACCTCGAAATGAGGTAAAAGGATCTCGGAACCTCTCGTTTAGGGGTGTCTAAACAGTGGCTCCTAAATCCGAGAGAATGTTGGCTACACTTGTTCAAGGTAGAAATGAACATAGTACTCCAACGGAAAGAAGGGTAGTTTGATCCACTAGGAATATGGATACACTACCGATTTTTGAAAGCAGAATTGTCTGATTAAAAATGGAGAGAGGAATAGTCCCCAGCGGAGTCGCCAGAAGTTGTCGGCATATTTTTAGGTTGAGTGTGTTGTATTAATTTTTGAAAACGGGGTCGCCTAACAGGAATTGTGCGGTGAATTTTTAATTTAATTTAAATAAATAATTTGAAAAGTAGTATTTGATTTTTGAAAATAATTTTAAATTTGAAGGTCTTAAGATATGAAATCAAACCGATTTCACATCCCAATTAGTTTATATAAACGAGCACCGTACCACAAACCGTGTATCTATCCTAAGGATAGACACACTGTTTGATGGTGGGGCTCGATTAAATAAACTAGAAGATTTGTGACATCCGTTTGGTCTGCGAACCAATTTTATAAGCCGACAAGTTCCCCTGCTTAATATGAAAGCATTAAACAGGGTTTATATTACCTGGGTTCTTGAAAATTCCCTATAAGGGCAAGCCCCTATAGTTAATTACATCTTAAGTGACGGGAATCACCTAAGAAAACTCTCGATAATAATCAATAATTCTGCTCTCAAGAATTTCAAATTTTAAGGTTTTCAAAGGATTGAATTTTGGAATTTCAATAGGGAACGGATCAAATTTGGAAGATTTTTTTTTTGGGAATTCAAAGGAAGAAAAGTAGGAAAAATTACAGATTCGAAGCGAACTTCGGTAATTTCCCGGCTATCCTATAGTTTGGCTTGAATTTAGGAAGATCCTAATATCTATTTAATGTTTTGATCTTGTCAATTTTAGTTAATTAGGACTTATATTTATATGATAGAATCATACAAATAGCCTGGAAGATGTGAGAGTTTATGTCGTATCGGACGACTACCTCGGAATCCTAAGACCAGTTAGGGCTTAATTTACAATGCAAATACCTAACGAAGAGTTGAGGATTTATGTCGCACTAGGCAAACTACCTCGAAGTCCTATGGCTTGGTTATTTAATTCTAAGAAAGTTTTGCGAAGTAGACTCGAGTTTTGCTTGATGACGATGGTCATGCTTGCCCACCATGCTCCGAACTCCTTGTTGTTGCGGAAGATTTAGTTATAGAAGATGAAAATCAAGAGATGAGAAAAGTGTTTTGGTTTAGAGAAATCTTAATTTCCAAGTATTTTTACGTTTTATTTAAAACAAATCTTAAAGTTGATTATAACAACACCGGTTAAGATCCCACGGTTCCATCCTTCGGCATCGTTATTTTTATCGGATTCACTTAGTCCAGATGAATTTGCTAAACTCAACTAAATGAGTTCCACACTTTCATTTAGACCGTGGGAAATCCCGTTAGCAACATGTAGGTTACATCATCCGAGGTATTCCCGATCATCCAACAAGACGTTTTAATTTAGTTGTAATTGTAGTTTTGTGTTCTTTTTTTGATTAAATTTTGAGTTGTTTTATATTTTGAAATGTTGTGGCGGTGAATTTTATCTTGTAATGACTTTTAGTTTAGTTTTGGTTTCAGTTTTAAGGGCTACTCTAGAGGTGTGGGTTTTCATGCAACAGTTGTTTATCATGCAAGAAAAAGTAAGTGCGATGCAATTAAAGAAATTGCAATAATGTAAATTACAATAAAATAAAAGCGTACCTGGAGGGTCTTCCCGTCATCCTAAGCTGCACTTAAAACACAATTAGAATATTTAAGCAAGTTCCTAGGTAAAGCTAAGAGAAGGGTTATGGTTTTCAACCAAATTCCTAATTCTATAGCTAGTCATTCCCTATGACGTCTAGGTTTTTGTTTTTTGGTTTGAGGACGATTTTCTTCATCAAAGAATAGTTAAGTTCAATTATTCTTATGAACATCCTATCATATCGAGGAAGTGCTTAAGGAAAATCTTAAACATCTTTTCAATATTTCTAGGATTGTTTTAAGTCCAAATGAATTTAATTATACAAATGAATTAATCGTCAGGAATTCAATTTTTGTCGTTGTCTTGCTCGATGAACTAGGACATTTGAATATCCTATAAGTGAAGTAGTATTTCATTTAATGTTACGTTTAGGAGTTATGATAACCAAAGTTTTCGAGGGCAAATTGGTGTTGAATGGTTTATGATTTAGTTTAACTTCGGTTAGAGGGCTTAAATTTGGAATAGTGTTCAAGTTGCTTTATATTTAATTTCTTTATGTCTTAAGTGATGTTATTTAATTCAATTTAATTTTAATTTAATTTAATTTAATTTAATTAATTAATTTAACTTAATTTAATTTAATTTATTTATTTAATTTAATTTAATTAAATTTATTTGTTTAATTTAATTTAATTTATTTTATTTTATTTATTTAATTTAATTTAATTTATTTAATTTAATTTAATTTAATTTAATTCTTAATTTAATTTTAATTTAATTTTATTTATTTATTTAATTTAATTTTAATTTAATTTTTAATTTAATTTTATTTTTAATTTTAATTTAACTGAAAATTTAAAAAGAGTTTAATAATTTAACTTTTTAATTTAATTTAATTGATTAAGTCCTTTCACATTTTAAAACTTAAATTTGAATTATCATTTTTAATTAGGAATTAAATGTTATTGAGATGATTAATTTAGGGATTTTTTAGATTAAAGAATAAATCTCTTCCTAATAATATCCCTATTTTAGTAATTCCAATTTTATTATTCTTCCAAATTTAATTAATTATTTAATTAAGGTTTATTTCAATTATTTTAAATTGTTTAATGGGTTTCTACCTTTTAATTATTTAAATTTCAATCATCCAAATCAGATTAAAGTCAAATATTTTACTTGTTAATTTAATTAAACCTAAAGTTTGAATTAAGGGTTAAAATTTTAATTACCATTTTGCCCTTCAAGCTTAATAATTTCATAACTCACTAAATTGAGCTTAAATGAACTTGAAATTTTTATGTGACTTCACTCATATGTCAATAAAGACATGAGAGGAGAAAATGTGATTTTTCTGTATTTAATTTATTTATATAATTATTTTTAGTGGAAAATAGGGATTTCCAAGGAAAATTTAATAATATGACCAAGGGAAAGTTTCTATCCTCAAGAAATTTATGGGACATTCCTAATGACTAGAGGACCACTTGGACCAATTTTGGTGATTTTTTGAATTACATTATTTTTATTATAATTATTTTAAGTTTTGGAGTGTTAATTAATTTAAAAATAAAATAAAGGTTGAAAAATGAATTTTATATTTTTAAAAAATCTCTCTAATATCAAGGAAATCGGAGAATCAATTTTTGCAATTTTCTGATTTTTCTATGATTTATTATATTTATTTTAGTGAAAATGCCAAAAAAATGTATTTTTTAATTTTTTAAATTACCTTAGGGCTTTAAAATTTAATATCTCATTAAATTGACCTAAGAAAAATATGGGGTTTTTTCCTAAGTGATTAAAATTCAAAATGTGACATTTTGGTGAATTTTATTATTTTTGTGATTTTTATTATTCTTTAATTATTAAAAATATTAAAATAATATTAAAAATCAACTTTTTTAGAAAATTGAAATTTCAATTTTCTTAAATTCCCCTAATATCAGAGAGGCTCCAATACCAATTTGGCGAGTTTTTGAAAGGTATTTTGAAAGTTATGAATTTTTGAAATCTAAATTGATTAAATGGCTTAATCAACCCATTTAGTAGGGCTAACCAAGTCCGATTGACTTCAAATTTTTATGGTGTGTTCCTCCGATCCTAAAGGTCAGTGGAGAATTGATTTCAAGTCAATTTGATGTATGGTTAGCTCTAATTAATTAAGGATCTATTTTGGGTGTTTAAGTCAATTAGGGTTATTTCAAATGAATTAACTCAAAACATATTTTTCCTAGGGTCCTCTGATCATAAGAGACATCACCAAATTTTCCTAGAATTTATTTCACAGCATGCTAATTATTGGAATTAAAATACTCAAAACAACAACATGAGTTTGAAAAATCAATAACTCTTCATAGGGATGGCCTCTGACTTTGGAAAATTCAAAGAATGTTCCCAGATTCAGAGGCTTCAAAAGCCCTATGGTCTCATGCCATGGTGAATTTCCTATATGCATGGAGAATTAAAACAATGCAGACAGTAAATAAATTATTAAAAATAAAATACTTGATGAAATTAAATGATTTCTTTTCCACATTATTCTCCTCTGTTCACTGAGCAAAAGGGTATTTTTATTTTATTTTTCTGATTTTCCTACACAAAGTTATGGATTTTTCAAGTTCTGGTAATTAAATAAATAGGAAAAATAGCCTAATTTCCTACTTATCCACGCGGCGCCCTGTCATCATAGGCATCTCCGAACGGCCACGCGGCGCGCCCCCATTCGACGCCGCCTTCCGACTCAGCGCCACGCGGCCCGCGGTTCACGTATCATCTCCTGGTCCGACGCCATCTGAGCCGTCCGTCCGCGCGTGTATTGAATGAACGACATCTGTTCATCGTCCCTAAGCCTCCTAGCCCGAGAACCGTCCATCTTTTAGGCCTAAGATCTCACTCGATACTTGACCAAATTTAACGTTCTTATGCTCTATGGATTCGTCTCGAGAAGACGAACATATCCATATGGTTTATGTGGCATGAAATTGACTCAATGAAAATGGAGAATGCTCAGAAGCTCGGGAAGAAGAATGAGGCCATACCTTTGCTCAGAGAAGTGTGGCTTCAATCTGAGGGTTGTTTCACTTTCGATTAGATCCCAGCAAGCTCCAGATGAAATCTCCTAGTCTGGTGAATTGCCTAGGTAGGATTTCGACCACAGCCGATCATAAAAGCTTGGAGGCTGGAGCAACTGGGTGGCCTGGAGATGGGGCTTTTGCTGGTGGACACCTTCTCTTGGTCCGGTGAAGGTGTAGGACCAATCAATTTGAAGATTGATCCACTGTGAAGAAGTGTCCTGGTTTTTGGGCTAAAGTTTGAGCTCAAAATTGAGCTCGACCTGGAGAGAATTGGGCTGGAATTCGGTGGGGATCAAATGCTCTATGTATGGGGAATAGTCCGGAACAATTTTGGCAGAGTTTCCTTAAGGTTTTGGTTCAGCACCTCTCATGGCCGAGAAGGGGTGGTGTTTAAATAGGAGAGGGTAGAGGGCCTCTCAGGGAGAGTTAGGGCTTGGGATCAGCTGCTCTGGGCATAGGAAGAACAGCCATAATGGCCACTGGGGATGGGGCAGCTCAGCAGGTGAGAATTCCAAGTTTGGGCTCACATGTGAGCTCTCGGCCATGGATTTTTCCGGCGACCCAGGCGGCTGGCCGGCAGGCATGGGTCACCCTCAGGTCCAGGTGGGTCAGGGCTGGGGTTTAGTGCGATCAGTGGGCCTTGCCATGTGTAAAGGGGATGGCTTGGAATGGAATGGGGAAGAGGCCATTTTGGCTTGGTTTGGGTCAACCCATCATTTTGGGCTTGGTTCACCCTTCGAGGTGGCTTTGGGTGTTCCAGGGAGTCACAAGGATCGAGCTGGTTTGGCATGGAGAAGTCCTTATCCAAATATATTTGGATTAAATTTGGGTTAAGGTGAAACATGCTTAAGGTTAATGACTTTTAGGAGGTGCTTAAAGGACCTCCTCCTTTTGCCATTTAAGGAGAGTTGACAACTTAGAGATCCTCATGGCTTGCTAATGGCTTGCATGTGGCTTCATGGCTCCATGTGGCTTGGGAAAAGATTGGGTCAATTTCATAAAAAGGGATTTTGTGGATTTTGGCATTTTAATGGAAATTGTTATGGGGCTTGATTTGGAATTGTTTAATTGATGGGATTAGAACTTAGGGAATGGGTTTGATTAAGTAGATGGCAAATGGAAATGTCATGTAGGCTTTGGATGAATTTGGGCTTTTGAATTTGAAGGAAGTGGGCTTTTAGGAAGTTTTAAGGGAAGTGGGCTTTTTGAATTTTAAAATGGACTTTAGGATGAAATTTTGGTAAAGGCTTGGGCCAAATAATTGTTGTGTTTAGCTCATAGATGTCTTGGAGCAAATTGGGAGTGATTTGGATTTGAATTGGGTTGAATTTGGGCTCCTTTGGTGAATAGGCCAATATAGGTCAAAGTGGGCTAACTTGGGCCAATGTTGGGCTAGGGTTGAAATTGATGTAAAATTAATGTTGGGAAATGTTTATGGGAGTGTTTCAAAGAGGTTTTGACTTTGGTTGGGCTTTGATTTTGGGGTTTGGGCTCATTTGGGTTAGGTTTGGGTTTAGGTCAAAATTGGGCTTATTGGTTTTGGGTTGAATTTAAGTGGGGTTTGGGTCTAAATGTTGGGCAAATCATGTTAGTGTTTTGTTTGTGGGGATGTTAAGGAAGATTTAGAAAAGATTTGGGGTTAATTGGAGTTGAATTGGGTGAGTTTGGGTTAGGTTTGGGTCATGGGTCCAAATTGGGCTTTAAGGCCAAAAGTGAAATTGGATCCAAATGTCAATCAAATTGGACTTGGATTTGGTCTAGATTGATGTTGGGAATGTTGAATTGAAGTTTAGAATTGAATTGGACCAAAATTTGGGTCAATTGGGTAGGTTTGGTTTGACATTGGGTTCACTTTGGGTTAAAATGGGTCAAATTGGGGGTTTTGATAAAAGTGGGGTAAATTGACAAAATTGGCCATGGTATAGTTGAACAAAAATAAATTGGGAATATTTGGGATTTTTTGGAATTTTCTGGGAATTTTCTGAATTTCTGGATTTTTGGGTTAATAGGGGTATTTTGGGTATTTGGAGGGTATTGAGAGGTATTTTTGGAATTTTTGGTATTTTTGAGTATGGATGGTCAATTTGAGTAATGAGAAATGTTTAGGAATTGGTTTTGAGAAATTTTGGGTGATTTGGAAATTTTTGAGAAATTTCAAGGGTTTGGGGTAGGCTAGGCGGGTGTAGGGTCCCGGGGGTCAAAAATTGAAAATTTGGGAAATTGAAGATTGGGTGAATGTAAGTGGAATAAAATCATTTTGGTTGAGCCATGAAGCCATATCAAGTCCACATGAGCTATGAAGGGACTCATTTGAGGCATTCACTATGTTGTTCCCAACCCTCTTAGTCAAGGGCTTAGGGGTTAAGGATCATCCATGTGAATCACCTACATGAGTTAGGAGGTCAAGTTAGGTATAGGTGTGGTTTTAGAAGGTGTGTGAAAGTGTAGTGTATAAATGTAGTGTGTGTGTGAGTCTGACCCTTCACCAGACCAGGCCACCCAGGGTAGTCCTAAGGCCAAAGAGTCCTATAGGAACTCATCCTTTAAACTTCCACATTTGATTTCAACCCTCTAGGTGATTAGGGGTCTACAGTCAAGTTTGTGGATTTTGCAGGGAGTTAAGAAGTGGTTGGAATTTCTAAAAGGTGGGTCCCAATTCTAGTCCTCTAAGATAGTCAAAGGAAAAGCCTAAGGCTAGATCCTAAGTACTAAAAAGAAGAAGAGAATACCTCATCAAAATTGAGGTCAACAGGTATGCAATCTCGTACTCTGAATGTCGCTGGAGATATTCGATATCATAATCGTGTCTTCTCTCCAAGCCTCCAATCCTTTGATCTATATGCTCAAATTTTCTTTCCATATTTTCTCCAAATAACTCAAAACTCTTTCTACTCAGTGTTAACTCATTCATCAGATCTTGAAGGGTAGGAGTGGTGTACTGAGGGGGTGGTTCATAACTAGTAGAGGGTATATCTCTACTTGAAGAAGGTACATAATCCCTTGTCTCAAATCTCCATCCTTCTTGGGATTCATATTTCTTTATATTAGCCTGAGTAAGGGGTTTCATAGTCTCTATCCATTCCTCATCATCTCTTGCCTCTACCCCAGATAATTGGCAAAGTTCATAGATAAGACCAGGATGTCCTAGTCCTCCTCCACTTTCATTTCTAGCAATGGCTAATATGTTTTTATATATAATATTTCCCACATTAATACTCTTCTGGTTCTGAATACAGAAATTCAGAACTGCTCTATCTCTTGTTACCTCACTATGGTGGTAGGTAGGTAACAAAGTAGAACAAATAAAATAATGTCAGGCTTTAGATGTTGCATTTAGCATAGAAAGAGGGAAGTTTACCCGTTCCCGCTGCTTTATCTTCCAGACTCCTTTCCCATCAATGAGAAAGTCGATCACCTCTTCCAGTGGTCCTTCCATAGTTCCAAAAGTTTCATACTCGCTGGTGTAGGTGTCTCGAACTTCATAATAAGCGTTTATTCTAGCAACATTGAAATCTACAAAAAATCCTCTAACCCTAACCGGTGTATCTTCAGCCTGTGTTAAGTTCGTATAAAATTCCTTCACAACTTCTACAGCTGCTCTGTTGGTAACGAAACAGAAGTTTTCCCATCCTGGCTCCTTTATAACTCGCTCAACTTCTCCTCCTGGATTTTTGAAAACTCGATCTTGAATGCATTTTCTTGCTTGTATGTTTTGAAAATATCGAGTTTGTGCTCTTGCATTAATGAATCGGGTTTCGTCATAATCTATTCGTCGCTTTTGTCGTGGAGCCATTTCTCGATCTGTGAAATTTGCAAAAATTTTAACTAAACTCCAAAATGTTACTAAGAAGGCTTCCTACAACAACTAAAATCCCTTTAAATCAATTTATATGAAATTCTTCCAAGTATTTTCTTCACATTTCAAAATTTTTCAAAATATCCCAATGTAGAAGAAACTCATGGTGAAAATCAAAAATTTTTGCATAGGACTGAAGCTCTTACCAAGGGAAGATGAAATCCGATGTCAAAAAGTGTTGAAATCGCTTCAAATCCAAGATCTCTCAAGCCCTAGGTCGGTTTTTTCGAAAATTTAAGGAAAGGGATGATGAATAGTGTCGGTTGACCGGTCAAATATAGGTCTTTTCGCATTCTCGCTGTCAGTGAGATTTTTCTCGCCTTCGGCGAGCTAATTAATTTCATAAGGCAAAAGTTTCGGGAAACATCCACCGTCGGCGAGGTCGGTCTCACTGTCAGTGGGTTTTCTAGCTGTCGGTGAGATAATTCTCACCGTCGGCGAGGTTCCAAAAATTTTCAATTTTTGAAATTCGTCAATCATTTTCAACCTCGAATTGCTCTTAATCAATCTTCCGATCACTAAATTTAATAATAATATGAAGATTAGATACTTATACTCACAAAAAGTCACACAACACAAACAATATAACTTCATAAATAAAATCCATGAAACTTACAATTTTCACACTAATAACTTCACACATACTTAACTTAATTGTTCAAATCCATAATACTCAGCATCACAATCCAAACCACAACACTCTAAATGCTGAGACATAACAATTTACAAATAATCTCATCAAATCTGAGATGATCAAATCAAAGTTCGACTCATAATAAAACCTAACTCCAAATCAAACACACACATATATATACAAATATAACATAAATATAGAAATCTTCCTACTCTTCAGTGTCTGAACTGACATCTTCTACGATATTTCCGATGCAACGCAGGTGCACAAATAAATTGTAGAAAAGCCTGAAAGGGAATTCTGCAGTAGATTCTTCATTAATCCATCCTTTACGTCTTAGTAGATGAATAAAGCTGGCCTCCGGATGTCCAGGTATGATCAAAGTGCTCCTTCATTCTCCAATCAATATGATCGAACATATCGGAGATATTGTCAATGGAATTCATCACATTTTGCAATTCTTTCTCCAATCCTTTAATCTTCTTCGAATGAAATTAGTCTTATCGATAAAGGGCCTTGCTAAAGGATTGTTCCGTGATGCTCTATCGAAATAACGGTGATCTCATCATTGTTATCCAAAGTGGGAAACATATCGGTAGGATCCGGGGGTTTCCATGGTAAAAGTACTTTTTCCCAAGCCTCATAAGAAACTTGGTACTCGATCGCATAAAGTAAATATAGTAGATGGGTGTCCAAGTCCATGCATTGACCCATGCACAATTAATCCCGATGCGGACTTTACTATTATTGATCCAACATCGATAGGTAATCCAATTTGAATACAGTAGTTTAAAATAGCACATTCCTTTGAAACTTTATTTACTCTCATGGTAGGTAATAATTTTGATGATATAAAGAAATGTCAGTGCTTTGAGACAGGGTTTAGAAGTGATGCAGAAAAACTGACATACCCGTCTTCTCGTAACTCCCAATCATCCGGTTCATCAGTCAGGTATCTATAGATTTCGTTCATATTGTATCTTGAAGGCACAAAGTTGGAATAATGACAGACAGAGGTATTTTCTATAGAAAACAATTCATTTACTCTTGCAGGAGTAAATGTTACCCATCTTCCTCTGACGTATACATTTCCATTGTTGATCGCATGTAAATTAGAGTAAAACTCTTTAACTACTGGTATAACTACAGCGAAAGTTGTATAACAAAATACCTCCCAATGCCGCTGTGCGATCATTTCTTCGATTTTTGTAGTAGAATTCTTTACTCCTCTATTGACGAATCCTCTTTCTTTGATAAGTCTTTTCTTCATCAAGCCTTTGTTGAAGATTCGTTGTGCCTCCGAACTGACGAATTTTCTCCGGTTGAAAACTTCAGTTTTTGTGCTTTCTAGGAATTTGGAGGCCATTTTTGGATGGAATGGATTGGTCTCTAGTGGTTCCTAAGGAAGAAAATGGTGTAAAATCGAATTTGGAATAATTTCTTACGAAGGAATGGCTTAGATCCATCCAAAACCGCACGAAAAATCTTTAAGAAACCAAATTTTTAACTGCCTCGTCGTCGGCGACTTAGTTATAAAACTGAATGAGTAATGGTCCACGATCTCGCTGTCAGCGGGCTCGGCCTCGCTGTCAGCGAGATTCGTAAAAATCGCCCATTTTTGCTCTGGTCCGAATATTTTCTGATCTCATCCAATAGGTTCAATTTTTGTGATGATTCTAATAAAAATTTGAGTAGTAAGATTTGTTTTAAAAATATAGACTCACTAATATGTAGATATTTTAAAATAAAAGACTACTATGGGTTGCCTCCCATAAAGCGCTTGGTTTAACGTCGTCAGCCTGACCTAATTCAGTTAGTGTTCATGTTGACTAAGCATTAAAACCTCTTTAAAATTTGGTCGTCTATTTTTGAAATATGGTTTTAATCTATGTCCATTTACTTTAAATCTAAGTCCTGTTTTTGGATCTTCAATTTCTATAGTTTCATATGAAAATATTTGAGTTATGGTGAAAGGTCCTAACCATCGAGATTTCAATTTCCCAGGAAATAATTTCAATCTAGTATTATAAAGCAAAACTTCTTGTCCTGGTTCAAAATTTCTCTGATTAATATTCCGATCATGCCATAATTTCATCCTTTCTTTATAAATCCTATCATTATCATATGATTCATTCCTTAATTCTTCCAATTCATTTAATTGCAACAATCTCTTCTCACCAGCTTCTTTCATATTATAATTAAATTCTTTAATCGCCCAATATGCTTTATGTTCTAATTCAACTAGTAAGTGGCAAGTCTTTCCATATATAAGCCTATAAGGAGTCATTCCAATCGGAGTTTTATAAGCAGTCCTGTATGCCCATAATGCAGTGTCTAGTCTTATAGACCAGTCTGATCTATTAGGATTTATAGACTTTTCTAATATACGCTTAATCTCTCGATTAGAAACTTCAGCTAATTCACTAGTTTGTGGATGATAAGCAGTTGATATCTTATGCATAATATTATATTTTTCTACTAGTTTGTGAATATATTTGTTTCTAAAATGAGTTCCTCCGTTAGTGATAATCACTCTCGGCATTCCAAATCTAGTAAAAATATTTTTCATTAAAAATTTTGAAACACTTTTAGCATCACACCTAGATAAAGCTTGTGCTTCAATCCATTTGGAAACATAATCAACAACTACTAATATATATGAGTTTCCAAATGACGGAATAAAAGGTCCAATGAAATCTAATCCCCAAACATCAAAAATTTCAACTTCTAATATAAAATTCAGAGGCATTTCATTTTTTCTTGATATATTTCCTACTCTTTAGCATTTATCGTAGGTTTTTATATATCTATATACATCTCTAAATAGAGTAGGCCAGTAGAATCCAGATTGTAGAATTTTATATGCAGTTTTATCTGTCCCAAAATGTCCTCCAAAATCAGAATCATGACATTTTTGAATAATTTGTTCAATTTCTTCATAAGGCACGCATCTTCTAATAATTAGATCCTTACATTGCTTATATAAGTTTGGTTCATCCCAAAAATATGATTTAGTATCGTGAATGATTTTTTTTTGTTGTTGCAAAGTTAACATAGGTGGTAAAATGTCACTTACAATATAATTTACTATATCAGCATACCAAGGTATTTTCAACTCATTAATATTATAAAGTTGTTCATCAGGAAAACTGTCTAAAATTTCATTATCAATATTAGATAATTCATGATATTCTAATCTTGATAAATGATCAACAATTTGATTATCGGTTCCTTTTTGTTAACTATCTCAAAATTAAATTCTTGCATTAATAATATCCATCCGATTAATCTTGGTTTAGAATCTTTCTTTTGCATTAAATATTTTATAAGCATAATGATCAGTATGCACAATACATTTAGTTCCTATTAGATAATGCCGAAATTTATTAAAAGCTGTCGGCATATTTTTAGGTTGTGTGTTTTATTTTGAAAAGGGGGTCGCCTAACAGAAATTGTCGGCGAATTTTTAATTTAATTTAAATAAATAATTTCGAAAATTAGTATTTGATTTTGAAAATAATTTTAAATTTGAAGGTTTTAAGATATGAGATTAAACCGATCTCACATCCCAAATAGTTTATATAAACGAGCACCGCACCACAAACCGTGTATCTATCCCTAAGGATAGACACACTGCTTGACGGTGGGGCTCGATTAAATAAACTAGAAGATTTGTGACATCCGTTTGGTCTGGGAACCAATTTTATAAGCCGACAAATTCCCCTGCTTAATATGAAAGTATTAAACAGGGTTTATATTACCTGGGTTCTTTAAAATTCCCTATAAGGGCAAGCCCCTATAGTTAATTACATCTTAAGTGATGGGAATCACCTAAGAAAACTCTCGATAATAATCAATAATTACGCTCTCAAGGATTTCAAAGTTTAAGTTTTCAAGGGATTGAATTTTGGAATTTCAATAGGGAATGGATCAAATTTGGAACATTTTGTTTTGGGAATCAAAGGAAGAAAAGTAGGAGAAATCACAGATTCGAAGTGAACTTTGGTAATTTCCCGACTATCCTATTGTTTGGCTTGAGTTTAGGAAAGTCCTAATATTTATTTAAATATTTTTATCTTGCCAATTTTAATTAATTAGGGCTTATATTTGTATGATAAAATCAAACAAATAGCCTCGAAGATGTGAGGGTTTATTGTCGTGCCGGACGACTACCTCGGAATCCTAAGACCGGTTAGGGCTTAATTTGCAATGCAAGTGCCTAACGAAGAGTTGAGGATTTATGTTGCACTAGGCAAGCTACCTCGAAGTCCTATGGCTTTGTTATTTAATTCTAGGAAAGTTTTGTTGAATTAGACTCGAGTTTTGCTGATGACGATGGCCGTGCTTGCCCACCATGCTCACGAGCTCCTTGTTGTTGCGAGAGGTTCAATTTTAGAAGTCATAAATCAGGGGATGAGAAAAGTGTTTTGGTTTAGAGAAAATCTTAATTTCCAAGTGTTTTCGATATTTTAATTAATTAAAACAAATCTTAAAGTTGATTATAACGACACCAGTTAAGATCCCACGGTTCCATCCTTCCGGCATCATTATTTTTATCGGATTCACTTAGTCCAAATGAATTTGCTAAACTCAATTGAATGAGTTCCACACTTTCATTTAGACCGTGGGAAATCCCGTTAGCAACACGTAGGTTACATCATCCGAGGTATTCTCGATCATCTAACAGGACGTTTTAATTTAGTTGTAATTGTAGTTTTGTGTTCTGTTTGTGGTTAAATTTTGAGTTGTTTTATATTTTGAAATGTTGTGGCGGTGAATTTTATCTTGCAATGACTTTTAACTTAGTTTTGGTTTCAGTTTTAGGGACTATCCTAAAGGTGTGGGTTTTCATGCAACAGTTGTTTATCATGCAAGAAAAGTAAGTGCAATGCGGTTAAATAAATTGCAATAATGTAAATTGCAAGAAAGTAAATTGCAATAAAATAAAAGCGTACACTGGAGGGTCTTCCCGTCATCCCAAGCTGCACTTAAAACACAATTACAATATTTAAGCAAGTTCCTAGGTAAAGCTAAGGGAAGGGTTATGGTTTTCTACCAAATTCCTAATCCTATAGCTAGTCATTTCCTATGACGTCTAGGTTCCTTGTGTTTTGGTTTGAAGACAATTTTCTTCATCGAAGAACAATTAAATTCGATTGTTCTTATAAACATCCTATCATATTGAGAAAGTGTTTAAGAAGAATCTTAAACATCTTTTCAATATTGCTAGAATTGTTTTAAGTCCAAATGGATTCAATTACACAAATGAATTAATCGTCCAAGAATCTCAAGTTTTGTTATCTTGCTCAGTGAACTAGGACATTTGAATATCCTATAAGTGGGGTAACATTTCATTTAATGTTCTATTTAGGAGTTATGATAACCAAAGCTTTTGAGGGTAAACTGGTGTTCAAATGGTTTATGATTTAGTTTAACTTCAATTAAAGGGTTTAAATTTGGAATAGTGTTCAAGTTGCTTTAGATTTATTTTGAATTCTTTGTCTTTGGTGATGTTATATTTAATTCAACTTAATTTAATTTAATTTAATTTAATTGAGTTTTAATTTAATTTAATTCAATTTAATTCAATTTAGTTTGATTTGATGTTACATTAAATTAATTTGATTTGATTTAATTTTAATTTAATTTAATTTAATTTCCTTTAATTTAATTTAATTTAATTTAATTTAATTTAATTTAATTTTATTTGATTTTATTTATTTAATTTAATTTAATTTAATTTGTTTATTTAATTTAATTTAATTTAATCTTTAATTTAGTTCAACTTTTAATTTTAATTTAATTTAATTTAATTTATTTCAATTTAATTTACTTAATTTAATTTAATTTTTAATTTAATTTAATTTTTTAATTTTAATTGAAATTTTCAAAAGAGTTTAATAATTTAATTTTAGTTTAATGATTAAGTCTTTTAATATTTTAAATTTGAGTTATCATTCTAATTAAGAATTGAATATTAATGAGATGATTAATTTAGAGAATTTTAAATTAAAGAATAAATCTCTTCCTAATAATATCTCTATTTTAATAACTCCAATTTTATTATTCTTCCAAATTCAATCAATTATTTAATTAAGGTTTAATTATTTTAAATTGTTTAATAGATTTGTACCCTTTAATTATTTAAATTTCAATCATCCAAATCAAATTAGGATCAAATATTTACTTATTAATTTTTTATTAAACCTAAAGTTTTAATTAAGGGTTAAAATTTTAATTACCATTTTGCCCTTCAAGCTTAATAATTTCATAACTCACTAAATTGAGCTTAAATGAACTTGAAATTTTTATGTGACTTCACTCATATGTCAATAAAGACATGAGAGGAGAAAATGTGATTTTTATGTATTTAATTTATTTATATAATTATTTTTAGTGGAAAATAAAGATTTCCAAGGAAAATTTAATAATATGACCAAGGGAAAGTTTCTGTCCTTAATAAAATTATGGGACATTCCTAATGACTAGAGGACCACTTGGACAAATTTTGGTGATTTTTTGAATTATATTATTTTTATTATAATTATTTTAAGTTTTGGAGTGTTAATTAATTTAAAAATAAAATAAAGGTTGAAAAATGAATTTTATATTTTTTAAAAATCTCTCTGATATCAAGGAAATCTGAGAATCAAATTTTACAATTTTCTGATTTTTCTATGATTTATTATAATTATTTTAGTGAAAATGCTAGAAAATACATTTTTTAATTTTAAAATTACCCTAGAGCTTTAAAATTTAATATCTCACTAAATAGACCTAAGAAAAATATGGGGTTTGTTCCTAAGTGATTAAAATTCAAAATGTGACATTTTGGTGAATTTTATTATTTTTGTGATTTTTATTATTTTTTTAATTATTAAAATATTAAAATAATATTAAAAAATCAACTTTTTTTAGAAAATTGAAATTTTAATTTTCTTAAATTCCCCTAATATCAGAGAGGCTCCAAAACCAATTTGGTGAATTTTTAAAAAGTATTTTGAAAGTTATGAATTTTTAAAGTTCAAAATGACTAAGTGGCTTAATCAACCCATTTAGTAGGGCTAACCAAGTCCAATTGACCTCAAATTTTTATGGTGGGTTCCTCTAATCCTAAAGGTCAGTGGAGAATTGATTTCAAGTCAATTTGATGTATGGTTAGCTCTAATTAATTAGAGATCCATTTTGGGTGTTTAAGCCAATTAGGGTTGTTTTAAATGAACTAACTCAAAAACTATTTTTCCTGGGGTCCTCTGGTCATAAGGAACATCACCAAACTTTCCTAGAATTTATTTCACAACATGCTATTTATTGGAATTAAAATACTCAAAACAGTAACATGAATTTGAAAAATCAATAACTCTTCATAGGGATGGCCTCCGACTTTGGAAAATTCAGGGAATGTTCCCAAATTCAGAGGCTTCAAAAGCCCTATGGTCTCATGCCATGGTGAATTGTATACATGCATGGAGAATTAAAAATATGCAGAGAGTAAATAAATTATTAAAAATAAAATACTTGATGAAATTAAATAATTTCTTTTCCACATTATTCTCCTCTCGTTCACCGAGCAAGAGGGTATTTTTATTTTATTTTTCGATTTTTCTACACAAAGTTATGAATTTTTGAAGTTTAGGGAATTAAATAAATCAGAAAAATCCCTAATTTTCTATTTATCCACGCGGCGCCGCGTCAACCTCGGCAGCTCCGAACGCACACTCGTCGCGCTCCCATTCGACGCCGCCATCTGAGTCGGCAGCCCGGGCCCCGCGGTTCTCGTACCGTCTCCTGATCCAACGCGATCCTGGCCGTCCGTCCGCGCGTGTATTGAATGGACGACATCCGTTCATCGTCCCCAAGTGTCCTCACCCGAGAGCCGTCCACACTAAATCCCTAATATCTCACTCGATACTCAATGGATTTTCATGTTCTTATGCTCTATGAATTCGTCTTGAAGAGACGAACACATCTATACGGTGATCATGCATTGAAATTAAAGCATTTGAAATGGAGAATCTCCGGAAGCTCGGGATGAAGAATTAGCTCATACCTTTGCTCGGAGAAGTGTGGCTTCGATCCGAGGGTTGTTGCACCTTTGATTGGATCCCGCCAAGCTCCGGATGAAGTCTCCTGGTCCGGTGAATTGTCTAGGTGGGATTTCGACCAAGCCCGATCACAAAGCTTGGAGGCTGGAGCAACCGGGTGGCTCGGAGATGGGGCTTTTGCTTGGTGGACACCTTCCCTTGGTCCGGTGAAGGTGTAGAACCAATCAATTTGGGGATTGGCTCACTCGTGGAGAAGTGTCCCGGTTTTGGGCCTAGATTTCAACTCGAAATTGAGCTCGCGAGAGAAGAAATGGCAGGGGGATCTCAGTGGGGATCAAGTGCTCGTGTATGGGGAGGAGTCCGGAACAATTTTGGCGAGTTTCCTTAAGGTTTGTTTCGAGCACCTCTCATGGCCGAGAGGGGTGGTGTTTAAATAGGAGAGGGTGGAGGGCCTCCCGGGGAGAGTTAGGGCTTGGGATCGACTGCTCTTGGCAAGAGAAGAACAGCTCCAATGGCCACCGAGGATGGGGCAGCTCGGCAGATGAGAATTCCAAGTTGGGCTCACATGTGAGCTCTCGGCCATGGTGTTTTCCGGCGACCCGGGCGGCTGGCCGGCAGGCATGGGTCACCCTCGGGTCCAGTGGGTCAGGACTCAGAGGTTTGTGCGATCAATCGGCCATGGACATGTGTAAAGGGTTTGAATCAAAATGGAATGGGAAAGGGCTAGTTTTGGGTCTAAATGGGTCAACCCTTGGTTTTGGGTTAGGTTCACCCTCCAAGGTCAATTTGGGCTGAAGGGAAAGTCACTTGGATCAGCTTGATTAGTGGGGTCAAGTCACAATCCAAGTACAATTAAGTCTAAGCATGGTTTAGTGGAGTCATGGAAGTGGTTAATCACTCTTAAGAGAATATGGAAAGGGCCTCCTCCTCTTGCCATCTTGGGTATGGTAAGGTGGAAAGTAGATTCCATGGCTCTCATGGCTCCCATGTGGCTCATGCATGGCTTCATGGCTCACCTTTGGCTTGGGAAAAGTGAAGTCAATTTCATGGAAATGGATTTAAGGAAAATTTTGGTATTTAGGGGTGATTTGGCATGAGGCTTGATTTGGAATTATTTGATGATGAATTTAGGACTTAGGTAATGGCTTTAATTAAGTGGATGGCAAATGGAGATGTCATGTGGGCTTTAGGGTGGATTTTGGGCTTTTTGATATGGTTTTAGATGGGCTTTTAAGATGGTTTAGGAAAGTGGGGTTTTGAATTTTAAAATGGATTTTAGGATGAAATTTTAGTAAAGGATTGGGCTAAATAATTGTTGGGTTTAGCTCATGGATGTGTCATGAGTGACTTGAAGCAAATTGGGGGTGATTTGGGTTTGAATTGGGTTGAATTTGGGTTCTTTAGGTGAATGGGCCAATATAGGTCAAAGTGGGCTAACTTGGGCCAATGTTGGGCTAGGGTTGAAATTGATGTAAAATTAATGTTGAGAAATGTTTATGGGAGTGTTTCAAAGAGGTTTTGACTTTGATTGGGCTTTGATTTTGGGGTTTGGGCTCATTTGGGTTAGGTTTAGGTTTAGGTCAAAATTGGGCCTTTTAGCTTTGGATTGAATTTGAGTGGGGTTTAGGTCCAAATTTTTGGGCAAATCATGTTAGGGTTTTTCTTGTGGGGATGCTAAGGAAGATTTAGAAAAGATTTGGGGTTAATTGGAGTTGAATTGGGTGAGTTTGGGTTAAGTTTGGGTCATGGGTCCAAATTGAGCTTTAATGCCAAAAGTGAAATTGGATTCAAATGTCAATCAAATTGGACTTGGATTTGGTCTAGATTGGTGTTGGGAATGTTGAATTGAAGTTTAGAATTGAATTGGACCAGAATTTGGGTCAATTGGATAGGTTTGGTTTGACATTGGGTTCACTTTGGGTTAAAATGGGTCAAATTGGGGGTTTTGACAAAAGTGGGGTAAATTGACAAAATTGGCCCATGGTGTAGTTGAACAAAATAAAATTGGGAATATTTGGAATTTTATGGAATTTTCTAGGAATTTTTTGAATTTCTGGATTTTTGGGTCAATAGGCCTATTTTGGGTATTTGGAGGGTATTGGGAGGTTTTCTTGGAATTTTTGGTATTTTTGGGTATGGATGATCAATTTGAGTGATATGGAAATGTTTGGGATTGATTTTGGGGAATTTTGGGTTATTTGGAAATTTTTGAGAAATTTGGGTAATTTTAAGGGTTTTGGGTAGATTAAGCGGGTGTAGGGTCCCGGGGTCAAAAATTAAAAATTTGGAAAATTGAAGATCGGGTAAACTTGAGTGGAATGAAATCATTTTGGTTGAGCCATGAAGCCACATCAAGCCCACATGAGCCATGAAGAGACTCATTTGAGGCATCCACTATGTTGTTCCTAACCCTCTTAGCCAAGGGCTTAGGGGTTAAGGACCATCCATGTGAATCACCTACATGAGTCAGGAGGTCAAGTTAGGTATAGGTGTGTGAAAGTGCAGTGTATAGGTGTGGTGTGTGTGTAAGTCAGCCCCTTCACCAGACCAGACCACCCAGGGTAATCCTAAGGCCAAAGAGTCCTATAGGAACTCATCCTTTGAACTTCCACATTTGATTTCAACCCTCTAGGTGATTAGGGGTCTACAGTCAAGTTTGTGGAGTTTGCAGGGAGTTAAGAAGTGTTTGAATTTCTAAAAGGTGGGTCCCAATTCTAGTCCTCTAAGATAGTCAAAGGAAAAGCCTAAGGCTAGATCCTAAGTACTAAAGAGAAGAAGAGAAGACCTCATCAAAAATGAGGTCAACAAAAGCATATACAACTGCTAATAATTCTCTTTCAGTAACTGTATAATTTATCTCAGGATCATTTAGAGTTTTACTAGCATAATATATAACTTTGAAAATCTTATCATATCTTTGCCCAAGAATTGCTCCTATAGCATAATCACTAGCATCACACATAAGCTCAAATGGTTACTCCCAGTTAGGTGAAACTATTATAGGTGTTGTAATTAATTTATCTTTTAATAATTCGAAAGCATTCAGGCCTTCAGTTGTAAATTCAAATTTCTTGTCCTTTTCAAGAAGTTGGCATAGAGGTTTAGTAATTTTTGAAAAATCTTTAATATAACGCCTATAAAATCCAGCATGTCCAAGAAAACTTCTTACCCCTTTTACCGTAGTTGGAGGTGGTAATTTAGCTATTACTTGAATTTTTGCGAGGTCTACTTCCATGCCTTTTTCTGAAATTTTATGCCCTAATACAATGCCGCCTGTAACCATAAATTGACATTTCTCCCAATTAAGGACTAAATTAGTTTTTTCACATACTTCAAATACTTTTTCAAGATGATTTAAGCATGTGTCAAATGTTGTTCCGAATACAGAGAAATCATCCATAAATACTTCTACTCCATTATCAATTAATTTACTAAATATAGACATCATACATCTTTGGCATGTTGTAGGTGCATTACATAATCCAAAAGGCATTCTTCGAAAAGCGAAAGTTCCATAAGGACTAGTAAATGTAGTTTTATCTTAATCCTTAGGAGCAATTTGTATTTGATGATAACCGGTATATCCATCCAAGAAACAAAAATACTTATGTCCGGCTAATCTATTTAACATCTGGTCTAGAAATGGTAAAGGGAAATGATCTTTTCTAGTGGCTGTGTTTAATTTTCTATAATCAATACATATTCGCCATCCAGTAACTTGTCTTATAGGGATAAGATCATTATTTTCATTAGCTTTGACGATCACTCCTCCTTTTTTAGGTACACGATGAATTGGGCTTACCCAAGCACTATCAGAAATAAGATATATAATACCATTATCTAACCATTTTAAAATTTCTTTCTTGACTAATTCTTTCATTATCAGATTTAATCTCCTTTGTGGATCGAATTTAGGTTTATGTTCATTATCTAAAATAATTCTGTGCATACAGATTGAAGGACTAATTCCTTTAATATCTGTTAAAGTCCAACAAAAAATTTTTTTATATTTTTTTAATGTATCTAAAAGTTTTTGTTCTTGAGATTCATTTAATTCAGATGAAATAATAACTGGTAGAGTTGAAGAATTACCTAAGTAAGCATATTTTAAATGATTAGGTAACATTTTTAACTCAAGTTCAGGAGGTTTAATAATCGATGGAACTATATTTTTTTAGTATTTTCTGTGTTATCCAAAAATTCAAATTTCTCTTGAATATAATCTAATTCTTCATTTATCTCAGATTTTTCAATTAATTCAATATTTTTTTTCTAATTTTTCTTCATAATATTCTTTAAAATGTTCTTTTTATAAATGATCAAGTACTACCATTCGAAAACACTCATCATCTTTTTCTAGCGCAGGATATTTCATTGATTTAGCAATATTAAAAATTACTTTTCGGTCATTTACTCTCATAGTTAATTCTCCTTTCTGAACATCAATCATAGCTTTTCCAGTGGCTAAAAATGGTCTTCCTAAAATGATAGGAATTTCTTTAACTTCTTCCATATCTAGAACAATAAAATCTACAGGAAAGATAAATTTATCCACTTTTACTAATACATCTTCAATAACTCCCTTAGGATATGTAACAAAACGGTCAGCTAACTGAAGAGTTACTGAAGTAGGTGAAATTTCTCCCAATCCTAATCTCTTGAAAATTGATAGAGGCATTAGATTGATGCTTGCTCCTAATTCATACAAAGCTTTTCCATAGAATTTTTCTCCAATAGCGCGGGGTATAGTGAAACTACCAGGATCTTTTAATTTTTCAGGAAGTTTTTTCGAATAATAAGCACTACACTCTTCACTAAGTGGAACCATTTCATTATCGGTAAATTTTCTTTTTTTATTTAGAATATCTTTCATGAATTTTACATAGTTTGGCATTCGTTCTAAAGCTTCTACGAAAGGAATATTTATCGTTAATTTCTTCAAAATTTCAAGGAATTTAGCAAATTGTTTGTCTTTATTATGTTGAATTAGTCATTGAGGAAATGGTGGTGGAGGTTTTTCAACAAAAATTTTCATTAGTATTAAAGGATTTTCTAAGTTTGGATCTTTTTGATTCTTTTCTTTTTCAATTTCCACTTCCTCTTTTTGACTTTCAAGTTCTTTCTGAATTCGAGGTTCTAATTCTTTTCCACTTCGTAATTGTATCGCTTTAATTTGTTCATTTCCCTTGTCTTTAGGATTTATTTCTACATTACTAGGAAATGTTCCGGTATTCTATTATTAAGTGCGATAGCGATATGTCCAAGTTGAGTTTCAATATTTTTGATAATTGTTCCTTGATTTTGTAATTGGTTTCCTTGTATTTGTAATTGATTTCCTTGATTTTGTAAATGTTGACCCATATTTAATATTAATTCTTCTATAGATAATTTCTTATCTTTAAATTGTGGGTTATTATTATTAAATCCAGGTGGATAATTAGGTTTATAATTAGGATTTCCTTGATTAGATGGATTTCCTAATTGTTGTATCATATTATTCATCCAAGGTTGATTAGTTGTATTATTATTTCAATTAAAATTAGGATGATTTTTCCATCCAGGATTATAATAATTTGCATAAGGATTATTGGGTCCGTTGTTAATTGCATTAATTGTTTCATATTGAGATCGGGATTCTATAAGTTGTCCGGATGAATTTTCTTCGTTATAGTTGGAGAGTAATTCATTCCAAAATGATCTAATTTTTTAGATATAGCAGCAATTTGTGAAGCTAACATAGATATTGCATCAATTTCATGAATACTAGCTATTTTTTCGGATTCATTCTATCAGCGAGCTATTGAAAATTATTTGTTGCCATTTCTTCGATTAGTGCATAGGCTTCATCAAATGGTTTTGACATTAATGATCATCCAAGACAGAAGATCGATGATTGATCTTAAAGATCCTACTAATCCATTATAAAAGTTTGGATAATTAACCAATCCGGTAACGCATGATGTGGGCATTTCCTAAGAAGTTCTTTAAATCTCTCCCAAGATTCATATATTGACTCTCCATCAAACTCGACTAAAAGAAGTTATATCATTTCTAAGCTTAGCAGTTTTAGATGGTGGAAAATATTTGGATAGAAATTTTTGTGATAATTCTCTCCAAGTTTTAATAGATCCAGGTGCTAACAAATTTAACCACATTTTTGCTTTATCCCTTAAAGAAAAAGGAAAAAGTCTAAGTCTAAAAGCATCGTTAGATACTCCTTCATATTTGAAAGTAGCACATAGTTCTAAAAAACTAGCAAGATGTAAATTAGGATCTTCAGTAGGTGAACCACTAAATTGATTATTTTGTACCATTTGGATAATTGCAGTGTTTAAGTTCGAATGAATTAGCAAGCTACATCGTGGTTTTGAATAGTTAAATGAATTTCATCTAATGTAGGGTTAGCATAATCTCGTAATGGTCTTGGTTGATTGATATTTTCATTTTCAGGTATATTTGCCATTTGTGTTAAATTTATAATTTCTCTTTTTTTGTTTTCTAATTCTTTTAATTGTACGCTCTAATTCTGAATCGTAAGGTATTAAATTTTCGTTTCCAAATTTTTGCATACAATAAAATAATCCGTTGGTTTAGTAAATAATTTCTTTACTTCCCCAGCAACGGCGCCAAAAACTTGACCCACTTTTTAATATGTATGCAATTTATGTTTATAGCAACGGTACCAAAAACTTGATCCCGCTTTAAATATAGATATATGTTTTAATGTATAATGTGGATTCTACGCAAGTATAAGTATCATATCAAGTAATACAGGGCTCTAGTGGAGTCCTAGTTATCGATCCCACAGGGAAGTTTTTAACAGATTTGTTATCAGCTAAATTTAAACGAATTACTTACTAATAAAGTGAACGGAAATTCAAAGTAACTATAATAAACTAAAGTAAACTAATGCTTGAAATAAGTTGATTTAAATAATTTAGAAAAAGTATCATTCTCCTTGTTTTTAGAAAATTAAGTGAAATGATGAATTTTAATAGAATTTTTAAAATTGTATTGTGACAAATATGAGCATTTCTATTCTTTACCCTTTGGTCCAGGTGCAAAGAACATTGACTAATCCTATGTTTGATTACTGAATCGCGGCTAAGGTCGGGAGGATATTGGTCGCCACTTCGTAGCTCCCACGTTCCCCTCACCTGAGGGCTAACATCTACACTTCAGCTCTCAAACAGTAGGACCGAATTGAGTATTTTAGTCTGTCACACAAAAATATCCAATTCTACGCCCGATAATTAATATTTCCCTATTTATTTGCACCCGCCTTCCAAGGCTTTTGACTTCCCTGAATATTGGATGTAATTTTTACTATAGTTGATAATTCAACATATTTTAACTACTCAATCGGCCGATTGAAAGTAAATTAAGTTTTAAGTAAAAATTATCACAATTTATTTATATTATATTAGGTGCTTCTATTTAATTTCACCAATCCGCATAATTTTCATAAACAAGGAGAAAGACTAAGAAAACTACTCAAAATGCATGGGAATAACACAAAGCATGGATTTCATTTAAAGTTAACAACAATAAACAAACATACTTATCTTAATTTCCTCCCCAAGCAGACTCCTTGAAGTTCCTTTGACTTGTCTTTCTAGTACAACAAACTAAATAGCACTCAATTAAACTAATAAACTCACTAAACACACTCAAACTAAATTAAACTCACACAAATGACACTTAAGACACTAGAAATGGACACACATAAGACTCAAAAGACACACCAAGACACTAGAATTTGGCCTCTATTTATAGAGGTAGGCAAAGGTCCAAGGGGTGCTTAAACACCTCTTCAAAAAGTGTCCAAGTTCAATGTATATGCATTTTGAACTAGCTCGCCGTCGGCGGGAAACGATCTCGCCGTCAGCGGGGCTTCTAGAAGGTCTTCAAACCGCGCGATCTCGTTGTCGGCGGGCTCGGGCTCGCTGTCGACGAGGTAGTTATAATTCCTTCATAAATTTCTCCTCACGATCTCGCCGTCGGCGGCCTCGATCTCGCCGTCGGCGAAGTAGTTATATTTGCATGAATTTCCTCCTTTTTGATCCAAATTTGCTCCATTTCATGCTTTTTGCTTCTATCACTTATAAATCTTCATTCTTGCAATAAAATAAAGAAAATACCTTTCTTTAAAGTGCAATTTCATCAAAAATAGATATGAATTTCTTGATGTATTTTTCTGTGATCAGCCAATAAAATTCAGATTGTAAGATTTTATATGCAGTTTTATAAACAAAAAATGTCCCCAATAATTAGAATTATGACATTTTTGAATAAACATAAGTTTCTTCTAAAGGCATACATCTTTGAATAATCAGATCACTTCGTTGTTTATATAAAAATGCGTCATCCCCAAAATAGGTCTTAGCTTCAGATAAAATTTTTTGTCTCTCTTGGTATGTCAAACCATAGAGTATAATATCACTAACAATAAAGTTTACAATGTTGGCATACCACGGAACACACCACTCATTGATAGTGAACCATTTTTTACCAAGAAAATGTTCATTAATTTCCTTTTCAAAGTAGAGAGATTTTTCAAAATCAAGCCTGGATAGTTGATCATCAATTTGATTATCAGCACCCTTCTTATCCACTATTTCAAAATCAAATTCTTACGAAAGAAGAATCCATCTTATCAGTCTCGATTTTGCATCCTTCTTTTTCATTAACTACTTAATAGTAGAATGGTCAGTATGCACCACACATTTAGTAAAACAAAAGTATTTATGCTCAGTCAGTATTTCCAACATCTGATCTAGAAAGGGTAGTGGAAAATGGTCTTTCATTGTGGCAAGGTTTAATTTTCTATAATCAATGCATATTCGCCAACCTTTAACTTGTCTTATTGGTATTTATTCATTCTTTTCATTAGCAGTTACAACAACTCCTCCTTTCTTAAGTACACAGTGAATAGGACTAACCCATGCAATATCTAAAATAAGTTAGATAATTCCAGCATCCAACCACTTTAAAATTTCTTTCTTAATAACATCTTTCATGATAAGATTTAATCTCCTTTGAGGATCAGCCCGAGGTTTGCAATTCTCTTCCAAAAGTATTCTATGCATACAAATTAAAGGACTGATTCCTTTAATATCAGCTATTGTCCATCCAAAGGCTTTCTTATATTTCTTTAGAACTTGAAGCAAACTCGCTTCTTCTTTTTCAGTCAATTAAAAGGAAATTATAACTGACAAAGTTGAGGAATCGGCTAAAATAACATAATTTAAATGAGCATGAAGCATCTTTAATTCAAGTTCAGAAGGTTTTTCAATTGATGAACTAAAAGATTCATCTTTTTCAGTCATGTCCAACAATTCAAAATTTTCATGAACATAATTTAAATCTTCCTCATGAAAATCTTTAGAATGTTGTAATTCCTCTTCTTGCATGTGTTCCAATTTTTCACTTTCAGATTTCTCTTCAAAAGTTGACTTGAGATAGCATTCACTTAGATATCGGATAACATTCATTATGTAGTATTCATCATCTTTTCCTCTTGTAGGATATTTCATTGATTTTGAGATATTGAATGTAACAATTTGATCATTGATGCACATCGTTAATTTCCGTTTTTGCACATCTATCATTGCTCTGCCTGTAGCTAGGAAAGGTCTCCCTAAAATTATGGGTATCTCTTTTTCTTCCTCCATATCTAGCACAATGAAATCAACAGGAAAGATAAATTAATCCACCTTCACTAAAACATCTTCTATAACTCCTTTAAGATATGTGATCGAACGATCCGCTAATTACAGAGTTACAGTATTCGGGGTTATTTCTCCTAATCCCAGTCTTTTGAATATAGATAATGACATAAGGTTAACGCTTGCACCTAAATCACATAAAGCTTTCCCATGAAATCTGTGTCCGATCGCACATGGACTTGTGAAACTACAAGGATCATTAAGCTTTTCAGGAAGCTTTTTCTGAATTATTGCACTGCACTCCTCACTAAGTGCAACAATTTCATTTTCTTCAAATTTCCTTTTTCTGTTGAGAATATCATTCATAAATTTTACATAGCTTGACATTTTTTTAAGGCTTCAGCAAATGGAATGTTGATTGTAAGCTTCTTAAATATTTCCAAAAACTTTGAAAATTGCTTATCCAATTTTTTTTGTCGAAGTCTTTGAGGAAATGGAGGTGGTGGCTTTTCTAAATCAATCTTAGGTGGAGAAATAGGTCTTTCCAAACCTTTCGGAGCATCCTCTTTTGGTTCTTCAATCTCGTATTTCTCTACTTCAATCTCTTTTGGGACTCTACCTTCCAACTATCTTCCACTTCTCAACTGAATAGCTTTTACTTGCTCTTTATTCTTGTCTCTTGGATTTACTTCTGTATTACTAGGAAGTGTTCCTTTAGATCTATTACTTAATGAATTGACAAAATTTCTCAATTGATTCTCATTATTTCTAATTATAGCTCCTTGACTTTTCAATCGATTTCCCATTTGTAACACCACTTCTTCTATAGAAAACTTATTCTCCTTAAATTGTGAAGCATTGTTAAAACCTGGAGGATAGGTTGGTTTATAATTCTTATTCCCTTGGTTTTTCTAGTTACCCAATGGGTTTACTTGATTGTTCCCCCATTATTGATTACTACCACCTTGATTATTGTTGTTCCAGATAAAGTTTGGATGGTTTTTCCAACCTGGGTAATAATAATTCAAATATGGGTTATTAGGCTTATTTATGACATTCAAAGTTTCAAATAATGTTTGAGAATCAACCATTTGGCCTAATAAATTTTCTTCAATCATGGAAATTGGTTGAGATAAATTCATTCCAAACTGGTCTATCTTTCTTGAAATTGCAGCAACTTGATTTGCTAACATTGTAAAAGCATCATTTTCATGAATATTGATTACCTTGTTGGGATTTTACCTTCCAGAAGGCCATTGAAAATTATTAGTAGCTATTTCAATTAAAGCATAAAGCGTCAGAAAATTATTTAGACACAAATGAACCACCAGCAGTGACATCGATAATAGATCTAAGAGATCCAGCTAATCCATTGTAAAAAGTTTGAATTATTAACCAATCTAGTATCGAATGATGTGGACACTTTCTTATGAGATCTTTAAAACGTTCCCATGTTTCATAAATAGATTCCCCTTCAAACTGACAAAAAGATGTACTATCATTTCTAAGCTTCGCAGTCTTTGATGGTGAAAAATATTTAGCAAGGAATTTATGTGCTAAATCACCCCAATTTCTTATAGATCCAGGTGCTAACGAATTTAACCATAGCCTTATCCCTCAGTGAGAAAGGAAAAAGATTAAGTCTAATGCCATCATCCAAAAACTATCGTATTTAAAAGTAGCACATAATTCTAGAAAATTGGCAAAATGTAAATTAGGATCTTCAGTTAGTGCTCCTCAAAATGTTTATTTGATACCATCTAGATAATAACAAGTTTAAGTTCAAATGAATTAGCCACTACAGCAGGGTTTTGAATACTACAATGAAGTTCATCTATTGTAGGGTTAGCATAATCTTTTAAAGGTCTGGATTCTTGATGGATTTCAATATTTTGATTTGTCATTTCTTGAATATTTTTGTCTTTTTCTGATTTTTCATATAATTCTTTCTAATTCATATTTGTAAGGCACAAGTCATTCATAACCTGAATTATTCATACACAATTATGAAACAAAATAAAATAAAACACACTAACAAAACCAAGGAAAAACTAAAAAATTAGTTTTTCTTGAATTATCTTTAAAAAATATTTTAATTAATTTTCCCGATAATAGCGCCAAAAACTTGATCCCCAAATATTTATGCTTGTATTTTACACTTTATATTACCTCTCAATGATAATATCTCTTTCTTTACAACAACACCAAAAACTTTATTCTGAAGCAAATAAAAAATCAACTTTAATTATTTTTAATATGGGATTCTACGCAAGTATATGTATCGTTTATCAAGTAATATAGGACTTTATGATTAAGCCCCAAGATATCGAACCCACAGGGAAATGTTCTAAAAATTTAAAGAAAGAAGAAAAACTACTTTTTACTTTTTAAAATAATTTTGAAAGTTATGTTTTATAATTAAAAAGTTTAAATTCTCTTTGCTAATTTTTTAGAAAATGCAAAGTAAGCAACTAAAATTAACAAGACTATTAAATGATATGAAAGTAAATGAGAATAAATATCTTTTTCCTCTTTCAATGAATTAGTAATAATTATGAAATTTCATTGTGAAAGTATCTAAATGTGTTGTGTCAAATAGAAGCAGTTATATTCTTTACCCTTACTTGGTTCTATAAAGAACATAGGTTAATATGATGTTTTGAAATCTTGAAGATGAGTTAGGTAGGGAAGATACTAGCTCTCACTCTAGAGTTCCCTCTTTCCCCTCTATCTGGGGGCTAACATCTCATAATAAAACTTAAAACATCAAACCAAATTAGAGGCTTTAGCCTGTCACACTAAAGTCCTCTAATTCTACACCCATTAAAAAACATATCTCCCTATTTATTTGCACTCAACTATATGGACTACAATTCTCACCCATACAATTTTATGTGATTTACCCCAATTATTGTTTGAGGCAATACCACATTTGTTCTTACATGTTCTCACAACAAATTTTAACATCTCAATTGGCTAAATCAAGAGGTAAACGAAGTGGAAGGTAGTGAAATCATCACAACTTCTTCCAACATTAAACATCTATACTCCACACAACTTACTTCCATAATTTAATTACTTCATGATTTAAAAGGAAAAGGATAAAGAAAACTACTCAAAACTCATGGAGAAAACACAAACACAGTTTGATTTGAAAGTAAAAATCATAGCGAAAACACAATAAGTCTTACTTTAAAACCCATTGTAAAAACAAAGATAAAAGCTTATCTGAAAATCCTCTCCACAAAACTCTTGAAGTTCCTTTGAAACTTTGATTTCCACTAAATAGACTCCTCAGAGTGGGTCGCAAAACTCTGTAGACTCCAACGGACTCCAAAATTAAATAAAAACTAGATAAATTGATGAAAGAGAAATTGTTGAGAAGAAGGCTTCAACACCAACTCTTTCCTCTCTAAAACTCTCTTAACTCACTACACACTAAAAAACTTGACTCATAGACTCTAGAGAAGATTAACTAAGCTCACTAACTAATTTAAAATGTCTTCATTTTAATATTTCTTCAAAAGGTGCTTTAGTGTCTCTTCAAATCATGTCCAGATTCAATGTATATACGAAAAGATGCATCTCTCCATTCGAATTTGCCGACCACAAGAAGTTAAAGAAATTTAAACCAAATGTTGCTTTAAACACCCCTTGAAAATTGCGCCAAATTTGATTAATTCTTCACTTTTAACTATCGCGCCTATGCGCCAGCCATCAACGCTTAGGCGCCAGAGGCTAATTTTGCATACCTTTCATTTTTGCTCCAAATTTGATCTTTTTTTGCTCCTTTCATCACAATCACTTATTTTAATCATACGTGCAAGAAAAACATGAAAATACCTTCCATTAAAGTGCAATACCATCAATAATAGGTATAAAAATGTGCATTAAAACACAATATATTTTAGGTGTATCAGGAAGCAACCAAGAAGTTTTTGATCTCGTCTCCACCTTGTCCATAATTCAATCAAAACTAATAAGGTCAACTGCAGCAGAAGCATCTTAATCACTCTGTTTCAAATTGATGAATTCCTTCATCTTTTAGGGTTTCCAGGTTATAAGTTCTGCTTGTGATGATTTGATCTTTGAGTTTTGTTTCGTCCCTAGTTTCTACAAGTCCAGCAGATGCTACAATTCGCGTTGATTTTGTTGTGCTTATTACGACATTATAAGTTTCCAAGCATCTTTTTTGCTATTTATCCTATTTGCTATAACTAGTAACGTCACATTTTGCTCAGTATTTATGTTTTTTAAGCGTCAGGAGGAGAGGACTTGAATAGAAGGAGGGCATCTTTTGTGATTTTTTTCTTCTAGAGGTCTTTTCACCAAAATATTTGTTTAACTTCATCGAAATATGTAATCTAATGTAGATGTGATGTAGAACTAAAAAGGAAGCCTAAAATTGTTGCAGGGCGCTGTAATTTATTGGCACTTCCTTGGAATTGAAGTAGAAAGATTCATAATCTTTAGTTTAAACCTTTTTTTATTCTCTGATCATTTCTCAGATAACCTCATGCTACCTAAGCTAACCTTTTAAAATGATCATTAGGCTAACCTCATGGGCTGACATAAAATATGGCTCCATCTTACCTGTAGAGTTTCATTCATTCTAATGTTTGTGATTAAGATTAGTTTATGAGCATGTCATCCCTTAGTAGATAAATAAAAAACTAGTTATGGACCACAAGCCATACCAATGCAACAATAAATTATATGTAAACAACCTCTTACAATTCTAAGGTAAGACCAATTTTTGAAATTGCACAATTGAGTACTTAGCCATTTTTTGTTCATGATGCAAGTTGTAATGCAAAGTAAGAAATACTATACCAACGTCAAAATATGAAGTACAAAGTACTATGCTAACATTCTAACATCATCAAGATGAAGTAAGAAGTGTCTTATAAATATCAAAGTAAGAATAATAAGTCAAAGTTTGTTTATCACAATAAGGTTTCCATACTCCCTAATCAGCACTACTAAGTAATAGAAGCTACTAAACTTATAAGTTATAAATTTAAAAGTCTCCAACGCCCTCATTACTTAGTAGCTTTTTGCTAGAAATATTATTATAATGGATCATTTTCTTACCTGCCTCATCTTCAGTTATCTCGGTATTCTTTCAATCCTTCTCCATATCCGTGACCTCAAATTAATAATAATCAGGATGAATATTAATTAATCTTTAAAGCAATGATTAGGTTGTTACAACTTCTTTTAATATAAATTTTTTATAAAAAAATGTTTTGATAATTTTTTGTTGACAAATGACTATATGCAATACTTAAATAAAATTATTAAAATTATCATAATTTTGTACTGTTATGAAATGATATTTTTTTGTTCTCAACTGTCAGATGTGTAGCCATTAAAGTTCTAGCGTAGACTGCAATACTACGCCCGTCTGAATGATCTTTTATCCACAAAAAAATGCAAATCAATTGTATTTCAACCGCACAAACTAAACAACTAAACAACTTATTCAAAACAGAGGAAAAATGATCATTTATCTAAAATCAACTGTTTTCCAAACCCACAAACCAAACAGCCAGATAGCTTATCCGGATTAGCTGCTTATCAGCAGATTATCAGGATAAAATCCTTATCTGGATAAGCTGCAGCTGCCCCAAACAGGCCTTTAAAGGGCAGGGCATTAAAAATTAAAATTAGAGCCTGAGCTGAGCTTATGGTAGTATGAAATGAATTTCTCGTCCTATTTTTCAAAGAGTACAGAGATGAAGAGCATGAGATGGACAATTATGCTCTATATATATTATTTTAAATATAATACCCACCAGCGCGCCGTGGACAGTTCTGCTTGATTTAGAATTTGGCAAACAATTTCAAAATTTGAAACCTCGTTTCCCCACGCTAAAGAAAAAGCTGAACTACAGCATTTTTTCAATTAATCATACATTGTCCCAGATAAGAAAACAATTTTGAATAACACGGAGAGGGAGAGAGAGCTGCCTAAAGCATTTCTAAAATCAAATATCTGGGCCCCAAAGCTGATAAATCGTATGCACAGCGTGCGTGGTGCGCTGCAGTAAGGCCGACCCTGTTTTCAATGGAGTGATTTGAAAATGGTCTCCTCAGGTCTTCTTCGACCGAATCGAAGACTGGAAGGAACGCCCCAAAGTGGAACTTTCCCTTCCCACCCACATGCCCTTTTATCAGAACTGGTGAGCATTTCCTGAATATTATAAGCTGTCTATTTTTTATTTTCAAGCAAAGGTTTAGATTTGTTCGGTACGCTCTTCCGAGCGGCTTGGCTCGCTGCTGCTTGTATATTTTCGCCATTGTACCGTATTTGAATTTTTGCCCTTTTGTATCTTCAATTGGTTATTTGGCTCGAAAGGTAGGGTTTTGATATATTTGTTCTCACTTTAAGGTTTTCTTTCCAAAATTGGCAGATGGAAATTTCAGCTTTGTAGATTTTGTTATAGTTTGAGCATTAGGGGTTTTAAATTTGCTTCACTGTGATTAGCTATCACGAATTTTAAAGAATGTTCTTGTTGGATTTTTTAAATTCCTTGATGTCATAGGATCTTGAATCTCTATATTTTCTCAACCTTTTTTTTTACCCCGGTTTTGACTCTTTTTGTGTTATAGACCAAGTAATATTCCAGGGGTTTGATGCCGGACAATGCTGATGTCATAGGATTTCAGAGATGGATCACGGAAGTGGGATTTGGAGGAGAAACCCCTCTGAGAAGAACTTAGGTGAGTCTGAGAGCTCGGGTTCAGTCTGCTCCTATTCTGAGAGATACTCGGAGGAGCAGGTGCGGCTTTCCTTTCCTCTTATGAAACTTTTTTTCTTTCAGTCGCTATTGCATTTTGTCTTTATCTAATATTAGAAGCTTGAATGCGCATCAGAAATTGATCTCTGGAGAAGTTTTAATTATTCATATTTAGCTTGTGTTCTTTTGAGACTTAGTTTTCATCCATGATACAAGACATTTGTAAATGCCAGCATTTGTCTCACCATTTTTATTTTAATTTTAGTTGTATTTGCAAATGCCCTTTCTGTCCCTCCTCTTCTGCATATCCTCTTCTGCATATCTATTCTTAACAACAACAACAGCTAGCCTTTATCCTAAGTGGGGTATGTATATCTATTATTTAGATCTGTAAAAATTTATTGAGATTTGCTTTGCATTTCTAATTGTGTGTTTGATTGGCGAAGAACATATTAATTACCCAGTCCATAATTTGGTCCAGGGAGAGTGGTTGTCCACTTTTTAGTCTTCTTGGTGAATATGCCATTTATTTCTTGTTTTGAATTATATGCTTTAATACTCTGGCTTTGAGAGAATAATTCTTGAGAAAAAGAAAAAAGATTATTGGTCATTCTCCTTGGTTTTTCGCTATTTAGTACTCTTAAATGCCACATTAAAGCAATCTAGCTTTATGTTAATGGAGGCGCTTTTAGTACCTTTTAAAAACAGTAGTAAGTCTATTGTTTTCAATGATTATCTTAAATTCTAAAGTTGGTATTGTAATAAAAATCAAAAGAACATTGATGTCCTATTTCTTTTCGCTCATCATCTTGGTATGACATAATAATATTTGTACACCAAATACTTGAATCAATCTCTATAGTAGCATGAAACAATCACCTTTGCTTAGATGACGCTTGGAATCGGGAGGCATTAGCCCAAGCCACAAGAATTCTTCGTCTAGAGCCTTGGCGAACTCAAGTAGACCAGAAAACCACTCAACTAAATACAAGGAAACTCAAAGTTTGTGCCCTTCAAGGGTCCTCTTCATACATCATGGACGTCAATCATGAGGTCCATGCGTCAAGATCTTATACTAAATGTATTATTAAATCTAGTTCCTCTTGTATTGCTTTTCTTGTGTGCCCTAAGCACTTAAAAATATATGATCAATGGACATATGACAGATAGGTATAATATATTGTATCTCTTTTCGTAGTGAATATAATATTCAAAATATTTCTTTAGATTACTTTCTTCATCTGTTTCTTTCTCTACATTTACTTTTCCTTTTTTCTTACGTTATCCACCTCATAGATTTGATGTTTGGGTAGAGCCTGACACTGCAAGAGCCTTATCAGTATAACCAAGAGTCCTTATAGATCATGGAGAATAAAAAATTTATCACCAATGGGTACCATGCAAAGATGGAGGGGAGGATTTTTCGAATGATCTTGGTCGACCTTGAGAAGGTTTCAAGTGTTGTTCCTAGAACCAAAAACTCCAAAAGTTTTTTATATTTCATCTTTTGATGGTAACCAACAAACACCTAAGTGTTAACCCCTTCTCATGTATTTAATGAAACCTATTATTTCAACCAAAGAATATTTGTCCCCCTTGGTCTGGCAAGATGAGAGATGATCACCACAACTTTTAATCACCTTTTGCAGAAGAATTGTGAAAACGAATCCCATAGGATGTTCAAGGCACTACATTTTGAATCATTTAGCTGGAGAACTTATCCAATTAATTATGTCACTTTGAGTCTGCCACCTCTCTGTTCGATATCAACAACACTCTGTATTGACATTCATTTTTCATCACGTTCAAGGAAATTGCACTTTGATGGTTCATAACCTTCTATTTTGAGTCATCACTTCCTACATCGAGTTCAAGAAAATAGTCATTGTAAGGTTTGCTATTGCACAGAGGCTGCTTAAAGAACTTGCAATCTCTCTTGAAGATGAGCCATGACCCAAAAGAGTCTCTTTGGAACTTCATTGTAAGTTTCAAAGGCATATTCTTGATGTTAGAGATTTGGAGCCCATGTTGACACATGTCGCCTTCAAATAAGGGTCGTGAGAAGGACACTTTGAATACACAATCGGGTTTTTATAGCCATGGAAATTAGTTGTGCTGTTAGAGTTGGGTAACAACCACGATGATGTTGAGGAATATAACAACATTACTAAATCGTCTAGGTCGGCTTGCCAAGGATTTTAGCCTGCTTAAATGAATCCTAAGGAGACCCCATTGGTGGCAGAAGTTGAAATTGGAAGCAAAAGGTGTAAAGGAGAACCATAGAGAGGCCTTTGGATAGGCCAAAGCATGTTCATCCGTATGAACTCAAAAGGGTCCACTCACATAAGAGACCACCCGAAATTGTCGAACCATCCCAACCATCTCAAAGAGAAGAGTATGCTAGATCATGATGGCAGGGGACAGGGCCGTCAACAACTCATCATTATTTGGTCTCACCCCCTATGAATGTCTTTGATAGAGCTGTTGGAAGCCATTCAAAATAAGGAGTCTTTCAGGCGATAATACCCATAAAAGCACAAAGACTCTTGAGGGATACGTCTAGATTTTGCATTTTTATAAGGCCACGAGCATTGCACGGAGGAATATTAGCATCGGAGGAATATAGTAAAATATTTAATCAAAGCTAGCAAGCTGAATGAATTTATCCTTGCCAGCCCTAAAGGAGATTAGGAAATGAGTTTGTGGAGGACAAGAGTAACAAACCAAGAATGTTGGCATCTGAGAAACTTAGTCTAAGTACCGAAGAATTAATCAAAACTGGCAAGCTAAATGAGTTATCCTTGCTAATCTTCGGAGGAGATTAGGAAAAGAGCTTGTGGAATGCATATAGCGGGGGTGGTACCCATTATCTTGAGAGGTGCTAGGAAGTTGCCCTTTAGGCAAGTCTCAAGAGACTTTGGTCGGGAAAGGTAAACTTGACTATGGCATCTGGGTTGCCTGTTACGGAGATAACACTGGTCATCCTTACAGAGGTTGATAAGCAACTACACAGAAATCCCATTCAATGATGCTATAGTGCTTATAGCTTTCAGTCTCAACCTCCAAATTGGAAACATCTTGATCGACATTGTAAGTTAAATCAACTTAGTTTTCAAGGAACATTTGATGAGATGAAGTTGGAAGATGAGTATATTTAGCGCCCAATATTTACTGAACTTATGGTTTTTTTAGCGAAATGTGGAAGACAGAAAGGATGATCGTTTTATCGATTACCTAGGAGAGGGCAAAGGACAATAGATTGTCTTGGCTAATTACATCATCATGGATGCACTAGCTACCTAGACCACACTTGAAGCTTTCATAGTAGATGTGCCAACTTATTAGAGAAGAGAAGTAATCGCAAGAGAAAATTTGATACAGTCCCAGGCTTGTTATCTCAAATCTGTGGGGAGTGTGCTGGAGACCTTCCATCTAGAAGTATAGAGAAGTGTTGGTTTGGAACCTTAGAGGAAGTGGAAGGGCTTTAGCAAACGAAGGGAAACCAGATTGCACTCTTCATTTAAGTGCCACCTTCAGCACAAACCACATGGAATGGCTAATATAGGTCATTTTCAAGGACATTCAGGAATTTGCCCAAAGAGCCTTGAAAATGTTGAGGATTGATGTCATTGTTGCATATCATCAGTTTTAGGGTGTGTTAGGGGTGGCTTTTCACCTGCTTTCTGTTTTGAAAAGCAAATTTAGTTCGTTGGGGAGCCCGCTTTATTGGTGTGTTTCATCAAAGCTCATTCTCAAAGCTGAAGTTTTGCAAACGGCGGGTTGGGGCTCGGTTCCGCAAAATGGTGCTATAGTGTGGTGGGGAAAATATATTGCTGCATTCCTATCTTATTCACGATATTATCTCTTAGTTTTGGCTTCTCCTCATCTTTGTTGCAGGCATCCCGAGTTAGGGCATATTAGTGAGTGCTTTTTCCTCGTATGTCTTCTTGCCTTTGAATCATCTATATGTATATCGTTCTTCCTTTGATTTGGCCACACGAAGAAGTTTCTTGTTTATTGTTCTCTCTTTTTCTTCCCTGCCGCAAGATTTCTAGATTTTAATCTTCTCTATATTGACGAGTTTGATTGTTGGTTTAGTTTGTGCATTATAAGCTTTTTGGTTTTGTATTCCATGCTATCTAATTCGTATTTACGGATGGTTATTTTATTTTCACTATTTTGGAGGTTTGTTGTGTATCCGTGCTACTCTTTGCGTATTGCTAAAAGCTTTGGTGTGAGCTTTACCAGTACATAAGAATTGTGTTCTCTCTTTAGTTTAGGGTGTGCGGTCCATGCTATTTTGCTCTGTTTTGAGGTTTAGTTAGCTGTAGTTGGGATTGCTCTGATTGGAGTTTTTTGTTTGCCTGTAGTTATGATTGCTTTAGTTAGGATTGTTTGGTTGTAATCAAGAGCCTAGGCAGCAGGACAACAACAAGAAAAGCTGCTGTTGGGGTGGTTCTGGGTGATGGCCAAAAGGAAGAAGGTGGCAGCTACAAGATGGTGGCAGCATGCAGTGAGAACAGTGGTGGGTTTGATGTCCTGGTGGCAGCATCAAACTAGAAGGGGAGGAATATCTGAAAAGGCGGGGCCGGGGACTTGAAGGTCGCGGTTCTGAGGAAAACAACAGGTTGCTATTTTTCTGGGGGTCGGCGCAAGTGAGGTCAATGGTGAGGTCGAAGGGGATCAATGTAGGAGTGAGTGGGAAAGGATAGAAGGGGAAAAACTTCACATCGGGAACGAGATACAGTCGGAGCACCACTCAAAACCCTTGGATACAGCCTTAGAAATGAAAATGAGATGAAACACAGTAAAAATTGAATCATAAACATCACAAAAGCAAATATATAGCTTTAGGATAGCGAGGAGCGGGCACACTCTCATTGGGCTGAAATTCCAAGACCCTGGAGGGCCGGTTTGCTCTTCAGAATCAGGACCAAACTAGTCTAGGTGCGCCCCAGCTGGTTCGACATTCCAAATCCAGGCGCCGTGTCACTAACACTTATAATTGTAGGGTTAGAGGACATAAGATGGCATTGTTATCGTATTTTCTTTCACTTTCTACAGTAAACAGAATACTTCGAGCTATTCTCTTTATAGTCCTTTATCTTCTTTTTTTTCCTGTACTTATTTTTCTTTTTTCTATATATTTTCTGCCTTGTAGTACCAACTAGTAAGGTTTGGTTATCATACATGAACTGGTTTGGGTCTAACACTATTCAAGCAAATAAGATGCCCCTTCACTTGGTTCTGATCATATGTATGCATATCCTTGTTTTTTTTAAGCTCTCCAATACCTTTTATTTGCATCTCTTATTTAATTTGAATTTACCTTTGTACATATGTTTTTTTAGTGGCCATTGGTTTTGTGTGATTAGTATGAACGTTCTCTAGCTTATGTAAGATATTCTTGATCTTGTATGCATAAATACTTTCCTCAAAAGTTAATTGACCCATTTTCTGATTTCTTTTTTAATCTAACATTAGAGCTTTAATGTTTACATCACTGCTGGTTCCTGCCCAATTTGTCTTTTAACATTTGACATCCTCAAAAATGACTTGTGTTGCTAATTGAACCTTAAAAGCGAAATGAATTATTTCAAAAGCAACACTTGTCATGCTTTTATAAATACTTGATTTGCTTGCAACCATTTTTTTTTTTCATCAAGATCGCATTTTCATGATGACATTACTTGATTCGCTTGCAATGGTTCATGAAGATCTTTTTATGATCAAAATCTTCTTCTGTGCCTACTTTGCCAGACAGTAAGGAGTGTCTTTTTTTTGCTCGACAGTTTTTGGTTTGAAGACGAACCGTTGCAGCTGCAACTCTTGTTTATTAAACCATTAATATTCTATGATAGCTCTGCTTCCGCATTTTACGTGTGCATTATTGTGTTTCTTTTGGTTAAGTAGGTTGGATGGATGAGATGTTGATAATAGCTTAATTAATGTTTTACCTTTCAGGAGGTATTTGGCTCTTTTCCCAATGAAAGTTCTGTAAAACATGCTCACTCACTAGAAGTTTCATTGATTAATGAGGGTAATGAAGGACATGCAAGTTTCAAGAGTTTAAATGAGAAGCTTTCTGCTGCTCTTTTAGATGTTGCAGCGAAAGAAGATCTGATAAAGCAGCATGCAAAAGTTACAGAAGAAGCCATATCAGGTAATCTGGGGCAACTTCATCCTTCGCTCTTAAGAATTTCTTAATCATTGCAAAGTTTTAAGTATTGGCTCAGCAAAGGTTGAGATGGTTCTCTAATAAAAGGCTTTGGAGGGGCTTAATCGTAGATTAATTTGTCTTGCTCCTGAACATTTTATTTTCACTTTGCAGTAAGTTCTTACTTTCAGTTATACCCCACTTGAGTAATTTCAGAATGCAAAAACTTTGTACATCTGTCTCCATATATACTATTTTATTCTTACTACACGTGCTTAACAAGTCACATAAAAAATCTAATGAAACTAAGGTTTTGCTTTTTGATCTTATGGGGAAGCCTAATGGAGTAAAAGCTTAGAAATGTTAGTTCCAAAGATCAATTAATGTTATTTTGTTAGAAGATTGACATTAAATTATTTTTTGTCAGGCAATTAGTTAAAAGTATAAAGTTGAACTAAAATTTGTTTGCATAATTTTTATTTTATTGATTTTGAAAAATTTTGATCAAGTACCATAAGAATTATTTGAGTGGGCGTTAGGGTGAATGTAAGCATGTCAAAGTATAGTGAGGCTAATTGATGATGGAGTAATGACTAACATTAGAAGCATCAATCAAGTGGCAGATGAGTTTCTAATCACAACAAGTTAAGATAAAGAAGCAATAGTATACTTGTATGCTGTATTATTAAAAATGATTACTTGTGCCTTTTCGCAAAATGACATTTCTTATACTTGAGGTTTCTAACGAGTTATAAAAATTATGATGAGAGGCTTAACATTAGTGAGGAGAATGTAAGCATGTCAAAGTACAGTGAGGTTAATGATGATGGAGTGATGACTAACATTAGAAGCATCGATCAAGTGGCAGAAGAGTTTCTAATCAAAATAAGTTATAAGATAAAGAAGCAAAAATATACTTATGTGCTGTATTATTAAAAATTAGATACTTATGCCTTCTCACAAATGACATTTCTTGTACCTAAGGTTTCTAATGAGTTAAGTGAGAGATTTGAATAATATTTATAAAAATTGTGATGAGAGGCTTAACATTAGTGTAACTAAGTGCCACCCTCCAATCATGTGTGCTGTATTATTAAAAATTAGATACTCATGCCTTCTCACAAATGACATTTCTTGTACCTGAGGTTTCTAATGAGTTAAGTGAGAGATTTGAATAATATTTATAAAAATTGTGATGAGAGGCTGAACATTAGTGTAACAAAGTGCCACCCTCCAATCATTTTCATTAGCCATCTTTTAAATATTTGAATTCAGTTTTATGGATCTTATTTCCTCATTCGTTGTTGCAGAGTCCTTCATGAGGTTTTAGATCTATTCAGCAAATCCTTTTTTGCACAACTTATATGTTTAATAATGCTGAAAATTTTTCTCAAGTTCCTTCTGGCATCATTGTAAGCTATCTTTATTAAAATATAATATATCCACCCAACCATATGTTGATTTGTTAAATTTGAATTAAGAAAATTAAAATAAAGTAAATAAAACGAAATTAAAATAAATAAATTCCTACTCACTCCTGTCCGATGATGCACTAACTACTCTCGCTTCTTGTTATGAAAATAACCGAAGTGTCCTCTCCATTTTGGGGTTCAAAAAGCAAAGCCGGAGGAACTTTGACAGACCACATCCTCTTCTTTTTGTTTCGCTTGATAGAGAAAAAACTTTTGGTTCCTCACGCTAGCTTGCAGCCCAACTGAAGCCCTCGCCTACCTTCACAATGCAGTCGTGATAGAGCTAGATTGGAAAGCAATGACGGGATCGTGGCATGCAAAGACTTTCGAAAGTCGTAAATATCCCTCTCGTGACCTCAACACTCAAAATACAGGCATGACTAGGGCTTGCAAATGGTAGGATCGCAGTATACAGGAACCTTCAAAACTCTCGTCTATTTTGCTTGCACACTTCTCTTTGATACAATCGCACAGTCAAGACTAGGGCTTGATGGGAAGGTAATGACGGAATCACGACATACATAGAGATCCAACTCCCATCTTTCTCCTCTTTTAGCCTCCTTCCATCTTCCTCTCACCAGGTCTCCAACTGAAAAACAATGATAGGAATACAACCTACTAGTTATTTCGATCACGACATACAGAACATCAAAACTCCCATCATTCTCTTCAGTTCAGCCCCTCTTAAGCCAAAAAGCAACTTCGGGTCTCAGCACATGAAGACAACGAAAGCTCTCTTCTAGTTTAACGAGAACAAGAACATAAGTCTATCCAACTTAACAAGCCCAAGTGATTTAGTTTCATCAAGTTTTCTCACCTGATCTAAGAATGAACATAAAAATCGAAGGAGGTGATCCTTCTTATGGAGACAACAAGTCAGTCTTGATAGGAACAATTTTATTCAATAGGTCTAAACAAGTATTAAGCACCGACCGAAAGAACTCCTCTCTTCTTCAATAAGTATGATGAAGTGCAAAGCATAACTAAAGAAGCTAGCTCAAGCTTTGTATTTAACTCAAAATTGGCATGAGTTTTTTCTTTGCTTTTAAGGCAATGGGACTGCATATATTTATTTGGGTTGACATCTAGCTCTATGTCGAGATCCTCAAAGATATTCAACTAGCGTAAGACTTTTCTTTCTTATCATGATAAGGGACCAATCATTTCATGTGGATTGGCATCAACACAGAGCTGAGATCTCCAAATATATTTTTCTTCTATCATTTGGGTTTGACATCAAGCTTCAAGTCGAGATTCCCAAATATATTCTATATTTATCATTTGGGTTAACGTGTCAATGTGAGATTATTGTTTTTTTTACCATATTGGTGCCAAAGCTATACTCAGTCAATTTGAGCAAAAATGAACCTATCTTCAAGAAAATTACCAACAAGAAAATCTCAAAGTCGGAGGTTTATCTCTCAGACTTGTCATAATTCAAAAAGTCAAAGAAGAGAATTTTTAGCTTGTGATTTTTAATAGGTCAAGTTGGAGAAGCTTAAGTTTGTTTATAGCTCAAGTCCAGGCTCAAGCAGGTCCTGAAGGTCGGACTCAACAGACCCAAATATGGTCGTCGCTGACAGCTCTCTTTACTCAACCAGCCATAGTAACTACCTGAATAAGATGCTTTTATTTTGTCCATTTATGACAATAGCTGTCCTACTAAAACTTATCCAGCCTGATAAGCTGAGTGATTTAAATCTTTAGGTTATCTCGACTGATTGAATAGTAAGAAAATAAATGGATGATCCTCGCTTACGCCCCAGGACTAGAGGGCTTATCAAATTTATGTTAGTAGGATATGATTATGGTCATTTTTCACTCTCCAATAATTCAAAATGAATCGAATGAATGCTATCGACAATCTTTGCTGGAAGAGGGGTTAGCAAATTCAAGCCAACAATAGTTTTCAGTCATTCCTCACTCTCCATTACAAACAAATTGATAATCCTTCTTGGAAGAGGGGTCAACAAATGCAAGCCAACAAGAGCTTTCAGTTGCTCCTCACCTTCTATTAAAAATAGATCAATAATCCTTGTCGGAAGAGGGGTCATTAAATGTAAGTTGGTAGGACTTAAACACTATTGCTCCTTACTCTCACTCACAAGTTATTATGTAAGCCCAACAACAAGTCCATCAAGTCGTTCAAAGAAAATATAAATTGAAGGACTTGGAAGATATTCTTAAAAACTCTCTTGCAACACGAATGCATTTCTATTTGATCATAATCCACCATAAGACGGGATATTTCTTTAGTTTATTTTAGTTGACTTCATGCTTTAAACCGAAATTTTCAAATGTATTTTATCAAATACGGGGCGCCCTTTTTGAGATTATCAATTATGGCTGAGATGCCTAACGTAAGGGTTGAAATTATTGCTAACATCGAGATCTCACTTCTTTTGGGTTGACATCGTGCTTTAATACCAAAATCCTGATATTTTTACTCAATAATTTTGCTATCAAGAAAAATGTATGTGATAAAATTTAAATGACAATGATTTTTCTCTTTGGTGAACTAAAATTTTGAAGGTTCAACTAAAAACACTTCGAGATTTATAAATTTTAAGAAGTTGAGTTGAAAAGATACAAGTACTACCACAACTCAAATTTATGACTCAAGTGGGTCAAGAATGTCGGACTCGATGAGCCCAATTATGATCGAGTTGTTGACAGTTTGTTTCACTCAATAAGTCATAAAAATGACTGTAGTGAAGGAGTAAGCTCTTTTCACTCAACAAGCCATAAAAACGACCACAATAGGAGAGACCAATCTTGTTAGTTAGATGAAGATAGTTGTCTAGCTCTCAAACTCATCCAATTTGATGAGTTCAAGTGATCCAAATCTCGAAGACTTTCTCAAGATCAACAGAATAAAGTTAAATTCAGGAGATAATCTACACTAAAAAAATAGTTATGCAATCAACCTAAAATGTTCCAAAATATATTAGTTCCAAGACCTGGTGATATAGGAAAGAAGACTCCTAAGTCTATAAGCATAAGTTTATTAAGTTGAAGAAGCACAAGTTCCCTGCAGTCCATGTCTAGAACTCAAGCAGGTCTTGAAGGTTAGATTCAACAAGCTTAAATACGGTTGGTTTGCTAACCATAGTGAAGGTGGCATAAGTTCTTTTCACTCAACAAGCAATAAAATGAGAATCGTGAAGAAGCCCCTTTTTTGATAATCTGATGACAAAAATTGTCATGCTGCTAGCCTATTCCACTTGATAGTTAAAGTGAACTAGGTCAAAGATTTTTTCTTGATTATTCAAAAGTTCAAGAAAAACCAAAGCAATGATCATCGCTCAAGCAAGTATCAAGTCGAGCTTGATGTCTTGTTTGAATAAAGAAACCTCACCTTTTCAAAAGAAAGTCTGATCAAACATAAGGCACAAATTGGATGAATTCTCTTCTTCAATTTGTAAAAATATAAAGCAAATATCAAAAAAATTATCTCAAAAATTTGTTCAAAGCTCGATGTTGAATTAATAGAATTCAATCATCAATAAATATGATAAAGCACAAAGCACAGAGTCAGTGGTTTCTTGCCACTGACCCAACATAAGCCCGAAGGCTAGGTCATTGCCATGCATCCTTAAACAAGCTTGCCAAAGCACAAAGTTATGACCAAATGTATGTTCATTTACTTGACAACTCGTAGAGACATTTAATGTGAAGTCCTTCAATAAGTCTACTAAAGTAGAAAGCTATGACCGGATATATAATCATTCACTTGAAAAGTCCATAGAGACGATTCAGGCTAGTTTCTTCAACAAGTCCATCGAAGTACAAAGTTAGGACTGAAGGTATGCTCACTCACTTAACGAGTCCATTGAGATAATTCAGATCAATTCCTTCAACAAGTCCATCAAAACACAGTGTTAGGACTGAATGTATGCTCATTCACTTGACAAGTCCATAGATACAATTCAAGTCAAATTCTTCAAGAAGTCCAGCAAAGCACAAAGTTAGGACCAAAAGTATGCCCTCTCATTTAGCTAGTCCATAGAGACAATTCAGGTCAATTTCTTCATCAAGTCCACCTGTACACAAAGCTAAGACCGAAGATATGCTCATTCACCTAACAAGTCTGTCAAGGTAATTCAGGTCAATTCCTTCAACATGTCCATCAAAGTACAAAACTAGGACCGAAGGTTAGATGAAACCAAGACAAAACAGGGCTTTAAAAGTTTAAAATTATTTACATAAAAGCTTCAAAAAGTCTATAAAAACAAAAAGCAAAGGGCAAAAGAAGCAAAAAAATTAATCTCCATGCTAAATGAGCGACACAAATTAGAAGCAATTTCAATTAGAGGTTACTCTTCAATGATGATATGAGCTTGGATATCTTCATACTGTGTCGATATTCGTTACTTGTCTCGAAGATCCTTTTTGGAGATACGTAGGGTTAAACGATTTGCAACATACATGGTCCGATTCATGCACACATTATATTTGTTGGAAAGCATTTGTTGAATGTTAAATATGAATCGAGAAAAATAAAATAAAATTAAAATAAATAAAGTCCTACCTACTCCCCCTTGATGATGCCTTTAATTCTACCTCTCGTTATAAAAATAATTGAAGACTTCTCTCCATATCGGGGTTCGAAAAAGCACGGGCCAAAGGAACTTTGGCAGACCACTGCCTCTTCTTCTTTTCACATGACAGAGACGAAACTTTCTCTTCCTCACATTCGCTTGTAGCCTCACTGAAGCCTTCAATAGCCTTCACAATGCCGTCGTGGTTAGAGTCAAAGAGATAAACAACTACGGGACCTCTGAAACTACCTAATATCCCTCTTGCGACCTCAACACTCCCAATACAGGCATGACTATGGCTTGCCAGCGATAGGATCACAACCTATAGAAACCTTCGAAACTTTCATATTTCTCTCTTACGCGCCTCCTCTTCGATACAATCGACAGTCACGACTAGGGCTGGCCAGGAAGGTAATGACGAAATTGTGGGATACACAGAGATCCAAACTCCTATTTTTCTCCTCCTTCACCACTTTTTATCTTCCTCTCACCAAATCTCCAACCAAAGTGCAATGGGTTTACAACCTACAAGGTAATTGGTTTGCAGCATGCAAAACATTGAAACTACCATCTTTCTCTTTTGTTCCGCTCCTCTCCAGCTAGAAAGCAACGTTGGATCATGGCGCACGAAGACAACTGAAGTTCTCTCTTGTTTGCGACCCTTCTGTCACAATTAGTGCTAGCTGGGAAAGCAACAAAGGTATTGCGGCGTACAAAGACGACTCAAATTTCCACTTTTCTCATCCTGCCATCGCTCATTCCCAAAACCATTAAGGTACCATGACTTTTGGAGAAGAGAACTCACCCCCGCATTTTGACCGCCTCATTAACGAGGCTTTTGAGGCTGGTATCAACTTCTTCAACAGCACTGAGATGTATCCGATGCCTCAACGCTCAACAAAGGAGTGAGGAATACCTTGGACTCTTGGTGTTGCAGTGAAGAATTCTGCGAAATCACGTGGCCTTGACTACTAAGTTGTTGGCAGTAGTGTTACCAGATTAACTTATGCTCTTCAAGTTTCAAAACATGGATCAGTCGCTATAATTACCAAGGTTGAGCCTCATGAATGCAACACAAATTATGCACAAGGATATTATTTGTGTGATGATGAAATAGTTAAGGGTTGTTTGCACAGAAGGTTCAGAATGGATTTAGGAATTAATAGATATGAGTGCATCATTAATTATGGAGAAGATGGGCAGCTTCATCTTACAAGGAAATGTGGTCATTCTCATCACATACTATATCATGCCGCTGATATGGCCGACAAATTGATTGAGCAGGCTTTACTAAAAGCTGAGGATGTTGATATTAAATATACATGTTTGAGCACCATTTTATCATAGATTTATTGACTTGAGGATAATGTAGGAATATACCATCATAGAATGGATACATTAAGCACATAAATATAATAGATAGTACGCTTCATAGAAAAAATGGCATTGCTCACATCTGGCGGAGCTGAACACATCTACCCGTAACAAAAATTCGTTGTTAGCTACAGGATATGGGGATTGCTATGGCACTTCATTTCAAGCTTAATTTCAAATATGGATTCATCATTGTCAATATCATCGCTTCGTTAGAAATGGTATAAAATGAGGTAATATGATAATTTTTTAAATCTCCACTCGAGGAAGCGCGAGTAATCATCGTTGGAAATTAACTACAGTTCGGAGAAATTGCAGTCTCATTTGGAAATTTTTTATAAAACTAGTGGTTTTTAAACTACCCATTTTGAGAAACACGAGAACCCGTTCTTGTTAGTTAAGTACCATTAGGGGGAAGTAAACTATTATTTAGGAAAATGCTTAGTTGGGATTTGACACTTTTTGCAGGTGCATTGAAGGTCTGTGCGTTTATTAAGATTGCGGGTTACATACTTTATTTTCGCTTTCCGGCCTCAATGTCTCACGACGCTAACAAGCAAGTCTTTTAAGGGCCTGTTCGGTTCGATTGCTAATTCGCTATTCGCCTCTGAGAAGCATTCATGGGAAAATTGCATTGTCTGTTGGTCTACAGTTGTGGGAAAACAGTGCAGGCGAGCTTTTCTCGTAAAATGACTAGATCGCCCTATTTATTAAAACTGTTTGAAATTTTCGATTTATTTATATGATATACAGGATTTGCAAATGCAATTTTTTTAAAAATTTTATGTTTTAAATATTCAAACTAATAAATATAAATTTTATTTATAAAAATTTAAGCGTCATTAGTGGTCAAAATTAAATCTTTCCATGACTATGCACCATTTCCAATTTTCAAAGCATGCTATTTATCTCAGCGAACTACATACTAAACTGAGCAAGTCACATACAAAGTTCACGGAAACATTTACAATTTTATAAGCAGCCTGAACGCCTAAGCTCACTGAAACGAAAAGGAAAAAAATTTCCAAGGAGAGCTTATGTAATGAGTGTGTTCACAAAACAAGAACTTCTAAAGAGGTAACATTGCAATGGTGGTGTGTATGTCAGAAACAAATTTTCATTTATTCAACAAGAATAATTTGCATAAGGGCCAAATGAAAGTCACACCACTGCATAGGGTAAACATTACCAAGAAAAATCAATAGCCATTTGATCTTACTTCACTAAGAAAAACCAAGAAAAACCAATGGCCAAATACTGTTAAAAATAAACCAGATCCAATATTATAGTAGCAATGAAATGAATAAGAATTTGCGCAGATTTTCAGAGTGTCCAACACACTTCAGAAGCAAGGAAATGTGTATGTCACAAAGAACAAATGCAGCGATCGAAATAAGCAAAATGGCTAGTCCATCGAAACCTAGCCCTAGCAAACAAGCACAAAATCAATGAAAAAAATGCTGGAACAGTTTGCTCGGGTGAAAACAAACGAGAACCCCTGCACCCAAATTCATCAGGCATGACATTCAAATGTTTCATGCGTAAGCAAAATGGCTAGTTCCAGATCTAGAGGAGTAGATTCTAAAAACCCGAGACATACCGAGATGGAGAAAGGAGCCCGGAGCAGCCTACGCGCCGCTCGCTGCCACAGAAACCGGAATACAGGAAGGAGCGGGAGCAGAGAGGAAGGAGCGGGGGTAAACCGGAATAGGGTTTGCGAGAGAGAGCGGAAGCAGCGAGGAAGGAGCGGGGTAAACCGACACGGGACGAAAGTCGCGCCGCGAGGGTTATCCCGCGGTCGGCTTCGGAATAGCTTCGCGGCAGCTGTGCCGCGAAGTCGTAAAACAAACGGGAAGCAAAAATGGCGAAGCGGCTTTCGACGCCGCTCTGCGGTAAAATGGAGGAACCAAATGGGCTCTAAAACAGCTGGGAAGGTTGGTATTCTCTTAGTGCCCTTTAGCATGAGTTGACGCTCGAAGGCTATCAAAATTTTGGTGATTTGAACTTGTAAACAATATAAAATTATTAGACCTTCTGAATTTATAAATTACTTTTAAAATATGGATCATTTGAATTTAAAATATTTAAAAATTTGAGGTTTTAAAATGTAGGTTCTTGGGGTTGAAAAACAATTTGGAAATTTTGAGCTTTAAAATTTAGGCTCTTATGGGTTTTTTTTTTTAAAAAAAAATTAAATTTTGGGGCTTTCAAACTTGAAATCCTATGGCTTAAAATCAAAATCAATGAGAATTCTCAAACTTAGGTTTCAATGGTTGAAAATTAACCCAACAATGAGGTGTTTAAAACTATGAGACAAGGGTTTAAAATTAATCCAAAATTTGGGAATTTCAATATTAAAAGTTTAGATTTGAATTTCTTAAAATTGACCCAAATATTAAATGAGTGTGCTTCCAAAAATTATCTAATATATTTGGTTGCTAACGGTTTCTCTTAAAGCCCGAAGCTGTAACCTTGCATGCACTCCAATGAGATAATATCTAAATAAAAGTTTATAGTTTCAAATGGCTTAAAGTTTTCAGTGCCTATACAAACCTCATGGGTATTTGTTAAGTCAAATGAGATGTATTGGAACTTTGACGAGTAGTTTTGAGGCTTATTTGAATGATAAGTTGGATACTCATTATTTATATATGCTTCAAATTATTTAGAAAAGTGAGTCAACTATGCATAATTTCAAAATCTTGCAAGTGTCTTTTAAATTTCATATTAAATTCATATTTAAAGATTGCGCAAGTTTTCAAAATCTATAAAATTCTTTAAGCTACCAAATATATGAAATTTAAACCCCATCTTCGCTCCACCGAAATGAACTAAGTATTTAAAATTAAACGGTATGAAAATGCTGTGCTAGATAAAATGAAGTTTTTACTCACTTCTGAAAAGCTTGCAAGGTTCATTAAAAGAATTTAAGCTTATTTTAAAACTAAAGAACTCTCGTATACTCAAAGTTAAATCCAAGATAATTGAACTATGAAAACTATCCCCCAGACTTCCCTATCTCGAGGGTAGGGTTGTAAATCTTGTAGAACTAGTTATATCCTCCTTTTCACCAGGACTGAAGTTTGTGGGTCTACTAAATTTAATAATAAATGTCCAATGCATATAGATAAAAATTGTAAGTACAAATCACCTAATTTGAGCCTCCTTGTATTAAGGACAGGTGTCGACACGCTTATATCCTAAAATACATAAAACAAACAAACTCAAATGCACTTTAAATATTAGGTATTCATTCCTGATGATGGTCGTGTTGGCTAAAAATCTCAACCAGAGGGTTTAGTTTCAAACCAACTATAAATCTAAGTTTTAACTGACATTCAAGTTAAAATTAACCACTTAAAAGCTAAAAGTAAAATTCCATCCACCTTTCGCAATAGTTTGTTGAGGTTGGCAAACTTTTTGATTGACTTCAGCTCACAATGATTAATGTTATATCATATGCATTCATATACTCACGATAAAAGATATTGCATAACAATAAAAACGTGGCCTGAGTCCTTTGTTTATGTGGTTTTGTCGTTAAATGGTCCTCAAAATAATGGTTACGACCAGAGCTCTCTGACCGAGAGATTGTTGCCAAATGACACAATTATATTACGGTCACGACTGTATGTCGTATGTTCCCCAACAACTTTCTATCATTTGAGTTATGAACCATAAGAGCACAATTGATTGCAATAAAATCTTCCATCTATTGAGGTCGACGTATATTTGTCCCCTTAGACAAACATCCACCCATATATATAAGGATCTCTTGGACGACAAAATTCAAGATTGTCGATAAGGATTTTTCAGTTAGGTTGGGTCGACTACCTCCTCTAACTAAGTAAATCAGAGACCATGAAAACTCGGGATGACGGAACCATGTGATATTGATCAAGTTGGTTATCATTTCCCCCACCATCTACTTTAGGCTTCAAGTGCTAGATTTTAAAATTTAAAATATATATCTGCTACTTTTTTATGCTGATTATTCAGTGTTAAATGACTAGCTTTAATCGAAAGTGTTCTCTCGTTATTAGGAGGTGTAATTAACCATAAGGGTTTGCGCCTGTGGGAAACCTCGAACCTTAGATCAAAAAGTTCTTGCAAAATGAGAGTGAAATCTTTAGGTATTGTCTTAACAATGCCTTATGAAAATTCGACCGTCAAAGCTCTCTCAACTACACAAAACAATAAAAAAATAACAAAGTCTGAGGGGCGGTTGGAATTTTTGGAGTCCATACCAATCATCATAATTTTTTTTATTTTTGTATAACACATGGCAATACTCAGAAATTTCGATGCCTCAAGATGTGTTTAATACCCCCAACTTCCTTGGAAGTTGGAAATTGCAATTTTAATGTGAATTAATAAAAATTTCATACAACTAAATTTGTTAGAAATTGGAACCAACTTAAAGAAAAAATCATTACTAACCTCTTACACGAGCAATAACTACAGTTTTTTATGAATTCATCTCAATCAGAGGGCCAACTAATTTAATTTTTTATTTAACCTCCTAAGGTTTCTAAACCACGATGTCAACATTGTGAAATTCCCTCAACTAGAAAACAATAATTTGATCTCCACGACAAGTTGGCTCTCACATCACTTTTCTAGAGATTCAACTAGCAACTATAATATTAAAATCACAATCACAATGATTTTTTGGTGGTTTGTTTTCAACCAACTCTACATCCATTTAAGAGGAGAGAACTTCCAATTCACCAATTGACGCAACCTATAATTGCGTTGTTCAAATCAAGTGCGCTTTCCAAGCATTTCTTAATTTTCAAGTACACTCATGTACAAACAACAAGAACAAAATCCCAAAATTCTTCCACTGAGATTACCTTACATAATGATTGCTTGCTTTATCTTGCATGTATCTTGAAGCCATCAAACCTTCCAAAAATTCTAGAGTAGAGAGGATGTGTGGGAACCAAGAGAGATCTAAGCGTTTTCAAATGCTAGAGAAACATCTCTCTTTTATATTTGTTGAGCATCCCTATAAAGAAAGTTGAAGCACATAATTTAAGGCTTCATCTAGCGGTGTAAATGAGTCTAGTGGAGTTGGAACCACTATCAACTTTTGCTTGATTAAATTAAATAATTTTAAGTTCAAGATGGCTTATTATTATGAAACAAGAAATGTAGTTTTGATTCTAATAGTTATTGTAATAAAATGACAAAAAATCGAGGAAATATTGAAGTAATAAGAAATCACTTGATATAAGAAAGTGGAATATAATTTTCAAATATAAAAACTTTGCACATAAACTCTTGAAATCTTAAATATTTTATTTTATTTTAATATTTTTTTAATGGAACTTGCTGATGAGCTAATGAATAGCATCAAGGGAAGATCATTAGCTTATCAAACTCGATTTACGAGCCATTTGTTGAGTTGAGCCTGAGTTAGCCCACCGGTCTACTTTACTAAGTCAATTTCACCCTTTAAGTTAATTTTACCATTTTTGATACTTCCTTACGTGCGTGTCTCAAAGGAGGTCATAGATATTGAGATGATATCCCTTGGAATTTTATGTGCTGAGAATCCTAAAAGAGCATGTAAGCCTGTATGCTTGGAATCCCAAAACTTACAGTAAATCATATATTTTGAATGAGGGTTATTCGAGTCAACAAAAGAACATGATGGCTATGCATGAGTAGAAGTATAGACTAATTATTTTTTAATTGATAAATCCCATCCCACCAGGTGTTCTACCATTGCCCTAAGATACGTAAAGGTTTAATAGAAATGCTTGAATAGGTTCTTATGTTTTTTTGTTTTTAATGACGAATTGCTGAAGAAATGTCAAGGAAAACGCAATACGAGGGTGCAAGCTAAAACTTTTGAAACATTCTTATTCAGGATAAATTTAATTTTAACTATATTTGTCCATTCATAAGGTTATCAAAACATCTATATCCAATGACACCCATTAAAATCTATTGAAAATGATGTTGGATGATTCCTCGGGTTTGCATGTCATGGATCCCACGATCGCAAGAGTATCGGGTCCCGGGAAATCTTTTTTTATTTATTTTCTATTTGTAGCAAGTGTCCTTTATTTTTCCCTTCTTCTTCTTTCCTATGCATCTAGTTTCTAATTAGTTTTTTTTAGGGTAAATTTATATATGTTGCATTCTAGTTTGGATTCTTAGCTTGATTTTATGGATTTTAGAGATTTTTCTTTGAATTTTGCTCTTCTACCTCTTCCTTTGCAAGTAGGTGTCTGTAGCTTACCCAAGAACAGATGGTATCCCCCTCATTGTTTGCACCTGACCGTTTTGTCGTTCGCTTGTTGTTTTGATTCAGACAAACTTTCAAAACCGTTGCGAACTATTTAAAGTAGGAATTCGTTGCTTTCTCTGTTATATTAGGAACTATTTTCCTTCTTTTAGTATGAAGTTGTTTTTCCACTTTCGGCTCATCCAACTACCTTTCACCTAGATTTTCAGCCACCATCCATCCTCCCACTTGCTAACCATCATGCAAGTTATGTCTCTTTTGTCTTCTCTCAGTTTATCTAAAAGATTTAGAATTATGTCATTTGATATTTGAGCTTGACAAATCGTAAATTTTTAGGAATTTGTCTTTCTTGCCTCAAATCAAAATTCACAAAAAAATAGTTATCCCTACCACATGCCCCTAACCATTCCTGCCTCAATTTCTAGCTTTGATCCTAAATTTTAAAAGTTAATTTTCCAGCTTCTAAAAATTCGCTCAGATTCCTACCGCCAATATCTAGGCTCCTAGCCAATTTTGATATGCAATCCTACATCTATCAAAACTCTGATGAAGAGAAAAGCACGCAATGTCGCCAAGGAGAAACCTTCAGTAAGGTGTATTGGAACTTACTATATAGGATATGCCGTGGAATATACTCCAACTGTAGCATAAGCTTGGTGCCTTTGGAGACAATCCCACAATGTTGATCTGTTAGATCAAGGTGAGGAAGTGAGTCTCTTATATTAGAAACTTTTTAGTGCTGAAAAACCAATATCTCGGTAATTTGGCATGGAATATTAGACGAGAAGCTTGAATTTTAGAGTAAAGTTAGAAATACCGTATTTTGATGGTCACATGGACTCAAAGGAGTTCATTGAGTAGCTTCTGACAGTAGAACAAGTTTTTGAATACAAGGATTTCTTTCTGACGTGTGTAAAGCTCGTCATCAAGTTGAAGAAGAGCTCATCTCTATGATATAAAAATTAAAGCGCTTATGCTAGCTTGCGGGGAAAGAAAAATCATTGCTTTAAATGGGAAATGCAACACAAGTATCTACCAATATATTACAAACAGGACGCGTTCTTGATACTTCGTAACTTGCAACAAAAAGACTTCTTAGTGGGGGAGTACACCTTTGAATCTAGGCAAATTCATGTTGATGTATGAACTAGGAGAGCCCGAGGAATACACCATATAGCCCAATATCTTGGAGGATTGAGATCTTTCATTGGCAATGTGATATAGTAGAACTCTTTTAGAGATTACAAAATAAAGAGATAACACCACATCATCAGGTTAATTCCTAACTTCCAAATAGAATTCAACTTTCATATCAATTGCAAGAGATTAAAGACTAGAGTACTTAGACCTATTTCTGGAGAAGAGTAGCCAACACAGAAGGAAAAGATGACTAACCATATTGGTACCCTCGAAAACACTCTAACAATGAAGTGTTTCAAATGTTATGCATATGGGCACATTTCATCGAACTATCTAAATTGGAGGCTGATCTTTTTTTAGGGAGCAGTAGAGTAGACAGAGTGAAGATCCGGAGAAGAAGAGTGGAGTGGAGCACCAGTTACCCGCAAATGATAGTGAAATGCTTGTGGTTTGATGAGTTCTCCATATCAAGCCTAAGATAGATTAGTAGTGGCTTGGGTATAATCTTCCATACCCGTTGTACTGTATATGTGAAGTTGTGCAGTCTCATTATAGATAAAGACAATTATGAAAATGTGGTATCTATGTAGATGGTGGATAAACTTAGTCTCATCACATAGAAACATTCTCAATCATAATCGCTAATGTGGTTAAAGAAGGAAAATAAGATCTGTGAAGAGATGCCTGATGGAATTTTCAATTGAAGACAAATTGGATCAAGTTTGATGTGATATCAAGCATACAACAATAACAACAACAAAAAAGCCTAAATCCCACTAAGTGGGGTCGACTACATGAATCCTTTTTCTCCATTGTGTCCTATTTAGTGTCAAATTTTCGTTTAATTCTAATAAATTAAGATCATTTTTTATGCAATAAGCCCAAGTTTTCCTAGGTCTACCTCTGCCTTTCTTAACAAAAGTTGTATTTAAAACATCTACTCTCCTAATCGGATCATCAGGTGGTCGACGTTTAATTTGACCAAACCATCATCAGTTGTATTTTATCCGTCACTGGTGCAACACCAACCCTATTACGGATATATTCATTTCGCATTTTGTCTCTAAGTGTAAAGCCACTCATCCACCTAATCATTCTCATCTCGGCAACACTTAACATTATGCTTCTCTTTTAAAGGCCAACCTTCAACACCATAGAGCATCGAAGGTCTCACCACCATCTTATAAAATTTTCCTTTCGACCTAAGCCGTACTATTCTATCACACAATGTACCGGACGCATTCCTCCACTTCAACCAACCAACTCGAATTTTACTATTAACATCCCCATCTATATCACCATCGCTTTGAACAATGGACCCGAGATATCTAAATCGTTCACACCTTTTAATAATTTGATCACCCAAAGTTACACTTCTGTCACTAGACCTACTATTACTAAAATTACATTCCATGTATTCAGTTTTAGTTCTACTCAAACGAAGTCCTTTAGACTCTAATGTAGACCTCCATAATTTAAGTTTTTGTTGAACTTTTTCTCTTGTCTTATCCACAAGGAGGATATCATCAGCAAAAAACATACACCAAGGTACATCCTCTTGTAAATGCCCAGTAAGACCATCCAAAAATAAAGCAAAAAGATATGGGCTTAAAGCCGATCCTTGATGTAAACCAATAGAAATAGTAAAATATTTGGTCAATACTTCTACAGTTCGAACACATGTAACAGCTCTAGCATACATATCTTTAATGACTTGAATATAAGTCATATCAACACCTTTCTTCTCAGAGACTCTCCAAAGAACATCTCTATGAACCTTATCGTAAGCTTTTTCTAAATCAATAAAAATCAAATGTAGATCCTCCTTATTATCTCTGTACTTCTCCATCAAACCTCTCAATAAATGTATAGCTTCCAAGTAGACTTGCCCGGCATAAATCCAAATTGATTATGAGAAACCTTCGTAATACGTCTTAACCTATGTTCAATTACCCTCTCCCATAATTTTAAAGTATGACACATCAATTCAATTCCTCTATAATTTGCACACTCTTGTGCATCTCCTTTATTCTTAAAAATGGGGACCAAAATGCTCTTTCTCCACTCCTCAGGCATCTTTTTAGTTTTTTAAATAATATTAAAAAGTTTAGCAAGTCAGGAAACCCCCAAATCACCTAAACATTTCCACACTTCAATTGGGATATCATCAGGTATTACAGACTTTCCCCCCTTGGTTTTCTTTAAAGCCTCATCAACTTCTTTTTTAATAATGCGACGGTAAAAATGAAAAGTTTTATTATTATTAACGATATTAAGATCACTAAGGTCGATCGTAATTTCAACATCTTCATTAAATAGTTTATCACAATAACTCACCCACCTATGTTGAATATTTTTTTTCTACGTAAAACACTTTTTGATTTTCATCTTTAATACACTTTACTTGAGTTAAATCTTTACTTTTTTTTCTTTTTGTTTGGCTAGTTTATACATATATTTTTCACCATCTTTAGTATCTAACATGTTATAAAGATCACTAAAAGTAGAATTTTTAGCGTCACAGATTATATTTTTAGACTCTCTATGCGGCCGTTTTATATTTTTCCCGACTTCTACGCTTTTACAATTAAACCAATTTTTATAACATAACTTCTTATATTTTATCTCGTTCTCGCACATTATTATTCCACCATCAACTATTTTTATTTATAAAAACTTTTTCTTTTGATTCTCCAAGTACATCTTTAGCCATTTGTTTAATAGTATTAGTTAATTTTTTCCACATAGCATTCGCGTCTTCATGGACATCCAAATATTTAAAATCTTGAATTTTACTCATAAAAATAATTTTATTTGTCTTTTAGGTGCCCTCATCTTATTCTACGATGTTGAATCCTAGTATTCTTTATTTTACAACTCTTCATCTTAAAATCTAGAACTAATAATCGATGTGATATCAAACATGATGCCAAAAAAAGCACTTACACGTTTAATAAAGATGGGAACCTTACTGTGCTTTTGCCATTAAAGGAGTCGGTAGTGTTCAACATTCAAACTAGAACCAAAGCTATTGTGTCTCGTGCAAAATTTCTATAAGTGATGAGAGATGTGCCAATAAGCCCGACCTTAGTGATGCTTGAAGGTATTGTGGAGGAGCCAACACTTGAAGTAATGCGACCCTTGCTTACAAAGTTTAAATCTATGTCACCAAGATGTCCACCCTTACACGAGATTCATCATGCTATATACCTTATCTTAGCATCAGTGCTCCCCAACCTATCAACCTATTGGATGCGACCAATAGAGTTTGAGGAGCTATATAAGCAAGTTGCGGATCTGATGGCCGGAGAACTAGTTTGTGATAGCGCTAGTCTATGTGCTATGCCGGTTTTGATCATGCCTGAAAATGAGTGATTTTGACGAATGTATATTTAGATAGTAAAGCTGTGAACTAGAACACAATCAAGTACATGTTTATTATTCCTAGATTGGATGATTTGCTTGATTTGTTGCATGGGGATAGTGTCTTCTCCAAGGTCGATCTACACAACGACTATCACTAGATCAGGATGAAACTAAAGAGTGTGTAAGTCAGCCTTTTATATGAGATGGATTGTATGAGTGGACAGTCATACCCTTAGGCCTACCCATCACCCGCAGTTGAAGAATTAGATTTTTCAAGCTTTTATCAAAAAAATTTTTGTTGCGTATTTTGATGATACCTTGGTGTACATAGTTCAAAGGAGGAACACTTAAAGCATTCACAATAGGTTTTTGAGTTCCTTCGGACATGGCAGCTATATGGTCGTTCAAAGAAATGTCTCTTATATCAGAGACGCGCTTTTTGGGATACATTATTTCAGTTGCCTACATTGAGATGGACCCAACAAAGATCAAGAGTATTATGGTTTGGCTTTGACCCTTGTCATTTACTTTGGTACACCGGTTTCATGGTCTGATTTTTGTTATAAAAGATTTATCAAGAATTTTAGCTTAATCGTAGTACCTTTGATGAAAGCTTCTCAAGTTAAATAAATTTGCTTGGTTAGATGATGCTCAGACTAGTTTAGATGCTTTGAAGACACATGCGACTCAATCCCCCATTATAGCATTCACAAATTTCAACTAAGTGCTCAAGGCAGAGTGTGATAACTCTAATGTGAGAATTGGAGTTGTACTGAGTCAAGGAGCACCCTGTTGTTTTCTTCAGTGAAAAATTGAATGCTTCTAAAGAAAATGTTCTACTTATGTTAAGGAGTTTTATGTTATAATGACACCCCTCAGTCATTAGAGTCATTATCTGTTGACCAATGAATTTACTCTCTATACTGACCATGAGATTTTGAGGTTCTTGTATATTTTTAGTAAGCTAAAGGAAATATATGTCTCGTGGGTAGAATTTCTTTCTTCATTCTATTTTGTGCTCATACTTAAGGTAAGGAGCTAGAAAAAAGTTTCAGATATACTAAGCCACCATAACTTATTAATCACTTCTATGCAGTCTAAAGTAAGAGGTTTTGTGGTGTTGAATGATTTATATTCATCTAACGATGATTTTCAAGATATTGGAACCGATGTTAGGATAGATCATATTAGCAGTAACACATATATGACTGTATCTAATAGGATCATCAGATGTTCGACATTTAATATGACCAAACCATCTAAGACGACTCTCTCTAATCTTGTCCGCCATTGGAGCTACACTAACCCTATCAAAAATATATTATTTCGCATTTTGTCTATAACTGTCAAGTCACTCATTCATCTAAAGCATTCTCATCTCAGCAACACTTAACATTGTTTTATGATTCTCTTTTAAATGGCAACATTTGTGCCGTAAGGCATTGCAGATCTTACCACCTTTTTAAAAAAATTTACTTTCAGTCTAGGCGGTATTTTTTTTATCACACAATAACCATATTGCATTTTGCCACTTCAACCAACTTGAACTCTACTAGTATCTTCATCATCTTTATCTCCATCACTTTGAACAATAGACCTGAGATATCTAAAACTCTGCCACAAGTGCTACTACTACTAAAATTACATTCCATGTATTTCAGTTTTAGAGCTACTCAAAAGAAGGCCTTTAGACTCTAATGTCGACCTCCATAGTTCAAGTTTTTTCCTGAACTCTTTCTCTAGTCTTATCCACAAAAAGGATATCATCAGCAAAAAAACATACACCAATGTACATCCTCCTATAAATGTCCAGTAAGATATGGGCTTAAAGCCGATCCCTGATGTAATCCAACTGAAATTGGAAAATACTTAGTCAATCCTCATTTTGTTCGAACACAAGTAACAATTCTAGTATACATTTCTTTAATGACTTGTATATGTCATATTAATAATTTTCTTCTCTAGAACTCTCCAAAGACTTCTCTTGGAATCTTATCGTCAGTTTTTTATCTCAATAAAAATCATATGTAGATCCTTCTTATTCTCTTTGTACTTCTCCATCAAACCTCTCAATAAATGTATAGCTTCCATAGTAGGCCTGCCTGGTATAAATCTAAAATGATTATGAGAAATCATTGTATCACTTATTAACCTATGTTGAATTAGCCTCTCCCATAATTTTAAAGTACGACTCATCAACTTAATTCCTCTATAATCTGCACACTCATGTGCATCCCCTTTATTCTTAAAAATGTTGACCAAAATACTCATTTTTCACTTTTCAGACATCTTTTTAATTTTAAAAATAATATTAAAGTGTTTAGTAGGCCAAGAAGCTCCCAAATCTCCTATATATTTTCACACTTCAATTGGGATATCATCAGGTCCTACGGATCTTCCTCCATTAATTTTCTTTAAAGCCTCTTCAACTTTTTTTTACTAATGCAACGATAAAAATAAAATGTTTTATAATTATTAATGATATTAAGATCCCTAAGGTCGATCTTAATTTCAAAAATTCATTGAAAATTTTTTACTAATGCACCTATATTAAATATTTTCTTCTGAGAAAATCTTCTTTATAATTTTCATCTTTAAGACACTGTACTTGAATTAAATCTTTTCTTTTCTCTTTGTTTGGCTACTTACACATATTTTTCGTCATCTTTAGTATCTAATTTATTATAAAGGTCACTAGAAGAAGAAATTTTAGCATTACAAATTATTCTTTTAGACTCTCTACTGACCACCCTATATTTTTTTCAGTTTTCTAAGCTTTTATATTTAAACAAATTTTTATAACACTTCTAATATTTAAAATTTTCTTATACATTATTATTCCACCACCAACTATTTTTATTAATAAAAACTTTCTTTTTTGATTCTCCAAGTATCACTTTTACCACTTGTTTAATAGTGTTTGTTACTTATCTCACATAGAATTCATTTCTTGATGAACATCCCAAATTTTGAAATATTAAATTTTACCTATAAAAATAATTTTGTGTCTTTTAGGTGCCCCTTCTAATTCTATGATAATATTTCTTTGTATTTTTTTCTTACAATCTTTATCATAAAATCCAAAACTAATAAGCGATGTTGAGTACTTAAATTTTTACTTGGAATAATTTTTCAATTTTTACACTCTTAATGATCTCTTTTTCCCATAAGTAAATAATCAATTTGTGTTTTATTAGATATATTTTTGTAAGTAATAATGTGTTCATCATTTTTATTTAAAACAAAATAATAAAGTATTAGCAATGACAAAATCATATAGTAAAGTAAAATTTAATATGGTTCTATTTTCCTCATTAATTACTCCAAAAATATAGCCACCATAAATATCTCTAAAATCTTCTACTATACCAACATATCTATTTAATTCTTCTCTAATAAATTTTTTTTTTAAGAGATATCATTTATATTAATTCTTCTAGATTATTTCAGAATTTTCTTTTGAACCTATATCTAAACCTACTTGAGGAGCATAAAGACTTGCAATCTTTAGGTCTGTAATTTTATCTCCAATTCTATTAATTTTAGAACTTTATCTTTTGAATCTTTTCTATAATTACATCTGTACCATTTCTACTACGAATCATGCTTGAATTCCAAAGTTTAAAAATCTAAGTTATCAATCTTCATAGCATTTTTTCCAAGTTATTTAGTTTCTTGAATACATAGGATATTTATCTTCCTATGATCTATAATGTCAACTAATTTCATTAATTTACCTGTGAGAGTATCTATATTCGAAGATCCTATCATAATATTAGTTTTATGGACTAACTTCTTTGCACGTATCTGTCTGTAATTTGGGAAACCTTGTTATTTGACACTGCACCCAAACGTCGGTGTAGCTTAATTAAAGTTAAAACTAATTAAATATATAATTAAGTTAAAACAGAGCATTTAACAAGTTATTGTTGGGTTTTTTTTTGTAAACACAAGTAAACGAGTTGGATCATATTAAGTTTGGTTTGTTTAACTTTTGAGTTCTTAAAAATGGTTGAAGCTTATTTTTTTAATAATTTGAACAAATTCAAGTATGATTCAAGCTGAGTTCGAGTTGTTCCTCTAGTGTAATGGTTCATTTATAGTCCTACCTCTCCCCCTTGCTCAACTTCCTCAAACAATCTTGTCGAAGCCATCAAAGTCACAAAATAGTCAGCTAGATGACTGAAGGTTCTTCTCGCCTGCAGTTGCAAGGCTTGGTCAAATGAAGGTTTATTTACTCATGTGTTTGATGTTCTGTCACGACACAACTTGATAGCTTAGAATTAATCAAGTTGGGAATTGCAGTCGGACAATATTAAAATTTAATTTAATTTCCACTGATTTTCAGAACTTCCAATATATATAAAAGCGTCACTAAAAAAATATAAAATATATTACATAAAAATCAAAACATCCAGACATAACAACACTTAGCAGACAATCTCAAATCAATATTAATAATATATCGTTATTAAAATGAAAATAGTACCAAAAACTACAATCATAATATCTATCAACATTAGCTCTTCTGTAAACCAAAACTCTCTAGTTAAAGATATAAATCTATAGTTTTTCTTTTCTTGAAAAAAAAAAAAATTCAACAGAAAGTTTTTCACAACTTAGCAATTAAAACATAATATCGATTAAATTTATGTGCGAATGATATAGATGAATGACAAAAAAATGTAATTCATTACTTCATAAAACTGTAAAACTTTCATTTTAAATTCAACCAATTTAAGTATTTACCATTTTTAACCTTTTTAAAAAATCATTTCAGGATTACAGTCATATCTGAAGGTATCCTTAAATTTTACTCGTAAGTACCTTAAAAAATTTCCACCTGAAGGTACTCATTTACAATTTTCATTTTTCTTTATCGTACATGGGTACATCGCATCTCCTGTCAGTAATATCTATGAATAATCTTGAATGACTTGAGCCTTTACATTTCACTTCTTTTAATTACTTCCATTTAAGGTCATTGAAACTGCTATTTTCCCTTTTTATTTTCACTTAGTTCATTTTAGAAATTCTTTCATTCATAATATGCATCAGATTATAAAAGCAAGTATATAAAGCAATAATGCATTCCTTTTTTTATTTAATAAAATCTTAATTTAATATATACAAGAAAATAATTATTCATATGCTTTAAAAGTCCTTTGGAAAAATTTATTTTTTCACTTCACTTTCTATCACCTATATTAGTTAAAGGTGCATGTAATTATAAGAAAATTATTCTACAAGAAAGACTTGAATATATTTAATTTATTTATATATTTTTCTTTCAAATAGCTTTTGACTTAAAAATTCTCACTAAATCTACTCATGAAAACTTAAAATCCATCTAATGACATACAAATATAAAAGCAACACATAAATAAGTATATAAATTCTTATCTTAAAAGGCTTAGTTTACTTCTTTGAGCACAAGATTCCTCTTTCCCCTTTATACTTCTGTTTGATTTAGCCTCTAATTTTCTGACTTTAGTATCTGATTAAGTTAAATCTATTATTAGCATTAAGTATACAATTATTTTAATTCAAATTTTAAAATCATAAACCCTAATCATCTTTGTTTTCGGCCACATAAATTATAACTTCGGCTCTCCACTTTACGCTTGTGATTCTTTCTTTTCCCTCGTACAGAAAGTTTGCATCCTTTTTACTCTAATTCTAGACTTAATAGTTTCGATCCTGATTCAATTAAAATTTTTATTAACACTATTTAAATAAACGCATACTTTATTTATATGTACTTTTGTTAAATAACCTAATTAATGTTTAACTCACCCTTTTATTTTAGGCAACAACCCTAGCATGCGTGCAGAGGCTTCCCTTCTTCCTCTTCTCCTCCAGTCTGGGCTTGACCCAATAGAGCATGTGCGTGATCATCTTCCTCCGATCTTCTTCCTCTACACGCAAGTTCGACTTCCTCATATGAACACATGCAAGGCCTTGCGTTGTTTCCTCAACCTCTGCATGCAAGCACAACGTCGTTGCCTCCTTCGGCTAAGGCTCAACAGCGCTATGCAAAGCTTCACCCCTTCTTCCCCTAATGTCTCTTGCTCGTTGCCTCTCAGTTTCTGACGACTCCTCTCGGCCTTTGATTCCCTTCAATTTGAATAAAATGACTTAAATTGACCCTTTATAACAAAACTATCAGATAGTTATTTCTAACTTTTGCCACGGTTTCCAATATTATTTATTATCTACTTACTTTTTTTTCAGTTATTACACGTTCTCTCTGTGGCTCCCACTGAGGTCATTCATAACCACTCTCTTGCTTGCCATTTCTTGTGTTGTGGCCTAAGATTCCCTACTTAGGATTTGGGAAGACAAGAGCGAGAAGGCGGAGAATCAAGTCAGTTATTTGGTTCAAGCCGGTCTGGCTCAGGAAGGGGGGAGAGAATACATGCTATTACATGTATGATTTTCTCCGACAAATGTTAATCATTGAAAGTTAATCCTAAAAGCTTGAAATTTTGATCAAGTGCCCTTTAAAATGCTAAGAAATTTTAGATTTTCGTATCACTATAGATGTACAAATCTTGATAATTCGCTCTCCATTTGAGAATTTTATAGTTCCATTCCTGCTTTTGCACATTGAAAATAGACCGCTGCTTTTCAATGATATTTGAGTTTACTATAATTTTATATGTTAATATTTTGCTAACTGATCTTTCTTCTATTCAATACTCATTCCTTTCTAAACGGAATACTTTAAATGGTAGGCTGGGAAACCGCAGAAGCTGAACTCGCAGCCTTGAAACAGCAACTTGAAGCCTCTTCTTTGAAAAACTCTCTTCTCGAGGATAGAATCAACCACCTTGAGGATGCTATCAAAGAATGTGTTAGGCAGCTGAGACAATCAAGGGAGGAGCAAGAGCAGAAACTTCAGGATACCATCCGTCTAAAGACAGTTGAATGGGAATCTAAGGAGTCGGAGCTTGAAAAACAGCTCAAGGAGCTTCATGCACAACTTGAAAATGCAAAAACTGATGCTATTACCAATACTGATAATTCTATCAGATTGAGGCTTGAATCTCTAGAGAAAGAAAACAAAACTCTAATGACTGAGCTCCTTGCTCAGTCTGAAAAACTACGTGTGTGCACATTAGAGAGAGAACTGAGCACTCAGACAGCTGAATTAGCCAGCAAGCAGCATTTGGAAAGCATAAAAAAGGTGGCAAAGCTTCAATCTGAGTGCCGTAGGTTACAAGTTGTAGCATGCAGAACAACTTCAGCAAGATGCCATGGTCCCGTCTCTGGCACAGTCTTTGTGCAAAATCTTTCAGTTAAACAATCGGAGAACAAGAAAATTTTGACTGGTGTGTATAATGATCTGGAAAGCCTGGGTTCGTGGCCCCCAGGGCTAATTGCACAATTTGATCAGTTCAAGCAAGAGAAGGCATGTGCAAGTGACATCAATGCATCAACTGAGATCGACTTAATGTATGATTTCCTTGAGATGGAGAAACTAGTTGCAACACCTGAAACTGATAACGAGATTTCTGCCAACTTAAAAGATGAATCCAATGAAGATTTTGAAGGCATGAGGTTGATGAGAAATGAACTTGAATCTCTACAGTTACAGGTCTTGGAGTTGGAAAGCAAGCTTCAGGAGGTAGAAAATGAGAAAGCTCAACTAAAGATGGCTTTAGCAGAGTCTCAAAATCAGCTCGATGCTTCATGCTGTCAGCTTTCTTTGGCAGGTGATAAGTTGGCAGATATGGAAAGAAACTTGGGCTTCGTTAATGAGTCGATAGAAGCTGCAATGGCTGAAGCATTTGACCTGGAAGTGAAAAGGAAAGAAACAGAATCTAAGCTAGAGATGTCACATTTGGATGTTATGACACTTCGTGAGCTTGGCGAGAAGGTATTATTAAGGGAACTAGAGGATAAAATAGAGACCTTGGAAGCAACAAGAAATGGGTTGCAATCTCAACTAAATTCAGCATACACGCAAGCTGAAGAACTGCGTGGGCATGTGAGCTTGTTAGAGGCAAAGGTGGAGGAAGAAAGAGCCCTATCTACAGCTTATTTGACTAACGCTGAAACAAATGAAGCGATGCTGAAAAAATTGGAGATTCAACTCATGCTGGCAAACTCGTACATTGAAAATTTAAACAAGACTATTGCCGTATTGGAGCTCGAGCTGAAAGAAGAGAGATTAAAAGCTGCCAAGTTAGCAGATTCAGCAGAAACAGCACAATCTGCAAGAAGATTCTTGGAATCCCAGCTTGAGTTGATCCATTCAGAAGTTGGAAAACTACACAATGAAGTACGACATTTACAAGAGAAAGTTGAGGAGGAGAGGGTATTGTCTGTTGAATATTCTACAAAGTGCCAGATCCTGGAAGAAGAGCTCTCAAGGAAGAAAAAGGAAGCTGAGCTCTGGCGTATCACAAGCTCGAATGGAGCTGCTAAGTTGAATAAGGTATCTCATCATTGCATTATAGTTAACTACGCCTTTTTTCCCTTAGGAGCGTATTTACATGGCTTAAATAATGCTTGATGATCGTGGTCAAAAGCTTTGCTGCTCAAGTGGACCAACTCCTATTTCTTAACTTTTCAAATGTTGGTAATGCAGGAGAAAGAGCTTGCCGAGGCTGCTGGCAAACTTGCAGAGTGCCAGAAGACCATTGCTTCCCTTGGTCAGCAACTGCAATCCCTAACAAATATTGATGAGTTCATGTTTGAGGCCAAGAAGCCAGAAAATGATGGCTGTTCACCATATTATAGCTTTTCAGAGTCCAAAGACGATTCTCAATGTTCTTCAGAAGATATTGTCTTCCCTACCCTTCCTAACGGCAAGGAGAAGGGTACTACCTTATCTTGCTCTGCTTCGGCACTTCCGAGACTTGCATGATTAATATCTCGTAGTAAAAGGTGACAGGCAGTGATCATGTAGAGAGAACACCTAGGTTATAGAATATAGCTTCCCATTTTTTTAAAAAATTTGTTCTTTCAAACCAATGGATGCTCTTATTTAATGTTTTCTGGTTCATGAGTGATAATTGTTCTCAGTTGTTGCCCGATTTAAAAAGCAAATCCAATTTATCTCTTCATTTCACTATATCTCATTGCAAAGAGAAATACAAAGAAATCTACTCAGAATTCTTAAGGAAGATATGACAAAACACGAATTTTATATGTAAAAGAAAGTTCATACAAACACAACTTATATGTAACTCTTTTCCAAATAAATCCTTTAAGGTTCCATTGATTCTCTCTCTTCTTAAAACAACACTCAAAACTCAATCCAAAGGAAACTCCACAAGACTCTACAGACTCTCTACATTAACTCTTCACTGTCTTCCGCTCACAACCACGCCTAACACAGTTTAAACCAGCGAACTCCTCTTTTTGGTGGTTTTAGTCTTCTAATATAGTGTAGGGACAAGTTTTCCAAGAGATGCCTCAAAAAACCCTTTAAATAGCGCCTGAATATGCCAAATCTACCGCGAACTCGCGAATAACTGTACTAGGCACCGTCGGCGCTAAACTTGGGTGTCGTCGGCCCAACTGTGAATTAATTCTTGAATTCTTTATCAAATGGCACCATCGGCGCCCAGATCCAAAATTCAAAAAATCATCTCTTTTGACTTCAAATTTTGTCATTTTTGTTTTTTTTTTGCTCAAAATGCCAAAAATCACCATACATGCAAAATACATGAAAAATACTCTTCTTTAAAGCACAATATCACCAAATATAAGTATAAAATATAGGTAAAAAATCTAACTTTTTTGTGCATTAGTTAGCTACTTATAAATAGATTATTCAATCCTAGAATATTCATTCACTATTTAACTAAAACAGAAGGATTCTAGGTGATTCTTTCATTATTTATAAAATTTTGAATTAATTTATGGCAGTCATAAAAATTTAAATTGCAAAGATGGTTTGGAATTCAAAATCATAGCAAAATCGGATATAATAATCTCTAGTAAAGAGAGAAAAAGGGAAAATAAAAAACAGGAAGATAAGAGAAAAACATTTATAAAAAGGCTAAGACAAAAAAGAGATAAAAATTACAAGAACCTTTCGGGAGAAGGAGGAGAAGCTTTAATTTAAATTAGTTTCAATTTCTCTTCTTAAGATTAAAGGATCACTGACTTCTCTAACTTAAGTAACAAATTTTATACTCATAAAAATGAAAATTGGAATAAATTAATTTAATTGTGGTGGCCATTTTCTTTATTAGATTGTTATTATTTATCCTTGAGGAGCTCATGCTAATTTAATTGTGATATTTCTAGTGTTTACTTAGTTTATGTGGTGGTTGACTTTAATTTGCATACTTAATGTCAACCTATCATGTGAAGTTATATAGTTTTTCCTTTGATGTAGTTATGCACTCTATTTTTTTTCATTGTTTTGGTTTTTTTTTTGGAAACTAACAAGTCTGAGGAAAAATTGGATTTGTTGTTTTGCCAATAAAGTAACTCTAAATTTAACTTTCAAATGCAATAAAATAGTGGAGGTAATTATTGTTAGAGATAAGTGTGAACTGATAAAAAAATATATATATAAGTAGGAAGCATGTAATGCTAAAAAACTTGAATTGGAACATACCCTAACTACTTATATTTAACAACGATTATTACACATCTATATAATCATTTCAAAAAATTTCTAGGTTAGCTACTTATAAATAGATAATTCAATCCTAGAATATTCACTCACTATTTAACTAAAACAAAAGGATTCTTGGTTATCCTTTCATTACTTACAAAATTTTGAATCAAGTAAGGGCAGTCATAAAAATTTAAATTGCAAAGAGGGTTTTGGAATTCAAAATCATAATAAGAGCTAAACCATATATAATAATCCCTAGTGAATAGAGAAAAAGGGAAATCAAAAAGTGAAAAAAAAAGAAGAGAAAAATATTTATAAAAAGGCTCATGCTAGCAAGAGTAAAAAAAATATATAAGAACCTTTGGGGAGAAGCTTTAATTAAAATTAGTTTCAATTCCTCTTCTTCATATTAAAGAATCAATGATTTCTCTAACTTAAGTAACAAATTTTATACTCATAAAAATGAAAACTGGAACAAATTAATTTAATTGTGGTGACTATTTTCTTTATGAGATTGTTGCTATTATTTATCCTTGTGGAGCCCATGCTAATTTAAATATGAAATTTCAAGTGTTTACATAGTTATGTCGTGATTGAATTTAATTTGCATACTTAATGTCAACCTATCATGTGAAGTTTATAGATTTTCCTTTGATGTAGTTATGTACTTTATTTATTTTATGCTCTAATTTTTTTGGCAAATTGTTGTTTTGCCCATAAAGTAAATCAAAATTTTGTTTTCAAATGCAATAAAATAGTAATGGTAATTATTGTTAGAGATAAGTATGAACTGGTAAATAAAAAAATATATTAGTAGGAGGCATGTATCTCTAAAAAACTTGAACTAGAAAAGCTATCCCCTAACTACTTTTATTTAACAATTGTTATTACACATCTATATAATCATTTAAAAACACATAGTTGTAGGTTAGCTACTTATAAATAGATAATTCAATCATATAATATTCACTCACTATTTAACTAAAACAAAAGACTGTTAAGTTATCCTTACATTACTTACAAAATTTTGAACTAAGTTAGCATAGTCATAAAAAATTAAATTTCAAAGAGGGTGGAATTCAAAATCATTATAAGAGATAAACCAGATATAATAAACCCTAGGAAAGTAAGAAAAATGAAAATAAAAAAAAGAAGAGAAGAGAAAAGTATTTATAAAGAGGCTCGTACTAAAAAGAGTAGAAAAATTACAAGAACCTTTGCGGAGAAGCTTGAGGAGAAGCTTTAAGTAAAGTTAGTTTCAATTCCTCTTCTTAAGGTTAAAGGATCATAAACTTCTCTAAAGTAACAAATTTTATATTCATAAAAATTAAAACTAGAACAAATTAATTTAATTGAATAGATAATGGAATTTTATGGTTGATAATTTCATACTAGTTAAGCTTCATATAAGTGTCATTGGATGAATATAAAGTTTCATATCACTATTTTTGAGGCCAGGACATTAGGAGTGAACTCTGAATGTTCACTTTGAAAGAGACACATATTTACTATTACTTACATATTTTTACTCTTCACTTATTAACATTAGATCTCTAATCACTACATACTACTATAGGTATGATGAAATAAATTAGTTTTAGGCTTTGAAATTACTGAGAGCAAGTATTGTTTAAATTTGGGATATTTTAACGTGTAAATAAAACTTACTTATTTTTGTTTTATTTTGAATCATTTTTATGTTAATTTTACATGTTTTGGAAGGTATTCGTGTTGTGTTTTACAAGATTCAGTAAAGATGAGTCATGGGAGCTGAAGGAAACACAAAAAATCACTAGTGTAAGTTGCAGAAAGTAGGCGCCTTGATGCAAAAAGTAAGCGTCACCAACACTTAAGTGCCAGGATGCAGAAGTAGACACAAGCAGTGCCTAGGTGCTGCCTAGGCACCCAGAAGCAATGCCTAGGTGCTTGACACGGACTATTCTAAAAAAAAAACTAAGGACCGGAAAGTAGGCTTCGCGATAGCAACGTCTAGGCGCCAATTCACATGATTTGATAGTTTTTTGCCATTCATAGGTGAATTCTCACTGAGAGAACTATAAAAATGCTGGATGCAAAAAAGTGTGATCTTTTAAATCATTTTGGGGAGTGGAGCACTTAAGAGGAAGACAAAAGAGGCTTTGCATGAAGCTTTTAAGTGAAGAAAAAAGATATTTGAGAGGATCAAAAAGTGTATTCACCATTTATTTCCATTCTTCCATGTTGCTTTGTAAAAGAAAGAGACAAGCATACTTTTAGTTTGGATTTTACTTTAAATTTCTATGAAAAATTTGGTGTATGATTTTTACATTTAATTCAAAGTTTGAGTTGATGGTTTTAATAATGAAAAGTGAGTAGACCCTTAATTTATTTCTTCAATTGAATGTTTGTAGAATATAATTGAAACTATCTAAGTGATCCACGTGTGAATTTTCATTAGTGTTGAGTTAACTGATTTGCTTCATTTACTTTATATGTGACCAAGAAGGATGTTAACATTCTTCCTGAATTAAAAGATCTTGAAGGATACTTTGTGGAACAGAAAAGGTTAACCACATAAACTTATTGAAATAGAAATATTATCATTGAGTTTATGAAAACATTTAGAGAGATGTTATTTATTTTGGTAGATCAAGGGATTTAAGAAACAAAACCCTCAACTAATTAACTGTCTATCCATATACTCATTTAGTTCATATGTGCATTTCTTAGTACTATCAGAGCTTCATTCATAATACTCAATTAATTCACCATCATGCAACATGAAAAACTTTAAAGTATCTGCACCGACAAATACAATTATTAACATGTTATAGAAGCTTTATATAATCATAAAGAAAAGATGTGCTAAACTAATTTAATTGGATGAATTTTTGACGTTCATAGTGCAATATATTAAATATGCATATGAGAAAACTAATATTGCACATCTAAGAAAAACTTACTAAATAATTAAAATATTTATGATCTAATAAATAAACTTCATTTACGGTAAAATCATAAAACATAAAAAGCTATGTCTGCTTCACTACGTTTACTATGATATCAAATTAAAAAGTAAAACCATAATCATATAATATAATAAAAATTATTGACAGTCAACCTCACATAAAACCCATCTTTCCTCTAAGTATTTAATATCTCAACATATAATTGAAGCACTTTTCAAAAATTAAAATTATGAAATTTAACTATTGATATTAAATAGATTGCTTATTGCCCTCTATCTCCATTAAGGAATATCAATCATCCAAAGCTTCGAAAAAAAAGAAAAACAAAGGAGTAAAATGCAAACTTCTAGTCATTAGCACTTCATATTATTGTTTTGACTAATTAGTATGTAAAAGAGGATTAGGTTAAGTGAACAAGGAAAGGAGATGTTTTTGAAACTACAAAAAATGAAAAAAAAAAAAATCAATACAATAAGAGGAAAGCCAAGTAAAAACTAGAAGCATTCCAAAAGTCAGCACAAAGACGTAGAGACACACGAATATATGTGAGTTCAAAATAGTTCAAAGTTCAAAGTAGAAACATTTAGAATTTACATACATAACACACAATTTTTATGTATTTACATATCTCAACTGAAGTACACATATCACTTTACTTATTTAAAAAAAACAACACAAACATAAGAATCAAGTAAAAACCAACACGAGTAAAACCAAACTATATTTATCTAAAAAGGAATAAACATTGATGGGCTATATTTAAGACATGTAAGGGATGATAATTAAACTCTGAACTTTCATGAACAAAACCAAGCTATCTTTATCTCCAGGCTTGGTGATGTGATCCCAATTGGATTCGTGGCTGAAATGAAGAGGCATAAGTTTAGGGTGTTTAATTTGAAATATTTGAAGTTTGAGTGATTAGTTTGTCATATATGAAGTATTTGGTGATGTGTAGGTAAAAACCCCTTCAATTTTTTAAGTTAAAAAATAATATTTTTGATATAATATGAAAAATTTTAGTGATATAAATATTAAAAATTAAATTTATATGTTACTTACATAAATTCGTAAGAACTGAATGATATGGTGTAAGTAGAGTAAATATTCTGTGCGCACTTAATATTTGCTCGTGTAAAAGCCCTACTATAAAATAAAATCAACGCTGGCTTTTTTTGTTTTATTTTTTTGAGTCGGCGAAGTGCGGGAGGAAATGCAGATCAAGGCACCATCTCACCTCATCCGCATCAACGCTGGCAGTTTATTAACCAGACATCCATCGGCTATGAAACTGACCATTCCTTCCGAATAAAAATCTCTGCTTTGTTCTTCGGCTTCTTCCATCCTATTCATCGCGCAAAGGAATTAGGAGTAATCAGGAAAAGCTCAAATTTGAAGTTAAAAGGATTTCTAGGTTTGAGTATTTCTGAAAGAATGGTTGGCTTTAGCGGCGATGAAACTGCTCCCTTCTTCGGGTTCCTTGGCGCCGCGGCGGCGCTTGTTTTTTCGTGTAATCTCCTACTGATCTCTGTTTAGTCTTCATCAGGGTTACTGTTTTTTCATCGTTTTATATTTGGTATACTCTGTTTCAGGTATGGGGGCGGCATACGGGACCGCAAAGAGCGGCGTAGGCGTGGCCTCGATGGGGGTCATGCGGCCGGAGCTTGTTATGAAGTCAATTGTGCCCGTAGTCATGGCTGGTGTTCTCGGTATCTATGGATTGATTATTGCAGTAATTATTAGCACGGGAATTAATCCCAAGGCCAAGTCTTATTATCTATTTGATGGATACGCTCACCTCTCTTCGGGACTTGCATGTGGACTTGCTGGCCTATCAGCCGGCATGGCTATTGGGATCGTAGGTGATGCTGGCGTGCGGTAATTTTCTACCTATTGCTAGATTTTCTATGTCTTCCTGTTGCAAAATTTTCAGTTATCTTTTTATCCGTCGGACTGAGGGTTGTTTAGCTTAAAGGCGTTTGGGATCACTTTTCTTTTTTTTTTTTTTTTTCCGTTTTTGATATGTTTTGTTTTGATTTTGTTTATTTTTTAACATGAAAAGAAAATATATATTTGATATTTTTATGAATTTTCTGATAACGATTTTTTTTTATAATCTAATGAATTTCCTTATTTTTAAAACAAAGACTATAAATCATATTTGATATTCTTATAAATTTTCCATTAATAAAAAATAAAAAATGTGTTTAATGCTATTAATTTTAAAATTTTCTCATATACACATAATTTTTTTTAGTTATTTTAGCTTGTTAGTTAATATGTATCTTAAATCTTAATATTGAGTGATTTTTTAAGATCAAATTTATTGAGACCAAATTTAAATGGATTGAGAATATAAAAAAAATGGAGAATCAACTTTTATCATTTATGTTGAATCCAGATTTGTCTTATGAGGCATGCCCATGGATCACGGTGGTAGGAAGTAGAGATAGAGAAAGAGGGAGGGAAGAGCGCACACATATTTGCTCTGTAGAGGAGAATTAGGATATTCTCGAGTTTTTTTGACCCATTTTATATATGAAAAACAAAAGTTACAAGAGAGGATGGGTGAGAGTTTTCCCTACAGAGTATTAGTCTAGAAAGATGAGTAAAAACCCTCTAATACGTGCTTTGGGCCTCCTATTTATAGGAGATAAAGGGCTAGAGGTAGAAAATTACATGTCTGCCCTTACTTTAATAGAGGGTTACGTGACATTATTGTTTTTTGTCGGGTATTTTCGTATTTGTAATTGATTTTGCATTTTTTGCTTTACCTAGACCTTTTGGGCGGCAGGTCTTGGATTGTATGACAGACCTTTTGGTTGTCTGATAAACCTTCGGTCGTCTAGCTACCCTTCATCTTCTGGAAAACCTTCAGTAGCGTTAGATCTCTTAAAGATCAATATGGGCACATTTTTAATGTACATATTAAATTTCCAAATTCTTTTACTTCTTGAAGGCAAAGTTGCAATAAAAATGAGAGAATTTTGTCAGGCAAAAACATTATCATATTTACCTTTTAGTCACTAATGATACTTGATTTTGGAATCATTTTGTGCTCAATCCTGTCAGCTCCGAGGTAGTCTCCTATAGTTTCGGCAGGTTGATTTGACCTTCTGCAGTATGCCCGACCTTCTGTCGTTTGACTGACTTTCGGTCTACCGACTGACCTTTGGTCATCCTCATTTCTATTGTGCTATCTGTTTGCGATAATTATTTAGTGATGAATGTTTGTGTTGGCTGATGACTTAGATCTTCAGAAAGATGATTGGTCGTTGTTTGATATGTCATCGCCCGACACAAATCGTACAAGATTTGTTTCTTTCGCTCGATTGGATTTATCGCCTCGATTAGCCCACACCTCTTGTCGGGACTTAGGTTGATCTTGTTACTATGTTCGCCTTGGTAACTGCTGAGACTCACAGTTGGGGTGATTTGTACTGCACCCTTCACGAAGATTATCACTACTGAGCAGGGTACTACCTCCAGTGCTATATCCTTCTTAAGCTTTGAGATTGGCTTATCGATGTTTGGTGTTGTGGGTCGGATTTGCTGTTAGCATGCTGATAAGATGTTTATTGCATCTCTCTCTCCTTTATTATTTTATGGCTTCGTCAACTGCTTCTCATTTTACACTTTTCAAGGTCTCGGTTGCTTGGTCGGATTGTCGCCTCGGACGGGTCTCACCTTTCACCAGGACTTAGGCGGATCTTGTCGCCTCGGACGGGTCTCACCTTTCACCAGGACTTAGGCGGATCTTGTCGCCTCCTTCGCAAGGATAACCGCCGAGCCTCGCTGCTAAGGTGTTTTGTTCTTACCCTTTGTAGAGCTTATCGCTACCAGGTAAGAAACCACCCACATAGCTTTATCAGATTCAAGTTTGGGGACTGAAGTTACAATGCTAGAGCGTTGTGGGCTATTTTGCCGACCAGACCTCTTTGTGGTTGCTGTTGGCATCGCTTCTTGGATTCAAGTTCACCTGAAAAAAATATTAAAGAAATTTGCATCATAACACATGATAAGTTTTGATGTAATACTTATTTTATTCGTTGGGTAAGGTTTCAGTCGCTCTGAATTGTCCGAGCGGTACGCAGGTACAGTTTGTCAGTTGTTTCGATTGTTCGGAGTTAGCCATTCATTTTGTGGTACTCACCTCCTAGCCAAAACCTATAGGAAGATGAAGAAAAGGAAGTTTTCAGCTCTGGATCTATTGTTGCATGAACTCCTTTTCGTAAACCACCTTGTTAGGATTGTTATTGGGGCGCATTTCACCTTGTTGGTATTGCTTTTCTCCTTGTTGGCAGCTTGCTCCACGATCACCGCATATTTTACGAAGTTGAATCCAGATTTATCCTGTGAGGATCAAAGTGGTAGGACCTAGAGAGGAGAGAAAGAGAGAGAAGATCACACACAGACTTGCCCCATAGGGACGACCTAAGATATTCTTGGGCTCTTTGACATTTTTATATATAGAAAATAGAGGTCACAGGAGAGAAGGGGACAAAATTCTCCTTACAGAGTATGGGTTTAGAGAGAAGAGCCAAAAACCTCCTATACGTGCTATGGGCCTCCTATTTAAGGGAGATAGAGGGCTAAAGGTGAAATTTTACTTGTCTGTCCCTACTTGAGTAAGGGGTTTACAGAGCATTATTCTCTATTATTACGTCTTTTCGTATTTTTAATTGATTTTAGCATTTTTCTTACGTACCTGGATCTTTTGGGTGATAGATCATTGGTTCTATGACATTCCTTCGGTCGTCTGATAGACCTTCGGTCGTCTGATAGACCTTCGATCTCCTGACAGGCTTTTGGTCATCTGGCAGACCTTCGTTATTGTTAGATCTCTTTAGAATCAACATTGGCATATTTTTAGTGTAAAATATCAGATACTACTACAACCTAACAACACTGAGCATAAGATTACAGTGCTCCCGAATTGTTATATCAGCACCTACATTTTTGTATACTTGATCTTCCAATCTCTACTAGTATGACTGATTCTTTCCCATAACTAACTCGCCTTTATATATATATATATATATATATATATATATATATATATATATATATATATATATATATATATGTATGTTTAATGGCGTCTCCTTCGATTAAGCTCTGCTAGGGTTTCGCCTCTATGGCGAACCCTGGCTTCTCTCTCCGTCATTTCATCTGTTCGTCTTCATCCCTACTCATTGTCTCAAGGTCGAAGGGCTTGCATACGAGGGGCTCGACTACTGCAGCAGCGTCATCCTTCGTGCTCGCAGAGCTCGCGACATCTGCTCGACACTCGCGACCCTTCCTCTGTTGCGCTCCGGCGTACGTCTGTTGCGACATCGGGCGTTTGTCTGTTGCGCCTGCACAACTGCGCCTCGCGTCTGCTTCGTCCGGAACTTCGCTCGCAAAGACTCCGCAATCCGGCCAGTGGAGCTCCACTAAGCTCCTCGCGGCTCTGTGATCCTGCAGCGAGCTCGACAGCTACACGACAACCAGCTGTCAACCATGGCCTCGGGTCTTTCTTACTCCGCCGCCCTCGCCGGCGATAACCCCGCCCGCGCCCCTTCACGATCTAACATGTTCCCGCAGAGATTCTATGTGCATTCAAGCAAGGTCTCGAAAGTGGGTTTCTCAAAAAAGCATCCCGTAAAGACAGTAAACCTGCAATCTTTCTCACAAAGGAAGATATCTCCATCCTAGCTGCACCCTGCCAGTTGTTTCTAGTGGGTAAGTAAGTTCCTCTACGACAATCCTAAACTTGAACTGATCCGAAAGGAATTTGAGCAAATGAAGCTTAATGGAAGTTGGAAGATAGGAAAACTGGATGGTCGGCACGTCCTCATCTAATTAACGGATGATGCAGATTACGCCCAAGTGTTTGCTAGAAGAATACTTCGTATAGACAATCGGGCGATGAATGTGCTGAAATGGATGGTGGATTTTGACCATTATACAGAACCTCCCATTATTCCGGTGTGGCTACGTTTCCCAGATTTGCAGGTTCATCTTTATGATCAAGAGCTTCTCTTTACTTTCGCAAAGATATATGGAACGCCACTCCACACTGATCCGCCTACAGAGCATCTTTCTAGACCTTATGAGGCTAGAATATTGATAGAACGGGACATTACGTTACCCTTCCCGAAAGAGCTATGGATTGGTACACAACATCAGGGTTTTTGACAACCAGCAAAACTTGAACAAGTACCTTACTGCACCCATTGCTGTATGTTTGGTCACTCTCACCAAAAGTGTTACCACCTGCATCCGAACCTCAAACCTCCTAGTGCAAACGCTACTGGGCCACACATTCCTGCGATGGATATACCGCCTTCCTCACCGCCATTGATACCTACTATTGTTTCAGAACAGATTGAGAAGGATCGCCCCTTAGAGGAGCATCAGGTAGTTGACGCTGATAGACAGGATGAAGTCATCTCTCTGCCTTCTTCTTACCGGAGCATTACTACTACCACCTCCGCACCCACTACTATAGAGGAGATCGTACCATATGTCGAAGATAGGGAAGAAACAAACACTAATATTTTGATGACAGAAAAGGTACATTCTACTACTGATGAACTACTGCCTAATAGTAGCTTGGTTGGTCGACCCGCTCGTTGGGTAGAAGATCCCCAAGTATTGGAACCTATTACGACAACAACCTTTACCACTTCGGATCAGACTGTCAAGTCACGGAAGAAGAATGACAAATGTATACCTCCCGGAGGAAGAAGAAAGCTGGGGTTACTATCCCCCTTGGAAACTTAATGGATGATATTTTGGTCTGCCCTGGTAATGGAGAAGCCCTTCAGAGTGTGATTTATCGATGCGCTACATGAACAGGGGTAGAGGGAAGCCTTGGCGACCTCGTCCTCTTTAGTTGTTTGTTTCTTTTTGTTCAAACTTTTGTATCGCTCTGTTCGAGCTTTATTTATTTTTTGTTTCTAATTAGTCGAACTCAATTTGTTAGGCCCTCTCATAATATTTGCTTTGTATCCCTTTTTATTTCGATGAAATAGGCCATACGGCTCTTTCTTAATATATATATATATTTATATATATATATATATATATATATATATGTATATATATTTTTTATTTATTTACTTATTTATTTATTTATTTATAAGGCTCATGTACTCTACATGCTGAAATATGCTAATGCTTCTTCCGGCTTCTACTCGATATAGCCTGTATTGCCTTTACTTGGAGTTAATCTTGGTATCAGAGTAGCTGGCAACTTGATAAGGTCTTATCCCTCTATCTTTCCCTTCCCTTTTCTACCAATGGACTCGACGAACTCCACTAATGAAAATTTCCCTTTCCAGACTCTCTCCCCTACAATTCGCTTATCATTCAAATTTCTCATGACAACATCAAAACTCTGGTCACCATTTTTTCACTGTAGATAATTTTACCATATGGAGTTCTCAGATCTACAAATTATTTAACACAAATGGATTTGATAACTTCCTAATGGCACAATCATCTGCATTCCAGCTGCTTCTCCAAAGAACATACATAAATCATCCCAAAATGATGATCACTCTACATGAAAGCTCATTGATCAAGACCTTGATGTTGTCTTTTACTCGACATTACAAGCAATCCTCTCTCATGTACCAAACCTAGACTCTACAAGCGACTACAGCAGCCATTTGGCCTACCCACAACAAAAATTTGTAATCCTTTTACAGATCCATTGTCATACTGCTGAAAAATGAATTCTACAACATCACCATAATTACATAAACTCTGGCTTTTATTGTTTGCTCAATTCTGTACTCTGAAGTTTCACCCTTTGCTTTCATTAAAAGCTTGATCACGTGTGCAAGTACTCCTTCGGTCTTCTCCTCTTACAACATCGCTCCCACAGTAGCGATGCATGCAAGGCTTCGGCTTGGGTTGCACATTCATGGCACGATTTATCTCCTTCGACTTCAACGCCTTCCTACACATACAATAGTGTCGCTTGTCTCCTTCCTTCCTCTGATTGTCGCTCACGATTGATTGAAGACGTCCAAAGAGGGCTCACATTTGATTAAAGATGTCTAAAGCCTGACATGCATGCAGCCCTCCGACTATTGAGACCGCGGGGATTGAGGGAGATGATGGAGCTAGCCCAGATAATGAAAGACAAGAACCAGATGGGGAGGGCCAGCAGAAGCGGCACCATGGGAGTATTTCACAAGAGTATCTTGATGACGACGACATCGAAGGATCCAAATGGTGTCCTTTTAGAGGGAGGTGCCGAAGGAGAGGAACATGGTGGCCTGTCCAGAGGTCAACTTCAAGCGTCTCACGAATTCAAAGGTGCGGGACAAAAGAGCAAAGGGCTGTGGTTTCAATGTGATGAGAATTATGCACCAGGTCACCATTGCAAAGATCGCACGCTCCAGGTCCTTACAATTTTTGATGGGGAGGAAGCAGATAGCGAGGAATTGGTGGGAGAGGCAGATAGTGAGGAATTGGAGGAAGAAATGGTGAAGAGAGTGGAGCACAAACATTTGGATGTAGTGGATGTGTCTCTCAACTAAGTGGTCAGATGTAATCCAAATCCCACCATAAAGATGAGGGAACAGATCGAGAAGCAATTGACAGTAGTGTTGATAGATAGTGGTGTCACTCACAACTTCATCTTAAATCAGGCCGTGGAGCAATTGAGGTTAAAATTGGTAGAGACGAGAAGTTTTGTCGTCATGATGGGGATAGGAAAGGTGGAGAAAATCCGGGGAATTTGTTGGGATTGGTGTTGACACTACATGACATATAAGTGGTGGAGGACTTCATCTCCTTGGATTTATGAAGTATTGATATGATTTTAGGGATGGAGTAACTACATACGATCGGAGCGATGAGCCTTGACTATGGAGATTATGGTTGAGGGGAGGAAGGTGGTCTTGAGTTGGGATGCTAGCTTGTGCAGAAGCATGGTCTCACTCAAAACCATGTTGAATATGATATGAGGAGTATGATTGGGCTATTTGGTGGAGTCGCAGAGTCTAAAGGAGATTCGGGATTCAGAGTTAACAGAGTTCCACGAGTTTGTTCAACAGCTTCTACAATAATTTTCTCATCTTTTAGCGATAGATAATCGGAGATTTTGTGTAGATTGCAAGGCTGCGAATAGGGAAATTGTGTTAGACAATTTTCCTGTTCCGGTGATTTATTAAGCTTTTTGGAGCAGTTATCTTCTTTAAGATTGATATGAAGTTGAGATATCATCGGACTAGGATAAAGCCAACTGATGGACACAAGACAACATTCAGGACTCATGACGGATATTATGAGCTTTTGGTGATGTCATTCGATACGAACACTCCAACCACATTTAAGTCTCATGAAGAGGGTTTTCTAGCTTCACTTTAGGAAGTTTGAATTGGTATTTTTTTACGACATTTTGATTTGCAATTGTATGGAGGCAGAGCATATGAGACACCTGAGAATTGCAATTGAGACTTTGAGAGGGAATCAGTTGTATGCCAAATTGATGAAATGCTTCTTTGCACAGTTGCAGGTGAAGTACCTAGGAAATATGGTGACTAAAGCAGGGGTAGCAGCGGACCAGTTCAAGATTGAGGCTATTTTGAGATGGCCTTTGTCTGGGAGCTTGAAGGGGTTGAGAGTGTTCTTAGGTCTCATCGGTACTACTAGAAATTCACGAGAGTGTATGGCACGATTGTATGACGCTAACAGAGTAGTTGAAGAAAGACAATTTTAGGTGGGGGAAGACGTAGCACAGACCTTCGACCAATTGAAGAGGGCCATGAACAATGTGCCAATATTAGCACTCCCAGACTTTAGAAGGCTATTTTTCGTAGATATGGATGTGTCAGGATATGGATTGCTGACAGTACTTATTTAGGACCAATGGACTATTGCCTATTTCACTCAAGTGCTCACTGTCAGGGTGCTCATTGTCAGGGCAAGGCTCAACTCTGTGTATGAGCGGGAGTTGATGGCTATTTTCTTGGCCATTCAGAAGTGACGCCTCTATCTATTTGGGAGACACTTTATAGTCATGACAGATCAAAAGAACTTAAAGTATTTGTTGGAGCAGAGGATGACTGAGGAGCATTCGGTGGTTATCCAAGTTATTTGGATATGATTTTGTGATCTAGTATCGCCTATGATTGGAGAATAAGGTCGCATATACACTATCGAAGAAGGTGGAGGAGTCACAATTGACAGTTTTGTCAGTACCCCATGGTCTTAGGGAAGCTTTGAGGCAAGAGAGTGAATACGATGGGGGGGTTGAGAAAAATCGGGGTAGAATGGCATTGATCCGGACAATCATCCAAGATATGCATTGAGGGGACAACAACTACACCAGGAATGATTCACTGTCAGGGCAAGGCTCAACTCTGTATATGAGCGGGAGTTGATGGCTATTTTCTTGGCTGTTCAGAAGTGACGCCTCTATCTATTGGGGAGACACTTCATAGTCATGACAGATCAAAAGAACTTGAAGTATTTGTTGGAGCAGAGGATGACTGAGGAGCATTCGGTGGTTATCCAAGTTATTTGGATATGATTTTGTGATCTGGTATCGCCTATGATTGGAGAATAAGGTCGCAGATGCACTAACGAAGAAGGTGGAGGAGCCGCAATTGACAGTTTTGTCAGTACCCATGGTCTTAGAGAAGCTTTGAGGCAAGAGAGTGAATACGATGGGGGGTTGAGAAAAATCAGGGTAGAGTGGCTACAGGATCCGGACAGTCATCCAAGATATGCATTGAGGGGACAACAACTACACCAGGAATGATTCATGTTATCAAGAACATCGGGGTACATTCCCAAACTGTTATAGGAGTTTCACTGCAGCGTGATTGTGGGGCACTCAGGAGTGCAAAAGACATGCAATTGACTATCTATAGAGCTATATTGGGTGGGGATGCGTAGAGAGGTAGATGACATGATGGCAAGATATTTGTGACAACACGCAAGTATTTGACTATGACACCATGAGAGTTACTGCAATCCTTAGTTTTACATGAGAAGGTCTGGGAGGAGATGATGATTGATTTTATAGAGAGGTTGACACGATCAGAGGGATTTACTATGATATTGATTGTAGTGGATTGCCAGAGAAAGTATGCACACTTCATTCTATTGTGACTCCCTTACACTGTTGTCTCAGTAGCTACCATGTTTATACGGAAAATGGTTTGTTTGCTTGGTGTTCTAGAATCCATTGTATTAAAAAGGGATAGGTGTTCCTCAACCATTTTTAGAAAGAATTAATCAGTTTACTCGGCACAATCCTAAAGAAAAGTATAACACATCATTCTCAGACGGATGACCAGATGTTGGTGCTCAACAGGAGTTTGGAGACGTACCTGCATTATTTTGTATTATGCCGAAGCTTTTGGCAAGTAGATTGCTTGGGCTGAGTATTGGTACAATACTTCATATCATACTATAACACAGACCACTCCTTTTTGGATTTTGTATGGGCGGAATCCACCCCACGTAATACACTATGTGCATAGCACTACATTAGTATCCAGTGTAGACTAGTACTTGGAGGAGAGGTACAAGATATTGGAGGAGAGGTACAGGATATTGGCGGAGCTATAGGAATGTCTACTGAGGGCCCAACAGATCATGAAGAGGAATGTTGATGGACATAGGAAGGAGGTACGATTTGAGCCTGGGGATGTGGGTTATTTGAAACTGAGACCTTGCTGCAAAAGACACTGGCCATGAGGAGAAATAAACTTTCCCAACGATATTTTGGACCCTATGAGATTGTGGCAGGCATTATGGCAATGACATACCATCTGAGGTTACTCTATTATTATCATTATACCCAATAGTTCATGTATCACAAATGAGGTGTGCTATCAGAGAGCAAACTCCCTCATCTTCACCACCTCTGACACTAACAGAGGACATGAAAGTGGTTTTGGAAGAGGTAGAAGAGGAGTGACTGGGGCAAAGGAGGTGTTGATTAAGTGGAAAGATCTACCAGATTATGAAACAACTTGGGAGCCTTATGAAATGAACCAGAAGCAGTTTCCATCATTCCATCTCGAGGACAATGCGCTTCTTTGGAAGGGGATTATTATTATGTCTGTCCCTCCTACACTGGTCTGACACAGCCAAATAGTCAGCCTAGCTAAGCTAGCCGGCCCCAGCTAAGGGGGGCGGAAACCCTAAGTCTTGCTTGGGTTTCAGCCCCCTGGTGGGGCTTGTTAAAATTTTATTTATGGATGCGAGGAGAGGAATTAGGGAGTGGAAGGGTGGGGAGGGGGGGTGGGGAGAAAGTTTGAATATATTTTGGGGGGTTTTCAGTTAGAGTAAATCACCTAGGATTTGTTTTTATGTTTTGATTCCTGCAGTTTTGTTTGTCTTCTTGTTCTTAGAGGCATCTGTAGTTGTGGAGAGTTGATCTACCTCTGAAATTGTAGATCTCCTATTATATCTTGTTTGTTTGTTTTCGAGATCAATCAAATTAGCCTAATTTGGATTTTTTCATCGATTTCTTTCAATTTGTTCGCTGATTTTGGCTCCAATTCGTGTCAGTTTCATCGACTCTTTATAGCTTAACACTAAATTTTTTTACATGTGTTATGATTGTATATATATAAATTAATCTTTAAGTTCCCATTACTTTATCCTCTCATATAGTACTAATAGGACACTTGTCAATTTTAATCACTCAATTTTAAATCTAAATGTTGGTCCTCATCTTTAGTTTAATTCTTCTATGTAGTTGAAAATAATTCTATCACACTTAAGTATCAGTCTTGTGATTCCAATAATATTGGACAACTAATATTAATTTTATGCACCAAAATATTCTGGTTTTATCCTATTAATTTTATACCCCTTATAAAAGGATTTCATAAATATTCTAATTTCTTGGTTGTTTCAATAGAAATCTTAATTATTAAGATTCTCTTCTTTAAATACAATATAGCATAGTATGTTTAGCCTTATCTTTTTTAAGTATTTACATAGTCTAAATTTTTATTCTTGATGTAATCCTATTAAAGCATGAAATTCCTTGCACTAGTTTCTAATTCTAGTTCATGCTCATATTTTGTGACACATTTTTTCCCTGAATTTGCATAGAATCAATTATTTATTATATCCCTTCTTTAGATTAATAAATTTATATGTCAATATTCTTTGTTTACTATCAATGATTTTTCATTAATTAATTTAGCAAAAATAAAAAAAATCTTCATAATAGATCATCTTGGCATAAAATAAAATTGACTTTATAGTATTGATGTTTTCTTTCTATGCTAATGCTTGTTATCTTCTCTTATAACTTGATTATATGAATGAGCATCACTTTTAATTGTATGGTTTATGTGTAATATTGAGTTGGCCGAGAGGTAGTCTTGATAGATTATGTTATGGGTTTGGTTGGGGAAGTAGGACTTCAGTGATGATTCTAATGGGTGAGTCGAAAGCCCCTATTTAGAATTTATGGTTTATGAGGTTTAGGGAGTTGTGGGAAGGTTATGGGTGGAGTTATAGGAAGCATGAACACTTTTTAATAAATTCCATGTTCGAGTCAGGCACAAACATTTCTCTGACATATTCTAACCGGTGTCTGTACAATCAAAATTGTGTCAAATGCTTCTTTAGGATGAATAGGTTACAATGAGTGTCGCACATGGTTCAATCGGTGCCAAACATGGCTCCTGTAAGAACACTTGCTTTAGGGATGAACTTCCTGTGCAATATTAAAATGCAAAACAAAATATGATATATTTTTTAGTTATTAATGAAAACTAATGTTATAGCATTGTTAACAAATGGCATCTTTTAAATGTGATTAAACATTTTTTTATTAACTTTATTTTACTTTTGTTATTGTTAAGATTTTCTTGTGAAGTAATTGTATATGATATTGTACTTTACCTAGTGATTTCTTTGATAGAAAATACTAAAATTTGCATTTTTTTATATTAATAATTTAGAAAATATAACATTATTTTCATGGTGTGTCAGTGCCCTATTTTTCTTATTCATGTCAGGTTATTGTGAGCTTGTCTTTTCTATCATGTCATTGTCGCCATGTCCGTGTCCATGTCCATGTTTCATATGTAAAGTTAGTGGAATGCAGGTTAGGATTGTGGCCTAAATTTGAGAGAATTGTTTATTGGGTTAGTTGGTGAGGCGAAAGAGGTGAGCTAATGTTTGTAAAAAAATTTTATCGGTTTTGGTGAGTGGAGATATGGGAGTAGGGTTTGGAAGGTAGGAAGCAATAAAATTCCTCACCAATGGAACTTGAAGATTTCAACCAGCAAGTCAAAACTGAGAGAGAGAGTGAAAATATCTCCAAATAATTTTAGCTATGAACCTTTTATTAATGATACCAATTTCTATTTGTATGTTCCATGAAAATAATCAAGTTAAGAAGCTCACTAAAATTCAAAATCGTAGAGGGAGAAGCTGGAGCGAACTTTGCATCGATGATGCAGTGAGGCTGCTACAACCTCCCTTGAATTGTGGAAAGAGGTGCTATACTTGGGGAAGAGCTTTAAACTAGCCATTGATTTGTACGGGATAATTGATCAAGCTTGAATTTCAAACAGGAACTTGCCATGCTCTTATCCGAGTTTTATTTAAAAACATTTTGACACATCTTGATTGTTATAATCTTCACATACTACTTGATGGATGTTGTGAATGATGATAATTTTGTTATCATATGATGGAAGTGACCATCCATTCAACTTAGGAATTAAAATCCAGATTTTCAACATATCTACAACTTTGAATGTGTTTATGGCTAACAAATTGATTCTATCCATTTCTAAGAGTAGTGCTTCATATAGTTAAAACCTTTTTGCACTTCGATACTGGGAGAAGTTAACTAGTACTGAATAGATTTCAGCTTCTGTAAGTGGGTTGGCTTGAAAACATTTGCAACTGTCTAACTCTATTATAGTATTCATAGTAGTAACTAGACCATAATGAGCCACTGAAATTGTAAGACACAGACTGATGATGTGGAGTATGTTATAACATAAAAGGCAAGTTTAAAAGGTGAAGAATTATGTATAAGCGTCACAATAGATGTAACGTAACTTCTTATGGATTTGGTGAGGTCTTTTCAAGAGGTTTATAAGGAAATTTGTTGGTGGTCCTTGTAATAACTGTATTTAAATATAATAAAATATAATATAATAATTAATTTTTAAAAAATTCTTATCTAATGAATGGGTCGATTCGAAAGGGTTACTATCTTGATAGTTTCATTTTTACGAGACACCTCATTCGAAACAAGGAATAGAAAATGAGAGAGCCAAAGAGAGTGAGAGACAAAGAATGAGTGAGAGACTGTGTGAAGGATCACACATTTCTTTTACCAGAGTATCAACATCATTTGTTGAAGTCGCCGCCGAAAGTTTCCTGTGTAAGGAGAAGGGGAGGCGAGCGACGACACATGTAGGTGTGATCGATGCCGATTGCGGGATCACGTGATGTCTAAGAGTAGGTAGGATCAGTCGAGCAGTTCCAATGAGAAAAAAGTATAGGAAGAAGAAGGCAATGTGCCGCTTGCTGGATTACGTGCGATAAAATATTAGCTAAGCAATTGAGGGAGGAGGAAGAAGGGTGTTGCAACCTGGGAAGTAAGTCGGGAGTCTATGAGGAAGAAGGGTGTTGCAACCTGGGAAGTAAGTCGGGAGTCTATCCAACACGAAGGAAGGAGAGGCTTTGCTTGCAGGAAAGCTCCTATGTTGTCAAATCGCGCTGAGCTTCCGGGAAGAGGAGCTCTCGTATGAACGAGGAAATTGCAGCTTCTGCATGTACGGGATAGGTGAGGTGGCTCGTCTATGTAGGAAGTGCAGCCGAAGATTTTAATTAGGGTATGTTAGGGTTTAGTATATTAATTTATGAATTTAAAATGTATTTTTATTTATAAAATGTTAGTATTATGTTTAATTGAATTAGGATCGAAGCTACAGAAGTTTCGAATTTGAGGGAGATAGAGGTTAATAATAGTGAAAAAGAGAAAAAGATGACTGAAGTAAGTTTAGGGTCAATTTAAATTTAGGATCCTACTTATTTAATTGAATTTACTAATTATCATTTTGTTTATTTATTTTAGTAGAAAAGAAATGATACTTAAGATTGGAATTTGAGAAGTGAATACCCTGAAGTAAGCTTATGATTTATGTATGTAATTTTAGTTAAACTTCCTTAAATAGAGTTTATGAATGAAATGTTAAGTGTATTTGGTTCATGAAATAATTAAGGAGAAATATTTAAATTGATAGATTATACATTGGAGAGAATGTAAATCTTATATATGCACTTTCATTGGATAAAGGTGTTAGTGAGAGAAAATAAAGTGGAGGAATAAGCTTTTACAATAGACTTTTACGGCAGAGGTAAGTAATTTTACTTTCAAGTTATAGTAATATTTTTTATTTTTAAATATATTTTTGCTTATATTTTTTTCGTTATGATGACATATATCATAAAATCAAATCACATATGATCCTTCATATTGTTAGTCATGAAGTATGCATGGTAATTATTGTTATCTTAAAAGTTGTATAATAGTTTATTTTAGAAAGGTATCGGATTATTACATGACTCTTATATTTTAATAGAGATGTATATTGTAGCTTATTTCATGACCAGATGTAAAAATCAAATTATTACTTGACCTTTAGAATTCTTGTAAAGGTTCATTATCATATTATCTCATGATCTTAGAGTCTAGTAGAGTTGCATTTTTTTGTGTAGATGAATACAAGTTGTGTTATATAAAAATAATGTATGTCTGAAGAATGAAATAATTATATATGAATGTTTGTATCTGCATGTTAATAGGAGTTACACTCCCTTATAATGCAAGTAGGGGACGCTAATGTACTTATATGCGTAGATGTTCTCTTACCATACCAGACAATTGTGATATTTAGATCACTGACTGTTGTGCTGATAGGAGAATATCGGTCAGGGGCGAATAAGCATCTTTCTACCTCAGATAATCGTGTAAATTAGATCACAAACCACTGTGTCGACCAAATAATATCAGTCAGGGGTGTGTTTTGTTATGTTTTGACGGTAGTCTTGAGAGATTTAAATGTTAAATGTGTAGAGTAAAATGTGTAGAGTAAAAGGAAAAGTAAAAAACTAAACTTTGGAAAGTTAAATTACAGTTAATGCACATAAATGTATAAGTTATTTTCATTAAGTAAATTTCATGGACATACATTAAATTTTTATAAGATCTCATATAGTGAAATATGAAAGATCAGCATGCATATTTTTTTTTTGTCTTAGGTTGTTGTATGTTCAGCCAGTTCAATTCTAGTGAGGGAGGCCAGATATGCAAGTATTTGAGGCCTAAAAAATAACTTTTTCGAACTTTGTTCTAATCAAGTTTGAGGCCTAAGCAGTAAATATATTTTTAATTTTTTTATTGATTGTAACGTTAAGCCCAGGAAAAACTTGAATTATGGAGATCTACACTAGAGTCTTAAGGGCTTCTTTTGAGTAGAACTAAAACTGAATACATGGAATGCAATTTTAGTAGTAGTAGCTATAGTGACAGAAGTGTAACTTTGGGTGATCAAATTATTAAAAAGTGTGAACGATTTAAATATCTCGGGTCTGTTATTCAAAGCAATGGTGATATCGATGGGGATGTTAATTGTAGAATTCGAATTAGTTGGCTGAAGTGGAGGAATGTTTCGGGCCATTTTTGTGATAAAAAAGTACCACTTAGACTGAAAGGAAAATTTTATAAGACGGTGAGACCAGCAATGCTCTATGGTGCTTAATGTTGGCCTTTAAAAGAGAAACATAATACTAAGTTAAGTGTTGCCGAGATGAGAATGATTAGGTGGATGAATGGCTTTACACTTAGAGACAAATTGCAAAATGATTATATCCGTGATAGGGTTGGTATAGCTCCTGTGGCGGACAAAATTAGAGAGAGTCGTCTTAGATGGTTTGGTCACATTCAACGTCAACCATCTGACCGTCTGATTAGGAGAGTAGATGTTTTAGAGTCGACTTATATTAATAAAGGCAGAGATAGACCGATGAAGACTTGGGCTAATTGTATAAAAAATGATCTTAATATATTAGAAGTAACTGAGAATATGACTCTAAATAGGACACAATGGAGAAAAAGGATTCATGTAGCCGACCCCACGTAGTGGGATTAAGGCTTTGTTGTTGTTTTTATGTAACGTTAATAACATTAGGCTGCCTTATTACTGACTTTATCTGCCTTAACAACTTTAACATATAAATTCTCTGTCTACAATTGTACTGTTATTAACTTTCTTAGCTTACAACAGCTTTTAATCTTTCCCCAATTTCTTGCGTATTTTTCCATTTTTCATTTATTTTTGTGCAAATTTATGAAATTTTCTCAACTTTTATAATATTTTTCATTAATTCTCTGCCCATCCCATTTCAGAGTCCCCAAATTCCATATGATCGTTTTTATATTAGTCTTAAATCTAGTTACCCTTGCTACCTTTTACGACTTTTGGGATAGTGATTATCACTTGAGAGGCATGCCCAAATTTCCCTATCTAAATATCTCAATAGGAGCAAGTTGTGGCAAGCCATTTACACTTGATTTCCTTGGAAACTCCTACCTACTTCTTGCCGTAACATGTTTTGATTATGGTGTGTCCCTTCTAAGTAATTAGACTAATAAAGTTTTTAATACAACTTCACTTCAAGTGATTTGTTTTATAATTAGCTATCAATCTAACATTCATTTTCATATATATTTTTGGTCCATTGTGGGACTGGCAATGGTTGTTTTGTGTATTTATTAAATAGTTAATTAATATAGATTCAATCATTTTTTTTGGAAGCTACGGGATAATGATACTTGATGCTTTACTAACTGTGATTATGTATGGAACTGAAGTTTGATAGCCAAATAATCATATCTCGAGGTATTATCAAAAGCAGATTAGTTGTGGTTTTTTTTTTGTTATATTATTGTTGGTGTGTCAATCATTTGTTTTGGTCGCTGTCTACATATTTAGAGGCAGCATGTATTTATTGTTCTGATCCTTAGAATTTTTAGTGAGCTGCTTGTTTCTTTATATGAGTGTCTAATAGTTTGTGATTGTAGGCATTATTACGCTTTTATTGGTTAAAGGGTTACAGTGGCATTTTTTCTACTGGGCAGAAAGAAAAAAAAAAAAGAAAAAAAACAAGAAGAAAAAATACTTGTCATGATACCTAGAAAAAATAGCTGAACTATGATGGTTTTTAGTGGCATTTTTGCTATCGGTTCTCTCTCTATTATAGCACCCTGCGAGCTCATGAGGCGAGCCTTTAAGAACTTGTGCTTGCAGCTCATGGCGTCTCTGTCTTATCGTTTGGTAATGTAGCCGAAATGGCGTGGAAAGTAGGGTAATGCGATCACTGGATGCTTTTGGTATATTTTAGTTAAATGGTTATCATTTATGGTTATCATTTATGGTGCTGCAATAAGATCAGGTGATTTTTTTAATTAAAATCATTGAAGCTTTATAGAGTACCAAAGATATGATAATAAACGATTTTTTTATCCTTTGAAATTTGAGTATTTAGCAGAGTTTTTGTTCAAATGGTATGCTACGTAGTTCTCATGATAAAAGCAACAGGTTGGAGTTCGGCATGTGAAATTAAAGTAAATGATCTTTAGGTTTCTGTACAAGATTTAATTTGTAAAAGGCATTATGTCTTCATCATACTCTGTTTGGGATATCATGACGGTATTGAAGCTAGAGGTGCAAACAGGTTATTTTCTTCTGTAATGAGTATTTAAGGCTCTGTCTCAGTATACTTAAAAACTCATTATCAAACTTCGGTTCTTTTCTTCAGAGGTTTATTGCTATGCAATGAGAACTGAACACTGAACATTGAACACGTTGATGCATACAGTTATGGAGAGAATATGCAGATTATATTTTCATTATCTGTTTAGATTTCTTTCATTTGGTTTTGACCAATACATTTTTTCACAAGCATGGTACATAATGTTCTGATTGTTTGAACTAAGTATTTTTTATGGCTTTCTCTCATAATGATGTTCATTTACAGGGCTAATGCTCAGCAGCCAAAACTCTTTGTAGGCATGATACTTATTCTTATTTTTGCTGAAGCACTTGCCCTCTACGGTCTCATTGTTGGCATCATCCTCTCATCTCGGGCTGGCCAATCTCGCGCGGATTAAGATAAAACAAGTTTGTAGGCTGTATCCTTGCTTTGCATCTGTAGTGTGATTCCAACTGTGATCTATGTCATCTGTATTTATTAATTGTTAATGTTACTGAGAGCTCATTGTCTGCTTGATATTTATAGATTTATTCAACCTTTTCACAATGCATTTGAAAATCTTATCAATAAGAGGGTTGTGGCATTGTTATGACAGTAGTTACCAAAACTATCGACTGTTATGGTTTGGATCTATGTTCAAATTATCGTTCAGTTTTTCAGTTTGTTTTTTTTTTCTCATTTTTATTGCGTTGAAGCAAACTATAATCTTGTTTTTTTTTTTGCTCTTCTTGAGTTTGATGGCCTATAATCATGACATTTGGGAGAATTTTTTTTATTGTCCAATATTTTTGCTGTCAATGCATTGCGACTGAAATGTAACATGCTCTCGAATTCACGTAATTATAAAACATAACCCAGAGGAACTAAATAAGCCAAACCGTTGCTTATCAAATTTTCACATAGAAGGGCCTTAATTATTTGATTCATGTGTGTAATGTGTACGAACATTGTAGATCTTGATATATCCTAGTTTGTGGTTTCGTATGCCTTCTAGTTCTTCTATACAACACTCCTTAACATGTAATTATAATCCAATTAAGTTCAATGCTTATTTATTTTGGATGGTCCTCTTTGATCGGCAACATAATATCTCTGAACCACGTAGAATCATTAACTACTTATTCGATTTGATCATATAACCACTGTTGACATTTTCTTATTCTTCATTTCCTATTACGTGTTGTATACACAAATGGTTGTCATGGGCTGAAGGGGGATATTAACAGGTCATATGGGCTTAGAAAGTATTTTTTTTCAAAATATAGTTGTTTTATACCAACTGTCGAGTTGACATGCCAAGTGCACCTGATGAGGGTCAGTTGCCGCATTGATTTGTCGAGTTGACCTGTCAAACTCACCTAACAGTTGCTAATGTTGTGTACCAGATGTTGGGTTGGCTAATAGGGTTGATCGACTAGTCTTATACGCTGAGCACGTCTAGTGCGTATCAATTCTCTAGTATCTACTACCAAGAAGTAGATGACATATTTCTACGTCTAGTTATGATCTTTTCACATTGACACCATTACAATCTAACATCAACACATGATGTGGATAGACATCATATTATACTAAAATCGTTTAATACATTTTATTTGTAATGTGATGAGAGTGTCATCTTCTCAAGCCCTATAAATAGAGATGATCTCTCTTCTTTAAGAACTTTAGAACCAAATAGTCGATTTAGGAGAGGCACCCGAAAGACTGTAGGTGCGAAGAGACCAATTCGCTTGGATAGATTCACTGGCATTCACAGGAGGATGAACTCGCAAATCGAAGTAGGAATATTCTAATAATAGATGATTGGAAGAAGGTAAAAAGAAGGCCAAAATCACTATGAAATCATCCATCACAAGTTCCTTCGTTGAGGGTATCCATGACAGAGATTGTCGAAGCTATTCAAAACAAGGAACATTTCAGGAAGCCCATGCCAATACAGTTGGGAGGTCACATAGACCCAAATAAATATTGCGCTTACCACAAGGATCATGAGCATGACTCAAAGTAGTGTCAACACTTAATAAATCTAATCAAAGAATGAATTATAGCCTAGAAGCGTAAGGAGTTTGTGACCCCAGACCTGAACAATAGAAGATAAGAAAAAGCACCCATCAAGGAAGCAGGCAATGAGCCTGTTCCGACATGAGATGCATATCATCGGAGTAGTTCAGATCACATTAAAAGGAGATGTCTTCATGTCGATCTAACTTAAAGTGGCTAAATATATATTTCAATGACTCTTGCATATCAGCTATTCCAACCCATCCCCTCGTTACTTTTACAAATCGTGATTTTTCCATTGGGGGCAATCTTTTCAACGAATTTATAGTGGTCAGTGCCTCGATTGCAAATTATCAAATCTAGAGCATCCTCATAGACACCGACTTGATCAATATCTTGTCAAGAAAGTTTTTAAGGAAATAAACATGTCAAACATGCAGCTTATCCGGACTTCCGGACCATTATATGAATTTTCAGATAGAGGATGAAAACTTGCAGGATGACTTTTTTACTAGTGACTTGGGGAGAGACAAAAAGCTAATTTATAGTTTTGGTGAATTTTGTTATATAAGATACCCCTACCACTTACAAATCCATCCTCGGGAGGTTGGCATCTTCAAGGCCATTGTCTCCACATATTATGTAGTAAAGTTCATAGGAGGGAGCCATGTTATCACTATCTAAGGAGACCTAGTACAGTCTTAGACTTGTTACCTTTAAGAAAGCGTATAGGAAGATATCCTCCAGCTTGACATGCATAAAGGAATCATCCTAAAAAAAATTAAGATTGTAGAACAAGTGTCTGTTTTTGAGGAAGATGCGTAGGACCTTCCATCTTAGCTCTAGTTTCAGCGAAGAACAGAATGATCGCTTAGTTCTAAGAGTGCCTCCGAACGTATTCACATGGACAATGGAAAAAACGCTTGACATGAGTATTGATGTAGTGTGTCACTGATTTAACATCAACCCAAGGGCAGACCAATCAAGTAGAAGATAAGGCTTGCATCAACTGCCTTGGCTGAAACTATTTGACAAGAAGTCCATAAATTATTGGATGTCAATTTTATTAGAGAAGTACAAATATTTGGAATAGTTAGTAAATGTTGTGATGGTCTCGAAGACGAATAACCAATGGAGAATGTGTGTTGAATTTTTCAACTTGAACTCTACTTTCAAGTTAGTTTAGGAGAGTTCTTGTGATACCTGCTTACACCTAAAAGAATCAAGGTAAATTCAAGGAAAGTTTAGGTAATTTTAGATATGACATCACCAAGAAACATGAAAGAGTTGCAAACTCTGATTGAGCGAGATTCGAAGATAGATGCTCATCATTCATTAAAGCTATGAGCAGTACTAAACATTTTACTTTAATCAAAGAGAGTGAACAAGTATTCGGGTAGCTCAAAGCTCTTTTATCATCACCTCCATTAATGAAGTGTTTAAGGGCGGGAGAGGTCTTATTCATCTACCTGGGAGTATGTAAAGAAGCAATAAGCTTAGTGCTAGTTTGAGGAGAAATTAAGAAGAAATATTTCATATATTTGTCAGTAAGTTCTATGTGGAGCATAACAGAGATACAAAATAATGAAAAAACTCACGAGTGCTAAGCTCATCCAATTCTACTTATGTATAACCAATCATCCTCTAAAATCAGTACTTGTCAAACGACATCACTATGATAAATTTCTTAAAGGGCATGACAAGTGAAGAAATACATGTCCATGACAAGAAGTTATAGATTTTATTCATAGACGAGGCGTCCGTAAACATTTTCCAAGAGAAAAAATCAATCCATAAACCACTTATCTAAAGGAGAAAGCTACAATGGTAAGTGGTTCATGACGTTAAACCACCCAACAATAGAAGAATGTGAAATCCTAAGCACTAAAGTTGAATTATCTTTGAGTTAGATTGACCAAATTAAATATTATTTGGAGACAAAAATCATCCGTTTAAGAGTTAAAGATCTAAGAAGGTTTAGAATTAAATTTACACAATACATAATCATCAACATTGAATGCTTAGAAAATAAGTAACTTCTTTATACCCTAAATATGTAAAAGAAAGTGAAGTCATTGGTATTCTAAATAAGATTGACACTAGAGAATGTGACAATCATTTATAGGTAAACCCTAGCAAACTTAATTATATGACAAAGAATATTATTGGCCAAATTTGAAGAAAATTTTCATAGAATTCTCTCAGAGATGTTAAGAATGTTAGAAATTTGCCCCTCTGAGGCTACAACCTTCACATGAGCTACAACTAGTACTCATTCATTGGCCTTTCGCCATTAAGGTAATTGATTTGTTGAAAATGAAATACAATGTAAGATATTTATAGATTACTATTATTACAATGTATTTGAAAAACTTTTGAGTTATTTGGTTCACTGTAAATAAATGTAGGACTTTAAATTTTTTTTTGTTTGGTTTGAAGTAGATTGAAATGAATATATTTACTTAAGTAAAGGACGACATGTGAAAGACAACAAGCGGCGGCAGTAGGTGGCGAACGGTTGACGGCGGGCAGGCGACAACGACCATGGGAGGTGATAGACAACGGGCGGTACGAATAGTGGTAGCAAGCGGGCAGCGGCGACGAAGGGCGGGTCTGTGACGGAGGGCAGGCAGGCAAGTGGCGGCGACGATAAGTGGGTAGCGGCTAAGGTAGGCGGTCGATGATGGAAGTCAGTGACGGTAGACGACAAGCTGCCAAGTAGGGCGGCGGTTAGAGAGTACGGGGGGAGGCTGCCGACGGCCGAAGGCTGGAGAAGGGTGATGGGCGGCGGCTAACCCAGAGTGTTAGGCAGTAGCAGGTGTCGGCTGAGGCAACAACCATCGAGCAAGAGCGGTCGATCGGCAGTGGTGGTGAGCCTTGGCGGTGGTAGCGAGTGATGATGACTTTCCTATAACATTTTACTTGAATGATGTAATTCAAAATCGGTCAAAATATTTCAAACCAAACAAATAATTTTCTCAAATCCCTACAAAAGAATTACATTACACTTCTAATTCACTTAACCAAATAACCGTAAAGCAAAAGCTCTGGTCAAAATCACAGTTGATGTCATTTGCAATTTCATTTAGACTAATATTATTTATAGACATGGTTTGCCCATGGTAATTATAATAAATAATGGAACCAATTCATATATAAAAGGTCAGGGACTTATGTGAAACTAATGAATATGCTTGAAGCTTACATAGGTGCACCATCCCAACACAAATGGACAGGTGGAAGCCACCAATAAAATCATATTAAATCTACTAAAAAAAAGGACAAAAGGCTCTAGAAGTAAGTGGGGTGAATTACTACTCTCCGTACTATGGTCACTTAGAGCTACTTCTTCAACCATCATAAGACAAACTCTTTTTGTCTTGTCCTACTGGATTGAAGCTATGTTGCTAGTAGAATATGACATACAGTTGGGGAGTTCTCACTACTGCGAATTTTGAATAAAACTAATTGGAAGAGTGGCAAACAATAAACCATGAAGAACTTAATTCTATATTAGACCTGTTAGAACTCCAAGTTCAATCATCAGTGAGGAAAGAAGAAATAAGGAAAAGAATGGATAAATTTTACAGCACAAAGGTCAAAGAAAATAATTCAAAGTTGCGACCTAGTACTAGTAAAAGTCAATGCTACAATCGCAATCATACAATCAAAAAACTTGATCCTTCATGGATTGGGCTATACATCATCAAATAACAAGTCAGCTGAAGAGCATAGAAGCTACTTACACATATTGACAAAGAAGTCTCTAGGAGACGACTTGATGATTTTCATATGCTTGTAAAGTTATTTAAGAATTGTATATTATTGCCTACATTATATCTAAATAAATCATTACGATTATGTAAAAGGAAAATATCAAGGTAAAAGTAGCCGACTACTCCCTTGGGAAGGTTTAGAGCCCCTAAGCAACAAATCCTTACAGGTGTAGCTCAAAAGCCTTAAAAAGGGTAAGACCTGTAGGAGAGTTGAAAACCCTTAAAGCAGAGGAAACCTTATCTTGAGGTGGTATCTTCATTTTCTAAGAGAAATTATTTAGAATAAACAAGAATATTAAGTAAATTTTGGAAGACATCGAAATTACCGTTCAAAGATGTAAGCGACATTCAACTTTATTCACACACACACACACACACACACACACACACACATACAAAGGAACTAATTAGCCTTGCTGAAATATTTGGATATCCATAAGTTGCCATAAAGAGAATTTGGGGAACTTGCCTTGAACAAAGTTGAAATTCTTGAGAGTACTAGTTAAAAAAGAGCTTTACCCTAAATTTGTGGAGATCAAACAAAGAATGATTCTCAGAAGCCAAAATCAAACTTGGTAAGTTCAATGAAAGAGTAGGAACAAAAACGAAAACATCCTACATACTCAAGATAAAAGAGAAAAATACATGAATACAATAATGAAGAATTTTTACTTCATAAATAAAAATAATTTTTCTAAGAAGATACCTTTCATATCCATTATTTAAGAGATTATTATGAGCAGTCATATTCAAGAGATATGCAATCAATTTTTATCACTTAAACCCTGATTATGAAAGGGTTTAGTTAGAATCAAATTATTTGGAAATGAGATTTTTAATAACCACCTCTTATATTGATCATGCCATTTCATGATTAGCACTAAAAAATCATTATATGAATTATATACCAAGCGACCTTCTGAACATAATTTCAAATAATTGAATTTTTGGAAAAATTTAGCAATAATATTGTGTATCTTCTAGTTTTCTTCTTTTCAATGTTCGAGCCACGATTGTGTTCTTGTATGCTTAGTACATTCCTTGGTTAGATGTCCAACTGAGGTTTCCTTTTGCACTAAGATTGTAATGAAAAGAGTACAAGCCACCCCTGAGACTAATCTAAATAGTTACTTCCGTGAAGATAATGACAATATTCACTTAATAAGTTTACCGTAAGACATGATCTATTAAAGGTGACGAATTTACTTGGAATCCTTATTAAGCTCAAGGATGGTGTAGGACTTGAAGGAATGGAAATATAGTTGGTCGAATTAATGAGGATTCATGAGACTTTTTAAGCATTATTCAGTAGGTTGGGTTGATGAGAATTCAACAATTTTTGCTAAGTAAGGTTCATATGTAAGGCTCACACATCTCAAATCTTTATAAATCTTATAAACAACTAAGTTCGCAAGTGCGATTAAAAAAATAAATGGTTCTTAAGTGTAAGGAGTTAAGTAAGAAAAATATTTGATTAGATATATAAATGCTTCTAAAAGAATAACTTGATAATTAATTTTAAGGCATCACTTTATAAATATTTTATTATTTTAACTATTTCAGAAAATTATAATAGACTAATCTTCATAAACATAAAAATATAATTAAAATAGGCTTAGATATCCTCCATGAAGTTTATTATGGCTCACAAACTCATTGCAGGTACCCCATAAATGATTGTATCACTCTAATAGTCCTTTGTAAATTTTTAATGCCTAAAATTTATTTTAAGAAAATTTTAATGGTGGTCGTTAGCCGTTTAATTTTAAAAATTGGATGATTAATATAAGGGTTCTAACATTTTTATGCCAAGAAAATTATAAAATAATTTATTTATTTATATGAGTTTCTGGAATGTAAGTATTGGAAAAAAGCTAAAATAATTCGTTCATCGTATATGAAAAATTCGACGAGGTTCATAAATCATATGCGAGCATTTTAATGTAGGAATATGTATTATTCATGATGAATCTAAGGCTAGCTTCTCTAAAACCTTCAAATCATTTATTAAAATTGTTAATTGATTATGGGCTCTTAGAAAGGAACATTGAAATTTTGAATAAATAAATGAGACCCTATGCTTTTTAATAAAATAGTGAAATCTTAAACCCTAACTGTTGAGGCTAAAGGCTTAAAATATGTTACAACTGATCACTTGTATCATTCTCTAGTAGCTCGTGATTAGAAGATTTTCTATAGCGATGAAGAAGATGATGTTTTAAAGAAGAAATCAAAGAGCATAAATGAGAAAATAGATAGGATTAGATAACACTACAAATTAAACTAGGAACAAAGATATGAAATTTGGAAATAATATTCAAAATGAATTTTAAGTCTAATGAAAGCAATAGGTGAGAAGAGTAAAGTTCAAAAATGCTTTAACAAGAGAGTTTTTAGAGTGACATGGGTTGATTTTAATAGGAAGAATACACACATATAGAAATCTAAAGAAGTATAATCAAAGATATTCTTAATGGCAATAAATGATCCAACTGGTGAGATAAATATTGAATTTTCTTATGATGAGTTTTATAGCTTGATGCTGAAACGAATAATCTTTTTTCAAAAAAAAATTAAAAAAAAAAAATATCGCACATTAAAAATGATCCTACAAATTTATTATGGCAACATGTCAAATTTAAAATAATGTTTACCAGCTAATCAAAATAATTTTTAGTTTCATGACAACTTCTTAATGTTATAATTTATTTACCAAAAACTTCATTTTAAAAGCAAATTTTGAATCTTTTATTATAGAAATATTATTATAAATGTAATGAATTATGTATATAAGAACAAGAGAACTTCATATGTTAAAATTATATATGCAAATAAAATAGTTTAAATTTTTTTATTTTTTTTATAACTAATATTTTAATAAAGAAAAAGCTACAATAATAAAAAAAATTAAAGTATTGTAGTTGAATTTACCTCATTTCTTGTTGTTTGTATTTTCTATAAATATTTTCTCTTTAATCGCTCAGTTTTTAATCAATTATTTAAACCTGAAATATTAATTTAACAACAATGAGCTAGCTAAAGCCAGTGAATATTTATTCTTCTAAACTGTAGTAGTACAATTAAAAAGAAAATATGCATGCCAATAAACTTTAAATAAATCAATATAATTTATTTGATAGTTTATGAATATGGTTGTTCATGATATTTTATAATATTCAAGCTATTTTACTATATCAATAACATATTTATATCCTTTTATATATGTACAACCGCCTCATGAGCACTATGTAAAAATTGTATCGGTTAGGGTAGTTCAATAGAATTATCATTTTCTATTTATGAGCATAAGTACTTGAGCATTCCCCCACTACTATCATAAAACAGTGAACTTCATTATAGCCAAATAAGCACATATATTCAGTTTATGCAATTCATATCATTCATATTTGTATCTCATTCAATTCAATATATTAGATATACAAAATGCATAATAGTAGTTATCACTAAAATGTAAAATTATTACAATAATATGACCAATTGTAATAATCATATAAAAAAGAAATTATTAATAAAAAATTACTTTTATCTAAGGGTACTGTCGAGTGGATGGGTTGATTCAAATATGAAATGCCCCATTTGAGAAGGGAGAGACCAACAAAGAGAGTGGAGAGGGACGAGGAAATGGAGCGAGGGGAAGGTAAAACCATGTGATTGAGAAGATGAAGAAGTCAAAGAAGAAGAAGAATATAAAACAGAAGAAGGATGAGAAGAAAAAGAAGAAAGGGGAGAATGAAGAACCTAAAAGGAGAGGGGTCGAGAATTGATTCAAGTGAACAAACTATCAGTATGGGGGGAAGTGGGGGCTCGAACAACTCAAAAAAGCCTTCCCCCTTACCTCACCAAGAAGACTGCGCCCATACTGTGCGAGTTTCAGCAAAATAAGAGGAAGGAGATAACATGTGCGTGGAAGAAGAAGTCGCGTGCTAGATGCATGCAGGAGAAGAAAAAGAATTGAGCTCTTGCATGCTGATTCAAGTGAAAGAGAAAGGAGAGGCTAGACTTCCTAAAGTTTTTTTTTTTCTTACGTGAAGAAGTCCAAGAAGCAGAGGTGAATCGGGCAACTTGAGTATGTTGAAAGTGCCGTCGAAGGTTTATTGAGGTAAGCTTAGGGTTTTAATTTATTAAATTTTTTAAATTAATTTTTTAATTGAAAAATATTAATACATAACTAAGTAAAATAAGGTTCGTGCAAATTGAAACCGGGAAGTTGAAGTAGGAGGATTTTCAAATTTTAAATTTGAGCGAGTGTTAGTCTTAATAACTGAGTGTTGGTCTTATTAACTAGGTGAGTGTTTATCATTTTCCACTTAAGATAATTATAATTACTATAAACTTTTGTATTAATAGTAATGTTACAAATGAAATCAGGGATTAAAAAAAAATTAATTCCAACATTAAATTTGAATCGTGGATTGTGCATAAAAGAAGAAATGAGAAGGTAAGACTAGTGCTCAATTAGTAATCAATTGTAGATAATTTAATTATAAATTCTTACATATTAATGTTAAAATATTATGAAATATAATTAGGTGAGAAAATTGAAGTTGTGAGAGAGAAAGGTAAAGATCTGAAGGGGCCATTTTATAAAGTAAATGAAAGTGTGTAATTATATTTCTAAATTTCATTAATTTTTATTATTTCTAAATATATGTTTGATGTCATTTATTCTATGTTCCAGTGAGATTTAGATCATAATTGATTCTTCATTTTATTAGATAAGAAAATTTTACATGTTAAACAATTGCATTATAGTTTTCCTATGAAGAGTTTTTATGATTTGGATGATATGTAGATTATAGTATATGTGCATATATAAGTTTATTTAATGACTTTTAGGTTTAGTAAGATTGATTTTATTTTTCATTAGATAGAGGTGAAGTGTTTTATAAGAAATGAATGTATGAATAAAATATGAAATAGTGTATAGATGAATGCTTTTTTGTGCATGCTAAGAGGAAAAGTTCACCCCCATGATACAGGCAAGGACGACATAATACCCTCACGCGTAGATGTTATCCAACCATCTTAGACAATTACTATATTTAGATCGCTAACTACTATACCGACGAAAGAATAGCAGTCATGGGCGAGTAATCATCTTTTCATCTCAAACAATAGTGTAAATAGATCATGAACCACTGTGCCAAGGAGAAAATATCGACAGGGGTGTGAGGTTATATTTTGACGGTTTTTCTAAAACAGATGTGAGTATTAAAAACATAAAGTAAAAGAAAAGTTGAAACCTAAACTCTGGAAAGTAAAGTTAATGTTAATGAAAATATAATTATTAGATTATTCTCATTAATTCAGTAAATGACATGTTTATGTATTTTAGATTATTGTATGATCTCATATAATTATATATGAAAGACTAACATGCATATTATTTTCTTTTCCTTGGATTTTTGTAATTTAGAAGTATGATTGTTCCTTAGTTATCTGTATATAACTCATTATGTTGTTTTAATATCATATTTTAAGCTTTTGAATAAGATGAATAGAAGAGAAACAAATATATACAACAGGCAAGGTCAATGACGTGTATGGGAAATGTGCTAATTTAAATTTTTATTTAAATTATTTTTATATCAATTTTACATTTTTGAAAGATATTTGTGATATTTTTCAAGGTCAGAAACTCATTAGAGTTGACCAACCAAGTGAAAATGCTAAATGCCTAAGCAAGATTAGGAAGATTCATTCTAGATCACAAAATGGTTAAAGGAACAATTTTACATTTTTCAAAGATATTTGTGATTTTTCAAGGTAGGAAATTCATAAGAGTTGACCAACCAAGTGAAAATGCAAAGTGCCTAGGCGAGATTAAGAAGATTCATTCTAGATCAGGAAATGGTTAAAGGAACCATTTTACATTTTTGAAAGATATTTGTGATATTTTTTAAGGTCGGAAACTTATTAAAGTTGACCAACCAAGTGAAAATGCTAAGTGCCTAGGCGAGATTAGTTATATTCATTGTAGATCAAGAAATGGTTAAAAAAACAATAGCTTCTCATTTTAAAAAAAATGGGATTTTACATACATGGAATTCAAAACTTCATAAATTACAGTTTAAGAACCAGATTCTTTACTACTACACTAAGGGCCTGTTTGGTAGCGCTTTTTGGAGTGCAGCGCGGCCTTCTGCTGCGGAATTCATTCGCGGCTATTGTTTAGGAGTCGACTTCTGATACACTTAAAATATATAGTGTTTTTATGCACATTTTTATATCTATTTTTGATGATATTACACTTTAATGGAAGGTATTTTGTGTTCTTCTTGCAGGTATGATGAAAATGAGTGATTATGATGAAATGAGCAAAATTGGATCAAATTTGGAGCAAAAAAAAAAAAATGAAAAAAATGAAAAATTGGACACTGGCGGCTAAGCGCCGCCTGGTCGGCGCTTAGGCACCATAGTTAAAAATTGAATTTTCTTCTTTTTTGGCGCCAATTTCAAGGGGTGTTTGATGCAACTTTTGGTGGTGACTTCCTTAACTTCTCATGGGAGGCAAATTTGAATGAAGGGATGCAAGGTTTGGTGGATACATTGAATCGAGACATAATTTGAAAAGACACCAAGGCACCTTGTGGATTATTATTAAAATTATGTCATGTAATTTGCATTAGAGGAGGGTGTGAGAGTCTTGAAAGTGGAGAGTCTTTTTAGAGTTATTACAGAGTTGAGTGTGTGAGGGAGAGAAATCAGTAGGAGTACGAGTAAAGAGTAAGAAATGAGAAAGGGGTTGGAGTGAAGCCTTCTTCTCACCAATTCTCTTCCTTCCTTTTATTTAGTTTTTATTGAAGTCTGAAGTCTGTTTATGAGTCAACAGAGTTGGGCGCCAACCTCTGTTGTGTTGTCCTGTAGAAAATCAAGTTTCAAAGGAACTTTCGGAGTCTTGTAGAGAGGATTATCAGATAAGTATTTACTTCTGTTTTTATATTTAGTTTTTAATTAAAACTTATTATGTTTTTGACCTCGATCCGCAAACAACGCAGTAATTAATGCTTTCAAAAATATGTTATAGTCAATACTTTGACCCAAGTAATAATAGCGGTAGTGTATATAAATATAATTTTATGAAAAATATTTTACACACTAGAGGTACTACGCAAGTATACGTGTCGTTTCAAGTAATATAGGGCTTTAAATAAAGACCCCAGTATCGATCCCACGAGGAGGTTTATAAGTTTTAAATATTTTAATTTTATTTTAATGTATTTCTTTTAAAGTTTTAAATTTAATTTACTAAATGCAGAATTAAAGCAATAATAAAATAAATGAGTGATGTAAATAGTAATAAGCAAACAACTTTCTTCGTTTCAATTAATTCAAGACTTTTTAGATAATATAAAATTCATGAAGAATATAAATTTATGGGAAGCAGTCCTATTCTTTACCTTCGCTCGATAGTATAAAGAACATTGGCTAATCTATAGATCAGGTCTGGATGTATTGTTAGTAGAATGAGTTAATTTAGGTTCACACTACTAGACGTCCAAGGGTGGCTATGGTCGGCTCTACTACTAACCCGTTCCCTCTCTATAAACCAAATTACAAGAATTTAGTATCATTACTCTAAAAACTTATCAATTCTACGCCAATTGAATAATATTTTCCTATTTATTTGCACTTCACCTTGAATACCCCGCTCAAGGCCTTCGACTACCCAAGGATTCATGTGATATCTACTAGTTAAGAATTCATCTTCTTCTAGGTCTCAAAACTCTTCAACAGATTTTAACAATTTAAATGACCAATTTAAATAGTAAATTAAGATCTGGTATTAATAGCATCACAATATTTAAAACATATTTTAGTTTCTAATTCTCCAACGAAATTTAGATTATCTTATTTATCTTTTCATAATTGAAAGGAGAAAGTAAAGTAACTACTCAGAACACATTTGATCTAAATAATAAAACATATAAATAAAACTTTGAATAAAATTACAAATACTTATCTCAAGTGTTTCTCCAACTGAACCTCTGATTCCTACTGACTCCAAAGCGAAATAGACTTCAAAAGCACCAACTCTTCCAAGCTCTCAATACAACTCTAAATAAAATAACTCACTAATTTATGAAGGAAAGTAAAGTAAAAGTATGACCCTTAAAATTATCTCTCTAATTTTTGGATTTCTTATTGGGCTACTTGGATTGGGCCACTAGGATTGGGCCTTTTTCTCTGAAGGAGTAGCCTCCTATTTATAGGCTTCAAAGGTTGCCTTAAGGCACCTCTTCAAAATGTGTCCAAGTTCAAAGAATCTTCTAGAAGGTGTGTCTGGCGCCTAGGCGCCGGACTCCGCGTCCAGTTCTTCGCACCTCTTCACTTTGGATCACACCTCTTCGCGATCCAAACCGTTTCCAAGCATCTAAATACAATGTATCACATGTCCTATAATCCAGGAATAACTGCCAATCTTCTAGATAGTTCAATAACCACTAACACTGTTAAAATAACCGTCGAAAGTCTTCAAAAATCTTGACAGCATTTTGTATCAAACTGGTGCTTAGGCGCCCAGGCGCCAGGCCCATTATTTTGACAATTTTGCATTTTGGCTCTATTTTTGCTCCTTTTAGCTCCTTTTTCATCCTTTTTCATCTTTTTTTCCTTTTTAAACATTTTTGCATCACCTACATCCAAAAAAATAAAATACCTTTCATTAAAGCATAATATCCTTAAAAATTTGATAAAAATCAAGGCATAAAAACAGGTATTTTTTTCATGGATCAAAATTCCCCAAACTTAAATGTTACTTGTTCTCAAGTAACTCTTTTTACTATATAAAATGTATAACATTTGGAATCAAGGTAAATATTTAAGATTCCTTGCAATTTTTGATTTTATAAATGCTTTAGTAAATCATTAACAAAATTTGACTAAGTTTAATTTTAAGAACTTAAAGAATATTTAACTACCAAATTGTAAGACTTCAAAAAATTTTCATTCATTTCAAAAATAATTGTAGTTTATTATATTAAGATCACATAAATTATTTACAAGAAAAAGATTTTCATGAAAATCTTTTCTAATAAAGATGCATGCATAAAAATTAAGTAAAATATGTAATTAGTTTTCTTTTCATAAGATAATTGAAGTGAAGCCAATTTTTGATTAGGCATTTCCTCAAGCTTCTCCTCACTTCTTCTCTTCTTCTTCTCTCTTTTTTTTAATGAGGATTACTGTATCTTAGAGAAAAGAAAAGTAAAGATTTAACTCAAGTAAAGTGTATTAAAGATGAAAATCAAAAAGTGCTTTTCTTAGAAAAAGATATTCAACATAGGTGGGTGAGTTATTTTGATAAAGTTTTTAATGATGATGCTGAAAGTACGATCGACCTTAATGATCTTAATATCGTTAATAATAATAAAACTTTTCATTTTTACGGTCACATTAGTAAAAAAGAAGTTGATGAGGCTTTAAAGAAAACCAAGGGGGGAAAGTACGTAGGACTCGATGATATCCCGATTGAAGTGTGGAAATGTTTAGGTGATTTGGGGGTTTCTGGCTTACTAAACTTTTTAATATTATTTTAAAAACTAAAAGGATGCCTGAGGAGTGGAGAAAGAGCATTTTGGTCCCCATTTTTAAGAATAAAGGAGATGCACAAGAGTGTGCAAATTATAGAGGAATTAAATTGATGTGTCATACTTTAAAATTATGGGAGAGGGTAATTGAGCATAGGTTAAAACGTTATGAAGATTTCTCATAATCAATTTGGATTTATGCCGGGCAGGTCTACCATGAAAGCTATACATTTATTGAGAGGTTTGATGGAGAAGTACAAAGATAATAAGGAGGATCTACATTTGATTTTTATTGATTTAGAAAAAGCTTATGATAATGTTCCTAGAGATGTTCTTTGGAGAGTCCTTGAGAAGAAAAGTGTTGATATGACTTATGTTCAAGTCATTAAAGATATTATGCTAGAGCTGTTACATGTGTTCGAACTGAAGGAGGATTGACCAAGTATTTTACTATTTATGTTGGTTTACATCAAGGATCGGCTTTAAGCCCATATCTTTTGCTTTTTATGGATGGTCTTACTCGGGCATTTACAAGAGGATGTACGTTGGTGTATGCTTTTTGTCGATGATATCCTCCTCGTGGATAAGACAAGAGAAAAAGTCCATGAAAAACTTGAATTATGGAGGTCTACATTGGAGTCTAAAGGTCTTCATTTCGAGTAGAACTAAAATTGAATACATGGAATGTAATTTTAGTAATAGTAGGTCTAGTGACAGAAGTGTAACTTTGGGTGATCAAATTATTAAAAGGTGTGAACGATTTATATATCTCGGGTCCATTGTTCAAAGCGATGGTGATATAGATGGGGATGTTAATAGTATAATTCGGAGTTGGTTGGTCGAAGTGGAGGAATGCGTCCAGCCTATTGTGTGATAGAAAAGTACCGCTTAGATCGAAAGGAAAATTTTCTAAGATGGTGGTGAGACCTTCAATGCTCTATGGTGCTTGAATGTTGGCCTTTAAAAGGGAAGCATAATGTTAAGTTAAGTGTTGCTGAGATGAGAATGATTAGGTGGATGAGTGGCTTTACACTTAGAGACAAAATGCGAAATGAATATATCCGTAATAGGGTTGGAGTTGCACTAGTGACGGATAAAATTAGAGAGAGTTGCCTTAGATGGTTTGGTCAAATTAAACGTCGACCACCTGATGATCCAATTAGGAGAGTAGATGTTTTAAATACAACTTATGTTAAGAAAGGCGAGAGCGTGACCTAGGAAAACTTGGGATTATTGCATAAAAATGATCTTAATTTATTAGAATTAAACGAAAATTTGACACTAAATAGGACGCAATGGAGAAAAAGGATTCATGTAGCCGACCCCACTTAGTGGGATTAAGGCTTTGTTGTTGTTGTTGTTGTTGAGGATTACTGTATCTGGATAGCCTGTTAATGGTTTTGAACTTCACTATCCTTAACTTATATTCTCAAACTTATACATTTTCACTTAATTACTATAACATGAATAGTTTTCAAAAAGCCTTTCAATCTTTTCATTTTCAAGTTATAATTGTTGATTTCTTAATACTTCTAAAATTCAATTATCTCTATCATGAATAGAAAAAATTCTTAATCTTACTCTTCTTTAAGTTGAATAATTCTGTTCTTAAAATCAATCAAAGTTATTAAAATTTTGGTTAAGTTTACTAAATTATTTTTAATTTCAAAAATTTAAGTGAACTTAAATAGATTTTTCATTCCTTATGTTATGTTAATATTTTTTAGAAAATATTAACACTTTAAGGACAGATAAAATTTAAATTTGCATGTATTTTCCCTTCCCCCAAACTTAAGTTTAGATATATCATGAAAAAAAATTTAAAGTATGAGAGAAAGAAAGGCATAATTTTAAAAATGAATTTTTTATAAGTATGTAAAAACAGTCTACAAAGAAAAATTTACTTCTACACATGCTTTTTATGAATATTACTGAAATAATGAAGCATATATAAAAGTAAGCAGGCTCAATTTTTATATCATTAGTAAAATTAAATGACTATACTAATCTCAATAACAAAAACAAAACAACATCAATACCTATGTAAGAATACTAAACAGTAGGCTGGAAACATAAATAAAAATTTATCGTAGAAAATAAAAAAAAATTCATCCATATTTCAGTCTTAAACACATATCAAACTAGATATTCTAAAAACAGTCTCAACATAAAAAAAAAATCCACACAAAGTTACTTAAACAAATCGACACTACTAACAACAAACTAATCAGTACTAACAAACAAGAAATAAACTAAAAACAGAATCAACTCATCTCCAGAGGTAAATCAAACTACTAATCACTATACTGCAGCCTCATCATCATCATCACCAAAAGAAAATTCCACAACCTTTAGATCAACATACGGTGAAAATCTAGGACAGGTAGGGAACTGAACATCATGCTCACCCTTCAAGAATCTAACTAAAGATTCTGAATACTCAGCATCATTATCACTTTTCCTTTGGGTATATTCAGATAGATGATCAATCTTCTTGTCTATAGTATCTACTCTGCAGTGAGTTAGAAATAACTCATTCTGCTGCTCCAGAAATTAATCATGCATTGATTCCCAAAAACTAGATGGTGTCTTAGCAGTAGAAGTAGAAGGTCTAGAAGTAGAAGCTCTACCTGGAGTAGGTACAGAAGTAGAAGGAGCAGTAGATCTCTTCATGCGAAGACGATCATAAATACTAACACTCTCCTGCCTAATAGGCTTTGTAGTCTTCAGCTTCTCCTCTGAAACATAAGCATTAACTCCATTATTCACACATAAAGAATATATCAAGGATGGGAATCCTAATCCCACAGAAGTGCTGGATCTTGCAATAGACTCCACAGAATCATAGATAATGCTGCCAACATCTATCAGCTTCCTCTCCTGAATGTAGTAGTTCAGGATAGCTCTATCCCTGGTAACTTCACTCAGGTGGTTGGAAGGAAGTAATCTAGCAGAAATAAAATAGTTCAAGGCCTTTGAAATACCATTCAGCTTAGAAGATTTAAAGTTTACCCGTTTCTCGTTCCGGATCTTCCAAACTCCAGTGCCTTCAGTCAGATATGAAATAATCATCTCCAGATCTCCTTCAGATGTAGATAGACCAGAATAGTAGCACTGGACGGTAGGTGATAGGCCATAGAAAATATTGATCCGTTCCGGAGTGAATCCTACTCCGACACCTCTAACGAAGACTTCGTAGTATTCCGCATCCATAAAGTTGGCATAAAACACTCGTACAACAGGAATAACAGCAACGACAGTGAAATAATAGAATCGCTGCCAGTTGTGTGCAATGATCGTGTTTACGATCATTTCTCCAGGATTGTAAAAACTGCACTCCGAGATAAATTTCCTTGTTAACGCAAATTCGTGATAACGAAAGTGCGCTGCTGCAGTAGCGAACTTACTGCTGTCGAAATTTTCTTGTGCTTTTCCGCGCTTAGATTTAGGTGCCATCTAAACGTGAAAGAAAACATAAATAAATAAAGGAATCAAAGATTCAAACTCTTTTAAGCTTGAGAAACTTAAAATGAGTTAAGAAAATCCATGAAAAATTTCTAAAAATAAAAAATTTTCTCCAAAATTTCAGTTTTTAGCAAAAATAGGAAAATCCATGGTAGAAATAAAAAATAAATAGATTAGAAGGTAGATCTGACCTTAAGATGAAAAAATTGAGTGATTTCGAGCTCTAAAACTTGACGTTTTGACCTCAAGATGGATCTAGGGAGTGTATTTTAGCGAAAATGAGGAAGGGATGAAGCTTAGGCATCGTCCATGGTTTTTAGGGGTTTAAATCCCAATTTTCGGGTAGCAGGCCGAACCGGCGCTTAAGCGCCAAATTCTGGCGCCTAGGCGCAAGACTCGCCTTTCACAAAAATCATTTTTAAAAATTTATTTTCCACCAAAACTCACAAATTCAACTTCCAATTACTCACATAAGAGTATTGCTTCAATTTCTAACTTCCAAAATATTTTCCAAAAAAATTTAAAAAATTAAAAATTAAATCCATCAATTAAACACAAGTTTAAGTCAAACTCTTCTAATTTCATTCATAATCTTCAATTTCGGGCTCAATACATTTCAGATAAGTACAATAATAAGATTCAAGTCCTAACAAACAATCAAACAACACAATGTCAAAGCAAATACAACACACATTGAACAATAAAACAAACACACAAACAACACAATCAATTTACCAAATTGATACAACGACAAACTAAATAAAATCTCGATCTAACCACATTACTATCTAATCTTCAAATTAGAAATTTCCATTTTCGTCGCTATGAAGATTACTCGTCCTACTTGGGAAGAACACTAACGCCCTTGGAAAATTTGTAGCTTTTTTCTCGTCGATCCATTTGTTCTTCGCATACATCTTCACTTGAGCATCTTGATAAGCCGTTAGATGATCAAATTGAAGCTTTGCCTGCCATTCCAGATGCTCGATTTGATGAAACATCTCATGGAGGCGATCTCCAATGCTTTTGAATTCCGCTTCAAACTTATCTAAGCGACTTGAAAACTTCTCAAAACTTACAGCAATGAAACCATTGAATTAAGGTTGAGGATCCTTAGAATACTTATCTCTAGCCACTTCTCCATGATTTCTTCTCTCAATTTCTTCAAAATCTTCTCTTATCTCCTCAAGTATGAAGTGTAAAGGTCGTAATTATGGTTTCTTAGGGATTGGGGATAAAGATGGGGTAGTTTATAGGAGAAAATCGTGTGAAAAACTGAAATTTTTTTATTTTTACACGACCTAGTAACTGTGGCGCTTAGGCGCCAAATCTGGCGCCTAGGCGCTGGACCCATCGACACATAGTTTACTCTGGCGCTTAGGCGCCGGATTTTGGTGCCTAGGCGTTGGAACCATGTTGGACTCCGTTTCGCCTAACGTCAAATTTTAAAGTTTCGATCTTAAAAATAGGTAGTTTTGAATGTTAAGATCAATATAAACTTAGTAATTAAAATAATGAAGGTTAACTTGATCTCCTTTTTACTCACATACAAAATGGAGTGATCCAAAGTCCAAACTTTATATACTTCAAGATAATCTTTAGCTTAAGTCAGTAAAGACTTGTTTGCATCCAATTTTCTAAAGATATATAAAATTAGTCAAGACCGAGGCATAACCTTACATTAAAATTGTAAAAACACAAAAAAAATAATTATGGGTTGCCTCCCACAAAGCTCTTGGTTTAACGTCGTCAACCCGACCTAATTAAGTCTTTAATCAGGTAGACCCAACTCGTAAGCCTCTTTATAAATCATTTTAATATCTCCCAAATAAGGCTTCAGTCTTAATCCGTTAACTTTAAATATTTTTCTTGTTTTGGGGTCTTTAATATCCATAGCTCCATAATGGTATACTTTCTCAATTATATATGGTCCTATCCATTTAGATCTTAATTTTCCAGGAAACAGTCTTAAACGAGTATTAAATAATAATACTTCTTGTCCAGGTTCGAATATTTTTCCTGAAATCTTTTTATCATGTAATATCTTCATTTTTTGTTTATAAATTTTTGCATTTTCATATGACTCATTTCTTATTTCATCCATCTCATTTAATTGTAATAATCATTTTTCTCCTGCAGTATTCAAATCAAAATTAAATTCCTTTATCGCCCAATAAGCTTTATGTTCAAGTTCAACGGGTAAGTGACAATGTTTACCATAAACTAACCGGTAAGGTGACATTCCGATTGGTGTCTTATAAGCTGTTCTATAAGCCCATAATGCAGAATTAAGTCTATCAACCCAATCAGTTCTTTTAGGATTAACTGTCTTCTCTATAATTCTTTTGATTTCTCTGTTTGATACTTCAGCCATTCCACTTGTTTGTGGGTGATAAGCAGTTGTAATTCTATGTTTGATTACGAATTTTTCCAGTAATGATTGAATTCTTACATTTCTGAAATGACTTCCACCATCTGTGATAATTACTTTAGGCATTCCAAATCTAGAAAAAATCATTTTCTTTAAAAATTTTGAAACACTTTTGTAATCACGAGTTAGGTAAAGCTACGAACTTCAATCCACTTTGAAACATAATCAACTGCTAATAAAATATAAATCTTTCCAGATGATGGTACAAATGGTCCCATAAAGTCTAAACCCCATATATCAAAAATTTCAAATATATAGTTTAAAGGCATTTCATCTTTCCTAGATATATTTCCCATCCTTTGACATCGATCACATGTTTTAACATAATGTCTCACATCTTTGAACAAGGTAGGCCAATAAAATTCTGAATTTAAAATTTTAAATGCAGTTTTATCTACTCCAAAGTGTCCTCCAAATTGAGAATCATGACATTTTTGAATAATAGCAAAAGTTTCTTCATAAGGTACACATCTTCGAATTACAGAATCTCTTCCCAATTTAAATAAATGAGTATCTTCCCAAATATAAGATTTAGCATCATTTTTAAATTTTTTAGTATATTTGTTATTCAATCCATAAGGTAGAATATTGCTAACTAAATAGTTAACTATATCCACATACCAAGGTGTTTGGCATCCTTGAATAACATATAACTCATTCATCGGAAATTTCTCATTTATATTTGCTTCAATAAAAATATCATTCTTAATTCTAGATAAATGATCAACAATTTGATTGTCAGTTCCTTTTCTATCCACTATTTGAAAATCAAATTCTTGCAGAAGTAAAACCCATCTTATCAATCTAGGTTTAACACCTTTCTTTGATATTAAATATTTAATAACGAAATGATCAGTATGAACTATGCATTTAGCACCAAGAAGATAAGGTCTAAATTTAACAAAGGCATAGACTATAGCAAAAAGCTCTTTTTCAGTAGTAGTGTAATTTCTTTGAGTTTCAGTAAGAGTTTTGCTAGTATAATATATAACTTTGAAAATTTTCTCATATTTTTATCCCAATACAACTCCAATTGCAAAATCACTTGCATCGCATATTAATTTAAAATGTTTATTCCAATTAGGTGCAATAATTATAGGTGCAGTTATTAATTTTTCTTTTAAAATATTGAAAGCATTAACACAATCTTTATTAAATTCAAATTTAGCTTCTTTTTCCAATAAATGACTAAGAGGTTTAGCAATTTTAGAAAAATCCTTTATATATCTTCTATAAAATCCAGACATGACCCGAGAAAACTTCTCGCATCGATTACTGATAGTAGGTGGTTGCGGTTCAACGATAAATTTCACTTTTGCTTGATTAACTTCCATCCCTTTTTGTGAAATTTTGTGACCAAGTACAATGCCTTCATGTGACCATAAATTGACATTTTTCCAGTTAAGAACTAAGTTTGTTTCTTCACATCTTTTCGGAACTTTGGATATATTTTCCAAACAAGATTCAAAAGAAGTTCCAACAAGCTGAAAAATCATCCATAAATATTTCGATTCCTTTGTCGATCAAATCACAAAATATTGACATCGTACAGCTTTGAAAAGTTGCAGGTGCATTACATAAACCGAAAGACATTCTTCTAAACGCAAATGTTCCATAAGGACTTGTAAATGTTGTTTTCTCTTGGTCCTCAGGAGCGACAGGTAATTGATGATAACCAGAATATCCATCCAGAAAATAGAAATATGAGTGTCCAGCTAATTTATCAAGCATTTGATCCAAGAAAGGTAAAGGAAAATGATCCTTTCTAGTGGTGTTATTTAATTTCCGATAATCAATGTAAATTCGCCATCCAGTAACTTGTCTAGTAAGAATTAGTTCATTTTTATTATTAACAATGATAGTTACTCCTCCTTTCTTCGGAACACAATGAATAGGACTCACCCATTAACTATCCGAAATAGGATAAATAATTCCAGCATCTAACCATTTTAAAATTTCTTTTTTAACAACCTCTTTCATAATAAGATTTAATCTTCTTTGATGTTCAATAGTAGGTTTAAAATCATCTTCCATTAAAATCATATGCATACAGATGGAAGGGCTTATTCCTCTTATGTCAGCAATAGTCCAACCAAAAGCTTTCTTATAATTCTTTAACACTCCTATTAATTTTTCTTCTTGATCTCAGCTTAGTTTAGAAGAAATAATAACAGGTAAAGTTAATGAATTTCTAAGAAAAACATACATTAAATGTGCAGGTAACATTTTTAACTCCAGTTCAGGGGCTTTTTAATTGAGGGTAAAAGTATATCATTTTGAGTTATGTCTAAAATTTCCTAGTTATCTTTAATATAATGAGTTTCTTTAAATAATTCTTCTTCTTTTAGTTCTTCATTTTCATCAGTTAATAATTCAAATTTTTCTTCAGAAATGACTTTACATTTTTCTTGATAATGTTTTTCAATTATATAAGCAATTATATCCATTTGATAACATTTTTTTTTATCAGGGTACTTCATTGATTTAAGGATATTGAATGTAATCTCTTGATCATTAACTCTCATAGTTAATTCTCCTTTTTTTACATCAATCATAGCCCGTCCGGTAGCTAGAAAAGGTCTCCCTAAAATAATAGGTATTTCTTTATCTTCTTCCATATCAAGCACAATGAAATCCATAGGGAAAATAAATTTATCCACTTTAACAAGAACATCCTCTATAACTCCTTTAGGGTAAGTGATAGATCTATCGCTTAACCGAAGGGTTACGAGTGGTGGGAGTAATCTCTCCTAAATTTAACCTTCGAAAAATAGAAAATGACATGAGATTAATACTTGCTCCTAAATCACATAAAGCTTTTTCATAAAATTTTTCTTCAATAACACAAGGTATAGTGAAACTTCCAGGATCTTTAAGTTTCTGAGGTAATTTCTTTTGAATTATTGCACTACATTCTTCACTTAATGCAACAGTTTCAAAAGCTTCAAATTTTCATTTTTTACTTAAAATATCCTTCATAAATTTTGCATAAGTTGGCATCTGTTCCAAAGCTTCAATGAAAGGTATGTTAATGGTAAGTTTCTTAAAAATTTCAAAGAACATAGAAAATTGATGATCAAGCTTCTGCTGTTTTAGTCTTTGAGGAAAAGGTGGTAGTGGTTTTTCAACTTCCATGTTAATAGGAATAACAGTCTGATCTTTACTAGGAGAAGGAGTTTCTTTAGGTTTTACAGTCTCTTCAACCTCAATCGCATTGTCAATTTCATTCTGAATTCTTTCTTTTAATTCCTTTCCACTTCTATGTTGTACAACCTTAACATGTTCATGTTCTTTTCCAGTTTCTTTTGGATTGATTTCAACATTACTAGGAAGTGTTCCTGGAGGTCTGTAATTAATTAAATTAGTGATTTGTCCCATTTGATTCTCAATATTATGAATAGTAGTGTTTTGATTTTGTAATTGATTACTCATTTGTAAAATTAATTCTTCTATAGATAACTTCTTTTGTTGATTATTAAATCTAGGAGGTTTATAATTTGAATTTACTTGATTATTCCAATTTTCAGTTGGATGAGATTGATTATTACCCAATTGTTGTTGTGAATTATTCCAGTTAAAATTAGGGTGATTTTTCCATCCAGTATTATAATAATTTGAATAAGGATTATTTTTACTAGCAATATCTTGTGAAGTTTCAATAGTTTGAGAATCTTCCATATTAGAAGAATTGTTATGTGATACATTGATAGCAAAATTATCTAATTTCTTAGATATTGCAGATACTTGTGAAGCTAAGATAGAAAATACTTCGTTATCATGAATACTTGCCATTCTTTTAGGATTAATTCTTTCAGAAGGCCTTTGAAAATTATTATTAGCCATTTCTTTAATTAAAATATAAGCTTCTTCAAATGATTTAGCCATTAAAGAACCTCAGTAGACGGCATCGAGAATTGATTTCGGTGATCCAATAAGTCCGTTATAAAATGTTTGAATAATTAACCAATCAGGTGAAGCAAGATGAGGACACTTTCTTAATAGTTCTTTAAATCTTTCCCAAGTTTCATAAATTGTCTCCCTGTTAAATTGACTAAATGAAGTAATGTCATTTCTTAATTTAGCAGTTTTAGAAGGATGAAAATATTTAGCAAGGAATTTTTGTGCCATTTGAGCCCATGTTTTAATAGAATCTGTTGCTAATGAGTTCAACCACATCATTGCTTTATCTCTTAAAGAGAAAGGAAAGAGGCTAAGTCTAATAGCATCATCAGAAATATTGTTTATTTAAAGGTAGCACAAAGTTCTAAAAAACTAGCAAGGTGTAATTTTGGATCCTCATTTGGTGTTTCCCCAAATTAATTATTTTGAACCATTTGAATAATAGACGGTTTAAGCTCAAAAGAATTAGCATCTACAGTGGGTATTTGAATACTATTATGAAGTTCATCAACTGTAGGGTTAGCATAATCCCTTAATGGTTTGTAAACATTTTGTTCATTAATTTCAATTGAATTTTGTATATTGTTATTAAATTAGCCATCTCTTGATATTTTTGAATTTGTTTCCTTTTTTAATTCTTCTTACAGTTCTTTTTAATTCAGAATCTAAAGGTAATAATCCTTCAGAACCAGAACTACACATATAAAGTAAATAAAAGGTAAAATAAAATAACAAGAAATAAAATTTGTTTTTTTATTTTTGTTTTTATAAATGTTTTTGTATTTTTATATTTTTGTATTTTGATAATAAAAGAAATAAATAAAATAAAATAAATATTAAAAAATCTAAAAATTTGCCCTCCCCGGCAACGGCGCTAAAAACTTGAGCTCGATCCGTGAACAACGCAGTAATTAATGCTTTCAAAAATATGTTATAGTCAATACTTTGACCCAAGTAATAATAGCGGCTAGTGTATATAAATATAATTTTATGAAAAATATTTTACACACTAGAGGTACTATGCAAGTATACATATCGTTTCAAGTAATATAGGGCTTTAAATAAAGACCCCAGTATCGATCCCACGAGGAGGTTTATAGATTTTAAATATTTTAATTTTATTTTAATGTATTTCTTTTAAAGTATTAAATTTAATTTACTAAATGTAGAATTAAAGCAATAATAAAATAAATGAGTGATGTAAATAATAATAAGCAAACAACTTTCTTCCTTTCAATTAATTCAAGACTTTTTAGATAATATAATATTCGTGGAGAATATAAATTTATGGGAAGCAGTCCTATTCTTTACCTTCACTCGATAGTATAAAGAACATTGGCTAATCTATAGATCAGGTCTGGATGTATTGTTAGTAGAATGGGTTAATTTAGGCTCACACTACTAGATGTCCAAGGGTGGCTATGGTAGGCCCTACTAGTGACCTGTTCCCTCTCTATAAACCAAATTACAAGAATTTAGTCTGTCACTCTAAAAACTTATCAATTCTACGCCCATTGAATAATATTTTCCTATTTATTTGCAATTCACCTTGAATACCCCGCTCAAGGCCTTCGGCTACCCAAGGATTTATGTGATATCTACTAGTTAAGAATTCATCTCCTTCTAGGTCTCAAAATTCTTCAACAGATTTTAACAATTTAAATGGCCAATTTAAATAGTAAATTAAGATTCGGTATTAATAGCATCACAATATTTAAAACATATTTTAGTTTCTAATTCTCCAACGAATTTTAGATTAACTTATTTATCTTTTCATATTTGAAAGGTGAAAGTAAAGTAACTACTCAGAACACATTGAATCTAAATAATAAAACATATAAATAAAACTTTGAATAAAATTACAAATACTTATCTCAAGTGTTTCTGCAACTGAACCTCTGATTCCTACTGACTCCAAAGCGAAATAGACTTCAAAAGCAACAACTCTTATAAGCTCTCAATAAAAACTCTAAATAAAATAATTCACTAATTTATGAAGGAAAGTAAACTAAAAGTATGGCCCTTAAAATTATCTCTCTAATTTTTGGATTTCTTATTGGGCTACTTGGATTGGGCCACTTGGATTGGGCCTTTTTCTCTGAAGGAGTAGCCTCCTATTTATAGGCTTCAATGGTTTCCTTAAGGCACCTCTTCAAAATGTGTCCAAGTTCAATGAATCTTCTAGAAGGTGTGTCTGGCGCCTAGGCGCCGGCATCTGGGGTCTAGGCGCCTGAATCCGTGCCCAGTTCTTCGCACCTCTTCACTTTAGATCGCACCTCTTTGCGATCCAAACCGTTTCCAAGCGTCTAAATACAATGTATCACATGTCCTATAATCCAGGAATAACTGTCAATCTTCTAGATAGTCCAATAACCGCTAACACCGTCAAAATAACCGTCCAAAGTCGTAAAAAATCTTGACAGCATTCTGTATCGAACTGGCACTTAGGCGCCAGATTCTGGAGCCTAGGTGCCAGGCTTATTATTTTGAAAATTTTGCATTTTGGCTCCATTGCTCCTTTTTCATCCTTTTTCATCTTTTTTTCCTTTTTGAACATTTTTGCATCACCTACATCTAAAAACATAAAATACCTTTCATTAAAGCATAATATCCTTAAAAATTTGATAAAAATCAAGGCATAAAAATAGGTATTTTTTTCATGGATCAGTTTTCATTATGATTTTTATTTTCAAATCAATGTGTGCTTGTGTTTTCTCCATGAGTTCTGAGTAGTTTTCTTTAACTTTTTTTTTCTTAAATGAAGAAGTAATTAAATTATGTAGGATTGTTGTGGAATGTATAAGTGTTTAAAGTTGGAATAAGTTGTGAAGATTTAATTCCATGAACTTAATTTACTTCTTAATTTGGCCAGTTAAGATGGTAAAATTTGTTGTGAGATTATGTAAGATCCAATGCAGCATTGTCTCAAACAATAATTGGTAATAAATCACATACAATTATATGGGTGAGAATTGTAGTCCGTGTAATTAAATGCAAATATATTAGGAGATATATTTTTAATGAGGAGTAAAATTAGAGGACTTTAGAGTGACAGGCTAAAGCTCCCTAATTTAATATTTTAAATTTTGTTATGCGAAGTTAGCCCCCTAGGTGGAGGGAATCGAGGGAACTTTAGAGTGAGAGCTGGTATCTTCTCTGCCTAACCATATTCAAAATTTTAAAATTTCAAACTAACCAATGTTCTTTATAGAACCAAGTAAAGGTAAAGAATAAATTTGCTCCTATTTATCACAACACATTTAAATACTTCCACAAAAATACTATCATAATTATTACTGCTTTATAAGAGAAAGAAAAATATATTTTTTTTCTAGTGTTTTATATCGAGTTTTAAAGTTCTGATAATTTTCATTTCCCGCTTAGCATTTTATCAAAAATACCAAAAATAACTTTCAAACTTTACAAATTAAAACATACTTTCAAAAGTCATTTAAAAAGTAAAAATATAATTTTTTAATTTCTTTAAAAAGTTTTTACATTTCTCTGTGGGTTCGATAACTCGGGGCTTAATCAAAAAGTCCTATATTACTTGATAAACGACACGTATACTTGCGTAGTATCCTATATTATAAAATCATAATTTTCATATATAAATGTTGAGCTCATTTTTGATGAGGTCTTCTCTTCTTCTTTTTAGTACTTAGGATCTAGCCTTAGGCTTTTCCTTTGACTATCTTAGAGGATTAGAATTGGGACCCACCACCTAGAATTTAAAACCACTTCTTAGCTCCCTACAAACACCACAAACTTGACTGTAGACCCCTAATCACCTAGAGGGTTGAAATCAAATGTGGAAGTTTAAAGGATGAGTTCCTATAGGACTCTTTGGCCTTAGGACTGCCCTGGGTGGCCTGGTCTGGTGAGGGTTGACTTACTCACACTATACTTGTACACTACACTTTCACACACCTCCTAAAACCACACCTATACCCAACTTGACCTCCTGACTCATAAAGGTGATTCACATGAATGGTCCTTAACCCCTAGGCCCTTGTCTAAGAGGGTTAGGAACAACATAGTGAATGCCTCAAATGAGTCCCTTCATGGCTCATGTGGGCTTGATATGGCTTCATGGCTCAACCAAAATGATTTCATTCCACTTACATTTACCCAATCTTCAATTTTCTAAATTTTCAATTTTGACCCCGAGGGCTCGGACCCTTCTAACCTACCAAATGCCCTTGAAACTACCCAAAATTTGCAAAATCACCTAAATTACCCAAAATTCCCCAAAATCATTCCTAAACATTTCCCTCCACTCAAATTGATCATCCATAGCCAAAAATACCAAAATGTCCAAAAAACCCCAAATACCCTCCAAATACCCAAAATGCCCCCCTTGACCCAAAAATTCAAAAATTCAGAAAATTCCTAGAAAATTCTTGAAAATCCCAAATATTCCCAATTTCATTTTGTTCAACTACACCATGGGCCAATTTTGTCAATTTACCCCACTTTTGTCAAAATCCCCAATTTGACCCATTTTAACCCAAAATGAACCCAATGTCAAACCAAACCTACCCAATTGACCCAAATTCTGGTCCAATTCAATTCTAAACTTCAATTCAACATCCCCAACACCAATCTAGACCAAATCCAAGTCCAACTTGATTGGCATTATAATCCAATTTCACTTTTGACCTTAAAGCCCAATTTGGACCCATGACCCAAATTTAACCCAAACTAACCCAATTCAACTCCAATTAACCCCAAATCTTTTCTAAACCTTCCATAACATCCCCACAAACAAAACACTAACATGATTTTTCCAAAATTTGGATCTAAACCCCACTCAAATTCAACCCAAAACTAAAAGGCCCAATTTTGATCTAAACCCAAACCTAACCCAAATAAGCCCAAACCCCAAAATCAAAACCCAACCAAAGCCAAAAACTCTTTGAAACATTCCCATAAACATTTCCCAACATTAATTTTACATCAATTTCAATCCTAGCCCAACATTGGCCCAAGTTAGCCCAATTTGACCTACATTAGCTCTATTTACCAAATCGACCAAATCCAACCCAATTCAAGCCTAAACCACTTCAAATTTATTCCAAGTCACTCATGAAACATCCCAAAACCAAACCCAACAATTATTTGGCCCAAGCCTTTACCAAAATTTCATCCTAAAGTCCATTTTAAAATCCAAAAGCCCACTTCCCTAAACTATTTTAAAAGCCCATCCAAAATAAAATCCAAAAAGCCCAAACCCATTCCAAAGCCCACATTGACAATTCCTTCTCATCATCCATTTAATTGGAATCAATTCCTAAGTCCCAAATCAATCATCAAATCAACCTAAATCAAGCACCATCTAAATTTTCACTGAATTGTCAAAATTTCCAAATTCCTTTTTTTATATAAATGAATCCACTTTTCCTAAGCCAAGGATGAGCCAAATGGAGCCACATGCAAGCCATGTACAAGCCACATGAAGCCATGGGTGGTTTGACTTGTCTCCAAGCCATTAATGGCAAGAAGAAGGAGTCCTCTCCTAATCCTTCCTTAAGCCATTTTAACCTCTTTAATGCAACACCATAACCCAAAATTAACTTAAACTATCTTGATGGAGACTTTACCACTCCATGGTAGCTGACTCATCTGATCCTCCCTTAGCCCAAATCAGCCATGGGGAGGTGAACCAAGCCCATTTCCATGGGTTGACCAAACCAAGTGCAAAAGAAGCTACCTCCCCATGCCATTTTGATCCAACCACTTTACACATGTAAGGCTTCGATTGAATTCACCAACTTCAACTCCCGACCTCCCCGACCTTGAGGGTGACCCTTGCTCGCCGGCCGGCCACACAGGCCGCCGGAAAACGCCATGGCCGAGACATGGGGAGGAGCCAAACTTTGGAATTCCACCTCTGCCGAGTTGCCCCATGCCCAATGGCCACCATGACTGTTCTTCTCCGACTCGGAGCGGTCGATCCCAAGCCCTAACTCCCCCTGGGAGAGCCTCCAGCCATGCCTATTTAAACCCCACCTCTCTCGGCCATGGGAGAGGTGTTGAACCAGACCTTACTAAAATCCTGCCAAAATTGCTCCAGACCACTCTCCATACTTAGAGCAGTTGATCCCAGGTGACAATTTGCCCTAATCCCCACCAACGGAGCCCGATTTCTCGGCCAAAATTCCACCCAAAACCGGGACATCTCCCAATTCTCCACCAAATTCAAATTAAACTCTCCCACACCCGCACAAGACCAAGAGAAGGAGTTCCCCAGTGAAAGCCCCCTCTCTAGGTCACCCATCTGTTCCAGACTCCAAAGGTTGAAATCGGCTATGGTCGAAACCACTCCTGGACAATTCACCAGGCCAGGAGACTTCATCTGGAGCTTGCTTGGACCCAATCGAAGGTGACACAACCCTCAGATCGAAGCCACACTTCTCTGAGCAAAGGTATGGTCTCACTCTTCTTCCCGAGCTTCTGAACATTCTCCATTTTTATTGAATCAATTTCATGCTACATAAACTGTATGGATGTGTTCGTCTCTTCAAGACGAATCCATAGAGCACAAGAACATGAAAATCTGTTGAGAAATGAGTGAGTTCTTAGGGTTTTAGTGTGGACGGTTCTCGGGCTAGGAGGCTTGGGGACGATGAACGGATGCCGTTCATTCAATACAAGCGCGGATGGACGGCTCAGATGGCGTCGGACCAGGAGATGATACGTGAACCACGGGCCGCGTGGCTCTGAGTCGGATAGCGGCGTCGAACCAGAAAGCGCCGCGTGGCTGTTCGGGGATGCTAAGGTTGACGCGGCGCTGATTCGGATAAATAGAAAAATAGGGATTTTATTATTTATTAAATACCCAGAACTTTGAAAATTCATAACTTTTTGTAGAAAAATTCTAAAAATAAAATAAAAACACCCTCTTGCTCAGTGAACAGAGGAGAATAATGTGGAAAAGAAATCATTTAATTTCATTAGGTATTTTATTTTTAATGATTTATTTACTCTCTGCATTGTTTTAACTCTCCATGCATATAGGAAATTCACCATGGCATGAGACCATAGGACTTTTAAAGCCTCTGAACTTGAGAACATTCCCTGAATTTTTCAAGGTCAGAGGCCATCCCTATGAGAAGTTATTGATTTTTTAAATTTATGTTGCTGTTTTGAGTACTTTAATTCCAATAATTAGCATGTTGAGAAATAAATTCTAGGAAAATTTGAGGATGTTTCTTATGACCGAGAGGACCCTAGGGAAAATAAGTTTTGAGTTAACTCTCTTGGAATAGACCTAATTGGCTTAAACACCCAAAATGGAACCTTAATTAATTAAAGCTAATCATACATCAAATTAACTTGAAATCAATTCTCCACTGACCTCTAGGATCAGGGGAACCTACCACAAAAGTTTGAAGTCAATTGGATTTGGTTAGCCCTATCAAATGGGTTGATTAAGCCATTTAGCCAAACTTAAACTTCAAAAATTCATAACTTTCAAAATACATTTCAAAAATTCACCAAATTGGTTTTGGAGCCTCTCTGATATCAGGGGAATTTAAGAAAACTAAAATTTCAATTTTCTAAAAAAGTTGATTTTTTGCATTATTTTAATATTTTTAATAATTAAAAATAATAAAAATTATAAAAATAATAAAATTCACCAAAATGTCACATTTTAAATATTAATCACTTAGGAACAAACCCCATATTTTTCTTAAGTCTCTATGATAAGAGATTAAATTTTAAAGCCCTAAGGTAATTTTAAAATTTAAAAAATGTATTTTCTAGTATTTCCACTAAAATAATTCTAATAAATCAAAGAAAAATCAGAAAATTAAAAAAATTGGTTCTCTGGTTTCCTTGATATCAGAGCGATTTTTGAAAAATATAAAATTCATTTTTCAATCTTTATTTTATTTTTAAATTAATTAATACTCCAAAACTCAAAATAATTATAATAAAAATAATATAATTCAAAAAAATCACCAAAATTGGTCCAAGTGGTCCTCTCATCATTAGGAATGTCCCATAATTTTCTTAAGGATAGAAACTTTCCCTTCGCCATGTTGTTGAATTTTCCTTGAAAATCCTTATTTTCCACAATAAATAATTATATAAATAAATTGAATACAGAAAAATCACATTTTCTCCTCTAATGTCTTGATTGACATATGAGTGAAGCCACATAAAAATTTCAAATTCATTTAAGCTCAATTTAGTGATTTATGAAATTAGTAAGTTTAAAGGGCAAAATAGTAATTAAAATTTTAACCTATAATTAAAAATTTTAGGTTTAATTAAAAGAGTGGGTAAAATATTTGATACTAAGTTGATTTTGGATGTTTGAAACTTAGGTAATTAAAGGGTAGAAACCTACCAAATAATTTGAATGTAATTAAATAAACCTTAATTAAATAATTGTTTAAACTTGGAAGAATAATAAAAAAATTGGAATTATTAAAATAGGGATATTATTAGGAGGAGATTTGTTTTTTAATTTAAGAATCCTTAAATTAATCACCTCAATAATATTTAATTCCTAATTAAAATGATAATCCAAATTCAAGATTTAAAATGCTAAAAGACTTAATCATTAAATTAAATTAAAATTAAAACATTTAAATTAAATCCTTTTAAAATTTCAATTAAATTAATACTTTAACAATTAAAATTGAATCATCTTTAAAGCATAAAAAAATAAAATATTTAAATTAAAATTAAAAATAAAACCAAATTAAAATTTAAATTAAAGTTAAAATAAAATAAAATAAAATAAAATAAAATTAAATTAAATTAAATTAAATCACATTAAATTAAATTAAATTAAAACTTATTAAATTAAATTAAATTAAATAAAAAAAATAAAATCAAGTTAAAAAAAAATTAAAATTAAATTAAATAAATTAAATTAAATTAAAATTAAAACTAAATAAAATTAAATAAAATTAAAATTAAATTAAATTAAGTTGAATTAAATATAACATCACTTAAGACATAAAGAATTCAAAAATAAATCTAAAATAACTTGAACACTATTCTAAACTTAAACCCATTAATTGAAATTAAATTAAATCACAAATCACTTGAACGTTAATTTTCCCTCAAAAGCTCTTGTTGTCATAATTCCTAAACAGAGTGTTAAGTGAAGTATTACTTCACTCATAGGATATTCAAATGTCCTAGTTCACTGGGCAAGATAACAAAACTTGAATTCTTGGATGATTAATTCATTTGTATAATTAAATTCTCTTGGACTTAAAACAATCGTAGAGGTATTGAAAAGATGTTTAAGATTCGTCTTAAGCACTTCCTCAATATGACATGATATTTATAAGAACAATTGAACTTGATTGTTCTTAGATGAAGAAAATCACCCTTAACAAAACATAAGAACCTAGACGTCATAGGAGATGACTAGCTATATGATTAGGAACTTGGTAGAAAACCATAACCCTTCCCTTAGCTTTACCTAGGAACTTGTTTTAAATGCTTAAATATTCTAAATTGTGTTTAAGTGCAGCCTAGGATGACGGGAAGACCCTCCAGGTACGCTTATATTTTATTGCAATTTACCTTCTTGCAATTTACTTTATTGCAAATGCACTTTACTTTTCTTGCATGATAAACAATCATTGCATGAAAACCCACACCTTTAGGGTAGCCCCTAAAACTGAAACCAAAATTAAATTAAAAGTCATTACAAGATAAAATTCACAGCCACAATATTTCAAAATATAAAACAACTCAAAATTTAATCACAAACAAAACAACAAAACCACAACTACAACTAAATTAAAACGTCTTGTTGGATGATCGGGAATACCTCGGATGATGTAACCTACGTGTTGCTAACGGGATTTCCCACGGTCTAAATGAAAGTGTGGAACTCATTTAGTTGAGTTTAGCAAATTCTTCTGGACTAAGTGAATCCGATAAATATAACGATGCCGGAAGGATGGAACCGTGGGATCTTAACCGGTGTTGTTATAATCAACTTTAAGATTTATTTTAATTAAAACATAAAAAATACTTGGATTTTAAGATTTTCTCTAAACCAAAACACTTTTCTCATCTCTTGATTTTCATCTTCTAAAACTAAACCTCTGCAACAACAAGGAGCTCGGAGCATGGTGGGCAGCACGACCATCGTCATCAGCAAAACCCGAGTCTACTTCAGCAAAATTTTCTTAGAATTAAATAACTAAGCCATAGGACTTCGAGGTAGTTTGCCTAGTGCAACATAAATCCTCAACCTTTTGTTAAGCATTTGCATTGCAAATTAAGCCCTAACCGGTCTTAGGATTCCGAGGCAGTCGTCCGATACGACATGAACCCTCACATCTTCGAGGCTATTTGTATGATCATGTCATACGAATATAAGTCCTAATTAATTAAAATTGGCAAGATCAAAACATTAAGTAAACATTAGGACTTTCCTAAGTTCAAGCCAAACAATAGGATAGTCGGGAAATTACCGAAGTTCGCTTCGAATTTGTAATTTCTCCTATCTTTCTTCCTTTGAATTCCCAAAATAAAATGTTCCAAACTTGATCCATTCCCTATTGAAATTCAAAAATTCAATCCCTTGAAAACTTAAACTTTGAAATTCTTGAGAGCAGAACTACTGATTATTATCAAGAGTTTTCTTAGGTGATTTCCGTCACTTAAGATGTAATTTACTATAGGGGCTTGCCCTTATAGGGAACTTTAAGAACCCATGTAATATAAACCCTGCTTAATTCATTTATATTAAGTAGGGGAACTTGTCGGCTTATAAAATTGGTTCGCAAATCAAACGGATGTCACAAATCTTCTAGTTTATTTAACCGAGCCCCATCATCAAGCAGTGTGTCTATTCTCCGGGATAGATATACAGTTTGTGGTGCGGTGCTCGTTTATATAAACTATTCGGGATGTGAGATCGGTTTGATTTCATATCTTAAAATCTTCAAATTTAAAAATTATTTTCAAAATAAAATACTACTTTTCAAATTATTTATTTAAATTAAATCTAAAATTCGCCGACAACTTCTGTTAGGCGAACCCCTTTTTCTAAAATACAACACAACCTAAAAATATGCCGACAATAAAACGTAAGAATAAATATCCGGGGATCAAGATTTTGGTGCCGTTGCCAGGAAAATTAATTAAAACTGCATTTTTAGAGAATATTAAGAAAAGTTTAAATTTTTACTTTTCTTTATTTTTGTTAGTGTGTTGTTTTTTGTTTTATTTTATTGTTGTATGTGTAGTTTAGGTTTTGAGGGACTTGTGCTTTACAATTCTGAATTAGAAAGAACTATCAGAATAATTAAAAAAATTAAAAATATAGAAAAAGATAAAAAAATTCAAGAAATGGCAAATCATCAAAATCAAAATGTTAGCATCCATTAAGAATTCAGACCTTTGAGAGATTATGCTAACCCTACAGTGGATGAACTTCATGATAGTATTCAACACCCTGTTGTAGCTGCTAATTCCTTTGAGTTTGAAGCTACTATTATCCAAATAGTGTCTAATAATCAGTTTGTGGGAGAAACAACTGAAGATTCTAATTTGCATCTTCTTATTTTTCTAGAGTTGTGTGCTACTTTTAAATATGATGGTGTTTCGGATGATGTTATTAGGCTCAGAATTTTTTTGCTTGCTCACTAAGGGATAAATCTAAGATATGGTTAACATTCGTTAGCACCTGGATCTATCAGAACTTGGGGTGATTTAGCACAAAAATTCCTTGCTAAATATTTTCCACCATTGAAGATTGTGAAGTTGAGAAATGATACTATGTTTTTTTTTTCAGTTTGAAGGTGAATCAATATATGAATGATTCCCGATAAATATATGTGCACCAAAAACTTGACTCCACACCGAATATATGTGCTGATGATTTACATATGAAAATTATGATTTTATAATATGGGATACTACGTAAAGTATACGTATCGTTTATCAAGTGATATAGGACTTTCTGATTAAGCCTCGAGATATCGAACCCACAGGGAAATGTAAAATTTTTTTAAAGAATTAATAAAATTATATTTTTACTTTTTTTATTGGCTTGTGAAAGTATGTTTTGATTTGAAAAGCATGAAACTTATTTTTGATATTTTTAATAAAAGCTAAGCAGGAAATGAAAATTATCAGAACTTTAAAATGCGGTATTAAATACTAGGAAATAAAATATCTTTTTCTTTCTCTTATAAAGTAGTAATAAATATGAAAGTATTGTTGTGGAAGTATTTAAAAAAGTTGTGATAAATAAGAGAAAATTTATTCTTTACCCTTACTTGGTTCTGTCGGCACTATTTTTAGGTTGTGTGAAATTTTAAAAAGGGGCCGCCTAACAGAAATTGTCGGCGAATTTTAAATTTAGTTTAGATAAATAATTTGAAAAAGTAGTATTTGATTTTGAAAATAATTTTAAATATGAGATTAAACCGATCTCACATCCCAAATAGTTTATATAAACGAGCACCGCACCACAAACCGTGTATCCGTCCCTAAGGATAGACACACTCGTTTGATGGTGGGGCTCGATCGAATAAACTAGAAATTTATGACATCCGTTTGGTCCACGAACCAATTTTATAAGCTGACAAATTCCCTGCTTAATATGAAAGTATTAAACAGGGTTTATATTACACAGGTTCTTTAAAATTCCCTATAAGGGCAAGCCCTATAGTTAATTACATCTTAAGTGACGGGAATCACCTAAGAAAACTCTCGATTAATAACCAATAATTACGCTCTCAAGAATTTCAAAGTTTAAGGTTTTCGAAGATTGAATTTTGGAATTTCAATAGGGAATGGATCAAATTTGGAACATTTTGTTTTGTGAATCCAAAGGAAGAAAGGTAGGAGAAATCACCGATTCGAAGTGAACTTCGGTAATTTCCCGACTATCTATTGTTTGGCTTGAATTTAGGAAAGTCCTAATGTTTATTTAGTATTTCAATCTTGCCGATTTTAATTAATTAGGGCTTATATTTGTATGATAAAATCAAACAAATAGCACAGAAGATGTGAGGGTTTATTGTCGTATCGGACGACTACCTCGGAATCCTAAGACCGGTTAGGGCTTAATTTGCAATGCAAATGCCTAACGAAGAGGTTGAGGATTTATGTTGCACTAGGCAAGCTACCTCGAAGTCCTATGGCTTTGTTGTTTAATTCTAAGAAGGTTTTGCTCGAAGTAGGTTCAAGTTTTGCTGACGACGATGGCCGTGCTTGCCCACCATGCTCCAAGCTCCTTGTTGTTGCAGAGGTTTAGTTTTAGAAATCATAAATCGGGAGATGAGAAAAGTGTTTTGGTTTAAAGAAGTCTTAATTTCCGAGTGTTTTGTATTTTGATTAAAACAAATCTTAAAGTTGATTATAACGACACTAGGTTAAGATCCCACGGTTCCATCCTTCCGGCATCATTATTTTTATCGGATTCACTTAGTCCGGATGAATTTGCTAAACTCAATCGAATGAGTTCCACACTTTCATTTAGACCGTGGGAAATCCCGTTAGCAACACGTAGGTTAAATCATCCGAGGTATTCCCGATCATCCAACAGAATGTTTTAATTTAGTTGCAATTGTAGTTTTGTGTTACGTTTGTGATTAAATTTTGAGTTGTTTTATATTTTGAAATGTTGTGGCGGTGAATTTTATCTTGCAATGACTTTTAACTTAGTTTTGGTTTCGGTTTTAGGGACTATCCTAAAGGTGTGGGTTTTCATGCAACGATTGTTTTATCATGCGAGAAAATTAAAGTGCATCTGCGATAAAGTAAATTGCGAGGAAGTAAATTGCAAGAAAGTAAATTGCGATAAAATAAAAGCGTACCTGGAGGGTCTTCCCGTCATCCCAAGCTATACTTAAAACACAATTAGAATATTTAAGCAAGTTCCTAGGTAAAGCTAAGGGAAAGGTTATGGTTTTCTACCAAATTCTAATCACATGGCTAGTCATCTCCTATGACGTCTAGGTTCTTTGTGTTTTTGTTTGAGGACGATTTTCTTCATCGAAGAACAATTAAGTCCAATTGTTCTTATAAATATCCTATCATATTGAGGAAGTGCTTAAGAAGAATCTTAAACATCTTTTCGATATTTTTAGGATTGTTTTAAGTCCGAATGAATTTAATCATATAAATGAATCAATCGTCCGAGGTTTTCAAGTTTGGTTAACTTGCCAAGTGAATTAAGACATTTGAATATCTTATGAGTGAAGTAGCACTTCATTTAATGTTTCATTTAGGAGTTATAATAATCAAAGCTTTCGAGGGTAAATTAGTATTGAAATGATTTGATTTAAGTTAAAGGGTTTAAATTTGGAATAGTGTTCAAATTGCTTTATATTTAATTTCTTTTATGTCTTAGGTGATGTTATATTTAATTCAATTTAATTTAATTAAGTTTTAATTTAACTTAATTTAATTTAATTTGATTTGATGTTTAATTAATTTGATTTGATTTAATTTAATTTAATTTAATTTAATTTAATTTAATTTAATTGTTTAATTTAATTTAATTTAATTATTTAATTTAATTTAATTTAATTTAATTTAATTTAATTTAATTTAATTGTTTAATTTAATTTAATTTAATTATTTAATTTAATTTTAATTTAATTTAATTTAATCCAATTTAATTTACTTAATTTAATTTAATTTTTAATTTAGTTTTATCTTTAATTTTAATTGAAATTTTTGAAAGAGTTTAATAATTTAATTTTAGTTTAATGATTAAGTCTTTTAATATTTTGAATTTGAATTATCATTTTAATTAAGAGTTGAATATTAATGAGATGATTAATTTAGGGATTTTTAAATTAAAGAATAAATCTCTTCCTAATAAATATCCCTTATTTTAATAATTCCAATTTTATTATTCTTCCAAATTTAATCTATTATTTAATTAAAGTTTAATCATTTTAAAAATTGTTTAATGAGTTTCTACCCTTTAATGATTTAAATTTCAATCATCCAAATCAGATTAAGATCAAATATTTTACTTGTTAATTTTATTAAACCTAAAGTTTTAATTAAGGGTTAAAAGTTTAATTACCATTTTACCCCTTAAGCTTAATAATTTCATAACTCACTAAATTGAACTTAAATGAACTTGAAATTTTTATGTGACTTCACTCATATGTCAATAAAGACATGAGAGGAGAAAATGTGATTTTTCTGTATTTAATTTATTTATATAATTATTTTTGGTGGAAAATAGAGATTTTCAAGGAAAATTTGATAACATGACTAAAAGAAAGTTTCTGTCCTTAAGAAAATTAGGGGACATTCCTAATGACCAGAGAAGCACTTGGACCAATTTTGGTGATTTTTTGAATTATATTATTTTTATTATAATTATTTTGAGTTTTGGAGTGTTAATTAATTTAAAAATAAAATAAATGTTGAAAAATGGATTTTATATTTTTCAAAAATCTCTCTGATATCAAGGAAACCAGAGAAACAAATTTTGCAATTTTCTGATTTTTCTATGATTTATTATAATTATTTTAGTGAAAATGCTAGAAAATACATTTTTTTTAATTTTAAAATTACCCTAGAGCTTTAAAATTCGATATCTCACTAAATAGACCTAAGAAAAATGTGGGATTTGTTCCTAAGTGATTAAAATTCAAAATGTGACATTTTGGTGAATTTTATTATTTTTGTGATTTTTATTATTTTTTTTAATTATTAAAAATATTAAAATATTATTAAAATCAACTTTTTTAGAAAATTGAAATTTTAATTTTCTTAGGTTCCCCTGATATCAGAGAGGCTCCAAAACCAATTTGGTGAATTTTTAAAAAGTATTTTAAAAGTTATGAATTTTTAAAGTTTAAAATGGCTAAGTGGCTTAATCAACCCGATTAGTAGGGCTAACCAAGTCCAATTGACCTCAAATTTTATGGTGGGTTCCTCTAATCCTAAAGGACAGTGGAGAATTGATTTCAAGTCAATTTGATGCCTGGTTAACTCTAATTAATTAAAGACCTATTTTGGGTGTTTAAGCCAATTAGGGTTGTTTTAAATGAACTAAGTCGAAACCTATTTTTCCTAGGGTTCTCTGGTCATAAGGAACATCACCAAATTTTCCTAGAATTTATTTCACAACATGCTTATTCTACTGGAATTAAAATACTCAAAACAGTGACACGAACTTGAAAAATCAAGAACTCTTCATAGGGATGGCCTCGACTTTGGAAAATTCGAGGAATGTTCCCAAGTTCAGAGGCTTCAAGCCCTATGGTCTCATGCCATGGTGAATTGTATGCATGCATGGAGAATTAAAACAATGCAGAGAGTAAATAAATTATAAAAAATAAAATATTTGATGAAATTAAGTGATTTCTTTTCCACATTATTCTCTCTCTTCATCTGAGCGAGAGGGTATTTTTATTTTATTTTTCCGATTTTTCTACACGGAGATATGAATTTTTGAAGTTTAGGGAATTAAATAAATCGGAAAATCCCTAATTTTCTACTTATCCGAGTCGGCGCCAACGCATCCTCGGCGGCTCCGAAAGGCCGCGCGGCGCGCTCCCATTCGACGCCGCCACTTGAGTCGGCGGCCCGGGCCCCGCGGTTCTCGTACCGTCTCTCGATCCGACGCCATCCGAGCCGTCCGTCCGCGCGTGTATTGAATGGACGGCATCCGTTCATCGTCCCCAAGTGTTCTCGCCCGAGAGCCGTCCACACTAAATCCACTAAGATCTCGCTCGATTCTCGATGGATTTTTACGTTCTTATACTCTATGGATTCGTCTTGAAGAGACGAACACATCTATACGGTTAACATGCATTGAAACTAAAGCATTTAAAATGGAGAATCTCCGAAGCTCGGGATGAAGAGTTAGCTCATACCTTGGCTCGGAGAAGTGTGGCTTCAATCCGAGAGTCGTTTCACCTTCGATTGGGTCCCGGCGAGGCTCCGGATGAAGTCTCTCGGTGCGGTGAATTGTTTGGATATGATTTCGACCAAGCCCGATCAAAAGCTTGGAGGGCTGGAGCAACCTGGGTGGCTCGGAGATGGGGCTTTTGATGGTGGACACCTTCTCTTGGTCCGAGTGAAGGTGTAGAGCCAATCAATTTGGGAATTGGCTCGCCTGTGGAGAAGTGTCCTGGTTTTGGGTGGAATTTCAACTCGAAATTGAGCTTACGGAGGAGAAATGGCGAGGGGATTTCACTCTGGGGATCAAGTGCTCTAAGGGTGGAGGAGGGTCTGGAACAATTTTGGCAGAGTTTTGACAAGGTTTATGCTTCTCTCCTTTCTTGGCCGAGAGGGGTGGAGTTTAAATAGAGCTGGCTAAGGGGCCTCTCAGGGGGAGTTAGGGCTTGGGATCAGCTGCTCTGGTGAGGAGAAGAACAGCCATGGTGACCACTAGGCATGGGGCGGCTCGGCAAGTGAGAATTTCGATGTTGGCTCACATGTGAGCTCTCGGCCATGGTGTTTTCCGGCGGCACTGGTGGCCGGCCGGCCGAGCATGGGTCACCCTCAAGGTCAGGTGGGTCAGAGCTGGAGGTTTGTGCAATCAATTGGCCATGGACATGTGTAAAGGCTTTGATCCAAAGTAGAATGGGGCATGGCTAGTTTTGAGTCTAAATGGGTCAATCCACCCATTTGGGCTTGGTGCACCCTTCGAGGTGGCTTTGGATGCTTTGTGGGGGATCGAAAGGGATCAAGTGGTTTGGCATGGAGAAGTCTCCATCCAAATATATTTGGATTAAATTTAAGTTTAGGTGAAACATGATTAAGAGCTAATGAGCTTTAGGGATTAAGGAAAGCCCCCCCTTCTTACCCAATATGGCATGGTGGAGTGTCCAAAGCTCTCATGGCTCACATGTGGCTCATGCATGGCTTCATGGCTCACCTTTGGCTTGGCAAAAAGTTTGGTCAATTTCATAAAAAAGGATTTTAAGGATTTTGGATAATTTGGTGGAAATTTGGATGAAGCTTCATTTAGAAATATTTGATCATTGGTTTAGGACTTAGGGATGATTTTAATTGAAAGTATGATGAGGGGAAATGTCATATGGGCTTTGGAAGAATTTTTGGGGCTTTGGATTTGGTGGAAGTGGGCTTTTTAAAATGGTTTAAGGAATGGGCCCTTAAGTTTAAAAATGAATTTATGGATGGGAATTTTGTAAAGAGGTTGGGCCAAATAATTGTTGGGTTTAGCTCATAGATGTGTCATGAGTGATTTGAAACAAATTGGGGGTGATTTGGATTTGAATTGGGTTGAATTTGGGTTAGGTTTGGGCTTAGGTCGAAAATGGGCCTTTTAACCTTGGGTTGAGTTTGAGTGGGGTTTGGGTCTAAATTTTGGGCAAATCATGTTAGGGTTTTGTTTGTGGGAATGTTAAGGAAGATTTAGAAAAGATTTGAGGTTAATTGGAGTTGAATTGGGTGAGTTTGGGTTAAGTTTGGGTCATGGGTCCAAATTGGGCTTTAAGGCCAAAAGTGAGATTGGATCCAAATGTCAATCAAATTGGACTTGGATTTGGTCTAGATTGGTATTGGGAATGTTGAATTGAAGTTTAGAATTGAATTGGACCAGAATTTGGGTCAATTGGATAGGTTTGGTTTGACATTGGGTTCACTTTGGGTTAAAATGGGTCGATTTAGGGGTTTTGACAAAAGTAGGGTAAATTGACAAAATTGGCCCATGGTGTAGTTGGACAAAATGAAATTGGGAATATTTAGGATTTTCTGGAATTTTCTGGGAATTTTCTGAATTTTTGGATTTTTAGGCCAAGAAGGGTATTTTGGGTATTTGGAGGGTATTGGGGGGTATTTTTGGAATCTTTGGTATTTTTGGGTATGGATGATCAATTTGAGTGATGTGGAGATGTTTGGGATTGATTTTGGAAAATTTTGGGTAATTTGGAAATTTTGCGAAAATTTGGGTAATTTCGAGGTTTTGGGTAGGTTTAGTAGGTGTAGGGTCCTAGGGGTCAAAAATTGAAAATTTGGGAAATTGAAGATTGGGTGAATCTAGGTGGAAAGAAGTCATTTTGGTTGAGCCATGAAGCCATTTCAAGCCCATATGAGCCATGAAAGGACTCATTTGAGGCATTCACTATGTTGTTCTCTAACCCTCTTAGCAAGAGCTTAGGGGTTAAGGACCATCCATGTGAATCACCTACATGAGTCGGGAGGTTAAGTTGGGTATGGGTGTGGTTTTAGGAAGTGTGTGGAAATGTAGTGTGTAAGTGTAGTGTAAGTCGGCCCTTCACTGCGACCGGGCCACCTGTGGCGATCCTAAGGCCAAAGAATCCTATAGGAACTCATCCTTTAAACTTCCACATTTGATTTCGACCCTCTAGGTGATTAGGGGTCTATAGTCGAGTTTGTGGAGTTTGCGGGGAGTTTAGAAGTGGTTTGAATTTCTAAAAGGCGGGTCCCAATTCTAGTCCTCTAAGATAGTCGAAGGAAAAGCCTAAGGCTAGATCCTAAGCACTAAAAAGAAGAAGGGAAGACCTCATCGAAAATGAGGTCGACAAATGGACCCCGATAGGTGTGGTGAGCTGACGGAGCACACCGCGCGTATTGGTGTTGGCCGAAGCGATCAACTAAACCAACACGGATGTCCAAGTGACGAACTTAGGACGAAGTAGAAGAGTTTCGCCGGGGAGTGTCAAGTATATCTCCGGAACCGGAGATTCTTGAACTCTCGGCAGGGAAAGGAAAAGGAGGTGAATCCCAAATCACATGATGCGGGGAATTTCGATTTAGATTTTATTTTGTTTCAATTTATGTTTTGATGTGTGAGTTTAAATTTTAGTTTGGAGTTTCGATTTAGATTGAAGTTTGTCGAAATTAATTTGAAGGATTTGATTTGAAATGAAAATTGGAATTCGAGGTTTTAGATGTAACATCTCCAACCTCGAAAGAAAATTGAATTGATTAGATTGAATCGTTGCGATGAGAAGAGATCTCGGAGCAAAGTGGTGTTGGATATAAAATCCTTAACCTCAAGAGTTTGATTTTGATGTATTTCATTGCGATAGGGAAATGATCCTAAAGCAATGCGGTCTCGGATGTAAAATCCTTAACCCCGGAATTCGATTTGATGTATTTCGGTGCGATAGGGAAAGAATCCTAAAGCGAGTGCGGTCTTGGATGTAAAATCCTTGACCCAAAAGTTTGAATTTGATGTATTTCGGTGCTGATAGGAAAAGAATCCTAAAGCGAGTGCGGTCTTGGATGTAAAATCCTCGACCCAAAAGGTTGAATTTGATGTATTTCGGTGCGATAGGAAAGAATCCTAAAGCGAGTGCGGTCTTGGATGTAAAATCCTCGACCCAAAAGTTTGAATTTTGATGTACTTCGGTGCGATAGGAAAAGAATCCTAAAGCGGTGCGGTCTTGGATGTAAAATCCTCGACCCAAAAGTTTGAATTTGATGTATTTCGGTGCGATAGGAAAAGGATCCTAAAGCGATGCGGTCTTGGATGTAAAATCCTCGACCCAAAAGAGTTGAATTTGATGTATTTCGGTGCGATAGGAAAAGAATCCTAAAGCGAGTGCGGTCTTGGATGTAAAATCCTCGACCCAAAAGTTTGAATTTGATGTATTTCGGTGCGATAGGAAAAGGATCCTAAAGCGAGTGCGGTCTTGGATGTAAAATCGTCGACCCAAAAGTTTGAATTTTGATGTACTTCGGTGCGATAGGAAAAGGATCCTAAAGCGATGCGGTCTTGGATGTAAAATCCTCGACCCAAAAGTTTGAATTTGATGTATTTCGGTCACGATAGGAAAAGGATCCTAAAGCGGTGCGATCTTGGATGTAAAATCCTCGACCCAAAAGTTTGAATTTTGATGTATTTCGGTGCGATAGGAAAAGGATCCTAAAGCGAGTGCGGTCTTGGATGTAAAATCCTCGACCCAAAAGTTTGAATTTGATGTACTTCGGTGCAATAGGGAAAGAATCCTAAAGCGAGTGCGGTCTTGGATGTAAAATCCTCGACCCAAAAGGTTGAATTTGATGTATTTCGGTGCGATAGGAAAAGAATCCTAAAGCGGTGCGGTCTTGGATGTAAAATCCTCGACCCAAAAGGTTGAATTTGATGTATTTCGGTGCGATAGGAAAAGGATCCTAAAGCGGTGCGGTCTTGGATGTAAAATCCTCGACCCGAAAAGAGTTTGATTTTGATGTATTTCGGTGCGATAGGGAAAGAATCTTAAAGCGGTGCGGTCTTGGATGTAAAATCCTCGACCCAAAAGGTTGAATTTTGATGTATTTCGGTGCTGATAGGGAAAGAATCCTAAAGCGATGCGATCTTGGATGTAAAATCCTGGACCCAAAAAGGTTTGAATTTTGATGTATTTCGAGTGCGATAGGAAAAGGATCCTAAAGCGGTGCGATCTTGGATGTAAAATCCTCGACCCAAAAGTTTGAATTTTGATGTACTTCGGTGCTGATAGGAAAAGGATCCTAAAGCAGTGCGGTCTCGGATGTAAAATCCTCGACCCGAAAAGTTTGAATTTGATGTACTTCGGTGCGATAGGAAAGAATCCTAAAGCGGTGCGGTCTTGGATGTAAAATCCTCGACCCAAAAGGTTGAATTTGATGTATTTCGGTGCGATAGGAAAAGAATCCTAAAGCGAGTGCGGTCTTGGATGTAAAATCCTCGACCCAAAAGGTTGAATTTGACGTATTTCGGTGCGATAGGAAAAGGATCCTAAAGCGGTGCGGTCTTGGATGTAAAATCCTCGACCCAAAAGTTTGAATTTTGATGTACTTCGGTGCGATAGGAAAAGAATCCTAAAGCGAGTGCGGTCTTGGATGTAAAATCCTCGACCCAAAAGAGTTTGATTTTGATGTATTTCGGTGCGATAGGGAAAGAATCCTAAAGCGAGTGCGGTCTTGGATGTAAAATCCTCGACCCAAAAGTTTGAATTTTGATGTACTTCGGTGCGATAGGAAAAGGATCCTAAAGCGATGCGGTCTCGGATGTAAAATCCTCGACCCAAAAAGTTTGAATTTGATGTACTTCGGTCAGATAGGAAAGAATCCTAAAGCGGTGCGGTCTTGGATGTAAAATCCTCGACCCAAAAGGTTGAATTTGATGTACTTCGGTCTGCAATAGGAAAAGAATCCTAAAGCGATGCAGTCTTGGATGTAAAATCCTCGACCCAAAAGGTTGAATTTGATTTGATTGATATTTGATTCGAGATCTGGAAGAAATTGAATTTGAATTTGATTGAAACTTGAAATCTGGAAAGATTGAATTTGGAAATTTGGAAGGATGAGTTTGAACTCAATTGAAATTTGATTTAAGATTTGATTTGAAATTTGGAAGATCAAATTTGAAATTTGATCGAGAGTGGATTTGGAATTTGATTGAGAATTTGATTTGGGATTTGTAAAGATGAAATTTGATTTTGAAGTTTGGAAAGATTGAATTTGAGATTTGTGTTGATTTCGTTTATCTTTTAATGGTTCAAATTTTATTTTATCGTTTATTTGGTGTTTGTCATTTTTTAGATTTTTTTTTTTTGGAAAGGAAAACAAGGAAAACTTTATTATCATGATTTTATTTATTTTAACACATTTTATTATTTTTGGGTTCGGACCCGATCATAAGTAATTACTTCGCCCGTGTTTCTTAGGGATGAAGAATTCATTCCTTCGAAACATCAGGTAGCGTAATACTTTTTCAAGTATCGTCCGTTGATCGGAAGCATATGTCGTTCTCCCTGGCAATTCACTAGCTGGTAGGAACCTCCTGAGTATCTTTGCTTCAACCACAAATGGTCCTTCCCAAGTGGGTTCAAATTTTCCTCCTATCTTGCGGTGTGCGAGAATAGGTCTCTTGAGAACGAGAACTAAGTCACCAACTTTGAAGGTTCTTGGGCGGACCCGGTTTGTCATGGGCTTGAACCATCTTAGCTTGGTATAGTTCTAAATTCGTTGCGCTGCAAGTCTTTTCCCTTCCAAGCTTTCTAATTCTTCGAGTCGTAGTCTTGCGTTTTCTTCGTCGTGATCTTGTTTGCAACTGCAATTCCGAGTGAAGGAAGGCCGAACCTCTAAAGGTAACATCGCCTCGGACCCATACACCGGAGCGTAAGGTGTAGCTTGAGTAGGAGTTCGAAGGTTGTCCGGTAGGCCCATAAGGCTTCTAACAATTTCTCGTGCCAATTTCTCTTATTATCGTCCAAGGTTTTCTTTAAGATTTGAACGAGAGTTTTATTAAAAGCCTCGGCGAGACGGTTTGCTCTTGGGTAGTAAATTGTCGAGTATCGCCGATCGATTCCGTGTCTCACGACAAAATTGTTGATTTGTGTGCTTCGAATGCCGACCCATTATACGAGATGATCTGCGCGGCACTCCGAAACGGTAGACAACTTGGTTCTTGAAAAGCGTAGCACGTGGTGTGCTTTCACTTCTCTAAGTGGAACTGCTCGCCCACTTAGAAAAGTAATCCGTAGCCGCAAGAATGAAACGATGTCCTTTTGAAGATGGTGGTTCTATCGGACCCACTATATCACGTGCCCCAACATTCGAATGGCCACGACGCAATTGTCGGGTGTAGCACATTTGGAGGTTGGTGTAGAACCACTCCGTGCACTTGGCATTGATGACGGCTCTTGGCGATTTTCATGCGGTCGGTCATCATCGAGGGCCGAGTAGTACCCTAGTCTTTTAATTTTCATTTTCATCTTTGGACCCGATCGGTGAGCGCCACGAGTCTCGAATGCACCTCTTTAACAATTTCACGGGCCTCGGACCCACTTAGGCACCTTAGCCACATTTGATCAAAAGACCTTCGTATAATGTGTTGTTTATTAATGCGTAGGACGAGTTCTTTTCTTGATCCGATGGGCCGGCGACCTATCATCCGGTAGTTTTCTCGTTTGCGGGTAGTACATCAATGGTCGTCGCCGATCTTCGTGTTTTACGTCACTTGCTGTCAATTGATTCTTTTTCTTTTGCTGATTTGTGTATTGTGTCTATGTCAAGCTGTGATAGGACCCGACGTCCAGTGAACCGACACTTCCACCGATTCATCTTGCAAACAGGCAAATTCTTTTGCGAGACGGGCTAAAGCATCTGTAGAAGCATTTTCTTTTCGGGAATTTTGTAGATCGTCACATTTGGAATCATGTCCAACATTTGTATGGCATACTTGGAAGTATTGTTCGAGTCTTGGCTTTAAAATTCGCATCTTGTCCGGCAATCCGTTGAATGATTAACTCGTGAATCCCCGTAGATGTTGATGTCTGTTATCCCCATTTGAATAGTTAATTCCAATCCCGTTATGAGGGCTTCGTATTACGCTTCGTTGTTTGTACACGGTTACGTTAAGTGGTAGGAGTATCTTAACATCCCCGCTCACGGTGTTATAAAGATTAGCCCGATTCCTGCCTTACAGGGCACTATCACTTGCGATTCTTCGTCTTTGTGTGCTTGAAGATGCTCCGTCGAAACATAATTCCCAACGTCGATCGTCGAGGTCTTCTAAGTTCATTATTTGTTCATCCGGCGGATCGTCATTGAGAGGAGATTCGAGCTGGCAAAGGGTGTGTTGCGAGGAAGTCCGCTAAGACTTGTCCCTTTACGGCACGCGGAGGCACGAAAGTTATATCGAATTGCAATAATATCATTGACCATCCGGTAAGTCTCACGGAAAGTGTTGGACGAGTCATCGAGTATTGCAATGGATTAAACTTCGAAATCGGAGTTGACCTTGTGAGAAAGCATGTAGTGCCCGAGCTTTTGAGCGGCGAAGATCGGGGCCAAACAATGCTTTTCAATTGCGGGATACCTTACTTCCGTCGGAAGTAAACGACGGCTTAAGTAGTAAAGAGCATTTTCTTTACCCTCATCATTGACTCTGACTAACGGGGCTCGAGAGAGTCATCTAAAGCCGCGGTGTAAAGTATCGGCGGTCTACACGAGGCCGGGGCTGCTAAGACGGGAGGTGTCATTAAATATTGTTTAATGTCTTCGAAGGCCTTCGGCATTTCTCTTCCCAAATAAATTTGGCGTCCTTTTTAACTAGTGCGAGAAAGGTCGACACCTACTGACGGGTTTGAGATAAAGCGTCGAAGATATGCCGGCTTCCTTGAAAAGATCGTAATTGTTTTAAGGTTTTGGGAGGCGGCATTTCTAAGATGGCTTTAATCTTTTCCGGAGTCGATTTCAATTCCACGATGTCGGACAACGAATCCTAAGAATTTCCGGAGGTGACGCCGAAGGCGCATTTTAAGGGATTCATCTTAAGGTTAAATTGTCTTAATCGTTCGAAAACAATTCTCAAATCATACGGGTGGTTTTCCTTTACTTTGCTTTTGATGACGACATCGTCCACGTAGCACTCGACTTGATTGTGGATGAGATCATCAAAAATTCTTGTCATTGCTCTTTGGTAGGTTGCTCCTGCGTTCTTCGGTCCGAATGGCATCACCGTGTAGCAAAATACTCCGATCGGCGTTACGAATGCTTTGTAAGCTTTTTATCTTCCGGAGCCATTTTTATGCTGGTTATATCACGAAGATCCATCCATGAACGAGAATATTTCATGTGTCGAAGCAATATCGATCATCGGTTCTGGAATCGGTAGAGGGAATTCATCTTTTGGACATGCCTTGTTTAAATCTGCGAAGTCCACACAAATTCCGATCCGACCATTCTTCTTTCCGGCTGGCACCACATTGGCTAACCGGGTCGGGTATTGTTCTTCACGGACAAATTTAGCGTCTATTAGCTTTTTAACTTCGGCTATGACTTGTTGTTCGATTTCTAGACGCATTCTTCAGGACCTTGTCGTCGGAACGAAGTAGGATCCACTCCTAGCTTATGGACTGCAACCTGCGGAGCTAATCACGGCATCTCATCGTAGCTCCAAGCAAAATAGTCTTTAAATTCCATTAATAACTTGATTATTTCTTCAGAGTCTTCTTTATTGAGTAAGGAGCTAACAAAGGTAGGTCTAAGCTCTTCGCTAGTACCTAAGTTAACTTCCGTTAACTCATCTATTGTAGATTTAATTTCTTCTTCGAATTACGGTGGAGCGTCTCCGATTTGTAAATCTTCGAGTTCGTCTGTAGTTTCCATGCGGTTTTCATTGGTCTTGCAAGTGACAACCAAGCAAAATTCGGTATCGTCAGTCGACCCTACTGTGCCGAATCCGAGTCCATACTTTGAATTGGGAGGACGGCGGAGTTATTCCATAACTTTTCAAAATGTTGTGATTGGCCTTTTGTCCATTGTCGAGGTAAGAAACCACGTTGAATTAAATTTTGAACACGGGAAGAGTACCACTCGAAAGGTAATTCCATTAATTCGATGAAGTGACATCTTCGAATTGTACATTATTTTCGGTTTTGGAGGAAGAAGCACCACGGTAGAATTTGATCGGCTTTGCACGCGTCACTACGTACCTCTTTGACCTCAATACCCTCGATCTTATTAGAATGGATCGGAGTTAGGGTCATAGTATGTACGTAGTGGTTAATCTTCTCGTACATTGATTTGTATTCTTCGTTCTTTTCATCTTCGAGGGAGATCTTGTATTGCGGCTTCTTTCGACTTATTGTTGCTCGCTTCTTGCTTGATTTCTTTTTCTTCTTCGAAGCTATCTTCCCGATCGACATTGATGGTCGGTTTTCTCGTCCAGTTGTCCTCAATGTCTCTACCACGGCCTCGTCCCCGGCCTCGACCTCGGATGCGAGTTGTGGAGAAACCTTCACCATCTCGCCGGAAGGGAGTGGTGAGTGAGCTGTTGGACTAGAACTTCGGGTTCTTCGTTGTCTCGAACTTTCTTTGCTTCATTTGTTACGGTATCTCCGGAGAAGATCGTTTTCTTTGGCGGTGCATAATAAGCTGCATCTTCATGGATTCCAATCTCATGTACGGAGAATGGTTGCAAGTCACCTTTGATGCCTCGTTCCCCTCCATCATAATACTTGATGCACCGATGCGAGAGATGATGGTACCATCCTGTTTTCATGTATCCATGGTCGGCCCGATAGAGCGTTGAACGACGTTTCGAATCGATTATATGAAATTTTGCGGTTGTCTTTGCTAAGTCACCGGTTTTCATCGATAGCGTTATTGACCCGAGGGCTCTTTCTCCTTTACGGTTGAATCCTCTTAATAACATTTTGTCGGCCTCGAGCTCACGAGCATCAAATTCCAAGTATGCTTAGTGTTCGAAGACTCATTATATTGATTGATGCTCCTGGATCCACCAAAACTGCGGAGAGCGTAAACTTCCCGATTGTAAGCCGAAATGTACAACGGTCGGTTGTGATCTGCGTCCCGAGTAGTAGGTCATTGTCCGTGAAGGTAACACCTCGGCTGTTCCTTTAACGAGCAAACCTCATCTAAGGAATCTCCCGGCCATTTGAGCTAAGCAAATTTCCGGATCAAGTAAGGCCTTGATCGAGCTTCTCTCATCTCCTTTGATAAGATGAGAGCATCGTAGATGCTCGGTTTGGCGGTAGTTTCCTAAGATGGGCTAGCACGTTGTAGTCCACTTTGTTCTCCTGCGTCTCGGCTTCTTCTCGAATGGGTATTTCTTCTGCTCGGGGTTGGTTCTTCTTGAACAACCACCGCTTTCCTTTGTCTTTTGGACCCATTCTCGGAGGTAGAACTCTTCCACTTCTTAAGTTGACTTCGTAATTTCTTCGAATCTAGTGTTGAGTTTGCGGTTTTTCCTCTCGAATCGGGATGACTGGCTCTCCTGGATTATCTTCAAAATCTGAAGGCTCTAACTCTATCGTAACTGGAGCTCCTCGAAACTCACAGATAGATCCGTTGCTTGTTGAACTCTCGTAGCCTCCTTGATGGATGCCTTCTTCGTCATTTTGATCGTCGAGATCTTGTATGATTTGAGAATTGTTGTTGGTATCGAAATCGACGCCGGATTGTCGCTAGTTACGTAATCGTTAGAAACGATCAAAACGTAGCCAACGCCATCACCCTTATCATTATATGATCCCACTGAAGTGAGCGAGATAATCATACAAAATCGGAGGTTCGGGGGATTTCTCCCCGAATCGGAAGCAACTATCTCAGGATAAGCGGCCCCTAGTCCAGCCTTAGGAGTCTCGGTCCCTCTTCTTCGTCGATTTTCTTCTTCTCTTCGATTGTCTCTGTCGAGGTGGTTCTTCTATCGCGAGTGATAGTACCGGCTTAACGGGTCTCGAACTACGAATTGAAGCTCGCACCGAAGCGGTTCGGATGTTATCTAAAATCTTCTTCGAAGACCTTGTCCAGGCGGTAGTCCATCCATCGTTGGTTGCATAGGGATCTATCGGAATGACGGGATCGGTTGAGATAACATTGACGGAACCACCTTTCTGGGGTTCCTTCATGTACTCCTTCGGGATTGTTATATTTCCTTTCCGAAGGTTGTCGTTGAGCCAACTTTTAAAGGTAATACAAGCTTCTATCTTGTGCCCAAGCATCCGATGGTAGGGGCAAAAGTTGGGATCACCTTTCTTGTTGACTTCCTCCGGTCTTTTAGGCTCGGCAGTGGAAATCTGGAGTTTTCATTAAGTTGCGGAACATCTTCGGTATCGCTTCATTTTTGAACGGATATTCTCCGCTCGAAGCTCCCTTAATGTACGTTGCGGACGGGACGGTTGTTCATCTTGCGGACGACCGATAGCTGGATCGGGGTTCTTTGGTAATCTTGTTGTAGTTCTCTGCGGCCGTTACAGTGGTATTTGCATCGGTTGTTTGCCTTTGTCGACTCGCTGCAACGATCCCGGATTTCTTTTCGAAGGTCTTCACCGGCTTCACGCTTGTCCAGTCTTATCGGCAAAACTTAATTGCTTCGCCTCTTCTTGCAAGCTTCCGGCCTTGCTTAACAACTTCTCGAAAGTCTTAATAGTGAATCCCTTGAGGAGAAGTGCTTATCGGACCGTGAATGCTTTTAAGCGAGATGCTGATTGCATGTTGTTCTTGCGGTTGTGGTTCACACTTCATACTTAAATTTCTCCATCGAAGTATGTAATCCACTAGAGTTTCATTCGGCCTTTGTTTCTCTACCACTAAATCACCTATAGTGATGTGGTGCTGAGCTCCGACAAATCGCTTAATGAAGAGGCTCTCTAGCTGCGAGAATGTCTTCACGGAACCGTTGGGTAATTCCGCATACCGGTCGAAGGCGATTCTCGACGGAGCTAGCTAACGAGCTGTCGGAAGAGTAATGCATCGCTCCGCCGGCATTGCAACAAGCGGCACGAAAGTGTGCGACATGCTTGTCGGGGGTTCCCGGTTCCGTCGAAGGTCTTAAACGAGAGGTGGTACGAAGCCTTTCGGGTATTGGACGGCGTCGAATTCTTACGGGTAAGGTCTGCCCGTCCGAATGGATGTCCCGCTCTTTGATTGTGCTAAGGCTTCTCGCTCCTGTCGCTCTACCAAGTTCTTGATATCCTTTTCGGGGATCATACTTTGTGTTGTGTCCTTTTACGTGTGGTCATCCCCATTGACGGATGTAATCTCCTTTCCTCCGTCTACGATGTGAATGACCTCGCGGGGTGTCTCTACATGTGGTTGTACTTGACTGCGGAGAGTGGCCGGAGCTCATGGCCATCTCTTCCATCCTCTTCGCCATTTGAGCGATCGTGTCGTCTTTTTCTGAGCTGTCTTATCATCGGTTACGGCTCCTCTCTTCTGCGGTTGCGGGAGCACCTTGAGAAGCCGATGAAGCTCGTGTCTCGACCATGTTGATTTACGCATATTCGTTGTCCATGAATTCCGATGAGTCGATCTCATCTCCGAACTTTTCTTCTCTTTCTTTTGCCAGCCGTCGGATGTCGGTTCTCGGCTTTTCCATGGCATCTTCTAGCGGAGCTTTTCGTGTATCTTTGTGGTTGTCATGCGATGGTTGCGGGTCCTTTTTCACGAGTCCCCTTCATCGCGGTAGCACTTTCTTCGATTCCGGCCTCCCGACGAGACTTTCTCTCTCGGGGCTGCTCGTTTCGATCTCAGTCGCCCGTAGTGGGACGCCACACCATCCTTCTAGCGGCGGAAGGTCTAGGACCGGATGGTCCGGTGGCCGAATCTTTGGAAGGTGGTATCCTCCCTAATCCGTAATCCCGATACTACGACGGGCGGGCTAGCCTTCATTCTCTTGCTTGGCTTTTCTATCATGACGGCGGGTTCTACTCGGGGCCCAAGACGGGATTTGGCGGCACCCGTCCTATCCTTCGTAGAATTTCCGACACGGGGCGGTTTTCCTTCCTTGCTAGCTTTTCTACCAAAGTTTGCGGTCGAGCGAAACGGCGTAGTTCTAGTTCTTTTCTTGCGGCTATCGTTGTAGTATGCGGGCCGAGGTAATGTGGCGACAATCTTGCGAACATTCTCCTCGTCCTCTGCGGCGGAGAGGGGATGGAACCTGCTTCCTCCCAAAAGTGGTATGTAGTCGGGCGGTGGTGTATATTACGGTAGCGGTGTATATTCGGCAACTACGGAATTTCCTCCGGAAAGCGATCTCGGCGGCTACGGCTTCCACGGCGATCCTTCATTTCTATTTCTTCTTTGGGTCTTTGTCGGCGACGGAATCTTCGAGCTGGACCCGATTTCGAAGACGAAGGTCTTACGGGAAGATCCGTACCCTCCGCGATAACGGGTTTACCATAGTTACGGATTTCTTTCCCCTTTGATTTGGCGGAAGTCGGGGTAGGTGCGGAAACAACTAGACCGATGGGGGTAGTGAGAACGGTCCTCCTGCGGAAAGCGGTACTCCTCCTAGTCGGGACCCTTTGCGGGGAGGAAACTCTTAGGTCGACCTAAGGTTGAACTCGAGCGGTGGTTCCTCGGCTTCGGATACCTTGTTCGTCGGTGCGAAGAGGGAGACGCCGGTGACCTTGACGTTAGTGTTTTCAAATCCTGTCCAAATCGGATGATCCCATTGTCGGGCGGCTCATCCTTATAGACGGCGAAGTCCGGTCCGTTGGTGAAGGAGAAAATCGGTTTCGGGGCTTCCATTTCGCGGGGTAGATTACGGTTGTCGAGTCTCGAGTTATGCTTCTTTTCTTTAGGACGAAAAGAAAGGAATTGAAAAGAGTCCGAACTCATTCTTTGTTCATGTATTTATAAAAAAGAATCATTTGTTAAAAGAATCACTTATTAGAGGGTTTGTTTATTTAGAACGGAATGTTCGAAAGGTGTAGAGAAGGTAAGGAATCCGATTCGGAAAGGAAAAGAAAGTCTTAAGCAAGACTTTCCGACTCGAAGGATCATTCCTAAACTAACACCTATCGAGGGTCCACCCACCTCGAAAATGAGGTAAAAGGATCTCGGAACCTCTCTCGGTTTAGGGGTGTCTAAGCGAGTGGCTCCTAAATCCGAGAGAATGTTGGCTATACTTGTTCGAGATAGAAATGAACATAGTATTCCAACGGAAAGAAGGGTAGTTTGATCCATGAGGGATATGGATACACTTCCGATTTTTGAAAGCGAAATTATTTGATTATAATGGAGAGAGGAATTGTCCTCGGCGGAGTCGCCAGAAGTTGTCGGCACTATTTTTAGGTTGTGTGAAATTTTAAAAAGGGGCCGCCTAACAGAAATTGTCGGCGAATTTTAAATTTAGTTTAAATAAATAATTTGAAAAAGTAGTATTTGATTTTGAAAATAATTTTAAATATGAGATTAAACCGATCTCGCATCCCAGAATAGTTTATATAAACGAGCACCGCACCACAAGCCGTGTATACGTCACTAAGGATAGACACAGCATTTGATGGTGGGGCTCGATCGAAATAAACTAGAAATTTTGTGACATCCGTTTGGTCTGCGAACCAATTTTATAAGCCGACAAATTCCACTGCTTAATATGAAAGTATTAAACGGGGTTTATATTACACAGGTTCTTTAAAATTCTCTATAAGGGCGAGCCCCATAGTTAATTACATCTTAAGTGACGGGAATCACCTAAGAAAACTCTCGATTAATAACCGATAATTACTGCTCTCAAGAATTTCGAAGTTTAAGGTTTTCAAAGATTGAATTTTGGAATTTCGATAGAGAATGGATCAAATTTGGAACATTTTGTTTTGTGAATCCAAAGGAAGAAAGGTAGGAGAAATCACTGATTCGAAGTGAACTTCGGTAATTTCCCGATTATCCTATTGTTTGGCTTGAATTTAGGAAAGTCCTAATGTTTATTTAGTATTTCAATCTTGCCAATTTTAATTAATTAGGGCTTATATTTGTATGATAAAATGAAACAAATAGCTTTAGAAGATGTGAGGGTTTATTGTCGTATCGGACGACTTACCTCGGAATCTCTAAGACCGGTTAGGGCTTAATTTGCAATGCAAATGCCTAACGAAGAGGTTGAGGATTTATGTTGCACTTAGAGCAAGCTACCTCGAAGTCCTATGGCTTTGTTGTTTAATTCTAAGAAGGTTTCTTTGAAGTAGGTTCGAGTTTTCTGTGACGACGATGGCCGTCTTGCCCACCATGCTCCAAGCTCCTTGTTGTTGCGAGAGGTTTAGTTTTAGAAATCATAAATCGAGGAGATGAGAAAAGTGTTTTGGTTTAAAGAAGTTATAATTTCCGAGTGTTTTGTATTTTGATTAAAACAAATCTTAAAGTTGATTATAACGACACGGTTAAGATCCCGCGGTTCCATCCTTCAGGCATCATTATTTTTATCGGATTCACTTAGTCCGGATGAATTTGCTAAACTCGACTTGAATGAGTTCCACACTTTCATTTAGACCGTGGGAAATCCCGTTAGCGACACGTAGGTTACATCATCCGAGGTATTCCGATCATCCGACGAACGTTTTAATTTAGTTGCGATTGTAGTTTTGTGTTACGTTTGTGATTAAATTTTGAGTTGTTTTATATTTTGAAATGTTGTGGAGGTGAATTTTATCTTGCAATGACTTTTAACTTAGTTTTAGTTTCGGTTTTAGGAACTATCCTAAAGGTGTGGGTTTTCATACAACAGTTGTTTTATCATGCAGAAAAGTAAAGTGCATGCTACGATAAAGTAAATTGTAGGGAAGTAAATTGCGAAAAGTAAATTGCAATAAAATAAAAGCGTACTCGGAGGGTCTTCCCGTCATCCCAAGCTATACTTAAAACACAATTAGAATATTTAAGCGAAGTTCCTAGGTAAAAGCTAAGGGAAAGGTTATGGTTTTACCGAATTCTAATCATATGGTTAGTCATCTCCTATGACGTCTAGGTTCTTTGTGTTTTTGTTTGAGGACGATTTTCTTCATCGAAGAACAATTAAGTCCGATTGTTCTTATAAATATCCTATCATATTGAGGAAGTGCTTAAGAAGAATCTTAAACATCTTTTCGATATTTTTAGGATTGTTTTAAGTCCGAAATGAATTTAATCATATAAATGAATCAATCGTCAGAGGTTTTCAAGTTTGGTTAACTTGCAGGTGAATTAAGACATTTGAATATCTTATGAGTGAAGTAGCACTTCATTTAATGTTTCATTTAGGAGTTATAATAATCAAAGCTTTCGAGGGTAAATTAGTATTCAAATGATTTGATTTAAGTTAAAGGGTTTAAATTTGGAGTAGTGTTCGAGTTGCTTTATATTTAATTTCTTTTATGTCTTAGGTGATGTTATATTTAATTCAATTTAATTTAATTGAGTTTTAATTTAACTTAATTTAATTTAATTTGATTTGATGTTTAATTAATTTGATTTGATTTAATTTAATTTAATTATTTAATTTAATTTAATTTAATTTAATTTAATTGTTTAATTTAATTTAATTTAATTATTTAATTTAATTTAATTTAATTTAATTTAATTGTTTAATTTAATTTAATTTAATTATTTAATTTAATTTTAATTTAATTTAATTTAATCCAATTTAATTTACTTAATTTAATTTAATTTTTAATTTAGTTTTATCTTTAATTTTAATTGAAATTTTTGAAAGAGTTTAATAATTTAATTTTAGTTTAATGATTAAGTCTTTTAATATTTTGAATTTGAATTATCATTTTAATTAAGAGTTGAATATTAATGAGATGATTAATTTAGGGATTTTTAAATTAAAGAATAAATCTCTTCCTAATAAATATCCCTTATTTTAATAATTCAAATTTATTATTCTTCCAAATTTAATCTATTATTTAATTAAAGTTTAATCATTTTAAAAATTGTTTAATGAGTTTCTACCCTTTAATTATTTAAATTTCAATCATCCAAATCAGATTAAGATCAAATATTTTACTTGTTAATTTTATTAAACCTAAAGTTTTAATTAAGGGTTAAAAGTTTAATTACCATTTTACCCCTTAAGCTTAATAATTTCATAACTCACTAAATTGAACTTAAATGAACTTGAAATTTTTATGTGACTTCACTCATATGTCGATAAAGACATGAGAGGAGAAAATGTGATTTTTACTGTATTTAATTTATTTATATAATTATTTTTGGTGGAAAATAGAGATTTTCAAGGAAAATTTGATAACATGACCAAAGGAAAGTTTCTGTCCTTAAGAAAATTAGGGGACATTCCTAATGACCAGAGAAGCACTTGGACCAATTTTGGTGATTTTTTGAATTATATTATTTTTATTATAATTATTTTGAGTTTTGGAGTGTTAATTAAATTAAAAATAAAATAAATGTTGAAAAATGGATTTTATATTTTTCAAAAATCTCTCTGATATCAAGGAAACCAGAGAAACAAATTTTGCAATTTTCTGATTTTTCTATGATTTATTATAATTATTTTAGTGAAAATGCTAGCAAATACATTTTTTTTAATTTTAAAATTACCCTAGGGCTTTAAAATTCAATATCTCACTAAATAGACCTAAGAAAAATGTGGGATTTGTTCCTAAGTGATTAAAATTCAAAATGTGACATTTTGGTGAATTTTATTATTTTTGTGATTTTTATTATTTTTTTTAATTATTAAAAATATTAAAATATTATTAAAATCAACTTTTTTAGAAAATTGAAATTTTAATTTTCTTAGGTTCCCCGATATCGGAGAGGCTCCAAAACCAATTTGGTGAATTTTTAAAAAGTATTTTAAAAGTTATGAATTTTTAAAGTTTAAAATGGCTAAGTGGCTTAATCGACCCGATTAGTAGGGCTAACTGAAGTCCGAATTGACCTCGAATTTTTATGGTGGGTTCCTCTGATCCTAAAGGTCAGTGGAGAATTGATTTCAAGTCAATTTGATGCACGGTTAACTCTAATTAATTAAAGACACTATTTTGGGTGTTTAAGCCGATTAGGGTTGTTTTAAATGAACTAAGTCGAAACTATTTTTCCTAGGGTTCTGCGGTCATAAGGAACATCACCAAATTTCCTAGAATTTATTTCACAACATGCTATTTACTGGAATTAAAATACTCAAAACGGTGACACGAACTTGAAAAATCAAGAACTCTTCATAGGGATGGCCTCGACTTTGGAAAATTCGGGGAATGTTCCCAATTCGGAGGCTTGAAAGCCACATGGTCTCATGCCATGGTGAATTGTATGCATGCATGGAGAATTAAAACAATGCGAGAGAGTAAATAAATTATAAAAAATAAAATATTTGATGAAATTAAGTGATTTCTTTTCCACATTATTCTCCTCTCTTCGAGCGACGAGAGGTATTTTTATTTTATTTTTCGATTTTTCTACACGGAGATATGAATTTTTGAAGTTTAGGGAATTAAATAAATCGAGAAAATCCTAATTTTCTACTTATCAGAGTCGGTGCCAACGCATCCTCGACGACTCAGAAAGGCCGCGCGGCGCGCTCCCGTTCGACGCCGCCACTTGAGTCGGCGGCCGGGCCCCGCGGTTCTCGTACGCGTCTCTGGTCGATGCCATCCGAGCCGTCCGTCCGCGCGTGTATTGAATGGACGGCATCCGTTCATCGTCCCCAAGTGTTTTCACCGAGAGCGCGTCCACACTAAATCCACTAAGATCTCGCTCGATTCTCGATGGATTTTTACGTTCTTATACTCTATGGATTCGTCTTGAAGAGACGAACACATCTATACGGTTAACATGCATTGAAACTAAAGCATTTAAAATGGAGAATCTCCAGAAGCTCGGGATGAAGAGTTAGCTCATACCTTGGCTCAGAGAAGTGTGGCTTCAATCTGAGAGCTGTTTCACCTTCGATTGGGTCCCAGCGAAGCTCCGAGATGAAGTCTCACAGTGCGGTGAATTGTACGGATATGATTTCGACCAAGCCGATCACAAAGCTTGGAGGCTGGAGCAAGCTTGGGTGGCTTCGGAGATGGGGCTTTTGATGGTGGACACCTTCTCTTGGTACGGTGAAGGTGTAGAGCCAATCAATTTGGGAATTGGCTCATTGTGGAGAAGTGTCCTGGTTTTGGGTGGAATTTCGACTGCGAAATTGAGCTTACGGAGGAGAAATGGCGGGGGATTTCCTTGGGGATCAAGTGCTCTAAGGGTGGAGGAGGGTACGGAACAATTTTGGCGAGTTTTGGCAAGGTTTATGCTTCTCTCCTTTCATGGCCGAGAGGGGTGGAGTTTAAATAGAGGCTGGTGAGGGCCTCTCGGGGGAGTTAGGGCTTGGGATCGAGCTGCTACGAGTGAGGAGAAGAACGACCATGGTGACCACTAGGCATGGGGCGGCTCGGCAAGTGAGAATTTCAATGTTGGCTCACATGTGAGCTCTCGGCCATGGTGTTTTCCGGCGGCACAGTGGCCGGCCGGCTGGGCATGGGTCACCCTCGAGGTCGGGTGGGTCGGGGCTGGAGGTTTGTGCGATCGATTGGCCATGGACTTGTGTAAAGGCTTTGATCTAAAGTAGAATGGGGCATGGCTAGTTTTGAGTCTAAATGGGTCAATCCACCCATTTGGGCTTGGTGCACCCTTCGAGGTGGCTTTGGATGCTTGTGGGGGATCGAAAGGGATCGAGTTGGTTTGGCATGGAGAAGTCTCAATCCAAATATATTTGGATTAAATTTAAGTTTAGGTGAAACATGATTAAGGCTAATGAGCTTTAGGGATTAAGGAAAGCCCCCCCCTTCTTACCCAATATGGCATGGTGGAGTGTCCAAAGCTCTCATGGCTCACATGTGGCTCATGCATGGCTTCATGGCTCACCTTTGGCTTGGCGAAAAGTTTGGTCGATTTCATAAAAAGGATTTTAAGGATTTTGGATAATTTGGTGGAAATTTGGATGAAGCTTCATTTAGAAATATTTGATCATTGGTTTAGGACTTAGGGATGATTTTAATTGAAAGTATGATGAGGGGAAATGTCATATGGGCTTTGGAAGAATTTTTGGGGCTTTGGATTTGGTGGAAGTGGGCTTTTTAAAATGGTTTAAGGAATGGGCCCTTAAGTTTAAAAATGAATTTATGGATGGGAATTTTGTAAAGAGGTTGGGCCAAATAATTGTTGGGTTTAGCTCATAGATGTGTCATGAGTGATTTGAAACAAATTGGGGGTGATTTGGATTTGAATTGGGTTGAATTTGGGTTAGGTTTGGGCTTAGGTCGAAAATGGGCCTTTTAACCTTGGGTTGAGTTTGAGTGGGGTTTGGGTCTAAATTTTGGGCAAATCATGTTAGAGTTTTTTTTGTGGGAATGTTAAGGAAGATTTAGAAAAGATTTGAGGTTAATTGGAGTTGAATTGGGTGAGTTTGGGTTAAGTTTGGGTCATGGGTCCAAATTGGGCTTTAAGGCCAAAAGTGAGATTGGATCCAAATGTCAATCAAATTGGACTTGGATTTGGTCTAGATTGGTATTGGGAATGTTGAATTGAAGTTTAGAATTGAATTGGACCAGAATTTGGGTCAATTGGATAAGTTTGGTTTGACATTGGGTTCACTTTGGGTTAAAATGGGTCGATTTGGGGGTTTTGACAAAAGTAGGGTAAATTGACAAAATTGGCCCATGGTGTAGTTGGACAAAATGAAATTAGGAATATTTAGGATTTTTTGGAATTTTCTGGGAATTTTCTGAATTTTTGGATTTTTAGGCCAAGAAGGGTATTTTGGGTATTTGGAGGGTATTGGGGGGTATTTTTGGAATATTTGGTATTTTTGGGTATGGATGATCAATTTGAGTGATGTGGAGATGTTTGGGATTGATTTTGGAAAATTTTGGGTAATTTGGAAATTTTGCAAAAATTTGGGTAATTTTAAGGGTTTTGGGTAGGTTTAGTAGGTGTAGGGTCCGGGGGTCAAAATTGAAAATTTGGGAAATTGAAGATTGGGTGAATCTAGGTGGAAAGAAGTCATTTTGGTTGAGCCATGAAGCCATTTCAAGCCCATATGAGCCATGAAAGGACTCATTTGAGGCATTCATTTATGTTGTTCACTAACCTCTTAGTTAAGAGCTTAGGGGTTAAGGACCATCCATGTGAATCACCTACATGAGTCGAGGAGGTTAAGTTGGGTATGGGTGTGGTTTTAGGAAGTGTGTGGAAATGTAGTGTGTAAGTGTAGTGTAAGATAGCCCCTTCACCGGACCGGGCCGCCGAGGCGATCCTAAGGCCGAAGAATCTATAGGAACTCATCCTTTAAACTTCCACATTTGATTTCAACCCTCCAGGTGATTAGGGGTCTATAGTCAAGTTTGTGGAGTTTGCGGGGAGTTTAGAAGTGGTTTGAATTTCTAAAAGGCGGGTCCCAATTCTAGTCCTCTAAGATAGTCAAAGGAAAAGCCTAAGGCTAGATCCTAAGCACTAAAAAGAAGAAGGGAAGACCTCATCAAAAATGAGGTCAACAGGTTCAATAAAGAACATTGGTTAAATTGAAATTTTAAAATCTTGAACATGGTTAGGCAGGGAAGATACCAGCTCTCACTCTAGAGTTCGCTCATTTCCCTCCACCTGAGGGCTAACTTCTCATAAAAAAATTTAAAATATCAAACCAAATTAGGGGGCTTTAGCCTGTCACTCTAAAGACCTCTAATTTTACTCCCCATTAAAAACATATCTTCTAAGCATTCAATTATATGGACTACAATTCTCATCCATATAATTTCATGTGATTTATACCATTTGTTGTTTGAGACAATACCGCATTGTATCTTACATAATGTCATAACAAATTTAACATCTTAACTGGCCAAATTAAGAAGTAAATAAAGTTCATGGAATTAAATCTTCACAACTTATTCCAACTTTAAAGACTTATACATTCCACAACAATCCTACATAATTTAATTACTTCTTCATTTAAGAAAGAAAAAGATAAAAAAACTACTCATAATACATGGAGAAAACACAAGCACACATTGATTTAAAAATAGAAATCATAAAGAAAACATAACAAGAAAAAACTAAAAATAGAAAACAGAAGTAAACACTTATCTGAAAATCCTCTCCATAAGACTCCGGAAGTTCCTTTCAAACTTGACTTTCCACAGGACAACACTACAGAGGTTGGCGCCCAACTCTGTTGACTCCAACTCTGACTTTAGACTTCAATAAAAACTAGATAAATGGATGAAAGAAAATTTGGTGGAAAAGAAGTTTCACACCAACCCTTTCTCCTCTAAAACTAAACTAACTAAACTATAAACAATAAAAGATTGAAAGTAAAAACTCTTTGAACTAGAAGAAAACTCTGAAAATTAGAAATGATTCTTGAAAATTAGACTCACTAAAAAGACTCTCCCATTCATTACATGACATAATTTTAATAATAATCCAAAAGGTGCCTTGGTGTCTCTTCAAATCATGTCCCGATTCAACGTATCCACCAAAAGATGCATCCCTTCATTAAAATGTGCCGCCCATTGGAAGTTAAGGAAGTCACCACCAAAATTTGCTTCAAACACCCCTTGAAATTGGCGCAAAAAATAAAGAAAATTCTATTTTTAATTGTGGCAGCTATGCGCCGACCAGGTGGCGCTTAGCCGCCAAAGTCCAATTTTTCATTTTTTTCATTTTTTTTGCTCCAAATTTGATCCAGTTTTGCTCCTTTCATCATAATCACTTATTGTCATCATACCTGTAAGAAAAACACAAAATACATTCCATTAAAGTGCAATATCATAAAACATAGGTATAAAAATGTGCATAAAAATACTATATATTTTAGGTGTATCAAAATCCCCCAAACTTAAAATGTTACTTGTCCTCAAGTGACTCTTAATCACATAAAAAATTTTAGCATGTAAATTATGTAATGAGTTTCTTAGGACGATAACAAAATTTTATTCTAGAAATGGAATAGTCCAATTTAGAAATAATTTCAGTAATTAAGACCAACTTAAAGTTTAGAAAGTTCTTAGGTAAAGGATAATGTAAAATCTAGGTTTCTATCTAATTCAGAAATACTTATAGATTCTTCAAAATATTAGATTCACACATTTATTTTTCTCACTTAAAAATCTTTATTTAAAAATAATTTTACTTACTATATTATAACCTTAAGCTTTAGATTTTCTCAGAACTTATATCTTATACTTTAGATATGGAACCAATTTTTGATTAGGCCCTTAAATCCTCAAGCTTCTCCTCCTTTTTCGCATACCATTTTTCAATTCTTTTTCTTTTTCTTTTTCTTTTTCTTTTCTTCTTTTCTTCTTCTTCTCTTTTTTTTATAAGGCAAGGATTACTGTATCTGCATAGGCCTTTAATGAATTTGAATTCCACCCTTCCATTTAAAATAAAGGTTTGATATACATCTTTCACTTAAAAATCATAATAATAGTATTTGAAAATTATTCCTCAATAAAAGAAATTTAAGCTTTGAAGAATAAAAGTCAAATCTTCTATTTATCCAAAAAATACAACATTTCTTACTAAAGATAGTTAATCTATATTTAACATTTCTTTACAAAGAAAATTTTAACTTTAAATTTTTCATTATTACTAAAAATTTTAACTAAATTCTCTTATTCATTTCAATATTCAAAATTTTGTTCCCCTAATATAACTTCATATGCATAATAATTTTCAATCAAAAATCAAATTAATTTTAAGTTTTCTTGAGAACAAATATAATTTTAGGTTTTTGAAAAATTTTTGTTTTTAAAATTCCCCCCAAACTTTAATTTTTAGTTAGGATAAAACATTTAAGCATAAAAAATGATACATGGGTGAGAATTAAAAACTAATAGAACATGCTTGTAGGAATCTTAATATCCTAAATATGCAAGTATAACAATTTAAAAACAGGAGTAAAAATATATCAAATTCAAATTTTTCAGTTTTTCATTAAATGGAAATTCAAAATTTCAAAGGACTTCTACAATAGTGGAGGTTTTCAAAGCAAATACACACCAACTGAAAATAAATGAAATCACACCAATACTTGATAACAAATGGTAGTAGTGGATTTTGAAAATTTTTAAACATTTAGTTTTAAATAATAGTTTTTAATAGTGTTCAAAATTCTACTAAAAATTTTGGTATTAAAGTACACACTATAAAAACTCCGACACAACATACACATTAAAACATTTAATACTACACAAATATCACAAAACAACATATAAAATATCAATCCAACACAGATACATCTGAATATGCAAAAATAGTCTAACTATAATTAACATATTACCAGAGTTCACACAATAAACACAATATCAAAATAAATCAACAGACATAACATACATCAACTCATCAACAAAAACTCAATAACACATAAAAAAAATCAACTAATCATCCTCATCATCATCGTCATCTTGCTTGTTCCAATCTCTGGATGGCACATAAGGTATGTAGAATGGATGAGGGGGCATCTCAGCACTCATATCACCTCTGATCAATCTATCCAAATAATACTGATAATTCTCCTCATATTCATCATGTTTTATAATTTATCTTTCCATATTATCCATTTTTCTATCCATGTATCTAATATGCTCATGAGTAAGACTCACCTTCTTCAAAATCTTTCTTAACAAACCAGTCTGTGAATCTCTAGATGATGAAGCTCTTGAAGTAGTAGCACGAGAAGTAGAAGCAGTAGAAGCCCTACCAAATCCTCCTCTCCAGCCAAACTCTGAATATACAGTGTAAGCTCCAACGTTTACACTGGTAATTGGTTTAAAGGCTGAAGGACCTCTTCCCAAGTTTCAAATTTCACTCCAGATCGTTCACATAATGAATGGATCAAGGAAGGAAATCTCATACCTGCAGCAGTGGTAGATCTGGCGCAATTTAAAATGTAATCATAAATGATTGCTCCAATATCTATAGGCTTCTCTTACTGAATGCAATAGTTCAGAACAACTCTCTCCCTTATAATTTCACTAGTATGGCTTAAAGGAAACAACTTAGATGAGATAAAATAATGACATGCTTTAGAAATGAATTTTAACTTAGAGGCTTAAAAATCTACTCTTCTATCATTTGTGATCTTCCATAAACCTCTTCCGTCATTCAGAAATGCCATAATCTCTTCTAACTCTCCCTTAGTAGGATGATAGTTCGAATAGAAACAAAACATATCAGGAGGCAGTCGAAAAAGAAAACATTGATTACTGAAGATGTAAAATGTACTTCTTGCCTTCTCACCATCACCAAATTTTCTTTTGCTGTAGGTAAGTTTGCATAAAACTCTCTGACCACAGAAACAACACCAACAACGGAGAAGCAACAACAATTTTCTCAATTCCTTTTAGTAATCATCTCCTCAATAACCTCTCCTAGCTTACTAAACAGACGTTCAAGAATCAATTTACGTGATTGTAGTGTGTCAACGTATCGTTCCTCAGCCCTTGCACTAACAAACTTGTCAGAATCAAATCTCGTCTTTTCTCTCGAGCGCTTTGACTTTGGAGCCATTTCTAAAAATTCACGAAAAATTCACCATAAATTCAAAAATCAAACTAAACTTGCTAAATTAACTTCCAAAAGTAATTTCCACTAAATCCAAGAAATTTTTCATCCTTTCTCTCAAATTTTCAGCATAAATAGTGATTTTAAGATTTTCCAAAATGTACCCAAAATATATTGTGAAAATAAAAAAAATTTTACTTGGGAGTAGTGCTCTTACCTTAAGGAATCCAAATCTAACAATTTTTGTTGAAATCGGCCTTCAAACTATCCAAAATGTTGATGCCTTAGGCTCCTTTACGCGAAAGTTAGAGGTTGAAGACAAAAGCTTTTAGGCAATCATCATGAAATTAAAAATTCAATAATTAGCATAAATGTTTTGTAATCTTTGAAAAATCTTTAATGTAATGCCTGTAGAATCCAACATGTCCTAGAAAACTTCTAATTCCTCTTGCATTGGTCCGGCATGGTAAATTAGAGATAACTTGAATTTTTCCAAGATCTACCTTCAAACCTTTTTCTGAAATTCGATGTCCCAAAACAATTCCTCATGCTACCATAAATTGGCATTTTTCCCAATTAAAGAGTAAATTAGTTTCTTCACAGTATTTTAGAACTTTAAACAAATGTTCTAAACATGATTCAAATGAAATTCCAAACACTGAAAAATCATCCATAAAAACTTCAATCCCTTTTTCAATTAAATCACAGAAAATAGCCATCATACATCTCTGAAATGTAGCAGGGCATTACATAAACCAAATGACATTCTTCTAAAAGAAAACATACCATACAGACTGGTAAACGTAGTTTTCTCTTGATCTTTAGGAGCAATTTTAATTTAGTGGTAACCAGTATATCCATCCAGAAAACAAAAGTATTTATGCCCAGCCAGTTTATCCAGCATCTGATCTAGAAATGAGAGTGGAAAATGATCTTTCCTAATGACAAGATTTAATTTTCTATAATCAATGCATATTCGCCATCCTGTAACTTGCCTTGTTGGAATCATTTCATTCTTTTCATTAACAGTGATAATTGCTCCTCCTTTCTTAGGAACACAGTGAATAGAACTAACCCATGCACTTTTTGAAATAGGGTAGATAATTCTAGCATCCAACCACTTCAAAATTTCTCTCTTAACAACATCTTTCATGATAGGATTTAATCTCCTTTGGGGATAAGCCCGAGGTTTGCAATTATTTTCCGTTAGAATTCTGTGCATACAAATTGAAGTACTGATTCCTTTAATATCAGCAATTGTCCATCCAAAGGCTGTCTTATACTTCTTCAAAAATTTAAGCAAATTCTCTTCTTCTTTTTCAGTCAGTTTGAGAAGAAATTATAACAGGCAAGGTTGAGGATTCACCCAGAAAAAACATACTTCAAATGATCAGGAAGCATTTTTAACTCAAGTTCAGGAGGTTTTTCAATTGATGGACCATAAGATTCATCTCTTTCAGTCATATCCAACAATTCAAAATTTTCATGAACATAATTTAATTCTTCCTCTTGAAAATTTTCAAAATGATGTAACTCCTCGTCTTGCTTATGTTCCAATTCTTCTCTTTCAGGTTTTTCTTCATAAGTTGACTTGAAATGACATTCACTCAAATATCTGATGACATCCATCCTAAAACATTCATTATCTTTATCTATTGCAGGATATTTCATCTATTTCGAAATATTGAATGTAACAGTTTGATCATTAACCCTCATCGTTAATTCCCCTTTTTGCACATCTATCATTGCTCTGCCTGTGGCTAGGAAAGGTCTTCCCAAAATGATGGGTATCTCTTTATCTTCCTCCATATCAAGTACAATGAAATCAACTGGAAAGATAAATTAATCCACTTTAACCAAACATCTTCTATAACTACTTTTGGATATGTGATCGAACGATTTTGCTAATTGCAGAGTTACATTAGTTGGGGTTATTTCTCCTAATCCCAGTCTTTTGAATATTGATAAAGGCATAAGGTTAATGCTTGCACCCAAATCACATAAAGCTTTTCTATAGAATCTGTTTCCGATTGCACATGGAATTATGAAACTTCCAGGATCTTTAAGCTTTTCAGGAAGCTTCTTCTGAATTATTGCACTGCCCTCCTCACTCAGTGCAATTATCTCATTATCTTCAAACTTCCTCTTTTTGTTGAGAATATCCTTCATAAATTTCACATAGCTCGGCATTTGTTCCAAGGCTTCAGCAAATGGAATATTAATGGTAAGCTTCTTAAATATCTCCAAGAATTTTAAAAATTGCTTATCTAACATTTGTTGACGAAGTCTTTGAGGAAATGAAGGTGGGGGCTTTTCCAAATCAACCTTAGGTGGAGATATTAGTCTTTCCAAACCCTTTGGAGCGTCCTCTTTTGGTTCTTCAATCTCTTCTTTCTCTACTTTAGTTTCATTCTAAACTCTACCTTCCAACTCTCTTCCACTTCTCAGTTGAATTGCTTTTACGTGCTATTTATTTTTATCTCTTAGATTCACTTCAGCATTACTTGGAAGCATTGCTTGGGATCTATTACTTAATGAATTTGCAATTTGCTCCAATTGATTTTCAATATTTCTGCTGGTTGCTCCTTGAATTTGCAATTGATTTCTTATATGTGACACCACTTCTTCAATAGACAACTTCTTCTCCTTTAATTGTAAAGCGTTGTTAAAACCTGGAGGATAGGTTAGTCTATAATTATTATTTCCTTGGTTGTTCTAGTTCCCAAAAGGGTTTACTTGGTGGTTCCCCCATTTTTTATTAATACCACCCTGATTATTAGTATTTCAGTTAAAGTTTGGATGATTCTTCCAACCTGGGTTATAATTATTGGAATATGGGTTATTTGGCTTACTTATAACATTCAAAGTTTCTGGTGAAGAATAAGAATCAACCATTTGGCCTAATGAATTTTCTGCAATCATGTAATTTGACTGAGAAAAATTGATCCCAAATTGGTCTATCTTTCTTGAAATTGCAGCAACTTGATTTGCTAACATTGCAAAAGCATCATTGTCATGAACACTAGCTACCTTTTTAGGATTTAACCTTTCAGAAGACCATTGAAAATTATTAGTAGCCATTTATTCAATTAAAGCATAAGCATCAAGAAACTGTTTAGACATTAATGATCCACAAGCAGCAACATCGATAATTGATCTAAGAGATCCAACTAATCCATTGTAAAAGGATTGAATTATTAACCAATCTGGTATTGAATGACGTGGACACTTCATGAGGAGATCTTTAAATCTTTCCGATGCTTCATGTATTGATTCACCTTCAAACTGACAAAAAGATGTAATATCATTTCTAAACTTCACAGTCTTCGATGGTGGAAACTATTTAGCAAGGAATTTTTTTTGCTAAATCACCCCAAATTCTGATAGATCCGGGTGCTAACAAATTTAACCATATCTTAGCTTTATCCCTTAGTGAGAAAAGGAAAAATCCTGAGTCTAGTAGTGTCATCCGAAAAACCATCATATTTAAAAGTAGTACACATCTCTAGAAAATTAGCAAGATGCAAATTAGGATCTTCAGTTGTTGCTCCCCCAAACTGATTATTAGACACCATTTGGATAATAGCAGATCTAAGTTCAAAGGAATTGGCAGCTATAGAAGAGTGTTGAATACTACCATGAAGTTCATCCACTATAGCGTTAGCATAATCCCTTAAAGGTCTGAATTCTTGATGGATGCCAACGTTTTGATTTTGATGATTTTCCATTTCTTGAATATTTTATCATTTTCACATTTTTTTAATTTTTTTGATTTTTTTTATTGTTCTTTCTAATTCGGAATTGTAAGGTAGAAGTCCCTTAAAACCTGAACTACTCATGCAACAATAAAATTAAAAAAACACAACACACTAACAAAAACAAAGAAAAGTAAAAGTTTAAATTTTTCATAATTTTCTTCAAAAATGCAGTTTTGATTAATTTCCCCGGCAACGGTGCCAAAAACTTGATCCCTGATAAATATATGTGCACCAAAAACTTGACTCCACACTGAATATATGTGTTGATGATTTAGATATGAAAATTATGATTTAATAATATGGAATACTACACAGGTATACGTATCGTTTATCAAGTAATATAAGACTTTCTGATTAAGCCCCAAGATATCGAACTCACAGGGAAATGTAAAAAATTTTCTAAGAATTAAGAAAATTATATTTTTTCTTTTTTTAATGAATTTTGAAAGTATGTTTTGATTTAAAAAGCTTGAAAATGTTTTTTTGGTATTTTTAATAAAAGCTAAGCAGTAAATGAAAATTATCTGAACTTTAAAATGCTGTATAAAATACTAGGAAAAAATATCTTTTTCTTTCTCTTATAAAGCATTAATAATTATGAAATATTGTTGTGGAAGTATTTAAACGTGTTGTGATAAATAGGAGCAAATTTATTCTTTACCATTACTTGGTTCTATAAAGAACATTGGTTAATTTGAAAATTTAAAATCTTGAAAATGGTTAGGCAGGGAAGATACCAGCTCTCACTCTAGAGTTCCCTCGATTCCCTCCACATGGGGGCTAACTTCTCGTAACAAAAATTAAAATATCAAACCAAATTAGGGGGCTTTAGCCTGTCACTCTAAAGACCTCTAATTTTACTCCTTATTTAAAACATATCTCCTAAGCATTTAATTATATGGACTACAATTCTCATCCATATAATTGCATGTGATTTATACCATTTGTTATTTGAGACAATACCGCATTGGATCTAACATAATCTCACAACAAATTTAACATCTTAACTGACCAAATTAAGAAGTAAATTAAGTTCATGGAATTAAATCTTCACAACTTATTCCAACTTTAAAAACTTATACATTCCACAACAATCCTACATAATTTAATTACTTCTTCATTTATGAAAGAAAAAGATAAAGAAAACTACTCAGAATTCATGGAGAAAACATAAGCACACATTGATTTGAAAATATAAATCATAAAAAAAACACAACAAGAAAAACTAAATATAGAAAATAGAAGTAAACACTTATCTGAAAATCCTTTCCACAAGACTCTAGAAGTTCCTTTCAAACTTGACTTTCCATAGGACAACACTACAGAGGTTGGTGCCCAACTCTGTTGACACCAACTCTGACTTTAGACTTTAATAAAAACTAGATAAATGGATGAAAGAAAAATTGGTGGAAAGAAAGTTTCACACTAACCCTTTCTCCTCTAAAACTAAACTAACTAAACTATAAACAATAAAAGATTGAAAGTAAAAACTCTTTGAACTAGAAGAAAACTCTGAAAATTAGAAAAGACTCTTGAAAACTAGACTCACTAAAAAGACTCTCCCATTCATTACATGACATAATTTTAATAATAATCCAAAAGGTTCCTTGGGTCTCTTCAAATCATGTCTCGATTCAACGTATCCACCAAAAGATGCATCCCTTCATTAAAATTTGCCGCCCATGGGAAGTTAAGGAAGTCACCACAAAACGTTTCTTCAAACACCCCTTGAAATTTGTGCTAAAAATGAAGAAAATTCAATTTTTAACTGTGGCGGCTAAGCGCCGACCAGGCGGCGCTTAGCTGCTAAAGTCCAATTTTTCATATTTTTATTTTTTTTGCTCCAAATTTGATCCAATTTTGCTCCTTTCATCATAATCACATATTTTCATCATACCTGCAAGAAAAACACAAAATACCTTCCATTAAAGTGCAATATCATCAAAAATAGGTATAAAAATGTTCATGAAAACACTATATATTTTAGGTGTATGAATGAATCATGGGAAAGATTTAAAGATCTCCTCAAGAAATGTCCAGATCATTCGATACCAGATTGGTTTATAATTCAAACCTTTTACATTGGATTAGTTGGAGCTCTTAGATCAATTATCGATGCTACTGTTGGTGGATCATTAATGTCTAAACAGTTTTCTGATGCTTATGCTTTAATTGAAGAAATAACTACTAATAATTTTCATTGGCCTTCCGAAAGGCTAAATCCTAAAAATGTAGCCAGTGTTCATGAAAATGATGTTTTTGTAATGTTAGCAAATCAAGTTGTTGCAATTTCAAGGAAGATAGACCAGTTTGGGATGAATTTTTCTCAGCCAATTTCCATGATAGAAGAAAATTCATTAGGCCAAATGGTTGATTCTTATTCTTCACCAGAAACTTTGAATGCTATAAGCAATCCTAATTGCCCATATTCCAACTATTATAACCCAGGTTGAAAGAATCACCCAAACTTTAACTAGAATACCAATAATCAAGGTGGTATTAATCAACAATAGGGGAACCACCAAGTAAATCCATTGGGGAACTGAAATAACAAAGGAAATAATAATTATAGACTAACCTATCCTCTAGTTTTTAACAATGTTTTACAATTAAAGGAGAAGAAGTTGTCTATTGAAGAAGTGGTGTCACATATGAGAAATCAATTGCAAATTCAAGGAGCAACCATCATAAATATTGAAAATCAATTAGGGAAAATTGCAAGTTCATTAACTAATAGATCCCAAGGAATGCTTCCAAGTAGTACTAAAGTGAATCCAAGAGAAAAGAATAAAGAGTATGTAAAAGCAATTCAACTGAGAAGTCGAAGAGAGTTGGAAGGTAGAGTTCAGAAAGAAACTGAAGTAGAGAAAGAAGAGATTGAAGAACCAAAAGAGGATGCTCCAAAATGTTTGGAAAGACCAATTTCTCCACCTAAGGTTGATTTGGAAAAGCCACCACCTCCATTTCCTCAAAGACTTCATCAACAAAAGTTGGATAAGCAATTTTCAAAATTCTTGGAGATATTTAAGAAGCTTAGCATTAATATTCCATTTGGTGAAGCCTTAGAATAAATGTCAAGCTATGTGAAATTTATGAAGGATATTCTCAACAAAAAAAGGAAGTTTAAAGATAATGAGACAGTTGCACTTAGTGAGGAGTGCAATGCAATAATTCAGAAGAAGCTTTCTGAAAAGCTTAAAGATCCTAGTAGTTTCATAATTCCATCTACAATCAGAGATAGATTCTATGGAAAAGCTTTATGTGATTTGGGTGAAAGCATTAACCTTATGCCTCTATCAATATTCAAAAGACTGGGATTATGAGAAATAACTTCAACTTCTGTAACTCTGCAATTAGCAGATCGTTCGATCACATATCTAAAAGGAGTTAAAGAAGATGTTTTGGTTAAAGTTGATCAATTTATCTTTCCTGTTGATTTCATTGTCCTTAATATGGAGGAAGATAAAAAGCTACCCATCATTTTGGGAAGAGCTTTCCTAGCCACAGGCAGGGCAATGATAGATGTGCAAAAAGGAGAATTAACGATGAGGGTTAATGATCAAACTGTTACATTCAATATTTTGAAATCGATGAAATATCCTGCAAGAGGTAAAGTGATGAATGTTATAGGATGGATGTTATCAGATATTTGAGTGAATGTCATTTCAAGTCAACTTATGAAGAAAAACCTAAAAGAGAAAAATTAGAACATAAGCAAGAAGAGTAGTTACATCATTTTGAATATTTTAAGTGGAAGAATTAAATTATGTTCATGAAAATTTTGAATTGTTGGATATGACTGAAAAAGATGAATCTTATGGTCCATCAATTGAAAAACCTCCTGAACTTGAGTTAAAAATGCGTCCTGATCATTTGAAGTATGTTTTCCTAGGTGAGTCTTCAACCTTGCCTATTATAATTTCTTCTCAAATGACTGAAAAAGAAGAAGAGAGTTTGCTTGAATTTTTGAAGAAGTATAAGAAAGCCTTTGGATGGACAATTACTGATATTAAAGGTATAAATCCTTCAATTTGTATGCACAAAATTCTTATGGAAAATAATTACAAACCTCGGGCCGATCCCCAAAGGAGATTAAATCTTATCATGAAAGTTCTTGTTAAGAAAGAAATTTTAAAGTGGTTGGATGATGGAATTATCTACCCTATTTCAGATAGTGCGTGGGTTAGTCCTATTCACCGTGTTCCCAAGAAAGGAGGAGTAACTGTGACTGTTAATGAAAAGAATAAAATGATTCCAACAAGAAAAGTTACAGGGTGGCAAACATCATTGATTATAGAAAATTAAATCTTGCCACAAGGAAAGATCATTTTCCACTCCCATTTCGGATCGAATCTTTGCATAGTCGGCTCTACATAAATACTTTTGTTTTACGAATGGATATACTGGTTACCACCAAATTCAAATTGCTCCCGAGGATCAAGAGAAAACTATGTTTACCAGCCCTTATGGTATGTTTACTTTTAGAAGAATGCCCTTTGGTTTATGTAATGCCCCTGCTACATTCCAGAGAAGTATGATGGCTATTTTCTGTGATTTAATTGAAAAAGGGATTGAAGTTTTTATGGATGACTTTTCAGTGTTTGGAATTTCATTTAAATCATGTTTAGAACATTATCTAAAGTTCTAAAACATTGTAAAGAAACTAATCTAGTCTTTAACTGTGAAAAATGCCAATTTATGGTAGCAGGAGAAATTGTATTGGGACATCAGATTTAAGAAAGAGGTTTGGAGGTAGATCTTGCAAAAATTCAAGTTATCTCTAATTTACCTTGCCCGACCAATGTAAGGGGAATTAGAAGTTTTCTGGGACATGCTAGATTCTATAGGCGTTACATCAAAGACTTTTCAAAGATTATAAAACTTTTATGCCGTTTATTGGAAAAGGATGCAATTTTTTATTTTGATGATGATTGCCTAAAAGCTTTTAAACATTAAAAGAAAAATTAATCACTGCACCTGTTATAATTTCACCAAACTGGGAAAAACCTTTTGATTTAATGTGTGATGCTAGTGATTATGCTATTGGTGTTGTTTTGGGTCAGAAATATGATAAAATTTTCAAAGTTATTTATTATGCTAGTAAAACTCTGAATGATGCTTAAATTAATTATAACACTACTGAGAAAAAGTTATTAGCTATAGTATTTAACTTTGATAAATTTCGATCATATTTAATTGGAACTAAATGTGTGGTGCATACTGATCATTCTGCTATCAAATATTTAATGAAGAAGAAGGATGCAAAGCTGAGATTGATTAGATGGATTCTTCTTTCGCAAGAATTTGATTTTGAGATAGTAGATATCAAGGGTTCTGATAATTAAATTCTGATGATTTGTCTAGGCTTGAAAATGAAAAATCTCTCTGTGATGCTGAAGAAATTAATGAACATTTTTCTGATGAAAAATTATTCACTGTTAATGAGTGGTGTTTTCTATGGTATGCCGACATATTAAACTTTATTGTCAGTAATATTATACCCTATGGTTTAACATACCAGGAAAAGAAGAAATTTACGTACGATCGTTAAGACTTATTTTTGGGATGACCCATTTTTATATAAACAATGAAAAGAGCTTATATTTCGAAGATGTGTACCTTTGGAAGAGACTTATGAAATTATTCAAAAATGCATGATTCTGATTATGGGGGACATTTTGGAGTTGAAAGAACTGCATATAAAATCTTACAATCTGGATTTTATTGTCCTACAATTTTTAAGGATGTGAATGCTTATATTAAAAATTGTGATAGATGTCAACGTGTAAGCAATATTTCTAGAAGAAATGAGATGCCCTTCAATTATATGTTGGAAGTTGAAATATTTGATGTTTGGGGATTAGATTTCATGGGTCCATTTACACCATCTTTCGGAAATGTTTATATTTTGATAGCAGTAGACTATGTTTCCAAATGGATTGAAGCTATTGCTTTACCTCGATGTGATACTAAAAGTGTTGCAATGTTTTTAAAAAATAATATATTTTTCCGATTTAGAATACCAGGAGTAATCATAACTGATGGGGGAAGTCATTTTAAAAATGTGATTATTGAGAAGTTAGCGAAGAAATATCATACAAATCATCGCATTGCTACTGCTTATCATCCTCAGACAAGTGGTTTGGTTGAATTATCCAATCGTGAAATTAAAAGAATATTGAAAAAGACTGTTAATCCAAATAGAAAGGACTGGTCAATCAAACTGGATTATGCTTTGTGGGCCTATAGGACTGCCTACAGAACCCCTATAAGAATGTCCCCTTATAGGCTGATTTTTGGAAAAGCTTGTCATTTACATATTGAACTTGAGCATAAAGCATATTGGGCTATTAAAGAATTCAATTATAATTTGAACGATGCTGCTGAGAAGAGATTATTGTAATTAAATGAGCTTGAAGAGATAAGGAATGAATCTTTTGAAAATGGAAAGATTTATAAGGAAACAATGAAGTTATGGCTTGATCGAAAGATTCTTACTAAAAATTTTGTGTCAGGACAAAAATTTTTACTGTATAATGCCAGATTGAGAATTTTTTCTGGAAAACTTAAGTCTAGGTGAATGGGTCCGTTTATTGTGATAAAAGTTTATTTCTATGGAGCTGTGGATATTCAAGATCCTAAAATTGGAAATATATTTAAAGTTAACGGTCATAGACTTAAACCTTATTTTTTAGTCGATCAACTTAAATCTGATGAGAATCTGATGTTGGGTCACTCAGAATGAGTTCTGGGTATGTCAGACTGAAGACGTTAAACCAAGCGCTTTGCGGGAGGCAACCTATAGTTATCGGTGTGCTTTGCTTTATGTTTTTTTTGTGTGCTTTGTTTGGTTTGTTTTTATATTTTGGTGGAAGTATTTTGGAGTTTTTATGTTATAGTAGTGTTTATTTGACCTTATTTTATGACTTAGAGGTGTCCGAATGAAATTTTAGACATTTGGCAGACCCGTGCTAAATTGAGCATTGGCGGCTAAGCGCCGCCTAGTTGGCGCTTAGGTGTCGGAGTTATAAAGCATGTGATAAATGAGGTTCTAGAAGCCTAGATTGCGGGGAAGTGGTTTTGGAAGTTATTTTGGAGTTTTAAAAAGTTTAAGGGCGGTTTATGCACTTCTAAAGTCTATAAAAAGGCCTTGAATTAAGAGAAACACTTGCCTCAAGTCCTATTTTCATTCCTGAGTCTTAAGAAGAGTGTTTTGAGTGCATCATGTCTTCCTGGGAGAATGAGATCAAGAAGAAAGAGGATTCTGACAAGAGTAAGTTTATTAGTAACAATGCTAAAGAGTTGTTCAATGGATTTCTCACCGTTAATATCTAAGGAATTGTAGAAATGATTGCAAAGATCGAAGCCCGAGTGACTTCAATCAAAGTAAAGATGAATGAAACTAATGCACATTTGGAGCATATGGGATGGCAACTCAAGATGCAATTAAGTCATACAAGTCACGTGGAAGAAGTGGATAAGGTGATGTTCTTGAAGAACAAGTGGTTAGAAGAAGAAGATGTAAGAGTGTTCAGTCATCGCCCGTTCTATCAGATTTATATTCCAGAAGGATCAAATGGAAATAATAGTGGTTCTGGATATATTCCACCTACAGGAGAGTGGAATTAAATGTTAGTTTGATCTTGTGGTTTGTTTTGTGTATCTTATGTTTTATGTGTTTGATGTTTTAAGTGTTTAATGTTTTATGTTTGTGTTCTGTTACACTTTAATGTGTGATTGTGACATCTTAGTTATGTAAACCTATCTTTATGATTATTGAGTCCTTTTGTATCTAGGTAATTTCATCCAAAGTGTTTGGATAGAAATTTTAAGTTTGTATTAAGTGTGGTTTGTTTTAAATGAATATAAGTTTGTGTTTATGTGAAACTTGATTGGAATCGATGGATGTTAAAATTTGAAATTGGAGTATTGGAAGATTTATGAGGAAGAAACAATTATTTTGAGAATATTAAGGGTGATTAACTAAGTTGTTTAGTGCATTTTCTTAATTGTGACTGGGCACTAGCGGTTAAGTGCCAGAGTGTCGGCGCTTAAGGGCCAGATTTCGCGGCTAAGCGCCGAAGGCCTTGCGCTTAGGCGCCGGTTCGCGAAAATTGATTTTCAGCAGTTAAAAACCCGAAATTCTCCATTTTTAACTGCCCCTATCATCTTCAACCTCTATTTTTGCGAAAAAGGAGCCTAGGGCATCAACATATTGGATCTTTTGAAAGTCGATCTCAACAAAAATTGTTAGATTTAGATTCCTTGAGGTAAGAGCATTACTCCTAAGTAAAAATTTTTTGATTTTCACCATGTATTATGAGTACATTTTGGAAAATCCTAAAATCACTATTCATGGTGAAAATTTGAGGAACAAGATGAGAAATTTCTTGAATGTAGTAAAAATTACTTTTGGAAGTTAATTTAGCAAATTTAGTTTGATTTTGGAATTTATGGTGAAAATTTTTTTCGTGAATTTTAGAGATGGCTCCAAAGTCAAAGTGCGTGAGAGAAAAGATAAGATTTGATTCTGACAAGTTTGTTAGTGCAAGGGCTGAGGAACAATACGTTAACGCACTACTGTCACGTAAATTGATCCCTGAGCGTGTGTTCAGTAAGCCAAGAGAAGTTATTGAAGAGATGATTTCTATAAGGAATTGGGAGAATTACTGTTGTTTCTCCGCTGTTGCTGTTGTTTCAGTGGCCAGAGAGTTTTATGCAAACTTACCTGCAGCATAAGAGAACTTAGTGATGGTGAGGAGGAAAGAAGTACATTTTACACCTGCAGTAATCAATACTTTTTATCGACTGCCTCCTGATATGTTTTGTTTTTATTCTAACTATCATCCTGCGAGGGAGAGTTAGATGAGATAATGACATTTCTAGCGATGGAAGAGGATTATGGAAGATAACTAATGATAGAAGAGTCAATTTTCAGGCCTTTAAGTTAAATACCACTTCTAAAGCATGACATTATTTTATCTCATCTAAGCTGTTGCTTTTAATTCATACTTGTGAATTTACAAGGGAGAGAGCTGTGTTGAACTATTGCATTCAACAAGAGAAGCCTATAAATATTGGAGTAATCATTTATGATTATATTTTGAATTGTATCAGATCTACCACTGCTACAGACATGGGATTTCCTGCCTTGATTCATTCATTATGTGAGCGGTCTAGTGTGAAATTTGAAACTTGGAAAGAGGTTCTTCAGCCTTTGAAACCAATTACCAGTGTAAACGTTGGAGCTTACACTGTACATTCAGAGTTTGGCTGGAGAGGAGGATTTGGTAGGGCTTCTACTGCTTCTGCTTCTGCTTCTGCTGCTTCTACTTCCCGTGCTACTACTTTGAGAGCTTCATCATCTAGTGATTCACAGACTGGTTTGTTGAGAAAGATTTTGAAGAAGGTGAGTCTTACTCATGAGCATGTTAGAGACATGGATGGTAAGATGGATAATATAGAAAGATATATTGTAAAACATGATGAGTATAAAGAGAATTATCAGCATTATTTAGATAGATTGATTAAAGGTGATCTGAGTGCTGAGATGCCACCTCATCCATTCTATATACCTTATGTGTCATCCAGAGATTGGAACGAGCAAGATGAAGATGATGAGGATGATTAGTAGATTGTTTTTTTGTGTTACTGAATTTCTGTTGATGTACTAATGTATGTTGTGTCTTGTGTTTTATTTTGATGTTGTGTTTGTGGTGTGAACTCTGGTAGTATGCTGATTGTAGTTGTACTATTTTTTTATACATATTCAGATGTATCTTTGTTGGATTGATATTCTATATATTGCTTTGTGTGATATATGTGTAGTAGTAAATGTTTTAATGTGTATGTCGTGTCAGAGTTTTTATAGTGTGTACTTCAATTCCAAAACTGTTTGGAGAATATGGAACACTATTAAAAACTATTATTTAAAAACAGTATGTTTAAAACTTTTCAAAATCTACTACTGCCATTTGTTATCTAGAATTGGTGTGATTTCAGTTATTTTCAGTTGGTGTGTATTTGCTTTAAAAACCTCCACTACAATAGAAGTCTTTTGAAATTTATACTTTTCTTTTTGTAAAAAAAATTGAATTTGATTTCTTTTTACTCTTGCTTTTAAATTGTTATACTTGCATATTTAGGATATTAAGATTCCTGCAAGTGATCTAAGAAAAAAAGTACCTATTTTTAGTATAGATTTCATGCTCATTTTATGCACATTTTTAATGATATTACACTATAAAGGAAGTAATTTTGCATATTTTTGTCTCTAGTATAAAAAAATGATTTTATAGAAAATGAAGCAAAAACTATGCAATTTTGAGCCAAAATAAGCAAAGGAAGAAGATTTTAACTTAGTACATATTGATATGTCTTTCTATGTTTAATATCTTTTATATTTCTAGCATATTTTTTGAATGAAATTATACTTTTGAGAAAGGTTGTTTTTATGTCTATCTTGTAGGTGAAGATGTTAGGAACACAATGCAACTGAAATGGGGCAAAACGAAGTTGAAACGGAGCCAAACGGAGAAAAATGGTGGAGCTGCGCACAGGGTGGCGCCTAGGCGCCAAACCGGGCGCCCAGGCGCCAGTGACGACGAGAAAACGGTGCCTAGGCGCCAGAATCAAGGCCTAGGCTCCAGAATAGTCCATAAACGGTTATTGGACGGGATTTTGACGACTTTGGGAGTTATTTTGATGGTGTTAAGTAGTTTCTAGACCTTCTAGAAGCCTGGAAGTTATTCTAATATATAGGACATGTGATACAATGAATCTAGACACATTAGAGCGGTTTAAATCAGGAAGAGGTGCGACCCAAAGTGAAGGGTTGAGATGTTAGGGCACGGAGTCCGGCGCCTAGGCGCCAGACACACCTTCTAGAAGATTCATTGAATGTAGAAAAATTTAGAAGAGGTGCCTTGAGGCAACCCTTGAAGCCTATAAATAGGAGGGTACTCCTTCAGAAAAAATCGCACCCTGTAGTCTCTTTCTTCCCCCTTAGTCATTTTAGTCATTTAGAGTTATGAAGATGTAGATTTTTACATCTTATGGAGAGATTAGTGAGGGATTATGAGATATTTATGTAAGGGATGTACGAGCGTCGCATGGATCGATGGGAAACTTTGGTGGAGAGATCTTCTTCTTTCTTTCAGAAGGAAAAAGCTAAGTATTGTGTTCTTCATTCTCTTGTAATTGTTGTAAACACTTTCTAGTGGATTTTCTTTGTTTTAAACCAAGTTTTCTATCGTGAATTATCCATGTTTCGTAAGTGATTTCCTTTATTCTTTCTTTTAATATTAAGTAGTGGCATGCGTAGGAAAATCATTTTTATGATAGAATTATCTATTAGATGCTTCTAGGTGACAGATAGTTGCATAAATATAATAGAATACTAATAAAAAAAGTTCCTTATTGGCACTTAGATTATTACATAATTCTATCAACCATTTTACTTCTTATGTCATTATTTTCATGTACCTTTACTTTGTAATGAAATAGATGCATGTTTAGGAATTAAGATTTGCTTAGATATTCTCTTATTAAATTATGGTGATGATATTCATACCGGATCTTCATTTACTTTACAAATTGATCACTTGTATTGTTAAAACCTGTTGAAGAATTCTGAGATCTAGAAGGAGATGAATTCTTAACTAGTAGATATCACATGAATCCTTGGGTAATAGAAGGCCTTGTACGGGTTATTCAAGGTGAAGTGAAAATAAATAGGGAGATATTGTTTATTGGGCGCATAATTGATTAGTTTTTAGAGTGACAGACTAAATTCTAATAATTTGATCTATAGAAAGGGAACGGGTCACTGGTAGGGCCGACCATAGCCACCCTTGGACATCTAGTAGTGTGAGCCTAGATTAACCCATTCTACTTAATAAAACATTACGAGCCGATCTATAGATTAGCCAATGTTCTTTATGCTTGGACCAAAGGGTAAAGAATAGGAATGCTTCTATTTGGCACTACTACATTAATTCTAAGCATATCTTTCTTACACATTATCTATGTAATGGCAAGAGAAAGATAATTTTTAATATCTCGATTTTCTCCAAACTAATTTATCCATAAGTTATCTTTTTATTTAAGAATTTAATTTAGGATTAGTTATTAGAAAACTCACTTTAATCGACATTCCAAATTTAGGCCTTATAGAAATAGACTGGAATTAGCCTAAAGGATTTCTTACCTCGCTTCTCTGTGGGATCGATACTAGGGTTATAAAAGAAATCCCTATATTACTTGAAACGATACGTATACTTGCGTAGCACCCTTAGTGTGTAAAATATTTTCTAAAATTTTACAACATTTTAATTTTATACACTAGCCGCTATTTATAAATTGAGTCAAGTTTTTGGCCATCTTTTGGAAGCGAATATTACTGCGTTATTGCGGGTCGGGTCGAGTTTTTGGCGCCGTTGCCGGGAAGCTTCGGTAAGAACTTTAGGAGAATTTTAGTTGAAATAATTAGGTTTAGACTTGGAAAATTGTAGTGTCATAAAAACTATTTTTCTTTTGTGAAAAGTGTTTTGTTTCATGAAAAAGTGTTGTTAAAAAAAAGAAAAATATTTTGTTTGTGTGAAAAATAAGGTGTTCATGAAAATGTTTTGTTGTGTTGAATATATTTCATCTATTATTTGTTTAATTGTTAATTTATTGTTTGTTGTGTTATGTATGCGAAACAAAGGATTTGCAAGACTTATGCCTTATGATCCCGAGTTTGAACAAAATAAAAAAATAAAAATACAGTAAGGACTCGAAAAATTAGAAATGGAAATGGAAAACATTCAAGATAATAACTTGAAAAATCATCATACTTCATTGAGGGATTACGTAAATCCTATGACAGATGAAATTCACTCGTATACAAAACCCTGTCGTAGAAGCTGACTCGTTTGAAATAAATCCTGAGATTATCCAACTTGTGCAGAACAACCAGTTTGGGGGAACTCATTTGGAGGATCCCTATTTACACTTATCATGTTTTCTAGAACTTTGTGCTACATTTAGTTATAACAGCATGTCAGACGATGCTTGTTAGACTAAGGATTTTTCCTTTCTCACTAAGAGATAAGGCTAAAATGTGGTTATACTCATTAGCACTCGGTTCTATTAAAAATTGGGAAGAGTTAACTCAGAAATTCCTAGCTAAGTATTTTCCACCTTTAAGGACAGCTAAACTTAGAAACGATATTATCTCATTTTGTCAATATGAAGGGGAATCAGTATACAAAGCCTGGGAAAGATTTAACGAACTCCTAAGAAAGTGTCCACACCATGCTCTGCCTAATTGGTTAATCATTGAAAATTTTTACAATGGGTTAGTTGGATCCCTTAAGTTTATAATTGACGCTGCCGCTGGTGGATCGTTAATGTCAAAATCATTTGATGAAGTGTATGCGTTAATTGAAGAAATGGCTACAAATGAATTTGAATGTCCCTCTGCAAGGGTAAATCCTAAAAAGGTAGCCAATGTTCATGATATAGATGCGATTGCAATTCTTGCATCTCAGGTTGCTGCAATATCAAGGAAGTTGGACCAATTTAGAATGAACCAGCTTCAATTTACTTCTGTAAGTGAGGAAAGTTCATTAGGGAATATGATTGATTCTAACTTATCATATGACGCTTTAAATACCATAAACAACCCATATTCTAACTTTTACAACCCAGGTTGGGAGAATCATCCTAAATTTAACTTGAATCATACTACTGATGGTGGAAACTAAAAATGGGAAAATAATCATGCAAATCCTAATGGAAGTTGGAATAATCAGGGGAACACAAACTATAGACCTTCACATCCACTGGACTCTAATAATGATCAACAATTTGAGGATAAGGAGATGTCTATGGAAGAAGTGGTATTGAAAGTGGGAAACCAGTTGTAAAGTCAAAATGCTGCGATTATAAACATAGAGAATAAATTGGGACAAATTGTTAATTCACAAAGCAATAAACCCCAAGGAACACTTCCTAGCAACATTGAGATCAACCCTAAAGAGAACACTAATGAACAAGTAGAAGCTGTCCATTTAAAAAGTGGAAGAGAGATAGAGGAAGTGGTTAAAAAAGAGAAAGAAGTTGTGAGAGACATAAAGGATACTAAGAGACCTGAAGAACATGTTTCTAAGGATCAAGAAAAATTAATATGGCCAACTAAAATCAATTTAGAAAGACCACCACCTCCATTTCCTCAAAGACTTAAACAATATGAGTTGGATAAGAAATTTTCAAAGTTCATGAAAGTACTTAAGAAGTTAACGATAAATATTCCTTTCACTGAAGCTTTGGAACAGATGCCAAGTTCTACAAAGTTTATGAAGGAGATATTAAACAATAAAATGAAATTTGGGGATTATGAGACAGTTGCACTAAATGAGGAGTGCAAAGCTATACTTCAGAAAAATTTTCCTCGGAAACTTAACGATCCTTGTAGCTTTACAATTCCTTGTGCAATTGGAAAAAGATTATGTGGAAAAGCTTTATGTGATTTAGGAGTGACCATTAATGTGATGCCTCTATTTATATTTAGAAGGATAGGTTTAGTCGATATTTCTCCCACTACAGTAACCCTTATGTTAGCTGATCGATCTATCATTTATCCGAAAGGAGTTATAGAAGACGTGCTTGTTAAAGTGGATAAGTTTATCTTTCCTCTGGACTTTATTGTATTAGATATGGAGGAAGATAAAGAAATTCCAATTACTTTAGGGAGACCTTTCCTTGTTCTTGGACAAGCTATGATAGATATGCAAAAAGGAAAGTTGACTATGAATATTAATGACTGGAAGTAACTTTTGATGTATTAAAGACTATGAAACATCCAAGTGAGAAAATTGATGATTATTTTTGGATGGATGAAATTGATTATCTAAATAAAAACCATTTCCAAGAAAGTTTTGAGAGTAAGATAACGAGATGAGGTCGGAATGGATTTTCATGATGATTCAAAAATGTTATTTAAAGAAGACTGTATGTATGTTCAAGAGAAGTGTGAAATGATGGACGTCATCGAAAATAGTAACCCTTTAATTCCATCTATTGAAAAATCTCATGAACTTAAGATGGATGTACCCCCATACAATTTAAAGACTACCTATTTAGGGAATTCATCTACAAAACCAGTCTTTATATCTTTGGATTCGACTCAATCGCAAGAAAAACCTAAATTGAATGATGAACATGATAAAATTATTGAACTAAGACTTGGAAGAGAATTTGAGGATATATTTCAAAAGAACTTTGAGGTGAGAAAAGAGGATAAAGATATTGGAAAACCATTGGAAGAAATTCCTAAGGAATTAGAAAAACCTATTTCCTCAACTAAGATAGATCCTCCTTCATTTAATAATTATAAAGGGGAAGAATTGGAAGATAATTTGAAATAGAAGAGTAATATAGAAGAATTTAATCCTGAATCTGAATTATTTAAAGAGAATCCGATCCAAAATTTGGGAGATATTGAAGTATCTTATAAAGATCCATTTCTTATAAATTTTAAGGATGATATTAATATGCAAATTCATCAAATCAATAGAAGAATATTGGATCTAGAAAGAAATATGAGGAACAATTATATAAATCAAGTTGAATATGAAGAGCTAAATGAAAAATTAAAATTTGAGGATTTTATAGAAATCCCTGGATCTGGAAATGATTGGGCAGTTGACCGAGGATTACTTAATTGGAATTTTGATCCAGGTGGAATCATTTGTTGGGCCCGCGACGTTAAAATCGAGCGCTATATGGGAGGCAACCCATAGTTATCAATGTGCTTTGATTTAGTGTGCTTGCGAGTCATGATTGTTTATGTGTTGTTTGCTTTAGTGCTGATTAGATTATTGTTGTGAGGTTATGCCTTGGTCTTGACTAAATTTGTAAATGACTTCTGGTAATAGCAGGCTGACGAGTCTGTTATAACTCAGTTATCAACCGGAGCTGAGCATTACCTTGAAGCATGTAGAGTTTAGACTTGGAACACTCCATGTCAACTCTGTTACTTCCTTTAACTAACTATTTTCACTAAGTAAGGTCGCGAAATTATTTAGTAAACAAAATATAGATGAACTGCACTACTTTTATTAATACACCCACATTATTAGTGTAGTTTCTTCCGTTAGAAATTGAAAGTAAGAAGGGAAAATGTGAGTAGAAAAGAAGATTAAATTAACCTCATTTGATGTTTTTTTATGAATCTGCGAGTCTAGGTATTTTAGTTTGTGTGTTTGTATTTGTGTTTGTGTTACAACAATTTAGATATTTGAAGAACACTTAAATATATATTCCTATGCCGATACATGTCCTGTTTATTTAACCTTTCTTTAGTTTAATTTTATTCTAGCATGTTTAGTTTAGATTTACTTTCTATTGCAAATTGTTATGTCCTGATAAATACATGTAGACGTATTTGACAAACATTTGTGGTAGATAGAATTTTTGAACTATTTTTCTTCCTACTTATATTTTATGTGCTGAATGCTATACATGTTCAAATTCAAGTTTGAGGGTAGGAAGAAAAAAATATTTTAAAGTTAATATACTTCCTTTAAGTTTAATATTATAACAAGCATGTTTTAGGCTAACTTTTTCTTCTGCAATCATTCTATCCTAATTATGTATGTATAAAAATTTGATAGGATGTTGTAGTAGTTAGTAGATTTATCTTTTATTTTTCTTCCTCCTACATTTTATGGAATTAATTGCAAAATATTTTAAAAGTCAAGTTTGGGGGGAATGAAAAACAATTTTCAAAAACTTAAATTTTATTTGTCCTCAAACATGCTATAAATAAATTTGACTTATAATTGAAAAATAATTATGTGTATGAAGTTATATTAGGGAAATAAAATTTTGAATATAGAAATGAGAAAGAGAATTTAGTTAAAATTTATAGTAGTGATGAAAAATTGAAAGTTAAATTTTTCTTAGTGAAGAAATGATAAGTATTGTGTAACCATCTTTAGTAAGAAATGTTGTATTTTTAGAAAAATAGAAGGATTAGACTTTTGTTTTCAATATTTAAATTTCTATTATTGAAAAATAATTTTCAAAACTGTTATTATATTTCTAAGTAAAAGATATATATCTACCTTATGCTTTAGGAAAGTAAGGGTGTAATTAAAAATTATTAAAGGCCTATCCAGATATAGTAATCCTTGCCTAAAAATAAAAAAAAAAGAAGAAGAAGAAGAAGAAAGAAAAGAAAAAGAAAAAGAAAAAGAAAAGAAAAGTATAGTATGCGAAAAAGGAAGGAGAAGCTTGAGGATTAAAGGGCCTAATCAAAAATTGGTTCCACACTCGAGCTTTTTAAAGTATAAGATTTGAGAAAATCTTAAGCTTTAAAATATAATATAGTTAGTATAATTATTTTTAATAAAGATTTTTAAGTAAATAAAATAAAATGCCTAACCCCTATATTTTGAAAAATTTATAAGCATTTCTAAATTAGATAACAACACATATTTTCATACTCTTTCATCTAAGAGATTTCTAAACTTTAAATTGGTCTCATTTACTAAAATTTTTTCTAAATTGGACTACTATATTTCTATAACAAAATTTTAGAAACTCCTAAAGAAACTCATACACATGATTTGCTTATGTGGTTTTTAATGAATATAGTGTTACTTGAGGACAAGTAACGTTTAAGTTTGGGGATTTTGATCCAAGAAAAATTACCTATTTTTAGTATAGATTTAATGCTCATTTTATGCACATTTTTAATGATATTACACTATAAAGGAAGTAATTTTGCATATTTTTGTTTTCAAGTATAAAAATATGATTTTATAGAAAATGAAGCAAAAACTATGCAATTTTGAGCCAAGATAAGCAAAGGAAGAAGATTTTGACTTAGTACATATTGATATGTCTTTGAATGTTTAATATCTTTTATATTTCTCACATATTTTTGAATGAATTTATACTTTTGAGATTGTAGGTGAAGATGTTAAGAACACAATGCAACTGAAATAGGGCAAAACAGAGTTGAAACGGAGCCAAACGGAGCAAAATGGTGGAGGCTACGCACGGGGTGGCGCACGGGCGCCAAGCCCGGCGCCCAGGCGCCAAACCCGGAGCCCAGGCTCCAAACCCGGCTCCCAGGCACTACTGAAGATAAAACGACACCTACGCACCAGAATCAAGGCCTAGGCGCCAGAATCGTCCAGAAATAGTTATTTGACGGGATTTTGACAAGTTATTTTGACGGTGTTAAATAGTTTCTAGACCTTCTAGAATCCTGGAAGTTATTCCTAATATATAAGACATGTGATACAATGAATCTAGACACATTAGAGCAGTTTAAATCATGAAGAGGTGCGACCCAAAGTGAAGGGGTGCGACTGTTCGGGCATGGAATCCGGCGCCTAGGTGCCAGATCCCGGTGCCTAGGTGCCATACACACCTTCTAGAATATTCATTGAATGTAGACACATTTTGAAGAGGTGCCTTGAGGCAACCCTTGAAGCCTATAAATAGGAGGGTACTCCTTCAGAAAAAATCGCACCCTATAGTCTCTTTCTTCCTCCTTAGTCATTTTAGTCATTTAGAGTTATGAAGATGTAGATTTTTACATCTTATGGAGAGATTGGTGAGAGATTTTGAGATATTTATGTAAGGGATGTACGAGCGTCGCATGGATCAGTGGGAAACTTTGGTGGAGAGATCTTCTTCTTTCTTTCAGAAGGAAAAAGCTAAGTATTGTGTTCTTCATTCTCTTGTAATTATTGTAAACACTTTCTAGTGGATTTTCTTTGTTTTAAACCAAGTTTTCTGTCATGAATTATCCATGTTTCATAAGTGATTTCCTTTACTCTTTCTTTTAAAATTAAGTAGTGGCATGCGTAGGAAAATCATTTTTATGATAGAATTATCTATTAGATGCTTCTAGGTGACAGATAGTTGCATAAATATAATAGAATACTAATGAAATAAGTTCCTTGTTGGCACTTAGATTATTACATAATTCTATTAACCCTTTTACTTCTTATGTTATTATTTCATTTACCTTTAATTTGTAATGAAATAGATACATGTTTAGGAATTAAGATTTGCTTAGATATTCTCTTATTAAATTATGGTGATGATATTCATAACAGATCTTCATTTACTTTACAAATTGATCACTTGTATTATTAAAACCTTTTGAAGAATTCTGAGACCTCGAAGGAGATGAATTCTTAACTAGTAGATATCACATGAATCCTTGGGTAGTCGAAGGCCTTGTGCGGGTTATTCAAGGTGAAGTGAAAATAAATAGGGAGATATTGTTGATTGGGTGCAGAATTAATTAGTTTTTAGAGTGACAGACTAAATTCTAATAATTTGATCTATAGAAAGAGAACGGGTCACTGGTGGGGTTGACCATAGCCACCCTTGGACATCTAGTAGTGTGAGCCTAGATTAACCCATTCTACAAATAAAACATCCTGAACCGATCTATATATTAGCCAATGTTCTTTATGCCTGGACCAAAGGGTAAAGAATAGGAATGCTTCTATTTGGCACTACTACATTAATTCTAAGCATATCTTTCTTACACATTATCTATGTAATGGCAAGAGAAAGGAAATTTTTAATATCTTGAATTTCTCCAAACCAATTTATCCATAAGTTATCTTTTTATTTAAGAATTTAATTTAGGATTAGTTATTAGAAAACTCATTTTAATCGACATTCCAAATTTAGGCCTTATAGAAATAGACTGGAATTAGCCTAAAGGATTTCTTACCTTGCTTCTCTATGGGATCGATACTGGGGTTATAAAAGAAAACCCTATATTACTTGAAACGATACGTATACTTGCGTAGTACCCCTAGTGTGTAAAATATTTTCTAAAATTTTACTACATTTTGATTTTATACACTAGCCGCTATTTATAAATTGGGTCAAGTTTCTGGCCATCTTTTGGAAGCGAATATTACTGCGTTATTGCAGGTCGGGTCAGCAAGCATGTTGTGTTAGTTTTTAATTCTCACCCATGTATCATTTCTTATGCTTAAATGTTTTATCCTAATTAAAATTAAAGTTTCAGGAGGAATTTTAAAAATAGAAAATTTTCAAAAACCAGAAATTTTATTTGTTCTCAAGAATACTTAAAATTAATTTGATTTTTGATTAAAAATAATTATGTATATAAAGTTATGTTAGGGGAACAAAATTTTGAATATAGAAATGAATAAGAGAATTTAGTTAAAATTTATAGTAATAATGAAATACTTAAAGTTAAAATTTTCTTAGTAAAGAAGTGTTGAATATAGTTCAACTATCTTTAGTAAGAAATGTTGTATTTTTGGATATATAGAAGATTTGATTTTTATTCTTCAAAGCTTAAATTTCTTTTATTGAGGAGTAATTTTTAAATACTATTATTATGATTTTTAAGTGAAAGATGTATATCAGACCTTTATTTTAATGAAAGGGTGGAATTCAAAATCATTAAAGGCCTATCTAGATACAATAATCCTTGCCTTAAAAAAATATGTGAAAAGGGAGGAGAAGCTTGAGGATTTAAGGGCCTAATCAAAACTTGGATCCATACCTAAAGTATAAAATATAATATATGAGAAAATCTAAAACTTAAGGTTATAATATAGTAAGTAAAATTATTTTCAAATAAATATTGTTAAGTGAGAAAAATAAGTGTGTGAATCCTATATTTTGAAGAATCTACTAGTATTTCTGAATTAGATAGAAACCTATATTTTACATTATGTTTTACCTAAGAACTTTCTAAACTTTAAGTTGGTCTTAATTACTAAATTTTTTTCTAAATTGGACTATTCCATATCTAGAACAAAATTTTGTTACCTTCCTAAGAAACTCATTACATAATTTGCATGCTAAAATTTTCTATGTGATTAAGAGTCCCTTGAGGACAAGTAACATTTTATGTTTGGGAGATTTTGATACACCTAAAATATATAGTATTTTTATGCACATTTTTGTACCTATTTTTGATGATATTGCACTTTAATGGAAGACATTTTTTGTTTTTCTTGCAGGTATGATGAAAGGAACAAAATTGGATCAAATTTGGAGTAAAAAATGAAAAAATGAAAAATTGGACACTGGCGGCTAAGCGCCGCTTGGTCAGCGCTTAGGCACCACAATTAAAAATTAAATTTTCTTCATTTTAGTGCCAATTTCAAGGGGTGTTTGAAGTAACATTTGGTGGTGACTTCCTTAACTTCCAATGGGTGGCAAATTTGAATGAAGGGATGCAAGGTTTGGTGGATATATTGAATCAGGACATAATTTAAAGAGACACCAAGACACCTTTTGGATTATTATTAAAATTATGTCATGTAATTTGCATTAGAGGAGGGTGTGAGAGTCTTGAAAAAGGAGTCTTTTTAGAGTTATTATAGAGTTGAGAGAGTGAGTGAAGGAGAGAAATTAGTAGGAGTAGGAGTAGAGAGTAAGAAAGGAGAAAGGGGTTGGAGTGAAGCCTTCTTATCACCAATTCTCTTCCTTCATTTTATTTAGTTTTTATTAAAGTTTGAAGTCTGTTTCTGAGTTAACAGAGTTGGGCACAAACCTCTGTAGTGTTGTCCTGTAGAAAGTCAAGTTTTAAAGGAACTTCCGAAGTCTTATGGAGAGGATTTTCAGATAAGTATTTACTTCTATTTTTATATTTAATTTTTAATTAAAACTTGTTGTGTTTTCATTATGATTTTTTATTTTCAAATCAATGTGTACTTGTGTTTTCTCCATGAGTTCTGAGTAGTTTTCTTTATCTTTTTCTATCTTAAATGAAGAAGTAATTAAATTATGTAGGATTGTTGTGGAATGTATAAGTATTTAAATTTGCAATAAGTTGTGAAGATTTAATTCCATGAGCTTAATTTACTTCTTAATTTGGTCAGTTAGGATGTTAAAATTTGTCGTGAGATTATGTAAGATCCAATGTGGTATTGTCTCAAACAACATTGGTAATAAATCACATGCAATTATATGGGTGAGAATTGTAGTCCATATAATTGAATGCAAATATATTAGGAGATATGTTCTTAATGTGGGGCAAAATTAGAGACTTTAGAGTGACAGACTAAAGCCCCCTAATTTGGTTTAATAGTTTAAATTTTGTTATGAGAAGGTAGTCCCCAGGTGCAGGAAATCGAGGGAACTCTAGAGTGAGAGTTGGTAGCTTCCTTGCCTAACCATGTTCAAAATTTTAAAATTTCAAATTAACCAATGTTCTTTATAGAACCAAGTAAGGGTAAAGAATAAATTTGCTCCTATTTGTCACAACACATTTAAATGCTTTCACAACAATACTTTCATAATTATTACTGCTTTATAAGAGAAAGAAAAATATATTTTATTTCCTAGTGTTTTATATCGAGTTTTAAAGTTCTGATAATTTTCAGTTCCTGCTTAGGAAAAATACCAAAAACAAATTTCAAACTTTACAATTCAAAACATACTTTCAAAAGTCATTTAAAAAGTAAAAATATAATTTTCTTATTTCTTTAAAAAGTTTTTACATTTCCCTGTGGGTTCGATATCTCGGGGCTTAATCAGAAAGTCCTATATTACTTGATAAACGATACATATACTTGCATATTATCCCATATTTTAAAATCATAATTTTCATATCTAAAACCTAAGAAGTTAGGAGAAAGCGGGCCGCGGGATAACCCCCACGACCCTACTTTCTCCGCGCTTTTTGCTAGAATTTCTTGCGCTGCCCTTGGCCTTTCGCATGCTGAACTCATCCTCTTCTCTTCCACCCTACAATTTTTATCCCCTTTCTTGACCAAGCATGATTTTTTTAGGTAAAATCATAACGTCCCTCTTCTTCCTCGTAAGTTTTGATAAATTGCTCGTTCTCCTCTCATTCCATACATGAATCTTTCTTATCCTCTCCTTTCCTCTCAGTTTTTTTGTATCAGCTGCTTTTCAAGAAGAATCTGGCAAGACATTTGTATCACTTGTAATATTATTAACAGTTTTTATGTTTAACTTGCATTTCATTATGAATTTGCCATGATATGTACATCATTTGCAAAGCATGTTTCACACTATAATTTCATACATAAAGAAGCCCCATTTAGTGGGGTGCATAGAAAGAAAGGATAGGAGATGAATTTCACTGTAGGTGACAGATGAATCAAAACAACCTTAATACTGTCATCCTCCCTGTTTTTATATTTCACTTGAATTGCACTATGAAATTGCCATGATATGTATATCATTTGCTGATCATTATGTAGCACATTATAATTTCATACATGAAAGAGCCCCATTAGGTGGGGTGCATGAAAGGAAAGGAGAGCAGAGCAATTCACTGTAGGGACATTATGTAATATAGATGTTTTTCACCCATCAACTTTGTCATCCTCCCAGTTTTTATATTTCTCTTGCATTTCATCATGAATCTTCCAGAATTTGTAGGTATTATTGACAGATCAAGATTTTATCACACTTTAATTTGATAGATGAAACTGTCTCATCTGGTGGACTGCATAGAAAGAAAGGATAAGAGATAAATTCACTGTAGGCACACAATGTAACAGAGTTGTTTCCCAGCCATCAATATAGCCATCCTCCCAGTTTTCTTTGTTTCACTAGCATTTCACTATGAATCTGTCAGGATATTTGTATCAACAGCAGATCATTATGCACAAAAAATTGTGCCTTCCAACAACAACCTCTACCACAAGATATTGTGCTATATGAAACATGACCAGTTGTTGGGTTGCACCAAAATTGTGATGTAGCCACATCATGAAAAATTTTGTTTTTGCAGGTTTGGGAAATCTCAGTTTTTATAAAAGAAATGTGCATATAAAAGAAAGGTTCTACATATTGTTGTTATCCAACCATCAATATGTAGCACACTATAATTTCATACATGAAAAAAGCCCCATTAGGTGATGTGCATAGAATAAAAGGACAGGAAATGAATTTCACTATAGGCACACTATATAAAAAGATTTGTTTTCTAGCACCAACCTCTATAACTGTAAACTAGGGACATATGAATCAAAAGAACCATGAATACTGTCATCCTCCCTGTTTTTATGTTTCAATTTCATTTCACTTTGAAATTGCCATGATATGTATATCATTTTCAGATCATTATGTAGCACACTATAACTTCAACATGAAAAAGCCCTATTAGGTGGGGTGCATAGAAGGAAATGAGAGGAGAGCAATTCACTGTAGGCACATTATGTAAAATAGATGTTTTTCACCCATCAACTTTGCCATCCTCCCAATTTTTATATTTCTCTTGCATTTCACCATGAATCTGTCAGAATCTATAGATATCACTGACAGATCAAGATTGTATCACACTTTAATTTGATAGATGAAACTGTCCCATCTGGTGGACTACATAGAAAGAAAGGATAAGAGATAAATTCACTGTAGGCACACAATGTAACAAAGTTATTTCCCAAACATCAATATAGCCATCCTCCCAGTTTTTTTTTTGTTTCACCAGCATTTCACTATGAATCTGGCAGGATATTTGTATCAACAACAGATCATTATGCACCAAAAACTATGCCTTCCAACAGCAACCTCTACCACAAGATATTGTGCTAGATGAAACATGCCCGGTTGCTGGGTTGCATAAAAATTATGATGTAGCCACAACATAAAAAATTTTATTTTTGTAGTTTGAGAAAGGCTTGTGGTAAGATATTTTTCATTCAATACATATGATGCCATTTAGTATATTCATTCTAACTGAAAAATCTCTCATTTCCTCCTATAGGTTGTGTCAGCTGCAAAGAAGTTTAAACTGGCGGAGATAGAACATGACTTTGAGGAGAAATTAGACCGAATGTTTGGTGGGGTTGTTGCTACAGAAAATATGCATGTGTGCCTCGCCAGACAAGATTTGGTCAAACCCCAGAGAATGTGGTTCTTTCTTTATTAAACGATTTAGCAAAATTCCAATATCTGGATCCACTTGAAATTCTGTTCACCAACCATACAAAGCAACCTCATTCTGAAAGAAAGAGAAAGAGTGGAGCTCGTTCTATAAGAATCCAGTTGCATACCTTGTGGAATCTTCTAATGATGCCCCCCACATAATTAAAAAAATTTCCATAGTTGAGATAGTTTGACTTCTTGAAGCAAATCCAGAATTTTCAGGGGAACCTGACCTTTCTACTTTGCTCTTGACCTCCTCAATGATTCGGTCCATAGAGACTTCTTTGAAGCACTTAGTACAGAGCGAAGGGTGGAATACATACAATATTATTATTATCAATGAAACTTATGATTTGGAATTGCTATTATATGTTATTTCGTGTTGGACATTTATATTTGCTACTGAAGTGGTTGTGTCGGACACTTGTAACCCAGTATTTACCAGAGTGATTTTACTGATTACGCATTTTATTATATTGATTATGAATGCATTTATTTGACTGTGCACTGTTTATATCGTCATGGACCCTGAGGTAGCACAACGTAGAAGGAGAAATGCAGCTATAAATTTACTTGTCGATTACTATAACACATACATCGACCGCGCGCCCTGTTATACATCATCTCAAATTGGGGACAAATGGATGAGAGAAATGCTTACAGGACACCCAATGAGATTTAGAAACATCTTCCGTATGTCGCAGGATGTTTTCAATGACCTTTTAGCAGAACTAACAACATCTCATGGACTCCACGGGTCATCTAGGACAACTGACCGTGAGGTGTTAGGCATCACACTATATATATTATCTCATAATGAGTAAATGCGAGGGGAAATGGAACACTTCCAGGACTCGTCAGAGATAATTAGTAGGTATTTTTTAGTAGGTTTGACTGCACTTGTGAGTCTATCACAACACATCATACAACCCATAGATCCAACATTTGCACTAAAGCTAGAGGAGATTTGGAACGATTGTCATTACATGCCATTTTTCAAGGTACAGATTGATTCTTGCATGATACATCCTTTAATATGAAATCAGTAATGAAATGATTGGCATTCTTTGTTTAGGATTGTATCAGCACAATTGATGGAACACACGTTGATGCAAGAATTCCATACAACGAGAAAATTGCATTTATCGGCCATTCTGGAACGCTAAAGCAAAATATCATGACAGTTTGTGATTTCAACATGTGCTTCACTTTTGTAATGTCTGGTTGGGAGGGTAGCACTCACTATAGAAGAAAGTTAAAAAGTACAACGAGGAATCCAGAGTATATATACATTTCATACCCAATATAACTCTAAATATTTATGGTATGCTTAACTAAAGGTTGATCATATTTCAGAAAGTACCATTTGGTGGATGCTGGCTAACCATTGCAGCGAGGGTATCTGAAACCCTACCCTAACACCAGGTATAATATACCAGATTTTGAAAAAGCCAGCAATGTCACAAGAGGCAGAAAGGAGGTTTTAAACAAAAGAAATTCATCCTTGCGAGGCGTCATTGAGAGGACATTTCGAGTTTGAAAAAGGAAATGGGTCATACTTCGAGATATGCGACCTTATCCATTTTTGAAACAGGTGCACATAATGTTAGCCACGATGACGCTCCATAACTATATTAGGCTGTGATCCCCGATAAATATAAGTGCACCAAAAACTTGACTTCACACCGAATATATGTGCTGATGATTTAGATATGAAAATTATGATTTTATATTATGGGATACTACACAAGTATACATATCTTTTATCAAGTAATATATGACTATTGACCTCATTTTTGGTGAGGTCTTTTCTTTCCTCTTAGTGCTTAGGATTTAGCCATATGACTTCTCCTTGACTATCCTAGAGGACTAGAGATGGAACCCAACTTTTATAAATTCAATCTAAATCTTGATTCTCTTTGGAATCCTAGATAGATGGTCATCAACCTCCAAGTCACTTGGAAGGTTAGGACCAATGTGCAGGAAAACAAAGATGAATTCCTATAGGATGTTCAAGCCTTAGGACTACCTTGGGTGGCCTGGTCTTGGTGAGGTCTAGTTTACACACACTGCACTCTCACACCCATCCTAAACCCTAAACCATCCCTACCCAATCTTGACTCCTAGTTCATTAGAGCACTCATGAGGTTAAGTCCAAACCCCTAGCCCTTGGCTAAGAGGGTTAGGAATAATACATATAAGATTTTCAAAATGGTCATTTCTTGGTCCATGACTTAATCTAAGCTTTTCCAAACTACACAACCACAACCAAATACCATTTTTGCGAAAATTCCTGGTTTTGGCATTGGGTCTTCAAACCTACCAAAAATTACCCAAATTTCCCCCACAACCCCAAAACTCTCCAAAATTTCCCAAAAAATTACTGAAAATTCTCAAAAATCCTAAAAACCATTTTGAAACAATTCCCACCTCTTAAATCCACCAAAATACCCCAATACCCTCCAAATAACCTCCAAATACCCCAAATACCCTTTTTGGCCAAAAAATTCCCAAAAAATTCTAGAAAATCCTAAATATTCCCAATTTCATTTTGTCTAACTACACCATAGTTCAATTTTATTAATTTGTCCCAATTTTATCAAAATCCCCAATTTGACCCATTTTTAACCTAAATGGACCCAATGTCAAACCAAACCAACCCATTTGACCTCAATTTTGCCCAATTTCAATCCTAAACTTCAATTCAACATCCCCAATACCAATTTAAACTAAATAATATCCCAAATTGGTTCACATTTGAGTTCAATTCCATTTGAAATCCAAAACCCGCAAATTTGCCTAATTAATCCAAAATTTCCCAAATAGCCTAATGTCAACTTTTTCCTTCCAATTTTCAACCCTTCTAAACAAAATACTTCTCTCATCTCTTGATTGTCACTTTCTAAAACCAAACCTCTGAAACAACAAGTAGCTTGGAGCATAGTGGGCAGCACGGCCATCTTCATCAGAAAACTTGGGTCTACTTCAACAAAACCCTTTCTTATAATTAAATAACCAAGCCATAGGATTTCGAGGTAGTTTGCTTAGCACAACATAAATCCTTAACTTTTTGTTAGGCATTTGTATAATCATGTTATGCAAATTAAGCTCTAACTCATCTTAGGATTCTGAGGTAGTTGTTTGGTACAACATAAACCCTCAAATCTTCGAGGCTATTTGTGTGATTATGTCATACAAGCATAAGTCCTAATTAACTAAAATTAGCAGGATTGAAACATTAAATAAACTCTCAAATTAAAGCTAATCAATAGGATAGTCAGTAAGTCACCGAAGTTCGCTTCAGGTCTGTGACATCCCCTACTTCTCTTCCTTTAGACTCCTGAAATAACTGTTCCAAATTTGAGCCATTCCCTATTAAAATTTCCAAAATTCAATTCTTTGAAAACCATGAACTTTGAATTTATTGAGAGCAAAACCACTGATCATTATTGAGAGTTTTCTTAAATGATTCCCGTCATTTAAGATGCAATTAACTATAGGGGCTTGCCCTTATAGGGAACTTTAAAAATCCAGGTAATAAAAACCCTGCTTATTTTCTTTATATTAAGCAGAGGAACTTGTTGGCTTATAAAATTGGTTCGCAGACCAAACGAATGTCACAAATCTTCTAGTTTACTTAATCAAGCCCCATCATCAAGTAGTGTGTCTATTCCTCAGGATAGATACACGATTTGTGATGCGGTGCTCGTTTATATAAACTATTTGGGATGTGAGATTGGTTTCATTTCATATCTTAAAATTCTAAAACTTAAAATTATTTTCAAAATTAAATGCTACTTTCAAATTATATATATAACTATAAATTAAACACACAACCTAAAAATATGCCGACAAATTTCTAGCGACTCCGCTGGGGACTAGTTCCTCTCTCCATTTTGATCAAATGGTTTTTCTTTCATAAATTGATAGTGAATCCATGCCCCTTATGGATCAAACTGTCATTCTTTCCGTTAACATACCACGTCCATTTCTATTTTGAATGGGTATAGTCAAATCTCTTGGATTCTGGAGCCACTGTTTAGATACCCCTAAACATAGAGGTTCTGAAATCATTCTATCTCTTAGAGGTGGGGTGCCCCCCAATAGGTGTTAGCTTAGGAGCAGTCCCTCGGGTTGAGAAGTCTTGTGAGACTTTCTCTTCCTTTCCGTTTTCTGGATTGGATCCCTTACCTTTCCTATAACCTTTCCCCTTCTAATTGTTTCGTTCCTAATGAACAAACCTTCTAATAAATAAACTCTTTAATAAACGAACCTTCTCCTAAACCGCAAATACACGAATAAAACAAGAATTTGAAATACCTTATAAAGAAAACTAAGAGAAAGATAAATGAAAATGTGTTCGGACTATTTTTTAAGGAATCCTTTATCATCCTGAAAGTTTTGTGATGAAAGGAAGCATAATTTGGAACTGACTTTCAGAATCTACTCTGCAGAAGATGTCTGTACCAAAGCTGATTTTCTCCTTCAACAACGGGATGGATTTAGCTGTCAACAAGAACGAGCTTCCTGACAATGCGATCATTTGCTTCGAACAAGGATTTGAAAATACAGACATTAAGTTTGCAGATGTTACTCTCTTCGTGCTGATGTATAAAGTACCGAAAACTGTGGAACCCATAATTGAGTTCAACCAGAAGTCGGCTCAAGAGTTTCCTCCCCAGCAAAGGATCCCAGTTGAAAGAAGCACCGCTGTTCATAGGAGGTTAGCTGCTACCCCCTGGAAGGTCATCTCTACCCCCACCGATCTAGTCATCACTGGACCTACCCTGATTCCCGCCAAAATGAAAGAGAAGGAAGTCCAAGTCAGTAACGAGCCTATTACTGTGGAGGGTTCAGATTTTGCTGCAATACCGTCTGTCTTCGAGATAGGATCCAGTTCGAGATTTGCACCCTTAACCCGGACGCAAAGAAGGAATAAGAACATAAAGATCGCCAAGATCAGAAAGGCCAAAGCCGCTGAAGTCGTATTTCTTGAAAAGATTCCTGAAGAAGAAGAAGAACTGCCTGAGATCTCACCGCTGTTGGAGGAGAGTAGGTTCCATCCTCTCTCTGCTGCATTTCATGAGGAAGATGCTTGAAGGATCGCTGCTGTGTTGCCCTTACCTGCATACTACAGTGACTATAAAAGGAAGAAGATCAAGACTACGCCGCTTACCCGGTTGCGAGCAGTAGTGGAGAAGTTAGCCATAAAGGAGGGTTGCCCCGTGTCAGAGATTCTGAGAAGAATGGGACGAGTACCAGCTAGATCTCACCTCGGACCGAAGGTAGACATTGTCATTGCCATAGAAAGGCCAAAGAAGAAAGTGCAAGCTAACAAGAGGAGTTCGCCTGTTGTTGTATCAGGTCACCATATTAGGGAGCACACCACCTACAAACGCACAGCCGACAGACCATCTAGTCCTAGGCCACCTACTGCAAGAAGGATGGTGTGGCAACCTATTATTGCTGAACCGATACCAATAGAATGCTCTAGGAAGAGAAGTCTCGTCAGAGAGCCCGAATCTGAGGAAAGTGCTGCAGCTCCGAAAGAAACTCCTGAAGATGAGGTTCAACAGGCGTCACCTGATAATTGCGAGACCGTTTAGAAAAGACCACTAGAGGCTTCCATAAGGAAGCTAAGAACTGACATCCAACGGTTGGGAAGAGAAAGAAAAGAAGGACTGAGGAATGAAGAGGATTCGTCAGAGTTCATGGATGAAGAGTTTACCAAGATCAACATGGTTGAGACTTGAGCATCGTGAGCTCTACAGGGAGCTCCGTCAACTTCAGAAGGAGACAATCCAGAGGCACTGAAACTACATCTGTGGGAAAATGATGACACGATCTACCGAATGGAGAAGAAGATGGAGGAGATGGCAGCCGCCCTTGCCACACTCCAGAGTCAGCCTCAGTCATAGAAGGAAACACCTCTAGAGATCATTCACATTGCAGATGAAGGAAAAGAAATTACATCATTCAACGGAGTTGAACAGCCAAAGAAGGATGTAGCCCATAGCATGATTCCTAAAAAAGATATTAAGAATATGGTGGAACAACAGGTGCGAGAAGCCTTAGCCCAGTCTAAGAGTGGAGCATCTATTAAGACGGGTAGACCTTACCCTGAAAAGTTTGATGCAGTCTAACACCCGAAGGGCTTCGTACCACCTCTATTTAAGACTTTCGACGGTATGGGGAACCCCCGGAAGCATGTCGCACATTTCCGTGCTAGTTGCAGCAATGTTGGTGGGAGGGACGCTTTGCTTTTTCATCAGTTCGTCAGTAGCTTATCAGTGATTGCCTTCGATTGGTACACAGAATTGCCGAACGGTTCAGTCAAGACCTTTTCAGAATTGGAGAACCTTTTCGTTAAGCAGTTTGCTGGGGCTCGACATCACATCACCATCGGTGATCTAGTGGAGGAGCAACGGAGATCGAACGGAACTTTGGTGGATTATATACTTCGATGGAGAAACTTAAGTATGAAGTGTGAACCACAGCTTCAAGAACAGCATGCGGTCGGTATCTTGCTTAAGAGTATCCATGGCCCGATAGCATTTCTCCTTAAAGGATTCACAATTATGACTTTCGAGAAGTTTCTTAGCAAGGCCAGAAGATTGCAGGAGGAGGCAAAATAGCTGAATTTTGTCGACAAGACTGATAAGCAGAAGCCAATGAAAGAATTCGATAAGAAGTCAGGAATCATCGCGGCAGTGGATAAAGGTAACCAGCCAATGCAGATACAGCCAGAGCAGCCTCCACCAAGTTACCAACCAGCGCAACAGATTTATCAATAACCTCAGCAGAACTATCAGCAGCCTCGACCAAGCTATCAGTCACGGCAGCATGATCAAACGTCGCCTCGCTCATCACATGGCTTGAAGGAGCTTTTGAATAAGAAATACCCCTTCAAGACTGAGGAAGTGGCCAAGATGTTTCACAGTTTGATTAAGATGCTCGACTTTCAGCTACGGAAGCCCAGAAGGCCAGAGGAAGTAAATAAGATGGATCATCCAAATTACTGCCCCTACCATGGGATGCTGGGACACAAGATAAAAGACTTTTCACCTTCAAGAATTGGCTTGAGGATAATCTTCGGAAGAGGAACATAACGATCTTGAAGGAATACATGAAGGAGCTCCAAAACGGATGTTCCGTCAATGTTATTTCAATGGATCCTAATTTTTTGATAGACCCTTACACGACTAGCGATGGATGGAGTACTATTTGGACAAAGGATTCCAAGAAAATTTTGGATCACATCTAGACCGCTTCGGTGTGCTCTTCAACTCAGAGTTCAAAACCCGCTAAGGCGGCACTATCGATTGCGATTGAAGAACTGCCTCAGAAGGAGGAGAAGATCGTGGAAGAAGAGAAGACTGAGGCTCCGAAGGGTAGACTAGGGGTAGCTTTTCCTTGGATGGCTGTTTCTAATTCAAGGGAGAAATCCTTCGGACCTCTAACTCTGTATGATTATTTGCTCACCCCGGTGGGATCTTATAATGATAAGAGTTTTGGTGTTGGCTACGTTTTGACTTTTTCTAACGATTACGTAACTAACAACAACCAACCTAATCTGGATCTCGATTTCGATACGAATAACAATTCTCAAATCATACAAAACCTCGACGACCGCGATGAAGGAGAAGAAATTCACCAGAGTAGCTACGAAAGCTCAAGAAGTGACGAGTCCATTTGTGAATTCCGAGGAGCTCCGATCATGATAAAATTAGAGCTGTCAGATTCTGAAACAACTTCAGAAGAGTCAGTCATTCTGATTCAAAAGATACACCAGCAGATCCATCACCAGATTCAGAAGAAATAATAGAAGTCAATCTAGGAAGCGAAAAAGTTCTACCCTCGAGAGTGGGTCAAAAAGATAAAGGAAACCAGGTGGTTTCTCAGGAAGAGCCAACCCCAGCGGAAGAATTGCCCATTCGGGAAGAGGCTGAAGAACCTGGTAACAAAGTGAATTATAGCGTGCTAGCCTATCTTAGGAAGGTTCCGACTAAACTAAGCATTGATGGCGATGAAATATATATGGATCACATGTCGTTGCCATCAATTCCTGTATCATGTTAATGTCAAGGAGTCGCCAAGTCTCTTTCTTTATCCATCGCCCAAACTCTTATCCTTCCTAGACTTATTGTCAGAAGTCTTTGGAGAATTTGAAGAAAGATTAATCATGATAGAGATTGAGAGAAAAAGAGATCAAATGATAATCTCATAGAACAAGTCTTCAGATTGTGTAATTACTGAAGTTTTTTTATATGAGGAAATCATATGAAGATCTTGGGTAACCAGAGAGGTTTTATAGGTAAAATACCTATCTTGAGTTCTTTAATCTCATATAGGAGCAAGCTCCTTTAGTTAATTACATCCTGAGTAATTAAGACTGCCTAGGAAAACTCCCGATTAAGGTTAACATTTATCCTCAAAAAATTGTAACAGTTGTTGTGGCAGTGCGTTTCTGAAGAATCAATACTCTCAGAAAGTTTTATTTATGTTGGGTGTATGTCGTTGCTTTGTTGTGTTTTGTTTTGTTGTTGTAATGTCATTTTGTCATTTTGTATGTCATGTCATATGTCATGTCGGAATGTCGTAGTTCGTATGTCATGTTGTTTTTTGTCATGTCGTAATGTCATTTTTATTGTTGGAATATTATTTTGTCATATTGCATTTTGTTACGTCATGATGTCGTGGTGTCGTTTTGTCAAGCTATTATATTGTCATGATGATATTATCTTGTCGTGTCGTTTGATTTTATGTTTGTTTTTTTGTTTTAATCTCATCATTATTTTGTGTTCACTAAGGTCATTTTGTCGTCGTTATGTTTTATTGTCGTTTTGTTTGATATATCATTGTTTTGTCTGTCTGTTGTTATTTTGATTTGTCATTTGTTTTGGAAGTGTCGGTTTTATGTTAGATATCATGTCGATGTCAATGTCAATAATTTTGTCGTGTCATGTCAAGTGTGTTTTTGTTTGTTTTGGTTTAGTATCATGTCATGTCATGTGCTATGTCGGGATGTCATAGTTTGTATGTTGTGTCGTTGTTGACCTCATTTTTGATGAGGTCTTCTCTTCTTCTCTCTAGTACTTAGGATCTAGCCTTAGGCTTTTCCTTTGACCATCTTAGAGGACTAGAATTGGGACCCACCTTCTAGAAATTCAAACCACTTCTTAACTCCCCGCAAACTCCACAAACTTGACCGTAGACCCCTAATCACCTGGAGGGTTGAAATCAAATGCGGAAGTTTGAAGGATGAGTTCCTATAGGACTCTTTGGGCCTTAGGATCGCCCCGGTGGCCTCGGTCCAGTGAAGGGGCTGACTTACACACACACTACACTTATACACTACACCTACACACTACACTTCCACATACATCCTAAAAACACACCCATACCTAACTTGATCTCCTGACTCATGAAGGTGATCCACATGGATGGTCCATAACCCCTAAGCCCTTGGCTAAGAGGGTTAGGAACAACATAGTGGATGCCTCAAATGAGTCCCCTCATGGCTCATGTGGGCTTGATGTGGCTTCATGGCTCAACCAAAATGACTTCTTTCCACTTACATCCACCCAATCTTCAATTTTCCAAATTTTCAATTTTTGACCCCCAGGGCCCTACACCCGCTTAGCCTACCCAAAACCCCCGAAATTACCCAAATTTCTCAAAAATTTCCAAGTTACCCAAAATTCTCCAAAATCATTCCCAAACATTTCCACATCACTTAAATTGATCATCCATACCCAAAAATACCAAAAATTCCAAGAAAACCTCCCAATACCCTCCAAATACCCAAAATACCCCTCTTGGCCAAAAAATCCAAAAATTCAGAAAATTCCCAGAAAATTCCAGAAAATCCGAAATATTCCCAATTTCATTTTGTCCAACTACACCATGGGCCAATTTTGTCAATTTACCCTACTTTTGTTAAAACCCCCAATTTGACCCATTTTAACCCAAAGTGAACCCAATGTCAAACCAAACCTACCCAATTGACCCCAATTTTGGTCCAATTTAGTTCTAAACTTCAATTCAACATCCCCAACACCAATCTAGACCAAATCCAAGTCCAATTTGATTGACATTTGGATCCAATTTCACTTTTGGCCTTAAAGCCCAATTTGGACTCATGACCCAAACCTAACCCAAATAAGCCCAAACCCCAAAATCAAAGCCCAACCAAAGTCAAAACCTCTTTGAAACACTACCATAAACATTTCTCAACATTGATTTTACATCAATTTCAACCCTAGCCCAATATTAGCCCAACTTGGCCCACTTGGACCCATATAGGCCCACTTACCAAATAAACCCAAATTCAAACCAATTCAACTCCAAATCACACCAAATTGACTCCAAGCCCTTCATGGGACATCCCTAAACCAATTATGACATTTATTTGACAAAATTATACACAAAATTTTTATCCAAATGCCCATCCTAAAATCAAAAGCCCATTTCCCTTAAACTTTCCTAAAAGCCCACTTCACCACATCCAAAGGCCCAAAATCTACCCTAAAGCCCACATGACATCTCCATTTGTCATCCACTTAATTAAATCCATTACCTAAGTCCTAAATTCACCATCAAATTATTCCAAATCAAGTTTCATACAAATTTCCATCAAATTACCAAAAATTCTTAAAACCCATTTTCATGAAATTGACCAAACCTTTTCCCAAGCCAAAGGTGAGCCATGCAAGCCATGGACAAGCCACATGAAGCCATGGAAGGCTTCGACATGTGATCAAGCCATTAATGGCAAAAGGAGGGGCCCCTTTCCTAATCCTCCTTAACTCCTTTTTTACCTTAAGCATGTCACACACTAAACCATGCTTAGCCACCTCATCATGGATGGAGACCACACCACTCTCCCTTGGCCGACCCAACTGATCCTCTCAGCCCAAAATCAGGCCATGGGGAGGTGCACCCAACCCAAACCAATGGGTTGACCAAATTAAGGCCAAAATGACCCCCTCCCCATTCCATTTTAATTCAAACACTTTACACATGTCCAAGCCTAATTGACTTCACCATTGCCAAGCCCTGACCTCCCTGGTCAAGATGGTGACCCATGCTCGCGGCCACCCGCCCGGATCGCCGGAAAACACCACACCCGAGAGCATCATGTGAGCCCAAGCTTGGAATTCTCACTCGCCGAGTCGCCCCATGCCCAATGGCCACCATGGTCGTTCTTCTCCTCACCGGAGCAAGCTGATCCCATGCCTCAACTCCCCCGGAGGCCCTCCACCCTCTCCTATTTAAACTCCACCCCTCTCGGCCATGAGAGGAGCCGAGCACAAACCTTGCCGAAACTCGCCAAAATTGTTCCGCACCCTTCTCCACCCTTAGAGCAGTTGATCCCCGATGTCAATTTGCCCTAATCCCCACCGATAAAATCCAATTTCCCAACCGAAATTCCACCCAAAACCAGGACACTTCTCCACAGTGAGCCAATTCCCAAATCGATTGGTTCTACACCTTCACCGTACTCGAGGGAAGGTGTCCACCAACAAAAGCCCCATCTCCAGGCCACCCGAGTTGCTCCGACCTCCAAGCTTGTGTGATCGGCTTGGTCGAAATCACATACGTACAATTCACTGCACCGGAGACTTCATCCGGAGCTTGCGGATCCAATCGAAGGTGCAACAACTCTCGGATTGAAGCCACACTTCTCCGAGCAAAGGTATGAGCTAATTCTTTATCCCGAGCTTCGGAGATTCTCCATTTCAAATGCCTTAATTTCAATGCATGTTAACCGTATAGATGTGTTCGTCTCTTCAAGACGAATCCATAGAGCATAAGAACATGAAAATCCATCGAGTATCGAGTGAGATCTTAGGGATTTAGTGTGGACGGCTCTCGGGTGAGGACGCTCGGGGACGATGAACGGATGCCGTCCATTCAATACACGCGCGGACGAATGGCTCAGATGGCGTCGGACCAGGAGACGGTACGAGAACCGCGGGGCCCGGCCGCCGACTCGGTGGCGGCGTCGAATGGGAGCGCGACGCGTGTGCGTTCGGAGCCGCCGAGGCTGACGCGGCGCCGCGTGGATAAATAGAAAATTAGGGTATTTTTTCTATTTATTTAATTCCCAAAACTTCAAAAATTCATATCTCCGTGTAGAAAAATCGGAAAAATAAAATAAAAATACCCTCTTGCTCAGAGTGAACGTAGGAGAATAATGTGGAAAAGAAATCATTTAATTTCATCAAGTATTTTATTTTTTATAATTTATTTACTCTCTCGCATTATTTTAATTCTCCATGCATATATACAATTCACCATGGCATGAGACCATAGGGCTTTCGAAGCCTCCGAATTTGGGAACACTCCGAATTTTCCAAAGTCGAGGCCATCCCTATGAAAAGTTATTGATTTTTCAAATTCAGTTATCGTTTTGAGTATTTTAATTCCAATAAATAGCATGTTGTGAAATAAATTCTAGGAAAATTTGGTGATGTTCCTTATGACCAGAGAACCCTAGGAAAAATAGGTTTTGACTTAGTTCATTTAAAACAACCCTAATTGGCTTAAACACCAAAAATAGGTCTTTATTTAATTAGAGTTAACCAGGAATCAAATTGACTTGAAATCAATTCTCCATCGAGCTCTAGGATCGGAGGAATCCACCATAAAAGTTTCGAGGTCAATTGGACTCGGTTAGCCCTACTAATCGGGTCGATTAAGCCACTTAGCCACTTTAAACTTTAAAAATTCATAACTTTTAAAATACCTTTCAAAAATTCATTAAATTGGTTTTGGGGCCTCTCGATATCAGGGAACCTAAGAAAATTAAAATTTTAATTTTCTAAAAAAGTTGATTTTAATAATATTTTAATATTTTTAATAATTAAAAAATAATAAAAATCACAAAAATAATAAAATTCACCAAAATGTCACATTTTGAATTTTAATCACATAGGAACAAATCCCACATTTTTCTTAGGTCTATTTAGTGAGATATTAAATTTTAAAGCTTTAAGGTAATTTTAAAATTTAAAAAAAAATATATTTTCTAGCTTTTTCACTAAAATAATTATAATAAATTATAGAAAAATCAGAAAATTGCAAAATTTGCTTCTCTGATTTCCTTGATATCAGAGAGATTTTTGAAAAATAAAAAATTCATTTCTCAACATTTATTTTATTTTTAAATTAATTAACACTCCAAAACTTAAAATAATTATAATAAAAATAATATAATTCAAAAAATCACCAAAATTGGTCCAAGTGATCCTCTGGTCATTAGGAATGTCCCCTAATTTTCTTAAGGACAGAAACTTTCCCTTGGTCATGTTATTAAATTTTCCTTGAAAATCTCTATTTTCTACCAAAAATAATTATATAAATAAATTAAATACAGAAAAATCACATTTTCTCCTCTCATGTCTTTATTGACATATGGGTGAAGTCACATAAAAATTTCAAGTTCATGGGAGTTCAATTTAGTGAGTTATGAAATTATTAAGCTTAAAGGGTAAAGTGGTAATTAAAATTTTAATCCTTAATTAAAACTTTAGGTTTAATAAAAAATTAACAAGTAAAATATTTGATCCTAATCTGATTTGGATGATTGAAATTCAAATAATTAAAGGGTAGAAACCCATTCAACAATTTTAAAATGATTAAACTTTAATTAAATAATTGATTAAATTTGGAAGAATAATAAAATTGAAATTATTAAAATAGGGATATTATTAGGAAGAGATTTATTCTTTAATTTAAAATCCCTAAATTAATTATCTCATTAATATTCAATTCTTAATTAAAATGATAACCCAAATTTAAAATATTAAAAGACTTAATCATTAAACTAAATTTAAAATTATTAAACTCTTTTAAAAAATTTTCAATTAAAATTAAATAAAATTAAATTAAAATTAAATTAAATTAAATTATATTAAATTAAGATTAAAAAAATTAATTAAATTAAATTAAATCAAATTAAATTAAATTAAACAAATTAAATTAAAGTAAATTAAATTAAACAAATTAAATTAAATTAAATTAAATTAAATCAAATTAAATTAAATTAATCAAATTAAATTAAATTAAACAAATTAAATTAAATTAAATCAAATTAAATAAAATTAAATTAAATTAAACAAATTAAATTAAATTAAATTAAATTAAATTAAGATTAAAAATCAAATTAAATTAAATTAAACAAAATAAATTAAATTAAATTAAAATTAAATTAAATTAAATGAATTAAATTAAATTAAATTAAATAAATAAAACCAAATTAAATCAAATTAAATTAAATCAAATTAAATTAAATTAAATAATTAAATTAAATTAAATTAAATAAATTTAAAATTAAATTAAATTAAATTAAATCAAATTAAATTAAAAATAAATCAAATTAATTTAATGTAACATCAAATCAAACTAAATTAAGTTAAATTGAATTAAAATTAAATTAAATTAAATTAAGTTGAATTAAATACAACATCACTAAAGACATAAAGAATTCAAAAGAAATCTAAAATAACTTGAACACTATTCCAAATTTAAACCCATTAACTTAAATTAAATCATTTGAACACCAATTTGCCCTCAAGAGCTTTGGTTATCATAACTCCTAAACAGAATATCAAATGAAATGTTACTTTACCTATAGGATATTCAAATGTCCTGGTTCACTGAGCAAGTTAACAAAACTTGAATCCCTGGACGGTTAATTCATTTGTATAATTAAACCCATTTGGACTTAAAACAATCATAGAAGTATTGAAAAGATGTTTAAGATTCTTCTTAAACACTTCCTCGATATGATAGGATGTCCATAAGAACAATTGAACTTAATTATTCTTTGATGAAGAAAATCGTCCTCAAACCAAAAACACAAAGAACCTAGACGTCATAGGAGATGACTAGCTATAGGATTAGGAATTTGGTAGAAAACCATAACCTTTCCCTTAGCTTTACCTAGGAACTTGCTTAAATATTCGATCGTGTTTTAAGTGTAGCTTGGGATGACGGGAAGACCCTCCAGTACGCTTTTATTTTATTGCAATTTACTTTCCTGCAATTTACTTTCTTGCAATTTACTTTATTGCAAATGCACATTACTTTTCTTGCATGATAAAACAACTGTTGCATGAAAACTCACACCTTTAGGATAGCCCCTAAAACAGAAACCAAAACTAAGTTAAAAGTCATTGCAAGATAAAATTCACCGCCACAACATTTCAAAATATAAAACAACTCAAAATTTAATCACAAACAGTAACACAAAACTACAATTACAATTAAATTAAAACGTCCTCGTTGGATGATCGGGAATACCTCGGATGATGTAACCTACGTGTTGCTAATCGGGATTTCCCACTGTCTAAATGAAAGTGTGGAACTCATTCAGTCGAGTTTAGCAAATTCATCTGGACTAAGTGAATCCGATAAAAATAATGATGCCGGAAGGATGGAACCGTGGAATCTTAACCGGTGTCGTTATAATCAACTTTAAGATTTGTTTTAATTAAAACACAAAAACACTTGGAAATTAAAACTCCTCTAAACCAAAACACTTTTCTCATCCCCTGATTTATGAATTTCTAAAACTAAACCTCTCGCAACAACAAGGAGCTCGGAGCATGGTGGGCAAGCACGACCATCGTCATCGCGAAAACCCGAGTCTACTTCAAGCAAAACTTTCTTAGAATTAAAATAACCAAGCCATAGGACTTCGAGGTAGTTTCGCTCTAGTGCAACATAAACCCTCAACCTTTGTTAGGCATTTGCATGATCGAGTCATGTAAATTAAGCCCTAACCAAGCTTTTAGGATTCCGAGGTAGTTGTCCGATACGACATAAACCCTCACATCTTCAAGGCTATTTGTGTGATTTTATCATACAAATATAAGTCCTAATTAATTAAAATTGACAAAATCAAAACATTTAGATAAATATTAGGACTTTCTTAAATCCAAGCCAAACGATAGGATAGTCGGGAAATCACCAAAGTTCACTTCGAATCTGTGATTTTTCCTACTTTTCTTCCTTTGGATTCACAAAACAAAATGTTCCAAACTTGATCCATTCCCTATTGAAATCCCAAACTTCAATCCTTTTAAAACTTAAACTTTGAAATCCTTGAGAGCAGAATTATTGATTATTATCGAGAGTTTTCTTAGGTGATTCCCGTCACTTAAGATGTAATTAACTATGGGGGCTTGCCCTTATAGGGAATTTTGAAGAACCTGTGTAATATAAACCTTGTTTAATGTTTTCATATTAAGCGGGGAATTTTGTCGGCTTATAAAATTGGTTCGCGGACCAAACGGATGTCACAAATCTTCTAGTTTATTTAATCGAGCCCCACCGTCAAGCAGTGTGTCTATCCTTAGGGATAGATACACGGTTTGTGGTGCAGTGCTCGTTTATATAAACTATTTGGGATGTGAGGTCGGTTTAATCTCATATCTTAAAAATCTTCAAATTTAAAATTATTTTCAAAATCGAACACTACTTTTCAAATTTATTTATTTAATTAAATTAAAAATTCCCTGACAGCTTCTGTTAGGCGACCCCCCTTTTCAAAATAAAACACAACCTAAAAAAATAATGCCGACAGATTTCTGGCGACTCCGCTGGGGACAATTCCTCTCTCCATTATAATCAGATAATTTTGCTTTCAAAAATCGGTAGTGCATCCATGTCCTTAGTGGATCAAACTACCCTTCTTTCCGTTGGAATACTATGTTCATTTCTATCTTGAATGAGTATAGCCAACATTCTCTCGTATTTAGGAGCCACCGTTTAGACACCCCTAAACAGAGAGGTTCCGAGATCCTTTTACCTCATTTTTGAGGTGGGGTGGACCCCCAATAGGTGTTAGTTTAGGAATGATCCTTCGAGTCAAGAAGTCTTGCTTAAGACTCTCTTTTCCTTTCCAACTCCGAATCAGATTCCTTACCTTTTCTACACTTTTGAACATTCCGTTCTAAATAAACAAACCCTCTAATAAGTGATTATTTTAACAAATGATTCTTTCTTATAAATACATGAACAAGAATGAGTTCATACTCTTTTCAATTCCTTTCTTTTCGTCCTAAAGAAAAGAAGCATAACTTGGGACTGACAACCAGAATCTACCATGCAAAAATGGAAGCCACGAAACTGATTTTCTCCTTCACCAACAGACTGGACTTCGCTGTCTATAAGGATGAGCTGCCCGACAATGGGATCATCCGATTTGGATAGGGATTTGAAAACACGAACGTCAAGGTCACCGACGTCTCCCTCTTTGCACTGACAAACAAGGTATCTGAAGCTGAGGAACCACTGCTTGAGTTCAACCTTAGGTCGACCCAAGAGTTTCCTCCCCTGCAAAGGGTCCCGACTAGGAGGAGTAACGCCGTCCGCAGGAGGACCGTTCTTACTACCCCCACCGGTCTAGTTGTTTCCGCACCTACCCCGACTTCTCGCCAAATCAAAGGGGAAAGAAATCCGTAACTATAGTAAACCCGTTACCGTGGAGGGTACGGATCTTCCCGTAAGACCTTCCGTTTTCGAAATCGGGTCCAGCTTCAAAGATTCATCACCGACAAAGACCCAAAGAAGAAACGGAAGTAGAAGGATCGCCGCAGAAGCCGTAGCCGCTGAAATTGCTTTCTTGGAGGAAATTCCAGTAGTCGCCGTAATATACACCGCTACTAGAATATACACCGCTGCCTGACTACATACCACTTTTGGGAGGAAGCAGGTTCCATCCCCTCTCCGCCGCAGAGGATGAGGAGAATGTTTGCAAGATTGCTTCCACATTACCTCAGCCCGCATACTACAACGATAGCCGCAAGAAAAGAACTAGAACTACGCCGTTTGCTCGACCGCAAACTTTGGCAGAGAAGTTAGCAAGGAAGGAAAACCGCCCCGTATCGGAAATTCTACGAAGGATAGGGCGGGTGCCTGGCCAAATCCCGTCTTGGGCCCCGAGTAGAGCCCGCCGTCATGACGAAAAGCCAAGCAAGAGAATAAAGGCTAGCCCGCCCGTCGTAGTCTCGGGATTACAGATTAGGGAGGATACCACCTTCCAACGATTTGGCCGACAGACCATCTGGTCCTAGACCTTCTGCTGCTAGAAGGATGGTATTGCGTCCCACTACTGGGCAGTTGAGATTGAAAGAGCAGCCCAAGAAAGAAAGTCTCGCCAGGAGGCTGGAATCTGAAGAAAGCGCTACTGCGATAAAGGGGACTCGTGAAAAGGGGACCCGGCAACTATCGCATGACAACCGCAAAGACACACAGAAAGCTCCGCTAGAAGATGCCATGGAAAAGTTGAGAACCGACATCCGACGGTTGGCAAAAGAAAGAGAAGAAAAGTTCGGAGATGAGATCGATTCATCGGAGTTCATGGACGACGAATATGCGAAATCAATATGGTCGAGACACGAGCTTCATCAGCTTCACAAGGTGCTCCCGCAACCGCAGAAGTGAGGAGCCGGAACCGATGAGAAGACGGCTTCAGGAAAAGACGACACGATCGCTCAAATGGCGAAGAGGATGGAAGAGATGGCCGTAGCTCCGGCCACTCTCCGCAGTCAAGTACAACCACATAGAGAGACACCCCCGAAGTCATTCACATTGTAGACGGAGGAAAGGAGATTACATCCGTCACATGAGGATGACCAGTCGAAAAGGATACAACACAAAGTATGATCCCCGAAAAGGATATCAAGAATTTAGTAGAACAACGAGTGCGAGAAGCCTTAGCACAATCGAAGAACGGGACATCCATTCGGACGGCAGACCTTACCCGTAAGAATTCGACGCCGTCCAATACCCGAAAGGCTTCATACCACCTCCGTTTAAGACCTTCGACGGAACCGGAACCCCCGACAAGCATGTTGCACACTTTCGTGCCAGTTGTTGCTATGCCGGCGGGAGCGATGCGTTACTCTTCCGATAGTTCGTCAGCAGTCTGTCAGGAATCGCTTTCGACTGGTACGCAGAATTACCAAACAGTTCAGTGAAGACATTCTCAGAGCTAGAGAGCCTCTTCATCAAGCAATTTGCCGGAGCTCAGCACCACATCACTATAGGTGATTTAGTGGTAGAGAAACAAAGGCCGAATGAAACTTTGGTGGATTACATACTTCGATGGAGAAACTTAAGTATGAAGTGTGAACCACAACTGCAAGAACAACATGCGACGGCATCTCGCTTAAAAGCATTCACGGCCCGATAAGCACTTCTCCTCAAAGGATTCACTATTAAGACTTTCGAGAAGTTGTTAAGCAAGGCCGGAAGCTTGCAAGAAGAGGCGAAGCGACTAAGTGTTGCCGACAAGATGGACAAGCGTGAGCTGGTGAAGACCTTCAAAAAGAAATCCGGATCATTGCGACAGTTGATAAAGGCAAACAACCAATGCAAATACCACTGTAACGGCCGCAAAGAACCGCAACAGAACTACCAAGCAACCCCGGTCCAGCTATCGGTCGTCTCCGCAAGTATGAACGACCGCCTCGTCCGCAACGTACATCGAGGGAGCTTCGAGCGAGAGAATATCCATTCAAAAATGAAGCAAGATCGAAAATGTTCCGTAGCCTAATGAAGACTCCGCATTTCCAGTCGCCTGAACCTAAAAGACCGGAGGAAGTCAACAAGAGCGGTGATCCCAACTTTTGCCCCTACCACCGGATGCTTGGGCACAAGATAGAAGATTGCATTACCTTTAAAAGTTGGCTCAACGACAACCTTCTGAAAGGAAATATAACAATCCCGAAGGAGTACATGAAGGAACCCCGAGAAGGAGGTTCCGTCAATGTTATCTCAACCGATCCCGTCATTCCGATAGATCCCTATGCAACCGACGATGGATGGACTACCGCTCGGACGAGGTCTTCGAAGAAGATTTTAGATAGCATCCGAACCGCTTCGGTGCGAGCCTTAATTCGTAGTTCGAGACCCGTTAAGCCGGCACTATCACTTGCGATGGAAGAACCACCTCGACAGGAGACGATTGAAGAAAAGAAGAAAATTGACGAAGAAGAGGGGACCGAGACTCCTAAGGCTAGACTAGGGGCCGCTTATCCTAGGATAGTTGTTTCCGATTCTAGGGAGAAATCCCTCGAACCTCTCGATTTTGTATGATTATCTCGCTCACTTCGGTGGGATCATATAATGATAAGGGTGATGGCGTTGGCTACGTTTTGATCGTTTCTAACGATTACGTAACTAGCGACAATCCGGACATCGACTTCGATGCCAACAACAATTCTCAAATCATACACGATCTCGACAATCAAAATAATGAAGAAGACATCCATCAAGGAGGCTACGAGAGTTCAACAAGCAACGGATCTATCTCGCGAGTTTCGAGGAGCTCCGAGCTACGATAGAGTTAGAGCCTTCAGATTTTGAAGATAATCCGGAAGAGCCCGTCATTCCGATTCGGAGGAGACACCGACAAGTTCAACACAAGATTCGAAGAAATTACGAAGTCAACTCGAGAAGTGGAAAAGTTCTACCTCCAAGAATGGGTCCAAAAGACAAAGGAAAGCGTGTGGTTGTTCAAGAAGAACCAACCCCGCAGAAGAAATACCCATTCGAGAAGAAGCCGAGACGCATGAGAACAAAGTGGACTACAACGTGCTAGCCCATCTTAGGAAACTACCGGCCAAACCGAGCATTTACGATGCTCTCATCTTATCAAAGGAGATGAGAGAAGCTCGATCAAGGCCTTACTTGATCCAAAAATTTCGCTTAGCTCAAATGGTCGGAGATTCCTTAGATGAGGTTTGTTCGTTAAAGGAACAGCCGAGGCGTAACCTTCACGGACGCGTGACCTACTACTTGGGACAGCAGATCACAACCGACCGTTGTACATTTCGGTTACAATCGGGAAGTTTACGCTCTCTGTAGTATTGGTGGATCCAGGAGCATCAATCAATATAATGAGTCTTCGAACGCTAGCATACTTGGAAATTGATGCTCGTGAGCTCGAGCGTACAAAATGTTATTAAGAGGATTCAACCGTAAAGGAGAAAGAGCCCTCGGGTCAATAATGCTATCGATGAAGACCGGTGACTTAGCAAAGACAACCGCAAAATTCCACATAATTGATTCGTAGACATCGTTCAACGCTCTACTCGGGCCGACCATGGATACATGAAAACGGGATGGTACCATCATCTCGCACCAGAGGCATCAAATACTACGATGGAGGGGAACAGTGCATCAAAGGCGATTTACAACCATTCTCCGTACATGAGATTGGAATCCATGAAGACGCAGCTTATTATGCACCGCCAAAGAAAACGATCTTCTCCAGAGATACCGTAACAACTGAAGCAAAAAAAGTTCGGGACAACGAAGAACTTGAAATTCTAGTCCAACAGTCACTCACCACTCCCTTCCGGCGAGATGGTGAAGGCATCTCCACAACTCGCATCCGAGGTCGAGGCCGGGGACGAGGCCGTGGTAGAGACGCTAGGACAGTTGGACGAGGAAACCAACCATCAATGTTGATTGGGAAGATAGTTCCAAGAAGAAAAAGAAATCAAACAAGAAGCAGCGGCAATAAGTTGGAAGAAGCCGCAATTTAAGATCTCCCTCGAAGATGAAAAGAACGAAGAATACAAATCAATGTACGAGAAGATTAACCACTATGTACATACTATGACCCTGACCCCGATCCATTCTAGTAAGATCGAGGGTATGGTGGTCAAAGAAGTACATAACGACGGTGCAAGGCCAATCAAATTCTACCGTGGTGCTTCTACCTCCAAAACTGAAAATAATGTACAATTCGAAGATGTCACTTCATCAGAATTAATGGAATTACCTTTTGAGTGGTACTCTCCCTGTGTTCAAAATTTAATTCAACGTGGTTTCTTACCTCGACAATGGACAAAAGGCCAATCACAACATTTTGGAAAATTATGGAATAACTCCGGTCGTCCACCCAATTCAAAGTATGGACTCGGATTCGGCACGATAGAGGTCAGCTGACGATACCGAATTTTGCTTGGTTGTCACTTGCAAGTCCAATGAAAACTGCATGGAAACTACAAACGAACTCGAAGATTTACAAATTGGAGATGCTCCACCAGAATTCGAAGAAGAAATTAAATCCACAATAGATGAGTTAACGGAAGTTAACTTAGGTACTAGCGAAGAACCTAGACCTACCTTTGTTAGCTCCTTACTCAACAAAGAAGACTCCGAAGAGATAATCAAACTGTTAATGGAATTTAAAGACTGTTTTGCTTGGAACTATGACGAGATGCCAGGATTAGCTCCAGAGGTCGCAGTCCATAAGCTAGGAGTGGATTCTACTTCCGTTCCAGTCAGACAAGGTCCCAGAAGAATGTGTCTAGAAATCGAACAACAAGTCATAGCCGAAGTTAAAAAGCTAATAGATGCTAAATTTATCCTTGAAGAACAGTACCCGACTTAGCTAGCCAATGTGGTGCCAGCCGAAAGAAGAATGGTCGGATCGAATTTGTGTGGACTTCAGAGATTTAAACAAGGCATGTCCAAAAGATGAATTCCCTCTACCGATCCCAAAATTAATGATCGACATTGCTTCAACACATGAAATATTCTCGTTCATGGATGGATCTTCAGGATACAACCAGATAAAAATGGCTCCAGAAGATGAAAAGCTTACAGCATTCAGAACGCCGATCGGAGTATTTTGCTACACAGTAATGCCATTCCGATTGAAGAACGCAGGAGCAACCTACCAGAGAGCAATGACAAGAATTTTTGATGATCTCATCCACAATCAAGTCGAATGCTACGTGGACGATGTGGTCATCAAAAGCAAAGTAAAGGAAAACCACTCGTATGATTTGAGAATTGTTTTCGAACGATTAAGACAATTTAACCTTAAGATGAATCCCTTAAAATGCGTCTTCGGCGTCACCTCCGGGAAATTCTTAGGATTCGTTGTCCGACATCGTGGAATTGAAATCGACCCGGAAAAGATTAAAGCTATCTTAGAAATGCCGCCTCCCAAAACCTTAAAACAACTACGATCTTTTCAAGGAAGCTGGCATATCTTCGACGCTTTATCTCAAACCCGTCGAGTAGGTGTCAGCCTTTCTCGGCACTAGTTAAAAAGGACGCCAAATTTATTTGGGAAGAGAAATGCCGTAAGGCCTTCGAGGACATTAAACAATATTTAATGACACCTCCCGTCTTAGCAACCTTGGCCTCAGTGTAGACCGCTGATACTTTACACCGCGGCTCTAGATGACTCTCTCGGAGCCCCGTTAGCCTGTGTCAATGATGAGGGTAAAGAAAATGCTCTTTACTACTTAAGCCGTCGTTTACTTCCGACGGAAGTAAGGTATCCCGTAATTGAAAAGCATTGTTTGGCCTCGATCTTCGCCGCTCAAAAGCTCGAGCACTACATGCTTTCTCATAAGGTCAACCCGATCTCGAAGTTTAATCCATTGCAATACTTGATGACTCGTCCAACACTTTCCGGCGGACTTGCCGGATGGTCAATGATATTATTGCAATTCGATATAACTTTCGTGCCTCCGCGTGCCATAAAGGGACAAGTCTTAGCAGACTTCCTCGCAGTACACCCTTCACGGCAGAATCTCCTCTCAATGATGATTTGCCGGATGAACAAATAATGAACCTAGAAGATCCCGATGATCGACGTTGGGAATTATATTTCGACGGAGCATCTTCGACACACAAAGACGAAGAATCGCAAGTGATAGTGCCCGGTAAGGCAGGAATCGGGCTAATTTTTATAACACCGGAGCGGGGATGTTAAGATACTCCTACCACTTGACGTAACCGTGTACAAACAACGAAGCAGAATACGAAGCCCTCATAACGGGACTGGAATTAACTATTCAAATGGGGATAACATACATCAACATCTACGGGGATTCACAGTTAATCATTCAACAGATCGCCGGACAATACAGAATTTTTAAACCAAGACTCGAACAATACTTCCAAGTATGCCATACAAATTGTTGGAACGATTCCAAATGTGACAATCTACAAAATTCCCGTAAAAGAGAATGCTTTAGCGGATGCTTTAGCCCGTCTCGCAAAAGAATTTGCCCGTTTGCAAGATGAATCGATGGAAGTGTCGGTTCACGGACGTCGAGTCCTATCACGACTCGACATAGACACAATACACAAATCGAAAAAGAAAAAGAATCAACTGCAGAAGTGACGTAAAAACACGGAAGATCAGGCGACGACCATTGATAGACTACTTGCAAACAGGAAAGCTACCGGACGATAGGTCGCTAGCCCATCGATCAAGAAAAGAACTCGTCCTACGCATTAATAAACAACACATTATACGAAGGTCTTTTGATCAAATGTGGCTAAGGTGCCTAAGCGGGTCCGAGGCCCGTGAAATTGTTAAAGAGGTGCATTCGGGACTCCGTGGCGCTCACCGACCGGGTCCAAAGATGAAAATGAAAATTAAAAGACTAGGGTACTATCGGCCCTCGATGATGACCGATCGCATGAAAATCGCCAAGAGCCGTCATCAATGCCAAGTGCACGGAGTGGTTCTACACCAACCTCCAAATGTGCCGCATCCGACAATTGCGTCGTGGCCATTCGAATGTTGGGGCACGGATATAGTGGGTCCGATAGGACCACCATCTTCAAAAGGACATCGCTTCATTCTCATGCGGCTACAGATTACTTTTCCAAGTGGGCGAAGTAGTTCCACTTAGAGAAGTGAAAGCACACCACGTGCTACGCTTTTCAAGAACCAAGTTGTCTACCGTTTCGGAGTGCCGCGCAGGATCATCTCGTATAATGGGTCGACATTCGAAGCACACAAATCAACAATTTTGTCGGAGACACGGAATCGACCGGCGATACTCAACAATTTACTACCCAAGAGCAAACGGTCTCGCCGAGGCTTTTAATAAAACTCTCGTTCAAATCTTAAAGAAAACCTCGGACGATAATAAGATAAATTGGCACGAGAAATTGTTAGAAGCCTTATGGGCCTACCGGACAACCTTCAGAACTCCTACTCAAGCTACACCTTACGCTCTAGTGTATGGGTCCGAGGCAGATGTTACCTTTAGAGGTTCAGCCTTCCTTCACTCGAATTGCAGCTTGCAAACAAGATCACGACGAAGAAAACGCCGCATTACGACTCGAAGAATTAGAAAGCTTGGAAGGGAAAAGACTTGCAGCAGCAACATGAATTTAGAACTATACCAAGCTAAGATGGTTCAAGCCCATGACAACCGGTCCGCCCAAGAACCTTCAAAGTTGGTGACTTAGTTCTCGTTCTCAAGAGACCTATTCTTGCACACCGCAAGATAGGAGGAAAATTTGAACCCACTTGGGAAGGACCGTTTGGGGTTGAAGCAGTATACTCAGGAGGTTCCTACCAGCTAGTAAATTGCCAGGGAGAACGACATATGCTTCCGATCAACGGACGATACTTGAAAAAGTATTACGCTACCTGATGTTTTGAAGGAATGAATTCCTCATCCCTAAGAAACACAGGCGAAGTAATTACTGATAATTGGGTCCGAACCCAAAAAATAATAAAATGTGTTAAAATAAATAAAATCATGATAATATGTTTTCCTTGTTTTCTTTTCCAAATCAAAATCTTTTCCCTGATCTTATCCTATTTCATTCCTGTTAAATTTGAAAATATAAAAAAAAAATATATATAATAAAAAATGTCTTTAATAAACATTTTCTTAATGTTCTTGTTCTTAGTACAGTCCCCCGATCCTTTTCCTTGTCTTTTCGTAGGAAATGTCGAACGGGCGGTTGGTCCCGAACTTTAAGAATGGCGTAAGCCTCGCACTCGATGAAAAGAGGGTGAAAGATGGAGCGATAATCGAGATTGACTCGGATTTCGCACCGCAGCCCGCAAGACGAGGAAAGTGACCGGGTCCCGCTAACCGAGAAGAACTACCCGGCAACAAGTGATGAAAGTGGGTGGCCCAAGCCACCAACCCAACAACAAGAAAAGAAAAGCAAACACCGAAGAAGATAAGAAAATGAAGTCCGTAGTCGCTACGGCGGAGGGCGAGCTTGTCGCGCCGCGCCCACGGAGATTCAAGAAGTGCGGAGAGCTACTCTCACGCCCACGCAACGAAGAAATAAGAACCGCCGTATCCGTAAGATGTTAACAAAACTAGCCGCGACCGCGCGACGAGACAATTGCTAATGCCAAGCACACACATTTCAAGGACACCGGTTCACCAGAACTCGAAGAAAGGAGGCCAGCCTCTAGGATGACGTAAAAGAATCGTGGAAATCCCCGAAGATCGAAGAAAGAAGGCTACCACGCCACCGGATAGAACCACCAATAATGCATGACCTTGTTGCAGTAGCAACCCCGGGGATGTCCCGACGTGCATCATCCCCGAGGAGCCGAGGTATGCGAGGAGAACGTGAAGGGATCGAACCATATATCCCACAATATGTCACAAGGCCTCGCCATCTGCGCATCATTCCGAATCACGAGCCGGAGAGAATGCAAAATGTTGAAAAGAAAACTTTTGAATACTTCGAGAGAATTAAAGGAAGAAGAATCAACATACTAGAGGGTCTCGAGCTACATACCGATGTATTCTCAGAGTATGAACAACAGAAAATCGTGGATTGTATCCGGGATTTGAAAAGAATGGGCCGAGCAGGCCGCCTAAGGGAGAACACATACTCGGAACCCCGGAGATGGATGCCGGGAAGGGAAGAATCACAATACAATGCGGATGCCGCTACAACTTTGTCGAAGACGTGAAGGGAAACCCACCGGAATACTCCGTCATGGGCAAGTAGATCCGATGCCATTAGTCATCAAGAGAATGGTGAAAAGATCGATAACATGGAGGGCATCACAAAGAATTGCATACCCAATAGCTCGCATTATTAACATCTACAAACAGGTGACCGCATACCCCCACATATAGATCACCACGACTTTGTCGACCTTTCGCACGCCTCTTTCGAACGAGTGTGACATCATGTTCGGATCCGACCTCCGGATAACGAGGTCCGGGTGAGTTCCGAGGGCTAGTAAAAATACCTTTACCGGTAGGGTCCGTCATGATACTGAAGGGCAAAGGAGCAGATATCGCTAAGCATTGCATACCAGGAGTGCCAGTGGAGCGGATCTCAGTTACTTTCAGGAGAATGGACGACAGCAAGATACCTTACCATTTTCAACCGGACCCGCAGCTAGAGAACCTCCGCCTTACGAGCCGTGAGTTACATGGGAGATATCACACCTCCAACGTACATCCAGCCGGCATCCTTGCCAAGGATGGCTTGGAAGGTGATGTTATTAACCATGTACCTCACTATTCAGACATGGATTTTTGATAGATGCTTCTTTTGATGGATCGACAAAAAAGATCATACACAGTCTGTTTTGAGTCTACATGGATTGTATCAGATATATTCCAGATCGAGTTCTATGATGTATTTTCAACATGATTGGAATGAAAGTGACCATGTCACATTTTTGGCCTTCACCTCTTTTGTGCAAAATTGATTGGGAAACGCCATTAAAGTTAAATGAACTTCGAACAAAGAACAGAAAAGAAATAAAAAAAAAGGATAAAAGAAAACTTTCTTTAAAAATCTAAAAATGACAAACACCAAATTCACATGAACATTAAATAAACGATAAAGTAAAATTTGAATCATTAGAAGATAAACGAAATCAACATAAATGATAAATCAAATCACAAATCAAATTCAATCTTTCCAAATTCCAAATCAAATTTCAATCCTTTCAAATCACAAATCAAATTCTCAATTAAATTCCAAATCCACTCCCGATCAAGTTTCAAATTTGATCTTCCAAATTTCAAATCAAATCTTAAATCAAATCTCAACCGAGTTCAAACTCATCCTTCTAAATTTCAATTCAAAGCTTCCGAGACTGGTACCTAAATTCCAGTTCTCATTCCGAGATCGATACCTAAATTTTGATTCTCATCCGAATTGATACCTAAATTTCAATTCAAAATTTTCGAGACTGGTACCTAAATTCCAGTTCTCATTCCGAGATCGATACCTAAATTTTGATTCTCATCCGAATTGATACCTAAATTTCAATTCAAAATTTCCGAGACTCGGTACCTAAATTCCAGTTCTCATTCCGAGATCGATACCTAAATTTTGATTCTCATCCGAATTGATACCTAAATTTCAATTCAAAATTTCCGAGACTCGGTACCTAAATTCCAGCTTCTCATTCCGAGATCGATACCTAAATTTCGATTCTCATCCGAATCGATACCTAAATTTCAATTCAAAATTTCCGAGATCGGTACCTAAATTCCAGTTCTCATTCCGAGATCGATACCTAAATTTCGATTCTCATCCGAATCGATACCTAAATTTCAATTCAAAATTTCCGAGATCGGTACCTAAATTCCAGCTTCTCATTCCGAGATCGATACGTAAATTTCGATTCTCATCCGAATCGATACCTAAATTTCAATTCAAAGCTTCCGAGATCGGTACCTAAATTCCAGCTCTCATTCCGAGATCGATACCTAAATTTCGATTCTCATCCGAATTGATACCTAAATTTCAATTCAAAATTTCCGAGATCGGTACCTAAATTCCAGCTTCTCATTCCGAGATCGATACCTAAATTTCGATTCTCATCCGAATCGATACATAAATTTCAATTCAAAATTTCCGAGACCGGTACCTAAATTCCAGTTCTCATTCCGAGATCGATATCTAAATTTCGATTCTCATCCGAATCGATACTCTAAATTTCAATTCAAAATTTCGAGATCGTTACCTAAATTCCGCTCTCATTCCGAGATCGATACCTAAATTTCGATTCTCATCCGAATCGATACCTAAATTTCAATTCAAAGCTTCCGAGATCGGTACCTAAATTCCAGTTCTCATTCCGAGATCGATACCTAAATTTTGATTCTCATCCGAATCGATACCTAGATTTCAATTCTAAACTTCCGAGGCTGGTACCTAAATTCCAGTCCTCTTCCTCCGAGACTGGTACCTAAATTCCAGTTCTCATTTCGAGATCGATACCTAAATTTCGATTCTCTTTTGAATTGATACCTAAATTTTAATTCTAAACTTTCGAGACTGGTAACTAAATTCCAGCTCTCATTTCGAGACTAGTACCTAAATTCTAGTCCTCATTCCGAGATCAGTATCTAAATTCTTATTCTCATCCTCTTCGAAGTCGATGCCTAAATTTCGACTCTCTTTCGAGATTGATACTTAAATTTCAATTCTCATCCCTTTCGAGATCGGTACCTAAATTCTGATTCTCATCCTTTTCAATCGACACTTAAACTCCGATTCCTACTCCGAGGCTGGTACCTAAATTCCAGTTTTCTTTGCAACCCCGAGATTGGAACCTAGGTTTCAATTCTCGTTTCAAATCCAAATTTCCTCAAATTAATTTTAAATCAAACTTCAATCTAAATTAAAACTCAAAATCTAAACTTACACATCAAAACTTAAATTGAAACAAAATAAAATCTAAATCGAAATTCCTCAGGTTATGTGATTTGGGATTCACCTCCTTTTCCTTTCCCCAGCGAGAGTTTAGGAATCTCCGGTTTCGTAGATATATTTGCTACCCCCAGCTGAAAACTCCTCTATTTCATCCTAAGTTTGTCACTCGGATGTTTGTGTTGGTTTTGTTGATCGCTTCGGTCAACACCAATACGCGTGGTGTGCTCCGTCATCTCACTACACCTATCGGAGGTCCATTTGTTGACCTCATTTTCGATGAGGTCTTCTCTTCTTCTCTCTAAGTACTTCAGGATCTAGCCTCAGCTTTTCCTTCGACCATCTTAGAGGACTAGAATCGGGACCCACCTTCTAGAAATTCAAACCACTTCTTAACTCCCCGCAAACTCCACAAACTTCGACCGTAGACCCCTAATCACCTGGAGGGTCGAAATCAAATGTGGAAGTTCGAAGGATGAGTTCCTATGGGACTCTTCGGCCTTAGGATCGCCCCGCGTGCCCTGGTCTCAGTGAAGGGGCCGACTTACACACACACTACACTTATACACTACACCTACACACTACACTTCCACATACATCCTAAAAACACACCCATACCTAACTTGATCTCCCGACTCATGAAGGTGATCCACATGGATGGTCCATAACCCCTAAGCCCTCGCCAAGAGGGTTAGGAACAACATAGATGGATGCCTCAAACGAGTCCCCTCATGGCTCATGTGGGCTTGATGTGGCTTCATGGATCAACCAAAATGACTTCTTTCCACTTACATCCACCCAATCTTCAATTTTCCAAATTTTCAATTTTTGAACCCCAGGGCCCTACACCCGCTTAGCCTACCCAAAACCCCCGAAATTACCCAAATTTCTCAAAAATTTCCAAGTTACCCAAAATTCTCCAAAATCATTCCCAAACATTTCCACATCACTTAAATTGATCATCCATACCCAAAAATACTAAAAATTCCAAGAAAACCTCCCAATACCCTCCAAATACCCAAAATACCCCTCTTGGCCAAAAAATCCAAAAATTCAAAAAATTCCCAGAAAATTCCAGAAAATCCGAAATATTCTCAATTTCATTTTGTCCAACTACACCATGGGCCAATTTTGTCAATTTACCTTACTTTTGTCAAAACCCCCAATTTGACCCATTTTAACCCTAAGTGAACCCAATGTCAAACCAAACCTACCCAATTGACCCCAATTTTGGTCAAATTCAGTTCTAAACTTCAATTCAACATCCCCAACACCAATCTAGACAAAATCCAAGTCTAATTTGATTGACATTTGGATCCAATTTCACTTTTGGCCTTAAAGCCCAATTTGGACCCATGACCCAAACCTAACCCAAATAAGCCCAAACCCCAAATTCAAAGCCCAACCAAAGTCAAAACCTCTTTGAAACACTCCCATAAATATTTTTCAACATTGATTTTACATCAATTTCAACCCTAGCCCAACATTAGTCCAACTTGGCCCACTTGGACCCATATAGGCCCACTTACCAAATAAACCCAAATTCAAACCAATTCAACTCCAAATCACACCAAATTGACTCCAAGCCCTTCATGGGACATCCCTAAACCAATTATGACATTTATTTGACAAAATTCTTCACAAAATTTTTATCCAAATGCCCATCCTAAAATCAAAAGCCCATTTCCCTTAAACTTTCCTAAAAGCCCACTTCACCACATCCAAAGGCCCAAAATCTACCCTAAAGCCCACATGACATCTCCATTTGTCATCCACTTAATTAAATCCATTACCTAAGTCCTAAATTCACCATCAAATTATTCCAAATCAAGTTTCATACAAATTTCCATCAAATTACCAAAAATTCTTAAAACCCATTTTCATGAAATTGACCAAACCTTTTCCCAAGCCAAAGGTGAGCCATGCAAGCCATGGACAAGCCACATGAAGCCATGGAAGGCTTGACATGTGATCAAGCCATTAATGACAAAAGGAGGGGCCCCTTTCCTAATCCTCCTTAACCCCTTTTTTACCTTAAGCATGTCACACACTAAACCATGCTTAGCCACCTCATCATGGATGGAGACCACACCACTCTCCCTTGGCTGACCCAACTGATCCTCTCAGCCCAAAATCAGGCCATGGGGAGGTGCACCCAACCCAAACCAATGGGTTGACCAAATTAAGGCCAAAATGACCCCTCCCCATTCCATTTTAATTCAAACACTTTACACATGTCCAAGCCCAATCGACTTCACCATTGCTAAGCCCCTGACCTCCCCGGTCAAGATGGTGACCCATGCCCGCCGGCCACCGCCCGGATCACCGGAAAACACCACACCCGAGAGCATCATGTGAGCCCAAGCTTGGAATTCTCACCGCCGAGTTGCCCCATGCCCAATGGCCACCATGGTCGTTCATCTCCTCACCAGCAGCAGCTCGATCCCATGCCTCAACTCCCCGCGGAGGCCCTCCACCCTCTCCTATTTAAACTCCACCCCTCTCGGCCATGAGAGGAGCCGAGCACAAACCTTGCCGAAACTCCGCCAAAATTGTTCCGCACCCTTCTCCACCCTTAGAGCAGCTTGATCCCGGTGTCAATTTGCCCTAATCCCCACCGATAAAATCCAATTTCCCAACCGAAATTCCACCTAAAACCAGGACACTTCTCCACAGTAGAGCCAATTCCCAAATCGATTGGTTCTACACCTTCACCGTACCGAGGGAAGGTGTCCACCAAGCAAAAGCCCCATCTCCGGGCCACCTGGCTTGCTCCAGCCCTCCAAGCTTTGTGATCGGGCTTGGTCGAAATCACATACAAACAATTCACCAGACCAGGAGACTTCATCTGGAGCTTGCTGGGATCCAATCGAAGGTGCAACAACTCTCAGATTGAAGCCACACTTCTCTGAGCAAAGGTATGAGCTAATTCTTTATCCCGAGCTTCGGAGATTCTCCATTTCAAATGCCTTAATTTCAATGCATGTTAACCGTATAGATGTGTTCGTCTCTTCAAGACGAATCCATAGAGCATAAGAACATGAAAATCCATTGAGTATCGAGTGAGATCTTAGGGATTTAGTGTGGATGGTTCTCGGGTGAGGACGCTCGGGGATGATGAACGGATGCCGTCCATTCAATACACGCGCGGACGAACGGCTCAGATGGCGTCGGACCAGGAGACGGTACGAGAACCGCGGGGCCCGGGCTGCTGACTCAGGTGGCGACGTCGAATGGGAGCGCGACGCGTGAGCGTTCGGACCTGCCGAGGTTGACGCGGCGCCGTGTGGATAAATAGAAAATTAGGGTATTTTTTCTATTTATTTAATTCCCTAAACTTCAAAAATTCATATCTCTGTGTAGAAAAATTAGAAAAATAAAATAAAAATACCCTCTTGCTCGGTGAACGGAGGAGAATAATGTGGAAAAGAAATCATTTAATTTCATCAAGTATTTAATTTTTTATAATTTATTTACTCTCTGCATTATTTTAATTCTCCATGCATGTATACAATTCACCATGGCATGAGACCATAGTGGCTTTTGAAGCCTCTGAATTTGGGAACATTCCCTGAATTTTCCAAAGTCGGAGGCCATCCCTATGAAAAGTTATTGATTTTTCAAATTCAGAGTTACTCGTTTTGAGTATTTTAATTCCAATAAATAGCATGTTGTGAAATAAATTCTAGGAAAATTTGGTGATGTTCCTTATGACCAGAGAACCCTAGGAAAAATAGGTTTTGACTTAGTTCATTTAAAACAACCCTAATTGGCTTAAACACCCAAAATAGGTTTTTATTTAATTAGAGTTAACCAGGCATCAAATTGACTTGAAATCAATTCTCCACTGAGCTCTAGGATCAGAGGAATCTACCATAAAAGTTTGAGGTCAATTGGACTTGGTTAGCCCTACTAATTGGGTTGATTAAGCCACTTAGCCACTTTAAACTTTAAAAATTCATAACTTTTAAAATACCTTTCAAAAATTCACTAAATTGGTTTTGGGGCTTCTCTGATATCAGGGGAACCTAAGAAAATTAAAATTTCAATTTTCTAAAAAAGTTGATTTTTAATAATATTTTAATATTTTTAATATTTAAAAATAATAAAAATCACAAAAATAATAAAATTCACCAAAATGTCACATTTTGAATTTTAATCACATAGGAACAAATCCCACATTTTTCTTAGGTCTATTTAGTGAGATATTAAATTTTAAAGCTTTAAGGTAATTTTAAAATTTAAAAAAAAAATATATTTTCTAGCTTTTTCACTAAAATAATTATAATAAATTATAGAAAAATCAAAAAATTGCAAAATTTACTTCTCTGATTTCCTTGATATCAGAGAGATTTTTGAAAAATATAAAATTCATTTCTCAACATTTATTTTATTTTTATATTAATTAACACTCCAAAACTTAAAATAATTATAATAAAAATAATATAATTCAAAAAATCACCAAAATTGGTCCAAGTGATCCTCTGGTCATTAGGAATGTCCCCTAATTTTCTTAAGGACAGAAACTTTCCCTTGGTCATGTTATTAAATTTTCCTTGAAAATCTCTATTTTCTACCAAAAATAATTATATAAATAAATTAAATACAGAAAAATCACATTTTCTCCTTTGACATATGGGTGAAGTCACATAAAAATTTCAAGTTCATTGGAGTTCAATTTAGTGAGTTATGAAATTATTAAGCTTAAAGGGTAAAGTGGTAATTAAAATTTTAATCCTTAATTAAAACTTTAGGTTTAATAAAAAATTAACAAGTAAAATATTTGATCCTAATCTGATTTGGATGATTGAAATTCAAATAATTAAAGGGTAGAAACCCATTCAACAATTTTAAAATGATTAAACTTTAATTAAATAATTGATTAAATTTGGAAGAATAATAAAATTGGAATTATTAAAATAGGGATATTATTAGGAAGAGATTTATTCTTTAATTTAAAATCCCTAAATTAATTATCTCATTAATATTCAATTCTTAATTAAAATGATAACTCAAATTTAAAATATTAAAAGACTTAATCATTAAACTAAATTTAAAATTATTAAACTCTTTTAAAAAATTTTCAATTAAAATTAAATAAAATTAAATTAAAATTAAATTAAATTAAATTAAGATTAAAAAAAAATTAATTAAATTAAATTAAATTAAATTAAATAAATTAAATTAAAGTAAATTAAATTAAACAAAATAAATTAAATTAAATTGAAATTAAATTAAATTAAATGAATTAAATTAATCTAAATTAAATAAATAAAACCAAATTAAATCAAATTAAATTAAATCAAATTAAATTAAATTAAATAATTAAATTAAATTAAATTAAATAAATTTAAAATTAAATTAAATTAAATTAAATTAAATTAAATCAAATTAAATTAAAATTAAATCAAATTAATTTAATGTAACATCAAATCAAACTAAATTGAAGTTAAATTAAATTAAAATTAAATTAAATTAAATTAAGTTGAATTAAATACAACATCACTAAAGACATAAAGAATTCAAAAGAAATCTAAAATAACTTGAACAAGTATTCCAAATTTAAACCCATTAACTTAAATTAAATCATTTCAACACCAATTTGCCCTCAAGAGCTTTCGTTATCATAACTCCTAAACGTAATATCAAATGAAATGTTACTTTACCTATAGGATATTCAAATGTCCCGGTTCACTGAGCAAGTTAACAAAACTTGAATCCCTGGACGGTTAATTCATTTGTATAATTAAACCCATTTGGACTTAAAACAATCCTAGAAGTATTGAAAAGATGTTTAAGATTCTTCTTAAACACTTCCTCGATCTGATAGGATGTCCATAAGAACAATTGAACTTAATTATTCTTTGATGAAGAAAATCGTCCTCAAACCAAAAAACACAAAGAACCTAGACGTCATAGGAGATGACTAGCTATAGGATTAGGAATTTTGTAGAAAACCATAACCTTTCCCTTAGCTTTACCTAGGAACTTGCTTAAATATTCTGATTGTGTTTTAAGTGTAGCTTGGGATGACGGGAAGACCCTCCAGGTACGCTTTTATTTTATTGCAATTTACTTTCCTGTAATTTACTTTCTTGCAATTTACTTTATTGCAAATGCACATTACTTTTCTTGCATGATAAAACAACTGTTGCATGAAAACTCACACCTTTAGGATAGCCCCTAAAACTAAAACCAAAACTAAGTTAAAAGTCATTGCAAGATAAAATTCACCGCCACAACATTTCAAAATATAAAACAACTCAAAATTTAATCACAAACAGAACACAAAACTACAATTACAATTAAATTAAAACGTCCTCGTTAGATGATCGGGAATACCTCGGATGATGTAACCTACGTGTTGCTAACTGGATTTCCCACGGCCTAAATGAAAGTGTGGAACTCATTCAGTTGAGTTTAGCAAATTCATCTGGACTAAGTGAATCCGATAAAAATAATGATGCCGGAAGGATGGAACCGTGGGATCTTAACCGGTGTCGTTATAATCAACTTTAAGATTTGTTTTAATTAAAAGACAAAAACACTTGGAAATTAAAACTCCTCTAAACCAAAACACTTTTCTCATCCCCTGATTTATGAATTTCTAAAACTAAACCTCTGCAACAACAAGGAGCTCGGAGCATGGTGGGCAACGACGGCCATCGTCATCAGCAAAACCTCGAGTCTACTTCAAAGAAACTTTCTTAGAATTAAAATAACCAAGCCATAGGACTTCGAGGTAGTTTGCCTAGTGCAACATAAACCCTTAACCTTTGTTAGGCATTTGCATGATCAGGTCATGTAAATTAAGCCCTAACCGGTTTTAGGATTCCGAGGTAGTTGTCCGATACGACATAAACCCTCACATCTTCAAGGCTATTTGTGTGATTTTATCATACAAATTTAAGTCCTAATTAATTAAAATTGACAAAATCAAAACATTTAGATAAATATTAGGACTTTCTTAAATCCAAGCCAAACGATAGGATAGTCGGGAAATCACCGAAGTTCACTTCGAATCTGTGATTTCTCCTACTTTTCTTCCTTTGGATTCACAAAACAAAATGTTCCAAACTTGATCCATTCCCTATTGAAATCCCAAACTTCAATCCTTTGAAAACTTAAACTTTGAAATCCTTGAGAGCAGAATTATTGATTATTATCGAGAGTTTTCTTAGGTGATTCCCGTCACTTAAGATGTAATTAACTATGGGGGCTTGCCCTTATAGGGAATTTTGAAGAACCCGAGTAATATAAACCCCGTTTAATGTTTTCATATTAAGCTGGGGAATTTTGTCGGCTTATAAAATTGGTTCGCGGACCAAACGGATGTCACAAATCTTCTAGTTTATTTAATCGAGCCCCACCGTCACAACGGTGTGTCTATCCTTAGGGATAGATACACGGTTTGTGGTGCAGTGCTCGTTTATATAAACTATTTGGGATGTGAGGTCGGTTTAATCTCATATCTTAAAAATCTTCAAAGTTAAAATTATTTTCAAAATCAAACACTACTTTTCAAATTTATTTATTTAATTAAATTAAAAATTCGCCGACAGCTTCTGTTAGGCGACCCCCCTTTTCAAAATAAAACACAACCTAAAAAAATAATGCCGACAGTCGTGTCATAATGTGATGTCGTAATATCATAAAATGTCATGATTAATATCTTGATTTGTCATGAGATATTTTATCTCCTATGTCGTTATTATGTCATGAGATACCTTCAATGATGTCAAGAAGATATCATTACTTATTTATTTTTGTTATTTTGTTTATGATTCCATTTTGTTTTAAATTTTGATTTTGTCATGTCATTTTGTCATGTCATCATTTTATTGTGGTATAGAAATGTCATTCTATATTTTTGTTAATGTTGATGTTATGTCAATATCAATGTTAATAATTTTGTTATTTTATTTCAGATTTCGTGGCTAACCTAAAAGTTCAGTTATCTTTATTATCATGTCATTTTTGTTTTATTCTTTGTAGAAAGTTTAGATTTTGTGGCTATCCTAAAAGTTCTGGTTTTGTCATCAATGTTTTGTCATCGACGTCCTGCAAAACAGAGTTAACATACCCTATAACATGCAAAGAAAATCTAAACGAAACTTCATGTCTTCATCCTGCAAGGAAAATAGAGTTAGAAACAATGTCATATCAAGATATTTAGATTACCTGGTCAAAGTGTCTGTTGATCCAAAGTTGTCTGATGTCCAAAAGTGGTTGAGATGTCGGTTTAGATTTATGTCGATTTATGTTTAAATTTTGATTTATCTTGAATATTGATATGGGTTGGATTTTGGATTTTATATCGATTTGGATTTGATTTTGGATTTTATGTCAATTTCAGTTTAATTTTATGTCGAGTTAAGTTCAACGTGGGTCGAACTTTAAGAATTATGATGTCATATGTTAAGTTAAATTCGATACAGGTCGAACTTAAGAACTATGTCAGTTCATGTCGTGTTCAGTTCGAGCATGTCGATTTATGTCTAATTATATCAATTTATGTTGAGTTCTATTGAGTTTGGTTCGAAATGTCGGTTGATGTCATTTAATAACGGTGTTTATTGAATTTGGTTTGAAATGTCATTTAATGTTGAATTTGATTTGAAATGTCGATTGATGTCATTTAATGTCGGTGATTGTTTAATTTGGTTTGAAATGTCATTTAATGTTGAATTTGATTTGAAATGTCGATTAATGTCATTTAATGTCGGTGATTGTTTAATTTGGTTTGAAATGTCAGATTTATGTCGGTTATGTTGATATTCGTTTGAAATGTCGAATTTATGTCGGTTATGTCAATATTCGTTTGAAATGTCGAATTTATGTCGGTTATGTCGATATTCGTTTGAAATGTCAAAGTTATGTCGGCTATGTCGATTTTTGTTTGAAATGTCAAATTTATGTCGATTTTGTCAATTAAATGTCAAATTATTATCGATTTTGGTTTAGAATGTCGATTTTATGTCAGTTATGTTTGAAAAGTCGATTTTATGTCTTGACTTAAGTTTAAACTTAAATCTTGAGTTCATGTCTATCTGAACTTAAGTTAAAAGGTTTGGTTTAGATTAACTTAAGTTCATGTCTGTCTGAACTTAAGTTAAAAGGTTTGATTTAGATTAACTTGAGCTCATGTTTGTCTGAACTTAAGTTAAAAGGTTGAAAATTAGATTCAATATTGATTGAATTAATATGGGTTCATGTGAACCTAAGTTAAATTCAATGTTGATTGAATCTAATTAACTTGAGTTCATGTCTATCTGAACTTAAGTTAAAAGGTTTGGTTTAGATTAACTTGAGTTCATGTCTGTCCAAACTTAAGTTAAAAGGTGGAAAGTTAGATTCAATATTGATCTAATTAACTTGGGTTCATGTCTGGTTGAACCTAAGTTAAATTCAATGTTGATTGAATCTAATTAACTTGAGTTCATGTCTGTCTAAACTTAAGTTAAAAGGTTTGGTTTAGATTAACTTGAGTTCATGTTCGGTTTGAATTAAGTGTAATGTGGGTTAGACATAAGTTAGGGTTAGGTTAGACTTAGGTTTATGTCGGGTTGAACCTAAATATGGTTTGTCTTAAGTCTAATATGGGTTAGACTTAAGTTAGGTTTATGTTTAAACTTAGGTTCATGTCGGGTTGAACCTAAGGTTTATGTCTTGGTTTAAGTCAAACTTAAGTTCATGTCCGGTTAAACATAAGTATGATTTGACTTAAGTCAAATGTGGGTTAGACTTATGTTAGTTTAGTGTTAAACTTAGGTTCATGTCAGGTTGAACATAAGTATGGTTTGACTTAAGTTTAATATGGGTTGGACTTAAGTTAGGTTTGGGTTAGACTTAGGTTCAGGTCAGGTTGAACCTAAGTATGGTTTGACATAAGTCTAATATGGGTTAGACTAAAGTTAGGTTTGGGTTAGACTTAGATTCATGTCAGGTTGAACCTAAGTATGGTTTGACTTAAGTCTAATATGAGTTAGACTTAAGTTAGTTTTTGGTTAGACTTAGGTTCATGTCAGGTTGAACCTAAGTATGGTTTGACTTAAGTCTAATATGGGTTAGACTTAAGTTAAGTTTGGGTTAGACTTAGGTTCATGTCGAGTTGAACCTAAGCATGGTTTGACTTAAGTCTAATATGAGTTAGACTTAAGTTAGGTTTGAGTTAGACTTAGGTTCATGTCAGGTTGAACCTAAGTATGGTTTGACTTAAGTCTAATATGGGTTAGACTTAAGTTAGGTTTGGGTTAGACATAGGTTCATGTCAGGTTGAACCTAAGTATGGTTTGACTTAAGCCTAATATTGGTTAGACTTAAGTTAGGTTTGGGTTAGACGTAGGTTCATGTCAGGTTGAACCTAAGTATGGTTTGACTTAAGTCTAATATGAATTAGACTTAAGTTAGGTTTGGGTTAGACTTAGGTTCATGTCAGGTTAAACCTAAGTATGGCTTGATATAAGTCTAATATGAGTTAGACTTAAGTTAGTTTTGGGCTTGATTAAACCTTAATTGGTTAAGGTTTAATAGGTTTGATTAAGTCTAATGTGGTAGACATAATTTAAGGTTTAGGTTTGATTCAATCTTAGTTAATTAAGGTTTAATAAATTAATTAAGTCTAATGTGATAAACTTAATTAAGGTTTAAGTTTGACTTAGATTCAAGTTGGGTTGAACCTAAGTATAGGTTAAGGTTAGGTTCATGTATATTGAACTTAAAAGGTTTAACTTAGGTTTAGATTGGGTTGAACCTAAGTATAGATCAAGGTTAGGTTCATGTATGTTGAACCTAAGTTAAGTTTATTTTGGGTTTAAGTTTGATCAAACCTTAATTGATTAAGGTTTAATAGATTAATTAAGTCTAATATGGTAGACTTAATTAGAGTTTAAGTTTGATTAAGTTTAATTTAGTTAAGACTTAATGATTTAATTAAGTCTTATGGGCTAGACCTAATTAGGGTTTAGGTTTGATTAAATCTAATTTTGTAAGATTTAATGATTTAATGAGGTCTAATGGGTTAGACCTAATTAGGTTTTAGATTTGATTAAGTCTAATTTAGTTAAGAGTTAATGGTTTAATTAGGTCTAATGGGTTAGACCTAATTAGGGTTTATGTTTGATTAAACCTTAGTTAGTTAAGGTTTAATGGTTTAATTAGATCTAATGGGTTAGACCTTATTAAGGTTTGTGCTTGATTAAACCTTAGTTAGTTAAGGTTTAATGGTTTAATTAGGTCTAATGGGTTAGACCTAATTAGGGTTTAGGTTTGATTAAACCTTAGTTAGTTAAGGTTTAATGGTTTAATTAGGTACTAATGGGTTAGACCTAATTAGGGTTTATGTTTGCCTTAAACCTAACGTTTAAGGAGGTTAATTAAGTTTAATATGTCCTTAAACTTAATTAAAGGTTTGATTTATATTAAACCTAATTTAGGTAAGGTTTAATGGGTTAATTAAGTTTAATATGTCCTTAAACTTAATTAAAGATTTGATTTATATTAAACCTAATTTAGGTAAGGTTTAATGGGTTAATTAAGTTTAATATGTCCTTAAACTTAATTAAAAAGTTTGATTTTGATTAATTAAGTCTAATATGTCCTTAAACTTAATTAAAGAGTTTGATTTTTGTTAATTAAGTTTAATATGTCCTTAAACTTAATTAAAATGTTTTATTTTGGTTAATTAAGTTTAATATGTCCTTAAACTTAATTAAAAAGTTTGATTTTTGTCTTAAACCCTAATTTAGGTAAGGTTTAATGGGTTAATTAAGTTTAATATGTCCTTAAAATTAATTAAAGATTTTATTTTTGTTAATTAAGTTTAATATGTCCTTAAACTTAATTAAAGAGTTTGATTTTTATATTAAACCCTAAGGTTTAATGGTTTAGCTAGGTTTAAGTTGTCTTTAAACCTAATTATTGTTTGATATGAGTTGGATTCATCACTTGCTTAATCCATGATGAGATAGATTAAATATGTGAAGAGAAGGTTTTGAATTATTAATTTTAAAATTAATAAATCTTAACCTTATTTCAAAATGTCTTTTAGATTGTTTTGATGACTTGAGAATTGTTGTTTTAGGATTTGTGTCTCGTTATCCTAATGTTCTCAATCATTTTGCTTTTAAATTTTCCAATTTTCCAATTTTATAATTATTTTTGAAAATAATTACAAAATATCATGAAAATTAGGAAATCATATCATAGAGAGCTATCCCGGCCTTAGAAAAATTAGAAGATATGCCTAAGGACTTAAAGGTAATCCCCTAAAAATTTCATATTTTTCTGACTTATAAATAATTTTTAATAATTAAAATACTCCAGAGAGTATTTAATTAATTAAAAATTAAATATTGAGAATAAAATTAGGATTTTTGTTTCATAATTTTCTTCTCTTCAAGAGCTTTCCAGAGGTAATTTTATTTTATTTTTATGACATCTGGATCAAAAGATATGAATTTTTGAAGATTTTAAGGTTAATCTGAATTAACTTAGGCCAGAAAAATCCAGGCGCTGCCACGTGTACTCGTATGATCACCGAACACGGCGCGGTTTGATCTGGGTCGTCTGTTCCAAAACACGGGATCAGACGGCTAGATTAATCCAGATCATTCAAAAAATTTCTGAACCGTCCAACTTTTAGGGTCAATATCTCACTCATTTGTCAACAAAATTGAGTGATTTTTTAACCTATGGAATCATCTGAATGTGTAGAATGTATCTATACGGTGATGATAAATTTCTGGGCTAGTATAACCCATGGTATTTCAAAAATACAAATTATTTTGTGAAAAATAATTCCATACCTTTGCCACAAGCAAATCAAGCTAGATCAGACCTTGTAGTAGTCTTCTAGAAACCCAATGGAAGATTATTGCTGCAGCAATTTGATCCTGAAGTCGGGCTTAAAGGAGAATTTTGAAGAAGTGGTTGGTTTGGGATGTTTTTGAGTTTTGCTCAAATTGGCTCGATCGGGTTCAACCTATGGCTTGGATTTGGTTCTAATGGACTGCTTAGACTCTTAGGAAGAGTTCTTATGTAGGGGGTCAGAGGATTTGAGCAGCCTATAGGTATTTCTAATTTTTTTTCTCCTCTTGGATATTTTGGCCAAGGGGGCGTATTTATAGCCATGAATGGCTATGGATTAACCTTGGTTGTCTTGGATTTGACCGTGGTATAGTTAGGGCTGTAGAGTACAACCTCCCCCATGTAAACCAAGCTTTACCTCTTCTTCCTCCATGAGAATTTTGCCACTTAAGCAAGTGCACATTTCATGGAAATTTTGGCTTAAATCTTGTCATGATGGATTTTAGCCTCTTTGTTTCCATTCCATTGGCTAAGTGGGAGGTTCATCGTGACTCAAATGGTTGAGACCCTCTCCTTGCAACACCTCATTTACCATTTCATGAGGTGGTGACACATTAGCCCCTCTCTTAATATTTTTCATCAAATATTATGATGGTTTTAATCATGGTGTGAAGGATGGTTAAATCTTTGTCTCCTCACTATTGGATGGCTAGGGAGGTGGCTAAACTAACCTCACCATGGCAAGACACCTCACACTTTAAATTACCATGATTTTGCCACCTAATTTTTCATGTCATGATGGCCTTTACCATGGTTAAATGTGAGTGATTTATGAATTGATTTTTCTTTAATGGATCATGTGTGATGTCATAAAAGAGTTTTAGAATTTTTAGAAAACCATATGTCATAGGTTTTAAAAATTCCATTTAATGCCCTCTTCATTTTAATTTCCATATTTAATTAATTATGTCATTAATTAAATATTGAAAATTATTTATTAATCAATAATTAATTGGAAATAATTCCAAATTAATTATTTGATTAATATCCATGTCATTAAAATTGATTTTTGTCTCTTTTCATGACTTTTCAAATTAATTTTCATTTTAATTAATTATGTCATTAATTAAAATATGGAAATTAAATTATTGATCAATTAATTAATTAAAAAAAATTTTGGAATCAATTATTTGATTAATTCCATTATTTTTAATCAATTTGTAGATTTTGTGATTTTATGGCTTTTGAATTTAATTTTTCATTTTAATTAATTAGGTCATTAATTAAAATTTTAAAAATTAATTCATTAGCCAATTAATTAATCAAAATAATTTTGAAATCAATTATTTGATTAATTTTGTCATTTTATGACTTTTAATTTAATTTTCGTTTTAATTAATCATGTCATTTGATTAATTAAAATATTGAAAATCAAATTATTAGTCAATTTAATTAATCAAAATAGTTATTTAAAATTAATTTAATTAATTTTTTGTCATTGTGGGGTTTTAAACATGTCATTGGTTGTTTGATAAAAAATTGATCATTTTAACCAAAATTGACTTTTTAGGTCATGTGTTGACCCATTGGGTCAATAAGGTTGGTGATTGGGTCTGAATTGGTTATTTTGACCAAAATTGTCATTTTAAGTCATAAGGTTGACCTGTGGGGTAAACAGGGTTGGTCACAGGGTCTGGCTTGACCATTTTGATCAAAATTGACTTTTTAGGTCAAAAGGTTGACCTATGGGGTCAACATTGTTGGTCATAGGGTCTGGATTGACCATTTTGACTAAAGTTGACTTTTTAGGTCAAAAGGTTGACCTATGGGGTCAACAGGGTTGGTCATTGGGTCAGATATGACCAATTTGACCAATGTTGACTTTTTAGGTCAAAAGGTTGACCTATGGGGTCATTTGGGTTGGTCATTGGGTCAGATTTGACCAATTTGACTAATGTTGACTTTTTAGGTCAAAAGGGTGACCTATGGGGTCAACAGGGTTGGTCATTAGGTCTGGTTTGACCAATTTGACCAATGTTGACTTTTTAGGTCAAAATGTATTGATTCGTTATAAATGAGGTCAACAAAAGGGCCCCCAATATGTGTAGAATACTATATAAGTATTCTGCACATATTGGCGTTGACCGAAATAGTCTAGGAAATGTTTTATAACAATCTGGAAAGGAGTGGGTATCATACCACTCCTAGTGGATGTCAGATGTCTTGTGTGTTGGTTCTGAGAAGGAATGTTTTTCTTGTGTTTAGAGAAGGGATTCACTGGGAGAGAAAACAGATGTCATATTCAAAAATGTCAATGTCGATATTTTGTTAAAGGAATGCCATGATTTCTGTGTCAGGAAAGGACTTATATCCCATAACTGGAGAGAGAAAATAAACGTTATTTTCTATTTTTCTTAAAATGTCGATGTCAAGATTTGGTTAGAGGAAATCAATGATTTCCGTACCATAAAAGGACTTACATCCAATAACCAGAGAGAGAAAATAGATATCATTTTCTATTTTCCTCAAAATGTCAATGTCAAGATTTGGTTAGAGGAAAGCCACAATTTCCGTGTCAGGAAAGGACTTACATCCAATAACCGGAGAGACAAAATAGATGTCATTTTTTATTTTCCTCAAAATGTCAATGTCAAGATTTGGTTAGAGGAAAGCCATGATTTCCGTGTCAGGAAAAGACTTAAATCCAATAACTGGAGAGAGAAAATAGATGTCATTCTCTATTTTTCTTAGAATGTCAATGTCAAGATTTGGTTAGAGGAAAGCCATGATTTCCGTGTCAGGAAAGGACTTACATCCAATAACTTGAGAGAGAAAATAGATGTCATTTTCTATTTTCCTCAGAATGTCAATGTCAAGATTTGGTTAGAGGAAAGCCATGATTTCCGTGTCAGGAAAGGACTCATATCCAATAACCGGAGAGAGAAAATAGATGTCATTTTCTATTTTCCTCAAAATGTCAATGTCAAGATTTGGATAAAGGAAAGCCATGATTTCGGTGTTAGGAAAGGACTTACATCCAATAACTGGAGAGAGAAAATAGACGTCATTTTCTATTTTTCTCAAAATGTCAATGTCAAGATTTGGTTAGAGGAAAACCAAAATTTCCGTGTCAGAAAGGACTTACATCCAATAACTGGAGAGAGAAAATAGATGTCATTTTCTATTTTCCTCAGAATGTCAATGTCAAGATTTGGTTAGAGGAAAGCCATGATTTCCGTGTCAGGAAAGAACTTATATCCAATAACTGGAGAGAGAAAATATATGTCATTTTCTATTTTCTTCAGAATGTCAATGTCAAGATTTGATTAGAGGAAAGCCATGATTTCCGTGTCAGGAAAGGACTTACATCCAATAACTGGAGAGAGAAAATAGATGTCATTTTCTATTTTCCTCAAAATGTCACTGTCAAGATTTGGTTAGAGGAAAGCCAAGATTTCCATATCAGGAAAGGACTTACATCCAATAACCAGAGAGAGAAAATAAATGTCATTTTCTATTTTTCTCAAAATATCAATGTCTAGATTTGGTTAGAGGAAAGCCATGATTTCCGTGTCAGGAAAGGACTTACATCCAATAACTGGAGAGAGAAAATAGATGTCATTTTCTATTTTCCTCAGAATGTCAATGTCAAGATTTAGTTAGAGGAAAACCATGATTTCCGTGTCAGGAAAGGACTTACATCCAATAACTGGAGAGAGAAAATAGATGCCACTTTCTATTTTCCTTAGAATGTCAATGTCAAGATTTGGTTAGAGGAATGCCATGATTTCCGTGTCAGGAAAGGACTTACATCCAATAACTGTAGAGAGAAAATAGAAATCATTTTCTATTTTCCTCAAAATATCAATGTTAAGATTTGGTTAGAGGAAAGCCATGATTTCTGTGTCAGGAAAGGACTTTCATCCAATAACCGGAGAGAGAAAATAGATGTCATTTTCTATTTTCCTCAAAATGTCAATGTCGGGATTTAGTTAAAGGAATGCCGTGATCTCCGTGTCAGGAAAGGACTTACATCCAATAACTGGAGAGAGGAAATGGATGTCATATTCCATTTCTCAAAATGTCAATGTCGGTATTTGGTTAGAGGAAAGCCGTGATTTCCGTGTCAGGAAAGGACTTACATCCAATAACCAGAGAGAGAAAATAGATGTCATTTTCTATTTCTCAAGATGTCGAATGTTGAAGTTGTGATAAAAGAATTCCATTTCCGTGTCAGGAAAAGACTTACTTCCGATAGCAAAGGAGAGGATGAGTGTCAAATGTTGATATGTCAAATGTTGCAATGTCGATATCTCAGACGTAGATAACAATTATATCAAAGGTTGAAATGTCGATGTGTCAAATGTTGATAACAATTGTTGATATGTTGAAATGTCGATACGTCAAATATTGAAAGATCAATATCTCAAATATCGATAACAATTGTCGATATGTCAAATGTCGAAAGGTTAATATATTAAATGTCGCTAACAATTGTCAAAGGTCGAAATGTCGATGTGTCAAATGTTTATGATTGTTGATATGTTGAAATGTTGATATGTCAAATGTTGAAAGATTGATATCTCAAATGTCGATAACAATTGTCGATATGTCAAATGTCGAAAGGTTAATATGTCAAATGTCGTTAACAATTGTCGATATGTCAAATGTCGAAATGTTGATACGTCAAATGTAGAGATGTTGATATGTCGAATGTCAAAATATCGTTATGTCAAATGTCAGAATGTCTGTCAAATGTGGTGATGTAATTATGAGAATGTCATAATTTTCATGGCAGGAAAGGACTTTCATCTGGAAGTTATAAAGAGAAAATGGATGTCATATTCCATTTCTCATAAATGTCAAATGTCAATGTCGAGTTATAGGAATGCCATAACTTCCGTGTCAGGAAAGGACTTACATCCGATAACTGGGAAGAGAAAATGGATGTCATATTCCATTTCTCGGGAATGTCAAATGTCGGTGTCAAGTCAGAGGAATGCCATATTCCGTATCAGGAAAGGACTTATATCCAATAACTAGAAAAGAGTGACAAACTCAAGACGAAGAGTGTATCCGCTGGGGATTTGACCTTTACAGGTCGAAAGATATTAATCATCACAAGTTGTTTGTCATTTTTAATTTAAAATCCTTATTTTAGCATTTTCGGAACTGTCGATGTATTGTAGACAATTGAGGAAAGAGAACAAATGTCATATTCAATTTTCTCTAAAAAAGTTTCAATGTTAAAACGTCGATTTTGGAATAGGAATGCGTTTGAGACTTATATCCTATCCAAAGAAAGGTTGTTAAAGGAAAGCCAATGTCTGATGGTCTTACATCCAATAGCAAGAAAGAGAGTAGATGTCATCTTCTATTTAAGGAGGTCTTACACTATCTCTTAGAAATGTCAATATGGATATGTCGGTTTTAGAATAGGAATGCATATAAGACTTATATCCTATCCAAAGAAAGGTTGCTAAAGGAAAGCCGATGTCCGTTGGTCTTACATCCAATAGCGAGAAGAGTAGATGCCATCTTCCATTTAAGGAGGTCTTACACTATCTCTTAGAAATGTCAATGTCAAAATGTCGATTTTGGAATAAGAATGCGTATGAGACTTATATCCTATCAAAAAAAAGATTGATAAAGGAAAGCCAATGTCATGATGGTATTATATCCAATAGCGAGAAAGAGAGTAGAAGCCATTTTCCACTTAAGGAGGTCTTTTACTACTTCTTAGAAATGTCATTGTCGATTTGTCAGTTTTGGTTTTTTGTTTCCTAGTTTACAAAAATAGTCATTCATTTTTATTTATGTCGTATCTTTTTCAAATACTACCCATTGATTGGGTGTATTATGTTTTTCTTAGTAGTCTCTCAACTGACAGGATTTTCCAAAATGTGTCTTCTTAACAAGCATATGGGCCCTCCCATGAGGATAGGTGTTTGAAGTCCTAAATCCAAATCCCTGATCTGAGTGTCCTAGGGTGAACCAATTTATCATGGGCCCGTACAATGCTTGCTAGTCTTCCAAGCTTCCAAGTTTTCAGAGCTGTAATTTCATATTTTTTGTTATTTCGTCTACGGATGTCATTTATAGGTAAGATCATTGCACTTCAAGTGGAAGAACAACTTAGGGCCCGTTCTTTAAAGCAAGTGATGTCGTTCATGTAGGTTCATAAAGCTTCCATTAATCACCAATTCTATAAAGATCATTCAGATTGTCCTTCAAAAATCACTTTAACATTTCCAAATTGGGATTAGGGTTAGATCTTTGGAAAATTATGACTTCAGAGTATAATTTCCATTAATCTCCAATAACAAAGCCATTTACCTTAGTTCTTTCTTTCTGGGTCTTAGGAATTTTTCGAAAATGTGATCAAAATATCTTTTATCTTCTAAAGATATGTCTGAACAAATTAATAGTCAACCAAAAGACGAGATCACTTAATTCTTTCCTGAATATAATATTGGAAGAATTTTCTTAAGACGTTTTTCAAGATTTATCAATTAGGGGAGAATTTGAACACTAATTTTTGATTTTATGCTCACCTCGAAGCTTCTTCTCAGGGAATTACTATATCTGGTGGAGCATGTTAAAGATTTTGAATGTTTGAATTGAGACACCAATTTTTGATTTTGTGCCCACCTCAAGCTTCTTTTTAGAAACCTTTTTCTTTTGTTTTGGTAGGGCAATCTTTAATGATTTTGAATGCCTGAACTCAAACACTAATTTTTGATTTGCTACTCACCTCAAGCTTCTTCTCAGAGAATTACTATATCTGGTAGAGCATGTTTTAAGGGTTTTGAATGTCCAAAATCCCCTAATTAATAAATCTCAAATATTTCTTAAGACAAATTCTGAGATATTATAACTCATTCAGAAGTCAGGACCCAATCACATGGCAGAAGATTAAGAGGCTTGTGGCATCTTTAGTCAATTACTTGCATTTTGATCATAATATTTTATTTTTCATTTAGGACCCAGTCTGAAAATTTAAGATAAAGGGCCCAGTTATTAGGGCATTAATTTCATTTTCCCCTTGAAATCATAATTTTCTTGTCAAAATGTCAGAATTTTTGTCTTGAATTCTTCCTTTCTGAATTTTCTTTTTGTTAATAGGTGAATGAGAAGAATATTTCCAAAGATATTAAATCCAAAGATTTCAAATTTCATTCTACCTCACAGATCAATTTGGGTTTTATTTCCAAAGATATTAGATCCAAATATTTCAAATTTCATCCCTCGTCACGCATCAATTTTCATTTCTCCACAAATGACATGCTAGTCGACTAGTCCTAGAACTAGACTAAACATAGATCAGATCTTCGCCGATCTCTTTCTTTCTGTGAAGCTGTCCTAAGGGAAACCCTTGATGGAATTCATCTAAAAGGGATCGTCTTCCCAAAATTTGATTAATGATTTTGATTTTTAGAGTCTTTGGTAGATTGACAAATCAGAATCTTGAGTGTAAGAAAAAGATAAACCAGAGGAGTGGTTCAGAGGCTGTGAAAAGCATAACCATGAAGAATAGGTTCATAGGCCATAAAAAGCATAATCTAGGGGAGTGGTTCAGAGGCTATAAAAAGCATAACCACAAAGAATAAGTTCAGAGGCCATAAAGGCATAACCTTGGGAAATGGTTTGGAGGCTGTAAAAAACATAACCTAAGGGAAGTGGTTCAGAGGCTGTAAAAAGCATAACCACGAAGAATAGGTTCAGAGGCCATAAGGGCATAACCTAAGGGAAGTGGTTCGTGAGGTCAGTAAAGGCATAACCACAAAGAATAGGTTCAGAGGCCATAAAGGCATAACCTAGGGAAGTGGTTCAGAGGCTGTAAAAAGCATAAACACAAAGAATAGGTTCAGAGGCTGTAAAGGCATAACCTCGGGAAATGGTTCAGAGGCTGTAAAAGCATAACCACGAAGAATAGGTTCAGAGGCCATAAAGGCATAACCCAGGGAACTGGTTGAGAGGCTGTAAAAAGCATAACCACGAAGAATAAGTTCAGAGGCCATAAAGGCATAATGAGGGAAATGGTTCAGAGGCTGTAAAAAGCATAACCTAAGGGAAGTGGTTCAGAGGCTGTAAAAAGCATAACCACGAAGAATAGGTTCAGAGGCCATAACGACATAACCTAAGGGAGTAGTTCTGAGGCTGTAAAAAGTATAACCACGAAGAATAGGTTCAAAAGACATAAGGGCATAACCTAAGGGAAGTGGTTCTAAGGCTGTAAAAAGCATAACCACGAAGAATAGGTTCAGAGGCCATAAAGGCATAACCTAGGGAAGTGGTTCAGAGGCTGTAAAAAGCATAAACACAAAGAATAGGTTCAGAGGCTATAAAGTCATAACCTAGGGAATTGGTTCAGAGGCTGTAAAAAGCATAACCACGAAGAATAGGTTCAGAGGTCATAAAGGCATAACCTAGGGAAGTGGTTCGGAGGTCTGTAAAAGCATAACCATGAAGAATAGGTTCGGAGGCCATAAAGGCATAACCTGTGGAAATGGTTCGTAGGTCGTAAAAAGCATAACCACGAAGAATAGGTTCAGAGGCCATAAGGCTATAACCTAAGGGAGTGGTTCAAAGGCTGTAAAAAGCATAATCACGAAGAATAGGTTCAGAGGCCATAAAGGCATAACCTAGGGAAGTGGTTCAGAGGCTGTAAAAAGCATAACCACGAAGCCAGATAAACTGAACATGTTTGGCTGAGAAAGTATTTGCCTGAACTTATTCAAAATGGCAATATCAGACTGTCTGACAGCAGAATCGATGAACACTCCATACCTGGGTGGGAAGGGAAGGAACACATGTTGTTTTTTGTATGTCTTTATGTCATTTTGTTATGTCAATTATGGAAATGTAAAATTCTAGGATTTGTTTGTCGTGAACAAATCTTTGAATCGAAGAGGTATTAGTTCTATTTTACTCGAGATTTAGTAAGATATAGAACTAAAGAAAGGATTATTTAGTCTTTCAAAAGACAAATTGTCATAGTCATGAAAACAAATTAATTAACCAAAGATGGGGAGAGAGAATGTCCCCAGCGGAGTCGCCACTCTTTGATGGCGATGAAATATATATGGATCACATGTCGTTGCCATCAATTCATGTATCATGTCAATGTCAAGGAGTCGCCACTCTCTTTCTCTATCTATCGCCCTAATTCTTATCCTTCCTAGACTTATTGTCAGAAGTCTTTGGAGAATTTGAAGAAAGATTAATCATGATAGAGATTGAGAGAAAAGGAGATCAAATGATAATCTCATAGAACAAGTCTTCAGATTGTGTAATTACTGAAGTTTTTTTATATGAGGAAATCATATGAAGATCTTGGGTAACCAGAGAGGTTTTATAGGTAAAATACCTATCCCGAGTTCTTTAATCTCCTATAGGAGCAAGCTCCTATAGTTAATTACATCCTGAGTAATTAATACTGCCTAGGAAAACTCCCGAGTAAGGTTAACATTTATCCTCCAAAAAGTTTAACTGTTATTGTGGCAGTGCCTTTCTGAAGAATCGATACTACCAGAAAGTTTTACTTATGTTGGATGTATGTCGTTGCTTTGTTGTGTTTTGTTTTTTTTGTTGTAATGTCATTTTGTCATTTTCTATGTCATGTCATATGTCATGTCAGAATGTCATAGTTTGTATGTCATGTTGTTTTTTGTCATGTCGTAATGTCATTTTTATTGTTGTAATATTATTTTGTCATATTGCATTTTGTTATGTCATGATGTCGTGGTGTCGTTTTGTCAAGCTATTATATTGTCATGATGACATTATCTTGTCGTGTCGTTTGATTTTATGTTTGTTTTGTTTGTTTTAATCTCAACATTGTTTTGTGTTTTTTAAGGTCATTTTGTCGTCGTTATGTTTTATTGTCGTTCCGTTTGATTTATCATTGTTTTGTCTGTCTGTTGTTATTTTGATTTGTCATTTGTTTTGGAAGTATCGGTTTTATGTTAGATATCATGTCGATGTCAATGTCAATAATTTTGTCGTGTCATGTCAAGTGTGTTTTTGTTTGTATTTGTTTAGTATCATGTCATGTCATGTGTTATATCGGGATGTCATAGTTTGTAAGTCGTGTCGTGTCATAATGTGATGTCGTAATGTCATAAAATTTCGTGATTAATATCTCGATTTGTCATGAGATATTTTATCTCCTATGTCGTTATTATGTCATGAGATACCTTCAATGATGTCAAGAAGATATCATTACTTATTTATTTTTGTTATTTTGTTTATGATTCCATTTTGTTTTAAATTTTGGTTTTGTCATGTCATTTTGTCATGTCATCATTTTATTGTGGTATAGAAATGTCATTGTATGTTTTTGTTAATGTTAATGTTATGTCGATATCAATGTTAATAATTTTGTCATTTTATTTCAGATTTCGTGGCTAACCTAAAAGTTCAGTTGTCTTTGTTGTCATGTCATTTTTGTTTTGTTGTTTGTAGAAAGTTTAGGTTTTGTGGCTATCCTAAAAGTTCTGGTTTTGTCATCAATGTTCTGTCGTCGACGTCCTGCAAAACAGAGTTAACACACCCTATAACATGCAAAGAAAATCTAAACGAAACTTCATGTCTTCATCCTGCAAGGAAAATAGAGTTAGAAACAATGTCATATCAAGATATTTAGATTACCTGGTCAAAGTGTCTGTTGATCCAGAGTTGTCTGATGTCCAAAAGTGGTTGAGATGTCGGTTTAGATTTATGTCGATTTATGTTTAAATTTTGATTTGTCTTGAATATTGATTTGGGTTGGATTTTGGATTTTATATCGATTTGGATTTGATTTTGGATTTTATGTCAATTTCAGTTTAATTTTATGTCGAGTTAAGTTCAACGTGGGTCGAACTTTAAGAATTATGATGTCATATGTTAAGTTAAATTCGATACAGGTCGAACTTAAGAACTATGTCAGTTCATGTCGTGTTATGTTCAATCATGTCAATTTATGTCGAATTATATCAATTTATGTTGAGTTCTATTGAGTCTGGTTCGAAATGTCGGTTGATGTCATTTAATGTCGGTATTTATTGAATATGGTTTGAAATGTCATTTAATGTTGAATTTGATTTGAAATGTCGATTGATGTCATTTAATGTCGGTGATTGTTTAATTTGGTTTGAAATGTCATTTAATGTTGAATTTGATTTGAAATGTCGATTAATGTCATTTAATGTCGTTGATTGTTTAATTTGGTTTGAAATGTCAGATTTATGTCGGTTATGTCAATTTTGGTTTGAAATGTCGAATTTATGTCGATTATGTCGATATTCGTTTGAAATATCAAATTTATGTCGGTTATGTCGATATTCGTTTGAAATGTCGAAGTTATGTCAGTTATGTCGATTTTTGTTTGAAATGTCAAATTTTTGTCGATTTTGTCAATTAAATGTCAAATTTATATCAATTTTGTCGATTATGGTTTAGAATGTCGATTTTATGTCGGTTATGTTTGAAATGTCGATTTTATGTCTTGACTTAAGTTTAAATTTAAATCTTGAGTTGATGTCTATCTGAACTTAAGTTAAAAGGTTTGGTTTAGATTAACTTGAGTTCATGTCTTTCTGAACTTAAGTTAAAAGGTTTGGCTTAGATTAACTTGAGTTCATGTCTGTCTGAACTTAAGTTAAAAGGTTGAAAGTTAGATTCAATATTTATTGAATTAACGTGGGTTCATGTCTGGTTGAACCTAAGTTAAATTCAATGTTGATTGAATCTAATTAACTTGAGTTCATGTCTGTCTGAACTTAAGTTAAAAGGTTTGGTTTAGATTAACTTGAGTTCATGTCTGTCCGAACTTAAGTTAAAAGGTTGAAAGTTAGATTCAATATTTATTGAATTAACTTGGGTTCATGTCTGCTTGAACCTAAGTTAAATTCAATGTTGATTGAATCTAATTAACTTGAGTTCATTTCTGTCTGAACTTAAGTTAAAAGGTTTGGTTTAGATTAACTTGAGTTCATGTCCGGTTTGACTTAAGTCTAATGTGGGTTAGATATATGTTAGGGTTAGGTTAGACTTAGGTTTATGTCGGGTTCAACCTAAGCATGGTTTGACTCAAGTCTAATATGGGTTAGACTGAAGTTAGGTTTAGGTTTAGACTTAGGTTCATGTCGAGTTGAACCTAAATATGGTTCTTCTTAAGTCTAATATGGGTTAGACTTAAGTTAGGTTTAGGTTTAAACTTAGGTTCATGTCGGGTTGAACCTAAGGTTTATGTCTTGGTTTAGGTCAAACATAAGTTCATGTCCGGTTGAACCTATGTATGATTTGACTTAAGTCTAATGTGGGTTAGACTTAAGTTAGTTTTGTGTTAAACTTAGGTTCATGTCAGGTTGAACTGTTGACCTCATTTTTGATGAGGTCTTCTCTTCTTCTTTTTAGTACTTAGGATCTAGCCTTAGGCTTTTCCTTTGACTATCTTAGAGGACTAGAATTGGGATCCACCATCTAGAATTTCAAACCACTTCTTAACTCCCCGCAAACTCCACAAACTCGATCGTAGACCCCTAATCACCTAGAGGGTTGAAATCAAATGTGGAAGTTTAAAGGATGAGTTCCTATAGGACTTTTTGGCCTTAGGATTGCCCTGGGTGGCCTGGTCTGGTGAAAGGGCTGACTTACACACACACTACACTTATACACTACACTTTCGCATACCTCCTAAAACACACCTATACCTAACTTGACCTCCTGACTCATGTAGGTGATTCACATGGATGGTCCTTAACCCCTAAGCCCTCGGCGCAGGGTTAGGAACAACATAGTGAATGCCTCAAATGAGTCCCTTCATGGCTCATGTGGGCTTGATGTGGCTTCATGGATCAACCAAAATGATTTCATTCCACTCAAATTTACCCAATCTTCAATTTTCCAAATTTTCAATTTTTGACCCCCGGGACCCTACACCCGCCGAACCTACCCAAAGCCTTTGAAATTACCCAAATTTTTCAAAATTTCCAAATCACCCAAAATTCCTCAAAACCAATCCCAAACATTTCCACATCACTCAAATTGATCATCCATACCCAAAAATACCAAAAATTCCAAAAATACCTCCCAATACCCTCCAAATACCCAAAATACCCCTCTTAACCCAAAAATCCAAAAATTCAGAAAATTCCCAGAAAATTCCAGAAAATCCCAAATATTCCCAATTTTATTTTGTTCAACTACACCATGGGCCAATTTTGTTAATTTACCCTACTTTTGTCTAAACCCCCAATTTGACCCATTTTAACCCTAAGTGAACCCAATGTCAAACCAAACCTTCCCAATTGATCCAAATTCTGGTCCAATTCAATCCTAAACTTCAATTCAACATTCCCAACACCAATCTATACAAAATCCAAGTCCAATTTGATTGACATTTGGATCCAATTTCACTTTTGGCCTTAAAGCCCAATTTGGACCCATGACCCAAACCTAACCCAAACTCAACCAATTCAACTCCAATTAACCCTAAATCTTTTCTAAATCTTCCTTAGCATCCCCACAAGAAAAAAACTAACATGATTTGCCCAAAATTTGGACCCAAACCCCACTCAAATTCAACCCAAAGCTAAAAGGCCCAATTTTGACCTAAACCCAAACCTAACCCAAATGAGCCCAAACCCCAAAATCAAAGCCCAACAAAAGTCAAAACCTCTTTGAAACACCCCCATAAACATTTCTCAACATTAATTTTACATCAATTTCAACCCTAGCCCAACATTGGCCCAACTTGGCCCACTTGGACCTATATTGGCCCATTCACCAAAAGAGCCCAAATTCAAACCCAAATCACCCCCAATTTGCTTCAAGTCACTCATGACACATCCATGAGCTAAACCCAACAATTATTTGGCCCAACCTCTTTACAAAATTCCCATCCATAAATTCATTTTTAAACTTAAAGGCCCATTCCTTAAACTATTTTAAAAGCCCATCTTTTACCACATACAAAGGCCCAAAATTGGTCCCAAAGCCCATATGACATTTCCCCTCATCATACTTTCAATTAAACTCAATACCTAAGTCCTAAATTCATCATCAAATATTTCCAAATCAAGCCTCATGCCAAATCACCCCTAAATACCAAAATTTTTTCTTAAATCTATTTCTATGAAATTGACTCCACTTTTCCCAAGCCAAAGGTGAGCCATGAAAGCCATGGACAAGCCACATGAAGCCATGGAAGGCTTGACATGTGATCAAGCCATTAATGGCAAAAGGAGGGCCCCCTTTCCTAATCCTTCTTAAACCCTTTTTTACCTTAAGCATGTCACACACTAAACCATGCTTAGCCACCTCATCATGGATGGAGACCACACCATTCTCTCTTGGCTGACCCAAGTGATCCTTTTCAGCCCAAGACCAGGCCTTGGGTGGCGAACCTAGCCTAAAATCATGGGTTGAATCATTTGAACCCAAAATGGTCTCCCCCCCATTCCATTTCAATCCAAGCTCTTTACACATGGCATGGGCCAATTGACTGCACTAAGATCCAGCCCTGACCTCCCTGATGACAACAAGGATCCGACCCTCGGCCGGCCACCACCACAGCCGCCGGAAACCACTGTGCCGAGAGCTCACATGTGAGCCCAAACTCGGAATTCTCACCTGCTGAGTTGCCCCATCCCCGCTGGCCATTGTAGCTGTTCTTCTCTTGCCAAGAGCACGTGATCCCAAGCCCTAACTCTCCCCGGGAGGACCTCCACCCTCTCCTATTTAAACACCACCCCTTCTCGGCCATGAGGGGTGCTGGAACAAACCTTAAGGAAACTCTGCCAAAATTGTTCCAGACTACTCCCCATACACAGAGCATTTTATCCCCACTGAAATCCCTCTGCCATTTCCTTTATGTGAGCTCAATTTCAGAGTTGAAATCCAAGCCCAAAACCGGGACACTTCTCCACAAGTGAGCCAATCCCCAAATCGATTGGTTCTACACCTTCACTCGTACCAAGAGAAGGTGTCCACCAGCAAAAGCCCCATCTCCAGGCGACCCAATTGCTCCAGCCTCCAAGCTTTGTGATCGGCTGTGGTCGAAATCCTACCTAGGCAATTCACCAAACCAGGAGACTTCATCTGGAGCTTGCTGGGATCCAATCGAAGGTGAAACAACCCTCGGATCGAAGCCACACTTCTCCGAGCAAAGGTATGGCCTCACTCTTCTTCCCGAGCTTCCGAACATTCTCCATTTTTATCGCGTAAATTTCATCCCACATAAACCATATGGATGTGTTCGTCTTCTCAAGACGAATCCATAGAGCATAAGAACACGAAAATCCATCGAGTATCGAGTGAGATATTAGTGGATTTAGTGTGGACGGCTCTCGGGCGAGGACGCTCGGGGACGATGAACGGATGCCGTCCATTTAATACACGCGCGGACGGACGACTCGGATGGCGTCGGACCAGGAGATGGTACGTGAACCGCGGGACCCGGAGCGCTGAGTTAGATGGCGGCGTCGAATGGGAGCGCGACACGCAGCGTTTCAGAGCTGTCGAGGTTGACGCGGCGCCGCGTGGATAAATAGAAAATTAGGGTATTTTTCTATTTATTTAATTCCCTAAACTTGGAAAATTCATAACTTTGTGTAGGAAAATCATAAAAATAAAATGAAAATACCCTCTCGCTCAGTTGAACGCAGGAGAATAATGTGGAAAAGAAATCATTTAATTTCATCAAGTATTTTATTTTTAATAATTTATTTACTCTCTGCACATTTTTAATTCTCCATGCATGTATACAATTCACCATGGCATGAGACCATATGGCTTTTGAAGCCTCTGAATTTGGGAACATTCCCTGAATTTTCCAAAGTCAGAGGCCATCCCTATGAGAAGTTACTGATTTTTCAAATTCAAGTTACTGTTTTGAGTATTTTAATTCCAGTAATTAGCATGTTGTGAAATAAATTCTAGGAAAATTTGGTGATGTCCCTTATGACCGAGAGGACCCTAGGAAAAATAGGTTTGAGTTATTTCATTCAAAATAACCCTAATCGGCTTAAACACCCAAAATAGGTCTCTAATTAATTAGAGCTAACCATACATCAAATTGACTTGAAATCAATTCTCCATTGACCTTTAGGATCAGAGGAACCCACCATAAAAATTTGAGGTCAATTGGACTTGGTTAGCCCTACTAAATGGGTCGATTAAGTCATGTAGTCAATTTGAACTTTAAAAATTCATAACTTTCAAAATATCTTTCAAAAATTCACCAAATTGGTTTTGGAGCCTCTCTGATATTAGGGGAATTTAAGAAAATTAAAATTTCAATTTTCTAAAAAAGTTGATTTTTAATATTATTTTAATATTTTTAATAATTAAAAAATAATAAAAATCACAAAAATAATAAAATTCACCAAAATGTCACATTTTGAATTTTAATCACTTAGGAACAAACCCCATATTTTTCTTAGGTCTATTTAATGAGATATTAAATTTTAAAAGCCTAGGACAATTTTAAAATTAAAAAAATGTATTTTCTAGCATTTTCACTAGAATAATTATAATAAATCATAGAAAAATCAGAAAATTGCAAAAATTGATTCTCTAATTTCCTTGATATCAGAGAGATTTTTTGAAAAATATAAAATTCAATTTTCAACATTTATTTTATTTTTAAATTAATTAACACTCCAAAACTTAAAATAATTATAATAAAAATAATAAAATTCAAAAAATCACCAAAATTGGTCGAAGTGGTCCTCTGGTCATTAGTAATGTCCCCTAATTTTCTTAAGGACAGAAACTTTCCCTTGGTCATGTTATTAAATTTTCCTTGGAAATCTCTATTTTCTACCAAAAATAATTATATAAATAAATTAAATACAGAAAAATCACATTTTCTCCTCTCATGTCTTTATTGACATATGAGTGAAGTCACATAAAAATTTCAAGTTCATTTGAGCTCAATTTAGTGAGTTATGAAATTATTAAGCTTAAAGGGCAAAGTGGTAATTAAAATTTTAATCCTTAATTAAAACTTTAGGTTTAATAAAATTAACAAGTAAAATATTTGATCTTAATCTGATTTGGATGATTGAAATTTAAATAATTAAAGGGTAGAAACCCATTAAACAATTTAAAATAATTGAAATAAACCTTAATTAAATAATTGATTAAATTTGGGAAGAATAATAAAATTGGAATTATTAAAATAGGGATATTATTAGGAAGAGATTTAGTCTTTAATTTAAAAATCCCTAAATTAATCATCTCATTAATATTCAATTCTTAATTAATGTGATAACTCAAATTTAAAATATTAAAAGACTTAATCATTAAACTAAAGTTAAATTATTAAACTCTTTTAAGATTCCAATTAAAATTAAAAATAAAATTAAATTAAAAATTAAATTAAATTAAGTAAATTAAATTGAATTAAATAAAATTAAATGAAATTAAATTAAATTAAAGATTAATTAAATTAAATTAAATTAAATTAAATCAAATTTAAATTAAATTAAATTAAACAAATTAAATTAAATTAAATTAAATTAAATTAAATTAAAATTAAAAGTAAAATTAAATTAAAGATTAAATTAAATTAAATTAAATAAACAAATTAAATTAAAATTAAATGAATAAATTAAATTAAATTAAATAAATAAATAAATTAAATTAAATCAAATTTAAATTAAATTAAATTAAATCAAATTAAATTAAAATTAAATCAAGTTAAAATTAAATTAAAGGAAATTAAATAAAGTCAAATTAAATTAATTTAACATCAAACCAAACTAAATGGAATTAAATTAAATTAAATTAAATTAAATTAAATTAAATTAAATTAAATTAAAATTAAATTAAATTAAATTAAATTAAATTAAATTAAATTAAACTAAATTAAAATAAATTAAATTAAATCAAATTAAATTAAAATTAAATCAAATCAAATTAAATTAATTTAACATCAAATCAAACTAAATTGAATTAAATTGAATTAAATTAAATTAAAATCAAATTAAATTAAATTAAATTTAAAATTATATTGAATTAAATATAGCATCACCAAAGACATAAAGAATTCAAAATAAATCTAAAATAACTTGAACACTATTCCAAATTTAAACCCTTTAATTGAAATTAAATTAAATCACAGACCATTTGAACACCAATTTGCCCTCGAAAACTTTAATTATCATAACTCCTAAATGGAACATTAAATGAAATGTTACTTCACTTATGGGATATTCAAATGTCCTAGTTCACTGAGCAAGATAACAAGACTTAACTAAACCTCGGACGATTAATTCATTTGTATAATTGAATTCATTTGGACTTAAAACAATCCTAGAAATATTGAAAAGATGTTTAAGATTTGCCTTAAGCACTTCCTCGATATGATAGGATGTTCATAAGAACAATTGAATTTAATTTTTCTTTGATGAAGAAAATCGTCTTCAAACAAAAAACACAAGGAACCTAGACGTCATAGGAAATGACTAGCTATAGGATTAGGAACTTGGTAGAAAACCATAACCCTTCCCTTAGCTTTACCTAGGAACTTGCTTAAATATTCTAATTGTGTTTTAAGTGCAGCTTGGGATGACGGGAAGACCCTCCGAGTACGCTTTTATTTTATTGCAATTTATTTTCTTGCAATTTACATTATCGCAATTTATTTAATCGCATCGCACTTACTTTTCTGCATGATAAACAATTATTGCATGAAAACCCACACCTTTAGGATAGCCCCTAAAACTCGAAACCAAAACTAAACTAAAAGTCATTGCAAGATAAAATTCACCGCCACAACATTTCAAAATATAAAACAACTCAAAATTTAATCACAAACGGAACACAAAACTACAATTACAACTAAATTAAAACGTCCTATCGGATGATCGGAATACCTCGGATGATGTAACCCACGTGTTGCTAACGGGATTTCCACGGTCTAAATGAATGTGTGGAACTCATTCAATTGAGTTTAAGCAAATTCATCTCGGACTAAGTGAATCCGATAAAAATAATGATGCTCGAAGGATGGAACCGCGGGATCTTAACCGGTGTCGTTATAATCAACTTTAAGATTTGTTTTAATTAAAATATTGAAAACACTTGGAAATTAAGATTTTCTCTAAACCAAAACACTTTTCTCATCCCCCGATTTATGACTTCTAAAACTAAACCTCGCAACAACAAGGAGCTCGGAGCATGGTGGGCAAGACGGCCATCGAGATCACAGAAACTCGAATCTACATCAGCAAAACTTTCCTAGAATTAAATAACAAAGCCATAGGATTTCGAGGTAGTTTGCCTAAGTGCAACATAAATCCTCAACCTCTTCGTTAGTGCATTTGCATTGCAAATTAAGCCCTAACCGGACTTAGGATTCCGAGGTAAGTCGTCTGATACGACATAAACCCTCACATCTTCGAGGTCATGTTTAGTATGATTCTATCATATAAATATAAGCCCTAATTAATTAAAATCGACAAAATCAAAACATTAAATAAACATTAGGACTTTCCTAAATCCAAGCCAAACAATAGATATCGGGAAATTACCGAAGTTCACTTTGAATCCGTAATTTCTCCTACTTTTCTTCCTTTCGAATTCCCAAAACAAAATGTTCCAAACTTGATCCATTCCCTATTGAAATTCCAAAATTCAATCCTTTGAAAACTTAAACTTTGAAATTCTCGAGAGCGCAATTATTGATTATTATCGAGAGTTTTCTTAGGTGATTCCCGTCACTTAAGATGTAATTAACTATAGCAGGCTTGCCCTTATAGTGGAATTTTAAAGAACCTGGTAATATAAACCCCTGTTTAATGCCTTCATATTAAGCAGGGGAATTTGTAGGCTTATAAATTTGGTTCGCAGACCAAACGGATGTCACAAATCTTCTAGTTTATTTAATCGAACCCCACCATCAAGCAATGTGTCTTTCCTTAGGGATAGATACACGGTTTGTGGTGTGGTGTTCGTTTATATAAACTATTTGGGATGTGAGATCGGTTTGATTTCATATCTTAAAATCTTTTTAAAATTATTTTCAAAATCAAACACTACTTTTCAAAATATTTATTTAAACTAAATTAAAAATTCGCCGACAACTTCTGTTAGGCAACCCCTTTTCAAAATAAAACACATAACCTAAAAATATGCCGACAACTTCTGGCGACTCCGCTGGGGACTGATTCCTCTCTCCATTTTAATCAAATAATTCTGCTTTCAAAAATCGGTAGTGTATCCATGTCCTTAATGGGTCAAACTACCATTCTTTCCGTTGGAATACTTTGTTCATTTCTACCTTGAACAAGTATAGCCAACATTCTCTCGGATTTAGGAGCCACTGTTTAGACACCCCTAAACAGAGAGTTTCTGAGATCCTTTTACCTCATTTCTGAGGTGGGGTGGACCCCCAATAGGTGTTAGTTTAGGAGTGATCCTTCGAGTCGAGAAGTCTTGCATAAGACTTTCTTTTCCTTTCCAACTCTGAATCGGATTCATTACCTTCTCTACCCCTTAGAACATTCCATTCTAAATAAACAAACCCTCTAATGAATGATTCTTTTAACAAATGATTCCTTCTTATAAATACATGAACGAGAATGAGTTCGGACTCTTTTTAATTCCATTCTTTTCGTCCTGATGAGAAGAAGCATAACTCGGGACCGACAACCGAATCTACCCTACGAAATGGAAGCCCCAAAGCCGATTTTCTCCTTCACCAATGGACCGGACTTCGCCGTTTATAAGGATGAGCTGCCCGACAATGGGATCATCCGGTTTGGACAAGGATTCGAGAACATAAATGTCAAGATCACCGATGTTTCCCTTTTCGCACTGACAAACAAAGTATCTGAAGCTGAGAAGCCACTGATCGAGTTCAACCTTAGGTCAACTCGAGAGTTTCCTCCCCGCAAAAGATCCCGACCGAGAGGAGTACCGCCGTCCGCAGAGGACCGGCTCTTGCTACCCCCACCGGTCTAGTCGTCTCCGCACCTACCCCGGCTTCCGCCAAATTAAAGGGGAAGGAAATCCGTAACTATGGTGAACTCCGTTACAGTGGAGGGTACAGACTTTCCGTGAGACCTTCTCTTTTGAAATCGGGTCCAAACTTCAAGAATTCTATAACTAACAAGGACCCAAAGAAGGAACGAAGTTGGAAGATCGCTAGGAAGGCCGTAGCCGCCGAAGTTGCTTTCCCGAGGAAATCCTGAAATCCCCGAGTACACACCACTACCCGAATATATACCGTTGCCCGAAGATACACCCTTTTGGAAGGAAGCGCATTCCATCCCCTTTCCGCCGCAACCGACGAGGAAAATGTCCGCAGGATTGCTTCTACATTACCCTCGACCAACGATACTACGATGACAACGAAGGAAAAGGGCTAGGATCACGCCATTCGCCCGACTACGCGACCGTGATCGAGAAACTAGCAAAGAAAGAGAAGTGCCCCGTATCGGAGATTCTACGAAGGATAGTGGCGGGTGCCGCTCAAATCCCGTCTTGGGCCCCGAGTAGAACTCCGCCATCGTTGCGTAAAAGCCAAGTAAAAGGATGAAGGCTAGTCCGCCCGTCGTCGTTTCAGGATTACAGATCAGGGAGGATACCACCTTCCAAGCATTCGGGCCGACGCACCATCCGGTCCTGGCACCTTCCGCCGCTAGAAGGATGGTATGGCGTCCCACTACCTGGACAACTCGAGATCGAAACAACAACCCGAGAAGGAAAGTCTCGTTAGGAGACTCGAATCCGAAGAAAGTGCTACCGCAAAGAAAGGGGACTCGCGAGAAGGGAACCCGGCAGCCTATCACACGACAACCGTGAAGATGCACGTAAAAGACCGCTAGAAGACGCCATGAAAAAGTCGAGGACCGATATTCGACGACTAGCAAAAGAAAGAGAAGAGAAATTCGGAGACGAGATCGATTCGTCGGAATTCATGGACGACGAGTATGCGTAAATCAACATGGTCGAAACACGAGCTTCATCGCCTTCACAAGGTGCTCCCGCAACCGCAGAAAGAGAGGAGCCGAAGTGATGAGAAGACAGCCTTCAAGAGAAAGACGATACGATCGCCCAAATGGCAAAGAGGATGGAAGAGATGGTCGTGGCTCTAGCCACTCTCCGCAGTCAAGTGCAACCCCAAAGAGAGACACCCCCGCAGGTCATTCACATTGTAGACGGAGGAAAGGAGATTACATCCGTCAACGGGGATGATCAGCTAAAGAAAGATACAACGCAAAGTATGATTCCAGAAAAGGATATCAAGAGCTTGGTGGAACAGCAGGTGCGAGAAGCCTTAGCACAATCAATAAGCGGGACATCCATTCGGACGGGTAGACCTTACCCGGAAGAATTCGACGCTGTCCAATACCCGAAAGACTTCGTACCACCTCTGTTCAAGACCTTTGATGGAACCGGGAACCCCCGACAGCATGTTGCACACTTTCGTGCCAGTTGTTACAATGCCGGCGGGAGCGATGCATTACTCTTCCGATAGTTCGTCGCCAGCTCGTCGTGGATCGCCTTCGACCGGTATGCGGAATTACCAAATGGCTCGGTGAAGATGTTCTCGAACTAGAAAACCTCTTCATCAAGCGATTCGCCGGAGCTCGGCACCACATCACTATAGGTGATTTAGTGGTAGAGAAACGAAGCCGAACGAAACTTTGGTGGATTACATACTTCGATGGAGGAACTTAAGCATGAAGTGTGAACCACAACTACAAGAACAACATGCGATCGGCATCTTACTTAAAAGCATTCACGGCCCGATAAGCACTTCTCCTCAAAGGATTCACTATTAAGACTTTCGAGAAGTTGTTAAGCAAGGCCGGAGCTTGCAAGAGGAGGCGAAGCAATTAAGTTTTGCCGACAAGACGGACAAGCAAAAGCCCGTGAAGACTTTTGAAAAGAAATCCGGGATCGTTGCAGCGAGCCGACGAAGGCAAGAAACCGATACAAATATCGTCCGAACGGCCGCAAGAACATCAACGTAATTACCAACAACCCCGACCCAGCCTATCGATCATCTCCACAAGATGAACAACCGCCTCGTCCGCAACGTACATTAAGGGAGCTTCGAGCGGTGGAATATCCATTCAAGAATGAAGCAGAGGCCGAAAATGTTCAGTAGTCCGATGAAAACTCCGGATTTCCAATGCCGCAGCCTAAGAGACTAGAGGAAGTCAACAAGAAAGGTGATCCCAACTTTTGCCCTTATCACCAGATGCTTCGACACAAGATAGAAGATTGCATTACCTTCAAAAGTTGGCTCAATGATAACCTTCGGAAAGGCAATATAACTATCCCGAAGGAGTACATGAAGGAACCCCAGAAAGGAGGTTTCGTCAATGTTATCTCAACTGATCCCATCATCCCGATAGATCCCTATACGACTGACGATGGATGGATTACCGCTTGGACAAGGTCTTCGAAAAAGATTTTAGACAGCATCCAAACCGCTTCGGTGCAAGCTTTAATTCGTAGTTCGAAACCCGCCAAGTCGGCACTATCACTCGAGATAGAAGAACCACCTCAACAGAGACGATCGAAGAGAAGAAGAAAATTGATGAAGAAGAGAGGACCGAGGCTCCTAAGGCTAGACTAGGGGCTGCTTATCCTAGGATAGTTGTTTCTGATTCGGGGGAGAAATCCCTCGAACCTCTGACTTTGTATGATTATCTGCTCACTTCGGTGGGATCATATAATGATAAGGGTGATGGCGTTGGCTACGTTTTGACTGTTTCTAACGATTACGTAACTAGCGACAATCCGGACATCGATTTCGATACCAACGACAATTCTCAAATCATACACAATCTCGACGATCAAAATGACAAAGAAGACATCCATCAAGGAGGCTACGAGAGTTCAACAAGCAACGAATCTATCCGCAAGTTCCGAGGAGCTCCAATCACAATAGCAGTTAGAGCCTTCGCACTCGAAGCTAATCCGTAAGAGCATGTCATTCGATTCGAGAAGAAACACCAAGCAAGCTCAACACTAGATTCGAAGAAATTACGAAGTCAACTTAAGAAGTGGAAGAGTTCTACCTCCGAGAATGGGTCCAAAGGACAAAGGAAAGCAGGTGGTTGTTCAAGAAGAACCAACCCCAGCAGAAGAAATACCCATTCGAGGAAATAAAGTGGACTACAACGTGCTAGCCCATCTTAGGAAACTATCGGCCAAACTGAGCATTTACGATGCTCTCATCTTATCAAAGGAGATGAGAGAAGCTCTGATCAAGGCCTTACTTGATCCGGAAATTTGCTTAGCTCAAATGGCCCGAGATTCCTTAGATGTGGTTTGCTCGTTAAAGGAACAGACGAGGTGTTACCTTCACGGACAATGACCTACTACTTCAGATGCTACGATCACAACCGACCGTTGTACATTTCGCTTACAATTGGGAAGTTTACGCTCTCCGTGGTATTGGTGGATCCAGGAGCATCAATTAATATAATGAGTCTCCGAACACTAAGCATATTTGGAAATTGATGCTCGCGAGCTCGAGGTCGACAAAATGTTATTAAGAGGATTCAACCGTAAAGGAGAAAGAGCCCTCGGTCAATAACGCTACTAATGAAGACCGGTGACTTAGCAAAGACAACCGCAAAATTTCACATAATCGATTCGAAACGTCGTTCAACGCTCTACCGGGCCGACCATGGATAAATGAAAACGGAGATGGTACCATCATCTCTACATCAGTGCATCAAATACTACGATGGAGGGGAACAGTGCATCAAAGGTGACTTACAACCATTCTCCGTACATGAGATTGGAATCCATGAAGACGCAGCTTATTATGCACCACCGAAGAAAACAATTTTCTCCAGAGATACCGTAACAAATGAAGCAAAGAAAGTTCGGGACAACGAAGACCCTGAAGTTCTAGTCCAACAGTCACTCACCACTACCTTACGGCGAGATGGTGAAGGTTTCTCCACAACTCGCATCCGAGGTCGAGGCCAGGGACGAGGTCGTGGTAGAGACGTTAGGACGATTGGACGGAGGAAACCAGCCATCAATGTTGATTGGGAAGATAGTTCTGAAGAAGAAAAAGAAATCAAGCAAGAAGCAACAACAAAAAGTCGAAAGAAGCCGCAATTCAAGATCTCCCTCGAAGATGAAAAGAATGAAGAATACAAATCCATGTACGAGAAGATTAACCACTATGTACATACTATGACCCTGACCCCGATCCATTCTAATAAGATCGAGGGTATGGCGGTCAAAGAGGTACGTAGTGACGGTGCAAAGCCAATCAAATTCTACCGTGGTGCTTCTTCCTCAAAAACTGAAAATAATGTACAATTTGAAGATGTCACTTCATCGAATTAATGGAATTACCTTTCGAGTGGTACTCTCCCCGTGTTCAAAATTTAATTCAACGTGGTTTCTTACCTCGACAATGGACAAAAGGTCAATCACAATATTTTGAAAAATTATGGAATAACTCCGGTCGTCCACCCAATTCAAAGCATAGACTCGGATTTGGCACGAAGAGATCGGCTGACGATACCGAATTTTGTTTGGTTGTCACTTGCGAATCTAATGAAAACCGCATGGAAACTACGGACGAACTCGAAGATTTACAAATCGGAGACGCTCCACCGAATTCGAAGAAGAGATTAAATCTACAATAGATGAACTAATGGAAGTTAACTTAGGTACTAGAGAAGAGCCTAGACCTACCTTTGTTAGCCCCTTACTCAATAAAGAAGGCTCCGAAGAAATAATCAAGTTATTAATGGAATTTAAAGACTGTTTTGCTTGGAACTACGATGAGATGCCAGGATTAGCTCCAGAAGTCGCAGTCCATAAGCTAGGAGTGGATCCTACTTCGTCCCGTCGACAAGGCCCCGAAGAATGCGTCTAAAAATCGAACAACAAGTCATAGCCGAAGTTAAAAAGCTAATAGACGCCAAATTTGTCCGTGAAGAACAATACCCGACTTGGTTAGCCAATGTGGTGCCGATCGAAAGAAGAATGGTCGGATCGAATTTGTGTGGACTTCAGTAGATTTAAACAAGGCATGCCCAAAGGATGAATTCCCTCTACCGATCCCGAACTAATGATCGACATTGCTTCGACACATGAGATATTTTCATTCATGGATGGATCTTCGAGGATACAACCGCATAAAAATGGCTCTAGAAGATGAAAATCTTACAACATTCGTAACGCCGATCGGAGTATTTTGCTATACGAAGTGATGCCATTTGGACCGAAGAACGCAGGAGCAACATACCGGAGAGCGATGACAAGAATTTTTGATGATCTCATCCACAATCAAGTCGAATGCTACGTGGACGATGTGGTCATCAAAAGCAAAGTAAAGGAAAACCACCTGTATGATTTGAGAATTATTTTCGAACGATTAAGGCAATTTAACCTTAAGATGAATCCCTTAAAATGCGCCTTCGGCGTCACCTCCGGGAAATTCTTAGGATTCGTTGTCCGACATCGTGGGATTGAAATCGACCCGGAAAGATTAAAGTTATCTTAGAAATGCCGCCTCCCAAAATCTTAAAACAACTACGATCTTTTCAAGGGAAGTTGGCATATCTTCGACGCTTTATCTCAAACTTGTCAGGTAGGTGTCAGCCTTTCTCGGCACTAGTTAAAAAGGACGCCAAATTTATTTGGGAAGAGAAATGCCGTAAAGCCTTCGAGGACATTAAACAATATTTAATGACACCTCCTGTCTTAGCGACCCCGGTCTCGTGGTAGACCGTCGATACTTTACACCGCGGCTTTAGACGACTCTCTCGGAGCCCCGTTAGCCTGTGTCAATGATGAGGGTAAAGAAAATGCTCTTTACTACTTAAGCCATCGTTTACTTCTGACGGAAATAAGGTATCCCGCAATTGAAAAGCATTGTTTGGCCCTGATCTTCGCCGCTCAAAAGCTCAAGCACTACATGCTTTCTCATAAGGTCAACCTGATCTCGAAATTTAATCCATTGCAATACTTGATGACTCGTCCAACACTTTCCGGCAGACTTGCCGCGATGGTCAATGATATTATTGCAATTTGATATAACTTTCGTGCCTCTTCGTGCCGTAAAGGGACAAGTCTTAGCAGACTTTCTCGCAAAGACACCCTTTACCTGGCAGAATCTCCTCTCAATGACGATTTGCCGGATGAACAAATAATGAGCCCGGAAGACCCCGATGATCGACGTTGGGAATTATATTTCGACGGAGCATCTTCAGCACACAAAGACGAAGAATCGCAAGTGATAGTTCCCGTAAGGCAGGAATCGGGCTAATCTTTATAACACCGGAGCGGGGATGTTAAGATACTCCTACCACTCGACGTAACCGTGTACAAACAATGAAGCGGAATACGAAGCCCTCATAATGGGACTGGAATTAACTATTCAAATGGGGATAACAGACATCAACATCTACGAGGATTCACAGTTAATCATTCAACAAATCGCCGGACAATACAGAATTTTAAAGCCAAGACTCGAGCAATACTTCCAGTATGCCATACAGTTGTTGGAACAATTTCCAAATGTGACAATCTACAAAATTCCAAGAAAAGAAAATGCTTTAGCAGATGCTTGAGCCCGTCTCGCAAAAGAATTTGCCTGTTTGCAAGATGAATCAGTGGAAGTGTCAGCTCACGGACGTCGGTCCTATCACAGCTCGACATGCACTCAATACACAAATCGAAAAAGAAAAAGAATCAGCTTGCAACAATGGATGTAAAACACGTAAGATTGGCGACAGCATTACATAGACTACTCGCAAACGAGAAAACTACCGTACGACAGTGTCGCTAGCCCATCGGGTCAAGAAAAGAACTTTGTCTTACGCATTAATAAACAACACATTGTACGGAAGGTCTTTTGATCAAATGTGGCTAAGGTGCCTAAGCGTGTCCGAGGCCCGTGAAATTGTTAAAGAGGTGCATTCAGGACTCGTGGCGCTCACCGACGGGTCCGAAGATGAAAATGAAAATTAAAAGACTAGGGTATTATTGGCCCTCGATGATGACCGATCGCATGAAAATCGCCAAGAGCCGTCACCAATGCCAAGTGCACGGAGTGGTTCTACACCAACCTCCAAATGTGCTACATCCGACAATTGCGTCGTGGCCATTTGAATGTTGGGGCACAGATATAGTGGGTCCGATAGAACCACCATCTTTGAAAGGACATCGCTTCATTCTTGCGGCTACAGATTACTTTTCCAAGTGGGCAGAGGCAGTTCCACTTAGAGAAGTGAAAGCACACCACATGCTACAGTTTTTCAAGAACCAAGTTGTCTACCGTTTCGGAGTGCCGCGCAGATTATCTCGGATAATGGGTCGCATTCGAAGCACGCAAATCAACAATTTTGTCGTGAGACACTGAATCGACTGGCGATACTCAACAATTTACTACCCAAGAGCAAACGGCCTCGCTGAGGCTTTTAATAAAACTCTCGTTCAAATTTTAAAGAAAACTTTGGAGGATAATAAGAGAAATTGGCACGAGAAGTTGTTAGAAGCCTTATGGGCCTACCGGACAACCTTCAGAACTCCTACTCAAGCTACACCTTACGCTCCGGTGTATGGGTCCGAGGCAGTGTTACCTTTAGAGGTTCAGCTTCCTTCACTCAGAATTGCAGTTGCAAACAAGATCACGACAAAGAGAACGCCAAATTACGACTAGAAGAATTAGAAAGCCTGGAAGGGAAAAGACTTGCAGCGCAACAAAATTTAGAACTATACCAAGCTAAGATGGTTCAAGCCCATGACAAACTGGGCCGCCCAAGAACCTTCAAAGTTGGTGACTTAGTTCTCGTTCTCAAGAGACCTATTCTTGCACACCGCAAGATAGGAGGAAAATTTGAACCCACTTGGGAAGGGCCGTTTGTGGTCGAAGCGAGTATACTCGGGAGGTTCCTACCAGCCTAGTGAATTGCCAGGGAGAACGACATATGCTTCCGATCAACGGACGATACTTGAAAAAGTATTACGCTACCTGATGTTTCGAAGGAATGAATTCTTCATCCCTAAGAAACACGGGTGAAGTAATTACTTATGATTGGGTCCGAACCCAAAAATAATAATAAAATGTGCTAAGATAAATAAAATCATGATAATAAAGTTTTCCTTGTTTTCTTTTCCAAATCAAAATTTTTTTCCTGATCTTATCCCACTTCATTCCTGTTCAATTTGAAAATACAAAAAGTAATAAAAAAATGTCTTTAATAAACATTTTCTTAATGTTCTTGTTCTTAGTACAGCCCCTGATCCTTTTCCTTGTCTTTTTGCAGGGAAATGTCGAACGGGCGGTTGATCCTGAACTTTAGAAATGGTGTAAGCCTTGCACTCGATGAAAAGAGGGTGAAAGATGGAGCGATAATCGAGATTGACTCGGATTTCGCACCAGCATGCCTATAGTATAAGGAAAGTGACTGGGTCCCGACTGACCGAGAAGAATCGCCCGGCAGACAAGTGATGAAAGTGGGTGGCCCAAGCCACCAATCCAAAGAAGAAGAAAAGAAAGGCAAACGCTGAAGAAGACAAGAAAATGAAGTCTGTAGTCGCTACAGTAGAGGGCAGGCTTGTCAGCGCTGCGCCCACAGAGATTCAAGAAGTTCGAAGGGCTACTCTCACAGCAACGCAACGAAGAAATAAGAATCCCCGTATCCGTAAGATGTTAACAAAACTAGCTGCGGACCAGCGCGAAGAGACAGCTTGCTAATGCCGCACGTACACTTCAAGGACACCGGTTCACCGGGAACTCGAAGAAAGGAGGCCGGCTCCTAGGATAACGAAAGGACCGGAGAAATCTCACAAAGACCAAAAGAGAGAAGGCTACCACGCCACCGGATAGAACCACCGCAATGCATAACCTTGTTGCGGAATAACCTGTGGGGATGTCCCGACGTACATCATCCCCGAGGAGCCGAGGTATGCAGGAGAACGTGAAGGGATTGAACCGTATATCCCACAATATGTCACTAGGCCTCGCCATCTGCAGATTATTCCGAATACGAGCTGGAGAGAATGCGTAATGTCGAAAAGAAAACTTTTGAATACTTCGAGAGAATTAGAGGCGAAGGATCAATATACTAGAGGGCCTCGAGCTACATACGTACGTATTCTCAAAGTATGAACAACAAGAAATCGTGGATTGTATCTGGGATTTGAAAAGAATGGGCCGAGCGGGCCGCCTAAGGGAAAATACCTACTCAGAACCCCGGAGATGGATGCCAGGGAAAGGATGAATCACAATACAATGTGGATGTTGTTACAACTTTGCGGAAGACAGGAAGGGAAACCCTCCAGGAATACTCCGTCATGGCCAAGTGGATCTGATGCCACTAGTCATCAAGAGAATGGTAAAGAGATTGATAACATGAAGGGTATTGCCAGCAGATTGCATACCCAATAGCTGCATTATTAACATCTACAAGCAGGGTGACTGCATACCCCCACACATAGATCACCACGACTTCGTCAAACCTTCTCGCACGCCTCTTTCCCGAACGAGTGTAACATCATGTTCGGATCCGACCTCCGGATAGCAGTGCCCGAGTGAGTTCCGAGGGCCGTTGAAGATACCATTACCGGTAGGTTCCGTCATGATACCGAAGGGCAACGGAGCGGATATCGCTAAGCATTGCATACCAGGAGTACCAGTGAAGCGGATCTCAGCTACTTTCGAAGAATGGACGACGGGAAGACACCTTACCACTTCCGACCGGACCCGTAGCTAGAGAGCCTCCGGCCTTACGAGCTGCGAGTTACATGGAAAATATCACACCTCCAATGTACATCTATACGGCATCCTTGCCAAGGATGGCTTGGAAGGTGATGTTATTGACCATGTACCCCACTATTCAGACATGGATTTTTGACAGATGCTTCTTTGGATGGATCGACGAAGATCATACATAGTCCGTTTTGAGTCTACATGGATTGTATGAGATGTATTCCAGATCAAGTTGTATGATGTATCTTCGACATGATTGGAATGAAAGTGACCATGTCACAATTTTTTGCCCTTCACCTCTTTTGTGCAAATTGACTGGGAAACACCATTAAAGTTAAATGAACTTCGAACAAAGAACAGAGAAGAAATAAAAAAAAGAGAATAAAAGAAAACTTTCCTTAAAAAAAAAAATCTAAAAATGTCGAACACCAAATCCACATGAACACCAAATAAACAACAAAAAATGGGATAGTTAAAGGACAAACAAAACAAATTTAAATCTCAAATTGAATTCCAGTTTAAACCCATCTTCTCAAACCCTCCAATCCCTCTTCAAATCAAGTTCTATTCTAGACCTCCCTTGAAACCCTCTCTCGGGATGATTTCAGAATCACGAAGAATTTTCAATTTGATCCGGATGGCATGAGTTTGTAACCTTCGACAAGTAATCAGACTTTGATTGATTCCCATGGGATATGAAACACTTTCATATCTCATTTCGATCTCCTGCTAAATCCAAATCTCCACAGTAAATTTCAATTCAAAATTTCCGAGGCTGGTACCTAAATTCCGATCCTCTTCCTTCGAGGTCGGTACTTAAATTCGACTCTCATTCGAGATCGATACCTAAATTTCGATTCTCTTTCGAATTGATACCTAAATTTCAATTCAAAATTTCGAGACCGGTACCTAAATTCCAGCTTCTCATTCCGAGATCGATACCTAAATTTTGATTCTCATCCGAATTGATACCTAAATTTCAATTCAAAAATTTCCGAGACTGGTACCTAAATTCCAGTTCTCACTCCGAGATCGATACCTAAATTTCGATTCTCATCCGAATTGATACCTAAATTTCAATTCAAAATTTCGAGACCGGTACCTAAATTCCAGCTTCTCACTCCGAGATCGATACCTAAATTTTGATTCTCATCCGAATTGATACCTAAATTTCAATTCAAAATTTCCGAGATCGGTACCTAAATTCCAGCTTCTCATTCCGAGATCGATACCTAATTTTCGATTCTCATCCGAATTGATACCTAAATTTCAATTCAAAATTTCGAGACCGGTACCTAAATTCCAGCTTCTCACTCCGAGATCGATACCTAAATTTCGATTCTCATCCGAATTGATACCTAAATTTCAATTCAAAATTTCGAGACCGGTACCTAAATTCCAGCTTCTCATTCCGAGATCGATACCTAATTTTCGATTCTCATCCGAATTGATACCTAAATTTCAATTCAAAAATTTCCGAGACTGGTACCTAAATTCCAGTTCTCACTCCGAGATCGATACCTAAATTTCGATTCTCATCCGAATTGATACCTAAATTTCAATTCAAAATTTCCGAGACTTGTACCTAAATTCCAGCTTCTCATTCCGAGATCGATACCTAAATTTCGATTCTCATCCGAATTGATACCTAAATTTCAATTCAAAATTTCCGAGACCGGTACCTAAATTCCAGTTCTCATTCCGAGATCGATACCTAAATTTCGATTCTCATCCGAATTGATACCTAAATTTCAATTCAAAATTTCCGAGACTGGTACCTAAATTCCAGTTCTCATCTGAATTGATACCTAAATTTCAATTCTCAACTTTCGAGTCTGATACCTAAATTCAAGTTCTCTTTCGGGGACAGTACCTAAATTCTGCCTCCCATCTTTCGAGATCGATACTTAAATTTCAATTCTCTCCCAGGATTGATACTTAAATTTCAATTCCAACTTCGTTTAAACTTTCGAGATCAGTACCTAAATTCTGATTCTCATCCTTTTCAATCGACACTTAAACTCCGATTCCCACTCCGAGGCTGGTACCCAAATTCCAGTTTTCTTTGCAATCCCAAGATTGGAACCTAGGTTTCAATTCTCGTTTCAAATCCAAATTTACTCAAATTGATTTTAAATCAAACTTCAATCTAAATTAAAACTCAAAATCTAAACTTACACATCAAAACTTGAACATGAAATGAAACGAAATCTAAATTGAATTCCCCCAGATCATGTGATTTGGGATTCACCTCCTTTTCCTTTCCCCAGCGAGAGTTCAAGAATCTCCAGTCTCAGAGATATACTTGACACTCCCCAACGGAAATTCTTCTACTTGGTCCTAAGTTTGTCACTTGGACATCTTTGTTGGTTTTACTGATCGCTTCAGTCAACACCAATACGTGCGGTGTGCTCCGCCAGCTCACCACACCTATTGGGGGTCCATTTGTTGACCTCATTTTTGATGAGGTCTTCTCTTCTTCTTTTTAGTACCTAGGATCTAGCCTTAGCTTTTCCTTCGACTATCTTAGAGGACTAGAATCGGGATCCACCATCTAGAATTTCAAACCACTTCTTAACTCCCCGCAAACTCCACAAACTTCGATCGTAGACCCCTAATCACCTAGAGGGTCGAAATCAAATGTGGAAGTTTAAAGGATGAGTTCCTATAGGACTCTTTGGCCTTAGGATTGCCCTGGGTGGCCTGGTCTGGTGAAAGGGCTGACGTACACACACACTACACTTATACACTACACTTTCACATACCTCCTAAAACACACCTATACCTAACTTGACCTCCTGACTCATGTAGGTGATTCACATGGATGGTCCTTAACCCCTAAGCCCTCGCTAAGAGGGTTAGGAACAACATAGATGAATGCCTCAAATGAGTCCCTTCATGGCTCATGTGGGCTTGATGTGGCTTCATGGCTCAACCAAAATGATTTCATTCCACTCAAATTTACCCAATCTTCAATTTTCCAAATTTTCAATTTTCGACCCCGGGACCCTACACCCGCCTAACCTACCCAAAGCCCTTGAAATTACCCAAATTTTTCAAAATTTCCAAATCACCCAAAATTCCTCAAAACCAATCCCAAACATTTCCACCTCACTCAAATTGATCATCCATACCCAAAAATACCAAAAATTCCAAAAATACCTCCCAATACCCTCCAAATACCCAAAATACCCCTCTTAACCCAAAAATCCAAAAATTCAGAAAATTCCCAGAAAATTCCAGAAAATCCCAAATATTCCCAATTTCATTTTTGTCAACTACACCATGGGCCAATTTTGTCAATTTACCCTACTTTTGTCTAAACCCCCAATTTGACCCATTTTAACCCTAAGTGAACCCAATGCAAACCAAACCTACCCAATTGACCCAAATTCTGGTCCAATTCAATCCTAAACTTCAATTCAACATTCCCAACACCAATCTAGACCAAATTCAAGTCCAATTTGATTGACATTTGGATCCAATTTCATTTTTGGCCTTAAAGCCCAATTTGGACCCATGACCCAAACCTAACCCAAACTCAACCAATTCAACTCCAATTAACCCAAAATCTTTTCTAAATCTTCCTTAGCATCCCCACAAGAAAAACACTAACATTATTTGCCCAAAATTTGGACCCAAACCCCACTCAAATTCAACCCAAAGCTAAAAGGCCCAATTTTGACCTAAACCCAAACCTAACCCAAATGAGCCCAAACCCCAAAATCAAAGCCCAACAAAAGTCAAAACCTCTTTGAAACACCCCCATAAACATTTCTCAACATTAATTTTACATCAATTTCAACCCTAGCCCAACATTGGCCCAACTTGGCCCACTTGGACCTATATTGGCCCATTCACCAAAAGAGCCCAAATTCAAACCCAAATCACCCCCAATTTGCTTCAAGTCACTCATGACACATCCATGAGCTAAACCCAACAATTATTTGGCCCAACCTCTTTACAAAATTCCCATCCATAAATTCATTTTTAAACTTAAAGGCCCATTCCTTAAACTATTTTAAAAGCCCATCTTTTACCACATCCAAAGGCCCAAAATTGGTCCCAAAGCCCATATGACATTTCCCCTCATCATACTTTCAATTAAACTCAATACCTAAGTCCTAAATTCATCATCAAATATTTCCAAATCAAGCCTCATGCCAAATCACCCCTAAATACCAAAATTTTTTCTTAAATCTATTTCCATGAAATTGACTCCACCTTTCCCAAGCCAAAGGTGAGCCATGCAAGCCATGGACAAGCCACATGAAGCCATGGAAGGCTTGACATGTGATCAAGCCATTAATGGAAAAAGGAGGGCCCCCTTTCCTAATCCTTCTTAAACCCTTTTTACCTTAAGCATGTCACACACTAAACCATGCTTAGCCACCTCATCATGGATGGAGACCACACCATTCTCTCTGGCCGACCCAAGTGATCCTTTTCAGCCCAAGACCAGGCCTCGGGTGGCGAAGCTAGCCCAAAATCATGGGTTGACTCATTTGAACCCAAAATGGTCTCCCCCCCATTCCATTTCAATCCAAGCTCTTTACACATGGCATGGGCCAATTGACTGCATTAAGCTCCACTCCCGACCTCCCCGATGACAACAAAGGACTCGACCTCGGCCGGCCACCACCACGACCGCCGGAAACCACTGTGCCGAGAGCTCACATGTGAGCCCAAACTTGGAATTCTCACCCGCCGAGTCGCCCCATCCCCGCGTGGCCATTGTAGTCGTTCTTCTCTTGCCAAGAGCAGCTGATCCCAAGCCCTAACTCTCCCCGGGAGGCCCTCCACCCTCTCCTATTTAAACACCACCCCTTCTCGGCCATGAGGGGTGCCGGAACAAACCTTAAGGAAACTCCGCCAAAATTGTTCCGCACTACTCCCCATACACAGAGCATTTGATCCCCACCGAAATCCCTCCGCCATTTCCTCTCGCGAGCTCAATTTCGTAGTCGAAATCCAAGCCCAAAACCAAGACACTTCTCCACAGGTGAGCCAATCCCCAAATCGATTGGTTCTACACCTTCACCGCATCAAGAGAAGGTGTCCACCAAGCAAAAGCCCCATCTCCAGTGCCACCCAATTGCTCCGACCTACAAGCTTTATGATCGGCCGTGGTCGAAATCCTACCTAGGCAATTCACCGGACCGAGAGACTTCATCCGGAGCTTGCTGGGATCCAATCGAAGGTGAAACAAACCTCAGATCGAAGCCACACTTCTCTGAGCAAAGGTATGGCCTGACTCTTCTTCCCGAGCTTCTGAACATTCTCCATTTTTATTGCGTAAATTTCATCCCACATAAACGTATGGATGTGTTCGTCTTCTCAAGACAAATCCATAGAGCATAAGAACACGAAACTCCATCGAGTATTGAGTGAGATATTAGGGATTTAGTGTGGACGGCTCTCGGGTGAGGACGCTCGGGGATGATGAACGGATGCCATCCATTTAATACACGCGCGGACGGACGACTCGGATGGCGTCGGACCAGGAGATGGTACGTGAACCACGGGACCTGGAGCGCTGAGTTAGATGGCGGCGTCGAATGGGAGCGCGACACGCGGCGTTTCGGAGCTGCCGAGGTTGACGCGGCGCCGCGTGGATAAATAGAAAATTAGGGTATTTTTCTATTTATTTAATTCCCTAAACTTGGAAAATTCATAACTTTGTGTAGGAAAATCATAAAAATAAAATAAAAATACCCTCTTGCTCAGTGGAACGGAGGAGAATAATATGGAAAAGAAATCATTTAATTTCATCAAGTATTTTATTTTTAATAATTTATTTACTCTCTGCACATTTTTAATTCTCCATGCATGTATATAATTCACCATGGCATGAGACCATGTGGCTTTTGAAGCCTCCGAATTTGGGAACATTCCCTGAATTTTCCAAAGTCGAGGCCATCCTTATGAGAAGTTACCGATTTTTCAAATTCATGTTACCGTTTTGAGTATTTTAATTCCAAGTAATTAGCATGTTGTGAAATAAATTCTAGGAAAATTTGGTGATGTCCCTTATGACCAGCAGGACCCTAGGAAAAATAAGTTTTGAGTTATTTCATTCAAAATAACCCTAATCGGCTTAAACACCCAAAATAGGTCTCTAATTAATTAGAGCTAACCATACATCAAATTGACTTGAAATCAATTCTCCATTGACCTTTAGGATCAGAGGAACCCACCATAAAAATTTGAGGTTAATTGGACTTGGTTAGCCCTACTAAATGGGTTGATTAAGCCATTTAGTCAATTTGAACTTTAAAAATTCATAACTTTCAAAATATCTTTCAAAAATTCACCAAATTGGTTTTGGAGCCTCTCTGATATTAGGGGAATTTAAGAAAATTAAAATTTCAATTTTCTAAAAAAGTTGATTTTTAATATTATTTTAATATTTTTAATAATTAAAAAATAATAAAAATCACAAAAATAATAAAATTCACCAAAATGTCACATTTTGAATTTTAATCACTTACAAACAAACCCCATATTTTTCTTAGGTCTATTTAATGAGATATTAAATTTTAAAAGCCTAGGGCAATTTTAAAATTAAAAAAATGTATTTTCTAGCATTTTCACTAGAATAATTATAATAAATCATAGAAAAATCAGAAAATTGTAAAAATTGATTCTCTGATTTCCTTGATATCAGAGAGATTTTTTGAAAAATATAAAATTCATTTTTCAACATTTATTTTTTTTTAAATTAATTAACACTCCAAAACTTAAAATAATTATAATAAAAATAATATAATTCAAAAAATCACCAAAATTGGTCCAAGTGGTTCTCTGGTCATTAGTAATGTCCCCTAATTTTCTTAAGGACAGAAACTTTCCCTTGGTCATGTTATTAAATTTTCCTTGGAAATCTCTATTTTCTACCAAAAATAATTATATAAATAAATTAAATACAGAAAAATCACATTTTCTCCTCTCATGTCTTTATTGACATATGAGTGAAGTCACATAAAAATTTCAAGTTCATTTGAGCTCAATTTAGTGAGTTATGAAATTATTAATCTTTAAGGGCAAAGTGGTAATTAAAATTTTAATCCTTAATTAAAACTTTAGGTTTAATAAAATTAACAAGTAAAATATTTGATCTTAATCTGATTTGGATGATTGAAATTTAAATAATTAAAGGGTAGAAACCCATTAAACAATTTAAAATAATTGAAATAAACCTTAATTAAATAATTGATTAAATTTGGGAAGAATAATAAAATTGGAATTATTAAAATAAGGATATTATTAGGAAGAGATTTAGTCTTTAATTTAAAAATCCCTAAATTAATCATCTCATTAATATTCAATTCTTAATTAAAGTGATAACTCAAATTTAAAATATTAAAAGACTTAATCATTAAACTAAAGTTAAATTATTAAACTCTTTTAAGATTCCAATTAAAATTAAAAATAAAATTAAATTAAAAATTAAATTAAATTAAGTAAATTAAATTGAATTAAATAAAATTAAATGAAATTAAATTAAATTAAAGATTAATTAAATTAAATTAAATTAAATTAAATCAAATTTAAATTAAATTAAATTAAACAAATTAAATTAAATTAAATTAAATTAAATTAAATTAAAATTAAAAGTAAAATTAAATTAAAGATTAAATTAAATTAAATTAAATAAACAAATTAAATTAAAATTAAATGAATAAATTAAATTAAATTAAATTAAATAAATAAATTAAATTAAATCAAATTTAAATTAAATTAAATTAAATCAAATTAAATTAAAATTAAATCAAGTTAAAATTAAATTAAAGGAAATTAAATCAAGTCAAATTAAATTAATTTAACATCAAACCAAACTAAATGGAATTAAATTAAATTAAATTAAAATAAATTAAATTAAATTAAATTAAATTAAATTAAAATTAAATTAAATTAAATTAAATTAAATTAAATTAAATTAAATTAAATTAAATTAAATCAAATTAAATTAAAATTAAATCAAATCAAATTAAATTAATTTAACATCAAATCAAACTAAATTGAATTAAATTGAATTAAATTAAATTAAAATCAAATTAAATTAAATTGAATTAAATATAACATCACCAAAGACATAAAGAATTCAAAATAAATCTAAAATAACTTGAACACTATTCCAAATTTAAACCCATTAATTGAAATTAAATTAAATCACAGACCATTTGAACACCAATTTGCCCTCGAAAACTTTAATTATCATAACTCCTAAACGGAACATTAAATGAAATGTTACTTCACTTATGGGATATTCAAATGTCCTAGTTCACTGAGCAAGATAACAACAAGACTTAACTAAACCTCGGACGATTAATTCATTTGTATAATTGAATTCATTTGAACTTAAAACAATCCTAGAAATATTGAAAAGATGTTTAAGATTTGCCTTAAGCACTTCCTCGATATGATAGGATGTTCATAAGAACAATTGAATTTAATTGTTCTTTGATGAAGAAAATCGTCTTCAAACAAAAAACACAAGGAACCTAGACGTCATAGGAAATGACTAGCTATAGGATTAGGAACTTGGTAGAAAACCATAACCCTTCCCTTAGCTTTACCTAGGAACTTGCTTAAATATTCTAATTGTGTTTTAAGTGCAACTTGGGATGACGGGAAGACCCTCCAGGTACGCTTTTATTTTATTGCAATTTATTTTCTTGCAATTTACATTATTACAATTTATTTAATCACATTACACTTACTTTTCTTGCATGATAAACAACTGTTGCATGAAAACCCACACCTTTAGGATAGCCCCTAAAACTGAAACCAAAACTAAACTAAAAGTCATTGCAGGATAAAATTCACCGCCACAACATTTCAAAATATAAAACAACTCAAAATTTAATCACAAACAGAATACAAAACTACAATTACAACTAAATTAAAACGTCCTATTGGATGATCGGGAATACCTCGGATGATGTAACCCACATGTTACTAACGGGATTTCCCACGGTCTAAATGAAAGTGTGGAACTCATTCAGTTGAGTTTAGCAAATTCATCTGGACTAAGTGAATCCGATAAAAATAATGATGCCGGAAGGATGGAATCGTGGGATCTTAACCGTGTCATTATAATCAACTTTAAGATTTGTTTTAATTAAAATATTGAAAAAACTTGGAAATTAAGATTTTCTCTAAACCAAAACACTTTTCTCATCCCCCGATTTATGACTTCTAAAACTAAACCTCTCGCAACAACAAGGAGCTCGGAGCATGGTGGGCAAAGACGGCCATCGACATCAGCAGAAACTCGAATCTACATCAGCAAAACTTTCCTAGAATTAAATAACAAAGCCATAGGATTTCGAGGTAGTTTTCCTAGTGCAACATAAATCCTCAACCTCTTCGTTAGGCATTTTCATTGCAAATTAAGCCCTGACCGGACTTAGGATTCCGAGGTAGTCGTCTGATACGACATAAACCCTCACATCTTCGAGGCTGTTTGTATGATTCTATCATATAAATATAAGCCCTAATTAATTAAAATTGACAAAATCAAAACATTAAATAAACATTAGGACTTTCCTAAATCCAAGCCAAACAATAGGATAGTCGGGAAATTAGCGAAGTTCACTTCGAATCCGTAATTTCTCCTACTTTTCTTCCTTTGAATTCCCAAAACAAAATGTTCCAAACTTGATCCATTCCCTATTGAAATTCCAAAATTCAATCCTTTCGAAAACTTAAACTTTGAAATTCTCGAGAGCAGAATTATCGATTATTATCGAGAGTTTTCTTAGGTGATTCCCGTCACTTAAGATGTAATTAACTATAGGGGCTTGCCCTTATAGGGAATTTTAAAGAACCTGTGTAATATAAACCCCGTTTAATGCCTTCATATTAAGCAGGGAATTTGTCGGCTTATAAATTTGGTTCGCAGACCAAACGGATGTCACAAATCTTCTAGTTTATTTAATCGAACCCCACCATCAAGCAGTGTGTCTTTCCTTAGGGATAGATACACGGTTTATGGTGTGGTGTTCGTTTATACAAACTATTTGGGATGTGAGATCGGTTTGATTTCATATCTTAAAATCTTTTTTAAATTATTTTCAAAATAAAACACTACTTTTCAAATTATTTATTTAAACTAAATTAAAAATTCGCCGACAACTTCTGTTAGGCGACCCCTTTTCAAAATAAAACACATAACCTAAAAATATGCCGACATGAACCTAAGTATGGTTTGACTTAAGTTTAATATGGGTTGGACTTAATTTAGGTTTGGGTTAGACTTAGGTTCATGTCAGGTTGAACCTAAGTATGGTTTGACTTAAGTCTAATATGGGTTAGACTTAAGTTAGGTTTGGGTTAGACTTAGGTTCATGTCGGTCGAACCTAAGTATGGTTTCGACTTAAGTCTAATATGAGTTAGACTTAAGTTAGGTTTAGTTAGACTTAGGTTCATGTCAGTCGAACTCTAAGTATGGTTTGACTTAAGTCTAATATAGGTTAAACTTAAGTTAGTTTTGGGTTAGACTTAGGTTCATGTCAGGTTGAACCTAAGTATGGTTTGACTTAAGTCTAATATGAGTTAGAATTAAGTTAGGTTTGGGTTAGACTTAGGTTCCTAAGTATGGTTTGACTTAAGTCTAATATGGGTTAGACTTAAGTTAGGTTTGGGTTAGACGTAGGTTCATGTCAGGTTGAACCTAAGTATGGTTTGACTTAAGCCTAATATGGGTTAGACTTAAGTTAGGTTTGTGTTTGACATAGGTTCATGTCAGGTCGAACCTAAGTATGGTTCGACTTAAGTCTAATATGAGTTAGACTTAAGTTAGGTTCAGGTTAGACTTAGGTTCATGTCAGGTTAAACCTAAGTATGGTTTGACTTAAGTCTAATATGAGTTAGACTTAAGTTAGTTTTGGGCTTGATTAAACCTTAATTGGTTAAGGTTTAATAGGTTTGATTAAGTCTAATGTGGTATACTTAATTTAAGGTTTAGGTTTGATTCAACCTTAGATAATTAAGGTTTAATAAATTAATTAAGTCTAATGTGATAGACTTAATTAAGGTTTAAGTTTGACTTAGATTCAAGTTGGGTTGAACCTAAGTATAGGTTAATGTTAGGTTCATGTATATTGAACTTAAAAGGTTTAACTTAGGTTTAAATTGGGTTGAACCTAAGTATAGATCAAGGTTAGGTTCATGTATGTTGAACCTAAGTTAAGTTTATTTTGGGTTTGAGTTTGATCAAACCTTAATTGGTTAAGGTTTAATAGATTAATTAAGTCTAATATGGTGGACTTAATTAGAGTTTAAGTTTGATTAAGTTTAATTTAGTTAAGACTTAATGATTTAATTAAGTCTAATGGGTTAGACCTAATTAAGGTTTAGGTTTGATTAAATCTAATTTAGTTAAGATTTAATGATTTAATGAGGTCTAATGGGTTAGACCTAATTAGGTTTTAGGTTTGATTAAGTCTAATTTAGTTAAGACTTAATGGTTTAATTAGGTCTAATGGGTTAGACCTAATTAGGGTTTATGTTTGATTAAACCTTAGTTAGTTAAGGTTTAATGGTTTAATTAGGTCTAATGGGTTAGACCTAATTAAGGTTTGTGCTTGATTAAACCTTAGTTAGTTAAGGTTTAATGGTTTAATTAGGTCTAATGGGTTAGACCTAATTAGGGTTTAGGTTTGATTAAACCTTAGTTAGTTAAGGTTTAATGGTTTAATTAGTGTCTAATGGGTTAGACCTAATTAGGGTTTATGTTTGCCTTAAACCTAAAGTTTAAGGAGGTTAATTAAGTTTAATATGTCCTTAAACTTAATTAAAGGTTTGATTTATATTAAACATAATTTAGGTAAGGTTTAATGGGTTAATTAAGTTTAATATGTCCTTAAACTTAATTAAAGATTTGATTTATATTAAACCTAATTTAGGTAAGGTTTAATGGGTTAATTAAGTTTAATATGTCCTTAAACTTAATTAAAGAGTTTGATTTTGATTAATTAAGTCTAATATGTCCTTAAACTTAATTAAAGAGTTTGATTTTTGTTAATTAAGTTTAATATGTCCTTAAACTTAATTAAAATGTTTGATTTTGGTTAATTAAGTTTAATATGTCCTTAAAATTAATTAAAAAGTTTGATTTTTGTCTTAAACCCTAATTTAGGTAAGGTTTAATGGGTTATTTAAGTTTAATATGTCCTTAAACTTAATTAAAGATTTTATTTTGGTTAATTAAGTTTAATATGTCCTTAAACTTAATTAAAGAGTTTGATTTTTATATTAAACCCTAAGGTTTAATGGTTTAGCTAGGTTTAAGTTGTCTTTAAACCTAATTATTGTTTGATATGAGTTGGATTCATCACTTGCTTAATCCATGATGAGATAGATTAAATATGTGAAGAGAAGGTTTTGACTTATTAATTTTAAAATTAATAAATCTTAACCTTATTTCAAAATGTCTTTTAGATTGTTTTGATGACTTGAGAATTGTTGTTTTAGGATTTGTGTCTGTTATCCTAATGTTTTCAATCATTTTGCTTTTAAATTTTCCAATTTTCCAATTTTATAATTATTTTTGAAAATAATTACAAAATATCATAAAAATTAGGAAATCATATCCTAGAGAGCTATCCTGGCCTTAGAAAAATTAGAAGATATGCCTAAGGACTTAAAGGTAATTCCTTAAAAATTTCATATTTTTCTGACTTATAAATAATTTTTAATAATTAAAATACTCCAGAGATTATTTAATTAACTAAAAATAAAATATTGAGAATAAAATTATGATTTTGGTTTCATAATTTTCTTCTCTTCAAGAGCTTTCCAGAGGTATTTTTATTTTATTTTTATGACCTCTGGATCAAAAGATATGAATTTTTGAAGATTTTAAGGTTAATCTGAATTAACCTAGGCCAGAAAAAATTAAGGCGCTACCACGTGTCCTCGTACGATCGATGGGAGGGAAGATCTGCTGCATGGATCCGAACACCGAACATGGCGCGGTTTGATCTGGGCCGTCTGTTCCGAAACACGGGATCAGACGACTGGATTAATCCAGATAATTCAAAAAATTCATGAACCGTCCAACTTTTAGGGTCAATATCTCACTCATTTCTCGACAAAATTGAGTGATTTTTGAACCTATGGAATCATCTGAATGTGTAGAATGTATCTATATGGTGATGATACATTTCTGGGCTAGTATAACCCATGGTATTTTGAAAATACGAATTATTTTGTGAAAAATAATTCCATACCTTTGCCACAAGCAAATCAAGCTAGATCATACCTTGTAGTTGACTTCTAGGAACCCAATGGAAGATTATTGCTGCAGCAATTTGATCCAGAAGTCGGGCTTAAAGGAAAATTTTGAAGAAGTGGTTAGTTTGGGTTGTTTTTTAGTTTTACTCAAATTGGCTCGATTGGGTTCGACCTATTGCTAGGATTTGGTTCTAATGGACTGCTAAAACTCTTAGGAAGAGTTCTTATGTAGGGGGTCAGAGGATTTGAGCAGCCTATAGGTATTTCTAATTTTTTTTCTCCTCTTGGATATTTTGGCTAAGGGGGCGTATTTATAGCCATGAATGGCTATGGATTAACCTTGGTTGTCTTGGATTTGATCGTGGTATAGTTAGGGCTGTATAGTACAACCTCCCCCATGTAAACCAAGCTTCACCTCTTCTTCCTCCATGAGAATTTTGCCACTTAAGCAAGTGCACATTTCATGGCAATTTTGGCTTAAGTCTTGTCATGATGGATTTTAGCCTCTTTGTTTCCATTCCATTGGCTAAGTGGGAGGTTCATCGTGACTCAAATGGTTGAGACCCTCTCCTTGCAACACCTCATTTACCATTTCATGAGGTGGTGACACATTAGCCCCTCTCTTAATATTTTTCATGAAATATTATGATGGTTTTAATCATGGTGTGAAGGATGGTTAAATCTTTGTCTCCTCACTATTGGATGGCTAGGGAGGTGGCTAAACTAACCTCACCATGGCAAGACACCTCACACTTTAAATTACCATGATTTTGCCACCTAATTTTTCCTGTCATGATGGCCTTTATCATGGTTAAATGTGAGTGATTTATGAATTGATTTTTCCTTAATGGATCATGTGTGATGTCATAAAAGAGTTTTAGAATTTTTAGAAAACCATATGTCATAGGTTTTAAAAATTCCATTTAATGCCCTCTTCATTTTAATTTCCATATTTAATTAATTATGTCATTAATTAAATATTGAAAATTATTTTATTAATCAATAATTAATTGGAAATAATTCCAAATTAATTATTTGATTAATATCCATGTCATTAAAATTGATTTTTGTCTCTTTTCATGACTTTTCAAATTAATTTTCATTTTAATTAATTATATCAATAATTAAAATATGTAAATTAAATTATTGATAAATTAAATAATTAAAAATAATTTTGGAATCAATTATTTGATTAATTCCATTATTTTTAATCAATTTGTGGATTTTGTGATTTTATGGCTTTTGAATTTAATTTTTCATTTTAATTAATTAGGTCATTAATTAAAATTTTAAAAATTAATTCATTAGCCAATTAATTAATCAAAATAATTTTGAAATCAATTATTTGATTAATTTTGTCATTTTATGACTTTTAATTTAATTTTCGTTTTAATTAATCATGTCATTTAATTAATTAAAATATTGAAAATCAAATTATTAGTCAATTTAATTAATCAAAATAATTATTTAAAATTAATTTAATTAATTTTTTGTCATTGTGGGGTTTTAAACATGTCATTGGTTGTTTGATCAAAAATTGATCATTTTAACCAAAATTGACTTTTTAGGTCATGTGTTGACCCATTGGGTCAATAAGGTTGATGATCAGTCCGAATTGGTTATTTTGACCAAAATTGTGATTTTAAGTTAAAAGGTTGACCTATGGGGTCAATAGGGTTGGTCATAGGGTATGGCTTGACCATTTTGACCAAAATTGACTTTTTAGGTCAAAAGGTTGACCTATGGGGTCAACAGTGTTAGTCATAGGGTCTGGATTGACCATTTTGACCAAAGTTGACTTTTTAGGTCAAAAGGTTGACTTATGGGGTCAACAGGGTTGGTCATTGGGTCTAATTTGACCAATTTAACCAAAGTTGACTTTTTAAGTCAGAAGGTTGACCTATAGGGTCAACAGGGTTGGTCATTGGGTCTGGTTTGACCAATTTGACCAATGTTGACTTTTTAGGTCAAAAGGTTGACCTATGGGGTCAACAATGTTGGTCATAGGGTCTGGATTGACCATTTTGACCAAAGTTGACTTTTTAGGTCAGAAGGTTGACCTATGTGGTCAACAGGGTTGGTCATTGGGTCAGATATGACAAATTTGACCAATGTTGACTTTTTAGGTCAAAAGGTTGACCTATGGGGTCAACTGGGTTGGTCATTGGGTCAGATTTGACCAATTTGACCAATGTTGACTTTTTAGGTCAAAAGGGTGACCTATGGGGTCAACAGGGTTGGTCATTGGGTCCGGTTCGACCAATTCGACCAATGTCGACTTTTAGTGTCAAAAGGTATTGATTCATTATAAATGAGGTCAACAAGCATCTACGACGCTCTGATCCTGTCAAAGGAGATGAGGGAAACTCTGATCAAGGCCTTACTTGATCCAGAGATTTGCTTAGCTCAAATGGCCAGTAATTCCTTAGACGAGGTTTGCTCGTTGAAAGGACAACGCGGTGTTACCTTCATGGACAATGATTTACTGCTTGGAACATCTGATCACAATCGACCCTTGTACATTTCAGTCAGTATTGGAAAGTTCATGCTCTCCATGGTGTTAGTTGATCTGGGAGTGTTGATCAATATAATGAACTTTCAGACGTTGGCATACTTAGAAATTGTTGCACGCGATCTCAAAGCAGACAGAATGTTACTAAGAGGTTTCAATCAGAAAGGAGAAAGAGCTCTTGGATCGAAAACACTATTAATGAAGATCGGTGATTTGGCAAAGATAAGTGTAAAATTCCACATAATTGATTCTGAGACATCGTTCAATGCTCTACTGGGTCGACCATGGATCCATGAAAACCGGATGGTACCGTCATCTCTGCATCAGTGCATAAAGTATTATGAAGGAGGGGAAGAACAGTGTATCAAAGGAGATTTGCAACCGTTCTTCGTGCACGAGATTGGAATCCACGAAGATGCAACCTACTACATGCCTCCGAAGAAAACAGTCTTCTCCAGAAATGTCATACCGAACGAAGTAAAAGAAACTCAAGGCAATGAAGAACCTGAAGTTCTAGTTCAACAGTTACTCACCACTCCCTCACGGGACGAGTTTGAGGAAAGAACGGTAGAATAGTTGAATAGAAGAAACCGGGCATCGATGTTGATTGGGAAAGCAGTTCTGAAGAAGAAGAAATCAAGAAGGAAATAATGAAGATAAATAAAAAAAAAACCCAGTTCAAGATCTCTCTCGAAGACGAAAAGAATGAAGAATACAAATCAATATACGAGAAGATTAACCATCATGTACATACTATGGCCCTAACCCCGATCTATCCTAGCAAGGTTGAGGGTATGTTGGTCAAGGAAGTACATGGTGGCGTGTTGACCTCAATTTTAGTGAGGTCTTTTGCTTCTCTCTTTAGTACTTAGGATCTAGCCTTAGGCTTTTCCTTTGACTAATCTTAGAGGACTAGAAATGGAACTCACCATTTAGAAATTCAAACTACTTCTTAACTCCCTGCAAACCCCACAAGCTTGATTGTAGACCCCTAATCACCTAGAGGGTTGAAATCAAATGTGGAGGTTTAAAGGATGAGTTCCCTATAAGACCTTTTGGCCTTAGGACTACCCTGGGTGGCCTGGTCTGGTGAGAGTTGACCTGCACACATTATACTTTCACACACATTCCAAATCTTAAAACCATTCATACCTAGCTTGACTTCCTGACTCATGTAAGTAATTCATATGGATGGTCCTTAACCCCTAAGCCCCTGGCTAAGAGGGTTAGGAACAACATAGTGAATGCCTCAAATGAGTCCTCTCATGGCTCATATGAGGTTAGGAACAACATAGTGAATGCCTCAAATGAGTCCTCTCATGGCTCATATGAGCTTAATATGGCTTCATAGCTCAACCAAAGTGATTCCATTTCACTCACATTTAATCAATCTTCCTTTTTTCAAAATTTCAGTTTTTGACCCCCAGGGCCACGGACCCGCCAAACCTACCAAATACCCTTAAAATCACCCAAAATTTGCAAAATTACCTAAATTATCCAAGATCCCTCAAAATCAATCCCAAACACTTCCCACCACCCACATTGACCATCTTTGGCCAAAAATACCAAAATTTCCAAAAATACCCCTAAACCCCCCCCCCCAAAATTACCAAAATACACTTTTACCCCAAAAATCCAAAAATTCTAAAATTCCCAGAAAATTCCAAAAAATCCCAAATATTCCCAATTTCATTTTGTTGAACTACACCATAGGCAAATATTGCTAATTTACCCCACTTTTACCAAAACCCCAATTTGACCCATTTTTTTAACCCAAGTGAACCTAATGTCAAACCAAACCACCTCAACTGACCCCAATTTTTGTCCAATTCAATTCTAAACTTCAATTCAATATCCCCAATATCAATTTAGACCAAATCTATATCCAATTTGATTGACATTTGGGCCTAATTTCAATTTGAAGCCTAAGGCCCAATTTTGGCCCATGACCTAAACCTAGCCCAAACTAACCCAATTCAACTCCAATTAACCCCAAATCTTTTCCTAAACTTTCCTAACATCCCCATAAACAAAACACTAACAAGATTTCCCCCAAATTTGAACCTAAACTCCACCCAAACCTAACCCAAAACCAAAATCACTTAAATTGACCTAAGCCCAAACCTAACCCAAATGGGCACAAATCCCAAAATTAGAGCCCAACCAAAGTTGAAAACTCTTTGTAACACTCCCATAAACATTTTTCAACATTAATTTTACACCAAATTCAACCTTAGCCCAACCTTAGCAAAAGTTAGCCCAATTTGGCCCACCTTGGCCCCTTTACCAAAAAAAGCCCAAATTCAACCCAATTCTACTCCAAATCACACCAAATCTCTTCCAAAATCTTCATGACACATCCCTAAACTAAATGCAACATTTATTTGGTACAATATTTTACAAAATTTTCATCCAAAAATTTATCTTAAAATCTAAAAGCCCATTTCATTAAAGCATTTAAAAAGCCCATCCAAAACCATTTCAAAAGCATAAGTTTTCAATCCAAAGCCCACATGAAATTTCTTTCCATCATCCATTTAATCAAAATCACCCCTAAGTTTCAAAACCATCATTAAACCATTCCAAATCAAGCTTCATGAAAAGTTTCCACCAAAATGCCAAAATTTCTAAAACCCACTTCCATGAAACTAAGCCACGCCACCCCTAAGCCAAATGGAGCCATTGAACCATGCACAAACCACATGCAAGCCTTGGGAGCCCCTTTACACATCACCATGCCATTCATTGCAAAAGGAGGAGCCTGTTTTAAACCCCCTTAAAAAAGTTTTAACCCTTTTAATGATACACCCTAACCCATGATTAATCTAAATATTCATGGATGGGGACTTCACCACCTTCTCTTGGCTGAACCCACTCGATTTCCCTCAGCCCAAAATCAGGCCTCGGGGAGGTGCACCAAGCCTAAAGCATGCATTCGACCCATTCGAACCCAAAATAGCCACTTCCCCCATTCCATTTGAATCAAGTCTTTTACACATGGCCTAAGCTAATTGCTTGCACCATTGCCAACCCCTGACCCTCCTGATGACCCTGGCCGGCCAGCCACCACAGCCGCCGGAAAACACCACACCCGTGAGAACCCATTTGATTCAAATTTCAAATTCCTCCTTGCTAAGGTGTCCCAACTCAATTGAACTCCATGGTTGTTCTTCCCTTGCCCTGAGCAGCTGATCCCAACCTCCAATTGCCCCTGGGAAGCCCTCCAGCCACCTCTATTTAAACACCACCACCTCTCGCCAAAGAAGGTGTTGAACCAAACCTTACCAAAACTCTGCCAAAATAGCTACAGGCCCCTCTGCAGACATAGAAAACTTGATCCCCACTGAAATCCAGCCCTAAAACTCTCTCTGTGAGTCCAATTTTGGAGTTGAAATTCAAGCCCAACACCAGGACACTTCACCACAGTGAGCCAATCTTCAAATTGATTGACTCTACACCTTCACCAAACCAAGAGGAGAGGTTCCCCAGCAAAAGCCCCCTCACCAGGCCAGCCATTGCTTCCAGCCTCCAAGCTTTATGATCGACCTTGGTCGCTTTTGTACCTAGGCATTTCCACAGAGCAAGAGACTTCATCTAGAGCTTGCTTGGACTCAATCGAAGGTAACACAACCCTCAGATTGAAGCTTCACTTCTCTGAGCAAAGGTATGAACTCACTCTTCCTCCCGAGCTCCTGGAGATTCTCCATTTAGTTTGAGTTGATTTCAATGCACCTTAACGGTATAGATGTGTTCGTCTCTTCAAGACGAATCGATAGAGTATAAGAATGCAAAAATCCATGGAGAATCGAGTAAGATCTTAAGGCTTTAGTGTGGACGGTCATGGGTGCACACCAGTCGGAGACGATAACTAGGAGTCGTTGGATCAAGCGTGTATCGAGCGGACGGTCAAGATCAAGCCAGACAGCGCAATGGTACGTGAATGGCGGGCCCCCATAGCGCTGACTCAGATGACGGCACATAATCACGCAGCGACTCATGGGCTTTCAATCCGGATGAGGATGACGCGGAGCCGAGTCGGATAAGTAGAAATTAGGATTTTTTGGATTTATTTAAATACCAGAACTTAAAAAATTCATATCTTTGCATAAAAAAATCACAAAAATAAAATAAAAATACCCTCTTGCTCAGTGAACAAAGGAGAATAATGTGGAAAAAAAATAAAGTTTATTGGATGAGTTTTTATTTTTAATAATTTATTTACTATTTCCAATGTTTTGATTCTCTATTTGCATAGACAATTCACCATGGCATGAGACCAAAAGGATTTTGAAGCCTCTGATCTTGGGAACATTCCCTAAAATTTTCAAGGTCAGAGGCCATCTCTGTGAAAAGTTATTGATTTTTCAAGTTCATGTCACTATTTTAGGTATTTTAATTCCAATAATTAGCATGTTGTAAAATAAATTTTAATAAAATTTGGTGTTGTTTCTTAGGACCAGGGACCCTATAAAAAATATATTTGGAGTTAATTCATTCATAATAACCCTAATTTTCCTAAACACCTAAAATTTAATTTGAATTAATTAGGGTCAACCACACACCAAATTGACTTGAAAAAAATTCTCCATTGCTCTTTAGGGTCAGAGGAACCTTACATAAAATTTTGAAATCAATTGGACTTGATCAACCCTACCAAATGGATTGACTAAGCCTCATAAACAAAATGGAACTTTAAAAATTCATAACTTCAAAAATACTTTCAAAAATTCACAAAAATGGTTTTGGAGCTTCTCTGATATCAGGGGAGTTTAGGAAAATTAAAATTGGAATTTTCTAAAAAAAGTTGATTTTTCACAATATTTTAATATTTTAATAATTAAATAATAATAAAAATCACAAAAATATTAAAAATCATAAAAATATCACATTTTGATTCCTAATCACATAGGAACAAACCAAATATTTTTCCTAAGTCCCTAGGATAAGATATTGAATTTTAAAGGCTTAATGTATTTTTTAATATTAAAAAAATGAATTTTCAACCTTTTTCACTAAAATAATTCTAATAAGTAAAAAAATATCAAAAAATTATAAAATTTGCTTCTCTAGACTTCTTGGGGTCAGAGAAATTTAATAAAAATATAAAATCTATTTTTCAATTTTCACTTTATTTTAAAATTAATTAATACTCTAAAACTCAAAATAGTTATAATAAATAAAATATAATTCAAAAAATCACCATAATTGGTCCATGTGGTTCTCTGGTCATTAGAAACATCCCATAATTTTCTTAAGGACAGAAACTTTACCTTGGTCATGTTGTTGAATTTTCCTTAAAAACCCCTCTTTTCCACTAAAAATAATTACATAAATAAATTAAAGTCAGAAAAATCACAATATTTCCTCTAATGTCTTAATTGACATGTGAGTGAGGTGACATAAAAATTTCAAATTCAATTGAGGCCAATTTAGTGAGTTATGAAATAAATAAGCCTAAAAGCGCATAAAGGTAATTAAAAATTTTAACCCTTAATTAAAACTTTAGGTTTAATCAAAATAGAGGGTAAAATATTTGATTTTAAATTTATCTTGGATGATTGAAACTTAGGGAAATTAAAGGGTAGAAAACCATTAAACACTTTGAAAATATAAAAATGAAACTCTAATTAATTAAATAATTTAAATTTTGGAAATAATATATTTAAAATTTGGATTATTAAAATAGGGATATTATTAAGAGGATATTTATTCTTTAATTTAAAATCCCTAAATAAGTCATTTCAATAATATTTAGCTCTTAATTAAAGATTAAAATAATAATCCGAATTAAATAAATTAAAAAAATAAAAGAAGATAACTCTTAAATGAATTAAAGCTTAAAATGTTAAATGGTCTAATAATTAAAATCAAATTTAAAATCTTGGAGTTAAATTAAATTAAATTAAATTAAGTCAAGTCAAATTTTAAATTAAATTGAATTAACACCTTAACAATTAAATTAAATTAAATTAAAAATATTGAAACTAAAATTAAAATTAAATTAAAATTAAATTAAACTAAAATTAAATTAAAATTAAATTAAAATTAAATTAAATTAGATGAAATTAAATTAAATTAAATTAAATTAAAATAAAATAAAATAAAATAAAATTAAATTAAATTCACTTAACAACAAACCTAAATCAAATCATTAAGAGTTAAATCAAAACATATCAATAATTTCGACACCTCTTTCTATGTAATTAAATTTTAAACATAAACATCAATCTGAAATACTAAGATAATTGAAAGTGTAAAGATTTAAATTAAATCTAAAATAATTTGAGCACTATTCCAAACTTAAAATTATTAATTAAAATCTCATAATTAAATTAAATCACTTTAAATCATTAACACAAAACTTTAAATTAAGAATGATTAAAATTCTCAATAAACCAACTCGCCCTTAAAGGCTTTAATTATTATAACTCTTAAATAGAGTATTAAGTGAGATGTCACTTCATTCATCGTGTAATCAAATACCTGTGTTCACCGAGCAAGAGACATAGCTTAACTAAACTCCCTGGATGATTAATTCACATGTGCAACTAAATTTACTTGACTCAAAATAATCCTGTAAGTATCAAAAGATGTTTAGGACTCATCCTAAGAACTTTCTCAATATGACGGAATGTTTTAGAAGAACAATTGAATTTAATTGTTCTTTGATGAAGAAAATCATCCCTAAACCAAACCAACAACCTAGACGTCATAGGAGATGACTAGCAATAGGATTAGGAATTTGGTAGACAACCAAAACCCTTCCCTTAGCTTTACCTAGGTATTTGTCGAAATATTTAAATGCCTTAACATGTGTTTTAATTGCAGCTTGGGATGACGGGAAGACCCTCCAGGTACGCTTTTATTTTATTACAATTTACTTTATTGCAATTTACTTACGTGAGCTGTACTTTACTTTTCTTGCGTGATAAATAAGACTGTTGCATGAAAACCAAAACCTTTAGGATAGTCCCTGAACTGAAACCAAAACTAAATTAAAAGTCATCGCAAGATAAAATTCACCACCACAACATTCCAAAATACAAAACAACTTAAAATTTAATCACAAACAGAACAACAAAACTACAATTGTAACTAAATTAAAACGTCTCGTCGAATGATCGGGAATACCTCTGATGATGTAACCCACGTGTTGCTAACGGGATTTCCCACGGTCTAAATGAAAGCGTGGAACTCATTCAGTTGAGTTTAGTAAATTCATCTGGACAATGTGAATTCGATGAAAATAACAGTACCGGGATGACAGAACCTTGGGATCTTAATCGGTTCTGTTTAAACAACTTTATGATATGTTTTAATTAAAATATTAAAAATATTTGGACTTTAAGATTTCTAAACTAAAACACTTCTCTCATCTCCATATTTATGACTTCTAAACTAAACCTCTACAACAACAAGGAGCTTGGAGCATGGTGGGCAGCACGGCCATCGTCATCAGCAAAGCTGGATTCTACTTCAGCAAAACCTTTCCTAGTTTTAAACAACAAAACCATAGGACTTCGAGGTAGTTTGCCTAGTGCAACATAAATCCTCAACTTTTTGTTAGGCATTTGTATAATCATGTTATGCAAATTAAGCCCTAACCGGTCTTAGGACTCCGAGGTAGTCGTTCGAAACGACATAAACCCTCACATCTCGGAGGCTGTTTGTGTGATTATCTCATACAAATATAAGACCTAATTAATTAAAATTGGCAAGATTGAAACATTAAATAAACTCCCAAATCGAAGCTAAACAATAGGATAGTTTGGGAAGTTGTCAAGATTCTTCTGGATCCTCGCCTTCTCCTACTTCTCTTCCTTTCGGATTCTCGAATTAAACTCGTTCCAAATTTGATCCATTCCCAATCGAAATTTCCAAAATCCAATCCTTTCGAAAATCTTAAACTTTCAAATTCTCGAGAGCAAAACCACCGATCATTATTGAGAGTTTTATTAAATGATTCCCGTCATTTAAGATGTAATTAACTATAGGGGATTGCCCTTATAGGGAACTTTAAGAAACCAGGTAATATAAACCCTACTTAATTTCCTTGTATTAAGCAGGAGAACTTGTCGGCTTATAAAATTGGTTTGCAGACCAAACGGATGTCCCAAATCTTCTAGTTTATTTAATTGAACCCCATCATCAAGCAGCGTGCCTATTCTTCGGGATAAATACACGGTTTGTGATGCGGTGCTCATTTATATAAACTATTTGGGATGTGAGATCGGTTTGATTTCATATCTTAAAATTTTAAAACTCAAAATTATTTTCAAAATCAAATACTACTTTCTAAATTATATATATATATATATATTTAAATTAAATTTAAAATCTAAAAAATTCACCGACAACTTCTGTAGGCGACCCCTTTTCAAAACACATAACCTAAAAATATGCCGACAATTTCTGGCGACTCCGCTGGGGAATAGTTCCTCTCTCCATTTTGATTAGATGGTTTTACTTTCATAAATCGGTAGTGTATCCATGTCCCTAGTGGAGCAAACTACCATTCTTCCGTTGGAATACCCCGTTCATTTCTATCTTGAACGAGTATAGACAACTCCTCTCGGATTTAGGAGCCACTGTTTAGACACCCCTAAATAGAGAAGTTCCGAGATCCTTTTACCTCTTTTTTGAGATGGGGTGGACCCCCAATAGGTGTTAGTTTAGGAGCGGTCCTTCGAGTTGAGAATTCTTACATAAGACTTTCTCTTCCTTTCCAATTATAAATCGGGCCCTTTACCTTTTCTATAACCTTTTTCCTTTAATCGTTTTTTTTTCTAACAAACGAACCCGCTAATAAACAACCTTCTAATAAACAATCTCTTTTAAAAATCACAAATACACTAAGATAAATGAAAATGTGTTCGGACTCTTTGTTTTTCGTCCTAAACTTTACGACGAAAGGAAGCATAATTCAGGACTGACATTCGGAATCTGCCCTGCAGAAAAATGACTGCCCCAAAGTTAATCTTCTCCTTCACCAATGGAATGGACTTCACCGTTTAGAAGGATGAGCTGCCCGACAATGGAATCATCAGTTTCGGACAAGGATTCCGCAACACAGATATCAAGTTTGCTGACGTCACTCTCTTCACACTAATAGACAAAGTGTCAGAAACTGAGAAACCCGTAATTGAGTTTAACTTGAAGTCGGCTCAAGAATTCCCTCCCCTACAAAGGGTTCCAGCTGAGAGAAGTACTACTATTCATAGGAGGACTGTTGTCTCTACCCCCACCGGTCTAGTCATCTCTGCACCTACCCCGACTTCTGCCAAACTAAAGGGGAAGGAATCCAAGTCTGTGATGAGCTTGTCCGTGGAGGGTACAGATTTTGCTACAATACCATCTATTTTTGAGATTGGGTCCAGTTCAAGAGTTGCACCCCTAACTCGAACTCAAAGGAGAAATAGAAGTAGAAAGATCGCCAAGATTGAGAAAGCCAAAGCTGCTGAAGTTGTTTTTCTAGAAGAAATTCCTGAGGAAAGAGAAGAACTGCCGGAGTATATACCTCTGTTGGAAGGAATCAGGTTTCACCCTCTCTCTGCCGCATCAGATGAAGAGGATGTCCGTAGGATTGCCGCTGCATTACCTCGACCTGCGTACTACAGCAATTATAAAAGGTAAAGGGATAAGGCTATGCCATTTGCTCGACTGGAAGCCGTGATAGAAAAATTGGCATAGAAAGAAAGATGCCCTGTGTCAGAAATCTTAAGAAGGATGGGACGGGTGCCAGCTAAATCCCGCCTCGACCGCGAATGAGCCTCGTTGTCGCCACAGAGAAACCAAAGAAGAAGATAAAAGCCAGCTCACCCGTTGTTGTATCGGGTCTAAAAATTAGGGAGGATACCACCTTCCAAAGATATAGCCGACAGCACCATCCGGTCCTAGGTTTCCGACCGCAAGAAGGATGGTATGGCGACCTACTACCGGCAAGCTAAGACCAAAACAATGTCCCGAGAAGAAAATTCTCGTCGGAGACTCGAATCGAAGAAAGTGCTACTACAATAAAGGGGACTCCCGTAAAGGCAGCTCAACAACCGTCACGTGACAACTGCGAGACCGTGCGAAAAAGGCCACTAGAGGATGCCATGGACAAGTTAAGGACCGACATCCAACAGTTAGCAAAAGAAAAAGAAGAAAAACTAGAAGATGAAGTCGATTCATCAGAATTTATGAATGATGAGTATGCTGAAATCAACATGGTTGAGACTCGAGCATCATCAGCTTCGCAAGGTGCTCCGACAGCTACGGAAAGGGATGAACCAGAAGTGATGAGGGAACAACTTCAGGAAAGAGATGGCACAATTTCCCAGATGGCAAAGAGGATGGAAGAGATGGCTGCTGCCTTAGCCACTCTCCAGAGTCAGGTACAACCTCAGAAAGAAACACCCCCAAAGATCATCCATATTGCAGATGGAGGAAAAGAGATCACATCCGTCAACGGAGATGAACAACAAAAGAAAGATCCTGCACAAAGCATGATTCCAAAAAGGACATTAAAAACATGGTAGAACAGCAGGTGCGAGAAGCCCTAGCACAATCTAAGAGTGAAGCATCTATTCAGACGGGTAGACCTTACCCCAAAGAGTTCGATGCAGTTCAATATCCTAAAGGCTTCGTACCACCTATGTTTAAGACTTTTGATGGAACAGGAAACCCCCGACAGCATGTCACACATTTTTGTGCTAGTTGCTGCAATGCAGGTGGGAGTGACGCTCTACTCTTCCGTCAGCTCGTCAGCAGTTTGTCAGGGGTTGCCTTCGACTGGTACACGGAATTGCCAAACGGTTCAGTGAAGACCTTTTCAGAACTAAAGAATCTCTTCGTTAAGCGGTTTGTCGAGGCTCATCACCACATCACTATCAGTAATCTAGTGGTGGAGCAACAGAAGCCAAACGAGACTTTAGTGGATTACATACTTCGATGGAGGAATTTAAGCATGAAGTGTGAACCACAGCTTCAAGAACAACATGCAGTAGGCATCTTGCTCAAGAGTATCCATGGCCCGATAGCACTTCTCCTTAAAGGATTTACAATCAAGACTTTCGAGAAGTTGCTTAGCAAGGTCGGGAGCTTGCAAGAAGAGGCAAAACAGTTAAGTTTCGTAGACAAAACCGATAAGAAGAAAACTGTGAAGGCGTTTGAAAAGAAATCCGAAATCGTCACGGCAGTAGATAAGGCCAAGCAGCCGTTTCAGATACAGCCGGAGCGGCCACAGCCTAGTTACCAACCACCGCAAAGGAAATACCAACAACCACCACAGATTTATCAGCAACCTCAGCGGGGCTATCAGCAACCTCAGCAAGGCTATCAGCAACCTCGTTCGAGCTATCAGTCGCCTCAGCATTATGAACAACCACCTCGTCCACAACGCACCCTGAAAGATTTGTTGAATAGGGAATATCCATTCAAAACTGAAGCAATAACGAAGATGTTCAGTAGCTTAATGAAGACACCGAATTTTCAGCTGCTAGAGCCCAAAAGGCCGGAAGATGTCAACAAGAAAGATCATCCGAAGTATTGCCCTTACCACAGGATGCTAGGACACAAGATAGAGGATTGCATCACTTTCAAGAGTTGGCTTGATGACAATCTCAGGAAAGGGAACATAATGATCCCGAAGGAATACATGAAGGAACCAAAAAAAGGAGGTTCCGTCAATGTTATCTCGACGGATCCTATTGTTTCGATAGACCCTTACACGATCGATGATGGATGGAGTACCGTCTGGACAAAGTCTTCAAAGAAAATTTTGGGTCATATCCAGACCGCTTCGGTACGCGCTTCAACTCGTAGTTTGAAACCCGTCGAGCAGTGCACTATCTCTTGCGATTGAAGAACCGCCCCAGAAGGAGAAGAAGATCGTGGAAGAAAAGAAGACCGAGGCTCCGAAGGGTAGATTAGGGGCTGCTTATCCTAGAATGGTTGTTTCCGATTTGGGGGAGAAATCCCTCGAACCTCTGACTCTGTATGATTATCTGCTCGCCCTGGCGGGATCTTATAATGATAAGGGTTATGGTGTTGGCTTAATCCTGATCTCGATTCCAATAAAAATAACGATTCTCAAATCATACACAACTTCAATGACCACGATGAAGAAGATGTTCACAAAAGAGGCTATGAAAGCTCGACAAGCAACGAGTCCATTTGTGAATTCCGAGGAGCTCCGATCACGATAGAATTAGAACTATCAGACACCGAAGCAACTTTAGAAGAGCCAGTTGTTTCGATTCAAGAGGAGACACCGGTAAATTTAAAAGAGATAATAGAGGTTAATCTAAGAAGCAGAAAAGTTCTACCCCGAGAATGGGTCCAAAGAATAAAGTAAAGCAGGTGGTCGCTCAGGAAGAGTCAACCCCAGCAAAGGAACTGCCCATTCGGGAAGAAACCGAGGAACATGGTAATAATGTGGACTACAACGTGCTAGCCCATCTTAGGAAGCTACCAGCCTAACTAAGCATATACGATGCTCTGATCCTGTCAAAGGAGATGAGGGAAGCTCTGATCAAGGCTTTACTTGATCCAGATATTTGTTTAGCTCAAATGGTCGGTGACTGCTTCGACGAGGTTTACTCGTTAAGAGAATAGCGAGGTGTTACCTTCACGGACAATGATCTATTACTGGGAACAGCTGATCACAACCGACCGTTATACATTTCAGTCACTATTGGAAAGTTTACGCTCTCCAAAGTGTTGGTTGATCCGGAAGCATCAATCAACATAATGAATTTTCGGATGCTAGCATATTTGGAAATTGATGCTCGCGAGCTTGAAGCAGACAAGATGTTATTAAGAGGCTTCAATCAAAAAGGAGTTAGAGCTCTTGGATCGATAACACTACTAATGAAGACCGGTGATTTAGCGAAGACAACCGCAAAATTCCACATAATTGATTCTGAGACATCGTTCAACGCTCTACTGGGTCGGCCATGGATCCATGAAAACCTGATGGTATCGTCGTCTCTGCACCAGTGTAAAAAGTATTACGAAGGAGGGGAACCGTGCATCAAAGGTGATTTGCAACCGTTCTCCGTGCATGAAATTGGAATTCATGAAGATGCGGCCTACTACGCGCCTGCGAAGAAAACATTCTTTTCCAGAAATACCATACCAAATGAAGTAAAAGTAATTCGAGATGATGAAGAACCTGAAGTTCTAGTCCAACAGTTACTCACCACTCCCTTACAGCGAGATGGTGAAGATTTCTTGAGAACTCGCACCCGAGGTCGAGGCCGGGGACGAAGACGTGGAAGAAACGTTGGAACAGTTGGACAGAGGAAACCGGTCATCGATGTTGATTGGGAGAACAAGCTTCGAAGAAGAAGAAGAAGAAATTGAGAAAGAAGCAGCGACAATAAGTCAGAAGGAACCACAATTCAAGATTTCTCTCGAAGATGAAAAGAATGAAGAATATAAATCAATGTTCTAGAAAATTAACCATTATGTACATACTATGACCCTGACCCCGATCTATTCTAATAAGATCGAGGGTATGGTGGTCAAGGAAGTGCATGATGGTGGTGCTAAGCCAATCAAGTTCTACCGTGGTGCTTCTTCTTCCAATATTGATAGTGATGTACAATTTGAAGATGTTACTTCTTCCGAATTAATGGAACTACCTTTTGAGTGGTACTTTCCCTGTGTTAGAAATTTAATTCAACGCGGTGTCTTACCTCGACGATGGACAAAAGGTCAATCAAAACAATTTGAAAAATTATGGAATAATGCCGGTCGGCCTGCCAATTCAAAACATGGTCTCGGATTCGGCACGGTAGGGTCAGTTGATGATACGGGATTTTTCTTGGTTGTCACTTGCGAACCTAATAAAGACTGCTTGGAAGCTTCAGAAGACCCCGAAGATCTACCAATCGGAGACGCTCCACTAGAATTTGAAGAAGAAATCAAATCTACAATAGACGAGTTAATGGAAGTTAACTTAGGTACTAGCGAAGAGCCTAAGACGACCTTTGTTAGCTCCTTACTCAATAAAGAAGACTCCGAAGACATAATCAAGCTATTAATGGAATTCAAGGACTGTTTTGGTTGGAGTTATGAAGAAATGCCAGGATTAGCTCCAGAAGTCGTAGTTCACCAATTAGGAGTGGATCCCACTGCTGCTCCAGTTAGACAAGCTCCGAGAAGAATGCGTCTAGAGATTGAGCAACAAGTAATAGCCGAAGTTAAGAAGCTAATAGACGCTAAATTTGTCCGTGAAGAACAATACCCAACTTGGTTAGCCAACGTAATACCAGTCAGAAAGAAGAATGGTCAGATCAGAATCTGCGTAGATTTTAGAGATTTGAATAAAACATGTCTAAAGGAGGAATTTCCACTACCAATCCCAGAACTAATGATCGACATTGCCTCGACGCATGAAATCTTCTCATTCATGGATGGATCATCAGGATACAACTAGATAAAGATGGCACCAGAAGACGAAAAGCTCATGGCATTCAGAACGCCGATCGGAGTGTATTGCTACACAATAATGCCATTCGGACTAAAGAACGCAGGAGCAACATACCAAAGAGTGATGACAAAGATTTTTGATAATCTCATTCACAACAAAGTCGAGTGCTACATGGATGATGTGGTCATCAAAAGAAAACTAAAATAAGATCACTTGTAAGATTTGAGAATTGTTTTCGAGCGACTAGGACAATTTAATCTTAAGATGAATCTCTTAAAATGCGCCTTCGGCGTCACCTCCGGGAAATTCTTAGGATTTGTTGTTCGACATCGTGGAATTGAAATTGATCCGGAAAAGATTAAAGCTATTTTAGAAATGCCTCCTCCCAAAACTTTAAAACAACTACGATCATTTCTAGGGAAGTTGGCATATCTTCGACGCTTTATCTCGAACATGTCAGGAAGGTGTCAGCCCTTCTCGGCATTAGTTAAAAAGGACGTCAGATTCGTTTGGGATGAGAAATGACAGCGGGCTTTCAAGGACGTTAAGCAATATTTAATGACACCTCCTGTCTTAGCAGCCCCGGGTCTCAGGTAGACCGTTAATACTTTATAACACGGCTTTAGACGATTCTCTCGGAGCCCTGCTAGCCCAGGTCAATGATGAGGGAAAAGAAAATGCACTCTACTACTTAAGTCGTCGTCTGATTCCGACGAAAGTAAAGTATCCTCCGATTGAGAAGCATTGTTTGGCCCTGATCTTCGCCGCTCAAAAGCTCAGACATTACATGCTTTCTCATAAGGTCAACCTTATTTTGAGAGTTAATCCGTTGCAATACTTGATGACCCGACCGACGCTTTCTGGCAGACTTGTCAGGTGGTCGATGATACTATTGCAATTCGACATAACTTTCGTTTCTCTTCGCACCAAAAAGGGACAAGTCCTAGCAGACTTTCTCACAGCACATCCTTTGCCGGCAGAATCGCCTCTCAATGATGACTTGCTAGAAGAGCAGATAATGAACCTAGAAGACCTCAATGATCGACGTTAGGAACTATACTTCGACGGTGCGTCCTCAGCACAGAAGAACAAAGAATTACAAATGATAGTGCCCGGTAAGGCAGGAATCAGACTAATCTTTATAACACCGGAGTGGGGAATGTTAAGGTACTCCTACCACTTAACAGAATCGTGTACCAACAACGAAGCAGAATACGAAGCCCTCATAACAGGACTGGAATTAACCATTCAGATGGGAATAACGGACATCAACACCTACGAAGATTCTCGACTGATCATTCAACGAGTCACCGGACAAGACAGAATTTTAAAGCCAAGACTCGAGCAGTACTTTCAGTACACCATGAAATTGTTGGAACAAATTCCAAACGTAACAATCTACAAGATTCCCAGAAAAGAAATTCTCTAGCCGATGCGTTAGCCCACCTTGCAAAGGAATTTGCCTGCTTGCAAGATGAGTCAGTTGAAGTGTCAGTTCAAGGACGACAGGTCCTATCACAGCTCGACAAGGATACAATACATAAATTAGAAAGAAAAGCAGAAGAAACAATTGCAGCAGTGACAAAAAATACAGAAGATTGGCGGCAGCCATTAATAGACTACTTGCAGACGAGAAACCCGCTCGACGATAAGTCTTTAGCCCATTAAATCAAGAAAAGAACTCGTCTTACGCATTAATAAACAATACATTATACGTGAATGTCTTTTCGATCGATGTGGCTAAGGTGCTCGAGCGGGTCCGAGGCTCGTGAAATTGTCAAGGAAGTGCATTCAGGACTTTGTGGCGTTCATCAATCGGGTCCGAAAATGAAAATGAAGATTAAAAGACTAGGGTACTACTGGCCCTCAATGATGACCGACTGTATGAAAGTTGCCAAAAGTTGTCACCAGTGCCAAGTGCACGGAGTGGTTCTACACCAACCTCCAAATGTGCTACATCCAACAATCGCGTCGTGGCCATTCGAGTGTTGGGGCACATATATAGTGGGTCTGATAGAACCGCCTTCTTCAAGAGGACATCGCTTCATTCTTGCAGCCTACGTGACTACTTTTCTAAATGGACGTAAGCTATACCACTCGGAGAAGTGAAGGCACACCACGTGCTACGCTTTTCAAGAACCAAGTTGTCTACCATTTTAGGGTACCGCGCAGGATCATTTCGTATAATGGGTCTGCATTCAAAAGTACAAAGATCAACAATTTTGTCAGAAGACACGGGATCGATTGGCGATACTCAGTGATCTATTACCCAAGAGCAAACAGCTTGGCTGAGGCTTTTATTAAAACTCTAGTTCAAATTTTAAAGAAAACATTGGACGACAACAAGAGAAATTTTCACGAGAAGTTGTTAGAAGCCTTATGGGCCTACAGGATGACTTTTAGGACTCCTACTCAGTCTACGCCTTACGCTTTAGTGTATGGATCCGAGGCCGTCTTGCCCCTGGAAGTTCAGCTTCCGTCACTCCAAATTGCAGTTACAAAAAAGATCACTACAGAAGAAAATGCCAGACTACGACTGGAAGAATTGGAAAGCTTGGAAAGGAAAAGACTTTCTGTGCAGCAGAATTTGGAACTGTATCAAGCCAAGATGATCCAGGCCCATGATAAATTAGTCCGTCCCAGGACATTCAAAGTCGGTGACTTGGTTTTGGTTCTCAGAAGACCTATTCTTGCACATCGCAAGATAGGTGGTAAATTTGAACCAACATGGGAAGAGCCATTCGTGGTCGAGACAGTCTACTTAGGACGTTCCTACCAGCTTGTAAATTGTCGTGGAGAACGACCCATGCTTCCAATCAATGGACGGTATTTAAAGAAGTACTACGCAACCTAATGTTTCGAAGGGTGGCCTCTAAAGTAGAATCTTATCCCTAGAAACAAGGGTGAAGTAATCACTTTGTGACTAGATCCGAACCCAAAACAAAATAAAATGGATGATAAAAAAAATCTCATCAACGAATATGTTAAAAAGAAAAATTGGGAAATCGTAATAATAAAATGTCAATCTTTCCTTTTAAATCCATTCATTCCAGATATTTTCTCATCTCTTCCTACTTCCTTTAAATTTAAAAGAAGTGAATAAGAATTTTTAAGTGTATTTTTTCTTCTTATTGTTCTTGTTCTTAGTACAGCCCCTGATCCTTTCCTTATTTTTTTGCAGGGAAATGTCGAACGGGCGGTTGGTTCTAAACTTTAGAAATGGCATGAGTCTAGCACTTGATGAAAAGAGGGTGAGGGATGGAGCAGTGATAGAGATTGACTCAGACTTCACACCAATCGGCTTACAATACGAAGAAAATGATTGGATCCCAGTTGATTGAGAAGAAATTCACAGCCAGACAGTGATGAAAATGGGTGGCCCGAGCCACCAATCCAAGCAAGAAGAAAAGAAAAGCAAACGCCGCTCATGCAACCGGAGAAGATAAGAAAGTTAAGTCCGTGGTTGCCACGGCAGAAGGTAGGCTTGTCAAGCATCGCACCCACGTAAATTCAAGGGGTAAGGAGAGCTACTCTCACTGCTACCCAGCGAAGAAATAAGAATCGTCGCATTCGCAAAATGTTGACCAAGTTAGCAGAAGATCAACATAATCAGACAGTGGATACCGTTAGAACAAATGCTCCAAGGAGACCGGTTTGTCAGGAACCAGAAAGAAGAAAGTCAACTCCAAGAAAGTTGGAACAGATAAAAGAAGTACCAAGAAAAACATAAATAGAGTCAGTACCTCGATGCCAAGCAGATGTACAGGATCCGAAGAGTCTTGTTGCGAAAGCAACCCCGGAGGATGTCCCTACAGAGACTATCCCGAGGAGCCGAGACATGCAAAAGAACATGCTGGGGTTGAGCCATACATCCCGCAGTATGTTACTAGACACCGAGGACTTCATATAATCCCGGAATATGAGCTGGATAAAATGTAACTAGTTGAGAAGAAAACCTTTGAATACTTTGAAAGAATTGGAGGAAAGAGGATCAACATCTTGGAAGGCCTTGAGCTGCATACAGATGTATTCTCAGATTAGGAGCAAAAACAAATTGTAGACTGCATCCTCGAATTACAGAAAATGGGCCGAGCTGGCCGCATGAGAGAAAAGACCTATTCAGAACCCCGAAGATGGATGCCAGGAAAAGGAAGAGTTATAATCTAATGGGGATGTTTCTACAATTTTGTCATAAACAGAAAAGGAAATCCACCAGGGATACTCCGTCGCAGTGAGGTGAATCTGATGCGAAGAATCATTAAGAGAATGGTGAAAAGGATGATAACATGGAGGGTATTGCTTGCAGATTGCATACCTAACAGCTGCATTATTAACATCTACAAGGAAGGCGACTGCATACCGCCACATATAGACCATCATGACTTTGTTAGACCCTTCTGCACAGTGTCATTTGTCAACCAGTGCAACATCATGTTCGGATCTAACCTTCGGATTGCAGGTCCCGGTGAGTTCCGAGGGCCGGTGGAGATACCACTATCGGTAGGTTCCATCCTGGTGTTAAAAGAAAACGGAGCAGACGTTACGAAGCATTGCATTCCAGGAGTGCCTGTGGAGCGTATCTCAGTTACTTTTAGAAGAATGGACGACAGAAAAATGCCTTACCACTTTCAGCCAGATCCAGAATTGGAGAGTCTCCGGCCCTACGAGCTGTAAGTTACATGGGAATAGCCCACCTCCAATACACATCCATGCGGCATTCCTGCCAAGGGTGGCTTGGAAGGTGATGTTATTTCCCATGTTTCTTACTATTCAGGCATGGATTTTTGACAGACACTTTTGGATGGATCAACAAGAACCTTACACAATCCGTTTTGGATTTACATGGATTGTATGAGACATTAAATTTATGAGGGAAATGTCATCATGACTAGATCAAGTTGTATGATGTATTTTCAGCAAGTTGGAATGAAGACGACTACGTCATATTTTGCCTTCACCTCTTTTTGTGCAAATTGACTGGGAAATGCCATTAGAGTTAAATGAACTTTGAACGAAGAACAGAAAAGAAAAGAAAATAAATGAGAACTTTTCCTAAAAATCTGAATATTAAAATGAACTTCAAATTCACATGAACACTAAGTAAACAACAAAAATAAATAAATAAATAAATAAAATAAAATGGGATCGTTAAAGGATAAACAAAATGAATCTAAATCTCAAATTGAATTCTGATCTGAAACCTCTGATTCGAACCTTTCAGTTCTTTCCTCCATCAAAATCTGTTGGAAACTCTTTTGAAGTTTGAATATTGTCTTCGACTTGTCATTAAATCAAGTCTTTTCAGCTTGGTACGCTTACCAGTTCCTTTCAGTTCTCTTTCCTCTGTGTCTTAGAGGATCGACTAGTTCTGTTGACACGGAGCCACGAACTTTGTTCGATTTGTTCTGATGACATGAGACTGGGTCCCTCTTCATACAAATAAATCTTCGAGACTGGAGCTTAACTTCCAGTTCTCTTCGAGGCTAGAGCCTAACTTCTAGTCCTCTTTCAAACTCTCGAGACTGGTACCTAAATTTCTGTCCTCATTTCGAGGTCGGTACCTAAATTCCAACTCTCTTTCCGAGATCGATACCTAAATTTCGATTCTCTTTCGAGGTTGATACCAAATTTCAATCCTCTCTTTCGAGACTGGTACCAAATTCCAGTTCTCTCCTTTCGAGGTCGGTACCAAATTCTTACTCTCTTTCAAATTGATACCAAAATTTCAATTCTAAATTTCCGAGAGTGGTACCAAATTCCAGTACTCTTCCTTCGAGGTCGGTACCAAATTCCAGCTCTCTTTCGAATTGATATCTAAATTTCAATTCTAAATTCCCGAGACTGGTACCAAATTCCAGTTCTCTTCCTTCGAGGTCGGTACTAAATTCCGACTCTCTTTCGAATTGATACCAAATTTCAATTCTAAATTCCCGAGACTGGTACCAAATTCCAGTTCTCTTCTTTTGAGGTCGGTACCAAATTTCGACTCTCTTTCGAATTGATACCAAATTTCAATTCTAAATTCCCGAGATTGGTACCAAATTCCAGTTCTCTCCTTTCAAGGTCGGTACCAAATTCGACTTCTTTCGAATTGATACCAAATTTCAATTCTAAATTTCCAAGATCGGTACCAAATTCCAGCTTCTCTTCCTTCGAGGTCGGTACCAAATTCTGACTCTCTTTCAAATTGATACCAAATTTCAATTCTAAATTCCCGAGACTGGTACCAAATTCCAGTTCTCTTCCTTCGAGGTCGGTACCAAATTTCGACTCTCTTTTGAATTAATACCAAATTTCAATTCTAAATTCTCGAGATTAGTACCAAATTCCAGTTCTCTCCTTTCGAGGTCGGTACCAAATTTCAACTCTCTTTCGAATTGATACCAAATTTCAATTCTAAATTTCTGAGACTGGAACCAAATTCTAGTTCTCTTCCTTTGAGATCGATACCAAATTCGAATCTCTTTCGAATTGATACCTAAATTTCAAATATAAATTCCTGAGACTGGTACCAAATTCCAGTTCTCTTCCTTCGAGGTCGGTACCAAATTCCGACTCTATTTCAAATTAATACCAAATTTCAATTCTAAATTCTCAAGACTGGTACCAAATTCCAGTTCTCTTCCTTCGAGGTCGGTACCAAATTCCGACTCTCTTTCGATTTGATACCAAACTTCAATTCTAAATTTCTGGGACTGGTACCAAATTCCAGTTCTCTTCCTTCGAGGTCAGTACCAAATTCCGACTCTCTTTCTAATTGATACCAAATTTCAATTCTAAATTTCAGAGACTGGTACCTAATTCCAGTTCTCTTCCTTCAAGGTTGGTCCCAAATTCTGATTCTCTTTCGAATTGATACCAAATTTCAATTCTAAATTTCTGAGACTGGTACCAAATTCCAGTTCTCTTCCTTCGAGGTCGGCACCAAATTCCGACTCTCATTCGAATTGATACCTAAATTTCGATTCACAACTTTCGAGACTGGTACCTAAATTCCAGTTCTCTCCTTTCGAGGTCGGTACCTAAATTCTGGCTCTCTTTACGAGATCGATACCTAAATTTTTATTCTCTTTCATGATTGATACTTAAATTTCAAATCTCATTCTCTCGAGATCAGTACCTAAATTCTGATTCTCACCCTTTTTTCGTCGATACTTAAACTCTAATTCTTACTCCGAGGCCGGTACCTAAATTCCAGTTCTCTTCGCAATTCTCGAGTTGAAACCTGTGTTTCAATTCTCATTTCAAATCTAAATTTCAAATTCAAAATTTCCTTAAATTAATTTTAAATTAAACTTCAATCGAAATTGAAACTCAGAACAAATCGAAATCTAAACTCACACATTGAAACTTGAAATTTAAAAGTAAAATGAAATCAAAATCAAATTTCCCAGATCTTGTGATTTGGAGTTCACCTCCTTTCCATTCCCCAGCGAGAGTTCAGGAATCTCCAGTCTTGGAAATATATGATACTCCCCAGCGGAAATTCTTCTACTTCATCCTAAGTTTGTCACTTGGACATCTGTGTTGGTTTTGTTGATCTTTTCGGTCAAATCCAATACGCATGGTGTGCTTGGTTAGCACACCACACCTATTGAGGGTCCATTTGTTGACCTCAATTTTGGTGAGGTCTTTTGCTTCTCTCTTTAGTACTTAGGATCTAGCCTTAGGCTTTTCCTTTGACTAATCTTAGACGACTAGAAATGGAACCCACCATTTAGAAATTCAAACTACTTCTTAACTCCCTGCAAACCACACAAGCTTAATTGTAGACCCTTAATCACCTAGAGGGTTGAAATCAAATGTGGAGGTTTAAAGGATGAGTTCCCCAGAGGACCTTTTGGCCTTAGGACTACCCTGGGTGGCCTGGTCTGGTGAGGGTTGACCTGCACACATTATACTTTCACACACATTCCAAATCTTAAAACCATTCATACCTAGCTTGACTTTCTGACTCATGTAGGTAATTCATATGGATGGTCCTTAACCCCTAAGCCCCTGGCTAAGAGGGTTAGGAACAACATAGTGAATGCCTCAAATGAGTCCTCTCATGGCTCATATGGGCTTAATATGGCTTCATGGCTCAACCAAAGTGATTCCATTTCACTCACATTTGATCAATCTTCTTTTTTCAAAATTTCAATTTTTGACCCTCGGGGCCCCGGACCCACCAAACCTACCAAATACCATTGAAATGACCCAAAATTTGCAAAATTACCTAAATTACCCAAGATCTCTTAAAATCAATCTTAAACACTTCCCACCACTCACATTGACCATCTTTGGCCAAAAATACCAAAATTTCCAAAAAAATTACCAAAATACCCTTTTACCCCAAAAATCCAAAAATTCTAAAAATTCCAAACAAATTCCAGAACGCCCCAAATAATCCCAATTTTATTTTGTTCAACTACACCATGGGCCAATTTTGCCAATTTACCCCACTTTTACCAAAACCCCCAATTTGACCCATTTTTTAACCCAAGTGAACCCAATGTCAAACCAAACCACCTCAATTGACCCCAATTTTGGTCCAATTCAATTCTAAACTTCAATTCAATATCTCTAATATCAATTTAGACCAAATCCAAGTCTAATTTGATTGACATTTGGGCCCAATTTTAATTTGAAGCTTAAGGCCCAATTTTGGCCCATGACCTAAACCTAACCCAAACTAACCCAATTCAACTCCAATTAACCCCAAATCTTTTCCTAAACTTTCCTAACATCCCCATAAACAAAAAAATAAGAAGATTTTCCCCAAATTTGAACCTAAACTCCACCCAAACCTAACCCAAAACCAAAATCCCTTAAATTGACCTAAGCCCAAACCTAACCCAAATGGGCCCAAATCCCAAAATTAGAGCCCAACAAAAGTTGAAAACTCTTTGTAACACTCCTATAAACATTTTTAAACATTAATTTTACACCAAATTCAACCAGCCTAACCTTAGCCCAAGTTAGCCCAATTTGGCCCACCTTGGCCCCTTTACCAAAAAATGCCTAAATTCAACCGAATTCTACTCCAAATCACACCAAATCTCTTCCAAAATCTTCATGACACATCCCTAAACAAAATGCAACATTTATTTGGTACAATATTTTACAAAATTTTAATCCAAAAATTTATCTTAAAATCTAAAAGCCCATTTCATTAAAGCATTTTAAAAGCCCATCCAAAACCATTTCAAAAGCCCAAGTTTTCAATACAAAGCCCACATGACATTTCTTTCCATCATCCATTTAATCAAAATCACCCCTAAGTTTCAAAACCATCATTAAACCATTCTAAATCAAGCTTCATGAAAATTTTCCACCAAAATGCCAAAATTTCTAAAACCCACTTCCATGAAACTAAGGCAAGTCACCCCTAAGCCAAATGGAGCCATTGAACCATGCACAAGCCGCATGCAAGTCTTGGGAGCCCCTTTGCACATCACCATGCCATTAATTCCAAAAGGAGGAGCCTCTTTTAAATCCACTTAAAAAATTTTTAACCCTTTTAATGATACACCCTAACCCATGATTAATCTAAATATTCATGGATGGGGACTTCACCACCTTCTCTTGGCTGAACCCACTGATTTCCCTCAGCCAAAAATCAGGCCTTGGGGAGGTGCACCATGCCTAAAGCATGCATTTGACCCATTTGAACCCAAAATAGCCACTTCCCCCATTCCATTTGAATCAAGTCCTTCACACATGGCCAATGCTAATTGCTTGCACCATTGCCAACCCCTGACCCTCCTGATGACAACAGTGACTTGACCCTGGTCGGCCAGCCACCACAGCTGCCGGAAAACACCATACCCGTGAGCACCCATTTGATTCAAATTTCAAAGTCCTCCTTGCTGAGGTGTCCCAACTCAATTGAACTCCATAGCTGTTCTTCCCTTGCCCTGAACAGCTGATCCCAGCCTCCAATTGCCCCTGGAAAGCCCTCCAGCCACCTCTATTTAAACACCACCACCTCTCGGCCAAAGAAGGTGTTGAACCAAACCTTACCGAAACTCTACCAAAATCACTCCAACCCCTCTCCAAACATAGAGAACTCGATCCCCACTGAAATCCAGCCCTAAAACCCTCTCTGTGAGTTCAATTTTGGAGTTCAAATTCAAGCCCAAAACTAGGACACTTCACCATAGTGAGCCAACCTTCAAATTGATTGACTCTACACATTCACCAGACCAAGAGGAGAAGTTCCCCAGCAAAAGCCCCCTCACCAGGCCAGCCATTGCTTCCAACCTCCAAGCTTTGTGATTAGCCTTGGTCACTTTTGTACCTAGGCATTTCCCTAGAGCAAGAGACTTCATATGGAGCTTGCTTGGACTCAATCGAAGGTGATACAACCCTCAGATCAAAGCTTCACTTCTCTGAGCAAAGGTATGAACTCACTCTTCCTCCCGAGCTCCTGGAGATTCTCCATTTAGTTTGAGTTGATTTCAATGCACCTTAACCGTATAGATGTGTTCATCTCTTCAAGACGAATCGATAGAGTATAAGAATGCAAAAATCCATGGAGAATCTAGTGAAATCATAAGGCTTTAGTGTGGACGGTCACGGGTGCACACCAGTCGGAGACGATAACCAGGAGCCGTTGGATTGCACATGTATCGAGCGGACGGTCGAGATCAAGCCGTACAGCGCAATGGTACGTGAATGGCGGGCCCCCGTAGCATTGACTCAGATGGCGGAACCGAATCACGGAGCGATGCCTGGGCTTTCGATCCGGACGAGGATGACGCGGCGTCGAGTCAGATAAGTAGAAAATTAGAATTTTTTGGATTTATTTAAATACTAGAACTTCAAAAATTCATATCTTTGCATAGAAAAATCACAAAAATAAAATAAAAATACCCTCTTGCTCAGTGAATAGAGGAGAATATTATGGAAAAGAAATAAAGTTAATTGGATGAGCATTTTATTTTTAATAATTTATTTACTGTTTCCAATGTTTTGATTCTCTATTTGCATAGACAATTCACCATGGCATGAGACCATAGGGATTTTGAAGCCTCTGATCTTGGGAATATTCCTTGAATTTTTCAAGGTCAGAGGCCATCTCTGTGAAAAGTTATTAATTTTTCAAGTTCATGTCACTGTTTTAGGTATTTTAATTCCAATAATTAGCATGTTGTAAAATAAATTCTAGTAAAATTTGGTGGTGTTTCTTAGGACTAGGGGACCCTATGAAAAATATATTTTGAGTTAATTCATTCATAATAATCTTAATTGGCCTAAACTCCCAAAATTGAATTTGAATTAATTAGGGTCAACCACACACCAAATTGACTTGAAAACAATTTTCCATTGCTCTTTAGGGTTAGGGGAACCTTACATAAAATTTTGAAATCAATTGGACTTGATCAACCCCACCAAATGGATTGATTAAGCCTCATAAGCAAAATTGAACTTTAAAAATTCATAACTCCAAAAATACTTTTCAAAAATTCAAAAAAATGGTTTTGGAGCTTCTCTGATATTAGGGGAGTTTAGGAAAATTAAAATTGGAATTTTCTAAAAAATTTGATTTTTCACAATATTTTAATATTTTAATAATTAAATAATAATAAAAATCACAAAAATATTAAAAATCATAAAAATGTCACATTTTGACTCCTAATCACTTAGGAACAAACCAAATATTTTTCCTAAGTCCCTAGGATAAGATATTGAATTTTAAAGGCTTAATGTATTTTTTAATATTAAAAAAATGAATTTTCAACCTTTTTAACTAAAATAATTCTAATAAATAAAAAAAATTAGAAAATTAGAAAATTTGTTTCTCTGGACTCCTTAGGGTCAAAGAAATTTAAGAAAAATATAAAATATATTTTTCAATTTTTACTTTATTTTAAAATTAATTATTAGTCTAAAACTCAAAATAGTTATAATAAATAAAATATAATTCAAAAAAACACCAAAATTGGTCTAAGTGGTTCTCTGGTCATTAGAAACATCCCTTAATTTTCTTAAGGACAGAAACTTTACCTTGGTCATGTTGTTGAATTTTCCTTAGAAACCCCTATTTTCTACTAAAAATAATTACATAAATAAATTAATATCAGGAAAATCACATTTTCTCTTCTAATGTCTTAATTGACATGTGAGTGAGGTGAAATAAAAATTTCAAATTCATTTGCGTTCAATTTAGTGAGTTATGAAATAAATAACCCTAAAAGGGCATAAAGGTAATTAAAAATTTTAACCCTTAATTAATACTTCAGGTTTAATCAAAATGGAGGGTAAAATATTTGATTTTAACTTTCTCTTGGATTATTGAAACTTAGGGAAATTAAAGGGTAGAAACCCAATAAACACTTTAAAAATATCAAAATGAAACTCTAATTAATTAAATAATTTAAATTTTGGAAAGAATATATTTAAAATTTGGATTATTAAAATAGGGATATTATTAAGAGGATATTTATTCTTTAATTTAAAAATCTCTAAATAAATCATTTCAATAATATTTAGTTCTTAATTAAAGATTAAAATAATAATCCAAATTAAATAAATTAAAAAATGAAAAGAAGATAACCCTTAAATGAATTAAAGCTTAAAATGTTAAATGGTCTAATAATTAAAATCAAATTTAAAATCTTAGAGTTAAATTAAATTAAATTAAATTAAGTCAAGTCAAATTTTAAATTAAATTAAATTAACACCTTAAAAATTAAATTAAATTTAATTTAAAATATTGAAACTAAAATTAAAATTAAATTAAAATTAAATTAAACTAAAACTAAATTAAAATTAAATTAAAATTAAATTAAAATTAAATTAAAATTAAATTAAATTAGATGAAATTAAATTAAATTAAATTAAATTCACTTAACAACAAACCTAAATCAAATCATTAAGAGTTAAATCAAAACATATCAATAATTTCGTCACCTCTTTCTATCTAAGTAAATTTAAAACATAAACATCAGTCTGAAATACTAAGATAATTGAAAGTGTAAAGATTTAAATTAAATCTAAAATAATTTGAACAATATTCCAAACTTAAAATTATTAATTAAAATCTCAAAATTAAATTAAATCACTTTAAATCGTTAACTCAAAACTTTAAATTAAGAATGATTAAAATTCTCAATAAACCAACTTGCCCTTAAAGGCTTTAATTATTATAACTCTTAAATAGAGTATTAAGTGAGATGTCACTTCATTCATCAGGTAATCAAATACTCAGGTTCACTGAGTAAGAGACAAAGCTTAACTAAACTCCTGGATGATTAATTTATATGTGCAACTAAATTTACTTGGACTCAAAATAATCCTAGAAGTATTGAAAAGATGTTTAAGACTCGTCCTAAGCACTTCCTCAATATGACAGGATGTTTTAGAAGAACAATTGAATTTAATTGTTCTTTGATGAAGAAAATCATCCCTAAACCAAACCAACAACCTAGACGTCATAGGAGATGACTAGCAATAGGATTAGGAATTTGGTAGACAACTAAAACCCTTCCCTTAGCTTTACCTAGGTATTTGTCGAAATATTTAAATGCATTAACATGTGTTTTAAGTGCAGCTTGGGATGATGAGAAGACCCTCCAGGTACACTTTTATTTTATTGCAATTTACTTTATTGCAATTTACTTACGTGCGCTGTACTTTACTTTTCTTGCGTGATAAATAAGATTGTTGCATGAAAACCAAAACCTTTAGGATAGTCCCTGAATTAAAACCAAAACAAAATTAAAAGTCATCGCAAGATAAAATTCACCGCCACAACATTCCAAAATATAAAATAATTCAAAATTTAATCACAAACAGAACAACAAAACTACAATTGTAACTAAATTAAAACGTCTCCTTGAATGATCGGGAATACCTCGGATGATGTAACCCATGTGTTGTTAACGGGATTTCCCATGGTCTAAATGAAAGTGTGGAACTCATTCGGTTGAGTTTAGCAAATTCATCTAAACTAAGTGAATTCGATGAAAATAACGGTGCCGGGATGACGGAACCGTGGGATCTTAATCGGTTCTATTTAAACAACTTTAAGATTTGTTTTAATTAAAATACTAAAAATATTTGGACTTTAAGATTTCTAAACCAAAATAATCTCTAATCTCCCGATTTATGACTTCTAAAACTAAACCTCTACAACAACAAGGAGCTTGGAGCATGGTAGGCAGCACGGCCATCGTCTTCAGCAAAACTGGATTCTACTTTAGCAAAACCTTTCCTAGTTTTAAACAACAAAACCATAGGACTTTGAGGTAGTTTGCCTAGTGCAACATAAATCCTCAACTTTTTGTTAGGCATTTGTATAATCATGTTATGCAAATTAAGCCCTAACCGGTCTTAGGACTCCGAGGTAGTCGTTCGGTACGACATAAACTCTCACATCTTCACGGCTATTTGTGTGATTATGTCATACAAATATAAGACCTAATTAATTAAAATTGGCAAGATTGAAACATTAAATAAACTCTCAAATTGAAGCCAAACAATAGGATAGTTTGGGAAGTTGCCAAGATTTTTTTTGGATCCTCAGCTTCTCCTACTTCTCTTCCTTTGGACTCCTGAAATAACTTTTCCAAATTTGAGCCATTACCTTTTGAAACTTCCAAAATTAAATTCTTTGAAAACCCTAAACTTTGAAATTCTTGAGAGCAAAACCACTGATCATTATTGAGAGTTTTCTTAAAAGATTCCCGTCATTTAAGATGTAATTAACTATAGGGGCTTGCCCTTATAGGGAACTTTAAGAACCCAAGTAATATAAACCCCGCTTAATTTCTTTGTATTAAGCAGGGGAACTTGTCGGCTTATAAAATTGGTTCGCAAACCAAACGGAAGTCACAAATCTTCTAGTTTATTTAATCGAGTCCCATCATCAAGCAACGTGTCTATTCTTCGGGATAAATACAGGGTTTGCGATGCGGTGCTCGTTTATATAAACTATTTGGGATGTGAGATCAGTTTGATTTCATATCTTAAAATTTTCAAACTCAAAATTATTTTTAAAATCGAATACTACTTTCTAAATTATATATATATTTAAATTAAATTAAAAATCTAAAAAATTCGCCGACAACTTCTGTAGGCGACCCCTTTTCAAAACACATAACCTAAAAATATGCCGACATGGCGGTGCTAAGCCAATCAAGTTCCACTGTGGTGCTTCTTTCTCCAAAATTGAAAATAATGTAAAATTTGAAGATGTTGTTTCTTCTGAATTAATGGATTGCCTTTTGAGTGGTATTCTATCTGTGTCCAAAACTTAATGCAGTGTGGTATCTTACGTAAGCAAAGGATGAAAGATCAATCTCAACGCTTTGAAAAATTATGGAATAATACCGCTCGGCCTCCCAGTTCAAAGTAGGGTCTCAGATTCGGCACAGTAGGACACGTTGACGATTCAGGATTTTGCTTGGTTGTCACTTATGAGCCTAATGAAAACTGCTTGCAAGCTTCAGATGATTTCGAGGATCTACCAGTCGGAGACGCTACGCCAGAATTCGAAGAAGAAATTAAATCTACAATAGTCGAGTTAATGGAAGTTAACTTAGGTACTAGCGAAGAGCCTAGGACAACCTTTGTTAGCTCCTTACTCAATAAAGAAGACTCTGAAGAAATGATCAAGCTACTAATGGAATTCAAGGACTGTTTTCTTGGAGTTATGATGAAATACCGGGATTAGCTCCAGAAGTTGCAGTTCACAAGTTAGGAGTGGATCACACTTCCGTTCTAATCAGACAAGCTCTGAGAAGATTGCGTTTAGAAATTGAACAACAGATGATAGCTGAAGTTAAGAAGCTAATAGACACTAAATTTGTCCGTGAAGAACAATATCCAACTTGGTTAGCCAACGTGGTACCAGTCAAAAAGAAGAATGGTCAGATCAGAATCTACGTGGAACTCAGAGATTTAAACAAAGCATGCCCAAAAGATGAATTTTCGCTACCAATTCCATAGTTGATGATCGACATCACTTCAACACACGAGATCTTCTCTTTCATGGATGGGTCGTCTGGATACAATCATATAAAGATGGAACCAGAAGATGAAAAGCTCACAGCCAAGCTCATAGCCTTCAGAACTCCAATTGGAGTATACTGCTACACAGTAATGCCTTTCGGATTAAAGAACGCAGGAGCAACTTACCAAAGAGCAATGACAAGGATCTTTGATGATCTCATTCACAACCAAGTCGAGTGCTACGTGGATGATGTGGTCATCATGAGTTAACTGAAAGAAGACCACCTCTATGATTTGAGATTTATTTTTGAGCAATTAAGACAATTTAACCTTAAGATGAATCCCTTGAAATGCGCCTTCGGCGTCACCTCTGGGAAATTCTTAGGATTTATTATCCGACATCGCGGAATTGAAATCAATCTGGAGAAGATTAAAGCTATCTTAGAAATGCCGCTTCCCAAAACTTTGAAACAACTACGATCATTTCAAGGGAAGTTGACATATCTTCGACGCTTTATTTCTAATTTGTCAGGTAGGTGTCAGCCCTGCTCGACATTAGTTAAAAAGGATGCTAAATTCGTTTCGAAAGAAAAATGCCAACGGGCCTTCGACGACATTAAGAAGTATTTAATGACACCTCCTATCTTAGCATCCCCAGTCTCGGGTTGATCTTTGGTACTTTATTTCGTGGCTTTAGACGACTCCCTCGGAGCCCTACTAGCCCAGGTCAATGACGAGGGTAAAGAAAACGCTCCCTACTACCTGATTCGTTTTCTAATTCCGACGGAGGTAAACTATCCTTCTATTGAGAAACATTGTTTGGCCCTGATTTTTGCCACTCAAAAGCTCATGCATTACATGCTTTCTTATTAGGTCAACCTTATGTTGAAGTTTAATCAATTGCAATATTTGATGACTAGCCCGACGCTTTCCGACAGTCTTGCCAGGTGGTCGATGATACTATTCAAATTCGATATAACTTTCATTCCTCTTCATGCCGTAAAAGGACAAGTCCTAGCAGACTTCTTCGCAGCACACCCTTTACCGGCAGAATTGCCTCTTAATGACGACTTGCCAGATGAACAGATAATGAGCTTAGAAGACCCCGATGATCAACATTGGGAATTGTACTTCGACGGAGCGTCCTCGGCACAGAAAGACAAAGAATTGCGACAGGAATCAGATTAATCTTTATAACACTAGAGCAGGGAATGTTAAGTTACTCCTACCATTTAACTGAACCCTGTACTAACAATGAAGCAGAATACGAAGCCCTTATAACCGAACTAGAGTTAGTCATTCAGTGGGCATCATCAATATCAACATCTACGGAGATTCTCAGTTGATCATCCAACAGGTCGCCGAAAAATACAAGATTCTAAAATCAAGACTTGAGCAGTACTTTCAGTATGCAATGAAGTTGCGGAAGCAGATTCTGAATGTAACAATCTACAAGATTCCCAGAAGAGAAAATGCTCTCGCAGACGCGTTGGCCAGCCTCCCAAAAGAATTTGCTTGCTTACAGGATGAATCAGTTGAAATGTCAGTTCAAGGACGATAGGTCCTATCACAGCTCGACATGGATGCAATACACTAATCAAAAAAAAGAGGAAGAATCAGTTGCAGTAGTAACCGAAACTATAGTAGATTGGCTGCAGCCATTAATAGACTACCTGCGAACAGGAAACCTGCCAGATGATAAGTCAATAGCCCATCAGATTAAGAAAAAAACTCTATCTTACGCATTAATAAATAATACCTTGTACAGAAGGTCTTTCGATCAGATGTGACTAAGGTGCCTGAGCGGGTCCGAGGCTCGTGAAATTGTTAAGGAGGTACACTCGGGTCTTTGTGGCGCTCATCAGTCGGGTCCGAAGATGAAAATGAAGATTGAAAGACTAGGGTACTACTGGCCCTCAATGATGACCGACTGCATGAATGTTGCCAAGAGCTGTCACCAGTGCCAAGTGCATGGAGTGGTTCTACATCAACCTCCAAATGTGCTACATCCGACAATCGCATCGTGGCCATTTGAATGTTGGGCCACAGACATTGTGGGCCTGATAGAACCACCTTCTTCAAGAGGACATCGCTTCATTCTTACAACTACAGATTACCTTTCCAAATGGGTAGAAGCAGTGCCGCTCAGAGAAGTGAAGACACATCACGTGCTACAGTTCTTCAGGAATCAAGTAATCTACCTTTTTGGGGTACCGTGCAGAATTATTTCAGATAATGGGTCAGCATTGAGAAGTACAAAGATTAACAATTTTGTCAGAAGACACAGGATCGACTAGCACTATTCGATGATCTATAAACCAAGAGCAAATGACTTGGCTGAGGCTTTTAATAAAACTCTCATCCAAATCCTAAAGAATACTTTGGACGATAACAAGAGAAATTGCTACGAGAAGCTATTAGAAGCCTTATGGGCCTACAGAATGACTTTCAGAACTCCTACTCAGTCTACGCCCTACGCTCTAGTGTACAGGTCTGAGGCCGTCTTACCCTTGGAAGTTCAGCTTCCAACTCTCAGAATTACAGTTGCAAACAAGATTACTACAGAAGAAAACACCAAACTATGATTAGAAGAATTAGAAAGCTTGGAAGGGAAACCACTTTCAGCACAGCAGAATCTAGAATTGTATCAAGCCAAGATGATCTAGGCCCACGATAAACTGGTCCGACCGAGGAAGTTCAAAGTCGGTGACTTGGTTTAAGTTCTTAAGAGATCTATTCTTGCACACCGCAAGATAGGAGGTAAATTTGAACCAACTTGGAAGGGGTCGTTCGTGGTCGAGACAGTCTACTCTGGATGTTCCTACCAGCTCGTGAATTGCCACGGAGAACGATCTATGCTTCCAATCAATGGACGATATTTGAAGAAGTATTACTCAACCTGATGTTTTGAAGAATGAACTTTAAAAATGAAGTCTCATTCCTAGAAGCACGGGCACAGTAATCACTTGTAACTGGGTCCGAACCCAAAATTAAAAAAAATGAATGATAAAAAAATGGTGAACAAAAAAATGTGTGTTAAAAAAGAAAATATGTGCAGTCATAATAATAAAATTTTAATCCTTCCTTTCAAATCAATCTCATTCCTGGGCTTTCTCCATATTTTCCCTATTTTTATTAAAATTTGAAAGAAATGAATAAGAATTTTCCATTAATAAGTAAGTTTTCTTTTTGTTCTCATTCTTAGTACAACCCCTGATCCTTTCCTTGTTGTTCGCAGGGAAATGTCGAACGGGCTGTTGGTTCTGAACTTTAAGAATGGCATGAATCTAGCACTCGACAAAAAGAAGATGAAGGATGGGGCCGTGATTGAGATCGACTTCAATTTCACACCAGCCGGGCTGTAGTATGAGAAGACCGATTAGACCCCGATTGACCGGGAAGAATTCTGCAGCCAGACAGTGATGAGACTGGGAGGCCCGAGTCAGTAGTCTACCGACAGAAAGAGGAAAGTAAATGCCGCTCAGACTGGAGCAAACAAGAAAGTCAAGTCTGTGGTTGCTATAGCAGTGGGCAGGCTTGTCAGCGCTGTGCCCACAAAGGTTCAGGAGGTATGGAGAGCTACCCTCACTCCTACAAAGCGAAGAAACAAGAACCACCGCATTCACAGGATGCTGAGCAAGCTAGCGGCGGACCAGCATGAAGAGACAGTTGCTACCTTCAGTGCAAGTAATTATAAGAAGCCGGTTCGACAAGAACCGGAAAATAGAAGATCAACTCTAAGGACAGCAGAAAAGATGAAAGAGATTCCAACAAGATCAGAAACAAAATCAGCACCACGACTCCTGGCGGGTACACCAGCTTTGAAGAGTCTTATTGCGAAAGCAACCCCGGAGGATGTCTTGACAGAGACTATCCCCGAGGAGCCGAGACATGCAGGAGAGCGTGCTGGGGTTGAGCCATACATCCCATAGTACGTTACCAGACCTTGCCGATTGCAGATAATTCCAGAATACGAGCTGGAGAGACTACAGAAAGTTGAAAAGAAAACCTTTGAATATTTTGAAAGAATCCGAGGAAAGAATATCAATATCCTGGAGGGCCTTGAGTTGCATACGGATGTGTTCTTAGACTATGAGCAGCAACAGATTGTGGACTGCATCGTTGAGCTTCGAAAAATGGGTCGAGCTGGTCGTTTGAGAGAGAAGACCTACTCAAAACCTCGGAGGTAGATGAAAGGAAAAGGAAGAGTTACGATCCAATGCGGGTGGTGCTACAACTTCACCAAGGATAGAAAAGGAAATCCGCCAGGGATACTCCGTCATAGTGAGGTGGATCCAATGCGAAGAATTATCAAGAGGATGGTGAAAAGGATGGTGACATGGAGGGTACTAGCTGCAGATTGCATACCCAACAGTTGCATCATTAACATATACAAGGAAGGCGACTGCATACCGCCACACATAGATCATCACGACTTCGTCAGACCCTTCTTCACAGTATCTTTTGTCAACCAGTGTAACATCATGTTCGGATCAGACCTCCGGATAGCAGGCCCCGGAGAATTCCGAGGGCCGATGGAGATACCTCTATCGGTAGGTCCCATCTTGGTGTTAAAAGGAAATGGAGCAGACATAGGAAAACACTGCATTCCGTGCGTGCCAGTTCAGCAAATCTCTGTCACTTTTAGGAGGATGGACGACAGCAAAATGTCTTTCCACTTTCAGCCGGATCTAGAGTTAGAGAGCCTTCGGCCCTACAAGCTGTGAGCTACATGGAAAATAACACACCTTCAATGCACATTCGAGCGACATTCCTGTCAAGGATGGCTTGGAATGTGATATTATTGCCCATGTGTCTCACTATTCAGACATGAATTTTGACAGATGTTTTTAAAGAATCGACAAGAATCTTATGCTGTCTGTTTTTGGATTTATGTTGATTGTATAAGATGCTTAATTTTCAAGGAAAATATCATCATGTTTTGGATCAAGCTATATGATGTATTTTCAGCAAATTGAAATCTAAACGACCATGTCGTGTTTTTCCTTCACTTCTTTTATGCAAATTGACTGGGAAATGCAATTAAGTTAAATGAACTTCGAACGAAGAATGATTTGAAATAAACAAATAAATAAGATAAAACAAAATTGAACATAAATCAACAAAAAAAGAAGAGAAAAGGAAAATGAATAAGAACTCTTTTTAAGAATCTGAATGTCGAAACGAATTCCAAAATAACATGAAAACATGAAAATCGAATCACTAAAAACAAACAAAATGAATCTAAATCTCAAATTTATTTCCGTTCTGAATCCTTCGATTTGAACCTTTCAATTCTCTTTCTTTTGTGTGTTAGAGGATCGACTAGTTCTATTAACACGGAGCCACGAACTTTGTTCGATTTGGTTCTGATGGCATGAGACTGGGTCCCTCTTCATACAGATCTCCTTCCAAGGCTGGAACCTAACTTCCAGTTCTCTTCCTGAGACTAGAGCCTAAATTCTAGTTCTCTTTCAAATTTCTGAGGCTAGAGCTTAACTTCGAGTTCTCTTCTTGAGGCTACAGCCAAAATTCTAGTTCTCTTTCAATTTCTAAGGTTGGAGCCTAACTTCCAGTTCTCTTCTTGAGACTAGAGCCTAAATTCTAGTTCTCTTTCAAACTTCTGAGGCTGGAGCCTAACTTCCAGTTCTCTTCTTGAGACTAGAGCCTAAATTCTAGTTCTCATTCAAACTTACGAGGCTGGAGCCTAACTTCCAGTTTTCTTCTTGAGACTAGAGCCTAAATTCTAGTTCTCATTCAAACTTTCGAGGCTGGAGCCTAACTTCCAGTTCTCTTCCCGAGACTAGAGCCTAAATTCTAGTTCTCTTTCAATTTTCAAGGCTGGAGCCTAACTTCCAGTTCTCTTCCTGAGACTAGAGCCTAAATTCTAGTTCTCTTTCAATTTTTGAGGCTGGAGCCTAACTTCCAGTTCTCTTTCTGAGACTAGAGCCTAAATTCTAGTTCTCTTTCAAACTTTCGAGGCTGGAGCCTAACTTCCAGTTCTCTTCCAGAGACTAGAGCCTAAATTCTAGTTCTCTTTCAATTTCCGTGGCTGGAGCCTAACTTCCAGTTCTCTTCCTGAGACTAAAACCTAAATTCTAGTTCTCTTTCACTTTTCGAGGCTGGAGCCTAACTTCCAGTTCTCTTCCTAAGACGAGAGCCTAAATTCTAGTTCTCTTTCACTTTTCGAGGCTGGAGCCTAACTTCCAGTTCTCTTCCTGAGGCTGGAGCCTAAATTCCAGTTCTCATCTTGAATCTTCGAGGTTGGAGCCTAACTTCCAGCTCTCATTCAATTCCTGAGGCTGGAGCCTAAATTCCAATTCTCTTTTCAATCCCGAGGTTTGAACCTAGGTTCCAATTCTCATTTTTAAATCCAAAATTTCAATGAAGTTAACCTTAAAATCAATCTTAAATCAAATTTTAATTTAAATCAAAATCCCGATTAAATCAAAATTCAAACTCAAAATTAAAACTTGAAATAAAAAATGAAACGAATCTAGAGTCTGGTCCCTCCAGATCTTATGATTTGGAATTCACCTCCTCTTTCCCTAGCGAGAGTACTGGAATCTTCAGTCTTGGAGATTTACCTGATAATCGTCAGCGGGAAGTTTTCTACTCTTCATTCTAATTGTGACATTAGGACGTCTGTGTTGGTTTTGTTGATCTCTTCATTCAACGCCAATACGCGCGGTGTGCTTGGTTAACACACCACACCTATTGGGAATCCATTTGTTGACCACATTTTTTGTGAGGTCTTTTCTTTCCTCTTAGTGCTTAGGATCTAGCCATAGGACTTCTCCTTGACTATTCTAGAGGACTAGAGATGGAATGCACCTTTTAGAAATTCAAACTAAATCTGGATTCTCTTTGGAATCCTACATAGATGGTCATCAACCTCCAAGTCACTTGGAAGGTTAGGACCAATGTGCAGGAAAACAAAGATGAATTCCTATAGGATGTTCAAGCCTTAGGACTATCCTAGGTGGTCTGGTCTTGGTGAGGTTTGGCTTACACACACTGCACTCTCACACCCATCCTAAACCCTAAACCATCCCTACCTAATCTGGACTCCTGGTTCATTAAAGCACTCATGTGGTTAAGTCCAAACCCCTAGCCCTTGGCTAAGAGGGTTAGGAACAATACATATGAGATGTTCAAAATGGTCATCTCTTGGTCCATGGATCACTCTAAGCTTTTCCATACTACTCAGCCACAACTAAATACCATTTTTGTCAAAATTCCTGGTTTTGACATTGGGTCTTCAAACCTACCTAAAATTGCCTAAATTACCCCCACAACCCCAAAACACTCCAAAATTTCCCAAAAATTACCCAAAATTACCAAAAATCCTAAAAACCATTTTGAAACAATTCCCACCTCTTAAATCCACCAAAATACCTCAATACCCTCCAAATAACCTTCAAATACCCCAAATACCCTTTTTGGCCCAAAAATCAAAAAATTTCAAAAATTCCCAGAAAATTCCAACAAATCCTAAATATTCCTAATTTCATTTTATCTAACAATACCATATGCCAATTTTGTCAATTTGACCTAATTTTATCAAAATCCCCAATTTGACCCATTTTTAACCTGATTGGACACAATGTTAAACCAAACCAACCCATTTGACCTCAATTTTGCCCAATTTCAATCCTAAACTTTAATTCAACATCCCCAATACCAATTTAAATCAAATCCTAGGCCAAATTGGTTCACATTTGAGTTCAATTCCATTTGAAATCCAAAACAACCAAATTTGCCTAATTAATCCAAAATTTTCCAATTAGCCTAATGTCAACTTTTTCTTTCTAATTTTCAACCCTTCTAAACAAAACACTTCTCTCATCTCTTGATTTTCACTTTCTAAAACCAAACCTCTGCAACAACAAGGAGCTTGGAGCATACTGGGCAGCACGACCATCTTCATCAGCAAAACTTGGGTCTACTTCAACAAAACTCTTTCCTAAAATTAAATAACCAAGCCATAGGACTTCGAGGTAGTTTTATTTAGCGCAACAAAAATCCTCAACTTTTTGTTAGGTATTTGCATAATCAAGTTATGTAAATTAAGCCCTAACTCGTCTTAGGATTTTGAGGTAGTCGTTTGGTACGACATAAACCCTCACATCTTTGAGGCTATTTGTGTGATTTTATCATACAAGCATAAGTACTAATTAACTAAAATTGGCAGGATTGAAACATTAAATAAACTCTCAAATTAAAGCTAAACAATAAGATAGTCGGGAACTCACCGAAGTTCGCTTTGAGTCTGTGACATCCCCTACTTCTCTTCCTTTGGACTCCTGAAATAACTGTTCCAAATTTGAGCCATTACCTTTTGAAACTTCCAAAATTAAATTCTTTGAAAACCCTAAACTTTGAAATTCTTGAGAGCAAAACCACTGATCATTATTGAGAGTTTTCTTAAATGAATCCCGTCATTTAAGATGTAATTAACTATAGGGGCTTGACCTTATTGGGAACTTTAAGAACCCAGGTAATATAAACCCTGCTAAATTCCTTTATATTAAGTAGAGGAACTTTTCGGCTTATAAAATTGGTTCACAGACCAAACAGATGTCACAAATCTTTTAGTTTACTTAATCGAGCCCCATCGTCAAGCAGCGTGTCTATTCCTTGGGATAGCTACACGGTTTATGATGTGGTGCTTGTTAATATAAACTATTTGGGATGTGAGATCGGTTTGATTTCATATCTTAAAATTTTCAAACTTAAAATTATTTTCAAAATCAAATGCTACTTTCAAATTATATATATAACTATAAATTAAACACACAACCTAAAAATATGCCGCTATTAAGCACAGAGATATCGAACCCAGAGGGAAATGTAAAAACTTTTTAAAGAATTAAGAAAATTATGCTTTTACTTTTTTTTTATGATTTTTGAAAGTATTTTTTGATTTGAAAAACTTGAAAATTATTTTTGGTATTTTTAATTAAAGCTAAGCAGTAAATGAAAATTATCAGAACTTTAAAATGCGGTATAAAATACTAGGAAATAAAATACCTTTTTCTTTCTCTTATAAAGCAGTAATAATTATGAAAGTATTGTTGTGGAAGTATTTAATTGTGTTGTGATAAATTGGAGGAAATTTATTATTTACCCTGTTGACCTCATTTTTGATGAGGTCTTCTCTTCTTCTCTTTAGTACTTAGGATCTAGCCTTAGGCTTTTCCTTTGACTATCTTAGAGGACTAGAATTGGGACCCACCTTCTAGAATTTCAAACCACTTCTTAACTCCTCGCAAACTCCACAAACTTGACTGTAGAACCCTAATCACCTGAGGGTTGAAATCAAATGTGGAAGTTTAAAGGATGAGTTCCTATAGGACTCTTTGGCCTTAGGATCGCCTGGGTGGCCTGGTCTGGTGAAGGGGCTGACTTACACACACACTACATTTATACATTACACTTTCACACACCTATACTCAACTTGACCTCCTGACTCATGTAGGTGATTCACATGGATGGTCCTTAACCCCTAAGCCTTTGGCTAAGAGGGTTAGGAACAACATAGTGAATGCCTCAAATGAGTCCCTTCATGGCTCATGTGGGCTTGATATGACTTCATGGCTCAACCAAAATGATTTCATTCCACTAAAATTCACCCGATCTTCGATTTTCCAAATTTTCAATTTTGACCCCGGGACCCTACACCCGCTTAATCTACCCAAACCCCTTGAAACTACCCAAATTTCTCAAAAATTTCCAAATCACCAAAAATCCCCCAAAATCAATCCCAAACATTTCCACATCACTCAAATTGATCATCCATACCCAAAAATACCAAAAATTCCAAAAATACCTCCCAATACCCTCCAAATACCCAAAATACCCCTCTTGACCCAAAAAATTCAAAAATTCAGAAAATTCCCAGAAAATCCCAAATATTCCCAATTTCATTTTTTCCAACTATACCATGGGCCAATTTTGTCAATTTACCTTACTTTTGTCAAAACCCCCAATTTGACCCATTTTAACCCAAAGTGAACCCAATGTCAAACCAAACATACCCAATTGACCCAAATTCTGGTCCAATTCAATTATAAACTTCAATTCAACATTCCCAACACCAATCTAGAACAAATCCAAGTTCAATTTGATTGACATTTGGATCCAATTTCACTTTTGGCCTTAAAGCCCAATTTGGACCCATGACCCAAACCTAACCCAAACTCACCCAATTCAACTCCAATTAACCCCAAATCTTTTCTAAATCTTCCTTAGCATCCCCACAAGCAAAACACTAACATGATTTGACAAAAATTTAAACCCAAACCCTACTCAAATTCAACCCAAAGCTAAAAGGCCCATTTTTGACCTAAACCCAAACCTAACCCAAATGAGCCCAAACCCCAAAATCAAAGCCCAATCAAAGTCAAAACCTCTTTGAAACACTCCCATAAATATTTCTCAACATTAATTTTACATCAATTTCAACCCTAGCCCAACATTGGCCCAACTTGGCCCACTTGGACCTATATTGGCCCATTCACCAAAAGAACCCAAATTCAACCCAATTCAAACCCAAATCACCCCCAATTTGCTTCAAGTCACTCATGACACATCCATGAGCTAAACCCAACAATTATTTGGCCCAAGCCTTTACCAAAATTTCATCCCAAAATACATTTTAAAATTCAAAAGTCCACTTTCCTAAACCATCTTAAAAGCCCATCTAAAATCATTTCAAAAAAGCCCAAAATCCACCCTAAAGCCCAAATGACATCTCCATTTGCCATCCACTTAATTAAAGCCATTACTTAAGTCCCAAATTCATCATCAAATGATTCCAAATCAAGCCTCATGCCAAATCACCCCTAAATACCAAAATTTTTCTTAAATCCATTTCCATGAAATTGACTCCACTTTTCCCAAGCCAAAGGTGAGCCATGCAAGCCATGGACAAGCCACATGAAGCCATGGAAGGCTTCGACATGTGATCAAGCCACTAATGGCAAAAGGAGGAGCCTCTTTTAAGCCCCCTTAAAAAGGTTTTAACCCTTTTAATGCTTCACCTTAATCCATGTTTAATCAAAATATTCATGGATGGTGACTTCTCCACCCTTTCCTAGCTGATCCATCCGATCTTCCCTCTCGCCCAAATCAGCCATGGGGAGGTGAACCAAGCCCAAAAGGTGGGTTGACCCATTTGGACCCAAAATGAGCTCATCCCCCATTCCATTTCAATTCAACTCCTTTACACATGTCCATGGCCAATTGATCGCACAAACCTCCAGCCCCGACCTCCCCGACCTTGAGGGTGACCGACCACTGGCCGGCCGCCCACCACAGCCGCCGAAACCACCGGGCCGAGAGCTCACATGTGAGCCCAACTTGAAATTCTCACCTGCCGAGCCGCCCCATCCCCAGTGGCCATTGGATCCGTTCTTCTCTTGCCAAGAGCGAGTTGATCCCAAGCCCTAACTCTCCTCGGGAGGCCCTCCACCCTCTCCTATTTAAACACCACTCCTCTCGGCCATGAGAGGTGCTGAAACAAACCTTAAGGAAACTCGCCAAAATTGTTCCGGACTCCTCCCCATACACGGAGCACTTGATCCCCACCGAGATCCCCCTGCCATTTCTTCTCTCGTGAGCTCGATTTCGGAGTTGAAATCTAGGCCCAAAACCAGGACACTTCTCCACAGGTGAGCCGATCCCCAAATTGATTGGTTCTACACCTTCACCGGACCAAGGGAAGGTGTCCACCGACAAAAGCCCCATCTCCGGGCTACCCAATTGCTCCAGCCTCCAAGCTTTGTGATCGGGCTGTGGTTGAAATCCTACCTAGGCAATTCACCGGACCGGGAGACTTCATCCGGAGCTTGCTGGGATCCAATCGAAGGTGCAACAACTCTCAGATCGAAGCCACACTTCTCTGAGCAAAGGTATGGCCTCACTCTTCTTCCCGAGATTTTGAACATTCTCCATTTTTATTGCGTAAATTTCATCCCACATAAATCGTATAGATGTGTTCGTCTTCTCAAGACGAATCCATAGAGCATAAGAACATGAAAATCCATTGAGTATCGAGTGAGATCTTAGGGATTTAGTGTGGACGGCTCTCGGGTGAGGACGCTCGGGGAAGATGAACGGATGCCGTCCATTCAATACACGCGCGGACGGACGGCTCAGATGGCGTCGGATCAGGAGACGGTACGAGAACCACGGGGCCCGGGCTGCTGACTCAGATGGCGGCGTCGAATGGGAGCGCGACGCGTGTGCGTTCGGAGATGGCAAGGATGACGCGGCGCTGCGTGGATAAATAGAAAATTAGGGGTATTTTCTATTTAATTAATTCCCTAAACTTCAAAAATTCATAACTTTGTGTAGAAAAATCAGAAAAATAAAATAAAAATACCCTCTTGCTCAGTGAACAGAGGAGAATAATGTGGAAAAGAAATTATTTAATTTCATCATGTATTTTATTTTTAATAATTTATTTACTCTCTGCATATTTTTAATTCTCCATGCATGTATACAATTCACCATGGCAAGAGACCATATGGCTTTTGAAGCCTCTAAATTTGGGAACATTCCCTGAATTTTCCAAAGTCAGAGGCCATCCCTATGAAGAGTTATTGATTTTTCAAATTCATGTTACTGTTTTGAGTATTTTAATTCCAATAAATAGTATGTTGTGAAATAAATTCTAGAAAAATTTGGTGATGTTCCTTATGACTAGAGGACCACTAGGAAAAATAGGTTTTGAGTTAGTTCATTTAAAACAACCCTAATTGGCTTAAACACCCAAAATGGATCTCTAATTAATTAGAGCTAACCATACATCAAATTGACTTGAAATCAATTCTCCACTGACCTTTAGGATCAGAGGAACCCACCATAAAAATTTGAGGTCAATTGGACTTGGTTAGCCCTACTAATTGGGTTGATTAAGCCATTTAGCTATTTTAAACTTTAAAAATTCATAACTTTCAAAATATCTTTCAAAAATTCACCAAATTAGTTTTGGAGCCTCTCTGATATTAGAGGGATTTAAGAAAATTAAAATTTCAATTTTCTAAAAAAGTTGATTTTTTTAATATTATTTTAATATTTTAATAATTAAAAAATAATAAAAATCACAAAAATAATAAAATTCACCAAAATGTCACATTTTGAATTTTAATCACTTAGGAACAAACCCCATATTTTTCTTAGGTCTATTTAGTGAGATATTAAATTTTAAAGCTCTAGGGTAATTTTAAAATTAAAAAAATGTATTTTCTAGCATTTTCACTAAAATAATTATAATAAATCATAGAAAAATCAGAAAATTGTAAAATTTAATTCTCTGATTTCCTTGATATCAGAGGGATTTTTGAAAAATATAAAATTCATTTTTCAACATTTATTTTATTTTTAAATTAATTAATAGTCAAAAACTTAAAATAATTATCATAAAAATAATATAATTCAAAAAATCACCAAAATTGGTCCAAGTGGTCCTCTGGTCATTAGGAATGTCCCCTAATTTTCTTAAGGATAGAAACTTTCCTTTGGTCATGTTATTAAATTTTCCTTGGAAATATCTATTTTCTACCAAAAATAATTATATAAATAAATTAAATACGAGAAAAATCACATTTTCTCCTCGCATGTCTTTATTGACATATGAGTGAAGTCACATAAAAATTTCAAGTTCATTTGAGTTCAATTTAGTGAGTTATGAAATTATTAAACTTAAAGGGTAAAGTGGTAATTAAAATTTTTAATCCTTAATTAAAACTTTAGGTTTAATAAAAAAATTAACAAGTAAAATATTTGATCCTAATCTGATTTGGATGATTGAAATTTAAATAATTAAAGGGTAGAAACCCATTAATTAAATTTAAAATAATTAAACCTTAATTAAATAATTGATTAAATTTGGAAGAATAATAAAATTGGAATTATTAAAATAGGGATATTATTAGGAAGAGATTTATTCTTTAATTTAAAATTCCCTAAATTAATCATCTCATTAATATTCAATTCTTAATTAAAATGATAACTCAAATTCAAAACATTAAAAGACTTAATCATTAAACTAAAATTGAATTATTAAACTCTCTTGAAAATTTCAATTAAAATTAAAAAAATTAAATTAAATTAAAAATTAAATTAAATTAAGTAAATTAAATTGGATTAAATTAAATTAAATTAAATTAAAATTAAAAGTTGAATTAAATTAAATTAAATTAAATTAAATTAAATAAACAAATTAAATTAAATTAAATTAATTAAATTAAATTAAATTAAATAAATAAAACCAAATTAAATTAAGTTAAACCAAATTAAAAATTAAATTAAATTAAATTAAATTAAATTAAATCAAATTAAATTAAAATTAAATCAAATCAAATTAATTTAATGTAACATCAAATCAAACTAAATTGAATTAAATTGAATTAAATTAAATTAAAACTCAATTAAATTAAATTAAATTAACTTAAGTTGAATTAAATATAACATCACCAAAGACATAAAGAATTCAAAATAAATCTAAAATAACTTGAACACTTTTCCAAATTTAAACCCATTAATGGAAATTAAACTAAATCACAAACCATTTGAACACCAGTTTACCTTCAAAAGCTTTAGTTATCATAACTCCTAAACAGAATATTAAATGAAATGTTACTTCACCTATAGGATATTCAAATGTCCTAGTTCATCGAGCAAGATAACAAAACTTGAGATTCTTGGACGATTAATTCATTTGTATAATTGAATCCATTTGGACTTAAAACAATTCTAGCAATATTGAAAATATGTTTAAGATTCTTCTTAAACACTTTCTCAATATGATAGGATGTTTATAAGAACAATTGAATTTAATTGTTCTTTGATGAAGAAAATTGTCTTCAAACCAAAACACAAGGAACCTAGACGTCATAGGAAATGACTAGCTATAGGATTAGGAATTTGGTAGAAAACCATAACCCTTCCCTTAGCTTTACCTAGGAACTTGCTTAAATATTCTAATTGTGTTTTAAGTGCAGCTTGGGATGACGGGAAGACCCTCCAGTGCTGCTTGTTATTTTATTGCAATTTACTTTCTTGCAATTTACATTATTGCAATTTCATTAATCGCATCGCACTTACTTTTCTTGCATGATAAACAACTGTTGCATGAAATCCCACACCTTTAGGATAGTCCCTAAAACTGAAATCAAAACTAAGTTAAAAGTCATTGCAAGATAAAATTCACCGCCACAACATTTCAAAATATAAAACAACTCAAAATTTAATCACAAACGAGAACACAAAACTACAATTACAACTAAATTAAAACGTCTCGTTGGATGATCGGGAATACCTCGGATGATGTAACCTACGTGTTGCTAACGGGATTTCCCACGGTCTAAATGAAAGTGTGGAACTCATTCGATTGAGTTTAGCAAATTCATTTGGACTAAGTGAATCCGATAAAAATAATGATGCCGGAAGGATGGAACCGTGGGATCTTAACCGGTGTCGTTATAATCAACTTTAAGATTTGTTTTAATTAAAGTATTGAAAACACTTGGAAATTAAGATTTTCTCTAAACCAAAACACTTTTCTCATCCCCTGATTTATGACTTCTAAAACTAAAACTCTACAACAACAAGGAGCTCGGAGCATGGTGGGCGACACGGCCATCGTCATCGCAAAACCCGAGTCTACTTCAGCAAAACTTTCCTAGAATTAAATAACAAAGCCATAGGACTTCGAGGTAGTACGCTCTAGTGCGATATAAATCCTCAACTCTTTGTTAGGCACTTGCATTGCAAATTAAGCCCTAACCGGTCTTAGGATTCCGAGGTAGTCGTCCAGTACGACAATAAACCCTCACATCTTCGAGGCTATTTGTTTGATTTTATCATACAAATATAAGCCCTAATTAATTAAAAGAATTAAATAACAAAACCTGAGTCTACGTCAGGAGACTTGAATCTGAAGAAAGTGCTACTGCAGTAAAGGGGACTCGTGAGAAGGGAACCCGACAGCCATCACACGACGACTGCGAGGATGCACAGAAAAGACCGCTAGAGGACGCTATCGAAAAGTTGAGGACTGATATTCGACGACTAGCAAAAGAAAGAGAAGAGAAATTCGGAGACGAGATTGATTCATCGGAATTCATGGATGATGAGTATGCAGAAATCAACATGGTCGAAACGCGAGCTTCGTCAGCTTCACAAGGTGCTCCTGCAGCCGTAGAAAGAGAGGAGCCGGAAGTAATGAGGAGGCAGCTTCAAGAGAAAGACGATACGATCGCCCAAATGGCGAAGAGGATGGAAGAGATGGCTGTAGCCCTAGCCACTCTCCGCAGTCAAGTGCAACCCAAAAGAGAGACACCCCAGAAGGTCATTCACATCGTGGACGAAGGAAAGGAGATTACATCCGTCAACGGGGATGATCGGCTAAAGAAAGATACAACACAAAGTATGATTCCGGAAAAAGATATCAAGAGCTTGGTAGAACGAGCGAGTGAGAGAAGCCTTAGCACAATCAAAGAGCGGGGCATCCATTCGGACGGGTAGACCTTACTCGATAGAATTCGACGCCGTCCAATACCCAAAAGGCTTCGTACCACCTCCGTTCAAGACCTTTGATGGAACCGGAACCCCCGACAAGCATGTTGCACACTTTCGTGCCGATTATTGCAATGCCGGCGGAGCGATGCATTACTCTTCCGACGAGCTTCGTCGGCGACTCGTCGAGAATCGCCTTTGATTGGTATGCGGAATTACCAAATGGTTCGGTGAAGACATTCTCGAACTAGAAAACCTCTTCATCAAGTGATTCGCGGAGCTCGGCACCACATCACTATAGGTGATTTAGTGGCGAGAAGCGAAGCCGAATGAAACTTTGGTGGATTACATACTTCGATGGAGGAATCTAAGTATGAAGTGTGAACCACAATTACAAGAACGAAGCATGCGGTCGGCATCTTACTTAAAAGCATTCACGGCCCGATAGCACTTCTCCTCAAAGGATTCACTATTAAGACTTTCGAGAAGTTGTTAAGCAAGGCCGGGAGCTTGCAAGAAGAGGCGAAGCAATTAAGTTTCGCCGACAGGACAAACAAGCAAAAGCCTGTGAAGACTTTTGAAAAGAAATCTGGGATCATTGCAGCAGTCGACAAAGGCAAGCAACCAATACAAATATCGTCCGAACGGCCACAGCAACCTCAACAAAATTACCAGCAACTCCGACCCAGCTATCAGTCATCTCCACAGTATGAACAACCGCCTCGTCCGCAACGTACATTAAGGGAGTTTCGAGCGGGGAATATCCATTCAAAAATGAGGCGATAGCAAAGATGTTTCGTAGTCTAATGAAGACTCTAGATTTCCGAACTGCCGAGCCTAAAAGACCAGAAGAAGTCAACAAGAAAGGTGATCCCAACTTTTGCCCTTACCACCGGATGCTTGGACACAAGATAGAGGATTGCATTACCTTCAAAAGTTGGCTCAATGACAACCTTCGGAAAGGGAATATAACAATCCCGAAGGAGTACATGAAGGAACCCCAGAAAGGAGGTTCCGTCAATGTTATCTCGACTGATCTCATCGTTTCGATAGATCCCTATACAACTGATGATGGATGGACTACCTCTTGGACAAGGTCTTCGAAAAGGATTTTAGACAGCATCCAAACCGCCTCGGTGCGAGCTTCAATTCAGAGTTCAAAACCTGTCAAGTCGGCACTATCACTTGCGATAGAAGAACCACCTCAACAAGAGACGATTGAAGAGAAGAAGAAAATTGATGAAGAAGAGAAGACCGAGGCTCCTAAGGCTAGACTAGGGGCTGCTTATCCTAGGATAGTTGTTTCGGATTCAGGGGAGAGATCCCTTGAACCTCTGACTCTGTATGATTATCTGCTCACTTCGGTGGGATCTTATAATGATAAGGGTGATGGCGTTGGCTACGTTTTGACTGTTTTTAACGATTACGTAACTAGCGACAATCCGGACATCGATTTCGATACCAATGACAATTCTCAAATCATACACAATCTCGACGATTACGATGACGAAGAAGACATCCATCAAGGAGGTTACGAGAGTTCAACAAGCAACGAATCTATCTGCGAGTTTCGAGGAGCTCCAGATCACAATAGAGTTAGAGCCTTCGTACTGCGAGCTAATCCGGAAGAACTCGTCATTCCGATTCGGAAGAAACACCGAGCAAGCTCAACACTAGATTCATAAGAAATTACGAAGTCAACTTAAGAAGTGGAAGAGTTTTACCTCCGAGAATGGGTCCAAAGGACAAAGGAAAGCGAGTGGTTGTTCAAGAGGAACCAACCCCGGCGAAGAAATACCCATTCGAGAAGAAGCCGAGACACATGAAAATAAAGTGGACTACAACGTGCTAGCCCATCTTAGGAAACTACCGCCAAGCCGATCATCTACGACGCTCTCATCTTATCAAAGGAGATGAAAGAAGCTCGATCGAGGCCTTACTTGATCCGCAAATTTGCTTAGCTCAAATGGCCGGAGATTCCTTAGATGAGGTTTGCTCGTTAAAGGAACGACGAGGTGTCACCTTCACGGACAATGACCTTCTACTTGGGACGCGAGACCACAACCGACCGTTGTACATTTCGATTACTAATTGGGAAGTTTACACTTTCCGGAGTATTGGTGGATCCGGGAGCATCAATCAATATAATGAGTCTTCGAACACTAGCATATTTGGAAATTGATGCTCGCGAGCTCGAAGCGGACAAAATGTTATTAAGAGGATTCAACCGTAAAGGAGAAAGAGCCCTCGGATCAATAACACTACTAATGAAGACCGGTGACTTAGGAAAGACAACCGCAAAATTTCACATAATTGATTCAGAAACGTCGTTCAACGCTCTACTGGGCCGACCATGGATACATGAAAACAAGATGGTACCATCATCTCTACATCAGTGCATCAAATACTACGATGGAGGGGAACAATGCATCAAAGGTGACTTACAACCATTCTCCGTACATGAGATTGGAATCCATGAAGATGCAGCTTATTATGCACCTCCGAAGAAAACAATCTTCTCCAGAGATACCATAACAAATGAAGCAAAGAAAGTTCGGGACAATGAAGAACTCGAAGTTCTAGTCCAACGATCACTCACCACTCCCTTACGGCGAGATGGTGAAGGTTTCTCCACAACTCGCATCCGAGGTCGAGGCCGGGGACGAGGTCGTGGTAGAGACGTTAGGACAGTTGGACAGAGGAAACCAACCATCAATGTTGATTGGGAAGACAGTTCTAAAGAAGAAAAAGAGATCAAACAAGAAGCAGCGACAACAAGTCTGGAGAAACCGCAATTCAAGATCTCTCTCGAAGATGAGAAGAACGAAGAATACAAATCGATGTACGAGAAGATTAACCACTACGTACATACTATGACCCTGACCCCGATCCATTCTAATAAGATCGAGGGTATGGTGGTCAAAGAGGTACGTAGCGGCGGTGTAAAGCCAATCAAATTCTACCGTGGTGCTCCTTCCTCCAAAACCGAAAATAATGTACAACTTGAAGATGTCACTTCATCGAATTAATGGAATTACCTTTTGAGTGGTACTCTCCCGTGTTCAAAATTTAATTCGGAGTGGTTTCTTACCTCGACAATGGACAAAAGGTCAATCACAACACTTTGAAAAATTATGGAATAACTCCGGTCGTCCACCCAATTCCAAGCATGGTCTCGGATTCGGCACAAGTAGGATCGGCTGACGATACCGAATTTTGCTTGGTTGTCACTTGCGAGTCTAATGAAAACCGCATGGAAACTACGAAGAATTTGAAGATTTACAAATTGGAGATGCTCCACCGAATTCGAAGAAGAGATCAAATCTACTGATAGATGAGTCGACGGAAGTCAACTTAGGTACTAAGAAAGAGCCTGACCTACCTTTGTTAGCTCCTTACTCAATAAAGAAGACTCCGAAGAGATAATCAAGTTATTAATGGAATTTAAAGACTGTTTTGCTTGGAGCTACGATGAGATGCCAGGATTAGCTCCGGAGGTCGCGATCCATAAGTTAGGAGTGGATCCTACTTCGCTCCAGATCCAGACAAGGTCCCAGAAGAATGCGTCTAGAAATTGAACAACAAGTCATAGCTGAAGTTAAAAAGCTAATAGACGCCAAATTTGTCCGTGAAGAACAATACCCAACTTGGTTAGCCAATGTAGTACCAGTCAAAAAGAAGAATGGTCAGATCAGAATTTGTGTGGATTTCAGAGATTTAAACAAGGCATGTCCAAAAGATGAATTCCCTCTACCGATCCCAGAATTAATGATCGACATCGCTTCGACACATGAAATATTCTCATTCATGGATGGATCTTCATGGATACAACCGGATAAAAATGGCTCCAAAAGATGAAAAGCTTACAAGCATTCGAACGCCGATCGGAGTATATTGCTACACGATGATGCCATTCGGACCGAAGAACGCAGGAGCAACCTACCAGAGAGCGATGACAAGAATTTTTGATGATCTCATCCACAATCAAGTCGAATGCTACGTGGACGATGTGGTCATCAAAAGCAAAGTAAAGGACAACCACCTGTATGATTTGAGAATTGTTTTCGTACGATTAAGGCAATTTAACCTTAAGATGAATCCCTTAAAATGCGCCTTCGGCGTCACCTCCTGGAAATTCTTAGGATTCGTTGTCCGACATCGTGGAATTGAAATCGACCCGGAAAAGATTAAAGCTATCTTAGAAATGCCGCCTCCCAAAACCTTAAAACAACTACAATCCTTTCAAGGGAAGTTGGCATATCTTCGACGCTTTATCTCAAACTTGTCAGGTAGGTGTCGACCTTTCTCAGCACTAGTTAAAAAGGTCGCCAAATTTATTTGGGAAGAGAAATGCCGAAGGCCTTCGAGGACATTAAACAATATTTAATGACACCTCCTGTCTTAGCAGCCCAGGCCTCGTGTAGACCGCTGATACTTTATACCGCGGCTTTAGACGACTCTCTCGGAGCCTCGTTAGCCTGTGTCAATGATGAGGGTAAAGAAAATGCTCTTTACTACTTAAGCCGTCGTTTACTTCCGACGGAAATAAGGTATCCCGCAATTGAAAAGCATTGTTTGGCCCCGATGTTCGCCGCTCAAAAGCTCGAGCACTACATGCTTTCTCATAAGGTCAACTCGATCTCTAAATTTAATCCATTGCAATACTTGATGACTCGTCCAACGCTTTCCGACGGACTTGCTGGATGGTCGATGATATTATTGCAATTCGATATAACTTTCTGCCTCTTCGTGCCGTAAAGGGATAAGTCTTAGCAGTACTTCCTCGCAAAGCACACCCTTTGCCGGCAGAATCTCCTCTCAATGACGATTTTCCAGATGAACAAATAATGAGCCTAGAAGACCCTGATGATCGACGTTGGGAATTATATTTTGACGGAGCATCTTCAACACACAAAGACGAACAATCGCAAGTGATAGTGCCCGGTAAGGCAGGAATCGGATTAATCTTTATAACACCGGAGCGGGGGATGTTAAGATACTCCTACCACCTGACAGAACCGTGTACAAATAACGAAGCAGAATACGAAGCCCTCATAACAGGATCGGAATTAGCTATTCAAATGGGGATAACAGACATCAACATCTACGGGGATTCGCAGTTAATCATTCAACAGATCACCGGACAGTACAGAATTTTAAAACCAAGACTCGAGCAATACTTCCAGTATGCCATACAATTGTTGGAACAAATTCCAAATGTGACAATCTACAAAATTCCCAGAAAAGAAAATGCTTTAGCAGATGCGTTAGCTCGCCTTGCAAAAGAATATTCTTGTTTGCAAGATGAGTTAGTGGAAGTGTCAGTTCACGGGCGTCAGGTCCTATCACAGCTCGACATAGACACAATACACAAATCAGAAAAAGAAGAAGAATCGATTGCAATAAAGGATGTAAAACACAGAAGATTGGCGACAGCCATTAATAGACTACCTGCAAACAGGAAAACTACCAGACGACAGGTCGCTAGCCCATCAGGTCAAGAAAAGAACTCTGTCCTACGCATTAATAAACAACACATTGTACAGAAGGTCTTTTGATCAAATGTGGCTAAGGTGCCTAAGCGGGTCCGAGGCCCGTGAAATTGTTAAAGAGGTGCATTCAGGACTCGTGGCGCTCACCGCTCGGGTCCGAAGATGAAAATGAAAATTAAAAGAATAGGGTACTATCGGCCCTCGATGTTGACCGACTGCATGAAAATCGCCAAGAACTGTCACCAATGCCAAGTGCACGGAGTGGTTCTACACCAACCTCCAAATGTGCTACATCCGACAATTGCGTCGTGGCCATTTGAATGTTGGGGCACAGATATAGTGGGTCCAATAGAACCACCATCTTCAAAAGGACATCGCTTCATTCTTGCGGCTACAGATTACTTTTCCAAGTGGGCAGAGGTAGTTCCACTTAGAGAAGTGAAAGCACACCACGTGCTACGTTTTTCAAGAACCAAGTTGTCTACCGTTTCGGAGTGCCGCGCAGGATCATCTCGGATAATGGGTCGGCATTCGAAGCACACAAATCAACAATTTTGTCGTGAGACACGAAATCGACCGGCGGTATTCAACAATTTACTACCCAAGAGCAAACGTACTTGGCTGAGGCTTTTAATAAAACTCTCGTTCAAATCTTAAAGAAAACCCTGGACGATAATAAGAGAAATTGGCACGAGAAGTTATTAGAAGCCTTATGGGCCTACCGGACAACCTTCGTAACTCCTACTCAAGCTACACCTTACGCTCCGGTGTATGGGTCCGAGGCAGATGTTACCTTTAGAGGTTCAGCCTTCCTTCACTCGTAATCGCAGTTGCAAATATGATCATGACGAAGAGAATGCCAAATTACGACTAGAAGAATTAGAAAGCCTCGGAAGGGAAAAGACTTGCAGCCGCAACGTAACTTAGAATTATACCAAGCTAAGATGGTTCAAGCCCATGACAGATCGGTCCGCCCAAGAACCTTCAAAGTTGGTGACTTAGTTCTCGTTCTCAAGAGACCTATTCTTGCACACCGCAAGATAGAGAGGAAAATTTGAACCCACTCGGGAAGGACCATTCGTGGTTGAAGCAAGTATACTCAGGAGGTTCCTACCAGCTAGTGAATTGCCAAGGAGAACGACATATGCTTCCGATCAATGGATGATACTTGAAAAAGTATTACGCCACCTGATGTTTCGAAGGAATGAATCCCTCATCCCTAGAAGCACGGGCGAAGTAGTTACTTATGACTGGGTCCGAACCCAAAATAATAATAAAATGTGCTAAAATAAATAAAATCATGATAATAAAGTTTTCCTTGTTTTCTCTTCCATATCAAGATCTTTTTCCTGATCTTTTCCCACTTCATTCCTATTAAATTTAAAAATACAAAAAATAATATAAAAAAAATTGTCTTTAATAAACATTTTCTCAATGTTCTTGTTCTTAGTACAACCCCTGATCCTTTTCCTTGTCTTTTCGCAGGGAAATGTCGAACGGGCGGTTGGTCTTGAACTTTAGAAATGGCGTAAGCCTTTCACTTGATGAAAAGAGGGTGAAAGATGGAGCGATAATCGAGATTGACTCGAACTTCGCACCCGCAGGCTCGCAAGACGAGGAAAGTGACCGGATCCCGCCGACCTGAAGAACCGCCCGGCGGATAGTGATGAAAGTGGGTGGCCCAAGCCACCAATCCAACGACGAAGAAAAGAAAGGCAAACACCGAAGAAGATAAGAAAATCAAGTCCGTAGTCGCTACGGCAGAGGGCGAGCTTCGCCGCCGCACCCACGGAGATTCAAGAAGTTCGAAGAGCTACTCTCGCAGAATGCAACGAAGAAATAAGAATCGCCGTATCCGTAAGAAGTTAACCAAACTAGAAGCGGACCGGCGCGACGAGGCAACTAGCTATCGTCGATACATACACTTCAAGGACACCGGTTCACCGTGTACCTGAAAAAAGGAGACCAGCTCCTAGGATAACAGAAGAAACTAGGTAAATCTCAAGAAGATCAGAAGAAAGAAGGCTACCACGCCACCAGATAGAACCACCAGTAATGCATGACCTTGTTGCGGAAGCAATCCCGGGGGATGTCCCGACGGACATCATCCCCGAGGAGCCGAGGTATGCAGGAGAACGTGAAGGGATTGAGCCGTATATCCCACAATACGTCACCGAGCTTCGCCATTTGTAGATTATTCCGGAATATGAGCTGGAAAGAATGCGAGAATGTCGAAAAGAAAACCTTTGAATACTTCGAGAGAATCGGAGGCGTAAGGATCAATATACTAGAAGGCCTCGAGCTACATACGTACGTATTCTCAGAATATGAACAACAACAAATCGTGGATTGCATCCGGGATTTGAAAAGAATGGGCCGAGCGGGCCGCCTAAGAGAAAACATCTACTCAGAACCCCGGAGATGGATGCCAGGGAAAGGAAGAATTACAATACAATGTGGATGCTGTTACAACTTTGCGGAAGACAGGAAGGAAACCCTCCGGAATACTCCGTCATGGCCAGTGGACACGATGCCATTAGTCATCAAGAGAATGGTAAAGAGATTGATAACATGGAGGGTATTGCCGCATATTGCATACCCAATAGCTCGCATTATTAACATCTACAAGCGGGGTGATCGCATACCCCCGCACATAGATCACAACGACTTTGTCGACCTTTCGCACGCTCTCTTTCCCGAACGAGTGTAACATCATGTTCGGATTCGACCTCCGGATAGCGAGCCTGTGTGAGTTCCTAGGGCCGGTGAAGATACCATTACCGGTAGGTTCCGTCATGATACCGAAAGGCAACGGAGCGGATATCGCTAAGCATTGCATACCGGAGTACCGAGTGAAGCGGATCTCGAGTTACTTTCGGGAGGATGGACGACAGGAAGACACCTTACCATTTCCAGCCTGCACTCGGAGCTAGAGAGCCTCTGGCCTTACGAGCTGTGAGCTACATGGAAGATATCACACCTCCAATGTACATCCATACGGCATCCTTGCCAAGGATGGCTTGGAAGGTGATGTTATTGACCATGTACCCCACTATTCAAACATGGATTTTTGACAGATGCTTCTTTGGATGGATCGACAAAGATCATACATAGTCCGTTTTGAGTCTACATGGATTGTATGAGATGTATTCCAGATCGAGTTGTATGATGTATCTTCGACATGATTAGAATGAAAGTGACCATGTCACATTTTTGGCCTTCACCCCTTTTGTGCAAATTGATCGGGAAACGCCATTAAAGTTAAATGAACTTCGAACAAAGAACGAAAAAGAAACAAAAAGAATAAAAGAAAACTTTCCTTAAAAATCTAAAAAATGATGAACTCCAAATTCACATGAACATTAAATAAACGATAAAATAAAATTTGAATCATTAAAGGACAAACAAAATGACCACAAATCTCAATCAAATTCAAATTCAATCTTTCCAAATCTCAAATCATATTTCAAATTAAATCTCAATCAAATTCAAATTCAATCTTTCCAAATCTCAAATCAAATTTCAAATCAAATCTCAATCAAATTCAAATTCAATCCTTCCAAATTTCAAATTAAATTTCAAATCAAATTTCAATCGAATTCAAATTCAATCTCCCAAATCTGAAATCCAATCCGTTCCATTCTCTCCCTTGTCTGGGATGGAAGCGGTTGATTCCATTGACACGGATCAAATTTGATGGCGAGGAATTATATCCAATCCAAACCAGTGACTTCCGATCAACTCTTTTGAGAGGGATATGTGACATCTACATATTCCCTCCTAATCTATTTCCTTCCATGAAAGTCTTTTACAACTTTCATGAAATTCTCGAAACACCAAAATTCCACACCTTTCAAATCAACACTACAAATCTTTACAAAGTCAATGAAATACATCAAAATCAAACTTTTGGGGTTGAGGATTTTACATCCGAGACTGCATTGCTTTAGATTCTTTCCCTATCGCAATGAAATACATCAAAATCAAACTTTTGGGGTTGAGGATTTTACATCCGAGACTGCATTGCTTTAGGTTCTTTCCTTATTGCAATGAAATACATCAAAATCAAACTTTTGGGGTTGAGGATTTTACATTCGAGACCGCATTGCTTTAGGTTCTTTCCTATCGCAATGAAATACATAAAAATCAAACTTTTGGGGTCGAGGATTTTACATCCGAGACTGCGAGCACTTTAGGATTCTTTCCCTATCGCAATGAAATACATCAAAATCAAACTTTTGGGGTTGAGGATTTTACATCCGAGACTGCATTGCTTTAGGTTCTTTCCCTATCGCAATAAAATACATCAAAATCAAACTTTTGGGGTTGAGGATTTTACATCTGAGACCGCATTACTTTAGGTTCTTTCCCTATCGGAATGAAATACATCAAAATCAAATTCTTGGGGTTGACGATTTTACATCCGAGACTGCATTGTTTTAGGATTCTTTCCCTATCGCAATGAAATACATCAAAATCAAACTTTTGGGGTTGAGGATTTTACATCCGAGATCGCATTGCTTTAGGTTCTTTCCCTATCGCAATGAAAAACATCAAAATCAAATTCTTGGGGTTGAGGATTTTACATCCGAGATCGCATTGCTTTAGGTTCTTTTCCTATCGCAATGAAATACATCAAAATCAAACTTTTGGGGTTGAGGATTTTACATCCGAGACCGCATCGCTTTAGGTTCTTTCCCTATCGCAATGAAATACATCAAAATCAAACTTTTGGGGTCGAGGATTTTACATCCGAGATCGCATTGCTTTAGGTTCTTTCCCCATCGCAATGAAATACATCAAAATCAAACTTTTGGGGTCGAGGATTTTACATCCGAGATCGCATTGCTTTAGGATTCTTTCCCTATCGCAATGAAATACATCAAAATCAAACTTTTGGGGCTGAGGATTTTACATCCGAGACCGCATTGCTTTAGGTTCTTTCCCTATCGCAATGAAATACATCAAAATCAAACTTTTGGGGTCGAGGATTTTACATCCGAGATCGCATCGCTTTAGGATTATTTCCCTATCGCAATGAAATACATCAAAATCAAATTCTTGGGGTTGAGGATTTTACATCCGAGACTCGCATTGCTTTAGGTTCTTTCCCTATCACAATGAAATACATCAAAATCAAACTTTTGGGGTCGAGGATTTTACATCCGAGACCGCATCGCTTTAGGTTCTTTCCCTATCGCAATGAAATACATCAAAATCAAACTTTTGGGGTCGAGGATTTTACATCCGAGACCGCATTGCTTTAGGTTCTTTCCCTATCGCAATGAAATACATCAAAATCAAACTTTTGGGGTCGAGGATTTTACATTCGAGATCGCATTGCTTTAGGTTCTTTCCCTATCGCAATGAAATACATCAAAATCAAACTTTTGGGGTCGAGGATTTTACATCCGAGATCGCATCGCTTTAGGTTCTTTTCCTATCGCAATGAAATACATCAAAATCAAACTTTTGGGGTCGAGGATTTTACATCCGAGACTGCATTGCTTTAGGTTCTTTCCCTATCGTAATGAAATACATCAAAATCAAATTCTTGGGGTTGAGGATTTTACATCCGAGACTGCATTTCTTTAGGTTCTTTCCCTATCGCAATGAAATACACCAAAATCAAACTCTTGAAGTTAAGGATTTTACATCCGATACCGCATTGCTCTGAGATTTCTCCTCATTGCAATGATTCAATCCAATCAATTCAATTTTCTTTTGAGGTTGAAGATGTTACATCTAAAACGTCAAAATTCCATTTTCAAATTAAATCCCTTCAAATTAATTTTGACAAACTTCAATTTAAATTAAAACTCCAAATTGAAATCTAAGCTCACACATCAAAACTTAAATTGAAACAAAATAAAATCTAAATTGAAATTTCCCCAGATCATGTGATTTGGAATTCACCTTCTTTTCCTTTCCCCAGCGAGAGTTCAGGAATCTCCAGTCTCAGAGATATGCTTGACACTCCCCAGCGGAAATTCTTCTACTTCGTCCTAAGTTTGTCACTTGGACGTCTGTGTTGGTTTTGTTGATCTTTTCGACTCAACGCCTAATACGCGCGGTGTGCTTGTTTAACTCACCACACCTATCGGGGTCCATTTGTCGACCTCATTTTTGATGAGGTCTTCTCTTCTTCTTTTAGTACTTAGGATCTAGCCTTAGGCTTTTCCTTTCGACTATCCTAGAGGACTAGAATTGGGACCCACCACTTAGAAATTCAAACCACTTCTTAACTCCCTGCAAACTCCACAAACTTGAATGTAGACCCCTAATCACCTAGAGGGTTGAAATCAAATGTGTAAGTTTAAGGGATGAGTTCCTATAGGACTCTTTGGCCTTAGGACTGCCCTGGGTGGCCTGGTCTGGTGAAGGGCTAACTTACACACACACTACATATATACACTACACTTTCACACACCTATACCTAACTTGACCTCCCGACTCATGTAGGTGATTCACATGGATGGTCCTTAACCCCTAAGCCCTTGGCTAAGAGGGTTAGGAACAACATAGTGGATGCCTCAAATGAGTCCCTTCATGGCTCATGTGGGCTTGATATGGCTTCAAGGCTCAACCAAAATGATTTCATTCCATTTATATTCACCCAATCTTCATTTTTCCAAATTTTCAATTTTTGACCCCGGGGCCCCGGACCCGCCTAACCTACCCGAAACCCTTGAAACTACCCAAAATTTGCAAAATCACCTAAATTGCCAAAAATTACTCAAAACCAATCCCAAACATTTCCACATCACTCAAATTGATCATCCATACCCAAAAATACCAAAAATTCCAAAAATACCTCCCAATACCCTCCAAATACCCAAAATACCCCCCTTGACCTAAAAATCCAAAAATTCAGAAAATTACTAGAAAATTCCAGAAAATCCCAAATATTCCCAATTTCATTTTGTCCAACTACACCATGGGCCAATTTTGTCAATTTACCCCACTTTTGTCAAAACCGCCAATTTGACCCATTTTAACCCTAAGTGAACCCAATGTCAAACCAAACCTACCCAATTGACCCAAATTCTGGTCCAATTCAATTCTAAACTTCAATTCAACATTCCCAACACCAATCTAGACCAAATCCAAGTCCAATTTGATTGACATTTGGATCCAATTTCACTTTTCGCCTTAAAGCCCAATTTGGACCCATGACCCAAACCTAACCCAAACTCACCCAATTCAACTCCAATTGACCCCAAATCTTTTCTAAACCTTCCTTAACATCCCTACAAACAAAAAACTAACATGATTTGCCCAACATTTAGACCCAAACCCCACTCAAATTCAACCTAAAGCTAAAAGGCCCAATTTTGACCTAAACCCAAACCTAACCCAAATGAGCCCAAATCCCAAAATCAAAGCCCAACCAAAGTCAAAACCTCTTTGAAACACTCCCATAAACATTTCCCAACATTTATTTTACATCAATTTCAACCCTAGCCCAACATTGGCCCAACTTAGCCCAATTCGACCTATATTGGCCCATTCACCAAAAGAGCCCAAATTCAACCCAATTCAAACCTAAATCACTCCCAATTTGCTCCAAGTCACTCATGACACATCTATGAGCTAAACCCAACAATTATTTGGCCCAAGCCTTTGCCAAAATTCCATCCTAAAATCCATTTTAAAATCCAAAAGCCCACTTCCCTAAACCATTTTAAAAGCCCATTTCCACCAAATACAAAAGCCCAAGATTGGCCCTAAAGCCCACATGACATTTCCATTTGTCATCCATTTAATCAAAGCCATTCCCTAAGTTATAATCCCATCATCAAATAATTCCAAATCAAGCCTCATGCCAAATCACCCCTAAATACCAAAATTTTTCTTAAATCTATTTCCATGAAATTGACTCAACTTTCCTCAAGCCAAAGACAAGCCATGCAAGCCATGGACAAGCCACATGAAGCCATGGAAGGTTTGACATGTGACCAAGCCATTAATGGCAAAAGGAGGGCCCCCTTTCCTAATCCTTCATTAAGCCTTTTTAACCATAAGCATGTCACACACTAAACCATGCTTAGCCATCTCACCATGGATGGAGACTTCACCACTCCATGGCAGCTCGACCCAAGTGACTCTTTTCAGCCCAAAACCGGGCCTTGGGTGGTGCACCTAGCCCAAAAGGATGGGTTGACCCAAATCAAGCCAAAGTAGCCTCTCCCCCATACCATTTTAATCCAAGCACTTTACACATGTCCAAGCCCAATCGACTTCACCATTGCCAAGCCCCGACCTCCCCGGTCAAGATGGTGACCCTCGCCTCGCCGGCCGACCACCCAGGCCGCCGGAAAACACCACACCCGAGAGCTCACATGTGAGCCAACATTGAAATTCTCCCTCGTCGAGCCGCCCCATGCCCAGTGGCCATTGCAGCTGTTCTTCTCTTGCCAAGAGCAGCTGATCCCAAGCCCTGACTCTCCCTGGGAGGCCCTCCACCCTCTCCTATTTAAACACCACTCCCTCTCGGCCATGAAAGGTGCTGAACCAGACCTTGCCGAAACTCTGCTAAAATTGTTCCAAACCCTTCTCCATCCTTAGAGCAGTTGATCCCCAGTGTCAATTTGCCCTAATTCCCACTGACAAAATCCAATTTCTCAACTGAAATTCCACCCAAAACCAGGACACTTCTCCACAGTGGGTCAATCCTCAAATTGATTGGTCCTACACCTTCACTGCGACCAAGAGAAGAGGTTTCCCCCTAAAAGCCCCCTCTCCAGGCCACCCAGTTGCTCCAGCCTCCAAGCTTTGTGATCGGATGTGGTCAAAATCATACCTAGGCAATTCACCAGACCAGGAGACTTCATCTGGAGCTTGCTGGGATGCAATCAAAGGTGTCACAACCCTCAGATTGAAGCCACACTTCTCTGAGCAAAGGTATGAGCTAATTCTTCATCCCGAGCTTCTGGATATTCTCCATTTCAAATGCTTTAATTCCAATGCATGATCACCATATAGATGTATTCGTCTCTTCAAGACGAATCCATAGAGCATAAGAACACGAAAATCCATTGAGTATCGAGTGAGATATTAGGGATTTAGTGTGAGATATTGGTCATGTTATTAAATTTTCCTTGGAAATTCCTTTTTTCCACCAAAAATAATTATATAAATAAATTAAATACAGAAAAATCACATTTTCTCCTCTCATGTCTTTATTGACATATGAGTGAAGTCACATAAAAATTTCAAGTTCATTTAAGCTCAATTTAGTGAGTTATGAAATTATTAAGTTTGAAGGGGCAAAATGGTAATTAAAATTTAACCCTTAATTAAAACTTTAGGTTTAATAAAAAATTAAAAAATAAAATATTTGATCTTAATCTGATTTGGATGATTGAAACTTAAATAATTAAAGGATAGAAACCTATTAAACAATTTAAAAATAATTGAAATAAACCTTAATTAAATAATTGATTAAATTTGGAAGAATAATAAAGTTGGAATTATTAAATAGGGATATTATTAGGAAGAGATTTATTCTTTAATTTAAAAATCCCTAAATTAATCATCTCAATAATATTTAATTCCTAATTAAAATGATAATTCAAATTTAAGTTTTAAAATGTTAAAGGACTTAATCATTAAATTAAATTAAAAAGTTAAATTATTAAACTCTTTTTAAATTTTCAATTAAATTAAAATTAAAAATAAAATTAAATTAAAGATTAAATTAAATTAAATCAAACAAATTAAGTAAATTAAATTAAATTAAAAAATAAATTAAATTAAATTAAATTAAATTAATAAATTAAATTAAATTAAATTAAATAAATAAATTAAATTAAATAAAATAAATAAATTAAATTAAATTAAATAAATAAATTAAATTAAATTAAATTAAATTAAACTAAATTAAAAAATATTAAATCAAATTAAATTAAATTGAATTAAAAATATTAAATTAAATTAAATTAAATTAAATTAAATTAAAATTAAACCAAATTAAATTAAATTAAAGGAAATTAAATTAAATTAAATTAAATCAAGTTAAATTATATCAAATTAAACTAAATTGAATTAAATTAAATTAAAATTAAAACTAAACCAAATTAAATTAAATTAAAGTTAAATGAAATTGAATTAAATAACATCACCTAAGACATAAAGAAATTAAATATAAAGCAACTTGAACAATATTCCAAATTTAAATCCGATAACTGAAATTAAATTAAATCACAAACCATTTGAACACCAATTTGCCCTCGAAAACTTTGATTATTATAACTTCTAAATAGGACATTAAATGAAATTTTACTTCACTTATAGGATATTCAAATGTCCTAATTCACTGAGCAAGATAACAAAACTTGAATTCTCGGACGATTAGTTCATTTGTATAATTAAATTCATTTGGACTTAAAACAATTCTAGCAATATTGAAAAGATGTTTAAGATTCTTCTTAAGCACTTTCTCAATATGATAGGATGTTTATAAGAACAACTAAATTTAATTATTCTTTGATGAAGAAAATCGACCTCAAACCAAAACACAAGAACCTAGACGTCATAGGAAATGACTAGCTATAGGATTAGGAACTTGGTAGAGAACCATAACCCTTCCCTTAGCTTTACCTAGGAACTTGCTTAAATATTCTAATTGTGTTTTAAGTGCAGCTTGGGATGACGGGAAGACCCTCCAGGTACGCTTTTATTTTTATTGCAATTTACCTTATTGCAATTTCTTTAATCGCATCGCACTTACTTTTCTTGCATGATAAACAACTGTTGCATGAAAACCCACACCTTTAGGATAGTCCCTAAAACTGAAACCAAAACGAAATTAAAAGTCATTGCAAGATAAAATTCACTGCCACAACATTTCAAAATATAAAACAACTCAAAATTTAATCATAAACAGAACACAAAACTACAATTACAACAAAATTAAAACGTCCTGTTGGATGATCGGGAATACCTCGGATGATGTAACCTACGTGTTGTTAACGGGATTTCCCACGGTCTAAATGAAAGTGTGGAACTCATTCAGTTGAGTTTAGCAAATTCATCTGGACTAAGTGAATCCAATAAAAATAACGATGCCGGAAGGATGGAACCGTGGGATCTTAACCGGTGTCGTTATAATCAACTTTAAGATTTGTTTTAATTAAAATACAAAGAACACTTGGAAATTAAGATTCTCTCTAAACCAAAAACTCTTTTCTCATCTCCTGATTTATGACTTCTAAAACTAAACCTCTGAACAACAAGGAGCTCGGAGCATGGTGGGCAAGCACGGCCATCGTCATCGCAGAAACTTGAATCTACATCAGCAAAACTTTCTTAGAATTAAATAACAAAGCCATAGGACTTCGAGGTAGTTTGCCTAGTGCAACATAAATCCTCAACCTTTTGTTAGGCATTTGCATTGCAAATTAAGCCCTAACCGGTCTTAGGATTCCGAGGTAGTTATTCGGTACGACATAAACCCTCATAACTTCTAGGCTATTTGTATGATTCTATCATATAAATATAAGTCCTAATTAACTAAAATTGACAAGATCAAAACATTAAATAAATATTAGGACTTTCCTAAATTCAAGCCAAACAATTGGATAGTCGGGAAAATGTTCCTAAATTCGAATCTGTGATTTCTCCTACCTTTCTTCCTTTGAATTCCCAAGACAAAATGTTCCAGACTTGATCCATTCCCTATTGAAATTCCAAAATTCAATCCCTTGAAAACTTAAACTTTGAAATTCTTGAGAGCAGAATTATTGATTATTATCGAGAGTTTTCTTAGGTGATTCCCGTCACTTAAGATGTAATTAACTATAGTGGCTTGCCCTTATAGGGAATTTAAAGAACCCAGGTAATATAAACCTTGTTTAATGTTTTCATATTAAGCAGGGGAATTTGTCGGCTTATAAAATTGGTTCGTAGACCAAACGGATGTCACAAACCTTTCTAGTTTATTTAATCGAGCCCAATTATCAAGCAGTGTGTCTATTCTTCGGGATAGATACACGGTTTGTGGTGTGGCTCTCATTTATGTAAACTATTCGGAATGTGAGATCAGTTTGATTTCATATCTTAAGATTTTCAAATTTAAAATTATTTTCAAAATCAAATACTAATTTTCAAATTATTTATTTAAATTAAATTAAAAATTCGCCGACAATTTCTGTAGGCGACCCCTTTTTAAAATAAAACACACGACCTAAAAAATAATGCCGTCATATTTCTGGCGACTCCGCTGGGGACTATTCCTCTCTCCATTATAATCAGATAATTCTGCTTTCAAAAATCGGTAGTGCATCCATGTCCTTAATGGATCAAACTACCCTTCTTTCCGTTGGGGTACTATGTTCATTTCTACCTTGAACAAGTATAACCAACATTCTCTCGGATTTAGGAGCCACCTGTTTAGACACCCCTAAACGTAGAGGTTCGGAGATCCTTTTACCTCATTTCGAGGTGGGGTGGACCCTCGATAGGTGTTAGTTTAGGAGTAATCCTTCGAGTCGAGAAGTCTTGCATAAGACTTTCTTTTCCTTTCCAACTCTGAATCAGATTCCTTACCTTCTCTACACCTTTGAACATTCTGTTCTAAATAAACAAACCCTCTAATGAATGACTCTTTTAACAAATAACTTCTTCTTATAAATACATGAACAAGAATGTGTTCGGACTCTTTTCGATTCCTTTCTTTTCGTCCCGATGAGAAGAAGCATAACTCGGGACCGACAATCGGGATCCGCCCTGCGAAATGGAAGCCCCAAAGCCGATTTTCTCCTTCACCAATGGGCTCGACTTCGTCGTTTACAAGGATGAGCCGCCCGACAATGGGATCATCCGGTTTGGACAAGGATTCGAGAACACAAATGTCAAGATCACCGACGTTTCCCTTTTCGCATTGACAAACAAAGTATCCGAAGCCGAGAAGCCGTTGATCGAGTTCAACTCAGGTCAACTCAAGAGTTTCCGCCCCCGCAAAAGATTCCAACCGAGAGGAGTACTCGTCGTCTGCAGGAGGACCGTTCTTGCTACCCCCACCTGGTCTAGTTGTCTCCGCACCTACCCCGGCTTCGCCGCATTAAAAGGGAAGGAAATCCGGAACTATGGCGAACCCGCTACCGTGGAGGGTACGGACTTTCTCGTGAGACCTTCGTTTTTGAAATCGGGTCCAGCTCAAGAATTCCATCACTAACACGGACCCAAAGAAGGAACGAAGTAGAAAGATTGCCGGGAAGGCCGTAGCCGCCGAAGTTGCTTTCCTGGAGGAAATCCCGAAATCCCCGAGTATACACCACTACCTGAATACATACCATTGCTCGAAGACACACCTTTTTGGAAGGAAGTAGATTCCATCCCCTTTCCGCCGCAGTCGACGAGGAAAATGTCCGTAGGATTGTTTCTACATTACCTCGACCGGCATACTATGATGACAGCAGAAAGAAAAGGGCTAGGATCACGCCATTTGCCCGACTACGTACTGTGATCGAGAAGCTAGCAAAGAAAGAGAAATGCCCCGTATCGGAGATTCTACGAAGGATAGGGCGGGTGCCAGTCAAATCCCGTCTTGGGCCACGAGTAGAACCTGCCATCATTACAGAAAAGCCAAATAAAAGGATGAAGGCTAGTCCGCCTATCGTTGTTTCAGGGTTGCAGATTAGGGAGGATACCACCTTCCAGCATTTGATCGACAGTACCATCTAGTCCTAGACCTTCGCTACTAGAAGGATGGTATGGCGTCCCACTACCGGACAACTAAGATTGAAACAACAACTCGAGAAGGAAAGTCTCGTCGGAGACTCGAATCGAAGAAAGTGCTACTGCAGTAAAGGGGACTCGTGAGAAGGGAACCCGACAGCCATCACACGATGACTGCGAGGATGCACAGAAAAGACCGCTAGAGGACGCTATCGAAAAGTTGAGGACTGATATTCGACGACTAGCAAAAGAAAGAGAAGAGAAATTCGGAGACGAGATCGATTCATCGGAATTCATGGATGATGAGTATGCAGAAATCAACATGGTCGAAACGCGAGCTTCGTCAGCTTCACAAGGTGCTCCTGCAGCCGTAGAAAGAGAGGAGCCGGAAGTAATGAGGAGGCAGCTTCAAGAGAAAGACGATACGATCGCCCAAATGGCGAAGAGGATGGAAGAGATGGCTGTAGCCCTAGGCACTCTCCAGAGTCAAGTGCAACCCCAAAGAGAGACACCCCTAGAGGTCATTCACATTGTGGACGGAGGAAAGGAGATTACATCCGTCAATGGGGATGATCAGCTAAAGAAAGATACAACACAAAGTATGTTTCCAGAAAAAGATATCAAGAGCTTGGTAGAACAGTAGGTGAGAGAAGCCTTAGCACAATCAAAGAGCAGGGCATCCATTCGGACGGGTAGACCTTACTCGAAAGAATTCGACGCTGTCCAATACCCAAAAGGCTTCGTACCACCTCTCGTTCAAGACCTTCGATGGAACCGGGAACCCCCGACAGCATGTTGCACACTTTCGTGCTAGTTGTTGCAATGCCGGCGGGAGCGATGCATTAATCTTCCGACAGTTCGTTAGCAGCCTGTCAGGAATCGCCTTTGATTGGTATGCAGAATTACCGAATGGTTCGGTGAAGACATTCTCAGAACTAGAAAACCTCTTCATCAAGCGATTCGCAGAAGCTCAGCACCACATCACTATAGGTGATTTAGTGGCAGAGAAGCAGAAGCCGAATGAAACTTTGGTGGATTACATACTTCGATGGAGGAATCTAAGTATGAAGTGTGAACCACAATTACAAGAACAGCATACAGTCGGCATCTTACTTAAAAGCATTCACGGCCCGATAGCACTTCTCCTCAAAGGATTCACTATTAAGACTTTCGAGAAGTTGTTAAGCAAGGTCGGGAGCTTGCAAGAAGAGGCGAAGCAATTAAGTTTTGCCGACGGGATGGACAAGCAAAAGCCTCGTGAAGACTTTTGAAAAGAAATGCAGGATCATTGCAGCGAGTCGACAAAGGCAAGCAACCGATACAAATATCGTCCGAACGACCACAAGCAACCTCAACAAAATTACCAAGCAACCCCGACCCAGCTATCAGTCATCTCCACAAGTATGAACAACCGCCTCGTCCGCAACGTACATTAAGAGAGTTTCTGAGCAGGGAATATCCATTCAAAAATGAGGCAGTGCCAAAGATGTTCCGTAGTCTAATGAAGACTCTTAGATTTCCAGCTGCCAGAGCCTAAAAGACCAGAAGAAGTCAACAAGAAAGGTGATCCCAACTTTTGCCCTTACCACCGGATGCTTGGACACAAGATAGAGGATTGCATTACCTTGAAAAGTTGGCTCAATGACAACCTTCGGAAAGGGAATATAACAATCCCGAAGGAGTACATGAAGGAACCCCAGAAAGGAGGTTCCGTCAATGTAATCTCGACTGATCTCATCGTTCCGATAGATCCCTATACAACTGACGATGGATGGACTACCTCTTGGACAAGGTCTTCGAAAAGGATTTTAGACAGCATCCAAACCGCCTCGATGCGAGCTTCAATTCAGAGTTCAAAACCTGTCAAGTCGGCACTATCACTTGCGATAGAAGAACCACCACAACAAGAGATGATTGAAGAGAAGAAGAAAATTGATGAAGAAGAGAAGACCGAGGCTCCTAAGGCTAGACTAGGGGCTGCTTATCCTAGGATAGTTGTTTCGGATTCGGGGGAGAGATCCCTCGAACCTCCGACTGCGTATGATTATCTACTCGGCTCGGTGGGATCTTATAATGATAAGGGTGATGGCGTTGGCTACGTTTTGACTGTTTCTAACGATTACGTAACTAGCGACAATCCAGACATCGATTTCGATACCAATGACAATTCTCAAATCATACACAATCTCGACGATTACAATGACGAAGAAGACATCCATCAAGGAGGTTACGAGAGTTCAACAAGCAATGAATCTATCTGCGAGTTTCGAGGAGCTCCGAATCACAATAGAGTTAGAGCCTTCGTACTCCGAAGCTAATCCGGAAGAACTCGTCATTCCGATTCAGGAAGAAACACCGAGTAAGCTCAACACTAGATTCAGAAGAAATTACAGAAGTCAACTTAAGAAGTGGAAGAGTTTTGCCTCCGAGAATGGGTCCAAAGGACAAAGGAAAGCAGGTGGTTGTTCAAGAGGAACCAACCCCGGCAGAAGAAATACCCATTCGAGAAGAAGCCGAGACACATGAAAATAAAGTGGACTACAACGTGCTAGCCTATCTTAGGAAACTACCGGCCAAACTGAGCATTTACGACGCTCTCATCTTATCAAAGGAGATGAAAGAAGCTCTGATCAAGGCCTTACTTGATCCAGAAATTTGCTTAGCTCAAATGACCGGAGATTCCTTAGATGAGGTTTGCTCGTTAAAGGGACAACGAGGTGTCACCTTCACGGACAATGACCTTCTACTTGGGACAGCAGACCACAACCGACCGTTGTACATTTCAGTTACAATTGGGAAGTTTACACTCTCCGCAGTATTGGTGGATCCAGGAGCATCAATCAATATAATGAGTCTTCGAACACTAAGCATATTTGGAAATTGATGCTCGCGAGCTCGAAGCGTACAAAATGTTATTAAGAGGATTCAACCGTAAAAGAGAAAGAGCCCTCGGATCAATAACACTACTAATGAAGACCGGTGACTTAGGAAAGACAACCGCAAAATTTCACATAATTGATTCAGAAACGTCATTCAACGCTCTACTGGGCCGACCATGGATACATGAAAACAGGATGGTACCATCATCTCTACATCAGTGCATCAAATACTACGATGGAGGGGAACAATGCATCAAAGGTGACTTACAACCATTCTCCGTACATGAGATTGTAATCCATGAAGATGCAGCTTATTATGCACCTCCGAAGAAGACAATCTTCTCCAGAGATACCATAACAAATGAAGCAAAGAAAGTTCGAGACAACGAAGAACCTGAAGTTCTAGTCCAACAGTCACTCACCACTCCCTTACGGCGAGATGGTGAAGGTTTCTCCAAAACTCGCATCCGAGGTCGAGGCCGGGAACGAGGTCGTGGTAGTAGACTTTAGGACGCTTGGATGAGGAAACCAGCCATCAATGTTGATTGGGAAGACAAGCTCGAAGAAGAAAAAGAGATCAAATAAGAAGCAGCGACAACAAGTCTGGAGAAGCCGCAATTCAAGATCTCTCTTGAAGATGAGAAGAACGAAGAATACAAATCGATGTACGAGAAGATTAACCACTACGTACATACTATGACCCTGACCCCGATCTATTCTAATAAGATCGAGGGTATGATGGTCAAAGAGGTACGTAGCGGCGGTGTAAAGCCAATCAAATTCTACCGTGGTGCTCCTTCCTCCAAAACTGAAAATAATGTACAATTCGAAGATGTCACTTCATCAGAATTAATGGAATTACCTTTTGAGTGGTACTCTCCTTGTGTTCAAAATTTAATTCAGCGTGGTTTCTTACCTCGACAATGGACAAAAGGTCAATCACAACACTTTGAAAAATTATGGAATAACTCCGGTCGTCCACCCAATTCCAAGCATGGTCTCGGATTCGGCACAGTAGGATCAGTTGACGATATTGAATTTTGCTTGGTTGTCACTTGCGAGTCTAATGAAAACTGCATGGAAACTACAGAAGAATTTGAAGATTTACAAATTGGAGACGCTCCACCAGAATTCGAAGAAGAGATCAAATCTACAATAGATGAGTTGACGGAAGTCAACTTAGGTACTAGCAAAGAGCCTAGACCTACCTTTGTTAGCTCCTTACTCAATAAAGAAGACTCCGAAGAGATAATCAAGTTATTAATGGAATTTAAAGACTGTTTTGCTTGGAGCTACGATGAGATGCCAGGATTAGCTCCGGAGGTCGCGATCCATAAGTCGAGAGTGGATCCTACTTCGCTCCAAGTCATACGAGGTCCCGGAAGAATGCGTCTAGAAATTGAACAACAAGTCATAGCTGAAGTTAAAAAGCTAATAGACGCCAAATTTGTCCGTGAAGAACAATACCCAACTTGGTTAGCCAATGTAGTACCGATCAAAAAGAAGAATGGTCGGATCGGAATTTGTGTGGATTTCGGAGATTTAAACAAGGCATGTCCAAAAGATGAATTCCCTCTACCGATCCCGAATTAATGATCGACATCGCTTCGACACATGAAATATTCTCATTCATGGATGGATCTTCGGGATACAACAAGATAAAAATGGCTCCGGAAGATGAAAAGCTTACGCATTCGTAACGCCGATCGGAGTATATTGCTACACAGATGATGCCATTCGGACCGAAGAACGCGAGAGCAACCTACCGCAGAGCAATGACAAGAATTTTTGATGATCTCATCCACAATCAAGTCGAATGCTACGTGGATGATGTGGTCATCTAAAGCAAAGTAAAGGACAACCACCTGTATGATTTGAGAATTATTTTCGAACGATTAAGACAATTTAACCTTTAGATGAATCCCTTAAAATGCGCCTTAGGCGTCACCTCCGAGAAATTCTTAGGATTCGTTGTCCGACATCATGGAATTGAAATCGACCTGGAAAAGATTAAAGCTATCTTAGAAATGCCGCCTCCCAAAACCTTAAAACAACTACGATCCTTTCAAGGGAAGTTGGCATATCTTCGACGCTTTATCTCAAACTTGTCAGGTAGGTGTCAGCCTTTCTCGGCACTAGTTAAAAAGGACGCCAAATTTATTTGGGAAGAGAAATGCCGGAAGGCCTTCGAGGAAATTAAGCAATATTTAATGACACCTCCCGTCTTAGCAACCCCGATCTCGGGTAGACCGCTGATACTTTATACCGCGGCTTTAGACGACTCTCTCGGAGCCTCGTTAGCCTGAGTCGATGATGAGGGTAAAGAAAATGCTCTTTACTACTTAAGCCGTCGTTTACTTCCGACGGAAATAAGGTATCCCGCAATTGAAAAGCATTGTTTGGCCCGATGTTCGCAGCTCAAAAGCTCGGGCACTACATGCTTTCTCATAAGGTCAACTCCGATCTCTAAATTTAATCCATCTGCAATACTCGATGACTCGTCCAACGCTTTCCAGCGAGACTTGCCAGATGGTCGATGATATTATTGCAATTCGATATAACTTTCTTGCCTCTTCGTGCCGTAAAGGGATAAGTCTTAGCAGACTTCCTCGCAGCACACCCTTTGCCGGCAGAATCTCCTCTCAATGACGATTTTCCAGATGAACAAATAATGAGCCTAGAAGACCCTGATGATCGACGTTGGGAATTATATTTCGACGGAGCATCTTCAGCACACAAAGACGAACAATCGCAAGTGATAGTGCCCGGTAAGGCAGGAATCAGATTAATCTTTATAACACCGGAGCGGGGGATGTTAAGATACTCCTACCACTTGACAGAACCGTGTACAAATAACGAAGCAGAATACGAAGCCCTCATAACAAGACTGGAATTAGCTATTCAAATGGGGATAATAGACATCAACATCTACGGGGATTCGCAGTTAATCATTCAACAGATCGCTGGACAGTACAGAATTTTAAAACCAAGACTCGAGCAATACTTCCGAGTATGCCATACAATTGTTGGAACAAATTCCAAATGTGACAATCTACAAAATTCCCGAAAAGAAAATGCTTTAGCGGATGCGTTAGCTCGCCTTGCAAAAGAATATTCCTGTTTGCAAGATGAGTCGATGGAAGTGTCGGTTCACGGGCGTCAGGTCCTATCACGACTCGACATAGACACAATACACAAATCGAAAAGAAGAAGAATCAGCTAGCATAAAGTGACGTGAAAACACGAGAGGATCGGGAGACGACCATTAATAGACTACCTGCAAACAGGAAAACTATCAAACGACAGGTCGCTAGCCCATCAGGTCAAGAAAAGAACTCTGTCCTACGCAATAATAAACAACACATTGTACAGAAGGTCTTTTGATCAAATGTGGCTAAGGTGCCTAAGCGGGTCCGAGGCCCGTGAAATCGTTAAAGAGGTGCATTCGGGACTCGTGGCGCTCACCGATCGGGTCCGAAGATGAAAATGAAAATTAAAAGACTAGGGTACTACCGGCCCTCGATGTTGATCGACCGCATGAAAATCGCCAAGAAGCGTCACCAATGCCAAGTGCACGGAGTGGTTCTACACCAACCTCCAAATGTGCTACATCCGACAATTGCGTCGTGGCCATTCGAATGTTGGGACACGGATATAGTGGGTCCAATAGAACCACCATCTTCAAAAGGACATCGCTTCATTCTTGCGGCTACAGATTACTTTTCCAAGTGGGCGAGGTAGTTCCACTTAGAGAAGTGAAAGCACACCACGTGCTACGAGTTTTCAAGAACCAAGTTGTCTACCGTTTCGAGTGCCGAGCAGGATCATCTCGGATAATGGGTCGACATTCGAAGCACACAAATCAACAATTTTGTCGGGAGACACGGAATCGATCGGCGGTATTCAACAATTTACTACCCAAGAGCAAACGGCCTGGTCGAGGCTTTTAATAAAACTCTCGTTCAAATCTTAAAGAAAACCCCGGACGATAATAAGAGAAATTGGCACGAGAAGTTATTAGAAGCCTTATGGGCCTACCGGACAACCTTCAGAACTCCTACTCAAGCTACACCTTACGCTCTGGTGTATGGGTCCGAGGCAGTGTTACCTTTAGAGGTTCAGCTTCCTTCACTCAGAATTGCAGTTGCAAATAAGATCACGACATAAGAGAATGCCAAATTACGACTAGAAAAATTAGAAAGCCTGGAAGGGAAAAGACTTGCAGCGCAACAGAACTTAGAATTATACCAAGCTAAGATGGTTCAAGCCCACGACGGATCGGGTCCGCCCAAGAACCTTCAAAGTTGGTGACTTAGTTCTCGTTCTCAAGAGACCTATTCTCGCAACCGCAAGATAGGAGGAAAATTCGAACCCACTTGGGAAGGACCGTTCGTGGTCGAAGCGGTATACTCGGGAGGTTCCTACCGCGCTAGTGAATCGCCGAGGAGAACGACATATGCTTCCGATCAATGGACGATACTTGAAAAAGTATTACGCCACCTGATGTTTTGAAGGAATGAATTCTTCATCCCTAGAAGCACGGGCGAAGTAGTTACTTATGACTGGGTCCGAACCCAAAATAATAATAAAATGTGCTAAATAAATAAAATCATGAAAATAAAGTTTTCCTTGTTTTCTCTTTCATATCAAGATCTTTTTCCTGATCTTTTCCCACTTCATTCCTGTTAAATTTAAAAATACAAAAAATAATATAAAAAAAATTGTCTTTAATAAACATTTTCTCAATGTTCTTATTCTTAAGATGCAGCCCTCGATCATTTTCCTCGTCTTTTCGCAGGAAATGTCGAACGGGCGGTTGGTCTTGAACTTTAGAAATGGCGTAAGCCTCGCACTCGATGAAAAGAGGGTGAAAGATGGAGCGATAATCGAGATTGACTCGGACTTCGCACCGGCAGGCCCGCAGTACGAGGAAAGTGACCGGATCCCGGCTGACCTGAAGAACCGCCCGGGCAGACAGTGATGAAAGTGGGTGGCCCAAGCCACCAATCCAACAGCAAGAAAAGAAAAGCAAACACTGAAGAAGATAAGAAAATCAAGTCTGTAGTCGCTACAGCAGAGGGCAGGCTTGTCAGCGCCGCACCCACAGAGATTCAAGAAGTTCGAAGAGCTACTCTCACAGTAACGCAACGAAGAAATAAGAATCGCTGTATCCGTAAGATGTTAACCAAACTAGCAGCGGACCAGCGCGACGAGGCAGATGCTACTGTCAGTACATACACTTCAAGGACACCGGTTCACTAGGTACCTGAAAGAAGGAGACCAGCTCCTAGGATAACAGAAGAAACTAGGGAAATCTCAAGAAGATCAGAAGAAAGAAGGCTACCACGCCACCAGATAGAACCACCAGTAATGCATGACATTGTTGCGGAAGCAACCCCGGGGGATGTCCCGACGGACATCATCCCCGAGGAGCCGAGGAATGCAGGAGAACGTGAAGGGATTGAGCCGTATATCCCACAATACTTCACCAGGCTTCGCCATTTGCAGATTATTCTGGAATACGAGCTGGAAAGAATGCAGAATGTCGAAAAGAAAACCTTTGAATACTTCGAGAGAATCGGAGGCAGAAGGATCAATATACTAGAAGGCCTCGAGCTACATACAGACGTATTCTCAGAATATGAACAATAACAAATCGTGGATTGCATCCAGGATTTGAAAAGAATGAGCCAAGCGGGCCTCCTAAGAGAAAACACCTACTCAGAACCCTGGAAATGGATGCCAGGGAAAGGAAGAATTACAATACAATGTGGATGCTGTTACAACTTTGCGGAAGACAGGAAGGGAAACCCTCCGGGAATACTCCGTCATGGCCAAGTGGATCCGATTCCATTAGTCATCAAGAGAATGGTAAAGAGATTGATAACATGGAGGGTATTGCCAGCATATTGCATACCCAATAGCTGCATTATTAACATCTACAAGCGGGGTGACTGCATACCCCCGCACATAGATCACAACGACTTTGTCAGACCTTTCTGCACAGTCTCTTTCCTGAATGAGTGTAACATCATGTTCGGATCTGACCTCCGGATAGCAGGCCCAGGTGAGTTCCGAGGGCCAGTGAAGATACCATTACCGGTAGGTTCCGTCATGATACTGAAAGGCAACGGAGCAGATATCGCTAAGCATTGCATACCAGGAGTACCAGTGAAGCGGATCTCAGTTACTTTCGGGAGGATGGACGACGAGAAGACACCTTACCATTTCCGGCCGGACCCGGAGCTAGAGAGCCTCCGGCCTTACGAGCCGTGAGCTACATGGAAGATATCACACCTCCAATGTACATCCATACGGCATCCTTGCCGAGGATGGCTTGGAAGGTGATGTTATCGACCATGTACCCCACTATTCAAACATGGATTTTTGACGGATGCTTCTTTGGATGGATCGACAAAGATCATACATAGTCCGTTTTGAGTCTACATGGATTGTATGAGATGTATTCCAGATCGAGTTGTATGATGTATCTTCGACATGATTAGAATGAAAGTGACCATGTCACATTTTTGGCCTTCACCTCTTTTGTGCAAATTGACTGGGAAACGCCATTAAAGTTAAATGAACTTCGAACAAAGAACAGAAAAGAAACAAAAAGAATAAAAGAAAACTTTCCTTAAAAATCTAAAAAATGATGAACACCAAATTCACATGAACATTAAATAAACGATAAAATAAAATTTGAATCATTAAAGGACAAACAAAATGACCACAAATCTCAATCAAATTCAAATTCAATCTTTCCAAATCTCAAATCAAATTTCAAATCAAATCTCAATCAAATTCAAATTCAATCTTTCCAAATCTCAAATCAAATTTCAAATCAAATCTCAATCAAATTCAAATTCAATCCTTCCAGATTTCAAATCAAATTTCAAATCAAATTTCAATCGAATTCAAATTCAATCTCCCAAATCTGAAATCCAATCTGTTCCATTCTCTCCCTTGTCTGGGATGGAAGCGGTTGATTCCATTGACACGGATCAAATTTGATGGCGAGGAATTATATCCAATCCAAACCAGTGACTTCCGATCAACTCTTTTGAGAGGGATATGTGACATCTACATATTCCCTCCTAATCTATTTCCTTCCATGAAAGTCTTTTACAACTTTCATGAAATTCTCAAAACACCAAAATTCCACACCTTTCAAATCAACACTACAAATCTTTGCAAAGTCAATGAAATACATCAAAATCAAACTTTTGGGGTTGAGGATTTTACATCCGAGACTGCATTGCTTTAGGTTCTTTCCCTATCGCAATGAAATACATCAAAATCAAACTTTTGGGGTTGAGGATTTTACATCCGAGACCGCATTGCTTTAGGTTCTTTCCCTATCGCAATGAAATACATCAAAATCAAACTTTTGGGGTTGAGGATTTTACATCCGAGATCGCATTGCTTTAGGTTCTTTCCCTATCGCAAAGAAATACATCAAAATCAAACTTTTGGGGTTGAGGATTTTACATCTGAGACTGCATTGCTTTAGGTTCTTTCCCTATCGCAATGAAATACATAAAAATCAAACTTTTGGGGTTGAGGATTTTACATCCGAGACTACAGCACTTTAGGATTCTTTCCCTATCGCAATGAAATACATCAAAATCAAACTTTTGGGGTTGAGGATTTTACATCCGAGACTGCATTGCTTTAGGTTCTTTCCCTATCGCAATGAAATACATCAAAATCAAACTTTTGGGGTTGAGGATTTTACATCCGAGACCGCATTGCTTTAGGTTCTTTCCCTATCGCAATGAAATACATCAAAATCAAATTCTTGGGGTTGAGGATTTTACATCAGAGACTGCATTGCTTTAGGATTTTTTCCCTATCGCAATGAAAAACATCAAAATCAAATTCTTGGGGTTGAGGATTATACATCCGAGACTGCATTGCTTTAGGTTCTTTCCCTATCGCAATGAAAAACATCAAAATAAAATTCTTGGGGTTGAGGATTTTACATCCGAGACTGCATTGCTTTAGGTTCTTTTCCTATCGCAATGAAATACATCAAAATCAAACTTTTGGGGTTGATGATTTTACATCCGAGACTGCATTGCTTTAGGTTCTTTCCCTATCGCAATGAAATACATCAAAATCAAACTTTTCGGGTTGAGGATTTTACATACGAGACTCGCATTGCTTTAGGTTCTTTCCCCATCGCAATGAAATACATCAAAATCAAACTTCCGGGTCGAGGATTTTACATCCGAGACCGCATCGCTTTAGGATTCTTTCCCTATCGCAATGAAATACATCAAAATCAAACTTTTGGGGTTGAGGATTTTACATCCGAGACCGCATTGCTTTAGGTTCTTTCCCTATCGCAATGAAATACATAAAAATCAAACTTTTGGGGTCGAGGATTTTACATCCGAGACCGCATCGCTTTAGGATTCTTTCCTATCGCAATGAAATACATCAAAATCAAATTCTTGGGGTTGAGGATTTTACATCCGAGACTGCATTTCTTTAGGTTCTTTCCCTATCGCAATGAAATACAACAAAATCAAACTTTTGGGGTTGAGGATTTTATATCCGAGACTGCATTGCTTTAGGTTCTTTCCCTATCGCAATGAAATACATCAAAATCAAACTTTTGGGGTCGAGGATTTTACATCCGAGACTGCATTGCTTTAGGTTCTTTCCCTATCGCAATGAAATACATCAAAATCAAACTTTTGGGGTTGAGGATTTTACCTCCGAGACTGTATTGCTTTAGGTTCTTTCCCTATCGCAATGAAATACATCAAAATCAAACTTTTGGGGTTGAGGATTTTACATCCGAGACTGCATTGCTTTAGGTTCTTTCCCTTTCGCAATGAAATACATCAAAATCAAATTCTTGGGGTTGAGGATTTTACATCCGAGACTGCATTGCTTTAGGTTCTTTCCCTATCGCAATGAAATACATCAAAATCAAATTCTTGGGGTCAAGGATTTTACATCCGAGACTGCATTGCTTTAGGATTCTTTCCCTATTACAATGAAATACACCAAAATCAAACTCTTGAAGTTAAGGATTTTACATCTGATACCGCATTGCTCTGAGATTTCTCCTCATTGCAATGATTCAATCCAATCAATTCAATTTTCTTTTGAGGTTGAAGATGTTACATCTAAAACCTCAAAATTCCATTTTCAAATCAAATCCCTTCAAATTAATTTTGACAAACTTCAATCTAAATTAAAACTCCAAATTGAAATCTAAGCTCACACATCAAAACTTAAATTGAAACAAAATAAAATCTAAATTGAAATTTCCCCAGATCATGTGATTTGGAATTCACCTTCTTTTCCTTTCCCCAACGAGAGTTCAGGAATCTCCAGTCTCAGAGATATGCTTGACACTCCACAGCGGAAATTCTTCTACTTCATCCTAAGTTTATCACTTGGACGTCTGTGTTGGTTTTGTTGATCTTTTCGGTCAACGCCAATACGCGCGGTGTGCTTGTTTAGCTCACCACACCTATTGGGGGTCCATTTGTTGACCTCATTTTTGATGAGGTCTTCTCTTCTTTTTTTTAGTACTTAGGATCTAGCCTTAGGCTTTTCCTTTGACTATCCTAGAGGACTAGAATTGGGACCCACTACTTAGAAATTCAAACCACTTCTTAACTCCCTACAAACTCCACAAACTTGAATGTAGACCCCTAATCACCTAGAGGGTTGAAATCAAATGTGGAAGTTTAAGGGATGAGTTCCTATAGGACTCTTTGGCCTTAGGATTGCCCTGGGTGGCCTGGTCTGGTGAAGGGCTAACTTACACACACACTACATCTATACACTACACTTTCACACACCTATACCTAACTTGACCTCCTGACTCATGTAGGTGATTCACATGGATGGTCCTTAACCCCTATGCCCTTGGCTAAGAGGGTTAGGAACAACATAGTGGATGCCTCAAATGAGTCCCTTCATGGCTCATGTGGGCTTGATATGGCTTCAAGGCTCAACCAAAATGATTTCATTCCATTTATATTCACCCAATCTTCATTTTTCCAAATTTTCAATTTTTGACCCCGGGGCCCCGGACCCGCCTAACCTACCCAAAACCCTTGAAACTACCCAAAATTTGCAAAATCACCTAAATTGCCCAAAATTCCTCAAAACCAATCCCAAACATTTCCACATCACTCAAATTGATCATCCATACCCAAAAATACCAAAAATTCCAAAAATACCTCCCAATACCCTCCAAATACCCAAAATACCCCCCTTGACCTAAAAATCCAAAAATTCAGAAAATTACCAGAAAATTCCAGAAAATCCCAAATATTCCCAATTTCATTTTGTCCAACTACACTATGGGCCAATTTTGTCAATTTACCCCACTTTTGTCAAAACCCCCAATTTAACTCATTTTAACCCTAAGTGAACCCAATGTCAAACCAAACCTACCCAATTGACCCAAATTTTGGTCCAATTCAATTCTAAACTTCAATTCAACATTCCCAACACCAATCTAGACCAAATCTAAGTCCAATTTGATTGACATTTGGATCCAATTTCACTTTTCACCTTAAAGCCCAATTTGGACCCATGACCCAAACCTAACCCAAACTCACCCAATTCAACTCCAATTGACCCCAAATCTTTTCTAAACCTTCCTTAACATCCCTACAAACAAAACACTAACATGATTTGCCCAACATTGAGACCCAAACCCCACTCAAATTCAACCCAAAGCTAAAAGGCCCAATTTTGACCTAAACCCAAACCTAACCCAAATGAGCCCAAATCCCAAAATCAAAGCCCAACCAAAGTCAAAACCTCTTTGAAACACTCCCATAAACATTTCCCAACATTTATTTTACATCAATTTCAACCCTAGCCCAACATTGGCCCAACTTAGCCCAATTCGACCTATATTGGCCCATTCACCAAAAGAGCCCAAATTCAACCTAATTCAAACCTAAATCACTCCCAATTTGCTCCAAGTCACTCATGACACATCTATGAGCTAAACCCAACAATTATTTGGCCCAAGCCTTTGCCAAAATTCCATCCTAAAATCCATTTTAAAATCCAAAAGCCCACTTCCCTAAACCATTTTAAAAGCCCATTTCCACCAAATACAAAAGCCCAAGATTGGCCCTAAAGCCCACATGACATTTCCATTTGCCATCCATTTAATCAAAGCCATTCCCTAAGTTATAATCCCATCATCAAATAATTCCAAATCAAGCCTCATGCCAAATCACCCCTAAATACCAAAATTTTTCTTAAATCTATTTCCATGAAATTGACTCAACTTTCCCGCAAGCCAAAGACAAGCCATGCAAGCCATGGACAAGCCACATGAAGCCATGGAAGGTTTGACATGTGACCAAGCCATTAATGGCAAAAGGAGGGCCCCCTTTCCTAATCCTTCATTAAGCCTTTTTAACGATAAGCATGTCACACACTAAATCATGCTTAGCCACCTCACCATGGATGGAGACTTCACCACTCCATGGCAGCTGACCCAAGTGACTCTTTTCAGCCCAAAACCAGGCCTTGGGTGGTGCACCTAGCCCAAAAGGATGGGTTGACCCAAATCAAGCCAAAGTAGCCTCTCCCCCATACCATTTTAATCCAAGCACTTTACACATGTCCAAGCCCAATTGACTTCACCATTGCCAAGCCCTGACCTCCCTGGTCAAGATGGTGACCCCTGCCTGCCGGCCAGCCACCTGGGCCGCCGGAAAACACCACACCCGAGAGCTCACATGTGAGCCAACATTGAAATTCTCCCTTGCTGAGCTGCCCCATGCCCAGTGGCCATTGCAGCTGTTCTTCTCTTGCCAAGAGCAGCTGATCCCAAGCCCTAACTCTCCTCGGGAGGCCCTCCACCCTCTCCTATTTAAACACCACCCCCTCTCGGCCATGAAAGGTGCTGAACCAGACCTTGCCGAAACTCTGCCAAAATTGTTCCAAACCCTTCTCCATCCTTAGAGCAGTTGATCCCCAGTGTCAATTTGCCCTAATCCCCACTGACAAAATCCAATTTCTCAACTGAAATTCCACCCAAAACCAGGACACTTCTCCACGGTGGGTCAATCCTCAAATTGATTGGTCCTACACCTTCACCGGACCAAGAGAAGAGGTTTCCCCCTAAAAGCCCCTCTCCGGGCCACCCGGTTGCTCCGACCTCCAAGCTTTGTGATCGGATGTGGTCAAAATCATACCTAGGCAATTCACCAGACCAGGAGACTTCATCTGGAGCTTGCTGGGACGCAATCAAAGGTGACACAACCCTCAGATTGAAGCCACACTTCTTTGAGCAAAGGTATGAGCTAATTCTTCATCACGAGCTTCTGGAGATTCCAATGCATGATCACCGTATAGATGTATTCGTCTCTTCAAGACGAATCCATAGAGTATAAGAACACGAAAATCCATTGAGTATCGAGTGAGATATTAGGGATTTAGTGTGGACGGCTCTCGGGTGAGGACGCTTGGGGACGATGAACGGATGCCGTCCATTTAATACACGCGCGGACGGACGGCTCAGATTAGGTCGGATCAACGCGATCATACGCGGAAGGCGGGACCCGGCCGCTCGACTCAAGTGGCGGCGTCGAATGGGAGCGCGCCACGCGGCACTTCCGAGATGTTAAGGTTGACGCGGCGCCGACTCGGATAAATAGAAAATTAGGGATTTTCTGATTTATTTAATTCCCTAAACTTAAAAAATCCATAACTTTGTGTAGGAAAATCAGAAAAATAAACTAAAAATACCCTCTTGCTCAGTGAACAGAGGAGAATAATGTGGAAAAGAAATTATTTAATTTCATCAAGTATTTTATTTTTTATGATTTATTTCCCTTCAACATTGTTTTAATTCTCCATGCATATAGGTAATTCACCATGGCATGAGACCATAGGGCTTTTGAAGCCTCTGAATTTGGGAACATTCCCTGAATTTTTCAAAGTAGGAGGCCATCCCTATGAAGAGTTATTGATTTTTCAACTCTATGTTACTGTTTTGAGTATTTTAATTCCAATAATTAGCATGTTGTGAAATAAATTCTAGGAAAATTTGCTGATGTCTCTTATGACCAGAGGACCCTAGGAAAAATAGCTTTTGGGTTAACTCATTTAAAATAACCCTAATTGGCTTAAACACCCAAAATAGATCCCTAATTAATTAGAGTTAACCATACATCAAATTGACTTGAAATTAATTCTCCACTGACCTTTAGGATCAGAGGAACCCACCATAAAAATTTGAAGTCAATTGGACTTGGTTAGCCCTACAAAATGGGTTGATTAAGCCATTTAGTCATTTTAAACTTTAAAAATTCATAACTTTCAAAATACCTTTCAAAAATTCACCAAATTGGTTTTGGAGCCTCTCTGATATCAGGGGAATCTAAGAAAATTAAAATTTCAATTTTCTAAAAAAGTTGATTTTTTTAGTATTATTTTAATATTTTAATAATTAAAAAATAATGAAAATCATAAAAATAATAAAATTCACCAAAATGTCATATTTTGAATTTTAATCACTTAGGAATAAATCCCATATTTTTCTTAGGTCTATTTGATGAGATATTAAATTTTAAAGCCCTAGGGTAATTTTAAAATTAAAAAAATATATTTTCTAGCATTTTCACTAAAATAATTATAATAAATCAAAGAAAAATCAAAAAATTACAAAAATTAATTCTCTGATTTCCTTGATATCAGAGAGATTTTTGAAAAATATAAAGTTCATTTTTCAACCCTTATTTTATTTTTAAATTAATTAATACTCCAAAACTTAAAATAATTATAATAAAAATAATATAATTTAAAAAATCACCAAAATTGGTCCAAGTGGTCCTCTAGTCATTAGGAATGTCCCATGATTTTCTTAAGGACAGAAACTCTCCCTTGGTCATGTTATTAAATTTTCCTTGGAAATTCCTATTTTCCACCAAAAATAATTATATAAATAAATTAAATACAGAAAAATCACATTTTCTCCTCTCATGTCTTTATTGACATATGAGTGAAGTCACATAAAAATTTCAAGTTCATTTAAGCTCAATTTAGTGAGTTATGAAATTATCAAGCTTGAAGGGGCAAAATGGTAATTAAAATTTAACCCTTAATTAAAACTTTAGGTTTAATAAAAAATTAACAAATAAAATATTTGATCTTAATCTGATTTGGATGATTGAAACTTAAATAATTAAAGGATAGAAACCTATTAAACAATTTAAAAATAATTGAAATAAACCTTAATTAAATAATTGATTAAATTTGGAAGAATAATAAAGTTGGAATTATTAAATAGGGATATTATTAGGAAGAGATTTATTCTTTAATTTAAAAATCCCTAAATTAATCATCTCAATAATATTTAATTCTTAATTAAAATGATAATTCAAATTTAAGTTTTAAAATGTTAAAGGACTTAATCATTAAATTAAATTAAAAAGTTAAATTATTAAACTCTTTTTAAATTTTCAATTAAATTAAAATTAAAAATAAAATTAAATTAAAGATTAAATTAAATTAAATCAAACAAATTAAGTAAATTAAATTAAATTAAAAAAATAAAATAAAATAAATTAAATTAAATAAATGTATTAAATTAAATTAAATAAAATAAATAAATTAAATTAAATTAAATTAAATTAAATTAATTAATTAAATTAAATGAAATAAATAAATTAAATAAAATTAAATTAAACTAAATTAAAAAATATTAAATCAAATTAAATTAAATTGAATTAAAACATATTAAATTAAATTAAATTAAATTAAATTAAAATTAAACCAAATTAAATTAAATTAAAGGAAATTAAATTAAATTAAATTAAATCAAGTTAAATTATATCAAATCAAACTAAATTGAATTAAATTAAATTAAAATTAAAACTAAACCAAATTAAATTAAATTAAAGTTAAATGAAATTGAATTAAATAACATCACCTAAGACATAAAGAAATTAAATATAAAGCAACTTGAACACTATTCCAAATTTAAATCTGATAACTGAAATTAAATTAAATCACAAACCATTTGAACACCAATTTGCCCTCGAAAACTTTGATTATTATAACTCCTAAATAGGACATTAAATGAAATGTTACTTCACTTATAGGATATTCAAATGTCCTAATTCACTGAGCAAGATAACAAAACTTGAATTCTCGGACGATTAGTTCATTTGTATAATTAAATTCATTTGGACTTAAAACAATTCTAGCAATATTGAAAAGATGTTTAAGATTCTTCTTAAGCACTTTCTCAATATGATAGGATGTTTATAAGAACAACTAAATTTAATTATTCTTTGATGAAGAAAATCGTCCTCAAACTAAAACACAAGAACCTGAGACGTCATAGGAAATGACTAACTATAGGATTAGGAACTTGGTAGAGAACCATAACCCTTCCCTTAGCTTTACCTAGGAACTTGCTTAAATATTCTAATTGTGTTTTAAGTGCAGCTTGGGATGACGGGAAGACCCTCCAGGTACGCTTTTATTTTTATTGCAATTTACCTTATTGCAATTTCTTTAATCGCATCGCACTTACTTTTCTTGCATGATAAACAACTGTTGCATGAAAACCCACACCTTTAGGATAGTCCCTAAAACTGAAACCAAAACGAAATTAAAAGTCATTGCAAGATAAAATTCATCGCCACAACATTTCAAAATATAAAACAACTCAAAATTTAATCACAAACGGAACACAAAACTACAATTACAACTAAATTAAAACGTCCTGTTGGATGATCGGGAATACCTCGGATGATGTAACCTACGTGTTGCTAACGGGATTTCCTACGGTCTAAATGAAAGTGTGGAACTCATTCAGTTGAGTTTAGCAAATTCATCTGGACTAAGTGAATCCGATAAAAATAACGATGCCGGAAGGATGAAACCGTGGGATCTTAACCGGTGTCATTATAATCAACTTTAAGATTTGTTTTAATTAAAATACAATTAACACTTGGAAATTAAGATTCTCTCTAAACCAAAAACGCTTTTCTCATCTCCTGATTTATGACTTCTAAAACTAAACCTTTGCAACAACAAGGAGCTCGGAGCATGGTGGGCAGCACGGCCATCGTCATCAGCAAAACTTTCTTAGAATTGAATAACAAAGCCATAGGACTTCGAGGTAGTTTGCCTAGTGCAACATAAATCCTCAACCTTTTGTTAGGCATTTGCATTGCAAATTAAGCCCTAACCGGTCTTAGGATTCCGAGGTAGTCATTCGGTACGATATAAACCCTCATAACTTCTAGGCTATTTGTATAATTCTATCATATAAATATAAGTCCTAATTAACTAAAATTGACAAGATTAAAACATTAAATAAATATTAGGACTTTCCTAAATTCAAGCCAAACAATAGGATAGTCGGGAAATTACCGAAGCTCACTTCGAATCTGTGATTTCTCCTACCTTTCTTCCTTTGAATTCCCAAGACAAAATGTTCCAGACTTGATCCATTCCCTATTGAAATTCCAAAATTCAATCCCTTGAAAACTTAAACTTTGAAATTCTTGAGAGCGAATTATTGATTATTATCGAGAGTTTTCTTAGGTGATTCCCGTCACTTAAGATGTAGTTAACTATAGGGGCTTGCCCTTATAGGGAATTTAAAGAACCTGAGTAATATAAACCCCGTTTAATGTTTTCATATTAAGCGAGTGGAATTTGTCGGCTTATAAAATTGGTTCGCAGACCAAACGGATGTCACAAACCTTTCTAGCTTATTTAATCGAGCCCCATTATCAAGCAGTGTGTCTATTCTTCGGGATAGATACACGGTTTGTGGTGTGGCGCTCATTTATGTAAACTATTCGGAATGTGAGATCAGTTAGATTTCATATCTTAAGATTTTCAAATTTAAAATTATTTTCAAAATCAAATACTAATTTTCAAATTATTTATTTAAATTAAATTAAAAATTCGCCAACAATTTCTGTAGGCGACCCATTTTTAAAATAAAACACACGACCTAAAAAATAATGCCGTCAACCACATAAACAACAGCAACAACGGAGAAGCAGCAGTAATTTTCCCAATTCCTTTTATCAATCATCTCCTCAATAGCTTCTCCTGGCTTACTAAACACACGTTCAGAAATCAATTTACGTGACTGTAGTGCGTCAACGTAAAGTTCCTCAGCCCTTGCACTAAAAAATTTGTCAGAATCGAACCTCATCTTTTCTCTCGAGCGCTTTTACTTTAGAGCCATTTCTAAAAATTCACCATAAATTATAAAATCAAACTAAACTTGCAAAATTAACTTCTAAATGTAATTTCCACTAAATCCAAGTAATTTCTCATCCTTTTCCTCAAATTTTCACCATGAATAGTGATTTTAGGATTTTCAAAAATGTACTCAAAATACATGGTGAAAATTAAAAATTTTTACTTAGAAGTAGTGCTCTTACCTTAAGGAATCCAAATCTAACAATTTTTTTGAAATCGGCCTTCAAACGATCCAAAAATGTTGATGCCCTAGGCTCCTTTTCATGAAAGTTAGAAGTTGAAGATGACAGGTAAGTTAAAAATGGCGATTTTCAGGTTTTAACTGCTGAAAACCAATTTTCACGAACCGATGCCAAAGCTCGAGGCCTTCGGCGCTTAGCCGCAAAATCTGGCGCTTAAGCGCCGGCAATCTGGCTCTTAGCCGCCAGTGCCAATATTTTTAAAATTAAGAAAATGCACTAAACCACTTAGTTAATCACCCTTAATCTTCTCAAAATAATTGTCTCTTACTCAATAATCTCCAATACTCCAATTTCAAACTTTAATATCCATCGATTCCGATCAAATTTAACACAAACGCAAACTTTTATTCATAAAAAACAAATCACACTTAATACAAACTAAAAATTTCTATCCAAACACTTTGGGTGAAATTCCCTAGATACAAACAAACTCAATAAGCATAATGATAAGTTTAAATTACTAAGATGTAACAATCAAACATTAAAGTGCAACATATCACAAACATAAAACATTAAACACTTAAAACATCAAACACACAAAACATAAAATACTCAAAACAAATCATAAGATCAAACCAACATTTAATTCCACTCTCCAGTAGACAGAATATATCTAGAACCACTATTATTTCCATTTGACCCTTCTGGAATATAAATCTGATAGAGAAGACGATGATTAAACACTCTTACATCTTCTTCTTCTAACCACTTATTCTTCAGAAACATCGCCTTATCTGCTTCTTCCACGTGACTTGTATGATTGAATTGCATCTTGAGTTGCCATCTCATTTGCTCCAAATGTGCATTAGTTTCATTGATCTTTGCTTCGATTGAAGTCACTCGAGCTTCGATCATTGCAATCTTTTCTGTAATTCCCTGAATACTAATGACAAGAAATCCATTGAATAACTCTTTAGCATTATCACTAATAAACTTACTCTTGTCAGACTCCTCTTTCTTCTTAATCTCATTGCCCAGGAAGACATGATGCACTCAAAACACTTTTCTTAAGACTCTGAAATGAAAATAGGACTTGGGGCAAGTGTTTCTCTTAATCCAGGGCCTTTTTATAGACTTTAGAAGTGCATAATCCCACCCTTCAATGTTTAAAAACTCCAAAATAACTTCCAAAACCACTTCCCCACAATCTAGGCTTCTAGAACCTCATTTATCCCATGTTTCATAACTCCGCCGCCTAAGCGCCAACTAGGCGGCGTTTAGCCGCCAGTGCTCAATTTAGCACAGGTCTGCTAAATGTCCAATATTTCATTCTGAATCCTCTAAGTCATAAAATAAGGTCAAATAAACACTATTATAACATAAAAACTCCAAAATACTACTACCAAAACATAAAAACAAACCAAACAAAGCAAACATAAAGCAAAGCACACTGATAACTATGGGTTGCCTCCCACAAAACGCTTGGTTTAACGTCTTCAGCCTGACAAACCCAGAACTCATTCTGAGTGACCCAACATCAGATTCTCATCAGATTTAAGTTGATCGACTGAAAAATAAGGTTTAAGTCTATGACCATTAACTTTAAATATGTTTCAGTTCTTAGGATCTTGAATATCCACAGCTCCATAGGAAGAAACTATTATCACAATAAATGGACCCAACCACCTGGACTTAAGTTTTCTAGAAAACATTCTCTATCTGGCATTATACAATAAAATTTTCTGTCCTGACACAAGATTTTTATTATGAATCTTCCGATCATGCCATAACTTTATTTTTTCCTTATAAATTTTAGCATTTTCAAAATATTCATTCCTTTTCTCTTCAAACTCATTTAATTGCAATAATCACTTTTCAGCAGCATCCTTCAAATTATAATTGAACTCTTTAATGGCCCAATATGTTTTATGCTCAAGTTCAATAGGCAAATCACAAGCTTTTCCAAAAATCAGCCTATATGGGGACAATCTATAAGGGTTCTCTAGGCAGTCCTATAGGCCCACAAAGCATAATCCAGTTTGATTGACCAATCCTTTCTGTTTGGATTAACAGTCTTTTCCAATATTCTTTTAATTTCATGATTGGATAATTCAACCAAACCACTTGTCTGAGGATGATAAGCAGTAGCAATGCGATGATTTATATGATATTTCTTTGCTAACTTCTCAATAATCACATTTTTAAAATGACTTCCCCCATCTGTTATAATTACTCTTGGTATTCCAAATCTGTAAAATATATTATTTCTTAAAAACTTTGCAACACTTTGAGCATCACATCGAGGTAAAGTAATAGCTTTAATCTATTTGGAAACATAATCTACTGCTATCAAAATATAAACATTTCTGAAAGATGGTGAAAATGGACTCATGAAATCTAATCCCCAAACATCAAATATTTCAACTTCCACCATATAATTGAGGGGCATTTCATTCCTTCTAGAAATATTGCCTACACACTGTCTCTATCACAATTTTTAATATAAAAATTCACATCCTTAAAAATTGTAGGCCAATAAAATCCAAATTGTAAGATTTTATATGCAATTCTTTCAAATCCAAAATGTCCCCCATAATCAAGAACATGAAATTTTTGAATAATTTCATAAGTCTCTTCCAAAGGTATACATCTTTGAATTATAAGATCATTTTCTTGTTTATATAAAAATGGGTCATCCCAAAAATAAGTCTTAGTATCAGATAGATATTTCTTCTTTTCATAGTATGTCAATCTATAGGAAATAATATTACTAACAATAAAGTTTATTATGTCGGCATACCACAAAACACGCCACTCATTAACAGTGAATAATTTTTCATCAGGAAATTGTTCATTAATTTCTTGAGCATCACAGAGAGATTTTTCATTTTCAAGCCTGGATAAATGATCAACAATTTGATTATCGGAACCCTTCCTATCTAGTATCTCAAAATCAAATTCTTGCAAAAGAAGATTCCATCTAATCAATCTCGGCATCGCATCTTTCTTCTTCATTAAATATTTGATAGCAGAATGATCAGTATGCACCACACATTTAGTTCCAATTAAATATGATCAAAATTTATCAAAGGCAAATACTATTGCTAATAACTCTTTCTCGGTAGTGATATAATTAATTTGAGTTTCATTAAGAGTTTTACTAGCATAATAAATAACTTTGAAAATTTTATCATATTTCTGACCCAAAACAGCACCAATAGGATAATCACTAGCATCACACATTAATTCAAAAAGTTTTTCCAATTTGGTGAAATTATAACGAAGTGCGAGTGATTAATTTTTCTTTTAATGTTTCAAAAGCTTTTAGGCGATCATCATCAAAATAAAAAATTGCATACTTTTCCAATAATCGCCATAAAGGTTTTGTAATCTTTGAAAAGTCTTTGATGTAACGCTTGTAGAATCCAGCATGTCCTAGAAAACTTATAATTCCCCTTACATTGGTCGGGCAAGGTAAATTAGAGATAACTTGAATTTTTGTAGGATCTACCTCCAAAATGTTTTCTGAAATTCGATGTCCCAATACAATTCCTCCTGCTACCATAAATTGGTATTTTTCCCAGTTAAGGACTAAATTAGTTTCTTCACAGCATTTTAGAACTTTAGCCAAATGTTCTAAACATGATTCAAATGAAATTCCAAACACTGAAAAGTCATCCATAAAAAATTTAATCCCTTTTTTCAATTAAATCACAGAAAATAGCCATCATACATCTCTGAAATGTCGCAGGGGCATTACATAAACCAAAGGGCATTCTTATAAAAGCAAACATACTGTAAGGAATGGTAGAAGTAGTTTTCTCTTGGTTCTCAGGAGCAATTTGAATTTGGTGGTAACCAGTATATCCATCCAGCAAACAAAAGTATTTATGCCCAGCCAGTCTATCCGACATCTGATCCAGAAATAGGAGTGGAAAATGATCTTTCCTAGTGGCAAGATTTAATTTTCTATAATCAATGCATATTCGCCATCTTGTAACTTGTCTTGTTGGAATCATTTCATTCTTTTTCATTAACAGTCACAATTACTCCTCCTTTCTTAGGAACACAGTGAATAAGACTAACCTGTGCACTATCTGAAATAGGGTAGATAATTCCAACATCCAACCACTTCAAAATTTCTTTCTTTACAACATCTTTCATGATAGGATTTAATCTCTTTTGGGAATCAGCCTGAGGTTTGCAATTATCTTCCGTAAGAATTCTGTGCATACAAATTGAAGGACTGATTCCTTTAATATTAGCAATTGTCCATCCAAAGGCTTTCTTATACTTCTTCAAAATTTCAAGCAAATTCTCTTCTTCTTTTTCAGTCAATTGAGATGAAATTATAACAGGCAAGGTTGAAGATTCACCCAGAAAAACATACTTCAAATGTTCAGGAAGCATTTTTAACTCAAGTTCAGGAGGTTTTTCAATTGATGGACCATAAGATTCAACTTTTAAGTCATATCCAACAATTCAAAATTTTCATGAACATAATTTAATTCTTCCTCGTGAAAATCTTCAGAATGATGTAACTCCTCTTCTTGCTTATGTCCCAATTCTTCTCTTTCTGGTTTTTCTTCATAAGTTGACTTGAAATGACATTCACTCAAATAACTGATAACATCCATCCTAAAACATTCATCATCTTTACCTATTGTAGGATATTTCATTGATTTCAAATATTGAATGTAACAGTCTGATCATTAACCCTCATCGTTAATTCCCCTTTTTTGCACATATATCATTGCTCTGCCTGTAGTTAGGAAAGGTCTTCCCAAAATGATGGGTATCTCTTTATCTTCCTCCATATCAAGTAGAATGAAATCAACAGGAAAGATAAATTAATCCACTTTAACCAAAACATCTTCTATAACTTCTTTTGGATATGTGATTGAACGATCTGCTAATTACAGAGTTACAGTAGTTAGAGTTATTTCTCCTAATTCCAGTCTTTTGAAAATTGATAGAGGCATAAGGTTAATGTTTGCACCCAAATCACAAAAAGCTTTTCCATAAAATCTGTCTCCAATTGCACATGGAATTGTGAAACTACCAGGATCTTTAAGTTTTTCAGGAAGCTTCTTCTGAATTATTGCACTGCTTTCCTCACTTATTGCAACTGTCTCATTATCTTAAAATTTCCTCTTTTTGTTGAGAATATCCTTCATAAATTTCACATAGCTCTGCATTTGTTCTAAGGCTTCATCAAATGAAATATTAATGGTAAGCTTCTTAAATATCTCCAAGAATTTTGAAAATTGCTTATCTAACTTTTGTTGACGAAGTCTCTGAGGAAATGGAGGTGGTGGCTTTTCCAAATCAACCTTAGGTGGAGAAATTGGTCTTTCCAAATCATTCGAAGCGTCCTCTTTTCATTCTTCAATCACTTCTTTCTCTACTTTAGTTTCTTTATGAACTCTACCTTCCAACTCTCTTCCACTTCTCAGTTGAATTGCTTTTACATGCTCTTTATTTTTATTTCTTGGATTCACTTCAGTATTACTTGAAAGCATTCCTTGGGATCTATTACTTATTGAATTTGCAATTTGCCCTAATTGATTTTCAATATTTCTGATGGTTGCTCCTTGAATTTGCAATTAATTTCCCATATGTAACACCACTTCTTCAATAGACAACTTCTTCTCCTTTAAATGTAAAGCATTGTTAAAACCTAGAGGATAGGTTAGTCTATAATTATTATTTCCTTAGTTGTTCTAGTTTCCCAATGGGTTTACTTGGTGGTTCCCCCATTGTTGATTAATACCACCCTGATTATTGGTATTCAGTTAAAGTTTGGAGGATTCTTCCAATCTGGGTTATAATAATTGGAATATGGATTATTAGGCTTGCTTATAACATTCAAAGTTTCTAGTGAAGAATAAGAATCAACCATTTGGACTAATGAATTTTCTTCAATCATGTAATTTGGCTGAGAAAATTTCATCTCAAATTGGTCTATCTTTCTTGAAATTTTTGCAACTTGATTTACTTACATTGCAAAAGCATCATTGTCATGAACACTGACTACCTTTTTAGGATTTAATCATTCAGAAAGCCAATGCAAATTATTAGTAGACATTTCTTCAATTAAAGCAAAAGCATCAGAAAACTGTTTAGACATTAATGATCCACCAGTAGCAGCATCGATAATTGATCTAAGAGATCCAACTAATCCATTGTAAAAGGTTTAAATTATTAACCAATATGATATCGAATGATGTGGACATTTTGTGAGGAGATCTTTAAATCTTTGCCATGCTTCATATATTAATTCACCCTCAAACTGAAAAAAATGATGTAATATCATTTCTCAACTTTATAGTCTTCGATGGTGGAAAATATTTAGCAAGGAATTTTTGTGCTAAATCACCCCAAGTTCTGATAGATCCACGTGCTAACAAATTTAACCATATCTTAGCTTTATCCCTTAGTGAGAAAGGAAAAAGTCACAGTCTAATAGCATCATCTGAAACACCATCATATTTAAAAGTAGCACACAACTCTAGAAATTCACAAGATGCAAATTAGGATCTTCAGTTGTTGCTACCCCAAACTGATTATTAGACACCATTTGGATAATAACAGGTTTAAGTTCAAAGGAATTAGCAGTTACAGCAGGGTGTTGAATACTACCATGAAGTTTATCCATTATAAGGTTAGCATAATCTTTTAAAGGTCTGAATTCTTGATGAACGGCAATATTTTGATTTTGATGATTTGCCATTTCTTGAATATTTTTATATTTTTCAGAATTTTTATTTTTTTTTGATTTTTTTGATAGTTCTTTCTAATTTAGAATCGTAGGACACAAGTCCCTCAGAACTTGAACTGTGCATACAACAATAAAATAAAATAAAACACACTAAAAAAATAAAGAAAAGTAAAAATTTAAATTTTTCTTAATTTTCTTTAAAAATGCAGTTTTAATTAATATCCCCGACAACGACACCAAAAACTTGATCCCCGATAAATATAAGTGCACCAAAAACTTGAATTCACACCAATTATATGTGCTGATAATTTAGATATGAAAATTATGATTTTATAATATGAGATACTACATAAGTATACGTATCATTTATCAAGTAATATAAGACTTTCTGATTAAGCCCCGAGATATCGAACCCACAAAGAAATGTAAAAACTTTTAAAAGAATTAAGAAAATTATACTTTTACTTTTTTTATGATTTTGGAAAGTATGTTTTGATTTGAAAAACTTGAAAATTGTTTTTGGTATTTTTGATTAAAGCTAAGCAGTAAATGAAAATTATCAAAACTTTAAAATGCGGTATAAAATACTAGGAAATAAAATATCATTTTATTTCTTTTATAAAATAGTAATAATTATGAAAGTATTGTTGTGGAAGTATTTAAATGTGTTGTGATAAATAGGAGCAAATTTATTCTTTACCCTTACTTGGTTCTATAAAGAACATTGGTTAATTTGAAATTTTAAAATCTTGAACATGGTTAGGCAGGGAAGATACTAGCTCTCACTCTAGAGTTCCCTCGATTCCCTCCACCTGGGGGCTAACTTCTCATAAAAAAATTTAAAATATCAAACAAAATCATGGGGCTTTAGCCTGTAACTCTAAAGACCTCTAAATTTACTCCCCATTAAAAGCATATCTCCTAAGCATTCAATTATATTAACTACAATTCTCATCTATATAATTGGATGTGATTTATTCCATTTGTTGTTTGAGACAATACCGCATTAGATGTTACGTAATCTCACAACAAATTTAACATCTTAACTGGCCAAATTAAGAAGTAAATTAAGTTGATGGAATTAAATCTTCACAATGTATTCCAACTTTAAATACTTATACATTCCATAACAATCCTACATAATTTAATTACTTCTTCATTTAAGAAAGAAAAAAATAAAAAAAACTAATAATTCATGAAGTAAACACAAGCACACATTGATTTGGAAATAGAAATCATAAAGAAAGCACAACAATAAAACTAAATATATAAAACAAAAGTAAATACTTATCTAAAAATCTTCTCCACAAGACTCCAGAAGTTCCTTTCAAACTTGACTTTTTACAGGACAACACTACAGAAGTTGGCGCCAAACTCTGTTGACTCCAACTCTGACTTTAGACTTAAAAAAAACTAGATAAATGGATGATAGTAATACGGTGGAAAGAAAGTTTCACACCAAATTAACTAACTCTAAACAATAAAAGACTGAAAGTAAATCTCTTCAAACTAGAAGATGAAACTGAAAACTAGAAGAGTCTCTTGAAAACTAAACTAAAAGACTAACTCTCACTAAAGACTCTCATGACATATCTTTAATAATAATCCAAAAGGTTCCTTGGTGTCTCTTCAAATCATGTCCCGATTCAATGTATCCACCAAAAGATGCATCCCTTCATTCAAATTTGCTGCCCATGAGAAGTTAAGGAAGTCACCACCAAAATTTGTTTCAAACAATTCTTGAATTTGGCTCCAAAAATGAAAAAAATTTGATTTTTAACTGTGGCGGCTAAGCGCCGGTCAGGCGGCGCTTAGCTGCCAAGGTCCAATTTTTCATTGTTTATTTTTTTGCTCCAAATTTGATCCAATTTTGCTCCTTTCATCATAATCACTCATTTTCATCATACCTGCAAGAAAAACACAAAATATCTTCCATTAAAGTGTAATATCATAAAAAATAGGTATAAAAATGTGCATAAAAACATTATATATTTTAGGTGTATTAGGCGGCATCCAGCTCGAGGTAATGTTGATTTCCAGCGTGTCGAGGAGAATGTAGAGGAAGTGCCCGTAGAAGCATTTGAATACCGCATTGAACAATCTCTGTTACGGGAGGAGAATGACAATGACACCATTTGCACAAAGGATGGGGATGGTACAAATGAAATGACAGCCCTTCGAGAGTAAATAACCACCATATTAGTTGGATAGTGATTGTCTTCTTTCTGATTTGCTGTAATGACATTAAAATTTAGAATAATATTTCTTTTGAAAAGAAGATTTTCATTTTGTTGAGTTTAGTACTGTTGTTAGCAGTAAATGCCCTTTATGAATCATATTTCAATATGAGTTAGTGAACATTCCTTTTTTTATTAGCAAATATGTCACTAAATATGTTTTATCTTGACTTGCATTTCAGGACAGTATGAGCTCTAGGATGTCAGCCACCTCTTGACAAGTGCTATGTCATTGTGGCCTGCAAACACCGCTTCTGACATCACGTCAGCCACACGCATTATGGCCGTAAGTTTTATAGTTGCCCATGGAACATTGCCGAGTAGTGCAGATTCTTCCGGTTGGAGGACAATTTTGCGGATTCTTAGGACGACATAGTTGGGAGTGGCGAGTTTCACTTGATGACGGGCTGATACGGGAGCTAAAACGTGTCATTGTTAAAAATAATATTATTATTATCTTACTAGTCGTTGTAATATTTTACAATTTTTTTTCACTCTACTCTTACTATCTAGTACTTGAGATGTCTTCATGTACAGTTGGACTATTTTGGAATGCTTAAACTGTATGGCTTGAGATAAATAATCTATAAAAAACTCTAGTGTATTTGATTTGAGATGTTTTTATATATGTTTACTTATGTAAGTAAAAATATATATTTATATGTTCACAAAATTTAAAATTATTCTTGAAAACATATATGTTTGCAAATTTATTTTTATAGTAAATCAATCAAATATTTAAATTTAAAAAATATCATTATTTTAAATATTTTTTATGAACACAACATATTTTTATTTTAAATATTTTTTATAAACACAAAATATCATTATTTTAAATATGTTTTATAGGAATTTTAAAAATATTCGTAAACGCGTATATAAAACTTAAGTTTAATTCATATGAAAATTTAACACATATTATTTTTAAAAACATTACGAATATTAAACCTCCACACACATAAATATATTAAAATTTTTAAACAGTTTTATCAAATAGGAGCAGTTTGATCATTTATGTAAAAAAAATTACCCGACAATTATTTTCATGCAGCTAAATCAAACAAATAATCAGCTCCCCACAGCTATTTTTCCATTGAGCAGTACAGCTATTTTTCCATTGAGCAGTACGGACGAAACAGGCCTAATTGAGCAGCTGTACGAACCAAACATGCCTAAATGAACAAAACCCCAAATTTACTTCCTACGCGCCTGTCTCCCCCTCCGTCATCCGTTGGAGGCTCAGCGGGAAAATATTTCTCCAGCTCTCCGCCTCCCTTCTTTCTTCTCCGCACTCTTCTACTTCTCCCATTTTCTCCATCTTAAAATTCCGCTCGACCTAGATGCCTCCGAAACTCCATCTTTCTCCTCTGCGCTGCACGACCCGCAAGATCAATAGACATCCGAAACTCCAATCTTTCTCCTCCTTCGCGCAGCTCGAGCTGCTTAGATAGGCAATGACTTGATCGCAGGTATACAGACATCCGAAATCCCATACTTCTCCTCCTCTGCGCCGCACGAGCAACAGATTAAACGAATGCCATTTTTGTCTTGACGTCGTTTATGTTCCTATAACCCCATTGCCGAAGCTTGTTTTCGCATTTTGCAGAGTGCGGCAGCGCAACTAGGTTTAGATCCTGTTCTTCCTTTGTCGCAGCAGCCGGCTTCATGGTAAGAGATCTATCTGTTTTCTCTCTTAGGGTTTGTTTGATAGCATAATTTGAGCACAATTTAAGCAAGCTTCTTCCTCTCGTCCCTGCCTACCCAGCTAGCTTCACCCGAGATTGTATCACAAGGATTTTGGGCCCAAAAGGAGGATGACTGTGTTATCTGCCTTGTTTATTTAGTTTAAAATGTCTATTTTCTTAATTTAGGGCATTGATTGGTTTTCTCTTTTGTAGAGGGATGGACGTGATTGAGAAGCGGAGCAGAAAGTTCGGAGAGAGGGCAAAGAGGACGGAGATTTTATTGGAAGAATTTGACAGCAATGTGAGTGAGAAATTTTGAATGGCTGTTTAAAATTGATGTGTAATTTCAGATTTCGTTTGTTTATTCTTACCAGTGAATTCACTACTGCCTATAAATTTCTGAGTTCCATGGATGGAGTTTTCCTGAACATTTGTGAACCAATATTAAGGGTTAAATTCTCTGTGTATCAAAATTGGAGTTGAGCTCATCAAGTTACTACTTTTGTCGAGCAAACGATTTTTTGTTGCAGTTTGAACTCGACTGATGTTTTCTGACATGGATAGATGCCAAAAATTAAGTTCAAGATTTTTGGCTAGACCACGCTTTTCTCTGGCCAGAATTAACTGATATTTTGGGTAAGATGCATACATCAAAATTTTCATTTGTGATGGAAAAGATTGATGGCTGTTTGCTGTAGATTTTTTTCTTGTACAAGCAAACATGTCTCTTTCATGGAGGAAACTGTAAAATTTAAGCAATAATCAGATATGGGCTAGGAGAACCTTAGCAGGACATAGTGATAGAAAGAAAGTCGCGTAATAAGATAAATAAAGGATATGAAGGCAATATGATCATTGTCATTCTAGACTCACCGCAACTGTTATGGTTAGTTTTTGGGTCCGAACTTATGAACCATCACTCCTCCTTTATTCATGTTGACTTTGCATGAGTTGTTAGCTCTTGTTTGTATATTTTTTTTTTTTTTTTTTTTTTGCACAACTTATTTCTAATTAAGAACTCAACTCATGAATATTTATAATTTTTTTTCTTTGTTGGAAGAAATACATCTTTATGTAAGAGACTTTAAGATCTAACCAAATTTTTATCTTAGTGCAGCAAATTTGAAGAGGAGTGTTTGTGTTGTTAACTTGGTTGATCAAAGCTAGCGGCAACGTTATTTTGCCATCTATGTGTCCAATTTTTCTTGCTGAAAAATTGTGGTATCTACTTTAATTTATTTCATAAGTAATTATATAAAATTTTGAATTAAATGTTAATAATATATGCTCTTTCAATGTAGAACTTTTGCGGTCCTGTGTGAAAAATGAATGCAATAAAAGTTCAAAATGAGTATTTAATGATCATGTTCAAATATGGAGGATATTGGATGCATGTTAAGAATCAAAACAGAAGAAGATATGAATGTGGCAAACAAAAAACTTTAAAGATGAAAAATGATATTTTAAGCTTGCTTGTGCTTAAAGAGAAGATCGAAGAAATTTGTCTGTGGGTTAGTGGATATGGATTTGAGCTAAATTATCACAAGCGTAAAACATCACCAAAAGAGTATATGCCCGACTAATGACTTTATTGTGGAAATGGTTGCTCAGTTAAGTGAATGCAGTAGTGTGGAGGTGGTGGTATTTTTCCCAAATGATAGAGAAACTACCGTGTTTCCACCAGTCCAAGAGGTGGGTGTCATTACTAACACAATGGGTAGCAACCTTCCAATATTTGACTCTACATTTCATGAGAGCATTGACATAGATGACTGCATTGAGGACAACGTAACCGACCAAGTTGAAGGTGATATTGAATTAAAAGTGGGTGCATGTTTCATGATTCATAAAGTTTCAAACAAGCAATTCGATGTAATGCAATAAAAAGTAATTATGGGATAAAGATCCAAGCTGGCATTATGTCTCGTGTTTCTGTTGTTTGTGTACATCGGGGGTGCCCTTGGAGAGCTAGAGCTGCACTATGTGTTGATGGAAAATCATTTGAGGTGAGAAAATTTGAATCAAACATTTATACCCTCGTGTAAATAGTGGAGGAAATAGAGAAGCAATATCTTCTTGGGTAGCTGAAGAAATTGAAAAAATAGTGAGGAAAAATCTTGATCTCTAAAATAGATCAACAACACTTTAGAGAATTTATATAGCTTGTCATTACCTTATATGAAGTTGTGGAGGTCGAGAGAGCAAACACGAGAGAATATTTTTGGATTAGTAAATGATAAGTACTGGTGGGTAATTGCACTACAAGTGGAACTTATAAATAAAAATCCCGTGTCTCATATTACATATGTTTGGAGCAAGGAAGACGCATCTTTTAAAAGTTTTTATGTTAGTTTCAAGGTTTGCATTGATGGGTTTTTAGTAGGGTGCAGTAATTTAATTAAGCTTGATTCTTGTCATTTAAAGTTGAGGCATCTTGGTGTGTTATTGTTTCCCACTTCATTGGATGAGAATAATGGGCTCTCTACAATAGCATTCGTAGTTGTTGAAACAGAGTCAAATACAACTTGGCAGTGGGTTTTAGAACAATTAGCTATGGGTTTGAGTTATATCCTCTTGCATTTATATCTAATATGGAGAAGGGTCTTGAAGAAGCAATCAAGATTGTTTTTTTAGATGCTGAACATCAAGTTTGTATGTGCTACCTATGGAAAATTATGAAAAAATTATTTCACTATTGAGACACTAATAAGGTGCAGAGTTTGGTTTGGGTAGCAGCTGACACATATATCAAGCATGAATTTAATACTAAGATGAATGAGTTAATGTATATATGCCCGCAAGTGTAATCCTACTTGATTGGTTTGCAATACAAGTAGTCCAAAGTTGATTTTTCCATTGAGATTAAAAGCCATTATAATACGAATAATATGGCATAATCATTTAATGTGTACTTTGGAGAAGCTAGGGGTAAGCCTGTAGTGATGATTGACATGATATGAGCTATGCTTATGGAGAAGAGAGCACGTAAGAAGATGAAATCAAATAATTGGAAAGGTGAGTTAGTACCACATGCTGAGAAATATTTGAGAGAAGTTACAATTAGAAAAGAACAACTAATAGTGAGGTGATCTATAAAAAAATACCTATTTCTTTATGTCTTAATTCTTATCAATTTCTAAGGATATTATGCTTTAATAAAAGATATTTTTTGTGTTTTTGAATGTAGGTGATGTAAAAATGTCCAAAAAGGAAAAAGGAGCAAAAATGAGCAAAAATGGAGCAAAATACAAAAAGTAAAAAAAAATATGGCCTCGCGCACAGGCGCCGAGGTTGGCGCCTGGCGCCGAAGTTGGCGCTCAGGCGCCGAAGTTGGCGCCAGCGCCGAGAGTTGGCGCCTGGCGCCGGAAGTTGGCGCCTGGCGCCGAAGTTGGCGCCTGGCGCCGGAGCTCGATACGAAAGCGTCGAATTCTTGACAACGTTTGAACGGTTATTTTGACGGAGTGAGCGATTATTGGACATTCTAGAAGACTGACAGTTGTTCCTTGATAATAGGACATGTGATACATTGCATTTGGAAGCTCCACAACGGTTTTAATCGCGAAGAGATGCGAGCCAAAGTGAAGAGATGAGAAGAACTGAACGCGGTATGTGGACATGTTTTGAAGAGGTGCCTTAAGGCAACCCTTGAAGCCTATAAATAGGAGTCTATTTCTTCAGAAAAACGTGGCCCCCATTGTAACCCCTTTCTCTTATCCACTTTAGGATCTCTCATCCTTAGAGAGAGAGATAGAGAGAGAAATTTGGGGCCATTTTTGTTTAGTTTAGTGAGTTTATTTTCAAGTTGTTGCATCTGAAGTTCATTACACTGTGGAGTCAGTAGGAATCAAAAGATCTGTAGAAGGAATATTTGAGATAAGTATTTTATATTTGATTCAAAGTTTATTTATTATGATTTCACGTTTATATTCGATGTGTTTTGAGTAGTTAGTTTACTTTATTCCTTCGATTATGAAGAGATAAATAAGATAATAAAAGATTCGATGGAGAATTGAAATTCAAAATATTTTCAAAACATTGTGATGACATTAATATACGATCTTACTTTACTTTTTAAATTGGCCATTTAAATTGTTAAAACCTGTTGAAGAGTTTTGAGACCTAGAAGGAGAAAAATCTTAACATGTAAATGTCACATGAATCCTTGGGTAGTCGAAGGCCATGTGCTGGCTATTTAAGGTGAAGTGCAAATAAATAGAGAGATAAGATTTAAAGGGCGTAGAATTGATAAGTTTTTGGAGTGACAGACTAAATTCTTATAATTTGATTTATAGATTAGGAAATGGTCATCTAGTAGGGCCGACCATAGCCACGCTTGGACATCTCAGTAGTGTGAGTACAGATTAACCCATTCTACTTAACAATACATCCGGACTCGATATGTAAATTAGCCAATATTCTTTGCATTTGGATCAAAGGGTAAAGAATAGGAATACTTCTATATGGCACAATACCATAAATCAAATTCTCCAACGAATATTAAATTATCTTAAAAATCTTAGATTAATTGAAGGGAAGAAAGTTGTTTGTTTTATATAATTTTCACAAAATCATTGTATTATTATTGTTTTCTTTATTTGTATCTAGTAAATTAATAGTAGTTTAAAGTTAGATTAAAATAAAAAAGATTTTTAAAATACAATATTTAGAAATTTATTACTATATTTTTTTCCCCGTGGGATTGATACTGGGGTCTTTGTTTCAAAGCCCTATATTACTTGGTGTAAATTTGGATCCTCATTTGGTCTTCCAACAAATTGATTGTTTTGCACCATTTGAATAATAGACGGTTTAAGTTCAAAAGAATTAGCATCTACAGTGGGTATTTGAATACTACTATGAAGCTTCATCAATTGTTGGGTTAAGCATAATCCCTTAATGGTTTATAAACATTTTGATCATTAAGTTCAATTAGATTTATGTAAAGTAGTCATTTCGAAATTTTTGAATTTGTTTTCCTTTTTAATTTTTCTAATTGTTCTTTCTAGTTCGAATCTAAAGGTATTAATCTTTCGTAGCCAAATCTTCGCATAAAACAAGGAATAAAATTTTTATATATATATCTTTATATATATATATATATATATATATATATATATATATATATATATATTTGGAAATTTAATATTTAAAAAATCTATAACTATTCTATTTCTTCTCAAGAATCGACAGTGCCAAAAACTTGATCCGATTTTTGTACTTCCAAATACAAGAATTTGTTACTAGCTTAGAAAATTTAATTTACGGCAAAGGCTGCAATAACACTGACATTGAATAACTTGCTATATAGATGTGTACCAAATAAAATTTTTTAAATATATGTTTATATAGCAAAATATAATTTTAATAAGAAAATATTTTATATACTTTTTGGGTACTACGCAAGTATACATATCGTTTCATGAGGCAATTAACAATATATACAATAGAGATTTCAAGTCAAAATGATAGCATGAATTTGACATATATACTAAAGAATGTAGCGAGTTTGGCAATTTATCGGTTTACTATGCATTCACGCTATTGCGTTTATCAGATATAAAGAGCATCCTCTATGACATACATATGTTCACAAGTGCTATTATGTTAATAGGTTAGTAAGAACACAATATTACATTTTTATTTTACATATTTAATATTAATACTTGATTTCTAATACAGGTATAAATGACTTATGAAGGTCATATATCAATTATGCCAAGGAGCAGTGGGATGTGATTGATCATGGCGTATGTGTAGGTGTGCCTACAAGTTTAAGGCCTAGAGGAAGGCCCAAGAAGAGAAGCATAAAAAATTTCTTAGAAAATAATGTTAGAAAGATCAAACGCGTCCACAAATGCAGTCGATGCAGACTTTTTGGGCATCATAAAACATGCAAAAATCCATTGGAGCAAGACAATTCACAGCTAGATGAAATTGAGAGGGTAAATCATGTGTTCAAACAAACCAGTTATACAATTAAATTTTGACATAAACTCCAATTAGGAGGGAATGCATGGAGGAAGATGCCTGAGGGAATACATTAGTGGAAAGCATTTTTTTCTAGCTGGAGATACAAAATAAAGTTCTAGAAAAATCAGCTGTTAAATACCCTTGACCACCCAATATATATGTTTTTAGATATCTAACAGCTGATTTTTTACATCGATAGATCCACTTGGGGGAGCTTACACGAGTAGTATTGTAGTGGCCAAGGCATTCCACTCTGGCAGAACTACCAGTCTCTGCAGGTTGTTTATTCTTTTTTTTTTTTATCTTACTATTTTAGATTGTGTTTCTAATAACCATTGAATTCCATTTTTGAACTTTGGAAATGCCCGAAATATATTTTCATATATTTTATACGGGTATAAAATTCTGAACTGAAAGTAAGTTAATAATATATGTTTTTTCTATGTAGAACTTGTACTGTCCAAGTGTGAAGAATGAATGCAATAGAGTTCATCTTGATACATGCAGGAGGAAGGAGTTAATGTAACTGCAAACTCTGTTCATCCAGGATTAGTCATGACAGATTTGATGCGTCACTCTCTACTTCATCCATATGAGGCTGAAGTGTAGAAATTGTAGTACAGGCTACCGATCTCATATTTGTATGTTTGAGTATATTCTTAGTTATGTAATATTTGTTCCAAAAGTAAGCTTGAGAAAGTTCACCAACTTCTTTATAAAATTGAAAGGTATGTATGTAAATCTCTGAGTGGTATTGTGTACACCACAACTATCATCATGAATTTCAAAGCATCTGAACAACGCAACAGACGACCAGACAACAAAGGCGTTCTATCGTCCCACTGCCAATTGCTTGGTCAAGAATGGACTGACACACTATAGTGAGAGATTCGAGCAACAAACCACGCCGACAGTTTGATTGGCCAGAGCAAAGGTGGGAATCCTTGATAACGGTACCGCGACAGTTGAGATTGATACTACATGCACCTCGACCGACCAATTGATGGCAGGGTTGCCACTTAGCTGATCACCTCAATTGGCCAAATTCAAGCAAGTTGGCTGATTATCATGTTAAAATTTAAATTATAATACATATATGATATCAAATTCATACGATTAATTAGAGTATCAATTGTTTAAGAACAATTTTCCTAACTGCTCATTTATTTATGTAATTATACAAAATGTGTCTCTATAAATAGGGGACAAAAATTCAAATAAAATGACTTTCACCGCCTCTCACTACAAGGAACTCCTGACTTGTACTTTCTTTCTCTCGTCCTTCACTCATTCCTAAACCCTCAGGGTGTGTTCATAAAGGACAATTTATGATCCAACATACTAACAGGAGGTGCGGTAAGCGTGGATATTCCGCATACGAGAAGTGAAAAAAACTACAAAGGAGAAACTTCTCAGATAGGGATAACACAAATGAAACCCAATAGTGATACTACGCAACCAGACGTCCATGCACAAATCCAGGGCTTACAAGCCTAAATGAGCCTCATGATGGAGCAATTTGAGATCCTTCGGGCATCAATCACCCAGAGGAACCATCTGCCTCATTTGGAGGCAGAACTTCATGGAGTTCGTTCTCAGAGGGTCCCATCGGGAACCCGCCTATTCCAGATGACCAGGTAAGTACCCAGTGGACAGAGGAGGCAAGGTGAGTCCCAACATACCGACATAGCCGCGTTTGCGCAGGTAAGCAGTTGAAGGGGAGAGTGGATGCAGTGCCTTTTCGACTGCTCGCAATTTAAAGAAGAGATAGCTCCGCCCAAGCTAAGCAACCCTCGGTTGGATTCTTATAAGGGAAGGATTGACCTGATCGACCACATAGCATTGTCCAAATCATCCGTCTGTCTGCTCCAGATCGATGATCCACCTGATATTTATACTTATAAATATGATATGAAAATTGGCAACGACACCAAAAACTTGATCCCGCCGGATATATATATATGTTAATGATTTTGATTTATAATGTGGATACTATGTAAGTATACATATCGTTTATCAAGTAATATAAGACTTTCTGATTAAGCCCCGAGATATCAAACCCACAGGGTAAATTTGAAAATCTTTAACGAAATCAGAAAATTATCTTTTTTTTTTTTTTTTTTCTGGCTTTTGAAAGTATGTATTGATTTTGAAAAGTTTTGAAAGTTGATTTGTCTTTTGAAATTTTCTTAATAAAATGTTAAGCAAAAAATTAAAATTATAATAACTAATAGCACTGTATGTAAAACACTATTAACTAGAATATCTTTTTCTTTCCTTTTATGAAGTAGTAATAATTATTAAAGTATTATTGTGGAAGCATTTAAATTTGTTGTGACAGATAGAAGCAAATGTGTTCTTTACCCTTACTTGGTTCTATAAAGAACATAGGTTAATTTGAAATTTTATCATTTTGAACAAGGTTAGGCGGGGAAGATACCGGTATCTCACTCTGGAGTTCCCTCGATTCTCACCAAGCTGAGGCTAACTTCTCATAACAAAACTCAAAACTTCGAACCAAATTAGGGGTTTTAGCCTTGTCACTCTAAAATCTTCTAATTTTACTCCCTTCCATAAAAATATCTTCTAATATTACATTCAATTATATGGACTACAATTCTCACCCATATAATTGCATGTGATTCTTACTAACTTTTATGAGACAATACCGCATTGGATCTTACATAATCTCAAGAAATTCTACAACTTAACAGGCCAAATTAAGAAGTAAATAAAGTTTCCAGAATCAATCTTCACAACTTCTTCCAACATTTAAAAACTTATACTTTCCACAACAATTCTCTATAAATTAATTTCTTCTCCATTTAAGAAAGAAAAAGATAAAGTAAACTACTCAGAATGCATTGAGAAAATACAAAAACACATTGATTGGAAATTAAAAACTATAAGAAAAACAATAAACAATAAAAGTGTTAATTAAAAAAAAAAACTAAATGTAAGAATAAAAGTAAACACTTATCTGAAAATTCTCTCCACAAGACTCAGGAAGTTCCTCTGAAACTTTAACTCTTCACTAAACTACTCCTCAGAGCGGATCTCCCAACTCCGATGACTCAGAATAACTTCAGACTTCAATAAAAACTAAACTAAAAGAAAGAAAAGAAGTGGGAAGAAGAAGACTTCACTCCGACCCTTTTCTCCTTTCTACTCTCTACTCCTACTCTTAATAAAAACTCTCGCAAAATAAAAGTAAAATACTATAAAAACTCTCTTCAAAATGCAAGTGGAAGAGCCCCTTTTTGTACTCTCTACTCCTACTCCTAATGAAAACTCTCTTCAAAATGCAAAGGAAGAGCCCTTAATTTTTCCTAAGTTTCTCTTTAAATAGTAAACTAAAAGGTGCCTTGGTGTCTCTTCAAAATGTGTCCAGATTTAATGTATCCACCAAAGAATGCACCTCTTCATTTAAACTTGCTGCCCAAAGGAAGTTATGGAAGTTACCACTAAGAGTTGCATCCCATCCCCTTTGAAATTGGCGCCAAATTCATTTGAATTTTGATTTTTAACTTTTTCATCTTTTTTGCTCCAAATTTGATCCAATTTTGCTCCTTTCATCATGACCATCCATTTTCATCATATCTGCAAGAAAAACATAAAATACCTTCCATTAAAGTGCAATATCATTAAAAATAGGTGTAAAAATGCGCATAAAATACTATATATTTAATGTGTATCAAAATCCCCCAAACTTAAAATGTTACTTGTCCTCAAGTGACAGTTAATCTCATAGACCATTTTAGCATGCAAATTATGTAATGAGTTTCTTAGGAAGATAACAAAATTTTGTTTTAGAAATGGAATAGTCTAATTTAGAAAAAATTTCAGTAATTAAAACCAACTTAAAGTATAGAAAGTTCTTAAGTAAAGGAATATGACAAATATAAGTTTCTATCTAATTCAGAAATATTTGTAGATTCTTGAAAATATAGGACTCGAAATACTTATTTTTCTCACTTAAAAATCTTTATTTGAAAATAATTTTACTTACTATATTATAATCTTAAGCATTAAATTTTCTCTGAACTTATATCTTAAACTTTAGGTATGAAACCAATTTTTGATTAAACCCATAAATCCTCAAGCTTCTCCTCCCTTTTCATATACTATTTTTCACTTTTTCTTTTCCTTTTTTTAAGGCAAAGATTACTATATCTGGATAGGCCTTTAATGATTTTGAATTCCACCATTCCATTTAAAATAAATGTCAGATATATATATCTTTCACTTAAAAATCATAATAATAATATTTGAAAATTACTCTTCAATAAAAGAAATTTAAGTTTTGAAGAATAAAAGTGAAATCTTCTATTTATCCAAAAATACAAAACTTCTTACTAAAGATAGTTTAACTTTATTTAACACATCTTCATTAAGAAAATTTTAACTTAAAGTTTTTCATGATTACTATAAATTTTAACTAAATTCTTTTATTCATTTACTATATTGAAAATTTTTGTTCCCCTAATATAACTTCATGTACATAATTGTTCTCAATAAAAAATAAGATTTATTTTTAAGTATTCTTGAGAATCAAATAAAATTTTAGGTTTTTGAAAATCTTTGTTTTTTTTAAAAATCCCCCCCCCCAAACTTTAATTTTTAGTTAAGATTAAATATTTAAGATTAAAAAATGATACATGGGTGAGAAATAAAAACTGACATATCATGCTTGCAGGAATTTTTAATATCCTAATACGCAAGTATAACAATTTAAATAACAGAAGTAAAATGAAATCAAATTTAGTTTTTCAAAACAATTTTTTTTAAAAGAAAAGTAAAAATTTTAAAAAGACTTCTACATGAGTGGAGGTTTTCAAAACAAATACACACCGAGCTAGAATAACACAACGATACGAGATAACGAGATGATAGTGAAATTTAAAAATTTTTAAACATGTAGTTTCCTAAGTAGAAGTTCCCAATAGTGGTTTATAATCTCCTAACAGTTTTTGAATTAAAGTACACACTACTAAAAACTCTGACATAACATACACATTAAAACATTTACTATTACACATCATTACCACAAAACAACATATAAAACATCAATACAAGTAACAACAATACATCTGAATATGCATAACAGAAAAATAATACAAACTACAGTCTTACATACTATCAAGGTTCATATCACAACATAATGATCAAACTAAATACTAAACAAAACACACATACATCAATAACAACACCACAACGAAAACAAATAACACTAACGTACTCATAATCCTCATCATCATCATCATCCTGCCTGTTCCAATCCCTAGATGACGCATAAGGTATGAAGAATGGATGAGGGGGCATCTCAGCACTCTGATCACCTCTAATCAGTCTATCCAAATATTGCTGATAACTCTCCTCATACTCATCATGGTTCACAATATATCTTTCTACATTATCCATCTTACCATCCATATCTTTCAGATGCTCTTGAGTAAGACTCACTTTTTTCAAAATTTTTCTTAATAAATCAGTTTGTGAATCAGTAGATGATGAAGCACATGAAGTAGAAGCACGAGAAGTAGATGCAACAGAAGCACGAGCAGTAGAAGCCCTACCAAATCCTCCTCTCCAACCAAACTCTGAATGTACAGTGTAAGCACCAACGTTTACACTGGTAATTGATCTTAATGGCTGAAGTACCTCTTCCCAGGTTTCAAATGTCACTCTAGATCGTTCACATAATGAATGAATCAAGGAAATCCCATACCTGCAGTCGTGGTTGATCTAGCACAGTTCAAAACGTAATCATAAATTATACCTCCAATGTCAATAGGCTTCCCTTGCTGAATACAATGGTTCAACACAGTTCTTTCTCTCGTTACTTCACTAGTATGACTTAAAGGTAACAACTTAGATGAGATAAAATAATGCCACGCCTTAGAAATGACATTCAATTTGGAAGCAGGAAAGTTCACTCTTCTATCATTAGTTATTTTCCATAATCCTCTCCCATCAGTCAGAAGTTCCATGATCTCATCTAATTCTCCTTCCGTAGAATAATAGTTAGAATAAAAACAAAACATGTCCGAAGGTAGTCCATAAAAAGTATTGATTGCCCCAGAAGAAAAGCTGACCTCATGCCTTCTACCCATCACTTGATTCTCTTCTGTAGCAGGCAAATTTGCATAAAATTCTCTAACCACAAAAACAATAGCAACAGCAGAGAAGTAACAATAATTCTCCCAGTTCCTTCTAGCAATCATATCTTCAATCACCTCTCCTAGTTTACTAAACACACGCTTATGAATCAACTTACGTGACTGCAATGCATCGACGTATCGTTTCTCAGCCCTCATACTAACAAATTTGTCAGAATCAAATCTTGTCTTTTCTCTTGCACGCTTTGACTTTGGAGCCATCTCTAAAAATTCACGAAAAAATTCACCATAAATTCCAAAATCAAACTTGCTAAATTATCTTCCAAAAGATATTTTCACTAAATCCAAGCAATTTCTCAAGTTTTTCCTTAAAATTTCACCATGAATAGTGATTTTAAGATTTTCCAAAATACATGGTGAAAATTAAAAAAATTTACTTAAGAGTAGTGCTCTTACCTCAAGGAATCCAAATCTAACAATTTTTGTTGAGATTGGCTCTTAAATGATCCACAATATGATGCCCTAGGCTCCTCTTTCGCGATAAACCGAAGGTTGAAGACGATGAGGCGGTTTAAAAATGACAATTTTCGGGTTTTTAATTTCTGGGAAATAATTTTCGCGAACTGGCGCCTAAGCGCGAACTCTCAGCGCTTAGCCTCGAAATCTGGCGCTTAAGCGCCGGCACTTTGGCGCTTAGCCGCCAATACCTAGATTTTTACAATTAAGGTATATACACTAAATCACTTGGTTAATCACCCTTAATTACTCTAGAATAATTATTTCTCCCCACATAAATCTTCCAATATTCCAAATCAAAATTTAATATCCATTGATTCCACACAAATTTCACAAAAACACAAACTTATATTAAAACAAACATAACCCTTAATAATATTCTAGAATTTCTATCCACACATAAAGGATGAAATACTCTAAATACAAGAGACTTTAATCTCAAATTGATAAGTATACATCTCTAGAATGTAACCATCACATCATCAGGCTTAGTTAATACTTAAATATAAACACTAAACACACCAAACATAACACACATGAACACTAAACATAACACGTAAGAACACTAAACAAATAAGAATAAAACGCTCTTAATTCCATTCTCCATTAGGCGGATTATATCCCGAACCATTTTGATTCTTATTTGACCCTTCTGGAATTTAAATTTGATAGAACGGGCGATAATTGTTCATTCTTACATCTTCTTTTTCAATCCATTTGTTCTTCACAAACATCGCCTTATCTGCTTCTTCCACGTACCTTGAATGACTGAATTGCATCGTGAGTTGCCATCCCATGTGCTCCAACTGTAAGTTACTTTCATGGATTTTTGCTTCCATTGAAGTCATCCGGGCTTCAATATTTGCAATCATTTCTGCAATACCTTGAATACTAACAGCGAGATATCCATTGAATAATTCTTTAGCACTATCACTAATGAACTTACTCTTGTCGAGAATCTTGCTTCTTCTTCATCTCATTCTCCGAGGAAGACATGATGCACTCAAAGCTTTCTTCTTAAGACTCGTAAATGAAAATAGGACTTAGAGCAAGTGTTTCTCTTAAATCGGGTCCTTTTTATAGGCTTGGGAAGTGCTAAATCTGCCTCAAGACATTTTAAAACTCCAAAATAACTTCCAAAACTACTCCTCCACGATCTAGGCTTCTAGAACCTCATTTTTCACATTTTTTGTAACTGCGACGTCTAAGCGCCAACCAGTCGGCGCTTAGCTGCCAGTGCTTAATTTAGCACAGGTTTGCTAAGTGTCCAAATTTTCATTCTGACTTCTTTAAATCATCAATTAAGGTCAAATAAACTCTACTATAGTTTAAAACTCGAAATTACTACCACTAAGAACATAAAAACAAACCAAACAAAGCAAACAAAGCATACAAAATAAACATAAAGCAAAGCACACCGATAATTATGGGTTGCCTCCCACAAAGCGCTTGTTTTAACGTCTTCAGCCTGACATACACAAGACTCATTCTGAGTGACCCAACATCAAATTATTATCAGATTTAGATTTATTGACTGAAAAATATGGTTTAAGTCTATGTTCGTTAACTTTAAATATTTTTTCAGTCTTAGGATCTTGAATACCTACAGCTCCATAAGAATAAACTTTTATCACAATAAATGGACCCGTCCACCTGGACTTAAGTTTTCTAGAAAATATTCTCAATGTAGCATTATATAGTAAAAGTTTTTGTCCTGGTACACGATTTTTAGTAAGAATCTTTCGATCATGCCATAACTTCATCTTTTCCTTATAAATCTTAGCATTTTCATAAGATTCATTCCTTATTTCTTCAAGCTCATTCAATTGCAATAATCTCTTTTCAGCAGCATCTTTCAAATTATAATTGAACTCTTTAATAGCCCATTATGCTTTATGCTCGAGTTCAAAAGGTAAATAATGAGCTTTTTCAAAAATCGGCCTATATGAGGACATTCCTATAGGTGTTACGTAAGCAGATCTATAGGCCCACAAAGCATAATCCAATTTGATTGACCAATCCTTTCTATTTGGATTAACAGTTTTTTTTAATATTCTTTTAATTTCACGATTGGATAATTCAAGCAAACCACTTGTCTGCAGATGATAAGCAGTAGTAATGCGATGATTAATATGATTTTCTTTGCTAACTTCCCAATAATCGCATTTCTAAAATAACTTCCCCCATCAGTTATGATTACTCTTGGTATTCCAAATCTGCAAAATATATTCTTTTCTAAAAACTTTGCAACATTTTGAGCATCACATCGAGGTAAAACAATAGCTTCAATCCATTTGGAAACATAGTCTACTGCTATCAAAATATAAATATTTCCGAAAGATGGTGTAAATGGTCTCATAAAATCTAGTCCCCAAACATCAAATATTTCAACTTCCAACATATAATTGAGGGGCATCTCATTTCTTATAGAAATATTACCTACACGCTGACATCTATCACAATTTTTAATATAAACATTCACTTCCTTAAAAATTGTAGGCCAATAAAATCCTGATTGTAATATTTTATATGCAGTTTTATCACTTCCAAAATGTACCCCATAATCAAAATCATGACATTTTTGAATAAGTTCATAAGCTTCATCCAAAGGTACACATCTTTGAATTATAAGATCCTTTTTTTGTTTATATAAAAATGGGTCATCCAAAAAATAAGTCTTAGCATCAGACAAAAATTTCTTCTTTTCTTGGTATGTCAAATCATAGGGTATAATATTACTAACAATAAAGTTTACTATGTCTGCATACCACGGAACACACAATTCTTTAACAGTGAACAGTTTTTCATCAGGAAAATGTTCATTAATTTCTTCAATATCACAGAGAATTTTTCAATTTCAAGCTCGGACAAATGATCAGCAATTTGATTATCAGAACCCTTTCTATCTACTATCTCAAAATCAAATTCTTACAAAAGAAGAATCCATCTTATCAGTCTCGGTTTTACATCATTTTTCTTCATTAAGTATTTAATAGCAGAATGATCTATATGCACCACACATTTAGTTCCAATTAAATATGATCAAAATTTATCAAAGGCAAATACTATAGCTAATAACTCTTGCTCAGTAGTAGTATAATTAATTTGAGCTTCATTAAGAGTTTTACTGGCATAATAAATTACTTTGAAAATTTTATCATATTTCAGACCTAAAACAACACCAATAGCATAATCACTAGCATCACACATTAATTCGAAAGGTTTTTCCCAATTTGGTGAAATTATTACAGGTGCGGTGATTAATTTTTCTTTTAATGTTTCAATGGCTTTGAGGCAATCATAATCAAAATTAAAAATTGCATCATTTTCCAGTAAACGACTTGAAGGTTTTGTAATCTTTGAAAAGTCTTTGATATAACGCCTGTAGAATCTAACATGTCCTAAAAAACTTCTAATTCCCCTTACATTGGTTGGGGGAAGGTAAATTAGATATAACTTAAATTTTTGCAGGATTTACCTCCAAACCTTTTTTCTGAAATCCGATCTCCCAAAACAATTCCTCCTGCTACCATAAATTGACATTTTTCCCAATTAAGGACCAAATTAGTTTCTTTACAGCATTTTAGAACTTTAGATAGATGTTCTAAATATGATTCAAATGAAATTCCAAACACTGAAAAGTCATCCATAAAAACTTCAATCCCTTTTTCAATCAAATCACAAAAAATAGCCATCACACATCTCTGAAATGTAACAGAGGCATTACATAAACCAGAGGACATTCTTCTAAAAGCTAACGTACCATAAGGGCTGGTAAATGTAATTTTCTCTTGATTCTCAGGAGCAATTTGAATTTGGTGCTAACCAGTCTATCCATCCAGAAAACAAAAGTATTTATGCCCAGCCAATCTATCCAACATTTGATCTAGAAAAGGGAGTGGAAAATGATCTTTCCTTGTGGCAAGGTTTAATTTTCTATAATCAATGCATATTCGCCACCCTGTAACTTGTCTTGTTGGTATTATTTCATTCTTTCCATTAACAGTTACAGTCACTCCTCCTTTCTTAGGAACACGATGAATATGACTAACCTATGCACTATCTGAAATAGGGTAGATAATTCCAGCATCTAACCATTTTAAAATTTCTTTCTTAAAAACATTTTTCATGATAGAATTTAATCTCCTTTAGGGATCAGCCTGAGGTTTACAATTATCTTCCATAAGAATTCTGTGCATACAAATTGAAGGACTGATTCCTTTAATTTGAACAATTGTCCATCCAAAGGCTTTCTTGCGCTTCTTTAAAATTTCAAGCAAACTCTCTTCTTCTTTTTCAGTTAATTGAGAAGAAATTATAACAGGAAAGGTTGAGGATTCACCTAGAAAAACATACTTCAAATTATCAGGAAGCATTTTTATCTCAAGTTCAGGAGATTTTTCAATTGGTGGACCATAAAATTCATCTTTTTCAGTCATATCCAACATTTCAAAACTTTCATGAACCTACTTTAAATCTTCCTCTTGAAAATCTTCAAAATCAAATAACTCCTTTTCTTACTTATATTCCAATTCTTCTCTTTTAACTTTCTCTTCATAAGTTGATTTGAAATGACATTTACTTAAATATTCAATAACATCCATCCTATAACACTCATCTTCTTTACCTCTAGCAGGATATTTCATCAATTTTGAAATATTAAATGTAACAATCTGATCATTAAACCTCATCGTTAATTCTCCTTTTTGCACATCTATCATGGCTCTGCCTGTAGCTAGAAAAGGTATTCCCAAAATTATGGGTATCTCTTTATCTTCCTCTATATCTAATACAATGAAATCCATAGGAAAAATAAATTGATCCACTTTTACCAAAACATCTTCTATAACTCCTTTAGGATATGTGATCGAACGATTTGCTAATTGCAGAGTTACAATAGTTGGGGTTATTTCTCCTAGTCCCAGTCTTTTGAATATTGATAGAGGCATAAGGTTAATGCTTGCACCCAAATCACATAAAGCTTTTCCACATAATCTTTCTCCAATTGCAAGTGAAATTTTGAAACTACCAGGAACTTTACGTTTTTCAGGAAGCTTTTTCTGAATTATCGCACTGCACTACTCACTAAGTGCAATAGTCTCAATTTCTTCAAACTTCCTCTTTTTATTAAGAATATCCTTCATAAATTTTGCATAGCTTAACATTTGTTCTAGAGCTTCAACAAATGGAATATTAATGGTAAGCTTCTTTAATATCTCCAAGAATTTTGAAAATTGCTTATCCAAATTTTGTTGATGAAGTCTCTGAGGAAATGGAGGTGGTGGTTTTTCTAAATCAACATTAGGTGGATAAATAGGTCTTTCAAAACCTTTTGGAGCGTCCTCTTTAGGTCTTTCAATCTCTTCTTTCTCTACTTCAGTTTCTTTTTGAACACTACCTTCCAATTCTTTTCCACTTCTCAGTTGAATTGCTTTTACTTGTTCTTTATTCTTTTCTTATGGATTCACTTAAGTATTACTTGGAAGCATTCCTTGGGATCTATTACTTAAGGCATTTGCAATTTGTCCCAATTAATTTTCAATATTTCTGATGGTTGCTCCTTGAATTTGTAATTGATTTCCCATACGTGATACTACTTCTTCCATAGACAACTTCTTCTCTTTATTTTGTAAAGTATTGTTATAACCTGAAGGATAAGTTAATATATTATTATTATTACCTTGGTTGTTCCAATTCCCCAATGGGTTTACTTTGTGGTTCCCCCATTATTGATTATCACCACCCTTATTATTGTTATTCCAGTTAAAATTTGGATGATTCTTCCAACCTGGGTTATAATAATTGGAATATGGGTTGTTAGGTTTGATTATAGCATTCACAGTTTCTGGTGAAGAATAAGAATCAACTATTTGGCCTAATGAATTTTCTTCAATCATGAGATTTGGCTGAGAAAAATTCATCCCAAATTGGTTTATCTTCCTTGATACAGTGAAGCAACTCGATTTGCTAACATTGTAAAAGCATCATTTTCATAAACACCGGCTACCTTTTTAGGATGTAAGGCCATTGAAAATTATTATTAGCCATTTCTTCAATTAAAGCATAAGCATCGGAAAATGGTTTAGACATTAATGATCCACCAGTAATAGCATCGATGATTGATCTAAGAGATCCAACAAATCCATTGTAAAAAGTTTGAATTATTAACCAATCTGGTATCACATGATGTGGACATTTCCTGAGGAGTTCTTTAAATCTTTCTCATGCTTCATATATTGATTCCCCTTCAAACTGACAAAAAGATGTTATATCATTTCTCAACTTAGCAATCTTAGATGGTGAAAAACATTTAGCAAGGAACTTTTGTGATAAGTTCACCCCAAGTTCTTATTGATCTAGGTGGTAATGAATGTAACCATATTTTAGCTTTATCCCTTAGTGAGAAAGGAAAAGGTCAAAGTCTAATAGCATCATCCGAAACACCATCATATTTAAAAGTAGCACACAATTCTAGAAAATTAGCAAGATGCAAATTAGGATCTTCAGTTGTTGCTCCCCCAAACTGATTATTAGACACCATTTGGCTAATAACAGGTTTAAGCTTAAAAGAATTAGCAGTTACAACAGGGTTTTGAATACTATCACAAAATTCATCTACTGTAGGGTTAACATAATCTCTTAAAGGTCTTAATTCTTGATGGATGCCTACATTTTGATTTTGATGATTTGCCATTTCTTGAATATTTTTATCTTTTTCTGTATTTTTAATTTTTTTGATTTTTCTGATAGTTCTTTCTAATTCATAATCATAAGACACAAGTCCCTCAGAACCTGAACTACGCATACAACAATAAAATAAAACAAAACACAACACACTAACAAAAACAAAGAAAAGTAAAAATTTAAAATTTCTTAATTCTCTTTAAAATGCAATTTAATTATTTTCCCTGGCAACGGCGCCAAAAATTTGATCCACCTGATATTTATACTTACAAATATGATATGAAAATTGACAACGACACCAAAAACTTGATCCCATCGGATATATATATATATAATATATATATATATATATATATTGATGATTTTCATTTATAATGTGGATACTACACAAGTATATGTATCGTATATAAAGTAATATATGACTTTCTTATTAAGCCCCGAGATATCGAACCCACAGGGAAAATTTGAAAATCTTTAAAGGAATCAGAAAATTATCTTTTTACTTTTTTTATGGCTTTTAAAAGTATGTCTTGATTTTGAAATGTTTTGAATGTTGATTTGTTTTTTGAAATTTCCTTAATAAAATGTTAAACAAGAAATTAAAATTATAATAATTAATAATACTGTATGTAAAACACTATTAACTAGAATATCGTTTTCTTTCCTTTTATGAAGTAATAATAATTATTAAAGTATTGTTGTGGAAGTATTTAAATTTGTTGTGACATATAGAAGAAAATGTGTTCTTTACCCTTACTTGGTTCTATAAAGAACATATGTTAATTTGAAATTTAATCATTTTGAACATGGTTAGAGTAGGAAGATACCAGTCTCTCACTCTAGAGTTCCCTCGATTCCCACAAACTGGGGGCTAACTTCTCATAACAAAACTCAAAACTTCAAACCAAATTAGGGGGTTTTAGCCTGTCACTCTAATATCTTCTAATTTTACTCCATTTCATAAAAATATCTTTTAATATTACATTCAATTATATGAACTACAATTCTCACCCATATAATTGTATGTGATTCTTACTAACTTTTATGAGACAATACCGCATTAGATCTTACATAATCTCAAGAAATTCTACAACTTAACATACCAAATTAAGAAGTAAACAAAGTTTTCAGAATCAATCTTCACAACTTCTTTCAACTTTTAAACACTTATACGTTCCACAACAATTCTCTATAAATTAATTACTTCTCCATTTAAGAAAGAAAAAGATAAAGTAAACTACTCAGAATGCATTGAGAAAATACAAAAATGCATTGATTGGAAATTAAAAACTATAAGAAAAACAACAAACAAAAATAAGTATTAATTAAAAAAAAAACTAAATGTAAGAATAAAAGTAAACACTTATCTGAAAATTCTCTCCATAAGACTCAGGAAGTTCCTCTGAAACTTTAACTCTTCACTAAACTACTCAGAGCGGATCTCCCAATTCCGATGACTCAGAATAACTTCAGACTTAAATAGAAACTAAAGTAAAGGAAAGAAAGGAAGTGGGAAGAAGAAGACTTCATTCCGACCCTTTTCTCCTTTCTACTCTCTACTCCTACTCTTAATAAAAACTCTCGCAAAATAAAAGTAAAATACTATAAAAACTCTCTTCAAAATGAAAGTGGAAGAGCCCCTTTTTCTACTCTCTACTCCTACTCCTAATGAAAACTCTCTTCAAAATGCAAAGGAAGAGCCCTTAATCTTTCCTAAGATTCTCTTTAAATAGTAAACCAAAAGGTGCCTTGGTGTCTCTTCAAAATGTGTCCAGATTCAATGTATCCACCAAAGAATGCACCCCTTCATTCAAAGTTGCCACCCAAAGGAAGTTATGGAAGTTACCACCAAGAGTTTCATCCCATCCCCTTTGAAATTGGAGCTAAATTCATTTGAATTTCGATTTTTAACGCTAGCGCTAAGCGCCAGCCATGGCCGCTTAGACGCCATGGTCCAATTTTTCATTTTTCATCTTTTTTTGCTCCAAATTTGATCTAATTTTGCTCCTTTCATCATGACCATCCATTTTCATCATATCTGTAAGAAAAACACAAAACACCTTCCATTAAAGTGCAATATCATTAAAAATATGTATAAAAATGTGCATAAAAATACTATATATTTCAGGTGTATCAATCGACGATCCTGTAATGTGTCGTGTCTTCGTAAACATCCTGAAGGAGTCGACCCTTAGGTGGTTCAACGGTCTATCGACTGAAACTATCCCAAGTTACTACGAGTTTAAGAGGTTATTCGGTTCACACTTCTAAAATGTACATAAGATGAGGAAACACTCAGACAATTTGCTTGACCTCATGGAGGGAGAAAACAAGTGCCCGCGAGCCTACATCACTTGCTTCCTGAATGAGATGCTTGAAGCTGGAGATCTGAAGCCTGATATAGCTAAAACAACCTTAAAATGAGGAGTTCGAAGTGAGTGGTTCAGGTATGACCTAAACCTATTCAAACCTGCTACTTTTGCAGAAGTATTAAAGATGCAAAACGAGCACAGACTTGTCGAGGAAGATCTCTTAGACTCTCCAAAGCATAAGTCAGAGTCATCCAAGAATCAGAAAGAATGGGGGTAACTGCAGAAGGCAACTGACAATCAGTCCTTCGGGAGTCACCAAAACAATGACTCTCGGTCCTGGGAACATAGAAGAAATGACCGAGGGAATCATCACAAAAAATGGAGCTCTGATCAACAATCTGCCCAATATTACGAGAGCCGCATGTTTATTAAGAAATGCAAGGTTTGACATCCCTTAACGTGTCAATGGTCGAAATAGTCTAGGCCATTCAGAACAAGGACTATTTCAAATCGGCCCCGCCAATGAAGGAGGCCCCAGCCTTACGAGACTTGAAGAGGTACTATCAGTGCCATAGTGGCCATGGTCACGACTCGAAGGAATGTCGTCACCTCTGAAACCTGATTGAGGAGCTCATTCACATCGAAAAGTGCAAAGAGTTTGTTGCAGTCGGTGCGCATACCCAGCGACAGAAAATGCTGCGGTAGTAGAACTGTTAAATGGACCTATCTGGGCCAACGAGGTTCACATAGTAGGGGTAATCCCGACCATTTTTGTGGGAGGAACCCAACCCTCAGGTGGGAAGAGTCAATGTTTGGGAAAGGCATGCTCCTTTATACCGTATACACGTAACCATTTTCTAATTCTTTACAGATGCAGATCTCCCACCAATGAAGCCCTTAGCCTTTGGTTAGGGTGGCTAGAACCAACACATGGAGGGTCCAAATTGGGTTCCCATTGGTCTTATGGCACAGAAAAAGGTAACATTATGATTAGTATCTCCAATGAACTTCATTTCTCTACCAAAACCTCCATTTTTGACCTTCTACCTCTAAAACTTTTCCAAAATTCTCAAAATAGCCTTGAAACTCTAATTTTCTCAAAATTGCCCAAATTGTCAATTCTCACCAAAAAATCATATCAAACCACTTTAAATCATTCAAATTGACAAAACATTTTCTTCAAAATTCTTAAAATACCACCAAAAAGTTCAAAATTACCAAAATGCCCTTCATGTCTCAAAAATTTCCAAAATCTCCAAATTCACTCCAAACATCACCCAAATCAATCCTAACCAGCCAATGATCCCAATTGCACCCAAATTCATCAAAATTAGTCAAAATTCCCAAATTACCCCTAAATGCTTAAAGTCCCCAAATCACCCTCAATTTCTAAATGCTCAAAGTCCCCTAAATGCTTAAAGTCCCCAAATTTAAATCCACATTAAAATTCATCTTATCTAAGCGCAATTGAAATCAAATGCAAGTCTAATAGAACCCAATTTCAAGCCCAAATGCCAAGCCCAAATTAAATACCCCAAAATTTACACAACTTCAAATCTCATCAAATTAGGCCATGTGATTAATTCAATTCCACCAAATTCACTTCCTAAACTCTTCATGACATTCTCCTAGGCCAGTTCAACCTCTCAATTGATTATTAAACTAAGCCCAAGTCAAGCCCAAATTCAATTTTTAGCCCAAACCTTAATTTTAAGGATAAAATCCAAATTAGCCTAAACCTTTTGAATGAACCAAGCCTAATCTTCTCTGCCATAACTAAGCCTTCTAGGATGCTAATCAAATCACCCAAAGATCGCAATTTGATGCCATGGACCAAGAGTCCCTCAAAATGGGGAACTCATCCTCTAAAATTGGTTAACTCTCTAACCCATGCTACCAGCCTTCCCAAGCCCAGGTTAATCACCATTAAGCCTCCCTAACTTTACTGAGCCAGCTAGTCACCTCCTATAGCCTGCCCGGTCGGCCTAGTGGCCGGAAAACCAAAATCGAGAGAGGTCACCCATGGTTTGAACCTTAAATTGAACCCATCCCTTGTGGAATTCCTTCATTGTTCAATGTGCCGCCCAAACCTCTAACTAGGCTTAATGGCACCAGCCAATGGCAGCCTGAGGCCTCCCACTTGGCTGAAACTATAAATAGCCCCCTACACGGCCAAGATACAAGAGATACCAAAACCATAGGGAAACTCTGCCAAATTGTTTGCAGAGCTTCATACAGCTTGCCTAAGTGCAATCACACTATTCTCAGCCCTCATCTCCACTGCTTGAGCTCAATTTCACCACCCAAAATCAGAGCCCATCTCTTTAAACTTCACCAAATTGCAAATTGATCTGCTCATAAGCTTCCTCAGAGCCTACGAAGAATTCCCCCATCAAAATTGGCCATTCCTGAGCTCCCCAACCAAGAATTCCACATAGCTCATGTCATCCTTTGATCGAACTCCTACATTGACCCAACCACAGATCAAATTGAAGCATGGAGGATGTTCACAGGACTAAGGCAAAGCACAACAACCAATCCAATTGAGCTACACAAGTATAGCTTAGTTTTTTTCTATTTTGCTCCCAGTTTGAGCCTTTGTGAAGTGAACTTGTATTTCATGCATATGTTAGCGTATAGATAGGTTCATCTCTCTAAGATAAAGGTGTAGGATCAAACCCCACGTGATTTGGTTAAGGATTGAGCGAGATCTTAGGGTTAGGAAACGCGAGGTTCTCAGGTTGGGGAGACTGGGGAAGATGACCATGAGTTGTTGAATCACGCGTGTACCGAACAGACAGACCAGATCGAGCCGGACGAGGGGAAGTTAAGTGAACTGCGGGCCGCGTGACAAGCTTACTTGTAAAGCGCATCCAACTGCGAGACAACACATTGTTGACCTCATTTTTGATGAGGTCTTCTCTTCTTCCCTTTAGTACTTAGGATCTAGCCTTAGGCTTTTCCTTTGACTATCTTAGAGGACTAGAATTGGGATCCACCATCTAGAATTTCAAACCACTTCTTAACTCCCCGCAAACTCCACAAACTCGACCGTAGAACCCTAATCACCTGGAGGGTTGAAATCAAATGTGGAAGTTTAAAGGATGAGTTCCTATGTGACTCTTTGGCCTTAGGATCGCCTCAGGTGACCCGGTCCGGTGAAGGGGCCGACTTACACACACACTACACTCATACACTACACTTTCACACACCTCCTAAAACCACACCCATACCTAACTCGACCTCCCGACTCATGTAGGTGATTCACATGGATGGTCCTTAACCCCTAAGCCCTCGGCAAGAGGGTTAGGAACAACATAGTGAATGCCTCAAATGAGTCCCTTCATGGCTCATGTGGGCTTGATGTGGCTTCATGGCTCAACCAAAATGATTTCATTCCACTCAAGTTTACCCAATCTTCAATTTCCCAAATTTTTAATTTTCGACCCCGGGACCCTACACCCGCCTAACCTACCCAAAACCCTTGAAACTACCCAAATTTCTCAAAAATTTCCAAATAACCCAAAATTCCCCAAAATCAATCCCAAACATTTCCACATCACTCAAATTGATCATCCATACCCAAAAATACAAAAAATTCCAAAAATACCTCCCAATACCCTCCAAATACCCAAAATACCTCTCTTGACCCAAAATCCCAAATATTCTCAATTTCATTTTGTTCAACTACACCATGGGCCAATTTTGTCAATTTACCCCACTTTTGTCAAAACCCCCAATTTGACCCATTTTAACCCAAAGTGAACCCAATGTCAAACCAAACCTATCCAATTGACCCCAATTCTGGTCCAATTCAATTCTAAACTTCCAATAAACATTCCCAACACCAATCTAGACCAAATCCAAGTCCAATTTGATTGACATTTGGATCCAATTTCACTTTTGGCCTTAAAGCCCAATTTGGACCCATGACCCAAACCTAACCCAAACTCACCCAATTCAACTCCAATTAACCCCAAATCTTTTCTAAATCTTCCATAGCATCCCCACAAGCAAAAAACTAACATGATTTGCCCAAAATTTAGACCCAAACCCCACTCAAATTCAACCCAAAGCTAAAAGGCCCAATTTTAACCTAAACCCAAGCCTAACCCAAATGAGCCCAAACCCCAAAATCAAAGCCCAACCAAAGTCAAAACCTCTTTGAAACACTCCCATAAACATTTCTCAACATTAATTTTACATCAATTTCAACCCTAGCCCAACATTGGCCCAACTTGGCCCACTTGGACCTATATTGGCCCATTCACCCAAAGAGCCCAAATTCAACCCAATTCAAACCCAAATCACCCCCAATTTGCTTCAAGTCACTCATGGCATATCCATGAGCTAAACCCAACAATTATTTGGCCCAACCTCTTTACAAAATTTCATCCCAAAATCCATTTTAAAATTCAAAAGCCCACTTTCCTAAACCATCTTAAAAGCCCATCTAAAACCCTTTCAAAAAGCCCAAAATCCACCCTAAAGCCCACATGACATCTCCATTTGCTATCCACTTAATTAAAGCCATTCCCTAAGTCCTAAATTCATCATCAAATCATTCCAAATTAAGTCTCATACAAATTTCCATCAAATTACCAAAAATTCCTAAAATCCATTTTTATGAAATCGACCCAATCTTTTCCCAAGCCAAATGGAGCCATGAAGCCATGCACAAGCCATATGCAAGCCATGGCGCCCACTTTACACATCACCATGTCATTTTTGGCAAAGGGAGGGAGTCCTTTAATGATTCCCTTAAGGGTGATTAAGCCTTTTCATGACTCTTCTAAACCTCGATTAAACATAAATGTACTTAGATGGTGACTTCTCCCCACTAAGCTAGCCGACTTACCCGATTCCCTCAGCCAAAAATCGAGCCTTGGAGGGTGAACCAAACCTAAATCCATGACTTGGACCCATTTGGACCCAAAATTAGCCCCTCCCCCATTCCATCTAAATCAAACCCTTTACACATGGCCAATGCCAACTGATCGCACTAAGCCCCGACCCCGACCTCCCCGACCAAGATGGTGACCAATGCCCGGCCGGCCAGCCACTGTGTCGCGGAAAACACCATGGCCGAGAGCTCACATGTGAGCCCAACTTAGAATTCTCACTCGCCGAGCCGCCCCATCCCCGACGGCCATCGTAGTTGTTCTTCTCATGCCAAGAGCAACTCGATTCCAAGCCCTAACTCTCCCTGGAAGGCCCTCCACCCTCTCCTATTTAAACACCACCCCTCTGAGCCATGAGAGGTGCCGAAATAAACCTTAAGGAAACTCGCCAAAATTGTTCCGGACTCCTCCCCATACACAGAAGCACTTGATCCCCACCGAGATCCCCCCGCCATTTCTTCTCTCGCGAGCTCAATTTCGTAGTCGAAATCTAGGCCCAAAACCGAGACACTTCTCCACGGTGAGCCAATCCCCAAATTGATTGGTTCTACACCTTCACCGGACCAAGGGAAGGTGTCCACCGAAGAAAAGCCCCATCTCCGAGCCACCCGGCTTGCTCCAGCCTCCAAGCTTTGTGATCGACTGTGGTCGAAATCTCACCTGAGACAATTCACTGGACTCGGAGACTTCATCCGGAGCTTGTCGGGATCCAATCGAAGGTGCAACAACCCTCAGATCGAAGCCACACTTCTCTGAGCAAAGGTATGAGCTAATTCTTCATCCCGAGCTTCTGGAGATTCTCCATTTCAAATGCTCTAATTTCAATACATGATCACCATATAGAGTGTTCGTCTCTTCAAGACGAATCCATAGAGCATAAGAACATGAAAATCCATTGAGTATCGAGTGAGATATTAGGGATTTAGTGTGGACGGCTCTCGGGTGAGGACACTGGGGACGATGAACGGATGCCGTCCATTCAATACACGCGCGGACGGACGGCCGGGATCGCGTCGGATCGGGAGATGGTACGAGAACCGCGGGGCCCGGCCGCCGACTCGGATGGCGGCGTCGAATGGGAGCGCGACGCGTGTGCGTTCGGAGTCGCCGAGGCTGACGCGGCGCCGCGTGGATAAATAGAAAATTAGGGATTTTTCGATTTATTTAATTCCCTAAACTTCAAAAATTCATAACTTTGTGTAGAAAAATCAGAAAAATAAAATAAAAATACCCTCTTGCTCGAAGTGAACGTAGGAGAATAATGTGGAAAAGAAATTATTTAATTTCATCAAGTATTTTATTTTTAATAATTTATTTACTCTCTCGCATATTTTTAATTCTCCATGCATGTATACAATTCACCATGGCATGAGACCATAGTGCTTTTGAAGCCTCCGAATTCGGGAACATTCCCCGAATTTTTCAAAGTCGGAGGCCATCCCTATGAAAAGTTATTGATTTTTCAAATTCATGTTACTCGTTTTCGAGTATTTTAATTCCAATAAATAGCATGTTGTGAAATAAATTCTAGGAAAATTTGGTGATGTTCCTTACGACTCGTAGGACCCTAGTAAAAATAAGTTTTGAGTTAGTTCATTTAAAACAACCCTAATTGGCTTAAACACCCAAAATGGATCTCTAATTAATTAGAGCTAACCATACATCAAATTGACTTGAAATCAATTCTCCACTGACCTTTAGGATCAGAGGAACCCACCATAAAAATTCGAGGTCAATCGACTTGGCTAGCCCTACTAATCGAGTCGATTAAGCCATTTAGTCATTTTAAACTTTAAAAATTCATAACTTTCAAAATACTTTTTAAAAATTCACCAAATTGGATTTGGAGCCTCTCTGATATTAGGAGAATTTAAGAAAATTAAAATTTCAATTTTCTAAAAAAGTTGATTTTTTAATAATTAAAAAATAATAAAAATCACAAAAATAATAAAATTCACCAAAATGTCACATTTTGAATTTTAATCACTTAGAACAAACCCTATATTTTTCTTAGGTCTATTTAGTGAGATATTAAATTTTAAAGCTCTAGGGTAATTTTAAAATTTAAAAAATGTATTTTCTAGCATTTTCACTAAAATAATTATAATAAATCATAGAAAAATCAGAAAATTGTAAAATTTGATTCTCTGATTTCCTGATATTAGAGAGATTTTTGAAAAATATAAAATTCATTTTTCAACATTTATTTTATTTTTAAATTAATTAACACTCCAAAACTTAAAATAATTATAATAAAAATAATATAATTCAAAAAATCACCAAAATTGGTCCAAGTGGTCCTCTAGTCATTAGGAATGTCCCCTAATTTTCTTAAGGACAGAAACTTCCCATTGGTTATGTTATTAAATTTTTCTTGAAAATCTCTATTTTCTACCAAAAATAATTATATAAATAAATTAAATACAGAAAAATCACATTTTCTCCTCTCATGTCTTTATTGACATATGAGTGAAGTCACATAAAAATTTCAAGTTCATTTGAGTTTAATTTAGTGAGTTATGAAATTATTAAGCTTAAAGGGTAAAGTGGTAAATAAAATTTTTAATCCTTAATTAAAACTTTAGGTTTAATAAAAATTAACAAGTAAAATATTTGATCCTAATCTGATTTGGATGATTGAAATTTAAATAATTAAAGGGTAGAAACCCATTAAGCAATTCAAAATGATTAAACCTTAATTAAATAATTGATTAAATTTGGAAGAATAATAAAATTGGAATTATTAAAATAGGGATATTATTAGGAAGAGATTTATTCTTTAATTTAAAAATCCCTAAATTAATTATCTCATTAATATTCAATTCTTAATTAAAATGATAACTCAAATTCAAAACATTAAAAGACTTAATCATTAAACTAAAATTAAATTATTAAACTCTTTTAAAAATTTCAATTAAAATTAAAAATAAAATTAAATTAAAAATTAAATTAAATTAAGTACATTAAATTAAATTAAATTAAATTAAATTAAATTAAATTAAATTAAATTAAAATTAAAAGTTGAATTAAATTAAATTAAATTAAATTAAATGAATTAAATTAAATAAATAAAACCAAATTAAATTAAGTTAAACCAAATTAAAAATTAAATTAAATGAATTAAAATTAAATTAAATTAAGTTAAATTAAATTAAATCAAATTAAATTAAAATTAAATCAAATCAAATTAGTTTAATGTAACATCAAATCAAACTAAATTAAATTAAATTAAATTAAATTAAAACTCAATTAAATTAAATTAAATTAAATTAAGTCAATTAAATATAACATCACCTAAAGACATAAAGAAATTCAAAATAAATCTAAAGCAACTTGAACACTATTCCAAATTTAAACCCTTTAATTGAAGTTAAACTAAATCATAAACCATTCGAACACCAATTTACCCTCGAAAGCTTTAGTTATCATAACTCCTAAACGTAATATTAAATGAAATGTTACTTCACTTATAGTGACATTCAAATATCCTAGCTTCACCGAGTAAGATAATAACAAAACTTAACTAAACCTCTGACGATTAATTCATTTGTGTAATTAAATTCATTCGACTTAAAACAATCCTAGAAATATTGAAAAGATGTTTAAGATTCTTCTTAAGCACTTCCTCAATATGATAGGATGTTTATAAGAACAATCGAACTTAATTGTTCTTCGATGAAGAAAATCGTCTTCAAACCAAAACACAAGGAACCTAGACGTCATAGGAAATGACTCAAGCTATAGGATTAGGAATTTGGTAGAAAACCATAACCCTTACCTTAGCCTTTACCTAGGAACTTGCTTAAATATTCTAATTGTGTTTTAAGTGCAGCTTGAGATGACTGGAAGACCCTCCAGGTACGCTTTTATTTTATTGCAATTTACTTTCTTGCAATTTACATTATTGCAATTTATTTAATCGCATCGCACTTACTTTTCTGCATGATAAACAACCGTTGCATGAAAACCCACACCTTTAGGATAGTCCCTAAAACCGAAACCAAAACTAAGTTAAAAGTCATCGCAAGATAAAATTCACCGCCACAACATTTCAAAATATAAAACAACTCAAAATTTAATCACAAACAGTAACACAAAACTACAATTACAACTAAATTAAAACGTCCCGTTGGATGATCGGAATACCTCTGATGATGTAACCTACGTGTTGCTAACGGGATTTCCCACGGTCTAAATGAAAGTGTGGAACTCATTCAATCGAGTTTAGCAAATTCATTCTGACTAAGTGAATCCGATAAAAATAATGATGCCTGAAGGATGGAACCGCGGATCTTAACCGGTGTCGTTATAATCAACTTTAAGATTTGTTTTAATTAAAATATTGAAAACACTTGGAAATTAAGATTTTCTCTAAACCAAAACACTTTTCTCATCCTCCCGATTTATGATTTCTAAAACTAAACCTCTGCAACAACAAGGAGCTCGGAGCATGGTGGGCAAGACGACCATCGTCATCAAGCAAAACCCGAGTCTACTTCAAAGAAAACTTTCCTAGAATTAAATAACAAAGCCATAGGACTTCGAGGTAGTTTTCCTAGTGCAACATAAATCCTCAACTCTTCGTTAAGCACTTGCATTGCAAATTAAGCCCTAACCGGTCCTTAGGATTCCGAGGTAGTCGTCCGGCATGACAATAAACCCTCACATCTTCGAGGCTATTTGTTTGATTTTATCATACAAATATAAGCCCTAATTAATTAAAATTGGCAAGATCAAAACATTTAAATAAATATTAGGACTTTCCTAAACTCAAGCCAAACAATAGGATAGTCGGGAAATTACCGAAGTTCGCTTTGAATATGTGATTTCTCCTACTTTTCTTCCTTTGGATTCCCAAAACAAAATTTTCCAAATTTGATCCATTCCCTATTGAAATTCCAAAATTCAATCCTTTGAAAACTTAAACTTCAAATTCTTGAGAGCAAGTATTATCGATTATTATCGAGAGTTTTCTTAGGTGATTCCCGTCACTTAAGATGTAATTAACTATAGGGGCTTGCCTTATAGGGAATTTTAAAGAACCCAGTGTAATATAAACCCCGTTTAATGCTTTCATATTAAGCAGTGGAATTTGTCGGCTTATAAAATTGGTTCGTGCAGCCAAATGGATGTCACAAATCTTTTAGTTTGTTTAACCGAGCCCCACCATCAAGCTGTGTGTCTATCCTTAGGGATAGATACACGTTTTGTGGTGCGGTGCTCGTTTATATAAACTATTTGGGATGTGAGATCGGTTCAATCTCATATCTTAAAACCTTCAAATTTAAAAATTATTTTCAAAATCAAATACTACATTTTCAAAATTATTTATTTAAATTAAATTAAAAATTCGCCGACACACATAGCGCTTCGGAGACGCCGATGTTAATGTGGATGCTGCGTGGATAAGTAGGAAATTAGGGTATTTTCTGATTTAAATAATTACCGGAACTTTAAAAATTCATAATTTGTTGTAGAAACATACTAAAAATAAAAAAAAACCTCTATACTCAGTGAACAGAGGAGAATGATATGAAATAAAAATAAAAAATATTTATCATGTATTTTATTTTAAATAAATTAAATACTCCAGAAGGTATTTAATTCATAATTAATTAAATAATTATCAAAATAAAATGAATTTTTGAGGGGTTATTTCTAATGTCATTAGGAGTCTTCTCAAATTTTTTCCATAGACAGAGGACTCTCATAATACTGAAAGCCCTAATTTCTTAGGAGTATTAAAATTATTTTAAATAAAAATTATAAAAAATGAAATAGAAGCTAGAAAAATATGAAATTCTGTTTGATAGGTCTATTATGGTCGAAGGACTTAAGGAGAAATAAAAATGAAATTTTAAAAGATAAAGATGTATTTTTCAAATTTAAAAATCAATAAAATTTATTAAAAATTTAAAGATACAAAATAATTCAAATAATGACCAAATTGGGCCAAATTGAGTCTACCACCTCATGAGGCGCCTGTATAAATTTGGAAGTCATGAAAATCATTTTTGATGTAAAAATAAAATTTCTAGATAAGTATGTATTTTTATTTAAAATAATTATATATATTAAAATAAAAATAAAAATAAATATAAAAAGTAGTTTGGAGTGTTCCTTAAAACCAGAGAAACCTTAAAAAAATCAAAATTCATTAACTTTGCATAGAAAAATGTTAAAAATTAAATAAAAATACCTCTGGATTCTTCATGAAAAGGAGAAAATTATGAGATAAAAATTATAATTTTCTTCTATATATTTAATTTCAAAATAATTAAATACTCTCTAGAGTATTTAAATTGTTAAAAATTAAATATAAATCAGAAAAATATGCAATTTGTGTGGAATTATCTTTTTGCCCTTAGGAATCTTTGCTGATTTTTCCTTAGGCTAGAAGTGTTCTATAAGACATTATTTCTTAGTTTTCAAGACATCTTGTAATTATTCGTTACAATTATAAAATGAAAATTAGGAAAAGTAAAATTATAAAATGACTAGGAAATTTAAGATGACATAATAATCTTAAAATAACAAAACCTAAGTCATTAGACAATTTTAAATGACATTTTAATAGGATTGAGAATTCATTAATTTAACCCTAAGAATACTCTTTTAAAACAACTTGGCTCATCCCATAATGAGCTAAGCTAACATTGAGTCTATCTTACATTAAGACTCAAATCAAATTCTAATTGTGCTTAAAGACTTTAGGTTATACTTAATTAAGCTTTAATTAAGTTTAAAAGACAAACTAAACTTAATTAATCCATAAGCTTTAATTTTAACATAAAAACAAAATTAATTAAGTTTAAAAGACATATTAAACTTAATGAACCCTAGTTAGGTTTAATATACCAATTAGACCTAACCAAACCTTATTAAACCTTAATCACCTTAGGTTTAATTCAATTAGGCCTAAAACATCAATTAGACCTAATTAACCCTGATTAAGCCTTAACCTCATTAGGCTTAATACCACAAAATCCTAATTAGGTCTAACCCTTATTTAGATCTAATTAATTCAGTTAAACCTTACTTTCATTAGGTTTAATTACTCCTAAAATTTAATTAGGTCTAATCCCTCATTAGACCTGATTAATTATCTTAAACTTTAATTACATTAAGTTTAAAACAAATAAACCCTAATTAGGTCTAATTCATTAAACCTAATTAAAGCATTAAGTCTTAACTAAATTAAACAATCAAATCTAAACCACATGGACTTAACCCAATTAAGTTCAGTTAATCAATTAAACCTTAATCAAATTAGATTTAATTAACCTTTAATCAATTGAACTTAATCCTAATTAAGTTTAGTTAATCAATTAAACCTTAATCAAATTAGGTTTAATTAACCTTTAATCAACTAAACTCAACCCTAATTAAGTTCAGTTAATCAATTAAACCTTAATCAAAATAGGTTTAATTAACTTTTAATCAACTGAACTTAACTCTAATTAAGTTCATTTAACCAATTAAACCTTAACAAACTAGGTTTAATTAACCTTTAACCAACTGGACTTAACCCTAATTGAGTTCAGTTAATCAATCAAACCTTAATCAAACTAGGTTTAATTAACCTTTAACCAATTAGATTTAACCCTAATTAAGTTCAGTTAATTCAATTAAACCTTTCTTAATTAAGTTTAATTAATCGTAAACCTTAATTAAGTCTAACTCATATTTGACCAAATTAAAACATTAAGCCTTAACTACATTAGGCTTAATCAGCTTTAAGCTAATTTTAAATCAAACTTAAGTTAAATTTAAATTCAAACTTAAGTTAAACAAAAGCTAAACTTAAGTTAAACATAAACCAAACTTAAGTTAAACTTAGACCAAACTTAAGTTAAATTTAAGTAAAGCTTAAGTTAAACTTAAACCAAACTTAAGTTAAACTTAAATCAAACTTAAGTTAAACTTAAGCTAAACTTAAAGTTAAATAAACCAAACTTAAGTTAAAAATAAATCAAATTTAAGTTAAACTTAAATTAAATTAAAGTTAAACTTAAACTCAAGTTAAACTTAAATCAAACTTAAGTTAAACTTATGTTAAACTTAAAGTTAAACTAAACCAAACTTAAGTTAAACTTAAATCAAATTTAAGTTAAACTTAAACTAAATTTAAGTTAACTTAAACCAAACTCAAGTTAAACTTAAATCAAACTTAAGTTAAACTTAAGCTACACTTAAAGTTAAACTAAACCAAACTTAAGTAAAACTTATATCAAATTTAAGTTAAACTTAAATTAAATTTACTTTAAACTTAAACCAAACTTAAGTTAAACATAAATCAAACCTAAGTTAAATTTAAATGAAACTTAAAACTAAATTAAATTAAACTTGAACCAAACTCAAATCAAACTAATCTTAAACTAAATTTAAATCAAACTTAGACTAAATTTAAATCAGACTTAAATAAACTTAAATCAAACATAAATCAAACCTAAGTCAAACTCAAGTAAAACCTAAAGTAAAACTAAATAAGACATGAATTTAAGATAAACTCAAACCTAACTTAAATTCAATCCATGTTAAATTTAAGTCAAAAAAAATTTAACTTGAAATCAAAACTATATTGAAATCAACTTGACATGAATATAAGTCAATAATAATAAAATACTTTAGGGTCAACATATATTGAACCTAATTAAACCTAAATCTTAAGTTTAATCTAATTTGAACTCAAGTCAAACCCAATCTAAATTCAATCTATATCTAAGTCAAATTTAAAATAAAAATTCAACTTAAAATCTAAGTTCGATCCACAACTCAATATATCTAAACATAAAACCTAAGTTCGACCTAAATTAAACTTAACATAATCTGATGAAAAATTTAAGATCAATTCAAATTGAAATTTAAAATAATATAAAATAACATATCCAACCAAACTTGATGCAATTTGACATGAATTAACCCAACTTAACATAAATTAAAGTTAAATCCACATAAAATTAACAAATTAAATTCAAGATTGACAAATCAAATATAAAAATTAAAAAATTTAAATAAATTCCGAAAAGTCTAATTATACTCAAATCCAAAACTTTAAGCTCAAATGACATCGAGTCTAAAAACCTTATGACAATTTAAAAATCAAAACCAAACAAATTTAACTAAAAAAATCTAAAATTTCACTAAACTTATTAAGTTCAAGTGACAACTGAATTTAAAAGTCTAGTTCCTAAATTCATTGAATCTAAATTAAACCCAAATCGATATAAATTGAAATCAAAAACTAAATCGAATTTTTAACCAAAATTGGATATCCGACAACTCTGAAAAAATTGACTTTTTACTAAGTAATTTAAATATTATTTCTGACAATATTTTCTTTACAGGACGAAGACAAATTTCATTTAGATTTTCTTGTATGTTATAGGATGTGCTAACTCTATTTTGCAGGACGATCGATGACATTAAAATATAAAAAAAATAAAAAACAATAAAAAAGACAAAACTGAAACTTTTAGGTTAGCCACAAAACCTGAACCTTCAACAAACAATAAAAATGACATGAACAATAAAATTGGAACTATTAGGTTGGCCGACAACAAAGACAACAAAACTGCAACTATTAGGAAAGCCACCAAACATAAAGAAGAAGAAATAAAACAAATGAAATGACAAAATATCACTAAAACAATGACAAAACAAAAACATCGACATTAACTTTGACATGATAAAATAAAAATCATAAACATAATAATAAAAAAAAACCTATTGAAGATACCTCATGACATGAATGACTAATATCTCATGAAAAAATGTGATAAACATTAGGAATTAAACATTTGTATGTTTATTTTCCTAAAAAGTATTCAGAAAAAGGAGTTTTTAACATTAATCAAGAGTTTTCTTAGGCAACACTAGAATTGTCTAGGATGTAATTAATTATAGAAGCTTGCTTCTATTGGAGAAGTAAAAAGAACCTAGAATAGGTTAAATACCTAAAAATCTCTGGTTACCAGACTCGTGATTTTCCTAATAAAATAAAAACATTCTAGAGTTCTCCCAATAAAGATATCACACCAACTTTCCTTTGATTGTCTATTTTGCTCCCTTCCTCTCACTCTTTTTCGAAAGGGGATTAAAGATTAGGGTAGTATAAATAGACTTGCGACTCCTTGACATTGACATAATATGAGAATTGATGGCGACTTCGTCGCCATCAATACTATTGCCCTAAAGCAACTCTAATTGCTTAATCATTGGTATCACACATAAGTTCAAATAGTTTCTCTCAATCAGGTGAAACAATTATAGGGGTAGTGATTAATTTTTCTTTTAATAATTCAAAGGTCTTTAAACATTCTTCATTAAAATCAAATTTTTTATCTTTTTCTATAAGCTGGCATAGAGGTTGAGTAATTTTGAAAAAATCTTTAATATAACGCCTGTAAAACCCAGCATGTCCTAAGAAACTTCTTACCCCTCTCACTGTAGTAGGAGGTGGATGATCATTCTAAAGAAGTGTTAGAAGAGAAAATAAAATATGAAAATGTTGAGTGTGAGGATGAAAGTGAAATAGCAAATGATTTTGATGATATGGAGAATGAAGAGTTAGACTATGTTCAGGAAATATTTGAAATGTTAGATACTATGGAGAGTGGTTATAAAATTTTTATTCCATCTATCATAAAACTTCTTGAACTCTAGATGATAATTCTTCCTAATCATTTAAAGTATATGTTTTTAGGAGAATTATCTACCTTACCAGTCATTGTATTTTCAAACTTGAATGAATATCAAGAACATAAATTATTGGACACTTTAAAAGGATACAAAAAGACTTTTGGTTGGACTTTAGCTGATAGTAAATGAATCAGTCCTTCGATCTGTATGCACAAAATTTTGTTTGATGAACAACATAAACATAGAGCTGATCCGCAAAGGAGACTGAATCCAATGATGACAGAAGTAGTTAAGAAGGAAATTTTAAAATAACTTGATGCTGGAATTATTTACTCAATTTTAGATAATGCTTAGGTAAGTCCAATTCATTGTGTTCCTAAGAAGGGGTTGACTGTTAAAATTCTTCTTCTTTGAAAATGTTGATATTTCGTTTTGAAAAGGGTTTTAGAATATAGAACTTTTATAAAATATAAAATTGATTTAATATATATATATATTGCTTTTGAAAGTAATATTTTAATTTTGAAGAATACGAAATCAAAACGATCTCATATAAATAATAGTTTAAATAATTAAGCATTTCACCGGAAAACATGTATTTATCCGAAGAATAAGTACATGGTTTGAGGTAAAGTTTGATCAAATAAACAAAAGAATTTATGACATCCGTTTGATTTGCGGAACATTTTGAATGACAATTTCCCCTATCTAATATGAAGGAATTAGCCAGGGTTTATATTAATCTTGGGTCTTTAAGTTTCCTATAATGGCAAGCCCCTATAGTTAATTACATCTTAGATAACCGAAGTCACCTAAGAAAACTATTGATATAGATCACGAAATATTTATATTCATGACTTCCAAAGGTAAGGTTTTCCAAGAAAATGTGATAATCGAAAATTCAATAGGTGGATGACTCAAGTTTTGGAACATTTTGTTTTTATCAGAATCTAAAGGAGAGAAGTCTAGGGGAAGAACATATGTTCAAGAAGAATCTTGATGTCTTCCTAAACTATCTTATGATTTGTCTTTGATTTAGGAAATTTATTTGGTGTTTCATCCTGTCAATTTTATTATTTAGGACTTACATTCACTTGATACCGCTCATGTGAATGGCCTGGAAGATAGAAGGATTTATGTTATAACCAATGACAACCTCGAAATCCTAAAATAAGTTAGAGCTTATGTTGTACAACATGGTTGTACAAGGGTCTAAAAAAGGTGAGGATTTATGCTACGTTAGGCAAGCTATCTCGAAGTCCTATAGCTTGTTGTTTAAACTAAAGAATGGTTTTGTTGATGTAGACAAGTTTTGTTGTTGATAATGGCTGTGCTGGCCACTATGCATGCTCCAAGCTCCTCGTCCTAGCAAGTTTAGTTTAAAGAAGTGTCAATTGTAAGAGAGGAGAGAAGAGGCATGTTTTGAAAATATTTAAATTGAGATGCCTTAATATTTTATTAGGGGAACATTAAAGTTAATTATAGTAACACCGGTTAAGATCCCACGGTTCCATCATCCCGACATCGCTATTTTCATCGGATTCACTTAGTCCAAATGAATTTACTAAACCCAACTTAATGAGTTCCATACTTTCATTTAGACCATAGAAAACTTTGTTAGCAACACGTAGGTTACCTCCTCAAAGGGATTCTCGATCATCCAATGAGATGTTTTAATTTAGTTATAATTGTGGTTTTTGTTTTGTTTGTGATTAAATTTTGAGTTGTTTTATATTTTGAATGTTGTGGCGGTAAATTTTATCTTGTCTTGATTTTTAATTTTTGATTTTTGGCCTCAGTTTTGTTGTGATCCTAAAGGTTTCAGTTTTCATGCAGGGTGGCAGTGTTGTTTAGCATGCAAGTTTGCAAGAAAAGAAAGTACAATAGAGTGTAAGTAAGTAAATTACATTAAAATAAAAGCATACCTGGTAGGTCTTCCCGTCATCTCCACCTGAAACTTTAGTATTCTTGCAATGAACATTCATATTTTTGTGTAGAAATAAAGCTCTATGGATAGGTCCGTCACAGACCTACCGAGTTCTATGTCATAACCCGGTGAATTCTATTCATTTTCAAGAGATACTTTCATTTAATAAATATAATGGGTGCAATAGTCCTACAAGGTGTCGAGAAGATTTGTGAAACAATCCAGGAGAAACCTGGATATTTCAAATACTTTTGAACTTCCTTGAGGTCCTTTTGGACTTATTATAGTTACTAAATGAGTTATCCCTTTCATACCCTTATGCTTAGTGAGCTAATGTTTTAGTCATCCCGAAAGGCGGGGTAATTATCATATGGTGCTTTACTTAGGAATTTACGTGAGTGGGCGCTTAAAGGAAAAATTTAATTTATGGAAGAATTTATCAAATTTTGATGGGCTTGTAATGTTTCAAAAGGTAGTTTAGGATTAATTATGTTTTTCTTTTCTATTTCTTGTTAGTTAATTCTTTTGATTAAGCCTAGCTTATTACTGAGCCCTTAAGATTTAGTCGTTATTTTGATGTCTTTAGAAAAAGGAATTTTATGACTTTCATGATTATGATCCTTATCAAAATATTGAATTATCATTTAAACATCAAATGAAGGGGAATTAAATTAGTGGTATATTAACTTCCAAACCAACCCCTAACCTTAAGACACTTTTAATTTAATTTTCTTCCAAATTAAAATAATAAAGGAAATTTGATTTTGAAGTGACAAAAAATGCAATGGGTTTCTACCATTTATCCTCTTGATGCTTCAATCATCCAACATAATAATTAAGATCATTTGTTGCCCTTTTCCCATTTTGATTAAGCCTAATATTACTTAAGGCAAAATTTTCCAAAATTATAATTTTGCCCCCAAAGGCCTTTATCACTTCATAATTCATTAAATTTAGCTCAAATGACTTTAAAATTTTGATGTGACCCCACTTATGGGTTAATTAAAACATCAGAGGAGAAAATGTGATTTTTCAAAATTTAATTTAATTTATATATTTATTTTCATGCAAAAATAGAGTTTTTAATGAAAATTTAATAACTTGTGCAAAACAAAACATATGACTTTGAAATGTTTATGGGAGATAGATCTAGACCAGAGGACTGCTTGGACTAAATTTCATGATTTTTTGAGTTTTAATTTACTTATTAGAATTATTTTAATTTCTGGAGTTTTAATTAATTATAAAATATTTTAAGAGTTGAAAATTCAATTTTATATTTTTCTTAAGTCTCTCTGAGATCATGGAACCCAGAGAATAAATTTATATTTTTCTAATTTTTATTTTAATATTAGAATTATTTTAGTGGAAAAGTAAGAAAATTCATTTTTAGCCTTTTAAAAATTGATTTAAGGCTTTAAAAATTGATATTTTAATTTTGAAGGTTAGGAAAACTATGAGGATGATTCCTAAGTGATTAGGAGACCAAAAGTGACAATTTAGTGAATTTTAATAATTTTGTGATTTTTATTATTATTTAATTATTCAAATTCTAAAAATATGATTAAAAATGAAAATTTTGTAAAAATCTCAATTTTATTTTTAAAAGAATCCTCTAATCACAGAGAACTCCCAAAACCAATTTTACAATTTTTTGAGTTATATTTTAATTATTAAAATTAGTTTAATGTTCAAAACTACCATTTCACTTGGAAAATTCATTTAAGTTACTAGATGAATTCCAAATGCCATGAAACTTTTATGCGAAGTTCTCTGACTTTTAAAATACAGTGGAGAATTCTTTTTGGGTGATTTCCATATTTAATGAAGTCAAATTAATTTAAATCCCGTTTTAAGCCAAGTTGATAATTAGGTTATTTCTTAATGATTTAACTCATGAATTATTCTAGGGTCCTCTAGTCATAAGGAACCTACCATGATTTTTCTGAATTTTTATAATCACCATGCTAGTTAGTAGAATTATTTTATGAAAACAGATGCCTAAACTTGGAAAATATAGAGCTCTTCATAGAGGTCTCCTTTGACTTTGGAAAAATCAGGGAAGATCCCCCATGACAAAGGCTAAAACATGCTAAAATGGCAAGCCATGGTGAAATGTCCTAATGCATGGAGAACTAAAATACTACATATAGTATTATATGAATTAAAGTATTATATGAATTAAAAATCATACATGCAACAAATGATTTTCAAACCATTTCCACATTATTCTCCTCTATTCACTGAGCAAGAGGGTATTTTTATTTTATTTTTATGATTTTCCTACATAAAGTTAAGAATTTTTGAAGTTCAGGTGGTTTAGATAATTCAGAAAATCCATATTTTCCTACTTAACCACGTCGGCGCCACGTAAACCTACAGCGGGTCGAAAGCACACATGCCTACTTCTGGTTGGGCACCGCCTTCTGAGTCAGCACGCGCTTTATGCATCTAGAGTTCGTCCGGCACAATCCTGGCCATCTGTTCATTATACGCGCGATCCGACGGCTCCTGGTCATCGTCCCCAACTGACTTAGCTCGTAAACCGTCCACCTTCTAGACCTAAGATCTTGAGCTAGACTCAACTAAATCACATGGGGTTTATTCCTAGAGCTTCATCTAGCCTAGACAAACCTATCCATACGATTTATACGGTATGAAATACAATGTACAACTATGGAGGACGAAGGAAAGCTCGGGAGGAAGAGTGAGTCCAATACCTTTATCTGAGAGGGGAGGCCTCAATCAGATGGTTGTGGCAGCTTCGATTGATCCCAACGACCCTCCAGATGGAGCCTTTTGCCCTGGTGAATTGTCTAGACCCAAACTACCAGGCCCAATTTCTGGTGTTGGTGGAAGTCTGGTGCAGAGGCCTTCTGTGATGGGGCTTTGATGGGGGATCCTCTTCTTTCACTGCTGTGAAGTTGTGGGTGCAATTAATTGAAGTTTTGTGCACTATGGAGTTGTGATGAAATGTATCCTGGTTTCCGACCAAATTTGAGCTTTGAAATTGAGCTTCGTTAGTGGGAATCAATGGCTAAAGATAGTGGGATCACTCTTAGGATCTCTCAGGGAAGCTCTGAGAGCAATTTGGTGGAGTTTCCTTGAGAAAAATTCAGCACCTAGTTTTGGCTGAGGAAAGCTCTATTTATGGCCATGGCCATTGGGCTGAGCTTAGGGGCTGGTGATGGGTAGATTGAACTGCCTAGGTGGAGGGAAGATGAGCTTCAATGGAAAATCAGAGCTGACTTAGCTATAGGGTGGAGTTTGAGTTCAATTTGAGAGGGGGTGGCTCTCAGTTTTAGCATTTTTTAGCCACTAGGGTGGCCAGCAGGGCCAGGGCTGGTGGCCGGGGGTTCAGGTGAGCCAGGGGAGGATTAATGATGTTTTACCCTCAATGGCAGGTGATGATGGTGGATATATTTTGATTAAGGCCAAATTTGGGGTGAAATCCCCTAATTCAAGGGACCTTTAGTCCATAGCTCCATTAGAGTGGGCTAGGTGGGTCTAGGGTGATTTTTAGGGGTCACTTGGTGGCTGTGGCGGACCTAGGTTGGTCACATTTGGGATGTTTTGGTCACATTGGGCCATAGGTTCAATTTGGATCATTTGGGTTCAAGTTGGGGTAGCTTGGGTTTGAGTTTGGGTTAGACCCAAGTGATTGTTCAAAATTTTGTGTATGATTGTCATAAAGACTTTCTATGAAGACTTGGAGTGGTTTTGAGTTCAATTGAGGGGTCAATTTAGTGGAATTTGGGATTTTGGTCAATTTGGGCAAGTTGGCTAAGCTTGAGTTTAGGTTAGGCTAGAGTTGGGTCCAAGGCCAATTAAAGGTTCCAAATGGTCTAGGGGGATGTCATGAAGAGTTCCCAACATCAATTGGGTGGAAATTTTGAGAGTAGGGTAATCAATTTGGGAGATTTTGGGCATGACATTTTTGGGTCAAAATTTAGGGTTTTAAACTTTAAGTGGATTTGGGTGAGACTTGGGCTCAAATTAGGGGCCATTGATGGTTCAAGTCAGTTTAGGGGAGTGTTATGGAGAGTTTAGGATTGAAATTTTGGGAAAATTGATTGACATTGGGTCAATTTGGGGATTTGGGTCACTTAGGCAAAATTGGGGATTTTGGATTTTAAGTGAAATTGAAAATCAAATTTGGGTCAAATTGAGCTTGGATTTAGTTTAAATTGGTATTGGAGATGTTGAATTAAAGTTTATATAGAAATTGGGCAAGATTCAGATCAATTGGGAAGACATTGGGTTTAATTTTGGCACTTTTGGGTTAAATGAGTCAAATTGTGGCTTTTGGTAATATTGGACTAAATTGGCTAAATTGGGTCATGTGGTAGTTGAGAGAAATGAAATTGGGAATATTTAGGAGGTTTTGGGAATTTATGGGAATTTTTGGAATTTTTGGAGTTTTGGGCTAAGAGCGGCATTTTGGTCATTTTGGAAAATTTTAGGGAAACTTGGCAATTTTGGGTAATTTTGGTTAATTTGAGTTGTAGGGAGTATTTTGGAATTGTTTTTGGAGAATTATTGTTAATTTGGGTGATTTTGGAAGTTTTAGGTGATTTTAGGGTTTTAGGGGTATTTTAGGTATTTTGGGTATTTTGGAGCAAAGGGGTTATAAATTTGAAATCTCTGGGAGCGTTGGGATTGGTTGAAAGTGAGTAATATGGAATTGTTTAGGTGGAACCATGGATCAAGGGTCGCCCTCATTTGGTCCCCTATGTGTTAGTACTAGCTAAACCCTAGTCTGAGGTTAATGGCTTGGGAAAAGCACATACATGAGTTTCCAAGGAGTTAGAGGATCAAAGGTGGTGTGCTTTGTTTAGGGTTTTTGAGTGTGTAGTGTAAGTGTGGTGTATGCTCCAAACCTCCCGGAGTAGATCCTAAGGTCTGACCACCTATAGGAGACTTCCCCTGGGCTTCCTTATGCTTGGTCTCTTCCTCCAAAAAACTGGAGGTTAGGCCTTAAGCATATGAAAACTCCTAGTGAAGTGAGAAAAGTTTAAATTTCTATGGGGAGGGTTCCATGACTAGTCTTCTAAAAAGTCACCAGAAGAGTCCTATGGCCAGACCCTAAGCTATTCTAAAGACAGACTAGACCTCAACCAAAAGTGAGGTCAACAGAAGGGAGGAGTGACTTGTTGACCTCACTTTTGGTTGAGGTCTAGTCTCTTTTTAGAATATCCTAGGGTCTAGCCATAGGAATCTCCTGGTGACTTTCTTAGAAGACTAGTCATGGCACCCCTCCCCATAGAAATTTAAACTTTTCTCACTTCACTGGGAGTTTTCATATGCTTAAGGCCTAACCTCCAGTTTTTGGGAGGAAGAAACCAAACATAAGGAATCCCAGGGAAAGTCTCCTATAGGTCAGACCATAGGATCTACCCTGGGAAGTCTAGAGCTTACACCACACTTGCACTACACACTCATAACCCTAAACAAGACATATCATCTTTTGATCCCCTAACTCTTTGGAAACTCATGTAAGTGGTTTTCCCAAGCTCTTAGCCTCAGGCTAGTGTTTGGCTAGTACCAACACAGAAGACCAAATGAAGGTGACCATTAGTCAATGGCTCAATCTAAATAATTCAATGCTACTCACCTTCAACCAATTTCAATTTTCCTAAAGATTCCAAATTTCTAACCCCTTTGCCCCAAAATACCCAAAATACCCAAAATGCTCGCAAAACCCTAAAACCCTCCAAAATTTCCAAAATTACCCAAATTACCCATTCTTCTCCAAAAATCATCCCAAAATACTCCCTACCACATATATTAACCAAAATTACCCAAAATTGTGAGATTTCCCCAAAAATCCCAAAATGACCAAAATGCCCCTCTTAGCCCAAAATTCAAAAAAGTCAAAAAATTCCCAAAACCTTCCAAATATCCTCAATTTCATTTCTCTCAACTACCAAATGACTCAATTTGGCCAATTTAGCCCAATTTAACCAAAAGCCCCAATTTGACCCATTTAACCCAAAAGTGCCCAAATTTGAACCTAATGTATACCCAGTTGACCCTAATCTTGCCCAATTTCAATTCCAAACTTTAATTAAACATCTTCAATACCAATCTAAACCAAATATAAGCTCAATTTAACCCACATTTGAGTTCAATTTCTCTTGAGATCCAAAATACCCAATTTTGCCTAAGTGACCCAAATCCCCCAAATTGACCTAACACCAATTAATTTCTCCCCAATTTGAATTCTAAACCCTTCATAACACTCCACTAAATTGAATTGAACCATCAATTGCCCCCAATTTGAGCCCAAGTCTTACCCAAATCCACTTAAAGTCCAAAACCCTAAATTTTAATCCAAACATACCATATGCCCAAAATCTCTCAAATTGATTGCCCTACACCCAAAATTTCCACTCAATTGATGTTGGGAACTCTTTATGACATCTCCATAGACCATTTGAAACCTTCAATTGGCCTTGGACCCAACCCTAGCCCAACCTAAACCCAAGTTAACCCAACTTACCCCAAATTGACCAAAATCCCAAACCAAGCCAAATTGACCCACCAAATCAATTCAACACCACTCCAAACCTTTTCTAAATACTTCATGACAATCATTCACATGATATTGCTCAATCATTTGGGTCTAACTCAAGCTCAAACCCAACCTAGCCCAACATTGACTCATGTGACCCAAAATTGAACCCATGACCTAACTTAATCAAATTGAACCAAATGTGACCAAACCAACCCCTCCATAGCCGCCCACCCTAATGGAGCCATGGACCAAAATCCCTTGAATTAGGGGACTTCACCCTAACATTTGGCCTTAATCAAAATATCTTCACCATAATCACTTGCCATTGGGGGGTAAAGCATCACTAATCCTCCCCTGGCTCACCTAAACCCTCTGGCCACCAGCCTTGGCCCTGCCGGCCACCCTAGTGGCTGGAAAACACTAAAACTGAGAGCTACCCTTCTCAAATTGAACTCAAACTCCACCTTATGGCAAACTCAGCTCTTAATTGCCTTTGGGGCTCATCTGCCCTCCACCTAGGTAGTTGAACCCACCCATTGCCAGCCCCTGAGCTCAGCCTAATGGCCATGACCATAAATAGACCTCTTCACGGCAAAAACCAGGTGCTACAACTTTTCTCAAGGAAACTCCACCAAATTGCTTCCAGAGCTTCCTTGATAGGTCCTAAGAGTGAGCCCACTGTCTTCAGCCACTGATCCCCACTGTCTGAGAGCAATTTCATCACTGAAATTTAGCCAGAAATCAGGACATATTTCTCCATAGCTCCACAGTGCACCAAAATTACAATTAACTGTGCCCACACCTTCCCAGCTGTGAAAGAAGAGGATCCCTCATCAAAGCTCCATCACATAGAGCCTCTGCACCAGACTTCCATCAAAGCCAAAAAACGGGTCTGGTTACTTTCTTACCTAGGCAATACACCAGGGCAAGATATTTCATCCCTGAGATCTTGGGACTCCAATGAAGATGTAGAGCATCTCTGATCAAAGTTTCACTTCTCAGAGCCAAGGTATTGACCCCTTATTCTTCCTGAGCTTCTCTGGATTATCCATGTAATTAGGGTTAATTTAAACCAAGCTTAGCCGTATGGATATGCTCGCCATTCTTAGACGAGTCAATAAGATCAACGCCGAAGTGATTTGGTTGAGTCTAGGTTGAGAAATTAGGGTTTTAGTGTGGACAGTCACGGGATCACAACAGTTAGGGATGAAGAGGGGCAGCTGTTGGATCACACGTGTTTTCGTTGGATGACTTGGATCGCATCGGACGAGAAGATGGAACAGGACAGTGGGACGCGTGGCATCCCAGTCAGCTAGCGGCATCAAATGGGAGCGCGCCACGTAGGTAGTTCAATCCGCCGTAGGTTGAGGTTGCGCTGAGTCATTTAAGTAGGAAAATTTGATTTTTTTGATTTATTTAAATCACATGTACTTTAAAAATCCATATCTTGGCCTAGAAAAATCATAAAAATAAAAGAAAAATATCCCAGTGCTCAGTGAACAAAGGAGAACAATATAGAAATAGTTTAAAATATCTTTGATGCATATTTTATTTTAAATAATTTAAATAACATTTTTAGTCTTTTAATTCTCCATGCATGTAGGAGTTTAGCTTGAAATTTTAGTATGTTGTTCCCTCTATCATGAGGGATCTTCCCTGATTTTTCCAAAGTCAGAGAAGATCCCTAGACAAAGATTCATATTTTTCAACTTTATGCCTATTATTTGATAAATTAAATGTTGTAATTAGCTTATTTCTTAGAAAAATCTCAAAAAATTATGGTAATTTCTTTATGGTCAGAGAGCCCTATAAAAAAGTTGTCAAGATTTAAAAAGGTAAAAATAAGCCTAATTATCCATTTGACTTAAAACAAACTTTTAATTAATTAGGACAAAATAAAAATCAAAATAAGACAAAAATTGCTTTTCACTGTGCTTTAGGGACAGAGGAACTACCCTAAAATTTTTGAAGGCATTTGGAATTAATTTAATAGGTTAAATAATTTTTCTAAATTCAATGGCCTTTTTGGCACTTAAATAAATTTTAAAAATTGAAATACATATTAAAAAATTATAAGAATGGTTTTGAGAGTTCTCTGTGATCAGAGGTTTCTTTTAAAAATAAGTTTGAGTTTTTTACAAAATTTTTATTTTTGATCATATTTTAATATTTAAATAATTAAATAATAATAAAAATTTAAAAAATTTTAAAAATCATCAAATTTTCACTTTTGGTCTCCTAATCACTTAGGACCATCCCCACAATTTTCCTAAGTTTTAAAATTAAAATATCAATTTTTAAAAGGCTTAAATCAATTTTTAAAAGGGAGAAATATGAAATTTGTTTCTCTGGTTCCCTGATCTCAGAGAGATTTTTGAAAAGTATAAAATTGAATTTTCAAGTTTTAAAATATTTTATAATTAATTAAAACTCCAAAAGTTAAAATAATTCTAATAATTAAATCAAAACTCAATAAATCATGAAGTTTGACACAAGTGATTTTCTGATCTGGGGCTACCTCCAGAAAAAATTTCAATGGATTAGGATTTTTCTTGATCACGTTATTCATTTTTCATTAAAAATCCTATTTTTTGCATAAAAATAAATATATAAATTAAATTATAATTTGAAAAATCACATTTTCTTCTCTGATGTTTTAATTAACCCATTAGTAAGGTAAGATAAAAATTTCAAAGTCATTTGAGTTAAATTTAATGATTTATGAAGTGATTGGACCTTACGGGTAATATGGTAATTTTGGACACTTTGCCTTAATTAATATTTAGGCTTAAATTCAAGAGTGAAAAATGGGCAAATTTTGATAACTGTATTTGAATGATTGAAACATTAAGAGATAAGTGGTAGAAACTCATTGCAATTTTGTCACATCAAAATTAAATATTTAAATTTCCTTAATTATTATAATGTGGAAGAAAAATCAAATTACGAGAATCTTATGTTAGGGGCATAAGTTTGGAAATTATTAAACCACCAGCCTGACCCCTTTACTTGATGTTCAAAGTAATATTATGATCTTTTAAAGAAAATTCTTACCACTTAAAATTCAGTTTTCCCTAAAATCATAAAATATACTTACCTAAAATCTTATGGGGTTTAGTAGTGAGCTAGGCTTGATCAAATTTAATTAAAGTGGTTTAGAAAAGTTAATATAATCAAAGCTAATGTATTTTTGAGGCAAAACAAGTCCTAAATCAAAATTTGACTAAGTACCCTAATAACCTTAATTTGTCCTTTTAGGGCCTTCACTCATATAATTCTTAAATTAAATAATAAATGATGAATTACCCTACTCTTAGAGATGATTAAAATATTGTTTCACTGAGCATAATGGTATGAAAGGGATAAATCATTTAATAACTATAATAAGTTAAAAATGAACTCAAGGAAGTTCAAAATTATTGTGAAATATCTGGGTTTCTCCTGGACCGTTTCACAAGTCTTCTGGACACCTTGCAAGACCACTGTACTTATTATATTTACTAAATGAAGAAATCTCACAAATGAATAGAGTTCACCGGGTTATGACCTAGGACTTTGTAAGCTTATGACGAACATATCCATAGGTCTTACTTCTTTGCAAATTATGAATGTTTATTGCAAGAATACTAAAGTGTCAGGTGGAAATGACAGGAAGACCTACCAGATATGCTTTTATTTTAATGCAATATACTTATCTACACTCTACTGTACTTTCTTTTCTTACAAACATGTATATTAAACAACAATGCCACCCTGCATGAAAACTGAAACCTTTAGGATAACCACAAAATTGTGACCAAAATCAAAATTAAAAATCAAGACACGATAAAATTCACCGCCACAACATTCAAAAATATAAAAAACTTAAAATTTAATCACAAAAAAAAACCACAATTGTAACTAAATTAAAACGTCTCGTTGGATGATCGAGAATTCCTTCGAGGAGGTAACCCACGTGTTGCTAACAGTTTTTTCCACGGTTTAAATGAAAGTATGGAACTCATTAAGTTGAGTTTAGTAAATTCATTTGGACTAAGTGAATCTGATGAAAATAACAATGTCAGGGTGATGGAACGTGGGATCTTAACCGGTGTTGCTATAATCAACTTTAATGTTCCCCAAATAAAATATTAAGAAACCTCAATTTAAATATTTCTAAAACATGATACTTCTCTCCTCTCTTGCAATTGATACTTCTTTAAAGTAAACCTATTACGATGAGGAGATTTGAGCATGCATAGTGGGTAGTACGGCTATCTTCAATAACAAAACTTGTCTACATCATGAAAACCATTCCTTAGCTTAAACAACAAACCATAAGACTTCGAGGTAGCTTGCCTAACACAACATAAATCCTCACCTTTTCTTTAGGCCCTTGTAAAATCATGTTGTGCAACATAATCCTTAACTCGCTTTAGGACTCTGAGGTTGTTATCAGTTATGACATAAATCCTCCTATCTTCTAGGCCATCCATATGATCGGTATCAAGTGAATGTAAGTCCTAAATAATAAAATTGGCAGGATGAAACACTAAATAAATGTCCTAAATCAAAGCCAAACCATAAAATAGTTTGGGAAGCCATTAAGATTTTCCTTGAATATATGTCCTTCCTCTAGCATTCTCTCCTTTGGATTCTACTAAAATTAAATGTTCCAAGACTTGAACCATTCACCTATTGAACTTCCGACTATCACATTTTCCTTAAAAATTGAAAACCTTACCTTTGAAAGTCATGAATATAAATATTTCCCGATCTGTATCAAGAGTTTTCTTAGGTGACTTCGGTTATCTAAGATGTAATTAACTATAAGGGCTTGCCCTTATAGGAAACTTAAAGATCTCAGATTAATTTAAACCCTATCTAATTCCTCCATATTAGATAGGGAAAATTGTCGGTAAAAAATGGTTTGCAGGCCAAACGAATATAATGAATTCTTTATTTTGTTTAATCAAGCATCATCCCAAGTCATATATCTATTCTTCGGGATAGATAAATGTCTTGTAGTGAAGCGCTTCATTATTTAAACTAATGTTTATATGAGATCTGTTTGATTTCATATTCTTCAAAATTAAAACATTACTTTCAAAATCTATCTATATATATTAAATTAAATCCAATTCCTATTTTATAAAACTATATTCTAAAACTCTCTTCAAAACAAACGTAATAGCAAAATAAACGTAATAGCACCGCCATTTATTTTTCAAAAATGTAACGGTCGATAGTTTTCTGGCCACTCCGCTAGGGATGAGTTTCTCTCTTTAATTAGATCAGGAAATACTATATTCATATATCAGTAATATGCTCATGTCCCTCATGAGCCAGATTACCATTCACCTGTTGACATATTTGACCCATTTCTTTCTTGGGAAAGTGTGATCAACTTTTCTAGATTTCAGCATCGTCTGTTTGGTCACTCCTAAACAGAAGGGTTCAGGAGTCCCTAAGTTTTCCTTTTTCATCTTGTGGGGTCGGACCCCCAATAGGTGTGTCAATGAGCAAATCTCGCTAGGGCAATTGATGCACTAAAAATATATACTCTTTTAGCTATATGTTATTACCTATTTTTGGTGATATTACACTTTAAAGGAAGGTATTTTTCATGATTTGTTGCAGATATGATGCTTATAGGTGATTGGAGCGAAAAGATGCAAAAAGGAATGAATTTGGAGCAAAATGGAGCAATTTGGAGAACAGCTTCTGGCGCTGCAGGCGCCAGAATGGGCGCCACCGATGGCCTCTTCCAGAGACTGCTGCAATTATTGGCAGGATAGGGCGCAGTCGACGCCCTATGTCGGTTCATTTCAAATTGAAGATTTTTGGCGAATTTTTGAAGGGGTGCTTGAAGAAACTCTTGGGGAATTAGTTCCTAACATTAAATTAAGTGTTCAAGATGAAAAGGAAGAGGAGGATTGCTGTATAGAGTGTAAGGAAAGTGTGAGTGAGAGTTAGGGTTTGTGATTTTAAGAGAGATTCTTCTCTAAGGAGGGGAGAAGAGGGAGTTAAGTGAGAGATTGCTTCTTCTTCTTTGTTCCAAGGAGATAATCAAGTGTTGTAAGGAATAGAAAAGGAATCAAGAGAACTTAGAAGGAATTTTCTTAGGGAAGAGAAGGAGATAAGTTGTATTTACTATTGTGTTTTGTATGACTCTTCTTTTATATATAAAATCTATGTGTTCTTATATCTTCTCCATGATTTGTGAGTAGTTTCCTTTGCCTTTCTTCTTGCATAATGTAGTGATGATGTGGTGATGTGGAATTGATGTGCCCTTAAAGTGTTATAAAAGTTGTGATGTTTCTTTCATTTGGAACATAATTTACTTTCAATCCGGCTAATTGAATAGTTAAAATATGTTGAGGAACAATAATTCCAAAAGAATTGAATGTTCTACAACAAGAATGAAGAACCCATTTAATGTTCGTGAATGAATTGCGTAGTTCATGGGGATTAAGTGCAAATAATTAGGGAAATGAGTTTTGATGGACTTCAAATTGGAGGTTTCATGGTGACATAATGGGATCCTCAATTTGGTCTTAAAATTTGTAACTAAAGCCTATGGTTAGCCTTCGAGTGAAGGGTGAGTGGGAGCTCCGTAGTGAGAGTTCGTATCCTCCTAGCCTAGCCTTATATTTAGTGACTAAACTTAAGATATGACAATCTTCTTTACATGCTTGGAAGAGGAGGTACTCTTTTAAGGGTAAAGAAGCAAATATGCTCCTATTTGGCACAATAAAAAAATTTACGATTCTTCATCATCCACACATCATAATCTTTATGCAGGAAGGAAGACACTTTTCACATAGAAGTATCTTATAAATCACATAACTTAGTGTGTGTTAGTTAAAGAGTTTAGTAAGTAGAAATAATTGTAGTAGATTTATTATTAGCGTACTTTGCATTAACTAGTTGTAGTACACTTGAGCAATTGTTACAATTGGTATTGGATTTTAGTGCAATATTATCTGATTTCAAGAACGTTTTCCCTCCCTGTGGGATCGATAACCAGGACTCCATTAGAGCCTTGTATTACTTGATACGATACGTATACTTGAATTGCATGTGTGACTTTACTAAATCATTATAAATATATAAATCTGAATTCATAAAGTCTTACATTTTTAAGCATATATAAAGTTACCGTCAAGTTTTTAGCGCCGTTGCTGGGGAAGATACGTTAACGGTACTTATTTATAGATATTGTAGTAACTGAAAACATTTACTTTGTAGTATATTTGTGTGCTTATTTACTTTTTAGTGTGATTTTATATGCGTAGTAGTGGATCTGTAGGTTTGATACCTTACGATTCAGAGTTAGAGCGTACTATTAGAAAAATTAGAATACAACAAAAACAAATTGAAAATTACTGTGAAATGGTGAATAATCAAGAGAATCAGAATCTTAATGTTGGAAATTTGTCAAGACCCTTAAGAGATTATGCTAACCCAACAACAGATGAAGATCATATAACTATTCAAAATCCTGATGTTGCTGCTAATTCGTTTGAACTTAAACCTATTATTATCCAAATGGTACAAAATAATCAATCTGGAGAAACACCTAATGAAGACTCAAATTTACATCTCGCTAGTTTTTTAGAACTGTGTGCTACTTTTAAGTATGACAGAGTGTCAAGTGATGTTGTGAGACTTAAACTTTTTCCTGTTCCTTAAGGGATAAAGCTAAGACGTGGTTAAACTCGTTAGCACCTGGATCTATTCGAACTTGGGGAGAACTTTCTCAAAAGTTTCTATCAAAATATTTCCCTCCATAAAAAACTGCTAAATTAAGAAATGATATTACATCTTTTGGTCAGTTTGAAGGAGAGTCAATATATGAAGCTTGGGAGAGGTTTAAAGATCTTCTTAGGAAGTGTCCACATCATGCTTTGCCAGATTAGTTAATAATTCAAACTTTTTATAACGAATTAGTGGGATCATTGAGATTAATTTTTGATGCTGCTGCTGGTGGATCGTTAATGTCAAAACCTTTTGATGAAGCAAATTCATTGATTGAATAGATGACTACTAATAATTTTCAATGACCCTCTGAACGGGTAAACCCTAAGAGAGTAGTTAGTTCATGATTCTGATATGATGACTATGATAGTTTCTCAAATAGCAGCACTTTCTAAGAAAAAAGATCAATATGTAATGAATTATTCTAAACCACCCCCAGTGTTAGAGGAAAATTCATTTGAACAAATAACTGAATCCCAAACACCTTATGAAACTTTGAACGCAATTAATAGACCTAATAAACCTTATTCGAATTATTATAACTCTGGTTGGAAGAATCACCCAAATTTCAATTAGAATAATAATAATGCTAATGTGAAACCACAATGGGGGCACAATTCTATGAACCCATTTGGAAACTCAAACAACCAAGGGAATACTAACTTTAGACCATCTTATCCTCCTGGATTTAATAATAACCCACAGTTTAAGGATAAGAAATTGTCTATAGATGAAATGATTTTGAATATGGGTAACCAATTACAAGTTCAAGGTGTTGCGATAAAAATATTGAAAATCAATTGGGACATATTTGTACTGTGCTTAATAATAGACCTTCTGGAACGCTTCCTAGTAATGTGGAGATCAATCCAAAAGATTAAAATAAGGAGCAACTTAAGGCTATTCAATTAAGGAGTGGAAAAGAATTAGAAACTAGAGTGCAGAAAGAAGTTGAAGAAGAGAAGGAGAAGGTGAATATTGAAACAGGTTCAAATAAGATTTATCCAGACCTGGAATATCCTCTTGAACCAATAAAGATTACTGTTGAGAAACCACCTCCTCCATTTCCTCAAAGTTTGAAGCAGGAGAATAGGGATAACAGATTGGGAAAATTTTTGGAAATCCTTAAGAAGTTAACAATAAATATATCTTTTGTTGAAGCACTAGAACAAATGCCTGATTATGCAAAATTTATGAAGGATATTCTTAAAAAGAAGAGAATGTTCGCGGATCATGAGACTGTTGCACTTAGCGGAGAGTGCAGTGCAATAATTCAGAAAAAGCTTCCTGAAAAACTTAAAGATCCTGGTAGTTTTACTATCCCGTGTGCTGTAGGTGAAAAGTTTTTTGGAAGAGCCTTATGTGATCTGGGAGCTAGTATTAACCTTATGCCTTTATCAACTTTCAAAAGATTGGGAATTGGAGAAATTTCTCCTACATCTGTAACTCTTCAATTAGCTGATCGTTCTATTATTTATCCTAAGGGGGTGGTAGAAGATGTGTTAGTGAAAGTGGATAAATTTATCTTTCCTGTGGATTTTATTGTGCTTGACATGGAGGAAGATAAATATATTCCAATTATTTTAGGAAGACCATTCCTAGCTACTGGAAGAGCTGTAATTGATGTCCATAAAGGGGAATTAACTATGAGAGTTAATGATCAAGAGGTGACCTTTAATATTTTGAAGTCTATGAAGTATCCCTCAGTTGCAAAAGATAATGAATGTTTTAGGATGGAAGTCTGCGAATATTTGAGAAATGATTATTTTAAAAAGATGTTTGAAAAGAATGTGGAATGCGAAAATGTAATTGAAGATGCAACTGGAAATGAAAAAGATTCAGATAATGAGATGAATAAGGAGTTGGAATATATTCAGGAGAAATTTGAAGTGTTAGATACCATGGAAGGTGGAGATAAAAGTTTAATTTCATCTATTATTAAACCTCCTGAACTTGAGATGAAAATTGTCCCTAAGCATTTAAAGTATATGTTCTTAGGAGAATCATCTACCCTACCAGTTATTGTATTTTCAGAGTTAACTGAATATCAAGAACTAAAATTATTGGAAATCTTAAAAAGATACAAAAAGGCTTTTGTATGGACTTTGACAGATATCAAAGGAATCAGTCCTTCGATCTATATGCATAGAATTTTATTAAATGAAGAACATAAACCTAAAATTGATCCGCAAAGGAGATTAAATCCTATAATGAAAAAAGTAGTTAAGAAGGAAATTTTAAAATGGCTTGATGCTGGAATTATTTATCCTTTTTCGGATAGTGCTTGGGTAAGTCCAATCCATTGTGTACCAAAGAAAGGTGGAGTGACTGTGGAAGTGGATGAAAGGATTGAAATTTTACCTACTCGACAAGTGAATGGATGGCGATTTTGTATTGATTATAGAAAATAGAATGCTGCCACCCGAAAAGATCACTTTCCTCTTCCTTTTCTCGATCAAATGTTGGATAGACTTGCTGGACACAAGTACTATTGCTTTTTGGATGGATATACTGGTTATCATTAAATACCTATTGCTCCTGAGGATCAAGAAATGACAAAGTTTACTAGCCCCTATGGAACATTTGCTTTTTGAAGAATGCCTTTTGGACCGTGTAACGCACCTGCAACTTTTCAAAGATGTATGATGTCTATCTTTAGTAGTATGATAGATGATGGAATAGAAGTTTTCATGGATGATTTTTCTGTGTTTGGAACTTCATTTGATATTTGTTTGGAAAACTTGGCAAAAGTTTTAAAACTCTGTGAGAAAAAAAATTTAGTTCTGAACTGGAAAAAATGTTAATTGATAGTTGCAGAAGGAATAGTGCTTGGACATAATTTCTGAATATGGTATGGAAGTCGATCCTGCTAAAATTCAAGTGATTGAGAGATTACCACCACCCACTACTGTGAGAGAGGTGCGGAGTTTCTTAGGACATGTTGGATTTTACAGGCGTTATATTAAAGATTTTTCTAAAATTACTAAACCTTTGTGCCATCTTCTAGAAAATGATAGGAAGTTTGATTTTAATGATGAATGTTTATGTGCTTTTAATTTACTTAAAGAAAAATTAATCACTGCTCCATAATTGTTTCACCTGATTGGAAGAAACCTTTTGAATTGATGTGTGATAATAGTGATTATGCTATTGGAGTTGCGTTGGGGCAAAGGTATGATAAAACTTTCAAAGTCATTTACTATGCTAGTAAATCTCTTAATGATGCTCAAATTAATTATACCACTACTGAAAGGGAGATATTAGCTATAGTATTTTCTTTTAATAAGTTTATACCTTATTTAATTGGGACTAAAAGTATAGTGCATACTGATCATACAACTATTAAGTATTTTATGCAAAAGAAGGATGCTAAACCTAGATTGATTAGATGGATACTCCTTTTGCAAGAATTTGATTTTGAGATTGTTGATAGGAGAGGATCTGATAATCAAATTGTTGATCATTTGTCAAGAATAGAATATGATAATTTATCTGTATTTGAAAAGAAAGTTACAGAAACTTTTCCTGATGAACAATTATATATTCTTATGAAAACGAATTTGCCTTGGTATGCTGATATTGAGAATTATATTGTGAGTGATATTATACCATCGGATTTAACAAGACAACAACAAAAAAATTTAAATATGGTGCTAAATTTTATTTTTGGGATGAGCCCTATTTTTATAAACTGTGTAAGGATCTGATTATTAGAATATGTGTGCCACATGAAGAAATTAATCCAATCATTCAGAGATGTCATGATTCTGAATTTGGAGGTCATTTTGGTGTTGATAAAACGGCTTATAAGATTTTACAATCTAGATTTTATTGGCCAACTCTTTTTCGTGATGTTTATAAATATGTCAAATTTAGTGATCGATGTCAAAGAGTAGGTAGTATTTCTAGAAAAAATGAAATGCATCTGAATTATAATTTGGAAGTTGAAATTTTTGATGTATGGGGATTAGATTTTATGGGACCATTTACACCTTCATTTGGAAATTTATATATATTGGTCACTATTGATTATGTTTCGAAATGAATTGAAGTTGTAGCTTTACCAAGATGTGATGCTCGGAGTGTTTCTAAATTTTTAAAGAAAAATATATTTACAAGATATGGAATGCCGAGAGTAATTATAACTGATTGTGGATCCCATTTCAGAAACAATCAAATTAAGAGATTAATTGAAAAATATAACATTTTTCATAGGATCTCTACTACTTATCATCCCAGACAAGTGGTTTAGCGGAAGTATCGAATAGGGAAATTAAAATAATTTTGGAGAAAACAGTGGATATTCATAAATTAGATTACCGCATTATGGGCTTATAGGATTGCTTTTAAGACCCCTATTGGAATGTCTCCTTATAGACTAGTATTTGGCAAAACTTGCCATTTGCCGGTTGAATTGGAGCATAAAGCATATTGGGCGATTAAGGAGTTGAATTTTAATTTGAAAAATGAGGAAGAAAAAATATTTATGCAATTGAATGAGTTGGAAGAAATCAGGAATGAGTCATATCATAATGATAGAATTTATAAAGAGAGAATGAAATTGTGGCATGATCAGAAGATATTGAAAAAATGATTTGAACTTGGACAAAGAGTTTTGTTATATAATACGAGATTGAAATTATTTCCTGGAAAACTTAAGTCCAGATGGATGGGACCATTTACTGTAGTGAAAGTTCATTCTTTCGGAGCTGTTGATTTCGAGGATCCTAAAACTGGAAATATTTTCAAGGTTAATGGGCATCGTTTAAAACCTTACTTTGGAGGGTTTTTACCAGATTTCAAAGTGGTTTTATTCCTAAGTCATCCTAGTTAACTGAATGGTTTGTCGGGCTGACGACATTAAACCAAGCACTTTATGGGAGGCAACCCATGTGTACTTGTGTGCTGTGTTTGCTTGCTTATTGTTGTTTGTGCTTTTAGTTTGATATTTAAGAATCTTAATTACCCCTAAATAAGTTAAAAATTAAAAATTTATTGGATTGTATTGAGAAAATGAAGTATTTCGAGTCAAACGAAGTTCGGTGAAAATTTTTACCACTAAATTTTCAGTTTGAGCGCCGCCGACCCCCTATCGAGCGCCACCGGCGCCCAAATTCTAGTTGACTGTTTTTAATTTTTAAAATGCGGTTTTTGGCGGTTTTGAACGGGATCTTCTTCCATAAAACATCCTAAAACTCCATTTTAAACCCACAACCACCAGAAAAATGAAAACTTACTTTCCCAATTCGCATCCCATGGATTCCTACTCCATTGAACTCCCTAGATCTCGCATTTAAAACTGATGGAAGTTCGTTAGTTTCGAGGCACAACGTCTTTTCTATGAAGTGATGATGAAAAAAAGGATTATCAAGGAAAGAGGCTTTGTAAATTGAGGTTTGGAGTGTCCGACTACAAGAGTTGAAGAGATAGTAAAGCAAAGGCATTGGGAAATGTTATGCTACACTACCGCCGCAGTGGTTGTTCCGGTCGTGAAAGAATTTTATGCAAATCTGCATGGGATCAACCAAGGATGTGTTTTTGTGCGAGGTAGGTATGTACCATTCACTCCTGCAAGGGTTAATGATCTTATAGAAATTCACATGGCTCCTAGAATGAGTAAGGGGAAGCAATCATTTGATTGGGACGATGAAAGATTTGTTAATGTTAAGGCTCAATTTCGCTTCAACTCTCAGTTGCAAAACAAGAAGTGTATTTAAGATCGAGCGTTTGAGAATCCTGGTGGATCTGTGGAACAGTTGATTTCTGAGCTAAATTGGGAGCGTTTCTGTTACTTTTCTGCGAATGCTGTTTTGGGAGTAGTCCGAGAATTTTATGCTAACGTCCTCTGGTCTGAGACGGAATATGTGCTATTCCGAGGGAAACTGGTTGAGTTCACCCAACAATGTATCAATGAATTTTATCAAATTCGAGAACCTTTTGTTTGTGAATTTTGATACTAGTGAGGGGAATTTGATGAGTGTAATCACATATCTGACCGATGGAAGAGGGGAGTGGAAGATGAATCAGAAACAAATGATTAATTTCCCTGCTTCTACTTTAAATGTTGCTTCTAAAGTGTGGCATTATTTCATTTCTGCGAGACTGTTACCTTCTTATCATCACAACGAAGTTACTAGAGATCGAGCTATTTTGAATTATTGCATCCAGAATATGAAGAAGATCAATATTAGATCTATTATTTTTAGGAGCATTCACTCATTTGACAAAGGAGAAATCACTGGTGGATTAGGACATCCTGCCCTAATTCATGCCCTTTGTGTTCAATCTGGAGTGGAGTATAGTAGTTCTGAGGAAGTGGCGATACCTTTGAGACCAGTTACGAAGACCATTATTCGTACTTATGAGGCTCATGTGGGTGCAGAAGAGGAGACTAGGAGTACTGATTTTCCTACCACAAGCTATGATGTTCCATCTACTTCTGAGCGCCCGATACTATCTGATATCATGAAGCAGTTGAGATTGCAAAGTGATAGTATTGATAAGATGCATAATAGGAGGGATGTATTCGAGGCCAGGAGTGATGTGAATGAAAACTATTTGCAGAGAAGAGTTGAGTTTGATATTGCTTATTATGATGCTCAGGCCAGATTTATGAGAGGAGATACTTGGGTGACATTTCCTTCTTGCCCTAGTTATACACCGTACAAGCCTGAACCTGATGACCCTGCTGCTGATCCTGGTGATGAAGAATGGTAGATAGTTTGTTTTATTTATGTTATTCATAGTCTATTGTGATGTATTGATGTGATTTAGTGGATATTTACTTTTCATGTGACGTGTAACCGTGTGTTGTACTGTGTGATGTAGTGTTATTTACTTTTCATGTTGAACTGTTAGTTGTACTGTTAGTAGTGTGATAGTTTGCTTCATGTTGTAGTGTTCTGTTGGATGTTTAATGTTAATTTCTCTTTACCCATGCAAATATTTAAATTGTTATATCACTGCTACTAATTGTTTCATGCTTGATAGCTATAAAATTTTGATTAATACCAGATAGATTATGAAGATTTTAGAATCTCAGCACAGAAAGGTTAGTTTTCTTCTACTCTCAACTATTTCAAATTTATTGAAAAATTTAAGTTTGGAGGAGGGTAGAGAAATGCTAAACTTTTATTTGTTCTCAATTATTATATTTTCAAAAATTATTAGCATAACTTTTGGCAGTTGAACCTCATTGTAAGATAACTAAAACTTTTCATTTCAGTTGAATATTATGGAAGGATAAAATGAAAATTTTTTGTTTAAAAGTTAATTTTATAGAAATAAGATATTTGGTAAGAAAGGATTTGATTATAGTTAACTGTTTAAAGTAAAGAAAACTGTATTTTTGAAATGTTAAGGGACTTGAAGTATTGTGTATTAAGAAGAGATTGTGACTTTATGAAAAATAATAAAGCTTTTGCCTAACTATAAAGTAAGGTGGTGTTTCAAGTTTGAACTTTAGAAAGAGGAGAGTGAAGTTCAAAATCATTAAAGGCTATCCATATATAGTAATCCTTAATAAAAGAAAAGAAAAGAAAAGAAGGATTGAAAAAACAATCCCAAAAGAAAAAAAAAGAAAGAAAAATGTTTATGAAGAGAAGCTTGAGGAGATGCCTAATCAAAAATTAGCTTCACTTGAATCACCCTAAAGGTAAAACTTGATTTCATTTCTAAATTTATATTTAAAGTGCTATCCTACATTTTAGTAAAGTTTGCATGAACTCCTTTTTCACATATTCTTTTAAGGCACTCTTAATGTGACAAATTATGGTTTATCTTGAAATAAATAGAAGACTAGAACTCTTAGACTCGATTACTGAATATTCTTATACCTCTAATGTTGACCTGAGTTACTAAACTTTTTCTGAAAATCTAACCAATATATTCTTTTGAATGAAAATTTTAGTGTCTTTAGTTGAAAAGTACATTGCCTAGAGTTATATTTTATGTAGTAAAAGGATTACTTGAGGACAAATAATAGTTTAAGTTGGGGGGATTTTGATGCACCAAAAATATATACTCTTTTAGCTATATGTTTTTACCTATTTTTGGTGATATTGCACTTTAAAGGAAGGTATTTTTCATGATTTGTTGCAGGTATGATGATTATAGGTGATTGGAGCAAAAAGATGCAAAAAGGAACAAATTTGAAGCAAAATGGAGCAATTTGGAGGAAAGCAGCTTCTGGCGCCACCAGCACCGAATGGGCGCTGCCGGCGCCCTCTTCCAAAGACTTCAGCAATTATTGCCGGCGCCACTATCGGGCGCCGCCGGCGCCCTATGTCGGTTCATTTCAAATTGAAGAGTTTTGGCGGATTTTTGAAGGGGTGCTTGAAGAAACTCTTGGGGAATTCGTTCCTAACATTAAATTAAGTGTTCAAGACGAAAAGGAAGAGGAGGATTGTTGTAGAGAGTGTAAGTAAAGTGTGAGTGAGAGTTAGGGTTTGTGATTTTAAGAGAGATTTTTCTCTAAGGAGGGGAGAATAGGGAGTAAAGTGATAGATTGCTTCTTAATCTTTGTTCCAAGGAGATAATCAAGTGTTGCAAGGAATAGAAAAGTAATCAAGAGAACTTAGAAGGAATTTGCTTGGGGAAGAGAAGGAGATAAGTTGTATTTACTATTGTGGTTTCTATGACTCTTCTTTTATATATAAAATCCATGTGTTCTTATATCTTCTCCATGATTTGTGAGTAGTTTCCTTTGCTTTTCTTCTTGCATAAAGTAGTGATGATTTGGTGATGTGGAATTGATGTGCCCTTGGAGTGTTATAAAATTTGTGATGTTTCTTTCATTTGGAACTTAATTTACTATTCAATCTGGCTAATTGAATTGTTAAAATATGTTGAGGTACATTAATTCCAAAAGAATTGAATGTTCTACAAAAATAATGAAGAACCCATTTAATGTCTGTGAATGAATTGCGTAGTTCATGGGGATTAAGTGCAAATAAATAGGGAAATGAGTTTTGATGGACTTCAAATTGGAGGTTTCATGATGACAGAATGGGATCCCCATTTTGGTCTTAAGATTGGTAACTAAAGCCTATGGTTAGCCATCAGGTGATGGGTGAGTGGGAGCTCCGTAGTGAGAGTCGGTATCCTCCCAGCCTAGCTTTAGATTTAGTGACTAAACTTAAGATATGACAATGTTCTTTACATGCTTGGAAGAGGAGGTACTCTTTTAAGGGTAAAGAAGCAAATATGCTCCTATTTGGCACAATACAAAAATTTACCATTCTTCATCATCCACACATCATAATCTTTATGGAGGAAGGATGACACTTTCCATATAGAAGTATCTTATAAATCACGTAAGTTAGTGTGTGTTAGTTAAAGACTTTAGTAAGTAGAAATAATTGTAGTAGCTTTATTATTACCGTACTTTGCATTAACTAGTTGTAGTACACTTGAGCAACTGTTACAATTAGTTTTGGATTTTTGTGCTATATTATCTGATTTGAAGAACGTTTTCCCTCCCTGTGGGATCGATAACCGAACTCCATTAAAGCCCTGTATTACTTGATACGATACGTATACTTGCGTTGCATGTGTGACTTTACTAAATCATTATAAATATATAAATCTAAATTCATAAAGTCTTACATTTTTAAGCATATATAAAGTCACCGTCAGCAATCTGTATTGTGAAAGGGTCCTCCGATGGAGTCCCATACTTTACCTCCTTTTTGTACATTTCGGGTTCAATCCTGTCTTTGGTAGATTGACTCACTCTTCTTTAAATCATAAAACTCCTATTAACTAACATGTGAAAACCTAAAAATTAAATAAAAAGATAATAAAATATTGAAATGAAATAAATTTTTCCCAGTTCACTGAACAACCTTTTTCGTAGTGTTTGCACTATGATGACAAGGTTTTTGGCCGTCACTAACCTTCGGAATGCTTCACTTGATAGTCAAGATGTCAACCCGCACGCTGACTTTCTCCTGCAACTTGTCCTCTTCACGCGAGGCTTGTCTTGCAGTGCCGATGATTCAGTTCAGGACCAGCTTCCATGAGTTTGAGGTCATACTCGGAAAACCCCATTTGTGGTCGTGAAAGTTGCCACTCCTGAAATTCAAGGACCGTCTGCTGAATTCGATCTGAACTCCCACGAAGATTTCCCTTCTGCTAAGAGGGTAAAGATAACCACTGCTCCTGTCAGGTCAGTCGTCTCCGTGCTAATGAGAATTATGACCTCTACTGCCACCGGCTTTGCCGTTACCGCACCTAATTTCCCGTCTGCCAAAAAAAAAGGGATTCTGCATGAAGATGAGTCTGAGGATACCTTCTTGCCCCTCCTCCAGTCTTTAAAGTTGGCTCAAGTTCTATACCTCCTCTGCTAACTAAATCTCAATGAAAAAATCGCAACCGTAGGATTCACAGGGTTGCCAGATCACAAGTCACAAATCTACCAGTAATTGATGAGATTCCTCAACAGGAGGAACTCGGTTTACCGAATACCTCTCCTCTTCTTTGAGGTAGCAGGTTCCACCCGTTAGCTGGCACTACTGGAGGTGAAAGCCTCCATAAGATTGCCGCTACACTTCCGACACCACACAGTCATGATAAGGTGAGGGGAAGGCCCACATCTATCACCTAAGCTCACACCCTTCTACGAAGATTGTCTGAAATAGAGGGTTGTTCTGTCGCCATGGGATGTGCAATATCCCCCGAAATTAAGGATAAAATTCTGGAAATGGATAGACCCATCCGAGTTTTTGTCAAAGACCATTTGGGGAAACATGTTGATACAACTGCTACAGATGATACTACTATAAGAAAATCTGTTAAGTCCCATCTGGGTCCAAGTGTACCAGCTACCGATGATCATGAGAAACCCCAAAAGAGAATGGATAAGAGAAGATTATTCTTCTTTGTACATGTTCTACAGACTAGGGAGCACACTTCCCCTTGTTATCCCGATGTCCTCGCCAAGACACCTCGTCTCAAGGCGTCGACTTTTAAAAGGAAAGTGTGGCTATCAAGAGGTGTTGTACCAGTACATTTTGAAGGGTCTGCTGACCACAAAATGAATCATGAGTCCGATGTTCCCATTGCCAGTGCTCCTGTTGCTTCTGAATCAGTTGCGAAAAAGAGTGATAGTGCAGGAAAACCTACAGATTTGAAAATGACTAAAAATAAAATAGTGGATGATAAAGTTTGAAAGCTCGAGGCAGAAATTTTTGAGTTAGCTAAACAATGAGTGTTGCATATTGATGATGAAGACTACTTTCTGTTGGATTACATGGATGAAGTATTCATGGAATTCAACATGGTTGAAACTCGGTCCACATCATCTACGCGCGATGCTCCTAGTGAGGAGAACACCACGGATGAGCTGCGTAGGACCATCCTAACAAGAGATGAATAGATTAGCCATCTGGAGAAGTGAATGGAGGAGATGGCTGCTGTCATGACCGCCATGGCTACCCTTCATGAGCAATCACAGTCACGACACGCAGCGTCTCCTGAGGTTAACCAACCTGAGATTATACACATCGCCGATGAAAGAAGAGAAATCACTTCAACCAATGAAGAAGAGCCACCAAGAAGAGATCCAACACCAAACCCACCAGAAAAGGACATTAAACAGATGGTCAAACAACAAGTTCGAGAGGCCTTGGCTCAGTCCAAAGGTGCATCAGTTTTAAAGGGTAGACCCTACTCATAGGAGTTTGATGTCGTTCCTTACCCTAAAGGCTTCGTTCCCCCGACTTTCAAGACGTTCGACGGGATAGGAAATCCTCACCAGCACATAGCACATTTTAGAGCTAGTTGTTGCAACATAGGAGGAAGTGAGGCTCTGTTGTTCCGTCAGTTTGTCAGCAGCCTGTCAGGAATAGCTTTCGATTGGTATGCCGAGCTTCCTAATGGATCAGTGAAAACTTTGCGAAATGAAAAACATATTCATGAAGAGATTCGCTAGTGCTCGACATCATGTTACCATAGGAGATCTTTTGGTGGAGCGGCAGAAGCCCGACAAGACTTTGGTCGACTACATTCTCAGATCGAGAAACTTAAGCATAAAATGTGAACCTCAGCTACAAGAATAACATGTGATCGAGATACTACTCAAGGGTATCTACGGTCTGGGGGCCTTCATGCTTAAGGGTCTCACCATCAAGTCCTTCGAGAAGCTACTCAGTAAAACCAACATCTTACAAGAAGAAGTCAAACACATGGAACCTACAGAAAAGACAGAGAAAACAAAACAAGCTAAAGCATACGAGAAGAGGTCTGGCGTGGTGGCAACGGTCGAGAAAGGAAAGCAGCCAATGAGGATTCAGCCTGAGCAGTTTCCACAGCAGCATAGTCAGTCGCCTCAGTACAGTCAGCCTCAGTAGTATAGTCAGCCTTGTGCATAGCAAAGCCGTCAGTCTGGTCAACAACAGAGGTCATACAAGACAGATGGACGACATGGTCCAACAATGTCAGAATGGCTGCATAGGAACTACTCCTTCAAAGACGACGCCGTAGCAAAGATGTTCAAGAATTTAATGAAGAAGCCCGAGTTCAGATTGCCCGAGCTGAAGAAGCCGGAAGAGGTGGACAAGAAGGAACAGCCCAACTTCTGCCCATACCACAGGATACTCAGACAGACTAGAGAAGGCTGCTTCAGTTTCAAGGATTGGCTCGAACGAAATTACAAGGAATGGAATATAACGATACCAAAGGAATACTTGAAAGAACCTGAAAGAGGTTCTATAAATGTGATTTCAGCCAATCCAATCTCTCCGATTGATCCATACACCGGTAATGGCGGATGGAACACAATTTGGAATGAGCTCAAGAAGTCCTGGATCAGATCCAGTCTACTCCAAAGAAAGTTGAAGTTCGGAGTCTACCGCCAGCCAATCCAAGATCAAAGCTTCTCTGATGAGTCCACTGTGACAAGAATGGAGGAAGAAACAAATCGCGAACAAAATTAAGGACGATAGCGCGAATGGTAGGATAGAGGCTGCCCCTGTTAGATTGGTTATTTTAGATTCAGGGCTGAAACCCCTCGAACCTCTGACTTTGTACCATTATCTTTATGCCCCTCCATGGTCTCATAAAGATAATATAAACGATGTTGACTACGTTCTTTCTGTCTCTAGTGATGACGTAACTAATCACAACCTCTCTAACCCCACCGATTCCCAAAATGATCCTCAAATCATGATTGTTAAAATATTAAAGAAAACGAAGAAGAAATCTACAACACCAGCTACGACATCAACATAAGTAAGGAGCCAGTCCTCGAATGCAAATGAGCTCCACTTGTCATCAACGTGGACTTTTCAGACATAGAAGAGCCAAATACACTAATAGAAGAACCACTGGGTAGAAAAGAGGAAGAAATAACAGAAGTGGCAATGAGCTACCGCCAATGGCTACTCCAATGGATAAAGGAAAACAGGCAATTACTCAAGAAGAAGCACCTCCAGCAATGAAAGAAATACAAGTTCGAAATGAGATTGAAGATTCAAACAAAGAGGATTACAACGTGCCAACTTACCTCAGGAAGTTGCCTGCCAAACTAAGCATTTACGATGCTCTGATCCTATCAAAAGAGATGAGAGAAAATCTGATCAAGGCTCTATCTTATTCGGATATTTGCTTAGCACAGTTGGCTAACACATCCTTAGATGGAGTTTTCATTTAAAAAAAACAACATAGTGTAACATTCACCGATGAAGATTTGCTACTCGGAACAGCCGATCACAACCGTCCACTCTACATTTCCATCATCATCGGCAGGTTCGTACTTTCCAGAGTGTTGGTAGATCCTGGAGCGTCGCTCAACATAATGAGTCTACGGATGTTAGCCTACTTCGACATCAACGCTAGAGAACTTTCTATGGATAAAATGATGCTAAGAGGATTCAACTAGAAAGGAGAAAGAGTCTGTGGATCTATAATGCTGCAAATGAAAGTTGGAAATCTAGTAACAACTGTGAAATTCCATGTCATCGATGCATATGCATCGTTCAATACCCTGCTTGGTCGGCCGTGGCTTCACGAGTACAACATGGTCTCATCGTCACTTCACCAATGCATCAAATACTACAAGGATGGATAAGAATATTCCATTAAGGGAGATTTGCAACATTTTTCAATACATAAAGTAGGCATTCACGAAGATGCCGCCTATTACGCTCCCCCGAAAAGAACAATACTTTCAAGAGAAATTGTGACAAGTAAAGAAGAAGATTCAAAAGAACTATGAGAACGGGACCAGAAAGCTCCAATTCAATGATCTCCTGCCACTCCTTCGCAACGAGTTGGTGGAGGTTCTTTTAGCCTACGCATTCGAGGTTGAGGTCAGGGATGTGGTTGAAGAAGAACTCACCAGATTGTTGAACGGACGAAGCTGACGATCAGCATTGAAGTAAAAGGAAGCTCCGAAGATGATACAAAAATAATGATGATAAGTCAGAAGAAGCCTCGATTTGAGATTTCTACAGATGACACAGAAAGAAACAAACATGAGTCATTGTATGATCGAATTAATCATTATGTTCAAGCCATGACTCTAACTCTGATCCATCCTCAAAAGATCGAGAGTATGGAAGTCAAGGAAGTCCATAATGATGGATTTAAACCGTTTAAGTTTTATAAAGCTTCTCCTTCTACTTCTGAACCTTGTATAAATCTTGAAAAAAGGATTCTAATGAATTAATGGAATTACCTTTTAGTTAATTTTTGCCGTATGTACAAAATTAATTCAACAAGGATATGTGCTAAAGAAAATGCCAAAAGATAAGTTACAATCTTTTGAAAAATTATGGAATACAAAAGGAAATAAACTTAACTCGATAGAAGGTCTTGGGTTTGGTATGATCGGACCTGTCGATGAATCGGGATTTTGCATGGTTGTTACTAGTCAGCCAGTGGAAGATTGCATGAACATCCAAGATGAATACGAAGATCAACCGATAGAAGAAGCTCTGCCAGAATTCGAAGAAGAAATCAAGTCATCAGTCGACAAATTAAAAGAAATCGATCTCTGGACTGAAGAGCAACTCCGACCTACTTTCATAAGTTCGCTGCTTAACTAAGAAGAGGTTACAGACTTGGTGAGGTTACTGTCAGAATTCAAAGATTGCTTTGCTTGGAACTATGATGAAATGCTTGGACTATCTCTAGAGGTTGCAGTTCACCGATTAGGAGTGGATCAAAGTATGATACCAGTAAAACAAGCTCCCAGAAGAATGGGCCTTAAAATAGAAAAACAAGTTACAGCAGAGATAAAGAAATTAATAGATGCTAAGTTTGTCCGAGAAGAACAACACCAGACATAGTTAGCCAACGTCGTGCCAGTAAAGAAGAAAAAATGGACAAATCCGAGTGTGTGTCGACTTCAGGTTTTTGAATGAAGCATGCCCGAAAGACGAATTTCCATTGCCAATACTGGAATTGATGGTGGACATTGTGTCATCACATGAAATTTTCTCCTTCATGGATGGATCGTCAGGGTATAATCAAATCAAGATGGCTTCAGAAGATGCAGTACTTACAACATTTAGAACTCTGATCAAGATTTACTGCTACACCGTAAGCCTTTTGGATTAAATAACGCAGGAGCAACATATCAAAGAGCAATGACAAAGATCTTTGATGACCTCATTCACAACCAAGTGGAATGCTACATGGATGATTTGGTCATTATGAGCAAAGTAAAGGAAAACCACCTAAATGATTTGGGGATCATATTTGAACGATTACAGTAATACAATCTAAAGATGAAACCCTTAAAATGCACTTTCAACATTACCTCTAGGAAATTTCTAGGATTTGTTGTCCGTTATCGGGGAATCGAAATCGACCTAGAAAAGATTAAAGCGATATTATAAATGCCTCCCCTGAGAACCTTGAAACAATTACGTTCTTTCAAGGAAAATTGGCATATCTAAGATGCTTCATATCTAATTTGTCAGGAAGGTTTCTCCCCTTCTCGAACTTGCTTCAAAAGGATGTCATATTTGTTTGGGGAGAGCTGTGTCAATGAGCTTTTGAATATATTAAACGATATCTAATGACACCTCCTATTTTGGCAGCCCCTATTCCTGGCAGACTGTTGATATTTTATACTACGGCTTTAGATGAGTCTCTCAGGGCATTACTTGCCCAAGTCAATGATGAGGGTAAAGAAAACACACTCTACTACCTGAGTCGACGTCTAATACCGGCAGAATTAAAGTATCCTCCTATTGAGAAGCATTGTCAGCTTTGCTTTTTGCTGCTCAAAAGCTTAGACATTACATGTTATCTCATAAGGTCAACCTGATTTCGGAAGTTAATCCATTACAATATTTGATGACCCGACCAACACTTTTCGGATGTTTGGCAAGGTGGTCAATGATACTATTACAATTTGACATAACTTTTGTGCCCCTTCGCGCTATTAAAGGGCAGTTTTTCGCAGATTTTCTCGCAGCGCACCCACTGCCAGCTGGGTCCCTGCTCAATGACAAATTACCAGATGAACAAATACTATAAATAGAGCAGCCCAGTGCTAGAGGTTAGGAAATGTACTTCGACGGAGCGTCATCAGCCCGAAGAGATAAAGGACAACAGATAGTGATACCCGACAAAGCAAGAATCAGTTTAATCTTCGTGACTCCGGATCAAGCGATGCTGAGATTCTCCTACCACTTGTTAGAGCCGTGTACCAATAATGAAACATAATATGAAGCTCTAATCACTAATTTGGAATTAGCAATACTAATGGAAATAACAGACATCACCATTTATGGCGACTCACAACTCGTCATTCAGCAAGTGGCAGGGCAATAAAAAATTCTGAAACTGAGATTAGAAGAATACCACCAATACATGATGAAATTACTTGAACAAATTCTGAGTGTTATATTCTATAGAGTTTCTTTAGCAGACAATGGCCACACGGACTCTTTAGCTAAACTCGCTAAAGAATTCGCTTGTCCACCAGAAGATTCTATAGATATTACAGTACAGGGACGTCAGGTTTTGTCATAGATTGACCTCGACAGCTTACACAAGCTTGGAAAAGAAGAGCTAACAGCTGCAGTGTTAGATGATACAAAAGATTGGCGTTAGTCGTTAATAGAATATTTGCAAACTGGAAGATTATCAGAAGACAAGTCAGCAACACATCAAATTCAGAAGAGAGCTCTCTCATATGCCTTAATTAATAGTGTACTGTACAAAAGATCCTTCGATCAAATATGGCTCAGATGCCTCACCAAAGCAGAAGCACAAAAAATCATCAAAGAAGTACACACCAGATTGTGTGGAGCTCATCAGCCGGGACCAAAGATCAAGATGAAAATCAAAAGGCTCGGATACTAATGGCCGACAATGATGACGGACTGCATGGATACAACAAAGAAATGTCATCAATGTCAAGTGCACGGAGTGGTCTTGCACCAACCTCCGAATGTTCTACACCCCACGATTGCCTCGTGACCATTCAAGTGTTGGGGAATGAATATAGTGGGTCTGATAGACCCTCCACCTCCGAAAGGACACAAATTCATAGTCGCAGCTACAGACTACTTCTCCAAGTGGGCAGAGGCAGTTCCGCTACGGGAAGTTACAACACAACAAGTTCTACAATTCTTCAAGAATCAGATTGTCTACCGCTTCGGTGTGCCGCGCAGGATCATTTCCGACAATGGGTCCTCCTTCAAAAGTATGAAAATCAACAACTTCGTCAGAAGACACATGATAGATTAGAGATACTTTACGATCTACTATCCTAAAACAAACGGCTTGGCAGAAGCCTTCAACGAAACGCTCGTTCAAATTCTAAAGAAGATGCTTGATGACAACAAAAGAGGATGGCACAAGAAATTGCTAGAAGCTCTGTGGGCCTACAGGACGACAGTTAGAACGCTAACACAATCTACACCGTATGCACTTGTGTATAAGGCCGAGCCAGTCCTTCCACTTAAAGTTCAGCTACTATCTCTCCTGATCGCTATCTCCAATCAAATTACAACAGAAGAGAATACTAAGATTTGAGTGGAAGAACTAGAAACTCTCGAAGGGAAAAGATTGCTTGCACAGCAGAATTTGGAACTCTACCAAGCAAAGATGATTCAAGCCCATGATAAGTTGGTCCGCCCAAGGTAGTTCAAAATCAATGACCTCGTGCTCGTTCTTAGAAGGTCTATTCTTTCACACCGCAAGATAGGTGAAAATTTATAATCGACCTGGGAAGGACCATTCATGGTAGAAAATGTTTACTCTGGAGGATCGTACCAATTGGTAGATTCTCAAGGGGAAAAACCCTTGTTGCAGATAAATGGATGATATCTCAAGCAGTACTATGCAACATGAGGAATCTGAAGAAAGATTTTCTTTCCAATGTAGAATAGGGCCAAGATCTTTGATTGGGTCCAAATCTTGTAATAAAATAAAATTAAATGAGATAAAGTAAATTTTCTCCCAAAATAAAATATGCTTGTTGAAATTTCTAAATCTAAATCTTATAAAATTATATTAAATAAAATAATGGCATGTTGACCTCATTTTTGATGAGGTCTTCTCTTCTTCTCTTTAGTACTTAGGATCTAGCCTTAGGCTTTTCCTTTGACTATCCTAGAGGATTAGAATTGGGACCCACCACTTAGAAATTCAAACCACTTCTTAACTCACTGCAAACTCCACAAACTTGACTGTAGACCTTTAATCACCTAGAGGGTTGAAATCAAATGTGGAAGTTTAAAGGATGAGTTCCTATAGGACTCTTTGGCCTTAGGACCGCCACAGGTGGCACTAGTCCGGTGAAGGGCTGACTTACACACACACTACACCTATACACTACACTTTCACACATATCCTAAAAACACACCTATACCTAACTTGACCTCGTGACTCATAAAGGTGATTCACATGGATGGTCCTTAACCCCTAAGCCCTTGGCTAAGAGGGTTAGGAACAACATAGTGGATGCCTCAAATGAGTCCCTTCATGGCTCATATGGGCTTGATATGGCTTCATGGCTCAACCAAAATGATTTTATTCCACTTACATTTACCCAATCTTCAATTTTCCAAATTTTCAATTTTTGACCCCCGGGACCCTACACCCGCCTAACCTACCCAAAGCCCTTGAAATTACCCAAAATTTTCAAATCACCCAAAATTCCCCAAAATTAACCTTGAACATTTCCTCACCAATCAAGTTGATCATCCATAGCCAAAAATACCAAAAATTCCAAAAATACCTCCCAATACCCTCCAAACACCCAAAATACCCCTCTTGACCCAAAAATTCAAAAATTCAGAAAATTCCCAGAAAATTTTAAAAAATCCCAAATATTCCCAATTTCATTTTGTTCAACTACACCATGGGACAATTTTGTCAATTTACCCCACTTTTGTCAAAACCCCCAATTTGACCCTTTTTAACCCTAAGTGAACACAATGTCAAGCCAAACCTACCCAATTGACCCAAATTCTGGTCCAATTCAATTCTAAACTTCAATTCAACATTCCCAACACCAATCTAGACCAAATCCAAGTCCAATTTGATTGACATTTGAATCCAATTTCACTTTTGGCCTTAAAGCCCAATTTGGACCCATGACCCAAACCTAATCCAAACTAACCCAATTCAACTCCAATTAACCCCAAACCTTTTCTAAACCTTCCTTAGCATCCCCACAAACAAAACACTAACATGATATGCCCAAAATTTGGACCCAAACCCCACTCAAATTCAACCCAAAACTAAAAGGCCTAATTTTGACCTAAACCCAAACCTAACCCAAATAAGCCCAAACCCAAAAATCAAAACCCAACAAAAGCCAAAACCTCTTTGAAACACTCCCATAAACATTTCCCAACATTTATTTTACATTAATTTCAACCCTAGCCCAACATTGGCCCAAGTTAGCCCAATTTGACCTACATTGGCCCATTTACCAAAGAGGTCAAATCCAACCCAATTCAAGCCCAAAACACTTCAAATTTGTTCTAAATCATTCATGAAACATTCCTAAATTAAATTCAACACTTATTGGACCCAATTATTTGCAAAATTCTCATCCTAAAATCCATTTTAAAATCCAAAAGTCCACTCTCTAAACCATCTTGAAAGCCCATCCAAAGTGAAACCTTAAAGCCCAAAGCCCACATGACAATTCCTTCTCATCATCCCTTTAATTGGGATCAATTCCTAAGTCCCAAATCAATCATCAAATCAACCTAAATCAAGCACCATCTAAATTTTTCACTAAATTGCCAAAATCTCCAAATTCCTTTTTCATATAAATGGATCCACTTTTCCTAAGTCAAAGATGAGCCAAATGAAGCCACATGCAAGCCATGGACAAGCCACATGAAGCCATGGAAGGTTTGACATGTGACCAAGCCATTAATGGCAAAAGGAGGAGCCTCTTTTAATCCCCCTTAAAAAGGTTTTAACCCTTTTAATGCTTCACCTTAATCCATGATTAATCAAAATATTCATGGATGGTAACTTCTCTACCCTTTCCTAGCTGATTCATCTGATCCTCCCTCAACCCAAATCAGCCATGGGGAGGTGAACCAAGCCCATTTCCATGGGTTGACCAAACCAAGTGCAAAATGAGCCTTCTCCCATACCATTCTAATCTAAGCTTTTGACACATGGCATTTGCCAATTGCCTACACTAAACCCCAGCCCTGACCCACCTGAACAAGATGGTGACCAGTGCCTGGCCGGCCAGCCACCAAGCCGCCGGAAAACACCACACCCGAAAGCTCACATGTGAGCCAACATTGAAATTCTCCCTTGCTGAGCTGCCCCATGCCTAGTGGCCACCATGGCTGTTCTTCTCCTCACTAGAGCAGCTGATCCCAAGCCTTAAGCCCCCCTGGGAGGCCCTCCAGCCAGCTCTATTTAAACACCCCCTCTCTCGGCCATGGGAGAGGTGCTGAACCAACCTTAAGGAAACTCTGCCAAAATCATTCCAGACCACTCTCTACACATAGAGCACTTGATCCCCACTGGATTCCAGCCCCAATTCCCTCTAGCTGAGCTCAATTTTGAGTTCAAATTTCAGCACAAAAACCAGGACACTTCTTCACAGTGGACCAATCCCCAAATTGATTGGTCCTACACCTTCACCAGACCAAGGGAAGAAGTCCACCAACAATAGCCCCCTCTTCAGGCCACCCATCTGTTCCAGACTCCAAGCTTTGTAATCAGCTGTGGTCGAAATCCTACCTAGATAATTCACCAGTCCAGGAGACTTCATCTGAAGCTTGCTGGGACCCAATCGAAGGTGACACAACCCTCAGATTGAAGCTACACTTCTCTGAGCAAAGGTATGAGCTAACTCTTTATCCCGAGCTTCTGGAGATTCTCAGTTTTAAATGCCTTAATTTCAATGCATGATCACCGTATAGATGTATTCGTCTCTTTAAGATGAATCCATAGAGCACAAGAACACGAAAATCCGTTAAGTATTGAGTGAGATATTAAGGATTTAGTGTGGACGGTTCTCGGGCTAGGAGGCTTGGGGACGAAGAACGGATGCCGTTCATTTAATACACGCGCGGACGGACGACCAGGATCGCGCCGGATGAGGAGATGGAACGATACAGCGGGCCCCCGGAGTGCTGAGTTGGATGGCGGCGCCGAATCAGAAGACGACACGCGGCGCTTCGGAGATGCCTAGGTTGAGTTGGCGCCGCGTGGATAAGTAGAAAAATAGGTTATTTTTCTATTTATTTAATTCCCTAAACTTCAAAAATGCATAACTTTGTGTAGGAAAATCAGAAAAATAAAATAAAAATACCCTCTTGCTCGGTGAACGAGAGGAGAATAATGTGGAAAAGAAATCATTTAATTTTATAAAGTATTTTATTTTTAATGATTTATTTACTCTCTGCATTGTTTTAATTCTCCATGCATATAGGAAATTCACCATGGCATGAGACCATAGGGCTTTTGAAGCCTCTGAACTTGGGAATATTCCCTGAATTTTCCAAGGTCAGAGGCCATCCCTATGAGAAGTTATTGATTTTTCAAATTCATGTTGCTGTTTTGAGTATTTTAAATCCAATAATTAGCATATTGTGAAATAAATTCTAGGAAAATTTGGTGATGTTTCTTATGACCAGAGGACTCTAGAAAAAATAGGTTTTGAATTAATCCACTTGGAATAATCCTAATTGGCTAAAACACCCAAAATAGGTCCCTAATTAATTAGAGCTAATCATACATTAAATTGACTTGAAATCAATTCTCCACTAACCTTTAGGATCAGAGTAACCCACCATAAAAATTTGAAGTCAATTGGACTCGGTTAACCATACTAAATGGGTTGATTAAGCTATTTAGCCAATTTAAACTTTAAAAATTCATAACTTTCAAAATACTTTTCAAAAATTCACCAAATTAGTTTTGGAGCCTCTCTGATATTAGGGGAATTTATGAAAATTAAAATTTCAATTTTCTAAAAAAGTTGATTTTTTGTATTATTTTAATATTTTAATAATTAAAAAATAATAAAAATCCCAAAAATAATAAAATTCACCAAAATGTCACATTTTGAATTTTAATCACTTAGGAACAAACCCCATATTTTTCTTAGGTCTATTTGATGAGATATTAAATTCTAAAGCCCTAAGGTAATTTTAAAATTAAAAAAATGTATTTTTTAGCATTTCCACTAAAATAATTCTAATAAATCAAAGAAAAATAAAAAAATTGTAAAAATTGATTCTCTGATTTCCTTGATATCAGAGAGATTTTTGAAAAATATAAAATTTATTTTCCAACCTTTATTTTATTTTTAAATTAATTAATACTCCAAAACTCAAAATAATTATAATAAAAAGAATATAATTCAAAATATCACCAAAATTGGTCCAAGTGGTCCTCTGGTCATTAGGAATGTCCCATAATTTTCTTAAGGACAGAAACTTTCCCTTGGTCATATTATTAAATTTTCCATGAAAATCCCTATTTTCCACCAAAAATAATTACATAAATAAATTAAATACATAGAAATCACATTTTCTCCTCTCATGCCTTTATTGACATATGAGTGAAGTCACATAAAAATTTCAAGTTCATTTAAGCTCAATTTAGTGAGTTATGAAATTATTAAGCTTGAAGGGCAAAATGGTAATTAAAATTTTAACCTTTAATTAAAACTTTAGGCTTAATAAAATTAAAGAGTAAAATATTTGATCCTAATCTGATTTGGATGATTGAAATTTAAATAATTAAAGGGTAGAAACCTATTAAATAATTTAAAAATAATTGAAATGAACTTTAAATAAATAATTGATTAAATTTAGAAGAATAATAAAATTGGAATTATTAAAATAGGGATATTATTAGGAAGAGATTTGTTCTTTAATTTAAGAATCCCTAAATTAATAATCTCAGTAATATTTAATTCCTAATTAAAATGATAATCCAAATTTAAGATTTAAAATGTTAAAAGACTTAATCATTAAATTAAATTAAAGTTAAATTATTTAAATTAAACCTTTTTAAAATTTCAATTAAATTAAAATTAAAAATAAAACTAAATTAAAATTTAAAATAAATTGAATTAAATAAAATTAAATTAAAACAAATTAAATTTAAATTAAATCAAATTAAATTAAATTAAATCATATTAAATTAAATTAAATTAAATTAAATTAAATTAAAATAAAAAAAATAAAATCAAGTTAAAATTAAAATTAATTTAAATTAATTAGATTAAATTAAAATTAAAACTAAACTAAATTAAATTAAATTAAAGTTAAATTAAATTGAATTAAAAATAACATCACCTAAGACATAAAGAAATTCAAAATAAAGCAACTTGAACACTATTCCAAATTTAAACCCGTTAACTGAAATTAAATTAAATCACAAACCATTTGAACATCAATTTGCCCTCGGAAGCTTTTGTTGTCATAACCCCTAAACGAACGTTAAATGAAGTGTTACTTCACTTATAGGATATTCAAATGTCCTAGTTCACCGAGCAAGATAACAAAACTTGAATTCTCGGACGATTAATTCATTTGTATAATTAAATTCATTTGGACTTAAAACAATTCTAGCAATATTGAAAAGATGTTTAAGATTCTTCTTAAGCACTTCCTCAATATGATAGGATATTTATAAGAACAATTGAACTTAATTGTTCTTTGATGAAGAAAATCATCCTCAAACCAAAACACAAGAACCTAGACGTCATAGGAAATGACTAGCTATAGGATTAGGAACTTGGTAGAAAACCATAACCCTTCCCTTAACTTTACTGAGGAACTTGCTTTAAATGCTTAAATATTCTAAATTGTGTTTAAGTGCAGCCTGGGATGACGGGAAGACCCTCCAGGTACGCTTTTATTTTATTGCAATTTATTTTCTTGCAATTTACTTTATTGCAAATGCACTTTACTTTTCTTGCATGATAAACAACTGTTGCATGAAAACCCACACTTTTAGGATAGTCCCTAAAACTGAAACCAAAACTAAATTAAAAGTCATTGCAAGATAAAATTCACCGCCACAACATTTCAAAATATAAAACAACTCAAAATTTAATCACAAACGAGAACACAAAACCGCAATTACAACTAAATTAAAACGTCTTGTTGGATGATCGGGAATACCTTGGATGATGTAACCTACGTGTTGCTAACGGGATTTCCCACGGTCTAAATGAAAGTGTGGAACTCATTTAGTTGAGTTTAGCAAATTCATCTGGACTAAGTGAATCCGATAAAAATAACGATGCCGGAAGGATGGAACCGTGGGATCTTAACCGGTGTTGTTATAATCAACTTTAAGATTTGTTTTAATTAAAACATAAAAAATACTTGGATTTTAAGATTTTCTCTAAACCAGAACACTTTTCTCATCTTTTGATTTTCATCTTCTATAACTAAACCCTCTGCAACAACAAGGAGCTCGGAGCATGGTGGGCAGCACGGCCATCGTCATCAGCAAAACCTGAGTCTACTTCAGCAAAACTTTCTTAGAATTAAATAACTAAAGCATAGGACTTAGAGGTAGTTTGCCTAGTGCAACATAAATCCTCAACCTTTTGTTAGGCATTTGCATTGCAAATTAAGCCCTAACCGGTCTTAGGATTCCGAGGTAGTCGTCCGATACGACATAAACCCTCACATCTTCGAGGCTATTTGTATGATCATGTCATACGAATATAAGTCCTAATTAATTAAAATTGGCAAGATCAAAACATTAAATAAACATTAGGACTTTTTTAAATTCAAGCCAAAAAATGGGATAGTCGGGAAATTACCGAAGTTCGCTTCGAATCTGTAATTTCTCCTATCTTTCTTCCTTTAAATTCCCAAAACAAAATGTTCCAAATTTGATCCATTCCCTATTGAAATTCCAAAATTCAATCCCTTGAAAATTTAAACTTTGAAATTCTTGAGAGCAGAACTACTGATTATTATCGAGAGTTTTCTTATGTGATTCCCGTCACTTAAGATGTAATTAACTATAGGGGCTTGCCCTTATAGGGAACTTTAAGAACCCAGCTAATATAAACCCTGTTTAATGTTTTCATATTAAGCAGGGGAACTTGTCGGCTTATAAAATTTGTTCGTAGGCCAAACGGATGTCACAAATCTTCTAGTTTATTTAATCGAGCCCCATCATCAAGCAGTGTGTCTATGCTTTGGGATAGATACACGGTTTGTGATGCAGTGCTCGTTTATATAAACTATTTGGGATGTGAGACCGGTTTGATTTCATATCTTAAAATTTTTAAACTTAAAATTATTTTCAAAATCAAATGTTACTTTCCAAATTATATATATTTAAATTAAATTTAAAATTTGAAATTCGCCGACTATTTCTGTTAGTCGACCCCTTTTCAAAATACAACACACAACCTAAAAATATGCCGACAACTTCTGGCGACTCCGCTGGGGACAATTCCTCTCTCCATTTTAATCAGACAATTCTGCTCTCAAAAATCGGTAGTTTATCCAAGTTCCTAGTGGATCAAACTACCCTTCTTTCCGTTGGAATACTATGTTCATTTCTACCTTAAACAAGTATAGCCAACATTCTCTTGGATTTAGGAGCCACTGTTTAGACACCCCTAAACAGAGAGGTTCCGAGATCCTTTTACCTCATTTCGGAGGTGGGGTGGACCCTCAATAGGTATTAGTTTAGGAGCGATCTTGCGGGTCAGGAATTTTCTACAAGACTTTCTCTTCCTTTTCCAGTCCCTAATCAATTCCTTTTATCCTTCCTACAACTCTCCTTCTTTTAATAACTCTCTGTCTTAACGAAAAAATCTTTTCGAAAAATAATTTTCTTTTAATACCACAAATACACTAAGGTAAACGAACATGTGTTCGGACTCTTTCTTTTTCGTCATAAGTTTTACGACAAGAAGGAGCACGATTCGGGGACTAACACTTGGAATTTGCCCTGCAGAAATGGAAGCCCCAAAACTGATCTTCTCCTTCGTCAACGGACTGGACCTGGCTGTGTTCAAGGACAACCGCTCGATAATGGAATCATTCGATTCGGACGGGGATTCGGGGACACCGACATCAAAATCCCCGACGTCACTCTCTTTTCACTCACAAGCAAAGTACCGGAATCGAGAAGCCGTTGATTGAGTTTAACCTCAAGTCAACTCATGAATTCCCTCCACTGCAAAAGATTCCAATTGAGAGGAGTACTGTTGTTCGCAGAAGGACTGTTGTTGCTACCCCCACTGGTCTAGTTGTCTCTGCACCTACCCCGGCTTCCGCCAAATTAAAGGGGAAGGAAATTCAGAACTGTGATGAACCTGTTACCGTGGAGGATACAGATCTTCCTGTGAGAGCTTCCGTTTTCGAGATCGGGTCCAGCTCGAGAATTCCACCACTGACACGGACTCAGAGGAGGAACAGAAGTAGAAGGATTGCTAGAGAAGCCAGAGCTGCTGAAGTTGCTTTCCTAGAGGAAATCCCAGAATTGCCCGAGTATACACCGCTGCCTGAATACATAGCACTTTTGGGAGGAAGTAGGTTCCATCCCCTCTCCGCCGCAGAGGATGAAGAAAATGTTCGCATGATTGCTGCCGCATTGCCTTAGCCCGTATATTACAATGATAGCCGTAAGAAAAGGGCTAGAATTAAGCCATTTGCTCGACTGCAAACCCTGATAGAAAAGTTAGCAAAGAAAGAAAAATGCCCTGTATCAGAGATTGTATCAGATATTTTAAGAAGGATAGGGCGGGTGCCGGCCAAATCCCATCTTGGGCTGCGCGTAGAACCTACTATCGCTGTGGAAAAGCCAAATAAGAGAATGAAAGCTAGTCCACCTGTCGTTATTTCAGGACTACAAATTAGGGAGGATACCACCTTCCAGCATCTGGCTGACAGACCATTAGGTCCTAGACCTTCTGCTGCTAGAAGGATGGTATGGCGTCCCACTACGGAACAATTAAGATTAAAACAACAACCTGAGAAGGAAAGTCTCGTCAGGAGACTTGATTCAGAAGAAAGTGTTACCGCAGTGAAGAGGACTCATGAGAAGGAAACCTGAAAGTTATCACATGACAACTGCAAGGATGTACAGAAAAGACCACTAGAAGATGCTATGGAAAAGCTAAGAACTGATATTCGGCGATTAGTAAAGGAAAGAGAAGAGAAATTCAGAGATGAGGTTGACTCGTCAGAGTTCATGGATGATGAATATGCAGAAATTAACATGGTTGAAACACGAGCTTCGTCAACTTCACAAGGTGCCCCTGCAGCCGCAGAAAGAGAGGAGCCGGAAGTAATGAGGAGGCGGCTTCAAGAGAAAGATGATACGATCGCCCAAATGGCAAAAAGGATGCAAGAGATGGCTGTAGCCCTAGCCACTCTCCAGAGTCAGGTTCAACCCCAAAGAGAGACACCCCCAGAAGTTATTCACATTGTAGACGGAGGAAAGGAGATTGCATCCGTCAACGGGGATGATCAATTAAAAAAGGACACAACACAAAATATGATTCCGGAAAAGGATATCATGAGCATGGTGGAACAGCAGGTGCAAGAAGCCTTGGCACAATCAAAGAGTGGGACATCCATTCAGATGGGTAGACCTTACCCCGAAGAATTCGACACTGTCCAATACCTGAAAGGCTTTGTACCACCTCTGTTCAAGACCTTTGATGGAACCGGAAACCCCCGACAGCATGTTGCACATTTTCGTGCCAGTTGTTGCAATGCCGGCGGAAGTGATGCTTTACTCTTCCGACAATTTGTCAGCAGCCTGTCAGGGATCGCCTTTGATTGGTATGCGGAATTACCGAACGGTTCGGTGAAGACATTTTCAAAACTAGAGAACCTCTTCATCAAGCGATTTGCCGGAGCTCAGCACCACATCACTATAGGTGATTTAGTGGTAGAGAATCAGAAACCCAACAAAACCTTGGTGGACTACATACTTCGATGGAGGAACCTAAGTATGAAGTGTGAGCCACAACTACAAGAACAGCATGCGGTCGGCATTTTACTAAAGAGCATTCATGGCACGATAGCACTTCTCCTCAAGGGATTTACTATTAAGACTTTCGAGAAGTTGTTAAGCAAGGCCGGGAGCTTGCAAGAGGAGGCAAAGCAATTAAGTTTCACCGATAAAACAGACAAACACAAGCCTGTGAAAACTTTTGAAAAGAAATACGGGATCGTCGCAGATGTCGATAAAGGCAAGCAACCGATACAAATATCGTCAGAACGGCCGCAGCAACCTCAACAGAATTACCAGCAACCCCGACCCAGCTATCAGTCATCTCAACAGTATGAACAACCGCCTCATCCACAACGTACGTTAAGGGAGTTTCTGAGCAGGGAGTATCCGTTCAAGAATGAGGCAGTGCCGAAAATGTTCCGCAGTCTGATGAAGACTCCAGATTTCCAACTGCCAGAACCTAAGAGACCAGAAGAAGTCAACAAGAAAGGTGATCCCAACTTTTGCCCTTACCACCGGATGCTTGGACACAAGATAGAAGATTGTATTACCTTCAAAAGTTGGCTCAACGACAATCTTCGAAAAGGGAACATAACGATCCCGAAGGAATACATGAAGGAACCCCAGAAAGGAGGTTCCGTCAATGTTATCTCGACGGATCTCATTGTGCCGATAGATCCCTATGCGACTAATGATGGATGGACTACCGCTTGGACAAAGTCTTCAAAGAAGATTTTGGATCACATCCAAACCGCTTCGGTGCGAGCTTCAATTCAGAGTTCGAAACCTGTCAAGTCGGCACTATCACTTGCGATAGAAGAACCACCTCAACAGGAGACGATTGAAGAGAAGAAGAAAATCGACGAAGAAGAGAAGACCGAGGCTCTTAAGGCTAGACTAGGGGCCGCTTATCCTAGGATAGTTGTTTCCGATTCGGGGGAGAAATCCCTCGAACCTCTAACTCTGTATGATTATCTGCTCACTCCGGTGGGATCTTATAATGATAAGGGTTATGGTGTTGGCTATGTTTTGACTGTTTCTAACGATTACATAACTAGCGACAATCCGGACATCGATTTCGATACAAATGACAATTCTCAAATCATACACAATCTCGACGATCACAATGACAAAGAAGACATCCACCAGGGAGGATACGAGAGTTCGACAAGCAATGAATCTATTTGCGAGTTTCAAGGAGCTCCAGTCACAATAGAGTTAGAGCCTTCAGATTCTGAACCTAATTCAGAAGAACCTGTCATTCTGATTCAGGAGGAAACACCAGCAAACTCAATACTGGATTCAGGAGAAATTACAGAAGTCAACTTAAGAAGTGGAAGAGTTCTACCTCCGAGAATGGGTCCAAAGGACAAAGGAAAGCAGGTGGTTGTTCAGGAAGAACCAACCTCCGCAGAAGAAATACCTATTTGGAAAGAAATCGAGACACATGGAAATAAAGTGGACTACAACGTGCTAGCCCATCTTAGGAAACTACCATCCAAACTAAGCATCTATGACGCTCTCATCTTATCAAAGGAGATGAGAGAAGCTCTGATCAAGGCCTTGCTTGATCCAGAAATTTGCTTAGCTCAAATGACCGGAGATTTCTTAGATGAGGTTTGCTCGTTAAAGGAACAGTGAGGTGTTATCTTCACAGACAATGACCTACTACTTGGGACGAGCGGACCACGGCCGACCGTTGTACATTTCAGTTACAATTGGGAAGTTTATACTCTCCAGAGTATTGGTGGATCCAGGAGCATCAATCAATATAATGAACCTTCGAACGCTAGCATACTTGGAAATTGATGCTCGCGAGCTCGAAGCGGAAAAAATGTTATTAAGAGTATTCAACCAGAAAGGAGAAAGATCCCTCGGATCAATAACACTGCTAATGAAGACCGGTGACTTGACAAAGACAACAGCAAAATTTCACATAATTGATTCAGAAACGTCATTCAACGCTCTACTGGGCCGACCATGGATACATGAAAACCAGATGGTACCATCATCCCTACATCAGTGCATCAAATACTACGATGGAGGGGAACAGTGCATCAAAGGTGACTTACAACCGTTCTCCGTACATGAAATTGGAATCCATGAAGATGCAACTTATTACGCACCCCCGAAGAAAACAATCTTCTCCAGAGATACCATAACAAATGAAGCAAAGGAAGTTCGGGATGACGAAGAACCCGAAGTTCTAGTCCAACAGTCACTCACCACTCCCTTACGGCAAGATGGTGAAGGTTTCTCCACAACTCGCATCCGAGGTCTAGGCTGGGGACGAGGTCGTGGCGAGACGTTAGGACGATTGGACGGAGGAAACCATCCATCAATGTTGATTGGGAATACAGTTCTGAAGAAGAAAAAGAGATCAAACAAGAAGCAGCGACAATAAGTCGGAAGAAGCCGCAATTCAGGATCCCTCTCGAAGATGAAAAGAACGAGGAATATAAATCGATGTACGAGAAGATTAACCACTATGTACATACTATGACCCTGACCCCGATCCATTCTAATAAGATCGAGGGTATGGTGGTCACGGAGGTACATAGCGGCGGTGCAAAGCCCATCAAATTCTACCGTGGTGCTCCTTCCTCCAAAGCCGAAAATAATGTACAATTTGAAGATGTCACTTCATCAGAATTAATGGAATTACCTTTTGAGTGGTACTCTCCCTGTGTTCAAAATTTAATTCAGCGTGGTTTCTTACCTCGACAATGGACAAAAGGTCAATCACAACGTTTTGAAAATTTATGGAATAACTCCGGTCATCCACCCAATTCAAAGCATGGTCTCGGATTCGGAACAGTAGGATCAGTTGACGATACTGAATTTTGCTTGGTTGTTACTTGAGAGTCTAATGAAAGCTGCATGGAAACTATAAAAGAATTTAAAGATTTACAAATTGGAGACGCTCCACCAGAATTTGAAGAAGAGATTAAATCTACAATATATGAGTTAACGGAAGTAACTTAGGTACTAGCGAAGAACCTAGACCTACCTTTGTTAGCTCCATACTCAATAAAGAAGACTCCAAAGAAATAATCAAGTTATTAATGGAATTTAAAGACTGTTTTGCTTGGAGCTACGATGAGATGCCAGGATTAGCTCCAGAAGTCGCGATCCATAAGCTAGGAGTGGATCCCGCTTCGTCCCGTCGGACAAGGTCCCGAAGAATGCGTCCGGAAATCGAACAACAAGTCATAGCTGAAGTTAAAAAGCTAATGGATGCCAAATTTGTCCTTGAAGAACAATACCCGACTTGGCTAGCCAATGTGGTACCAGTCAAGAAGAAGAATGGTCAGATCAGAATTTGTGTGGATTTCAGAGATTTAAACAAGGCATGTCCAAAGGATGAATTCCCTCTACCAATCCCAGAATTAATGATCGACATTGCTTCGACACATGAAATATTCTCATTCATGGATGGATCTTCGAGGATACAACCGGATAAAAATGGCTCCGGAAGATGAAAAACTTACAGCATTCAGAACGCTGATCGGAGTATATTGCTACACAGTGATGCCGTTCGGACTGAAGAACGCAGGAGCAACCTACCAGAGAGCAATGACAAGAATTTTTTATGATCTCATCCACAATCAAGTCGAATGCTACGTGGACGATGTGATCATCAAAAGCAAAGTAAAGGAAAACCACCTGTATGATTTGAGAATTGTTTTCGAATGATTAAGACAATTTAACCTTAAGATGAATCCCTTAAAATACACCTTCGGCGTCACCTTTGGGAAATTCTTAGGATTCGTTGTCCGACATCATGGAATTGAAATTGACCCGGAAAAGATTAAAGCTATCTTAGAAATGCCACCTCCCAAAACCTTAAAACAACTACGATCTTTTCAAGGGAAGCTGGCATATCGTCGACGCTTTATCTCAAACTTGTCGGGTAGGTGTCGGCCTTTACGGGCATTAGTTAAAAAGGACGCCAAATTTATTTGGGAAGAGAATGCCAGAAGGCCTTCGAGGGCATTAAATAATATTTAATGACACCTCCTGTCTTAGCAGCCCCAGTCTCAGGTAGACCGCTGATACTTTATACAACGACTTTAAACGACTCTCTCGGAGCCTCGTTAGCTTTAGGTCGATGATGAGGGTAAAGAAAATGCTCTTTACTACCTAAGTCGTCGTTTACTTCCGACGGAAATAAGGTATCCCGCAATTGAAAAGCATTGTTTGGCCCTGATCTTCGCCGCTCAAAAGCTCTGGCACTAGATGCTTTCTCATAAGGTCAACCTGATCTCGAAATTTAATCCATTGCAATACTTGATGACTCGTCCAATGCTTTCTGGAAGACTTGCCAGATGGTCAATGATATTATTGTAATTCGATATAACTTTCGTGCCTCTTCGTGCCGTAAAGGGACAAGTCCTAGCTGACTTCCTCGCAGCACACCCTTTACCGGCAGAATCTCCTCTCAATGACGACTTGCCAGATGAACAAATAATGAGCTTAGAAGACCCTGATAATCGACGTTGGGAATTATATTTCGACGGAGCATCTTCAGCACACAAAGATGAAGAATCGCAAGTGAGAGTACACGGTAAGGCAGGGATCGGATTAATCTTTATAACACCGGAGCGGGGGATGTTAAGATACTCCTACCACTTGACAGAGCCGTGTGCGAACAACGAAGCAGAATACGAAGCCCTCATAACATGGCTGGAATTAACTATTCAAATGGGGATAACAAACATCAACATTTACGGGGATTCGCAGTTAATCATTCAACAGATCGCCGGACAGTACAAAATTTTAAAACCAAGACTCGAGCAATACTTCCAGTATGCCATACAGTTGTTGGAACAGATTCCGAATGTGACAATCTACAAAATTCCCAGGAAAGAAAACGCTTTAGCAGATGCGTTAGCCCGTCTCACAAAAGAATTTACCTGTTTGCAAGATGAGTCGGTAGAAGTGTCAGTTCACAGACGTCAGGTCCTATCACAGCTCGACATAGACACAATACATAAATCAGAAAAAGAAGAAGAATCAGTTGCAACAGTGATAGAAAACACGGAAGATTGGCGACGATCATTAATAGACTACCTGCAAACAGGAAGACTACCAGACGATAGGTCGCTAGCCCATCAGATCAAGAAAAGAACTCTATCCTACGCATTAATAAACAACACGTTATACAGAAGGTCTTTCGATCAAATGTGGCTAAGGTGCCTAAGCGGGTCCGAGGCCCGTGAAATTGTTAAAGAGGTGCATTCAGGACTCGTGGCGCTCACCGGTCGGGTCCGAAGATGAAAATGAAAATTAAAAGATTAGGGTACTACCGGCCCTCGATGATGACCGACCGCATGAAAATCGCCGAGAGGCGTCGGCAATGCCAAGTGCACGAGTGGTTTTACACCAACCTCCAAATGTGTTACATCCGACAATTGCGTCGTGGCCATTTGAATGTTGGGGCACGGATATAGTGGGTCCAATAGAACCACCATCTTCAAAAGGACATCGCTTCATTCTTGCGGCTACGGATTACTTTTCCAAGTGGGCAGAGACGGTTCCACTCGGAGAAGTGAAAGCACACCACATGCTACGGCTTTTCAAGAACCAAGTTGTTTACCATTTCGGAGTGCCGCGCGAGATCATCTCGGATAATGGGTCGGCATTCGAAGCACACAAATCAATAATTTTGTCGGGAGACACGGAATCGACCGGCGGTATTCAACAATTTACTATCCAAGAGCAAACGGCACGGCGAGGCTTTTAATAAAACTCTCGTTCAAATTTTAAAGAAAACTTTGGACGATAATAAGAGAAATTGGCACGAGAAGTTATTAGAAGCCTTATGGGCCTACCGGACAACCTTCGAACTCTTACTCAAGCTACACCTTACGCTCCGGTGTATGGGTCCGAGGCGATGTTACCCTTAGAGGTCCAGCTTCCTTCACTCGAATTGCGGTTGCAAACAAAATCACGATAGAAGAGAATGCCAAATTACGACTAGAGGAATTAGAAAGCCTGGAAGGGAAAAGACTTGCAGCACAGCAGAATTTAGAACTATACCAAGCTAAGATGGTTCAAGCCCATGACAAACTGGTCCGCCCAAGAACCTTTAAAGTTGGTGACTTAGTTCTCGTTCTCAAAAGACCTATTCTTGCACACCGCAAGATAGGAGAAAAATTTGAACCCACTTGGGAAGGACCGTTTGTAGTTGAAGCAGTATACTCAGGAGGCTCCTACCAACTAGTGAATTGCCAAGGAGAACGACATATGCTTCCGATCAATGGACGATACTTGAAAAAGTATTACGCTACCTGATGTTTTGAAGGAATGAATTCTTCATCCCTAGAAGCACGGGTAAAATAATTACTTCTGACTGGGTCCGAACCTAAAAATAATATAAAAAATGTGCTAAAAAAATATAATAATAAAATCATGATAATAAAGTTTTCCTTGTTTTCTCTTCCATATCAAAATCTCTTTCCTGATCTTATCCCACTTCATTCCTGTTAAATTTAAAAATACAAGAAGTAATAAAAAAAACTGTCTTTAATAAACATTTTCTTAATGTTCTTGTTCTTAGTACAACCCCTGATCCTTTTCCTTGTCTTTTTGCAGGGAAATGTCGAACGGGCGGTTGGTCCTGAACTTTAGAAATGGCGTAAGCCTTGCACTCGACGAAAAGAGGGTGAAAGATGGAGCGAGAGATTGACTCAGACTTCGCACCAGCAGGCCTGCAATACGAGGAAAGTGACTGGGTCCCAATTGACCGAGAGGAACTGCCCAGTCAGACAGTAATGAAAGTGGGTGGCCCAAGCCACCAATCTAGCAGCAAGAAAAGGAAAACAAACACTGAAGAAGACAAGAGAATCAAGTCTGTAGTCGCTACAGCAGAAGGCAGGCTTGTCAGCGCCGCGCCCACAGATACTCAGGAAGTACGAAGAGCTACTTTCACAGCAACTCAGTGAAGAAATAAAAATCACCGTATCCGCAAGATGTTAACTAAACTAGCAGCGGACCAGCGCGACGAGGCAGTTGCTACTGCCAGTACGTATACTTCAAGGATGCCAGTTCACCAGGTACCTGAAGGAAGGAGGCCAGCTCCCAGGATGACAGAAGAAACCAGGGAAATCTCGAGGAGATTAGAAGCATGAAGGCTACCACGCCACCAGATAAAGCCACCAGTAATGCATAACCTTGTTGCAGAAGCAACCCCGGAGGATGTCCAGACGGAGACTATCCCTGAGGAACCGAGGTATGCAGGAGAACGCAAAGGGATTGAGCCATATATCCCACAGTACGTCACCAGGCCTCGCCATTTGCAGATTATTCCAGAATAAGAGCTAGAAAGAATGCAGAATGTCCAGAAGCAAACTTTTGAATATTTCGAGAGAATTAGAGGCAGGAGGATCAATATACTAGAAGGCCTCGAGCTACATACAAACGTGTTCTCAGAATACGAACAACAACAAATCGTGGACTGCATCCGGGATTTGAAAAGAATGGGTCGAGCAGGCCGCCTAAGAGAAAACACCTACTCGGAATCCCGGAGATGGATGCCAGGGAAAGGGAGAATTACAATACAATGTGGATGCTGCTACAACTTTGCAGAAGACAGGAAAGGAAACCCACCAGGGATACTCCGTCATGGCAAGGTAGATCCAATGTCATTGGTCATCAAAAGGATGGTAAAGAGAATGATAACATGGAGGGTACGCCAACGGATTGCATACCCAACGGTTGCATCATTAACATTTACAAGCGGGGTGATCGCATACCCCCGAACATAGATCACCACGACTTTGTCGGACCTTTTTGCACGGTTCTCTTCGAACGAGTGTAATATCATGTTCGGATCTGACCTCCGGATAGCAGGCCCAGGTGAGTTCCGAGGGGCAGTAAAGATACCATTACCGGTAGGTTCCGTCATGATACTAAAGGGCAATGGAGCAGATGTCGCTAAACATTGCATATCAGGAGTACCAATGAAGCAGATCTTAGTTACTTTTAGAAGGATGGATGACAGGAAAGCACTTTACCACTTCCGACCGGACCCGTAGCTAGAGAGCCTCCCGGCCTTACGAGCTGTGAGTTACATGGAAAATATCACACCTCCAACGTACATCCATACGACATCCTTGCCAAGGACGGCTTGGAAGGTGATGTTATTGACCATGTACCTTACTATTCAGACATAGATTTCTGACAGATGCCTTTTTGGATGGATCGACAAAGATCATACATAGTCCGTTTTGAGTCTACATGGATTGTATGAGATGTATTCCAGATCGAGTTGTATGATGTATCTTCAACATGATTGGAATGAAAGTGACCATGTCACATTTTTGGCCTTCACCTCTTTTGTGCAAGTTGATCGGGAAACACCATTAAAGTTAAATGAACTTCGAACAAAGAACAGAAAAGAAACAAAAAGAATAAAAGAAAACTTTCCTTAAAAATCTAAAAAAAAAATGATGAACGCCGAATTCACATGAACATTAAATGGACGATAAAATAAATTTGAATCATTAAAGGACAAACAAAATGAACACAAATTTTAAATCAAATCTCAATCAAATTCAAATTCAACCTTCCAGATCTCAAATCAAATCAAAATCAAATTCAAACTCAATCTTCCAAATCTGAAATCCAATCCGTTCTACTTTCTCCCTTGTCTGGGATGGAAGCGGTCGATTCCACTGACACGGAGCCATGAGGTTTTTGATTCGGATCTGATGGCGAGGAATTGTATCCAATCCAAACCAGTAACTTTCGATCAATTCTTTTGAATGGGATATGTAACATCTACATATTCCCTCCTAATCTGTTTCTTTCCACAAAAATCTTTTACAACTCTCATGAAATTCTCGAAACACCAAAATTCCACACTTTTCAAATCAACATTACAAATCTTTGCAAAATCAATTACCATTCAAAATCAAACTTTTGGGGTTGAGGATTTCACATCCGAGACTGCATTGCTTTAGGTTCTTTCCCTATCGCAATGAAATACATCAAAATCAAACTTTTGGGGTTGAGGATTTTACATCCGAGACTACATTGCTTTAGGTTCTTTCCCTATCGCAATGAAATACATCAAAATCAAACTTTTGGGGTCGAGGATTTTACATCCGAGACTGCATTGCTTTAGGATTCTTTCCCTATCGCAATGAAATACATCGAAATCAAATTCTTGGGGTTGAGGATTTCACATCCGAGACTGCATTGCTTTAGGATTCTTCCCCTATCGCAATGAAATACATCAAAATCAAATTCTTGGGGTTGAGGATTTCACATCCGAGACTGCATTGCTTTAGGATTCTTTCCCTATCACAATGAAATACATCAAAATCAAATTCTTGGGGTTGAGGATTTAACATCCGAGACTCGCATTGCTTTAGGATTCTTTCCCTATCGCAATGAAATACATCAAAATCAAATTCTTGGGGTTGAGGATTTTACATCCGAGACTGCATTGCTTTAGGATTCTTTCCCTATCGCAATGAAATACATCAAAATCAAATTCTTGGGGTTGAGAATTTTACATCCGAGACTGCATTGCTTTAGGATTCTTTCCGTATCACAATGAAATACATCAAAATCAAACTTTTGGGGTCGAGGATTTTACATCCGAGACTGCATTGCTTTAGGATTCTTTCCCTATCGCAATGAAATACATCAAAATCAAACTCTTGAGGTTAAGAATTTTACATCCGATACCACTTAGCTCTGAAATCTCTCCTCATTGTAATGATTCAATCTAATCAATTCAATTTTCTTTTGAGGTTGAAGATGTTACATCTAAAACCACAAAATTCCAATTTTCATTTCAAGTTCAAATCCCTTCAAATTAATTTTGACAAAACTTCAATCTAAATTAAAACTCCAAATTAAAATCTAAGCTCACACATCAAAACTTAAACTGAAACAAAATAAAATCTAAATTGAAATTCCTCCAGATCATGTGATTTGGGATTCAGCTCCTTTTCCATTCCCCAACGAGAGTTCAGGGATCTCCAGTCTCAGAGATATACTTGACACTCCCCAGCGGAAACTCTTCTACTCTGTCCCAAGTTTTTCACTTGGACTTTTGTGTTGGTCTTGTTGATCGTTTCGGTCAACGCCAATACGCGCGGTGTGCTCTGTTAGCACACCACACCTATTGGGGGTCCATTTGTTGACCTCATTTTTGATGAGGTTTTCTCTTCTTCTCTTTAGTACTTAGGATCTAGCCTTAGGCTTTTCCTTTGACTATCCTAGAGGATTAGAATTGGGACCCACCACTTAGAAATTCAAACCACTTCTTAACTCACTGCAAACTTCACAAACTTGACTGTAGACCCCTAATCACCTAGAGGGTTGAAATAAAATGTGGAAGTTCAAAGGATGAGTTCCTATAGGACTCTTTGGCCTTAGGACTGCCCTGGGTGGCCTGGTCTGGTGAAGGGCTGACTTACACACACACTACACCTATACACTACACTTTCACACACATCCTAAAAGCACACCCATACCTAACTTGACCTCCTGACTCATAAAGGTGATTCACATGGATGGTCCTTAACCCCTAAGCCCTTGGCTAAGAGGGTTAGGAACAACATAGTGGATGCCTCAAATGAGTCCCTTCATGGCTCATGTGGGCTTGATGTGGCTTCATGGCTCAACCAAAATGATTTTATTCCCCTTACCTTTACCCAAACTTCAATTTTCCAAATTTTCAATTTTTGACCCCTGGGACCCTACACCCGCCTAACCTACCCAAAGCACTTGAAATTACCCAAAATTTTCAAATCACCCAAAATTCCCCAAAATTAACCTTGAACATTTCCTCACCAATCAAGTTGATCATTCATAGCCAAAAATACCAAAAATTTCAAAAATACCTCCCAATACCCTCCAAACACCCAAAATACCCCTCTTGACCCAAAAATCCAAAAATTCAGAAAATTCCCAGAAAATTTCAGAAAATCCCAAATATTCCTAATTTCATTTTGTTCAACTACACCATGGGCCAATTTTGTCAATTTACCACACTTTTGTCAAAACCCCCAATTTGACCCATTTTAACCCTAAGTGAACCCAATGTCAAGCCAAACCTACCCAATTGACCCAAATTCTAGTCCAATTCAATTCTAAACTTCAATTCAACATTCCCAACACCAATCTATACCAAATACAAGTCCAATGTGATTGACATTTGAATCCAATTTTACTTTTGGCCTTAAAGCCCAATTTGGACCCATGACCCAAACCTAATCCAAACTAACCCAATTCAACTCCAATTAACCCCAAAACTTTTCTAAACCTTCCTTAGCATCCCCATAAACAAAACACTAACATGATTTGCCCAAAAATTGGACCCAAACCCCACTCAAATTCAATCCAAAACTAAAAGGCCCAATTTTGACCTAAACCCAAACCTAACCCAAATAAGCCCAAACCCCAAAATCAAAACCCAACCAAAGCCAAAACCTCTTTGAAACACTCCCATAAACATTTCCCAACATTTATTTTACATCAATTTCAACTCTAGCCCAACATTGGCCCAAGTTAGCCCAATTTGACCTACATTGGCCCATTTACCAAAGAGGTCCAAATCCAACCCAATTCAAGCCCAAAACACTTCAAATTTGTTCCAAATCATTCATGAAACATTCCTAAATTAAATTCAACACTTATTGGACCCAATCCTTTGCAAAATTCTCATACTAAAATCCATTTTAAAATCCAAAAGCCCACTCTCTAAACCATCTTGAAAGCCCATCCAAAGTGAAACCTTAAAGCCCAAAGCCCACATGACAATTCCTTCTCATCATCCCTTTAATTGGGATCAATTCCTAAGTCCCAAATCAATCATCAAATCAACCTAAATCAAGCACCATCTAAATTTTTCACTAAATTGCCAAAATCTCCAAATTCCTTTTTCATATAAATGGATCCACTTTTCCTAAGTCAAAGATGAGCCAAATGAAGCCACATGCAAGCCATGGACAAGCCACATGAAGCCATGGAAGGTTTGACATGTGACCAAGCCATTAATGGCAAAAGGAGGAGCCTCTTTTAAGCCCCCTTAATAAGGTTTTAACCCTTTTGATGCTTCACCTTAATCGATGATTAATCAAAATATTCATGGTTGGTGACTTCTCTACCCTTTCCTGTGTGATTCATCCGATCCTCCCTCGACCCCAAATCAGCCATGGGGAGGTGAACCAAGCCCATTTCCATGGGTTGACCAAACCAAGTGCAAAATGAGCCTTCTCCCATACCATTCTAATCCAAGCTTTTGACGCATGGCATTTGCCAATTGCCTACACTAAACCCCGCCACGACCCACTCTGAACAAGATGGTGACCAGTGCACGGCCGGCCGACCACCGAGCCGCCGGAAAACACCACACCCGAAAGCTCACATGTGAGCCAACATTGAAATTCTCCCTTGCTGAGCTGCCCCATGCCCAGTGGCCACCATGGCTGTTCTTCTCCTCACCAGAGCAGTTGATCCCAAGCCTTAAGCCCCCCTGGGAGGCCCTCCAGCCAGCTCTATTTAAACACCCCCTCTCTCGGCCTTGGGAGAGGTGCTGAACCAACCTTAAGGAAACTCTGCCAAAATCATTCCGGACCACTCTCTACACATAGAGCACTTGATCCCCACCGGATTCCAGCCCCGATTCCTCTAGCTGAGCTCGATTTTGAGTTCAAATTTCAGACACAAAAACCAGGACACTTCTTCACAGTGGACCAATCCCCAAATTGATTGGTTCTACACCTTCACCGGACCAAGGGAAGAAGTCCACCAAGCAAAGTCCCCTCTCCGAGGCCACCCATCCGTTCCGGACTCCAAGCTTTGTAATCACTGTGGTCGAAATCCTACCTAGACAATTCACCAGTCCAGGACACTTCATCTGGAGCTTGTTGGGACCCAATCGAAGGTGACACAACCCTCAGATTGAAGCCCCACTTCTCTGAGCAAAGGTATGAGCTAACTCTTTATCCCGAGCTTCTAGAGATTCTCCATTTTAAATGCCTTAATTTCAATGCATGATCACCATATAGATGTATTCGTCTCTTTAAGATGAATCCATAGAGCACAAGAACACGAAAATCCATTAAGTATTGAGTGAGATATTAAGGATTTAGTGTGGACGATTCTTGGGCTAGGAGGCTTGGAGACGATGAACGGATGTCGTTCATTTAATACACGCGCGGACGGACGGCCAGGATCGTGCCTGATGAGGAGACGGAACGATACAGCGGGCCCCCGGAGCCCTGAGTTGGATGGCGGCGCCGAATCAGAAGACGACACGGGGCGCTTCGGAGATGCCTAGGTTGAGTTGGCGCCGCGTGGATAAGTAGAAAAATAGGTTATTTTTCTATTTATTTAATTCTCTAAACTTGAAAATGCATAACTTTGTGTAGGAAAATCAGAAAAATAAAATAAAAATACCCTCTTGCTCAGTGAACAGAGGAGAATAATGTGGGAAAGAAATCATTTAATTTCATCAAGTATTTTATTTTTAATAATTTATTTACTCTCTGCATTATTTTAATTCTCCATGCATATAAGAAATTCACCATGCATGAGACCATAGGGCTTTTGAAGCCTCTGTACTTGGGAATATTCCCTGAATTTTCCAAGGTCAGAGACCATCCCTATGAGAAGTTATTGATCTTTCAAATTCATGTTGCTGTTTTGAGTATTTTAAATCCAATAATTAGCATGTTGTGAAATAAATTCTAGGAAAATTTGGTGATGTTTCTTATGACGAGAGGACTCTAGGAAAAATAGGTTTTGAATTAATCCACTTGGAATAATCCTAATTAGCTTAAACACCCAAAATAGGTCCTTAATTGACTTGAAATCAATTCTCCACTGACCTTTAGGATTAGAGGAACCCACCATAAAAATTTGAAGTCAACTGGACTTGGTTAACCCTACTAAATGGGTTGATTAAGCCATTTAGCCAATTTAAACTTTAAAAATTCATAACTTTTAAAATACTTTTCAAAAATTCACCAAATTGGTTTTGGAGCCTCTCTGATATCAGGGGAATTTAAGAAAATTAAAATTTCAATTTTCTAAAAAAGTTGATTTTTTGCATTATTTTAATATTTTAATAATTAAAAAATAATAAAAATCCAAAAAATAATAAAATTCACCAAAATGTCACATTTTGAATTTTAATAACTTAGGAACAAACCCCAGATTTTTCTTAGGTCTATTTGATGAGATATTAAATTCTAAAGCCCTAAGGTAATTTTAAAATTAAAAAAAATGTATTTTTTAGCATTTCCACTAAAATAATTCTAATAAATCAAAAAAAAATAAAAAAATTGTAAAGATTGATTCTCTGATTTCCTTGATATCAGAGAGATTTTTGAAAAATATAAAATTCATGTTTCAACCTTTATTTTATTTTTAAATTAATTAATACTTCAAAACTCAAAATAATTATAATAAAAAGAATATAATTCAAAAAATCACCAAAATTGGTCCAAGTGGTCCTCTAGTCATTAGGAATGTCCCATAATTTTCTTAAGGACAGAAACTTTCCCTTGGTCATATTATTAAATTTTCCTTGGAAATTTCTATTTTCCACCAAAAATAATTACATAAATAAATTAAATACAAAAAATCACATTTTCTTCTCTCATGTCTTTATTGACATATGAGTGAAGTCACATAAAAATTTTAAGTTCATTTAAGCTCAATTTAGTGAGTTATGAAATTATTAAGCTTGAAGGGCAAAATGGTAATTAAAATTTTAACCTTTAATTAAAACTTTAGGCTTAATAAAATTAAAGAGTAAAATATTTGATCCTAATCTGATTTGGATGATTGAAATTTAAATAATTAAAGGGTAGAAACCTATTAAAAAATTTAAAAATAATTGATATGAACTTTAATTAAATAATTGATTAAATTTGGAAGAATAATAAAATTGGAATTATTAAAATAGGGATATTATTAGGAAGAGATTTGTTCTTTAATTTAAGAATCCCTAAATTAATCATCTCAATAATATTTAATTCCTAATTAAAATGATAATCCAAATTTAAGATTTAAAATGTTAAAAGAATTAATCATTAAATTAAATTAAAGTTAAATTATTTAAATTAAACCTTTTTAAAATTTCAATTAAATTAAAATTAAAAATAAAATTAAATTAAAATTTAAAATAAATTGAATTAAATAAAATTAAATTAAAACAAATTAAATTTAAATTAAATTAAATCATATTAAATTAAATTAAATTAAATTAAATTAAATTAAAATAAAAAAAATAAAATCAAGTTAAAATTAAAATTAATTTAAATTAATTAGATTAAATTAAAATTAGAACTAAACTAAATTAAATTAAATTAAAGTTAAATTAAATTGAATTAAAAATAACATCACCTAAGACATAAAGAAATTCAAAATAAAGCAACTTGAACACTATTCCAAATTTAAACCCGTTAACTGAAATTAAATTAAATCACAAACCATTTGAACATCAATTTGCCCTCGGAAGCTTTTGTTGTCATAACCCACTAAACAAAACGTTAAATGAAGTGTTACTTCACTTATAGGATATTCAAATGTCCTAGTTCACTGAGCAAGATAACAAAACTTGAATTCTCGGACGATTAATTCATTTGTATAATTAAATTCATTTGGACTTAAAACAATTCTAGCAATATTGAAAAGATGTTTAAGATTCTTCTTAAGCACTTCCTCAATATGATAAGATATTTATAAGAACAATTGAACTTAATTGTTCTTTGATGAAGAAAATCATCCTCAAACCAAAACACAAGAACCTAGACGTCATAGGAAATGACTAGCTATAGGATTAGGAACTTGGTAGAAAACCATAACCCTTCCCTTAGCTTTACTGAGGAACTTGCTTTAAATGCTTAAATATTCTAAATTGTGTTTAAGTGTAGCCTGGGATGAGAGGAAGACCCTCCAGGTACGCTTTTATTTTATTGCAATTTATTTTCTTGCAATTTACTTTATTGTAAATGCACTTTACTTTTCTTGCATGATAAACAACTGTTGCATGAAAACCCACACTTTTAGGATAGTCCCTAAAACTGAAACCAAAACTAAATTAAAATTCATTGCAAGATAAAATTCACCGCCACAACATTTCAAAATATAAAACAACTCAAAATTTAATCACAAACGTGAACACAAAACTGCAATTACAACTAAATTAAAACGTCTTGTTAGATGATCGAGAATACCTTGGATGATGTAACCTACGTGTTGCTAACGGGATTTCCCACGGTCTAAATGAAAGTGTGGAACTCATTTAGTTTAGTTTAGCAAATTCATCTGGACTAAGTGAATCCGATAAAAATAACGATGCCGGAAGGATGGAACCGTGGGATCTTAACCGGTGTTGTTATAATCAACTTTAAGATTTGTTTTAATTAAAACATAAAAAATACTTGGATTTTAAGATTTTCTCTAAACCAGAACACTTTTTTCATCTCTTGATTTTTATCTTCTATAACTAAACCCTCTGCAACAACAAGGAGCTCGGAGCATGGTGGGCAGCACGGCCATCGTCATCGCAGAAACTCCGAGTCTACTTCAACAGAAACTTTCTTAGAATTAAATAACTAAGCCATAGGACTTCGAGGTAGTTTGCCTAGTGCAACATAAATCCTCAACCTTTTGTTAGGCATTTGCATTGCAAATTAAGCCCTAACCGGTCTTAGGATTCCGAGGTAGTCGTCCGATATGACATAAACCCTCACATCTTCGAGGCTATTTGTATGATCATGTCATACGAATATAAGTCCTAATTAATTAAAATTGGCAAGATCAAAACATTAAATAAACATTAGGACTTTCTTAAATTCAAGCCAAACAATAGGATAGTTGGGAAATTAACAAAGTTCGCTTCGAATCTGTAATTTCTCCTATCTTTCTTCCTTTGAATTCCCAAAACAAAAATTTTCCAAATTTGATCCATTCCCTATTGAAATTCCAAAATTCAATCCCTTGAAAACTTAAACTTTGAAATTCTTGAGAGCAGAACTACTGATTATTATCGAGAGTTTTCTTAGGTGATTCCCGTCACTTAAGATGTAATTAACTATAGGGGTTTGCCCTTATAGGGAACTTTAAGAACCCAGCTAATATAAACCCTGTTTAATGTTTTCATATTAAGCAGGGGAACTTGTCGGCTTATAAAATTAGTTCATAGGCCAAACGGATGTCACAAATCTTCTAGTTTATTTAATCAAGCCCCATCATCAAGCAGTGTGTCTATGCTTTGGGATAGATACACGGTTTGTGATGCGGTGCTCGTTTATATAAACTATTTGGGATCTGAGACCGGTTTGATTTCATATCTTAAAATTTTTAAACTTAAAATTATTTTCAAAATCAAATGTTACTTTCCGAATTATATATATTTAAATTAAATTTAAAATTTAAAATTCGTCGACTATTTCTATTAGTCGACCCCTTTTCAAAATACAACACACAACCTAAAAATATGCCGACATGGCATCAAAATAATTATAAACATTTTTAAAAAAATGAAAGATAATGATTTTCGTCCTTGTTCTTGTTCATGCATAACACCACCCTATGACAGTTCCCCTGTTTACTTGTGCAGGCGGTGTCGGGTTGCGAGTTGGTGTTTTCTTTCAAAAATGGCTTGGACTTCGCGTCTTGAAAAGAAACGCGCAAAAGAAGATTACAGACATAAAGTCGATGAATAAGATTGGTTGCAGAGAGACCGGACAGACGTCAGAATACGGAGGAACTGGGGGATTTTTCGAGTTACCCCTCCTCGACACGAGACATACTCAGGTTCCATCAATGATCACTACTCCATAAGGCGATCTTGTTGTTACTTCTGCCGAAAGAGTTCCAGATGCGCCGTTGGAATGTATAAAAAGAATAAATGCAAATCGCTGCAAGCGTCGCCTCTTAGACAGGATGGAGTGGAGACAAGCTCGGGAGCTAGCCACCTCACTATCACCCATTATAGAAGTTTATTACAATCCTGAAATGAAAGAAACTGACGACAGTGCACCGCGCACTGATACTGAGCCGAAGACTGCAGAGGATCCCGTGCCGACATTTAATCCAATGGAAGAAATTTTGACTGAGTGTCCAAATTGCAACTGGGGTTTAGCCAGACTGCTTATGGTGTCAGGGGCATTTTCAGAATGCCCGGAATGTCATGTTTTACAGCTTGAAGAATATGACACATTTGAGGCATATGCAGCTGCCTCAATGCTACTCAAGAGCCGGGAATATCCTGAGGTAGAGTTGTACATATCGTAGTTTGTCCTACCTCCACCGCTGCAGCGTGGAGTTCCAGACTACGTCATGAAAAAGATTAGAAGAATCAGAAAGCAAGAATTTCAACATTATGAAGACATACAAGGAAAGTTTATCAATATCCTGGAAGGACTTTAGCTATACACTAACGTATTCTCGAGGAAGGATGAAGAAGAAATTTTGTACTGCATTGACACTCTACAGATATTGAGCAAAGCAGGTCGTCTGAGGCTGAAATCTTATACAGAGCCGTCAAAATGGAAACGTGGAAAGGGCAGAGTCACCATTCAGTGTGGATGTTGCTACAACTTAGCGATAGATCGACAAGGCAATCCCCAGGGGATCTTGCAACATTATGAGGTAGATCCGATGCCACCACAGATCAAGAAGATGATAAAGATGATGATCAAGATGCACGTGTTGCCTGCAGATTGTATTCCTAACAACTGCATCATAAATATTTATGAGGACGAGGACTGTATTCCACCTCATATCAACCACGATGACTTTGTGAGACCATTCTACATGGTCTCTTTTATAAATGAAAGCAATATCTTGTTTGGACGAGAAATCCAGATTGTCGGTCAGGGAGAATGATACACCTAAAATATATAGTGTTTTTATGCACATTTTTATACCTATTTTTAATGATATTGCACTTTAATGGAAGGTATTTTGTGTTTTTCTTGCATGTATGATGAAAATGGATGGTTATGATGAAAGGAGCAAAATTGGATAAAATTTGGAGCAAAAAAATGAAAAATAAAAAATTTGGCACTGGCGGCTAAGCGCCGGCGCAGTGGCGCTTAGCCGCCACAGTTAAAAATCGAAATTCAAATGAATTTGGTGCAAATTTCAAAGGGGATGGGATGAAACTCTTGGTTGTAACTACCATAACTTCCTTTGGGCAGCAATTTTGAATGAAGGGGTTCGTTCCTTGGTAGATACATTGAATCTGGACACGTTTTGAAGAGACACCAATGCACCTTTTGGTTTACTATTTAAAGAGAGTTTTAAGAAATATTAGGAGACTCTTTCTTTGCATTTTGAAGGATTCTTTCTTTCTTTCTTTCTTTTGTTCTTCCACTACATTTTAAGAGTTTTTATTTTAGAGTAGGAGTAGAAAGTAGAAAGGAGAAAAGGGTCGGAGTGAAGTCTTCTTCTTCCCACTTCTTTTCTTTCTTTAAGTTTAGTTTTTATTGAAATCTGACGTCTGTATTCTGAGTCATAGGAGTTGGGCGACTTGCTTTGAGGAGTAGTTTAGCAAAGAGTCAAAGTTTCAAAGGAACTTCCTTAGTCTTATGGAGAGGATTTTAAGATAAGTGTTTACTTTTAATCTTTATATTAATACTTGCTTTCATTTATTATTTTTCTTATTGTTTTTAATTTCAAATCAATGTGTTTTTGTATTTTCTCAATGCATTCTGAGTAGTTACTTTATCTTTTTCTTCATTAAATGGAGAAGTAACTAAATTACAAGGAATTGTTGTGGAAAGTATAAGTATTTAAAAGTTAGAAGAAGTTGTGAAGATTGATTCTAAAAACTTTGTTTACTTCTTAATTTGGCCTGTTAAGTTGTAAAATTTCTTGAGATTATGTAAGATCCAATGAGGTATTGTCTCATAAAAGTTCGTAAGAATCACATGCAAGTATATGAGTGAGAATTGCAGTCCATATAATTGAATGCAATATTAGAATATATTTTTATAAAAGGGAGTAAAATTAGAGGATTTTAGAGTGACAGGCTAAAACCACCTAATTTGGTTTGAAGTTTTGAGTTTTGTTATGAGAAGTTAGCCCCCAAGTGGTGGGAATCGAGAGAACTCTAGAGTCAGAGACTGGTATCTTCCCTGCCTAACCATGTTCAAAATAATAAAAATTTCAAATTAACCTATGTCCTTTATAGAACCAAGTAAGGTTAAAGAACAGATTTTCTTCTATCTGTCACAACAAATTTGAATACTTCCACAACAATACTTTAAGAATTATTACTACTTCATAAAAGGAAAGAAAAAGATATTCTAGTTAATAGTGTTTTACATCTAGTGTTATTATTTATTATAATTTTAATTTCTTCCTTAACATTTTATTAAGGAAATTTCTAAAGACAAATCAACTTTCAAAACATTTCAAAATCAAGACGTACTTTTTCAAAAACAATTAAAGAAAGTAAAAAGATAATTTTCTGATTCCTTTAAAGATTTTCACATCCTCCCTGTGGGTTCGATATCTCGGGGCTTAATCAAAAAGTCCTATATTACTTGATAAACAATACGTATACTTGCGTAGTATCCCATATTATAAAATCATAATTTTCATATCTAAATCATCATCACATATATTCCTAGCGGCCCAAGTTTTTGGCACTGTTTGTCGGGAATCAAGTTTTTATCGTCGTTACATTTACAGGACAATATCAAGTTTTTGGTGTGGTTACATTTATCAGGGATCAGAGAATTCCGAGGTTCTATCGAAATTCCTCTTCCAGTCGGATCAGTACTGGTAGTGAAAGAAAATGGAGCGGATTTAGCGAAACACTGTATCCCAGGAGTTCGAAGAAAAGGGTGTCAGTCACCTTTAGAAAAATGGATGAAGATAAAGTGTCATTTTACTATGAACCGGATCCAGAACCAGAGAACCTTCGTCCTTTGCCACTGTGACGGCAGTACGTTTGGGTGTTCGCTAGGGGACTTTTGTTCTAGAGCGTAACCTTGGCAGGTTGGCTCATCCCCGTACCAGTCTCAGGTAGCGGAAATCTACCATCCCTTTTAGGGGGTTATGACAGTCGGTGTCTCCACTTATGCAGTAGCCAGACGATATGATATGTCAGCTTTGTTCGGTTTTGTACACGTGATCTACTTTTGGGTGCTTGTCAGCATATGATCAGTTGTACTACTTTCAGCAGAATTAATGAAGATTTTTTTTTCAGAAATGCTTTCTTTTCAGCTTGGCAGTCAAAAGCCGTTGAACCATGTGTTTAGTTCCAAAAAAAAGGACAAAAAGAATGATGCAGAAGAAAAGAATAAAATGATAACAAAATGAAATTAAAATCGAAATGAACTCGAAACTTAAGTCAAACGGAAATGAAATTGAAATTGAAATCAAAATAAAAATTTAAATATTAATTTAAAATCAAAATTTAAATTAAATGAAACAAAATGAAACAAAACAAATTAAAAGAAAATGATTAATTGAAAATAAACAAATGATAATACTTTCTCTCTCTCGTGATTCAGAGTCCTTGCACTCATCTTCGTATCGTTCGCTTTTACGGGCACTCCGCAAAATTTGATACTTTTCACACAGCGCCACTTCTTACAAATTTGAAATATCTTGAAATTTTCTAAATCTTGCAATGGCTACCGGTTTCGGCCGAATTACACCAAATTGCTTTCTTTGAAAGTCAATACCAAGTTTTATCAAATTCTCCTCAAATTTAATTCTAGGATCAATACCAATATTTTGATTCCCTTCTGTCCCCTCTTAGGTTGGATGTGAGTCTTGGAGTTTTCCCTCCTAATGTGACACCTTGGGCCAGATGTGAGTCCTTGAGCTCCCCCCCAAGATCTCCCAAAAAACATTTCCCTAATTTTCCATCATCATTCCGATAAATTTTTCTGCCTTCCATGAAATTCCAGGAATAGAGCTTAGTCATCCGATTCCCCCAAAATTCCCTAATTTTCCATCATCCTTTCGGGAAATTTTTCTGCCTTCTATGAAATTCCGGGAACGGAGCTTAGTCGTCTGATTCCCCAAAAATTCTCTAATTTTTCATCATCCTTCCAAGAAATTTTTCTGCCTTCAATGAAATTCCAGGAACGGAGCTCAGTCATCTGATTTCCTCATCCCTAAATTTTCATCATCCCTCCGAGAAATTTTCCCGCCTTCCATGAAATTCCGAGAACGGAGCTTAGTCGTCCGATTCCCCTCAAATTTCTTAATTTTCCGTCTTTCTTCTGAGAAAATTTTCCTCCTTCCATGAAATTCTGGGAACGGAGCTTAGTCGTCTGATTCCCTCAAAATTCCCTAATTTTCCATCATCCTTCTGAGAAATTTTTCTGCCTTCCATGAAATTCAGGGAACAGAGCTTAGTTGTTCGATTCCCCCAAAATTTGAGAAATTTTTCCGCCTTCCATGAAATTTCGAGAACGGAGCTTAGTTGTCCGATTCTCCCAAAATTCCCTAATTTTCATCATCTTTCCGAGAAAATTTTTCTGCCTTCCATGAAATTCTGGGAACGGAGCTTAGTAGTCCAATTTCCCAAAATTCCGTAATTTTCCATTTCCCTTTCGAAAAATTTTCCACATATTTTATATCCCGAGGTCATAACTGAAATTTCGATTCTCATTTTTGAGGCTAGTACCTAAATTCCAGTTCTCATCCTTCCGGGATTGGTCCTGAATTTTTGATTTCCCCTCTACACTCACTTCTAACTCAAAGCTTCCCACAAAAGTAAAATTTTCAAATTCCACAAATTCTGAAATTTCCATAAATTCCATAAAGCCTAAAATTAAAATTTGAAACTCCAAATTAAATCAAATCCAAACATCAAATCCTAATTCTAAATCCAAATTTTAACTTCAAATTCATTTGGATCGGACTCCTTCAGAAATTGAAGGCTTGAAATCCATAGCTTCTCTCATGAAGGTATTCCATTTTCCTCCCCAACGAGAGTTCCCGGGACTTGAAGATTCATCCCCTAATCCCCAGCAAAAACTTCCATACTAAATTCTGTTTTTGTCTTAATTTTTTACTCAGACAATTGTGTTAGTTTTGTTGATCTCGTCGGTCAACACCAATACATGTAGTGTGCTTGCCCAACAGACCACACCTACTGGGGATCCATATGTTGACCTCACTTTTGGTTGAGGTCTAGTCTCTCTTTAGAATAGCCTACGGTCTAGCCATAGGACTCTCCTGGTGACTTTCTTAGAAGACTAGTCATGGCACCCCTCCCCATAGAAATTCAAACTTTTCTCACTTCACTAGGAGTTTTGATATGCTTAAGGCCTAACCTCCAGTTTTTTGGAGGAAGAGACCAAGCATAAGGAGCCCAGGAGAAGTCTCCTATAGTTTGTTAGACTATAGTTTTTGGGAGAAGTCTCCTATAGCTTACACCACACTTGCACTACACACTCATAACTCTAAATAAAACACATCACCTTTTGATCCCCTAACTCTTGGAAACTCATGTAAGTTGTTTTCCCAAGCTCTTAGTCTCAGGCTAGGGTTTGGCTAGTACCAGCACATAGAGGACCAAATGAGGGTGACAATTGGTCCATGGCTTAATATAAATAATTCCATGCTACTCACCTTCCACCAATTTCAATTTTCCCAAAGATTCCAAATTTCTAACCCCTTTGCCCTAAAATACCCAAAATACCCAAAATGCCCCCTAAAACCCTAAAACCCTCCAAAATTTCCCAAATTATCCATTTTTTCTCAAAAAATCATCCCAAAATACTCCCTATCACTCAAATTAACCAAAATTACCCAAAATTGACAAATTTCCCCCAAAAATCCCCAAAATGACCAAAATGCCCCTCCTAGCCCAAAAATCCAAAAATTCAAAAAATTTCCTTAAATTTCCAAAACCTCCCAAATATCCCAAATTTCATTTCTCTCAACTACCACATGACCCAATTTGGCCAATTTAGCCCAATTTAACTAAAAGCCCCAATTTGACCCATTTAACCCAAATGTGCCCAAATTTAAACCCAATGTCTACTCAATTGACCCCAATCTTGCCCAATTTCAATTCCAAACTTTAATTAAACATCTCCAATACCAATCTAAAACAAATAAAAGCTCAATTTGACTCACATTTGAGTCCAATTTCACTTGAGATCTAAAATCCCGAATTTTGCCTAAGTGAACCAAATCCCCCAAATTGACCTAAAACCAATCAGTTTCTCCTCAATTTAAATTCTAAACCCTTCATAACACTCTAGTAAATTGAATTGAACAATCAATTGCCCCCAATTGGAGCTCAAGTCTCACCCAAATCCACTTAAAGTCCAAAACCCTAAATTTTGATTCAAAAATACCATATGCCCAAACTCTCCCAAATTGATTGCCCTACTCCTAAAATTTCCACTCAATTGATGTTGGGAACTCTTTATGACATCCCATAGACCATTTGGAACCTTCAATTGGTCTTGGACCCAACCCTAGACCAACCTAAAACTAAGTTAACCCAACTTTCCCCAAATTGACCAAAATCCCAAACCAAGCCAAATTGACCCACCAAATCAATTCAACACCACTCCAAACCTTTTCTAAACACTTCATGAAAATCATACACATCATATTGCTCAATCATTTGGGTCTAAACCAAGCTCAAACCCAACCTAGCCCAACATTGACCCATGTGAGCCAAATTTGAACTCATGACCTAACTTAATCAAATTGAACCAAATTTGACCAAACCAACTCCTCACAGCCACCAAGCGACCCCTAAGGACCAACCTAGACCCACCTAGCCCGCTTTAATGGAGCCATGGACCAAAGGTCCCTTGAATTAGGGGATTTCACCCCACATTTGGTCTTAATCAAAATATCTTCACCATCATCACTTGCCATTGGGGTTAAAGCATCAGTAATCCTCCCCTAGCTAACCTGAAACCCCTGGCCACCAGCTCTGGCCCTGCCGGCCACCCTAGTTGCCGAAAAACACCAAAAACGAGAGCCACCCTCTCTTAAATTGAACTCAAACTCCACTTTATGGCCAGCTCAGCTCTGAATTGCCATTGGGGCTCATGTGCCCTCCACCTAGGTAGTTGAATCCACCCATTGCCAGCCTCTGAGCTCAGCCCAATGGCCATAGCCATAAATAGACCTCTTCACGGCCAAAACCAGGTGCTAAAACTTTTCTCAAGGAAACTCCACCAAATTGCTTCCAGAGCTTCCCTGATATGTCCTAAGAGTGAGCCCACTGTCTTCAGCCATTGATCCCCACTATCAGAGAGCAATTTCATCACTGAAATTCGGCTGAAAACCAGGACATATTTCTCCATAGCTCCATAGTGCACCAAATTACAATTAACTGTGCCCACACCTTCCCAGTAGTGAAAGAAGAGTATCCCTCATCAAAGCCCCATCACAGAGAGCCTCTACACAAGACTTCCATCAAAGTTCAAAATCGGGCCTGGTCACTTTCATACATAGGCAATAAACCAGGGCAAGAGGCTTCATACCTAAGCTCCTGGGACTCCAACAAAGGTGTAGAGCATCTCTGATCGAAGCTTTACTTCTCAGAGCCAAGGTATTGACCAATTCTTCTTTCTGTGCTTCTTTGGATTCTCCATGTAATTATGGTTAATTTAAATCATGCTTAGCCGTATGGATATGTTCGCCATGCTTAGACGAGTATATAGGATCAAACCCGAAGTGATTTGGTTGAGTCTAGGCTGAGAAATTAGGGTTTTATTGTGGACGGATATGGGATCACACTAGTTGGGGACGAAGACAGGCAGCCGTTGGATCGCGTGTGTTTTCGTTGGACGGCTCAGATCGCCTCAGATGAGAAGATGGAACAGGACAGTGGGCCGCATGGCATCCCAGTCAGCTGGCGGCATTGAATGGGAGCGCAACGTGTGAGGATTTTGATCTGCCAAAGGTTGAGGTGGCACTGAGTCACCTAAGTAGGAAAATCTGATTTTTCTGATTTTTTTAAATCACCTGTACTTTAAAAATCCATATCTTGGCCTAGAAAAATCATAAAAATAAAAAAATATCATAGTCCTCAGTCAACAGAGGAGAAAAATGTGGAAATAGTTTAAAATAATTTTGATGCAAATTTTATTTTTAATAATATAAATACCATTTTTCAGTCTTTTAATTCTCCATGCAAGTAGGAGTTTCACCATAGCTTGAAATTTTAGTATTTTGTTCCCTTTGTCATGAGGGATCTTTTCTGATTTTTCCAAAATGAGAGAAGATTCTTAGACAGAGATTCTTATTTTTCAAGTTTATTCTTATTATTTAATAAATTAAATGTGATAATTAGGATATTTCTTAGAAAAATCTCAAAAAACTATGGTAGGTTATTTATGGTCAGAGAGCCCTAGGAAAAATTTGTCATGATTTAAAATAGTAAAAATTAGCCTAGTTGTCCAATTGACCTAAAATAAACTTTTAATTAATTAGGACAAAATAAAAATCAAAATAACACAAAAATTGCTTTCCACTGTGCTTCAGGGACAGTGGAACTGCAGTAAAAGTTTTGAAGTCATTTGGAATTAATTTAATAGGTTAAATAATTTTTCTAAGTTCAGTGGCCTTTTTGGCACTTAAATGAATTTTAAAAATTAAAATACATATTAAAAAAATTAAAAGAATGGTTTTGAGAGGTCTATGTGATCAGAGAATTCTCTGAAAAATAAGATTAAGATTTTTAAAAAATTTTCATTTTTAATCATATTTTAATATTTAAATAATTAAATAATAATAAAAATCACAAAAATATTAAAAATAACCAAATTGTTACTTTTGGTCCTCTAATCACTTAGGAACCATCCCCACAATTTTCCTAAGTTTCAAAATTAGAAATATCAATTTTTAGAAGGCTTAAATCAAATTTTAAAAGGGAAAATTGAATTATCTTAATTTTCCACTAAAATAATTCTAATAATTAAAAGAAAAATTAGAAAAATATGAAATTCATTTCTCTCAGTTCCCTAACCTCAGAGAGATTTTTGAAAAATATAAAATTTAATTTTCAACTTTTCAAATATTTTATAATTAGTTAAAACTTCATAAATTAAAATAATTCTAATAATTAAATCAAAACTCTATAAATCATAAAGTTTGGTCCAAGTGATTCTCTGATCTAGGGCTATCTCCAATTAAAAGTTTAAGGGATTAGGATTTTTCTTTGTCAAGTTATTAATTTTTCATTAAAAATCTTATTTTTGCATAAAAATAAAAATATAAATTAAATTAAAATTTTAAAAATCACATTTTCTTCTCTCATGTTTTAATTAACCCATTAGTAAACTAAGATAAAAATTTTAAAGTCATTTGAGTTAAACATAATGAATTATGAAGTGATAGGACCTTAAGGGAAAAAGGGTAATTTTGGACCTTAGCCTTAATTAATATTTAGGCTTAAATTCAAGAGGAAAAAATAGGCAAATTTTGATAAGTGTATTTGAATGATTGAAACATTAAGAGATAAGTGGTAGAAACTCACTGCAATTTTGTTACATAAAAATTAAAAAATTAAATTTCCTTAATTATTATAATTTGGAAGAAAAATCAAATTACGAGAATCTTAAGGTTAGGGGCATGATTTTGGAAATTAATAAACCACCAGCCTGACCCCTTTTCTTTATGTTCAAAGTAATATTAGGATCTTTTAACAAAAATTCATACCACTTAAAATTCAATTTTCCCTAAAATCATAAAATATACTCACCTAAAACCTTAAGGGGTTTAGTGGTGAGCTAGGCTTGATCAAATTTAATTAAAGAGGTTTAGAAAAGTTAAAATAATCAAAACTAAAGTATTTTTGAGGCATTACAAGCCTTGAATCAAAATATGACTAAGTACCCTAATAACCTTAATTTGTCCTTTAGGGCCTTCACCCATATAATTCTTAAATTAAATAATAAATGATGAATTACCCTACTCTTAGAGATGATTAAAACATTATTTCACTAAGCATAAGGGTATGAAAGGGATAAATCATTTAATAACTATAATAAGTCCAAAAGGACCTCAAGGAAGTTCAAAAGTATTGTTAAATATTCGGGTTTATCCTGGACCGTTCACAAGTCTTCTAGACGCCTTACAGGACAACTGAGCCTATTATATTTACTTGTTGACCTCATTTTTGATGAGGTCTTCTCTTCCCTCTTTAGTGCTTAGGATTTAGCCTTAGGCTTTTCCTTTGACTATCTTAGAGGACTAGAATTGGGACCCACCCTTTAGAAATTTAAACCACTTCTTGTCTCCCTACAAACCCCACAAGCTTGATTGTAGACCCCTAATCACCTAGAGGGTTGAGATCAAAAGTGAAGTTTTAAAGGATGAGTTCCCTATAGGACTCTTTGGCCTTAGGACCACCCTGGGTGGCTTGCTCTGGTAAGGGTTGACTTACACACTCACTACACTCATACTCTACACTCTCACACACACAATCGAAATCCTAAAACCACACCCATACCCAACTTGACTCCTTGACTCATGTAGGTAATTCATATGGATGGACCTTAATCCCTAAGCCCCTAGCTAAGAGGGTTAGGAACAACATAGTGAATGCCTCAAATGAGTCCTCTCATGGCTCATATAGGCTTAACATGGCTTCATGGCTCAATCAAAGTGATTCCATTTCACTCATATTTGATCAATCTTCATTCTTCCAAAATTTCAATTTTTGATCCCGGGAAGCCTACACCTATCAAACCTACCAAAAGCCCTTAAAATTGACCAAATCCTCCAAAATTTCCAAATCACCCAAAATTCCAGAAAATTAACCTTGAACATTTCCACACCAATCAAATTGATCATCCAATTAAAATTTGAGTCCAATTTCACTTTTGACCTTAAAGCCCAATTTGGACCCATGACCCAAACTTAGCCCAAACCAAACCAATTCAACTCCAATTGACTCTAAACCTTTTCTAAACCTTCCATAACATCCCCACAAACAAAACACTATCATGATTTGCCCAAAATTTGGACCCAAACCCCACTCAAATTCAACCCAAAACCAAAAAGCCCAATTTTGACCTAAACCCAAACCTAACCCAAATAAGCCCAAGTCCCAAAACCAAAACCCAAACAAAGTTGAAACCTCTTTGAAACACTCCCATAAACATTTCCCAACATTAATTTTACATCAATTTCAACCTTAGCCCAACATTGGCCCAAATTAGCCCAATTTGACCTACATTGGGCCATTTACCAAATGAACCCAAATTCAACCCAATTCAATTCCAAAACCACCTCAAATTTGCTTCAAATCATTCAAGACACATCCTTAAACTAGATTCAACATTTATTTGGCATGGCCCTTTGCAAAATTATTTTTATCTAATAGCCCATTGCTAAACATGAAGGCCCACTCCCTTAAACCTTCCTAAAAGCCCATTTTCACCAAATTCAAAAGCCCAAAGTCCATGACAAAGCCCACATGAAATTCCTCTCATCATCCCTTTTATTTAAAACACTTCCTAAGTTCTAAAATATATCACCAAATAAATCCAAATCAAGCCTTATGACAATTCTCCTTAAATCCATAAAAAATTCCAAAACCTTTCTCATGCAAGTGAGACAACTTTTCCCAAGCCATATATGAGCCCTGAAGCCATGCTTGAGCCACATGGGAGCCATGAGAGCCATGGAATCTACTTTCCACCTCACCAAGCCATTAATGTCAAGAGAGGGGATCTCTTTCTAAAACCTTTTTAAACCTTTTTTTACCTTAAACATGATACACTCTAAACCATACTTTGCCACCTAATCCTTGATGTGGACTTCACCACCTTTGGTAGGTTGACTCACATGATCCTCTCGGCCTAAAACCGAGGTCATGGGAAGGTGAACCCAACCCAAACCATGGCTTGGACCAAATCAAGCCAAAATGGCCTCTCCCCATGCCATTTTAATCCAAGCCCTTTACACATGGCAAAGCTCGATTGCTGCACAAACCTCCGGCCACGACCCACCTGAACACCGAAGGTGACCCATGCTCGCCGATCGGCCTCTGGATCGCCGGAAAACACCATGGCCGAGACCTTGGGAGGAGCCAAATTTTGGAATTCCACCTTGCTGAGTTGCCTCACTCCAAATGGCCATTGCAGCTGTTCTTCTCCTCACCAGAGCAGCTGATCCCAACCCTTAAACCCCCCTGGGAGGCCCTCCATCCTCTCCTATTTAAACTCCCCCTCCTCTCGGCCAAGGGAGGTGCTGAACAAAACCTTACTGAAACCCTGCCAAAATCATCCCAGACCACTCTCTACACAAAGAGAACTTGATCCCCACTGAAATCCCCTGCCATTTCCTCTCTGTGAGCTCAATTTCAGAGTTGAAATCCAAGCCCAAAACCAGGACACTTCACCACGGTGAGTCGATCCTCAAATTGATTGACTCTACACCTTCACCGAGACCAAGAGGAGAAGTTTCCCGGCAAAAGCCCCCTCACCGAGGCCAGCCATTGCTTCCGACCACCAAGCTTTGTGATCGAGCTTGTGGTCACTTTTTACCTAGGCGATTCACCGGGCCGAGGGACTTCATCCGGAGCTTGCTTGGACCCAATCGAACGTGACACAACCCTCGGATTGAAGCTTCACTTCTGCGAGAAAAGGTATGGACTCACTCTTCTTCCCGAGCTTACAGAGATTCTCCATTTAGTTTGAGTTAATTTCAGTGCATGTTTACCATATGGATGTGTTCGTCTCTTTAAGACGAATCCATAGAGCATAAGCACATAAATCCGTTGAGAATCGAGTGAGAAATTAGGGTTAGAAGGTCTACGGTCACGGGTTCACACCAGTCGTAGACGATGACTGGGAGCCGTTGGATCGCGTGTGTATCGGATGGACGGCTTGGATCACATCGGACTAGAAGATGTTACGTGAAAGGCGGGTCCCGGGACGGCTGAGTCAGATGGCGGCACCGAATCAGAGCGCGCCGCGTGGCCTTTCGGAGCTGCCGAGGATGGCGTGGCGCCGCGTGGATAAGTAGAAAAATAGGCCATTTTTCTATTTATTTAATTACCAGAACTTCAAAAATTCATAACTTTGTGTAGAAAAATCCTAAAACTAAAATAAAAATACCCTCTTGCTCAGTGAACAGAGGAGAAAAATGTGGAAAAGAAATTAAATCATTTCATCAAGTATTTTATTTTTAATGATTTATTTACTCTCTGGACTATTTTAATTCTCCATGCATGTAAACAATTCACCATAGCATGAGACCATAGGGCTTTTGAATCTTCTGATTTCCCTGAATTTTCCAAGGTCAAAGGCCATCCCTATGGGAAGTTATTGATTTTTCAAGTTCATGTTACTGCTTTGAGTATTTTAATTCCAATAATTAGCATGTTAAAAAATAAATTCTAGGAAAATTTGGTGATGTTTCTTATGACCAGAGGACTCTAGGAAAAATAAGTTTTGAGTTAATTCACTTTGAGCAACCCTAATTGGCCTAAATACCCAAAATTGAACTTTAATTAATTAGGGTTAACCATTCATCAAATTAACTTAAAAATAATTCTCCACTGTCCTCTAGGGATAGGAGAACACCACATAAAAATTTGAAACCAATTGGACTTGATTAAACCCACCAAATGGGTTGATTAAGCCTCTTAAGCAAAAATGGGTAAAATCAAAATTTAAAAATTCATAACTCACAAAATACTTTTCAAAAATTCACAAAAATGGTTTTGTAGCTTCTATGATATCAGAGGAACTTAGGAAAATTAAAATTGTAATTTTCTAAAAAAGTTGATTTTTATCATTATTTTAATATTTTTAATAATTAAAAAATAATAAAAATCATAAAAATATTAAAAATCACCAAAATGTCACATTTTGAATTCTAATTATTTAGGAAAAAACCAAATATTTTTCTTAAGTCCCTAGGGTAAGATACTGAATTTTAAAGGCTTAATGTAATTTTTTAATATAAAAAAATGTATTTTCCAACCTTTTCCCTAAAATAATTCTAATAAATCAAAGAAAAATCAGAAAAATATAAAATTTATTTCTATAAACTCCTTGAGGTCAGAGAGTTTTAAGAAAAATATAAAATTCATTTTTCAACCTTTATTTCATTTTTAAATTAATTAATACTCTAAAATTCAAAAATAATTCTAATAAATAAAATATAATTCAAAAAATCACCAAAATTGGTCCAAGTGGTTCTCTAGTCATTAAGAATATCTCATAATTTTATTAAGGACAGAAAAATTCCCTTGTTCATCTTATTGAATTTTCCTTGAAAATCCCTATTTTCCACAAAAAATAATTATATAAATAAATTAAATACAGAAAAATCACATTTTCTCCTCTAATGTCTTAATTGACATGTGAATGAAGTCACATAAAAATTTTAAATTCATCTAAGCTCAATTTAGTGAGTTATGGAATTATTAAGCTTGAAGGGCAAAATGGTAATTAAAATTTTAACCCTTAATTAAAACTTTAGGCTTAATAAAATGAGAGAATAAAATATTTAATCCTAATCTGATTTGGATGATTGAAATTTAAATAATTAAAGGGTAGAGACCCATCAATCATTTTTTAAGATTAATTAAACTAAACCTTAATCAATTAATTAATTAAATTTGGAAGATTAAAAAAAAATTGAAATTATTAAAATAGGGATATTATTAAGAAGACATTTTTCTTTAATTTAAGAGTCCCTAAATTAATCACTTCAATAATATTTAATTCCCAATTAAAATGATAATCCCAACTCAATATTTAAAATACTAAAAGACTTAATCATTAAATTAAATTAAAATTAAAAAATTTAAACTAAATTAAATCAAAATTTCAATTAAATTAATACTTTAACAATTGAATTAAATCATCTTTAAAAAAACATTAAAAATAAAAAAATTAAATCAAATTAAAATTAAATTAAATCACAATTAAATGAATGTAAATTCAAGTTAAATTAAATTAAATTAAAACATATTAAATTAAATTAAATTAAAAATAAAATCAAATTAAAATAAAATTAAAATTAAATTAAAATTAAAATAAAATTAAATTAAAATTAAACTAAACCAAATTAAATTAAATTAATTTAAATTAAATTAAATTGAATTAAATATAACATCACTTAAGACATAAAGAATTCAAAATAAATCTAAAACAACTTGAACAACTATTCGAAACTTAAACCCATTAATTAAAATTAAATTAAATCACAAATCACTAAAACATCAATTTGCCCTTAAAAGCTCTTGTTATCATAACTCCTAAGTGGAGTATTTAGTGAAGTGTCACCTCATTCATAGGACATTCAAACATCCTAGTGCACTGAGCAAAAGAACAAAACTTAATTAAACCTCGGATGATTACTTCACCTAATTAATTAAATCCATTTGGACTTAGAACAATTCCAGCAATATTGAAAAGATGTTTAAGATTCGTCTTAAGCACTTCCTCAATATGATAGGATGTTTATAAGAACAATTGAACTTAATTGTTCTTTGATGAAGAAAATCGTCCTTAAACCAAAATACAAGAACCTAGACGTCATAGGAGACGACTAGCTATAGGATTAGGAGTTTGATAGACAACCAAAACCTTTCCCTTAGCTTCACCTAGGTACTTGTTGAAATATTTAAATGCCTTAACATGTGTTTTAAGTGTAGCTTGGGACGACGGGAAGACCCTCCAGGTACGCTTTTATTTTATTGCAATTTACTTTATTGCAAATGAACGTTACTTTTCTTGAATGATAAACAACTATTGCATGAAAACCAAAACCTTTAGGATAGTCCCTGAACTGAAACCAAAACTAAATTAAAAGTCATTACAAGATAAAAATCACCGCCAAAACATTTCAAAATATAAAACAACTCAAAATTTAATCACAAACAGAACACAAAATTACAATTTCAACTAAATTAAAATGTCTCGTTGAATGATCGGGAATACCTCGGATGATGTAACCCACGTGTTGCTAACAGAATTTCCCACGATCTAAATGAAGGTGTGGAACTCATTCATTTGAGTTTAGCAAATTCTTCTGGACTAAGTGAATTCGATGAAAATAACGGTGCCAAGAAGACGGAACCACGAGATCTTAATCGGTTACGTTTAACTAACTTTAAGATTTGTTTTAATTAAAATATTAAAAAAAACACTTGAATTTTAAGATTTTCTCTAAACCAAAACACTTCTCTCATCTCCTGATTTATGACTTCTAAAACTAAACCTCTGCAACAACAAGGAGCTTGGAGCACGGTGGGCAGCACGGCCATCTTCGTCAGCAAAACAACTCAACATCAGCTAAACATTCCTAGAATTAAATAACCAAGCCGTAGGACTTCGAGGTAGTTTGCCTAGTGCAATATCAATCCTCAACTCTTGTTTAGGCACTTGCATGATCATGTCATGTAAATTAAGCCCTAACCGGTCTTAGGACTCCAAGGTAGTCGTTTAGTACGACATAAACCCTCATATCTTCGAGGCTATTTGTATGATTTTATCATACAAATATAAGTCCAAATTAATTAAAATTGGCAAAATTGAAATATCGAATAATATTAGGATTTTCTTAAAACCGAGCCAAACAATAGGATAGTTTGGGAAGTTGCCAAGATTCTTCTTGGATCCTCAGCTTCTCCTACTTCTCTTCCTTTGGATCCTCCTTAAAATAAAAGTTCCAAATTTGAGCTAATCCCTTTTGAAATTTCAAAAATCCAATCCTTTGAAAACCTTAAATTTGGAAATTCTTGAGAGCAAAACCACTAATCATTATCGAGAGTTTTCTTAAATGATTCACTTCATTTAAGATGTAATTAACTATAGGGGCTTGCCCGTATAGGGAATTTAAGAACACAGGTAATATAAACCCTGTTTAATTCAATTATATTAAGCAGGGGAATTTGTCGGCTTATAAAATTGGTTCGCAGACCAAACGGATGTCACAAATCTCCTAGTTTATTTAACCGAGCCCCATCATCAAGCACTGTGTCTATTCTTTGGGATAGATACACGGTTTGTGATGCAGTGCTCGTTTACATAAACTATTTAGGATGTGAGATCGGTTTGATTTCATATCTTAAAATTATTTTCAAAATCAAATACTACTTTCTAAACCATATATACATATTTAAATTAAATTTAAAATCTAAAATTCGCCGACAATTTCTGTAGGCGACCTCTTTTCAAAAATACAACACACAACCTAAAAAATATGCCGACAACTTCTGGCGACTCCGCTGGGGAATAGTTCCTCTCTCCATTTTGATCAGACGGCTTTGCTTTCATAAATCAGTAGTGAGCCCATGCCCCTAGTGGACCAGACTACCATTCTTTCATTGGAATACCCCGTTCATTTCTGTCTTGAACAAGTATAGCCAACTCCTCTCGGATTTAGGAGCCCTTTGTTTAGACATCCCTAAACGGAGAGGTTCCGAGATCCTTTTACCTCTTTTCGAGGTGGGGTGGACCCCGATGGGTGTTAGTTTAGGAGCGGTCCTTCGAGTTGAGAAGTCTTGCATAAGACTTTCTCTTCCTTTCCAATTCTGAATCGGATTCCTTACCTTCTCTACACCTTTGAACATTCCATTCCTAATAAACAAACCCTCTAATGAATGACTCTTGTAACAAATAACTCCTTTTTATAAATACATGAACAAAAATGTGTTCAGACTCTTTTCGATTCCTTTCTTTTCGTCCTGATGAGAAGAAGCATAACTTGGGCTGACAATCAGAATCTACCTTGCAGAAAATGTTTGCCCTAAAGCTGATTTTCTCCTTCACCAATGGGCTAGACTTCGCTGTTTACATGGATGAGTTGCCCGACAATGGGATCATCCGTTTTGGACAAGGATTTGGCAACACAGATGTCAAGATCACTGACATCACCCTTTTCACACTTACAGACAAAGTGCACGAAGCGAAAGACCTTTGATCGAGTTCGACCTTAAGTCGACTCGAGAGTTCCCTCCCCTGCAAAGGGTTCCAGTGAGAAGAATACTACGTCCATAGGAGGAGCGTTATCTCTACCCCCACCTGGTCTAGTCATCTGCGCACCTACCCGGCTTCCACCAAACTGAAGGGGAAGGAAGTTCAAATTTGTAACGAGCATGTTACCGTGGAGGGTACAGATTTCCGTGCAAGACCTTCTGTTTTCGAAATTGGGTCTAGCTCAAGGGTTCCACCCCTAACATGGACTGAGAGAAGAAACAAAGGTAGGAAGATTGCCAGAAAGGCCAGGGCTGCTGAAGTCGCCTTCCTAGACGAAATCCCTGAGTACACATCACTACCTGAGTACATACCATTGCCTGAATATACACCGCTTTTGGAAGGAAGTAGATTTCATCCCCTCTCCGCTGTAGCTGACGAGGAAAATGTCCATGAGATTGCTTCGCATTACCTCGACCCGCATACTATAGCGACAGCCGAAAGAAAAGGGCTAGGATTACACCATTTGCCCGACTACAGACTGTGATAGAGAAGTTAGCAAAGAAAGAGAAATGTCCTGTATCAGAGATTTTAAGAAGAATAGGGCGGGTACCAGCCAAGTCCCGTCTTGGGCCGCGAGTAGAACCCGTTATCGGCACAGAAAAGCCGAATCAGAAGATGAAGGCTAGTCCACCTGTTGTTGTTTCAGATTTACGGATCGGGGAGGATACCACCTTCCGACATTCGGTCGACGGACCATCCGGTCCTGAGGCCTTCGCTGCTAGAAGGATGGTATGGCGTCCGACTGCGGACAATTAAGACCGAAACAACGACCTAAAAGGAAAGTCTCGTCGGGAGACTCGAGTCCGAAGAGAGCGCCACCGCGATGAAGGGGACTCCCAAGAAGGAAATCCGACGAGCCATCGCATGATAACTGTGAAACCGCACGAAAAAGACCATTGGAGGACGCTATGGAAAAGCTAAGAACCGACATTCGAAGATTAGCGAGAAGAGAAGAAAAGTTTGGAGATGAAGTTGACTCGTCGGAGTTCATGGATGACGAATATGTGGAGATCAACATGGTTGAGACACGAGCATCGTCAGCTTCGCAAGGTGCCCCGGCAGCTGCTGAGAGAGATGAACCGGAAGCATTAAGAGCACAAATTCGAGAAAAAGATGATACAATCTCTCAAATGGCAAAAGGATGGAAGAGATGGCTGCAGCCCTAGCCACTCTTCAGAGTCAGGCTCAACCCCCAAGAGAAACGCCTCCAGAAGTTATTCATATTGCAGACGGAGGAAAACAGATTACATCCGTTAACGGAGACGATTAGCCGAAGAAAGACTCTACTCAGAATATGATTACAGAGAAGGACATCAAGAACATGGTAGAACGGCGGAGTGCGAGAAGCCTTAGCACACTCTAAGAGCGGAGCATCTATTCGAAGGGTAGACCTTACCCGAAGAATTTGATGCAGTACAATACCAAAAAGGCTTCGTACCACCTCTGTTCAAGACTTTTGATGGTACCGGAAATCCTCGACAGCATGTTACACATTTTCGCGCTAGTTGTTGCAACGCCGGTGGAAGTGACGCCTTAATCTTCCGACAATTCGTCAGCAGCCTGTCAGGGATCGCCTTTGATTGGTATGTAGAGTTACCGAACGGTTCGGTAAAGACATTTTCAGAATTAGAAAACCTCTTTGTGAAACGGTTTGCTGGATCTCAGCACCATATCACCATCAGTGACTTAGTGGTGGAGAAACAAAAACCGAACGAAACTTTAGTGGACTATATACTTCGATGGAGGAATCTAAGCATGAAGTATGAGCCACAGCTACAAGAGCAGCATGTAGTCGGTATCTTGCTTAAAAGCATTCACGGCCCGATAGCACTTCTCCTTAAGGGATTTACGATTAAGACTTTCGAGAAGTTGTTAAGCAAGGCCGAAAGCTTGCAAGAGGAAGCAAAGCAACTAAGTTTCGTTGACAAAACAGACAAACGAAGCTCGTGAAGACATTTGAAAAGAAATCCGGGATCGTCGCGGCGATCGATAAGGGCGAACGACCAATGCAAATACAGCCGGAGCAGCCGCAACCCAGCTATCAACAACCTCAGCAGAACTACCAACAACCTCAACCCGGTTATCAACCAACTCAACAATATGAGAAACCGCCTCACCCACATCGCACGTTAAAGGAGCTTATAAATAGAGAATATGCATTCAAGAATGAGGTAGTGCTAAAGATGTTCCGCAGTTTGATGAAGACTTCGGATTTTTGACTACCAGAACCCAAGAAGCCAGAAGAAGTTAATAAGAAAGACCATCCCAACTACTGCCCTTACCACCAGATGCTTGGACATAAGATAGAGGATTGCATCACCTTCGAAAGTTGGCTTGACAACAATCTCCGAAAAGGGAACATAACGATCCCAAAGGAATACATGAAAGAACCCCGAAAGGAGGTTACGTCAATGTTATTTCAACGGATCCCATTGTTCCGATAGACCCTTACACGACCGATGATGGATGGAGTACTGCTTGGACGAAGTCATCAAAGAAAATTTTGGATCGCATCCGAACCGCTTCGGCGCGTGCTTCAATCCAAAGTTTGAAACCTGTCAAGCCGGCGCTATCGCTTGCAATTGAAGAACCGCCCCAGGAAGAAAAGATCATAGAAAAGAAGGAGATCGAAGAAGAAGAAAAGACCGAGGCTCCCAAGGCTAGGCTAGGGGCTGCTTATCCTAGGATGGTTGTTTCCGATTCGGGGGAAAAATTCCTCGAACCTCTGACTCTGTATGATTATTTGCTCGCTCCGGCGGGATCTTATAATGATAAGAGTTATAGCGTTAGCTACGTTTTGACTGTTTCTAAAGATTACGTAACTAACGACAACCAATCTAATCCGGATCTCGATTCCAATACAAATAATAATTCTCAAATCATACACAAACTCGACAATCACGATGACAAAGGAGACATTCATCAAGAAGGCTACGGAAGTTCAACAAGCAATGAATCTATTTGTGAATTCCAAGGAACTCCAATCACCATAGAGTTAGAGCTTTTAGATTTCGAAGCGATTCCAGAAGAACCTGTCATGCTGATTCAAAAGGAGATACAGTAAACTCAGTACCAGATTCGAAGAAATCACAGAAGTCAACTTAAGGAGCGGAAGGGTTCTACCTCCGAGAACGGGTCCAAAAGACAAAGGAAAGCGAGTGGTTGTTCGGGAAGAATCAACCCCGGCAGAAGAATTGCCCATTCGGGAAGAAACCGAGACACATGGTAACAAAGTGAACTATAACGTGCTAGCCCATCTTAGGAAACTACCAGCCAAACTGAGCATCTACGACGCTCTCATCTTAACAAAAGAGATGAGAGAAGCTCTGATCAAGGCCTTACTTGATCCAGAGATTTGTTTAGCTTAGATGGCTGGAGAATCCTTAGACAAGGTTTACTCGTTAAAGGAACAGCGAGGTGTTACCTTTACGGACAGTGATCTACTACTCAGGACAGCTGATCATAACCGACCGTTGTACATTTCAGTCACAATCGGGAAGTTTACGCTCTCCAGAGTATTGGTGGATCCTGGAGCGTCATTCAACATAATGAATCTTCGGACGCTAGCCTACTTGGAAAGTGATGCTCGCGAGCTTGAAGCGGACAAGATGTTACTAAGAGGATTCAACCAGAAAGGAGAAAGAGCCCTTGGATCAATAACACTGTTGATGAAGACCAGTGACTTAGCAAAGACAACCGCAAAATTCCACATAATTGACTCGAGACATCGTTGAACGCTCTACTGGGCCGACCGTGGATCCATGAAAACTGGATGGCACCATCGTCTCTGCATCAGTGCATAAAATACTACGATGGAGGAGAACAGTGCATTAAAGGTGACTTGCAACCATTCTCCGTACATGAAATTGGAATTCATGAAGATGCAGCTTATTAGGCACCTCCGAAGAAAACAATCTTCTCTAGAAACACCGTGCCAAATGAAGCAAAAGAAATTCGAGACAATGAAGAACACGAAGTTCTAGTCCAACGGTCACTCACCACTCCCTTACGGCGAGATGGTGAAAGTTTCTACAGAACTCGCATCCGAGGTCGAGGCCGGGGACGAGGTCGTGGAAGAGACACTGGGACAGTTGGACAGCAAAAGCCGGTGATCAACGTTGATTGGGAGAACAGCTCTGAGGAAGAAGAGTAAGTCAAGAAAGAAGCAGCTACAATAAACCGGAAGAAACCACAATTCAAGATTTCTCTCGAAGATGAGAAGAACGAAGAATACAAATCGATGTACGAGAAGATTAACAACTATGTACACACTATGACCACGACCCCGATCCGATCTAATAAGATCGAGGTATGGTGGTCGAAGAAGTACATAGCGACGGTGCTGAAAGCCAATCAAATTTTACCGTGGCACTTCTTCTTCCAATACTGAAAACGATGTACAATTTGAAGATGTCACTTCTTCCGAATTAATGGAATTACCTTTTGAGTGGTACTCTCCCTGTGTTCAAAATTTAATTCAGCGTGGTGCCTTACCTCGACAATGGACAAAAGGCCAATCACAACACTTCAAAAAATTATGGAATAATGCCGGTCGGCCTCCCAATTCAAAACATGTTCTCAGATTCTGCACAGTAGGTTCAGTTGACGATACGGAATTTTGTTTGGTTGTCACTTGCGAACCTAATGAAGACGCTTGGAAAGTACGGAAGAGCTTGAAGATCCGCAAATTGGAGACTCTCCACCGAGTTCGAAGAAGAAATCAAATCTACTAATAGATGAGTTAATGGAAGTTAACTTAGGTACTAGCGAAAAGCCTAGACCAACCTTTGTTAGCTCCTTACTCAATAAAGAAGATTCCGAGGAAATGATCAAGCTATTAATGGAATTGAAGGACTGTTTTGCTTGGAGTTATGGCAAAATGCCAGGATTAGCTCCAGAAGTCACAGTTCACAGGCTAGGAGTGGATCCTACTTCCGTTCCAGTCAGACAAGCTTCCAGAAGAATGCATTTGGAAATTGAACAACCCGTCATAACTGAAGTTAAGAAGCTAATATATGCTAAATTTGTCCGTGAAGAACAATACCCAACTTGGCTAGCCAATGTGGTACCAGTCAGAAAGAAGAATGGTCAAATCAGAATCTGCGTGGATTTCAGATATTTGAACAAAGCATATCCGAAAGATGAATTTCCACTACCAATTCCAGAGTTAATGATCAACATCGCTTCGACACATGAAATATTCTCTTTCATGGATGGATGTTCAGGATACAACCAGATAAAGATGGCACTAGAGGACGAAAGCTCACGGCATTCAGAACACCAATCAGAGTGTATTGCTACACAGTAATGCCATTCGGACTAAAGAACACAGGAGCAACATACCAAAGTGCAATGACAAAGATTTTTGATGAGCTCATTCACAACCAAGTTGAGTGCTATGTGGATGATGTGGTCATCAAAAGCAAACTAAAGGAATATCACCTGTATGATTTGAGAATTGTCTTCGAGCGACTAAGGCAATACAACCTTAAGATGAAACCCTTAAAATGCGCCTTCGGCGTTACCTCCGAGAAATTCTTAGGATTTGTTGTCCGACATCGCGGGATTGAAATTGATCCGGAAAAGATTAAAGCTATCTTAGAAATGCCGCCTCCCAAAACCTTAAAACAGCTATGATCCTTTCAAGGGAAGCTGGCATATCTTCGACGCTTTATCTCGAACTTGTCAGGTAGGTGTCAGCCCTTCTCGACATTAGTTAAAAAGGACGCCAAATTCATTTGGGAAGAGAAATGCCAACGGGACTTCGAGGACATTAAGCAATACTTAATGACACCTCCTGTCTTAGCAGCCCCAGTCTCAGGTAGACCGTTGATACTTTATACCACGGCTCTAGACGACTTCCTTGGAGCCCTGCTAGGCCAGGTCAATGATGAGGGAAATGAAAATGCTCTCTACTACTTAAGCTGTCGTTTTATTCCGATGGAAGTAAAGTATCCTCCAATTGAGAAGCATTGTTTGGCCCTGATCTTCACCGCACAGAAACTCAACCATTACATGCTTTCTCATAAGATCAACCTCATTTCAAAAGTTAACCCATTGCAATATTTGATGACCCGACCGACACTTTCTGGCAGACTTGCCAGGTGGTCAATGATATTATTGCAATTCGACATAACTTTCGTTGCTCCTCGTGCCGTAAAGGGACAAGTTCTAGCTGACTTCCTTGCAACACACCTTTACTGGCAGATTCGCCTCTCGACGACGATTTGCCTGATGAGCAGATAATGAGCCTAGAAGACACAGATGATCGATGTTGGGAACTATATTTCGACGAAGCATCCTCAGCACAGAAAGACAAAGAATTGCAAACGATAGTGCCCGGTAAGGCAGGAATCGGACTAATCTTTATAACACCGGAGCGGGGGATGTTAAGATACTCCTACCATTTAACAGAGCCGCGCACAAATAACGAGGCAAAATACGAGGCCCTCATAACAGGACTAGAACTGACCATTCAAATGGGAATAACAGATATCAACATCTACGGAGATTCTCAGTTGATCATTCAACAGGTCGCAGGACAATACAAAATCTTAAAGCCAAGACTCGAGCAATACTTTCAGTATGCCATGAAACTATTGGAACAAATTTCGAATGTGACAATCTACAATATCCCCAGAAGAGAAAATGCTCTCGCAGATGTGCTATCTCGCCTTGCAAAAGAATTTGCCTGCTTACAAGATGAGTCAGTTGAAGTGTCAGTTCAAGGACGACATGTCCTATCACAACTCGACATAGACATGATACAAAAATCAGAAAAAGAAGAGGAATCAGTTGCAGCAGTGATGTAAAACACAGAAGATTGGCGTCAGCCGCTAATAGACTACCTGCAAACAGGGAAATTACCAGACGATATGTCATTAGCCCATCAAATCAAGAAAAGAGCTCTGTCTTACGCATTAATAAACAGTACATTATACAGAAGGTCTTTTGATCAGATGTGGTTAAGATGCCTGAGCGGGTCCGAGGCTCGTGAAATTGTCAAAGAAGTGCATTCAGGACTTTGTGGCGCTCATCAGTCGGGTCCGAAAATGAAAATGAAAATTAAAAGATTAGGGTATTACTGGCCCTCGATGATGACCGATTGCATGAAGATTGCCAAAAGTTGTCACCAGTGCCAAGTGCACGGAGTGGTTCTACACCAACCTCCAAATGTGCTACATCCGACAATTGCATCGTGGCCATTTGAGTGTTGGGGCACAGATACAGTGGGTCCGATAGAACCGCCTTCTTCAAGTGGACATCGCTTCATCCTTGCAGCTACAGACTACTTTTCTAAATGGGCAGAAGTAGTTCCACTCAGAGAATTAAAGGCACACCACGTGCTACAGTTTTTCAAAAATCAAGTCATCTACCGTTTCAGAGTACCGCGCAGAATCATTTTAGATAATGGGTCCGCATTCAGAAGTACAAAGATCAACAATTTTGTCAGAAGACATAGGATCGATTGGCGATACTCAACAATCTACTACCCAAGAGCAAACGGCTTGGCCGAGGCTTTTAATAAAACTCTCGTTCAAATTTTAAAGAAAACTTTGGACGACAACAAGAGAAATTGGCACGAGAAGTTGTTAGAAGCCTTATGGGCCTACAGGACGACTTTTAGGACTCCTACTCAGTCTACGCCTTACACTTTAGTGTACGGGTCCGAGGCAGTTTTACCTTTGGAGGTTTAGCTTCCATCACTCAGAATTGCAGTTGCAAATAAAATTACTACAGAAGAAAATGCCAGATTACGACTGGAAGAACTGGAAAGCCTAGAAGGGAAAAGACTTGTAGCGCAGCAAAATTTGGAACTGTACCAAGCCAAAATGATCCAGGCCCATGATAAACTGGTCCGCTCGAGGACTTTTAAAGTTGGTGACATAGTTCTTGTTCTCAGAAAACCTATTCTTGCACACCGCAAGATAGGAGGCAAATTTGAACCAACTTGGGAAGGGCCGTTTGTGGTCGAGGCAGTCTACTCAGGAGACTCCTACCAACTTGTGAATTACCAAGGAGAACGACAAATGCTTCCAATCAATGGACGATATTTGTAGAAGTATTATGCAACCTAATGTTTCGAAGGGTGGCCTCTAAAATAGAGTCTTATCCCTAGAAACACGGGTGAAGCAATAACTTTGTGACTGGGTCCGAAACCAAAAACATAAAAATGGATAAAAAAAAATATGTGTGCTAAAAATAAAATATGTGAAATCATAATAATAAAGTTTTAGCCTTCCTTTCAAATCAAATCTTTTTCCTGATCTTTCTTTATCTTTTCCTGCTTTCCTTAAAAATTAAAATTGGAATAAGTGAATAAGAATCTTCAGTGATAAATACTTTCTTAATGTTCTTGTTCTTAGTACAGCCCCTGATCCTTTCCTTGTTTTTTTTGTAGGGAAATGTCGAACGGGCGGTTGGTCCTAAACTTTAAAAATGGCGTGAGTCTCGCACTCGATGAAAAGAGGGTGAAGGATGGAGCGATGATAGAAATTGATTCGACTTCACACCGACCGACCTACGGTATGAAGAAAATGACCGGGTCCCGGTGGACCGAGAGGAGCTTCATAGCTGGATCGTGATGAAGATAGGTGGCCCAAGCCGCCAATCCAACAACAAGAAAAGAAAGACAAACACCGAAGAAAGCAAGAAAATCAAGTCGCAATTGCCGAGCGCAGGGCGGGCTCGTCGGCGCCGCGCCTACGTAAATTCAAGAAGTAAGGAGAGCTACGCTCACTGCTACTCAAAGAAGGAATAAAAATCTCCGTATTTGCAAGATGTTGACTAAACTTGCAGCAGATCAACACGAGGAAACAACCACCTTCGCAGACACATGCATTTCAAAGATACCAGTTCATCAGGAACCTGAAAAGAGAGAACAAGCTCCAAGAACAACAGAAAGGATAAGGGAAACTCTGAGAAGATCAGAGGCAGAGAGATCGCCTCGACGCCGGATAGAGATACCATATCTAAAGAACCTTGTTGCGGAAGCAACCCCGGAGGATGTCCCGACAGAGACAATCCCCGAGGAGCCGAGGTATGCAGGAGAACGTGACGGGATTGAGCCATACATCCCGCAATACGTTACTAGGCCTCGTCACTTGCAGATCATCCCAGAATATGAACTAGAAAGAATGCAAAATGTTGAGAAGAAGACTTTCGAATACTTTGAAAGGATTGGAGGCAGAAGAATCAACATTTTGGAAGGCCTCGAGTTACACACAGGTGTATTCTCAGAGTACGAGCAATAGCAGATTGTGGATTTCATTTTAGAACTTCAGAAGATGGGTCGAGCAGGCCGTCTGAGAGAAAAGACTTATTCGGAACCCCAGAAATGGATGCTGGGGAAAGGAAGAGTCACAATACAATGCGGATGTTGCTATAAATTCGCGAGAGGACGAAAAGGAAATCCACCGGGGATACTCCGTCACGGTGAGGTGGATCCAATGCGAGCATAATTAAAAGAATGGTGAAAATAATGAAAACGTGGAGGGTACTGCCAGCAGACTGCATACCCAAGAGTTGCATCATCAACATTTATCAGAAGGGCGACTGCATACCTCCACACATAGACCACCACGACTTTGTCAGACCTTTCTGCATAGTTTCGTTCGTTAACCAATGCAATATCATGTTCGGATCTGACCTCCGGATAGCAGACCCGGGTAAGTTCCGAGGGCCGGTGGAGATACCACTTCCGGTAGGTTCCCTCATGATATTACAAGGAAATGGAGCAGACGTCACAAAGCATTGTATACCGGGAGTACCAATGGAGCGGATCTCCGTCACTTTTAGAAGGATGGACGACAGAAAGGCACCATACCACTTCCAACCAGATCCAGAATTGGAGAATCTCCGGCCCTACGAGCTGTGAGTTACATGGGAAATAGCACACCTCCAATGCACATCCATGCGGCATTCCTGCCAAGGATGGCTTGGAAGGTGATGTTATTGACCGTGTATCTCATTATTCAGACATGAATTTGACAGATACTTTTTGGATGGATCAACAAGAATCATACATAGTCCGTTTTGAGTCATGGATTGTATGAGAAATATTTCAGATCGAGTTGTATGATGTATCTTCAACAAGATTGGAATGAAAGTGACCATGTCACATTTTGCCTTCACCTCTTTTTGTGCAAATTCACTGAGAAATGCCATTAAAGTTAAATGAACTTCGAACAAAGAACAGAAAAGAAAAGGAAAATAAATAAGAACTATCTTCATAAAAATCCAAACATTAAAAAGAATTTCAAATCTACATGAACACCAAATAAAAAAAAATGGGATAGTTAAAGAACAAAGAAAACAAATATAAAGCTCAAATTGAATTCCAGTTTAAGTCCATCTTTTCAAATCCTCCAATCCTTCTTCAAATCAAGATCTATTCCGGACCTCCTTTGAAACCCTCTCTCGGGATGATTTCAGAATCATGAAGAATTTTCAATTTGATTCGGATGGCATGGGTTCGTACCCTTCACCAAGTAATCAGACTTTGATTGATTCCCATGGGATATGGAACACTTTCATATCTCATTGCAATCTCAGCATTTGGGATAGGTTTCAGCCCTACTCCCATCTCAGCAATTCTCAGCATTCGGGATAGGCTTCCACCCTACTCCCATCTCAGCAAATCTCAGCATTAAGGATAGGCTTCTGCCCTACTCCCATCTCGGTAAATCTCAGCATTCGGGATAGGCTCCGCCCTACTCCCATCTCGGCGATCTCGACATTCGGGATAGGCTTCCGCCCTACTCCCATCTCGGCAAATCTCGGCATTCGGGATAGGCTTCCGCCCTACTCCCATCTCGACGATCTCGGCATTCGGGGTAGGCTTCCGCCCTACTCCCATCTTAGCAAATCTCAGCATTCGGGATAGGCTCCCGCCCTACTCCCATCTCAGCAAATCTCAGCATTCGGGATAGGCTTCGCCCTACTCCCATCTCAGCAATCTCAGCATTCAGGATAGGCTTCCGCCCTACTCCAACCTCAGCAAATCTCAGCATTCGGGATAGGCTTCCGCCCTACTCTCATCTCAGCAATCTCAGCATTCGGGATAGGCTTCCGGCCTACTCTCATGTCAGTAATCTCAGCATTCGGGATAGGCTTCCGCCCTACTCCCTTCTCAGCAATTCTTAGCACTCGGGATAGGCTTCCACCCTACTCCCTTCTCAGCCATTCTCAGCACTCGGGATAGGCACAGTCCTACTCCTTTCTTAGCAATCTCAAAATTTGACCCTCTCAGCAAGAAATTGAAATTAAAGCACTCTGCATTTCGGATAGGCTTTGTCTTATTCTTACTCAGCATATGGAATAGGTTCAGTCCTGCTTCCTTCTTAGTATACAAATGCATTCGGGTAGGCCTCCGCCCTACTCTTTTCTCCGCATAAAATCAAAATTGAAATTCAAATCGAAATTCAAACTCAAAATTAAAACTTGAGATAGAAAATGAAACGAATCTAAGATCCCATCTCTTGAAATCTTGTGATCTGAAATTCACATCCTTTTTCCCCAACGAGAGTTCTGGAATCTTCAGTCTTGGAGATTTACCTGATACTCCCAGTGGAAATTTCTTACACTCCGTCCTAAGTTTGTCACTTGGACATCTGTTTTGGTTCTGTTGATCTCTTCGATCAATGCCAATACGCGCGGTGTGCTTGGTTAGCACACCACACCTATTGGGGGTCCATTTGTTGACCTCATTTTTGATGAGGTCTTCTCTTCCATCTTTAGTGCTTAGGATCTAGCCTTAGGCTTTTCCTTTGACTATCTTAGAGGACTAGAATTGGGACCCACACTTTAGAAATTTAAACCACTTCTTGTCTCCCTGCAAACCCCACAAGCTTGACTGTAGACCCCTAATCACCTAGAGGGTTGAGATCAAAAGTGAAGGTTTAAAGGATGAGTTCCCTATAGGACTCTTTGGCCTTAGGACCACCCTGGGTGGCTTGGTCTGGTAAGGGTTGACTTACACACTCACTACACTCATACTCTACACTCTCACACACACAATCGAAATCCTAAAACCACACCTATACCCAACTTGACTCCTTGACTCATGTAGGTAATTCATATGGATGGACCTTAACCCCTAAGCCCCTGGCTAAGAGGGTTAGGAACAACATAGTGAATGCCTCAAATAAGTCCTCTCATGGCTCATATAGGCTTAACATGGTTTCATGGCTCAATCAAAGTGATTCCATTTCACTCATATTTGATCAATCTTCATTCTTCCAAAATTTCAATTTTTGACCCCGGGAACCCTTCACCTATCAAACCTACCAAAAGCCCTTAAAATTACCCAAATCCTCAAAAATTTCCAAATCACCAAAAAACATTTCCTCACCAATCAAATTGATCATCTATAGCCAAAAATACAAAAAATTCCAAAAATACCCCCCAATACCCTCCAAATACCCAAAATGCCCCTCTTAGCCAAAAAATCGAAAAATTCAGAAAATTCCCCGAAAATTCCAGAAAATCCCAAATATTACCAATTTCATTTTGTCCAACTACACCATGGGCCAATTTTGTCAATTTATCCCACTTTTATGAAAACCCCCAATTTAGCCCATTCTTAACCCAAGTGAACCCAATGTCAAACCAAATCTACCCAATTGACCCCAATTTTGGTCCAATTCAATTCTAAACTTCAAATTGATATCCAAAATATCAATCTAGACCAAATATAAGTCCAATTTAATTAACATTTGAGTCCAATTTCACTTTTGACCTTAAAGCCCAATTTGGACACATGACCCAAACTTAGCCCAAACCAAACCAATTCAACTCCAATTAACCCTAAACCTTTTCTAAACCTTCCCTAACATCCCCAAAAACAAAACACGAACATGATTTTCCCAAAATTTGGACCCAAACCGCACTCAAATTCAACCCAAAACCAAAAAGCCCAATTTTGACCTAAACCCAAACCTAACCCAAATAAGCCCAAGTCCCAAAACCAAAACCCAACCAAAGTTGAAACCTCTTTCAAACACTCCCATAAACATTTCCCAACATTAATTTTACATCAATTTCAACCTTAGCCCAACATTGGCCCAAATTAGCCCAATTTGACCTACATTGGCCCATTTACCAAATGAACCCAAATTCAACCCAATTCAATTCCAAAAACCACCTCAAATTTGCTTCAAATCATTCAAGACACATCCTTAAACTAGATTCAACATTTATTTGGCATGGCCCTTTGCAAAATTATTTTTATCTAAAAGCCCATTGCTAAACATGAAGGCCCACTCCCTTAAACCTTCCTAAAAGCCCATTTTCACCAAATTCAAAAGCCCAAAGTCCATGACAAAGCCCACATGAAATTCCTCTCATCATCCCTTTGATTTAAAACACTTCATAAGTGCTAAAATCTATCACCAAAAAAATCCAAATCAAGCCTTATGACAATTCTCCTCAAATCCATAAAAAATTCCAACACCCTTTCTCATGCAAGTGAGACAACTTTTCCCAAGCCATATATGAGCCATGAAGCCATGCATGAGCCACATGGGAGCCATGAGAGCCATGGAATCTACTTTCCACCTCACCAAGCCATTAATGGCAAGAGAGGGGATCTCTTTCTTAAACCTTTTTAAACCTTTTTTTACCTTAAACATGATACACTCTAAACGATACTTTGCCACCTAATCCTTGATGTGGACTTCACTACCTTTGGTAGGTTGACTCACATGATCATCTCAGCCTAAAACCAGGTCATGGGATGGTTGTACGGCTTATTTTTTAGGTTGTGTGTTTTGAAAAAGGGCGGTCACCTAACAGAAATTGTGCAGCGAATTTTTAATTTAATTTAAATAAATAATTTGAAAAGTAGTATTTGATTTTTGAAAATGATTTTAAATTTGAAGATTTTAAGACATGAAATCAAACCGATCTCACATCCCAAATAGTTTATATAAACGAACACCGCACCACAAACCGTGTATCTATCCTAAGGATAGACACAGCGCTCGATGGTGGGGCTCGATTAAATAAACTAGAAGATTTGTGACATCCGTTTGGTACCGCGAACCAATTTTATAAGCCGACAAATTCCCGCTTAATATGAAAGCATTAAACGGGGTTTATATTACTCGGTTCTTTAAAATTCCCTATAAGGGCAAGCCCCTATAGTTAATTATATCTTAAGTGACGGGAATCACCTAAGAAAACTCTCGATAATAATCAGTAATTCTGCTCTCAAGAATTTCAAAGTTTAAGTTTTCAAACGTACCTGGAGGGTCTTCCCGTCATCCCAAGCTGCACTTAAAACACGATTAGAATATTTAAGCAAGTTCCTAGGTAAAGCTAAGGGAAGGGTTATGGTTTTCTACAAAGTTCCTAATCCTATAGCTAGTCATTCCCTATGACGTCTAGGTTCTTGTGTTTTGGTTTGAGGACGATTTTCTTCATCAAAGAATAATTAAGTTCAATTGTTCTTATGAATATCCTATCATATCGAGGAAGTGCTTAAGAAAACATCTTAAACATCTTTTCAATATTACTAGAATTGTTTTAAGTCCAAATGAATTTAATTATACAAATGAATTAATCGTCCGGGAATTCAAGTTTTGTTATCTTGCTCGATGAACTAGGACATTTGAATATCCTATAAGTGAAGTAACATTTCATTTAATGTTCTGTTTAGGAGTTATGGTAACCAAAGCTTTCGAGGGCAAATTGGTGCTCAAATGATTTGTGATTTAGTTTAACTTCAGTTAAAGGGTTTAAATTTGGAATAGTGTTCAAGTTGCTTTATATTTAATTTCTTTATGTCTTAGGTGATGTTATTTAATTCAATTTAATTTAACTTTAATTTAATTTAATTTGGTTTAGTTTTAATTTTAATTTAATTTTGATTTAATTCAATTTAGTTTGACTTGATGTTAAATTAATTTAGTTTGATTTGATTTAATTTCCTTTTAATTTAATTTAATTTGATTTAATTTTAATTTAATTTAATTTAATTTAATTTAATTTAATATGTTTTAATTTAATTTAATTTAATTTAATTTAATTTAATATTTTTTAATTTAATTTAGTTTAATTTAATTTAATTTAATTTATTTATTTAATTTAATTTAATTTAATTTAATTTATTTATTTAATTTAATTTAATTTAATTTAATTAATTTATTTAATTTAATTCAATTTATTTAATTTGTTTGATTTAATTTAATTTAATCTTTAATTTAATTTTATTTTTAATTTTAATTTAATTGAAAATCTAAAAAGAGTTTAATAATTTAACTTTTTAATTTAATTTAATGATTAAGTCCTTTAACATTTTAAAACTTAAATTTGAATTATCATTTTAGTTAAGAATTAAATATTATTGAGATGATTAATTTAGGGATTTTTAAATTAAAGAATAAATCTCTTCCTAATAATATCTCTATTTTAATAATTCCAATTTTATTATTCTTCCAAATTTAATCAATTATTTAATTAAGGTTTATTTTAATTATCTTCAAATTGTTTAATAGTTTTCTACCCTTTAATTATTTAAATTTCAATAATCCAAATCAGATTAAGATCAAATATTTTACTTGTTAATTTTATTAAACCTAAAGTTTTAATTAAGGGTTAAAATTTTAATTACCATCTTGCCCTTCAAGCTTAATAATTTCATGACTCACTAAATTGAGCTTAAATGAACTTGAAATTTTTATGTGACTTCACTCATATGTCAATAAAGACATGAGAGGAGAAAATGTGATTTTTCTGTATTTAATTTATTTATGTAATTATTTTTGGTGGAAAATAGGGATTTCCAAGGAAAATTTCATAATATGACCAAGGGAAAGTTTCTGTCCTTAAGAAAATTATGGGACATTCCTAATGACCAGAGGACCACTTGGACCAATTTTGGTGATTTTTTTTAAATTATATTATTTTTATTATAATTATTTTAAGTTTTGGAGTATTAATTAATTTAAAAATAAAATTAAGGTTGAAAAATGAATTTTATATTTTTCAAAAATCTCTCTGATATCAAGGAAATCAGAGAATCAATTTTTGCAATTTTCTGATTTTTCTTTGATTTATTATAATTATTTTAGTGAAAATGCTAGAAAATACATTTTTTTAATTTTAAAATTACCTTAGGGCTTTAAAATTTAATATCTCATTAAATAGACATAATAAAAATATGGGATTTGTTCCTAAGTTATTAAAATTCAAAATGTGACATTTTGGTGAATTTTATTATTTTTGTGATTTTTATTATTTTTTAATTATTAAAATATTAAAATAATACCAAAAAATCAACCTTTTTAGAAAATTGAAATTTTTATTTTCATAAATTCCCCTGATATCAGAGAGGCTCCAAAACCAATTTGGAGAAATTTTAAAAATTATTTTGAAGGTTATGAATTTTTAAAGTTCAAATTGACTAAATGGCTTAATCAACCCATTTAGTGGGGCTAACCAAGTCCAATTGACTTCAAATTTTTATAGTGGGTTCCTCTGATCCTAGAGGTCAGTGGAGAATTAATTTCAAGCCAATTTGATATATGGTTAACTCTAATTAATTAAGGAGCTATTTTGGGTGTTTAAGCCAATTAGGGTTATTTTAAATAAACTAATCCAAAACCTATTTTTCCTAGGGTCCTCTCGGTCATAAGAGACATCACCAAATTTTCCTAGAATTTATTTCACAACATGCTAATTATTGGAATTAAAATAATTAAAACAGCAACATGAATTTGAAAAATCAATAACTTTTCATAGGGATGACCTCTGACTTTGGAAAATTCAGGAAATGTTCCCAAATTCAGAGGCTTCAAAGCTCTCTATGGTCTCATGCCATGGTGAATTTCCTATATGCATGGAGAATTAAAACAATGCAAAGGGAAATAAATCATTAAAAATAAAATACTTGATGAAATTAAATAATTTCTTTTCCACATTATTTTCCTCTGTTCACTGAACAAGAGGGTATTTTTATTTTATTTTTTTGATTTTACTACATAAAGTTAAGGATTTTTGAAGTTTAGGGGAATTAAATAAATCAAAAATACCCTAATTTTCTATTTATCCACGCGGCGCCGCGTCAGCCTCGGCGACTCCGAAAGGCCACGCGGCGTGTTCGGTTCGACGCCGCCATCCGACTCGGCGCTCCGGGCCCCGCCGTGTCGTTCCATCTCCTGATCCGACGCGATCCCGGCCGTCCGTCCGCACGTGTATTAAATGAACGACATCCGTTCATCGTCCCCAAGCGTCCTCACCCGAGAGCCGTCCACACTAAATCCCTAATATCTCACTCAATACTCAATGGATTTTCGTGTTCTTATGCTCTATGGATTTGTCTTGAAGAGACGAATACATCTATACGGTGATCATGCATTGAAATTAAAGCATTTGAAATGGAGAATCTCCAGAAGCTCGAGATGAAGAATTAACTCATACCTTTTGCTCAGAGAAGTGTGGCTTCAATCTGAGGGTTGTGTCACCTTCGATTGGATCCCAGCAAGCTCAAGATGAAGTCTCCTGGTCTGATGAATCACCTAGGTATGATTTCGACCAAGCCCAATCACAAAGCTTGGAGTCTGGAACAGATGGGTGGCCTGGAGAGGGGGCTTTTGCTTTGGTGGACTCCTTCCCTTGATGCGGTGAAGGTGTAGGACCAATCAATTTGAGGATTGATCCACTATGGAGAAGTGTCCTGGTTTTGGGTGGAATTTTGCTCGAGAAATTGAGTTCGTTGGTGGGGATTAGGCAAATTGGCACTTGGGGATCAAGTCGCTCTAAGTATGGAGAGTGTTCGGAACAATTTTGGCAGGGTTTCAGTAAGATCTGGTTCAGCACCTCTCATGGCCGAGAGGGGTGGTGTTTAAATAGGAGAGGGTGGAGGGTCTCCCAGAGAGAGTTAGGGCCTGGGATCAGCTGCTCTTGGCAAGAGAAGAACAGCTGCAATGGCCACTGGGGATGGGGCAGCTCAGCATGTGAGAATTTTAAGTTTGGGCTCACATGTAAGCTCTCGGCCTGGTGGTTTCTGGCGGCTGTGGTGGCTGGCCGGCCAGGGTCAGGTCACCCTCAAGGTCAGGGAGGTCAGGGCTGAGGCTTAGTGCAGTCAATTAGCCATGGACATGTGTAAAGGAGTTGAATTGAAATGGAATGGGGGAGGAGCTAATTTTAGCTTGATTTGATCAAGTTCACCTTTTGGGCTTTGTTCACCTCCCCATGGCTGATTTGGGCTGAGGGAGGATAAGATGAATCAGCTAGGAAAGGGTAGAGAAGTCACCATCCATGAATATTTTGATTAATCATGGATTAAGGTGAAGCATAAAAAGGGTTAAAACCTTTTTAAGGGGGCTTAAAAGAGGCTCCTCCTTTTGCCATTAATGGCTTGATCACATGTCAAACCTTCCATGGCTTCATGTGGCTTGTCCATGGCTTGCATGGCTTGTCTTTGGCTTGGGGAAAAGCTTGATCAATTTCATGAAAATGGATTTTAGAAATTTTTGGTAATTTGATGGGAATTTGTATTAAGCTTGATTTGGAATGGTTTCATGATGATTTTGAAACTTAGGGGTGATATCAATTAAAGGTATGATGAAAAGAAATTGCCATGTGGGCTTTAGGGCCAATTTTGGGCTTTTGTATTTGGTGGAAATGGGCTTTTAAAATGGTTTAGGGAAGTGGGCTTTTGGATTTTAAATTGGATTTTAGGATGAAATTTTGGCAAAGGCTTGGGCCAAAAAATTGTTGGGTTTAGCTCATAGATGTGTCATGAGTGACTTGGAGCAAATTGGGAGTGATTTGGGTTTGAATTGGGTTGAATTTGGGCTCCTTTGGTGAATGGACCAATATAGGTCAAATTGGGCTAACTTGGGCCAATGTTGGGCTAGGGTTGAAATTGATGTAAAATTAATGTTGGGAAATGTTTATGGGAGTGTTTCAAAGAGGTTTTGACTTTGGTTGGGCTTTGATTTTGGGGTTTGGGCTTATTTGGGTTAAGTTTGGGTTTAGGTCAAAATTGGGCCTTTTAGCTTTGGGTTGAATTTGAGTGGGGTTTGGGTCTAAATGTTGGGCAAATAATGTTAGTGTTTTGTTTGTGGGAATGTTAAGGAAGATTTAGAAAAGATTTGGGGTTAATTGGAGTTGGATTGGGTGAGTTTGGGTTAGGTTTGGGTCATGGGTCCAAATTGGGCTTTAAGGCCAAAAGTGAAATTGGATCCAAATGTCAATCAAATTGGACTTGGATTTGGTCTATATTGGTGTTGAGAATGTTGAATTGAAGTTTAGAATTGAATTGGACAAGAATTTGGGTCAATTGGGTAGGTTTAGTTTGACATTGGGTTCACTTTGGGTTTAAAATGGGTCAAATTGGGGGTTTTGACAAAAGTGGGGTAAATTGACAAAATTGGTCCATGGTGTAGTTGAACAAAATGAAAATGGGAATATTTGGGATTTTCTGGAATTTTCTGGGAATTTTCTGAATTTCTGGATTTTGGGTCAAGAGGGGGTATTTTGGTTATTTGGAGGGTATTGGGAGGTATTTTTGGAATTTTTGGTATTTTTGGCTATGGATGATCAACTTGATTGGTGTGGGAATGTTTGGGAATGATTTTGAGGAATTTTTGGGTGATTTGGATATTTTGCAAAAAATTGGGTAATTTCAAGGGTTTTGGGTAGGCTAAGCGGGTGTAGGGTCCCGGGGGTCAAAAATTGAAAATTTGGGAAATTGAAAATTTGGGAAATTGAAGATTGGGTGAATGTAAGTGGAATGAAATCATTTTGGTTGAGCCATGAAGCCATATCAAGCCCACTTGAGCCATGAAGGGACTCATTTGAGGCATCCACTATGTTGTTCCTAACCCTCTTGCTGAGGGCTTAGGGGTTAAGGACCATCCATGTGAATCACCTACATGAGTCGGGAGGTCAAATTGGGTATAGGTGTGTGAAAGTGTAGTTTATAAATGTAGTGTGTGTAAGTCAGCCCTTCACCAGACCAGGCCACCCAGGGTAGTCCTAAGGCCAAAGAGTCCTATAGGAACTCATCCTTTAAACTTCCACATTTGATTTCAACCCTCTAGGTGATTAGGGGTCTACGATCAAGTTTGTAGAGTTTGCAGGGAGTAAAGAAGTGGTTTGAAATTCTAGGTGGTGGGTCCCATTTCTAATCCTCTAGGATAGTGAAAGGAAAAGCCTAAGGCTAGATCCTAAGTACTAAAAAGAAGAAGAGAAGACCTCATCAAAATTGAGGTCAACAAATGGACCCCCAATAGGTGTGGTGAGCTAACCATGCACACCGCGCGTATTGGCGTTGACCGAAGAGATCAACAAAACCAACACAAAAGTCCAAGTGACAAACTTAGGACAGAGTAGGAGAGTTTCCGCTGGGGAGTGTCAAGTATCTCTCCGAGGACCGGAGATTCCCCGAACTCTCGCCGGGGAAAGGAAAGGAGGTGAATCCCAAATCACATGACATCGGGAAAATTTCGATTTAGATTTTATTTTGTTTCAGTTTAAGTTTTGATGTGTGAGCTTAGATTTTAGTTTGGAGTTTCAATTTAGATTGAAGTTTTGTCAAAATTAATTTGAAGGGATTTGAACTTGAAATGAAAATTGGAATTTCATGGTTTTAGATGTAACATCTTCAACCTCAAAAGAAAACTAAATTGATTAGATTGAATCATTACAATGAGGAGAGATCTCAGAGCAATGCGGTATTGGATGTAAAATCCTTAACCTCAAGAGTTTGATTTTGATGTATTTCATCGCAATAGGGAAAGAACCTAAAGCAATGCGGTATCGGATGTAAAATCCTCAACTCCAAAAGTTTGAATTTTGATGTATTTCATTGCGATAGGGAAAGAATCCTAAAGCAATGCAGTTTCGGATGTAAAATCCTCAACCCCAAGAATTTGATTTTTGATGTATTTCATTGCAATAGGGCAAGGATCCCAAAGCAATGTAGTCTCGGATGTAAAATCCTCAACTCCAAAAGTTTGAATTTTGATGTATTTCATTGCGATAGGGAAATAATCCTAAAGCAATGCAGTCTCGGATGTAAAATCCTTAACTCCAAAAGTTTGAATTTTGATGTATTTCATTGCGATAGGGAAAGGATCCTAAAGCAATGCAGTCTCGGATGTAAAATCCTTAACTCCAAAAGTTTGAATTTTGATGTATTTCATTGCGATAGGGAAAGAATCCTAAAGCAATGCAGTCTCGGATGTAAAATCCTCAACTCCAAAAAGTTTGATTTTGATGTATTTCATTGCGATAGGGAAAGAATCCTAAAGCAATGCAATCTCGGATGTAAAATCCTCAACTCCAAAAAGTTTGATTTTGATGTATTTCATTGCGATAGGGAAAGAATCCTAAAGCAATGCAGTCTCGGATGTAAAATCCTCAACTCCAAAAGTTTGATTTTGATGTATTTCATTGACTTTGCAAAGATTTGTAGTGTTGATTTGAAAGGTGTGGAATTTTGGTGTTTCGAGAATTTCATGAAAGTTGTAAAAGACTTTAATGGAAGGAAATAGATTAGGAGGGAATATGTAGATGCTACATACCCCGTTCAAAAGAGTTGATCGGAAGTCACTGGTTTGGATTGGATATAATCCCTCGCCATCAGATACGATCCGCATCAATGGAATCAACCGCTTCCATCTCAGACAAGGGAGAGAGTAGAATGGATTGGATTTCAGATTTGGGAGATTGAATTTGAATTTTCAATTGAGATTTGATTTGAAATTTGGAAGGTTGAATTTGAATTTGATTGAGATTTGATTTGAAATTTGGAAAGGTCGAATTTGAATTTGATTTAAAACTTGATTTGAGATCTATGTTCATTTTGTTTGTCTTTAACAGTTCGAATTTATTTTATCGTTTATTTAATGTCCATGTGAATTTGGTGTTTATCATTTTTAGATTTTTAAGGAAAGTTTTCTTTTATTCTTTTTTTTTTTATTTCTTTTCTGTTCTTTGTTCGAAGTTCATTTAACTATAATGGCGTTTCCCAGTCAATTTGCACAAAAGAGGTGAAGGCCAAAAATGTGACATGGTCACTTTCATTCCAATCATGTCGAAGATACATCATACAACTCGATCCGGAATACATCTCATACAATCCATGTAGACTCAAAACGGACTATGTATGATCTTTGTCGATCCATCCAAAAAGGTATCTGTCAAAAATCCATGTCTGAATAGTGAGGTACATGGTCAATAACATCACCTTCCAAGCCATCCTTGCAAGGATGCCGTATGGATGTACGTTGGAGGTGTGATATTTTCCATGTAACTCACAGCTCGTAAGGCCGGAGATTCTCTAGCTCCGGGTCTGGCTGGAAGTGGTAAGGTATCTTCCTGTCGTCCATCCTTCTGAAAGTAACTGAGATCCGCTTCACTGGTACTCCTAGTATGCAATGTTTAGCGACATCTGCTCCGTTGCCCTTCAGTATCATGACGGAACCTACCGGTAATGGTATCTTCACTGGCCCTCGGAACTCACCTGGGCCTGCTATCCGTAGGTCAGATCCGAACATGATGTTACACTCGTTCAGGAAAGAGACTGTGCAGAAAGGTCTGATAAAGTCGTGGTGATCTATGTGCGGGGGTATGCAGTCACCCTGTTTGTAAATATTAATGATGCAACTGTTGGGTATGCAATCTGCTGGCAGCACCCTCCATGTTATCAATGTTTTTACCATTCTTTTGATGACCAATGGCATTGGATCCACCTGGCCATGACGGAGTATTCTCGGTGGGTTTCCCTTCATGTCTTCTGCGAAGTTGTAACAGCATCCGCATTGTATCGTAATTCTACCTTTCCCTGGCATCCATCTCCGGGGTTCTAAGTAGGTGTTTTCTCTTATGCGGCCCGCTCGGCCCATTCTATTCAAATCCCGGATGCAATTCACGATTTGTTGTTGTTCATATTCTGAGAATACGTCTGTATGTAGCTCGAGGCCTTCTAGTATATTGATCCTTCTGCCTCTGATTCTCTCGAAGTATTCAAAAGTTTTCTTTTCGACATTCTGCATTCTTTCCAGCTCGTATTCTGGAATTATTTGCAAATGGCAGGGCCTGGTGACATATTGTGAGATGTACGGCTCAATCCCTTCACGTTCTCCTGCATACCTCGGCTCCTCGGGGATGATGTCCGTCGGGACGTCCTCCGGGGTTGCTTCGCAACAAGGTTATGCATTGCGGTGGTTCTATCCGGTGGCGTGGTAGCCTTCTTTCTTCCGATCTTCGTGAGATTTCCCTGGTCCCTTCCGTTATCCTAGGAGCCGGCCTCCTTTCTTCCGGTACACAGTGAACCGGCATCCTTGAAGTGTATGTACTCGGCAGTAGCAACTCGCCTCGTCGCGCCGGTCCGCCGCTAGTTTGGTTAACATCTTACGGATACGGCGATTCTTATTTCTTCGTTGCGCTGCTGTGAGAGTAGCTCTTCGAACTTCCTGAATCTCTGTGGGCGCGGCGCTGACAAGCCTGCCCTCTGCTGTAGCGACTACAGACTTGATTTTCTTGTCTTCTTCAGCATTTGCTTTCCTTTTCTTGCTGCTGGATTGGTGGCTTGGGCCACCCACTTTCATCACTGTCTGACTGGGCAGTTCCTCTCGGTCAACTGGGACCCAGTCACTTTCCTTGTACTGTAGGCCTGCTGGTGCGAAGTCCGAGTCAATCTCGATTATCGCTCCATCTTTCACCCTCTTTTCATCGAGTGCAAGGCTTACGTCATTTCTAAAGTTCAGGACCAACCGCCGTTCGACATTTCCCTGCGAAAAGACAAGGAAAAGGATCAGGGGCTGTACTAAGGACAAGAACATTAAGAAAATGTTTATTAAAGACAGTTTTTTTTATTACTCTTATATTTTTAAATTTAACAGGAATGAAGTGGGATAAGATCAGGGAAGAGATTTTTATTTGGAAGAGAAAACAAGGAAAACTTTATTATCATGATTTTATTTATCTTAGCACATTTTTTATTATTTTTGGGTTTGAACCCAGTCATAAGTAATTACTTCGCCCGTGCTTCTAAGGATGAAGAATTCATTCCTTCGAAACATCAGGTAGCATAATACTTTTTCAAGTATCGTCCATTGATCGGAAGCATATGTCGTTCTCCTCGGCAATTCACTAGGCTGGTAGGAACCTCCCGAGTATACTGCTTCAACCACAAACGGTCCTTCCCAAGTGGGTTCAAATTTTCCTCCTATCTTGCGGTGTGCAAGAATAGGTCTCTTGAGAACGAGAACTAAGTCACCAATTTTGAAGGTTCTTGGGCGGACCAGTTTGTCATGGGCTTGAACCATCTTAGCTTGGTATAATTCTAAATTCTGCTGCGCTGCAAGTCTTTTACCTTCCAGGCTTTCTAATTCCTCCAGTCGTAATTTGGCATTCTCTTCTATCGTGATCTTGTTCGCAACTGCAATTCTGAGTGAAGGAAGCTGAACCTCTAAAGGTAATACTGCCTCGGACCCATACACCAGAGCGTAAGGTGTAGCTTCGAGTAGGAGTTCTGAAGGTTGTCCAGGTAGGCCCATAAGGCTTCTAATAACTTCTCGTGCCAATTTCTCTTATTATCGTCTAAGGTTTTCTTTAAGATTTGAACGAGAGTTTTATTAAAAGCCTCAGCTTGGCCGTTTGCTCTTGGATAGTAAATTGTTGAATATCGCCAGTCGATTCCGTGTCTCCTGACAAAATTATTGATCTGTGTGCTTCTGAATGCTGACCCATTATCTGAGATGATCCTGCGCGGCACTCCGAAACGGTAGACAACTTGGTTCTTGAAAAACTATAGCACGTGGTGTGCTTTCACTTCTCTAAGTGGAACTGCCTCTGCCCACTTGGAAAAGTAATCTGTAGCCGCAAGAATGAAACGATGTCCTTTTGAAGATGGTGGTTCTATTGGACCCACTATATCCATGCCCCAACATTCAAATGGCCACGATGCAATTGTCGGATGTAACACATTTGGAGGTTGGTGTAGAACCACTCCGTGCACTTGGCATTGGTGACAGCTCTTGGCGATTTTCATGCAGTCGGTCATCATCGAGGGCCAGTAGTACCCTAGTCTTTTAATTTTCATTTTCATCTTCGGACCCGACTGGTGAGCGCCACAGAGTCATGAATGCACCTCTTTAACATTTTCACCTTCGAAAAGAAATCCAGGATCGTTGCAGCAGTTGACAAAGGCAAGCAACCGATGCAAATACCACCAGAACGGCCGCAGCAACCACAACAGAATTACCAGCAACCCCGATCCGGCTATCGGTCGTCTCCGCAGGTATGAACAACCGTCCCGTCCGCAACGTACATTAAGGGAGCTTCGAGCGAGAGAATATCCGTTCAAAAATGAAGCGAGTACCAAAGATGTTCCGTAGCCTAATGAAAACTCCAGATTTCCGGCTGCCGAGCCCAAAAGACCAGAGGAAGTCAACAAGAAAGGTGATCCCAACTTTTGCCCCTACCATCGGATGCTTGGGCACAAGATAGAAGATTGTATTACCTTTAAAAGTTGGCTCAACGACAACCTTCGGAAAGGAAATATAACAATCCCGAAGGAGTACAGGAAGGAACCCCAGAAAGGAGGTTCCGTCGATGTTATCTCAGCCGATCCCGTCATCCCGATAGATCCCATGCAGCCGACGATGGATGGACTACCGCTCGGACGAGGTCTTCGAAGAAGATTTTAGACAACATCCGAACCGCTTCGGTGCGAGCTTCGATTCGAGTTCGAGACACTGTTAAGCCGGTACTTATCACTTGCGATAGAAGAACCACCTCGACGAGAAGACAATCGAAGAGAAGAAGAAAATTGACGAAGAAGAGAGGACCGAGACTCCTAAGGCTAGACTAGGGGCGCTTATCCTAGAATAGTTGTTTCCGATTCGGGGGAGAAATCCCTCGAACCTCGATTTTGTATGATTATCTGCTCACTTCGGTGGGATCATATAATGATAAGGGTGATGGCGTTGGCTACGTTTTGACTGTTTCTAACGATTACGTAACTAATGACAATCCGGATATCGACTTCGATACCAACAACAATTCTCAAATCATACAAGATCTCGACGATCAAAATGACAAAGAAGGCATCCATCAAGGAGGCTACGAGAGTTCAACAAGCAACGGATCTATACGCGAGTTTCGAGGAGCTCCGGTTACGATAGAGTTAGAGCCTTCGGATTTTGAAGATAATCCGAGAAGAGCCGATCATTCGATTCGGGAGGAGACACCGACAAGTTCAACACTAGATTCGGAAGAAATTACGGAAGTCGACTTGAGAAGTGGAAAAGTTCTACCTCCGAGAATGGGTCCAAAAGACAAAGGAAAGCAGGTGGTTGTTCAAGAAGAACCAACCCCAGCAGAAGAAATACCCATTCGAGAAGAAGCCGAGACGCATGAGAACAAAGTAGACTACAACGTGCTAGCCCATCTTAGGAAACTACCGACCAAACTGAGCATTTACGATGCTCTCATTTTATCAAAGGAGATGAGAGAAGCTCTGATCAAAGCCTTACTTGATCCAGAAATTTGCTTAGCTCAAATGGCCGGAGATTCCTTAGATGAGGTTTGCTCGTTAAAGGAACAGCGAGGTGTTACCTTCACGGACAATGACCTACTACTTGGGACAGCAGATCACAACCGACCGTTGTACATTTCGGTTACAATTGGAAAATTTACACTCTCCGGAGTATTGGTGGATCCGGGAGCATCAATCGATATAATGAGTCTTCGAACGCTAGCATACTTGGAAATTGATGCTCGCGAGCTCGAAGCGGACAAAATGTTATTAAGAGGATTCAACCGAGAAAGGAGAAAGAGCCCTCGGGTCAATAACGCTAGCGATGAAGACCGGTGACTTAGCAAAGACAACCGCAAAATTTCACATAATCGATTCGAAACGTCGTTCAACGCTTTGCTTGGGCCGACCATGGATACATGAAAACGAGGATGGTACCATCATCTCTACACCGGTGCATCAAGTACTACGATGGAGGGAACAGTGCATCAAAGGTGACTTGCAACCATTCTCCGTACATGAAATTGGAATCCATGAAGATGCGGCTTATTATGCACCGCCGAAGAAAACAATCTTCTCCGGAGATACCGTAACAAATGAAGCAAAGAAAGTTCGAGACAACGAAGAACACCGAAGTTCTAGTCCAACGAGTCACTCACCACTCCCTTCCGGCGAGATGGTGAAGGTTTCTCCACAACTCGCATCCGAGGTCGAGGCCGGGGACGAGGTCGTGGTAGAGACGCTAGGACAATTGGACAGAGGAAACCAACCATCAATGTTGATTGGGATGATAGTTCTGAAGAAAAAATAGAAATCAAGCAAGAAGCAGCAGCAATAAGTCGAAAGAAGCAGCAATACAAGATCTCCCTCGAAGATGAAAAGAATGAAGAATACAAATCAATGTACGAGAAGATTAACCACTACGTACATACTATGACCCTAACCCCGATCCATTCTGACAAGATCGAGGGTATGGTGGTCAAAGAGGTACGTAACGACGGTGCAAGGCCAATCAAATTCTACCGTGGTGCTTCTTCCTCCAAAGCTGAAAATAATGTACAATTCGAAGATGTCACTTCATCAGAATTAATGGAATTACCTTTTGAGTGGTACTCTCCCTGTGTTCAAAATTTAATTCAACGTGGTTTCTTACCTCGACAATGGAAAAAAGGCCAATCACAACATTCTGAAAAGTTATGGAATAACTCCGGTCGTCCACCCAATTCAAAGCATGGTCTCGGATTCGGCACGGTAGGATCGGTTGACGATGCCGAATTTTGCTTGGTTGTCACTTGCGAGTCTAATGAAAACTGCATGGAAACTATAGACGAACTCGAAGATTTACAAATTGGAGACGCTCCACCAGAATTCGAAGAAGAGATCAAATCTACAATAGATGAGTTGATGGAAGTTAACTTAGGTACTAGCGAAGAGCCTAGACCTACCTTTGTTAGCTCCTTACTCGATAAAGAAGACTCCGAAGAAATAATCAAATTATTAATGGAATTTAAGGATCTGTTTTGCTTGGAACTACGATGAAATGCCGGGATTGGCTCCGAGAGGTTGCGAGTCCATAAGCTAGGAGTGGATCCTACTTCGTCCCGGTCGGACAAGGTCCCGAGAAGAATGCGTCTAGAAATCGAACAACAAGTCATAGCCGAAGTTAAAAAGCTAATAGACGCTAAATTTGTCAGTGAAGAACAATACCCGACTTGGCTAGCCAATGTGGTGCCAGTCAGAAAGAAGAATGGTCAAATCAGAATTTGTGTAGACTTCAGAGATTTAAACAAGGCATGTCCGAAGGATGAATTCCCTCTACCGATCCTAGAATTAATGATTGACATTGCTTCAACACATGAAATATTCTCATTCATGGATGGATCTTCAGGATACAACCGGATAAAAATGGCTCGGAAGATGAAAAGCTTACGACATTCGGAACGCCGATCGGAGTATTTTGCTACACGAGTAATGACATTCGGATCGAAGAACGCAGGAGGCAACTTACCAGAGAGCAATGACAAGAATTTTTGATGATCTCATCCACAATCAAGTCGAATATTCTTGTTGACCTCATTTTTGATGAGGTATTGTCTTTTCTCTCTTCTTAGTCCTTAGGATCTAGCCTTAGGCTTTTCCTTTGACTAATCCTAGAGGATTAGAAATGGGACCCACCACTTAGAAATTCCGAACACTTCTTGATTCCCTTGAGCCCACATGTTTGAGTGTAAACCCCAGGAGCCACTTGGAGGGTTAAGACCGATATGTGGAGGTTTAAAGGATGAGTTTCCTATAGGACTCTTTGGCCTTAGGAGTACTCGGATGGTACGGTCGCAGTGAGGTCTAGCTTGTACACACCACACTCTCACACACATTCTAAACCCTAAACCCACCAAAATACCCCAATACCCTCCAAATAACCTCCAAATACCCAAAATACCATTTTTAACCCAAAATTCCAAAAATTCCAAAAATTCCCAGAAAATCTCAAAAAATCTCAAATATTCCCAATTTCATTTTGTTCAACTACACCACGACCCAATTTTGTCAATTTAAGCTGATTTCATCAAAACCCCAATTTTGACCTAAGCCCGACCTGAGCTCCGATTTGACCCAAATTGACCCGACGCTAGCCATTTTCTTCTCAATTTAAATTTTAAATGCTTCGACACACTCCCCTAAACCGAATGCAACATTCGATCGCTACCGAGTTCAACCTTGAATTTCAACCAAATCGATTTAATCGTGAAATCCCCATTTCATCCGTTTTTGACGTGACCATCGACGAGGTTGTCCGAATGACCTCGGATGATGAAACGGACCGCGCCGTTGCGTCCGGAATGTCGATTTTAGCTGGGAAGGATACCCATTTTGCTAGTGCTCCGCGCTCGAGCAAATTGCACGAAAATTGATGCGTATAATTAAAAAAAAAAAGAAAGAAAAGAATTTCTGCCCTATTTAAACCCACGCAAACCTAACCCTAACCCCGAATTCATTTCATTCGGCGCCCCCACTCCACTCACGCATAGAGCGTCGAAAACTCCTCACACACGAGTCTCCCTCTTCGGACCAATGCCTCCCTCTCCTCTCATTCTCAAACCCTAGTCCCTCTTCCGTTCAACCTGCTGCTGATCTATTGGAGAGATGAGATTGAGGGAAGAAAACAAAAATGTCGGATGAGGAGCACCACTTTAAGTCTAAGGCGGATGTTGGCGCCTCAGAGGCGTATCCACAGCAAGCTGGCACCATCAGGAAGAATGGGTACAAAGTCATCAAAGGCAGATCCTAGAAGATCACTGGCAGCTTGGAGGAAGGGAAGGACCTGATGGTGACGGTAATGTCTGCCATGGGAGAGGAGCAGATCTGCGCTTGAAGGACATTGGCCCCAACTAGATCAAAGCAGATTATTCCTATTTCTGAGGGGGCTTTGCTTTCAATGGAAGCCAACTATCTGAGTGTTTGCTTCCCATAGTATCAGTACAGTAATGAGGCTCTTGAACTGCTATTTGGATCGTTGATGAGGTTCAAAGAATTTCTTAATTCTCTTTTATGCTTTATATTTTAGGACCAAAACTTTTGTTTGTGTTGTTTTATTTATATCTTAAAAAAAAAAAGAATAAGAGCTGTTCTTCTCTTCTTCCTTTGAAGTTCAAGAGAAGGACTTCTTCCCTTGAAGTTCACGAGAAGGACAGCTGCAGTCTTCATTCTTCCAACTGATGTGTTGGATAAATGGATTCGTTTTAATCGGAGCATTTATGTAAATACAATAAGATTTCTCTGATCTTACATATATAGCACTTAAACTTAACTGTTTTAATATACATCTAGCCCAGCTCATGTGCATTTACATATCTAACACTCAAACTTTTGACTTTCATTTGTATCACCTATATTTTTCGTATTACATGAAATCCTTTTTTTCTGCTTCTGTTCAAATTCCTAAAAGGTAAATTATACCTTCTCATGTATAGGAATAGGTGGCAAATATATATATATATATATATATATATATATATATATATATATATATATATATATAGTGATTTTGGTGCTAAACAAATAAACATATTATGATTGAGGTATGTATATAAATCTTCCTAATTCCTTGCAGTTCACAAAAGATTTTCAATGCAGTTTTTAGTGTTGTATTCTTGCGTACATACACATAAATGGCGGCAGGCTATTTGCTTCATTTTTTTTAATTATTATGCACATTTAGATATTTATTTGTGCTATCTTTTATTGAACTAAATTCTCATACCACCTTTTCGGTGTGCCTTTGCGAGGTAAACACGATTGTGGTGCAAATATTGGACGATCGCAAGGATCACTTTGGAGCCAACGAAATAAACAACATCAACCTCTGCGACGGTATAACTTTCAAACTTCTCACACTTGTGCGAACAAGCGTGATTTTTGTGCATTTACGTACCACTCAATTTGTATGTATTTACGTTTTTTTTTTATTTTATTTTTTTAAACGGCTAAATTTCAATTTTTACATATATGCCATCTCACGCATAAAAAAAATGTATTTCCTTACTTAAAGAATTAAATGCTAACTCTTTTAATGTAAAATTTAAGATTTGGATGGTATAAGTGTATAAAAAAAATTTAAAGTTTAGGTATGGATCTTATGTGATTTGTGAACATAAAAGCCATATGGATCTTTTATGACATGCAAGCATGCGAATAAGTGTGAATCTTTTTGTGATCTCGCAAACAAAAACAGGGCATGAGATTTTGAAAATGTGAAAAATTGAGCCTATTGTTTTGAGTTGAGGTTAGCACTTTATGTGAGGAATCTCTTTCATTATATGCATTTGGAATGATGAATTACTGCGAGATTATATGAATTGCGGTTTTTGATATTGCATTTACATTGTCGTTAATGTTGAAATGTTGAGGAAAAGAGAGGAATGAGTGATACCCTTCAACTCAGAATCGGATACCATTTGTTAACCTTCTCATGTATAGGAATTAGTCAAAGGAAAAGCCTAAGGCTAGATCCTAAGGACTAAGAAGAGAGAAAAGACAATACCTCATCAAAAATGAGGTCAACAAATGGACCCCCAATAGGTGTGGTGTGCTGACCAAGCACACCGCGCGTATTGGCGTTGACCGAAGAGATCAACAAAACCAACACAGATGTCCAAGTGACAAACTTAGGACGAAGTAGAAGAATATCCGCTGGGGAGTACGAGGTATATTTCCAAGACTGGAGATTCCTGATCTCTTGCTGGGGAAAAGAAAAGGAGGTGAATTCCAAACCACCAGATCTGGGGAATTCAATTTAGATTTCATTTCATTTCATGTTCAAGTTTTGATGTGTAAGTTTAGATTTTGAGTTTTAATTTAGATTGAAGTTTGATTTAAAATCAATTTGAGGAAATTTGGATTTGAAATGAGAATTGAAACCTAGGTTCCAATCTCGGGATTGCAAAGAAAAACTGGAATTTAGGTACCAGCCTTGGAATGAGAATCGGAGATTAAGTGTCGATTGAAAAGGATGAGAATCAGAATTTAGGTACTGATCTCGAAAGGGATGAGAATTGAAATTTAAGTATCAATCTCGAAAGAGAGTCGAAATTTAGGTATCGACCTCGAAAAGGATGAGAATCAAAATTTAGATATCGATCTCGGAATGAGAAGCTGGAATTTAGGTACCGGTCTCGAAAATGAGAGTTGAAATTTAGGTATCAATCTCGGAAGAGAGTCAAAATTTAGGTATCGACCTCGAAAATGATGAGAATCAGAATTTAGGTACTGATCTCGAAATGAGAACTAGAATTTAGGTACTAGTCTCGAAATGAGAGCTGGAATTTAGGTACCAGTCTCGAAAGTTTAGAATTGAAATTTAGGTATCAATTCGAAAGAGAATCGAAATTTAGGTATCGATCTCGAATGAGAGTCGGAATTTAGGTACCGACCTCGAAGGAAGAGGACTGGAATTTAGGTACCAGCCTTGGAAATTTTGAATTGAAATTTAGGTATCAATTCAGATGAGAATCGAAATTTAGGTATCGATCTCGGAATGAGAACTGGAATTTAGGTACCAGTCTCGGAAATTTTGAATTGAAATTTAGGTATCAATTCGGATGAGAATCGAAATTTAGGTATCGATCTCGGAATGAGAACTGGAATGTAGGTACCGGTCTCAGAAATTTTGAATTGAAATTTATGTATCAATTCGGATGAGAATCGAAATTTAGGTGTCGATCTCGGAGTGAGAACTGGAATGTAGGTACCAGTCTCGGAAATTTTGAATTGAAATTTAGGTATCAATTCAAAAGAGAATCGAAATTTAGGTATCGATCTCGGAAAGAGAGTCGGAATTTAGGTACCGACCTCGAAATGAGAACTGGAATTTAGGTACCGATCTCGAAAGTTTGAAAGAGGACTAGAAATTAGGCTCTAGCCTTGAAGAGAATTGGAAGTTAGGCTCCGGTCTTAAAGATTTATACTGTATGAAGAAGGACCCGGTCTCATGCCATCGAACCAAATCGAACAAAGTTCGTGGCTCCGTGTCAATATAACTAGTAGATCCTCTAAGACACGAAGAAAAGGAATTGAAAGGAGTCGGTAAGTGTACCAAGCCGAAAAGACTTGACTTAGCAATAAGTCGAGGAAAATATTCAAATTTCAAAAGAGTTTCAAATAGATTTTGATTGAGAGAAGAACTGAAAGGTTCGAATCAGAGGATTCAGATCGGAAATCAATTTGAGGTTTGCGTGGGTTTAAATAGGGCAGAAATTCTTTTCTTTTCTTTTTTTTTTTAATTATACGCATCAATTTTCGTGCAATTTGCTCGAGCGCGGAGCACTAGCAAAATGGGTATCCTTCCCAGCTAAAATCGACATTCCGGACGCAACGGCGCGGTCCGTTTCATCATCCGAGGTCATTCGGACAACCTCGTCGATGGTCACGTCGAAAACGGATGAAATGGGGATTTCACGATTAAATCGATTTGGTTGAAATTCGAGGTTGAGTCGGTAGCGATCGAATGTTGCATTCGGTTTAGGGGAGTGTGTCGAAGCATTTAAAATTTAAATTGAGAAGAAAATGGCTAGCGTCGGGTCAATTTGGGTCAAATCGGAGCCTAGGGTCGGGCTTAGGTCAAAATTGGGGTTTTTGATGAAATCAGCTTAAATTGACAAAATTGGGCTATGGTGTAGTTGAACAAAATGAAATTGGGAATATTTGAGATTTTTTGAGATTTTACGGGAATTTTTGGAATTTTTGGAATTTTGGGTTAAAAATGGTATTTTGGGTATTTGGAGGTTATTTGGAGGGTATTGGGGTATTTTGGTGGGTTTAGGGTTTAGAATGTGTGTGAGAGTGTGGTGTGTACAAGCTAGACCTCACTGCGACCGGACCATCCGGGGTACTCCTAAGGCCAAAGAGTCACATAGGAAACTCATCCTTTAAACCTCCACATATTGGTCTTAACCCTCCAAGTGGCACTGGGGTTTACACTCGAAACATGTGGGGTTTGAAGGGAATCAAGAAGTGTTCGGAATTTCTAAGTGGTGGGTCCCATTTCTAATCCTCTAGGATTAGTCAAAGGAAAAGCCTAAGGCTAGATCCTAAGGACTAAGAAGAGAGAAAAGACAATACCTCATCAAAAATGAGGTCAACAAATGGACCCCCAATAGGTGTGGTGTGCTGACCAAGCACACCGCGCGTATTGGCGTTGACCGAAGAGATCAACAAAACCAACACAGATGTACAAGTGACAAACTTAGGACGAAGTAGAAGAATATCCGTCAGGGAGTACGAGGTATATTTCCAAGATCGGAGATTCCGATCTCTTCTTGGGAAAAGAAAAGGAGGTGAATTCCAAACCACCGGATCCGGGAATTCAATTTAGATTTCATTTCATTTCATGTTCGAGTTTTGATGTGTAAGTTTAGATTTTGAGTTTTAATTTAGATTGAAGTTTGATTTAAAATCAATTTGAGGAAATTTGGATTTGAAATGAGAATTGAAACCTAGGTTCCAATCTCGGGATTGCAAAGAAAAGCTGGAATTTAGGTACCGGCCTTGGAATGAGAATCGGAGATTAAGTGTCGATTGAAAAGGATGAGAATCGGAATTTAGGTACGATCTCGAAAGGGATGAGAATTGAAATTTAAGTATCAATCTCGAAAGAGAGTCGAAATTTAGGTATCGACCTCGAAAAGGATGAGAATCAAAATTTAGATATCGATCTCGGAATGAGAAGCTGGAATTTAGGTACCGATCTCGAAAATGAGAGTTGAAATTTAGGTATCAATCTCGGAAGAGAGTCAAAATTTAGGTATCGACCTCGAAAATGATGAGAATCGGAATTTAGGTATCGATCTCGAAATGAGAACTAGAATTTAGGTACTAGTCTCGAAATGAGAGCTGGAATTTAGGTACCAGTCTCGAAAGTTTAGAATTGAAATTTAGGTATCAATTCGAAAGAGAATCGAAATTTAGGTATCGATCTCGAATGAGAGTCGGAATTTAGGTACCGACCTCGAAGGAAGAGGACTGGAATTTAGGTACCAGCCTTGGAAATTTTGAATTGAAATTTAGGTATCAATTCGGATGAGAATCGAAATTTAGGTATCGATCTCGGAATGAGAACTGGAATTTAGGTACCAGTTTCGGAAATTTTGAATTGAAATTTAGGTATCAATTTGGATGAGAATCGAAATTTAGGTACCGATCTCGGAATGAGAACTGGAATGTAGGTACCAGTCTCGGAAATTTTGAATTGAAATTTAGGTATCAATTCGGAAGAGAATCGAAATTTAGGTATCGATCTCGGAATGAGAACTGGAATTTAGGTACCAGTCTCGGAAATTTTGAATTGAAATTTAGGTATCAATTCGGATGAGAATCGAAATTTAGGTATCGATCTCGGAATGAGAACTGGAATGTAGGTACCGGTCTCAGAAATTTTGAATTGAAATTTATGTATCAATTCGGATGAGAATCGAAATTTAGGTGTCGATCTCGGAGTGAGAACTGGAATGTAGGTACCAGTCTCGGAAATTTTGAATTGAAATTTAGGTATCAATTAAAAGAGAATCGAAATTTAGGTATCGATCTCGGAAAGAGAGTCGGAATTTAGGTACCGACCTCGAAATGAGAACTGGAATTTAGGTACCAGTCTCGAAAGTTTGAAAGAGGACTAGAAATTAGGCTCTAGCCTTGAAGAGAATTGGAAGTTAGGCTCCAGTCTTGAAGATTTATCCGTATGAAGAAGGACCCGGTCTCATGCCATCGGAACCAAATCGAACAAAGTTCGTGGCTCCGTGTCGATATAACTAGTAGATCCTCTAAGACACGAAGAAAAGGAATTGAAAGGAGGCTGGTAAGTGTACCAAGCCGAAAAGACTTGACTTAGCAATAAGTCGAGGAAAATATTCAAATTTCAAAAGAGTTTCAAATAGATTTTGATTGAGAGAAGAAGCGAAAGGTTCGAATCAGAGGATTCAGATCGGAAATCAATTTGAGATTTAGATTCATTTTGTTTTAGTGAATCAATTTCATTTTCTGTTTAATTAGAGCTCGTGTTAATTTGGAATTCGTTTTAACATTCAAATTTTTAAAAGATTTTTCGTTCATTTTCTTTTCCATTTTCTTTTTCATTTTCTTTTCTCTTCTCTTTCCCCTTTTTTTTGTTCATTTTGTTTTGATCTTCAAATTTTGTTTAGATTAGGATTTTGAAAAGATAAACCTCATCAAGAAGGAAGGGTTTGAGGACAACCCTAGGCTGATGAAGCTCAACTTGCTACCGAGTCAGAAGAGGAATTCAAATTTTTTATTTGTTTTTTTTTTTTGACTTTTTGTTGATTTTATGTTTTGATTTTCTTTTGATTTAAATTTTTGTTTTGATTTGAATTTTGGTTCACTTTGATTTGAATTTCATTCTGATTTGTATAGACGTTTTTATTTTATTTATTTTTGGTGAATTCATTATATTTTTGTTATTCATTTATTTGTTATTTCATTTAATGGGAAATTTATTGTTGTTTATTTGTTGTGAAATTTTATTGTATTCTTTTATGTTTTTTGACTTTTCTTTTGTTGTATATGTTTTTTTTATTTTAGGATTTGGACCCGATTACAAGCAAGTGCAGCATACGTAGCTTCGTAGAACGAGGGTGTCTTTGAAACATAACGATGCACGATACTTCTTGAAGCATCGTCCATCGACTAAAGCCACGTTTAAAGAAAACAACCCACTCTTCGAGGTACTTATCAAAATTATTTTTTTTAAGTACCTACAAAGAGATGTTATTTCTACGGATACACCATATGTTGGAAATGTTGTAACTTTGTAGCTCTGTCGCAACGATCGTCGTTTCTTTGACATTGATTTGTAAGGATTGTACAAGTTGTCTTTGAGAAGTCATTCTGACGCTCTTCAAATTGATGTTGGGGTTGTATTTGCTGGGAACTGAACGATATGACTTCAGGGTTGAATTTTCATCAATTTCTAATAACGAGCCCTCTATTCAATTCTTTCTTTCGAGCCTAAGTGATTCAAAATTTATGCTCATGTGATAGAAGTATTTTTCATTGTCCAAAGATATTTCTAAGTCGATTAATGACCGACCAAAAGACCTAAATCACTTGACTCTCTTGAAAGCATAATATCGGAGGAAACTTCTTAAGGTAGTCTTTCGAGTTTTATCGATCGGGGGAGGATTAAGACACCAATTTTTGATTATATGCTTGCCTCGAAGCTTCTTCTCGGGGAGCATTCTTGTTTTCTCCTTTTTTCTTTTTTTTCTTAAGCTTTTCGCTCTTTTTTTATTGGGGATTACTTGTATACGGTGGAGTACATGTTAAAGATTTTGAATGTCGAATTGGGACACCAATTTTTGATTGTGTGCTCACCTCAAGCTTCTCCCCAGGGAATACTTTTTTTTCTTTTTACTCCTTTTGTTTTACGAAATTCTTGTATACGGTAAGACATATTTCTATTAAAGATTTTGAATGTCGAAACTCCCATAATTAATAAATGCGAAATGTTTCTTAACATGAATCGCGGGATATTAAAACTCATCCAAAATTCGGACCCGTCGGATGGCGAGAAAATTAAAAGACTCTTGATATCCCGGATCGATTACTCGTATTTCAAGCACACTTGCTTCATTTCAAAATCCACTTAGGACCAGGTCCGAATTCCTTAAAGTTAAAGACCCGATCGTTAGGACATTAATTTCATTCTCCCCGAAGTCATATTCTTATTAAAATGTTGAAGTTTCATCGTGTTTCACTCCTTGATTGTCTTTCTGCTAAACTTCGAACGTCCTCGAGCATATATTTTTTTGTGTGGTGGGAGGACTGGGTCCCACGACCCATCATCAAGTCGTCGTCTCTTTCAACTGTTTTGTGGTGGGAGGGTCGGGACCCACAACCCATCATCAAGTCGTTTTGATTGTTTTGTGGTGGGAGGGTCAGGACCCACTTCCCATTATCCTTCTCGTATCCATTTATTTGTCAATCCACGGCATTTGAACTTATTGGCGGCTTCGTCGCGGGACGGTCCTTCATTGGATGTGTAGATTGTCTTTTGAAGAACATTCGGAAGTCGGTGACACCCTCTTCCTTGTAATTTCAACGGTAATACTCGAGTTAACGCACTTGTCTTGTAAAGCTGAGCGATCTTTAAAATTTATTCATGTGAATTTTTTTATTTCAAAATTTTGTATTTTGTTTTATTATTGTGTATTTGATGGGTTTTGAAAATTTTATTTTGAATTAAAATTTTAACAAAATTTTATTTTGTTTAGAGTTTATTGGAAGGTTGTTAGAGCGGAATTTCGAGTTTGACATGTTTACAACAAGTCGAACCTAAAGAGGAATGAAGTATCGGACCCGAGTCAGAGATTTAGAAGGAGGTCGAATTCACATTGAAATCACATGAATAGATCGCTCCTATTCTAACACACCTATTGGGGGTCTACCTCGCCTCTTTAGGGAGGTGGGAGGATTCACGGAACCTCTCTGTTTAGGGGTGTCTAAACAGTGGCTCCATAATCCAAAAAGGAGTTGACTATACTCGCTCAAGACAGAAATGAGCGGGGTATGCCAACGGAAAGAATAGTAGTTTGGTCCACTAGGGGCATGGACTCACTACCGATTTATGAAAGCAAAACCATTTGATCAAAATGGAGAGAGGAACTAGTCCCGTCGAGTCGCTGAGAAATTTGTCGGCATATTTTTAGGTTGTATTGTATTTTGAAAAGGAGTCGCCTACAGAAATTGTCGGCAAATTTTTAATTTAATTTAAATAAATAATTTGAAAAGTAGTATTTGATTTTGAAAATAATTTTTAAATTTGAAGATTTTAAGATATGAAATCAAACCGATCTCACATCCCGAATAGTTTATATAAACGAAGCATCGTACCATAAACCGTGTATCTATCCCGAAGAATAGGCACAACTGCTTGACGATGGGGCTCGATTAAATAAACTAGAAGATTTGTGACATCCGTTTGGCTACGCGAACCAATTTTATAAGCTGACGAAGTTCCAGCTTAATATAAAGGAATTAACGCGAGGTTTATATTACCAGGTTCTTAAAGTTCCCTATAAGGGCGAGCCCTATAGTTAATTACATCTTAAATGAAGTGAATCATTTAAGAAAACTCTCGATAATGATCAGTTGTTTTGCTCTCAAAAATTTCAAAGTTTAAGGTTTTCAAAGGATTGGATTTTTGAAATTTCAAAAGGGATTAGCTCAAATTTGGAACATTTATTTTCAGGAGTCAAAAGAAGAGAGTAGGAGAAGCTGAGGATCCAAGAAGAATCTTGGCAACTTCTCACACTATCCTATGGTTTGGCTTCAATTTGGAAATTTACTTAATGTTTCCATCCTGCCAATTTTAATTAATTAGGACTTATATTTGCATGATGAAGTCATGCAAATAGCCTCGAAGATGTGAGGGTTTATGTCGTATCGGACGACGACCTCAGAATCCTAAAGTGTTAGGGCTTATATTGCACAACAGAGCTGTGCAAAAGCCTAAAGACGAAGTTAGGATTTACGTCGCACTAGGCGAACTACCTCGAAATCCTATGGGTTTGCTATTTAAATTATGAAGAATTCGATTGAAGATCATCTTTTGTTTTGTTGTTGTGATCTCTATAGTCGTCTCATTTACATATTTACAATCAAATATGAACATTCTCTCAAATAGTGTTAAGATGCGTACATAAGAATACGGGGAAGGTTTACATACATGTCAATCAATGCATATGTGTTTACATATTTAACTTTCATTTCAAGCTCCTCAAACATATAACTTTAACTTAGTATAAAATAATAATAATAATAATAATCTCCCTTACCCTTTTCAGCATTGTTATTATCATTCATTTGTTACTTATTGTTATGGTTTTATATAGATATATATGCATGTATTTACATTTATCTTAGTATGTACTATCGTTATGTGTGTTTTATTATTATTGTTATTGAGTTTATGGGAATGTTTAGACTTATTTTGGATATCATATACTTAAGGTTTTAAGATATAAATTTGTATCCTTCAATTTAAGACGTAAGCTCATAGTGATTTAAAGATCTAAAAATTTCTTTTATTTTAAAAGTTATTTATGTAAAAAGTTAAGAAATTTAAGATTTTCATATTCGATACAATAATTTAGGTGTATATTTACATAACTAAAGTAATTTTGATAGATAATAAATGTACATATAATTTTTTAAGTGCTATACATATGAAATACCAAAATTTTAAATTAATACGTTTAAATTGAGTGTTATATATTTAAATATTATAAAAATCCGAAAATTATACATATGTAAATATTATTTTAAAAAAATTCGAAAATTATATATTTATATATTTTTATTATGTATTAAGTATGTAAATGCATTGAAATTAAATAAATATATAAATTTATATCTAGATTTATGTTTAATACATAAAGTATTTTAAGTTTAAATAACCAGTATCACACATTTATATATTTAATTGTCAAAATATATGAGTAATCGAACTTTACAATTTCATAGGCTTAAGTATAAGAAACGTGTATGCAAATATATCAATAAGTTTAGGTTTGAATTTACATGCCAAGCATCCAAAATTTAATACCCAAATGGTCTTTTATCAGATTTGATAGTATATTGAACTTAAGAGACAAAAAACACAAGTAATTCCTTTATAATTAGTACCAATCATTCGTAAACTTCATAAACCCATAAAGCATTGACTCCAGACCATTTAAAAGCATGTAGGACTAGACATAGAACAGTTTTGAGTTGCAAAATTGATCTAAACATAAGCTTCACATATAAATGAGTAGCGAAAATGGAGAAATCTAGAGAGATTCAGAAAAATCTAAAACCTACAATTTCTCCAATGCTTCATCCAAGTGAAATCAAATATTGTAAAGAGGATAAATATTTTTGAAGTTGCAAGGCAAGCTCAAGAGTAAGAATAAGTAATTAGAAGCTGCATTTATATGTTGTGATGGTTTCACCTTCTTTCATAGCCACCTTTGCAAGGAGGAAAAGCTGTCCAGTGACACTTGATTCGAAGTCACCTTGCCGCTTGCTTCAAGGCTGTCGGTGTCCCATCCATGCTCCAACGTACCTCGCAAATACCCACCAAGAAATTTGTATGAGAATTGATTCATTCAATTTAAATACACGAAATATATGAATTTAATTATAAAGGTACAAAAAAAAATTTGAATTGCATAAGATTGTTTAAAGTCCCTACTCTACCCAAATCATATGTGTTTTGTATATCGCATTCTTAAACTTTACTCCTTTTAAATTCGTATCACCCAAATCTTTTCATAAAACAATTCCAAATGTTTTTTTTTTTCAAATAAAAATTTGTATCTTCAAACTTTTCATAAATCAAATTCACATCAAATTTATACTTCTCAAAATAAACTTCTAAGGACTTCTAAACTTTAACAACTCAAAAGATATAAAGATTTCGTAATTTGCAAAATAGCAAGTTTTAGAGTTCCAAAACTTTTCTTAAATAAAAAAATCCGACAGTTTTAGATTTCTCCGGATATACGATCCTACAAAATTTCAAAACTATACAAATTCAAATTTTCAAGCACAGAACCACCAATAAACTTTAAATGAGGAGGTGTTCGCAAGATGTTGAAGGGTATCACTCATTCCTCTCTTTTCCTCAACATTTCAACATTAACGACAATGTAAATGCAATATCAAAAACCGCAATTCATATAATCTCGCAGTAATTCATCATTCCAAATGCATATAATGAAAGAGATTCCTCACATAAAGTGCTAACCTCAACTCAAAACAATAGGCTCAATTTTTCACATTTTCAAAATCTCATGCCCTGTTTTTGTTTGCAGATCACAAAAAGATTCACACTTATTCGCATGCTTGCATGTCATAAAAGATCCATATGGCTTTTATGTTCACAAATCACATAAGATCCATACCTAAACTTTAAATTTTTTTTATACACTTATACCATCCAAATCTTAAATTTTACATTAAAAGAGTTAGCATTTAATTCTTTAAGTAAGGAAATACATTTTTTTTATGCGTGAGATGGCATATATGTAAAAATTGAAATTTAGCCGTTTAAAAAAATAAAATAAAAAAAAAACGTAAATACATACAAATTGAGTGGTACGTAAATGCACAAAAATCACGCTTGTTCGCACAAGTGTGAGAAGTTTGAAAGTTATACCGTCGCGAGAGGTTGATGTTGTTTATTTCGTTGGCTCCAAAGTGATCCTTGCGATCGTCCAATATTTGCACCACAATCGTGTTTACTCGCAAAGGCACACCGAAAAGGTGGTATGAGAATTTAGTTCAATAAAAGATAGCACAAATAAATATCTAAATGTGCATAATAATTAAAAAAATGAAGCAAATAGCCTGCCGCCATTTATGTGTATGTACGCAAGAATACAACACTAAAAACTGCATTGAAAATCTTTTGTGAACTGCAAGGAATTAGGAAGATTTATATACATACCTCAATCATAATATGTTTATTTGTTTAGCACCAAAATCACTATATATATATATATATATATATATATATATATATATATATATATATATATATATATATATTTGCCACCTATTCCTATACATGAGAAGGTATAATTTACCTTTTAGGAATTTGAACAGAAGCAGAAAAAAAAAGGATTTCATGTAATACGAAAAATATAGGTGATACAAATGAAAGTCAAAAGTTTGAGTGTTAGATATGTAAATGCACATGAGCTGGGCTAGATGTATATTAAAACAGTTAAGTTTAAGTGCTATATATGTAAGATCAGAGAAATCTTATTGTATTTACATAAATGCTCCGATTAAAACGAATCCATTTATCCAACACATCAGTTGGAAGAATGAAGACTGCAGCTGTCCTTCTCGTGAACTTCAAGGGAAGAAGTCCTTCTCTTGAACTTCAAAGGAAGAAGAGAAGAACAGCTCTTATTCTTTTTTTTTTTTTAAGATATAAATAAAACAACACAAACAAAAGTTTTGGTCCTAGAATATAAAGCATAAAAGAGAATTAAGAAATTCTTTGAACCTCATCAACGATCCAAATAGCAGTTCAAGAGCCTCATTACTGTACTGATACTATGGGAAGCAAACACTCAGATAGTTGGCTTCCATTGAAAGCAAAGCCCCCTCAGAAATAGGAATAATCTGCTTTGATCTAGTTGGGGCCAATGTCCTTCAAGCGCAGATCTGCTCCTCTCCCATGGCAGACATTACCGTCACCATCAGGTCCTTCCCTTCCTCCAAGCTGCCAGTGATCTTCTAGGATCTGCCTTTGATGACTTTGTACCCATTCTTCCTGATGGTGCCAGCTTGCTGTGGATACGCCTCTGAGGCGCCAACATCCGCCTTAGACTTAAAGTGGTGCTCCTCATCCGACATTTTTGTTTTCTTCCCTCAATCTCATCTCTCCAATAGATCAGCAGCAGGTTGAACGGAAGAGGGACTAGGGTTTGAGAATGAGAGGAGAGGGAGGCATTGGTCCGAAGAGGGAGACTCGTGTGTGAGGAGTTTTCGATGCTCTATGCGTGAGTGGAGTGGGGGCGCCGAATGAAAAGAATTCGGGGGTTTAGGGTTAGGTTTGCGTGGGTTTATATAGGGCAGAAATTTTTTTAATTCTTTTTTTTTTTTAATTATACGCATCGATTCTCGTGTAATTTGCTCGAGCACGGAGCACTAGCAAAATGGGTATCCTTCCCAGCTAAAATCGACATTCCGGACGCAACGGCGCGGTCCGTTTCATCATCCGAGGTCATTCGGACAACCTCGTCGATGGTCACGTCAAAAACGGATGAAATGGGGATTTCACGATTAAATCAGATTTGGTTGAAATTCAAGGTTGAAGCTGGTAGCGATCGAATGTTGCATTCGGTTTAGGGGAGTGTGTCGAAGCATTTAAAATTTAAATTGAGAAGAAAATGGCTAGCGTCGGGTCAATTTGGGTCAAATCGGAGCCTAGGTCGGGCTTAGGTCAAAATTGGGGTTTTTGATGAAATCGAGCTTAAATTGACAAAATTGAGGCATGTGGTGTAGTTGAACAAAATGAAATTGGGAATATTTGAGATTTTTTGAGATTTTCCGGGAATTTTTGGAATTTTGGAATTTTGGGTTAAAAATGGTATTTTGGGTATTTGGAGGTTATTTGGAGGGTATTGGGGTATTTTGGTGGGTTTAGGGTTTAGAATGTGTGTGAGAGTGTGGTGTGTACAAGCTAGACCTCACTGGACCAGGACCATCAGGAGTACTCTCCAAGGCCAAAGAGTCTATATAGGAAACTCATCCTTTAAACCTCCACATATTAGTCTTAACCCTCCAAGTGGCACAGGGGTTTACACTCAAACATGTGGGGTTTGAAGGGAATCAAGAAGTGTTCGGAATTTCTAAGTGGTGGGTCCCATTTCTAATCCTCTAGGATTAGTCGAAGGAAAAGCCTAAGGCTAGATCCTAAGGACTAAGAAGAGAGAAAGACAATACCTCATCGAAAATGAGGTCAACAAATGGACCCGCATAGGTGTGGTGTCTCGACCAAGCACACCGCGCGTATTGGCGTTGACCGAAGAGATCAACAAAACCAACACAGATGTACAAGTGACAAACTTAGGACGAAGTAGAAGAATATCCGCTGGGGAGTACGAGGTATATTTCCAAGACTGGAGATTCCTGATCTCTTGCTGGGGAAAAGAAAAGGAGGTGAATTCCAAACCACCAGATCTGGGGAATTCAATTTAGATTTCATTTCATTTCATGTTCAAGTTTTGATGTGTAAGTTTAGATTTTGAGTTTTAATTTAGATTGAAGTTTGATTTAAAATCAATTTGAGGAAATTTGGATTTGAAATGAGAATTGAAACCTAGGTTCCAATCTCGGGATTGCAAAGAAAAGCTGGAATTTAGGTACCGACCTTGGAATGAGAATCGGAGATTAAGTGTCGATTGAAAAGGATGAGAATCGAATTTAGTGTCGATCTCGAAAGGGATGAGAATTGAAATTTAAGTATCGATCTCGAAAGAGAGTCGAAATTTAGGTATCGACCTCGAAAAGGATGAGAATCAAAATTTAGATGCGATCTCGGAATGAGAAGCTGGAATTTAGGTACCGATCTCGAAAATGAGAGTTGAAATTTAGGTATCGATCTCGGAAGAGAGTCAAAATTTAGGTATCGACCTCGAAAATGATGAGAATCGGAATTTAGAGTGCGATCTCGAAATGAGAACTAGAATTTAGGTACTAGTCTCGAAATGAGAGCTGGAATTTAGGTACCAGTCTCGAAAGTTTAGAATTGAAATTTAGGTATCAATTCGAAAGAGAATCGAAATTTAGGTATCGATCTCGAATGAGAGTCGGAATTTAGGTACCGACCTCGAAGGAAGAGGACTGGAATTTAGGTACCAGCCTTGGAAATTTTGAATTGAAATTTAGGTATCAATTCAGATGAGAATCGAAATTTAGGTATCGATCTCGGAATGAGAAGCTGGAATTTAGGTACCGGTCTCGGAAATTTTGAATTGAAATTTAGGTATCAATTCGGATGAGAATCGAAATTTAGGTATCGATCTCGGAATGAGAACTGGAATGTAGGTACCGGTCTCGAAATTTTGAATTGAAATTTATGTATCAATTCGGATGAGAATCGAAATTTAGGTGTCGATCTCGGAGTGAGAGCTGGAATGTAGGTACCGATCTCGGAAATTTTGAATTGAAATTTAGGTATCAATTCAAAAGAGAATCGAAATTTAGGTATCGATCTCGGAAAGAGAGTCGGAATTTAGGTACCGACCTCGAAATGAGAACTGGAATTTAGGTACCAGTCTCGAAAGTTTGAAAGAGGACTAGAAATTAGGCTCTAGCCTTGAAGAGAATTGGAAGTTAGGCTCCAGTCTTAAAGATTTATCTGTATGAAGAAGGACCCAGTCTCATGCCATCAGAACCAAATCGAACAAAGTTCGTGGCTCCGTGTCAATATAACTAGTAGATCCTCTAAGACACAGAAGAAAAGGAATTGAAAGGAGCTGGTAAGTGTACCAAGCCGAAAAGACTTGACTTAGCAATAAGTCGAGGAAAATATTCAAATTTCAAAAGAGTTTCAAATAGATTTTGATTGAGAGAAGAAGCTGAAAGGTTCGAATCGGAGGATTCGGATCGGAAATCAATTTGAGATTTAGATTCATTTTGTTTTAGTGAATCAATTTCATTTTCTCGTTTAATTAGAGCTCGTGTTAATTTGGAATTCGTTTTAACATTCAAATTTTTAAAAGATTTTTCATTCATTTTCTTTTCCATTTTCTTTTTCATTTTCTTTTCTCTTCTCTTTCCCCTTTTTTTGTTCATTTTGTTTTGATCTTTAAATTTTGTTAGATTAGGATTTTGAAAAGATAAACCTCATCAAGAAGGAAGGGCTTGAGGACAGCCTTAGGTTGATGAAGCTCAACTTGCTACCGAGTCAGGAGAGGAATTCAGATTTCTGATTTGTTTTTTTTTTTGACTTTTTGTTGATTTTATGTTTTGATTTTCTTTTGATTTAAATTTTTGTTTTGATTTGAATTTTGGTTCACTTTGATTTGAATTTCATTCGATTTGTATAGACGTTTTTATTTTATTTATTTTTGGTGAATTCATTATATTTTTGTTATTCATTTATTTGTTATTTCATTTAATGGGAAATTTATTGTTGTTTATTTGTTGTGAAATTTTATTGTATTCTTTTATGTTTTTTGACTTTTCTTTTGTTGTATATGTTTTTTATTTTAGGATTTGGACCCGATTCTAAGCAAGTGCAACATCCGTGCTTCGTAGAACGAGGGTGTCTTTGAAACATAACGATGCACGATACTTCTTGAAGCATCGTCCATCGACTAAAGCCACGTTTAAAGAAAACAACCCACTCTTCAAGGTACTATCAAAATTATTTTTTTTAAGTACCTACAAAGAGATGTTATTTCTACGAACACCATATTTGGAAATGTTGTAACTTTGTAGCTCTGTCGCAACGATCGTCGTTTCTTTGACATTGATTTGTAAGGATTGTACAAGTTGTCTTTGAGAAGTCATTCGACGCTCTTCAAATTGATGTTGGGGTTGTATTTCGTTGGGAGCCGAACGATATGACTTCGGGGTTGAATTTTCATCAATTTCTAATAACGAGCCCTCATTCAATTCTTTCTTTCGAGCCTAAGCAGATTCAAAATTTATGCTCATGTGATAGAAGTATTTTTCATTGTCCAAAGATATTTCTAAGTCGATTAATGACCGACCAAAAGACCTAAATCACTTGACTCTCTTCAAAGCATAATATCGGAGAAACTTCTTAAGGTAGTCTTTCAAGTTTTATCGATCGGGGAGGATTAAGACACCAATTTTTGATTATATGCTTGCCTCGAAGCTTCTTCTCGGGGAGCATTCTTGTTTTCTCCTTTTTTCTTTTTTTTTCTTAAGCTTTTCGCTCTTTTTTTATTAGGGATTACTTGTATCCGGTGGAGCACATGTTAAAGATTTTGAATGTCCGAATTGGGACACCGATTTTGATTGTGTGCTCACCTCAAGCTTCTCCCACAGGGAATACTTTTTTTTCTTTTTACTCCTTTTGTTTTACGAAATTCATCGTATACGGTAAGACATATTTCTATTAAAGATTTTGAATGTCGAAACTCCCTAATTAATAAATGCGAAATGTTTCTTAACATGAATCCTGGGATATTAAAACTCATCCAAAAATTCAGACCCCGTCAGATGGCAGAAAATTAAAAGACTCTTGATATCCCGGATCAATTACTCGTATTTCAAGCACACTGCTTCATTTCAAAATCCACTTAGGACCCAGTCCGAATTCCTTAAAGTTAAAGACCCAGTCATTAGGACATTAATTTCATTCTCCCCTGAAGTCATATTCTTATTAAAATGTTGAAGTTTCATCGTGTTTCACTCCTTGATTGTCTTTCTGCTAAACTTCGAACGTCCTTGAGCATATATTTTTTTGCTGTGGTGGGAGGACTGGGTCCCACGACCCATCATCAAGTCGTCGTCTCTTTCAACTGTTTTGTGGTGGGAGGGTCGGGACCCACAACCCATCATCAAGTCGTTTTGATTGTTTTGTGGTGGGAGGGTCAGGACCCACTTCCCATTATCCTTCTCGTATCCATTTATTTGTCAATCCACGGCATTTGAACTTATTGGCAGCTTCGTCGCGGGACAGTCCTTCATTGGATGTGTAGATTGTCTTTTGAAGAACATTCAGAAGTCAGTGACACCCTCTTCCTTGTAATTTCAACGGTAATACTCAAGTTAACGCACTTGTCTTGTAAGCTAGGCGATCTTTAAAATTTATTCATGTGAATTTTTTTATTTCAAAATTTTGTATTTTGTTTTATTATTGTGTATTTGATGGGTTTTGAAAATTTTATTTTGAATTAAAATTTTAACAAAATTTTATTTTGTTTAGAGTTTATTGGAAGGTTGTTAGAGCGGAATTTCAGTTTGACATGTTTACAACAAGTCAAACCTAAAGAGGAATGAAGTATCGGACCCAGTCCGAGATTTAGAGGAGGTCGAATTCACATTGAAATCACATGAATAGATCGCTCCTATTCTAACACACCTATTGGGGGTCTACCTCGCCTCTTTAGGGAGGTGGGAGGATTCCGGAACCTCTCTGTTTAGGGGTGTCTAAACAGTGGCTCCAGAATCCAAAAAGGAGTTGACTATACTCGCTCAAGATAGAAATGAGCGGGGTATGCCAACGGAAAGAATAGTAGTTTGGTCCACTAGGGGCATGGACTCACTACCGATTTATGAAAGCAAAACCATTTGATCAAAATGGAGAGAGGAACTAGTCCCCAGCGGAGTCGCCAGAAATTTGTCGGCATATTTTTAGGTTGTATTGTATTTTGAAAAGGGGTCGCCTATAGAAATTGTCGGCGAATTTTTAATTTAATTTAAATAAATAATTTGAAAAGTAGTATTTGATTTTAAAAATAATTTTTAAATTTGAAGATTTTAAGATATGAAATCAAGCCGATCTCACATCCCAAATAGTTTATATAAACGAGCATCGTACCATAAACCGTGTATCTATCCGAAGAATAGAGCACCGTTCTTGACGATGGGGCTCGATTAAATAAACTGAAGATTTGTGACATCCGTTTGGTCTGCGAACCAATTTTATAAGCCGACGAGTTCCACTAGCTTAATATAAAGGAATTAAGCGGGGTTTATATTACTCAGGTTCTTAAAGTTCACTATAAGGGCGAGCTCTATAGTTAATTACATCTTAAATGAAGTGAATCATTTAAGAAAACTCTCGATAATGATCGGTTGTTTTGCTCTCAAAAATTTCAAAGTTTAAGGTTTTCAAAGGATTGGATTTTTGAAATTTCAAAAGGATTAGCTCAAATTTGGAACATTTATTTTCGGAGTCCAGAAGAGAAGTAGGAGAAGCTGAGGATCCAAGAAGAATCTTGGCAACTTCTCACACTATCCTATGGTTTGGCTTCAATTTGGAAATTTACTTAATGTTTCCATCCTGCCAATTTTAATTAATTAGGACTTATATTTGCATGATGAAGTCATGCAAATAGCCTCGAAGATGTGAGGGTTTATGTCGTATCGGACGACGACCTCAGAATCCTAAAGTGTTAGGGCTTATATTGCACAACAGAGTCATGCAAAAGCCTAAAGACGAAGTTAGGATTTACGTCGCACTAGGCGAACTACCTCGAAATCACTATGGGTTTCGCTATTTAAATTATGAAGAATTCGATTGAAGATCATCTTTTGTTTTGTTGTTGTGATCTCTATAGTCGTCTCATTTACATATTTACAATCAAATATGAACATTCTCTCAAATAGTGTTAAGATGCGTACATAAGAATACGGGGAAGGTTTACATACATGTCAATCAATGCATATGTGTTTACATATTTAACTTTCATTTCAAGCTCCTCAAACATATAACTTTAACTTAGTATAAAATAATAATAATAATAATAATCTCCCTTACCCTTTTCAGCATTGTTATTATCATTCATTTGTTACTTATTGTTATGGTTTTATATAGATATATATGCATGTATTTACATTTATCTTAGTATGTACTATCGTTATGTGTGTTTTATTATTATTGTTATTGAGTTTATGGGAATGTTTAGACTTATTTTGGATATCATATACTTAAGGTTTTAAGATATAAATTTGTATCCTTCAATTTAAGACGTAAGCTCATAGTGATTTAAAGATCTAAAAATTTCTTTTATTTTAAAAGTTATTTATGTAAAAAGTTAAGAAATTTAAGATTTTCATATTCGATACAATAATTTAGGTGTATATTTACATAACTAAAGTAATTTTGATAGATAATAAATGTACATATAATTTTTTAAGTGCTATACATATGAAATACCAAAATTTTAAATTAATACGTTTAAATTGAGTGTTATATATTTAAATATTATAAAAATCCGAAAATTATACATATGTAAATATTATTTTAAAAAAATTCGAAAATTATATATTTATATATTTTTATTATGTATTAAGTATGTAAATGCATTGAAATTAAATAAATATATAAATTTATATCTAGATTTATGTTTAATACATAAAGTATTTTAAGTTTAAATAACCAGTATCACACATTTATATATTTAATTGTCAAAATATATGAGTAATCGAACTTTACAATTTCATAGGCTTAAGTATAAGAAACGTGTATGCAAATATATCAATAAGTTTAGGTTTGAATTTACATGCCAAGCATCCAAAATTTAATACCCAAATGGTCTTTTATCAGATTTGATAGTATATTGAACTTAAGAGACAAAAAACACAAGTAATTCCTTTATAATTAGTACCAATCATTCGTAAACTTCATAAACCCATAAAGCATTGACTCCAGACCATTTAAAAGCATGTAGGACTAGACATAGAACAGTTTTGAGTTGCAAAATTGATCTAAACATAAGCTTCACATATAAACGAGTAGCGAAAATGGAGAAATCTAGAGAGATTCGGAAAAATCTAAAACCTACAATTTCTCCAATGCTTCATCCAAGTGAAATCAAATATTGTAAAGAGGATAAATATTTTTGAAGTTGCAAGGCAAGCTCAAGAGTAAGAATAAGTAATTAGAAGCTGCATTTATATGTTGTGATGGTTTCACCTTCTTTCATAGCCACCTTTGCAAGGAGGGAAAGCTGTCCAGCTGACACTTGATTCGAAGTCACCTTGCCGCTTGCTTCAAGCTGTCGGTGTCCCATCCATGCTCCAACGTACCTCGCAAATACCCACCAAGAAATTTGTATGAGAATTGATTCATTCAATTTAAATACACGAAATATATGAATTTAATTATAAAGGTACAAAAAAAAAATTTGAATTGCATAAGATTGTTTAAAGTCCCTACTCTACCCAACTCATATGTGTTTTGTATATCGCATTCTTAAACTTTACTCCTTTTAAATTCGTATCACCCAAATCTTTTCATAAAACAATTCCAAATGTTTTTTTTTTTTCAAATAAAAATTTGTATCTTCAAACTTTTCATAAATCAAATTCACATCAAATTTATACTTCTCAAAATAAACTTCTAAGGACTTCTAAACTTTAACAACTCAAAAGATATAAAGATTTCGTAATTTGCAAAATAGCAAGTTTTAGAGTTCCAAAACTTTTCTTAAATAAAAAATCCGACAGTTTTAGATTTCTCCGGATATACGATCCTACAAAATTTCAAAACTATACAAATTCAAATTTTCAAGCACGGAACCACCAATAAACTTTAAATGAGGAGGTGTTTGCAAGATGTTGAAGGGTATCACTCATTCCTCTCTTTTCCTCAACATTTCAACATTAACGACAATGTAAATGCAATATCAAAAACCGCAATTCATATAATCTCGCAGTAATTCATCATTCCAAATGCATATAATGAAAGAGATTCCTCACATAAAGTGCTAACCTCAACTCAAAACAATAGGCTCAATTTTTCACATTTTCAAAATCTCATGCCCTGTTTTTGTTTGCAGATCACAAAAAGATTCACACTTATTCGCATGCTTGCATGTCATAAAAGATCCATATGGCTTTTATGTTCACAAATCACATAAGATCCATACCTAAACTTTAAATTTTTTTTATACACTTATACCATCCAAATCTTAAATTTTACATTAAAAGAGTTAGCATTTAATTCTTTAAGTAAGGAAATACATTTTTTTTATGCGTGAGATGGCATATATGTAAAAATTGAAATTTAGCCGTTTAAAAAAATAAAATAAAAAAAACGTAAATACATACAAATTGAGTGGTACGTAAATGCACAAAAATCACGCTTGTTCGCACAAGTGTGAGAAGTTTGAAAGTTATACCGTCGCAGAGGTTGATGTTGTTTATTTCGTTGGCTCCAAAGTGATCCTTGCGATCGTCCAATATTTGCACCACAATCGTGTTTACCTCGCAATGGCACACCGAAAAGGTGGTATGAGAATTTAGTTCAATAAAAGATAGCACAAATAAATATCTAAATGTGCATAATAATTAAAAAAATGAAGCAAATAGCCTGCCGCCATTTATGTGTATGTACGCAAGAATACAACACTAAAAACTGCATTGAAAATCTTTTGTGAACTGCAAGGAATTAGGAAGATTTATATACATACCTCAATCATAATATGTTTATTTGTTTAGCACCAAAATCACTATATATATATATATATATATATATATATATATATATATATATTTGCCACCTATTCCTATGCATGAGAAGGTATAATTTACCTTTTAGGAATTTGAACAGAAGCAGAAAAAAAAGGATTTCATGTAATACGAAAAATATAGGTGATACAAATGAAAGTCAAAAGTTTGAGTGTTAGATATGTAAATGCACATGAGCTGGGCTAGATGTATATTAAAACAGTTAAGTTTAAGTGCTATATATGTAAGATCAGAGAAATCTTATTGTATTTACATAAATGCTCCGATTAAAACGAATCCATTTATCCAACACATCAGTTGGAAGAATGAAGACTGCAGCTGTCCTTCTCGTGAACTTCAAGGGAAGAAGTCCTTCTCTTGAACTTCAAAGGAAGAAGAGAAGAACAGCTCTTATTCTTTTTTTTTTTTTAAGATATAAATAAAACAACACAAACAAAAGTTTTTGTCCTAGAATATAAAGCATAAAAGAGAATTAAGAAATTCTTTGAACCTCATCAACGATCCAAATAGCAGTTCAAGAGCCTCATTACTGTACTGATACTATGGGAAGCAAACACTCAGATAGTTGGCTTCCATTGAAAGCAAAGCCCCCTCAGAAATAGGAATAATCTGCTTTGATCTAGTTGGGGCCAATGTCCTTCAAGCGCAGATCTGCTCCTCTCCCATGGCAGACATTACCGTCACCATCAGGTCCTTCCCTTCCTCCAAGCTGCCAGTGATCTTCTAGGATCTGCCTTTGATGACTTTGTACCCATTCTTCCTGATGGTGCCAGCTTGCTGTGGATACGCCTCTGAGGCGCCAACATCCGCCTTAGACTTAAAGTGGTGCTCCTCATCCGACATTTTTGTTTTCTTCCCTCAATCTCATCTCTCCAATAGATCAGCAGCAGGTTGAACGGAAGAGGGACTAGGGTTTGAGAATGAGAGGAGAGGGAGGCATTGGTCCGAAGAGGGAGACTCGTGTGTGAGGAGTTTTCGACGCTCTATGCGTGAGTGGAGTGGGGGCGCCGAATGAAATGAATTCGGGGTTAGGGTTAGGTTTGCGTGGGTTTAAATAGGGCAGAAATTCTTTTCTTTTCTTTTTTTTTTTAATTATACGCATCAATTTTCGTGCAATTTGCTCGAGCGCGGAGCACTAGCAAAATGGGTATCCTTCCCAGCTAAAATCGACATTCCGGACGCAACGGCGCGGTCCGTTTCATCATCCGAGGTCATTCGGACAACCTCGTCGATGGTCACGTCAAAAACGGATGAAATGGGGATTTCACGATTAAATCAGATTTGGTTGAAATTCAAGGTTGAACTGGTAGCGATCGAATGTTGCATTCAGTTTAGGGGAGTGTGTCGAAGCATTTAAAATTTAAATTGAGAAGAAAATGGCTAGCGTCGGGTCAATTTGGGTCAAATCGGAGCCTAGGTCGGGCTTAGGTCAAAATTGGGGTTTTTGATGAAATCAGCTTAAATTGACAAAATTGGGCTATGGTGTAGTTGAACAAAATGAAATTGGGAATATTTGAGATTTTTGAGATTTTCTAAGAATTTTTGGAATTTTTGGAATTTTGGGTTAAAAATGGTATTTTGGGTATTTGGAGGTTATTTGGAGGGTATTGGGGTATTTTGGTGGGTTTAGGGTTTAGAATGTGTGTGAGAGTGTGGTGTGTACAAGCTAGACCTCACCGGACTGCGACCATCCAGGGTACTCCTAAGGCCAAAGAGTCCCATAGAAACTCATCCTTTAAACCTCCACATATCGGTCTTAACCCTCCAAGTGGCACCGGGGTTTACACTCAAACATGTGGGGTTTGAAGGGAATCAAGAAGTGTTCGGAATTTCTAAGTGGTGGGTCCCATTTCTAATCCTCTAGGATTAGTCGAAGGAAAAGCCTAAGTGCTAGATCCTAAGGACTAAGAAGAGAGAAAAGACAATACCTCATCAAAAATGAGGTCAACAAATGGACCCCGATAGGTGTGGTGTGCCGACCAAGCACACCGCGCGTATTGGCGTTGACCGAAGAGATCAACAAAACCAACACGGATGTACAAGTGACAAACTTAGGACGAAGTAGAAGAATATCCGCTGGGGAGTACGAGGTATATTTCCAAGACCTGAGATTCCTGATCTCTTTCGGGGAAAAGAAAAGGAGGTGAATTCCAAACCACCAGATACGGGGAATTCAATTTAGATTTCATTTCATTTCATGTTCAAGCTTTGATGTGTAAGTTTAGATTTTGAGTTTTAATTTAGATTGAAGTTTGATTTAAAATCAATTTGAGGAAATTTGGATTTGAAATGAGAATTGAAACCTAGGTTTCAATCTCGGGATTGCAAAGAAAAGCCGGAATTTAGGTACCGACCTTGGAATGAGAATCGGAGATTAAGTGTCGATTGAAAAGGATGAGAATCAGAATTTAGGTACTGATCTCGAAAGGGATGAGAATTGAAATTTAAGTATCAATCTCGAAAGAGAGTCGAAATTTAGGTATCGACCTCGAAAAGGATGAGAATCAAAATTTAGATACTGATCTCGGAATGAGAACTGGAATTTAGGTACCAGTCTCGAAAATGAGAGTTGAAATTTAGGTATCAATCTCGGAAGAGAGTCAAAATTTAGGTATCGACCTCGAAAATGATGAGAATCAGAATTTAGGTACTGATCTCGAAATGAGAACTAGAATTTAGGTACTAGTCTCGAAATGAGAGCTGGAATTTAGGTACTGAGTCTCGAAAGTTTAGAATTGAAATTTAGGTATCAATTCGAAGAGAATCGAAATTTAGGTATCGATCTCGAATGAGAGTCGGAATTTAGGTACCGACCTCGAAGGAAGAGGACTGGAATTTAGGTACTCGACCTTGGAAATTTTGAATTGAAATTTAGGTATCAATTCAGATGAGAATCGAAATTTAGGTATCGATCTCGGAATGAGAACTGGAATTTAGGTACCAGTCTCGGAAATTTTGAATTGAAATTTAGGTATCAATTTGGATGAGAATCGAAATTTAGGTACCGATCTCGGAATGAGAACTGGAATGTAAGTACTGATCTCGGAAATTTTGAATTGAAATTTAGGTATCGATTCGAAGAGAATCGAAATTTAGGTATCGATCTCGGAATGAGAAGCTGGAATTTAGGTACCGGTCTCGGAAATTTTGAATTGAAATTTAGGTATCAATTCGGATGAGAATCGAAATTTAGGTATCGATCTCGGAATGAGAAGCTGGAATGTAGGTACTGGTCTCGAAATTTTGAATTGAAATTTATGTATCAATTCGGATGAGAATCGAAATTTAGGTGTCGATCTCGGAGTGAGAACTGGAATGTAGGTACCGTCTCGGAAATTTTGAATTGAAATTTAGGTATCAATTCAAAAGAGAATCGAAATTTAGGTATCGATCTCGGAAGAGAGTCGGAATTTAGGTACCGACCTCGAAATGAGAACTGGAATTTAGGTACCGATCTCGAAAGTTTGAAAGAGGACTAGAAATTAGGCTCTAGCCTTGAAGAGAATTGGAAGTTAGGCTCCAGTCTTGAAGATTTATCTGTATGAAGAAGGACCCAGTCTCATGCCATCAGAACCAAATCGAACAAAGTTCGTGGCTCCGTGTCAATATAACTAGTAGATCCTCTAAGACACAGAAGAAAAGAATTGAAAGGAGCTCGGTAAGTGTACCAAGCCGAAAAGACTTGACTTAACGATAAGTCGAGGAAAATATTCAATTTCAAAAGAGTTTCAAATAGATTTTGATTGAGAGAAGAACTGAAAGGTTCGAATCAGAGGATTCAGATCGGAAATCAATTTGAGATTTAGATTCATTTTGTTTTAGTGAATCAATTTCATTTTCTGTTTAATTAGAGCTCGTGTTAATTTGGAATTCGTTTTAACATTCAAATTTTTAAAAGATTTTTCGTTCATTTTCTTTTCCATTTTCTTTTTCATTTTCTTTTCTCTTCTCTTTCCCTTTTTTTTGTTCATTTTGTTTTGATCTTCAAATTTTGTTTAGATTAGGATTTTGAAAAGATAAACCTCATCAAGAAGGAAGGGTTTGAGGACTAACCCTAGGTCGATGAAGCTCGACTTGCTTACTCGAGTCGGAAGAGGAATTCAAATTTTTTATTTGTTTTTTTTTTTTGACTTTTTGTTGATTTTATGTTTTGATTTTCTTTTGATTTAAATTTTTGTTTTGATTTGAATTTTGGTTCACTTTGATTTGAATTTCATTCTGATTTGTATAGACGTTTTTTATTTTATTTATTTTTGGTGAATTCATTATATTTTTGTTATTCATTTATTTGTTATTTCATTTAATGGGAAATTTATTGTTGTTTATTTGTTGTGAAATTTTATTGTATTCTTTTATGTTTTTTGACTTTTCTTTTGTTGTATATGTTTTTTTATTTTAGGATTTGGACCGAATTACAATGCAGAGTGCAGCATCTGTGCTTCGTAAAACGATAGTGTCTTTGAAACATAACGATGCACGATACTTCTTGAAGCATCGTCCACTGACTAAAGCCACGTTTAAAGAAAACAACCCACTCTTCAAGGTACTATCAAAATTATTTTTTTTAAGTACCTACAAAGAGATGTTATTTCTACAGACACCATAGCTGGAAATGTTGTAACTTTGTAGCTCTGTCGCAACGATCGTCGTTTCTTTGACATTGATTTGTAAGGATTGTACAAGTTGTCTTTGAGAAGTCATTCTGACGCTCTTCAAATTGATGTTGGGGTTGTATTTGCCAGGAACTGAACGATATGACTTCGGGTTGAATTTTCATCAATTTCTAATAACAGAGCCTCTCTATTCAATTCTTTCTTTCGAGCCTAAGCGATTCAAAATTTATGCTCATGTGATAGAAGTATTTTTCATTGTCCAAAGATATTTCTAAGTCGATTAATGACCGACCAAAAGACTTCAAATCACTTGACTCTCTTCGAAGCATAATATCGGAGGAAACTTCTTAAGGTAGTCTTTCAAGTTTTATCAATCGGGGAGGATTAAGACACCAATTTTTGATTATATGCTTGCCTCGAAGCTTCTTCTCGGGGAGCATTCTTGTTTTCTCCTTTTTTTCTTTTTTTCTTAAGCTTTTCGCTCTTTTTTTTATTGGGATTATCGTATCCGGTGGAGCACATGTTAAAGATTCTGAATGTCGAATTGGGACACCAATTTTGATTGTGTGCTCACCTCAAGCTTCTCCCCGGGAATACTTTTTTTTCTTTTTACTCCTTTTGTTTTTCGAGAATTACCTGTATACGGTAAGACATATTTCTATTAAAGATTTTGAATGTCGAAACTCCCTAATTAATAAATCTGAAATGTTTCTTAACATGAATCCCGGGATATTAAAACTCATCCAAAATTCGGACCCCGTCGGATGGCGAAAAATTAAAAGACTCTTGATATCCGGATCAATTACTCGTATTTCAAGCACTGCTTCATTTCAAAATCCACTTAGGACCCAGTCCGAATTCCTTAAAGTTAAAGACCCAGTCATTAGGACATTAATTTCATTCTCCCCTGAAGTCATATTCTTATTAAAATGTTGAAGTTTCATCGTGTTTCACTCCTTGATTGTCTTTCTGCTAAACTTCGAACGTCCTTGAGCATATATTTTTTTGCTGTGGTGGGAGGACTGGGTCCCACGACCCATCATCTAGTCGTCGTCTCTTTCAATTGTTTTGTGGTGGGAGGGTCGGGACCCACAACCCATCATCAAGTCGTTTTGATTGTTTTGTGGTGGGAGGGTCAGGACCCACTTCCCATTATCCTTCTCGTATCCATTTATTTGTCAATCCACGGCATTTGAACTTATTGGCAGCCTTCGTCGCGGGACGGTCCTTCATTGGATGTGTAGATTGTCTTTTGAAGAACATTCGGAAGTCGGTGACACCTCTTCTTTGTAATTTCAACGGTAATACTCAAGTTAACGCACTTGTCTTGTAAACTGGGCAGTCTTTAAAATTTATTCATGTGAATTTTTTTATTTCAAAATTTTGTATTTTGTTTTATTATTGTGTATTTGATGGGTTTTGAAAATTTTATTTTGAATTAAAATTTTAACAAAATTTTATTTTGTTTAGAGTTTATTGGAAGGTTGTTAGAGCGGAATTTCGGCTTGACATGTTTACAACAAGTCAAACCTAAAGAGGAATGAAGTATCGGACCCAGTCCGAGATTTAGAGGAGGTCGAATTCACATTGAAATCACATGAATAGATCGCTCCTATTCTAACACACCTATTGGGGTCTACCTCGCCTCTTTAGGGAGGTGGGAGGATTCTGGAACCTCTCTGTTTAGGGGTGTCTAAACAGTGGCTCCATAATCCAAAAAAGGAGTTGACTATACTCGCTCGACACGTAAATGAGCGGGGTATGCCAACGGAAAGAATAGTAGTTTGGTCCACTAGTGGGCATGGACTCACTACCGATTTATGAAAGCAAAACCATTTGATCAAAATGGAGAGAGGAACTAGTCCCACGTGAGTCGCTGGAAATTTGTCTGCATATTTTTAGGTTGGGTATTGTATTTTGAAAAGAGGTCGCCTACAGAAATTGTCGGCGAATTTTTAATTTAATTTAAATAAATAATTTGAAAAGTAGTATTTGATTTTAAAAATAATTTTTAAATTTGAAGATTTTAAGATATGAAATCAAGCCGATCTCACATCCCAAATAGTTTATATAAACGAGCATCGTACCATAAACCGTGTATCTATCCCGAAGAATAGGCATGATCGCTCGACGATGGGGCTCGATTAAATAAACTAGAAGATTTAGTGACATCCGTTTGTGCCGCGAACCAATTTTATAAGCCGATCAAGTTCCCCGCTTAATATAAAGGAATTAAGCGAGGTTTATATTACTCAGGTTCTTAAAGTTCCCTATAAAGGCAAGCTCTCATAGTTAATTACATCTTAAATGAAGTGAATCATTTAAGAAAACTCTCGATAATGATCAGTTGTTTTGCTCTCAAAAATTTCAAAGTTTAAGGTTTTCAAAGGATTGGATTTTTGAAATTTCAAAAGGGATTAGCTCAAATTTGGAACATTTATTTTCGGAGTCCAAAAGAAGAGAAGTAGGAGAAGCCGAGGATCCAAGAAGAATCTTGCAACTTCTCACACTATCACTATGGTTTGGCTTCAATTTGGAAATTTACTTAATGTTTCCATCCTCGCCAATTTTAATTAATTAGGACTTATATTTGCATGATGAAGTCATGCAAATAGCCTCGAAGATGTGAGGGTTTATGTCGTATCGGACGACGACCTCAGAATCCTAAAGTGTTAGGGCTTATATTGCACAACAGAGCTGTGCAAAAGCCTAAAGACGAAGTTAGGATTTACGTCGCACTAGGCGAACTACCTCGAAATCCTATGGGTTTGCTATTTAAATTATGAAGAATTCGATTGAAGATCATCTTTTGTTTTGTTGTTGTGATCTCTATAGTCGTCTCATTTACATATTTACAATCAAATATGAACATTCTCTCAAATAGTGTTATGATGCGTACATAAGAATACGGGGAAGGTTTACATACATGTCAATCAATGCATATGTGTTTACATATTTAACTTTCATTTCAAGCTCCTCAAACATATAACTTTAACTTAGTATAAAATAATAATAATAATAATAATCTCCCTTACCTTTTTCAGCATTGTTATTATCATTCATTTGTTACTTATTGTTATGGTTTTATATAGATATATATGCATGTATTTACATTTATCTTAGTATGTACTATCGTTATGTGTGTTTTATTATTATTGTTATTGAGTTTATGGGAATGTTTAGACTTATTTTGGATATCATATACTTAAGGTTTTAAGATATAAATTTGTATCCTTCAATTTAAGACGTAAGCTCATAGTGATTTAAAGATCTAAAAATTTCTTTTATTTTAAAAGTTATTTATGTAAAAAGTTAAGAAATTTAAGATTTTCATATTCGATACAATAATTTAGGTGTATATTTACATAACTAAAGTAATTTTGATAGATAATAAATGTACATATAATTTTTTAAGTGCTATACATATGAAATACCAAAATTTTAAATTAATACGTTTAAATTGAGTGTTATATATTTAAATATTATAAAAATCCGAAAATTATACATATGTAAATATTATTTTAAAAAAATTCGAAAATTATATATTTATATATTTTTATTATGTATTAAGTATGTAAATGCATTGAAATTAAATAAATATATAAATTTATATCTAGATTTATGTTTAATACATAAAGTATTTTAAGTTTAAATAACCAGTATCACACATTTATATATTTAACTGTCAAAATATATGAGTAATCGAACTTTACAATTTCATAGGCTTAAGTATAAGAAACGTGTATGCAAATATATCAATAAGTTTAGGTTTGAATTTACATGCCAAGCATCCAAAATTTAATACCCAAATGGTCTTTTATCAGATTTGATAGTATATTGAACTTAAGAGACAAAAAACACAAGTAATTCCTTTATAATTAGTACCAATCATTCGTAAACTTCATAAACCCATAAAGCATTGACTCCAGACCATTTAAAAGCATGTAGGACTAGACATAGAACAGTTTTGAGTTGCAAAATTGATCTAAACATAAGCTTCACATATAAACGAGTAGCGAAAATGGAGAAATCTAGAGAGATTCAGAAAAATCTAAAACCTACAATTTCTCCAATGCTTCATCCAAGTGAAATCAAATATTGTAAAGAGGATAAATATTTTTGAAGTTGCAAGGCAAGCTCAAGAGTAAGAATAAGTAATTAGAAGCTGCATTTATATGTTGTGATGGTTTCACCTTCTTTCATAGCCACCTTTGCAAGGAGGGAAAGCTGTCCAGCTGACACTTGATTCGAAGTCACCTTGCCGCTTGCTTCAAGCTGTCGGTGTCCCATCCATGCTCCAACGTACCTCGCAAATACCCACCAAGAAATTTGTATGAGAATTGATTCATTCAATTTAAATACACGAAATATATGAATTTAATTATAAAGGTACAAAAAAAAATTTGAATTGCATAAGATTGTTTAAAGTCCCTACTCTACCCAACTCATATGTGTTTTGTATATCGCATTCTTAAACTTTACTCCTTTTAAATTCGTATCACCCAAATCTTTTCATAAAACAATTCCAAATGTTTTTTTTTTTCAAATAAAAATTTGTATCTTCAAACTTTTCATAAATCAAATTCACATCAAATTTATACTTCTCAAAATAAACTTCTAAGGACTTCTAAACTTTAACAACTCAAAAGATATAAAGATTTCGTAATTTGCAAAATAGCAAGTTTTAGAGTTCCAAAACTTTTCTTAAATAAAAAAATCCGACAGTTTTAGATTTCTCCGGATATACGATCCTACAAAATTTCAAAACTATACAAATTCAAATTTTCAAGCACAGAACCACCAATAAACTTTAAATGAGGAGGTGTTTGCAAGATGTTGAAGGGTATCACTCATTCCTCTCTTTTCCTCAACATTTCAACATTAACGACAATGTAAATGCAATATCAAAAACCGCAATTCATATAATCTCGCAGTAATTCATCATTCCAAATGCATATAATGAAAGAGATTCCTCACATAAAGTGCTAACCTCAACTCAAAACAATAGGCTCAATTTTTCACATTTTCAAAATCTCATGCCACGTTTTTGTTTGCAGATCACAAAAAGATTCACACTTATTCGCATGCTTGCATGTCATAAAAGATCCATATGGCTTTTATGTTCACAAATCACATAAGATCCATACCTAAACTTTAAATTTTTTTTATACACTTATACCATCCAAATCTTAAATTTTACATTAAAAGAGTTAGCATTTAATTCTTTAAGTAAGGAAATACATTTTTTATGCGTGAGATGGCATATATGTAAAAATTGAAATTTAGCCGTTTAAAAAAATAAAATAAAAAAAAAACGTAAATACATACAAATTGAGTGGTACGTAAATGCACAAAAATCACGCTTGTTCGCACAAGTGTGAGAAGTTTGAAAGTTATACCGTCGCAGAGGTTGATGTTGTTTATTTCGTTGGCTCCAAAGTGATCCTTGCGATCGTCCAATATTTGCACCACAATCGTGTTTACCTCGCAAAGGCACACCGAAAAGGTGGTATGAGAATTTAGTTCAATAAAAGATAGCACAAATAAATATCTAAATGTGCATAATAATTAAAAAAAATGAAGCAAATAGCTTGCCGCCATTTATGTGTATGTACGCAAGAATACAACACTAAAAACTGCATTGAAAATCTTTTGTGAACTGCAAGGAATTAGGAAGATTTATATACATACCTCAATCATAATATGTTTATTTGTTTAGCACCAAAATCACTATATATATATATATATATATATATATATATATATATATATATATATATATATATATATATATATATTTGCCACCTATTCCTATACATGAGAAGGTATAATTTACCTTTTAGGAATTTGAACAGAAGCAGAAAAAAAAGGATTTCATGTAATACGAAAAATATAGGTGATACAAATGAAAGTCAAAAGTTTGAGTGTTAGATATGTAAATGCACATGAGCTGGGCTAGATGTATATTAAAACAGTTAAGTTTAAGTGCTATATATGTAAGATCAGAGAAATCTTATTGTATTTACATAAATGCTCCGATTAAAACGAATCCATTTATCCAACACATCAGTTGGAAGAATGAAGACTGCAGCTGTCCTTCTCGTGAACTTCAAGGGAAGAAGTCCTTCTCTTGAACTTCAAAGGAAGAAGAGAAGAACAGCTCTTATTCTTTTTTTTTTTTAAGATATAAATAAAACAACACAAACAAAAGTTTTGGTCCTAAAATATAAAGCATAAAAGAGAATTAAGAAATTCTTTGAACCTCATCAACGATCCAAATAGCAGTTCAAGAGCCTCATTACTGTACTGATACTATGGGAAGCAAACACTCAGATAGTTGGCTTCCATTGAAAGCAAAGCCCCCTCAGAAATAGGAATAATCTGTTTTGATCTAGTTGGGGCCAATGTCCTTCAAGCGCAGATCTGCTCCTCTCCCATGGCAGACATTACCGTCACCATCAGGTCCTTCCCTTCCTCCAAGATGCCAGTGATCTTCTAGGATCTGCCTTTGATGACTTTGTACCCATTCTTCCTGATGGTGCCAGCTTGCTGTGGATACGCCTCTGAGGCGCCAACATCCGCCTTAGACTTAAAGTGGTGCTCCTCATCCGACATTTTTGTTTTCTCCCCTCGATCTCATCTCTCCAATAGATCAGCAGCAGGTTGAACGGAAGAGGGACTAGGGTTTGAGAATGAGAGGAGAGGGGGCATTGGTCCGAAGAGGGAGACTCGTGTGTGAGGAGTTTTCGACGCTCTATGCGTGAGTGGAGTGGGGGCGCCGAATGAAATGAATTCGGGGTTAGGGTTAGGTTTGCGTGGGTTTAAATAGGGCAGAAATTCTTTTCTTTTCTTTTTTTTTTTAATTATACGCATCAATTTTCGTGCAATTTGCTCGAGCGTGAAGCACTAGCAAAATGGGTATCCTTCCCAGCTAAAATCGACATTCCGGACGCAACGGCGCGGTCCGTTTCATCATCCGAGGTCATTCGGACAACCTCGTCGATGGTCACGTCAAAAACGGATGAAATGGGGATTTCACGATTAAATCAGATTTGGTTGAAATTCAAGGTTGAACTGGTAGCGATCGAATGTTGCATTCAGTTTAGGGGAGTGTGTCGAAGCATTTAAAATTTAAATTGAGAAGAAAATGGCTAGCGTCGGGTCAATTTGGGTCAAATCGGAGCCTAGGTCGGGCTTAGGTCAAAATTGGGGTTTTTGATGAAATCAGCTTAAATTGACAAAATTGGGCTGTGGTGTAGTTGAACAAAATGAAATTGGGAATATTTGAGATTTTTTGAGATTTTCTGGGAATTTTTGGAATTTTTGGAATTTTGGGTTAAAAATGGTATTTTGGGTATTTGGAGGTTATTTGGAGGGTATTGGGGTATTTTGGTGGGTTTAGGGTTTAGAATGTGTGTGAGAGTGTGGTGTGTACAAGCTAGACCTCACCAGACCAGACCATCCAGGGTACTCCTAAGGCCAAAGAGTCCTATAGGAAACTCATCCTTTAAACCTCCACATATTGGTCTTAACCCTCCAAGTGGCCTGGGGGTTTACACTCAAACATGTGGGGTTTGAAGGGAATCAAGAAGTGTTCGGAATTTCTAAGTGGTGGGTCCCATTTCTAATCCTCTAGGATTAGTCGAAAGGAAAAGCCTAAGGCTAGATCCTGAGGACTAAGAAGAGAGAAAGACAATACCTCATCAAAATGAGGTCAACGGTTACGTGGACGATGTGGTCATCAAAAGCAAAGTAAAGGAAAACCACTGTATGATTTGAGAATTGTTTTCGAACGATTAAGACAATTTAACCTTAAGATGAATCCCTTAAAATGCGCCTTCGGCGTCACCTCCGGGAAATTCTTAGGATTCGTTGTCCGACATCGTGGAATTGAAATCGACCCGAAAAGATTAAAGCTATCTTAGAAATGCCACCTCCCAAAACCTTAAAACAACTACGATCTTTTCAAGGAAGTCGGCATATCTTCGACGCTTTATCTCAAACCTGTCGAGTAGGTGTCGGCCTTTCTCGGCACTAGTTAAAAAGGACGCCAAATTTATTTGGGAAGAGAAATGCCAGAAGGCCTTCGAAGACATTAAACAATATTTAATGACACCTCCTGTCTTAGCAGCCCCAGTCTCTGGTAGACCGCTGATACTTTACACCGCGGCTCTAGACGACTCTCTCGGAGCCCTGTTAGCCCAGGTCAATGATGAGGGTAAAGAAAATGCTCTTTACTACTTAAGCCGTCGTTTACTTCCGACGGAAGTAAGGTATCCCGCAATTGAAAAGCATTGTTTGGCCCCGATCTTCGCCGCTCAAAAGCTCGGGCACTACATGCTTTCTCATAAGGTCAACTCGATCTCGAAGTTTAATCCATTGCGATACTTGATGACTCGTCCAACACTTTCCGACGGACTTGCCGGATGGTCGATGATATTATTGCAATTCGATATAACTTTCGTGCCTGCGTGCCGTAAAGGGACAAGTCTTAGCGGACTTCCTCGCGAGCACACCCTTTGCGGCAGAATCTCCTCTCGATGATGATTTGCCGGATGAACAAATAATGAACCTAGAAGACCCCGATGATCGACGTTGGGAATTATATTTCGACGGAGCATCTTCGGCACACAAAGACGAAGAATCGCAAGTGATAGTGCCGGTAAGGCAAGAATCGGGCTAATCTTTATAACGCCGGAGCGGGGATGTTAAGATACTCCTACCACTTGACGGAACCGTGTACAAACAATGAAGCGGAATACGAAGCCCTCATAACGAGATCTGGAATTAGCTATTCGAATGGGGATAACGGACATCAACATCTACGAGGATTCGCGAGTTAATCATTCAACGGATCGCCGGACAATACGAATTTTAAAGCCAAGACTCGAACAATACTTTCGGTATGCCATACGATTGTTGGAACGGATTCCAAATGTGACAATCTACAAAATTCCCGAAAAGAAAATGCTTTAAGCAGATGCTTTAGCCCGTTTCACAAAAGAATTCGCCTGTTTGCAAGATGAATCGAGTGGAAGTGTCGGTTCACGGACGTCGGGTTCTATCACGGCTCGACATAGACACAATACACAAATCGGAAAAGAAAAGAAGTAGTTGCAACGGTGACGAAAAACACGGAAGATTGGCGACGGCCATTGATGAACTACACCGCAAACGGGAAAACTACCGGACGATAGGTCGCTAGCCCATCAGATCAAGAAAAGAACTCTGTCTTATGCATTAATAAACAACACATTGTACAGAAGGTCTTTTGATCAAATGTGGCTAAGGTGCTTAAGCGGGTCCGAGGCCCGTGAAATCGTTAAAGAGGTGCATTCAGGACTCTGTGGCGCTCACCAGTCGGGTCCAAAGATGAAAATGAAAATTAAAAGACTAGGGTACTACTGGCCCTCGATGATGACCGACTGCATGAAAATCGCCAAGAGCTGTCATCAATGCCAAGTGCACGGAGTGGTTCTACACCAACCTCCAAATGTGCTGCACCCGACAATTGCGTCGTGGCCATTTGAATGTTGGGGCACAGATATAGTGGGTCCAATAGAACCACCATCTTCGAAAGGACATCGTTTCATTCTTGCGGCTACAGATTACTTTTCCAAGTGGGCAAGCGGTTCCACTTGAGAAGTGAAAGCACACCACGTGCTTATAGTTTTCAAGAACCAAGTTGTCTACCGTTTCGGGGTGCCGCGCGGGATCATCTCGGATAATGGGTCGGCATTCGAAGCACACAAATCAACAATTTTGTCGGGAGACACGGAATCGACCGGCGATACTCAACAATTTACTACCCAAGAGCAAACGGTCTCGCTGAGGCTTTTAATAAAACTCTCGTTCAAATTTTAAAGAAAACCTTGGACGATAATAAGAGAAATTGGCACGAGAAATTGTTAGAAGCCTTATGGGCCTACCGGACAACCTTCGAACTCCTACTCGAGCTACACCTTACGCTCTAGTGTATGGGTCCGAGGCGATGTTACCTTTAGAGGTTCAACTTCCTTCACTCGGAATTGCGAGTTGCAAACAAGATCACGACGAAGAAAACGCCGGATTACGACTCGAAGAATTAGAAAACTTGGAAGGGAAAAGAATTACGGCGCAACGGAATTTAGAACTATACCAAGCTAAGATGGTTCAAGCCCATGACAAGCGGGTCCGCCCGAGAACCTTCAAAGTTGGTGACTTAGTTCTCGTTCTCGAGAGACCTATTCTTGCACACCGCAAGATAGGAGGAAAATTTGAACCCACTTGGGAAGGACCGTTTGTGGTTGAAGCGGTATACTCGGGAGGTTCCTACCGGCTAGTGAATTGCCGGGGAGAACGACATATGCTTCCGATCAACGGACGATACTTGAAAAAGTATTACGTTACTCGATGTTTCGAAGGAATGAATTCTTCATCCCTAAGAAACACGAGCGAAGTAATTACTTATGATTGGGTCCGAACCCAAAAATAATAAAATGTGCTAAGATAAATAAAATCATGATAATATGTTTTCCTTGTTTTCTTTTCCAAATCAAAATCTCTTTCCCGATTTTATCCTACTTCATTCCTGTGAAATTTAAAAAAAATATATATAAAAAAATATATATAATAAAAAAATGTCTTTAATAAACATTTTCTTAATGTTCTTGTTCTTAGTATAGCCCCTGATTCTTTTCCTTGTCTTTTCACAAGGAAATGTCGAACGGGCGGTTGGTCCTGAACTTTAAGAATGGCGTAAGCCTTGCACTCGATGAAAAGAGGGTGAAAGATGGAGCGATAATCGAGATTGACTCGGATTTCGCAGCGAGCGAGGCCTACGAGTACGAGGAAAGTGAGCGGGTCCCGGTTAACCGAGAAGAACTACCCGGCGGACGGTGATGAAAGTGGGTGGCCCAAGCCACCGATCCAACAACAAGAAAAGAAAAGCGAACACCGAAGAAGATAAGAAAATGAAGTCCGTAGTTGCTACGGCGAGGGCGAGCTTATCGGCGCCGCGCCCACGGAGATTCAAGAAGTGCGGAGAGCTACTCTCACGGCCACACAACGAAGAAATAAGAATCGCCGTATCCGTAAGATGTTAACAAAACTAGGCGCGGACCGGCGCGACGAGACAATTGCTAATGCCGGCACACACATTTCAAGGACACCGGTTCACCGGGAACTCGAAGAAAGGAGGCCAGCTCCTAGGATAACGAGAAAGAACCGGGGAAATCTCCGGAAGATCGGAAGAAAAAGGCTACCACGCCACCGGATAGAACCACCAATAATGCATGACCTTGTTGCGAAGCAACCCGGGGATGTCCCGACGAGCATCATCCCTAAGGAGCCGAGGTATGCAGGGGAACGTGAAGGGATTGAACCATATATCCCACAATATGTCACAAGGCCTCGCCATCTGCAGATCATTCTGGAATACGAGCTGGAGAGAATGCAGAATGTTGAAATGAAAACTTTTGAATACTTCGAGAGAATTAAAGGAAGAAGGATTAACATACTAGAGGGCCTCGAGCTACATACCGACGTATTCTCGGAGTATGAACAACGAGCAAATCGTGGATTGTATCCGGGATTTGAAGAGAATGGGCCGAGCGAGGCCGCCTGAGGAAAATACCTACTCGAACCCCGGAGATGGATGCCGGGGAAAGGAAGAATCACAATACAATGCGGATGCTTGCTACAACTTTCGTTGAAGACGAAGGGAAATCCACCGGGGATACTCCGTCATGGGCGAGTAGATCCGATGCCATTAGTCATCAAGAGAATGGTAAAGAGATTAATAACATGGAGGGTATCGCCGGCGGATTGCATACCCAATAGCTGCATTATCAACATCTACAAACGGGGTGATCGCATACCCCCGCATATAGACCACCACGACTTCGTCGGACCTTTACGCACAGTCTCTTTCTTGAACAAGTGTGACATCATGTTCGGATCCGATCTCCGGATAACGAGGCCGGGTGAGTTCCGAGGACCGATAAAGATACCTTTACCGGTGGGTTCCGTCATGATGCTGCGAGGTAACGGAGCGGATATCGCAAAGCATTGCATACCGGGAGTGCCGGTGGAGCGGATCTCGGTTACTTTCGGGAGAATGGACGACGAGCAAGATACTTTACCATTTCCAACCGGACCCGGAGCTAGAGAACCTCCGACCTTACGAGTCGTGAGTTACATGGGAAATATCACACCTCCGATGTACATCCAGTAGGCATCCTTGCCGAGGATGGCTTGGAAGGTGATGTTATTAACCATGTACCCCACTATTCAGACATGGATTTTTTGACAAATGCTTCTTTTGATGGACCAACAAAGATCATACATAGACCGTTTTGAGTCTACATGGATTGTATGAAATGTATTCCAGATCGAGTTGTATGACGTATTTTCAACATGATTGGAATGAAAGTGACCATGTCACGTTTTTAGCCTTCACCTCTTTTGTGCAAATTGATTGGGAAACGCCATTAAAGTTAAATGAACTTCGAACAAAGAACAGAAAAGAAATAAATAAAAAAAAGAGGATAAAAGAAAACTTTCTTTAAAGATCTAAAAATGACAAACATCAAATTCACATGAACATTAAATAAACGATAAAATAAAATTTGAACCATTAAAAGATAAACGAAATCAACACAAATTTCAAATTCCATCCTTCCAAATTTCAAATCAAATTTCAAATTCAATCTTTCCAAATTCCGAATCAAATTTCAATCTTTTCAAATCACAAATCAAATTCTCAATCAAATTCCAAATCCACTCTCGATCAAATTTCAAATTTGATCTTTTCCCGATCAAGTTTCAAATTTGATCTTCTAAATTTCAAATCAAATCTTAAAAAAAATTTCAATCGAGTTCAAACTCATCCTTCCAAATTTTCAAATTCAAACTTTTGGGTCGAGGATTTTACATCCAAGACTGCACTGCTTTAGGATTCTTTCCCTATTGCACTGAAATACATCAAATTCAAACTTTTGGGTCGAGGATTTTACATCCAAGACGCACCGCTTTAGGATTCTTTCCCTATTGCCTTTGGAATACATCAAATTCAAACTTTTGGGTTGAGGATTTTACATCCAAGACTGCACTGCTTTAGGATTTTTTCCTATTGCACTGAAGTACATCAAATTCAACATTTTGGGTCGAGGATTTTACATCCAAGACTGCACTGCTTTAGGATTCTTTTCCTATTGCACTGAAGTACATCAAAATTCAAACTTTTGGGTCGAGGATTTTACATCCAGATGCACTTGCTTTAGGATTCTTTCCCTATTGCCTTTGGAATACATCAAATTCAAACTTTTGGGTTGAGGATTTTACATCCAAGACTGCCTTGCTTTAGGATTCTTTCTGTTGCCTTTGAAGTACATCAAATTCAACATTTTGGGTCGAGGATTTTACATCCAAGACCGTATCGCTTTAGGATTCTTTTCCTATTGCATCTGAAATACATCAAATTCAAAATTTTGGGTTGAGGATTTTACATCCAAGATCGCATTTGCTTTAGGATTCTTTCCTATTGCCTTTGAAGTACATCAAATTCAAACTTTTGGGTTGAGGATTTTACATCCAAGTACTGCTTCGCTTTAGGATTCTTTCTGTTGCACTGAAGTACATCAAATTCAACATTTTGGGTCGAGGATTTTACATCCAAGACTGCACTGCTTTATGATTCTTTTCCTATTGCACTGAAATACATCAAATTCAACCTTTAGGGTCGAGGATTTTACATCCAAGACTGAACTGCTTTAGGATTCTTTTCCTATTGCACTGAAATACATCAAATTCAACCTTTTGGGTCGAGGATTTTACATCCAAGACTGCACCGCTTTAGGATTCTTTCCTATTGCACTGAAGTACATCAAATTCAAACTTTTGGGTCGAGGATTTTATATCCAAGACTGTATTGCTTTAGGATTCTTTCCCTACAGCAATGAAATACATCAAAATCGAACTCTTGAGGTTAAGGATTTTACGTCCGATACCGCATTACTGCGAGATCTATTCTCATTGCAACGATTCAATCTAATCAATTCAATTTTCTTTCGAGGTTGGAGATGTTACGTCTAAAACCTCAGAATTCCAATTTTCATTTCAAATCAAATCCTTCAAATTAATCTTGACAAACTTCAATCTAAATTGAAACTCCAAACTAAAATCTAAACTCACACATCAAAACTTAAATTGAAACAAAATAAAATCTAAATCGAAATTCCCCTAGGTCATGTGATTTGGGATCCACCTCCTTTCCCTTTCCCCAGCGAGAGTTCAGGAATCTCCAGTCTCAGAGATATACTTGCTACTCCCCAGCGAAAACTCCTCTACTTCGTCCTAAGTTCGTCACTTGGACATCTGTGTTGGTTTTGTTGATCGCTTCGGTCAATGCCAATACGCGCGGTGTGCTCCGTCAGCTCACCACACCTATTGGGGGTCCATTTGTTGACCTCATTTTTGATGAGGTCTTCTCTTCTTCTCTTTAGTACTTAGGATCTAGCCTTAGGCTTTTCCTTTGACTATCTTAGAGGACTAGAATTGGGACCCACCTTTTAGAAATTCAAACCACTTCTTAACTCCTGCAAACTCCACAAACTTGAATGTAGACCCCTAATCACCTAGAGGGTTGAAATCAAATGTGGAAGTTTAAGAGACAAGTTCTATAGGACTCTTTGGCCTTAGAGGCGCCACAGGTGACACAGTGCAGTGAAGGGGCTAACTTACACACACCACACTTATACACTACACCTACACACTACACTTCCACATACCTCATAAAACCACACCCATACCTAACTTGACCTCCTGACTCATGTAGATGATTCACATGGATGGTCCTTAACCCCTAAGCCGCTTGGTAAGAGGGTTAGGAACAACATAGTGAATGCCTCAAGTGAGTCCCTTCATGGCTCATATGGGCTTGATATGGCTTCATAGCTCAACCAAAATGACTTCTTTCCACTTACATCCACCCAATCTTCAATTTTCCAAATTTTCAATTTTTGACCCTCGGGACCCTACACCCGCCTAACCTACCCAAAGCCCTTGAAATTACCTAAAATTCTCAAAAAATTTCCAAATTATCCAAAATTCTCCAAAATCATTCCCAAACATCTCCACATCACTTAAATTGATTATCCATACCCAAAAATACCAAAAATTCCAAGAAAACCTCCCAATACCCTCCAAATACCCAAAATACCCCTCTTGGCCTAAAAATCCAAAAATTCAGAAAATTCCCAGAAAATTCCAGAAAATCCCAAATATTCCTAATTTCATTTTGTCCAACTACACCATGGGCCAATTTTGTCAATTTACCCTACTTTTGTCAAAACCCCCAATTTGACCCATTTTTAACCTAAAGTAAACCCAATATCAAACCAAACCTACCCAATTGACCCCAATTTTGGTCCAATTCAATTCTAAACTTCAAATCAATATCCCAAATACCAATCTAGACCAAATCCAAGCACAATTTGATTGACATTTGGATCCAATCTCACTTTTGGCCTTAAAGCCCAATTTGGACCCATGACCTAAACCTAACCCAAACTCACCCAATTCAACTCCAATTAACCCCAAATCTTTTCTAAATCCTCCTTAACATTCCCAAAAATAAAACACTAACATAATTTGCCCAAAATTTAGACCCAAACCCCACTCAAACTCAACCCAAGGCTAAAAGGCCCAATTTTTGACCTAAACCCAAACCTAACCCAAATGAGCCCAAACCCCAAAATCAAAGCCCAACCAAAGTCAAAACCTCTTTGAAACACTCCCATAAATATTTCTCAACATTGATTTTATATCAATTTCAACTCTAGCCCAACATTGGCCCAACTTGGCCCACTTGGACCTATATTGGCCCATTCACCAAAAGAGCTCAAATTCAACCCAATTCAAATCCAAATCACCCCCAATTTGCTTCAAGTCACTCATGACACATCCATGAGCTAAACCCAACAATTATTTGGCCCAACCTCTTTACAAAATTCCCATCCATAAATTCATTTTCAAAACTTAAAAGGCCCATTCCTTAAACCATTTTAAAAGCCCACTTCCACCAAATCCAAAACCCAAAAAAAAAAAATTCTTCCAAAGCCCATATGACATTTCCCCTCATCATATTTTCAATTAAAATCATCCCTAAGTCCTAAACCAATCATCAAATAATTCTAAATGAAGCTTCATCCAAATTTCCACCAAATTATCCAAAATCCTTAAAATCCTTTTTTATGAAATTGACCAAACCGTTTCCCAAGCCAAATGGAGCCATGGAGCCATGCACAAGCCATATGCAAGCCTTGAGAGCCTCTTTACATGTCACCATGCCATTTTGGGCAAAAGGAGGAGGCTCTTTCCTTAATTCCTAAAGGTGATTAACCACTTCCATGATTCCACTAAACCATGCTTAAGCCTAATTGTGCTTGGATGGTGACTTGACCCTACTGATTATGCTGAGCCAAATCACTTTTCCCTCGGCCAAAACCAGGCCTTGGGTGGTGCACCAAGCCCGAATGGGTGGGTTGACCCATTTAGACTCAAAATTAGCTCCTCCCCATTCCATCTAAATCAAACACTTTACACATGGCATTTGCCAGATTACTACACTAAACCCCAGCTACGACCCACTGACCAAGATGGTGACCATTGCACGGCCGTACGGCCACCGGTCTGCTGGGAAAACACCATGGCCGAGAGCTCGCATGTGAGCCGACATTGAAATTCTCACTTGCCTGAGCTGCCCCATGCCTAGTGGTCACCATGGCCGATCTTCTCCTCACCGGAGCAGTCGATCCCGAGCCCTAACTCCCCAGGAGGCCTTCCACCCTCTCCTATTTAAACTCCACCCCTCTCGGCCATGAGAGGAGCTAAGCACAAACCTTGCCAAAACTCGCGCAAAATTGTTCCGGACCCTTCTCCACCCTTAGAGCACTTGATCCCAGGTGAAATCCCCACGCCATTTCTCCTCTGTAAGCTCGATTTCGAGTTGAAATTCCACCCAAAACGGGACACTTCTCAACGGTGAGCCAATTCTCAGGTGATTGGCTCTACACCTTCACCGGACCGAGGGAAGGTGTCCACCAACAAAAGCCCCATCTCCGGAGCCACCCGGTTGCTCCAGGCCTCCGAAGCTTTGTGATCGGGCTTGGTCGAAATCATATCCGGACAATTCACGGACTAGGAGACTTCATGCGGAGCTTCGCCGGGATCCAATCGAAGGTGCAACAACTCTCGGATTGAAGCCACACTTCTACGAGCCAAGGTATGAACTAATTCTTCATCCCGAGCTTACGGAGAATCTCTATTTCAAATGCCTTAGTTTCGATGCATGTTGCTAGTATAGATATGTTCGTCTCTTCAAGACGAATCCATAGAGTATAAGAACATAAAAATCCATTGAGAATCGAGTGAGATCTTAGGGATTTAGTGTGGACGGCTCTCGGGTGAGAACACTTGGGGACGATGAACGGATGCCGTCCATTCAACACACGCGCGGACGAACGGCTCAGATGGCGTCGGACCGAGAAACGGTGGGAGAACCGCGGGGCCCGGGCTGCCGACTCGAGTGGCGGCGTCGAATGGGAGCGCGCCGCGTGGCCTTTCGGAGGCTGCCGAGGATGCGCTGGCGCCGCGTAGATAAATAGAAAATTAGGGTATTTTCTTATTTATTTAATTCCCTAAACTTCAAAAATTCATATCTCTGTGTAGGAAAATCATAAAAATAAAATAAAAATACCCTCTTGCTCAGTGAATAGAGGAGAATAATGTGGAAAAGAAATCATTTAATTTCATCAAGTATTTTATTTTTTATAATTTATTTACTCTCTGCATTATTTTAATTCTCCATGCATGCATACAATTCACCATGGCATGAGACCATAGGGCTTTTGAAGCCTCGAATTTGGGAACATTCCTGAATTTTCCAAAGTCGAGAGCCATCCCTATAAAAAGTTATTGATTTTTCAAGTTCAGAGTTACTGTTTTGAATATTTTAATTCCAATAAATAGCATGTTGTGAAATAAATTCTAGGAAAATTTGGTGATGTTCCTTATGACCAGAGAACCCTAGGAAAAATAGGTTTTGACTTAGTTCATCTAAAACAACCCTAATTGGCTTAAACACCCAAAATAGGTCTTTAATTAATTAGAGTTAACCATGCATCAAATTGACATGAAATCAATTCTCCACTGACCTTTAGGATCAGAGGAATCCACCATAAAAATTTGAGGTCAATTGGACTTGGTTAGCCCCACCAATTGGGTTGATTAAGCCACTTAGCCATTTTAAACCTTAAAAATTCATAACTTTTAAAATACCTTTCAAAAATTCACCAAATTGTTTTTGGAGCCTCTCTAATATCAGGGGAACCTAAGAAAATTAAAATTTCAATTTTCTAAAAAAGTTGATTTTTAATAATATTTTAATATTTTTAATAATTAAAAAATAATAAAAATCACAAAAATAATAAAATTCACCAAAATGTCACATTTTGAACTTTAATCACATAGGAACAAACCCTATATTTTTCCTAGGTCTATTTGGTGAGATATTAAATTTTAAAGCTTAAGGATATTTTTTAAAATTAAAAAAATGTATTTTCTAGCATTTTCACTAAAATAATTATAATAAATCATAGAAAAATCAGAAAATTGCAAAATTTGCTTCTCTAGTTTCCTTGATATCAGGGAGAATTTTAAAAAATTATAAAATCCATTTTTCAACATTTATTTTATTTTTAAATTAATTAACACTCCAAAACTTAAAATAATTATAATAAAAATAATATAATTCAAAAAATCACCAAAATTGGTCCAAGTGATCCTCTGGTCATTAGGAATGTCCCCTAATTTTCTTAAGGACAGAAACTTTCCCTTGGTCATGTTATTAAATTTTCCTTGAAAATCTCTATTTTCTACCAAAAATAATTATATAAATAAATTAAATACAGAAAAATCACATTTTCTCCTCTCATGTCTTTATTGACATATGAGTGAAGTTACATAAAAATTTCAAGTTCATTTGAGTTCAATTTAGTGAGTTATGAAATTATTAAGCTTAAAGGGTAAAGTGATAATTAAAATTTTTAATCCTTAATTAAAACTTTAGGTTTAATAAAAATTAACAAGTAAAATATTTGATCCTAATCTGATTTGGATGATTGAAATTTAAATAATTAAAGGGTAGAAACCCATTAAACAATTTAAAATGATTAAACTTTAATTAAATAATTGATTAAATTTGGAAGAATAATAAAATTGGAATTATTAAAATAGGGATATTATTAGGAAGAAATTTATTCTTTAATTTAAAAAATCCCTAAATTAATTATCTCATTAATATTCAATTCTTAATTAAAATGATAACTCAAATTTAAAATATTAAAAGACTTAATTACTAAATCCTTTTAAAAATTTCAATTAAAATTAAAAATAAATTAAATTAAATTAAATAATTGAATTAAATTAAATTAAATTAAATAAATTAAATTAAATAAATTAAATTAAATTAAATAAATTAAATTAAATTAAATTAAAATTAAATTAAATTAAATAAATTAAATTAAATTAAAATTGAATTAAATTAAATTAAATAAACAAATTAAATTAAATAGATTAAAATTGAATTAAATTAAATTAAATAAACAAATTAAATTAAATTAAATGAATTGAAATTAAATCAAATTAAATTAAATCAAATTAAATTAAAATTAAATCAAATCAAATTGATTAAACATCAAATCAAATTAAATTAAATTAAATTGAATTAAATTAAATTAAAACTCAATTAAATTAAATTAAATTAAATTAAGTTGAATTAAATATGATATCACCAAAGACATAAAGAATTCAAAGTAAATCTAAAATAACTTGAACACTATTCCAAATTTAAACCCATTAATGGAAATTAAACTAAATCACAAACATACTTAATTTACCCTCGAAAGCTTTGGTTATTATAACTCCTAAATAGAACATTAAATGAAATGTTACTTCCTTCATAGGATATTCAAATGTCCTAGTTCATCTGAGCAAGATAACAACAAAACTTGAATCCCGGACGATTAATTCATTTATATAATTAAATTCATTTGGACTTAAAACGATCCTAGAAATATTGAAAAGATGTTTAAGATTCCTCTTAAGCACTTCCTCAATATGATAGGACATTTATAAGAACAATTGAATTTAATTATTCTTTGATGAAGAAAAATCGTCTTCAAACAAAAACACAAAGAACCTAGACGTCATAGGAAATGACTAGCTATAGGATTAGGAATTTGGTAGAAAACCAAAACCCTTACCTTAGCTTTACCTAGGAACTTGCTTAAGTATTCTAATTATGTTTTAAGTGTAGCTTGGGATGACGGGAAGACCCTCCGAGTACGCTTTTATTTTATTGCAATTTACTTTCTTGCAATTTACTTTCCTGCAATTTACTTTCTTGCAAATGTACTTTATTTTGCTTGCATGATAAACAACTCGTTGCATGAAAACCCACACCTTTAGGATAGACCCTAAAACTGAAACCAAAACTAAGTTAAAAGTCATTGCAAGATAAAATTCACCGCCACAACATTTCAAAATATAAAACAACTCAAAATTTAATCACAAACAGAACACAAAACTACAATTGCAACTAAATTAAAATGTCCTGTTGGATGATCGGGAATACCTCGGATGATGTAACCTACGTGTTGCTAACGGGATTTCCCACGGTCTAAATGAAAGTGTGGAACTCATTCAGTTGAGTTTAGCAAATTCATCTGGACTAAGTGAATCCGATAAAAATAATGATGCGGAAGGATGGAACCGTGGGATCTTAACCGGTGTCGTTATAATCAACTTTAAGATTTGTTTTAATTAAAACACAAAAAACACTTGGAAAATTAAGATTTTCTCTAAACCAAAACACTTTTCTCATCCCCCGATTTATGACTTCTAAAACTAAACCTCTGCAACAACAAGGAGCTCGGAGCATGGTAGGCAGCACGGCCATCGTCATCAGCAAAACCTGAGTCTACTCCAACAAAACTTTCCTAGAATTAAATAACAAATCCATAGGACTTCGAGGTAGTTTTCCTAGTGCAACATAAATCCTCAACCTTTTGTTAGGCATTTGCATTGCAAATTAAGCCCTAACCGGTTTTAGGATTCGAGGTAGTCGTCCGATACGACATAAACCCTCACATCTTCGAGGCTATTTGTATGATTGTTTCATACAAATATAAGCCCTAATTAATTAAAATTGGCAAGATCAAAACATTAAACAAACAATAGGACTTTCCTAAATCCAAGCTAAACAATAGGATAGTCGGGAAATCACCGGAGTTCACTTCGAATCCGTGATTTCTCCTACTTTTCTTCCTTTGGATTCCCAAAATAAAATGTTCCAAATTTGATCCATTCCCTATTGAAATTCCAAATTTCAATCCCATGAAAATCTTAAACTTTGAAAATCTTGAGAGCGGAATTATTGATTACTTATCGAGAGTTTTCTTAGGTGATTCCCATCACTTAAGATGTAATTAACTATAGGGGCTTGCCCTTATAGGGAATTCTAAAGAACCCGAGTAATATAAACCCTGTTTAATGTTTTCATATTAAGCAGGAGAAACTTGTCGGCTTATAAAATTAGTTCGCAGACCAAACGAATGTCACAAATCTTCTAGTTTATTTAATCGAGCCCCACCATCAAGCAGTGTGTCTATCCTTAGGGATAGATACACGGTTTGTGGTGCGGTGCCCGTTTACATAAACTACTTGGGATGTGAGATTGGTTTAATCTCATATCTTAAAACTTTCAAATTTAAAATTATTTTCAAAATCAAATACTCATTTTCAAATTATTTATTTTAATTAAATTAAAAATTCGTCGACAGATTTCTGTTAGGCGACCCCTCTTCAAAATAAAACACAACCTAAAAATATGCCGACAATCTTGAATTGCGGCTTCTTCCGACTTATTTTCGCTGCTTCTTATTTGATCTATTTTTCTTCTTCAGAACTGTCTTCCCAATCAACATTGATGGCTGGTTTCCTTTATCCAATCGTCCTAACGTCTCTGCCACGACCTCGTCCCCGGCCTTGACCTTGGATGCGAGTTGTGGAGAAACCTTCACCATCTCGCCGTAAGGGAGTGGTGAGTGACTGTTGGACTAGAACTTCAGGTTCTTTGTTGTCCCGAACTTTCCTTGCTTCATTTATTATGGTATCTCTGGAGAAGATTGTTTTCTTCGGTGGTGCATAATAAGCTGCATCTTCATGGATTCCAATCTCATGTACGGAGAATGGTTGTAAGTCACCTTTGATGCACTGTTCCCGTCCATCGTAGTATTTGATGCACTGATGTAGAGATGATGGTACCATCCGATTTTCATGTATCCATGGTCGGCCCAGTAGAGCGTTGAACGACGTTTCGAATCAATTATGTGAAATTTTGCGGTTGTCTTTGCTAAGTCACCGGTCTTCATTAGTAGTGTTATTGATCAGAGGCTCTTTCTCCTTTACGGTTGAATCCTCTTAATAACATTTTGTCGGCTTCGAGCTCGCGGGCATCAATTTCCAAGTATGCTTTAGTGTTCGAAGACTCATTATATTAATTGATGCTCCTGGATCCACCAATACTGCGGAGAGCGTAAACTTCCCGATTGTATGCGAAATGTACAACGGTTGGTTGTGGTCTGTCTGTCTCAAGCGATAGGTCATTGTCCGTGAAGGTAACACCTCGTTGTTCCTTTAACGAACAAACCTCATCTAAGGAATCTCCGGCCATTTGAGCTAAGAAAATTTACGGATCAAGTAAGGCCTTGATCGAGCTTCTCTCATCTCCTTTGATAAGATGAGAGCGTCGTAGATGCTCGGTTTGGTCGGTAGTTTCCTAAGATGGGCTAGCACGTTGTAGTCTACTTTGTTTTCATGTGTCTCGGCTTCTTCTCGAATGGTTATTTCTTCGCGGGGGTTGGTTCTTCTCGAACAACCACACCTTTCATTTGTCCTTTGAACCCATTCTCGGAGGTAGAACTCTTCCACTTCTTAAGTTGACTTCGTAATTTCTTCGAATCTAGTGTTGAGCTTGCTTGGTGTTTCCTCTGAATCGGAATGACGGGTTCTTCCGGATTAGCTTCGAGTCCGAAAGTTCTAATTTATTGTAGTTGGAGCTCCTCGAAACTCGCGAGATAGATTCATTGCTTGTTGAACTCTCGTAACCTCCTTGATGGATGTCTTCTTCGTCATCGTGATCGTCGAGATTGTGTATGATTTGAGAATTGTCATTTGTATCGGAATCGATGTCCGGATTGTCGCTAGTTACGTAATCGTTAGAAATAGTAAAAACGTAGCCGACGCCATAACCCTTATCATTATAAGATCCCGCCGGAGCGAGCAAATAATCATACAGAGTCAGAGGTTCAAGAGATTTCTCCCCCGAATCGGAAACAACTATCCTAGGATAAGCAGCCCCTAGTCTAGCCTTAAGAGCCTCGGTCTTCTCTTCTTCGTCAATTTTCTTCTTCTCTTCGATTATCTCCTGTTGAGGTGGTTCTTCATCGCAAGTGATAGTGCCGACTTGACAGGTTTCGAACTCTGAATTGAAGCTCGCACAGAGGCGGTTTGGATGTTGTCTAAAATCTTTTTTGAAGACCTTGTCCAAGCGGTAGTCCATCCATCGTCAGTTGCATAGGGATCTATCGAAACAATGAGATCAGTCGAGACAACATTGACGGAACCTCCTTTACGGGGTTCCTTCATGTACTCCTTTGGGATTGTTATATTCCCTTTCGAAGGTTGTCGTTGAGCCAACTTTTGAAGGTAATGCAATCTTCTATCTTGTGCCCGAGCATCCGGTGGTAAGGGCGAAAGTTGGGATCACCTTTCTTGTTGACTTCTTCCGGTCTCTTAGGCTCGCGGCAGTGGAAATCGGAGTCTTCATCGGACTACGGAACATTTTCGGCATCGCTTCATTCTTGAATGGATATTCCACTGCTCGAAGCTCCCTTAATGTACGTTGCGGACAAGGAGGTTGTTCATCTTGTTGAGATGAGTGATAGTTGGGTCGAGGTTGTTGATAATTCCGTTGAGGTTCGTTGCGGCCGTTCGGACGATATTTGTATCGGTTGCTTGCCTTTGTCGGCTAGCTGCAACGATCCCGGATTTCTTTTCAAAAGTCTTCACAGGCTTTTGCTTGTCTGTCCTGTCGGCGAAACTTAATTGCTTAGCCTCCTCTTGCAAGCTCCCGGCCTTGCTTAACAACTTCTCGAAAGCCTTAATAATGAATCCTTTGAGGAGAAGTGCTATCGGGCCGTGAATGCTTTTAAGTAAGATGCCGACTGCATGCTGTTCTTGTAATTGTGGTTCAAACTTCATACTCAGATTTCTCCATCGAAGTATGTAATCCACCAAAGTTTCGTTCGGCTTCTACTTCTCTACCACTAAATCACCTATAGTGATGTGGTGCTGAGCTCGGGCGAATTGCTTGATGAAGAGGTTTTCTAGTTTTGAGAACGTCTTCACTGAACCATTTGGTAATTCTGCATACCAATCAAAGGCGATCCACGACGAGCTGTCGACGAGCCGTCGGAAGAGTAATGCATCGCTCCGCCGGCATTGCAACAACCGGCACGAAAGTGTGCAACATGCTTGTCGGGGGTTCCCGGTTCCATCAAAGGTCTTGAACAGAGGTGGTACGAAGCCTTTTGGGTATTGGACGGCGTCGAATTCTTCGGGTAAGGTCTATCCGTCCGAATGGATGTCCCGCTCTTTGATTGTGCTAAGGCTTCTCGCACTCTGTTGTTCCACCGAAGCTCTTGATATCCTTTTACGGAATCATACTTTGTGTTGTATCTTTCTTTAGCTAATCATCCCCGTTGTCGGATGTAATCTCCTTTCCTCCGTCTACGATGTGAATGACCTGCAGGGGTGTTTCTCTTTGGGGTTGCACTTGACTGCGGAGAGTGGCTAGGGCTACGACCATCTCTTCCATCCTCTTCACCATTTGGGCGATCGTATCATCTTTCTCTTGAAGCTGCCTCCTCATCACTTCCGGCTCCTCTCTTTCTGTGGCTGCAGGAGCACCTTGCGAAGCTGACGAAGCTCGCTTTTCGACCATGTTGATATCTGCATACTCATCGTCCATGAATTCCGATGAATCAATCTCGTCTCTGAATTTCTCTTCTCTTTCTTTTGCTAGTCGTCGAATATCGGTCCTCGACTTTTCCATAGCGTCCTCTAGCGGTCTTTTCCGTGCATCCTTGCGGTTGTTGTGTGATAGGTTGTCGGGTTCCCTTCTCATGAGTCCCCTTCTTTGCGGTAGCACTTTCTTCGGATTCGAGTCTCCGACGAGACTTTCCTTTTCGAGTTGTTGTTTCGATCTTAAGCGTCCAGGTAGTGGGACGCCATACCATCCTTCTAGCGGCGGAAGGTCCAGGACCGGATGGTGCGTCGGCCCGAATGCTTTGGAAGGTGGTATCCTCCCTAATCTGTAATCACGAAACGACGACGGGCGGACTAGCCTTCATCCTTTTATTTGGCTTTTCCGTAACGATGGCGGAGTTCTACTCATGGCCCAAGATGGGATTTGGCGGCACCGGCCATATCCTTCTTAGAATCTCCGATACGGGGCATTTCTCTTTCTTTGCTAGCTTCTCGATCACGATCGTAGTCGGGCGAATGGTGTAATCCTAGCCCTTTTCTTTCTGTTGTCGTTGTAGTATCGTTGGTCGAGGTAATGTAGAAACAATCCTGCGGACATTTTCCTCGTCGAGCTTGCGGCGGAAAGGGGTGAATCTACTTCCTTCCAAAAAGGGTGTATCTTCGAGCGATGGTATGTATTCGGGTAGTGGTGTGTACTCGGGGATTTACGGGATTTCCTCCGGGAAAGCAACTTCGGCGGCTACGGCCTTCTCGGCAATTTTCCTACTTCGTTCCTTCTTTGGGTCCATGTTAGTGATGGAATTCTTGAGCTGGACCCGATTTCAAAAATAGAAGGTCTCACGGGAAAGTACGTACCCTCCACGGTAACGGGTTCACCATAGTTACGGATTTCCTTCCCCTTTAATCTGGCGAGAACCGGGCTAGTTGCGGAGACAACTAGACCGGTGGGGGTAGTAAGAACGGTCCTTCGCGGACGGCGGTACTCCTCTCGGTTGGAATCTTTTGCGGGGAGGAAACTCTTGGGTTGACCTAAGGTTGAACTCGATCGACGGCTTCTCGGCTTCGGATACTTTGTTTGTCGGCGCGAAAAGGGAAACGTCGGTGACCTTGACATTTGTGTTCTCGAATCCTTGTCCAAGCCGGATGATCCCATTGTCGGGCGGCTCATCCTTGTAAACGGCGAAGTCGAGTCCATTGGTGAAGGAGAAAATCGGCTTTGGGGCTTCCATTTCGCGGGGTAGATCCCGATTGTTAGTCCCAAGTTATGCTTCTTCTCATCAGGACGAAAAGAAAGGAATCGAAAAGAGTCCGAACACATTCTTGTTCATGTATTTATAAGAAGAAGTTATTTGTTAAAAGAGTCATTCATTAGAAGATTTGTTTATTTAGAACGAAATGTTCAAAGGTGTAGAGAAGGTAAGGAATCCGATTCAGACTTGGAAAGGAAGAGAAAGTCTTATGCAAGACTTCTCGACTCGGAGGATCACTCCTAAACTAACACCTATTGGGGGTCCACCCCACCTCAGAAATGAGGTAAAAGGATCTCGGAACCTCTCCGTTTAGGGGTGTCTAAATAGTAGCTCCTAAATCCAAGAGAATGTTGGCTATACTTGTTCAAGATAGAAATGAACATAGTATTCCAATGGAAAGAAGGATAGCTTGATCCACAAGGGACATGGATACACTACCGATTTTTGAAAGCAGAATTGTCAGATTAAAAATGGAGAGAGGAATTGTCCCCAGCGGAGTCGCCAGAAATTTGTACGGCTTATTTTTAGGTTGTGTGTTTTGAAAAAGGGCGGTCGCCTAAGAGAAATTGTGCGGCGAATTTTTAATTTAATTTAAATAAATAATTTGAAAAGTAGTATTTGATTTTTGAAAATGATTTTAAATTTGAAGATTTTAAGACATGAAATCAAACCGATCTCACATCCCAAATAGTTTATATAAACGAACACCGCACCACAAGCCGTGTATCTATCCTAAGGATAGACACACTGCTTCGATGGTGGGGCTCGATTAAATAAACTAGAAGATTTGTGACATCCGTTTGGTCCGCGAACCAATTTTATAAGCCGACAAATTCCCCGCTTAATATGAAAGCATTAAACGGGGTTTATATTACACAGGTTCTTTAAAATTCCCTATAAGGGCAAGCCCCTATAGTTAATTACATCTTAAGTGACGGGAATCACCTAAGAAAACTCTCGATAATAATCGGTAATTCGCTCTCAAGAATTTCAAAGTTTAAGTTTTCAAAGGATTGAATTTTGGAATTTCAATAGGGAATGGATCAAATTTGGAAGATTTTACTTTGGGGTTTCAAAGGAAGAAAGGTAGGAGAAATTACGGATTCGAAGCGAACTTCGGTAATTTCCCGACTATCCTATTGTTTGGCTTGAATTTAGGAAAGTCCTAATATTTATTTAATGTTTTGATCTTGCCAATTTTAATTAATTAGGACTTATATTTGTATGATAAAATCACACAAATAGCCTGGAAGATGTGAGGGTTTATGTCGTATCGGACGACTACCTCGGAGTCCTAAGATCGGTTAGGGCTTAATTTGCTATGCAAATGCCTAACGAAGAGTTGAGGATTTATGTTGCACTAGGCAAACTATCTCGAAGTCCTATGGCTTGGTTATTTAATTCTAAGAAAGTTTTGTTGAAGTAGACTCAGGTTTTGCTGATGACGATGGCCGTGCTGCCCACTATGCTCCGAGCTCCTTGTTGTTGCAGTGGTTTAGTTATAGAAGTCATAAATCAGGAGATGAGGAAAGTGTTTTGGTTTAGAGAAAAATCTTAATTTCCAAGTGTTTTTTTATGTTTTAATTAAAACAAATCTTAAAGTTGATTATAACGACACCAGTTAAGATCCCACGGTTCCATCCTTCCGACATCGTTATTTTTATCGGATTCACTTAGTCCGGATGAATTTGCTAAACTCAGCTGAATGAGTTCCACACTTTCATTTAGACCGTGGGAAATTCCGTTAGCAACACGTAGGTTACATCATCCGAGGTATTCCCGATCATCCAACGGGACGTTTTAATTTAGTTGTAATTGTAGTTTTGTGTTCTGTTTGTGATTATATTTTGAGTTGTTTTATATTTTGAAATGTTGTGGCGGTGAATTTTATCTTGCAATGACTTTTAACTTAGTTTTGGTTTCGGTTTCGGGGACTATCCTAAAGGTGTGGGTTTTCATGCAACGGTTATTTATCATGCAAGAAAAGTAAGTACGATGCGATTAAATAAATTGCGATAAGGTAAATTGCGATAAAATAAAAGCGTACTCGGAGGGTCTACCCGTCATCCCAAGCTGCACTTAAAACACAATTAGAATATTTAAGCAAGTTCCTAGGTAAAGCTAAGGGAAGGGTTATGGTTTTCTACCAAGTTCCTAATCCTATAGCTAGTCATTCCCTATGACGTCTAGGTTCTTGTGTTTTGGTTTGAGGACGATTTTCTTCATCAAAGAATAATTAAGTTCAGTTGTTCTTATGAACATCCTATCATATCAAGGAAGTGCTTAAGAAAACATCTTAACCATCTTTTCAATATTACTAGAATTGTTTTAAGTCCAAATGAATTTAATTATACAAATGAATTAATCGTCCGGGAATTCAAGTTTTGTTATCTTGCTCAGTGAACTAGGACATTTGAATGTCCTATAAGTGAAGTAACATTTCATTTAATGTTATGTTTAGGAGTTATGGTAACCAAAGCTTTCGAGGGCAAATTGGTGCTCAAATGATTTGTGATTTAGTTTAACTTCAGTTAAAGGGTTTAAATTTGGAATAGTGTTCAAGTTGCTTTATATTTAATTTCTTTATGTCTTAGGTGATGTTATTTAATTCAATTTAATTTAACTTTAATTTAATTTAATTTGGTTTAGTTTTAATTTTAATTTAATTTTGATTTAATTCAATTTAGTTTGACTTGATGTTAAATTAATTTAGTTTGATTTGATTTAATTTCCTTTTAATTTAATTTAATTTGATTTAATTTTAATTTAATTTAATTTAATTTAATTTAATTTAATTTAATTTAATATGTTTTAATTTAATTTAATTTAATATTTTTTAATTTAATTTAGTTTAATTTAATTTAATTTATTTATTTAATTTAATTTAATTTATTTATTTAATTTATTTTAATTTATTTAATTTGTTTGATTTAATTTAATTTAATCTTTAATTTAATTTTATTTTTAATTTTAATTTAATTGAAAATCTAAAAAGAGTTTAATAATTTTACTTTTTAATTTAATTTAATGATTAAGTCCTTTAACATTTTAAAACTTAAATTTGAATTATCATTTTAGTTAAGAATTAAATATTATTGAGATGATTAATTTAGGGATTTTTAAATTAAAGAATAAATCTCTTCCTAATAATATCCCTATTTTAATAATTCCAATTTTATTATTCTTCCAAATTTAATCAATTATTTAATTAAGGTTTATTTTAATTATCTTCAAATTGTTTAATAGGTTTCTACCCTTTAATTATTTAAAATTCAATCATCCAAATCAGATTAAGATCAAATATTTTACTTGTTAATTTTATTAAACCTAAAGTTTTAATTAAGGGTTAAAATTTTAATTACCATTTTTCCCTTCAAGCTTAATAATTTCATGACTCACTAAATTGAGCTTAAATGAACTTGAAATTTTTATGTGACTTCACTCATATGTCAATAAAGACATGAGAGGAGAAAATGTGATTTTTATCGTATTTAATTTATTTATGTAATTATTTTTGGTGGAAAATAGGGATATCCAAGGAAAATTTAATAATATGACCAAGGGAAAGTTTCTGTCCTTAAGAAAATTATGGGACATTCCTAATGACCAGAGGACCACTTGGACCAATTTTGGTGATTTTTTTTAATTATATTATTTTTATTATAATTATTTTAAGTTTTGGAGTATTAATTAATTTAAAAATAAAATAAAGGTTGAAAAATGAAATTTATATTTTTCAAAAATCTCTCTAATATCAAGGAAATCAGAGAATCAATTTTTGAAATATTCTGATTTTTCTTTGATTTATTATAATTATTTTAGTGAAAATGCTAGAAAATACATTTTTTAATTTTAAAATTACCTTAGGGCTTTAAAATTTAATATCTCATTAAATAGACCTAAGAAAAATATGGGATTTGTTCCTAAGTGATTAAAATTCAAAATGTGACATTTTGGTGAATTTTATTATTTTTGTGATTTTTATTATTTTTTAAATATTAAAATATTAAAATAATACCAAAAAATCAACCTTTTTAGAAAATTGAAATTTTAATTTTCTTAAATCCCTCTGATATCAGAGAGGCTCCAAAACCAATTTGGTGAAATTTTAAAAAGTATTTTGAAAGTTATGAATTTTTAAAGTTCAAATTTACTAAATGGCTTAATCAACCCATTTAGTGGGGCTAACCAAGTCCAATTGACTTCAAATTTTTATGGTGGGTTCCTCTGATCCTAGAGGTCAGTGGAGAATTGATTTCAAGCCAATTTGATATATGGTTAACTCTAATTAATTAAGGAACTATTTTGGGTGTTTAAGCCGATTAGGGTTATTTTAAATAAACTAATCCAAAACCTATTTTTCCTAGGGTCCTCCGGTCATAAGAGACATCACCAAATTTTCCTAGAATTTATTTCACAACATGCTAATTATTGGAATTAAAATACTTAAAACAGCAACATGAATTTGAAAAATCAATAACTTTTCATAGGGATGGCCTCGACTTTAGAAAATTCGGGGAATGTTCCCAAATTCGGAGGCTTTAAAAGCCCATGGTCTCATGCCATGGTGAATTTCCTATATGCATGGAGAATTAAAACAATGCGAAGGGAAATAAATCATTAAAAATAAAATACTTGATAAAATTAAATAATTTCTTTTCCACATTATTCTCCTCTGTTCACTGAACAAGAGGATATTTTTGTTTTATTTTTCTGATTTTCCTACACAAAGTTATGGATTTTTGAAGTTTAGGGGAATTAAATAAATCAAAAATACCCTAATTTTCTATTTATCCACGCGGCGCCGCGTCGACCTCGGCGGCTCACGAAAGGCCGCGCGGCGTGTTCCGGTTCGACGCCACCATCCGACTCGGCGCTGCGGGGCCCCGCCGTGTCGTTCCATCTCCCGATCCGACGCGATCTCGGCCGTCCGTCCTCGCGTGTATTAAATGAACTGCATCCGTTCATCGTCCCCAAGCGTCCTCACCAGAGAGCCGTCCACACTAAATCCCTAATATCTCACTCAATATATAATGGATTTTCGTGTTCTTATTCTCTATGGATTCGTCTTGAAGAGACGAATACATCTATATGGTGATCATGCATTGAAATTAAAGCATTTGAAATGGAGAATCTCCAGAAGCTCGGGATGAAGAATTAACTCATACCTTTGCTCAGAGAAGTGTGGCTTCAATCTGAGGGTTGTGTCACCTTCGATTGGATCCCGACAAGCTCCGGATGAAGTCTCCGGTTCGATGAATCGCCTAGGTATGATTTCGACCAAGCCCGATCACAAAGCTTGGAGTACGGAACGGATGGGTGTCCTGGAGAGGGGCTTTCTGCTGGTGGACTCCTTCCATTGATGCGGTGAAGGTGTAGGACCAATCGATTTGAGGATTGATCCACTGTGGAGAAGTGTCCTGGTTTTGGGTGGAATTTTGGTGAGAAATTGGGTTCTGTTGGTGGGGATTAGGGCAAATTGTACGCAGGGATCAACTGCTCTAAGTATGGAGAGTGTTCGGAACAATTTTGGCGGGGTTTCGGTAAGATGCTGGTTCGGCACCTCTCATGGCCGAGAGGGGGTGGTGTTTAAATAGGAGAGGGTGGAGGGCCTCCCGGGGAGAGTTAGGGCACTGGGATCGACTGCTCTTGGCAAGAGAAGAACAGCTGCAATGACCACTGGGGATGGGGCAGCTCAGCAGGTGAGAATTTCAAGTTTGGGCTCACATGTGAGCTCTCGGCTTGGTGGTTTCCGGTGGCTGTGGTGGCTGGCTGGCCGGCCAGGGTCAGGTCACCCTCAAGGTCAGGGAGGTTAGGGCTGGGGCTTAGTGCAGTCAATTGGCCATGGGCATGTGTAAAGGAGTTAAATTGAAATGGAATGGGGGAGGAGCTAATTTTGGCTTGATTTGGTCAAGTCCACCTTTTGGGCTTGGTTCACCTCCCCATGGCTGATTTGGGCTGAGGGAGGATCAGATGAATCAGCTAGGAAATGGTAGAGAAGTCACCATCCATGAATATTTTGATTAATCATGGATTAAGGTGAAGCATAAAAATGGATAAAAACTTTTTAAGGGGGCTTAAAAGAGGCTCATCCTTTTGCCATTAATGGCTTGATCACATGTCAAACCTTCCATGGCTTCATGTGGCTTGTCCATGGCTTGCATGGCTTGTCTTTGGCTTGGGGAAAAGCTTGGTCAATTTCATGAAAATGGATTTTAGAAATTTTTGGTAATTTGATGGGAATTTGTATGAAGCTTGATTTGGAATGGTTTCATGATGATTTTGAAACTTAGGGGTGATATCAATTAAAGGTATGATGAAAAGAAATTGCCATGTGGGCTTTAGGGCCAATTTTGGGCTTTTGTATTTTGTGGAAATGGGCTTTTAAAATGGTTTAGGGAAGTGGGATTTTGGATTTTAAAATGGATTTTAGGATGAAATTTTGGCAAAGGCTTGGGCCAAATAATTGTTGGGTTTAGATCATAGATGTGTCATGAGTGACTTGGAGCAAATTGGGAGTGATTTGGGTTTGAATTGGGTTGAATTTGGGCTCCTTTGGTGAATGGGCCAATATAGGTCAAATTGGGCTAACTTGGGCCAATGTTGGGCAAGGGTTGAAATTGATGTAAAATTAATGTTGGGAAATTTTTATAGGAGCGTTTCAAAGAGGTTCTGACTTTGGTTGGGCTTTGATTTTGGGGTTTGGGCTTATTTGGGTTAAGTTTGGGTTTAGGTCAAAATTGGGCCTTTTAGCTTTGGGTTGAATTTGAGTGGGGTTTGGGTCTAAATGTTGGGCAAATCATGTTAGTGTTTTGTTTGTGGGAATGTTAAGGAAGATTTAGAAAAGATTTGGGGTTAATTGGAGTTGGATTGGGTGAGTTTGGGTTAGGTTTGGGTCATGGGTCCAAATTGGGCTTTAAGGCCAAAAGTGAAATTGGATCCAAATGTCAATCAAATTGGACTTGGATTTGGTCTAGATTGGTGTTGGGAATGTTGAATTGAAGTTTAGAATTGAATTGGACCAGAATTCAGGTCAATTGGGTAGGTTTGGTTTGACATTGGGTTCACTTTGGGTTTAAAATGGGTCAAATTGGGGGTTTTGACAAAAGTGGAGTAAATTGACAAAATTGGTCCATGGTGTAGTTGAACAAAATGAAAATGGGAATATTTGGGATTTTCTGGAATTTTCTGGGAATTTTCTGAATTTCTGGATTTTGGGTCAAGAGGGGGTATTTTGGGTATTTGGAGGGTATTAGGAGGTATTTTTGGAATTTTTGGTATTTTTAGCTATGGATGACCAACTTGATTGGTGTGGGAATGTTTGGGAATGATTTTGAGGAATTTTTGGGTGATTTGGATATTTTGCAAAAATTTGGGTAATTTCAAGGGTTTTGGGTAGGTTAAGCGGGTGTAGGGTCCCGGGGGTCAAAAATTGAAAATTTGGGAAATTGAAGATTGGGTGAATGTAAGTGGAATGAAATCATTTTGGTTGAGCCATGAAGCCATATCAAGCCCACATGAGCCATGAAGGGACTCATTTGAGGCATCCACTATGTTCTTCACTAACCCTCTTACGCGAGGGCTTAGGGGTTAAGGACCATCCATGTGAATCACCTACATGGGTCGGGAGGTCAAATTGGGTATAGGTGTGTGAAAGTGTAGTGTATAAATGTAGTGTGTGTAAGTCGGCCCTTCACTGGACCAGGCCACCCGGGGTAGTCCTAAGGCCAAAGAGTCCATAAGAACTCATCCTTTAAACTTCCACATTTGATTTCGACCCTCTCAGGTGATTAGGGGTCTACGATCGAGTTTGTAGAGTTTGGAGGGAGTTAAGAAGTGGTTTGAAATTCTAGGTGGTGGGTCCCATTTCTAATCCTCTAGGATAGTCAAAGGAAAAGCCTAAGGCTAGATCCTAAGTACTAAAAAGAAGAAGAGAAGACCTCATCAAATTGAGGTTAACAATGGTGAACCCAACCTAAACCATGGCTTGGACCAAATCAAGACAAAATGGCCTCTCCCCCATGCCATTTTAATCCAAGCCCTTTACACATGGCAAAGCTCAATTGCCTGCACAAACCTCCAGCCTTGACCCACCTGAACCTGAAGGTGACCCATGCCTGACGGCCAGCCTCTTGGATCGCCGGAAAACACCATGGTCGAGACCTTGGGAGGAGCCAAATTTTAGAATTCCACCTTGCTGAGTTGCCTCACTCTAAATGGCCATTGCAGCTGTTCTTCTCCTCACCAGAGCAGCTGATCCCAACCCTTAAACCCCCCTGGGAGGCCCTCCATCCTCTCCTATTTAAACACCCTCCTCTCGGCCAAGGGAGGTGCTGAACAAAACCTTACTGAAACCCTGCCAAAATCATCCCAGACCACTCTCTACACATAGAGAACTTGATCCCCACTGAAATCCACCTGCCATTTCCTCTCTGTAAGCTCAATTTCAGAGTTGAAATCCAAGCCCAAAACCAGGACACTTCACCGCGGTGAGTCGATCCTCGAATTGATTGACTCTACACCTTCACCGGACTATGAGGAGAAGTTTCCCAGCAAAAGCCCCCTCACCGAGGCCGGCCATTGCTTCCGGCCTCGAAGCTTTGTGATCGGGTCGTGGTCACTTTTGTACTAGAGCGATTCACCGGGCCGAGGGACTTCATGCTGGAGCTTGCTTGGACCCAATCGAACGTGACACGACCCTCGGATTGAAGCTTCACTTCTGCGAGCAAAGGTATGGACTCACTCCTCTTCCCGAGCTTACAGAGATTCTCCATATAGTTTGAGTTAATTTCAGTGCATGTTTACTGTATGGATGTGTTCGTCTCTTCAAGACGAATCCATAGAGCATAAGAACGCACAAAATCCGTTGAGAATCGAGTGAGAAATTAGGGTTAGAAGGTCTACGGTCACGGGTTCACACCAGTCGTAGACGATGACTGGGAGCCGTTGGATCGCGCGTGTATCGGATGGACGGCTCGGATCGCGTCGGACCAGAAGATGTTACGTGAAAGGCGGGTCCCTGGATGGCTGAGTTAGATGGTGGCGCCGAATCAGAGCGCGCCGCGTGGCCTTTCGGAGCTGCCGAGGATGGCATTGCGCCGCGTGGATAAGTAGAAAAATAGGCCATTTTTCTATTTATTTAATTACCAGAACTTCAAAAATTCATAACTTTGTGTAGAAAAATCCTAAAAATAAAATAAAAATACCCTCTTGCTCAGTGAACAGAGGAGAATAATGTGGAAAAGAAATTAAATCATTTCATTAAGTAAAATATTAAATTTATTTCTCTGAACTCCTTGAGGTCAGAGAGATTTAAGAAAAATATAAAATTCATTTTTCAACCTTTATTTCATTTTTAAATTAATTAATACTCCAAAACTCAAAATAATTCAAATAAATAAAATATAATTAAAAAAATCACTAAAATTGGTCCACGTGGTCCTCTGGTCATTAGGAATATCCCATAATTTTATTAAGGATAGAAAAATTCCCTTGGTCATCTTATTGAATTTTCCTTGAAAATCCCTATTTTCCAAAAAAAATAATTATATAAATAAATTAAATACAGAAAAATAACATTTTCTCCTCTAATGTCTTAATTGACATGTGAGTGAAGTCACATAAAAATTTCAAATTCATTTAAGCTCGATTTAGTGAGTTATGGAATTATTAAGCTTGAAGGGTAAAATGGTAATTAAAATTTTAACCCTTAATTAAAACTTTAGGCTTAATAAAATGAGAGAATAAAATATTTAATCCTAATCTGATTTGGATGATTGAAATTTAAATAATTAAAGGGTAGAGACCCATCAATCATTTTTTAAGATTAATTAAAGTAAACCTTAATCAATTAATTAGTTGAATTTGGAAGATTAAAAAAAAATTGAAATTATTAAAATAGGGATATTATTAAGAAGACATTTATTCTTTAATTTAAGAGTCCCTAATTTAATCACTTCAATAATATTTAATTCCCAATTAAAATGATAATCCCAACTCAAGATTTAAAATACTAAAAGACTTAATCATTAAATTAAATTAAAATTAAAACATTTAAACTAAATTAAATCAAAATTTCAATTAAATTAATACTTTAACAATTAAATTAAATCATCTTAAAAAACATTAAAATAAAAAAATTAAATTAAATTAAAATTAAATTAAAATTAAATTAAATCACAATTAAATCAAAGTAAATTCAAGTTAAAATAAATTAAATTAAAACATATTAAATTAAATTAAATTAAAAATAAAATCAAATTAAAATAAAATTAAAATTAAAATAAAATTTAATTAAAATTAAACTAAACCAAATTAAATTAAATTAAATTAAATTAAATTGAATTGAATTAAATATAACATCACTTAAGACATAAAGAATTCAAAATAAATCTAAAACAACTTGAACAACTATTCCAAACTTAAACCCATTAATTAAAATTAAATTAAATCACAAATCACTAAAACATCAATTTGCCCTTAAAAGCTCTTGTTATCATAACTCCTAAGTGGAGTATTTAGTGAAGTGTCACCTCATTTATAGGACATTCAAACATCCTAGTTCACTGAGAAAAAGAACAAAACTTAATTAAACCTCGCATGATTACTTCACCTGATTAATTAAATCCATTTGGACTTAGAACAATTTCAACAATATTGAAAAGGTGTTTAAGATTCGTCTTAAGCATTTCCTCAATATGATAGGATGTTTATAAGAACAATTGAACTTAATTGTTCTTTGATGAAGAAAATCGTCCTTAAACCAAAATACAAGAACCTAGACGTCATAGGAGACGACTAGCTATAAGATTAGGACTTTAATAGACAACCAAAACCTTTCCCTTAGCTTTACCTAGGTACTTGTTGAAATATTTAAATGCCTTAACATGTGTTTTAAGTGCAGCTTGGGATGATGGGAAGACCCTCCAGGTACGCTTTTATTTTATTGCAATTTACTTTATTGCAAATGCTCTTTACTTTTCTTGCATGATAAACAACTGTTGCATGAAAACCAAAACCTTTAGGATAGTCCACTGAACTGAAACCAAAACTAAATTAAAAGTCATTACAAGATAAAAATCACCTCCATGACATTTTAAAATATAAAATAACTCGAAATTTCATCACGAAACGAACACAAAACTACAATTGCAACTAAATTAAAATGTCTCGTTGAATGATCAGGAATACCTCGGATGATGTAACCCACGAGTTGCTAATGGGATTTCCTACGGTCTAAATGAAGGTGTGGAACTCATTCAATTGAGTTTAGCAAATTCATCACGGACTAAGTGAATTCGATGAAAATAACGAGTGCCGGGATGACGGAACCGGTGGGATCTTAATCGATTCTGTTTAACCAACTTTAAGATTTGTTTTAATTAAAATATTAAAAAAACACTTGAATTTTAAGATATTCTCTAAACCAAAAAACTTCTCTCATCTCCTGATTTATGACTTCTAAAACTAAACCTCTGCAACAACAAGGAGCTTGGAGCACGGTGGGCAGCACGGCCATCTTCGTCAGCAAAACTACTCTACATCTGCTAAACATTCCTAGAATAAATTAACCAAGCAGTAGGACTTCGAGGTAGTTTGCCTAGTGCAACATAAATCCTCAACTCATCGTTAGGCATTTGCATGATCATGTCATGTAAATTAAGCCCTAACCGGTCTTAGGACTCCGAGGTAGTCGTTTAGTACGACATAAACCCTCATATCTTCGAGGCTATTTGTATGATTTTATCATACAAATATAAGTCCAAATTAATTAAAATTGGCAAAATTGAAATATCAAATAATATTAGGATTTTCTTAAAACCGAGCCAAACAATAGGATAGTTTGGGAAGTTGCCATGATTCTTCTTGGATCCTCAGCTTCTCCTACTTCTCTTCCTTTGGATCCTCCTGAAAATAAATATTCCAAATTTGAGCTAATCCCTTTTGAAATTTCAAAAATCTAATCCTTTGAAAGCCTTAAACTTTGAAAATCTTGAGAGCAAAACCACTGATCATTATTGAGAGTTTTCTTAAATGATTCACTTCATTTAAGATGTAATTAACTATAGGGGCTTGCCCTTATAGGGAACTTTAAGAACCCGGGTAATATAAACCCTGTTTAATTCATTTATATTAAGCAGGGGAATTTGTCGGCCTATAAAATTGGTTCGCAGACCAAATGGATGTCGCAAATCTCTTAGTTTATTTAACCGAGCCCTATCATCAAGCAGTGTGTCTATTCTTTGGGATAGATGCACGATTTGTGATGCGGTGCTCGTTTATATAAACTATTTCGGATGTGAGATCGGTTTGATTTCATATCTTAAAATTATTTTCAAAATCAAATACTACTTTCTAAACCATATATACATATTTAAATTAAATTTAAAATCTAAAATTCACCGACAATTTCTGTAGGCGACCTCTTTTCAAAAATACAACACACAACCAAAAAATATGCCAACATTACTAAATGAAGAAATCTCACAAATGAATAAAGTTCACCGGGTTATGACCTAGCACTTTGTAAGCTTATGACGAACATATCCATAAGTCTTACTTCTCTGTAAATTATAAATGTTTAATGCAAGAATACTTAAGTTTTTGGTAGAGATGACGGGAAGGCCTACCAGATATGCTTTTATTTTGATGCAATCTTATTACCTGCACTCTACTGTACTTTCTTTTCTTGCAAACCTGCATGTTAAATAACAATGTCACCCTGCGTGAAAACTGAAACCTTTAGGATAGCCACAAAACTGAGACCAAAATCAAAATTATAAATCAAGACAAGATAAAATTCACCACCATAATATTTAAAAATATAAAATAACTCAAAATTTAATCACAAAAAAACCACAATTGTAACTAAATTAAAACGTCTCATTAGATGATCAGGAATTCCTTGGAGGAGGTAACCCACGTGTTGCTAATAGTTTTTTTCCACGGTCTAAATAAAGTACGGAACTCATTAAGTTGAGTTTAGAAAATTCATTTGGACTAAGTGAATCCGATGAAAATAACGATCCCGAGATGATGGAACCGTGGGATCTTAACAGGTGTTGCTATAATCAACTTTAATATTCCCCAAATAAAATATTGAGACACCTCAATTTAAATATTCTTAAAACATGATACTTCTCTCCTCTCTTACAATTGATACTTTTTTAAACTAAACCTATTACAATGAGGAGCTTGGAGCATGCATAGTGGGCAGCACGACCATATTTAACAACAAAACTTGTCTACATCAGCAAAACCATTCTTTAGCTTAAATAACAAACCATAAGACTTCGAGGTAGCTTACCTAGTGCAGCATAAATCCTCACATTTTCTTTAGGCCCTTGTACAATCATGTTGTGCAACATAAGCCTTAACTCACTTTAGGACTCCGAGGTTGTTATCAGTTATGACATAAATCATCTTACCTTCCAGGCCATTCATATGATCGGTATCAAGTGAATGTAAGTCCTAAATAATAAAATTGGCAGAATGAAACACTAAATAAATGTCCTAAATCAAAGCCAAAACATAGGATAGTTTGGGAAGACATCAAGATTTTCCTTGAATCTATGTCCTTCCCCTAGTAATCTCTCCTTTGGATTATGCTAAAATGAAATGTTCTAAGACTTGAGCCATTCACCTATTAAACTTCCGACTATCACATTTTCCTTGAAAACCTTACCTTTGGAAGTCATGAATATAAATATTTCCTGATCTATATCAAGAGTTTTCTTAGGTGACTTCGGTTATCTAAGATGTAATTTACATAGGGGCTTGCCCTTGTAGGAAACTTAAAGACCTCAGATTAATATAAAGCCTATCTAATTCCTCCATATTAGATAGGGGAAATTGTCGATAAAAAATGGTTCCCAAGCTAAACGGATGTCATGAATTCTTTAGCTTGTTTGATCAAGCCTCATCCCAAGCCATATATCTATTCTTCGGGATAGTTACATGTCTTGTGATGAAGTGCTTGATTATCTAAACTAACGTTTATATGAGATCAGTTTGATTTTGTATTCTCCAGAATTAAAATATTATTTTCAAAATTTAAATCCATATATATATATATATATATATATATATATTAAATTAAATCCAATTCCTATTTTATAAAACTATATTCTAAAACTCTCTTCAAAACAAAATATAACCGCCATTTATTCTTCAAAAATTTAACGGTCGACATGACTATTGATGTGAATGAACGTAATGAAATTATACCAACGAGACAAATTAATGGTTGGCGAATTTGAAAATACTATAGAAAATTAAATGCCTCCATAGGAAATATCACATTCTCCTTCCTATTCTGGATCAAATGTTGGATAGACTTGCCGGATACAAGTATTATTAATTTTTGGATGGATATATTGGTTATCATCAAATACCTATTGCTCTTGAGGATTAAGAAAAAACTACATTTACTAGCCCTTATGGAACTTTTACTTTTCGAAAAATTTCCTTCAGATTATGTAATGCACCTACAACGTTTCAAAGATGCATGATGTCAATTTTTAGTATTCTGATTGATAATGGAATAGAAGTATTCATGGATGATTTTTCTATATCAGAACTTCATTTGACATGTCTGAATAATTTAGAAAAAGTTTTGGAGCTTTGTGAGAAAATAAATTTAGTTCTGAATTAGGAAAAATGTCAATTAATGGTTGCAAGAGGAATTGTTCTTGGGCATAAAATTTTTGAACTTGGTATGGAGATAGACCATGCAAAAATTCAGGTTATTGAGAAATTACCACCTCCTACTCCTGTGAGAAGGGTAAGAAGTTTCTTAGGACATGCTGGATTTTACAGGCGTTATATTAAAATTTTTTTGAAAATTACTAAACCTATATGCCAACTTTTAGAAAAAGATAGGAGATTTGATTTTAATGAAGAATATTTGAATGCCTTTGAACTATTAGAAGAAAAAATAATCAATACCCCTATAATTTTTTTACCTAATTGGGAGATACCATTTGAACATATGTGTGATGCCAGTGATTATGTGATTGGAGTTGTGTTAGGGCAAAGGTATGATAAAATGTTCAAGGTTATTTACTTTGCTTGTAAAACTCTTAATGAAGCCCAGATTAATTATACCACTACTAAAAGAGAATTATTAGCTATAGTTTATGACTTTGAAAAATTTCAACCGTATCTGATTGTCGGCATATTTTTAGGTTGTGTGTTTTATTTTAGAAAAAGGGGGTCGCCTAACAGAAGCTGTCGGAGAATTTTTAATTTAATTTAATTAAATAAATTTTGAAAAGTAATATTTGACTTTGAAAATAATTTTAAATTTGAAGGTTTTAAGATATGAGATTAAACCGATCTCACATCCCAAATAGTTTATATAAACGAGCACCGCACCACAAACCGTGTATCTATCCCTAAGGATAGACACACGCTGCGACGGTGGGGCTCGATTAAATAAACTAGAAGATTTGTGACATCCGTTCGATCCGTTAACCAATTTTATAAGCCGACAAATTCCCTCGCTTAATATGAAAGCATTAAACAGGGTTTATATTACTCAGGTTCTTTAAAATTCCCTATAAGGGCAAGCCCCTATAGTTAATTACATCTTAAGTGATGGGAATCACCTAAGAAAACTCTCGATAATAATCAGTAGTTCTGCTCTCAAGAATTTCAAAGTTTAAGTTTTCAAAGGATTGAATTTTGGAATTTCAATAGGGAATGGATCAAGTTTAGAACATTTTGTTTTGGGAATTCAAAGGAAGAAAGGTAGGAGAAATCACAGATTAGAAGTGAACTTCGGTAATTTCCCGACTATCCTATTGTTTGGCTTGAGTTTAGGAAAGTCCTAATATTTATTTAAATGTTTTGATCTTGCCAATTTTAATTAATTATGGCTTATATTTGTATGATAAAATCAAACAAATAGCCTCGAAGATGTGAGGGTTTATTGTCGTATCGGACGACTACCTCGGAATCCTAAGACCAGTTTAGGGCTTAATTTGCAATGCAAGTGCCGAACGAAGAGTTGAGGATTTATGTTGCACTAGAGCAAAGTACCTCGAAGTCCTATGGCTTTGTTATTTAATTCTAGGAAAGTTTCTGTTGAAGTAGACTCGGGTTTTGCGATGACGATGGTCGTGCTGCCCACCATGCTCCGAGCTCCTTGTTGTCACAGGGGTTTAGTTTTAGAAGTCATAAATGAGGGGATGAGAAAAGTGTTTTGGTTTAGAGAAAATTTTAATTTCCAAGTGTTTTCAGTATTTTAATTAAAACAAATCTTAAAGTTGATTATAACGACACCGGTTAAGATCCCAAGGTTCCATCCTTCCGGCATCATTATTTTTATCGGATTCACTTAGTCCAGATGAATTTGCTAAACTCAATTGAATGAGTTCCACACTTTCATTTAGACCGTGGGAAATCCCGTTAGCAACACGTAGGTTACATCATCCGAGGTATTCCCGATCATCCAACATGACGTTTTAATTTAGTTGTAATTGTAGTTTTGTGTTCGTTTGTGATTAAATTTTGAGTTGTTTTATATTTTGAAATGTTGTGGCGGTGAATTTTATCTTGCAATGACTTTTAATTTAATTTTGGTTTCAGTTTTAGGGACTATCCTAAAGGTGTGGGTTTTCATGCAACAGTTGTTTATCATGCAAGAAAATTAAGTGCAATGCAGTTAAATAGATTGCAATAATGTAAATTGCAAGAAAGTAAATTGCAATAAAATAAAAGCGTATGGATGGTCTTCCCGTCATCCCAAGCTGCACTTAAAACACAATTAGAATATTTAAGCAAGTTTCTAGGTAAAGCTAAGGTAAGGGTTATGGTTTTCTACCAAGTTCCTAATCCTATAGCTAGTCATTTCCTATGACGTCTAGGTTCCTTGTGTTTTGGTTTGAGGACGATTTTCTTCATCAAAGAATAATTGAGTTCAATTGTTCTTATAAACATCCTATCATATTGAGGAAGTGCTTAAGAAGAATCTTAAACATCTTTTCAATATTTCTAGATTGTTTTAAGTCCAAATGAATTCAATTATACAAGTGAATTAATCGTCCGAGAATTCAAGTTTTGTTATCTTGCTCAGTGAATTAGGACATTTGAATATCCTATAAGTGAAGTAACATTTCATTTAATGTTCTGTTTAGGAGTCATGATAACTAAAGCTTTCGAGGGTAAATTGGTATTCAAATGGTTTGTGATTTAGTTTAACTTCAGTTAAAGGGTTTAAATTTGGATTAGTGTTCAAGTTATTTTAGATTTATTTTGAATTCCTTATGTCTTTGGTGATGTTATATTTAATTCAACTTAATTTAATTTAATTTAATTTAATTGGATTTCAATTTTAATTTAATTTAGTTTGGTTCAACTTAATTTAGTTTGATTTGATTTTAGTTTAAATTAATTTGATTTGAATTAATTTCAATTTAATTTGATTTAATTTAATTTAATTTAATTTAATTTAATTTAATCTTTAATTTAATTTAATTTAATTTACTTAATTTAATTTAATTTTTAATTTAATTTCATTTTTAATTTTAATTGAAATTTTAAAAGAGTTTAATGATTAAGTCTTTTAATATTTTGAATTTGAGTTATCATTTTAATTAAGAATTGAATGAGATGATTAATTTAGGGATTTTTAAATTAAAGAATAAATCTCTTCCTAATAATATCCCTATTTTAATAATTACAATTTTATTATTCTTCCAAATTTAATCAATTATTTAATTAAGGTTTATTTATTTTAAATTGCTTAATGGGTTTCTACCCTTTAATTATTTAAATTTCAATCATCCAAATCAGATTAGGATCAAATATTTTACTTGTTAATTTTTTTATTAAACCTAAAGTTTTAATTAAGGATTAAAAATTTTAATTACCACTTTACCCTTTAATCTTAATAATTTCATAACTCACTAAATTGAACTCAAATGAACTTGAAATTTTTATGTGACTTCACTCATATGTCAATAAAGACATGAGAGGAGAAAATGTGATTTTTCTGTATTTAATTTATTTATATAATTATTTTTGGTAGAAAATAGAGATTTCCAAGGAAAATTTAATAACATGACTAAGGGAAAGTTTATGTCCTGAAGAAAATTAGGGGACATTCCTAATGACCAGGGGACCACTTGGACCAATTTTAGTGATTTTTTGAATTATGTTATTTTTATTATAATTATTTTAAGTTTTGGAGTGTTAATTAATTTAAAAATAAAATAAATGTTGAAAAATGAATTTTATATTTTTCAAAAATCTATCTGATATCAAGGAAATCAGAGAATCAAATTTTGCAATTTTCTGATTTTTCTATGATTTATTATAATTATTTGAGTGAAAATGCTAGAAAATACATTTTTTTAATTTTAAAATTACCCTAGGGCTTTAAAATTTAATATCTGATAAAATATACCTAATAAAAATATGGGGTTTGTTCCTAAGTGATTAAAATTTAAAATGTGACATTTTGGTGAATTTTATTATTTTTGTGATTTTTATTATTTTTTAATTAATAAAAATATTAAAATAATATTAAAAATTAACTTTTTTAGAAAATTGAAATTTTAATTTTCTTAAATTCCCCTAATATCAGAGAGACTCCAAAACCAATTTGGTGAATTTTTGAAAGATATTTTGAAATTTATGAATTTTTAAAGTTCAAAATGGTTAAATGGCTTAATCAACCCAATTAGTAGGGCTAACCAAGTCCAATTGACCTCAAATTTTTATGGTGGGTTCCTCTGATCCTAAAGGTTAGTGGAGAATTAATTTCAAGTCAATTTGATGTATGGTTAGCTCTAATTAATTAGAGATCCATTTTGGGTGTTTAAGCCAATTAGGGTTGTTTTAAATGAACTAACTCAAAACCTATTTTTCCTAGGGTCCTCTCGGTCATAAGGAACATCACCAAATTTTCCTAGAATTTATTTCACAACATGCTATTTATTGGAATTAAAATACTCAAAACAGTAACATGAATTTGAAAAATCAATAACTCTTCATAGGGATGGCCTGTGACTTTGGAAAATTCAGGGAATGTTCCCAAATTCCGAGGCTTCAAAAGCCCTATCGTCTCATGCCATGGTGAATTATATACATGCATGGAGAATTAAAAATAAGCAGAGAGTAAACAAATTATTAAAAATAAAATACTTGATGAAATTAAATGATTTCTTTTCCACATTATTCTCCTCTGTTCACTGAGCAAGAGGGTATTTTTATTTTATTTTTCTGATTTTCTACACAAAGTTATGAATTTTTGAAGTTTAGGGAATTAAATAAATCAGAAAAAACCCTAATTTTCTATTTATCCACGCGGCTCCGCGTCAACCTCAGCAGCTCCGAACGCACACGCGTCGCGCTCCCATTCGACGCCGCCATCTGAGTTAGCAGCCTGGGCCCCGCGGTTCTCGTACCGTCTCCTGATCCGATGCGATCCTGGCCGTCCGTCCGCGCGTGTATTGAATGGACGGCATCCGTTCATCGTGCCCAAGTGTCCTCACCCGAGAGCCGTCCACACTAAATCCCTTATATCTCACTCGATACTCAATGAATTTTCATGTTCTTATGCTCTATGGATTCGTCTTGAAGAGACGAACACATCTATACGGTGATCATGCATTGAAATTAAAGCATTTGAAATGGAGAATCTCTGGAAGCTCGGGATGAAGAATTAGCTCATACCTTTGCTCAGAGAAGTGTGGCATCGATCTGAGGGTTGTTGCACCTTCTATTGGATCCCAGCAAGCTCCAGATGAAGTCTCCCGGTCCGGTGAATTGTCTAGGTGGGATTTCGACCAAGCCCGATCACAAGGCTTGGAGGCCGGAGCAACCGGGTGGCCCGGAGATGGGGCTTTTGCCGGTGGACACCTTCCCTTGGTCCGGTGAAGGTGTAGAACCAATCAATTTGGGGATTGGCTCACCGTGGAGAAGTGTCCTCGGTTTTGGGCCTAGATTTCAACTCGAAATCGAGCTCACAGAGAAGAAATGGCAGGGAGATCTCAGTGAGGATCAAGTGCTCTGTGTATGGGGAGGAGTCTGGAACAATTTTGGCAGAGTTTCCTTAAGGTTTTTTTTCAGCACCTCTCATGGCCGAGAGGGGTGGTGTTTAAATAGGAGAGGGTGGAGGGCCTCCCAGGGAGAGTTAGGGCTTGTGATCGACTGCTCTCGGCAAGAGAAGAACGAGCTCCAATGGCCACCGAGGATGGGGCGGCTCGACAGTGAGAATTCCAAGTTGGGCTCACATGTGAGCTCTCGGCCATGGTGTTTTCCGGCGACCTGGTGGCCGGCCGGCAGGCATGGGTCACCCTTAGGTCCGGTGGGTCGGACTAGAGGTTTGTGCGATCAATCGGCCATGGACATGTGTAAAGGGTTTGAATCAAAATGGAATGGGAAAGGGCTGAGTTTTGGGTCTAAATGAGTCAACCCTTGGTTTTGGGTTAGGTTCACCCTCCAAGGTCAATTTGGGCTGAAGGGAAAGTCACTTGGATCAGCTTGATTAGTGGGGTCAAGTCACAATCCAAGTACAATTAAGTCTAAGCATGGTTTAGTGGAGTCATGGAAGTGGTTAATCACTCTTAAGAGAATATGGAAAGGGCCTCCTCCTCTTGCCATCTTGGGTATGGTGAGGTGGAAAGTAGATTCCATGGCTCTCATGGCTCCCATGTGGCTCATGCATGGCTTCATGGCTCACCTTTGGCTTGGGAAAAGTGAAGTCAATTTCATGGAAATGGATTTTAGGAAAATTTTGGTATTTAGGGGTGATTTGGCATGAGGCTTGATTTGGAATTATTTGATGATGAATTTAGGACTTAGGTAATGGCTTTAATTAAGTGGATGGCAAATGGAGATGTCATGTGGGCTTTAGGGTGGATTTTGGGCTTTTTGAAATGGTTTTAGATGGGCTTTTAAAATGGTTTAAGGAAAGTGGGCTTTTAAATTTTAAAATGGATTTTGGGATGAAATTTTGGTAAAGGCTTGGGCCAAATAATTGTTGGGTTTAGCTCATGGATGTGTCATGAGTGACTTGAAGCAAATTGGGGGATGATTTGGGTTTGAATTGGGTTGAATTTGGGCTCTTTTGGTGAATGGGCCAATATAGGTCCAAGTGGGCCAAGTTGGGCCAATGTTGGGCTAGGGTTGAAATTGATGTAAAATTAATGTTGAGAAATGTTTATGGGAGTGTTTCAAAGAGGTTTTGACTTTGGTTGGGCTTTGATTTTGGGGTTTAGGCTCATTTGGGTTAGGTTTGGGTTTAGGTCAAAATTGGGCCTTTTAGCTTTGGGTTGAATTTGAGTGGGGTTTGGGTCTAAATTTTGGGTAAATCATGTTAGTGTTTTGCTTGTGGGGATGCTAAGGAAGATTTAGAAAAGATTTGGGGTTAATTGGAGTTGAATTGGGTGAGTTTGGGTTAGGTTTGGGTCATGGGTCCAAATTGGGCTTTAAGGCCAAAAGTGAAATTGGATCCAAATGTCAATCAAATTGGACTTGGATTTGGTCTAGATTGGTATTAGGATTGTTAAATTGAAGTTTAGAATTGAATTGGACCAGAATTTGGGTCAATTGGGTAGGCTTGGTTTGACATTGGGTTCACTTTGGGTTAAAAATGGGTCAAATTGGGGGTTTTGACAAAAGTAGGGTAAATTGACAAAATTGGCCTATGGTGTAGTTGGACAAAATGAAATTGGGAATATTTGGGATTTTGTGGAATTTGCTGGGACTTTTCTGAATTTTTGGATTTTTGGGTCAAGGGGGGTATTTTGGGTATTTGGAGGGTATTGGGAGGTATTTTTGGAATTTTTGATATTTTTGGGTATGGATGATCAATTTGAGTGGTGTGGAAATGTTTGGGATTGATTTTGGGGAATCTTGGGTAATTTAGGTGATTTTGAAAAATTTGGGTAATTTCAAGGGCTTTGGGTAGGTTAGGCGGGTGTAGGGTCCCGGGGTCAAAAATCGAAAATTTGGAAAATTGAAGATTGGGTAAATTTGAGTGGAATGAAATCATTTTGGTTGAGCCATGGAGCCACATCAAGCCCACATGAGCCATGAAGGGACTCATTTGAGGCATCCACTATGTTGTTCCTAACCCTCTTGCCAAGGGCTTGGGGTTAAGGACCATCCATGTGAATCACCTACATGAGTAAGGAGGTCGAGTTAGGTATAGGTGTGTGAAAGTGTAGTGTATAGGTGTAGTGTATGTGTAAGTCAGCCCCTTCACCGCACCGAGCCACCCAGTGCGATCCTAAGGCCAAAGAGTCCTATAGAACTCATCCTTTAAACTTCCACATTCGATTTCAACCCTCTAGGTGATTAGGGGTCTACGATCGAGTTTGTGGAGTTTGCAGGGAGTTAAGAAGTGGTTTGAATTTCTAAAAGGTGGGTCCCAATTCTAGTCCTCTAAGATAGTCAAAGGAAAAGCCTAAGGCTAGATCCTAAGTACTAAAGGGAAGAAGAGAAGACCTCATCAAAAATTAGGTCAACAAATGGACCCCCAATAGGTGTGGTGAGCTGACGGAGCACACCGCGCGTATTGGTGTTGACCGAAGCGATCAACAAAACCAACACAGATGTCCAAGTGACAAACTTAGGACGATGTAGAAGAGTATCCGCTGGGGAGTGTCAAGCATATCTCTGAAACCGGAGATTCCTGAACTCTTGCTGGGGAAAGGAAAAGGAGGTGAATCCCAAAACACATGATCTGGGGGAATTTCAATTTAGATTTTATTTTGTTTCAATTTAAGTTTCGATGTGCGAGTTTAGATTTTGAGTTTTAATTTAGATTGAAGTTTCTCAAAATTAATTTGAAGGGATTTGATTTGAAATAAAAATTGGAATTTTCGAGGTTTTAGATGTAACATCTTCAACCCCAAAAGAAGATCGAATCGATTGGATTGGATCATTACAATGAGGAAAGATCTCAGAGTAATGCGGTATTGGATGTAAAATCCTTAACCCTAAGAGTTTGATTTTGATATATTACATTGCTGTAGGGAAAGAATCCTAAAGCAGTGCAGTCTCGGATGTAAAATCCTTAACCCTGTGAATTTGATTTGATGTATTTCATTGCGATAGGGAAAGAATCCTAAAGCAATGTAGTCTTGGATGTAAAATCCTCGACCCAAAAGTTTGAATTTGATGTACTTCATTGCGATAGGGAAAGGATCCTAAAGCGATGCAGTCTCGGATGTAAAATCCTCAATCCCAAAAATTTGATTTGGATGTATTTCATTGTGTTAGGGAAAGGATCCTAAAGCAATGCAGTCTTGGATGTAAAATCCTTGACCCAAAAGTTTGAATTTGATGTATATCATTGCGATAGGGAAATGATCCTAAAGCAATGCAGCCTTGGATATAAAATCCTCGACCCAAAAGTTTGAATTTGATGTACTTCATTGCGATAGGAAAATGATCCTAAAGCAATGCAGTCTCGGATGTAAAATCCTCGACCCAAAAGATTGAATTTGATGTACTTCATTGCGATAGGGAAAGAATCCTAAAGCAATGCAGTCTTGGATATAAAATCCTCGACCCAAAAGTTTGAATTTGATGTACTTCATTGCGATAGGGAAAGGATCCTAAAGCGATGCAGTCTCGGATGTAAAATCCTCGACCCAAAAGATTGAATTTGATGTACTTCATTGCGATAGGGAAAGAATCCTAAAGCAATGCAGTCTTGGATATAAAATCCTCGACCCAAAAGTTTGAATTTGATGTACTTCATTGCGATAGGGAAATGATCCTAAAGCAATGCAGTCTCAGATGTAAAATCCTCGACCCAAAAGATTGAATTTGATGTACTTCATTGCGATAGGGAAAGAATCCTAAAGCAATGCAGTCTTGGATATAAAATCCTCGACCCAAAAGTTTGAATTTGATGTACTTCATTGCGATAGGGAAATGATCCTAAAGCAATGCAGTCTTGGATATAAAATCCTCGACCCAAAAGTTTGAATTTTGATTGAGATTTGATTTGAGATCTGGAAGATCGAATTTGAAATTTGATTGAGATTTAAAATCTGGAAAGATTGAATTTGAGATTTTGAAGGATGAGTTTGAACTCGGTTGAAATTTGATTTAAGATTTGATTTGAAATTTGGAAGATCAAATTTGAAATTTGATCGAGATTGGATTTGAAATTTGATTGAGAATTTGATTTGAGATTTGATTTAACATTTATGTTGATTTTGTTTATCTTTTAATGATTCAAATTTTATTTTATCGTTTATGTGAATTTGGTGTTCGTCATTTTTTAGATTTTTTAAGGAAAGTTTTCTTTTATTCTCTTTTTTTTATTTCTTTTCTGTTCTTTGTTCGAAGTTCATTTAACTTTAATGGTGTTTCCCAATCAATTTGCACAAAAGAAGTGAAGGCCAAAAATGTGACATGGTCACTTTCATTCCAATCATGTTGAAGATACATCATACAACTCGATCTGGAATACATCTCATACAATCCATGTAGACTCAAAACGGACTATGTATGATCTTCGTTAACCCATCCAAAGAAGCATCTGTCAAAAATCCATGTCCGAATATCGGGTACATGGTCAATAACATCACCTTCCAAGCCATCCTTGGCAAGGATGCCGTATGGATGTACATCGGAGGTGTGATATTTTCCATGTAACTCGCGACTCGTAAGGCCGGAGGCTCTCTAGCTCGTGTCCGGTCGGAAATGGTAAGGTGTCTTCCTGTCGTCCATCCTTCCGAAAGTAACCGAGATTCGCTTCACCGGTACTCCCGGTATGCAATGCTTAGCGATATCCGCTCCGTTGCCCATCGGTATCATGACGGAACCTACCGGTAAAGGTATCTTCACCGGCCCTCGGAACTCACCCGGGCCTCGCTATCCGGAGGTCGGATCCGAACATGATGTTACACTCGTTCGGGAAAGAGATCGTGCGGAAAGGTCCGACAAAGTCATGGTGATCTATGTGTGGGGGTATGCGATCACCCCGCTTGTAGATGTTAATAATGCGGTTATTGGGTATGCAATCCGCCGGCAGTACCCTCCATGTTATCAATCTCTTTACCATTCTCTTGATGACTAATGGCATCGGATCCACTCGCCCATGACGGAGTATTCCCGGTGGGTTTCCCTTCCTGTCCTGCACAAAGTTGTAACAGCATCCACATTGTATTGTGATTCTTCCCTTCCCTGGCATCCATCTCCGGGGTTCTGAGTATGTGTTTTCCCTCAGGCGGCCTGCTCGGCCCATCCTTTTCAAATCCCGGATGCAATCCACGATTTGCTATTGTTCATTCTCTGAGAATACGTCTGTATGTAGCTCGAGGCCCTCTAGTATATTGATTCTTCTTCCTTTAATTCTCTCGAAGTATTCAAAGGTTTTCTTTTCAACATTCTGCATTCTCTCCAGCTCGTATTCCAGGATGATCTGCAGATGGCGAGGCCTGGTGACATATTGTGGGATATACGGTTCAATCCCTTCACGTTCTCCCTGCATACCTCGGCTCCTCGGGGATGATGTCCGTCGGGACATCCCCCGGGGTTGCTTCTGCAACAAGGTCATGCATTACTGGTGGTTCTATCTGGTATCGTGGTAGCCTTCTTTCTTCTGATCTTCGTAAGATTTCCCTGGTCCTTTCTGTTATCCTAGGAGCTGGCCTCCTTTATTCGGGTTCCTGGTGAACCGGTGTCCTTGAAGTGTATGTACTGGCATTAGCAATTGTCTCGTCGCGCTGGTCCGCAGCTAGTTTTGTTAACATCTTACGGATACGGCGATTCTTATTTCTTCGTTGCGTTGATGTGAGAGTAGCTCTTCGAACTTCTTGAATGTCTCTAGGCGCGGCGCTGACAAGCCTGCCCTCTGCTGTAGCGACTACAGACTTCATTTTCTTATCTTCTTCAGTGTTTGCCTTTCTTTTCTTGTTGCTGGATTGGTGGCTTGGGCCACCCACTTTCATCACTGTCCGCCCGGCAGTTCTTCTCGGTCAACTGGGACCCGGTCACTTTCCTCGTACTGTAGGCCTGCTGGTGCGAAATCCGAGTCAATCTCAATTATCGCTCCATCTTTCACCCGCTTTTCATCGAGTGCAAGGCTTACGCCATTCTTAAAGTTCGAGACCAACCGCCCGTTCGACATTTCCCCGCGAAAAGACAAGGAAAAGGATCGTGGACCGTACTAAGAACAAGAACATTAAGAAAATGTTTATTAAAGACATTTTTTTATTTCTCTTATATTTTAAAATTTAACAGGAATGAAGCGGGATAAGATCAGGAAAGAGATTTTGATTTGGAAAAGAAAACAAGGAAAACTTTATTATCATGATTTTATTTATTTTAGCACATTTTATTATTTTTGGGTTCGGACCCAGTCATAAGTAATTACTTCGCCCGTGTTTCTTAGGGATGAAGAATTCATTCCTTCGAAACATCGGGTAGCGTAATACTTTTTCAAGTATCGTCCGTTGATCGGAAGCATATGTCGTTCTCCCTGGCAATTCACTAGCTGGTAGGAACCTCCTGAGTATACTTCTTCAACCACAAACGGTCCTTCCCAAGTGGGTTTAAATTTTCCTCCTATCTTGTGATGTGCAAGAATAGGTCTCTTGAGAACAAGAACTAAGTCACCAACTTTGAAGGTTCTTGGGCGGACCAGTTTGTCATGGGCTTGAACCATCTTAGCTTGGTATAGTTCTAAATTCTGTTGCGCTGCAAGCCTTTTCCCTTCCAGGCTTTCTAATTCTTCGAGTCGTAATTTGGCGTTCTCTTCTGTCGTGATCTTATTTGCAACTGCAATTCTGAGTGAAGGAAGCTGAACCTCTAAAGGTAACACTGCCTCGGACCCATACACCAGAGCGTAAGGTGTAGCTTGAGTAGAAGTTCTGAAGGTTGTCCGGTAGGCCCATAAGGCTTCTAACAACTTCTCGTGCCAATTTCTCTTATTATCATCCAAAGTTTTCTTTAAAATTTGAACGAGGGTTTTATTAAAAGCCTCAGCGAGGCCGTTTGCTCTTGGGTAGTAAATTGTTGAGTATCGCCAGCCGATTCTGTGTCTCCTGACAAAATTGTTAATTCGCGTGCTTCTGAATGCTGACCCATTATCTGAGATGATCCTGCGCGGCACTCCGAAATGGTAGACAACTTGGTTCTTGAAAACCGTAGCACGTGGTGTGCTTTCACTTCTCTAAGTGGAACCGCCTCTCGCCCACTGGAAAAGTAATCTGTAGCCGCAAGAATGAAGCGATGTCCTTTTGAAGATGGTGGTTCTATCGGACCCACTATATCTGTGCCCCAACATTCAAATGGCCACGACGCAATTGTCGGATGTAGCACATTTGGAAGTTGGTGTAGAACCACTCCGTGCACTTGGCATTGGTGACAGCTCTTGGCGATTTTCATGCTATCGGTCATCATCGAGGGCCAGTAGTACCCTAGTCTTTTAATTTTCATTTTCATCTTCGGACCGACTGGTGAGCGCCACGGAGTCCCGAATGCACCTCCTTAACAATTTCACGGGCCTCGGACCCGCTTAGGCACCTTAGCCACATTTGATCAAAAGACCTTCCGTACTAATGTGTTGTTTATTAATGCGTAGGACGAGTTCTTTTCTTGATCCGATGAGCTAGCGACCTATCGTCCGGTAGCTTTCCCGTTTACAAGTAGTCCATCGATCGGCCGTCGCCGATCTTCTCGTGTTTTTTGTTACTACCGCAATCGATTCTTTTTCTTTTTCGATTTGTGTATTGTGTCTATGTCGAGTCGTGATAGGACCCGACGTCCGTGAACCGACACTTCTACTGATTCATCTTGCAAATAGGCAAATTCTTTTGCAAGACGGGCTAAAGCATCTTCTAAAGCATTTTCTTTTCTGGGAATTTTGTAGATCGTCACATTTGGAATCTGTTCCAACAGCTGTATGGCATACTGGAAGTATTGTTCGAGTCTTGGCTTTAAAATTATGTACTCGTCCGATGATCCGTTGAATGATTAACCGTGAATTCCCGTAGATGTTGATGTCTCGTTATCCCCATTTGAATGGTTAATTCCGAGTCCCGTTATGAGGGCTTCGTATTCTCGCTTCATTATTTGTACACGGTTCCGTCAAGTGGTAGGAGTATCTTAACATCCCCCGCTCCGTGTTATAAAGATTAGCCCGATTCCCGCCTTACCGGCACTATCACTTGCGATTCTTCATCTTTGTGCGCTGAAGATGCTCCGTCGAAATATAATTCCCAACGTCGATCATCAAGGTCTTCTAGATTCATTATTTGTTCATCTAGCAAATCGTCATTGAGAGGAGATTTGGCCGGCAAAGGGTGTGCTGCGAGGAAGTCTGCTAAGACTTGTCCCTTTACGGGACGAAGAGGCACGAAAGTTATATCGAATTGCAATAATATCATCGACCATCCGGCAAGTCCGCTCGAAAGCGTTGGACGAGTCATCAAGTATTGCAATGGATTAAACTTCGAGATCATGTTGACCTTATGAGAAAGCATGTAGTGCCTGAGCTTTTGAGCGGTGAAGATCAGGGCCAAACAATGCTTTTCAATTGCGGGATACCTTACTTCCGTCAGAAGTAAACGATGGCTTAAGTAGTAAAGAGAATTTTCTTTACCCTCATCATTGACCTGGGCCAACAGGGCTCCGAGAGAGTCGTCTAAAGCCGCGGTGTAAAGTATCAGCGGTCTACCTGAGACTCGGGGTCGCTAAGACAGGAGGTGTCATTAAATATTGTTTAATGACCTCGAAGGCCTTCTCGGCATTTCTCTTCCCAAATAAATTTGGCGTCTTTTTAACTAGTGCCGAGAAAGGCCGACACCTACTCGACGAGTTCGAGATAAAGCGTCGAAGATATGCCAGCTTCCCTTTAAAAGATCGTAGTTGTTTTAAGGTTTTGGGAGGCGGCATTTCTAAGATAGCTTTAATCTTTTCCCGGTCGATTTCAATTCCACGATGTCGGACAACGAATCCTAAGAATTTCCCGGAGGTGACGCCGAAGGTGCATTTTAAGGGATTCATCTTAAGGTTAAATTGTCTTAATCGTTCGAAAACAATTCTCAAATCATATAGGTGGTTTTCCTTTACTTTGCTTTTGATGACCACATCGTCCACGTAGCATTCAACTTGATTGTGGATGAGATCATCAAAAATTCTTGTCATTGCTCTCGGTAGGTTGCTCCTGCGTTCTTCGGTCCGAATGGCATCACTGTGTAGCAAAATACTCCGATCGGCGTTCTGAATGCTGTAAGCTTTTCATCTTTTGGAGCCATTTTTATCTGGTTGTATCCTGAAGATCCATCCATGAATGAGAATATCTAATGTGTCGAAGCAATGTTGATCATCAGTTCCGGGATCGGTAGAGAGAATTCATCCTTTGGACATGCCTTGTTTAAATCTCTGAAGTCCACACGCATTCCCGATCCGACCATTCTTCTTCTCGACCGGTACCACATTGGCTAACCAAGTCGGGTATTGTTCTTCACGTACAAATCTGGCGTCTATTAGCTTTTTAACTTCGGCTATGACTTGTTGTTCGATTTCTAGACGCATTCTTCCGGGACCTTGTCCGACCGGGACGTAAGTAGGATCCACTCCTAGCTTATGGACCGCAACCTCCGGAGCTAATCCCGGCATCTCATCGTAGCTCCAAGCAAAACAGATCTTTAAATTCCATTAATAATTTGATTATTTCTTCGGAGTCTTCTTTATTGAGTAAGGAGCTAACAAAGGTAGGTCTAGGCTCTTCGCTAGTACCTAAGTTAACTTCCGTTAACTCATCTATTGTAGATTTGATTTCTTCTTTGAATTCTGGTGGAGCGTCTCCAATTTGTAAATCATCGAGTTCATCTGTAGTTTCCATGCAGTTTTCATTGGACTCGCAAGTGACAACCAAGCAAAATTCAGTATCGTCAACTGACCCTACTGTGCCGAATCCGAGACCATGCTTTGAATTGGGTGGACGATCGGAATTATTCCATAATTTTTCAAAATGTTGAGATTGACCTTTTGTCCATTGTCGAGGTAAGAAACCACGTTGAATTAAATTTTGAACACAGGAGAGTACCACTCAAAAGGTAATTCCATTAATTCGATGAAGTGACATCTTCGAATTGTACATTATTTTCGGCTTTGGAGGAAGTAGCACCACGGTAGAATTTGATTGGCCTCGCACCGTCGTTACGTACCTCTTTGACCACCATACCCTCGATCTTGTTAGAATGGATCGGGGTTAGGGTCATAGTATGTACGTAATGGTTAATCTTTTCGTACATTGATTTGTATTCTTCGTTCTTCTCATCTTCGAGAGAGATCTTGAATTGCGGCTTCTTCTGACTTATTGTCGCCGCTTCTTGTTTGATTTCTTTTTCTTCTTCGTAACTATCTTCCCAATCAACATTGATGGCTGGTTTCCTCTCGTCTAACCGTCCTAGCGTCTCTACCACGGCCTCGTCCCCGGCCTCGACCTCGGATGCGAGTTGTGGAGAAACCTTCACCATCTCGCCGGAAGGGAGTGGTGAGTGACCGTTGGACTAGAACTTCGTGTTCTTCGTTGTCCCGAACTTTCTTTGCTTCATTTGTTACGGTATCTCCGGAGAAGATTGTTTTCTTCGGCGGTGCATAATAAGTCGCGTCTTCATGGATTCCAATCTCATGTACGAAGAATGGTTGCAAGTCACCTTTGATGCACTCGTTCCCCTCCATCGTAATATTTGATGCACCGATGCGTAGATGATGGTACCATCCTGTTTTCATGTATCCACGGTCGGCCCAGCAGAGCGTTGAATGATGTTTCTGAATCAATTATGTGAAATTTTGCGGTTGTCTTTGCTAAGTCACCAGAATTCATTAGTAGCGTTATTGACCCGAGGGCTCTTTCTCCTTTCTGGTTGAATCCTCTTAATAACATTTTGTCGGCTTCGAGCTCGCGAGCATCAATTTCCAAATATGCTAGTGTTCGAAGACTCATTATATTGATTGAAGCTCCCTGGATCCACCAATACTCCGGAGAGTGTAAACTTCCCAATTGTAACCGAAATGTACAATGGTCGGTTGTGATCTCGTCGTCCCAAGTAGTAGGTCATTGTCCGTGAAGGTAACACCTCGTCGTTCCTTTAACGAACAAACCTCATCTAAGGAATCTCCAGCCATTTGAGCTAAGCAAATTCTCGGATCAAGTAAGGCCTTGATCGAGCTTCTCTCATCTCCTTTGATAAGATGAGAGCGTTGTAAATGCTCGCTTGGTCGGTAGTTTCCTAAGATGGGCTAGCACGTTGTAGTCCACTTTATTTTCATGCGTCTCGGCTTCTTCTCGAATGGGTATTTCTTCCGCTGGGGTTGGTTCTTCTTGAACAACCACCGCTTTCCTTTGTCTTTTGGACCCATTCTCGGAGGTAGAACTCTTCCACTTCTTAAGTTGACTTCGTAATTTCTTCGAATCTACTCGTCGAGCTTGTCGGTGTCTCCTCCCGAATCGGAATGACGAGTTCTTCCAGCATTATCCTTAGAATCCGAAGGCTCTAACTCTATCGTAACCGGAGCTCCTCGAAACTCGCGGATAGATTCGTTGCTTGTTGAACTCTCGTAGCCTCCTTTATGGATGCCTTCTTCGTTATTTTGCTCGTCGAGATCGTGTATGATTCGAGAATTGTCGTTGATGTCGAAATCGATATCCGGATTGTCGCTAGTTACGTAATCGTTAGAAACGGTCAAAACGTAGCCAACGCCATCACCCTTATCATTATATGATCCCACCGAAGTGAGCGAGATAATCATACAAAATCGAGGTTCGAGGGATTTCTCCCCCAAATCGGAAACAACTATCCTAGGATAAGCAACCCCTAGTCTAGCCTTAGGAGCCTCGGTTTTCTCTTCTTCGTCGATTTTCTTCTTCTCTTCAATCGCCTCCTGTTGAGGTGGTTCTTCTATCGCAAGTGATAGTACCGGCTTAACTGTGTCTCGAACTCCGAATTGAAGCTCGCACCAAGGCGGCTTGGATGCTCGTCTAAAATCTTTTTCAAAGACCTCGTCCGAGCAAGTAGTCCATCCATCGTCGGTCGTATAGGGATCTATCGGAATGATGGGATCGCTTGAGATAACATTGACGGAACCTCCTTTCGGGGTTCCTTGATGTACTCCTTCGGGATTGTTATATTCCCTTTCCGAAGGTTGTCGTTGAGCCGCTTCTGAAGGTAATGCAATCTTCATCTTGTGCCCAAGCATCCGGTGGTAGGGGCAAAAGTCGGGATCACCTTTCTTATTGACTTCCTCTCGGTCTTTTAGGCTCGCGTAGCCGGAAATCCGGAGTCTTCATCGACTACGGAACATTTTCGGCACTCGCTTCATTCTTGAACGGATATTCTCTCGCTCGAAGCTCCCTTAATGTACGTTGCGGACGAGGCGATTGTTCATACTGTGGAGATGACTGATAGCTGGTCCGGGGTTGCTGGTAATTCTGTTGTGGTTGATGCGGCCGTTCTGGTGGTATTTGCATCGGTTGCTTGCCTTTGTCGACTGCTGCAACGATCCCAGATTTCTTTTCAAAAGTCTTCACATGCTTTTGATTGTCCGTCTTGTCGGCGAAACTTAATTGCTTCGCCTCTTCTTGCAAGCTTCCGACCTTGCTTAACAACTTCTCGAAAGTCTTAATAGTGAATCCTTTGAGGAGAAGTGTTATCGGCCGTGAATGCTTTTAAGTAAGATGCCGATCGCATGTTGTTCTTGTAGTCGTGGTTCACACTTCATGCTTAAGTTCCTCCATCGAAGTATGTAATCCACCAAAGTTTCGTTCGGCCTTTGTTTCTCTACCACTAAATCACTTATAGTGATGTGGTGCCGAGCTCCGACGAATCGCTTGATGAAGAGGTTCTCTTGTTCGAGAACGTCTTCACCGAACCATTTGGTTATTCCGCATACCGGCCGAAGGCGATTCCCGACGTGACCGCCGACGAACCGTCGGAAGAGTAATGCATCGCTCCCGCCGCATTGCAACAACCGGCACGAAAGTGTGCAACATGCCTGTCGGGGTTCCCGGTTCCGTCGAAGGTCTTGAACGAGAGGTGGTACGAAGCCTTTCGGGTATTGGACGGCGTCGAATTCTTCTCGGGTAAGGTTTACCCGTCCGAATGGATGTCCCGCTCTTCGATTGTGCTAAGGCTTCTCGCACTGCTCGTTCCACCAAGTTCTTGATATCCTTTTCGGGGATCATACTTTGTGTTGTATCCTTTTTCACTGATCATCCCCATTGACGGATGTAATCTCCTTTCCTCCGTCTACAATGTGAATGACCTCCGGGGTGTCTCTCTTTGTGGTTGCACTTGACTCCGGAGAGTGGCCGGAGCTACGACCATCTCTTCCATCCTTTTCGCCATTTGAGCGATCGTGTCGTCTTTCTCCCGAAGCCGCCTTCTCATCGCTTCGGCTCCTCTCTTCTGCAGCTCGCAGGAGCACCTTGCGAAGCCGATGAAGCTCGTGTTTCGACCATGTTGATTTCTGCATATTCGTCGTCCATGAATTCCGATGAATCAATCTCGTCTCCGAACTTTTCTTCTCTTTCTTTTGCCAATCGTCGGATATCGGTTCTCAACTTTTCCATGGCATCTTCTAGCGGGCCTTTCTGTGCGTCCTCGCGGTTGTCGTGCGATAGGCTGCCGGGTCCCCTTCTCACGAGTCCCCTTTACCGCAGGTGGCGCTTTCTTCGCATTCAAGTCTCCCGACGAGACTTTCCTTCTCGGGCCGTCGTTTCAATCTTAATCGCCCAGTAGTGGGGACGCCATACCATCCTTCTAGCGACAGAAGGTCTAGGACCGGATGGTGCCGTCGACCCAAATGTCGGAAGGTGGTATCCTCCCTAATCTGTAATCCTGAGACGACGACAGGCGGACTAGCCTTCATTCTTTTACTTAGCTTTTCTATCATGACGGCGGGTTCTACTCGGGGCCCAAGATGAGATTTGACTGGCACCCGCCCTATCCTTCGTAGAATTTCCGATACGGGGTAGTTTTCCTTCTTTGCTAACTTTTCTACCAAAGTTTGCAGTCGAGCAAACGGCGTAGTTCTAGTCCTTTTCTTGCGGCTATCGTTGTAGTATGCGGGCTGAGGCAATGCGGCAGCAATCTTGCGAACATTTTCCTCGTCCTCTCGCGGCGGAGAGGGGATGGAACCCGCTTCCTCCCAAAAGTGGTATGTATTCAGCAGCGGTGTATATTCGGCGGCGGTGTATATTCGAGCGGTTCCGGATTTCCTCTAGGAAAGCAATTTCAGCGGCTCTGGCTTCTCTAGCGATCCTTCTACTTCTGTTTCTTCTTTGGGTCCTTGTCAGTGATGGAATCCTTGAGCTGGACCCGATTTCGAAAACAGAAGGTCTCACAGGAAGATCTGTACCCTCCACGGTAACGAGTTTACCATAATTCCGGATTTCTTTCCCCTTTGATTTGGCGAAGTCGGGGTAGGTGCGGAAACAACTAGACCAGATGGGGGTAGTAAGAACAGTCCTCCTGCGGACAGCGAAGACTTCTCTCGACGGGATCCTTTGTAGGGGAGGAAACTCTTGGGTCGACCTAAGGTTGAACTCAAGCAGCGGCTTCTCAGCTTCAGATACCTTGTTCGTCAGTGCAAAGAGGGAGACGTCGGTGATCTTGACATTCGTGTTTTCAAATCCTTGTCCAAATCCGATGATCCCATTGTCGGGCAGCTCATCCTTATAGACAGCGAAGTCCAGTCCGTTGATGAAGGAGAAAATCAGCTTTGGGGCTTCAATTTCTGCAGGGTAGATTCTGGTTGTCAGTCCCAAGTTATGCTTCTTTTCTTTAGGACGAAAAGAAAGGAATTGAAAAGAGTCCGAACTCATTCTTGTTCATGTATTTATAAGAAGGAATCATTTATTAAAAGAATCACTTATTAGAGGGTTTGTTTATTTAGAACGGAATGTTCAAAGGTGTAGAGAAGGTAAGGAATCCGATTCGGAGTTGGAAAGGAAAAGAAAGTCTTATGCAAGACTCCTTGACTCGAAGGATCACTCCTAAACTAACACCTATTGGGGGTCCACCCCACCTCAGAAATGAGGTAAAAGGATCTCGAAACCTCTCTGTTTAGGGGTGTCTAAACAGTGGCTCCTAAATCCGAAAGAATGTTGGCTATACTTGTTCAAGGTAGAAATGAACATAGTACCCCAACGGAAAGAAGGGTAGTTTGACCCACTAAGGACATGGATGCACTACCGACTTTTGAAAGCAGAATTATTTGATTATAATGGAGAGAGGAATAGTCCCCAGCGGAGTCGCCAGAAGTTGTCGGCATATTTTTAGGTTGTGTGTTTTATTTTAAAAAAGGGGGTCGCCTAACAGAAGCTGTCGGCGAATTTTTAAATTAATTTAATTAAATAAATTTTGAAAAGTAATATTTGACTTTGAAAATAATTTTAAATTTGAAGGTTTTAAGATATGAGATTAAACCGATCTCACATCCCAAATAGTTTATATAAACGAGCACCGCACCACAAACCATGTATCTATCCCTAAGGATAGACACATCGCTCGACGGTGGGGCTCGATTAAATAAACTAGAAGATTTGTGACATCCGTTCGGTCCGCGAACCAATTTTATAAGCCGACAAATTCCCCGCTTAATATGAAAGCATTAAACGGGGTTTATATTACTCGGGTTCTTTAAAATTCCCTATAAGGGCAAACCCCATAGTTAATTACATCTTAAGTGATGGGAATCACCTAAGAAAACTCTCGATAATAATCAGTAGTTCTGCTCTCAAGAATTTCAAAGTTTAAGTTTTCAAAGGATTGAATTTTGGAATTTCAATAGGGAATGGATCAAGTTTAGAACATTTTGTTTTGGGAATTCAAAGGAAAAAAGGTAGGAGAAATCACAGATTCGAAGTGAACTTCGGTAATTTCCCGACTATCCTATTGTTTGGCTTGAGTTTAGGAAAGTCCTAATATTTATTTAAATGTTTTGATCTTGCCAATTTTAATTAATTAGGGCTTATATTTGTATGATAAAATCAAACAAATAGCCTCGAAGATGTGAGGGTTTATTGTCGTACCGGACGACTACCTCGGAATCCTAAGACCGGTTAGGGCTTAATTTGCAATGCAAGTGCCGAACGAAGAGTTGAGGATTTATGTTGCACTAGGCAAAGTACCTCGAAGTCCTATGGCTTTGTTATTTAATTCTAGGAAAGTTTTGCTGAAGTAGACTCGTGTTTTCATCGATGACGATGGCCGTGCTGCCCACCATGCTCCGAGCTCCTTGTTGTCACAGGGGTTTAGTTTTAGAAGTCATAAATGAGGGGATGAGAAAAGTGTTTTGGTTTAGAGAAAATCTTAATTTCCAAGTGTTTTCAGTATTTTAATTAAAACAAATCTTAAAGTTGATTATAACGACACCGGTTAAGATCCCACGGTTCCATCCTTCCGCATCATTATTTTTATCGGATTCACTTAGTCCAGATGAATTTGCTAAACTCAACCGAATGAGTTCCACACTTTCATTTAGACCGTGGAAATCCCGTTAGCAACACGTAGGTTACATCATCCGAGGTATTCCCGATCATCCAACAGGACGTTTTAATTTAGTTGTAATTGTAGTTTTGTGTTCTGTTTGTGATTAAATTTTGAGTTGTTTTATATTTTGAAATGTTGTGGCGGTGAATTTTATCTTGGAATGACTTTTAATTTAATTTTGGTTTCAGTTTTAGGGACTATCCTAAAGGTGTGGGTTTTCATGCAACAGTTGTTTATCATGCAAGAAAAGTAAGTGCAATGCGATTAAATAAATTGCAATAATGTAAATTGCAAGAAAGTAAATTGCAATAAAATAAAAGCGTACTCGGAGGGTCTTCCCGTCATCCCAAGCCGCACTTAAAACACAATTAGAATATTTAAGCAAGTTTCTAGGTAAAGCTAAGGTAAGGGTTATGGTTTTCTACCAAGTTCCTAATCCTATAGCTAGTCATTTCCTATGACGTCTAGGTTCCTTGTGTTTTGGTTTGAGGACGATTTTCTTCATCAAAGAACAATTGAGTTCAATTGTTCTTATAAACATCCTATCATATTGAGGAAGTGCTTAAGAAGAATCTTAAACATCTTTTCAATATTTCTAGATTATTTTAAGTCCAAATGAATTCAATTATACAAGTGAATTAATCGTCCGAGAATTCAAGTTTCGTTATCTTGCTCAGTGAATTAGGACATTTGAATATCCTATAAGTGAAGTAACATTTCATTTAATGTTCTGTTTAGGAGTCATGATAACTAAAGCTTTCGAGGGTAAATTGGTATTCAAATGGTTTGTGATTTAGTTTAACTTCAGTTAAAGGGTTTAAATTTGGATTAGTGTTCAAGTTATTATAGATTTATTTTGAATTCCTTATGTCTTTGGTGATGTTATATTTAATTCAACTTAATTTAATTTAATTTAATTTAATTGGATTTCAATTTTAATTTAATTTAGTTTGGTTCAACTTAATTTAGTTTGATTTGATTTTAGATTAAATTAATTTGATTTGATTTAATTTTAATTTAATTTGATTTAATTTAATTTAATTTAATTTAATTTAATCTTTAATTTAATTTAATTTAATTTACTTAATTTAATTTAATTTTTAATTTAATTTAATTTTTAATTTTAATTGAAATTTTAAAAGAGTTTAATCATTAAGTCTTTTAATATTTTGAATTTGAGTTATCATTTTAATTAAGCATTGAATGAGATGATTAATTTAGGGATTTTTAAATTAAAGAATAAATCTCTTCCTAATAATATCCCTATTTTAATAATTCCAATTTTATTATTCTTCCAAATTTAATCAATTATTTAATTAAGGTTTAATTATTTTAAATTGCTTAAAGGGTTTCTACCCTTTAATTATTTAAATTTCAATCATCCAAATCAGATTAGGATCAAATATTTTACTTGTTAATTTTTTTATTAAACCTAAAGTTTTAATTAAGGATTAAAAATTTTAATTACCACTTTACCCTTTAAGCTTAATAATTTCATAACTCACTAAATTGAACTCAAATGAACTTGAAATTTTTATGTGACTTCACTCATATGTCAATAAAGACATGAGAGGAGAAAATGTGATTTTTCTGTATTTAATTTATTTATATAATTATTTTTGGTAGAAAATAGAGATTTCCAAGGAAAATTTAATAACATGACCAAGGGAAAGTTTCTGTCCTTAAGAAAATTAGGGGACATTCCTAATGACCGGAGGACCACTTGGACAAATTTTGGTGATTTTTTGAATTATATTATTTTTATTATAATTATTTTAAGTTTTGGAGTGTTAATTAATTTAAAAATAAAATAAATGTTGAAAAATGAATTTTATATTTTTCAAAAATCTCTCTGATATCAAGGAAATCAGAGAATCAAATTTTGCAATTTTCTGATTTTTCTATGATTTATTATAATTATTTTAGTGAAAATGCTAGAAAATACATTTTTTTAATTTTAAAATTACCCTAGGGCTTTAAATTTTAATATCTCATAAAATATACCTAAGAAAAATATGGGGTTTGTTCCTAAGTGATTAAAATTCAAAATGTGACATTTTGGTAAATTTTATTATTTTTGTGATTTTTATTATTTTTTAATTATTAAAAATATTAAAATAATATTAAAAATCAACTTTTTTAAAAAATTGAAATTTTAATTTTACTAAATTCCCCTAATATCAGAGAGACTCCAAAACCAATTTGGTGAATTTTTGAAAGATATTTTGAAAGTTATAAATTTTTAAAGTTCAAAATGGCTAAATGGCTTAATCAACCCAATTAGTAGGGCTAACCAAGTCCAATTGACCTCAAATTTTTATGGTGGGTTCCTCTGATCCTAAAGGTCAGTGGAGAATTGATTTCAAGTTAATTTGATGTATGGTTAGCTCTAATTAATTAGAGATCCATTTTGGGTTTTTAAGCCAATTAGGGTTGTTTTAATTGAACTAACTCAAAACCTATTTTCTTAGGGTCCTCTCGGTCATAAGGAACATCACCAAATTTTCCTAGAATTTATTTCACAACATGCTATTTATTGGAATTAAAATACTCAAAACAGTAACATGAATTTGAAAAATCAATAACTCTTCATAGGGATGGCCTCGACTTTGGAAAATTCAGGGAATGTTCCAAAATTCAGAGGCTTCAAAAGCCCTATGGTCTCATGCCATGGTGAATTGTATACATGCATGGAGAATTAAAAATAAGCAGAGAGTAAATAAATTATTAAAAATAAAATACTTGATGAAATTAAATGATTTCTTTTCCACATTATTCTCCTCTGTTCACCGAGCAAGAGGGTATTTTTATTTTATTTTTCTGATTTTGCTACACAAAGTTATGAATTTTTGAAGTTTAGGGAATTAAATAAATCAGAAAAAACCCTAATTTTCTATTTATCCACGCGGCGCCGCGTCAACCTCGGCAGCTCCGAACGTACACGCGTCGCGCTCCCATTCGAAGCCGTCATCTGAGTCAGCAGCCCGGGCCCCGCGGTTCTCGTTCCGTCTCCTGATCCGACGCGATCCTGGCCGTCCGTCCGCGCGTGTATTGAATGGACGACATCCGTTCATCGTCCCCAAGTGTCCTCACCCGAGAGCCGTCCACACTAAATCCCTAATATCTCACTCGATACTCAATGGATTTTCATGTTCTTATGCTCTATGGATTCGTCTTGAAGAGACGAACACATCTATACGGTGATCATGCATTGAAATTAAAGCATTTGAAATAGAGAATCTCCAGAAGCTCGGGATGAAGAATTAGCTCATACCTTTGCTCAGAGAAGTGTGGATTCGATCCGAGGGTTGTTGCACCTTCGATTGGATCCTAGCAAGCTCCGGATGAAGTCTCCCGGTCCGGTGAATTGTCTAGGTGGGATTTCGACCAAGCCCGATCACAAAGCTTGGAGGCCGGAGCAACCGGGTGGTCCGGAGATGGGGCTTTTGTCGGTGGACACCTTCCCTTGGTCCGGTGAAGGTGTAGAACCAATCAATTTGGGGATTGGCTCACCGTGGAGAAGTGTCCTGGTTTTGGGCCTAGATTTCAACTCGAAATCGAGCTCGCGAGAGAAGAAATGGTCGGGGGATCTCGGTGGGGATCAAGTGCTCGTGTATGGGGAGGAGTCCGGAACAATTTTGGCGAGTTTCCTTAAGGTTTTTTTTCAGCACCTCTCATGGCCGAGAGGGGTGGTGTTTAAATAGGAGAGGGTGGAGGGCCTCCGCAGAGAGTTAGGGCTTGTGATCGAGCTGCTTCGGCAAGAGAAGAACGGCCTCCAATGGCCACGCGAGGATGGGGCGGCTCGGCAGGTGAGAATTCCAAGTTGGGCTCACATGTGAGCTCTCGGCCATGGTGTTTTCCGGCGACCCGGCGGGCCGGCCGTGCAGGCATGGGTCACCCTCGAGTCCAGTGGGTCGGGACTAGAGGTTTGTGCGATCAATCGGCCATGGACATGTGTAATGGGTTTGAATCAAAATGGAATGGGAAAGGGCTAGTTTTGGGTCTAAATGGGTCAACCCTTTGTTTTGGGTTAGGTTCACCCTCCAAGGTCAATTTGGGCTGAAGGGAAAGTCACTTGGATCAGCTTGATTAGTGGGGTCAAGTCACAATCCAAGTACAATTAAGTCTAAGCATGGTTTAGTGGAGTCATGGAAGTGGTTAATCACTCTTAAGAGAATATGGAAAGGGCCTCCTCCTCTTGCCATCTTGGGTATGGTGAGGTGGAAAGTAGATTCCATGGCTCTCATGGCTCCCATGTGGCTCATGCATGGCTTCATGGCTCACCTTTGGCTTGGGAAATGTGAAGTCAATTTCATGGAAATGGATTTAAGGCAAATTTTGGTATTTAGGGGTGATTTGGCATGAGGCTTGATTTGGAATTATTTGATGATGAATTTAGGACTTAGGTAATGGCTTTAATTAAGTGGATGGCAAATGGAGATGTCATGTGGGCTTTAGGGTGGATTTTGGGCTTTTTGAAATGGTTTTAGATGGGCTTTTAAAATGGTTTAAGGAAAGTGGGCTTTTAAATTTTAAAATGGATTTTGGGATGAAAGTTTGGTAAAGGATTGGGCCAAATAATTGTTGGGTTTAGCTCATGGATGTGTCATGAGTGACTTGAAGCAAATTGGGGGATGATTTGGGTTTGAATTGGGTTGAATTTGGGCTCTTTTGGTGAATGGGCCAATATAGGTCCAAGTGGGCCAAGTTGGGCCAATGTTGGGCTAGGGTTGAAATTGATGTAAAATTAATGTTGAGAAATGTTTATGGGAGTGTTCCAAAGAGGTTTTGACTTTGGTTGGGCTTTGATTTTGGGGTTTGGGCTCATTTGGGTTAGGTTTGGGTTTAGGTCAAAATTGGGCCTTTTAGCTTTGGGTTGAATTTGAGTGGGGTTTGGGTCTAAATTTTGGGTAAATCATGTTAGTGTTTTTCTTGTGGGGATGCTAAGGAAGATTTAGAAATGATTTGGGGTTAATTGGAGTTGAATTGGGTGAGTTTGGGTTAGGTTTGGGTCATGGGTCCAAATTGGGCTTTAAGGCCAAAAGTGAAATTGGATCCAAATGTCAATCAAATTGGACTTGGATTTGGTCTAGATTGGTATTGGAAATGTTAAATTGAAGTTTAGAATTGAATTGGACCAGAATTTGGGTCAATTGGGTAGGCTTGGTTTGACATTGGGTTCACTTTGGGTTAAAAATGAGTCAAATTGGGGGTTTTGACAAAAGTAGGGTAAATTGACAAAATTGGCCCATGGTGTAGTTGGACAAAATGAAATTGGGAATATTTGGGATTTTTTGCCATTTTCTGGGAATTTTCTGAATTTTTGGATTTTTGGGTCAAGGGGGGTATTTTGGGTATTTGGAGGGTATTGGGAGGTATTTTTGGAATTTTTGATATTTTTGGGTATGGATGATCAATTTGAGTGGTGTGGAAATTTTTGGGATTGATTTTGGGGAATCTTGGGTAATTTAGGTGATTTTGAAAAATTTGGGTAATTTCAAGGGCTTTGGGTAGGTTAGGCGGGTGTAGGGTCCCGGGGGTCAAAAATTGAAAATTTGGAAAATTGAAAATTTGGAAAATTGAAGATTGGGTAAATTTGAGTGGAATGAAATCATTTTGGTTAAGCCATGGAGCCACATCAAGCCCACATGAGCCATGAAGGGACTCATTTGAGGCATCCACTATGTTGTTCCTAACCTTCTTAGCCAAGGGCTTAGGGGTTAAGGACCATCCATGTGAATCACCTACATGAGTAAGGAGGTCAAGTTAGGTATAGGTGTGTGAAAGTGTAGTGTATAGGTGTAGTGTATGTGTAAGTCGGCCCCTTCACCGCACCGAGGCCACCCGTGGGCGGTCCTAAGGCCAAAGAGTCCCATAGGAACTCATCCTTTAAACTTCCACATTTGATTTCAACCCTCTAGGTGATTAGGGGTCTACGGTCAAGTTTGTGGAGTTTGCAGGGAGTTAAGAAGTGGTTTGAATTTCTAAAAGGTGGGTCCCAATTCTAGTCCTCTAAGATAGTCAAAGGAAAAGCCTAAGGCTAGATCCTAAGTACTAAAGGGAAGAAGAGAAGACCTCATCAAAAATGAGGTCAACACTGATTGGAACTAAATGCATAGAGCATACCGACCATTCATCTATCAAATATTTAATGCAAGAGAAGGATGCCAAACAAACACTTATCAGATGGATATGTTTGATGAAATAATTTTACTTTGTGATAGTTGATAGGAAGGGATCTAATAACCAAATGGCTGACCATCTCTCTAGACTAGAGTATTATAAATTATCTGAATTTAAGAAGGAAATTAAAGAAACATTCCCTGATGAGCAACTTTATACTATTATGGAAAAAAATTTTCCTTGGTATTCTGATATTTTGAATTATATTGTAAGTGATATTGTACAACCTGATTTAATAAGGCAACAATAAAAGTAATTTAGATATGATGCTAAATTTTATTTTTGGGATAAGCCTTAAACAGTGTAAGGATCTTATTATTAGAAGATGTGTGTTGTATGAAGAAACTGAACCAATTATTCGGAGATGACATGATTCTGAATTTGGAGGACATTTTAATGTTGATAAAACTTCTTATAAGTTTTTGCAATCTGAATTTTATTGGCCTACTCTTTTTAGGGATGTATACAAATTTATAAAAACATGTGATTGATGTCAGAGAGTAGGTAATATTTCTAGAAGAAATGAAATATCTCTAAATTTTACATTAGAAGTTGAAATCATTGATGTATGGGGATTGAATTTTATGGGATCATTTAATCCTTCATTTGAAAATACATATATATTGGTTACTGTTGATTATGTCTCGAAATTGATCGAAGCAATTGCTTTACCCAGATGTGATGCTCGGAGTGCTTCAAAATTTTTAATGAAAAATATTTTTACAACATATCAAATGCTGAGAGTAATCATAACTGATGTTGGATCTAATTTTAGGGATAATCAGATTCAGAGATTTGTTGAATAATATAATATTATTCAAAAAATATATATTGCCGATCATCCCCAGACAAGTGGTTTAGTAGAAGTGTATAATAGTGAAATTAAAAGAATTTTAGAGAAAACTATGGATCTTCACGAATTAGATTGGTCCGTGAGATTAGATACTGTATTATGGGCATACAAGGCTGCTTTTAAGACCCCCAATCAGAATGTATCCTTATAGGCTAGTATTTGGAATGACTTGCCACTTACCTGTTGAATTGGAGCATAAAACATATTGGGTGATAAAAGAGCTGAATTTTAATTTGAAGAATGCTGGTGAGAAGAGATTTGTGCAATTGAATGAATTGAAAGAAATTAGAAATGAATCTTATCATAATGATAGGATCTATAAGGAGAAAATGAAATTATGGCATGATAGATAGATATTAAGAAAGAAAATTGAACCTGGACAAAAAGTTTTGTTATACAGTACTAAATTGAAATTATTTCCTAGAAAACTTAAGTCTAGGTTGATAGGACCTCTTACTGTTATAGAAGTGAATTCTTTTGGAGCTGTTGATATTGAGGATCCTAAAATTGGAAAGATTTTCAAAGTTAATGAGCACAGATTAAAACCATATTTTGAAGTGTTTCAACAAGATTTTAAAGAGGTTTTAATGTTAAGTCATCCTGAATAACTGAATGGTTTATATGGCTGACGACGTTAAACTAAGCGCTTTATGGGAGGCAACCCATATTTATATGGCTGACGATGTTATGTTTGTCTGCTTGTTTTTAGTAGTTGTGCTTGTAGAGAGTCTTATTGGAGTCCTACTTACTCTTAAATATCATGAAAGAGTAGAAAATATTGGATCATATTGAAGAATTGGAATATTTCAGACCAAAACAAAGTTCGGTGCATTTTTTAACACTGGCATTGCAGGCGCCCAATTCCAGAGAAGATGCACAATTTATTTTGATAGAGTGTCGTCGGATCAGAGAACCAGTTGACGGTTCCTGGAGATTCAAAATGCAATTTTTGGCTTTTTTAGGCATGATTTCATCCTAATAACTCTCCAAAACTTGTTTCTAACTCCCCAAACTTCAGAAAAATGAAAACTTTCATTCCTAATTCGCATCAAATGGATTCCAACTACGTCGAAACCTAATCCACTGAAAATTTGATAGCTTTTTAATGTCCATTTCATACCTATTTTTGATGAAATTGCACTTTAAAGAAAGATATTTTTCATGACTTCATGCAGATACAATGATTTTAGGCCTTTGGAGCAAAAGGAAGTGAAAAGGAGCAAATTGGAGCAAAATGCAATTTATTGAACTAGCGCTAAACGACACTATCACCAGCACTGGACTGTGCCAATTTTACAGAAAGATTTCGAGAAGAAGACGGAAAATAGCGCGGATGGTGCCCTATTTTGCGTCGGACCGCTTCCTATCCCGATTCCAAACTATATTTAATATATTTGGCTAGATTTTGGAGAGATGCTTGAAGAAACTCTTAGGAAATCAGTTATGGCCAGATTTAAACTGTTTTGGAGCCAAATTTAGGGAAGGGGGAGAGAGTTTAGAGAGTGAGGGTGTGAAGAGTGAGTGTGTCTTTTCATTTTGTTTAGGAAATCTAGGGTTTGTGTGCTATTTTCTATGGAGTGTAGGAGGAGAAAGAAAGTGAGAGATTTCTTCCTCCTTATCTAAAGAGAGAATTGTGTGTTGTTATGAAGAAAGAAGAGGAGTCAAAGGAATTCCTTGAGATTCGATTGGGGAAGAATTTGAGATAAGTTGTCTTTTCTTTACTATGTTTCTATGACGTTGCTTTTATATATAAAATCTATGTTTTGTCATTCTTTCCTCATGAGTCTTGAGTAGATTTCTTTGTCTTCCTCCTTTTCGTGTGATGTGTTGATGTTGTGATATGGAAATGTTGTACCGATATATTATGAAGAATTTGTGATGACCTTTTCACTTCATACTTCATTTACTTTATGATCTGACCAATTAAATTGTTAAAATTTGTTGGGAAACATATGTTCCGAAAGGATTGTGAGTTCCACAACAAAAGTGAAGGTCACATTCAATGTTCATGAATGAGTGATGTATTTCATGGGGGTTAAGTGCAAATAAATAGGGAAATGTATTTTGATGGGCGTAGAATTGGAGATTTTAAAGTGACAGGCTGAAATCCCTAATTTAGTCCTAGGGTTTGGAAACCAAAGCAAGAGTTAACCTTTAGGGGAAGGGAAGTGAGAGCACTGGAGGGAGAGCCAGTATGCTCCCAGCCTAACCATGAATTTGAAGACTGAACTTAGGATTAGCCAATGTTCTTTATGCGCTTGGAGAAGGGTATTGAATATGTATGCTTCTATTTGACACAATACATTTTCATCACTGATCTATGTTACTAAATCATCACATTATTATTGGAGAGGAAGAAGATTCTTTCTTACAACTGAAATTTGTTATAAATTTAGTCTTGTGTTAGTTAAACTTGCTAGAAAGTTAAAATGTACTTTGGTAGAATTAGTAACTACAACTGTTTTTCTCCAAATTAAGATTTGTAATTACTTCCAATTGTGTTGTGATTCGAGAAGTGATTTTTGTGCTGCACCATAAAATTAATTGCCTCCCTATGGGATCGATAACCGGGACTCCACTAGAGCCCTGTATTACTTGAGCGATATGCATACTTACGTTAATTGTGTGACTCAATAGAAAACTAAATCAATATATATATAAATCTGAGTTCATAAATTTTGGCAATTTTAAAAAGCCGCAGCAAGTTTTTGGCGCCGTTGCTGGGGAGGTAACTACTAAAATTAATTTTGTTGTATTTAAAAGCTTATATTTGAATTACAAGTCATAATTGTGTGTGTTTGTTTATTGTTAGTGTGCTTATTGTGTTTGTACTATAGGTTTAGTGCCTTGCGATTCTGAATTAAAGCGTACTATTAGAAAAATTTGAAAAAAACAAAAACATTCTGGAAATCCTCACAAAATGACGAACAATTTGAACAATCAAAACAATCAAAATGAAAATATACCAAGACCTTTAAGAGGTTATGCTAATTCAACAGCAGATGAAATTCACTTAACTATCCAAAACCCTGATGTTGTTGCTAAATCATTTGAGTTTAAACCTACTATTATCCAAATGATACAGAATAATCAGTTTGGAGGAACACCTAATGAAGATCATAACTTACATCTCTCTAGTTTTTTAGAACTGTGTGCCACCTTAAAATACGATGGAGTGTTGAACGATGCTGTTAGGATTAGAATTTTTCCTTTTTCATTAAGGGAAAAGGCTAAGGCATGGTTAAATTTGTTAGCACCTAGATCTATCAAAACGTGGGGAGAACTTTCACAAAAGTTTCTGTCAAAATATTTCCTCCTTCAAAAACTGCTAAGCTGAGGAATGATATCACATCTTTTAGTTTGTTTGATGGAGAATCTATATATGAAGCTTGGGAAAGATTTAAAGATCTTCTGAGAAAGTTTCCACATTATGCTTACTAGACTGGTTAATAATTCAAACATTTTACATTGGATTAGTAGGATCTTTGGGATCGATTATAGATATTGCTGCTGGTGGATCATTAATGTCAAAACGTTTTGATGCAGCATATTTGTTAATTGAAGAAATGACTACTAATAATTTTTAATGGCACTCTGAGCAGGTAAATCCTAAGAGAGTAGCCAATGTTCATGATTATGATGCGATAACTATGATAGCCTCTCAAATTGCTGCACTGTCTAAGAAAATAGATCAAAATGGAATGAATTATTCTCAAACACCCCCAAGTGTTAGAAGAAATCTCATCAGGACAGATGATAGAATCTCAAATAACTTATGAAATCTTGAATGCCATAAATAATAAAGTCAATAATCCTTAATCGAATTATTATAATCCTAGTTGGAAGATTCACCCAAACTTCAACTGGAATAATAATAATGTTGTTGTTAACCCGCAATGGGGAAACAATTCTAAGAATCAAGTTAGAAATCCGAACAACCAAGGAAATACTAATTATAGACCTTCTTATCCTTCTGGTTTTAACAGTAACCCATAATTTAAGGAAAAGAAGTTGTCTACTGAAGAAATAATTCTGAATATGAGTAATTAAATTCAAGCTCAAAATGTTGCAATGAAGAAAATTGAAAATCAATTGGGACATATTTTTACTGCGCTTAAAAATAAAGATAACTGTTGAAAAACCACTTCCTCTTTTCCTCAAAGACTAAAAAAATATAACAAGTATAATAGATTCGTAAAGTTTTTGGAAATTCTTAAGAAATTAACAATTAATATTCCCTTTGTTGAAGCATTAGAGCAGATGCCTGATTATGCAAAGTTTATGAAGGATATTCTTAAAAAGAAAAGAAAGTTCAAAGACCACGAGACTGTTGCACTTAGTAGTAAGTGTAGTGCAATTATTTAGAAGAAGCTTCCTGAAAAACTTAAAGACCCTAGTAGTTTCACTATCCCATGTGCTATAGGTGAAAAATTATTAGGAAGAGCTTTATGTGATATGGGAGCTAGTATTAATCTTATGCCTTTATCAACTTTCAAAAGATTGAGAATAAGAGAAATTTCACCTAAATCTGTGACTCTTCATTTGGCTGATCATTTTATCACTTATCCTAAATGAGTTGTGGAAGATGTATTAGTGAAGGTGGATAAATTTATCTTTCCTGTAGAATTTATTGTATTAGATATGGAGGTAGATAAAGAAATTCCAATTATTTTAGGAAGACCATTCCTTTCTACTAGGAGAGCTATGATCGATGTTCAAAAAGGAGAATTAAATATGAGAGTTAATGATCAAGAGGTAACTTTCAATATTCTAAAATCTATGAAATACCCTTCAGCTGAAAAAGATGATGAGTGCTTTCGAATGGAAATCTGCGATTATCTGAGAGAAGATAATTTCAAAGAAGTATTTGAAGAGAAATTGGATTGTGAGGATGAAAGTGAAAGTGAAGATGATTTGGATGATATGAAAAATGAAAAGTTATATTTTATTCAGGAAAGATTTGAAAGATTGGATATTATGGAAAATGGAGATAAAAGGTTAATTCCACTATCATTAAACCCCCTGAACTTGAGATAAAAATTGTCCCTAATCATTTGAATTATATGTTTTTAGGAGAACCATCTACCTTACAAGTCATTGTATCTTTTGACTTAAATTAATATCAAGAATAAAATTTACTAGGCACCTTAAAAGGGTAGCAAAAAGGCTTTTGTTTGCTCCTTAACAGATATTAAAGGAGTTAGTCCATCGATCTGTATGCACAGAATTTTGTTGAATGAACAACATAAACTTAGATTTGATCCACAAAAGTGACTGAACCCAATGATGAAAGAAGTGGTTAAAAAAAGAGATTTTAAAGTGGCTAAATGTTGGAATTATATATCCTATTTTTGATAGTGTTTGGGTAAGCCCAACTCATTGTGTTCCTAAGAAAAGAGGAGTAACTATTGATGTAAATGAATGAAATGAAATTATACCGACAAGACAAGTCACTGGTTGGCGAATATGTATTGATTATAGAAAATTAAACGCTGCCACCAGAAAAGATCACTTCCCTTTATATTTTTTAGACCAAATGCTATATAGACTTGCTGGACACAAGTATTATGGCTTTTTGGATGGATATACAAGTTATCACCAAATACCTATTGCTCCTGAGGATCAAGAGAAAACTACATTTACTAGCCTTTATGAAACTTTTGCTTTTAGAAGAATGCCCTTTGGACTATGAAATGTGCCTGCAACATTTCAAAGATGTATGATGTCCATATTTAGCAAATTAATAGATGATAGAATAGAAATGTTTATGGGTGATTTCTCAGTATTTAGAGATTCATTTGATGCATGACTATGCAACTTAGAAAAAGTTTTAGAGGTATGTGAAAGAACAAATTTAGTCATAAACTGGGGAAAGTGTCAATTTATGGTTAAAGGAGGAATTGTGCTTGGGCATAAAATATCTGAAAATGACATGAAAGTAAATCATGTGAAGATTCAAATTATAAAAAATTACCATCTCCAACAACAGTGAGAGGGGTAAAAAGCTTTTTGGGACATGTAGGATTCTACAGGCGATATATTAAAGGCTTTTCAAAAATTACTAAGCTTTTATGCCAACTTTTGGAAAAGATAGGATGTTTGATATTAATGATGAATACTTAAAAGCTTTTGATCTATCAAAGAAAAAATTAATCTCTGCCCCTATAATAGTTTTACCTAACTTGGAGAAAACATTTGAATTAATGTGCAATGCTAGCGATTATGCTATTGGAGTGGTATTAGGGCAAAGACACGAGAAAATGTTTAAAGTTATATACTACACTAGTAAGACTCTTAATGATGCTCAAATTAATTACACTGCTACAGAAAGAGAGTTATTAGCTATCATTGAAGCCATTGAAAAATTTAGATCTTACTTAATTGGAGCCAAATGTATAGTGCATACTGATCATTTTGCTATTAAATATTTAATGCAAAAGAAGGATGCTAAACCAAGACTGATTTGATGGATACTTTTAATGCAAGAATTTGATTTTGAGATCGTTAATAGAAAAGGGGTTGATAATCAAATAGCTGATCATTTATCTAGACTTGAACAACCTAATTTGGATGAATTTGAAAAGGAAATAATATAAACTTTTCCTGATGAGCAACTATATTATATTATTGAAGGAAATATACCGTGGTATGCTGATATTGTAAACTACATCGTTAGTAATATTTTACCACCTGAATTAACAATGCAACTGCGGAAGAAATTTAAACATGATGCTAAATATTATTTTTAGGAAGATCCTTATTTGTATAAGCAATGTAAAGATCTTATTATTAGGAGATGTGTGCTTTATGAAGAAACTGAAAGAATTATTTGAGAATGTCATGATTATGAGTTTGGAGGTCATTTCTGAATTAATAGAACTGCACATAAGATTTTGTAATCTGGATTTTATTGTCCTACTTTCTTCAGAGATGTTTATAGATTTATCAAAACCTGTGATTGATGTCAGAGAATAGGCAATATATCTATAAGAAATGAAATGCCTCTTAATTTTACTTTAGAAGTTGAAATTTTTGATGCTTGGGGATTAGATTTTATGGGACAATTTGTACCTTCATTTGGAAATATATATACTAATTGTTGTTGATTATATATCAAAATGGATTGAGGCAATAGCTTTACCTAAGTGTGATGCTAGAAGTGTTTCGAGGTTTTTGATGAATAAATATTTTCACAATATATGGAATGCCTAGAGTAATCATCACTGATGGAGGATCTCATTTTAAGATTAATCTAATTCAAAGATTGGTAGAAAATTATAATATTATGAATAAAATCTCTATAGCTTATCATCCCCAAATTAATGGCTTAGCTGAGGTATCTAATCGTGAAATTAAATGAATTTTGGAAAAAGTCATAAATCCAGAGAAATTAGATTGGTCTGCTAGATTAGACACCGCTTTATGGGCATAAAAAACTGCTCATAAAACTCTTATAGGAATTTTCCCCTTACAGATTAATCTTTGAAAAGAATTGTCACTTGCCATTTAAATTAGAATATAAAGCATATTGGGTGATAAAGAAATTGAACTTTAATTTGAAAAACACTGGTGAGAAAAGACTGTTGCAATTGAATGAATTGGAAGAAATCAGAAATGAATCATATGATAATGATAGAATATACATGGAGAGAAGGAAAACATGGCATGATCGAAAGATTGTTAAAAAGGAATTTGAACCAAGACAAAAAAATTTACTATACAATACAAGATTGAAATTATTTCCTGGGAAACCAAAATCTAGATGGACAGGACCTTTCACTATCGTAAAAATCTATTAATTTGGAGCTGTGATTATCGAAGACCTTAAATATGGAAGAATATTCGAAGTTAATGGAGAAAGATTAAAACCATATTTTGAAGGCAATAGACCAAGTTTTAACGAGGTTTTAATGTTGGATCAACCTGAATAAATTGAAGTTATGTCAGCCCGACGACGTTAAACCAAGCTCTTTGTGGGAGGTAACCCACAGTTATTGAGTGTTTGCTTGTTTGATGTGTTATTTGTGTTTATTTGTTACTTAATTAAGTCCCATCCTTCCATAAATATCATTAAAAACATTAAAGAAATGAATCAAATTGAAGTTTGGAAAGAATTTGAACAAAATGAAGTTTGACAAAAATTAAACTAGCGCGGGACAGCGCTGCTATCAGCGCCGAATAGCACTGCTATTCAGAAAACAGCTTTTCGTCTTTAAGAACGTGTTTTGGAGGTTCTAGGATGCAATTCTTCCACTTGAACTCCCAAAAACCGCCCATAGATGCAAAAACTACCAGAGAAACGAAAAGAAAGATCCTAAATCTCATCCAAATGGATTCCAAATTGATATAAACTTCAAGATTTCAAGTCTTCAACCATAGAAAGTTCGACAGTTTCGAAGCGCAACGTCTATTCAACAACAATATCTCAAAGACGAGGCTGATTAAGGAGTGAGGCTTTGTGAATTGAGGCATAAACTCTCCTACTACACGAATTGAAGAAATTATTAATCACAGACGTTGGGTAGTGTTATTTTATACTACTACCGCCGTAGTTGTCCCATTTGTGAAAGCGTTTTATGCAAATCTTCTTGGAATCAACCAAGGATCAGTCTATGTGCGAGGTAGGTTTGTCACATTTACTCCAACAAAGATTAATGATTTATACGTGATTGAGAATGTGCCGATCTGCCACTATTCAAACTTTGGCCCAACAAAGGACAACATGAATGATATATACAGATATTTGACAGATGAAAGTGATGATTGGGAGATAAGAGATAACAGGTGTGTAAGTTTTTCGACCACACTGCTAAATCCTACATCGAGGCACTTACATTATTTTATATGTACAAAATTACTTCCAACTATGAAATTTAGTAAAGTAACCAAGGAATGTGCTATTTTGAACTATTGTAATCAAATGGGGATGTCTATTGATGTTGGTTCTATAATTGTTAAATCTGTTTTGGGATTGGTCATTCATGTATCAAAGTATGGGCTTGGACATCCTTCCACCATATTTATCCTCTGCAGTCAATCACAAGTGCCATATGAGAATTAGGAAAGAGTACTTCTACCTTGGAAACCTATAGACCCAACAGATGAACATAGTAACCAGGTAGTTGGTGATATGAATGACATGAGTACCATTGAAGATCAACCATCTCAGAGTTCGACACCTATTCCTCCATACTTTCTTGAAAGTTCACAGATCATTTTGAAGAAAATTGAGAAAATGGAGAAGGAAATTCAACACCTGATGAATGCAATCAACAATTTGTTAGACTTCTTTGATCATCTAGATTGGAGAATGAAAGAACACTTTGATCATTCTGGGTACCTTGAAGGAAGTTTGATACATATGATGAAAAGAAAAGGTTGGACTGAGGAGGATTCTACTGAAGAATTCCCATTTCGTCCATTTTACAATTTGTTTGTTCACGTTCAATCAATTGAATATTTAAGAGTTAATAATAGTTCTGAAGAAGAATGAAGACTTAATTATTGTGTTTCTGTGTTTATATATTTGAATTGATTACTTTGATTTGCTTTTCTTGGATGTTTTATTTGGACTTGCTTTCTTGTCCAGTTTTCAGCGTTATTGTGTTGTGGTTGTGAGTGATGCTCAATTTTAGTATTTTTAAGGCTTGATGATGTAGAGTTTAGTGTTATTTATATGTGTTTGTAATTTAGATTTTATATATCAAAGTGATGTTTTGTTTTGTTTGTGTTGAAAAATAATATTTCCCATGGCTTTAGTATGTTATTCAATGCTTAATTGTACTAATTAGACGTTGGAGCGGGCTTGAAAAGATTGAAATTGCAAAAGAAAGTTGGAAGCCCAGTTTTTGAACTGGCGCTGTCACCAACACCGGACCGCTCCAGTAGATAGTGAGTTTGGCTTATTGAAATAAAAATTGCACTGAACGGCGCTGTCACCAGCGCTGGACCGCGCCCGACCAGAAAAAAGAACCCTTAAATTTCACGATTTAACCCGGGGACCCACTATTTTTGCCCAAACCATCATCTTCTACCTCCAGCCAAGGCCGATTTTAGCACCTAAGGCTCACTTGCATTTGGATTTGAAGTTATTTCCTGGCCAGAAAAGTTTGGATTTCATCTTCTCTTGGTAAGAGCTACACTTTAAACTAAATTTTTTTTATTTTGACCGTGAAAATCTCCTACATTAGGAGGATTTGAATTTTGAGGTTTTTAAAGAAAATTTAAAGATTTTCCATGGCATTGGAGTTCTTCTATATTTAAATTTACTTTGAAGTCTATTACATTGCAATTTTGAAATTGATTTGGATAAATTTGATATTTTTAGAAAAATGGCTCCAAGAATGGCTAAGGGGAAGAGAAAATTTGATTATGATGAGAGTAAATTTATGAATTTTAAAGCTTATTTATAATTCAGTACATTTCTTAACAATAAGAAGTGTATTTAAGAAAAAGCCTTTGAAAATCCTAGAGGTGTGATTGAAGAACTAATTGCAAATCATCAATGAGAAATTTTCTGCTATTTTACTGTTGAAGCGATGTTCGGTATTGTGAGAGAATTTAATGTAAATTTATACTATTCTGAGAGCGAATATATCCTTGTTAGAGGACAATTGGTTGAGTTTACCCCTGCCCGCATCAATGCATTTTATCGGTTGAGAGAACCTTTCATATGTGAATACGAAAATTTTCCTATTACTAATGGAGAATTGGATATGATTATGAACTATTTCTTTGACGGAAAAGGGGAATGGAAGATTAAACAGAAATAAAAAAATTATGTTCCCCCTTTGTACATTAAATCCTGTATCGAAAGCCTGACATTATTTCATTTCTGCAAGTCTTTTGCCTACTAGCCATCAATGCGAGATTACTGTAGATAGAGCTGTTCTGAACTATTGTATCCAGAACATGAAGAATATCAATATTGGGGTTATTATTCATAAGAGTATTTTGACAAATTCAAAAGGAGAGACTTCAGGTGGACTAGGACACCCCAGCTTGATTCATATCTTGTGCATTCAGTCAAGTGTATCAACTGAAGATAATGATTAGGTAGTCCATCCCCTGAAGCTAATAAGTAAATTAAATCTGAAAACCTATGAAGCCCATGTAGGATGTAAATGGAGTAAGAAAGCTGATGAAACTTCTTCTAGTCCCTCTACTGTAGTGTTCAACTTCTCTAACTGATCCATAACATCATGCAGAGTAGATTCATACCCTGAGTACACTCCATACCAACCTGATAAACCTGGTGATGGTGGAGTACCTGAAGATGATGATTGATAGTTTTTGTATTTTTATTTTCATTGTATTTTGTATTAGTTTATGTATTTTTGATGTACAGAGACACTGTGATTTATAGTTGTGATGTAATTCGTATTTGAATGTGTTTGTAGAAAACTTTATGTTAAATTGTGATGGATGTGATGTGATTGTATTTAGTTTGTTAGTTTAATCTATGATTGTAAGAGTTGGATGTTAATATTGTGTGTTTAGTTTATGTTTTATATTTTAAAATTTTAAACTTCTTCCCTTACAAATTTCTAACTTGTATGTATGTGTAGAAATGCTCTTAATTATTTCAGGCCTACTCTTCTAAATTATGAAGAAGTCCTGCCTAAACTCAAACGTATGAAAAGCCTAACTTATTGAAGTATGAGTTATATATGTTTATATCTTTTCTTTCTTCCCATGTTAATTGTATTGATATTCAAAAATATAAGTTTGGGGGAGGGAAAGAATTAACTATTAGTTGTTCTCATTTAAAAGTATTTTCAAAATTATTAACATAATTTCCTGTGATAGAAATCAATTTCAGATAACTGTATTTTGATTTTTTTAAGTACTCTAGTGGACTTAAATGAAAGTATTTGCTAATGAAAAATAATTTTGTAGGTTAAGATATTTGGTATAAGAGAATATAACTATAGTTAACTATTCAAAGCAAGACAAATTGTATGTTTGAAATATTAAGAATCCTAAAACTTTATGTGAAAGGAAAGGATTGAGACTCTATGATGAATCAATAATAAGCTAAAGAAATGCCTAAATGGTAAAGGATTGTGGTAAGTTTAAAATTTAGGGTGTTCAAAATTATTAAATGCTATTCAGATATAGTAATCTTCACTTGCAAAAAATAAAAGACAAAAGAAAAAGAAAAAAAGGAAAGATGAAAAAAGAAGAAAAGAAGAAAAAGAAAAGGAAAAAAGTGAGGAGAAGCTTGAGGAGATGCCAAATAAAAAATTGGCTTCACTTGGACCTACCTAAAAGGAAAACTTAATTACTTTCCTGAACTTATATGTACGGATTAGCATCTTTACTAGTAGTGTTCTCATAAACTTCTTTTCATGTAATCTTTTTAGGTGCCTTAATAGGACAATCTACAGTCATTTTTAAAATGAATAGAAGACTAGAACTCTTAGACTTGATTTCTAGATAGTCTTACACCTGCAGAATTTACTTGAATTATTCAAAGATCTTTCTAAAAATTTGACTATTGTACTTATCTAAGTCAAAATTATGGTATTCTAGAAAGAAAGTTCATTGCAGTGGATTATTACTTTATGTACTAACTACATTACTTGAGGACAAGAAATAGTTAAGTTTGGGGGATCTTGATCCACTAAAAATTTGAAAGCTTTTAATGTCCATTTCATACCTGTTTTGATTATATTGCACTTTAAAGAAAAGTATTTTTCATGATTTCATGCAGGTACAATGATTTTAGGCCTTTGGAACAAAAGAAAGCTAAAAGGAGCAAATTTGGAGCAAATTGGAGCAAAATGAAATTTCTTGAGCTAACGCTGAACGACGCTGTCACCAGCGCCGGACCGCGCCAATTTACAGAAACCTTTCGACCATAAGTGGGAAAATAGCGTCGAACAGTGGCCTATCCTGCGCTGGACCATTCCCTATCCCGAATTCAAACTAGATTTAATGTATTTGGCCGGAGTTTGGTGGGTTTCTTTAAGAAACTCTTGGGAAATCAGTTATGGCCGAATTTAAACTGTTTTGGAGCTAAATTTAGAGAAGGGGGAGAGAGCTTAGAGAGTGAGGGAGTGAAGAGTGAGTGTGTCTTTTCATTTTGTTTAGGAAATCTTGAGTTTGTGTGTACTTATCTAAGGAGTGTAGTAGAAGAGGGAAAGTGAGAGATTTCTTCTTCCTTACTTATCTAAAGTGAGATATGTGTGTTGTTGTGAAGAAAGAAGAGGAGTCAAAGGAATTCCTTGAGATTATCTTGGGGAAGAGTTTGAGATAAGTTGTCTTTTCTTTACTCTGTTTGTATCACGTTGCTATTATATATAAAATTCATGTTTTGTCATCCTTTCCTTGTGAATCTTGAGCAGATTTCTTTGTCTTCCTCCTTTTCATGTGATTTGTTGATGTTGTGATATGAAAATGATATGAAAATGATGTGCTGATTTGTTATGAAGAATTTGTGATGAACTTTTCACTTCGTACTTCATTTACTTTTTGATCTGGCCAATTAAATTGCTAAAACTTATTGGGAAACATATGTTTCCAATTCCACAACAAAAGTGAAGCTCACATTTAATGTCCATGAATGAGTGATGTAGTTCATCTGGGTTGAGTGCAAATAAATAGTGAAATATATTTTGATAGGTATATAATTGAAGATTTTAGAGTGATAGCCTGAAATCCCCAATTTGGTCCTAGGGTTTGGAAACCAAAGCGAGAGTTAGCCTTCTTGAGAAGGGAAATGGGAGCACTGGAGTGAGAGCCAGTATCCTCCCAGCCTAACCACTGATTTGGGGACTGAACTTAGGATTAGCCAATGTTCTTTATGTGCTTGGAAAAGTGTAAAGAATAGGAATGCTCCTATTTAACATAATACATTTGCATCACTGATCTATGTCACTAAATCATCACATTATTATTGGAGAGGAGGAAGATTCTTTCTTACAACTGAACATTGTTATAAAATTTGTCTTGTGTTAGTTAAACTTGCTAGAAAGTTGAAACATACTTTGGTAGAATTAGTAACTACAACTGTTTGTCTCTATTTTAAGATTTGTAATTACTTGCAATTATGATGTGATTCAAGAAGTGTTTATCAAATTAATTGCCTTCCTGTGGGATCAATAACCAGGACTCCACTAGAGCCATGTATTACTTGAGCGATACGTATACTTGCAATAATTGTGTGACTCAATAGAAAACTAAATCAATATATATATAGATATATAAATCTAAGTTCATAAATTTTGGCAATTTAAAAAAGTCTAACCAAAACTCCAATATTTAGAGTTTCAATCGATGAAAGTTCATCAGTTTCGAGGCGCAGCTTTTATTCAATAAGATGATGATGAAGAGAAGAATTATCAAGGAAAGTTGTTTTGTAAATTGAGGTATGGATAATCCTACTACATGAGTTGAAGAGATAATTGTGCAGAGGCGTTGAGAAGTGTTATGCTACATTACCACCGTCGTTGTCATTCCTCTTGTGAAAGAATTCTATGTAAATCTTCATGGGATCAATCAACGTTTTGTCTATGTGTGAGGTAGGTTTGTACCATTCACTCCTTCAAAGATAAATGACTTTTTTATGATTGAGAATGTGCCTATCTATCATTATTCAAATTTTGATGCGGCGAGAGACAATATGAATGAATTTTATCGAATGAATTTTATCGCCTTTTGAAGGACGAAGGTGAAGATTGGGAGATTAGAGACAACAAATATATAAGTTTTTCTTCTATATCTTTAAATTCGGCGTCAAAGCAATGACATTACTTCATTTCTGCAAAGTTGCTTCCAACTTTAAAAATTAGTAAAGTGACGAAGGAGAGTGCTATTTTAAATTATTGTATTCAAACTGGAAGGCCGATCAATATTGGTACAATCATCATGAAATCTGTATTGGGATTGATTGTTCATGGATCTAAATATGGGCTTGAACATCCTTCCACCATATTTCTTCTTTGTAGCCAGTCACATGTTCCATATGAGAGTTGGGAAAAAATGCTTCTTCCCTGGAGGCCTATTGAACCAACCAATCTTTATGACTGTCAGGCAATAGAAGATGAGAGTGATATGAGCCTCATTGCTAATCAACCATCTCAGAGTTCACGACCTATTCAGCCTTACTTTATTGAAAGTTCCTGAGTGATTCTGACAAAGATCAAGAAGTTGGAGAAAGAGGTACAAAATCTTATGAATGCTATTAACAATATCTCTGATTTATTTGATCACTTGAATTGGAGTATGAAAGAACAGTTTGATCATACTGGGAAAATTGAAGTGAATCTGATAAATCAATTAAAGAGGAATGACGTGATTGCTGAGGATTCATTTGATGAATTCCCTTATCATCCATTATACAATTTGTTTGTGCATCATCAATCTCTGGGAGATATCAAAGGAGATGATTGTTTGGAGACTGATGAGGAGTAGTGAATCTGCTTAGTATTTATTATTTGGTATGTCTATGCTTTGGTGTGCTTACTGTTAACTTGCTTTACTTTATATTATGTATTTGCACTTGTTATGCTTGAATTCTGTGTTGGTGCTTAGTTTTCAGCATTAGAGTATCATAGTGTGTTTATAACGTTGACTATCTGTGGCTGGATGAACTTATTTGCTGAATGCTTAATTGTGTATGTTTGTAGCACGGATTTTATATATTAAAGTGATGTTTTGTGTTGTATGTGTAAGTTTGATGTTAGTTAGTTGCTTATTTGATGAAATAGTTGCCTAAAGTGGCTATTCATGTGATAGCAAAATGTTGAAATGATCGAAATTGCAAAAAATATTTGGACCCAAAAACTGAACTGGCGTTGCTGGCGCCAAAATGGGCACCTCCGGGGACAGAATGGGCACTGGCGTGCCCAAATAGAGCACCGCAGATGCCCAAACCAGTGCCTTCGGCGCCCAAAGACAGAAAAATGCTAAAACCCTCTAAAATCAAGATTTTTGCCCTGGGACCCGCAAATCTGGTCGTTTCCTTCATCTTCTTCCTTTAGCTTTTGGAAAAATTGGATCTAGGGCTTTCTAGATCAAGGATTTGGAGCATTTTCAAAACTTTTTGTGAGTGGATCTTGACTTCTCTTGGTAAGAGCTTCACTTTAACCTAATTATTTTTATTTTCACCATGGGAGTTTCTCACATTGCTTGGAATTGAAATTTGGAATTTTTAAAGATATTTTGGGATTTTCCATGATGATTTAGGCTCTTATTTACTTATATTTGCTTTAGGAGTTTTCTACATTGTGATTTTGGAATTTATCGGATTTTATTGCAAATTTTTAGAATTCCAAATGGCTTTTAGAATAAGCAAAGGAAAGAGGAGGTTGGATTTTGATGAAGATAGATTTATTAATTTTAAAGTGCAGTTTCATTTCAATTCTGTCCTGCATAATAAAAAGTGTATACAAGATTGGGCTTTTGAAAGTCCGATGGATTTATTGAGCAGTTGATTTCTAATAGAAATTGAGAAAGATTTTGTTATTTCACTGCTAATGCTATCAAGGGAATTGTACGAGAATTTTATGCAAATCTGCCCTGGATCGAAACAGGATATGTGCTAGTTCGAGAAAAAATGGTTGATTTCACCCCTCAGCGTATTAATGTTTTTTTTTTCAGTTACAGGGGGTGAGGTTTTGTGAATATGAGAACTTTGATGTGAGAGGACATAATATAAAAGACATGATTGCTTTTCTGACTGACTAAAGAGGGGAATGGAAAGTGAAACAAAAGCATATGATTAATTTCGCTACTTCTAAATTAAATATAGCTTCTAAAGCATGGCACTATTTCATCTCTGCCAGACTACTACCTTCATATCACCACAGTGAAGTTAAAAAGGATAGAGCAATTTTAAATTATTGTATTTAGACCATGAAGAAGATTGATATTGGATATATCATCTATAAGAACATTTAGACTATTGCTAGAGGAGAAACCACTAGTTTATTATGACATCTTGCCCTGATTCATTCACTATGTGCACAGTCTGGAGCTGAATATGATAATTCTAAAGAGATAGCCATTCTACTGAGACCTATTACCAAGACTAATATTCAGACTTATGAGTCTTAAGTGGTAGTAAGAGGAGAGAGTAGGAGTACTGATATTCCTATTACCAGCCAGGACATTTCATCTACTTCTGAGCCACCTATACTATTTGATGTTATGGAGCAGTTGAGAATTCATAGTCCTAGTATAGATAGAGTTCATAACAAAACGGATGTCTTTAAGGCTAGAAGTGATGTAAATGAAGATTACATGAGGAGGAGAGTCGAGTATGATATTGCCTTTCATGATGCTCAGGTCAGATTTATGAGGGGAGACTCTTGAGTGATATTTCCTACCTGCCCCAGCTATGTTCCATACCAATCTGATCCTGCTGATGAATCTGGTGATGATGATTGGTAGTGTATTGTGTTTTATGATTTTCTATTTTCCGTTGTGTGTTGTAGTACTCTGTTGTATTAGTTATTTTGTTTTTATGTGATTTATGTAGTTTGTTGATGTATTTGTGTTAACATGAAAATGTAATGAACTCTGTGTTAGTGTTTAGTAATCTGAATTATGATTTGTGATGTTATGTTGGATGCTTAATGTTTAAATGTTTAGTATTTCTTTACCCTAGCAAATATTTAATGTTATATATATCACTGTTTCTAACTATTTCATGCTTGCAAGCTTAATTTTGATGAATACCAGCATAGCTTCAGAAGATTTCAAAATCCTAGCACAAAAATGATAGTTTTCTTTTACGCTTTACCATTTCAAATTTATTGAAAAACTTAAGTTTGGGGGAGGGTAAAAGTATTAACTCTTATTTGTTCTCAATTAATATATTTTCAAAAATTATTAACAAAACTTTTGGTAGTTGAACCTAACTTTTAGATAACTAAATTTTTTATTTCATTTAAATATCATGGTAGATTTAGATGAAAGTTTTTAGAAATAAAGGTTAATTTTATAAGGCTAAGATATTTAGTATGAAAGGATTTGATTATAGTTGACTGTTTAAAGAAAAGAAAACTGTATTTTTGAAATGTTAAGAGACTTACAAATACTATGTGTGAAGAAAGGATTGTGACTTTGTGATGAATTACAAAGCTGATATATATTTATAAAGGAGGTGTTTCAGGTTTGAACTTTAGAAAGAGGAGAGTAAAATTCAAAACCTTTACAGACGATCTAGATATAGTAATCCTCACATAAAAAAAGAAGGAAAAAAAAGAAAAGAAGGATTGAAAAACAATCCCAAAAGAAAAAGAAAAAGAAAAGAAAATGATATATGTGAGGAGAAGCTTGAAGAGATACTTAATCAAAAATTTGTTTCACTTGAATGAACCTAAAGGAAGAACTTAGTTACATTTCTGAATTTATATTTAAAATATGAGCCTAATTTCTAAAGGAGTTTGCTTGAGCTTCTTTTTCATATAGTCTTTTAAGGCACCCTTAATGTGAAAAATTATGATTCATCTTGAAATGAATATGAGACTAGAACTCTTAGACTTGACTAATGAATACTCTTATACCTACAGTTTTAACCTAATTAACAGAACTTCTTCTTAAGAGTCTTGCAATATATTCATTTAAATTAAAAATCATAGTATTCTATATGTGAGAAGTTCACTACTTTGAGTTATACTTTTATGTAGTAAAACGTTTACTTGAGGATAAGTGATAGTTAAGTTTTGGAGATTTTAATGCACCAAAAATATATTAGTTTTTGTTATATAATTTAACTCATTTTTTGTGACATTGCACTTTAAAGGAAGGTATTTTTCATGTTTTGCTATAGGTATGATGATTTTAGGTGCTTGGAGCAAAAGGAAGCGAAAAGGTACAAATTTAGAACAAAAAGTAGCAAAATGAAAAAAAAGGCTTCTCGCGTCGCCCGCTCCCAATTCCATAGGGTTCAAACAATTAATTGGCGGACTTAAATTCAATATATTTGGATGACTTTTTGAAGGGGTGCTTGAAGAAACTTTTGGGGAATTCATTTCTAACTTATTTTAGACGATTTTTGAAGCAAAAAGAAGTGTTGTGGGTGTGAGAGAGAGTAGTGTGTGTTAGAGAGGAGTGAAGAGAGTGTGTTAGGGTTTGTAGTGAGGAAAGTGTGTAGAAGTCTTTTATTGTGAGGGATTCTTCTCTAAGGAGTGTAGGAGGAGTAAAGTGGTAGATTGCTTCTTCCATACCATTCTAAAGAGGGAACTAAGTGTTGAAGAGAAGAGAGAAAAGGATTCAAAGGAACTACAATAGATTTGCTTAGGGAAGTGAAAGAGATAAGTTGTATTTACTTTTGTGTTTGTAAGACTCTTTCATAAATAAAATCTATGTTTTGTTGTATCTTCCTCATGAGTTCTGAGTAGATTCCTTTATCTTACTTCTTACAATGAGATGTGAAGTGTTGATGTAGATTTGATGTGCCATAAAAATGTTAAATAAATTGTGATGGTTTTCCATTTTGAACTTCATGTACTTTTTGATATGACCAATTGAATTGTTAAAATCTGTTATGAAATAGCAAATCAGAAAGGACTAAGTGTTCTACAATAATAGTGGAGAATCAATTCATTGTCCATGAATGAGTTGCGTAGTTCATGAGAATTAAGTGCAAATAAATAAGGAAATATGGCTTAACAGGCGACGAATTGGAGGTTTTAAAGTGACAAGTTGAAATCCTCAATTTGGTCCTAAAGTTTGGTAACTAAAGCTAGGGTTAGCCTTCAGGTGAAGGGAAGTGGGACCTCTAAAGTGACAGCCAGTAAACTTCCAGCTTAACCTCAGATTTAGTGACTAAGCCTGGGATTTGCCAATGTTCTTTTCATACTTGGAAGAGGGTGTACTCTGATAAGGGTAAATAATATTAATGCTCATATTTAGCACAATACAAATCTATTATCAATCTATATCAGTCACTCAACATAGAATCATTGTAAGAGGAAAGACACTTTTTCATATATAAACCTTTCAATTACAGAACTTAGTGTGTGTGTTAGTTAATCCTGCTTAGAAAATTTAGAAGTAACTTGTAGTAAATCTAGTTGTTGTTATCTTTACATCAACAAATTAAATAGTACTTGAACTTGCATTGTGAATTGATTTTTAGATTTCAACATCGTTGCTATATTTTGAAGAGTTCCTGCCTTCCTCGTGGGATCCATAACAAAGACCCCTCTAGAGCCTGATATTACTTGAATGTTGCATATACTTGCATATATGGGTGACTGCCAAATTATTGATTTAATCTATTTATGAAATTAAACTAAAACTATCTTTGGAATATTGACTTTCAAGGCAGTTCGTACTTCAGATCAAGTCATCTTTTTCTGCTGAGGGATATTTCATAGATTTCAGAATATTAAACGTCACCTCTTGATCATTAACCATCATAGTTAATTCTCCTTTTTGAATATCAATCACAGCTCTCCCAGTAGTAAGGAATGGTCCTCCCAAAATAATTAGAATTTCTTTATCTTCCTCCATATTTAATACAATAAAATCCATAGGAAAGATAAATTTATCCACTTTCACTAACACATCTTCCACCACTCCTATAGGATAAGTAATGGAACTATCAATCAACTAAAAAGTCACAGATGTAGGTCAAAATTTCTCCTATTCCAAATCTTTTGAAAGTTAATAAAGACATAAGATTAATACTAGCTCCTTGTGCGGCTTATTTTTATAGGTTGTAAGTTTAATTTTAAAAAGGGCGGTCGCCTTCAGAAGTTGTCGACGAATTTTAGATTTTAAATTTAATTTAAATATATATATATATATATATATATATAATTTGGAATGTAGCATTTGATTTTGAAAATAATTTTAAATTTGAAAATTTTAAGATATGAAATCAAACCGATATCACATCTCGAAATAGTTTATATAAACGAGCACCGCACCACAAACCGTGTATCTATCCCGAAGAATAGACACACTGCTTGATAATGGGGCTCGATTAAATAAACTAGATGATTTGTGACATATGTTTGGTCTGCGAACCAATTTTATAAGCCGACAAGTTCCCCTGCTTAATATAAAGGAATTAAGCAGGGTTTATATTACCCGGGTTCTAAAAGTTCCCTATAAGGGCAAGCCCCTATAGTTAATTACATCTTAAATGACGGGAATCATTTAAGAAAACTATCGATAATGATCCGTGGTTTTGCTCTCAAGAATTTCAAAGTTTAATGTTTCAAAGGATTGAATTTTGGAATTTCAAAAGGAATTAACTCAAATTTGGAACAGTTATTTAGGAATCAAAGGAAGAAAAGTAGGAGAAGCTGAGGATCCAAGAAGAATTTTGGCAACTTCCCAAGCTATCCTATTATTTGGCATCAATTTGGGAGTTTACTTAATGTTTCAATCTTGCCAATTTTAATTAATTAGGACTTATATTCATATGACATAATCATTCAAATAGCCTCGAAGATGTGAGGGTTTATGTCGTATCAAACAACTACCTCGAATCCTAAGACCGGTTAGGGCTTAATTTGAATAGCATGATTATACAAATGCCTAACAAAAAGTTGAGGATTTATGTTGCACTAAGCAAACTATCTTAAAATCATATGGCTTGGTTATTTAATTCTAAGGAAAGTTTTGCTGAAGTAGACTCAGGTTTTGCTGATGACGATGGCCGTGCTGCCCACTATGCTCCAAGCTCCTTGTTGTTGCAGAAGGTTTAGTTTTAGAAAGTGACAATCAAGAGATGAGAAAAGTGTTTTGGTTTAGAAGAGTCTTAAAGTTTAAATGTCTTTAATGTTTTTTTATGGGAATCATAAAGTTGATTATAACAACACCGGTTAAGATCCCACGGTTCCATCATTCCGGCACCGTTATTTTTATAAAATTTACTTACTCCAGATGAATTTGATAAACTCATCTGAATGAGTTCCGCACTTTTATTTAGACCGTGGGAAATCATGTTAGCAACACACATGTTACATCATCTGAGGTATTCCCGATCATCCAACGATGTGCTTTAATTTAATTGCAATTGTAGTTTTGTTATTTTGTTTGTGATTAAATTTTGAGTTATTTTATATTTTGGAATGTTGTGGCGGTGCATTTTATCTTGTGTTGACTTTTAATTTAGTTTTGGTTTTAGTTTTGTGGCTATCCTAAAGGTTTTAGTTTTCATGTAACAATGTTGTTTAACATGCAAGAAGAGTAAAGTACAACTTATATAAATAAATTGAAATCAAGTAAATTGCAATAAAATAAAAGCATACCTGGAGGATCTTTCCGTCATCCCAAGCTGCACTTAAAACACATGTTAAGCCATTTAAATATTTGAGCAGGTACCTAGGTAAAGCTTAGGGAAGGCTTCTGGTTGTCTACCAAAATCCTAATCCTATTGCTACTCATTTCCTATGATGTCTAGGTTCTTATATTTTGTTTAAGGATGATATTCTTCATCAAAGAACAATTAACTTCAATTGTTCTTCTAAAACATCTCATCATATTGAGAAATTGCTTAGGACGAGTCCTAAACATCTTTTCGATACTTCCAAGATTATTTTGAGTACAAGTAAATTTAGTTACACAGGTGAATTAATCATCCATGAGTTTAGTTAAGCTTTGTCTCTTGCTCAGTGAACTTGGGCATTTGATTACCTGATGAATGAAGTGACATCTCACTTAATACTCCATTTAAGAGTTATAATAATTAAAGATTTTAAGGGCAAGTTGGTTTGTTGAGAACTTTAATCATTCTTAATTTAAAGTTTGAGTTAATGGTTTAAAGTGATTTAGTTTAATTATGAGGTTTTAATTAATAATTTTAAGTTTGGAATAGTGTTCAAATTATTTTTGGTTTAAATCTTTATTATTTAATTTCAATATTTTAAAATTAAATTAATTTAATTGTTAAAATGTTAGTTTAATTTAATTTTAATTTTAATTTAATTTTTACTTAATTTAATTTAATTGAATTTAAATTTAATTTAATTTAATTGTTAAACCACTTAATATTTTGAGCTTTCCTTTAATTTAAGGGTTATTTTTTTTTTTAAATTTTTTGATCTACTTAGTTTAGATTATGATTTTAATGTTGATTAAGAGTTAAATGTTATTGAAGTGGTTTATTTAGGGATTTTTTATTAAAGAATTAATATCCTCTCAAGTTATATTCCTATTTTTAATAATTGAAATTTTCATTAATCTTCCAAATTTAAATTGTTTAAATAATTAAAGTTTCATTTTTGGTTTATTAAAAGTGATTAATGGGTTCCTACCCTTTTAATTTCCCAAAGTATCAATCATCCAAGAAAGATAAAATCAAATATTTTACCCTCCATTTTAATTAAACCTAAAATTTTAATAAAAGGGTTTAAATTCTTTAATTACCTTTATGCCCTTCTAGGCTTATTTATTTCATAACTCACTAAATTAAGTTCAAATGAACTTGAAATTTTTATGTCACCTCACTCACATGTCAATTAAGACATTAGAGGAGAAAATGTGATTTTTCTGAATTTATTTTATTTATAGAATTATTTTCAGTGAAAAATAAGGGATTTCAAGGAAAATTCAGCAACATGACCAAAGTAAGGTTTCTGTCCTTAAGAAAATTATGGGATGTGTATAATGACCAGAGGACCACTTGGACCAATTTTGGTGTTTTTTTAAATTATATTTTTTTTATTATAATTTTTTTGAGTTTTGGAGTGTTAATTAATTATAAAATAAAATTAAAGTTGAAAAATAGATTTTATATTTTTCCTAAATTGCCCTGACCTCAAGGAGTTCAGAGAAATGAATTTTATAATTTTCTGATTTTTCTTTGATTTATTGGAATTAATTTAGTGAAAAGGTTGGAAAATACATTTTTTAATATTAAAAATTGTTTTGAAACTTTAAAATTCAATATCTTAACTTAGAGGCTTAGGAAAATTATTTGGTTGGTTTCTAAGTGATTAGGAATCAAAATGTGACATTTTTATGATTTTTATTATTTTTGTGATTTTTAAAATTTTTTAATTATATAAATATCAAAAGTATCATTAAAAATGAAAAATTTTAGAAAATTCCAATTTTAATTTTTATAGACTCCTCTGATTTTAGAGAGTCCACATAACCAATTTGGTGAATTTTTGAAATGTATTTTTGGAGTTATGAATTTTTAAAGTTTATTTTTGATCATGTGGCTTAATTAATTCATTTAGTGAGGTTAAACATTTCCAATTGACTTCAAATTTTTATGCAAGGTTCTATGTATCCTAAGATCAATGAAGAATTAATTTCAGGTTATTTTAATATGTGGTTAACCCTAATTAATTAAAGTTTAGTTTTAGGTATTTAGGCTAATTAGGGTTACTCTTAATGAATTAAGCCTAACCATAATTATCCTAGGATCCTCTAGTCTTAAAAAACTTCCCTAAATTTTTCTAGAATTTATTGAGTAATATGCTAATTACTGGAATTAAAATACCAAAAATAATGACATATACTTGAAAAATACATAACTTTCCATAGAGATGGCCTCTGACCTTGAAAAATTCAAGGAATGTTCCCAAGATCAGAGGCTTCAAAAGGCCTATGGTCTCATGCCATGGTGAAGTGTCAATGCAAGTGGAGAATCAAAATACTAAAATGAGTAAATAATTAATTAAAAATAAAATACTTATCAAAATAACTTGATTTCTTTTCCACATTATTCTCCTCTGTTCACTGAGTAAGAGGGTATTTTTAGTTTATTTTTATGATTTTTCTACACAAAGATATTGATTTTCCAAGTTATGAGTATTTAAATAAATAGAAAAAATCCTAGTTTTCTACTTATCTGACTTAGCGCCTCGTTAACCTACGGCGGATCGAAAGACCACGCGGCACGCTCCTTTTCGACACCGCCATCTGAGTCAGCCGCCACGCATCCCGCTGTCTCGCTCCTTCCTCTGATCCGACGCAATCTGAGCCGTTCAACCGGTACACGCGTGATCGGACGACGTCTGGTCATCGTCTACGGCTGGTGTGCACCCGTGACCGTCCACACTAAAACCATAAGAACTCTCTCATTTCTTAACGGATTTTTGTGTTCTTATGCTCTATGGATTCGTCTTGAGGAGACGAACACATCCATACAGTTTACATGTCATGAAATTAACTGAAATGAAATGGAGAATTGTTGGAAGCTCAGGAGGAAGGAATGATCCACACCTTTGCTCTGAGAAGTGTAGCTTCAATCAGAGAGTTGTGTCACCTTCGATTGCACCCAAGGAAGCTTCAGATGAAGTCTCTGGATCTTGGGAATTGTCTAGGTATGAAAGTGTCCATAGCCGATTTCAAAGCTTGGAGGCTAGAGCAACTGGGTGGCCTGGAGAGGGGGCTTTCACTGGGGAACTCCTTCTCTTGGTCATGTGCAGGTGTGAGTGAGTTTAATTTGGATTTGGTGGAGGTTTGAGAGATGTCCTGGTTTTGGGCTTGAATTTGAACATAGAAATTGAGCTCAGCTTGGGGAAATTGGGGCTGGAATCCAATGGGGATAAAGTACTATATACGTGGAGAGTGGTCTGGAACAATTTTGACAGAGTTTCAGTAAGATTTTTTTCAGCACCTCATTTGGCCGAGAGGTGGTGTGGTTTAAATTGAGGTGGCTGGAGGGCTTCCGGGGGGTTTTAGTGGCTTGGATTAACTGCTCTGGTGAGGAGAAGAACAACCATGGTGGCCATTAGGCATGGGATACATCAGCAAGGAAGAATTCAAAAATGGGCTCACATGGGTGCTCTCGGCCTGGTGGTTTCTGGCAGCTATGGTGGCTGGCCTGCCAGGGTAAGGTCGCCCTCAAGGTCAGGGCTGGGGTTTAGTGAAGTCAATTGACCATGGACATGTGTAAAGGAGTTGAATGGAAATGGAATGGGAGGAAAGCTATTTTGGGTCCAAATGAGTCAACCCATGGTTTTGGGCTAGGTTCACCACCCAAGGCCTGGTTTTGGGCTGAAAAGAATCACTTGGGTCAGCCAAGAGAAAATGGTGTGGTCTCCATCCATGGTGAGGTGGCTAAACTTGGTTTAGTGTGTAGTATGAATGGGGTTAAAAGTGCTTAAGGAAGGCTCAATAAAGAGGCCCCTCTTCTTGCCATTAATGGCTTGGTGAGGTGGAAAGGGGTTCCCAAGGCTTGCATATGGCTTATGCATGGCTCCATATGGCTTAGGGATGGCTTGGCTTGGTTTCATGAAAATGGGTTTTAAGACTTTAGGATATTTAGGGGTAATTTGGCTCATGGCTTAGTTTAGAAAAGTTTAATGATGAATTTGAAACTTAGGGAGTGATTTAAATAAAAGGCGATGATGAGGGGAAATTTCATGTGGGCTTTAGGATAGATTTTGGGCTTTTGGATTTATTTTAGATGGGCCTTTAGAATGGTTTAAGGAGGCAGGCTTTTAGGTTTGAAAACAAATTGGTAAATGGAAGTTTTGTAAAAGATTGGGCCAAACAAATGTTGGTTTTAGTTTAGAGATGTATCGTGAGTGATCTAGAATAGGTTTGAAATAATTTGGAGTTGAATTGTGTCTAATTTGGGATTTTTTGGTAAAGGGTCCAAAGTGGGTCAAATTGGGCTAACTTGGTTTAAGGTTGGGATAATGTTGGATTTGATGTAAAATTAATGTTGAGAAATGTTTATGGGGGTGCTACAAAAAGTTTTCAACTTTGGTTGGGCTTTAATTTTGGGATTTGGGCCCATTTGGGTTAGGTTTGGGTTTATGCCAAAAATGAGGATTTTGGTTTTAGGTTAGGTTCGGGTGGAGTTTAGGTTCAAATTTGGGGAAAATCTTGTTAGTGTTTTGTTTGTAGGGATATTAGGAAGGTTTAGGAAAAGATTTGGGGTTAATTGGAGTTGAATAGGGTTGGTTTGAGCTAAGTTTAGGTCATGGGCCAAAATTGGGCCTTAGTCTTCAAATTGGAATTGGATCCAAATGTTAATCAAATTGGACTTGGATTTGGTCTAGACTGATAATGGGGATATTGAATTGAAGTTTAGAATTGAATTGGGTCAAAGTTAAGGTCAATTGGGTTGATTTGGTTTGACATTGGGCTTACTTTGGTTAAAAATGGGTCAAATTGGGGGTTTTGGTAAAAGTGGGTTAAATTGACAAAATTGGCCTATGGTGTAGTTGAACAAATGAAATTGGGAATATTTGGGATTTTTTGGAATTTTTAAAGAATTTTTGAAATTTATGAACTTTTTGGTTAAAAAGGGCATTTGGGGTATTTGGAGGATATTGGGGGTATTTTTGGAAAGTTTAGTATATTTGGCTAAGGATGATCAATTTGAATGGTGGGAAATGTTTATGACTGATTTTGAGGAATTTTGGGTAATTTAGGCAATTTTGCAAATTTTGGGTAGTTTCGAGGACTTTTGGTAGGTTTAGTGGGTGTAGGGCCCCGGGGGTCAAAAATTGAAATTTTGAAAAAATAAAGATTGATCAAGTTTGAGTAGAATGGAATCACTTTGGTTGAGCCATGAAGCCATATCAAGCCCATAAGAGCCATGGGAGGACTCATTTGAGGCATTCACTATGTTGTTCCTAACCCTCTTAGCTAAGGGCCTAGGGGTTAAGGTCCAACCATATTAATTACCTACATGAGTCAGGAAGTCAAGCTAGGTATGAATGGTTTTAGGATTTGGAATGTGTGTGAAAGTGTAATGTGTGTGCAAGTCAACCCTCACCAGGCCAGGCCACCCAGGGTAGTCCTAAGGCAAAAGAGTCATATAGGGAACTCATCCTTTAAACCTCACATTTGATCTTAACCCTTCAATTGACTTAGGGGTTTACAATCAAACTTATGAGGTTTGCAGGGAGTTTAAGAGGTATTTAAATTTCTAAGTGGTGGGTTCCGTTTCTAGTCCTCTAAGATAGTCAAAGGGAAAGCCTAAGGCTAGATCCTAAGTACTAAGGAGAGAGAAGAGAAGAGACCTCATCAAAAATGAGGTCAACAAATGGACCCCCAATAGGTGTGGTGTGCTAACCAAGTACACCGCGCATATTGGCGTTGACCGTAGAGATCAACAAAACCAACACAGACATCTAAGTGACACACTTAGAACGAAGTAGAAACAAATTTCTGCTTGGGAGTATCGAGTATATCTCCAAGACTGGAGATCCCTGAACTCCCGCTAGGGAAAAGAGAAGGAGGTAAATTCCAGATCACAAGATCTGGTGAAATTTGATTTAGATTTCATTTCATTTTCTATTCTGAGTTCTTTATTGTGTGAGTTTAGATTTTGATTTGTTCTGAGTTTCAATTTCGATTGAGGTTTAATTTAGAATCATTTTAAGGAAATCTGGATTTGAAATGAGAATTGCTACCTAGGTTCCAACCTCGAGATTGCGAAGAGAACTGGAACTTAAGTACCAGCCTCGGAGTGAGAATCAAAGTTTAAATATTGATCGAAAAGGGTGAGAATCAGAATTTAAGTACTGATCTCGAATTGAGAACTGGAATTTGGTAATAGTCTTGAAGGTTTAAAAGGTAGAAATTTGGTAGCAACCTCGAAAGAAAGCCATAATTTGGTATGGACCTCAAAAGGAGAGAATTGGAATTTGGTACCAGTCTCGAAGGTTTAAAAGGTAGAAATTTGGTATCAACCTTAACCTCGAATGAGAGTCAGAATTTGGCACCGACCTCGAAAGGAGAGAACTGGAATTTGGTACCAGTCTCGAAGGTTTAAAAGGTTAAAATTTAGTATCAACCTCGAAAGAGAGTCAAAATTTGGTACCGACCTCGAAAGGAGAGAACTGGAATTTGGTATCAGTCTCAAAGGTTTAAAAGGTTAAAATTTGGTATCAACCTCAAAAGAGAGTCGAAATTTGGTACCGACCTCGAAAGGAGAGAACTGGAATTTGGTACCAGTCTCGAAGTTTTAAAAGGTTGAAATTTGGTATCAACCTCGAAAGAGAGTCGGAATTTGGTACCGACCTCGAAAGGAGAGAACTGGAATTTGGTACTAGTCTCGAAGGTTTAAAACGTTGAAATTTGGTATCAACCTCGAAAGAGAGTCGTAATTTGGTACCGACTTTGAAAGGAGAGAACTGGAATTTGGTACTAGTCTCAAAGGTTAAATGAGAATTGGAAACTGGTTCCAATCTCGAAGGTTTATCTGTATGAAGAGGGACTCAGTCCCATGCCATCAGAACCAAATAGAACAAAGTTCGTGGCTCCATGTCAATAGAATTAGTCGATCCTCTAACACGCAGAGAAAAGATTTAAAAAGAACTGGTAAGTGTACCAAGTTGAAAAGACTCGACCTGGTGACAAGTCGAGGAAAAGATTTGAATTTCAGAAGAGTTTCAAACAGATTTCATTTTGAAGAATAATTGAAGGATTTAGATAGAAGGATTCAGATTTAAATTTAAATTCATTTCGTTCGTTTTGATGATTCAATTTCAAAAAATATTTAGAGCTTGTGTCAGTTTAGAATTCATTTTAACATTTAGATTCTTAAAAGTGTTCTCGTTTATTTTCATTTTCCCTTTGTTCTTTGCTCAAAGTTCTTTTAATTTAACGACGTTTCCCAGTCAATTTGCACAAAAAGGTGAAAGTAAAACATGACATGGTCACTTTCATTCCAATCTTGTTGAAAATACATCATACATCTTGATCCAAAACATGATGATATTTTCTTTAAGAATTTAAAATCTCATACAATCCATATAAAGCCAAAACGGATTGTGTAAGATTCTTCAAGTTTCTTCTAAAAGCAGTATCGTCAAAATCCATGTTTGAATAGTGAGATACATGGACAATAACATCACCATCCAAGTCATCCTTGGCAGGAATGCTGTATGGATGTGCATTGGAGGTATGCTATCTCCCATGTAACTCATAGCTCGTAAGGTCGGAGACTCTCTAACTCTGGATCTGGCTGGAAGTGGAAAGGCATTTTTTTGTCGTCCATCCTCCTGAAAGTAACAGAGATCCACTCAACAGGCACTCCTGGAATGCAACGCTTTGCGATGTCCGCTCCATTCCCTTTTAACACCATGACAGAACATACCGGTAATGGTATCTCTACTGGCCCTCAGAACTCAACGGGGCCTGCTATCCGGAGGTCTGATCCGAACATGATATTGCATTGGTTGACAAAAGACACTGTGCAGAAGGGTCTAACAAAATCATGATGATCTATGTGTGGAGGTATGCAGTCACCCTCCTTGTAGATGTTAATGATGCAACTGTTGGGTATGCAATCTGTAGGCAATACCCTCCATGTTATCATCCTCTTTACCATTCTTTTAATAACATTCGACATCGGATCCACCTCACTGTGACGGAGTATCCCTGGTGGATTTCCTTTTTTGTCTACTGCGAAGTTGTAGCAACATCCGCACTGGATCGTAACTCTTCCTTCCCCTGGCATCCATCTTCGGGGTTCTGAATAGGTCTTTTCCCTTAGACGACCAGCTCGGCCCATTTTCTGGAGTTCAAGTATGCAGTCTACAATTTGTTGTTGTTCGTAATTTGAGAATACATCTGTATGCAGCTCGAGGCCTTCTAAGATATTGGTCCTCTTGCCTCTAATTCTCTCAAAAGTATTCAAAAGTTTTCTTTTCGACATTCTGCATTCTTTCCAACTCATATTCTGGAATTATTTGCAACTGGCAAGGTCTAGTGACGTACTGGGGAATGTATGTTTCAACCCCGGCACGCTCTCTTGCTTGCCTTGGCTCCTCGGGGGTAGTCTCTGTCGGGACATCCTCTGGGGTTGCTTTCGCAACAAGACTCTTTAGAACTGGTGCATCTGCTTGGCATCGATGCGCTGATTCTATCTCTGCTCTTCTTGGAATTTCCTTTATATGTTCTGCTTTCCTTGGAGTTGATCTCCTCCTTTCCGGTTCCTGACGAACCGATTTTTTTGGAGTATTTGAATTACTGGTAGCAACTGTCTCTTCATGTTGATCTGTTGCTAACTTGGTTAGCATCTTGCGAATGCGGCGATTCTTGTTCCTTCGTTGAGTGGTGATCAATAAAAAAATACCTATTTTTATGCCTTGATTTTTATCAATTTCTAAGGATATTATGCTTTAATGAAAGGTATTTTTGTGTTTTTGGATGTAGGTGATGTAAAAAGGTTCAAAAAAGGAAAAAGGGTGAAAAAGGAGCAACAAGGAGCAAAAATGGAGCAAAATACAAGAATTATCAAAAATTATGGCCTGGCGCCCAGGCGCCAGAAGTTGGCGCCTAAGCGCCAGACTCAATACAGAAACTGTCAAGTTTTTGATGACTTTTGGACGGTTATTTTGACAGAGTAAGCGGTTATTAGACATTCTAGAAGACTGGCAGTTGTTCCTTGATAATAGGACATGTGATACATTGCATTTGGATGCTTTAAAACTGTTTTAATCGCAAAGAGGTGCGAGCCAAAGCGAAGAGGTGCGAAGTACTGAACGCGGTGTCCGGCACCTAGGCGCTAGATTTCGGCGCCTAGGCGCCAGACGGACCTTCTAGAAGATTCATTGAATGTGGACATCTTTTGAAGAGGTGCCTCAAGGCAACCCTTGAAGCCTATAAATAGGAGTCCACTCCTTCAGAAAAACGTGCCCCCATTGTAACCCCTATCTCTTTGCCACTTTAGAATCTGTCATCCTTAGAGAGAGAAATAGAGAGAGGAATTTAGGGCCACTTTTATTTAGTTTAGTGAGTTTATTTTCAAGTTGTTGCATCTGGAGTTCATTACACTGTGGAGTCAGTAGGAATCAAAAAATCTGTAGAAGGAATATTTGAGATAAGTATTTTATTTTTGATTAAAAATTTATTTATTATGTTTTGTTGTTTATATTCAATGTGTTCTGAGTAGTTAATTTACTTTCTTCCTTCAATTATGAAAAGATAAATAAGATAATATAAAATTCGATGGAGAATTGAAAATCAAAATATTTTCAAAACATTGTGATGATAATAAAACCTAATCTTACTTTACTTTTTAAATTGGTCATTTAAATTGTTAAAACCTGTCGAAGAGTTTTGAGACCTAGAAGGAAAAGAACCCTTAACTTGTAGATGTCACATGAATCCTTCGGTAGTCGAAGGCCATGCACGAGCTATGCAAGGTGAAGTGCAAATAAATAGGAAGATAAGACTTAAAGGGCGTAGAATTGATAAGTTTTTAGAGTGACAGAATAAATTCTTATAATTTGATTTATAGATAAGGAAAGGGTCACTAGTAGGGCCGACCATAGCCACACTTGAACATCTAATAGTGTGAGCCTAGATTAACCCATTCTACTAACAATACATCCGGACCCGATCTGTAGATTAGCCAATGTTCTTTGCGCCTGGATGAAAGGGTAAAGAATAGAAATGCTTCTATTTGGCACAATACCATAATATAGATTCTCCAACGAATATTAAATTATCTTAAATATCTTGGATTAATTGAAAGGAAGAAAGTTGTTTGTTTTATATAGTTTTCACAAAATCATTTTCTTATTATTGTTTTCTTTACCTGCATCTAGTAAATTAAAAGTAATTTATAGTTAGATTAAAATACAAAAAGTTCTAGAAATACAATATTTAAAAATTTATTACCATTTTTTCTTCGTGGGATCGATACTGGGGTCTTTGTTTCAAAGCCCTTTATTACTTGAAATTATATGTATACTTGCGTAGTACCCAAAAAGTATATAAAATATTTTCCTTTAAAATTATATTTTGCTATATAAACATATTAATCACTAACGGCCTAGCATTTAGTAGCAATCAAGTTTTATTTAATGCTATTGCCGTTAGATTAAATTTGGTACACATCTATATAGCAGGTTATTCCGGGTCAAGTGTTTCGCGCCTTTGCCAGAAATTAAATTTTCTAGCAGTGGTAACAAATTATTGTATTTGGAAATACAAAAATCGGGTCATGTTTTTGGCGCCGTTGCCGGGGAGAAAAAAAGGTACAATTTATAGATTTTTAAATATTATATTTCCTAAAATAATATATATATATATATATATATATATATATATATATATATATATATTAGAGAAAAGGAGCCAACATAGGCTCCTCGCATGTTGATTAGTAAATAAAAAGGGGGTTACAAAAGTTGAAGTAGAGGGGGTCCCCACCAAACAGTAACAAAATACATTTTGAAGCCCTATGGGGATCCCCAATCACAAAACGAATCGCCTTTAAATAAAAACAACTCTATTAGATACAAGGAAATCTATAAATTATCGAAACTAACCCTCACAAGTAAGGAGATCATGAGAACCTTCAGCCACGGATAGTGTGCCCAGTGGGATAGCAAAGAAACATGAGACCTCATGGAGCAAATATAGCCGACAAAAAAGAACCCAATGAGCAACGACCCAACAACCAAAACCATCACAATCAATGTCGTTATAACAAAGAGTGGCCATTGTTAATCCTTAAGTGGGGAACGAGATAAGAGATCACCAGACCTCCGACGATTCCGAGATGAGCGGGGGAATAGTTGAGAGGGTCACTCTAGTGGAAAGGGATCCAGTTCTTGCAAGCCGGTCGACCGGCTTATTTCCCTCTCGAAAATAAAAGTGAAGGTGGCCTTTAGTTGACTAGTGAGGGAAAGAATTTTTGGATCCAAAGTGAGTGGGTCCAAGTGGTTAAAGTTCCAAGTATCAATCAAATTAATCATCTCCCGAGAATCCCCTCAATGATTAGATTCCTCCAATTAAAGATCAAAGCTAATTTCGAGCCCGAGTAGGCGGCTATAAGTTTGGTTTCAAGAGCATCGACAGCGATAATGGGGGCATGGAAGATCGACAGGCATGCCCCCATGTGGTTCCCGAAGAGACCACCCACACTGCAGGCATCGGTGGTGTAGCGACCATCGTTGTTTGCTTTAACATAGTTGTCGGGTGGAGGAGACCGAGTGACGAGTGAGAATTTTAGGGAGCTCGTTGTTCAAGGGTTGGCTAGCTTTAAAAATATTTGGAAACTTCTTGTGGCTAATAAGTTTATGGAGATAAGATATGCGGTTTACGGCAACGATACTAGCACCGATGGCGGCTCCCTCAAAGATAGCCTTGTTTCTTGCCATCCAAATGAACCATGCAATGAGTAGGGGTAAAGCTCCGGTTCCTGCCGATGCCATTCGATCCAGCGGGTGAGAAGATGATGCCAGTGCAAATGGAGGGTATTCAATTTAAATTGAGGGATTAGCTGAGTCCAGACCTCCTTAGAAAACTTGCATTCAAAGAAAAGATGATTGATAGTTTCTTCCTCCATATGACACAAACTACAGCAAGAAGGGCCCCTAAGTCCCTTTAACTTAAGGATGTTGTCAATGGGGAGAAGATTTTTGAAAAGTCTCCAGTCGAAGAGGTTCATAGAGGGGGAGAGGTACTTGTTCCGGATCGGATCACTCCAAGGAATAGCTTCCCACCGATAGAGTTGAGTGTAAATAGCCTTTGAGAAGCTTTGGTTGTGAAGGGCCTTCCTAACAGGAGAATCCAGATTGGATCTGTTGAAAGGAATAGTGGCAACTTTCTGGGCAGAAGGAGCTTCCAGGATGTTGTGGAGAAATGGCAAGGACCAGCTGTCCCCATTCCAGCAATCAGCAACTTTCAGATTAAGGTTGGTGGGTGGAGTGAGAGGTTGTAGCCAATCTGGAGGGCACCAATGATCAAGCCAAAAACTGAGATTTCCCTGACCCGAGTTCCAAAGGTACTCGTTGTTCGACCGGGGTTCTCGTTCTTTATAAGAGCTCTCCAAAGTTTGGAGTCACCAGCCTTGGAGGGGACTCGGGAAGGGTGAGTGTGTCCGCGATACTTTCCAAGAAGGTAGTGTGCCCACAAAGAGTCTTGAGTTTTGAATTTGATCCACAGCCGGCAAAGATTAACGAGTGATAATCTGCTGGATCCCTTTGAAGCTCCGAACCACCCGCCTAGTGTGGGTTTGGCCATCCTTTGCCAAGAAGCCCGGTGAGTTTGATTTTTGTTCCCCGCCCGGAGAAAATGGTTAAATGTTCTTTCAAACTGGTTCTGAGTACTCTTTTTCATAGTGGTCACCTGCATAACATAGGAGGGTAGAGTGGTTAGGATGCTCTTAAGCAATGTCAATCTTCCACCATTTGAAAGATAGATGTGAGTCCAGTTAGAAAGGTAAGTGCTGATCTTATGCTGGATTTCATCAAAGTGGGTCTGTTTGACTCTTCCTATATTAAGTTGTACTCCCAAATGCTTGATAGGTAGCTGTGTGCTAGAAAAAGCAGTGTAGGTGAGAATCCAATTTTTTATTTCAGGTGAGATCTTCTGGGGAAAAAGAATCTGACATTTAGAAGGGTTGAAAATGAGTCCTGATTGCTGTTGAAAATGTTGGATGCACTTGAAGGTGTGTTTAACAGCTCCCTTGGAGGCATTAGAAAAAATTAGCACATCATCAGCATATATGAGGTGGGAAATCATTATGTTAGATTTATGGTGATATCTGGTATGCTTGTGAGTGGTTTGGAGATTATTCAGCATATGGGAAAAGTAATCCATAGCTAGAATAAATAGGGTTGGGGATAGGGGGTCCCCTTGTTTAAGCCCCCGGTTGCGGTGAAAGTGTTCCGAGCTAGTGCCATTTATGAGGATAGAGTGGGAATTGTTTCTAAGCCATCTTTGAACCATGCAACAGAAAACTTCGGAAAAGCCCCTAGCCGAGAGAACCTCATTGATGAACTCCCAGTCGATGGAATCATAGGCTTTTCTAATGTCCAATTTATAAATTAGATTTCCCCCTACATTTTTTATTGAGATCATAGAGCATCTCCCGGGCCAATAACACATTATCCGAAATTGTCCTCCCTTCACAAAAGCGGATTGGTTCATACAAATGATTTTACCGAGATGGGGTTGGAGCCTTGCCACTATAATCTTGCTAATGACCTTGTTTATAAGCGATGTGAGGCTTATGGGTCCGAAGTGGTCCCGCTGGACTGCGTAGTAGTGTTCTTAGGGATCGGGACAATAGTGGATGAGCTGAAAAATTGTGGGGGGTCCCTTCCCAAGAAGAAACTAGCAATGGCCGCAATAATATCGGGGCGATGACGAGCCGAGCTTTCTTGTAGAAGTCGCGAGTGAACCCATCCGGTCCAAGTCGATTTAGAGCTATCAATGGAGTTAACGACCGCCAAACCTCATGCTCATTGGGGGTGTGTAAGTGAAAGAGAGTTGGTGTAATGGTAGTTTCCCTGGAAACATAAAGGGTTTAGGAGTTCTCTAGTCCTGGAAGGAAAGGAAAGGAGCTTTTGAAAGTAGCCGGTAGCACTTCGCCAATAGCTTGATTGTTCTCGAGCCAAGTGCCATTCTCATCCCGGATACCGTGAATGGTGTTGCAATGTCTTCTGTATTTGATAAAGGAATGGTAGAATTTTGTGTTTCGTCCCCCTCGGTGAATATATGCATAGAAGACTTCGTCCGAGAAACCGTTCCCGAATTTCAATGGAGTTAGAGAGATTTACCCGGGCCGCGATCGCAGGTGGTCGGAACAACTCCCATCCGAACCTTCGCTCCAAGTGAAGTACTTCCTTCTCGACTTCAAGCAACAGAAGTGTGAACATTTCCAAATTCTCTCCAACTCCACTTCTTAAGCTCTTTACTCGATTTTCCGATGGAGGTGTTCTAGCCTAAGCCGTGGATCATTATTAGGAGCACCATTCCAGAGAGACTGGATGAGGGGTAAGAACTGGGGGTGTGAAGACCATAAATTTAGGAATCTAAAAGGAGAACTGGTGTGAATTAGGGGAGGGGCAGAAATAGTTAAAAGGAGAGGTCTCGTGGTCGAACGCACAAGGGGAAGGTGAGTGACAACAAGTGTGGAGAAATTGAGAGTGCCAAAGTTCATTGGATAAGAATCTATCCAAGCCTCTCCCAAGTTTGGCTCCTTCTCCGGGTGTAAGGAGGGCCATCGAAGCCCAAATCAAAAAGTCCGGCATTGTGGATATTGTCCCCGAATTGGTTCATTTTGCTTAGGATTGGAGTTCCGCCTCCCAACTTCTCGAAGAAGACTAATAATACAATCGAAATCCCCCCAACAATCCAGGGGAGGGTAATGGAGTGATTGATTTGGTGCAGCTGATCCTACGTACTAATTCTCGTCATGCTTGCTCGCATCCAACATAGATAAAGGTAGCTAGGACATTTTTACCAGCAAAATTTAAAGAGAGGTGAACAAACCGAGGGTTATCAATGAGAATGGTCTAACCTGCACTCTCTCCTACACGTAACCCAAATTTTGTTATCGATGTTTGTGTGAAGAGAAAAGCCGGGTAGTTTTTGAGGATTTTGTTCGAGTGAAGCCGAGTCATTGGTTCTAGTAAAGCTATACACCAAGGGGTGTGTTTTTTATCGAGGTAAGTGAGTCTTTTAAGAGAGTGTGGACTAGCCACACCTCTAATGTTCCAAGCATAAGTAGGTCGATCATTGGGGGTTAAAGGTGGGGGAGCCGGATTTGTGAGATCTCGACCTTGTTCTACTTCTTCGAGTGGAGGGGAGTCCTCTCCGCACTCGGGGGCCGAGGGGATAGTCAATTTCTCCGGCTCGCGACTTATTTTTCTTCTTCTTATTTTTCGAGTAAATTACCCATTCTTCTTCCATGGAATCCATCGCATCGGCAACGGCGCCAGCAGTGGGGGGTAGGGAGGGGGGACTCGGGTGTGAATGGAGGAGGTGGGAGATTTTAGGAGGGTGGGGGATGGGTTTGTGGGGGGTCAAGGCCGGAAAGGGGGCTAGTTCATGATTCACCTCGGAAGGCCGAGCCGGGGGGATGGTGGGCACTTCGGCCTACTTTTGGTCGAAAGGAGGATTTTCTAGGAGGAGGATGGAGCCCGAAACACCTTTCACTCGTGTGGCCAAACATTTTACGTGTGGGAGCAATAATATGGCTTTTGTTGCATGATTACCTCCTACCAATGCCCATCAGCTTTAGATCCCACCCATATTCTCTTAACCTCAAGGAGGGATATATCAACTTCTATTTGAATCCTGGCAAATTCAGGTTTTGCCTTGTGGAGTGTAGCTGCATCCAGCTCGAGTGGGGTGCCAATCGCCCTTCCAATATGGAAAAGGGCAGATCGATTAAAATACCTATATGGCAAATCGGGTAGCTTGAACCAAATGGGGATGATAGGGGGTTCTTTGTTGGGATCAAAATCGTGGGTCCATTTTAAGATTTTCATATCCATACCAAGAATGGTGACCTCGTCGCTTAGCAAATATCTTAGCATAATCTTCATCCGAGGTGAGATTAATAAGTAGATGTCTCCCATCTATTAATTCAAGCCTCCATTCTCCCGTTAGATTGAGTGATTCAAAAAAGCTTCTTACCATTTCCATCTTTGGGTGTCCCAAAGTAAATTTCCCAATTAGAGTTAGCCTCACTTCCTCATTTAGCATTTCTAGTTCATCATCGTAGAAGTATGCAACCAGGCATCCCTCCTTTTCTTCAATAGGCTTCGATGAAAGGGCAATGACCCTTTCCCGCCGCAACATCATGCGCTTTTGGGGAACACTAGTTCGGATGAATCCTCGAAAGTAGGGCCTTTTCCCACCACCCCAAAGCATAGGTGGCCTTGGCCCAATCTAAATTGGTACGGAGATCAATCGGGCAAGCCATAAATGCAGATAATGCACCTACAGACTCCAGTCGACAGAGCTAAAAACTAAAATCGAGTGAGCAAGCAAGTACCGTAAGAGCTCGGAACCCCTTCAGTAACACAGACAAGTCCCGAAAAACACCCACTTCAAATCGGCAACACAACTAATCCCAAGCAATGAAACAGATGAAAATTTGAATGGACACCACCCGGAAAGGTAGCAGCTCTCGGAGAAAAGGCGTAAACCTTCTCGACCTTCGCCAAAGCCTCGCACACCGTAGACACCACTTACCCGAGAGACCACCGGAGCCACCAAGGACGGCGCCGCCGCCAAGACCATCTCAAAACCACTAGCGAGCTCCGTAAACACCAACAACGATCCATTTATATATATATATATATATAAATTATATATATATATATATATATATATATATATATAATTTTCCTTGCTTTATTTTTTTTATGCATAGTTTTGGTTCTGAAGGATTAATACCTTTAGATTCTGAACTAGAAAGAACAATTAGAAAAATTAAAAAGGGAAAAAAATTCAAAAATTTCAAGAAATGGCTACTTTATAAAATGCAATCGAACTTAATGATAAAAATATTTATAAACCATTAAGGGATTATGTTAACCCTATAGTTGATGAACTTCATAGTAGTATTCAAATACCCACCGTAGATGCTAATTCTTTTGAACTTAAACCGTCTATTATTCAAATGGTGCAAAACAATCAATTTGGTGGAACACCAAATGAGGATCCAAATTTACACCTTGTTAGTTTTTTAGAACTTTGTGCTACCTTTAAATATAATAATATTTCTGATGATGCTATTAGACTTAGACTCTTTCTTTTTTCTTTAAGAGATAAAGCAAAGATGTGGTTAAACTCATTAGCAACTGGTTCTATTAAAACATGGGCTGAAATGACACAAAAATTTCTTACTAAATGTTTTCCTCCTTCTAAAACTGCTAAATTAAAAAATGATATTACTTCGTTTAGTCAATTTGATGGGGAGACAATATATGAAACTTGGGAAAGATTTAATGAACTATTAAGAAAATGTCCTCATCATGCTTTACCTGATTGGTTAATTATTTAAGCATTTTACAATGGATTAATTGGATCTTTAAAATCAATTATTGATGCTGCTGCTGGAGGTTATTTAATGTATAAATCATTCGAAGAAGCTTACACTTTAATTGAAGAAATGGCTAATAACAATTTTCAATGGCCTTCTGAAAGGCTTAATCCTAAAAAGATGGCAAGTATTCACGATAATGAAGCCTTTTCTATTCTAGCTTTACAAGTAGCAGCAATGTCTAAAAAATTAGATAATTTTGCAATTAATATTTCACATAATAACTCTGCTAATATTGAAGATTCTCAAACTATTTAAACTTTACAAGCCATTGCAAGTAAAAATAATTCTTATTCAAATTATTATAATCCTGGGTGGAAAAATCATCCTAATTTTAACTGGAATAATTCACAACAATAATAGGGTAATAATCAATCTCATCCCACTGGAAATTGGAATAATCAAGTTAATCCAAATTATAAACCTCCTGGATTTAATAATCAATGGAAAAAGTTATCAATAGAAGAATTAATTTTACAAATGAATAATAAATTACAAAATCAAAATACTGCTATTCGTAAAATTATAAATCAAATAGGGCAAATTGCTACTTTAATTAATAACAGACCTGTAGGAACATTTCCTAGTAATGTTTAAATTAATCCAAAAAAAACTGGAAAAGAACATGAACATGTTAAGGCTGTGCAACTTAGAAGTGGAAAGGAATTAAAACAAAGAATGCAAAATGAAATTGAAAAAGAGATTGTGTTTGAAGAGATTGAAAAACCTAAAGAAACTCTCTCTCCTAGTCAAGATCAGACTTTTATTCCTATTAATGTGGAAGTTGAAAAATCACCACCACCTTTTCCTCAAAGACTTAAACAGCAGAAACTTGATCATCAATTTTCTAAGTTCTTTGAAATTTTTAAGAAACTTACTATTAACAAAACTTTTGATGAAGCTTTGGAACAAATGCCAACTTATGCAAAATTTATGAAGGATATTTTAACCAAGAAATGAAAATTTGAAGCTTTTGAAAATTTTGTAATAAGTGAAGAATGCAGTACAATAATTCAAAAGAAATTACCTGAAGAACTTAAGGATCCTAGAAGTTTCACTATACTCTGTGCTATTGGGGAAAAATTTTGTGGAAAAGCTTTATGTGATTTAGGAGCAAGTATTAATCTCATGCCATTTTCTATCTTTCGAAGATTGGATTTAGTAGAGATTACTCCCACCACTGTAACCCTTCAGTTAGCTGATAGATCTATCACTTATCCTAAAAGAGTTATAGAGGATGTCCTTGTTAAAGTGGATAAATTTATCTTCCCTGTAGATTTCATCATACTTGATATGGAAGAAGATAAAGAGATACCAATTATTTTAGGGAGACTTTTTCTAGCTACCAAACGAGCTATGATTGATGTGCAAAAGGGAGAATTAACCATGAGAGTTAATGATCAAGAAATTAAATTCAATGTTCTTAAATCATTGAAGTACCCTGATAAGAAGAAATGTTATCGAATGGATATAATTAATTATTTAATTTAGAAACATTATCAAGAAAAATGTAAAGTCATTTCTGAAGAAAATTTTGAATTTTTAACTCATGAAAATGAAGAAGTAGAAAAAGAAGAGACTCATTTTATTAAAGATAACTGGGAAACTTTAGACATATCTCAAAATGATATACTTTTACCATCAATTAAAAAAGCCCCTGAATTGGAATTAAAAATGTTACCTTCACATTTAAAATATGCATTTCTCAGAAATTAGTTAACTTTAACTGTTATTATTTCTTCTGAACTGAGTAAAAATTAAGAAGAAAAATTACTAGGTGTGTTAAAGAATTATAAGAAAGCTTTTGGTTGGACTATTGCTGATATAAGAGGAATAAACCCTTCCATTTGTATGCATAGAATTTTAATGGAAGAAAATTTTAAACCAACTATTGAACCGTAAAGAAGATTAAATCCTATCATGAAAGAGGTTGTTAAAAAAGAAGTTGTTAAGTTGTTAGATGCTGGAATTATTTATCCTATTTCAGATAGTCAATGGGTAAGTCCTATTCATTGTGTTCCAAAGAAAGGAGGTGTAACTGTTATGATCAATGATAAAAATGAACTAATTCCTACAAGACAAGTTACAGGATGGCGAATTTGTATTGATTATAGGAAATTAAATAACGCCACTAGAAAGGATCATTTTCATTTACCTTTCTTGGATCAAATGCTCGATAAACTAGCTGGACACCTATATTTCTATTTTCTGGATGGATATTCTGGTTATCATCAATTACTTATTGCTCCTGAGGACCAAGAGAAAACAACATTTACAAGTCCTTATGGAACCTTTGCTTTTAGAAGAATGCCTTTTGGTTTATGTAATGCACCTGCAACTTTTCAAAGATGTATGATGTCAATATTTAGTGATTTAATTGACAAAGGAATTGAAATATTCATGGACGATTTTTTAGTTTTTGGAACTTCTTTTGAATCTTGTTTGGAAAATATTTCCAAAGTTCTGAAAAGATGTGAAGAAACAAACTTAGTTCTTATCTGGGAAAAATGTCAATTCATGGTCACAGAAGGCATTGTAATTGGTCACAAAGTTTCATAAGAAGGGATGGAGTAGATCAAGAAAAAGTGAAAATTATTGCTGAATTGCAACCACCTACTACTGTTACTGATGTGAAAAGTTTTCTAGGTCATGCTGGATTTTATAGAAGATACATAAAGGATTTTTCTAAAATTGCTAAACCTCTTTGTCATTTATTGGAAAAAGATGTGAAATTTGAATTTAACAAAGAATGTATTAATGCCTTTAATATTCTAAAAGAAAAACTAATAACTGCACCTATCATTGTTGCACCTAATTGGAATAAATATTTTGAATTAATGTGTGATGCAAGTGATTTTGCAATTGGAGCTGTATTAGGACAAAAATATTAGAAGGTTTTCAAAGTTGTATATTATGCTAGTAAAACTCTCACTGAAAGACAACGAAATTACACTACCACTGAGAAGGAGCTTCTAGCTACAGTATATGCCTTTGATAAATTTAGACCATATCTTCTTGGTACTAAATGCATAGTTCATACTGATCATTCTGCTATTAAATATCTAATATCTAAGAAGGATTCTAAACCTAGGCTGATAAGATGGGTTTTACTTCTACAAGAATTTGAATTTCAAATAGTAGATAGAAAAGGAACTGAAAACCAAATTGCTGATCATTTGTCTAAAATTAAAAATGATATTATTTCGGAAGAAAATATAAATGAGAAATTTCCAGATGAATCTTTATATGTTATTCAAGGATGCAAAACACCTTGGTATACTGATATTGTTAACTATTTAGTTAGCAATATTTTACCTTATGAATTGGATAACAAATTTATTAAGAAATTTAAATATGATGCTAAATCTTATATTTGGGAAGATCCTCATTTATTTAAAATTGAAAGAGATTCTATAATTCGAAGGTGTGTACCTTATGAGGAAACTTTTGCTATTATTCAAAAATGTCATGATTCCGATTTTGGAGGACACTTTGGCATAGATAAAACTGCATTTAAAATTTTAAATTCTGGATTTTATTGGCCGACCTTATTTAAAGATGTGAGACATTATGTGAAAACATGTGATCGATGTCAAAGGTTAGGAAATATATCTAGGAAGGATGAAATGTCTTTAAACTATATATTGGAAGTTGAAATTTTTGATATATGGGGTTTAGACTTTATGAGACAATTTTTTCCATCATCTGGAAAAACTTATATTTTATTAGCGAGTTGATTATGTTTCAAAGTGGATTGAAGTCGTTGCTTTACCAAGCCGTGATTCCAAAAGTGTTTCTAAATTCTTAAAGAAAATGATATTTTCAAGATTTGGAATGCCTAAGGTAATTATCACCGATGGTGGAAGTCATTTCAGGAATATAAGAATTCAATCATTACTACAAAAATTTGGAATCAAACATAGAATTGCAACTGCTTATCACCCACAAACAAGTGGAATGACTGAAGTATCAAACAAAGAAATTAAAAGAATTTTAGAGAAGATTGTTAATCCTAAAAGAACTGATTGGGTTGATAGACTTGATTCTGCATTATGGGCTTATAGAACAGCATATAAGACACCAATCGGAATGTCACCTTACCGGTTAATTTATGGTAAACATTGTCACTTACCTGTTGAACTTAAACATAAAGCTTATTGGGCGATAAAGGAGTTTAATTTTAATTTGAATGAAGTAAGAGAAAAGTGATTATTGCAATTGAATGAGATGGAAGAGATAAGAAATGAATCATATGAAAATCCAAGGATTTATAAAGAGAAAATGAAGATGTTACATTATTAGAAAATTTTAGGAAAACTTTTTGAGCCTGGACAAGAAGTATTACTGTTTAATTTTCGTTTAAAACTTCTTCCTGGAAAATTAAGATCTAAATGGATTGGACCCTATATAATTGAGAAAGTATACCATTATGGAGCTGTGGATATTAAAAATCCCAAAACAGGAAAATTTTTAGATTGAAGCCTTATTTAGGAGATATTAAAATGATTTATAAAGAGGCTTATGAATTGAGTCAACCTAATTAAAGATTTACTTTAAGTCGGGCTGACGACGTTAAACCAAGCGCTTTGTGGGAGGCAACCCAAAATTATCTTTTGTTTAGAGTGTTTTTATGTTTTTAATGTAAGGTTATGCCTTGATCTTAACTAATTTTATATTACTTTAGAAAAATTTGATGCTTATAAGTCTTTGTTGACTTAGGCTGAAGATTATTTTGAAGTATGTAAGATTTAGAAATTGGATCACTCTATTCTAAATATGAGTAAAAAGGAGATCAAGTTAACCTTCATTATGATTGCTTACAATTTGTGTTATTGAGTCTAGATTACTCTAATCAGTATAATTTACCTATCTTGGAAAACGAAACTTTGAAATTTGACGATTAGGCGAAGCGGAGTTGAACATTGTTCTGGCGCCTAGGCGCCAAGATTCGACGCCTAAGCGCCCGAGTTAAACTATGTATCAATAGGTCCAGCGCCTAGGCGCCAGATTTGGTGCCTAAGCCCCACGGTTACTAGGTCGTGCAAAAATTGAAAATATTCAGTTTTTCACACGATTTTCACCTCTAAATCAACCCATCTTCATCGCTAACCATCAAGCAATCAAAGTTACATCCATTACATTTTATTCTTGAGAGATTTGAGAAATTTTTGAAGAAATGGAAGGAAAAAATCATGGAGAAGAGGCTAGGGACAAGGTCTCAAAGGATCCTCAACCCTACTTCAATGGTTTCATCGTGGTAAGTTTAGATAAAATTTCTAGTTGCTTGGATAAGTTTGAAGTAGAGTTTAAAAGCATTGAAGATCACCTTCATGAGATGTTTCATTAGATTGAACATCTAGAATGGCAGATGAAACTTCAATTTGATCATTTTTGCGGCTTATCAAGATGCTCAAGTTGAAATGTATGCAAAGAACAAGTGGATTGACGAAAAGACGGCTACTGATTTCCCGAGAGCGTTAGTGTTCTTTCTAAGCGGAATACACAATTTTCCTTGTGAAGATTAGAGTATTATGGTAATGAGATCGTTATTATCTGGTTTGTTGAGTCGTTGTATCGATTTAGTAAATCGATTGCGTTTGTTTGTGTATTTGCTTTCATGTTCAATGTGTGTTGTTTTTGTTTAGAAATTGTTGTGTTTGATTGTGTATTAGGAACTTGAATCAAGTAAGATACTTATCTGAAATATATTGAGCCAATATTGAAGATTATAAATGGAATTTAGTGAATTTTGATTTAAACTTTATGTTTGATTGGTGAATTTAATATTTAATTTTTAAAATTTTTGGAAAATGTTTTGGAAGTTAGAAACTGAAGCCCTACTCTAATGTGAGTAATTGGAAGTTGAATTTATGAATTTTGGTGGAAAATTAAATTTAAAAATAATTTTTTGTGAAAGGCGAGTCTGGCGCCTAGGCGCCAGAATTCGGCGCCTAAGCGTCGGTTCGGCCTGTACCCGAAAAATTCCTTAAATACCCCCGAAAAGCCATTATCGACGCCTAAGCCTTCTTCTTCCTCCATTTTTCGTGAAAATCAGCCTTTAGAATCCATTTTGAGGTCAAAACATCAAGGATATTGGGCGCGAAACCACTTGATTTGTTCGTCTCAAGGTCAGATCTACACTTTAAACCGTTTATTTTTTATTTTCACTATAGATTTCCCTAGGTTTTGCTAAGAACCAAAATTTTGAAAAAAAATTTTTATTTTTAGTGATTTCTTTGGATTTTGAAACTTATTTTAAGTTTTATAAACTTAAAAAGAGTTTAAACTTTTGATTCCTAAATTTGTTCCTGTTTTCTTTCACATTTAGATGGCTATGAAATCTAAATGCGGGAAGGCACGAGACAACTTCGATAGCAGAAAATTTTCTATTGCGGCTGCGTATTTTTGATTCCATGAATTTGCGACGTCGAGGAAGTTTATTTCAGAATGAAGTTTCTATCATCCGGTGGAGATGATTGAAAACACTATCGTTGCGCACAACTGGCAACGATTCTGTTATTTTACTGTTGTTGCTGTTATCCCTATAGTGTAAGAGTTTTATGCAAATTTTCTGGATGCCGAAGATTATGAAGTTTTTGTCAGAGGTGTCGGAGTAAGATTTACTCCTGAAAGAATCAATGTATTTAATGGCCTGCCACCGACTATAGAGTGCTATTATTCTAGATTATCTCCATCTGAGGGAGATTTGGATATGATCATTGCTTATTTGACAAACGGTACTGGATCTTGGAAGATCAGAAATGGAAAAAGGGTAAACTTCAAATCCTCCAAGTTAAATGGTATTTCTAAAGCATGGCACTACTTTATTTCTGCAAGATTGCTACCTTCTAACCACCTGAGTGAAGTGACTAGAGATCGAGCGATCTTATACTACTGCATTCAGGAAAGGAAGCTTATTGATGTCGGCAGTGTTATTTATGATTCTGTGGATTCTACTATGAGATCCAACACTTCTGTTGGATTGGGATTCTCATCTCTGATTTATTCATTATGCATTAGCAATGGAGTCACTGCAGATAATTCATAGGAAAGGTTGAAGACTATTAAGCCGATTGGTCAGGAGAGTGTTAGCATATATGATCGTCTTCGAGGGATGAGATCAACTGCTCCATCTTCTTCTGCACCTACTCTAGGTAGACCTTCTACTTCCCGACCTACTTCTGATGAGCCACCATTGAGTTTCTGGGAGTCAATGCATGATTAGTTTATGGAGCAGCAACACGAGTTATTTCAAACTCACTGCAGGATTGATACTATTGATAGGAAAATTGATCATTTTTCTGACTATACCCAGAGGCTGAGTAGCTATGATGCTGAGTATGATGAAGCCCTCGTTAGATTTCTGAAGGGTGAGCATGACGTTAGTTTCCCTACTTTTCCTAGTTTCACACCATTTGTTGATCCTAAGGATGTTGAATTTTACTTTGGTGACGATGATGATGATGAGGCTACAGCCAGTGACTCGTAGTTGATAGATCTCTATGTTGTGCTTCTTTGTTGTTAGTTTGTTTTGTTTGGTTTGTTGGTTTGTTTGATGATTGATGTATGTTGATTTGTTATGTACCTGTGTGAATTGATTAGTGTTAAAATTCTGTTATTAGAATATTCTTAGTATATTGTGTTTGAGACTGAGATTAGAATTAAAATATAATATGTTTGTTTCAGTCTACTGTTTAGTAATTAGTAATTTTGCTTTGCTTTTATTTTGTTTTAAATTTAGTATAATCAAAAAAATTAGCCTGCTTACTTTTTATACCTGCTTCAATTTTATCTTTATTATTCATAAAAGCATAAGTAGAAGTAAATTTTTCTTTTTAAGATCGTTTTTACATACTTATAAAAATTTCCTTTTTAAAATTATGATTTTCTTTCTCTCATACTTTCAAATTTTCATAGTATACCAAAACTTAAGTTTGGGGGAAGGGAAAATACATTCAGATTTAAATTTTATTTGTCCTTAAAGAGCTAATATTTTCTTAAAATAAAAACTTTTTAACATAACTTAAGGAATGAAGAATCTATTTAAGATCACTTTTATTTTTGAAATTATAAACAATTTAGTGAACTTAACCAAAATTTTAATAACTATGATTGATTTTAAGAATAGAATTATTTAATGTAAAGAAGAATAAGATTAAGGAATTTTTCTATTCATGGTAGAAATAATGGAATTTTAGAAGTATTGAGTAATAAAAAATTATCACTTAAAAAAAGAAAAGATTGAAAATCTTTTTGGATTTTTATTCATGTTATAATAATTAAGTGAAAATGTACAAGTTTTAAAAATATAAGATAAGGATAGTGAAGTTCAAAATCATTAACAGGCTATCCAGATATAATAATCATATATATATATATATATATATATATATATAAAGAAGAGAGGAGAAGCTTGAGGAAATGCCTAATAAAAAATTGGCTTCACTTGAATTATCTTATAAGAGGAAAAACTAATTACATATTTTACTTAATTTTTATGCATGAATCTTTATTTAAGAAAGATTTTTTCAAGAAGATCCTTTTCTTGTAAATAATTTATGAGATCTTAATATAATAAACTTCTATTATTTTCAAAATGGATTCAAAAGTTGAAATCTTATGATTTGGTAGTTGAATATTCTTTAAATTCTTAAAATTAGACCTAGTTAGTGAAATTGGGTTAATAATTTACTAAAGATTTTATAAAATAAAAAATTATAAGGAATCTTAAATATTTATCTTTTATTCCAAAGATTACATGTTATATAGTAAAAGGGTTACTTGAGGATAAGTAACAATTAAGTTTGGGGGATTTTGATCCATAAAAAAAATACCTATTTTTATGCCTTGATTTTTATCAATTTCTAAGGATATTATGCTTTAATGAAAGGTATTTTTGTGTTTTTGGATGTAGGTGATGTAAAAAGGACCAAAAAAGGAAAAAGGGTGAAAATGGAATAAAAAGCAGCAAAAATGAAGCAAAGTACAAGAATTATAAAAAATTATGGCCTGGCACCTAGGCGCTAGAAGTTCGCGCCTAAGCGCCAGACTCGATACAGAAACTGTCAAGTTTTTGATGACTTTTGGACGGTTATTTTGACTGAGTAAGCGGTTATTGGACATTCTAAAAGACTGACAATTGTTCCTTGATAATAGGACATGTGATACATTGCATTTGGACGCTCCAAAACGGTTTTAATCGCGAAGAGGTGCAAGCCAAAGCGAAGAGGTGCGAAGAACTGGACGCGGTGTTCGGCACCTAAGCACCAGATTCCGGCGCCTAGGCGCCAGACAAACCTTCTAGAAGATTCTTGAATGTAGACATGTTTTGAAGAGGTGCCTCAAGGCAACCCTTGTAGCCTATAAATAGGAGTACACTCCTTCAGAAAAATGTGCCCCCCATTGTTACCCCTATCTCTTAGCCACTTTAGGCTCTCTCATCCTTATAGAGAGAAATAGAGAGAGGAATTTATGGCCACTTTTATTTAGTTTAGTGAGTTTATTTTCAAGTTGTTGTATCTGGAGTTCCTTACACTATGGAGTCAGTAGGAATCAGAAGATCTGTAGAAGGAATATTTGAGATAAGTATTTTATTTTTGATTCAAAGTTTATTTATTATGTTTTGCTGTTTATATTCAATGTGTTCTGAGTAGTTAGTTTACATTTTTCCTTTAATTATGAAAAGTTAAATAAGATAATATAAAATTCGATGGAGAATTGAAAATCAAAATATTTTCAAAACATTGTGATGATATTAATACCTAATCTTACTTTACTTTTTGAATTGGCCATTTAAATTGTTAAAACTTGTTGAAGAGTTTTGAGACCTAGAAGGAGAAGAACCCTTAACTTGTAGATGTCACATGAATCCTTGGGTAGTCGAAGGCCATGTGCGGGCTACTCAAGGTGAAGTGCAAATAAATAGGAAGATAAGATTTAAAGGGCGTAGAATTGATAAGTTTTTAGAGTGACAGACTAAATTCATATAATTTGATTTATAGATAAGGAAAGGGTCACTAGTAGGGCCGACGATAGCCACCCTTGGACATCTAGTAGTGTGAGCCTAGATTAACCCATTCTACTAACAATACATCCGGACCTGATCTGTAGATTAGCCAATGTTCTTTGCGCCTGGATCAAAGGGTAAAGAATAAGAATGCTTCTATTTGGCACAATACCATAATATAGAATCTCCAACAAATATTAAATTATCTTAAAAATCTTGGATTAATTGAAAGGAAGAAAGTTGTTTGTTTTATATAGTTTTCACAAAATCATTTTCTTATTATTGTTTTCTTTATCTGCATCTAGAAAATTAAAAGTAATTTATAGTTAGATTAAAATACAAAAAGTTTTAGAAATACAATATTTAAAAATTTATTACCATTTTTTCCCTGTGGGATCGATACTGGGGTCTTTGTTTCAAAGCCCTTTATTACTTGAAACGATACGTATACTTGCATAGTACCCAAAAAGTATATAAAATATTTTCCTTTAAAATTATATTTTGCTATATAAACCTATTAATCTATAACGACCTAGCATTTAGTAGCAATCAAGTTTTATTTAATGTTATTGCCCTTATATTAAATTTTGTACACATCTATATAGCATGTTATTCAGGGTCAAGTGTTTCGCGGCTTTGCCAGAAATTAAATTTTCTAGCAGTGGTAACAAATTCTTTTATTAGGAAATACAAAAATCAGGTCAAGTGGCAGTGAGAGTAGCTTTCCTTACCCCTTGGATTTCTGTGGGCATGGCGCTGACGAGCTTGCCCTCTGCTGTAGCAACAACAGATTTAACTTTCTTGTCTTCTCCAGTTGCATGAGTGGTGTTTACTTTTCTCTTCTTGCTGGCGGATGGTTGACTTGAGCCACCCAATTTCATCACTGTATGGCTGCGGAGTTCTTCCCGATCAATCGAGGTCCAATCATTTTCTTCATATTGTAGCCCGGCTGGTGTGAAGTCAGAGTAAATCTCGATCACGGCTCCATCCCTCACCCTCTTTTCATCAAGTGCTAGACTCACGCCATTCTCAAAGTTCATAACCAACCGGTGGTTCGACATTTCCCTGCGAAAAAATAAGGAAAGGATCAGGGGCTGTATTAAGAACAAGAACAGTAGAAAAATTTATTTGTTTATTAATGAAGAGCTTTTATTCATTTATTTTATATTTAAATAGGAGTAGGAAAAGATGAAGAAAGATCAAGAGTGAGACTCAATTTGACAGGAAGGATAAAGACTTTATTATCATGCTTTCACATGTTTCCTTTTAACACAATTTTTTTAACGATTTTCTTTATCATCCACTTTTTATATTTTTGGGTTTGGAACCAGTCATAAGTAATTACTGTGCCCGTGCTTCTAGGAATGAGGATTCATCCTTCGAAACATCAGGTTGCATAATACTTCTTTAGATATCATCCATTAATTGGAAGCATAGGTCGCTCTCCACGGCAATTTACAAGCTGGTAGGAACCTCCTAAGTAGACTGTCTTGACCACGATTGGCCCTTCCCAAGTCGGTTCAAATTTACCACCTATCTTGTGATGTGCAATAATAGGTCTTTTGAGTACTAGAACCAAGTCACCGACTTTAAATGTCCTTGGATGGACTAATTTATCATGGGCTTGGATCATTTTGGCTTGATACAGTTCCAGATTCTGTTATGCTGAAAGTCTTTTCCCTTCCAGGCTTTCCAATTCTTCTAGTCGTAATCTAGCATTTTCTTCTGATTTTATTTGCAACTGTAATTCTGAGAGACGGAAGCTAAACCTCTAAGGGTAGAACGGCCTCGGACCCGTACACTAAGGAGTAAGGCGTAGACTGGGTGGGAGTTCTGAAAGTTGTCTTGTAGGCTCATAAGGCTTCTAACAACTTCTTGTGCCAATTTCTCTTGTTGTCATCCAAAGTTTTCTTTAGGATTTGGACGAGAGTTTTATTAAAAGCCTCGGCCGAGTCGTTCGCTCTTAGGTAGAAGATTGTTGAATAATGCCAGTTGATCTCGTGTCTTCTGACAAAATTGTTGATCTTTGTACTCTTGAACACGGACCCATTATCTGAAATGATTCTGCGATGTACTCCAAAACGGTAGACGACTTGATTCTTGAAGAACTGTAGCACGTGGTCTGCTTTCACTTCTCTGAGTGGTACTGCTTTTGCCCACTTGGAAAAGTAATCTGTAGCTGCAAGAATGAAGCGATGTCCTTTTGAAGAAGGCGGTTCTATCAGATCCATAATATCTGTGCCCCAACATTCAAATGGCCACGGCGCGATTGTCAGATGTAGCACATTTGGAGATTGATGTTGAACCACTCCAGGCACTTGGCACTAGTGACAACTTTTGGCAATCTTCATGTAATCGGTCATCAGTGAGGGCCAGTAGTACCCTAATCTTTTAATTTTCATCTTCATTTTTGGACCCGACTAACGAGCGCCACAAAGTCCTGAGTGTACTTCTTTAACGATTTCACGAGCCTAGGACCCGCTCAGGCACCTTAGCGACATCTGATCAAAAGACCTTCTGTATAACGTGTTGTTTATTAATGCGTAAGACATAGTTCTTTTCTTGATTTGATGGGCTATCGACTTATCATCTGGTAGGTTTCCCGTTTGCAAGTAGTCTATTAACGGATGAAACCAGTCTCCTATATTTTCTGTCACTGCTGCAATTGTTTCTTCTGCTTTTTCTGATGATTTGTCTATTGTATCCTTGTCGAGCTGTGATAGGTCCTATCGTCCTTGAGCTGACATTTCAACTGACGCATTCTGTAAGCAGGCAAATTCTTTTGCAAGGCTAGCTAACGCATATGCAAGAGCATTTTCTCTTCTGGGAATCTTGTAGATCGTTACATTTGGAATATGCTCTAACAGTCTCATGGCATACTGAAAGTACTCTCGAGTCTTGGCTTTAGAATTTTGTACTGTCCGGCAACCTGTTGAATGATCAACTGAGAATTTCCATAGATGTTTATGTCTGTTATCCCCATCTGAATTGTTAATTCCAGTCTGGTTATAAGGGCTTCGTATTCTACCTCGTTGTTTGTACACGGTTCTGTTAAGTGGTAGGAATACCTTAACATCCCCCGCTCCGGTGTTATAAAGATTAGTCCGATTCCTGCCTTACCGGGCACTATCTTTTATGATTCTTTATCTTTCTGTGATGAGGATGCTCCGTCGAAGTACAATTCCCAACGCTGATCATTGGGGTCTTCTAGGCTCATTATCTGCTCGTCTGGTAAGTCGTTGTTGAGAGGCGATTCTGCCGGTAAAGGGTGTGCTGCGAGGAAGTCTGCTAGAACTTGTCCCTTTACGGCACGAAGAGGAACGAAAGTTATATCGAATTGCAATAGTATCATTGACCACCTAGCAAGTCTGCCGGAAAGTGTCGGTCGGGTCATCAAATATTGCAACGGATTAAACTTCGAAATAAGGTTGACTTTATGAGAAAGCATGTAATGCCTGAGCTTTTGAGCGGCGAAGATCAGGGCCAAACAATGCTTCTCAATAGGAGGATACTTTACTTCCGTTGGAATTAGACGACGACTTAAGTAGTAGAGAGCATTTTCTTTTCCCTCGTCATTGACCTGAGCTAGCAGGGCTCCGAGAGAGTCATCTAAAGCTATGGTATAAAGTATCAACGGTCTACCCGAGACTGGGGCTGCTAAAACAGGAGGTGTCATTAGGTATTGTTTAATGTCATCGAAGGCATGTTGACATTTGGAGTCCTAAGTAAACTTGGCATCCTTCTTAATTAAAGCAGAAAAAGGCTGACACCTTCCTGACAAATTCGAGATAAAGCGTCGAAGATATGCCAATTTTCCTAGAAAGGATCGTAGTTGTTTCAAGGTTTTGGGAGGTGGCATTTCTAAGATAGCTTTAATCTTCTCCAGATCTATTTCAATTCCACGATTTCGAACAATAAATCCTAAGAATTCCCAGAGGTGACCCCGAAGGCGCATTTCAAGGGATTCATCTTGAGGTTATATTGTCTCAATCATTGGAAAAATATTCTCAAATCATACAAATGATCTTCTTTTAGTTTACTCTTGATGACCACATCATCCACGTAGCACTCAACTTGGTTGTGAATGAGATCATCAAAAATCCTTGTCATTGCTCTTTGATAGGTTGCTCCTGCGTTCTTTAATCCAAACGACATCACTGTGTAGCAGTATACCCCGATCGGCATTCTGAAGGCTGTAAGCTTTTCATCTTCCGGTGCCATCTTTATCTGGTTGTATCCTGAAGATCCATCCATGAATGAGAAGACTTCATGTGTTGAAGCAATGTCGACCATCAGTTCTGGAATGGGTAGCGGGAATTCGTCCTTTAGACATGCTTTGTTCAAATCTCTGAAATCCACGCAGATTCTGATCTGACCATTCTTCTTTCTTACTGGTACCACATTGGCTAACCAAGTTGGATATTGTTATTCACGGAAAAATTTAGCGTCTATTAGCTTCTTAACTTCAGTTATAACTTGTTGTTCAATCTCTAGACGCATTCTTCTCGAAGCTTGTCTAACTGGAACGGTAGTGAGATCCACTCCTACCTTGTAAACTGCGACATCTGGAGTTAATCCTGACATTTCATCGTAACTCCAAGCAATACGGTCATTGAATTCCATCAATAGCTTGATTATCTTTTCAGAGTCTTCTTTATCGAGTAAAGAGCTAACAAAGGTCGGCCTAGGTTCTTCGCTAGTACCTAAGTTAACTTCCATTAACTCGTCTATTGTAGATTTAATTTCTTCTTCGATTTCTGGCGGAGCATCTCTGATTAGTAGATCTTTGAGATCTTCTGAAGCTTCCAAGCAGTCTTCGTTAGGCTCACAAGTGACAACCAAGCAAAATCCCGTATCGTCAACTGATCCTACCGTGTCGAATCTGAGACCATGTTATGAATTGGTTGGCCAGCTGGCATTATTCCATAATTTTTCGAAGTGTTGTGATCGACCTTTTGTCCGTTGTTTAGGTAAGAAACCACGTTGAATTAAATTTTGAACACAGGGAGAGTACCACTCAAAAGGCAGTTCAATTAATTCAGAAGAAGTAACGTCTACAAATTATACATCTTTTTCATTATTGGAAGAAGAAGCACCATGGTAAAATTTGATCGGTTTAGTACCACCACGTACTTCCTTGACCACCATACCCTCGATCTTATTAGAATGGATCGGGTTCAGGGTCATAGTGTGTACATAATGGTTAATCTTCTCGTGCATTGATTTGTATTCTTCATTCCTTTCATCTTCGAGAGAGATCTTCGAACTCGGGGTTTCTTTTGATTTATCATTGTCTGCTTCTTTCTTGATTTCTTCTTCTTCGGAACTGGTCTCCCAATCAACGTTGATGACTGGTTTCTTCTGTCCAACTGTTCCAATGTCTCTTCCATGACCTCGTCCCCGGCCTCGACCTCGGGTGCGAGTTCTGGAGAAACCTTCACCATCTCGCCGTAAGGGAGTGGTGAGTAACTGTTGGACTAGAATTTCAGGCTCTTTATCGTCTTGCACTTCTTTTGCTTCATTTGGTATGACATTTCTGGAAAAGATTGTTTTCTTCGGAGGCACGTAGTAGGCTGCATCTTCATGAATTCCAATCTCGTGTACGGAGAACGGCTGCAAGTCACCTTTGATACACTGTTCTCCTCCTTCATAATACTTTATGCACTGGTGCAGAGACGACGATACCATCTGGTTCTCTTGGATCCATGGCTGACCCAGTAGAGCGTTGAATGATGTTTCGGAATCAATTATATGGAATTTTGCGGTTGTCTTTGCCAGATCACCGGTCTTCATTAATAGTGTTATCTATCCGAGTGCTCTTTCTCCTTTCTGATTGAACCCTCTTAATAACATCTTGTCTGCTTCAAGTTCGCGGGCATCAATTTCCAAATATGTTAACATCGAAGGCTTATTATGTTGATTGATGCTCCCAGATCAACCAACACTCTGGAGAGCGTAAACTTTCCGATAATGACTGAAATGTATAATGGTTGGTTGTGATCAGCCATTCCGAGTAGTAGATCATTGTCCGTGAAGGTAACACCTCGCTGTTCTTTTAACGAGCAAACCTCGTTTTAGGAATTACGACCATTTGAGCTAAACAAATCTCTGGATCAAGTAGGGCCTTGATCAAAGTTTCTCTCATCTCCTTTGACAGGATCAGAGCGTCGTATATGCTTAGTTTGGCTGGTAGTTTCGATGGGTTAGCACGTTATAGTCTACTTTATTACCAGGCTCATCATTTTCTTCCCGAATGGGCAATTCTTCTGCTGGGGTTGGCTCTTCCTGAGCAACCATCTGCTTTCCTTTATCCTTCGGACCCATTCTTAGGGGTAGAACTTTTCCGCTTCTTAAATTGACTTAAGTTATTTCTTCTAAATCAGGTGTTGAATCTACCGGTGTGTCCTCTTGAATTGGAATGACTGGATCTTCTGGTGTTGCTTCGAAATCTGATGACTCTAATTCTATTGCAATCGGAGCTCCTCGAAATTCACAAATAGACTTGTCGCTTGTTGGGCTTTCATAGCCATCATTGTGAACGTCTTCTCCTTCGTCGTGGTCATTTAGGTTTAGTATGATTTGAGAATCATTATTTATATCAGAATCGAGATCCGGATTAGGTTGGTTTTCGTTAGTTACTTAATCGTTAGAAACAGTTAAAACGTAGCCAACACCAAAACTCTTATCATTATCAGATCCCACCGGGGCGAGCAAATAATCATACAGAGTCAGAGGTTCGAGGGATTTCTCCCACGAATCGGAAAAAACTATCCTAGGATAAGCAGCCCATAGTATACTCTTTGGAGCCTCGGTTTTCTTCTCTTCTACGATCTTCTATTCCTTCTGGGGCGGTTCTTCGATCACAAGTGATAGTGCCGGCTTGGCAAGTTTCAAACTCTGAGTTGAAGCACGTACCGAAGCGGTCTGGATGTGATCCAAAATTTTCTTTGAAGACTTTATCCAGACGGTATTCCATCCATCATGGGTCGTGTACGGGTTTATCAGAACAATGGGATCCGTTGAGATAACATTGATGAAATCTCCCTATTGGGGTTCCCTCATGTATTCCTTCGGGATCATTATGTTCCCTTTCCGGAGATTGTCGTCAAGCCAAATCTTGAAAGTGATGCAATCCTCTATCTTGTGTCCGAGCATTCTATGGTAAGGGCAATAGTTTGGATGATCTTTCTTATTGACTTCTTCCGGCCTCTTGGGCTCTGGTAGCTGAAAATCTGGTGTCTTCATTAGACTGCAGAACATCTTAGTCACTACTTCAGTTTTGAATGGATATTCCTTGTTCAAAAAATATTTCAGGATATGCTGTGGATGAGGTGGTTGTTCATAATGCTGAGGCGACAGATAGCTCGGTCGAGGCTATTGATAACCCTGCTGAGGTTGTTGGTAGGTACGTTGCGGTGGTTGATAGCTAGGCTGTTGCCGCTCTTGCTGTATCTGTACTAGCTGCTTGCCCTTATTTATTGTCGCGATGATTCTGGACTTCTTTTCCAATATTTTTACGGGCTTCTATTCATCGCTCTTGTCCACGAAACTTAGCTACTTTGCTTCCTCTTGTAAGCTCCCGGCCTTGCTAAGCAGCTTCTCGAAAGTCTTGATTGTAAATCCTTTAAGGAGAAGTGCTATCATGCCATGGACACTCTTAAGCAGGATACCTACTGCATGTTGTTCCTGAAGTTGGGGTTCACACTTCATGCTTAAATTTCTCCATCGAAGTATGTAATCTACTAAAGTCTCGTTCGGTTTCTAGTGCTCCACCACTAGATCACCGATGGTGATGTGGTGTCGAGCCCCGGCAAACTGCTTAATGAAGAGGTTTTCTAACACTACAAAGGTCTTAACTGAACTATTTGGCAATTATGTGTACCAGTCGAAGGCAATCCCTGACAGGCTGCTTACAAACTGTCGAAAGAGTAAGGCGTCACTCCCGCCGGCATTGTAGCAACTAGCACGAAAATTGGCGACATGCTATCGGGGGTTTGTCATTCCATCAAAAGTCATAAACAGAGGTGGTACGAAGCCTTTTGGGTATTGGACGACATCAAATTCTTTCGGGTAAGGTCTACCCTTCTGAATAGATGCTCTACTCTTGGATTGTGCTAAAGCTTCTCGCACCTGCTATTCTACCATATTTTTAATGTCCTTTTCAGGAATCATGCTCTGTACAGAATCCTTCTTTGGTGGCTCGTCTCCGTTGATGGATGTGATCTCTTTTCCTCCATCTGCAATATGGAAGATTTTTGGGGGTGTTTCTTTCTAAGGTTGCACCTGACTTTGGAGAGTGGCTAAAGCAGCAGCCATCTCTTCCATCCTCCTTGCCATCTGGGAAATTGTGTCATCTCTTTCCCGAAGCTGTGCTCTCATCACTTCCGTTTCATCTCTTTCCGTAGCTACCGGAGCACCCAGCGAGGCTGACGATGCTCATTTTTCAACCTTGTTGACCTCGGCATACTCTTCATCCATGAACTCTGATGAATCAACTTCATTTTCTAACTTTTCTCCTCTTTCTTTTGCCAACCATCAGTTATCCGTCCTTAGCTTTCTTATAGCATCCTCGAGGGGTCTCTTCCAGAAGGTATCGCGGTTGTCGTGTGATGGTTGAACTTCTTTTCCGGAAGTTTCTTTTATTGCAGTAGCACTTTCTTCCAATTCAGGCTCTTTAACGAGGCTTTTCTTCTCAGGACGTTGTGTTGGTCTCGGTTCGGTAATAATAGGTCGCCACACCATCCTTCTTGTAGTAGAAGGTCTAGGACCGGACGGTCTGTTGGCTATATGCTGGTAGGTGGTGTCCTCCCTAATATGATGGCCCGATACAACAACATGTGAACTAGCTCTTATTTTCTTCCTTGGTTTCTCTACGGCAGTTACAGGCTCTACTCGTGGTCTGAGGCGGGATCTAGCTGGCACTTGTCCCATTCTTCTTAGGATTTCTGACACGGGGCATCTTTCTTTCTTTGCTAATTTTTCTATCACGGCTTGTAGCCGAGCAAATGGCGTAGTCTTAACCCTTTTTCTTTTGCAGTTACTATAGTATGCAGGTCGGGGTAGTGTAGCGGCGATCCTTCGGACATCCTCTTCATCCGATGCAACAGAGAGGGGGTGAAACCTACTCCCTTCCAACAGAGGTATATACTCAGGCAGTTCTTCTCTTTCCTTAGGAATTTCTTCTAGAAAAGCAACTTTAGCGGCTTTGGCTTTTTCAATCCTGGCGATCTTCCTACTCCTATTTCTCCTTTGAGTCTGAGTTAGGGGTGTAACTCTTGAATTGGACCCACTCTCGAAAACAGATGGTATTGTAGAAAAATCTGTACCCTCCACGGTGACAGGCTTATCACAGACTTGGATTTCCTTCCCCTTTAGTTTGGCAGAAGCCGGGCTAGGTGCAGAGATGACTAGACCAGTGGGGGTAGAGACAACAGTCCTCCTACGAATAGTAGTACTTCTTTCAGCTGGAACTCTTTGCAGTGGAGGAAATTTTTGAGCCGACTTCAAGTTGAACTCAATTACGGGCTCTTCAATTTCTGGCACTTTATCCATTTGTGTGAAGAGAGTGACGTCAGCGAACTTGATATCTGTGTTGTCGAATCCTTGTCGAAAATGGATGATTCCATTGTCGGGAAGTTCATCCTTGTAGACGGAAAAGTCCATTCCATTGGTGAAGGAGAAAATTAACTTTGGCGCAGTCATTTTCTGCAGGGTAGATTTCGAACGTCAGTCCCAAATTATGCTTCCTTTTGTCACAAAACTTAGGAAGAAAAAGAAAGAGTCTGAACACATTTTCATTTTTCTTAATGTATTATGATTTAAAAGAGTTTGTTTAAAGGGTTGTTTTTTAGAATATTTGTTTGTTAAGAACGACATGATTAAAGGTATAGAATAGGTAAAGAACCTGATTAAGAATTGGAAAGGAAGAGAAAAAGATTATTCCTAAGCTAAAACATATTGGGGGTCCACCCCACCTCAGAAAAGAGGTAAAATGATTTCAGAACCTCTCTATTTAGGGTGTCTAAACAGTGGCTCCTAAATCCGAGAGAAGTTGACTATACTTGTTTAAGATAGAAATGAACGTGGTATGTCAACGGAAGAAGAATAGTTTTGGTCCACTAGGGATATGGACTCACTATCGATTTATGAAAGCAAAACCATCTAATCAAAATGGAGAGATGAACTCATCCCCAACGGAGTCACCAAAAATTGTGCGACTTATTTTTATAGGTTGTAAGTTTAATTTTAAAAGAGGGTCGCCTTCGAAGTTGTCGGCGAATTTTAGATTTTAAATTTAATTTATATATATATATATATATATATATATATATATATATATATATATAATTTGGAAAGTAGCATTTGATTTTGAAAATAATTTTAAATTTGAAAATTTTAAGATATAAAATCAAACCGATCTCACATCTCGAAATAGTTTATATAAACGAGCACCAAACCACAAACCGTGTATCTATCCCGAAGAATAGACACACTGCTTGATGATGGGGCTCGATTAAATAAACTAGAAGATTTGTGACATCCGTTTGGTCTGCGAACCAATTTTATAAGCCGACAAGTTCCCCTGCTTAATATAAAAGAATTAAGCCTGATTTATATTACCTGGGTTCTTAAAGTTCCCTATTAGGGCAAGCCTTTAAAGTTAATTGCATCTTAAATGACGAGAATCATTTAAGAAAACTCTCGATAATGACCAGTGGTTTTTCTCTCAAGAATTTTAAAGTTTAAGGTTTCAAAGGATTGAATTTTGGAATTTTAAAAGGAATTAGCTCAAATTTAGAACAGTTAATTTTAAGAATCAAAGGAAGAAAAGTAGGAGAAGCTGATGATCCAAGAAGAATTTTGGCAACTTCCCAAGCTATCCTATTATTTGGCTTCAACTTGGGAGTTGACTTAATGTTTCAATCTTGCCAATTTTAATTAATTAGGACTTATATTCATATGACAAAATCATACAAATAGCCTCGAAGATGTGAGGGTTTATGTCGTATCAAACAACTACCTCGGAATCCTGAGACCGGTTAGGGCTTAATTTGCATAGCATGATTATACAAATGTCTAACGAAAAGTTGAGGATTTATGTTGCACTAAGAAAACTACCTCGAAATCCTATGGCTTGGTTATTTAATTCTAAGGAAAGTTTTACTGAAGTAGACTCAGGTTTTACTGAAGACGATGGCCGTGCTGCCCACTATGCTCCAAGCTCCTTGTTGTTGTAGAAGGTTTAGTTTTAGAAAGTGAAAATCAAGAGATGAGAAAAGTGTTTTGGTTTAGAAGAGTCTTAAAGTTCAAATGTCTTTAATGGTTTATTAGGGGAATCTTAAAGTTGATTATAACAACACCGGTTAAGATCCCACGGTTCCATCATTCCGGCACCGTTACTTTTATTGGATTCACTTAGTCCAGATGAATTTGCTAAACTCAACTGAATGAGTTTCGCACTTTCATTTAGACCGTGGGAAATCCCGTTAGCAACATGTAGGTTACATCATCTGAGGTATTCCTGATCATCCAACGAGGTGTTTTAATTTAATTGCAATTGTAGTTTTATTGTTCTGTTTGTGATTAAATTTTGAGTTGTTTTATATTTTAGAATGTTGTGGCGGTGCATTTTATATTGTGGTGACTTTTAATTTAGTTTTTTTTTTCAGTTTTGTGGCTATCCTAAAGGTTTTAGTTTTCATGCAACAATCTTATTTATCATGAAAGAAGAGTAAAGTACAGCTCATATAAATAAATTGCAATCAAGTAAGTTGCAATAAAATAAAAGCGTACCTGGAGGATCTTCCCGTCATCTCAAGATGCACTTAAAACACATGTTAAGGCATTTAAATATTTCAACAAGTACCTAGGTAAAGCTAAGGGAAGGTTCTGGTTGTCTACTAAAACCTAATCCTATTGCTAGTTATTTCCTATGACGTCTAGGTTCTTATATTTTGTTTAAGGATGATTTTCTTCATCAAAGAACAACTTCAATTGTTCTTCTAAAACTTCTCATCATATTAAGAAAGTGCTTAGGACGAGTCCTAAATATCTTTTCTATACTTCCGTGATTATTTTCAGTCCAAGTAAATTTAGTTGCACATGTGAATTAATCATCCAGGAGATTAGTTAAGCTTTGTCTCTTGCTCAGTGAACTTGGGCATTTGATTACCTGATGAATGAAGTGACATCTCACTTAATACTCCATTTAAGAGTTATAATAATTAAAGCCTTTAGGGGCAAGTTGGTTTGTTAAGAACTTTAATCATTCTTAATTTGAAGTTTGAGTTAATGGTTTAAAATGATTTAGTTTAATTATAAGGTTTTAATTAAAAATTTTATGTTTGGAATAGTGTTCAAATTATTTTTGGTTTAAATCTTTATACTTTAAGTGATCTTAATATTTTAAATTTGTTTTTGGTGTTTCAAATTCACTTAGGCTATTCATATATCTTAATGATTATGATTTAGGTTAATTATGATATTTTAGGTTAATCTTGAATAGTTTGATTTTTTTTTATATTCTTAATTATGAATTGTCTTAATATTTCAAATTTGTTTTACTTTTATTATCGAGTGATATTAATTTAATATAATTTAAATTTAATTTAGTTGAATTTAACTTCATATAATTTAATTTAATTTCAATATTTTAAATTTAATTTAATTTAATTGTTAAAATGTTAATTTAATTTTTACTTAATTTAATTTAATTTAATTGTTAAACCACTTAATATTTTGAGCTTTCCTTTAATTTAAGGGTTATTTATTTTTTTTAATTTTTTGATTTACTTAGTTTAGATTATCATTTTAATCTTTATTAAGAGTTAAATATTATTGAAGTGGTTTATTTAGGGATTTTATTATTAAAGAATTAATATCCTCTCAAGTTATATTCCTATTTTTAATATTTCAAATTTTCATTAATCTTCCAAAATTTAAATTGTTTAAATAATTAAAGTTTCAATTTTGGTTTATTATAAGTGATTAATGGGTTCCTACCCTTTTAATTTCCTAATGTTTCAATCATCTAAGAAAAATAAAATCAAACATTTTACCCTCCATTTTGATTAAACCTAAAATTTTAATAAAAGGGTTTAAATTCTTTAATTACCTTTATGCCCTTCTAGGCTTATTTATTTCATAACTCACTAAATTGAGCTCAAATGAACTTGAAATTTTTATATGACCTCACTCACATGTCAATTAAGACATTAGAGGAGAAAATATGATTTTTGTGAATTTAATTTATTTATATAATTATTTTTAGTGAAAAATAAGGGATTTCAAGGAAAATTCAACAACATGACCATAGTAAGGTTTCTGTCCTTAAGAAAATTATGGGATGTTCCTAATGACCAGAGGACCACTTGGACCAATTTTGGTGATTTTTTAAATTATATTTTCTTTATTATAATTATTTTGAGTCCTGGAATGTTAATTAATTATAAAATAAAATTAAAGTTGAAAAATGGATTTTATATTTTTCGTAAATCTCTCTGACCTCAAGGAGTTCAGAGAAATAAATTTTACAATGTTCTAATTTTTCTTTGATTTATTGCAATTAATTTAGTGAAAGGTTGGAAAATACATTTTTTAATATTAAAAATTGTTTTGAGCCTTTAAAATTCAATATCTTAACTTAGAGGCTTAGGAAAAATATTTAGTTAATTTCTAAGTGATTCGGAGTCAAAATATGAAATTTTTATGATTTTTATTATTTTTGTGATTTTTACTATTGTTTAATTATTTAAATATAAAAAATATCATTAAAAATGAAAAAAATTAGAAAATTCCAATTTTAATTTTCATAGACTCCTCTGATATCACAGAGTCCACAAAACTAATTTGGTGAATTTTTTAAATGTATTTTTGGAGTTATGAATTTTTAAAGTTTAATTTTGATCATGTGGCTTAATTAATTCATTTAAGGAGGTTAAACATTTCTAATTGACTTCAAATTTTTATGCAAGTTTCTCTGTATCCTAAACATCGATGGAGAATTAATTTCAAGTTATTTTAATATGTGGTTAACCCTAATTAATTAAAGTTCAATTTTAGGTATTTAGGCTAATTAGTATTATTCTTAATGAATTAAGCCTATCCATAATTATCCTAGGGTCCTCTGGTCCTAAGAAACTTCCCCAAATTTTTCTAGAATTTATTGAGTAATATCCTAATTACTGGAATTAAAATACCAAAAACAGTGACATAAACTTGAAAAATACATAACTTTCTATAAAGATGGCCTCTGACCTTGAAAAATTCAGGGAATGTTCCCAAGATCAGAGGCTTCAAAAGCCCTATTGTCTCATGCCATGGTGAAGTGTCTATGCAAATGAAGAATCAAAATACTGAAATGAGTAAATAATTAAATAAAAATAAAATACTCATCAAAATTACTTGATTTCTTTTCCACATTATTCTCCTCTGTTCACTGAGCAAGTGGGTATTTTTAGTTTATTTTTTTAATTTTTCTACACAAAGATATGGATTTTCTAAGTTATGGGTATTTAAATAAATAAAAAAAATCCTATTTTTCTACTTATCAGACTCAGCGCCGCGTCAATCTACGGCGGATCGAAAGACCACGTGGCGCTCTCCTATTCGACGCCGCCATCTGAGTCAGCCGTCACGCATCCCGCTGTCTCGCTCCTTCCTCTGATCCGATGCAATCTGAGCCGTTCGACCGATACACGCGCGATCGGACTACACCTGGTCATCGTATACGACTGGTGTGCACCAGTGACCATCCACACTAAAACTCTAAGAAGTCTGTCACTTCTCAACAGATTTTCATGTTCTTATGTTCCATGAGTTCTTCTTGAGGAGACGAACACATCCATACGGTTTACATGTCATGAAATTAACTGAAATGAAATGAAGAATTGCTGAAAGCTCGGGAGGAAGGAATGATCCATACCTTTGCTCTAAGAAGTGTAGCTTCAATCAGAGAGTTGTGTCACCTTCGATTGCACCCAAGGAAGCTCCAGATGAAGTCTCTGGCTCTGGGGAATTGTCTAGGTATGAAAGTGTGCACAGCCGATTTCAAAGCTTGGAGGCTAGAGCAACTGGGTTGCCTGGAGAGGGGGCTTTCACAGGGGAACTCCTTCTCTTGGTCCTGTGCAGGTGTGGGTGAGTTTAATTTAGATTTGGTGGAGGTTTGGGAGCTGTCCTGGTTTTGGGCTTGAATTTGAACTTAGAAATTGAGCTCAGCTGGGGAAAATTGGGGCTGGAATCCAATGGGGATCAAGTGCTCTATGTGTGGAGAGTGGTCTGGAACAATTTGACAGCTTTTCAGTAGGATTTTTTTCAGCACCTCATTTGGCTGAGAGGTGGTGTGGTTTAAATAGAGGTGGCTGGAGGGCTTCCCAGGGGGTTTAGTGGCTTGGATCAACTGCTCTGGTGAGGCGAAGACCAACCATGGTTGCCATTAGGCATGGGACAAGTCAGTAAGGAATAATTCAAAAATTGGCTCACATGGGTGCTCTCGGCCTAGTGGTTTCCGGCGGCTGTGGTGGCTGGCCGGCCAGGGCCAGGTCACCCTTAAGTTCAAGGAGGTCAAGGCTGGGGTTTAGTGCAGTCAATTAGCCATGGACACGTGTAAAGGAGTTGAATTGAAATGGAATGGGGGGAAGGATATTTTGGGTCCAAATGAGTCAACCCATGGTTTTGGGCTAGGTTCACCACCCATGGCCTGGTTTTGGGCTGAAAAGAATCACTTGGGTCAGCCAAGAGAAAATGCTGTTGTCTCCATCCATGGTGAGGTGGCTAAACTTGGTTTAGTGTGTAGCATGAATGGGGTTAAAAGTGCTTAAGGAAGGCTTAAGAAAGGGGCCCCTCTTCTTGCCATTAATGGCTTGGTGAGGTGGAAAGGGGTTCCCAAGGCTTGCATATGGCTTATGCTTGGCTCCATGGCTCCATATGGCTTAGGGATGGCTTGGCTTCGTTTCATGAAAATGGGTTTTAAGGATTTAGGATATTTAGGGGTAATTTGGCTCATGGCTTAGTTTAGAAAAGTTTAGTGATGAATTTGAAACTTAGGGAGTGATTTAAATCAAAGAGGATGATGGGGGAAGTTTCATGTGGGCTTTAGGATAGTTTTTGGGCTTTTGGATTTATTTTAGATGGGCCTTTAGAAAGGTTTAAGGAGATGGGCTTTTGGGTTTGAAAACAAATTGGCAAATAGAAGTTTTGTAAAAGATTGGGCCAAAAAAATGTTGGGTTTAGTTTAGGGATGTATCATGAGTGATCTAGAATATGTTTGAAATAATTTGGAGTTGAATTGGGTCTAATTTGGGATTTTTTGGTAAAGGGGCCAAAGTGGGTCAAATTGGGCTAACTTGGTTTAAGGTTGGGATAATGTTGGATTTGATGTAAAATTAATGTTAAGAAATGTTTATGGTGGTGCTACAAAGAGTTTTCAACTTTGGTTGGGCTTTGATTTTGAGATTTGGGCCCATTTGGGTTAGGTTTGGTTTTAGGCCAAAAATGGGGATTTTGGTTTTGGGTTAGGTTTGGGTGGAGTTTAGGTTCAAATTTGGGGCAAATCTTGTTAGTATTTTGTTTGTGGGGATATTAGGAAGGTTTAGGAAAAGATTTGGGGTTAATTGGAGTTGAATTGGGTTGGTTTGGGCTAAGTTTAGGTCGTGAGCCAAAATTGGGCCTTAGGCTTCAAATTGGAATTGGATCCAAATGTTAATCAAATTGGACTTGGATTTGGTCTAGATTAACACTGGAGATATTGAATTTAAGTTTAGAATTGAATTGGGTCAAATTTTAGATCAATTGGGTTGATTTGGTTTGACGTTGGGCTTACTTTGGTTAAAAATGGGTCAAATTAGGGGTTTTGGTAAAAGTGGGTTAAATTGACAAAATTGGCCTATGGTGTTGTTAAAAAAAATGAAATTGGAAATATTTTGGATTTTCTGGAATTTTCTAGGAATTTGTGGAATTTATGGATTTTTTTTGTTAAAAAGGGCATTTTGGGTATTTGGAGGGTATTGGGGGTTATTTTTGAAATTTTGGTATATTTGGCTAAGGATGATCAATTTGAATGGTGGGAAATGTTTAGGATTGATTTCGAGGAATTTTGGTTAATTTAGGCAATTTTGCAAATTTTGGGTAGTTTCAAGGACTTTTGGTAGGTTTAGTAGGTGTAGGGCCCCGGGGGTCAAAAATTGAAATTTTGGAAAAATGATGGTTGATCAAGTTTGAGTAGAATGGAATCACTTTGGTTGAGCCATGAAGCCATATCAAGCCCATAAGAGCCATGAGAGGACTCATTTGAGGCATTCACTATGTTGTTCCTAACCCTCTTAGCCAAGGGCCTAGGGGTTAAGGTCCATCCATATGAATTACCTACATGAGTCAGGAAGTCAAGCTAGGTATGAATGGTTTTAGGATTTAGAATGTGTGTGAAAGTGTAATGTGTGTGCAAGTTAACTCTCACCAGGCCAGGCCACCCAGGGTAGTCCTAAGGCCAAAGAGTCCTATGGGGAACTCATCCTTTAAACCTCACATTTGATCTTAACCCTCCAAGTGACTTAGGGGTTTACAATAAAACTTATGGGGTTTGCAGGGAGTTTAAGAGATATTTAAATTTCTAAGTGGTTGGTTCCATTTCTAGTCCTCTAAGATAGTCAAAGGGAAAGCCTAAGGCTAGATCCTAAATACTAAGGAGAGAGAAGAGAAGAGACCTCATAAAAAATGAGGTCAACACTCCTAGATCACATAAAGCTCTTCCAAAAAATTTCTCACTTATGGCACACGGGATAGTGAAACTACCAGGGTCTTCAAGTTATTCAGGAAGCTTCTTATAAATAATTGCACTACACTCTCCGCTAAGACCAACAGTGTCGTGATGTGTGAACTTTCTTTTCCTTTTAAGAATATCCTTCATAAACATCGCATAATCAGACATCGCCTCTAATGCTTCAACAAAGGGAATATTTACCTTTAATTTCTTAAGGATTTCCAAAAATTTTGTAAATTTTTTATCCCTATTTTGTTTTTTCAATCTTTGAGGAAACGGAGGAGGTGTCTTTTCAACAGTAATCTTCATTTGTTCAAGCGGACATTCTAAGTGTGGATATATCTTATTAGAACCTTTTTCAATATCCACCTTCTCTTTCTCAACTTCAACTTCTTTTTGCACTCTTATTTCTAATTCCTTTCTACTCCTTAATTGAATAGCCTTAATATGCTCCTTGTTTTGATCTTTTGGATTGATCTTAACATTGTTGGGAAGAGCTCCAGAAGGTCTATTATTAAAGACAGTGAAAATATATCCTAATTGATTCTTAATGTTCTTAATCGCAACACCATGAGCTTGTAATTGATTACCTATGTTCAACATTAAGTCTTCAGTAGGCAACTTATTTTTCTTAAATTATGGAGTACTATTAAAGCTAGGAGGATAAGAAGGTCTACAATTGGTATTTCCTTGGTTGTTTAAATTTCCAACTGGGTTAATAGGATTGTTTCCTCATTGCGGGTTAACAGTAGCATTGTTGTTATTGTTCCAGTTGAAATTCTGGTGATTCTTCCAACCACGATTATAATAGTTTGATTAAGGATTGTTGGGTCTGTTATTTATAACATTCAAGATCTCATAAGGTTTTTGAGATTCTATTATCCGTCCTACTGAATTTTCCTCAGACACTAGTGGTGTTTGAGAATAATTCATTCCATATTGATCTATTTTCTTCGAAAGGGCAGCAATTTCAGAGATTATCATAGTTACAGCACTAGAATCATAAATACTAGCTACTCTCTTAGGATTTACCCATTCAGAGGGCCATTGAAAATTATTAGTAGCCATCTCTTCTGTTAATGAATATGATTCATCAAAAGGTTTTGATATTAATGATCCACCAGCAGCTACATCTATAATCGATCTCAATGATCCCACTAATCCATTATAAAATATTTGAATTACTAACCAATCTGGTAAAGAATGATGCGTATATTTCCTAAGGAGATCTTTAAATCTTTCCCAAGCTTCATATATTGATTCCCATTCAAATTGACCAAGAGATGTGATATCATTTCTTAGCTTAGTACTTTTTGATGGAGGGAAATATTTTTATAGAAACTTTAATGAATGTTCTCCCCAAGTTCTGATAGATTCAGGTGCTAACGAATTTAACCATGCCTTGGCTTTATCCCTTAATGAAAAAGAAAAAAGTCTAAGTCTAACAACATCATTCGACACTCCATCATATTTAAAAGTAGCACATAGTTCTAGAAAACTAACGAGATGTAAATTAGGATCTTTATTAGGTTTTCCTCCAAATTGATTATTTTGTACCATTTTGATAATGGAAGGTTTATGCTCAAATGAATTAGCACCAACATCAAGGTTTTGAATAGTTATATGAATTTCATCTGCTGTTGGGTTAGCATAATCTCTTAAAGGTCTTGGTAAATTTTCATTTTCATTTCCTTGATTTTCTTCGTTGTTCGCCATTTTGTAAGGATTTTTAGATTGTTTTTGTTGTTTTTGAATTTTTCTAATAGTACACTCTAACTCTGAATCGTAAGGCATTAAACCTATAAATCCACTCCTACGCATATAAAATCACACAAAACACACTAAAAAGTAAACAAGCACACACAATTGCAAACTACAAAGTAAAGGCTTCAACTACTACAATTTTGATTAGTTACCGTTTATACCTTCCCCAACAATGACGCTAAAAACTTGATTCGGAGTGCGAACTACCTCGAAAGTCAATATTCCAAAGATAGTTTCAGTTTAGTTTTGCAAATAGATTAATTCAATAATTAGGCAGTCACCCGTATACACAAGTATATGTATCATTAAAGTAATACAAGGCTCTAGTGTAGTCCTAGTTATCGATCCCATGAGGAAGGCAGGAACTCTTCAAAATATAGCAAAGATGTTGAAATTCAACACTCAATTCACAACGCAAGTTTAAGTACTATTTAATATGTTAATGCAAAGATAACAATAACTAGATTTACTACAAGTTACTTCTAAAATTTCTAAGTAGGATTAACTAACACACACACACACACACACACTATGTTTTGTAATTGAAAGGTTTATATATGGAAAAGTGTCTTTCTTTTGCAATGATTCTATGGTGAGTGATATAGATTGATAATAGATTTGTATTGTGCCAAATAGGAGCATTCACATTCTTTACCCTCGTCAGAGTACCCCTCTTTTAGTATGAAAAGAACATTGGCAAATCCTAGGCTTAGTCACTAAATCCATCGTTAGGCTGGGAGGATACTGACTATCACTTCAGAGCTCCCACTTCCCTTCACCTGAAGGCTAACCTTAGCTTTAGTTACCGAACTTTAGGACCAAATTGGGGATTTCAGCCTATCACTCTAAAACCTCCAATTTGACGCCCGTTAAACCATATTTTTTTATTTATTTGCATTCAATTACCATGAACTATGCAACACATTCACGACATTGAATGGATTCTCCACTATTGTTGTAGAACACTTAGTCCTTTCGGATTTAATGTTTCACAACAGATTTTAACAATTCAATTGGCCAGATCGAAAAGAAAATAAAGTTTAAAATGGAAAACCATCACAACTTATTTAACTTTTATGACACATCAAATCTACATCAACACTTCACCACATCTCATTGCAAGAAGAAAGACAAAGGAATCTACTCAGAACTCATGAGGAAGATACAAAAAAACATGGAATTTATATATAAAAGCAAAGTCATACAAACACAAAAGTAAATACAACTTATCTCTTTCTCTTCCCCAAGCAAATCTATTGTAGTTCCTTTGAATCCTTTTCTCTTTTCTCTTTAAAACTCAATTCCCTCTTTAGAATGGTAGGGAAGAAGCAATCTCCCACTTTACTCCTCCTACAATCCTTAGAGAAGAATCCCTCACAATACAAGACTTCTATACACTTTCCTCACACATACTACAAATCCTATCACACTCTCTTCACACCTCTCTAACACACACTACTCTCTCTCACACCCACACCACTTCTTTATGCATCCAAAATGGTCTAAAATAAGTTAGAAACAAATTCCCCAAGAGTTTCTTCAAGCACCACTTCAAAAAGTCGTCTAAATACATTGAATTCAAGTTCCACCGACTTTGGGCACCGGTGGCACTGGGCCGCCAATTAATTGTTTGAACTCTGTGGAATTGGGCGCCGGCGATGCCCATTTTGGCGCTGGCTACGCCAGAAGCCAATTTTCTTCATTTTGTTACTTTTTGCTCCAAATTCATTCATTTTCACCTCATTTTTCTACAATCACCTAAAATTATCATATCTGCAGCAAACCACGAAAAATACCTTCCTTTAAAGTGCAATATCACCAAAAAAGAGTTAAATTAAATAACAAAAACCTAATATATCTTTGGTGCATCAGTGGTAATTTCTCAGTAATATGAATTTTTGCAGGATCTACTTCCATACCATGTTCATATAGTTTATGCCCAAGTACAATTCCTCTTATAACCATAAATTGACATTTTTCCCAATTTAGAACTAAATTTGTTCTTTCGCAAAGCTCAAATATTTTTTTTTAAATTGTTTAAACATATGTCAAATGAAGTTCCAAATTCAAAAATATCATCCCTAAATACTTTTATCCCATTATCTATTAGATTACTAAAAATAGACATCATACATCTTTGAAATGTTGCAGGTGCATTACATAATCCAAAGGGCATTCTTAAAAAAGCAAAAGTTCCATACGGGCTAGTAAAGGTAGTCTTTTCTTGATCCTCAAGAGCACTAATTATTTGGTGATAACTAGTATATCTATCTAAAAAATAATATTACTTGTGCCTAGCTAGTCTATCCAACATTTGATCTAGAAAAGGTAGAGGAAATTGATCATTTCTAATGGCGGCATTTAATTTTCTATAATCAATACAAATTTACCAGCCAGTGACTTGTCTTGTTTGCATAATTTCATTTAGTTCATTCACATCAACAGTTACTCTTTTCTTTGGGTCAAAATGAATTGGTATTACCCAAGCACTGTTTAAAATAGGATAAATAATTCCAGCATCTAGCCATTTCAAAATTTCATTCTTCACTACTTCTTTCATCATTGCATTTAGTCTCTTTTGCGGATCAACTTTAGGTTTATGTTGTTTATTTAGCAAAATTTTGTGCATACAGATTGAAAGACTGATTTCTTTAATATTAGCTAATGTCCAACAATAAGCCTTTTTGTATCTTTTAAATGTATCCAATAATTTTTTTCTTGATATTCATTCAAATCCGATGATACAATGACTGGTAAGGTAGACAATTCTCCTAAAAACATGTATTTCAAATGATTTGGGAGAATTTTCAATCTAAGTTTAGGAGGTTTTATGATAGATGGAATTAAACTTTTATCACTTTCTAGAGTATTGAACATTTCAAATCTTTCCTAAACATAATCTAAGTCTTCATTCCTCATATTATCAAAATCATCTTCTATTTAACTTTCATCCTCACTTCGTAGATCTTCATATTCTATTTTCTCTTCAAACATTTCTTTAAATGATCATCTCTCAAATAATCACAGATTTCCATTCGAAAGCATTTATCATCTTTTTACGTTGAGGGATATTTCATGGATTTCAAAATATTAAATGTCACCTCTTGATCATTAACTCTCATAGTTAACTCTCCTTTTTGAAAATCAATCATAGCTCTTCTAGTAGCAAGGAATGATCTTCCTAAAATAATAGGAATTTCCTTATCTTCTTCCATATCTAAAATAATAAAATCCACAGGAAATATCAACCTTAACTAATACATCTTCTACAACTCTTTTAGGATAAGTAATAGAGCGATCAACTAACTGAAGAGTTACAGAAGTAGGTGAAATTTCTCCTATTCCTAATCTTTTGAAAGTTGATAAAGGAATTAGATTAATACTAGCTCCTAAATCACATAATGCTCTTTCGAAAAATTTCTCTCCTATAGCACAAGGAATAGAGAAACTACTAGGGTCTTTAAGTTTTTCGGGAAGCTTTTTCTGAATAATTACATTACACTCTTCGCTAAGTACAACAGTATCGTGATCTATTAATTTCCTTTTTTTTAAAGAATATCATTCCTGAACTTTGCATAATCGGGCATCTATTCTAAGGTTTCAACAAAGGGAATATTACTATTAATTTCTTAAGGATTTATACAAATTTGGTAAATCGATTGCCTCTATTTTGTTTTTTTAATCATTTGGGAAAAGGAGGTGGTTGTTTTTCTATTATAATTTTCATTAGTTCGATGGGATATTCTAAGTCTGGATGAATTTAATCATTATCTTGTTCAATTTTCACCTCCACTTTCTCAGTTTAAATTTCTTTTTGCACTCTCATTTCTAATTCTTTTTCACTTCTCAATTGTATAGCCTTAATTTATTCTTAACCTTGATCTTCTGGGTTGAGCTCGACATTATTGGGCAGAGTTCCTAAGGTCTATTATTAAGCACATTGAAAATATGTTCTAATTAATTTTCAATGGTTTTAATTGCAACTCCCTGGTTTGTAATTAATTACCTTGAGATTGTAGTTGATTACTCATATTTAAGATTAATTCTTCCATTGACAATTTCTTTTCCTTAAATTGAGGGTTACTATTAAAACGTGGAGGATAAAAAGGTTGATAGTGTGTATTTCCCTGGTTTTTTAAATTTCCTACTGGATTCACTGCATTGTTTCCTCATTGTGGGTTAACAGTAGCATTGTTATTAGTACTACAGTTTAAGTTCAGGTGGTTTTTCCAACTGAGATTATAATAGTTCGAATAAGGATTGTTGAGTTTATTATTTATAGCATTCAAGGTCTCATAGGACATTCGAGTTTCTATCATCAATCCTAATGAATGTTCCTCTAACATTGGGGGTTTTTGAGAATAGTTCAATCCGTATTGATCTATTTTTTTTTATAAGGCAGAAATTTGAGAGATTATCATAGTTACAGCATCATAATCATGAATACTACCAACTTTCTTAGGATTTACCCGTTCAGAGGGCCATTGAAAATTATTAGTAGCCATCTCTTCTATTAATAAGTATGTTTCATCAAAAGGTTTAGATATTAATGATTCACCAACAGTAGTATCTATAATTGATCTAAGAGATCCAACTAATCCATTATAAAATGTTTGAATTATTAACTAATATGTTAAAGCATGATGTGGACATTTCCTAAGAAGATCTTTAAATCTTTCCCAAGCTTCATATCTTGATTCCCCTTCAAACTGACCAAAAGATTTAATATCATTTCTAAGTTTAGTAGTTTTTGATGGAGGAAAATATTTTGACAGAAATTTTTGTGAAAGTTCTTCCCAAGTTCTGATAGATTCTGGTGCTACAAATTTAGCCATGCCTTAGGTTTATCTCTTAATGAAAAAGGAAAAAGTTTATGTTTGATAGCATCATTCGACACTCCGTCTTATTTAAATGCAGCACACAATTCCAAAAACTTGGAAGATGTAAATTAGGATATTCATAGGTGTTCCTCTAGATTATTATTTTGTACCATTTGGATAATATTAGGTTTAAGCTCAAATGAATTAGTACCAACAACAGGATTTTGAATAGTTAAGTGAGTTTAATCTGTTGTTGGGTTAGCATAATCTCTTAATGGTCATGGTATATGTTCATTTTCATTTCTTTGATCATTTAAATTGTTTGCCATTTTGTGAGGATTTTTAAGATTTCTTTTTGTTGTTTTCAAATTTTTCTAATTGTATGCTTTAATTCCCAATTGTAAGGCACTAAATCTATGGATCCAATACTACGCATATAAAATCACACTAAACACACTTAAAAGTAAGCAAGCACACAATTGCAATTTATAAAGAAAAGGTTTTCAAACACTACAAAATTGACAGTTACCATTTTATACCTTCCTTGGCAACGACACCAAAAACTAACCAGTCACTGCTAAAAGTGTTAATTCTAAAGGTATATTCAGTTCAGTTTCACAATAAGATCAATTTAATAATTAAGCAGCCACTCGTATACGCAAGTATACATATTGTTCAAGTAATACAATGCTCTAATGGATTCCTGGTTATCGATCCCATGTGGAAGGTTGGGACTACTCAAAATATAGTATAAGAATGAAATCCAATACTTAAATTACAATGCAAGTTCAAGAAATATTAAAGTTTCTAGTGTAACGATAAGTAAAGGCTAAGTTAAATAAAGTTACTTTCTATATCTCTTTAAACATAATTAACAAGCACATCCAAAGTTTTGTAATGAAAGCTTCTAATGTGGAAAAGGAATCTTTCCCCTTAAAATGATACTATGATGAGTGAATGATATAGATTAATAAAAATTTTTATTGTGCCAAATAGGAGCATTCATATTCTTTACCCTATTTAGAGTACCCTCTCTTTAGAGTTATGCAAAGAACAATGGGAAATCATAGGCTTAGTCCCTAAATCCATGGTTTGGCTGGGAGGATACTGGCTCTCACTTCAGAGCTACCATTTCCCTTCACATGAAGGATAACCCAAGCATTAGTTACCAAACTCTAGAGTTAAATTGGGGATTTCAGCCTGTCACCCTAAAATCTCCAATTCGATGCCCATCAAACAACATTTCCCTATTTATTTGCACTCAACCCCCATGAAGTATGTAACTCATTCGTGGACATTGAATGAATTATCTACTTTTCTTGTAGAACTCTTAGTCCTTTCGGATTGAATGTTTCACAACAAGTTTTAACAATTCAATTGGCCAGATCGAAAAGTAAATGAAGTACGAAGTGAAAAATCATCACAATTTCTTAACATTTAAATGACATTAAATCTACATCATCACTTCATCACATCTCATTGCAAAGAGAAAGACAAAGTAAACTACTCAAAATTCATGAGGAAGTTATAACAAAACATATATTTTATATATAAATTAAAAGTCATACAAACCTCGAAAATTTAATACAACTTATCTCAATTTCTTCCCCAAGCAAATCCCTTGAAGTTCCTTTTATTTCTTTTCTCTCTTTACAACGGCAATTAATTCCCTCTTTAGATTAGTAAAGGAGAAGCAAACTCTCTTTCCTCCTTCTCCTACACTCTTTAGACAAGAATCCCTCACAAAACAAGATTTCCACACACTTCAACACACTTTACACACTTACACACTCACTCTCCAAAACCCTAACACACTTTACTCACACCAAAATGAGTCCTCTCCTTCTCTTTTTCTTGTTTCTTGGCATCCAAATATGTTTGAAATAGTTTAAAAATGAATTCCCCAAGAGTTTCCTCAAGCAACCCTTCAAAAATTATCCAAATACATTGAAGTTGGTCTTCACCAACTTTGGGCGTCGTCGGCGCTGGATAGGGCAGCGTCGGTGCTGTTCCACCAAAATAACTCTGAAGTCTCTGCAATTGGGCACCAGTGAAGCTGGATCCAGCAAGTTGATTTTCACTTTTTGCCTATTTTTGCTGCAAATTTGTTCCTTTTTGCTTCCTTTTGTTCCAAACACCTAAAATCATCATCCATACAATAAAACATGAAAAATACATTCATTTAAAGTGCAATATAAAAAAAAATGATTACAAATTATATATATAACTAACATTTTTTTGGTGCATCAGCAAGCAGTTTATAGGAGGAATTAAGCATATGGAGCTTGCAGAGACGACAGAGAAAATGAAACCAGTCAAAGCATATGAAAATAGATCTGGCGTAGTGGCAACGATCTACAAAGGAAAGCAAATAATGAGGATTCAGGCTGAGTAGTTGTCATAGCAGCACAGTCAATCACCACAGTGTAGTTAGCTTACATAGTATAGTCAATCCCAGCAGTATGGTCAACCCCGTCTGCAGCAGAATAGTCAAGCTAGTCTATAGTAGAGGCTGTACAGGGTAGATGGGAGACAAGGTCTGATAATGTCAGAATGGCTATGCAGGAACTACTCCTTTAAAGATGATGTCGTAGTAAAGATGTTCAGAAACTTGGTGAAGAATCCCTAGTTTAGATTGAACAAGCCGAAGAAGCCAGAAAAGAAGAACAAGAAGGACTATTAGTGCAAATTTTTTATATGCAAGAATTTATGAACTTAGATTAATATATATTAATTTATTTTTCTAATGAGTCACATAATTAAATGCATTTGTATGTATCGCTCCAATAATACAGGGCTGTAGTAGAGTCCTGGTTATCGATCCCACAGAGAGGCAAATAATTTTATAATGTTGCACAGAAATCACTTCTTGAATCACAACACAATTGCAAGTAATTACTAATCTTAAAATATAGTCAAATAGTTGTAGTTATTAATTCTACCAAAGTAAGTTTTAATTTTCTAGCAAGTTTAACTAACAGAAGACTAATTTACAACAAAGTTTAGTTGTAAGAAAGAATCTTCCACCTCTCTAATAATAATGTGATGATTTAGTGACATAGATTAGTGATGCAAGTGTATTGTGCCAAATAGGAGCATTCCTATTCTTTACCCTTTTCCAAGCGCATAAAGAACATTGGCTAATCCTAAGTTTAGTCCCCAAATCCTTGGTTAGGCTGGGAGGATACTGGCTCTCACTCCATATCTCCCACTTCCCTTCCCCTGAAGGCTATCTCTCACTTTGGTTTCCAAACCCTAGGACCAAATTGGGGATTTCAGCCTCTCACTCTAAAATCTTCAATTCTACACCCATCAAAATATATTTCCTTATTTATTTGCACTCAACCCCCATGAAGTATGTCACTCATTCATGGACATTAAATGTGAATTTCACTTTTGTTGTGGAACTCATAATACTTTCAGAACATATGTTTCCCAACAAGTTTTAACAATTTAATTTGCCAGATAAAAAAAGTAAATGAAGTATGAAGTTAATAAATTATCACAAATTCTCCATAATAAATCGGCAAATCATTTCCATATCACAACATAAAAAAATCACATGAAAAGGAGGAAGAAAAAGAAATCTACTTAAGACTCATGAGGAAAGAATGAAAAAAATATGGATTTTATATTTAAAAGTAATGTCATACAAACAGAGTAAAGAAAAGACAACTTATCTCAAACTCCTCCCCAAGCGAATCTCAAGGAATTCCTTTGACTCCTCTTCTTCCTTCACAACAGCACATAATTCTCTCTTTAGATAAGTAACGAAGAAGAAATCTCTCACTTTCCCTCTCCTCCTACACTCCTTAGAAGAGAACACACAAACCCTAGATTTCCTAAAGAAAATGAAAAGACACACTCACTCTTCTTCCCCTCACAATATAAACTCTCTCCCTCCTCAAATTTTGGCTCTAAAATAGTTTAAATCCGGTCATTACAGATTTCTAAAGAGTTTCTTCAAGCATCCCTCAAAAATCCAGCCAAATACGTTGAATCTAGTTTGAAATTGGCATAGGGCACGGTCCAGCGTAGGATAGGCGTTGTTCGGTGCTATTTTTTGCCTTATAGACCAAAAGTCTCGGTAAATTGGCATGGTCCAGCGTTGGTGACAGCGCCGTTTAGCGCTATTTTAATAAATTGCATTTTGCTTCATTTTGATACAAATTTGCTCCTTTTCGCTTTCTTTTGCTCCAAAGACCTAAAATCATTATACCTGTATGAAATCATAAAAAATACCTTTCTTTAAAGTGCAAAATCATTAAAAATAGGTATGAAATGGACATTAAAAAGCTATCAAATTTTCAGTGGATCAAGATCCCCCAAACTTAACTATTACTTGTCCTCAAGTAATTTAGTTAATACATAAAATAATGATTAATTGCAATGAACTTTATTTCTAGAATACCATAATTTTAACTTAGACAAGTACAATAGTAAAATTTTTAGAAATATCTTTGAATAATTCAAGTAAATTTTAGAGGTGTAAGACAATCTAGTAATCAAGTCTAAGAGTTTTAACCTTCTATTCATTTCAAAAATGACTGTAGATTGTCCTATTAAGGTACTCAAAATGATTACATGAAAAGAAGTTTATGAGAACAATATTAGTAAAGATGCTAATCCATACATATAACTTTAGGAAAGTTATTAAGTTTTCCTTTTAGATAGGTCCAAGTGAAGCCAACTTTTTATTAGGCATCTCGTCAAGCTTCTCCTCTATTTTTCTTTTCTTTTTCTTATTTTTCTCTTATTTTTCTTCTTTCTTTCTTCTTTTTACTTCTGCTTTTTGCAAGTGAGGATTACTATATCTGGATAGTCTTTAATAATATTGAACTTCACCCTTTTCACCCTAAATTTAACCAAAAGTCTCTGTAAATTGGCGCGGTCCGGAGCTGGTGACAGCACCGTTTAGCACTAGTTCAATAAATTACATTTTGTTCCATTTTGCTCCAAATTTACTCCTTTTTGCTTCCTTTTACTCCAAAGGCCTAAAATCAATGTACCTGCATGAAATTATAAAAAAAAAATTTCTTAATAGTGCAAAATCATCAAAAAGAGGTATGAAATGGATATTAAAAAGCCATCAAATTTTTAGTGGATTAAGATCGTCCAAACTTAACTATTACTTCTCCTCAAGTAATTTAGTTAATACATAAAATAATGATCCATTGTAATGAACTTTCTTTCTAGTGTACCATAATTTTGTCTTAGATAAGTGCAATAGTAAAATATTCAGAAAGATCTTTGAATAATTTAAGTAAATTCTGGAGGTGTAACACTATGTAGTAATCAAGTCCAAGAGTTCTAGCCTTCTATTCATTTCAAAAATGACTGTAGATTGTCCTATTAAGTCACTCAAAAGGATTACATGAAAAGAAGTTTATGAGAATACTAGTAGTAAAGATGCTAATCCATATATATAAGTTCAAGAAAGTAATTAAGTTTTCCTTTTAGATAGGTCCAAGTGAAGTCAATTTTTGATTAGACATCTCCTCAAGCTTCCCCTCACTTTTCTTTTATTTTTCTTCTTTTTCTCTTTTTTTTTCTTTTTTTCTTCTTTTTACTTTTGCTTTTTGCAAGTGAGGATTACTATATCTGGGCAGCCTTTAAGAATTTTGAACTTCACCATTTTCACCCTAAATTTGAAACTTACCACAATCCTTTTCTTTATAGGCATTTCTTTAGCTTAATATTGATTCATCATAGAGTCTCAATCCTTTCCTTTCACATAAAGGTTTAGGATTCTTAATACTTCAAATATACAGTTTTTCTTACTTTGAATTGTTGACTATAGTCATATTATCTTATACCAAACATCTTAGCTTACAAAATTACTTTTCATTACCAAATACTTTCATTTAAGTCCACTAGAGTACTTAAAAAAAATCAAAGTCCATTTATCTAAAATTGAGCTCTATCACAGGAAATCATGTTAATAATTTTGAAAATACTTTTAAATGAGAAAAACTAAAATTTAATTCTTTCCTTCCCCCAAACTTAATTTTTCGAATATCAATACAATTAACATGGGTAGAAATAAAAGATATAAACATATATAACTCATACCACAATATGTTTGGCTTTTCATACCTTTGAGTTTAAGCAGGTTTTCTTCATAATTTAAAACAGTAGGCCTGAAATAATTAAGAGCATTTCTACACACAAATATAGGTTAGAAATTTGCAAGGGAAGATGTTTAAAATCTTAAAATATAAAACATCAAATAAACACACAACCTTAACATCCAATTGTTACAATCACAGATTAAACTAACAGACTAAATACAATCACATCACATTCATCATAATTCAACATAAAGTTTACTACAAACACATCCAAATACAAATTACATCACAAATACAAATCACAGAGTCTCAGGTACATCACAAATACATCAACAAATAAAAAATACAATGAAAATAAAAATACATAAACTACCAATCATCATATGCAGGAGCTCCACCTTCATCAGGATCATCAGGCTGGTATTGAGTGTACTCAGGGTATGTAGGAAATACAACACTAGTGTCTCCCCTGAAGAATCTCATCCGTGTGTCATGATAAGCTATCTCATATTCTCACCAGTGCACTTGATAATTATCATTTCTCTTATTCCTTGCTTCTAGTCCCTCTACCCTGGTATTCAACTTCTCTAACTGATCCATAACATCATGCAGAGTAGATTCCCTAGATGTAGGTGGTCTTTCATGACTAGAAGAAGGTTCATCAGCTTTTTTACTCCATTTCCATCCTACACATGCTTCATAGGTTTTTAGTTCTAATTTACTTATTGGCTTCAGGGGATGGACTACCTCATCATCATCTTCAATTGCTACTCCTGACTGAATACACAAAGCATAAATCAGGCTGGGATGTCATAGTCCACCTGTAGTCTATCCTTTTGAATTTGTAAAAATACTCTTATGAATGATAGACCCAATATTGATACTTTTTATGTTCTGAATACAGTAATTCAAAACAGCTCTATCTACAGTAACCTTGCTGCGATGGCTGGTAGGCGAAAGTCATGCAGAAATGAAATAATGCCAGGCTCTCGATACAGGCTTCATTGTAGAAAGGGGGAAATTAACTTTTTTTTTCTGTTCAATCTTCCTTTCCCCTTTTCCGTCAGTCAAATAGATCATAATCATATCTAATGCTTCATTAGTAACAGAAAAATTTTCATATTCACATAAGAAAGGTTCTCTCAACTGATAAAATGCATTGATGCAGGTGTGGGTAATTCAACCATTTGTTCTCTAACAAGGATATATTCACTCTTAGAATAGTATACATTTGCATAAAATTCTCTCATAATCCCCAACATCGCTACAGTAGTAAAATAACAGAAAATTTCTCATTGATGATTTGCAATTAGTTCTTTAATCACACCTCCAGGATTTTCAAAGGATTTTTCTTGAATACACTTCTTATTGCTAAGAAAAGTACTAAAGTGGAATAAGCCTTGAAATTCAAAAATTTACTCTCATCTTAATCAAATTTTCTCTTCCCCTTAGCCATTCTTGGAGCCATTTTTTATATCAAATTTATCCAAATTAATTTTAAAATTGCAATGTAATGGACTCCAAGGTAAATTTAAATAGATAATAACTCTAACACCATGGAAATTACTTCCAAATTTTCTCTAAAAAACCTCAAAATTCAAATCTTTATAATGTGGGAGATTTCCATGATCAAAATTGAAAAAAATTAGTTTAAAGTGTAGCTTTTACCAAGAGAAGATGAATTCCAAACTTTCTGGCCACAAAATTACTTCAAATCCAAATGTAAGTGAGCCCTAGGTGCGAAAATCAGCCTTGGTTGGAGGTAGAAGATGATGGTATGGGCAAAAATGGCGGGTCCCAAGGTTAAATTACGAAATTTGAGGGTTTAAGGCTTTTTTCTGGTCGAGTGCAGTCCAGCGCTGGTGACATCGCCGTTTGGTGCTATTTTCATTTCAATAGGCCTAACTCTCTGTCTATTGGCGCGGTCCTGCGATGTTGACAGCACTGTTCAGTGCCAGTTAAAAAACTAGGCTTCCAATTTTCTTTTGCAATTTTGATCTTTTCAAGCCCGCTCCGATGTCTAATTAGTCCATTTAAGCATTGAATAACATACTAAAGCAATGGCAAGTAATATTTTTTAACACAAACAACATAAAACATCACTTTGATATATAAAATTCAAATTACAAACACATATAAATAACACTAAACGCTACACATTGTCAAGCCATAAAATACTAAAATTCAGTGTTGTGCACAACCACAACACAATAACGCTGAAAACTGAACATGAAATCAAGTCCAAACATAACATCCAAGCAAAGCAAAGAAAAGTAATCAGTTCAAATACGTAAACACAGAAACACAATAATTAAGTCTTCTTTCTTCCTTAAAACTATCATCAACTCTTAAATCTCCAATTGATTGAACGTGTACAAACAGATTGTAGAATGGATTAAACAGGAATTCTTCAGTAGAAACTTCCTCAATCCAACCTTTTCTTTTCATCATATGTATCAAACTTCCTTCAAGGTACCTAGAATGATCAAAGTGTTCTTTCGTTCTCTAATCCAAATGATCAATGAAGTCAGATAAATTGTTGATTGCATTCATCAGGTGTTGAATTTCCTTCTACAATTTCTTAATTATCTTCAAAATGATCTGTGAACTTTCAGGAAAGTAAGGAGGAATAGGTGTCTAAATCTGAGATGGTTGATCTTCAATGATACTTATGTCATTCATATCATAAACTACCTGGTTACTATGTTCATCTGTTGAGTCTATAGGCTTCAAAGGTAGAAGTACTCTTTCCCAATTCTCATATGGAACTTGTGATTGACTGCAGAGGAGAAATATGGTGTAAGGATATCCAAGCCCATACTTAGATCCATGAATTATTAATATAAAAAAAAGATTTAACAATTATAGAATAAACATCAATAGGCATCCCCATTTTAATACAATAGTTCAAAATAGTACATTCCTTGGTTACTTTACTGATTTTTATAGTTGGGAGTAATTTTGCACATATAAAATAATGTAAGTGCTTCAACGTAGGATTTAGCAGTGTGGTCGAAAAACTTACATACATGTTATCTCTTATCTCCCAATCATCACTTTCATCCGTCAAATATCTGTATATATCATTCATGTTGTCCTTCGTTGAGGCAAATTTTGAATAGTGGCAGATCGACACGTTCTCAATCATGTATAAATCATTAATCTTAGAATGATTAAATGTGACAAATCTACCTTACACATAGACTGATCCTTGGTTGATTCCATGAAGATTTGCATATAACTCTTTCACAACCGGGACAACTACTGTGGTAGTGGTATAACATAACACTGCTCAAAGTCTCTGATCAATAATTTCTTCAATTCGAGTAGTAGAAGAATTCATACTTTGATTCATGAAGCCTCGCTCCTTAATCGGCCTCATCATTGAGATATTCTTGTTAAATAGATGTTGTGCTTCGAAACTGATGAACTTTCTACAGTTCAAAACTTGAAATCTTGAAGTTTCTATCGAGTTGGAATCCATTTGGATGAGATTTAGGATCTTCATTTTCGTTCCTCTGATAGTTTTTTTTTAATTTAGGGGCAGTTTTTAGGAGTTCAATTGGAAGAATTGCCACCTAGGACTGCCAAAACACATTTTTAAAGATGAAAAACTATTTTTTGAACAACAACACGGTCCGACACTAGTTAAACTTTTGCCAAACTTCATTTTGTCTGTATTCTTTCCAAACTTCAATTCGATTCATTTCTTTAATATTGTTAATGATATTTAAGAAAGGGTAGGACTTAATTAAGTAACAAAAAAACAAAAATAACACATCAAACAAGCAAACACTCAATAACTATGTGCTGCCTCCCACAAAATGCTTGGTTTAATGTCGTCAGTCCGACATAACTTTAAGTTATTCAGGTTAATCCAACATTAAAACTTATTTAAAATGAGGTCTATTGCCTTCAAAATATGGTTTTAATCTTTGTTCATTAACTTTGAATATTCTTCCATATTTTGGGTCTTTGATAACTACAACTCTAAATTGATAGATTTTTATAACAGTGAAAGGTCCTGTCCATCTAGATTTCAGTTTCCCATGAAATAATTTTAATCTTGTATTGTATAGTAAAACTTTTTGTCCTGGTTCAAATTCCTTTTTAACAATTTTTTGATCATGTCATATTTTTCTTCTCTCCTTATATATTCTATCATCTCATTTCTTCCAACTCATTCAATTGTAACAGTCTTTTCTCACCTGCGTCTTTCAAATTAATATTCAATTTCTTTATCACTCAATATGCTTTATATTCTAATTCAACTGGCAAGTGACAAGTCTTTCCAAATATTAATCTATAAGGGGTAAAATGGTGTCTAATATAGCAGACCAATCTAATTTCTCAAGATTTATGACTTTTTCCAAAATTTGTTTAATTTCACGATTAGATACCTTAGCTAAGCCATTAGTTTGGGGATGATAAGCTGTAGAGATTCTATGCATAATAATATATTATTCTACCAATCTCTGAATCATATTATTCTTAAAATTGGATCCTCCCTCAGTGCTGATTACTCTAGGCATTTCATATCTTGTGAAAATATTTTTCATTAAAAATCTAAAAACTCTTATAGCATCACACATAGGTAAAGTTATTGCCTCAATCAATTTTGATACATAATCAACAACAATTAATATATATATATATATATATATATATATATATATATATCTCCAAATGAAGGTATAAATGGTCCCATAAAATTTAATCCCCAAGCATAAAAAATTTCAACTTCCAAAGTAAAATTAAGAAGCATTTCATTTCTTCTAGATATATTGCCTATTCTCTGACATCGATCGCAGGTTTTGATAAATCTATTATCATCTCTAAAAATAGTAGACCAAAATCCAGATTACAAAATCTTATGTGCATTTATATCAATTCCAAAATGTCCTCCAAATTCAGAATCATGACATTCTCAAATAATTCTTTCAGTTTCTTCATAAGGCACACATCTCCTAATAATAAGATATTTACATTGCTTATACAGATAATGATCGTCCCAAAAATAAAATTTAGCATCATGTTTAAATTTCTTCCACTGTTGCATTGTTAATTTAGGTGGTAAAATATTACTAATGATGTAGTTTACAATATCAGCATATCACGGTATATTTACTTCTGCAATATTATATCGCTACTCTTCAGGGAAAGTTTCTATTATTTCCTTTTCAAGTTCAGCCAAATCAGGTTGTTTAAGTCTAGATAAATGATTAGATATTTGATTATCGACCCATTTTCTATTAACGAACTCAAAATCAAATTCTTGCATTAAAAGTATCCATCGAATCAGTCTTAGTTTAGCATCCTTCTTTCGCGTTAAATATTTAATAGCATAATGATCAGTATGCACTAAACATTTGACTCCAATTAAGTAAGATCAAAATTTTTTAAAGGAATAAATGATAGCTAATAACTCTCTTTCTATAGTAGTGTAATTAATTTGAGCATCAGTAAGAGTTTTACTAGCATATTATATAACTTTAAAAATTTTCTCACGCCTTGCCCTAAAACTACTCCAATATCATAATCGCTCGCATCGCACATTAATTCAAATGGTTTCTCCCGGTCAGGTGAAACTATTATAGGAGCAGTGATTATTTTTTTCTTTAATAAATCAAAAGCTTTTAAGAATTCATCATTAAAATAAAACTTCTTATCTTTTTCTAAAAGTTGTCATATAGGCTTACTAATTTTTTAAAAGTCTTTAATATATCACCTGTAGAATCCTTCATGTCCCAAAAAGCTTCTTACCCCTCTCATAGTTGTTGGAGGTGGTAATTTTTCTATAATTTGAATCTTCGTAGGATCCACTTCCATGCCATTTTCAAATATTTTATGCCCAAGCTCAATTCCTCCTGCAATCAGAAATTAACACTTTTCCTAATTTAGGACTAAATTTGTTCTTTCGTATACCTCTAAAATGTTTTCTAAGTTGCATAGGCATGCATCAAATGAATCTCCAAATACCAAGAAATCACTCATAAATACTTCTATTCCATCATCTATTAATTTGCTAAATAAGGACATCATATATCATTGAAATGTTGTAGGCGCATTACACAATCCAAAGAAAATTCTTCTAAAAGCAAAATTTCCATAAGGGCTGGTAAATGTAGTCTTATATTGATCCTCAGGAGAAATAGGTATTTGGTGAAAACTAGTATATCCATCAAAAAAGTAATAATACTTGTGTCCAACAAGTCTATCTAGCATTTGGTCTAAGAAATGTAAAGGGAAGTGATCTTTTCTGGTGGCGGCATTTAATTTTCTATAATCAATACATATTTGCCAACTAGTGACTTGTCCTGTCAATATAATTTCATTTTGTTCATTTACGTCAACAATCACTTCTCCATTCTTAGGAACACAATGAATTGGGCTTACCTAAACACTATCAGAAATAGGATATATAGTTCTAGCATCTAACCACTTTAAAATCTCATTTTTAACTACTTCTTTCATTATTGGGTTCAGTCTTCGTTGTGGATCAACTCTAGGTTTATGTTGTTCATTCAACAAAATTCTGTGCATATAGATCGATGGACTAATTCCTTTAATATCTGCTAAGGCCAACCCAAAAGCCTTTTTGTATCTTTTTAAGGTGTATAGTAACTTTTGTTCTTAATATTCATTTAAATCTAATGATACAAAAACCAGTAAGGTAGATGATTCTCCTAAAAACATATAATTCAAATGATTAGGAAGAATTTTCATCTTAAGTTCAGGGGGTTTAATGATAGATGAAATTAAAATTTTATCTCCATTTTTCGTAGTATACAATCTTTCAAATCTTTCCTGAACAAATTCTAATTTCTCATTCTTCATATCATCCAAATCATCTTCACTTTCACTTTCATCTTCATATTCCAAATTATCTTCAAATACTTCTTTAAAATGATCTTCTCTCAAATAATCGTAGATTTCCATTCAAAAGAACTCATCATCTTTTTCAGCTGAAGGGTATTTCATAGATTTTAGAATCTTGGAAGTTACCTCTTGATCATTAACGCTCATAGTTAATTCTCCTTTTTGAACATCGATCATAGCTCTCCCAGTAGCAAGGAATGGTCTTCCCAAAATAATTGGAATTTCTTTATTTTCCTCCATATCTAATATAATACAGTCTACAGGAATGATAAATTTATCCACTTTCACTATTACATCTTCCACAACTCCTTTAGGATAAGTGATAGAACGATCAGCCAATTGAAAAGTCACAGATGTAGGTGAAACTTCTCCTATTCCCAATCTTTTGAAAGTTGATAAAGGTATAAGATTAATACTAACTCCCAGATCACATAAAGTTATTCCAAAAAATTTCTCACTCATAGCACACGGGATAGTGAAACTACTATGGTCTTTAAACTATTCATGAAGCTTCTTCCGACTAATTGCATTACACTCACCGCTATGTGCAACAGTCTCGTGGTCTTTGAACTTTTCTTCCTTTTTAATAATATCCTTCATAAACTTTGCATAATCAAACATCTGCTCTAATGCTTCAACAAAGGGAATATTAATCGTTAATTTTTTAAGAATTTCCAAAAAACTTTTCAAATCTATTATCCTTGTTCTATTTTTTTAGTCTTTGAGGAAATAGAGGAGGTGGTTTTTCAACAGTTATCTTCATTGGTTCAATCGGATATTCTAAGTCTGGATATATCCTATTAGAACCTTTTTCAATGTTCACTTCCTCTGTTTCAACTTCAACTTCTTTTTGTATTATTGCTTCCAATTCTTTTCCACTCCTTAATTGAATAGCATTAATTTGCTTTTTATTTTGATATTTTGGGTTGATCTCAACATTGCTAGGAAGATTTCTAGAAAGTTTATTATTAAGCACAGTAAAAATTTGTCCCAATTGATTCTCAATATTCTTCATCACAGCACTTTTGAGCTTGAATTTGAGTTCCCATATTCAGAATTACTTCCTCAGTAGACAACTTCTTTTCCTTAAATTGTGGGTTATTATTAAAAAATAATTGGTATTTCTTTGGTTGTTCGGATTTCCAACTAGATTCATAGAATTGTTTCCCATTACAGGTTAACAATAACATTGTTATTATTCTAGTTGAAGTTTAGGTGATTCTTCCAACAAGGATTATAATAACTCAAATAAGGATTATTGACTTTGTTATTTATGGAATTCAAGTTTTCATAAGGTGTTTGAGAGTCTATCATCTTTCTTGATGAATTTTCTTGTAGCACTAGGGGTGTTTGAGAATAATTTATTCTATATTGATCTATTTTTTTAAAAAGTACAGTAATTTAAGAGACTATCGTAGTTATCGCATCAGAATCATGAACACTAGCTACTCTCTTAGGATTTACCCGCTCAGAGGGCCATTGAAAATTATTGGTAGCCATCTCTTCAATTAGCGAATATGCTTCATCAAAAGATTTTGACATTAATGATCCACCAATAGTAGCATCTATAATCAATCTCAAAGATCCTAATAGTCCATTTTAAAATGTTTGAATTATTAACCAGTCTGGTAAAGGATGATGTGGAAACTTTCTCAGAAGATTTTTAAATCTTTCCCAAGCTTAATATATAGATTCTCCATCAAACCGAAAAAAAATGTGATATCATTCCTCAGCTTAGTAGCTTTTAAAGGAGAGAAATATTTTTACCGAAACTTTTGTGAAAGTTCTCCCCAAGTTCTGATAGATCCAAGTGCTAATGAATTTAACCAAACCTTAGCCCTATCCCTTAACGAAAAAGAAAAAATTCTAAGCCTAAAAGCATCGTTCGACACTCCATCGTATTTAAAGGTAGCACACAGTACCAGTTGGATAATAACAGGTTGAAGCTCATGAATTAGCATCAATATCAGGGTTTTGGATAGTTAAGTGAATTTCATCTGCTATTGGATTAGCATAATCTCATAAAGGTCTTGGTATATTTTCATTTTGATTGTTGTGATTGTTCAAATTGTTCGCCATTTTGTGAGGATTTTTAGATTATCTTTTTTTGTTTTCAAAATTTTCAGATAGTACGCTCTAATTCAGAATGGTAAGGCACTAAACCTATAGATCTGGTATTATGCATACAAACAAAATAAGCACACTAACAATGAACAAACACACACAAGTATGACTTGTAATTCAAATATAAGCTTTCAAAAACTACAAAATTAATTTTAGCAGTTACCTCCCCGACAATGGTGCCAAAAACTTTGTGTGACTTTTTAATATGCAAGAATTTATGAACTCAGATTTATATATATATTGATTTAGTTTTCTATTTAGCCAAACAATTAAATGCAAGTATACGTATCGCTTAAGTAATACAGTGCTCTTGTGGAGTCCTGGTTATTGATCCCATAAGTAGGCAATTAATTTTATAATGTGGCACAGAAATCACTTCTCGAATCACAGCACAATTTTAAGTAATTAATAATCTTAAAATAGAGTCAAAAAGTTGTAGTTACTAATTTTACCAAAGTACGTTTTAATTTTCTAGCAAGTTTAACTAACACAAGACTAAATTTTTAATAAAGTTCAGTTGTAAGAAAGAATCTTCCTCCTCTCCAATAATAATGTGATGATTTAGTGACATAGATTAGTGATGCAAATGTATTATGCCAAATAAGAGCATTCCAATTCTTTGCCCTTTTCCAAGCACATAAAGAACATTGGCTAATCCTATGTTCAGTCCTCAAATCCGTAGTTAGGTTGGGAGGATACTGGCGCTCACTCCAGAGCTCCCACTCCCCTTCCCCTGAAGGCTAACTCTAGCTTTGGTTTCCAATCACTAAGACCAAATTGGGGATTTCAGCCTGTCACTCTAAAATCTTCAATTCTACGCTTATCAAAATATCTTTCCCTATTTATTTGCACTCAACCCTCATGAACTACTTCACTTATTCATAGACATTGAATGTGACCTTCACTTTCATTGTGGAACTCATAATACTTTCAAAACATATGTTTCCCAACAAGTTTTAACAATTTAATTGGTTAGAACAAAAAGTAAATGAAGTACGAAGTGAAAAGGTCATCACAAATTCTCCATAATAAATCAGCACATCATTTCCATATCACAACATCAACACATCACATGAAAAGGAGGAAGACAAAGAAATCTACTCAAGACTCATGAGGAAAGGATGACAAAACATAGATTTTATATATAAAAGAAACATATTACAAACAGAATAAAGAAAAGACAATTTATCTCAAACTCTTCCCAATGAGAATCTCAAGAAATTCATTTGAGTCCTCTTCTTTATTCACAACAACACACAATTCTCTCTTTAGATAAGCAAGGAAGAAGAATTCTCTCACTTTCCCTCTCCTCCTACACTCCTTAGAAGAGAACACACAAACCCTAGATTTCTTAAAAAAAATGAAAAGACATACTAACTCTTCTTTTCCTCACACTATAATAAAGTTTGAAATCGGGATACTGCGGTCCAACACAGGATAGGGCGCCGTCCGGCGCTATTTTCTGCCTTATGGTCCAAAAGTCTCAGTAAATTGGTGTGGTTCGATGCTGGTGACAGCTTCGTTCAGTAGTAGTTTAATAAATTGCATTTTGCTCCATTTTGCTCCAAATTTTCTCTTTTTCACTTACTTTTGCTCCAAAAGCCTAAAATCATTGTAACTCAATGAAATCATCAAAAATACATTACTTTAAAGTGTGATATCATCAAAAACTGCTATGAAATGAACAATAAAAAACTACCAAATATTCAGTGGATCAACCATCCCAACTTTTGTCCGTACCACAGATTGCTTGGTCATACGATAGAGGGATGCTTTAATTTTAAATATTGTCTTGAGAAGAACTATTAAGAATGAAATATAACAATCCCAAAGGAATATTTGAAATAACCTGAAAAAGGTTATGTAAATTTGATTTCATCTGAACCATTCTACCTGATAGATCCATATGCTGATAAAGATGGATGGAGCACGGTATAGACCAAGTCTTCCAAGAAGATCTTGGATCAGATACAGATCGTCTCAGAGCAAGCCGCCATACGGAGTCTACCTCCTCTAAAGCCAAAGATGGAGATTACATCGGAGAGACCTCCACAGTAGAAGATCATAAATGAGATTCCTTAGACGAGATGAAGATCGATACCGTGAAGGCTAGGATAAGGACTACCCCCATTAGATTGCTTGTCACAGATTTGAGGGAGAAATTCCTTGAACGGTTAACTTTGCATCATTTCCTTTTCGCTTCTTCGGGGACTTATAATTATAAGAATGATGTTTTTGGCTACATTCTTACTATCTCTAGTGATAATGCAACTAATTAAAACATATCTAACCCTGATTTTGATTCCCAAGATGATCATCAAATCATATTAGTTCCTGTTGAGAACATTACTGAAAATGACACCGATTACGACAGTACAGGAAGCGAGGAGCCAGTCCTCAGTGCAAGGTAACTCCACTTGCCATCAACGTGGACTTTTCAAATATAGAAATAGTACTGGAAGAATTAGCTACAACATTAAGAGGACCTTCGGGTCCATAGGAGGAATAAATAATGGAAGTGAATCTAAAAATTGAAAAGGTACTACTTCCGAGGACAACTCTAGTGGAGAAAGGAAAGCAGATAAGTACTCAAGAAGAATTACCTCTAGCAACGAAAGAAGTATAGATTCAAAACAAGATTGAGAATTCAAATAAAGTGAATTACAATGTACTAGCTCATCTTAGGAAGTTGCCAACTAAACTAAGCATTTACTATGCTCTGATCCTGTCAATGGAGATGAGAGAAAATTTGGTCAAGGCTCTACTTGATCCAGACATTGCTTAGCACGGTTGGCTAGTACATCCTCTGATGGAGTTTATCCTTTGAATGGACAGCCTGGCGTCACCTTCACCGATGAAGACTAACTACTTGGAATTGCCGACCACAACCATCTGCTCTACATTTTTGTCATCATCTGTAGGTTTGTGCTTTTTAGAGTGTTAGCAGATCCTGGAGTGTCGCTTAACATAATGAGTCAACGGACGTTAGCTTACTTGGATATTGATGCACGAGACCTCACTAAGGATTTTTATGTCACCTCACTCAAATGTCAATTAAGACATTAGAGGAGAAAATGTGTTTTTTCTGAATTTAATTTATTTATATAATTATTTTTTGTAGAAAATAGGGGTTTTCAAAGAAAATTCAACAACATGACCAAGGAAAGGTTTCTATCCTTAAGAAAATTATGGGATGTTCCTAATGACTAGAGGACCACTTGGACCAATTTTGGTGATTTTTTGAATTACATTTTATTTATTATAATTATTTTAAGTTTTGGAGTGTTAATTAATTATAAAATAAAATAAAAGTTGAAAAATGAATTTTATATTTTTTAAAAATACCTCTAACCTCAAGAAGATCAGAGAAACAAATTTTACATTTTTATGATTTTTCTTTGATTTATTAGAATTAATTTAGTGGTGAAGGCTAGAAAATACATTTTTTTAATTTAAAAATTGTTTTAAGGCTTTGAAATTAAATATCTTAACCTAGAGACTTAGGAAAAATATTTAATTGGTTCCTAAGTGATTAGGGGACCAATTATGACATTTTTAGGATTTTTATTATTTTTTTTTATTTTTATTATTTTTTAATTATTAAAAATATCAAAATATGCTTAAAAATGAAAATTTTTAGAAAATTCCAATTTTATTTTTCTTAGACTCCTCTGATATCAGAGAAGTCTCATAATGAATTTAGTGAATTTTTGAAATGTATTTTTGATGTTATGAATTTTTAAAGTTTAATTTTGATTATGTGGCTTAATTAATCCATTTAATAGGGTTAAACATCTCCAATTGACTTTAAATTTTTATGTGAGGTTCCCCTGATCCTAAAGATCAGTGGAGAATCATTTTCAAGTCATTTTAATGTGTGATTAACTCTAATTAATTAAAATTTAATTTTGAGTGATTAGGCCAATTAGGATTATTTTTAATGAACTCAAACCATAATTATCCTAGGGTCATCTGGTCCTAAGGAACTTCACCAAATTTTCCTGGAATTTTCTGAGAAACATGCTAATTTTTAGAATTAAAATGTCAAAAACAATGACATAAACTTGAAAAATACATAACTTTCCATGGAGATGGCCTCTGATCTTGAAAAATTCAGGGAATATTCCCAAGATCAGAGGCTTTAAAAGCCCTATGGTCTCATGCCATGGTGAAATGTATACATGCATGGAGAATTAAAATACTCAAAATAGTATTAAATTAACTAAAAATAAAATACTTAACAAAATAGATCAACTCCTTTTCCACATTATTTTCCTTTGTTCACTGAGCAAGAGGGTATTTTTCTTTTATTTTTATGATTTTTCTATGCAAAGATATCAATTTATGAAGTTTCTGGCATTTAAATAAATAAGAAAAATTGGATTTTCCTACTTAAACCAGTCAGCGCCGCGTCAACCTCGGCAGCTACGAAGCCCTACTTGTCACTCTCCCATTCGACGCAGCCACCTAAGTCAGCTGCCACGCGGCCCGCGGTTCACGCTCTATCTCTTCGTCCTACACCATCTGAGCCGTTCGTACTATACACACGCAATCTGACGATGACCGATCATCGTCTCTGACTGGTGTACACCCGTGACCGTCGACCTTCTAACCCTAATATCTCCCTAGATTCTCAAGGGATTTTCGAGTTCTTATGCTCTATGGATTCATCCTGAGAAGACGAACACATCCATATGGTAAACATGCATTAAAATTGACTTGAATGAAATGAAGAATCGCTGGAAGCTCGGGAGGAAGAAGAGGGCAATACCTTGGCTCTGAGAAGTGAAGCTTCTATCAGAGAGACTCGGCATGTTTGTTGGAGTCCAAGGAGGCTAGGGATGAAGCCTGGAGCTGTGGTGAAATGCCTAGGTATGAAAGTGACCAAGGCCGATTTCAAAGCTTGGAGGCTGGAACAACTGGGTGGCCTGGAGAGGGGGCTTTCACTGGGGAACTCCTTCTCTACCTTTGGTGAAGGTGAAGGAAGAGTTAATTTGGATTTGGTGAAGTTTCAGAGAGTGTCCTATTTCTGGCCTGATTTTCAGTTGAGAAATTGGGCTCGGCTGGGGGTTTCAGGGCAGGAGAACAGTGGGAATAAGCTTCTCTTGGCTAGGACAAGCTCTGGGAATAATTTGGAGGACTTCTATTGAGAAAAATTTCAACACCTTTCAGCACCTTTCTCATGGCCAAGAAGAGGTGTTTAATTGGTCAGGGCCTTTGGGCTGAGCTAGGGCTCAATTGGTGGGTGGATTCCACTACTTAGGTGGAGGGCAGTGGGGCTCCAAAGTTTGAATTGGCTGAGGTGGCCAATTGGGTGAGTTTGGGTTTGTTTCACTTGGTGGTGGCTCTCAGCTTTGACTCCCTCCGGCGGCTAGGCCAGCCGGCAAGGACAAGGGAGCTGGCCATGGGTCAGATCAACCAAGGAGTAGGGTTTAATGGTGATAAACCAGGCAAGGGGGGATTTGGGGTGAGGCAAAAGGTGGATTTGTCCATTTAAGGGAAGAGATCCCTTAATATGGGGAACTCTTGGTCCATGGCTCACTTAGCTTGGGCTAGGTGGATCTAGAATGGTTCATAGGGTTCACTTAGTGGCTGTGGATAGGTTGGTTTAGCCACATTTGATTTAATTTGGTCATGGGTTCAAATTGGATCATTTGGGTTTGGGTTGGGATAACTTGAGTTTGGTCTTGATTTAGGCCCAAGTGTCTTGAGAAATTTTATAGAAATTATTGCCATGAAAAACTTTCATGAAGACATGGAGAGGCTTTGAGTTCAATTGGAAGGTCAATTTGGTGGATTTTGGTATTTTGGTTAATTTGGGGAGGGTTGAATCAACTTGGGTCCAAGTTGGGTTAAGGTGGGGTTTAGACCCAATTGAAAGTTTCAAATTGCCTAGGAGAATGTATTTAAGAGTTCCAAACATCAATTGGGAAGAAATTTTAGGGTTTGACTAATCAATTTGATAGGTTTAGGGCATGGATTCACTTTAGGTAAAATGGGGGTGTTGGATTTCAAATGGAATTGAACTCAAATTTGAATCAATTTGGACTTGGATTTGGTTTAGATTGATATTAATGATGTTGAATTAAAGTTTAGAATTGAAATTGGGCAAAATTGAGGTCAAATGGGTTGGTTTGGTGTGACATTGGGTCCATTTAGGTTAAAAATGGGTCAATTTGGGAATTTTGATAAAAGTGGGTTATTTTGGCCAAATTGGGCTATGGTGTAGTTGAACGAAATGAAATTGGAAATATTTGGGATTTTATGGAATTTTTTGGGAATTTTTGGAATTTTTGGAATTTTGTGCCAAAAGGGTATTTTAGGGTATCAAGAGGTTATTTGGAGGGTATTGGGGTATTTTGGTGAATTTAAAAGGTTGGGGTTGTTTCAAAATGAAATTTAGGATTTTTGGGAATTTTGGGTAATTTTTGGAAGTTTTTGGAAAATTTAGGGCAATTAGGTAATTTTAGGTAGGCTTGAAGGACCTAACGTCACAACTAGGCATTCTGGCAAAAGTTGAATTTTGATCATGATAAAGCTTAAAGTGAGCCATGGACCAAGAAATGTCCATCCTGAAAATCTCATGGGTTGTTCCCAACCCTCTTAGCCAAAGAGCCAGGGGTTTGGGCTTAGTCACATGAGTGCTCAAATGAACCAGGGGGAGAATTAGGTAAGGATGGTGTGTGTGAGAGTGCAGTGTGTGTAAGCCAGACCTCACTAGGACCAGGCCACCCAGGGTAGTCCTAAGGCTTGAACAACTTTATAGGAGCTCACTATTGGTTCCCCATATGGTGGTCTTAACCTTCTAAGGTGATTTAGAGGTTTGCAACCATCCAAGTGGGATTCCAAGAGGAGTTAAGAAGTAGCTGAATTGCTAAAGGTTGGGTCCCAATTCTAGTCCTCTAGGAGAGACAAGGAGAAAACCTTATGGGTAGATCCTAAGAACTAAGGAGAGAAGAAAAGACCTCACCAAAAATGAGGTGAACAAATGGCTAGTATTCAAGATAATGAAGCATTTTCTATTTTAGCTTCACAAGTGGCTGCTATATCGAAGAAATTAGATAATTTTGCTATTAATATATCACATGTAAGTAATGATAATTTTGCAAATTCTGATGAGTCTCAAACAATAAAAACTTTGCAAGCTATTGCTAGTAGAACTAATAATCCTTATTCTAATAATTATAATCCTGGTTGGAAAAATCATCCTAATTTTAATTGGAGTAATGGACATCAAGTTAATCCAAATTGGAACAATAAAGGAAATTCAAACTATAGACCAACTTATCCTCCTGGTTATAAGAATTAGCAGAAAAAGTTATCTGTAGAAGAGTTGATCTTGCAACTGAGCAATCTGCTACAAAGTCAAAACACTGCTATTCGTAATATTGAGAATCAGATGGGTCAAATTGCTAATTTCATTACAGACCTCAAGGAACACTGCCTAGCAATGTCGAAATAAATCCTAAAATATCTAGAAAAGGAAATGAACAAGCAAAAGCTGTACAACATAGAATTGGAAAGGAATTAATAGAGAAAATATGGAATGAGATTGAGAAAGAGAAAGAAGTTGAAGAGATTGAAAAACCTAATGATACCCTTTCTCTAAGTAAAGATCAGACTGTTGTACCTATTAAAGTGGGACTTGAAAGACCACCACCGCCTTTTCCTTAAATAATTAAACAGCAGAAGCTTGACCATCAATTTTCTAAGTTCTTTGAAATTTTTAGGAAACTTACCATTAACATTCCTTTTGCAGAAGCTTTGGAGAAAATGTCAAGTTATGCAAAATTTATAAAGGATATTTTAAGCAAGAAGAGAAAATTTGAAGCTTATGAAACTGTTGCATTAAGTGAAGAATGTAGTGCAATAATTCAAAAGAAATTACCTCAAAAACATAAAGATCCTGGAATTTTCATTAAACCATGTGCTATTGGAGAAAAATTTTGTGGAAAAGCCTTATGTGATTTAGGAGATAGTATTAATCTCATGCCATTTTCAATCTTTCGAAGGTTAGATTTAGGACAGATTTCTCCCACCACTGTAACTCTTCAGTTAGCTGATCGATCGATCACTTATCCTAAAGGAGTTTTAGAGGATGTTCTTGTTAAGGTAGATAAATTTATCTTTGTTGACCTCTTTTTTGATGAGGTCATCTCTTCTTCTTTTTAGTACTTAGGATCTAGCCTTAGGCTTTTCCTTTGACTATCTTAGAGGATTAGAATTGGGACCCACCACTTAGAAATTCAAACCACTTCTTAACTCCCCGCAAACTCCACAAACTTGACTATAGACCCCTAATCACCTAGAGGGTTGAAATCGAATGCGGAAGTTTAAAGGATGAGTTCCTATAGGACTCTTTGGCCTCAGGACTACCCACAGGTGGTCCGGTGCAGTGAAGGGCTGACTTACACACACACTACACCTATACACTACACTTTCACACACATCCTAGAAACACACCCATACCTAACTTGACCTCCTGACTCATAAAGGTGATCCACATGGATGGTCCTTAACCCCTAAGCCCTTGGCTAAGAGGGTTAGGAACAACATAGTGGATGCCTCAAATGAGTCCCTTCATGGCTCATGTGGTCTTGATATGGCTTCATGGCTCAACCAAAATGATTTTATTCCACTTACATTCACCTAATCTTCAATTTTCCAAATTTTCAAATTTTGACCCCCGGGACCCTACACCCGCCTAGCCTACCCAAAGCCCTTAAAATCACCCAAACTTTTCAAAATTTCCAAATCACCCAAAATTTCCCAAAATTAACCTTGAACACTTCCTCACCAATCAAGTTGATCATCCATAGCCAAAAATATCAAAAATTCCACAAATACCTCCCAATACCCTCCAAATACCCAAAATACCCCTTTTGACCCAAAAATCCAAAAATTCAGAAAATTCCCAGAAAATTTCAGAAAATCCCAAATATTCCCAATTTCATTTTGTTCAACTACACCATGGGCCATTTTTGTCAATTTACCCCACTTTTATCAAAACCCCCAATTTGACCCATTTTAACCCAAAAGTGAACCCAATGTCAAGCCAAACCTACCCAATTGACCCAAATTCTGGTCCAATTCAATTCTAAACTTCAATTCAACATTCTCAACACCAATCTAGACCAAATCCAAGTCCAATTTGATTGACATTTGAATCGAATTTCACTGTTGGCCTTAAAGCCCAATTTGGACCCATGACCCAAACCTAATCCAAACTAACCCAATTCAACTCCAATTAACCCCAAACCTTTTCTAAACCTTCCTTAGCATCCCCACAAACAAAAAACTAACATGATTTGCCCACAATTTGGACCCAAACCCCACTCAAATTCAACCCAAAACTAAAAGGCCCAATTTTGACCTAAACCCAAACCTAACCCAAATAAGCCCAAACCCCAAAATCAAGACCCAACCAAAGCCAAAACCTCTTTGAAACACTCCCATAAACATTTCCCAACATTAATTTTACATCAGTTTCAACCCTAGCAAAACATTGGCCCAAATTAGCCCAACTTGACCTACATTGAGCCATTTACCAAAGAGGCCCAAATTCAAACCAATTCAATTCCAAGTCACACCAAATTGACTCCAAACCATTCATGAATCATCCCTAAACCAATTGCAACATTTATTTGACATGGTCCTTCACAAAATTTTCACCCAAAAGCCCATCCTTAAAAAAAAAAAAACACTTCCCTAAATCACTTTAAAAGCCCATCTAAAACCATTTCAAAGAGCCCAAAATCTACCACTAAAGCCCATATGACATTTTCATTTGCAATCCATTTAATCAAAGTCATTCCCTAAGTTCCAATCCCATCATCAAATGATTCCAAATCAAGCCATATGCCAAATCCCATCAAATCACCCCTAAATTACCAAAATTTCTAAAATCCATTTTCATGAAATTGACCAAGCTTTTCCCGAAGCCAAAGACAAGCCATGAAGCCACTCTTAAGCCACATGCAAGCCATGTGAGTTGCTCACATGTGACCTTACCACATTGGGCAAAAGGAGGAGGTCCTTTCTACATTCCCATAAGGTGATTAACCACTCCCATGATTCCTCTTAACCATGCTTATGCCTAATTGTGCTTGGATGGTGACTTGACCCTACCGATTATGCTTGAACCAAATCACTTTCCCTTCGACCTAAACCAAGCATTGGGTGGTGCACCTAGCCCAAAGGGATGGGTTGACCAATTTGAGCCAAAATAAGCCTTCTCCCATACCTTTCTAATCCAAGCTTTTGACACATGGCATTTGCCAATTGCCTACATTAAACCCCAGCCCTAACCCACCTGAGCAAGATGGTGACCAGTGCCTGGCCGGCCAGCCACTAGGCCGCCGAAAAACACCACACCCGAGAGCTCACATGTGAGCCAACATTGAAATTCTCCCTTGCTGAGCTGCCCCATGCCCAATGGCCACCATGGCTGTTCTTCCCTTGACCTAAGCAGCTGATCCCAAGCCTTAAGCCCCCCTGGGAGGCCCTCCACCCTCTCTATTTAAACACCCCCTCTCTCGGCCATGGGAGAGGTGCTGAACCGCACCTTATCGAAACCACCGCCAAAATTGCTCCGGACCACTCTCCATACTTAGAGCGGTTGATCCCAGGTGACAATTTGCCCTAATCCCCACCAACAGAGCCCAATTTCTCAGCCAAAATTCCACCCAAAACCAGGACACTTCTCCACAATGGATCAATCCCCAAATTGATTGATCCTACACCTTCACCAGACCAAGGGAAGAGGTCCACGAGTAAAAGCCCCCTCTCCAGGCCACCCATCTATTCCAGACTCCAAGCTTTATGATCGGGCTTGGTCGAAATCATACCTGAGACAATTAACTGGGCTAAGGGACTTCATCCGGAGCTTGCTTGGACCCAATCGAAGGTGACACAACCCTCGGATTGAACCTACACTTCTACGAGCAAAGGTATGAGCTAACTCTTTATCCCGAGCTTCGGAGATTCTCCATTTCAAATGCCTTAATTTCAAAGCATGATCACCGTATAGATGTATTCGTCTCTTCGAAGACGAATCCATAGAGCACGAGAACACGAAAATCCGTTAAGTATTGAGTGAGATATTAGGGATTTACTGTGGACGGTTCTCGGGCTAGGAGGCTTGGGGAAGATGAACGGATGCGGTTCATTTAATACACGCGCGGACGGATGGCCAGGATCGCGCCGGATGAGGAGACAGAACAATACAGCGGGCCCCCAGAGCCCTGAGTTGGATGGCGGCGCCGAATCAGAAGACGACGCGTGTTCGTTCGGAGCTGCCGAGGATGGCGTGGCGCCACGTGGATAAGTAGAAAAATAGGTTATTTTTCTATTTATTTAATTCCCTAAACTTCAAAAATGCATAACTTTGTGTAGGAAAATTAGAAAAATAAAATAAAAATACCCTCTTGCTCAGTGAACAAAGGAGAATAATGTGGAAAAGAAATCATTTAATTTCATCAAGCATTTTATTTTTAATGATTTATTTGCCCTCTGCATTGTTTTAATTCTCCATGCATATAGGAAATTCACCATGGCATGAGACCATAGGGCTTTTGAAGCCTCTGAACTTGGGAATATTCCCTGAATTTTCCAAGGTCAGAGGCCATCCCTATGAGAAGTTATTGATTTTTCAAATTCATGTTGTCATTTTGAGTATTTTAAATCTAATAATTAGCATGTTGTGAAATAAATTCTAGGAAAATTTGAGGATGTTTCTTATGAGCAGAGGACTCTAGGAAAAATAGGTTTTGAATTAATCCACTTGGAATAATCCTAATTGGCTTAAACACCCAAAATAGGTCCTTAATTAATTAGAGCTAATCATACATTAAATTGACTTGAAATTAATTCTCCACTGACCTTTAAGGTCAGAGGAACCCACCATAAAGATTTGAAGTCGATTGGACTTGGTTAACCCTACTAAATGGGTTGATTAAGCCATTTAGCCAATTTAAACTTTAAAAATTCATAACTTTCAAAATACTTTTCAAAAATTCACCAAATTGGTTTTGGAGCCTCTCCGATATTAGGGAATTTAAGAAAATTAAAATTTCAATTTTCTAAAAAAATTGATTTTTTGTATTATTTTAATATCTTAATAATTAAAAAATAATAAAAATCACAAAAATAATAAAATTCATCAAAATGTCACATTTTGAATTTTAATCACTTAGGAAAAACCCCATATTTTTCTTAGGTCTATTTGATGAGATATTAAATTTTAAAGCCCTAAGATAATTTTAAAATTAAAAAAATGTGTTTTTTAGCATTTCCACTAAAATAATTCTAGTAAATCAAAGAAAAAATCAGAAAATTATAAAAATTAATTTTCTGATTTCCCTGATATCAGAAAGATTTTTGAAAAATATAAAATTCATTTTTCAACCTTTATTTTATTTTTAAATTAATTCATACTCCAAAACTCAAAATAATTATAATAAAAAAAATATAATTCAAAAAATAACCAAAATTGGTTGAAGTGGTCCTCTGGTCATTAGGAATGTCCCATAATTTTCTTAAGGATAGAAACTTTCCCTTGGTCATATTATTAAATTTTCCTTGAAAATCTCTATTTTCCACCAAAAATAATTACATAAATAAATTAAATACAGAAAAATCACATTTTCTCCTCTCATGTCTTTATTGACATATGAGTGAAGTCACATAAAAATTTCAAGTTCATTTAAACTCAATTTAGTGAGTTACGAAATTATTAAGCTTGAAGGGGCAAAATGGTAATTAAAATTTTAACCTTTAATTAAAACTTTAGGCTTAATAAAATTAAAGAGTAAAATATTTGATCTTAATCTAATTTGGATGATTGAAATTTAAATAATTAAAGGGTAGAAACCTATTAAACAATTTAAAAATAATTGAAATGAACTTTAATTAAATAATTGATTAAATTTAGAAGAATAATAAAATTGGAATTATTAAAATAGGGATATTATTAGGAAGAGATTTGTTCTTTAATTTAAGAATCCCTAAATTAATCATCTCAATAATATTTAATTCCTAATTAAAATGATAATTCAAATTTAAGATTCAAAATGCTAAAAGACTTAAAGATTAAATTAAATTAAAGTTAAATTATTTAAATTAAACCCTTTTAAAATTTCAATTAAATTAATAATTTAACAATTACAATTAAATCATCTATAAAACATAAAAAATAAAATATTAAATTAAAATTAAAAATAAAATTAAATTTAAATTTAAATTAAATTAAACTAAATTAAATTAAATTAAAACAAATTAAATTAAATTAAATTAAATTAAATTAAATTAAATTAAATCATATCAAATCAAATTAAATTGAATTAAATTAAATTAAAAAATAAAATCAAGGTAAAATTAAAATTAGATTAAATTAAATAAAAATTAAAACTAAACTAAATTAAATTAAATTAAAGTTAAATTAAATTGAATTAAAAATAACATCACCTAAGACATAAAGAAATTCAAAAAATAAATATAAAGCAACTTGAACACTATTCCAAATTTAAACCCGATAACTGAAATTAAATCATAAACCATTTGAACATCAATTTGCCCTCGAAAGCTTTTATTGTCATAACTCCTAAATGGAGTGTTAAGTGAAATGTTACTTCCCTCATAGGATATTCAAATGTCCTAGTTCACTGAGTAAGATAACAACAAAACTTGAACTCCCGGACGATTAATTCATCCGTATAATTAAATTCATTTGGACTTAAAACAATTCTAGCAATATTGAAAAGATGTTTAAGATTTTTCTTAAGCACTTCCTCAATATGATAAGATGTTTATAAGAACAACTAAACTTAATTGTTCTTTGATGAAGAAAATCGTCCTCAAACCAAAACACAGGAACCTAGACGTCATAGGAAATGACTAGCTATAGGATTAGAAATTTGGTAGAAAACTATAACCCTTCCCTTAGCTTTACCTAGGAACTTGCTTAAATATTCTAAATTGTGTTTAAGTGCAGCTTGGGATGACGGGAAGACCCTCCAGGTACGTTTTTATTTTATTGCAATTTACTTAATCGCATCGCACTTACTTTTCTTGCATGATAAACAACTGTTGCATGAAAACCCACACTTTTAGGGTAACCCCTAAAACTGAAACCCAAAACTAAATTAAAAGTCATTGAAAGATAAAATTCACCGCCACAACATTTCAAAACATAAAACAACTCAAAATTTAATCACAAACAGAACACAAAACTACAATTACAACTAAATTAAAACGTCTTGTTGGATGATCGGGAATACCTCGGATGATGTAACCTACGTGTTGCTAACGGGATTTCCACGGTCTAAATGAAAGTGTGGAACTCATTTAGTTGAGTTTAGCAAATTCATACGGACTAAGTGAATGCGATAAAAATAACGATGTCGGAAGGATGGAACAGTGGGATCTTAACCGGTGTTGTTATAATCAACTTTAAGATTTATTTTAAATAAAATATTAAAAAAAATTGGAAATTAAGATTTTCTCTAAACCAAAACACTTTTCTCATCTCCTGATTTATGACTTCTATAACTAAACCTCTACAATAACGAGGAGCTCGGAGCATGGTGGGCAGCACGACCATCGTCATCAGCAAAACCTGAATCTGCTTCAACAAAACTTTCTAAGAATTAAACATCTAAGCCATAGGATTTCGAGGTAGTTTTCCTAGTGCAACATAAATCCTCAACTCTTCGTTAGGCATTTGCATGATCATGTCATGTAAATTAAGCCCTAACCAGTCTTAGGACTCCGAGGTAGTCGTTTGGCACGACATAAACCCTCAAATCTTCGAGGCTATTTATATGATTTTATCATACAAATATAAGTCCAAATTAATTAAAATTGGCAAGATTGAAACATTAAATAAACATTAGGGCTTTCCTAAATGCAAGCCAAACAATAGGATAGTCGGGAAATTACCGGAGTTCGCTTCGAATCTGTGATTTCTCCTACCTTTCTTCCTTTGAATTCCAAAAATAAAATGTTCCAAATTTGATCCATTCTCTATTGAAATTACAAAATTCAATCCCATGAAAACTTAAACTTTGAGATTCTTGAGAGAAAAACTACTGATTATTATCGAGAGTTTTCTTAGGTGTTTCTCTTCACTTAAGATGTAATTAACTATAGGGGCTTGCCCTTATAGGGAATTTTAAGAACCCAGGTAATATAAACCCTGCTTAATTCATTTATATTAAGCGAGGGAACTTGTCGGCTTATAAAATTGGTTCGCGGACCAAACGGATGTCACAAATCTTCTAGTTTATTTAATCGAGCCCCATCACCGAAACGAGTGTGTCTATTCTTCGAGATAGATACACGGTTTGTGATGCGGTGCTCGTTTATATAAACTATTCGGGATGTGAGATCAGTTTGATTTCATATCTTAAAATTTTCAAATTTAAAATTATTTTCAAAATCAAATGCTACTTTTCAAATTATTTATTTAAATTAAATTAAAAATTCGCCTACAATTTCTGTTTGGCGACCCCCTTTTCAAAATAAAACACTTAACCTAAAAATATGCCGACAATCTACCCTGTGGATTTCATTATTCTAGATATGGAAGAAGATAAAGAAATACCTATCATTTTAGGGAGACCTTTTCTAGCTACCGGTCGAGCTATGATTGATGTGCAAAAAGGAGACTTAACGATGAGAGTTAATGATCAAGAGAAAACATTTAATGTTCTGAAATCAATGAGGTATCCTGAAAAAGAAAAATGCTATTGAATGGATATTTTTTATTATATGATTGAAAAACATTACCAAGAAAAATGTAAGGTCATCTCTGATGATAAAGATAAAAAATCTATATTATATAATGATTCATTAAATGATGAAATTAAAAATTAAATGAAGAAAATTTATCTCATGAAAACTGAGAAATTTTAGACACAACTAAAAATGATATACTTTTACCCTCAATTGAAAAAGCCCCAGAAATGGAATTAAAAATGTTACCTGCACATTTAAAGTCCGCATTTCTTGGAGATTCATTAACTTTACCTGTAATTATATCTTCAGAATTAAGCAAAGATAAAGAAGAACAATTAATAGGAGTTCTAAAGAATTATTAGAAAGCTTTTAGTTGGACTATCGCAGATATAAAAGGAATAAGCCCTTCTATCTGTATGCATAGGATTTTAATGGAAGAAAATTGCAAACCCACTATTGAACCCCAAAGAAGATTAAATCTAATTATGAAAGAGGTTGTTAAAAAAGAGATTTTAAAATGGTTAGATGCTGGAATTATTTACCCTATTTCGGATAGCCAATGGGTAAGTCCTATTCATTGTGTTCTGAAGAAAGGAAGAGTATCTGTCATTGTTAATAAAAAAAATGAATTAATCCCAACTAGACAAGTTACTGGATGGTGAATTTGCATTGACTATCAAAAATTAAACAACGCCACTAGAAAGAATCATTTTCCTTTACCTTTCTTGGATCAAATGCTGGATAAACTTGCTGGACACTCATATTTCCGTTTTTCGGATGGATATTCGGTTATCATCAAATACTCGTTGCTCTCGAGGATCAAGAAAAGACAACATTTACAAGTCCTTATGGAACATTTGCCTTTAGAAGAATGCCTTTTGGTTTATGCAATGCACCTGTAACTTTTCAAAGATGTATGATGTCAATATTCTGTGATTTGATTAATAAAGGATTGAAGTATTTATTGACGGTTTTTCAGTTTTTGGAACTTCTTTTGAATCTTCCTTGGAAAATATAACAAAAGTTTTAAAGAGATGTGAAGAAACAAATTTATTTCTAAACTGGGAAAAATTTCAATTTATGGTCACAGAAGGCATTGTACTTAGACATATAGTTTCACAAATAGGGATGGAAGTTGATCAAGTAAAAGTAAAAATTATTACTGAACTGTAACCACCTACTACTGTTACTGATGTGAGAAGTTTTCTAGGTCATGCTGGATTTTATAGGAGATATATAAAGGATTTTTCTAAAATTGCTAAACCTCTTTGTCATTTATTAGAAAAATACTCTAAATTTGAATTTAAAGAAGATTGTCTGAATGGGTTCAATATTCTGAAAGAAAAATTAATCACTGCACCTATCATTGTTGCACCTGATTGGAATAAACCTTTTAAATTAATGTGTGATGCAAGTGATTATGCAATCAAAACTGTATTAGGACAAAAAAATGAGAAAATTTTCAAAATTATATACTATGCTAGCAAAACTCTTACTGAAACTCAAATAAATTACACTACAACTAAAAAAGAGTTATTAGCAGTAGTATATGCCTTTGATAAATTTAGATCATATCTTCTTGGAATAAAATCTATCGTGCACACTGATCATTCTGTTATTAAGTATTTAATATCTAAAAAGGATGCTAAACTTAGATTAATCAGATGGATTTTACTTTTACAAGAATTTGATTTTGAAATTGTAAATAGAAAAGCAATTGACCACCAAATTGCTGATCATTTATCAAGATATAAAAATAATAATGAGAAATTATTGGATGAGAAATTATATGTCATTCAAGGATTACAAATGCCTTGGTATGCTGATATAGTTAACTATTTGGTTGGCAATATTTTATCATATGGGATAAATTGTAAATATTTTAAGAAATTCAAGAATGATTGTAAATCGTATATTTGGGAAGATCCTCATTTATTTAAATATGGAAGAGAGTCTGTGATTCGAAGATGTGTATCTTATGAAGAAACTTTTGTAATTATTCAGAAATGTCATGATTCTGAATTTGGAGGACACTTTGGAGTGGAAAAAACTGCATTTAAAATTTTAAATTTAGTATTTTATTGGCCTACTTTATTTAAAGATTTTGGACATTATGTGAAAACTTGTGATCGATGTCAAAGAATGAGAAATATATCCAGAAAAGATGAAATGCCTCTAAACATTATATTGGAAATTGAAATTTTCGATGTATGAGATTTAGACTTTATTGGACCTTTCGTACCATCATCTGGAAAGATTTATATTTTATTAGAGTTGATTATGTTTCAAAGTGGATCAAAGATGTAGCTTTACTGAACTGTGATTCCAAAAGTGTTTCGAAATTTTTAAAGAAAATAATTTTTACAAGATTTGGAATGCCCAAGATAATTATCATAGATGGGGGAAGTCATTTCAGAAATATAAGAATTCAATCATTACTAGAAAAATTCAGAATTAAGCATAGAATTGCAACTGCTTATCATCCTCAAACAAGTGGAATGGCTGAAGTGTCAAACAGAGAAATTAAAAAAATATTGGAAAAGACTGTTAATCCTAAAAGAACTGACTGGGTTGATAGACTTGATTCTGCATTATGATCTTATAGAATAGTTTATAAGACACCTATCAGAATGTCACCTTATCGGTTAATTTATGGTAAAAATTGTCACTTACCTATTGAACTGGAGCATAAAGCTTATTAAGTGATAAAGGAGTTCAATTGCAATTTGAATACTACAGGAGAAAAACGATTATTACAACTGAATGAAATGGAAGAAATAAGAAATGTGTCTTATGAAAATGCAAGAATTTATAAGAAAAGAATGAAGAAATTGCATGACAAAATGATTTCAAGAAAAATATTCGAGCCTGGACAAGAAGTGTTATTATTTAATGCTCGATTAAAACTTTTATCTGAAAAGTTAAAATCTAAATGGATGGGACCATTTATAATTGAGAAAATATACCCTTATGGAGCTGTGGATATTAAAGATCCCAAAACTGGAAAAATATTTAAAGTTAACGGGTTAAGACTAAAGCCTTATATGGGTGAAGTAAAAATAAATTACAAGGAGGCTTATGAGCTGAGTCTACCCGATTAATTCAATTTATTAGGTCGGGCTGACGACATTAAACCAAGCACTTTGTGGGAGGCAACCCATATTTATTATTTTGAGTTTTATTGTTGTAAGGTTATGCCTTGGTTTTGACTAAATTTTTATATAACTTCTGAAAATAGAAGGCTAACGAGTCTGTATTGGCTTAAACCAGACATTTTCTTGGAGTATATAGAATTTAGACTTGAACCACTCCATGTCAAATGTGAGTAAAAAGGAGATCAAGTTAACCTTCGTTTGTGATTGTTTGTGATTTGATTTTTCGTAATTTTTTTTGTATGTTGATCATACCCGTTTATTAGACCTATTTTTATGACTGAAACTTGCAAAATTTGACGATAGGCGAATCAGAGTCGATCACGGTTCCGGTGCCTAGGTGCCAAAAGTTGGCACCTAAGCACTAGAATAACTAGTATATCGATGATCCGACACCCAGGCACCAGATTCCGGTGCCTAAGCGCCACAATTACATATCATGATAAAACCGAAATTCTTCAGTTTTTCACACAAAATCTCTTTATATATAGCCTATTTTTCATCCCCAATCCCATTAAAACAATAATTTCGACCAGAGCAATTCATTTTGGGAGAAGTTAGGAAGGATTTTGAGTTAATGGATAGAGGAAATCATGGAAATGAGGTAAGACACAAATCTCGTAAAGATCCTCAGCCTTATTTTAATGGTTTTATTGATGTTACTCTGAAGAAAATCTATAGTCAAATGAATAAGATTGAAGTAGAACTTCTAAGTATTGGTAATCGTCTCCATGAGATGTACCACCAATACGAACACTTGGAATGGCAAATCAAACTTCAATCTGATTACATGGCTGCCTATCATGATGCTCAAGTAGAAATGTGCGCGAAGAACAAGTGGATTGATGAAAAGACAACTCTTTGAAATTTCCAAGGGCGTTGGTTTTCTTTCCCTTCGGTCCCAGCACACTTCATTGCGAAAGAGATGAAAATTGAAGATCGGTGTTAAATAGATTCTATATGTGTTTTGATCGAGTCTTGTGTTAGTATGTTAAATATCACATGTGTGTGTTTGCATAAATTGTTCAAAGTGTGTTGTTAGATTTGAATGTTTTCTTTAGACATGTTGTTTGTGTTATTTGTAAAACACTGAACCTTAATACAAGTCTTGTACTGAAAGTTATTGAATTTGGAATGGATATTAGGATTTTGAGTAGAAGAATTTAGATACCTTTGTGTGGATCTATACTATCAATTTAAATTAATTATGAAAATATTTGGAGGATATAAAATGGATTAATACTCTTATAAGAGTAATTAAGAGTCAAATTTGATAAGATTTTGTGGAAAATATTTAATTTAAATCGAATTTTTGGAAAGGCGAGTCTGGTGCCTAGGCGCCAAAATTCGGGGCCTAAGCGTCGGTTCGGCCTGAACCCTAAAACTCATCTTGTTAAACCTCCCCCACACCATTTTTGACGCCCAAGCTTCCTTCTCCACAGTTTTTCATGAAAATACTACCCAAAGATCCCATTTAGAGCCAGATTTTCAAGTTTTTGAGTATGAAATCACTCGATTTCTTCATCTCGAGGTCAGATCTACATTCTAAACTCATTATTTTTTATTTTAACCATGGATTTTGCTCTCATTTAGAAAAATCAAAATTTTGAGAAAAAATTTGATTTTTTATGGTCAAATCCATGAATCTTTAAGCTCTTTCAAGTTTGAAAAGCTTAAATTAGTTTATTTTCCTAGATCTGCTGAATTTATTTCGCGTTTTTCTTTTACGCTTAGATGGCACCCAAATCTAAGCGAGGAAAAGAATGAGAAAATTTTGATCGTAGCAAGTTCATCACTACTGCTGCACATTTCCATTACAATGATTTTTCTACGACTCGAAAGTTTATCTCGGAGTGAAGTTTTTATAATCCTAGAGGAAGAATTGAGGAAATAATCGTTGCACTTAACTGGCAACGATTCTGCTATTTCACTGCTGTTGGAGTTATTCCGATGGTTAGAGAGTTTTATGCCAATTTTGTGGATTCTAAAGAATACGAGATTTTCATTCTAAGAGTTGGAGTAGGATTCACTCCTGAACGCATCAATATTTTCTATGGCCTGCCGCCAAACATAGAGTGTTATTATTCAGGTTTATTTCCATTTGAGGAAGATTTAGACATGATCATTGCCTACCTGACTGATAGTACTGGAGCCTGGAAGATTCAGAATGAAAAAAGGGTAAATTTTTTATCTTCTAAGCTCAATGGTATTTCCAAGGCATGACACTACTTTATCTCTGCTCGTCTCCTTCCATCCAATTATCTAAGAGAAGTTTCCAAAAATAGAGGTATTCTAAACTGCTGCATTCAAGAGAGAAAGTCTATTGATGTAGGGAGCATCATTTATGATTCTATAGAGGCTACTGCTCGTTCTAGCACTTATATTGGACTTGGTTTTCCATCTCTGATCTATTCTCTTTGTCAAAGTGTTGGTGTAGTTGTTGAGCTTTCTGAGGAAAAGCTCAAGTCGACGAAGCCTATCGAAAGAGAAAGTGTCAACATTTATGATCGTGCGAGAGGTAAGAGTTCTCATCGCACCTTCGGTTGATTACCTACTTCGAGTAGAGCTTCGACTTCTAGACCATCTACTTCGGTCGAGCCATCATACGCTTTTTGGGAAACCATGCATGATCAGTTCATAGAGCAGCAGCATGAGTTATTCTTAACACACTGCAGAGTAGATACTATAGACAAGAAGATTGATCATCTTTCTAAGTATACATAAAGAAAAAGTGATTTCAATGTTGAGTATTCAGAGTCTTTAGTGAGATTTCTGAATGGTGAGCATAATGTTCAGTTCCCTACATGTCCCATATTTTCACCCTATGTTGATCCTAAGGATAAGGAGTTCTCTTTTGGTGATGATGACGATGAAGCTACAGACAGTGATTAGTAGCGTGACTTATCTCTAGAGATTCCTGATTCTATTTTTAGAGAATTTTCTTATTTTTTGTCTTTTTTAGTGTGATTTTATTTGTTCGTGTTTATGTAAACTTTTTATGCTAAAACTATTTCTGGATTATCTGATTTGTGTTTAAGACTGAGATGTGAATTAATTTTTATAAAAGTTTATATTTGTTTCAGTCTATTGTTTAGTATTCATAAATAGTTAGTAAATTTGCATGTTCTAATATTAAAAAAAAAACTAAAAAAAACTAAAATAATAAATAATTTTTAGAAATTAACTCCTGCTCTAAAAAACTTTTCTATATATGCTTAATCATTTCTGTTATATTCATATTGAAGCATGCGTAGAAATAGAAGTTAGTTTTTTCTTACTACATCATTATTGTACTTAGATTAATTCTTCTTTATATCTTTCTCTCACGCTTTAGAAAATTTCATGACTTCATATTTACACTAAAGCTGAAGTTTGGGGGAAGGGAAAAAATTTATCAAATTTAAATATTATTTATCCTTTAAGAACTAATATTTTCTTTAAAAATATATTAACATAGCATAAGGAATGAAAAATCTGTTTAAGATTACCTAAATTTTTGAATTTATAAATAATTTAGTAAACTTAACTAAACTTTCAAAAATTTTGGTTGATTTTAAAAATATAATTATTTAGCTTAGAGAATAATAAGATGAAAATTTTTCTATTTATAGTAAAGAGAATTGTATTTTTGAAATACTAAGGAATCAAGAATATTGCTTGAAAAAGAAAAGATTGAAACAAGTTTTGAAAAATAATAAATTATTAATGTCATATTCATTAAGTAAAAAAAATTGTATAAGTTTTTGAAAATATGTTAAGGATAGTGAAGTTCAAAATCATTAACAGGCTATCCAAAAATAGTAATCTTCACTTAAAAAAAGAAAAAAAAAGAAAAAAAGGGATTGAAAAACAATCCAAAAGAAAAAGAAATAATGTGAGGAGAAGCTTGAGGAAATGCCTAATCAAAAATTGGCTTCATTTAAATTATCTTATGATAAGAAAACTGATTACATTTTTAACTTATTTTCTATGTGCATATATTTTCATTAGAAAAATATTTCATGAAAGTCTTCTTTCTTGTAAATATTCTCTATGAACTTGATATGATAAACTACAATTATTATTGAAATAAATGAAAGAGTTGGAAATCTTATGATTTGGTAGTTAAATATTCTTAAATTCTTAAAATTAAACTTAATTAGTGAAATTTGGTTAATGATTTGCTAAAGCATTTATAAAACCAAAAATTATAAGGAATCTTAAATATTTTAACTTCATTCCAAATGTTATATATTTTACGTAATTAAAAGGGTTACTTGAGGACAAGTAACGTTTAAGTTTGGGGGAATTTGATCAACAAAAAATACCCAAATTTATGCCTTATTTATTATTCAATTCTTAAAGATATTATGCGTTAATGAAAGATATTTACATGTTTTTAGATGTAGATGATAAAAAAAGATTCCAATGAAGAAAAAGAAGGAAAAAGGAGCAAAAAGGAGCAAAAATGGAGCTTATGTAGCAAATTTTGGAATTATTGGCCTGGAGCCTAGGCGCCAGAGTCCGGCGCCTAAGCGCCAGTTCGATACAGACATTGTTCAATTTTTTTATGACTGGGCAATTGTTTTGATGGTGTTAAGCGGTTATTGGAGCTTCTAGAAGACTGGAAGTTACTCCTAATATATAGGGCATGTGATACAATATATTTGGACACCAGGAAACGGTCTGGATCGTGAAGAGGTGCGACCCAAAGTGAAGAGGTGTGAACGACCTAGTCAAGGAGTCTTGCGCCTAGGCGCCAGATCCCGACGACTAGGTGCGACAGTTACCTTCTTGAAGATACATTTAATTTGGACGAATTTTGAAGAGGTTCCTTAATCAACCCCTGGTCAAATTCAGAGCTCTATAAATAGACGCCCATTCTACAGAATAAATTGTACCCCTAATATCAAAAACCCCCCTTTTAGTATTTTACCATCTTCTCTCTCATCTTTAGTTTTATTTATTCTCTTCCATACTTATGGTGCCACTTTATTTTGTATCTAGAGAGTTTATTTCAGTGTTTATTGTGTGTTATTGTTATTGGAGTCTTTCATCATTGCTTCAGAGTCAGTAGAAGTCAGCGGATCTCTTGAAGGAACACTTCAGATAAGTATTTGTACTTTGGTTCAAAGTTTTATAAATATATTTTATTGTGTTATTTCAATGAGTTCTGAGTAGTTAGTTATCTTTATTATTTCATCTATGAAAATATTATAAATTACATAAATTTTTTAGGAGAATTAAATATATAATATTTTAAATTATTGTGATGATATTAATACCTGATCTTAGTTTAATTCTTAATTTGGCCATTTAAATTGTTAAAACCTGTTGAAGAATTTTGAGGCCTATCCGGAGATAAATTCTTAACTATTAGATATCACATGAATGTTTAGGTAATCGCAGGCTGTACGCGGATTACTTAAAGTGAAGTGCAAATAAATATGAAGATAATATTTAATGGGTGTAAAATTAATTAGTTTTTAGAGTGACATACTAAATTCTAATAATTTGGTTTATAGAAAGGTAATGGGTCACTGGTAGGGCTGACCATAGCCACCCTTGGACATCTAGTAGTGTGAGCCTAGATTAACGCATTCTACTAATAACACATCCGGAACCTATTCTATAGATTAGTCAATGTTCTTTGCACCTGGACCAAAGGGTAAAGAATAGGAATGCTTCTATTTGGCACAATACCATAATCTTAATTCCCTACAAAAGATAATTAATCAATAATTCTTGGATTTGATGAAAAAGGAGAAAGATGATTTTATAATTGCATTGAATTTTAATTACTGCTTAATTTACTTTCCTCGCTTATTGAATACTTTCTTTTAGTAAAATTTATTAGTTAATTAAAATTGAATATATATATATATATATATATATATATATATATATATATATATATATATATATATATAAAGTGAGTGTTTCTATATTGCTATCAAAATTATATTGTTTCTCTTACCTTTTTTTCAATATCCATGTGGGATCGATAACCAGGACTCCACTAGTGCCCTGTATTAATTGAACGATACGCATACTTGTGTTTAAAATTGTGACCTTTACGATAAAATTTAAATATAAAATTAAAAAATTAAACCTCGTACATCAAGTTTTTGAAGCCATTTCCCAGAAATTAAATTTTCTAAAAAGTAGTATCAAATTCTTGTATTTTAAAGCATATTAAAAGTCGCATCGCACCAGTACATCTTCAAAATTTGACCACATTCAATGAATCTTCTAAAAAATAACTGTGGTGCCTAGGCACAAATTCTAGAGCCTATGCGCCAGTCTGGTTAATTTGGTTTAGCACATTTTGGTCCAAGAGACACATCTTTTTATTCAATTGTTTCTAGATTCATTGAATAACTCATTTAAGGTGTGCAATGCCATATGGGACCTTCTATAACACCTTGGAATCCCTAAAGATTATCCAAAATCATCCCCAACCGTTTATGTGGCCTGGGCTCCACTTTTCAGTGCCTGGGCTCCATTTTCTCTTCGTTACTGGCGCTTGATACACCTAAAATATATAGTATTTTTATGCACATTTTTATACCTATTTTTAATGATATTACACTTTAATTGAAGGTATTTTGTGTTTTTCTTGCAGGTATAATGAAATTGGATGGTCATGATGAAAGGAGCAAAATTGGATAAAATTTGGATCAAAAAATGAAAAAAAAAATTTGGCACTGGCGGCTAAGCGCCGCTGGGCCGGCGCTTAGCTGCCACAGTTAAAAATCGAGATTCAAATGGATTTAGTGCCAATTTCAAAGGAGATGGGATGCAACTCTTGGTGGTAACGTCCATAACTTCCTTTGGGTAGCAAGTTTGAATGAAGGGGTGCGTTCCTTGGTAGATACATTAAATCTGGACACATTTTGAAGAGACACCAATGCACCTTTTGGTTTACTATTTAAAGAGAGCCTTAGGAAAGATTTAGAGGAGGAAATTTAAGGAGACTCTTCCACTGTATTTTGAAGAGTACTTCAATTGTTCTTCCACAGTATTTTAAAAGTTTTTATTTTTAGTAGGCGTAGAGAGTAGAAAGGAGAAAAGGGTCGGAGTGAAGTATTCTTCTTCTCACTTCTTTTCTTTCTTTTAGTTTAGTTTTTATTGAAGTCTGAAGTCTGTTTTCTGAGTCAACGGAGTTGGGTGAATTTCTCTGAGAAGTAGTTTAGCGAAGAGTCAAAGTTTCAGGGGAACTTCCTTAGTCTTGTGGAGAGGATTTTCAAATAAGTGTTTACTTTTATTTAGTTTATTAATACTTGTTTTCATTTATTATTTTTCTTATCATTGTTTTTAATTTCAAATCAATGTGTTTTTATATTTTCTCAATGCATTCTGAGTAGTTTACTTTATCTTTTTCTTTCTTAAATGGAGAAGTAATTAATTTATAGAGAATTGTTGTTGAAAGTATAAGTGTTTAAAAGTTGAAAGAAGTTATGAAGATTAATTCTAAAAACTTTGTTTACTTCTTAATTTGGCCTGTTAAGTTGTAAAATTTCTTGAGATTATGTAAGATCCAATGAGGTATTGTCTCATAAGAGTTAGTAAGAATCACACGAAATTATATGGGTGAGAAATGTAGTCTATATAATTGAATATAATATTAGAAGTTATTTTTATAAAAGGGAGTAAAATTAGAGGATTTTAGAGTGACAGGCTAAAATCCCCTAATTTGGTTTGATGTTTTAAGTTTTGTTATGAGAAGTTAGCCCCCAGGTGGTGGGAATCGAGGGAACTCTAGTGTGAGAGACTGGTATCTTCCCTGCCTAACTATGCTCAAAATAATATAAATTTCAAATTAACCTATGTTCTTTATAGAACCAAGTATAGGTAAAGAACACATTTGCTTCTATCTGTCATAACAAAAATTTGAATACTTCCGCAACAGTACTTTAAGAATTATTACTACTTCATGAAAGGAAAGAAAAAGATATTCTACTTAAAAGTATTTTACATCCAGTGTTATTAGTTGTTCTAATTTTAATTTCTTACTTTGCATTGTATTAAGAAAATTAAAAAAAACAAAAGACATATCAACCTTCAAAACTTTTCAAAATCAAGACATACTTTTTCAAAAACAATTAAAGAAAATAAAAAGATAATTTCTCTGATTCCTTTAAAGATTTCACATTTTCCCTGTGGGTTCGATAACTCAGGGCTTAATCAAAAAGTCCTATATTAATTGATAAACAATACATATACTTGCATAGTATCCCATACTATAAAATCATTATTTTCATATCTTAAATCTTCAGTGCATTTATCCAATGGAACCAAGTTTCTGGCATCCGTTGCACTTATATCTATCGGCGATCAAGTTTTATGGTGCCGTTGCTGGGGAAATTTAATTAAAATTGCATTTTACAGAGAATTAAAAAATTATAATTTTTTTATTTTTCTTTGATTTTGTTAGTGTATTGTATTTTATTTTGTTTTATTATTGTATGCGTAGTTCAGGTTCTGAAGGACTTATGCCTTACGATTCTGAATTAGAAAGAACTATCAGAAAAATCAAAAAAATTAAAAATACAGAAAAAGAAAAAAATATTCAAGAAATGGAAAATCATCAAAATCAAATTGTTGGCATCCATCAAGAATTAAGACCTTTAAGAGATTATGTTAACCATACAGTAGAAGAACTTCGTTGTAGTATTCAAAACCCTACTGCAGCTACTAATTCTTTTGAGATTAAACCTGCTATTATCCAAATGGTGTCAAATAATCAGTTTGGGGGAGCAACAACTAAAGATCCTAACTTGCATCTTGCTAATTTTCTAGAGTTGTGTGCTACTTTTAAATATGATGGTGTTTCAGATGATGCTATTAGACTTAGACTTTTTCCTTTCTCACTAAGGGATAAAGCTAAAATGTGATTACATTGGTTAGCACATGGATCAATTAGAACTTGGGGTGAACTGTCACAAAAATTCCTTGCTAAATATTTTCCACCATCTAAGACTGCTAAGTTGAGAAATGATATAACATCTATTTGTCAGTTTGAAGGAGAATCAATATATGAAGCATGGGAAAGATTTAAAGATCTCCTCAGGAAATGTTCACATCATGAGATACAAGATTGATTAATAATTTAAACTTTTTATAATGGATTAGTTAGATCTCTTAGATCAATCATCGATGCTGCTGCTTGTGGATCATTAATGTCTAAACCATTTTCTGATGCTTATGCTTTAATTGAAGAAATAGCTACTAATAATTTTCAATGGCCTTCTGAAATGTTAAATTCTAAAAAGGTAGCCAGTGTTTATGAAAATGATGCTTTTACAATGTTAGCAAATCAAGTTGCTGTTGTATCAAGGAAGATAGACCAATTTGGGATGAGTTTTTCTCATCCAAATCTCATGATTGAAGAAAATTCATTAGGCTAAATGGTTGATTCTTATTCTTCACCAGAAACTGTGAATGTTATAATCAAACCTAACAACCCATATTACAATTATTATAACCCTGCTTGGAAGAATCATCCAAATTTTAACTAGAATAATAATAATCAGGGTGGTGTTAATAAAAAATGGGGGAACACCTAAGTAAACCCATTGGGAAATTGGAACAACCAAGGTAATAATAATAATAGATTAACTTATCCTTCAGGTTATAAGAATGCTTTACAAAAAAAGGAGAAGAAGTTGTCTATGGAAGAAGTAGTATCACATAACAATTACAAATTCAAGGAGCAACCATCATAAATATTGAAAATAAATTGGAACAAATTGCAAATGCCTTAAGTAATAGATCCCAAGGAATGCTTCCAAGTAATACTGAAGTGAATCCAAGAGAAAGGAATAAAGAACAAGTGAAAGCAATTCAACTGACAAGTGGAAAGGAATTGGAAGGTAGAGTTCAAAAAGAAACTGAAGTAGAGAAAGAAGAGATTGAAAGACCTAAAGAGGACGCTCCAAAAGGTTTTGAAAGACCTATTTCTCCACCTAAGGTTGATTTAGAAAAACTACCACCTCCATTTCCTCAGAGACTTCATCAAAAAAAGCTGGATAAGCAATTTTCAAAATTCTTGGAGATATTAAAGAAGCTTACCATTAATAATCCATTTGCTGAAGGCCTAGAACAAATGCCAAGCTATGCGAAATTTATGAAGGATATTCTTAATAAAAAGAGGAAGTTTGAAGAAAATGAGACTGTTGCACTTAGTGAGGAGTGCAGTGCGATAATTCAGAAAAAGCTTCTTGAAAAACTTAAAGATCCTGGTAGTTTCACAATTCCATGTGCAATCGGAGAAAGATTCTGTGGAAAAGCTTTATGTGATTTGACTGGGACTAGGAGAAATAACCCTGACTACTGTAACTCTGTAATTAGCAGATCGTTCGATCACAGTTCCTAAAGGAGTTATAGAAGATGTTTTGATAAAAGTGGATCAATTTATTTTTCCTGTGGATTTCATTGTGTTAGATATGGAGGAAGATAAAGAGATACCCATAATTTTGGGGAGAACTTTTCTAGCAACAGGCAGAGCCATGATAGATGTGCAAAAAGGGGAATTAACGATGATGGTTAATGATCAGACTGTTACATTTAATATTTCAAAATCGATGAAATATCTTGCTAGAGGTCAAGAAGTTGAGTGTTATAGGATGGATGCTATCGAATATTTAAGTGAATGTCATTTTAAATCAACTTAAGAAGAGAAAGCTGAAAGAGAAGAATTTGAATATAAGTAAGAAGAGGAGTTATTTGATTCTGAAGATTTTCAAGAAGAAGATTTAAAGTATGTTCGTGAAAATTTTGAATTGTTGGACATGACTAATAAAGATAAATCTTATGGTCCATCAATTGAAAAACCTCCTAAACTTGAGTTAAAAATGCTTCCTGATCATTTGAAGTATGTTTTTCTAGGTGAATCCTTAACCTTGCCTGTTATAATTTCCTCTCAATTAACTGAAAAAGAAGAAGAGAGTTTGCTTGAAATTCTGAAAAAGCACAAGAAAACCTTTGGATGGACAATTGCTGATATTAAAGGAATCAATCCTTCAATTTGTATGCAAAGAATTTTTATTGAAGATAATAGCAAACCGCAGGCTGATCTCCAAAGGAGATTAAATCCTATTATGAAAGAAGTTGTTAGGAAAGAAATTTTAAAGTGGTTGGATGCTAGAATTATCTACCCTATTTCAAATAGTGCATGGGTTAGTCCAATTCATTGTGTTCATAAGAAAGGAGGAGTAACTGTGACTGTTATCTACCCTATTTCAGATAGTGCATGGGTCAGTCCTTATGGTATGTTTGCTTTTAGAAGAATGCCCTTTGGTTTATGTAATGCCACTGCTACATTTCAGAGATGTATGATGGCTATTTTTATGATTTAATTGAAAAAGGGATTGAAGTTTTTATGGATGACTTTTCAGTGTTTGGAATTTCATTTGAATCATGTTTAAAATATCTATCTAAAGTTCTAAAATGCTGTGAAGAAACTAATTTGGTCCTTAATTGGGAAAATTGCTAATTTATGGTAGCAGGAGGAATTATTTTGGGACATCAGATTTCAGAAAAAGGTTTGGAGGTAGATCCTGCAAAAATTTATGTTATATCTAATTTACCTTGTCCAACCAATGTAAGGGGAATTAGAAGTTTTTTAGGACATGCTGGATTCTACAGGCGTTACATAAAAGATTTTTCAAAGATTACAAAACCTTTATGTCATTTTCTGGAAAAGGATGCAATTTTGAATTTTGATGATGACTGCCATAAAGCCTTTGAAACATTAAAAGAAAAATTAATCACTGCACCTGTAATAATTTCGCCAAATTGGAAAAAACCTTTTGAATTAATGTGTGATTCTAGTGATTATGCTATTGGTGTTGTTTTGGGTCAGAAATATGATAAAATTTTCAAAGTATTTTATTATGCTAGTAGAACTCTTAATGAAGCTCAAATTAATTATACCACTACTGAGAAAGAGTTATTAGCTATAGTATTTGCCTTTGATAAATTTCGATCATATTTAATTGGAACTAAATGTGTTGTGCATACTGATCATTCTGCTATCAAATACTTAATGAAGAAAAATAATGCAAAACTGAGACTTATAAGATGGATTATTCTTTTGCAAGAATTTGATTTTGAGAAAGTAGATAGGAAGGGTCCTGATAATCAAATTGCTGATCATTTGTCCAGGCTTGAAATTGATAAATCTTTCTGTGATATTGAAGAAATCAATGAACATTTTCCTGATGAAAAACTATTTACTGTTAAAGAATGGAGTGTTCCGTGGTATGCAGACATAATAAACTTTATTGTTAGTAATATTATACCCTATGGTTTGACATATCATGAAAAGAAGAAATTTATGTATGATGCTAAGACTTATTTTTGGGATGACCCATTTTTATATTAAGAAGGAAGGATCTTATAATTCGAAGATGTGTACCTTTGGAAGAGACTTATGAAATTATTCAAAAATGTCATGATTCTGATTATGGGGGACATTTTGGAAGTGATAAAACTACATATAAAATATAACAATCAGGAATTTATTGGCCTACAAATTTTAAGGATGTGAATATTTATATTAAAAATTGTGATATATTTCAGCGTGTAGGCAATATTTCTAGAAGATATGAGATGCCACTCAATTATATGTTGGAAGTTGAAATATTTGATGTTTGGGGATTAGATTTTATGGGACTATTTACACCATCTTTCGGAAGTGTTTATATTTTGATAGCAGTGGACTATGTTTCCAAATGGATTAAAGCTATTGCTTTACCTCGATGTGATGCTCAAAGTGTTGCAGAGTTTTTAGAAAAGAATATATTTTACAGATTTGGAATACCAAGAGTAATCATAACTGATGGAGGAAGTCATTTTAGAAATAAGATTATTGGGAATTTAGAAAAGAAATATCATATTAATCATCGCTTTGCTACTGTTTATCATCCACAGATAAGTGGTTTGGTTGAAATATCCAATCCTGAAATTAAAAGAATATTGGAAAAACTGTTAATCCAAATAGAAAGGATTGGTCAATTAAACTCGATTATGCTTTGTGGGCCTATAGGACTGCTTACAGAACATCTATAGGAATGTCCCCATATAGGCTGATTTTTGGAAAAGCTTGTCATTTACCTTTTGAACTTGAGCATAAGGCTTATTGGGCTATTAAAGAGTTCAATTATAATTTGAAAGATGCTGCTGAAAAAAGATTATTGCAATTGAATGAGCTTGAAGAAATAAGGAATGAATCTTATGAAAATGCTAAGATTTATAAGGAAAAGATAAAGTTATGGCATGATCGGAAGATTTTTACCAAAAATCTTGTACCAGGACAACAAGTTTTGTTGTATAATGCTAGATTGAGAATATTTTCTGGAAAACTTAAGTCCAGGTGGATGCGTCCATTCATTGTGATAAAAGTTTATTCTTATGAAGCTGTAGATATTCAAAATCCTAAGACTAGAAAAATATTTAAAGTTAACGGACATAGACTTAAACCATATTTTTCAGTCAATAAATCTAAAACTGATGAGAATTTAATGTTGGGTCACTCAGAATGAGTTCTGGGTATGTCAGGTTGAAGACGTTAAAACAAGTGCTTTGTGGGAGGTAACCCATATTTATCGGTGTGCTTTGATTTATGTTTGTTCTGTGTGTTTTGTTTGCTTTGATTGGTTTGTTTTTATGTTTTTAGTGGTAGTAATTTGGAGTTTTTAAACATAAGTAGAGTTTATTTGACCTTAATTGATGATTTGGAAAAATCAGAATGAGAATTTGGACACTTAGCAGACCTGTGCTAAATTGTACAATGACGGCTAAGCGCCGACTAGTTGGTGCTTAGGCGCCACAGTTATAAAAAACATGGAAAATGTGAATTTAGAGCCTAGATCGTAGGGGAGAAGTTGTGGGAGTTATTTTGGAGATTCTAAACATGTTGGAGAATATTCTAGCATCTCCCAAGTCTATAAATATGTCCTGACTTAAGGAAAACACTTGCCCCAAGTCCTATTTTCATTTCTAAAGTCTAAGAAGAGAATTTTGAGCACCATGTCTTTCTGGGAGAAGGAGATGAAGAAGAAGGAAGATTCTGATAAAAGTATGTTCATTAGTGATAGTGCTAAGGAGTTATTTAATGGATATCTGGCTGTTAGCATTCAAGGTATTGCAGAGATGATTGCAAAAATTGAAGCCCGAGTGACTTCAGTTGAAGCAAATATCAATGATATTACTTTACATCTGGATCACATGGGATGGCAACTCAAGATGCAATTCAATCATTCAAGGTATGTGGAAGAAATAGATAAGGCGATGTATGTGAAGAACAAATGGATTGAAGAAGATGATATAAGAATGAACAATGATCGCCCGTTTTATCAAATTTATATTCTTGAAGGGTCAAATGAGAATAATAGTGATCCTCGTTATATTCCGCCTAATGGATAGTGGAATTAAAAGTGTTTTATTTCTATTTGTTTAGTGTCTTATGTGTTATGTTAGTGTTCCTGTGAGTTTGTGTTTGGTGTGTTTAATGTTTTTATATATGCTTGATGATGTGATGGGTACATCTTAGAGATGTACACTTATAAGTTTATGATTATAGTGTCTTATATTTTGAGAATTTTATCCTTTATGTTTGGATAAAAATTCTAGTATTGTATTGAATGTTACGTTTGTTTTAATATATGTTCGTTTTTGTGAAATTTGTGTTGAATCAATGGTTATTAAATTTTGATTTGGAGTATTAGATGATTCATGTGGGGAAAAATAATTATTTTTGAGTAATTAAGGGTAATTAACCAAGTGATTTAGTGCATATACCTTAATTATAAATATTTGGGTATTCGCAGCTAAGCACCAAAGTGTCGGCGCTTACGCGTCAGATTTCGCGGCTAAGCGCCGATAGTTCACGCTTAGGCACCAGTTCGCGCCGATAGTGATTTTCTGAAAGTTAAAAACCCAAAAAAATTGTCATTTTCAACTGGCCCATCGTGAAAGAGGAGCCTAGGTTATCATATTGTGGATCATTTAAGAGCTGATCGCAACAAAAATTGTTAGATTTGGATTCCTTAAGGTAAGAGCACTACTCCTAAGTAAAATTTTTTTATTTTCACCATGTATTTTGAGTACATTTTGGAAGATCTTAAAATCACTATTCATGGTGAAAGTTTGAGGAAAAGCTTGATAAATTACTTGGATTTAGTGAAAATATCTTTTGGAAGATAATTTAGCAAGTTTAGTTTGATTTTGGAATTTATGGTGAATTTTTTGTGAATTTTTAGAGATGGCTCCAAAGTCAAAGCTTGCACGAGAAAAGACGAAGTTTGATTTTGACAAATTTTTTTAGTTTGAGGGCTGAGGAATGATACGTCGATGCATTGCAATCACGTAAGTTTATTTCTAAGTGAGTGTTTAGTAAGCCAGGAGAGGTGATTGAAGATATGATTGCAAGAAGAAATTGGCAGAATTACTATTGCTTCTCCGCTGTTGTTGTTGTTTCTGTGGTAAGAGAATTTCATGAAAATTTACCTGCTGCAAGAGGAAAATCAGGTGATGGTTAGGAGGCATGAAGTAAACTTTTCTTCGAGTACAATCAATACCTTTTATGGACTACCTCCTGACATGTTCTGTTTTTATTCTAACTATCATCCTTTGGAAGGAGAATTAGATGAGATTATGGAATATCTGACTGATGGAAGAGGATTATGGAAAATTACAAATGATATAAGAGTGAACTTTCCTGCTTCCAAATTGAATGCCATTTCTAAGGCATGGCATTATTTTATCTCATCTAAGTTGTTACCTTCAAGTCATACCAGTGAACTGACGAGAGAAAGAGCGGTGTTGAACCATTGTATTCAGCATGGGAAGCCTATTGATATTGGAAGCATAATTTTTTGTTTTATTTTGAACTGTGCTAGATCAACCACGACTGCAGGTATGGGAATTCCTTGCTTGATTCATTCACTATGTGAAAGATCTGGAGTCAAATTTGAAACCTGGGAAGAGGTACTTCAGCCATTAAGACCAATTACCAGTGTAAACGTTGGTGCTTATACTGTACATTCAGAGTTTGGTTGGAGAGGAGGATTTGGTAAGGCTTCTACTACTTCTTCTTCTGCTCCTTCTGCTTCTCGTGCTACTACTTCACGTGCTTCGTCATCTACTGATTCACAGACAGCTTTATTAAGAATGATGTTGAAAAATGTGAGTCTTACTCGAGAGCATGTGAGAGATATGGATGGTAAGCTGGATAATGCTGAGAGATATATTGTAAAACATGATGAATATGAGGAGAATTATCAGTAATATTTGGATAGGCTGATTAGAGGAGATCAGAGTGCTGAGATGCTGTTGTCCTCATTTTTGATGAGGTCTTTTGCTCCTCTCTTTAGTACTTAGGATCTAGCCTTAGGCTTTTCCTTTGACTAATCTTAGAGGACTAGAAGTGGAACCCACCCTTTAGAAATTCAAACACCTCTTGACTCCCTGCAAACCCCACAAGCTTGATTGTAAACCCCTAATCACCTAGAGGGTTAAAATCAAATGTGGAGGTGTAAAGGATGAGTTCCCTATAGGACTTCTTGGCCTTAGGAATACCCTGGATGGCCTGGCCTGGTGAGGGTTGACTTGCACATACACTGCACTCTCACACACATTCCAAGTCCTAAAACCACACTCTCACCCAACTTGACTTCCTGACTCATGTAGGTAATTCATATGGATGGTCCTTAACCCCTATGCCCCTGGCTAAGAGGGTTAGGATCAACATATTGAATGCCTCAAATGAGTCCTCTCATGGCTCATATGGGCTTAATATGGCTTCATGGCTCAACCAAAGTGATTTCATTTTACTCAAATTTGATCAATCTTATTTTTCCAAAATTTCAATTTTTGACCCCCGGGGCCCTACACCTACTAAACCTACCAAAAGCCCTTGAAACTACCCAAAATTTACAAAATCACCTAAATTAACAAAAATTCCTCAAAATCAATCCTAAAAATTTTCCCACACTCAGATGGATTATCCATAGCCAAAAATACCAAAAATTCCAAAACTACCCCCCAATACCCTCCAAATACCCAAAATGCCCTTCTTAGCCCAAAAATCGAAAAATTCAAAAAATTCCCAAAAAATTCCACAAAATCCCAAATATTTGTAATTTCATTTTGTTCAACTACACCATGGGCCAATTTTTTCAATTTACCCCACTTAAACTAAAACCCCCAATTTGACTCATTTTAAACCCAAGTGAACCCAATGTCAAACCAAACCACCCCAATTGACCTCAATTTTGGTCCAATTAGATTCTAAACTTCAAATAAACATCCCCAATATCAATGTAGACCAAATATAAGTCCAATTTGATTGACATTTGAGCCCAATTTCAAATTGAAGCCTAAGGCCCAATTTTGACCCATGACCTGAACCTAGCTCAAACCCATCCAATTCAACTCCAATTGGCACCAAATCTTTTCCAAAGCCTTCCTAACACCTCCATAAACAAAACTCTAACTTGATTTGCCCAAAAATTAGAACCTAAACTCCACAGAAAACCTAACCCAAAACAAAAACCCCTTAAATTGACCTAAGCCCAAGCCTAACCCAAATGGGCCCAAATCCCAAAATTAGAGCCCAAACAAAGTTGGAAACTCTTTGTGACACTCCCATGAAAATTTTTCAACATTAATTTTACATCAAATCCAAATTTGGCCCAACCTTAACCCAAGTTAGCACAATTTGGCCCACCTTGGCCCTTTTACCAAAAGACCCCACATTAAACCCAATTCAATTCAAAATCACTTTAAACTTGTTCCAAAATACTCATGACACATGCCTAAACCAATTGCAACATTTATTTGACATGGTCCTTCACAAAATTTTCATCCAAAAGCCCATTTTAAAATCCAAAAGCCCACTTCCTTAAATCACTTTAAAAGCCCACACAAGACCATTTCAAAAGCCCAAGTTTTCAATCCAAAGCCCACATGACATTTCCCTACATCATCCATTTAATCAAAATCACCCCTAAGTTTCAAAATCATTATTAAACCATTCTAAATCAAGCTACATGAAAATTTTCCACCAAAATACCAAAATTCCTAAATTCTACTTCCATGAAATTGACCAAGCTTTGCCCCAAGCCACATGGAGCCATGAAGCCATGCATAAGCCATATGCCAGCCATGGGAGCCACTTTCCACCTCACCAAGCCATTAATGGCATGAAGAGGGGGGTCTTTCTTAAACCTTCATCAAAAAATTTTAACCTCATCCATGTTACACTCTAAACTAAGCTTAGCGACCTTACATTGGATGAAGACTTTACCACCCCTTCCAAGCTGACCTAAATGATTCTTTTCAGCCCAAAACCAAGCCTTGGGGGTGCACCAAGCCTAAAACCATGGGTTAACCAAATTGAACCCAAAATGAGCCTCTGCCCATTCCATTTCATTTCATCCCCTTTACACTTGGCCAACTCCAATTGACTTCACCAAATTCAAGTCCTGACCCTCATGATCAGGATGGTGACCTGACCCTGGCCGGCCAACCACCACAGCCGCCGGAAACCACCAGGCCGAGAGGCTTAATTTGAATCAAAAATTCAATTTGAATTAGTCGAGTCGTCCCATGCCCAATGGCCATTGTAGCTGTTCTTCCCTTGCACTGAGCAGTGGATCCAAGCCATTAAACCCCCTGGGAGGCCCTCCTGCCACCTTTATTTAAACCCACTCACCTCTCGGCCAAAAAAGGAGATGAACCAGACCTTAAGGAACTCTGTCAAAATTGCTCAAGGACCTTCTGCTAACCCAGAGCACTTGATCCCCAGTGTTCCTTTGCCCTAATCCCCATTAACAGAGCTCAATTTCTGAGTTGAAAAACAACCCAAAAAGCAGGACACTTCACCACGTTGAGCCAATCTCCAAATTGATTGGTCCTACACCTTCACCAGAACAAGAGGAGAAGTTCCCCAGCAAATGCCCCTTAACCAGGCCAGCCATTGTTTCCAGCCTCCAAGCTTTGTGATCAGCCTTGGTCACTTTAATACTTAGACAATTCCCCAGAGCCAGAGACTTCATCTGGAGCTTGTCTGGACTCAATCGAAGGTGACACAACTCTCAGATCGAAGCATCACTTCTCCAAGCAAAGGTATGAACTCACTCTTCCTCCCGAGCTTCCAGCGATTCTCCATTTTGTTTAGGTTAATTTCAAACCCTATAAACCGTATGGATGTGTTCGTCTCTTCAAGTCGAATCCATAGAGCATAAGAATACGAAAATACATTGAGAATCGAGTGAGATCTTAGGGTTTTAGTGTGGACGGTCACGGGTGCACACTAGTCATAGACGATGACCAGGACCCATTGGATCACGCGTGTATCGAGCGGACGGTCGAGATCAAGTCGGACGGTGCAATGGTGCATGAACCGCGGGACGTGTGGCTGCTGACTGAAGTGGCGGCGTCGAATGGGAGCGCGACGCGTGGGCTTTCGATCCACCATAGGTTGACGCGGCGCCAAGTCGGATAAGTAGGAAATTAGGGTATTTTTTTGAATTATTTAAATACTAGAACTTCAAAAATTCATATCTTTACATAGAAAAATCACAAAAATAAAATAAAAATACCCTCTTGCTCATGCACAGAGGAGAATAATGTGGAAAAGAAATCAAGTTAATTGGATGAGTATTTTATTTTTAATAATTTATTTACTATTTTCAGTATTTTGATTCTTCATTTGCATAGACAATTCACCATGGCATGAGACCATAGGGCTTTTGAAGCCTCTGATGTTGGGAACATTCCCTGAATTTTTCAAGGTTAGAGGTCATTTCTGTGAAAAGTTATTGAATTTTCAAGTTCATGTCACTGTTTTAGCTATTTTAATTTCAATAATTAGCATGTTGTAAAATAAATTCTAGGAAAATTTGTGATGTTTCTTAGGACCAGAGGACCCTACGAAAAATATATTTTGAGTTAATTCATACATAATAACCTTAATTGGCCTAAACCCCTAAAATTCAATTCGATTTAATTAAGGTTAACCACACATCAAATTGACTTGAAAATAATTCTCCATTACTCTTTAGGGTCAGAGGAATCTTATATAAAATTTTGAAATCAATTGGAATTGATTAGCCCCACCAAATGGGTTGATTAAGCCTCATAAGCAAAATGGAACTTTAAAAATTCATAACTACAAAAATACTTTCCAAAAATTCACAAAAATGATTTTGGAGCTTCTCTGATATCAGTCGAGTTCAGGAAAACTAAAATTGGAATTTTCTAAAAAAGTTGATTTTTCACAATATTTTGATATTTTAATAATTAAAAAATAATAAAAATCACAAAAATATTAAAAATCATATAAAGGGCACATTTTGATTCTTAATCACTTAGGAACAAACCAAATATTTTTCCCAAGTCCTTAGGGTAAGATATTGAATTTTAAAAGCTTAATGTAATTTTTAATATTAAAAAATAAGTTTTTACCCTTTTTCACAAAAATAATTCTAATAAATCAAAGAAAAATCAGAAATTTATAAAATTTATTCCTCTGAACTCCTTGAGGTCAGAGAGATTTAAGAAAAATATAAAATCTATTTTTCAACTTTAATTTTATTTTATAATTAATTAATACTCTAAAATTCAAAATAATTATAATAAATAAAATATAATTCAAAAAATCACCAAAATTGGTCCAGGTGGTCCTCTAGTCATTAGGAACATCCCATAATTTTCTTAAGGACAGAAACCTTTCCTTGGTCATGTTGTTGAATTTTCTTTGAAAACCCCTATTTTCTACAAAAAATAATTATATAAATAAATTAAATTCAGAAAAACACATTTTCTCCTCTAATGTCTTAATTGACATTTGAGTGAGGTGACATAAAAATTTCAATTAAGATTAAATTAAAATTAAATTAAATTAAATTAAATTAAATTCAAATTGAATTAAACTAAATTAAAAAATCATTTAACAACAAACCTAAATGAAATCATTAAGAATTAAATCTAAAATAATTTGAACACTATTCCAAACTTAAAATTAATAATTAAAACATCATAATTAAATTAAAACACTTTAAATCATTAACTGAAACTTTTAATTAAAATTCTCGATAAATCAACTTGCCCTTAAAGGCTTTAATTATTATAACTCTTAAATAGAGTATTAAGTGACATGTCACTTCATTCATCAGGTAATCAAATACCTAAGTTCACCGAGCAAGAAGCAAAGTTTAATTAAACTCCTGGATGATTAATTCACCTGTGCAACTAAATTTACTTGGACTCAAAACAATCCCAGAAATATTGAAAAGATGTTTAGGACTAGTCTTAAGCACTTACTCAATATAACGGGATGTTTTAGAAGAACAACCAAATTTAATTGTTCTTTGATGAAGTAAATCATCCTTAAATCAAACCAAGAACCTAGACGTCATAGGAAATGACTAGTTATAGGATTAGGAATTTGGTAGACAACCAAAACCCTTCCCTTAGCTTTATCTAGGTATCTGTTGAAATATTTAAATACCCTAATATGTGTTTTAAGTGCAGCTTGGGAAAACGGGAAGACCCTCCAGGTAAGCTTTTATTTTATTGCAATTTACTTTATTGGAATTTACTTACATGCACTGTACTTTACTTTTCTTGCATGTTAAATAAAATTGTTGCATGAAAACCAAAACCTTTAGGGTAGTCCCTGAACTGAAACTGAAATTAAATTAAAAGTCATTGTAAGATAAAATTCACCGCCACAACATTCCAAAATATAAAATAACTCAAAATTTAATCACAAACAAAACAACAAAACTACAATCACAACTAAATTAAAACGCCTCATTGAATGATCGGGAATACCTCGGATGATGTAACCCACATGTTGCTAACGGGATTTCCCAAGGTCTAAATGAAAGTGTGGAACTCATTCAGTTGAGTTTAGCAAATTCATCTGGACTAAGTGAATTTGATGAAAATAATGGTGCCGGGATGACGAAACAGTGGGATCTTAATCGGTTCTGTTTAATCAACTTTAAGATTTGTTTTAATTAAAATATTAAAAACACTTGGATTTTAAGATTTTCTCTAAACCAAAACACTTCTCTCGTCTCCTGATTTATGACTTCTAAAACTAAACCTCTGCAATAACAAGGAGCACGGAGCATGGTGGGCAGCTCGGCCATCGTCATCAGCAAAACCTGAATCTACTTCAGCAAAACTTTCCCTTAGAATTAAATAACCAAGCCATAGGACTTCGAGGTAGTTTGGCTAGTGCAACATAAATCCTCAACTCTTCATTAGGCATTTGCATAATCATGTTATAAAATTAAGCCCTAACCAGTCTTAGGATTCCGAGGAAGTTGTTTGGTACGACATAAGCCCTCACATCTTCAAGGCTATTTGTATGATTGTGTCATACGAATATAAGTCCTAATTAATTATAACAGGCAAGATGAAACATTAAATGAATTCTCAAATTGAAGCCAAACAATAAGATAGTTTGAGAAGTTGCCAAGATTCTTCTTGGATCCTCAAGTTCTCCTACTTGTCTTCCTTTGAACTCCTGAAATAAATTGTTCCAAATTTGATCCATTCCCTTTTGAATTTCCAAAATTCAATCCTTTGAAAACCTTAAACTTTGAAATTCTTAAGAGCAAAAACACTAATCATTATCAAGAGTTTTCTTAAATGATTCCAGTCATTTAAGATGTAATTAACTATAGGGACTTGCCCTTATAGGGAACTTTAAGAACCCAGGTAATATAAACCCTACTTAATTCCTTTATATTAAGCAGGGGAACTTGTCGGCTTATAAAATTGGTTCGCAGACCAAACGGATGTGACAAATCTTCTAGTTTATTTAATCAAGCCCCATCATCAAGTAGTGTGTCTATTCTTTGGGATAGATACACAGTTTGTGATGCGGTGCTCGTTTATATAAACTATTTGGGATGTGAGATCGGTTTGATTTCATATCTTAAAATTTTCAAACTTAAAAATTATTTTCAAAATCAAATACTACTTTTTAAATTATTTATTTAAATTAAATTAAAAATTCACCGACAACTTCTGTAGGAGACACCTTTTTAAAATACAACATTCAACCTAAAAATAAGCCGTAACCCCCAATACCCTCCAAATACCCAAAATACCATTCTTAGCCCAAAAATCCAAAAATTCAGAAAATTCCCAAATAATTCCAGAAAATTCTAAATATTCCCAATTTCATTTGTTCAACTACACCATGGGCCAATTTTGCCAATTTACCTTACTTTTACCAAAACCCCCAATTTGACCCATTTTAAACCCAAGTGAACCCAATGTTAAACCAAACCACCCCAATTGACCTCAATTTTGGTCCAATTAGATTCTAAACTTCAAATCAACATCTTCAATATCAATTTAGACCAAATCCAAGTCCAATTTGATTTACATTTGAGGCCAATTTCAATTTGAAGCCTAAGGCCCAATTTTGGCCCATGACCTAAACCTAGCTCAAACCCATCCAATTCAACTCCAATTGGCCCCAAATCTTTTTTCCAAAGCCTTCCTAACACCACCATAAACAAAACATTAACTTGATTTGCCCAAAAATTTGAACCTGAACTCCACCCAAACCTAACCCAAAACCAAAACCCCTTAAATTGGCCTAAGCCCAAGCCTAACCTAAATGGGCCCAAATCCCAAAATTAGAGCCCATCCAAAGTTGGAAACTCTTTGTGACACTCCCATGAACATTTCTCAACATTAATTTTACATCAAATCCAACTTTGGCCCAACCTTAACCCAAGTTAGCCCAATTTGGCCCACCTTGGCCCCTTTACCAAAAGACCTCACATTAAACCCAATTCAATTCAAAATCACTTTAAACTTGTTCCAAACCACTCATGACACATGCCTAAACTAATTGCAACATTTATTTGACATGGTCCTTCACAAAATTTTCATCCAAAAGCCCATTTTAAAATCCAAAAGCCCACTTCCTTAAATCACTATAAAAGCCCACCCAAGACCATTTCAAAAGCCCAAGTTTTCAATCCAAAGCCTACATGACATTTCTCTACATCATCCATTTAATCAAAATCACCCCTAAGTTTCAAAATCATCATTAAACCATTCCAAATCAAGCTTCATGAAAATTCTCCACCAAAATACCAAAATTCCTAAATTCTACTTCCATGAAATTGACCAAGCTTTGCCCCAAGCCACTTGGAGCCATGAAGACATTCATAAGCCATATAAAAGCCATGGGAGCCACTTTCCACCTCACCAAGCCATTAATGGCAAGAAGAGGGGGGTCTTTCTTGAACCTTCATCAAGCATTTTTAACCTCTTCCATGTTACACTCTAAACTAAGCTTAGCGACCTCACCTTGGATGGAGACTTCACCACCCCTTCCAAGTTGACCTAAATGATACTTTTCTGCCCAAAACCAGGCTTTGGGGGGTGCACCAAGCCTAAAACCATGGGTTGACCAAATTGAACCCAAAATGAGCATCTCCCCATTCCATTTCAATTCAGCCCCTTTACACTTGGCCAACTCCAATTGACATCACCAAATTCAAGTCCTGACCCTCATGATCAGGATGGTGACCTGACCCTGGCCGGCCAACCACCACAGCCACCGGAAACCACCAGGCCGAGAGGCTTAATTTGAATAAAAAATTCAATTTGAATTAGCTGAGTTGTCCCAAGCCCAATGACCATTGTAGTTGTTCTCCCTTGCCCTGAGCAGTGGATCGAAGCCATTAAACCCCCTGGGAGGCCCTCCAGCCACCTCTATTTAAACCCACTCACCTCTCGGCCAAAAAAGGAGATGAACAAGACCTTAAGGAAACTCTGCCAAAATTGCTCAAGGACCTTCTCCTAACTCAGAGCAGATGATCCCAAGTGTTCCTTTGCCCTAATCCCTATTAACAAAGCTCAATTTCTGAGTTGAAATCCACCCAAAAAATAGGACACTTAACCATAGTGAGCCAATCTCCAAATTGATTGGTCCTACACCTTCACCAGACAAGGAGGAGAAGTTCCCCAGCAAATGCCCCCTCACCAGGCCAGCCATTGCTTCCAGGCTCCAAGCTTTGTGATCAGCCTTGGTCACTTTCATACTTAGACAATTCCCTAGAGCCAGAGACTTCATCTGGAGCTTGTCTGGACTCAATCAAAGGTGACACAACTTTCAGATCGAAGCTTCACTTCTCTGAGCAAAGGTATGAACTCACTCTTCCTCCCGAGCTTCCAGCGATTCTCCATTTTGTTTAGGTTAATTTCATAGACTATAAATCATATGGATGTGTTCGTCTCTTCAAGACGAATCCATAGAGCATAAGAACACGAAAATCCATTGAGAATCGAGTGAGATCTTAGGGTTTTAGTTGGAGTGAACACCAGTCGTAGACGATGACTAGGAGCCGTTGGATCGCGCGTGTATCGAGCGGACGGTCGAGATCAAGTCGGACGGTGAAATGGTGCATGAACCGCGGGATACGTGGCTGCTGACTCAAGTGGCGACGTCGAATGGGAGCGCGACGCGTGGGCTTTCGATCCGCCGTAGGTTGACGCGGCGCCGAGTCGGATAAGTAGGAAATTAGGGTATTTTTTTGAATTAGTTAAATACAAGAACTTCAAAAATTCATATCTTTACATAGAAAAATCATAAAAATAAATTAAAAATACCCTCTTGCTCAGTGAACAGAGGAGAATAATGTGGAAAAGAAATAAAATTAATTGGATGAGTACTTTATTTTTAATAATTTATTTACTATTTTTCAGTTTTTTGATTCTTCATTTGGATAGACATTTCACCATGACATGAGACCATAGGGCTTTTGAAGCCTCTGATCTTTGGAACATTCGCTGAAATTTTTAAGGTCAGAGGTTATCTCTGTGAAAAGTTATTGAATTTTCAAGTTCATGTCACTGTTTTAGTTATTTTAATTCCAATAATTAACATGTTGTAAAATAAATTCTAGGAAAATTTGGTGATGTTTCTTAGGACAAGAGGACCTTATGAAAAATATATTTTGAGTTAATTCATACATAATAACCTTAATTGGCCTATACCCCTAAAATTGAATTTGATTTAATTAGGGTTAACCACACATCAAATTGACTTGAAAATAATTCTCCATTACTCTTTAGGGTTAGAGGAATCTTACATAAAATTTTGAAATCAATTGGACTTGATTAGCCCCACCAAATGGGTTGATTGAGCCTCATAAGTAAAATAGAACTTTAAAAATTCATAACTCCAAAAATATTTTCCAAAAATTCAAAAAAAAAAAAAAGATTTTGAAGCTTCTCTGATATCAGGGGAGTTCAGGCAAATTAAAATTGGAATTTTCTAAAAAGTTGATTTTTCACAATATTTTGATATTTTTATAATTAAAAAATAATAAAAATCACAAAAATATTAAAAATCATAAAAATGTTTTGAAAAACTAAATTTGATTTCATTTTACTCCTGCATTTAAATTGTTATACTTGCATATTATGATATTAAAAATTCCTGCAAGCATGATATGTTAGTTTTTATTTCTCATCCATGTATCATTTCTTATGCTTAAATGTTTTATCTTAATTAAAATTTTTAAGTTTAGGGGGGATTTTAAAAACAAAGATTTTCAAAAACCTAAAATTTTATTTGATTCTCAAGAATACTTAAAAATAAATCTTATTTTTGATTGCGAACAATTATGTACATAAAGTTATATTAGGGGAACAAAATTTTGAATATAGAATGAATAAAAGAATTTAGTTAAAATTTATAGTAATCATGAAAAACTTAAAGTTAAAATTTTCTTAATGAAGAGGTGTTAAATAAAGTTAAACTATCTTTAGCATGAAGTTTTGTATTTTTGGATGAATAAAAGATTTGACTTTTATTCTTCAAAGCTTAATTTTTTTTTTTTGAAGAGTAATTTTCAGATACTATTATTATGATTTTAAAGTGAAAGATATATATCTGATCTTTATTTTAAATGGAAGGTTGGAATTCAAAATCATTAAAGGTCTATCCATATATAGTAATCCTTGCCTTAAAAAAAAAAGAAAAAGTGAAAAATATAGTATATGAAAAGGGAAGAGAAGCTTGAAGATTTAAGGGCCTAATCAAAAATTGGTTTCATACCTAAAGTTTAAGATATAAGTTCAGAGAAAATCTAAAGCTTGAAGTTATAATATAGTAAGTAAAATTATTTTTCAAATAAAGATTTTTATGTGAGAAAAAATAAATGTTTGAATCCTGTATTTTGAAAAATCTACAAATATTTCTGAAATAGATAGAGACTTATATTTATCATTTTCTTTTACTTAAGAACTTTCTAAACTTTATGTTGGTTTTAATTAATAAATTTTATTCTAAATTGTACTATTCCATTTCTCGAACAAAATTTTGTTATCTTCTTAAGAAACTCATTACATACTTTGCATGCTAAAATATTCTATGAGATTAACTGTCACATGAGGACAAGTAACATTTTAAGTTTGGGGGATTTTGATACACCTAAAATATATAGTATTTTTATGCACATTTTTATACCTATTTTTAATGATATTGCACTTTAATTGAAGGTATTTTGTGTTTTTCTTGCAGGTATGATGAAAATGGATGGTCATGATGAAAGGAGAAAAATTGGATCAAATTTGGAGCAAAAAAAATAAAAAATAAAAAAATTGGCACTGGCGGCTAAGCGCCGCTGGGCCGGCGCTTAGCTGCCACAGTTAAAAATCAAGATTCAAATGGATTTGGTGCCAATTTTAAAGGGGATGGGATGCACCTCTTGGTGACATTCATAATTTCCTTTGGGCGGCAAGTTTGAATGATGGGGTGCGCTCCTTGGTAGATACATCGAATCTGGACACATTTTGAAGAGACACCAAGGCACCTTTTGGTTTATTATTTAAAAAGAGTCTTAGGAAAGATTTAGAGGAGGCAGTTTGAGGAGACTTTTCCACTGCATTTTGAAGATTAATTCCATTGTTCTTCCACTGCATTTTAAAAGTTTTTATTTAGAGTAGGAGTAGAGAGTAGAAAGGAGAAAAGGTTGGAGTGAAGTATTTTTCTTCCCACTTCTTTTCTTTCTTTTAGTTTAGTTTTTATTGAAGTCTGAAGTCTGTATTCTGAGTCAACGGAGTTGGGAGATTTGCTCTAAGAAGTAGTTTAGCGAAGAGTTAAAGTTTCAGAGGAACTTCCTTAGTCTTGTGGAAAGGATTTTCAGATAAGTGTTTACTTTTATTTAGTTTATTAATACTTGTTTTCATTTATTCTTTTTCTTATCGTTGTTTTTAATTTCAAATCAATGTGTTCTTATATTTTCTCAATGCATTCTGAGTAGTTTACTTTATCTTTTTCTTTCTTAAATGGAGAAGTAATTAATTTAGAGAGAATTGTTGTGGAAAGTATAAGTGTTTAAAAGTTGGAAGAAGTTGTGAAGATTGATTCTAAAAACTTTGTTTACATCTTAATTTGGCCTGTTAAGTTATAAAATTTCTTAAGATTATATAAGATCCAATAAGGTATTATCTCATAAGAGTTACTAAGAATCACATGAAATTATATGGATGAAAACTGTAGTCCATATAATTGAATGTAATATTAGAAGATATTTTTTTAAAAGGGAGTAAAATTAAAGGATTTTAGAGTGACAGGCTAAAACCCTCTAATTTGGTTTGAAGTTTTGAGTTTTGTTATGAGAAGTTAGCCCCAGGTAGTGGGAATCGAGGGAACTCTAGAGTGAGAGACTAGAATCTTCCCTGCCTAACCATGTTCAAAATAATATAAATTTCAAATTAATATATGTTCTTTATAGAACCAAGTAAGGGTAAAGAACACATTTGCTTCTATCTGTCACAAAAAAAACTTGAATACTTCCACAATAATAAATTAAGAATTATTACTACTTCATAAAAGGAAAGAAAAAGATATTATAGTTAATAGTATTTTACATCCAGTGTTATAAGTTATTGTAATTTTAATTTCTTGCTTTGCATTGTATTAAGATAAATTAAAAAAAAAGACAATTGAACCTTCAAAACTTTTTAAAATCAAGACATACTTTTTCAAAAACAATTAAAAAAAATAAAAAGATAATTTCTCTTATTCCTTTAAAGATTTCACATTTTCCCTGCAGGTTCGATATTTCGGGGCTTAATCAGAAAGTCCTATATTACTTGATGAACGATACGTATACTTGCGTAGTATCCCATATTATAAAATCATTATTTTCATATCTTAAATCATCAGCGCATTTATCCAGCGGAACCAAGTCTCTGGCATCCGTTGCACTTATATCTATCGAGGATCAGCGCTTAGGCGCCAGTTTGGGCCCTAGACCCCACCCTGTAGGTAGTTTCACCATTTTTCTCTTTTTGGCTCTGTTTCGCCCCATTTCAGTTGTGTTTTGCTCTTAACATTTAGACCTACAAAATACGCATGAAAACAACTTTTCTTTAAAGTGTAATTTTATTCAAAAACATGTGAGAAATGTAAAGCAGATTAAGCATAGAAAGACATATCGATATGTTTCATATCAGAATTTTCTTCCTAGCTCATTTTAGCTCCAAATTGCATGTTTTAGCTTCAGTTTCTCCAAAAGTCCTATTCTTATACCTAAAACCAAAAACATGCAAAATACCATCTTTTAAAGTGTAATATCATAAAAGTATACACAAAAAATGATCATGAAATGTACACTAAAAATATGTAATTTTTAGGTGGATCAGTACTATGGATGCTAACTTCAAAGAGGTAATTACTTTTCTTACTGATGGAAAAGGGGAGTGGAAAACTAAGCAAAGAAAAAAATATAAATTTTCCTGCTTCCACTCTTGATGTTTCATCTAAAGACTGGCATTCCTTTATTTCTGTAAGACTACTACCTACCTATCACATAACGAAGTTTCTAGAGATGGAACAATTTTGAATTTTTATATTCAAAATATAAGAGTAATTGATATTGAAAGAGTTATTTATAATAACGATTTGACCATAGCTAAGGGAGAAACTACTGGAGGATTAGGACATCCTGCCTTAATTTATACCTTTTGTATACAATCAGGAGTTGAGATTGATAGTAGCAAAGAGTTGGTCCATCCTTTGAAACCTGTTAGTAAGGCCAACATTCATACTTATGAGTCTCATGTAGGATGGAGATCTAGAGGAATGAGTAGTAAGATTCCCTCTGCTAGTCATGACATACCTTCTACCTCTGGTACTCCGACTATTTTTGATGTTATGGAGAGACTGATGATTCAACAAGATGATATTACAAGGCTTCATAGCAGGATTGATGGTTTGGAAACAAGAAACAGCTTCAATGATGATTATTAGAGGAGAATAGTAGAATATGATATTGCTTATCATGATGCTCAGACAAGATTTATGAGGGGAGAAACATGTGTTATAATTTCTACTTGCCCCCGCTACTATCCAAAGAAGAAGGGCCAGAAGAAGGAAGAGATGATGATTGGTAGTTTAGTATTCTTTAGTTTATTATTATTATGTGATTTTTGTGTTTTAATTTTCTTTAGTGTAGCAGTTATGTGTAGTGATTGTACTTTTAATTTGGTTATGTTGTATTAAAGCTTCTGGAGTTTTTTACCGTTGTAGTGAAAATGTAATGGATGTTGTTTAAAATGTTTTATGTGGTATTTTAGATTTTCATTACCCTGCAAATCTCTAATATACATGTGAACAATGCTTCTAAACATTTATTCCTGTAGTTAGATTTTTATTTAATACCTAAATACTTCAGAAGATTTAAAAGCCCAACACAAAAAGGTTTGTTTACTTTTTGCTTTTCTCTTTCATTTGGTAATTTGTTATACACTGAAAAATTTAATTTTGGGGGAGGAAACAAATTTAACCTTTATTTGTTCTCAATCAAAATAAATTTTCAAAATTATTTTAAAATGATTTAAAAGTAATTGAGCTTAACTTTAGGTCACTAAATTTTTTATTTTATTTAAATATCATAATATATTTGAATGACTGTTTTAGTAATGAAGGTTAAATTTATGGGTTAAGATATTTAGTATAAGATGATTAGATTATAGTTAACTATTTAAAGTACAAAAAATTATATCTTTTGAAATATTAAGGGTTTTAGAGGTTTAAGTGAGGAGAAAGGATTGTGACTCTATGATGAATCATTAAAAAAGCTAATATATCTATAAAGTAAAGAGCTGTTTCAAGTTCCAACTTTAGGAAGAGGAGAGTGAAGTTCGAAATTATTAAAGGCTATCTAGATATAGTAATCCTCGCATAAAAATAAAAAATTAAAAAAAAGAGAGGACTAAAAGCAATCCCAAGAAGAAAAGGAAAAGAAAAAATATATGTGAAGAGAAGCTTGAGGAGATGTCTAATAAAAAATTGGCTTCACTTGAGAGCTTAATTTCAGTTCTGAGTTTATAGTAAAATATTAGCATCCTTACTAATAGAGTTTTCATGAACTTCATTTTCATATGATCAAAGCATCCTTAATGTGACAAATTATGATTATTCTTGAAATAACTAGGAGACTAGAGCTCTTAGACTTGATTACTAAATGTTCTTATACCTATAATTTTGATCGAAATTATTAAAAATCTTTCTGAAGATTTTGCTATTATATTCATTTAAATAAAAAACCATTGTAATCAGTAAATAAATTTCACTACTGAGAGCCATGTTTTTATGTTGTAAAAGAATTACTTGAGGACAAGTAATAGTTCTATTTGGTGGATTTTGTTGCACCGAAAATATGTTTAATTTTTCATACATATTTTGTACTCATTTTTTGTGATATTGCACTTTAATGGAAGGTATTTTTCATGTTTTGTTGCATGTATGTGTTGACCTCATTTTTGATGAGGTCTTCTCTTCTCTCTTTAGTACTTAGGATCTAGCCTTAGGCTTTTCCTTTGACTATCTTAGAGGACTAGAAGTGGAACCCACCCTTTAGAATTTCAAACCACTTCTTAAACTCCATGCAAACTCCACAAACTTGATTGTAGACCCCTAATCACCTAGAGGGTTGAAATCAAATGCAGAAGTTTAAAGGATGAGTTCCTATAGGACTCTTTGGCCTTAGGACTGCCCTGGGTGGCCTGGTCTGGTGAGGGCTGACTTACATACACACTACACTTATACACTACACTTTCACACACCTCCTAAAACCCCACCCATACCCAATTTAACCTCCTGACTCATGGAGGTGATTCACATGGATGGTCCTTAACCCCTAAGCCCTTGGCTAAGAGGGTTAGGAACAACATAGTGAATGCCTCAAATGAGTCCCTTCATGGCTCATGTGGGCTTGATATGGCTTCATGGCTCATGTGGGCTTGATATGGCTTCATGGCTCAACCAAAATGATTTCATTTCACTTACATTTACCCAATATTCAATTTTCTAAATTTTCAATTTTTGACCCCCGGGACCCCAGACCCACCAAACCTACCAAATGCCCTTGAAACTACCCAATATTTGTAAAATCACCAAAATTACCCAAAATTTCCCAAAATCATACCTAAACATTTCCCTCCACTCAAATTGATCATCCATTGCCAAAAATACTAAAAATTCCAAAAATACCCCCCAATACCCTCCAAATACCCAAAATGCCCCACTTAGCCAAAAAAATCCAAAAATTCAAAAAATTCCCAGACAATTCCAGAAAATTGCAAATATTCTCAATTGCATTTTGTCCAACTACACCATGGGCCAATTTTGTCAATTTAACCCACTTTTACCAAAACCCCCAATTTAGCCCCTTCTTAACCCAAGTGAACCCAATGTCAAACCAAATCTATCCAATTGACCCCAATTTTGGACCAATTCAATTCTAAACTTCAATTTAACATCCACAATATCAATCTAGACCAAATCGAAGCTCAATTTGATTGACATTTGAATCCAATTTTACTTTTGACCTTAAAGCCTAATTTGGACCCATGACCCAAACTTAGCCCAAACTAACCCAATTCAACTCAAATTAACCCCAAATCTTTTCTAAACCTTCCCTAACATCCCCACAAACAAAACACTAACATAATTTGCCCAAAATTTTGACCCAAACCCCACTCAAATTCAACCCAAAACCAAAAAGCCCAATTTTGACCTAAACCCAAACTTAACCCAAATAGGCCCAAACCCCAAAATCCAACCCCAATAAAAGTTGAAACCTCTTTGAAACAGCCCTACAAACATTTCTCAACATTAATTTTACACCAATTTCAACATTATCCCAACATTAGCTCAACATTAGCCCAAGTTAACCCAATTTGGCCTACCATTGGCCACTTTACCAAAAAGCCCAAATTTAACCCAATTCAAACCCAAACCACCTCAAATTTGTTTCAAATTACTCATGGCACATTCCTAAGCCAAACCCAACAATTATTTGGCCCAAACTTTTACAAATTTCCCATCCACCAATTTATTTCCAAGCTTAAAAAGCCCATTTTCTTAAACCTTCCTAAAGAACCCACCCAAAACAAATTTAAAAGCCCAAAACTTATTCCTAAAGCCCACATGAAATTTCTCTCATCATACCCATAATTTAAAACACTTACTAAGATCCAATCCCATCATCAAATGATTCCAAATCAAGCCTCATGAAAAATTACCCCTAAATGCCAAAAATCCCAAAATCCCTTTCTCATGCAAGTAAGCCAAGCCATTCCCAAGCCATGAGCAAGCCTTGAAGCCATGCACAAGCCACATGAAGCCATGGGATTCGCTTTACACATCATCATACCATTAATTGCAAAAGGAGGAGCCTCTTTTTAAACCCCCTTAAAAAGGTTTTAACCCTTTTAATGCTTCACCTTAATCCATGATTAATCCAAATATTCATGGATGGTGACTTAACTACCCTTTCCTAGCCGACTCATCCGACCTCCCTCGGCCCAAATCGGTCCCTTGGTGGGTGCACCAAGCCCAATTACATGAGTTGACCAAAATCAACCCAAAATGAGCCTCACCCCATTCCATTTCAATTCAACCACTTTACACATGGCCATTGACAATTCCCTACACTAAACCCCAGCCCTGGACCTCCTGACCCTGAGGGTGACCCATGTCTGTCGGCCAGCCGCCTGGGTCGCCGGAAAACGCCATGGCCGAGACATTGGAATGAGCCAAGCATTAAAATTCTCCCTTGCTGAGTTGCCCCATTCCCAGTGGCCATTGCAGCTGTTCTTCCCTTGCCAAGAGCAGCTGATCCCAGTCCCTAACTCCCCCTGGGAGGCTCTCCAGCCTCTCCTATTTAAACACCACCTCTCTCGGCCTTGAAAGAGGTGCTGAACCAACCTTAAGGAAACTCTGCCAAAATCATTCCAGACTACTCTCCACACATAGAGAACTTGATCCCCACTGAAATCCCCCTGCCATTTCATCTCTGTGAGCTCAATTTCAGAGTTGAAATCCAAGCCCAAAACCAGGACACTTCTCCACAGTGAGCCAATCACCAAATTGATTGGTCGTACACCTTCACCAGACCAAGAGAAGAAGTTTACTAGCAAAAGCCCCTTCTCCAGGCCACCCATCTGTTCCAGACTCCAAGCTTTGTAATCGGCTGTGGTCGAAATCATACCTAGACAATTCACCAGGCCAATGAACTTCATCTGGAGCTCGCTTGGACCCAATCGAAGGTGACACAACTCTCAGATCGAAGCTTCACTTCTCTAAGCAAAGGTATGGACTCACTCTTCTTACTCAGCTTACAAAGATTCTCCATTTAATTTGAATCAATTTCAATGCATTTTTACCGTATGAATGTGTTCGTCCCTTCAAGACGAATCCATAGAGCATAAGAACACAAAAATCCGTTGAGAATCGAGTGAGAAATTAGGGTTAGAAGGTTGAAGGTCACGGGTGCACACCAGTCGTAGAAGATGACTGGGAGCCGTCGAATCGAGGGTGTATCGAGCGGACGGTCTGGATCGAGCCGGACAGCGCGATGGTACATGAACCAAGGGTCCCTGGAGCGCTGAGTCGGATGGCGGCACCGAATCAGGAGACGACGCGTGGCCTTTTGGAGTTGTCTAGGATGGCGTGGCGTCGCATGGATAAGTAGGAAATTAGGGCTATTTTCTATTTATTTAATTACCAGAACTTAGAAAATCCATAACTTTGTGTAGGAAAATCCTAAAAATAAAATAAAATACCCTCTTGATCAGTGAACAGAGGAGAATAATGTGGAAAAGAGATCATTTAATTTCATTGAATATTTGATTTTTAATGATTTATTTACTCTCTGCACATTTTCAATTCTCCATGCATGTATACAATTCACTATGGCATGAGACCATAGGGCTTTTGAAGCCTCCGAATTTGGGGATATTCCCCGAATTTTCCAAAGTCGGAGGCTATCGCTATGAAGAGTTATTGATTTTTCAATTCTAGGTCATTATTCGAGTATTTTAATTCCAATAATTAGCATGTTGTGAAATAAATTCTAGGAAAATTTGGAGAGGTTTCTTATGACCAGGAGGACCCTAGGGAAAATAGGTTTTGAGTTAACTCACTTGGAATAACCTTAATCGGCTTAAACACCCAAAATAGAACTTTATTTAATTAGAGCTAATCATACATCAAATTGACTTGAAATCAATTCTCCACTAACCTTTAGGATCAGAGGAACCCACCATAAAAGTTTGAAGTCAATTGGACTTGGTTAGCCCTATCAAATGGGTTGATTAAACCATTTAGCCAAACTTAAACTTAAAAAATTCATAACTTTCAAAATATTTCTCAAAAATTCACCAAATTGGTTTTGGAGCCTCTATGATATTAGGGGAATTTAAGAAAATTAAAATTACAATTTTCCAAAAAAGTTGATTTTTTGCATTATTTTAATATTTTTAATAATTAAAAAATAATAAAAATCAAAAAAATAATAAAATTCACCAAAATGTCACAATTTGAATTTTAATCATTTAGGAACAAAGCCCATATTTTTCTTAAGTCTCTATGATGAGATATTAAATTTTAAAGCCCTAAGGTAATTTTAAAATAAAAAAAATATATTTTCAAGCATTTCCACTAAAATAATTCTAATAAATCAAAGAAAAATCAAAAAATTATAAAAATTGGTTCTCTGGTTTCCTTGATATTAGAGAGATTTTTGAAAAATATAAAATTCATTTTTCAACCTTTATTTTATTTTTAAATTAATTAATACTCCAAAACTCAAAATAATTATAATAAAAATAATATAATTCAAAAAATCACCAAAATTGGTCCAAGTGGTCCTCTAGTGATTAGGAATGTCTCATAATTTTCTTAAGGACAGAAACTTTCCCTTGATCATCTTATTAAATTTTCCTTGAAAATCCCTATTTTCCACCAAACATAATTACATAAATAAATTAAATACAGAAAAATCACATTTTCTCCTCTAATGTCTTGATTGACATATGAGTGAAGTCATATAAAAATTTCAAATTTATTTAAGTTCAATTTAGTGAGTTATGAAATTAGTAAGTTTAAAGGGCAAAATGGTAATTAAAATTTTAACCTATAATTAAAAATTTTAGGTTTAATTAAAAGGGTGGGAAAAATATTTGATACTAAGTTGATTTTGGATGTTTGAAACTTAGGTAGTTAAAGGGTAGAAACCTACCAAATAATTTTAAAATAATTAAAATAAACCTTAATTAAATAATTAATTAAACTTGGAAGAATAATAAAAAAATTGGAATTATTAAAATAGGGATATTATTAGGAAGAGATTTATTCCTTAATCTAAAAAAATCCCTAAATTAATCACCTCAATAACATTTAATTCCTAATTAAAATGATAATCCAAACTTAAGATTTAAAATGTTAAAAGACTTAATTATTAAATTAAATTAAAATTAAAACATTTAAATTAAATCCTTTCAAAATTTTAATTAAATTAATACTTTAACAATTAAATTAAATCATCCTTAAAAAATAAAAAAAATAAAATATTAAATTAAAATTAAAATCAAATTAAATTAAAATTTAAATTAAATTAAATTAAATTGAATTAAATTAAAATTTAAATTAAATTAAATTAAATTAAATAAAAAATAATAATAAAATCAAGTTAAAATAAAATTAAAAATTAAATTAAATTAAATAAAATAAAATTGAAAGTAAAACTAAACCAAATTAAATTAAACTAAAATTAAATTAAATTAAATTGAATTAAATATAACATTACCAAAGACATAAAGAATTCAAAATAAATCTAAAACAACTTGAACACTATTCCAAACTTAAACCCATTAATTGAAATTAAATTAAATCACAAATCACTTGAACATTAATTTGCCCTCAAAAGCTCTTGTTGTCATAACTCATAAACGGAGTGTTAAGTGAAGTATTACTTCACTCATAGGATATTCAAGTGTCCTAGTTCACTGAGCAAGATAACAAAACTTGAATCTCCTTGATGATTAATTCATTTGTATAATTAAATTCTTTTAGACTTAAAACAATCCTAGAGGTATTGAAAAGATGTCTAAGACTCGTCCTAAGCACTTCCTCAATATGATTGGATATTTATAATAACAATTGAACTTAATTGTTCTTTGATGAAGAAAATCGTCCTCAAACCAAAACACAAGAACCTAGACGTCATAGGAGATGACTAGCTATAGGAGTAGGACCTTGGTAGAAAACCATAACCTTTCCCTTAGCATTACCTAAGAACTTGCTTTAAATGCTTAAATATTCTAAATTGTGTTTAAATGCAGCTTGGGATGACGGGAAGACCCTCCAGGTACGCTTTTGTTTTATTGCAATTTACCTCCTTGCAATTTACTTTATTGCAAATGCACTTTACTTTTCTAACATGATAAACAACTGTTGCATGAAAACCCACACCTCTAGGATAGTCCCTAAAACTGAAACCAAAACTAAATTAAAAGTTATTACAAGATAAAATTCACCGTCACAACATTTCAAAATATAAAACAACTCAAAATTTAATCACAAACAGAACAACAAAACTACAACTACAACTAAATAAAAACGTCTTGTTGGATGATCGGGAATACCTCGGATGATGTAACCTACGTGTTACTAACGGGATTTCCCACGGTCTAAATGAAAGTGTGGAACTCATTTAGTTGAGTTTAGCAAATTCATCTGGACTAAGTGAATCCGATAAAAATGACGATGCCGGAAGGATGGAACCATGGGATCTTAACCGGTGTTGTTATAATCAACTCTAAGATTTGTTTTAACTAAAACACTAAAAAAACACTTGGATTTTAAGACTTCTCTAAACCAGAACATTTTTCTCATCTCTTGATTTTCACCTTCTATAACTAAACCCTCTGCAACAACGAGGAGCTCGGAGCATGGTGGGCAGCACGGCCATCGTCATCAGCAAAACCCGAGTCTACTTCAGCAAAGCTTTCCTAGACTTAAATAACCAAACCATAGAATCTCAAGGTAGTTTGCCTAGTGCAACATAAATCCTCAACCTTTTGTTATGCATTTGCATTGCAAATTAAGCCCTAACCGGTCTTAAGACTCCGAGGTGATCGTTCGATACGACATAAACCCTCACATCTTCGAGGCTGTTTGTATGACTACGTCATACAAATATAAGTCCTAATTAATTAAAATTAGCAAGATCACAACATTAAATAAACATTAGGACTTTCCTAAATTCAAGTCAAACAATAGGATAGTCGAGAAATTACCGAAGTTCGCTTCGAATCTGTAATTTCTCCTACCTTTCTTCCTTTGAATTCCCAAAACAAAGTGTTCCAAACTTGATCCATTCCCCATTGAAATTCCAAAATTCAATCCCTTGAAAACTTAAACTTTGAGACTCTTCAGAGCAGAATTATTGATTATTATCGAGAGTTTTCTTAAGTGATTTCTGTCATTTAAGATGTAATTAACTATAGGGGCTTGCCCTTATAGGGAATTTTAAGAACCCAGGTAATATAAACCCTGCTTAATTTCTTTGTATTAAGCAGAGGAACTTTTCGGCTTATAAAATTGGTTCGCAGACTAAACATATGTCACAAATCTTCTAGTTTATTTAATCGAGCCCCATCATCAAGTACTGTGTCTATTCTTCGGGATAGATACACAGCTTGTGATGTGGCGCTCATTTATATAAACTATTTGGGATGTGAGATCAGTTTGATTTCATATCTTAAAACTTTTAAATTCAAAATTATTTTCAAAATCAAATGCTACTTTCTAAATTATATACATATATTTAAACCAAATTTAAAATTTAAAAAAAATAAGCCACACATTATGATGATTTTAAGCAAATAGAGCAAAAAAGAAGCAAAAAAGGAATGAATTTGGAGCAAAAAAGGCAAAAACTAGATTTTTGAAAGTCTGAAACCGATGGTGCTTTTTTCCATAGAGCTCAGAATTAAAAGTTAGGATAGGGCACCGACGGCACCATATTGCCCGCCAGAGGTACCCAATGTCGGTCCATGCCAGATTCAATATATTTGGATGCTTTTTGAAAAGAATCGTGAGGTAACTCTTGGGAAATTCATTACTAAACGAATTTAAGTTATTTTGGGTGGCAGAAATCAGTGTTTAGAGTCAGAGAGCAGTGTGTGGTGTATGTTCTAAAGTGTGTGTGAGTGAAGAGGAGGTGTTTAGAGAGAGTTTAGAGTCTAGGGTTTGGTGTTTAGTGTTGTATTGTGAGGGATTCTTCTCAAAAGAGTTGTAGGAGGAGAGGGAAAGTGAGAGATTGCTTCTTCCCTACTATTCCAAGAGGGAATTGTGTGTTTTGAAAAGAGAGAAGGAGATCCAAGGGAACTTTGAGGGATTTTCATAGGGAAGAAATTTAGATAAATTATATTTACTTCTTATTATTTGTATGAAATTGCTTTTTTATATAAAATCTTTGTTTTTTCATATCTTCTCCATGAATTCTGAGTAGATTTCTTTATCTTTCATCTTGCAATGATAAATGGTGATGTTATAGTTTAGATTTTATGTGTCATAAGAAAGAAAAGAAATTGTGATGATTTTTCACTTCGTTCTTAATTTACTGTTCGATCTTGCCAATTTATTTGTTAAAATGCATAGTGAAACATACGATCCGAAAGGGCTATTCTTTCTATAATAAAAGTGGAGATTACATTCAAACTCCATGGATGGTGAAGTTTATGGGAGTTGGGTGCAAATAAAAAGGGAAATATGTTTACTAACCGTATAATTGGTGATTTTAGGGTGAAAGACTGAAATCCCCTAATTCGGTCCTAGTGTTTGGAAACTAAAGCAAGAGTTAGCCTTCAGGGGAAGGGAAGTGGGAGCTCTAGAGTGAGATCAGTATCCTCCCAGCCTAACCACAGACTTTGGGACTAAACCTAGGATTAGTCAATGTTCTTTATAGCACTTGGAAGAGAGTAAACAATAAATTTGCTCCTATTTGGCACAATATTTATATTAAACTAATATATATTATTCACTCAGCAAAATAATATTGTATCAGGAAGGACACTTTCTCTAAAATTGAACCTTGCATTACAAAACTTATTATAGTAGTAGTTACTTTAAGTTGAAGCTTAGAATGTAATTTAGTGATTTTGAAATCTCTTGCATCATTAAACTGTAGCATTTGTGGTAAAACATTAAGTGCTTTGCAAATTGAATATTTGATTTATGTGCTACGCTTTAAGGTTGCGTCCTCCCTGTGAGATTGATAATTAGGACTCCGCTAAAGCTCTGTATTACTTGAATGATATGTATACTAGCATAAAGATTGGTTGCTACCTTATTAAATTGATTATAATCTGTCACTAATTTGAAACTATTTGCAAAAATTTGTTACTTCATATTTGCAGTCGAAGCGATCAGCAGGTCTTATAGTTTTTCAAGAATAAGATCGTCTACCGCTTCAGTGTACTGCGCAAAATTATTTTAGACAATGGGTCCACCTTCAAGAGTACGAAAATCAACAATTTTATCAGACGACACAGGATAGATTGACGGTATTCAACCATCTGTTACCCCAGAACCAACGAATTAGTAGAGGCTTTCAATAAGACACGTGTACAAATCTTAAAGAAGATGTTCGAAGACAACAAATAAGGATGACATGAGAAGTTACTAGAAGTGTTATGGGCGTACAAGACTACAATCAGAACACCAACGCAGTCTACGCTTTATGCACTCGTGTATGGGTCCGAGGCATTGCTTCCGTAAGAGATTCAGCTTCCATCACTCAGAGTCACCATCGCCAATAGATTACAACATAAGAGAATGCCAAACTTCAACTTGCAGAGTTGGAGAGCCTCAAAGGTAAAGGGTTTCTCACACAAGAGAACTTTGAACTCTATATAGCATAGATAATTTAAGCCCATGACAAATTGGTCCGCCCGAGGTCGTTCAAAGTCGGTGACCTCATCCTCATTTTCAGAAGGCCTATTCTTGCACATTGCATGATAGGTGGAAAATTTAAACCAACCTGGAAGGGACCATTTTTGGTAGAGAAGGTTTACTTAGGAGGGTCGTACCAGCTAGTGGATTCTCAAGATAGGCCCATATTGCTGATAAATGGAAAATATATAAATAAGTATTACGCGACATGACAAATCTAAAGAAGGATGAGCATTCTGATATAGCCATGTGGCCAAGTGTCTATGATTTGGTCCTAAATTAAAGAAAATGTTTTAATCAAAATCAAAAGGAAAAAAATAAATTTTCATGAAATAAAACACTCTCATAATTGAAATCTTTTAATTCTAAATATTGTAAAGTTAAGTTAAATAAGATAATGGCATCTAATAAAAAGTTAATTTAATAAATTGTAATAATTTGTTATTGTTCTTGTTCATGTAAAGTACCACCTTACTAACGTTTCCCAGGATTTTATGCAGAAAAATGTCTGAAAGAAAGCAGGTTTTTGCGTTAAAAAACAGCTTACATCTAGCGCTCAGAGAAGAGAAGGCACCTAAAGGTGGTGTGCTAAATTTTGACATGGATTTCTCCCAAGTTAATGTGGATTACGAGGGCCCCCTCATGGAGTTAGTCAGCCACATGGAAGTCGAAGGCCTGCAGTCCTTGGTCCAAATCAGTCACCAAGAGAAGGAAAAACATTAAAACGAGGAGCCACCACAGATTTTACTGACTCACACCTTCGTGCAACAAGAAACTAACAAGTCTCATTGATGATCACCACACTAGAGAGAGATCTAATTACTGCTATCGTAGAGAGGACTGCAGATGTGACACTAAGGCTCATACAGTGAAGGAATGCCAGCCATCAAAAACGCCGACACTTGGACAAGAAAGAAAGAAAACAAGCCAGAGAAAAATCCATGGAGCTTCGTCTGATTCTAGAGGAACTCTATAAGCTAAAAATGAAGAGACTGATGCCAGATCGCCCGCTACAGAGACAGAGGCAGAGTTCACTGAGGAGCATATGTCGACTTGGAATCCGATTGAGGAGATATTTGTTGGGTTTCCAACTTGAAGCTCGGGTTTACCCAAGCAGCATTATCTTCTGGAGCATTTTCAGAGTGTATGAATTACAATGTTCTGCACTTGAATGAAACTGGGACATTCAAGGCATATGCAGCTGCCTCAATGCTACTGATTCCCTCGGTCATTTATTAGGATGGGTGTGAGTCCCTGAGCTTTCCCTCCTAATGTGATCCTCTTTTTGCCTCTTGAGTTGGATGTGAGTTTCTGAGCTTTCCTTCCCATAATTCCTTTAAATTCTGAGAAATTTCTACATCTTATCCAAGAAATTTTCTTCTATCCATGAAATTCCAGGGTTGGTTCAAGGTCATTTGATTCCTTCAAATTCTGAGAAATTCCATATCTTATCCGAGAAATTTTTTGCCAACCATGAAATTTCACGGTCGGCGCAAGGTCGTCCTATTCCTTCAAATTTTGAGAAATTTCCACGTCCTATCTGAGGAATTTTACCGCCATCCATGAAATAGCAGGATTGCTGCAAGGTCGTCTGATTCTTTCAAACTCTCTAAATTCCCACATCATATCCGAGAAATTTTACTGCCATCCATGAAATTCTAGGTTTGGCGCAAGGTCGTTCGATTCCTTCAAATTTTGAAAAATTTTTGCATCCTATCCAAATAATTTTACCGCCATCCTTGAAATTCTATGGTCGAGGCAAGGTCATCCAAGTCCTTCAAATTCTGAGAAATTTCTGCATCCTATTCGAGAAATTTTTTGCCATCCATGAAATTCCAAGGTCGGTGCAAGGTTGTCTGATTCCTTCAAATTCCTTAAATTTTCACTTTCTATTCGAGAATTTTTTTTCACAAACACAAAATTTTGAGATCAGTACCTAAATTATGATTCCATCCTTTCGGGATCAGTACCTAATTTTTTATTCCCTTCTTCTGAGATCGGTACCTACATTCTGATTCTCCTTTCTGAAGCTGGTACCTAAATTCTAGTCCTCATCCTTTTGGGATCAGTACCTAAATTCTAATTCCTTTCTTTCAAGATCGGTATCTACATTCTGACTCTCCCCCACAGCACTCACTTAAACTTAATGATTCCCAAAAAAGTGAATTTCCTTATTAAAGTAAAATTTCCACATATTCAAAATTCCATGAAGTCAAATTTCCACAAATTCAAAATCAAAATACAAATTAAAATTCAATTCCAAATCTGAAATTAAGTCAAATTCCAAATCAAATTTTAAATCAAATCAATTGAGAACCTGTTTAGAATGTGGAGGCTTGAAATTCATAACTCCCTTTTATTGGTGTTCCACATGCTTTCCCCTGAGAGAGTTCCTTGACTTGAAAGTTTCTACCAGATAATCCCCAACGAACATTTTCTTGTTGAAGTCTACATACTGTTTTGAGTGTGTTGATAGTAGTATTGGTTTTGTTGATCTTGTCAGTCAACACCAATATGTGCAATGTACTTGTCCATCACACTACACCTATTAGGGGTCCATTTATTGACCTCACTTTTGTTGAGGTATAGTCTTTCTTTAAAATAGCTTAGGGTTTAGCTATATGACTCTCTTGGTGACTATAGTAGAAGACAAGTGATGGGTCCCTGAATCGATTTCTAGCGCACTGCCTCTAATGTAAATATTCAAAGGATAGTTTTAGTTCAGTTTGACAATAAGATCAATTTAATAATTAGGCAGTCACTCATATACGCAAGTATAGGTATCGTTCAAGTAATGCAGGGTTCTAGTGGAGTCCTGGTTATCGATCCCACGAGGAAGGCAGGAACTTAAAAAAATATAGTTAAGATTTGAAATCCAGTACTCAATTCACAATGCAAGTTTAAGTACTATTTAAGTTGCTAGTGCAAAGATAATTACGACTAAATTAACTAAAATTACTTTCTAAATTTCTAAACAGGATTAACTAACACACACTAAGTTTTTTATTAAAAGGTTAGAAAATGGAAAAGTATCTTTCCTCTTGCAATAATTTTGTGATGAGTGATTGATATAGAATGATAATAAATTTGTATTGTGCCAAATTAGAAGTAACTATATTCTTTACCCTCGTCAGAGCACCCCCTCTTCCAAGTATGAAAATAACATTTGCAAATCCTAGGCTTAGTCACTAAATCTAAGGTTAGGCTGGGAGGATACTGGCTCTCACTTCAGAACTCCCACTTCCCTTCACCAGAAGGCTAACCTTAGCTTTAGTTGCCAAACTTTAGAACCAAATTGAGGATTTCATCCCGTTACTCTAAAATCTCCAATTAAAGCCCATCAACCCACATTTCCCTATTTATTTGCACTAAACTCATTCATGGACATTGAATGGATTCTCCACTATTGTTGAAGAACACTTAGTCCTCTTGGATTGAATGTTTCACAATAAGTTTTAAAAATTCAATTGGCCAGATAGAAAAGTAAATGAAATTCAAAGTGAAAAATCATCATAATTTCTAAACATTTTTATGGCACATCAAATCTACATCAACACTTCACCACATCACAATGCAAGAAGAAATACAAAGAAATCTACTCGGAATTCATGTGGAAGATACAACAAAATATGGATTATATATATAAAATTAACCTCATTTTTACGATAAGTTAAACTTTGACCTAAAAAGTCAAGCTTGGTCAAAATGGTCAATCCTGACCCAATGACCAACCCTATTGACTCAACAGGTCAACCCATGACCTAAAAAGTCAACTTTGGTCAAAATGGTCAATTTTGACCAATGACCAATCCTATTGACTCAACAGGTCAACCCTTGACCCAAAAAGTTAACTTTGGTCAAAATGGTCAATTTTGACCCAATGACCAAACCTTATTGACTCAATGACTCGATATAAATATATGCGTACTAAAATCTTCTTCCCTGGCAACGGTGCCAAAAACTTGACCTGAAGTCCTCTGAAGATCAACATACTAATTAATGCTTTCAAAATTATATGTTATAAATAATAATAGCGACTAGTATATAAAAATATAATTTTAATGAAAATATTTTACACACTAGGGGTTCTACGCAAGTATATGTATCGTTTCAAGTAATATAGGGCTTTGAAACAAAGACCCCAGTATCAATTCCACGAGGAGAGAGTTATAGATCTTTAAATATTTTATTTTAAAGTATTTCTTTTATAATTAAAAATAAAATATCTTTAATTTACTAGATGCAATAATAAAGCAGGAATAAAATAATTGATGTAAATAGCAATAAGAAAGCAACTTTCTCCCTTTCAATTAATCCAAGATTTTCTAAGATAATGATAATATTCGTGGAGAATATAAATTTATGGTATTGTGCCAAATAGAAGCATTCATATTCTTTATCCTTTGATCCAGGTGCAAAGAACATTGGCTAGTCTATAGATCAGGTCCGGATGTATTGTTAGTAGAATGAGTTAATCTAGGCTCACACTACTAGATGTCCAAGGGTGGCTATGGTCAGCCCTACTAGTGACCCTTTCCTTTTCTATAAACCAAATCACAAGAATTTAGTCTATCAATCTAAAAACTTATCAATTCTATGCCCATTATATAATATCTTCCTATTTATTTACACTTCACCTTGAATAACCCGCACAAGGCCTTCGATTACCCAAGGATTCATGTGATATCTACAAGTTAAGAATTCATCTCCTTCTAGGTCTCAAAACTCTTCAACAGGTTTTAACAATTTAAATGACCAATTTAAATAGTAAATTAAGAAGCGGTATTAATATCATTACAATGTTTTGAAAATATATGATTTTTAATTCTCCGACGAATATTGTGTTGTCTTATTTATCTTTTCATAATTGAAAGGGGAAAGTAAAGTAACTACTCAGAATACATTGAAATTAAATAACAAAACATAACAAATAAACTTTGAATCAAAATAAAAATACTTATCTTAGATGTTTCTCCTACTGAACTTCTGATTCCTACTGACTCCACAGTGTAATGAACTACAGATGCACCAACTCTTTGAAACTCTGAATACAAACACTAAAATAAACTCACTAATTTCTGAAGGAAAGTAAACAGGTGGCCCTAATATGATCTCTCTAATTCTCTCTCTAGATTGGACTCTAGATAGGGAGAGGTAGATGGGGTGTTTTTTCTGAAGGAATACCCTCCTATTTATAGGCTTCAAGGGTTGCCTCAAGGCACCTCTTCAAAATGTGTCCACATTGAATGAATCTTCTAGAAGGTGTGTCTGGCGCCTACGTGCTGGAATCTAGCGCCTAGGCGCCGGACACCGCTTCCAATTTTTCACACCTCTTCACTTTGGATCGCACCTCTTCGCGATTAAAACTGTTTTGAAGCGTCCAAATACATTGTATCACATGTCCTATAAACCAGGAACAACTGCCAGTCTTCTAGAAGATCCAATAACCGCTAACACATCAAAATAACCGCCCAAAAGTCTTAAAAAACTTAACAATTTTCTGTATCGAGCTGGCGCTTAGGCGCCGGACTCTGGTGCCTAGGCGCTAGGCCAGTAATTTTGTCAATTTTACATTTTGGCTCCATTTTTGCTCCTTTTTTCTCCTTTTTGCTCCTTTTTCATATTTTTCTTCTTCTTGAACATTTTTGCATCACCTACATCCAAAAACACAAAAATACCTTCTATTAAAGCATAATATCCTTAAAATTTAATAAAAATCAAAGCATAAAATATGTATTTTTTTCCTTGTATCAAAATCCCCCAAACATAAAAGTTACTTGTCCTCAAGTAACTCTTTTTACTATATAAAACATATAACATTTGGAATAAAAAGGTAAATATTTAAGACTCCTTACGATTTTTGATTTTATAAAGGCTTTAGTAAATCATTAACCAAATTTCACTAACTAAGTTTAATTTTAAGAATTTAAAGAATATTCTAACTACCAAATCATAAGACTTCAAAAAATTTTCATTCACTTCGAAAAAAATTGTAGTTTATGATATTAAGATCACATAAATTATTTATAAGAAAAAGATCTTCATGAAATTCTTTTATAATAAAAATACATGCATAAAAATTAAGTAATAAATGTAATCAGTTTTCTTTTTATATGTTAATTCAAGTGAAGCCAATTTTTGATTAGGCATTTTCTCAAGCTTCTCCTCTCTTTTTCTTTTTTTTAATTATTATTATTATTATTATTATTATTATTTTGAAGAGAGGATTACTGTATCTGGATAGCCTGTTAAACTTAACTATCCTTAACTTATATTTTCAAACGTATACATTTTCACTTAATTATTATAACATAAATAGATTTCAAAAATAATTTCAATCTATTCTTTTTCGAGTTATAATTTTTTATTTCTTAATACTTCTAAAATTCAATTATCTCTACCATGAATAGAAAAATTTCTTAATCTTGTTCTTTTTTAAGTTGAATAATTCTATTCTTAAAATCAATCAAAGTTATTATAATTTTTAGTTAAGTCCACTAAATTATTTATAATTTCAAAAATTTATGTGATCATAAATAGATTCTTCATTCCTCATGTTATGTTATAAATTTTTATTTTAAGAAAATATTAGTTCTTTAAGGACAAATAAAATTTAAATTTGAATGTATTTTTCCCTTTCCCCCAAACTTGTTTTGGTCTACCATGAATTTTTTTTTTAAAGTATGAGAGAAAGAAAAACATAATTTTTAAAAATTAATTTTTATAAGTATGTAAAAAAAACATTCTAGAAAGGAAAATTTACTTCTACACATGCTTTTATGAATAATACTGAAATAATTAGCAGGTATAAAAGTAAGCAAGCTCATTAATAATTAAATTAAATGACTATACTACTTATAATAACAAAAACAAAACAACATTACTAACTACTAAACATTAAGCTTAAACAGAAATAAACATAAATTTATCCAAATTTCAATCTTAAACACAATACATTAAAAATACTCTAACAACAGTCTTAACATCCAACAATCCACACAGAGGAAATAAACAAATCTAAACTAGCAAACAACAAACAACAATCAATACTAGCAAACAAACTAAACTAACAACAGACTTAGCACAAATCAGAGGCAAATCAGGCCACTAATCACTGTCTGTATTCTCATCATCGTCATCATCACCAAAAGAAAACTCAACATCCTTAGGATCAACATATGGTGAAAAACTTGGAAAGGTAGGAAACTGAACATCATGCTCTCCCTTCAGGAATCTAACGAGAGCTTCATCATACTCAGCATCGTAACTACTCTTCCTCTAGGTATACTCAGATAAATGATCAATTTTCTTATCAATAGAATCAACTCTGCAGTGAGTTTGAAATAACTCATGCTGCTGCTCTAAAAACTGATCATGCATCGATTCCCAAAAAATAGATGGTGGCTCAGTAGTAGAAGTAGAAGGTCTGGAAGTGGAAGGTCTATCTGAAGTGTGTACAGAAGTAGAAGGAGCATTCGATCTCTTCCCTCGAAGACGATCATAGATACTAACACTCTCCTGTCCAATTGGCTTGGTAGACTTCAGCTTCTCCTCAGAAATATCAGCAGTGACTCCATTGCTAACACATAAAGAATAGATCAAAGATGGGAATCCCAGTCCCACAGAAGTATTGGATCTAGCAGTAGACTCCACAGAATCATAAATAATACTACCAACATCTATCAACATCCTCTCTTGAATGCAGTAGTTTAAGATAACTTAATCTCTGGTGACTTCACTCAGGTGGTTCAAAAGTAGAAGTCTAGCAGAAATAAAATAATGCTAAGCCTTTAAAACACCATTTAATTTGGAAGATTTGAAATTACCTGTTTTTCATTTCGGATCCTCCCGGCTCCAGTGCCGCCAGTCAAATAAGCAATAATCATCTCAAGATCTCCCTCAGATAGAGATAATCCAGAATAGTGGCACTCGATAGTAGGTGGCAATCCATAAAACACATTGATCCTCTCTGGAGTAAATCCTATTCCAATACCTCTGGCGAAGACTTCGTAGTCTTCCACATCTAAAAAGTTAGCATAAAATTTGTGAACGACTGGAATAACAGCAACGGCAGTGAAATAATAGAACCGTTGCCAGTTGTGTGCAACGATTGTGTTCTCGATCATTTCACCCGGATTGTAAAAGCTTTGCTCTGAGATAAACTTTCTCGACGTCGCAAATTCGTGATATCGAAAATGCATTGCCACAGTCGCGAACTTGCTATTGTCAAAATTTTCTCGTCCCTTCCCTCGCTTAGATTTCAGTGCCATCTAAACGTGAAAGAAAACAAGAACAAATTTACGAATCAGAAACTTAAAATAAGTTTAAAAATTTAAATAGAATACATAAAAATCAAAATTTTTCTCAAAATTTTGGTTTTTAGCAAAACATAGGAAAAAATATGGTGAAAATCGAAAATAAATGGATTAGAGTGTAGATCTGACCTCAAGACAAAGAAATCAAGTGATTTCGCGCCCAAATACTTGATGTTTTGACCTCAAAATGGATCTAAGAGGTGTATTTTCGCGAAAATGGGGAAGGAGATGAAGCTTATGCGTCATCCATGGCTAATGGGGTTTATATGGTGTTTTTCGAGTAAGCAGGCCTAACCGGCGCTTAGGCGTTGAATTCTGGCGCCTAGGCGCCAGACTCGCCTTTCACAAAAATCACTCTAAAAAATTTATTTTCCACCAAAATTCATAAATTCAACTTCCAATTACTCATATTTGAGTAGGGATTCAGTTTCTAACTTCCAAAAAATTTTCCAAAAATTTAAAAAATTAAATATTAAATCCACCAATCAAACACAAGGTTTTAATGAAATCCTCTAATTTCCATTTATAATCTTCAATTTTGGCTCAATACACTTCAGATAAGTATAATATAATGATTCAAGTCCTAACACACAATTAAACAACACAATTTGAAAACAAATACAACACACATTGAACATGAAAGCAAATACACAAACAAACACAATCGATTCACTAAATCAATACAACGACTCACTAGATAAATCACGATCTCACCAAATCAGTATCTAATTTCCATTATCTTCACAATGAAGATTGCTTGGCCTACTATGGAAGAATACTAACGCTCTTGGAAAATCTGTAGTCGTTTTCTCGTCGATCCAATTGTTCTTCGCATACATCTCCACTTGAGCATCCTGATAAGTCGCTAGATGATCAAATTGGAGTTTCGCTTGTCATTCCAGATGTTCAATCTGATGATGCATATCATGGAGGCGATCTCTAATGCTTTTGAAATCTGCTTCAAATTTATCAAGACGACTAGAAATTTTCTCCAAACTTACAGCGATGAAACCATTGAAGTAGGGTTGAGGATCTTTTGGACCTTTGTCTCTAGCTTCTTCTCCAAGATTTTTCCTCTCCATTTCTTCAAAAATCCTCTCTAATCTCTCAAAAATGGAGTATATGGGTCGAAATTATGATTGCATAGGGATTCAGGACGAAGATGGGTTAATTTAAAGGAGAAAATGGTGTGAAAAACTGAAAGTTTTCAGTTTTTACATGACCCAGTAACCATGGCACTTAGACGCCAAATCTCGCGCTTAGGCGCCAGACCCATCGACACACAGCTTATTCTAGCGCTTAGGCGCCGAATTCTGGCCCCTAGGCACCGAAACCATGTTAGACTCATTTTCGCCTAACGTCAAATTTCAAGGTTTTGTTCTCCAAAAATAGGTAAATTATAATGGTAAGATCAGAACAATCTCAATAACACAATTATACATAATTTCATTGAAGGTTAACTTGATCTCCTTTTTACTCACATATGAAATGGAGTGATCCAAAGTCAAAACTTTATATACTTCAAGATAATTTTTAATTTTCTGAATTTATATAAAATTAGTCAAGACTGAGGCATAACCATACATTAAAAATTTAAAAGCACACTAAAAATAAAATCTATGGGTTGCCTCCCATAAAGCGCTTGGTTTAACGTCGTCAGTCTGACCTAAGTAATTCTTTAATCAGGTTGACTAATTTCATAAGCCTCTTCATAAATCTTTTTAATGTCTCCCAAATAAGGCTTTAATCTTAATCCATTAACTTTAAAAAAATTTTCCCGTTTTGGGGTCTTTAATATCCACAGCTCCATATTTGTATACTTTTTCAATTATATATGGTCCTATCCATTTTGATCTCAATTTTCTAGGAAAAAGTCTTAAACGAGTATTAAATAGCAATACTTCTTGTCCAGGCTCAAATATTTTTCCTGAAATCTTTTTATCATGTAGTACCTTCATTTTCTATTTATAAATTTTTGCATTATAATATGATTCATTTCTTATTTCATTCATCTCATTTAATTACAATAATCATTTTTCTCGTGCACTATTCAAATCAGAATTAAACTCCTTTATCGCCCAATAAGCTTTATGTTCAAGTTCAACTGGTAAGTGACAGTGTTTTCCAAAACTTAACCGGTAAGGTGACATTCCGATTGGTGTCTTATAAGATGTTCTATAAGCCCATAATGCAGAATCAAGTCTATCAACCCAATCAGTTCTTTTAGGATTAACAGTCTTCTCTAAAATTCTTTTAATTTCTCCGTTTCATACTTCGACCATTCCACTTGTTTGTGGGTGATATGCAGTTGCAATTTTATGTTTAATTCCAAATTTTTGCAGTAATGATTGAATTCTTATATTTCTAAAATGACTTCCACCATCTGTGATAATTACCTTAGGCAATCCAAATTTTGAAAAAATCATCTTCTTTAAAAATTTAGATACACTTTTGTAGTCACAGTTAGGCAAAGCTACAGCTTCAATCCACTTTGAAACATAATCAACTGCTAATAAAATATAATTTTTTCCAGATGATGGTACAATTGGTCCCATAAAGTCTAAACCTCATATATCAAAAATTTCAACTTCTAATATATAGTTTAAAGGCACTTCATCTTTCTTGGATATATTTCCCATTTTTTGACATCGATCACATGTTTTAACATAATGTCTCACAACTCTGATTAAAGTAGGCCAATAAAATCATGAATTTAAAATTTTAAATGCAGTTTTATCTATTCCGAAGTGTCCTCCAAAATCGGAATCATGACATTTTTGAATAATAACAACAGTTTCTTCATAAGGTACGCATCTTCGAATTACAGAATCTCTTCCTAATTTAAATAAATGAGGATCTTCCCAAATATAATATTTAGCATTATTTTTAATTTCTTAATAAATTTTCATCCAATCCATAAGGTAGAATATTGCTAACTAAATAGTTAACTATATCCGCATACCAAGGTGTTTGGTATCCTTTAATAACATATATATGTTCATCAGGAAATTTCTCATTTATATTTTTTTCAGTAATAACATCATTCTTAATTCTAGAAAAATGATCAGCAATTTGGTTGTCCGTTCCTTTTCTATCCACTATTTGAAAATCAAATTCTTGTAAAAGTAAAACCCATCTTATCAGTCTAATTTTAGCATCCTTTTTTAACATTAGATATTTAACAGCGGAATGATCAGTATGAACTATGCATTTAATACCAAGAAGATAAGGTCTAAATTTATCAAAGGCATATACTATAGCTAGAAGCTCTTTCTCAGTAGCAGTGTAATTTCTTTGAGTTTCAGTAAGAGTTTTACTAGCATAATATATAACTTTGAAAATTTTCTCATATTTTTGTCCCAATACAACTCCAATTGCAAAATCACTTTCATCGCACATTAATTCAAAACATTTATTCCAGTTAGGTGCAGCAATGATAGGTGCAGTAATTAATTTATCTTTTAAAATATTAAAAGCTTTAACACAGTCTTTGTTAAATTCAAATTTAGCATCTTTTTCCAATAAATGACAAAGAGGTTTAGTAATTTTAGAAAAATCCTCTATATATCTTCTATAAAATCCAGCATGACCTAGAAAACTTCTCACATCGATAATGAGTAGGAGGTGGTTGTAATTCAACGAATAATTTTCACTTTTGCTTGATCTACTTCCATCCCTTTTTGTGAAATTTTGTGACCAAATACAATGCCTTTTGTGACCATGAATTGAGATTTTTCCCAGTTAAGAACTAAATTTGTTTCTTCACATCTTTTCAGAATTTTGGAAATACTTTCCAAACAAGATTCAAAAGAAGTTCAAAAAACTGAAAAATCGACCATGAATATTTCAATTCCTTTGTCAATCAAATCATAAAATATTGACATCATACATCTTTGAAAAGTTGCAGGTGCATTACATAAACCAAAAGACATTCTTCTAAAGGCAAATGTTCCATAAGGACTTGTAAATGTTGTTTTCTCTTGATCCTCAGGAGCAACATGTAATTGATGATAACCAGAATATCCGTCCAGAAAACAGAAATATGAGTGTTCATCTAATTTATCAATCATTTGATCCAAGAAAGGTAAAGGAAAATGATCCTTTCTAGTGGCATCATTTATTTTCCTATAATCAATGCAAATTCACCATCCAGTAACTTGTTTTGTAGGAATTAGTTCATTTTTATCATTGACAATGACAATTGCTCCTCCTTTCTTTAGAACACAATGAATAGAACTTACCTATTGGCTATCTGAAATAAGATAAATAATACCAGCATCTAACCATTTAACAATTTCTTTTTTAACAACCACTTTCATGATATGATTTAATCTTCTTTGCGGTTCAAAAGTAGGTTTAAAATTTTCTTTCATTAAAATTCTATGCATACAAATGGACGGGCTTATTCCTTTTATGTCAGCAATTGTCCAACCAAATGCTTTCTTATACTTCTTTAACACTCCTATCAATTTTTCTTCTTGATCTTTACTTAGCTCAGAAGAAATAATAACAGGTAAAGTTAATGAATTTCCTAGAAATGCATACTTTAAATGTGAAGGTAACATTTTTAATTCTAGTTCAGGGGCTTTTTTAATTGAGGGTAAAAGTATATCATTTTTAGTTATGTCCAAAGTTTCCCAATTAGCTTTAATATAATGAGTTCCTTCTTCTTTTAGTTCTTCATCGGTTAATAATTCAAATTTTTCTTCAGAAATGACTTTACTTTTTTCTTGATAATGTTCTCAATTAAATAATCAATTATATCCATTCGATAACATTTTTCTTTGTCAGGGTACTTCATTGATTTAAGGACATTAAAGTTAATCTCTTGATCATTAACTCTCATGGTTAATTCTCCTTTTTGTAAATCAATCATAACTCGTCCGGTAGCTAGAAAAGGTCTCCCTAAAATAATAAGTATTTATTTATCTTTTTCCATATCAAGTACAATGAAATCTACAGGGAAGATAAATTTATCTACTTTAATAAGAACATCCTCTATAACTCCTTTAGGGTAAGTGATAGATCTATCAGCTAACTGAAGGGTTACAGTGGTGGGAGTAATCTCTCCTAAATTCAACCTTCGAAAAATAGAAAATGGCATGAGATTAATACTTGCTTCTAAATCGCATAAAGTTTTTCCACAAAATTTTTCTCCAATAGCACAAGGTATAGTAAAACTTCCAGGATCTTTAAGTTTTTGAGGTAATTTCTTTTGAATTATTGCACTACATTCTTCAATTAATGCAACAGTTTCAAAAGCTTCAAATCTTCGTTTATTACTTAAAATATCTTTTATAAATTCTGTATAAGTTGGCATCTGTTCCAAAGCTTCAGCAAAATGTATGTTTATAGAAAGTTTCTTAAAAATTTCAAAGAACTTAGAAAATTGATGATCAAGCTTCTGCTATTTAAGTCTTTGAGGAAAAGGTGGTGGTGGTTTTTCAACTTCCATATTAATAGAAATATCGGTTTGATCTTTATTAGGAGAAGGAGTTTCTTTAGATTTTTCGATCTCTTCAACCTCAATCTCATTTTCAATTTCATTCTGCATTCTTTCTTTTAATTCCTTTCCACTTCTAAGTTATACAGCTTTAACATGTTCATGTTCTTTTCCAGTTTCTTTTGGATTGATTTCAACATTACGAGGAAGTGTTCCTAGGGGTCTATAATTAATTAAATTAGCGATTTGTCCCATTTGATTCTCAATATTACGAATAGCAGTGTTTTGATTTTGTAATTGATTACTTAGTTGTAAAATTAATTCTACTATAGATAATTTTTTGTGTTGATTGTTAAATCTAGATGGTTTATAGTTTGAATTAACTTGATTATTCCAATTTCTAGTGGGATGAGATTGATTATTACCCCATTGTTGTGAATTATTCCAGTTAAAATTAGGATGATTTTTCCATCCAGGATTATAATAATTTGAATAAGGATTATTTTTACTAGCAATATCTTGTAAAGTTTAAATAGTTTGAGAATCTTCAATATTAGCAGAGTTATTATGTGATATATTAATAGTAAAACTATCTAATTTCTTAGACATTGCTGCTACTTGTGAAGCTAAAATAGAAAAGGCTTCATTATCATGAATACTTCCCATTCTTTTAGGATTAATCCTTTTAGAAGGCCATTGAAAATTATTGTTAGCCATTTCTTTAATTAAAGTGTAAGCTTCTTCAAATGATTTAGACATTAAAGAACCTCCAGCAGTAGCATCAATAATTGATTTTAAAGATCCAATTAATCCATTATAAAATGTTTAAATAATTAACCAATCAGGTAAAGCATGATGAGGACATTTTTTAATAGTTCTTTAAATCTTTCTTAAGTTTCATAAATTGTCTCCCCGTCAAATTGGCTAAATGAAGTAATATCATTTCTTAATTTAGCAGTTTTAGAAGGAGGAAAATATTTAACAAGGAATTTTTGTGTCATTTCAGCTCATGTTTTAATAGAACATGTTACTAATGAGTTCAACCACATCTTTGCTTTATCTCTTAAAGAAAAAGGAAAGAGTCTAAGCCTAATAGCATCATCAAAAACATTGTTATATTTAAAGGTAGCACAAAGTTCTAAAAAACTATCAAGGTTTAAATTTGGATCCTCATTAGGTGTTCCACCAAATTGATTGTTTTGAACCATTTGAATAATAGACAGTTTAAGCTCAAAAGAATTAGCATCTACAGTGGGTATTTGAATACTACTATGAAGTTCATCAACTGTAGGGTTAACATAATCCCTTAATGGTTTATAAACATTTTGATCATTAATTTCAATTGGATTTTGTAAATTGTTATGTAAATTAGTCATTTCTTGAAATTTTTGTATTTGTTTTCCTTTTTTAATTATTTTAAAAGTTCTTTCTAATACAGAATCTAAAGGTAATAATCCTTCAGATCCAGAACTACACATAAAAAGTCAAATAGCAAGAATTAAAATAAATATTATAATATATATATATATATATTAATAAAGAAAAATGAATAAAATAAAAATACTTAAAATCTAAAAGTTTGCCTCTGCTCTCCCCGGCAACGGCGCCAAAAACTTAACCCAATATAAATATATGCGTACTAAAATCTTCTTCCACGGCAATGTTAACCTCATTTTTGATGAGGTCTTCTCTTCTTCTCTTTAGTACTTAGGATCTAGCCTTAGGCTTTTCCTTTGACTATCTTAGAGGACTAGAACCGGGACCCACCTTTTAGAAATTCAAACCACTTCTTAACTCCCTGCAAACTCTACAAACTTGACTGTAGACCCCTAATCACCTAGAGGGTTGAAATCAAATGTGGAAGTTTAAAGGATGAGTTCCAATAGGACTTTTTGGCCTTAGGACTACCTTGGGTGGCCTGGTCTGGTGAAGAGCTGACTTACTCACACACTACATTTATACACTACAGTTTCACACACCTCCTAAAACCACACCCATACCTAACTTGACCTCCTGACTCATGTAGGTGATTCACATGGATGGTCCTTAACCCCTAAGCCCTTGGCTAAGAGGGTTAGGAACAACATAGTGAATGCCTCGAATGAGTCCCTTCATGGCTCATGTGGGCTTGATATGACTTCATGGCTCAACCAAAATGACTTCTTGCCACTTACATCCACCCAATCTTCAATTTCCCAAATTTTCAATTTTTGACCCCAGGACCCTACACCCGCTTAGCTACCCAAAACCCTCGAAATTACCCAAATTTCTCAAAAATTTTCAAATTATCCAAAATTCTCCAAAATAAATCCCAAACATTTCCACATCACTTAAATTGATCATCCATACCCAAAAATACCAAAAATTCCAAGAAAACCTCCCAATACCCTCCAAATACCCAAAATACCCCTCTTGACCCAAAAATCCAAAAATTCAGAAAATTCCCAAAAAATTCCAAAAAATCCCAAATATTCCCAATTTCATTTTGTCCAACTAAACCATGGGCCAATTTTGTCAATTTACTCTACTTTTGTCAAAACCCCCAATTTGGCCCATTTTAACCCAAAGTGAACCCAATGTTAAACCAAACCTACCCAATTGACCCCAATTTTGGTCCAATTCAATTCTAAACTTCAATGCAACATCCCCAATACCAATCTAGACCAAATCCAAGTCCAATTTGATTGAGATTTGGATCCAATTTCACTTTTGGCCTTAAAGCACAATTTTGACCCATGACCCAAACCTAACCCCAAACTCACCCAATTCAACTCCAAATCACACCAAATTGACTCCAAGCCCTTCATAGAACATCCCTAAACCAATTATGACATTTATTTGACAAAGTTCTTCACAAAATCTTTACCCAAATGCCCATCCTAAAATCAAATAGCCCATTTCCCTTAAACTTTCCTAAGAGCCCACTTCCTTCAAATTCAAAAGCCCAAAATCTACCCTAAAGCCCACATGACATCTCCATTTTCCATCCACTTATTTAAAGCCATTACCTAAGTCCTAAATTCACCAAGTTTCATACAAATTTCCATCAAATTACCAAAAATTCCTAAAATCCATTTTCATGAAATTGACCAAACCTTTTCCCAAGCCAAAGGTGAGTAATGCAAGCCATGGACAAGCCACATGAAGCCATGGAAGGCTTGACATGTGATCAAGCCATTAATGGCAAAAGGAGGGGCCCCTTTCCTAATCCTCCTTAAACCCTTTTTTACCTTAAGCATGTCACACACTAAACCATGCTTAGCCACCTCATCATGGATGGAGACCACACCATTCTCTCTTGGGCGACCCAAGTGATCTTTTTCGGCCCAAGACCGGGCCTTGGGTGGTGAACCTAGCCCAAAACCATGGGTTGACTCATTTGAACCCAAAATGGTCTTCCCCGCATTCCATTTCAATCCAAGCTCTTTACACATGGCAATTGCCAATTGCTTGCACCAAGTCCCACCCTGACCCACCCGACCTTGAGGGTGACCCATGCCAGCCGGCCGGCCACCGGGCCGCCGGAAAACACCATGGCCGAGAGCTCACATGTGAGCCCAACTTGGAATTCTCACCTGCTGAGCTGCCCCATCCCCAGTGGCCATTGGAGTTGTTCTTCTCTTGCCAAGAGCAGCTGATCCCAAGCCCTAACTCTCCCTAGGAGGCCCTCCACCCTCTCCTATTTAAACACCACCCCTCTCGGCCATGAGAGGTGCTGAAACAAACCTTAAGGAAACTCTGCCAAAATTGTTCCAGACTCCTCCCCATACACAGAGCACTTGATCCCTAGTGAGATCCCCCTGCCATTTCTTCTCTGCGAGCTCAATTTCGGAGTTGAAATTCCACCCAAAACCAGGACACTTCTCCACGAGTGGACCAATCCTCAAATTGATTGGTCCTACACCTTCACCGGACCGAGGGAAGGTGTCCACCAGCAAAAGCCCCATCTCCGGGCCACCCGGTTGCTCCGGCCTCCAAGCTTTGTGATCGGGCTTGGTCGAAATCACATCTAGACAATTCACTGGACCGGGAGACTTCATCCGGAGCTTGCTGGGATCCAATCGAAGGTGCAACAACTCTCAGATTGAAGCCACACTTCTCTGAGCAAAGGTATGAGCTAATTCTTCATCCCGAGCTTCTAGAGATTCTCCATTTCGAATGCTTTAATTTCGATGCATGATAGCTGTATAGATGTGTTCGTCTCTTCAAGGCGAATCCTTAGAGCATAAGAACATGAAAATCCATTGAGTATCGAGTGAGATATTAGGGATTTAGTGTGGACGGCTCTCGGGTGAGGACGCTCGAGGACGATGAACGGATGCCGTCCATTCAATACACGCGCGGACGGACGGCTCAGATGGCGTCGGACCAGGAGACGGTACAAGAACCGCGGGGCCCGGAGCGCTGAGTCAGATGGCGGCGTCGAATGGGAGCGCGACGCGTGTGCGTTCGGAGATGCCGAGGATGAGTTGGCGCCGCGTGGATAAATAGAAAATTAGGGGTATTTTCTATTTATTTAATTCCCTAAACTTTAAAAATTCATAACTTTGTGTAGAAAAATCAGAAAAATAAAATAAAAATACCCTCTTGCTCGGTGAACGAGAGGAGAATAATGTGGAAAAGAAATCATTTAATTTCATCAAGTATTTTATTTTTTATAATTTATTTATTCTCTGCATACTTTTAATTCTCCATGCATGTATACAATTCACCATGGCATGAGACCATAGAGGCTTTTGAAGCCTCTGAATTTGGAAACATTCCCTGAATTTTCCAAAGTCAGAGGCCATCCCTATGAAGAGTTATTGATTTTTCAAGTTCATGTTATTGTTTTGAGTATTTTAATTCCAATAAATAGCATGTTGTGAAATAAATTCTAGGAAAATTTGATGATGTTCCTTATGACCAGAGAACCCTAGGAAAAATAGGTTTTGAGTTAGTTCATTTAAAACAACCCTAATTGGCTTAAACACTCAAAATAGGTCTCTAATTAATTAGAGCTAACCATACATTAAATTGAATTGAAATCAATTCTCCACTGACCTTTAGGATCAGAGGAACCCACCATAAAAATTTGAGGTCAATTGGACTTGGTTAGCCCCACTAATTGGGTTGATTAAGCTACTTAGTCATTTTAAAATTTAAAAATTCATAACTTTTAAAATACCTTTCAAAAATACACCAAATTGGTTTTGGAGCCTCTCTGATATTAGAGGAATTTAAGAAAATTAAAATTTCAATTTTCTAAAAAAGTTGATTTTTAATATTATTTTAATATTTTAATAATTAAAAAATAATAAAAATCACAAAAATAATAAAATTCACCAAAATGTCACATTTTGAATTTTAATCACTTAGGAACAAACCCCACATTTTTCTTAGGTCTATTTAGTGAGATATTAAATTTTAAAGCTCTAGGATAATTTTAAAATTAAAAAAATATGTTTTCTAGCTTTTTCACTAAAATAATTATAATAAATCATAGAAAAATCAGAAAATTGTAAAATTTGATTCTCTGATTTCCTTGATATCAGAGAGATTTTTGAAAAATATAAAATTCATTTTTCAACATTTATTTTATTTTTAAATTAATTAACACTCCAAAATTTAAAATAATTATAATAAAAATAATATAATTCAAAAAATCACCAAAATTGGTCCAAGTGGTCCTCTGGTCATTAGGAATGTCCCCTAATTTTCTTAAGGACAGAAACTTTCCCTTGGTCATGTTATTAAATTTTCCTTGGAAATCTCTATTTTCTACCAAAAATAATTATATAAATAAATTAAATACAGAAAAATCACATTTTCTCCTCTCATGTCTTTATTGACATATGAGTGAAGTCACATAAAAATTTCAAGTTCATTTGAGTTCAATTTAGTGAGTTATGAAATTATTAAGCTTAAAGGGTAAAGTGGTAATTAAAATTTTTAATCCTTAATTAAAACTTTAGGTTTAATAAAAAAATTAACAAGTAAAATATTTGATCCTAATTTGATTTGGATGATTGAAATTTAAATAATTAAAGGGTAGAAACACATTAAGCAATTTAAAATGATTAAACTTTAATTAAATAATTGATTAAATTTGGAAGAATAATAAAATTGGAATTATTAAAATAGGGATATTATTAGGAGGAGATTCATTCTTTAATTTAAAAATCCCTAAATTAATTATCTCATTAATATTCAATTCTTAATTAAAATGATAACTCAAATTCAAAACATTAAAAGACTTAATCATTAAACTAAAATTAAATTATTAAACTCTTTTAAAAATTTCAATTAAAATTAAAAATTAAATTAAATTAAAAATTAAATTAAATTAAGTAAATTAAATTGAAATAAATTAAATTAAATTAAATTAAAATTAAAAGTTGAATTAAATTAAAGATTAAATTAAATTAAATTAAATAAACAAATTAAATTAAATCAAATTAAATTAAATTAAATTAAATTAAATAAATCAAATTAAAAAATAGAATTAAATAAAAAAATTAAATTAAATCAAATTAAATTAAATTAAATTAAATAGATTAAATTAAATTAAATTAAATAAACAAATTAAATTAAGTCAAATTAAATTAAATTAAATCAAATTAAATTAATTTAATGTAACATCAAATCAAACTAAATTGAATTAAATTAAATTAAATTAAATTAAAACTCAATTAAATTAAATTAAATTAAATTAAATTGAATTAAATAACATCACCTAAAACAGAAAGAAATTAAATATAAAGCAACTTGAACACTATTCCAAATTTAAACCCATTAACTTAAATCAAATCATTTGAATACCAATTTTCCCTCGAAAGCTTCGGTTATTATAACTCCTAAACAGAACATTAAATGAAATGTTACCTCACCTATAGGATATTCAAATGTCCTAGTTCACTGAGTAAGATAACAACAAAACTTGAATTCTCGGACGGTTAATTCATTTGTATAATTAAACCCATTTGGACTTAAAACAATCCTAGAAATATCGAAAAGATGTTTAAGATTATTCTTAAGCACTTCCTCAATATGATAGGACATTTATAAGAACAATTGGATTTAATTGTTCTTTGATGAAGAAAATCGTCCTTAAACCAAAACACAAAGAACCTAGACGTCATAGGAGATGTACTAGCTATAGGATTAGGAATTTGGTAGAAAACCATAACCCTTCCCTTAGCTTTATCTAGGAACTTGCTTAAATATTCTAATTGTGTTTTAAGTGCAGCTTGGGATGACGGGAAGACCCTCCGAGTACGCTTTTATTTTATTGCAATCTACTTTCTTGAAATTTACCTTCTTGCAATTTATTTAACCGCATTGCACTTACTTTTTCTTGCATGATAAACAACTCGTTGCATGAAAACCCACACCTTTAGGATAGCCCCTAAAACTGAAACCAAACTAAGTTAAAAGTCATTGCAAGATAAAATTCACCGCCACAACATTTCAAAATATAAAACAACTCAAAATTTAATCACAAAACTACAATTACAATTAAATTAAAACGTCCTGTTGGATGATCGGGAATACCTCGAATGATGTAACCTACGTGTTGCTAACGGGATTTCCCACGGTCTAAATGAAAGTGTGGAACTCATTCGGTTGAGTTTAGCAAATTCATCCGGACTAAGTGAATCCGATAAAATAATGATGCCGGAAGGATGGAACCGTGGGATCTTAACCGGTGTCGTTATAATCAACTTTAAGATTTGTTTTAATTAAAATATTGAAAACACCTGGAAATTAAGATTTTCTCTAAACCAAAACACTTTTCTCATCCCCTGATTTATGACTTCTAAAATTGAACCTCGCAACAACAAGGAGCTCGGAGCATGGTGGGCAAGCACGGCCATCGTCATCGAGCAAAACTCGAGTCTACTTCAAGAAAACTGTCCTAGAATTAAATAACAAAGCCATAGGACTTCGAGGTAGTTTGCCTAGTGAAACATAAATCCTCAACTCTTCGTTAGGCACTTGCATTGCAAATTAAGCCCTAACCGGTCTTAGGATTCCGAGGTAGTCGTCCGGTACGACAATAAACCCTCACATCTTCGAGGCTATTTGTTTGATTTTATCATACAAATATGAGCCCTGATTAATTAAAATTGGCAAGATCAAAACATTTAAATAAATATTAGGACTTTCCTAAACTCAAGCCAAACAATAGGATAGTCGGGAAATTACCGAAGTTCGCTTCGAATCTGTGATTTCTCCTACTTTTCTTCTTTTGGATTCCCAAAACAAAATGTTCCAAATTTGATCCATTCCCTATTGAAATTCCAAAATTCAATCCCTTGAAAACTTAAACTTTGAAATCCTTGAGAGCAGAATTATTGATTATTATCGAGAGTTTTCTTAGGTGATTCCCATCACTTAAGATGTAATTAACTATAAGGGCTTGCCCTTATAGGGAATTTTAAAGAACCCAGGTAATATAAACCCTGTTTAATGCTTTCATATTAAGCAGGGGAATTTGTCGGCTTATAAAATTGGTTCACAGACCAAACGAATGTCACAAATCTTCTAGTTTATTTAATCGAGCCCCACCGTCAAGCGGTGTGTCTATCCTTAGGGATAGATACACGAGTTGTGGTGCGGTGCTCGTTTATATAAACTATTTGGGATGTGAGATCGGTTTAATCTCATATCTTAAAACCTTCAAATTTAAAATTATTTTCAAAATCAAATATTATTTTTTCAAATTATTTATTTAAATTAAATTAAAATTCGCCGACAATTTCTGTAGGCGACCCCTCTTCAAAACACAACACACGACCCGAAAGTAGTTGCCGACAACTTCTGGCGACTCCGCTGGGGACAGTTCCTCTCTCCATTTTAATCAAATAATTCTGCTTTCAAAATCGGTAGTGTATCCATGTCCCTAATGGATCGAACTACCCTTCTTTCCGTTGGGATACTATGTTCATTTCTACCTTGAACAAGTATAGCCAACATTCTCTCGGATTTAGGAACCACTGTTTAGACACCCCTAAACAGAGAGGTTCCGAGATCCTTTTACCTCATTTACGAGGTAGGTCGGATCCCCAATTGGTGTTAGTTTAGGAGTAATCCTTCGAGTCGAGAAGTCTTGCATAAGACTTTCTTTTTCTTTCCAACTCTGAATCGGGTTCATCACCTTCTCTACACCTTTGAACATTCCGTTCTAAATAAACAAACCCTCTAATAAGTGATTCTTTTAACAAATGATTCCTTCTTATAAATACATGAACAAGAATGAGTTCGGACTCTTTTTTTTTCAATTCCTTTCTTTTCGTCCTAAAGAAAAGAAGCATAACTTGGGATCGACAACCGGAATCTACCTCGCGAAATGGAAGCCCCGAAGCCGATTTTCTCCTTCACCAATGGATCGGACTTCGCCGTGCTATAAGGATGAGCTGCCCGACAATGGGATCATCCGATTTGGACAAGGATTTGAAAACACGAATGTCAAAATCACCGACGTCTCGCTCTTTGCACTGACGAACAAGGTATCTGAAGCTGAGGAGCCGCTGCTTGAGTTTAACCTTAGGTCGACCCAAGAGTTTCCTCCCCTGTAAAGGATCCCGACTAGGAGGAGTCTCGCCGTCCGCGAGAGGACCGTTCTTACTACCCCCACCTGGTCTAGTTGTTTCCGCACCTACCCCGACTTCGCCAAATCAAAGGGGAAAGAAATCCGGAACCATGGTAAACCTATTATCGTGGAGGGTACGGATCTTCTCGTAAGACCTTCGTTTTCGAAATCGGGTCCAGGTTCAAAGATTCCGTCACCGACAAGGACCCAAAGAAGAAACGAAGTAGAAGGATCGCTAGAGAAGCTAGAGCCGCTGAAATTGCTTTCCTAGAAGAAATTCCGTAACTCGCGGAATATACACCGTTGCCGGACTACATACCACTTTTGGGAGGAAGCGGGTTCCATCCCTCTCCGCCGCGAGAGGATGAGGAGAATGTTCGCAAGATTGCTCGCCACATTACCTCGGCCCGCATACTACAACGATAGCCGCAAGAAAAGAACTAGAACTACGCCGTTTGCTCGATCGCAAACTTTGGTAGAAAAGTTAGCAAAGAAGGAAAACTGCCCCGTATCGGAGATTCTACGGAGAATAGGGCGGGTGCCAGTCAAATCCCGTCTTGGGCCCCGAGTAGAGCCCGCCATCATGACAGAAAAGCCAAGTAAAAGAATGAAGGCTAGTCCGCCCGTCGTAGTCTCAGGATTACAGATTAGGGAGGATACCACCTTCCGAGCATTTGGCCAGACGAGACCATCCGGTCCTGGACCTTCCGCTGCTAGAAGGATGGTATGGCGTCCCACTACCGGCGGCTGAGATTGAAATAGCGGCCCGAGAAAGAAAGTCTCGCCGGGAGGCTCGAATGCGAAGAAAGTGCTACTGCGATAAAGGGGACTCGTGAAAAGGGGACCCGACAGCTATTGCACGACAACCACAAAGACACACAGAAAGCCCCGCTAGAAGATGCCATGAAAAAGTTGAGAACCGATATCCGACGGTTGGCAAAAGAAAGAGAAGAAAAGTTCGGAGATGAGATTGATTCATCGGAATTCATGGACGACGAATATGCGAAATCAACATGGTTGAGACACGAGCTTCATCGGCTTCGCAAGGTGCTCCCTGCACCGCGCGAAGAGAGGAGCCGTAACCGATGAGAAGACGACTTCGGGAAAAGACGACACGATCGCTCAAATGGCGAAAAGGATGGAAGAGATGGCCGTAGCTCTGGCCACTCTCCAGAGTCAAATACAACTACAAAGAGAGACACCCCCAGAGGTTATTCACATTGTAGACGGAGGAAAGGAGATTACATCCGTCAACGGGGATGATCAACTGAAAAAGGATACCACACAAAGTATGATCCCTGAAAAGGATATCAAGAACTTAGTGGAACAGCAGGTGCGAGAAGCCTTAGCACAATCGAAGAGCGGGACATCCATTCGGACGGGTAGACCTTACCCGGAAGAATTCGACGCTGTCCAATACCCGAAAGGCTTCGTACCACCTCTGTTCAAGACCTTCGACGGACCGGAACCCCCGACGAGCATGTTGCACACTTTCGTGCCGGTTGTTGTAATGCCGGCGGGAGCGATGCATTACTCATCCGACGGTTCGTCGGCGGTCCGTCGAGAATCGCCTTCGACCGGTATGCGGAATTACCAAATGGTTCGGTGAAGACGTTCTCGAGCTAGAGAACCTCTTCATCAAGCGATTCGCCGGAGCTCGACACCACATCACTATAGGTGATTTAGTGGTAGAGAAACAAAGACCGAATGAAACTTTGGTGGATTACATACTTCGATGGAGGAACTTAAGCATGAAGTGTGAACCACAACTTCAAGAACAACATGCGATCGGCATCTTGCTTAAAAGCATTCACGGCCCGATAGCACTTCTCCTCAAAGGATTCACTATTAAGACTTTCGAGAAGTTGTTAAGCAAGGCCGGAAGCTTGCAAGAAGAGGCGAAGCAATTAAGTTTCGCCGACAAGACGGACAAGCGTAAGCTCGCGAAGACCTTCGAAAAGAAATCCGGGATCATTGCAGCGAGTTGACAAAGGCAAGCAACCGATGCAAATACCACCGAACCGGCCGCAACAACCACAACGGAATTACCGAGCAACCCCGGCCCGGCTATCGGTCATCTCCATAGTATGAACAACCGCCTCGTCCGCAACGAACATTAAGGGAGCTTCGAGCGAGAGAATATCCGTTCAAGAATGAAGCAGATGCCGAAAATGTTCCGTAGTCCGATGAAGACTCCGCATTTCCGATCCGCCGCAGCTTAAAAGACCGAGGAAGTCAACAAGAAAGGTGATCCCAACTTTTGCCCCTACCACCGGATGCTTCGGGCACAAGATGGAAGATTGCATTACCTTTAAAAGTTGGCTCAATGACAACCTTCAGAAAGGAAATATAACAATCCCGAAGGAGTACATGAAGGAACCCCAGAAAGGAGGTTTCGTCAATGTTATCTCAACTGATCCCGTCATTCTGATAGATCCCTATGCAACTGACGATGGATGGACTACCGCCTGGGCGAGGTATTCGAAGAAGATTTTAGACAACATCCGAACCGCCTCGGTGCGAGCTTCAATTCAGAGTTCGAGATCTGTTAAGCCAATACTATCACTTGCGATAGAAGAACCACCTCAACAGGAGACGATTGAAGAAAAGAAGAAAATCGAAGAAAAAGAGAGGACCGAGACTCCTAAGGCTAGACTAGGGGCTGCTTATCCTAGGATAGTTGTTTCCGATTCGGGGGAGAAATCCCTCGAACCTCTGATTTTGTATGATTATCTGCTCACTTCGGTGGTATCATATAATGATAAGGGTGATGGTGTTGGCTACGTTTTGACTGTTTCTAACGATTACATAACTAGCGACAATCTGGACATCGATTTCGATACCAACGATAATTCTCAAAACTTACATGATCTCGACGATCAAAATAATGAAGAAGACATCCATCAAGGAGGCTACGAGAGTTCAACAAGCAACGGATCTATCTATGAGTTTCAAGGAGCTCCAGTCACGATAGAGTTAGAGCCTTCAGATTCGAAGATAATCCGGAAGAGCTCGTCATTCCGATTCGGAGGAGACACCGCGAGCTCAACACTAGATTCGGAAGAAATTACGAAGTCAACTTAAGAAGTGGAAAAGTTCTACCTCCAAGAATGGGTCCAAAAGACAAAGGAAAGCAGGTGGTTGTTCAAGAAGAACCAACCCCAGCAGAAGAAATGCCCATTTGAGAAGAAGTCGAGACGCATGAAAATAAAGTGGACTACAACGTGCTAGCCCATCTTAGGAAACTACCGGCCAAATTGAGCATTTACGATGCTCTCATCTTATCAAAGGAGATGAGAGAAGCTCTGATCAAGGCCTTACTGGATCCAGAAATTTTCTTAGCTCAAATGGCTGGAGATTTCTTAGATGAGGTTTGTTCGTTAAAGGAACGACGAGGTGTTACCTTCACGGACAATGACCTACTACTGGGACAGCAGATCACAACCGACCGTTGTACATTTCAGTTACAATTGGGAAGTTTACGCTCTCCAGAGTATTGGTGGATCCAGGAGCATCGATCAATATAATGAGTCTTCGAACACTAGCATATTTGGAAATTGATGCTCGCGAGCTCGAGGCCGAAAAAATGTTATTAAGAGGATTCAACCAGAAAGGAGAAAGAGCCCTCGGGTCAATAACGCTACTGATGAAGACCGGTGACTTAGCAAAGACAACCGCAAAATTTCACATAATTGATTCGGAGACATCGTTCAACGCTCTGCTCGGGCCGACCGTGGATACATGAAAACAGGATGGTACCATCATCTCTACACCAGTGCATCAAATACTACGATGGAGGGGAACAGTGCATCAATGGTGACTTGCAACCATTCTCCGTACATGAGATTGGAATCCATGAAGATGCAGCTTATTATGCACCACCAAAGAAAACAATCTTCTCCAGAGATACCGTAACAAATGAAGCAAAGAAAGTTCAGGACGACGAAGAACACTGAAGTTCTAGTCCAACGGTCACTCACCACTCCCTTACGGCGAGATGGTGAAGATTTCTCCACAACTCGCATCCGAGGTCGAGGCCGGGGATGAGGTCGTGGTAGAGACGTTAGGACGAGTTGGACGAGAGGAAACCAGCCATCAATGTTGATTGGGAAGATAGTTCGAAGAAGAAAAAGAAATCAAGCAAGAAGCAGCGACAATAAGTCAGAAGAAGCCGCAATTCAAGATCTCTCTTGAAGATGAGAAGAACGAAGAATACAAATCAATGTACGAGAAGATTAACCACTACGTACATACTATGACACTAACCCCGATCCATTCTAATAAGATCGAGGGTATGGTGGTTAAAGAGGTACGTAACGATGGTGCAAGGCCAATCAAATTCTAATGTGGTGCTTCTTCCTCCAAAACTGAAAATAATGTACAATTCGAAGATGTCACTTCATCAGAATTAATGGAATTACCTTTTGAGTGGTACTCTCCCTGTGTTCAAAATTTAATTCCGCGTGGTTTCTTACCTCGACAATGGACAAAAGGGCAATCACAACATTTTGAAAAATTATGGAATAACTCCGGTCGTCCTCCCAATTCAAAGTATGGACTCGGATTCGGCACAGTAGGATCAGTTGATGATACTGAATTTTGCTTGGTTGTTGTCGGCATATTTTTAGGTTGTGTTTTATTTTGAAGAGGGGTCGCCTAACAGAAATCTGTCGGCGAATTTTTAATTTAATAATTTGAAAAGTAGTATTTGATTTTGAAAATAATTTTAAATTTGAAGGTTTTAAGATATGAGATTAAACCGATCTCACATCCCAAGTAGTTTATGTAAACGAGCACCGCACCACAAACCGTGTATCTATCCCTAAGGATAGACACTAATCGCTCGATGGTGGGGCTCGATTAAATAAACTAGAAGATTTGTGACATCCGTTTAGTCTGCGAATCAATTTTATAAGCCGACAAGTTTCCCCTGCTTAATATGAAAACATTAAACAGGGTTTATATTACCTGGGTTCTTTAGAATTCCCTATAAGGGCAAGCCCCTATAGAATGGAGGGAAAAAGTACATCACAATCGATGGAGATGGAGAGCAGTAGAAGAAGGATTCCTGGCACAAGCATGATTCAGGAAAGGATATTAAGAACATGGTAGAAACCGACGAGGTGCGAAGCCTTAGCGCGGTGGGCGGAGCATGTATTCGGACGAACAAGCCTTACCACACAAGGAGGTGATGTAGTCCACGATGCCCGAAGGCGCTTGCTTCTACCTATGTTCCGAGCTTTTTGATGGTGGAGACGACGGCATGTCGCACATTTTGTGCTAGTTGGCACGCAGCTTACCGGTGGGAGCGATGCTACTCTTCCGTCGGTTCGTCAGCGGTTTGTCGGGGATTGCCTTCGAGCGGGTACGCGAAGTGCGAGCCGGTTCAGTTAAAACCTTCTCAGAGTTAGAAAACCTCTTCGTTAAGTGGTTTGCCGGGGCTCGGGACCACATCACTATCGGTGATCTAGTGGCGGAGCAACAGAAACTGAATGAGACTTTAGTAGATTACATACTTCGATGGAGGAATTTAAGTATGAAGTGTGAACCCGCTTCGGGAGCGACGTCTGCGGTCGGTATCTTTTAGCCCAGAGTATCCATGGCCCGATAACACTTCTCGCCAAAGGATTTACAATTAAGACTTTCGAGGGTTGCTTATGAGCCATGAGCTTGCAGAGGAAGCAAAACAGCTTAGTTTCATCAACAAGACCGATAAGCGAAGCTTAGTGAAAGCATTCGAAATCGAGATCGTCGTGGCGATTGATAAGTGTAAAGCGGCCGTTACAAATACAACGGAGCGGCCACGGCCCTGATTGCTCCCGACCACCGCGAGCGGACTTACCAACAACCACAGCAGATTTATCCTTATTTTCCCGGCGGGGCTATCCATGACCTCGGCGGCAGAGACTATGGAAGGCCATGGCCATGATCGGCTTGGCTGCCTCGTCCTTCACGTCCCACGGAGAGGAACTTTGAGGTGAGGTTACCCCTTGAGAAACTAAGCGGTGGTAAAATGTTTCACGGTTTGATGAAGACACCCGATTTTCGGTTGCCGGAGCCCGAGAGCGAGAAGAAGTCGACAAGAAAGATCATCGAACTCACACTTTGGCATACAGGGATGCTTGGACATAAGATTGAAGGCTTGCTTCACTTTTAGAGAATTGGCTCGAAGATAATCTCCGGAGGGAACATAACGATCCCGAAGTAATACATGAAAGAACCCAAAAAAGAGTTCCGTCAATGTTATTTCGCAGTTACATTGATACGATAGACCGTCACAACGACCCACGATGGATGGAGTACTATCGATAAAGTCTTGAAAATTTTGGGTCACATCCGAGACCGCTTCGGTGCGCGTAACTTCAACTCAAAGTTTGAAACACATCGGGCCGGCACTATCGCTTGCGATTGAAGAACCGCCCCGAGAAGGAGGAAGATCTTAAAGAAGAAGGCAGGGGCTCCGAAGGCTAGACTAGGGGCTACTTTTCTAGGATGGTTGTTTCGATTCGGAAGAAATTCCTCGGACCTCGGCTACTTGTATGATTATTTGCTCGCCCAGGCGGGATCTTATAATGATAAGAGTTGGCGTTAGCTACGTTCACATTTCTAACAATTGCGTAACTAGCAACAATAGGCCAAGGCAGATATCGATTTAAATACGAATAACGATTCTCGAATCATACTAAACCTCGATGACCACGACGAAGGAGAAGGCGTTCACGGGGATGGCTACGAAAGCTCAACGAAGCAACGAGTCCATTTTGTGAATTACGAGGAGCTCCGATCACGTGGGGTGGTTATCGGATTCCAAAGCAACTCCGAAGAGCCGGTCGTTCCAAATCAAGGGGAAACACCGACAAATCTAGCACCAGATTCAGAAGAGAAAACAAAAGACAATTTAAGAAGCAGAAAAGTTCTACCCTCGAGAATGGGTCCAAAGGATAAAGGAAACGGTGGTTGCTCGGAAAAGCCAGCAGAAGTGAAGAATTTCTCATTCGGGAAGAAAGCGAAAGAACACGGTAATAAAGTAGACTATAACATGCTAAGCCATCTTAGGAAGCTGCAGCCAAACTAAGCATCTACGACGCTACGATCTGTCGAAAGGAGATGAGGAAACTACGATCGGGGCTTTACTTGATCCGGAAATTTTCTTAGCTCGAATGGCTTGGGTAATTCCTTAGACGAGGTTTTGCTCGTTAAAAGAACGACGAGGTGTTACCTTCACGGACAATGATTTGCTGCGGGAGCAGTCGATTACAGCCGACCGTTATATATTTCAGTTATCGGAAAGTTTACGCTCTCCGAGGTGCTGATTGATCCGGGAGCATCAATCGACATAATGAGCCTTGAGATGTTAGCATATACGGGAAATTGATGCGCGACCTCGAAGCAAACAAGATGTTATTAAAAGGCTTCAATCGAAAGGAGAGAGAGCTCTCGGATGCGATAACAACATTAATGAGGCGATGATTTACAACAAAGACAACCGCAAAATTCCATATAATTGATTCGGGGCAATGGATTCGACACTCTCTTGGGTCGGCCCAGGTGGATCGTGAAGCCGAGGATGGTACCATCGTCTCTGCACCAATGCATAAAGTATTATGAAGGAGGAGAAGAGTGTATCAAAGGTGATTTGCAACCGTTCATAAGTGTTTGAAATCGGAATCCACGAAGATGCGGCCTATTACGCGCCTCAGGAAAATACATCTTCTCGCGGAAACAGGTACGAATGAAGCGAAGTTGAGCCGACGAAGAACTTTGAAGTATTGTTCAACGATTCTCACCACTCCTTACGGCGAGATGGTGAAGGTTTCTCCATAACTCGCACCGAGTCGAGACGGGGACGAGTACGAGGAAGAAGCAGTGGAATAGTTGGACGAAGAAACTAGTCATCGACGTTGATTGGGAGAAACTAGTTACGAGGAAAAAGAAACAAAGAGAGAAGCAGCTGTACGACTTATTTTTAGGTTATGTGTTTCTCGGGGGGTCGCCTACAGAAATTGTTGGTGAATTTTAAATTTTAAATTTAATTTAAATATATATAATTTGAAAAGTAGCATTTAATTTTTGAAAATAATTTTAAGTTTGAAAATTTTAAGATATGAAATCAAACCGATCTCACATCCCTAATAGTTTATATAAACGAGCACCGCATCACAAACTGTGTATCTATCCCGAAGAATAGACACACTTGCTTGATGATCGGGGCTCGATTAAATAAACTAGAAGATTATCATTTAGTCACACGAACAAATTTTATAAGTAAAATAAGTTCTCTGCTTAATATAAAGGAATTAAACGGGGTTTATATTACCTGGGTTCTTAAAGTTCATTATATAAGGGCAAGCCCCTATAGTTAATTACATCTTAAATGACGAAGTCATTTAAAAAAACTGTCGATAATGATCGGTGGTTTTGCTCTCGAAGAATTTGAAGTTTAAGGTTTTCGAAGGATTGAAGTTTTGGAGTTTCAAAAGGGATTAGCTCAAATTTATAGATGATTTATTTTAAGAGTCCAAAGGAAGAAGAGGGGATGTCACAAACCCGAAGTGAACTTCGGTGACTTTTCGACTATCTGTTAATTTGGCTTCCAATTTTGGAGTTTATTTAATGTTGCGATCTTTTGCCAATTTAATTTTATCGGGACTTATGTTTGTATGTGAAATCATACAAATAACACAAAGTGCGGGGTTTATGTCATACCCAAGCGACACCTCGAAGGTCTAAGACTGGTTAGGGCTTGAACTATAATATGTTATGCAAATTCCTAACAAAATTTGAGGATTTATGTTGCACTAGAATACCTCAAAATCCTATAATACAGTTATTTAATTCTAAGAGGTTTAAATTTAAAAGTAGATTCTAGTTTCAGCGTAGCGGCGTAGCCGTGCCTACTATGCCCCAAGCTCCTTTTTGTTGTAGAGGTTTAGTTTTAGAAAGTGACAATCATGAGATGAGAGAAATGTTTACAGTTTTAGGAAATCTTAAAGTCAAAATATTTTTTAATGTTTTAATTAAAACAAGTCTTAAAATTGGTTAAGCATAACGATTAAGTCTGCCGGTTCCGTCATCCCAACCGCGATTATTTTCATCGGATTCCTGAATCCAGATGAGATTTGCTAAACTCAATTGAATGAGTTCCACCTTTTCATTTAGGCGTGGAAAAATCTCGTTAACAACGCGTGGGGCCCATCATCAGAGACATTCCCCGATCATCCAGCGGGGATGTTTAATTTAGTTGTGGTTATGGTTTTGTTGTTCTGTTTGTGGTTATTTGAGTTGATTTTATATTTTTGAATTTTTGTGGCAGTGGATTTTATCTTGTTGTATTAATTGGATTTTGGGTTTTAGTTTGTGGGCCTCTTTAAGGTTTCGGTTTTCATGCGAGGTGATAATTTTGTTTAACTGCAAAAAAAGAAAAGTAAGCGCAGTACATGTAAGTAAATTGCAATAACATAAAAGTGTACCTGGTAGGGTCTTCTCTCCATTCAAGCTGCACTCGAACATATGTTAGGACATTTAAATATTTGCAGCAAATACTTTAGGTAAGGCTAAGGAAGGTTCTAGTTAATGCAGAGATCTGAAATCTGTGCTAGTCGATCATATGACGTCTAAGTTCTTTTGTGTTTTGTTAAAGATGATTTTGCTTCATCAGAACAATGAAGTTTCATTTGTTCTTTGAAAACATCCCATCGAGTTAGAGAAGTGCTCGAATTAGATTACGAACATCTTCTTAAACATTTTAGGGATTACTTTAAGTTGGATTAATTTCATTGAAATTGTGAATCAATCGGGTTACTCTTGCTTTCGATGAATCAGGATATTTGATTATCCTATAAGTGAGCTTGACATTTCATTGATATTTCATTTAGGAGTTATAATAATGAAAGTCTTTAAAGACAAATTAGTTTATTCAAGGAACTTAACCACCCTTAATTAAAATTGAATTGCTGTAAGATAATTTAATTTTTAAAATTTAATTTAGTTTCTTCTAAGTGTCTTAAATTACTTAGATTGACAGGGATATTTGAGTTGTTTAATTTAAGTTTTGATGATTTAAATTTGATTTTGAGTTAATCATATTAATTTAAGTTAATTTTAATTGATTTAATTTTCACATTTCAATTAGAGGTTGTTTTGAGATCATTTAATGTTTTGAATTTGTTTTAGATTTGTTATTAGAATGATTCTAGATTAGTTTCAAATATTTTAAGTTTCTTTTAATTTGATTATTAAATGATTTAATGTTTTAAATTTTAATTAATTACTAAATTATTATAAAGTTTTAAATTTTAATTGATTATTTAAATTGTTTAATGTTTTAAATTTTAATTAATTATGGACTATTTATTATTTTAATTAATAATTTCAATTATAATTATTAAATTGAATGTTATTGTATTATTTCAATCAGGGATTTTAGATCAAAGTGTAATATCTTTGTAAGTTATATCACAATTTTAAAAAAAAACGATCAAAATTAATCTTCGAAAATAATTTAATTAATTAATGTTTTTCATCTTGGTATTTTTTTTAATTGATTAATGGGTTTCTACCCTTTTATTCTAAGTTTCCAATCATCCAAGGGAGGATTAAAATCAAATATTTTACCCTCCTTTATTAGGCACAAATATTAATTAAGGTTAAAATTCTTAATTACCTTTATGCCCTCTTAAGCACATTCACTTCATAATTCACTAAATTGAGCTCAAATGAATTTGAAATTTTATGTCACTTCATTCACATGTCACTTAAAACATTAGAGGAGAAAATGTGTTTTTCTGTTTCTAATTTAATTTTTGTAATTATTTTTTATGGAGAATATGGGTTTTCAATGAAAATTTAACACCATGACCAAGGTAAGTTTTTACGTCCTTAGGAAAATTATGGGATTTCCTACCTACCAGAGGACCCCTTAGACCAATTTTGGTGATTTTTTTAATTATATTTTATTTATTATAATTATTTCAAGTTTTAGAGTATTAATTAATTTTAAAATAAAATTAAAATTGAAAAATAGTTTTATATTTTCATAAATCTCTTTAACCTTAAGAAACTCGAGAGAAATAAATTTTATTTTTTTCAGATTTTCTTTGATTTATTAGAATTAATTTGGTGGGAAAGGTTAAAAATTCACTTTTTAATATTAAAAAATACATTAAGCACTTTGGGAGTCAAATATCTTAACTTTAGAGGCTTAAGAAAATATTTAGTTGGTTCTAAGTAGTTAGGAGATCAAATATGACATTTTTATGAATTTTAATATTTTTTGTGATTTTTATTATTTTTTAATTATTAAAATTTTAGAAATGGGCAAAAAATGAAATTTTTAGAAAATCAAATTTAATTTATTTTAGACTTCTCTAGTATAAGATAAGTCCCAAAGCTTGATTTGGTGAATTTTTGAAATGTATTTTGGGTTTTATGAATTTTTAAAGTTTAAAAATAGCCATGTGAGGTAATTAATCCATTTAATGGGTTAAACCATTTCCAATTGATTCCAAATTTTATATGGGACTCCCTCCCCAACCCTAAAGGTCGGTGAAATTGTTTTTCGAGTGGTTTTGATGTGTTGTTAATCCTTTAATTAATTAAAATTCAATTTTGGGTGTTTGGGTCAATTAGAGTTATTCTAAGGGAATTAAGCCAAACCATAATTTTTCTAGGGTTCTCTGGTCATAAGATGCCTCCCAATTTTCTAGAATTTTCCACAAAGCAACATCTTAAATTAACGGAATTAAAACATCGAAAACGAACATAAATTTGAAAAATCAATATCTTGCACGAGAGATAGCCTCGGCCTTGGAAAATTCAAGTAATGTTCCCAAAGAATAGAGGTTACAAAAGCCCTATGGTCTCATGCCATGGTGAGATGTATGCATGGTGGAAGTGCATCTCGAAAACGGTATTAAATTAATTAAAAATAAAATACTCGAAGCAAAATAGATCAATTCCTTTTCCACATTATTCACTATGTTCACTGAGCAATAGGGTATTTTTATTTTATTTTTGTGATTTTTCTACACAAAGCTATGAATTTTTGAAGTTCTGGGTAATTAAATAAATCAAAAATACCTGTTTATCTACTTTAAACCGGTCGGCGCCCCCTGCGTCCTACGGCGGATCGAAAGCCCGCGGCGGCATCTCCCATTTGACACCGCCATCTAACTGGGATGCCACACCTTTGCAGTTCAAATCTCATATCTTGATCCGACGTGATCCACGACCGTCCATCCGATACACACGCGTCAAATGACTGCGGGTCATCGTCTACCATCTGTGGTGTGTCCGAAGAGAGCAGATCCACACTAAAACCCTAAGATCTCTCTCATTTATCCACCAAATTTCATGCTCTTATACTCTATGGATTCGTCTCAACAAGACGCACACATCTATACGGCTAACATGCTATGAAATCAAGCCAAACAAAATGGAGAATTGCTAGAAGCTCGAGAGAGAGGAGAGTCAATACCTTGGCTACGAGAAGAAGCTTCAATCAGGGGATTGTAGCACCTTCGATTGAGCCCAAGGAAGCTCCAGATGAAGTCTCTGGCTCTGGGGAATTGCCTAGGTATGACTTCGACGGGGACGATTTCATGCTTTGTTGGAGAGAGATTGGGTGAGGGTACGGGAGAACTTTCCTTTGGGGAACTCCTTCTCTGCCTCTTGTGAAGGTGTGAGAGGAGTTAATTTAACATCCATGGAGATTTGAGGATTGTCTGTTGGCTGAGAATTGAGCTCCAAGAATTGAGCTCGGTCAGTGAGAACTAAGGCGGGGAGGGTGATAGGGCTCTCTTCTTCTCTGGTAGGAGAAGGTACGGGAGCAATTTGAGGGGAGTTTGGTGGAAGAAATTTCAGCACCTTTGGCGAGGCTGAAAGGTGGGGATTTTTATAGCCATGGCCGAAGAGGGGAGCTCAGGGCAAGGCAATGAGTGGTTTAGGCGCTTAAGGTGAAATTTGAGCGGCCGGGTGGGCGGAGGGTGCCAGCACTTGAGAGGCCAAATTTTGGGTTTTCGGGACAAAGGGGTGCTCGGGCGTGGCTATTCCGGCGGCTGGGGTGGCTGGGAAGGACAGTCGGGCGGGCAGGGCGGGCGGGGAGGGTGGAGGAGGAGTTTAGCTCGATTAATTTGGCGAGATGGTTGCTGCAAGGGAGATTAAGGATGGGACATGCCCTTAGCCATGGCTTAACCCATTAGTCCAAAGTGGTGGACCATTGGTCCATGGCTCATGGGGCATGGGTTAGGTCAGGTCAAACCCACCCTAGGAGGTTTAGGGGTGGCGACGAGGGGTTGGTTTGATCAATTTTGGTTTGGTTTGGTTAATTTGGTTCATGTGTAAACATGGGTTCACATGGGTTCACATGGGTTTGAGTTGGGTCAACTTGAGTTTGGGTTTGAATTGGATCAAATTGATTAGTCAACATTATGTAGATGATTGTAAGGAAGATTTTTCATGAAGACATGAAGTGGATTTGAGTTTACGTGGGGTTTTGATTTGGAGGATTTTGGGGTCTTGGTCAATTTTGGTCACCATGGGTTAGGTTGGGTTTAGGTTTGGCTAGAGTTTGGTTCGAGGCCAATTGATGGTCCAAAATGTTTCAAATGATTGTTAGGAAAGTTTTAGGATATAAATTAGGTGGAAATCTTGGGATTAGGGGATTCAATTTGGGGATTTAGGGGCAGGTGACAACTTTAGGGCAAATTTGGGGTTTTGATTTCGAATGGATTTTGAGTTGGGTTAGGGTTCAAGTGAAAGCCAATTGATGTTTTGGCAATTATGGATGTATTAGGAAGAATTTGGAATTGAAATTGGGGAAAATTGAGTTCAATTGGGTTAGTTTGGACATGTTTGGGTTCATAGGTAATTTAGGGCAAAAATTGGGGTTTGGGTTTAAGTTGAAATTGGATTCAAATGTGAGTCAAATTAGGCTTGGTTTTGGTTTAAATTGGTATTGGAAATGTTGAATTGAAGTTTATAATTGATTTTGAGTAAAATTGGGGTCAATTGAGTTGACTTGGTTTGACATTGGGTCCACATGGGTTAAAGATGGGTCAAATTGGGGATTTATAAAAGTGGGTTAAATTAGCGAAAATTGGCTTATTGTGGTTAACAAAATGAAATTGGGAATATTTTGGGATTTTCTAGAATTTTTTAGTAATTTTGAATTTTTGGAATTTTGGGCCAAAAGGGAATTATTTAAGTGTATTTGGAGGTTATTTGGGAAATCTTTGGGGTATTTTGGTGGATTTAAAAGGTAGGGATTGTTTTGAAATGATTCTTAGGATTTTTAGGAATTTTAGGTAATTTTTTGGGAATTTTTGGATAATTTTGGTGGTTGTGGGGGCCATTTAGGTAGTTTTGGGTAAGGTTAGGGGACCCAATGTAAAAACCAGAAATTTTGGCAATTGAATGGGGTTTGAATAAGGAAGAATGAGACGGGTTTTAGTGGATTGAATTGAGTAAAAATTGATTTGGAATGGAATTAGGGTTTGGAAGCTTGTGCCATGGACTTAGCTAAGTCCAGCCACTTTGGGACCAAGTCTAGCCAAATGGTAACCACTTTATGATCCTTCACATATTGACCTTAGTAGCATCTTAATCGAATTAGTGGCTTGGGTTCAACCGTATGAGTTTTCATAAGGGTAGAAAAACGAGGGTTCAAGGTTTAGGTTAAGTGGCTTGGGATGTGTGTGTGCAAGAGAAGCTCAGAGTCACTCAAGGTCACAGGGTAGTCCTAGGCTTGGACTACTGTGAATTCAGCAGTGGTTGCAGCTATGGTGGTTTAACCTTCGAGAGTGATTTAGAGGTTTACAACCATCCAAGTGGGGTCCAGAGGGAGTCAGAAGTGGCTGAATTGCTAAAAGGTGGGTCCCAATTCTAGTTCTCTTGAATAGTCAAGGAGAAGTCACTATTCGCTAAGATCTAGCCACTAAGAGGAAGAAGACCTACTTGAAAAATGAGTCAGCAGCTGACATGACAAGTCGAAAACCCCAATTTAAGATCTCTCTCGAAGATGAAAAGAATGAAGAATAAAAATCAATGTACGAGAAGATTAACCACTATGTACATATTATGACCCTGACCCCGATCCATTATGATAAGGTCGAGGGTATGGTGGTAAAAGAAATACATGGTGGCGGTCTTAGGCCGATTAAAGTTCTACGTGGTGCTTCTTCTTCCAAGGCGAAAATGATGTATCATGCAAGAAAAGTAAGTGCAATGCAGTTAAATAAATTGCAATAATGTAAATTGCAAGAAAGTAAATTGCAATAAAAGTGTACCTGGAGGGTCTTCCCGTCATCCCAAGCTGCACTTAAAAGACAATTAGAATATTTAAGCAAGTTCCTAGGTAAAGCTAAGGGAAGGGTTATGGTTTTCTACCAAATTCCTAATCCTATAGCTAGTCATTTCCTATGACGTCTAGGTTCTTTGTGTTTTTGTTTGAAGACGATTTTCTTCATCAAAGAATAATTAAATTCAATTGTTCTTATAAATGTCCTATCATATCGAGGAAGTGCTTAAGAAGAATCTTAAACATCTTTTCAATATTTCTAGGATTGTTTTAAGTCCAAATGGGTTTAATTATACAAATGAATTAATCGTCCGAGAATTCAAGTTTTGTTGTTATCTTGCTCAGTGAACTAGGACACTTGAATATCCTATAAGTGAAGTAACATTTCATTTAATGTTCTGTTTAGGAGTTATTTTAACTAAAACTTTCGAGGGTAAATTGGTATTCAAATGATTTGATTTAAGTTAAAGGGTTTAAATTTGGAATAGTGTTCAAGTTGCTTTATATTTAATTTCTTTCTGTTTTAGGTGTTGTTATTTAATTCAATTTAATTTAATTTAATTTAATTTAATTGAGTTTTAATTTTAATTTAATTTAATTCAATTTAGTTTGATTTGATGTTAAATTAATTTAATTTGATTTGATTTAATTTTAATTTAATTTGATTTAATTTAATTTAATTTAATTTAATTTAATTTAATTCATTTGATTTGATTTAATTTAGTTTAATTTAATTTGATTTAATTTATTTCATTTAATTTAATTTAATTTAATTTAATTTAATTTAATTTAATTTAATTTAATTTAATTTAATTTAATTTACTTAATTTAATTTAATTTTTAATTTAATTTTATTTTTTAATTTTAATTGAAATTTTTAAAAGAGTTTAATAATTTAATTTTAGTTTAATGATTAAGTCTTTTAATGTTTTGAATTTGAGTTATCATTTTAATTAAGAATTGAATATTAATGAGATGATTAATTTAGGGATTTTTTTTAAATTAAAGGATAAATCTCTTCCTAATAATATCCCTATTTTGATAATTCCAATTTTATTATTCTTCCAAATTTAATCAATTATTTAATTAAAGTTTAATCATTTTAAATTGTTTAATGGGTTTCTACCTTTTAATTATTTAAATTTCAATCATCCAAATCAAAAGAGGATCAAATATTTTACTTGTTAATTTTTTATTAAACCTAAAAGTTTTAATTAAGGATTAAAGATTTTAATTACCATTTTACCCTTTAGGCTTAATAATTTCATAACTCACTAAATTGAACTCAAATGAACTTGAAATTTTTATGTGACTTCACTCATATGTCAATAAAGACATGAGAGGAGAAAATGTGATTTTTATGTATTTAATTTATTTATATAATTATTTTTGGTGGAAAATAGAGATTTCCAAGGAATATTTAATAACATGAACAAGGGAAAGTTTCTATCCTTAAGAAAATTAGGGGACATTCCTAATGACCAGAGGACCACTTGGACCAATTTTGATGATTTTTTGAATTATATTATTTTTATTATAATTATTTTAAGTTTTGGAGTGTTAATTAATTTAAAAATAAAATAAATGTTGAAAAATGAATTTAATATTTTTTAAAAATCTCTCTGATATCAAGGAAATTAGAGAAGTAAATTTTGCAATTTTCTGACTTTTCTATGATTTATTATAATTATTTTAGTGAAAATGCTAGAAAATACATTTTTTTAATTTTAAAATTACCCTAGGGCTTTAAAATTTAATATTTCACTAAATAGACCTAAGAAAAATGTGGGGTTTGTTCCTAAGTGATTAAAATTCAAAATGTGACATTTTGGTGAATTTTATTATTTTTGTGATTTTTATTATTTTTTAATTATTAAAAATATTAAAATTTTATTAAAAATCAACTTTTTTAGAAAATTGAAATTTTAATTTTCTTAAATTTCCCTGATATCAGAGAGGCTTCAAAACCAATTTGGTGAATTTTTGAAAAGTATTTTGAAAGTTATGAATTTTTAAAGTTTAAAATGACTAAGTGGCTTAATCAACCCAATTAGTGGGACTAACCAAGTCCAATTGACCTCAAATTTTTATGGTGGGTTCCTCTCGACCCTAAAGATCAGTGGAGAATTGATTTTAAGTCAATTTGATGCATGGTTAACTCTAATTAATTAGAGACCTATTTTGGGTGTTTAAGCCAATTAGGGTTGTTTTAAATGAACTAACTCAAAACCTATTTTTCCTAGGGTTCTCTCGGTCATAAGGAACATCATCAAATTTTCCTAGAATTTATTTCACAACATGCTATTTATTGGAATTAAAATTCTCAAAACAGTAACATGAACTTGAAAAATCAATAACTCTTTATAGCGATGGCCTCTGACTTTGGAAAATTCAGGGAATGTTCCCAAATTCAGAGGCTTCAAAAGCCCTATGGTCTCATGCCATGGTGAATTATATACATGCATGGAGAATTAAAAGTATGCAGAGAGTAAATAAATTAAAAAAAATTAAATACTTGATGAAATTAAATGATTTCTTTTCCACATTATTCTCCTCTCGTTCACCGAGCAAGAGGGTATTTTTATTTTATTTTTCCGATTTTTCTACACAAAGATATGAATTTTTGAAGTTTAGGGAATTAAATAAATAGAAAATACCCCTAATTTTCTATTTATCCACGCGGCGCCAACTCATCCTCGGCATCTCCGAAACGCCGCGTGTCGCGCTCCCATTCGATGCCGCCATCTGAGTCAGCAGCCCGGGCCCCACGGTTCTTGTACCATCTCCTGGTCCGACGCCATCTGAGCCGTCCGTCCGCGCGTGTATTGAATGGACGGCATCCGTTCATCGTCCCCGAGCGTCCTCACCCGAGAGCCGTCCACACTAAATCTCTAAGATCTCACTCGATATTCAATGGATTTTCATGTTCTTATGCTCTATGGATTCGTCTTGAAGAGACGAACACATCTATACGGTTATCATGCATTGAAATTAAAGCATTCGAAATGGAGAATCTCCAGAAGCTCCGGATGAAGAATTAGTTCATACCTTTGCTCAGAGAAGTGTGGCTTCAATCTGAGAGTTGTTGCACCTTCGATTGGATCCCGACAAGCTCCGCATGAAGTCTCCCGGTCCAGTGAATTGTCTCAGATGTGATTTCGACCAAGCCCGATCACAAAGCTTGGAGGCCTGGAGCAACTAGGTGGCCTCGGAGATGGGGCTTTTGTCGGTGGACACCTTCCCTTCGTCCGGTGAAGGTGTAGAACCAATCAATTTGGGGATTGGCTCACCGTGGAGAAGTGTCCTGGTTTTGGTGGAATTTCAACTCGAAATCGAGCTCGCAGAGAAGAAATGGCAGGGGGATCTCGCCTGGGATCAAGTGCTCGTGCATGGGGAGGAGTCCGGAACAATTTTGGCGAAGTTTCCTTAAGGTTTTTTTTCAGCACCTCTCATAGCCGAGAGGGGTGGTGTTTAAATAGGAGAGGGTGGAGGGCCTCCTGTGGAGAGTTAGGGCTTGGGATCGAGCTGCTCTTGGCAAGAGAAGAACAGCTCCAATGGCCACCGGGGATGGGGCAGCTCGACAGGTGAGAATTTCAAGTTGGGCTCACATGTGAGCTCTCGGCCATGGTGTTTTCCGGCGGCCTGGTGGCCGGCCGGCCAGGCATTGGTCACCATCCTGTTCAGGTGGGTCAGGGCTGGGGTTTGGTGCATTCAATTGAGGTTTGACATGTGTAAAGTGGTTGAATCAAAGTAGAAAGGGGAAGGGGTCATTTTGGCTCATTTTGGTCAACCCATGCAAATGGGTTGGGTGCACCTTCCCATGGCTAGCTTGGGCTGAAGATAAAGTGGTTTAGGTCAGTTTAATTAGTGGGGAAGGGTCACCATCCAAGTACAATTAAGCTTAAGCATGGTTTAGTGGAGTCATGAAAGTGGCTAAATCACCCTTAAGGGAATCATTGAAGGACTCCCTCCTTTTGCCAAAAATGACATGGTGATGTGTAAAGTGGCTGCCATGGCTTGCATATGGCTTGTGCATGGCTTCATGGCTCCATTTGGCTTGGGAAAAGGTTGGGTCAAGTTCATAAAAATGGGTTTTAAGAATTTTGGATATTTTGGTGAAAATTTGCATGAAGCTTGATTTGGAATGGTTTAATTGATGATTTTGAAACTTAGGGGTGATTTTGATTAAATGGATGATGAGGGAAAGTGCCATGTGGGCTTTGGATGGATTTGGGCTTTTGAATGTGGTGAAGTGGGCTTTTAGGAAAGTTTAAGGGGAATGGGCTTTTTGATTTTAGGATGGGCATTTGGGTGAAGATTTTGTGAAGGACTTTATCAAATAAATGTCATAATTGGTTTAGGAATGTTCTATGAAGGGCTTGGAGTCAATTTGGTGTGATTTGGAGTTGAATTGGTTTGAATTTGGGTTTATTTGGTAAGTGGGCCTATATGGGTCAAAGTGGGCCAAGTTGGGCCAATGTTGGGCTAGGGTTGAAATTGATGTAAAATCAATATTGAGAAATGTTTATGGGAGTGTTTCAAAGAGGTTTTGGCTTTGTTTGGGCTTTGATTTTGGGGTTTGGGCTCATTCTGGGTTAGGTTCGGGTTTAGGTCAAAAATGGGCCTTTTAGCTTTGGGTTGAATTTGAGTGGGATTTGGGTCTAAATTTTGGGCAAATCATGTTAGTGTTTTGTTTTTGGGAATGTTAAGGAAAATTTAGAAAAGATTTAGGGTTAATTGGAGTTGAATTGGATGAGTTTGGGTTAGGTTTGGGTCATGGGTCCAAATTGGGCTTTAAGGCCAAAAGTGAAATTGGATCCAAATGTCAATCAAATTGGACTTGGATTTGGTCTAGATTGGTATTGGGGATGTTGCATTGAAGTTTAGAATTGAATTGGACCAAAATTGGGGTCAATTGGGTAGGTTTGGTTTAACATTGGGTTCACTTTGGGTTAAAATGGGCCAAATTGGGGGTTTTGACAAAAGTAGGGTAAATTGACAAAATTGGCCCATGGTGTAGTTGGACAAAATGAAATTGGGAATATTTGGGATTTTTTGGAATTTTCTGGGAATTTTATGAATTTTTGGATTTTTGGGTCAAGAGGGGTATTTTGGGTATTTGGAGGGTATTGGGAGGTTTTCTTGGAATTTTTGGTATTTTTGGGTATGGATGATCAATTTAAGTGATGTGGAAATGTTTGGGAATGATTTTGGAGAATTTTGGGTAATTTGGAAATTTTTGAGAAATTGGGTAATTTCGGGGTTTTAGGTAGCTAAGCGGGTGTAGTGTCCCTGGGTCAAAAATCGAAAATTTGGGAAATTGAAGATTAGGTGGATGTAAGTGGAAAGAAGTAATTTTGGTTGAGCCATGAAGCCATATCAAGCCCATATGAGCCATGAAGGGACTCATTTGAGGCATTCACTATGTTGTTCCTAACCCTCTTAGCCAAGGGCTTAGGGGTTAAGGACCATCCATGTGAATCACCTACATGAGTCAGGAGGTCAAGTTAGGTATGGGTGTAGTTTTAGGAAGTGTGTGAAAGTGTAGTGTATAAGTGTAGTGTGTGTGTAAGTCAGCCCCTCACTGCACCGAGCCACCTGTGGCAATCCTAAGGCCAAAGAGTCCTATAGGAACTCATCCTTTAAACTTCCACATTTTGATTTCAACCCTCTAGGTGATTAGGGGTCTACAATCAAGTTTGTAGAGTTTGCAGGGAGTTAAGATGTGGTTTGAATTTCTAGAAGGTGGGTCCCAATTCTAGTCCTCTAAGACAGTCAAAGGAAAAGCCTAAGGCTAGATCCTAAGTACTAAAGAGAAGAAGAGAAGACCTCATCAAAAATGAGGTCAACAAGCGGCGTAGCCCTAACTCTTTTTCTTTTGTTGTCACTGTAATATACAGGTTAGGGTATCGCAGCAGCGATCCTCCGGGCATCTTCTTCATTAGCTGATGAAGAAGAAGCCCAGAGGATCGCTGTTGTAGCAGAGAGAGGGTGGAACCTACTTCCTCCTAACAGTGGTGAATATTCAGGCAGCTCTTCTCTTTCCTCAGGAATTCCTCTAGAAAAGCAACTTCAACAGCTTTGGCTTTCTCGATCCTGGCTATCTTTCTGCTTCTGTTTCTTCTCTGAGTCCGAGTCATGGGTGTAAACTTTGAACTGGACCCGATTTCAAAAATAGATGGCATTGCAGCAAAATCTGTACCCTCAATGGTGGCAGGTTCATTATATAGTTGGACTCCATTCCCTTTTAGCTGGGCCGGAATTGAGGCAGGTGTAGAGACGACCAGATCGGCGGGGGTAGAGATTATAATCCTCCTATGAATAGTGGTATCTTTTTCAGCTGGAACCCTTCGCAGGGGAGGAAATTCTTGAGTCGATTTCAGGTTGAACTCAAGCACGAGTTCCTCAGTTTCTGGCGCTTTGTCCATTAGTGTAAAAAGAGTAACGTCAGCGAACTTGATTTCTGTATTGTTAAATCCTTGTCCAAAAAGGATGATCCCATTGTCGGGCAGCTCGTCCTTGTAAACGACGAAGTCTATTCCGTTGGTGAAGGAGAAGATTAACTTTGGGGCAGACATTTTCTGCAGGGTAGATTCTGAGTATTAGTCCCGAATTATGCATCCTTTTGTCACAAAATTTAGGACGAAAAAAGAAAGAGTTTGAACAAATTTTCGTTTATCTTAATGCATTTGCGATCTAAAAGATTTTGTTTATGAAAGGGTTGTTATTAGAAGATTTGTTTATTAGGCAAGAAATGTTTAAAGAACGAAGGTTTATAGAAAAAGAAAGGGACCCGATTCGGAATTGAAAAGGGAGAGATATTCTTGTAAGGCTTTTCAATCCGAAGGACCGCTCCTAAGCTAACACCTATTGGGGGTCCACCCCACCTCTTAAGAGGTTAAAGCATTTCGGAACCTCTCTATTTAGGGGTGTCTAAACAGTGGCTCCTAAATCCAAAAGGGAGTCGACTATACTTGCTCAAGACAGAAAAGAGCGAGGTATTCCAATAGAAGAATGATAGTTTGGTCCACTAGGGATATGGACTCACTATCGATTTATGAAAGCAAAACCATCTGATTAGGATGGAGAGAAGAACTAGTCCCCAGCGGTGTCGCCAGAAGTTGTCGGCATATTTTTAAGTGTTGTATTTCGAAAAGGGGGTCGCCTACGAAGTTGTCGGCGAATTTGGGATTTTAAATTTAATCCATATATATATATATATATATATATATATATATATATAATTTAGAAAGTAGCATTTAATTTTGAAAATAATTTTAACTTTGAAAATTTTAAGATATGAAATCAAACCGATCTCACATCCCAAATGGTTTATATAAACGAGCACCGCATCACAAACTGTGTATCTATCCCGAAGAATAGACATATTGCTTGATGATGGGGCTCGATTCAATAAACTAGAAGATTAGTGACATCCATTTGGTCTGCGAACCAACTTTATAAGCCGACAAGTTCCCCTGCTTAATATAAAAGAATTAAACAGGGTTTATATTACCTGGGTTCTTAAAGTTCCCTATAAGGGCGAGCCCCTATAGTTAATTACATCTTAAGTGATGGGAATCACTTAAGAAAACTCTCGATAATGATCAGTGGTTTTGCTCTCAAGAATTTTAAAGTTTAAGGTTTTCAAAGGATTGGATTTTGGAAATTTCAAAAGGGATTAGATGAAATATAAAACAGTTTATTTCAGGAGTCCAAAGGAAGAGAAGTAGGGGAAGCTGAGGATCCAAGAAGAATCTTGGTAGCTTCCCAAACTATCCTATTGTTTGGCTTTAATTTAAGAGTATATTAATGTTTCAATTCTGCTAGTTTCAATTAATTAGGACTTATATTTGTATGAGATAATCATACAAATGCCTCGAAGATGTGAGGGTTTATGTCATACAGAACGACTACCTCGGAGTCCTAAGACCGGTTAAGGCTTAATTTGTATAATATGATTATGCAAATGTCTAATGAAAAGTTAAGGATTTATGTTGCACTAAGAAAACTACATCGAAATCCTACGGCTTGGTTATTTAATTCTAAGGAAAGTTTTGTTGAAGTAGACTCAAGTTTTGTTGATGACGATGACCGTGCTACCCACCGTGCTCCGAGCTCCTTATTGTTGCAGAGGTTTAGTTTTAGAAGGTGAAAATTAGGAGATGAGAAAAGTTTTTTTGTTTAGAGAAATCTTAAGATTTAAATGTCTTTAGTGTTTTATTAGGGGAATCGTAAAGTTGATTATAACAACACCGATTAAGATCCCACGTTTCCATCATTCCGGCACCGTTATTTTTATCGGATTCACTTAGTCCAGATGAATTTGCTAAGCTCAACTGAATGAGTTCCACACTTTCATTTAGACCATGGGAAATCCCGTTAGCAACACGCAAGTTACATAATCCGAGGTATTCCCGTTCATCCAACAAGAAGTTTTAATTTAATTGTAACTGTAGTTTTGTTGTTCTGTTTGTGATTAAATTTTGAGTTGTTTTATCTTTTGAATGTTGTGGCATTGAATTTTATCTTGTTATGACTTTTAATTTAGTATTGGGTTTCAGTTTTGAGGCTATCCTAAAAGTTTCAGTTTTCATGCAACAATCATGTTTAACATGCAAGAAAGGTAAAGTGCAGTACAGGAAAATAAATTGCAATAAAATAAAAGCATACCTGGAGGGTCTTCTCGTCATTCCAAGCTGCACTTAAAACACATGTTAAAGCATTTAAATATTGATAACCAGCACATAGGTAAAGCTAAGGTAAGGTTTGGTTGTCTACCAAAATCGTAGTCCTATTGCTAGTCGTTCATATGACATCTAATTTCTTATATTTTGTTAAGGATGATTTCTTCATCAAAGAAAAATTAAATTCAATTGTTCTTCTAAAACATCCCATCATATTGAGGAAGTGTTTAGGAAGAGTCCTAAACATTTTTTCATTATTTTTGAGATTATTTTTGAGTCCAAATGAATTTTATTGCACAAGTGAATTAATCATCTCAAATTTTAGTAGAGTTTGTTTATTGCTAAGTGAATTAGGATGTTTGATTATGCTATAAGTAAAGTGACATTTCACTTGATGCTTTACTTAAGATTTATAACCTTTAGGCGGCAAATCAGTTTGTTAAAGAATTTAATGATTTAAAATTAGAATTTGTGATTTAAAGTGATTTAATTTAGTTATGAAATTTTAGTGGTTTTAAGTTTGGAATAGTGTTCGAGTTGTTTTAAATTTAGTTTAAATCTTTAAACCTTTTTTTATTATTATTTTAATATTTCAGATTAATTTTGATGTTTTAAATTTACTTAGAAGTGTTTGAATTATTCATATATTTTTGATGGTTTGATTTAGGTTAATTATGATATTTTAGGTTAGTTTTGATTAGCTTAATTTGTTTTATATGCTTAATTATGAATTGTTTTAATATTATTTAATATTTTCTTTAAGTTTTTTATTAAGTGATGTTGAATTAATTTTTTAAATTTAATTTAATTTAATTGTTAAATCACTTAATATTTTAAATATTAATTTAATTAAGGGTTATTTTCTTTTAATTTTTAATTTATTAATTCAAATTATTATTTTAAGTTTAATTAAGAATTAGATCTTATTGAAGTGATTTATTTCAGGATTTTAAATTAAAGAATTAATATCTTCTAAAGTTATAACCCTAACCTAAATAATCCAAATTTTAATATAATCTTCCAAAATTTAAATTATTTAATTAATTAAAGTTCACTTCAAATATTTTCTAGATAATTAGTGGGTTTCTACCCCTTAATTCCCTAGGTTTCAATCATCTATGAGAAAAGTTAAGATCAGATATTTTAACCTCCCTTTGATTAGACCTAAATATTAATTAGGGTTAAAATCCTTTAATTACCTTTATGCACCATTAGGCTTATTTATTTTATAACTCATCAAATTAATCCCAAATGAACTTGAAATTTTTATGTCACTTCACTCATATGTCAATTAAGACATTAAAGGAGAATATGTGATTTTTCTGCATTTAATTTAATTTATATAATTATTTTGTAAAAAATAAGGGTTTTCAATGAAAATTCAACAACATGATCAAGGTAAGGTTTTTGTCCTTAAGAAAATTATAGGATGTTCCTAATGACCAGAGGACCACTTGGACCAATTTTGGTAATTTTTTTAATTATATTTGATTTATTATAATTATTTTAAGTTTTTAGAGTGTTAATTAATTAAAAAATTAAATTAAAGTTTAAAAATAGATTTTATATTTTTCATAAATCTCTCTGACCTCAAGGAGTTCAAAGAAATAAATTTTATAATTTTCTCATTTTTCTTTGATTTATTAGAATTAATTTAATGAAAAGGTTGAAAAATCCATTTTTAATATTAAAAATTGTCTTGAGCATTTAAAATTCAATATCTTTACTTTGAGACTTGGCAAAAAATATTTGGTTTGTTCCTAAGTGATTAGAAGTCAAAATATAACATTTTTGTGATTTTAATTATTTTTGTGATTTTTATTATTTTTTAATTATTTAAAATATTAAAATAAGGTAGAAAATGAAGATTTTTTAGAAAATTTTAATTTGAATTTTCTTATACTCCTCTGATATCAGAGAGCCCGCAAAACTAATGTTGTAAATTTTTAAAATGTATTTTTAGAGTTATGAATTTTTAAAGTTTAATTTTACTAATGTAACCTAATTAATCCATTTAGTGGAGTTAAACATTTCCAATTGAATCCAAATTTTTATGTGAGGTCCCTCTGATCCTAAAGATCAATGTAGAATTATTTTCACGTTCTTTTGATGTGTGGTTAACCCTAATTAATTAAAGTTTAGTTTTGAGTAATTAGGCCAATTAAGGTTATTCTTAATGAATTAACTCAAAACATAATTATCCTAGGGTCCTCTGGTCCTGAGAAACCACCCCAAATTTTCCTAGCATTTTCTAAGCAATATGCTAATTAATGGAATTAAAATACCAAAAACAGTGACATAAAATTGGAAAACACATAACTTGCCATAGAGATAGCCTCGACCTTGAACAATTCAGAGAATATTTCCAAGATTAGAGGCTTCAAAAGCTCTATGGTCTCATTCCATGGTGAATTGTCTATGCAAATGGAGAATTAAAATACTGAAATGAGTAAATAATTAATTTAAAATAAATACTCATCAAATTAACTCAATTCATTTTTCACATTATTCTCCTCTATTGACTGAGCAAGAGGGTATTTTTATTTTATTTTGGTGATTTTTCTACACAAAGATATGGATTTTCTAATTTCTGGGTATTTAAATAAATCAAAAAATCCATATTTATCTATTATCCACGCGGCGCCGACTCATCCTCGACAGCTCCAAAAGCCCACGCGGCACACTCCCATTCGACGCCGCCATCTGACTCAGCACTCCAGGGGCCCACAGTTTACGTACCGTCCATCGATCTAGCGCAATCTGGACCGTCCACTCGATACACGCGAGATCGGATGGTGCCTGGTCATCGTCTACTATTGGTGTGCACCAGTGACCGTCCACACTAAAACCCTAAGATCTCTCTCATTTCTCAACGAATTTTCGTGTTCTTATACTCTATCAATTCTTCTTGAAGAGATGAACACATCCATATTGTTTACATGCATTGAAATCAACTCAAACGAAATGGAGAATCGCTGAAAGCTCTCGGGGAGGAGGAGTGTCCATACCATGGTTTAGGAGGTGAGGCCTCAACTGAATGTGTTCGACATGTTCACTGGAGTTGGAGGAGCCTGGGGATGAAGCCTCTGGCCCTGTCGAATTGTCTAAGTACAACTTCCACCAAGCCCGATTTCAAAGCTTGGTCGATAGAGAGAATGGCTGGCCTGGTGAGGGGGCTTTAATTGGGTAACTCCTTCTTTTGGTCCTGTGCAGGTGTGGGTGAGTTTAATTTGATTTTAGTGGAGATTCCAGGGATGTCCTATTCTGGGCTGAGAATTGAGCTCAATCAATGGGGTTTAGGGCAGGAGAAATGTGGGGATGAATTGCTCTTGGCTAGGGGAAGCTCTGTGAGGAGTTTGGAGGGATTCTGTGAAGGTTGATTTCAGCCAACCTTTTGGCCAAGAGGGGGTGGCTTGTTTAAATAGCCATCAGGGCTTCCCAGGGGCAATTGATGGCTGGGATCAGCTGCCTATGGGAGGAGATGAAGAGCTGTGGAGGCCAAATGGAGTGGGGCAGCTCAGCAGGTGAGATTTGAATTTTTGGTTCATTCTAAGCTCCTCGGCCATGGTGTTTTTTGGCGGCTTGGTGGCTGGCCGGCCAGTGTCAGGTCACCATCTGACTCAGGGGAGTCAGGGTTGGGGTTTGGTGCAGTCAATTGGCTTTGGAAAAGTGTCTAAGGTTTGATTTAAATAGAAAGGGGGAGGCTAATTTTGGGCTCATTTTCGTCCAAGGCATGGTTTAGGCTAGGTGCACCTCCCCAAGGCTTGACTTTGGGCTGGAAGGAATCATTTGGGTCAGCCGAGAGAGAGAGGTGAGGTCTCTTTCCATGGTGAGGTGGCTAAGCTTTGTTTAGAGTGTGACATGAATATGGTTAAAAGGGCTTAATGAAGGATTTGGAAAGAATCCCCTCTTCTTGCCATTAATGGCTTGATGAGGCGGAAAGTAGCTTCCATGGCTTCCATGTGGCTTATACATGACTCAATGGCTCACATTTAGCTTGGAAAAAGTTTGGTCAATTTCATAAAAATGGATTTTAAGGATTTTGGATATTTTGGTGGAAATTTGGATGAAGCTTTATTTAGAATTATTTGATCATTGTTTTAGGACTTAGGGATGATTTTAATTGAATGCATGATGAAGAAGAGTGTCATATGGACTTTGAATGAATTTTTGGGCTTTCGGATTTGGTGGAAGTGGGCTTTTAGAATGGTTTAAGAAAGTGGGCCTTTAAGTTTGAAAACAAATTGGTGGATGGAAATTTTGTGAAGGATTGAGCCAAACAAATGTTGGGTTTAGTTTAGGGATGTGTCATGAGTGATTTGAAACAATTTTGAGGTGATTTAGAATTGAATTGGGTTTGATTTGGGACTTTTTTGGTAAAGGGGCCAAAGTGGGTCACATTGGGCTAACATGAGCTAAGGTTGGACTAATGTTATATTTGATGTAAAATTAATGTTGAGAAATGTTTATGAGAGTATAACAAAGAGATTTCAATTTTGGTTAGGCTTTGATTTTGGGATTTGGGCCTATTTGGGTTAAAAATGGGTCTAATTGGGGGTTTTGGTGAAAGTGTGTTAAATTGATAAAATTGGCCTATGGTGTAGTTGAACAAAATGAAATTGGGAATATTTAAAATTTTCTGAAATTTTTTGAGAATTTTTGGAATTTATGAATTTTTTGGTTTAAAAGGGCATTTTGGGTATTTGGAGGGTATTGGGGGGTATTTTTGGAATTTTTGGTATATTTGGCCAAAGATGATCAATTTGAATGGTGGGAAATTTTTAGGATTACTTTTGAGGAATTTTGGGTAATTTAGGCAATTTTGCAAATTTTGGGCAATTTCAAGGGCATTTAGTAGACTTGGTGGGTGTAGGGCCTCGGGGGTCAAAAATTAAAATTTTGGAAAAATAAAGATTGATCAAGTTTGAGTAGAATGAAATCACTTTAGTTGAGCCATGAAGCCATATCAAGCCCATAAGAACCATGAGAGGACTCATTTAAGGCATTCACTATGTTGTTCAAAACCCTCTTAGGCAAGGGCCTAGGGGTTAAGGTCCATCCATATGAATTACCTACATGAGTCAGGAAGTCAAGCTAGGTATGAATGGTTTTAAGATTTGGAATGTGTGTGAAAGTGTAATGTGTGCAGTTCAACCCTCACCAGACCTGGCCACCCAGGGTAGTCCTACGACCAAAGAGTCCTATAGGGAACTCATCCTTTAAACCTCCACATTTGATCTTATCCCTCCAAGTGACTTAGGGGTTTACAATCAAACTTATGGGGTTTGAAGGGAGTTAAGAGGTGTTTAAATTTTTAAGTGGTGGGTTCCATTTCTAGTCCTCTAATATAGTCAAAGGGAAAGCCTAAGGCTAGATCCTAAGTACTAAGGAGAGAGAAGAGAAAAGACCTCATCAAAAATGAGGTCAACAATCCTCTCCATAAGACTCCGGAAGTTCCTATGAAACTTAACTTTCCACAGGACAACACTACAGAGGTTGGCGCCCAACTCTGTTGTCTTGGAAACTGACTTTGGACTTCAATAATAACTAGATAAATGGATGGAAGAAAATTGGTGGAAAGAAAGTTTCACACCAACCCTTTCTCCTTAAACTAACTAACTCTAAAAGACTTTAATCAATAAAAGACTAAAAGTAAAAGTAGAAAAGAACTCTTGAAACTAGAAGAAGACTTAAACTAAAAGATGACACACTAAAATAATACACACACATTAAATTAATTCAAAGTCTTCATAATATAATTTTCCAAAAGGTGCCTTGGTGTCTCTCCTAATCTTGTCCAGATTCAACGTATCCACCAAAAGATGCATCCCTTCATTCAAACTTGCCTCCCATGGGAAGTTAAGGAAGTCACCACCAAAAGTTTCTTCAAATACCACTTTAAATTGGTGCTAAAAATGAAGAAAAGTTAATTTTTAACTATGGCGCCTAAGCGCCGACCAGGTGGCGCTTAGCCGCCAAAGTCCAATTTTTCATTTTTTTGCTCCAAATTTGATCCATTTTTGCTCCTTTCATCATAATCGTTCATTTTCATCATACGTGCAAGAAAAACACAAAATACCCTCCATTAAAGTGAAATATCATAAAAAATAAGTATAAAATTGTGCATAAAAACACTATATATTTTAGGTGTATGAAAATCCTATTGATGCACCAAAAATATATGTTGTTTTTGCTATCTAAATTTACTCATTTTTGGTGATATTGCACTTTAAAGAAATGTATTTTTCATGATTTTTTGTAGGTATGATGATTTTAGGTGATTGGAGCGAAAATAAGGGAAAAGGAACGAATTCGGAGCAAAAGGGAGCAAAAAGGAGGAAAACAGGTTCTGGCACCACCGGCGCCATTATCTAGAGAGTTAAGAATTAATTCGACGATAGAGTGTCGTCGGTGCCCAATGTCGATGGACTTCAAATGTGAAGAGTTTTGGCAAATTTTTGACGGGATGCCTCTGGAAACTCTTAGGATTTTGTTCCTACCTTATAAGTAACTGTTTTTGGATGAAAATTAGTGTGTTCCATGTGTGTCTTGTGTATTGTAGATAGTTTTGACTGTTAGGGCTTAGGAGAGAAGAGTGTAGAAGTGATAATTTGAGAGGGATTCTTCTCTAACGAGTGAAGGAAAAGGAGTAAAGTGAGGGATTGCTTCTTCCTTTCCATTCTAAAGAGAGAATCAAGTGTTACAAAGAAGATAGAAAAGGATTCAAAGGAACTTCAAGGGAATTGCATTGAGTAAGAGAAAGATATAAGTTGTATTTTCTTTTGTGGTTTGTATGACTTTTCTTTTATACATAAAATCCATGTTTTATTGTTTCTTCTCTAAGAATTCTGAGTAGTCTCCTTTATCTTTCTTCTTGCATAGAGATGTGATGATGTGTTGCTGTGGATTTGAAATGTTTTAAAGTATTAAAGAAATTGTGATGGTCTTTCATTTAGAACTTAATTTACCTTTTGATTTGGCCAATTGCATTGTTAAAATATGCAATGGAACATTAAATCTGAAAGGAATTAATGTCTTACAACAACAATGAAAAACCCATTCAATTTGCATGGATGAATTGCGTAGTTCATGGGAATTGAGTGCAAATAAATAGGGAAATGTGCTTTGATGGACTTCAAATTTGAGGTTTCAGGGTGACAGGCAAAGATCCCCAATTTGGTCCTAATATTAGTAACTAAACTCGAAGGTTAGCCTTTAGGTAAAGGGTGAATGGGAGCTCCATAGTGGCAGCCGGTATCCTCCCAGCCTAGCCTTTGATTAGTAACTAAACTTAGTATATGTTAATGTTCTTTTTTTGTTTAGAATAGGGGGTACTCTTTTAAGGGTAAATAATCAATTATGAACCTATTTGGCATAATACCATTAGATAATCATTCCATATCATTCACACATCATATTATCATTGCAAGAGGTAAGATACTTTTCTTATATATCAAAACCCTTCAAAAATATATATAGTTTAGTGTGTGTTTGATAATTAATTTTGTTCTAATTCTGAACTCTCTGGAAAAAGGAGGAAAACAGGTTTTGGCACCGCCGGCGCCATTTTCCTCTTTATTCATATCGCTTGGACCCTTAAATCCTAAAGCTTCTCCTTCATTTTCATATATTATTTTTTACTTTTTCTCCTTTTTTTCTTTTCTTTTTTTTTTCTTTTCTTTTCTTTTTCTCTTTTATTTATTTTTTTATAAGGCAATGATTACTATTTCTGGATAGGCCTTGAATAATTTTGAATTCCACCCTTCCATTTAAAATAAAGTTCTGATATACATCTTTCACTTAAAAATCATAATAATAATATTTGAAAATTATTCGTCAATAAAAAAAAATTAAGCTTTGAAGAATAAAAGTCAAATCTTTCATTTATCTAAAAATACAATATTTCTTACTAAAGATAGTTGAACTATATTTAACACTTCTTTACTGAGAAAATTTTAACTTTAAATTTTTCATTATTACTATAAATTTTAATTAAATTCTCTTATTCATTTCTATATTCAAAATTTTGTTCCCTTATTATAACTTTATATACATAATTATTTTTAATCAAAAATCAAATAAATTTTAAGTATTTTTGAGAACAAATAAAATTTTAGGTTTTTGAAAAATTTTCTGTTTTTAAAATTCCCCCCCCCCCCCCAAACTTTAATTTCTAGTTAGGATGAAACATTTAAGAATAAGAAATGATACATGGGTGAAAATTAAAAACTAATATAACATGCTTGCAGGAATCTTAATATCCTACATATGCAAGTATAACAATATAAAATAGGAGTAAAAAGAGATCAAATTAAATTTTTTTTTTAGTTTTTCAATAGATAGAAATTTCAAAATTTCAAAGCACTTTTACAATAGTGGAGGTTTTCAAAGAAAATACACACCAGCTGAAAATAATTGAAATCACACTAAAACTAGATAACAAATGGTAGTAGTAGATTTTGAAAATTTTAAACATGCAGTTTTTAAATAAAAGTTTTTTAATAGTGTTCCATATTCTCCTAATATTTTTGGAATTAAAGTACACACTTTAAAAAAACTCTGACACAACATACACATTAAAACATTTACTACTACAAATATATCACACAAAAAAACATATAGAATATCAATCCAATAAAGATACATCTGAATATGCATAAAAAGTAGTCTAACTATAATCAGCATACTACCAGAGTTCACACCACAAACACAACATCAAAATAAAACATAAGACATAACATACACAGTATGTCAATAGTAACTCAGTAACACACATAAAAAAAAACAAATCTATTAATCATCCTCGTCATCATCATCATCATCTTACTCGTTCCAATCTCTGGATGGTACAAATGGTATATAGAAAGGAAGAGGGGGCATCTAAGCACTCTGATCACCTCTAATTAATTTACCCATATAATGCTGATAATTCACCTCATACTCATCATGTTTAACAATATATCTTTCTATATTATCCATCTTACCATCCATGTCTCTAACATGTTCACGAGTAAGACTCGCCTTCTTTAAAATCTTTCTTAATAAACCAGTTTGTGAATCACTAGATGATGAAGCTCTCAAAGTAGTAGTATGGGAAGTAGAAGCAGCAGAAGCAGAAGCAGATGCAGAAGCAGTAGAAGCCCTACCAAGTCCTCCTCTCCAGCCAAACTCTGCATGTATAGTGTATACTCCAACGTTTACACAGGTAATTGGTTTAATAAGCTGAAGAACCTCTTCCTAAGTTTCAAATTTCACACCAGACCTCTCACATAATGAATGAATCAAGGATGGAAATCCCATACCTGCATTAGTGGTAGATCTGGCACAATTCAAAATATAATCATAAATGATTGCTCCAATATTTATTGGCATCTCTTACTGAAAACAATAGTTCAACATAGCTCTCTCCCTTGTAACTTCACTAGTATGACTTGAAGGCAACAACTTAGATGAGATAAAATAATGCCATGCTTTAGAAGTGGCATTTAACTTAGAGACCTGAAAATTTACTTTTTTATCATTTGTTATCTTCCACGATCCTTTTCCATCAGTAAGAAATGTCATTATCTCATCAAACTCTCCATCAGTAGGATGATAGTTAGAATAAAAACAAAACATATCAAGAGGCAGTCGATAAAAAGTATTGCTTACCACAGATGTAAAATGTACCTCTTTCTTCCTCACCATCACCAAGCTCTCTTCTGCTGCAAGTAAGTTTGCATAAAACTCTCTGACCACAGGAACAACAGCAACATTGGAGCAGCAACAGTAATTCTCCCAATTCCTTTTAAAAATCATCTCTTTAATACCTTCTCCTAGCTTACTGAACACACGTGCAGGAATCAATTTACCTGACTGTAGTGCGTCAACGTATCGTTCCTCAGCCCTTGCACTAACAAATTTGTTAGAATCAAATCTTGTCTTCTCTCTCGCACGCTTTGACTTTGGAGCCATCTCTAAAAATTCATGAAAAATCACAAAAAATTTGAAAATCTAACAAAACTTGCTAAATTAACTGCCAAAAGTAATTTCCACTAAAATACAAGCAATTTTTCATCTTTTTCCTCAAATTTTTACCATGAATAGTGATTTTAGGATCTTCCAAAATGTGCTCAAAATGCATGGTAAAAATAAAAAATTTTTACTTAGGAGTAGTGCTCTTACCTCAGTGAATCCAAATCTAAGAATTTTTGTTGAAATCGACTTTCAAATGATCCAATATATTGATGCCCTAGGTTACTTTTTCACGAAAATTAGAGGTTCAAGACGACAAGGGAAGTTAAAATGGTGATATTTCGGGTTTTAACTGCTGAAAATCAATTTTCGCGAACCGGCGCCTAAGCCCGAGGCTTTCAACGCTTAACCGTGAAATCTGGAGCTTAAGCGCCGGCATTCTGGCGCTTAGTCGGCAGTGACCAGATTTTCACAATCAAGAAAATGCATTTAACCACTTAATTAATCACCCTTAATCTTCTCAAAATAAATGTCTCTTCCTATAAATCTCCAAATACTCCAATTTCAAATTTTAATATCCATCAATTTCAATCAAGTTTTAGACAAACACAAACTTATATTCATTAAAAAAGACCAAACTTAATACAAACTAAAAATTTTTATCCAAATACTTTGGATGAAATTCCCTAGATACAAAAGGACTCAATAATCATAAATATAGTTTTACATCACTAAGATGTAACAGTCACACATTAAAGTGCAACAGAACACAAACATAAAACATAAAACACTTAAAACATCAAACACATAAATCATAAGATACACATAACAAACCAAAAGCTTAAACTAATATTTAATTCCACTCTCCAGTAGGTGGAATATATCCAACACCACTATTATTTCCATTTGACCCTTCTGGAATATAAATCTAATAGAACGGGCGATGATTGAACACTCTTACATCTTCTTTTTCTAACCACTTGTTCTTCAGGATCATCACCTTATCCGCTTCTTCCAAGTGACTTGTATGACTGAATTGCATCTTGAGTTGCCACTCCATATGCTCCAAATGTGCGTTAGTTTCATTATTCTTTGCTTCGATTGAAGTCACTTGGGCTTTGATCTTTGCAATCTTCTCTGCAATTCCTTGAATTCTAACGGCGAGAAATCCATTGAATAACTCTTTAGCACTTTCACTAATAAACTTACCCTTGTAAGAATTCTCTTTCTTCTTGATCTCATTCTCCTAGGAAGAAATGATGCACTTAAAACAAACTTCTTAAGACTCGAAAATGAAAATAGGACTTGAGGCAAGTGTTTCTCTTACTCCAGGGCCTTTTAATAGACTTTAGAAGTGTATAAAATGCCCATACACATTTTCAAACTCCAAAATAACTTCTAAAACCACTTCCCCATGAAGTAGGCTTCTAGAATCTCATTTATCACATGTTTTGTAACTCCAACGCCTAAGCGCCAACTAGCCAGCTCTTAGCCGCCAGTGCTCAATTTAGCACAGGTCTGCCAAAATGTCCAAAATTTTATTCCGACTCCTCTAAGTCATAAAATAAGGTTAAAGAAACACTACTATAACATAAAAAAACTCCAAAATACTTCTACCAAAACATAAAAACAAACCAAACAAAGAAAACAAAGCAAACATAAAGTAAAGAACACTGATAACTATGGTTGCCTCACAAAAAGTGTTTGGTTTAACGTCTTCAGCCAGAAATCCCCATAACTCATTCTGAGTGAGCCAACATCAAATTCTCATCAGATTTAAGTTGATTGACTGAAAAATAAGGTTTAATTTTATGACCGTAAACTTTAAATATTTTTGGTGTCTTAGGATCTTGAATATCCACAGCTCCATAGGAATAAACTTTTATCACAATAAATGGACCCATCCACTTGGACTTAAGTTTTCCAAAAAAAAATTCTCAATCTGACATTATACAGTAAAACATTCTGTCATGGCACAAGATTTTTAGTAAGCATCTTCCAATCATGCCATAACTTCATCTTTTCCTTATAAATCATAGCATTTTCATAACATTCATTCCTAATCTCTTCAAGCTCATTTAATTGCAATAATCTCTTCTCAGCAGCATCTTTCAAATTATAATTGAACTCTTTAATAGATCAATATGCTTTATGCTCAAGTTCAATAGGCAAATGACAAGCTTTTCCAAAAATTAGCATATATGGGGACATTCCTATAAGGGTTCTATAGGCAGTCCTATAGGCCCCCAATAAATAATGCAATTTGATTGACCAATCCTTTCTGTTTGAATTAACAGTATTTTCCAATATTCTTTTAATTTCATGATTGGATAATTCAACCAAACCACTTGTCTGAGGATGATAAGTAGTAGCAATGCGAAGATTTATATGATATTTCTTTGCTAACTTCTCAATAATCACATTTTTGAAATGACTTCCCCTATCAGTTATGATTACTTTTGGTATTCCAAATCTGTAAAATAAATTATTTCTTAAAAACTTTGCAACACTTTGAGCATCACATTTAGGTAAAGCAATAACTTCAATCCATTTGGAAACATAGTTTACCGCTATCAAATAATAAACATTTCCAACAGATGGTGTAAATGGACCCATGAAATCTAATCCCCAAACATCAAATATTTCAACTTCCAACATTTAATTTAGGGGCATCTCATTTTTTCTAGAAATATTGCCTACACGCTGCCATCTATCAGCATTTTTAATATAAGCATTCACACCTTAAAAATTGCAGGACAATAAAATCCAGATTGTAAGATTTTATATGTAGTTTTATCAATTCCAAAATGTCTCCCATAATCAGAATCATGAAATTTTTTACTAATTTCATAAGTCTCTTCCAAAGGTATACATCTTCCAAAGGTCATCCCAAAAATAAGTCTTAGCATCGGATATAAATTTCTTCTTTTCATGGTATGTCAAACCATAGGGTATAATATTACTGACAATAAAGTTTACTATGTTGACATACCATGGAACACGCCACTCATTAACAGTGAATAATTTTTCATCAGGAAAATGTTCATTAATTTCTTCAGCATCACAGAGAGATTTTTCATTTTCAAGCCTGGACAAATGATCAGCAATTTGATTATCAGAACCCTTCGTATTTAGCATCTCAAAAGCAAATTTTTTGCAAAAGAAGAATCCATCTAATCAATCTCGGCTTTGTATCCTTCTTCTTCATTAAATATTTGATAGAAAAATGATCAGTATGCACAACACATTTAGTTCCAATTAAATATGATTGAAATTTATCAAAAGTAAATACTATAGCTAATAACTCTTTCTCAGTATTGGCATAATTAATTTGAGCATCATTAAGAGTTTTACTAGAATAATAAATAACTTTAAAAATTTTATCATCTTTCTGACCCAAAACAACGCCAATAGCATAATCACTAGCATCACACATTAGTTTAAAAGGTTTTTCCCAATTTAGTGAAATTATAATAGGTGTAGTGATTAATTTTTCTTTTAAAGTTTCAAAAGCTTTTAGGCAATCATCAATAAAATAAAAAAATGCATCCTTTTCCAGTAAACTGCATTAAGGTTTTGTAATTTTTGAAAAGAATTTGATGTGACGCCTGTAGAATCTAGCATGTCCCAGAAAACTTCTAATTCCCCTTACATTAGTCAGGCAAGGTAAATTAGAGATTACTTGAATTTTTGCAGGATCTACCTCTAAATCTTTTTCAGAAATCTAATGTCCTAATACAATTCCTCTTGCTACCATAAATTAGTATTTTTCTCAGTTAAGGACTAAATTAGTTTCTTCACAACATTTTAGAACTTTAGACAAATGTTCTAAACATGATTCAAATGAATTTCCAAACACTGAAAAGTTAACCCTAAAACTTTAATCCTTTTTTCAATTAAATCACAGAAAATATTCATCATACATCTCTGAAATATAGCAGGGGCATTACATAAACCAAAGGGCATTCTTCTGAAAGAAAACATACCATAAGGACTGGTAAACATAGTTTGTTCTTGATCCTAAGGAGATATTTGAATTTGGTGTTAACCAGTATATCCATCTAAAAAACAAAATTATTTATGCCCAACCAGTTTATCCAGCATCTGATCCAGAAATTGGAGTGGAAAATGATCTTTCCTTGTGGCAAGGTTTAGTTTTCTATAATCAATGCATATTCGCCACCTTGTAACTTGTCTTGTTGGAATCATTTCATTCTTTTCATTAACAGTCATAGTTACTCCTCCTTTCTTAGGAACACGGAGAATAGGACTAACCCATGCACTATCTGAAATAGGGTAAATAATTCTAGAATCCAACAACTTTAAAATTTCTTTTTTAACTACATCTTTCATGATATAATTTAATCTCCTTTATGGATCAGCCCAAGGTTTTCAATTACCTTCCATAAGAATTCTGTGCATACAAATTGAAGGACTGATTCCTTTAATATCAGTAATTGTTCATCCAAAGGCTTTCTTGTACTTCTTCAAAACTCCAGGCAAACTCTCTTCTTCTTTTTTAGTCAATTGAGATGAAATTATAACAGGTAGGGTTGAGGATTCACCCAGAAAAACAAACTTCAAATAATCTGGAAGCATTTTTAACTCAAGTTCAGGAGGTTTTCCAATTGATGGACCATAAGATTTATCTTTTTCAGTCATATCTAACAATTCAAAATTTTCATAAACATAATTTAATTCTTCCTCATGAAAATCTTTAGAATGATGTAACTCCTCTTCTTGCTTATGTTCAAATTCTTCTCTTTTAAGTTTTTCATCATAAGTTGACTTAAAATGGCATTCACTCAAATATATGATAATGTTCATCCTATAACATTCATCATCTTTACCTCTTGCAGGATATTTCATTGATTTCAAAATGTTAAATGTAACAGTTTGATCATTAACCCTCATCGTTAATTCCCTTTTTTGCACATATATCATTGCTTTGCATGTGGCTAGGAAAGGTCTTCCCAAAATGATGGGTATCTCTTTATCTTCCTTCATATCAAGCACAATGAAATCAAGAGGAAAGATAAATTGATCCAATTTAACCAAAACATCTTCTACAACTCCTTTTGGATAAGTGATCAAATGATCTGGTAATTGCAGAGTTACAGTAGTTGAGGTTATTTATCCTAATCCCAGTCTTTTGAATATTGATAGAGGCATAAGGTTAATGCATGCACCCAAATCACATAGAGCTTTTCCATAGGATCTGTCTCTGATTGCACATGGAATTGTGAGACTACCAGGATCTTTAAGCTTTTCAAGAAGCTTCTTCTAAATTATTGCACTGCACTCCTCACTAAGTGCAACTATCTCATTATTTTCAAACTTCCTCTTTTTGTTGAGAATATCCTTCATAAATTTCACATAGCTCACAATTTGTTCTAAGGCCTCAGCAAATGGAATGTTAATGTTTAGCTTCTTAAATATCTCCAAGAATTTTAAAAATTTCTTATCCAACTTTTGTTGACGAAGTTTCTGAGGAAATGGAGGCGGTGGATTTTCCAAATCAACCTTAGGTGGAGAAATTGGTCCTTCCAAACCTTTCGGAGTGTCCACTTTTGGTTCTTCAATTTTCTCTTTCTCTACTTCAGTTTCTTTCTGAACTCTACCTTCCAACTCTCTTCTACTTCTCAGTTGAATTACTTTTACATCCTCTTTATTCTTATTTCTTGGATTTACTTTAGTATTACTTGGAAGCATTCCTTGGGATTGATCCCCGATAAATGTACGTGCAACGGATGCCAGAAATTTGGTTCCGCACCGATATATATAAGTGTTGATGATTTAGATATGAAAATTATGATTTTACAATATGGGATACTACGCAAGTATACGTATCGTTTATCAAGTAATATAGGACTTTCTGATTAAGCCCCGAGATATCGAACCTACAAGGAAAATGTAAAATCTTTAAAGAAATAAGAAAAATTATCTTTTTACTTTTTGTTATGGCATTTGAAAGTATGTGTTGATTTTGAAAGGTTTTGAAAGTTCATTTGTCTTTTCAAATTTCCTTAATAAAAATATTAAGCAAGAAATTAAAATTATAATAACTAAAAACACTGGATGTAAAATACTATTAGCTAGAATATCTTTTTCTTTCCTTTCATGAAGTAATAATAATTCTTAAAGTACTATTGTGGAAGTATTCAAATTTTTGTTGTGACAGATAGAAGCAAATGTGTTCTTTACCCTTACTTGGTTCTATAAAGAACATAGGTTAATTTGAAATTTATATTATTTTGAACATGGTTAGGCAGGGAAGATACCAGTCTCTCACTCTAGAGTTCCCTCAATTCCCACCACCTGGGGGCTAACTTCTCATAACAAAACTCAAAACTTCAAACCAAATTAGGGGGTTTTAGCCTGTCACTCTAAAATCCTCTAATTTTTATCCCTTCCATAAAAATATCTTCTAATATTACATTCAATTATATGGACTACAGTTATCACCCATATAATTTCATGTGATTCTTACTAACTTTCATGAGACAATACCGCATTGGATCTTACATAATCTCAAGAAATTTTACAACTTAACAGGACAAATTAAGAAGTAAACAAAGTTTTTAGAATCAATCTTCACATCTTCTTCCAACTTTTAAATACTTATACTTTCCACAACAATTCTCTTTAAATTAGTTACTTCTCCATTTAATAAAGAAAAAAATAAAGTAAACTACTCAGAATGCACTGAGAAAATATAAAAACACATTGATTTGAAAAAAAAAAACAACGATAAGAAAAATAATAAATGAAAACAAGTATTAATAAACTAAATAAAAGTAAACACTTATCTGAAAATTCTCTCCACAAGACTAAGGAAGTTCCTCTGAATCTTTGACTCTTTGCTAAATTACTTCTTAGAGCAAGTCTCCCAACTCCATTGACTCAGAATACAGACATCAGACTTCAATAAAAACTAAACTAAACTAAAAGAAAGAAAAGAAGTGGGAAGAAGAATAATTCACTCGGACCCTTTTGTACTTTCTACTCTCTACTCCTACTCTTAATAAAAACTCTCACAAAATAAAACTAAAATACTAAAAAAAAATTCTCTTCAAAATGCAAGTGGAAGAGCACTTAGTCATTCCTAAGTCTCTCTTTAAATAGTAAACTAAAAGGTGCTTTAGTGTCTCTTTAAAATGTGTCCAGATTCGATGTATCTACCAAGGAATGCACCCCTTCATTCAAACATGCCTCCCAAAGGAAGTTATGGTGGTTCCTACCAAGAGTTGCATCCCATCCCCTTTGAAATTGGCGCCAAATCCATTTGAATCTCCATTTTTAACTATGGCGGCTAAGCGCCGGCCCAGCAGCGCTTAGCCGCTGGTGCCAAATTTTTTATTCTTCATTTTTTTGCTCCAAATTTGATCCAATTTTTGCTCCTTTCATCATGACCATCCATTTTCATCATACCTCCAAGAAAAACATAAAATACCTTCCATTAAAGTGCAATATCATTAACAAATGGTATAAAAATGTGCATAAAAATACTATATATTTTAAGAGTATCAAAATCCCCCAAACTTAAAATGTTAATTGTCCTCAAGTGACAGTTAATCTCATAGAACATTTTAGCATGCAAATTATGTAATGAGTTTCTTACGAAGATAACAAAATTTTGTTCTAGAAATGGAATAGTCGAATTTAGAAAAAATTTTAGTAATTAAAACCAACTTTAAGTTTAGAAAGTTCTTAAGTAGAAGAAAATTGATAAATATAAGTTTCTATCTAATTCAGAAATATTTGTAGATTTTTTCAAATTATAGGATTCAAACATTTATTTTCTTACTTAAAAATCTTTATTTGAAAAATAATTTTACATACTATATTACAACTTTAAGATTTAGATTTTCTCTGAACTTATATCTTAAACTTTAGGTATGAAACCAATTTTTGATTAGGTCATTAATTCCTTAAGCTTCTCCTCCCTTTTCATATACTATTTTTTTTAATAAGGCAAGGATTACTATATCTGGATAGACCTTTCATGATTTTGAATTCCATCCTTCCATTTAAAATAAAGATCAGATATACATCTTTCACTTAAAAATCATAATAATAATATCTGAAAATTACACTTCAATAAATGAAATTTAAGCTTTGAAGAATAAAAGTCAAATCTTCTATTTATCCAAAAATACAAAACTTCTTACTAAAGATAGTTTAACTTTATTTAACACCTCTTCATTAAGAAAATTTTAACTTTAAGTTTTTCATGATTACTATAAATTTTAACTAAATTGTTTTATTCATTTCTATATTCAAAATTTTGTTCCCCTAATATAACTTCATGTACATAATTGTTCTCAATCAAAAATAAGATTAATTTTTAAGTATTCTTGAGAATCAAATAAAATTTTAGGTTTTTGAAAAATCTTTGTTTTTAAAATCCCCCACAAACTTTAATTTTTTAATTAAGTTAAAACATTTAAGCATAAGAAATGATACAGGGGTGAGAAATAAAAACTAACATATCATACTTGCAGGAATTTTTAATATCCAAATATGCAAGTATAACAATTTAAATACAAAAGTAAAATGAAATCAAATTTAGTTTTTCAAAACTTTTTTCTCTCTCTTTTTTTAATGACAAGAAAAGTAAAAATTTCAGAGGACTTCTACAGTAGTGGAGATTTTCAAAGCAAATACACACCAACTAAAATAACACACTGATACAGATAATAGATGATAGTGGAATTTGAAGAATTTTAAACATGTAGTTTTCCTAAGTAGAAGTTCTAATAGTGGTTTATAATTTCCTAATAGTTTTTGGAATTAAAGTACACACTACTAAAAACTCTTTCATGACATACACATAAAAACATTTACTATTACACATTACCACACAACAACATATAAATCAACAATAAAATAACAATAATACATGAATATGCATAACAGATAAACAGTACAACTACAATCTGCATACTATCAAGCTTCACATCACAACACAATCATCAAACAAAATACATGACAAAGTACACAGTGACACAACATATCAATATAACAACTAAAACAAACAACATACATCTACTCTTCATCCTCATCATCATCATCATCATCTTGCTCGTTCCAATCTCTGGATAGCACATAAGGTATATAGAATAGATGAGGTGGCATCTCAGCACTCTGATCTCCTCTAATCAGTCTATCCAAATATTGCTAATAATTCTCATCATATTCATCATGTTTTTCAATATATCTCTCAACATTATCCAACTTACCATCTATATCTCTCACATGCTCTCGAGTAAGACTCACTTTTATCAAAATCTTTTTCAATAAACCAGTCTGTAAATCTGTAGATGACGAAGCACGTGAAGTAGTAGCACGAGAAGTAGAAGCAATAGAAGCAGAAGCCGTAGAAGCCCTACCAAATCCTCCTCTCCAACCAAACTAGGAATGTACAGTGTAAGCACCAACGTTTACACTGGTAATTGGTCTCAATGGCTGAAGTACCTCTTCCCAGGTATCAAACTTAACTCCAGATCTTTCACAAAGTGAATGAATCAAAGAAGGAAATCTCATACCTGCAGTCGTGGTGGATCTAGCACAGTTCAAAACATAATAAAAAATTATTCCTCCAATATCAATAGGCTTCCCATGCTTAATACAATGGTTCAACATCGCTCTTTCTCTTGTCACTTCATTGGTGTTGCTCGAAGGTAACAACTTAGATGAGATAAAATAATGTCACGCCTTAGAAATGGCTTTTAATTTGGAAGCGGGAAAGTTAACTCTTCTATCATTTGTAATTTTCCATAATCCTCTTCCATCAGTCAGAAATTCCATGATCTCATCTAATTCTCCTTCCGAAGGATGGTAGTTAGAATAAAAATAGAACATGTCAGGAGGTAGTCCATAAAAGGTATTGATTGCACCTGAAGAAAAATTTACTTCATTCCTCCTAACCATCACCTGATTTTCCTCTGTAGCAGGTAAATTTGTATAAAATTCTCTTACCACATAAACAACAGCAACAGTGGAAAAACAATAGTAATTCTGCCAGTTTCTTCTTGCAATCATATCTTCAATCACCTCTCCTGGCTTACTAAACACTCGCTCAGGAATCAACTTACGTGATTGCAATGCATTGATGTATCGTTCCTCAGCCCTCAAACTAACAAATTTGTCAGAATCAAACTTCATCTTTTCTCGTGCACGCTTTGACTTTGGAGCCATCTCTAAAAATTCATGAAAAATTCACCATAAATTCCAAAATCAAACTAAACTTGTTAAATTATCTTCCAAACGATATTTTCACTAAATCCAAGCAATTTCTCAAGTTTTTCCTCAAATTTTCACCATGAATAGTGATTTCAAGATTTTCCATAATGTACTCAAAATACATGGTGAAAATAAAAAATTTTTACTTAGGAGTAGTGCTCTTACCTCAAGGCATCCAAATCTAACAATTTTTGTTGAGATCAGCTCTTAAATGATCCACAATATGATACCCTAGGCTCCTCTTTCGTGGCAAAGCAATGGTTGAAGACGATGGGGAGGTTGAAAATGGCAATTTTCGGGTTTTTAACTTTTGGGAACCAATTTTCATGAACTGGCACCTAAGCACGAACTCTCGGCGCTTAGTCGCGAAATCTGGCGCGTAAGCACCGACGTTCTGGCGCTTAGCCACCAGTACCCAATTTTTTATAATTAAGGTATATGCACTAAATCATTTGTTAATTACCCTTAATTAGTCCACAATAATTATTTCTCCCCACAAATCTTCTAATACTCCAAATCAAAGTTTAATAACCATTGATTCTACACAAATTTCACAAAAAACACAAACTTATATTAAAACAAACATAATACTTAATACAGTACTAGAATCTTTTTATCTAAACATCAAGGATAAAATTCTCAAAATACAAGGCACTATAATCTTAAACTGATAGGTGTACATCTCTAAGATGTACCCATCACATCATCTGGCATATATAAAAACATTAAACACACCAAACATGAACTCACAAGAACACTAAAATAACATATAAGACACTAAACAAATAGAAACAAAACACTTTTAATTCCACTCTCCATTAGGCGGAATATAACCAGGACCACTATTATTCTCATTTGACCCTTTAGGAATATAAATTTGATAGAACAGGCGATCATTATTCATTCTTATATCACCTTCTTCAATCCATTTGTTCTTCAAAAACATCGTCTTATCTATTTCTTCCACATACCTTGAATGATTGAATTGCATCTTGAGTTGCCATCCCATGTGATCCAGATGTAAAGTAATATCATTGATCTTTGCTTCCATTGAAGTCACTCGGGCTTCAATTTTCGCAATCATCTCTGCAATACCTGGAATGCTAACAGCCAGATATCCATTAAATAACTCCTTAGCACTATCACTAATGAACTTACTTTTATCAGAATCTTGCTTCTTCTTCATCTTGTTCTCCCTGGAAGACATGGTGCTCAAAATTCTCTTTTTAGACTTCAAAAATGAAAATAGGACTTGGGGCAAGTGTTTTCCTTAAGTCAGGACATTTTTATAGACTTGGGAGATGCTAGAATATTCTCCAACACGTTTAGAGTCTCCTAAATAACTCTGACAACTTCTCCCCCATGATCTAGGCTCTAAATTCACATTTTTCACATTTTTTATAACTGTGGCGCCTAAGCGCCAACTAGTCGCCGCTTAGCCGCCAATGCACAATTTAGCACAGGTCTGCTAAGAGTCCAAATTTTCATTCTCACTTCTCTAAATAATCAATTAAGTTCAAATAAACTCCACTTAAGTTTAAAAACTCCAAATTACTACCACTAAAAACATAAAAACAAACCAAAAAACGCAATCAAAACACATTAAACAAACATAAAGCAAAGCACACCGATAAATATGTGTTGCCTCCCACAAAGCGCTTGTTTTAACGTCTTTAGCCTGACATACCCAGAACTCATTCTGAGTGACCCAACATTAAATTCTCATCAGATTTAGATTTATTGATCGAAAAATATGGTTTAAGTCTATGTCCAGTTAACTTTAAATATTTTTCCAGTCTTAGGATCTTGAATATCTACAGCTCCATAAGAATAAACTTTTATCACAATAAATGGACCCATCCACCTGGACTTAAGTTTTCCAGAAAATATTCTCAATCTAGCATTATACAACAAAACTTGTTGTCCTGGTATAAGATTTTTAGTAAGAATCTTTTGATCATGCCATAACTTCATCTTTTCCTTATAAATCATAGCATTTTCATACGATTCATTTCTTATTTCTTCAAGCTCATTAAATTGCAATAATCTTTTTTCAGCAGCATCTTTCAAATTATAATTGAACTCTTTAATAGCCCAATAAGCCTTATGCTCAAGTTCAAAAGGTAAATGACAAGCTTTTCCAAAAATGAGCCTATATGGGGACATTCCTATAGGTGTTCTGTAAGCAGTCCTATAGGCCCACAAAGCATAATCCAGTTTAATTGACCAATCATTTCTATTTGGATTAGCAGTTTTTTCTAATATTCTTTTAATTTCACGATTGGATAATTCAACCAAACCACTTGTCTGCGGATGATAAGCAATAGCAATGCGATGATTAATAAGATATTTCTTTGATAACTTCCCAATAATCACATTTCTAAAATGACTTCCTCCATCAGTTATGATTACTCTTGGTAATCCAAATCTGCAAAATATATTCTTTTCTAAAAACTTTGCAACACTCTGAGCATCACATCGAGGTAAAGCAGTAGCTTCAATCCATTTAGAAACATAGTCTACTGCTATCAAAATATAAACATTTCCGAAAGATGGTGTAAATGGTCCCATAAAATCTAATCCCCAAACATCAAATATTTCAACTTCCAACATATAATTGAGGGGCATCTCATTTCTTCTAGAAATATTTCCTACACGCTGATATCTATCATAATTTTTAATATAAACATTCACAACCTTAAAGATTGCAGGCCAATAAAATCCTGATTGTAATATTTTATATGCAGTTTTATCACTTCCAAAATGTCCCCCATAATCAGAATCATGACATTTTTGAATAATTTCATAAGTCTCTTCCAAAGCTACACATCTTCAAATTATAAGATCACTTCCTTGTTTATATAAAAATAGGTCATCCCAAAAAAAATTCTTAGCATTAGACAGAAATTTCTTCTTTTCATGATATGTCAAACCATAGGGTATAATATTACAAACAATAAAGTTTACTATGTCTACATACCACAGAACACTTCATTCTTTAACAGTGAAAAGTTTTTCATCAGGAAAATGTTCATTAATTTCTTCAATATCACAGAGAGATTTTTCAATTTCAAGCATGGACAAATGATCAGTAATTTGATTATCAGAACCCTTTCTATCTACTATCTCAGAATAAAATTATTGCAAAAGAAGAATCCATCTTATAAGTCTCGGCTTTGTATCATTTTCATTCACTAAGTATTTGATAGCAGAATGCTCAGTATGCACCACACATTTAGTTCCACTTAAATATGATCAAAATTTATCAAAGGCAAATACTATAGCTAATAACTCTTTCTTAGTAGTGGTATAATTAATTTGAGCTTCATTAAGAGTTTTACAAGCATAATAAATTACTTTGAAAATTTTATCATATTTCTGACCCAAAACAGCACCAATATCATAATCACTAGCATCACACATTAATTCAAAAGGTTTTTCCCAATTTGGTGAAATTATTACAGGTGAAGTGATTAATTTTTCTTTTAATGTTTTGAAGGCTTTATGACAGTCATCATCAAAATTAAAAATTGCATCCTTTTCCAGTAAACGGCATAAAGGTTTTGTAATCTTTGAAAAATCTTTGATGTAACGCCTTCAGAATCTAGCATGTCCTAAAATACTTCTAATTCCCCTTACATTGGTTGGCAAGGTAAATTATATATAACTTGAATTTTTGCAGAATCTACCTCCAAACCTTTTTCTGAAATCTGATGTCCCAAGACAATTCCTTCTGCTACCATAAATTGGCATTTTTCCCAATTAAGGACGAAATTAGTTTCTTCACAGTGTTTTAGAACTTTAGATAGATGTTCTAAACATGATTCAAATGAAATTCCAAACACTGAAAAGTCATCCATAAAAACTTCAATCCCTTTTTCAATTAAATCAAAGAAAATAGACATCATACATCTCTGAAATGTAGCAGGGGCATTACATAAACCAAAGGGCATTCTCCTAAAAGCAAACGTAGCATAAGGACTGGTAAATGTAATTTTCTCTTGATCGTCAGGAGAAATTTGAATTTGGTGGTAACCAGTATATCCATCCAGAAAACAAAAGTATTTATGCCCAGCCAGTCTATCCAACATTTGATATAGAAAATGGAGTCGAAAATGAACTTTCCTTATGGCAAGGTTTAATTTTCTATAATCAATGCATACTCGCCACCCTGTAACTTGTCTTGTTGGTATCATTTCATTCTTTTCATTAACAGTCACAGTTACTCCTCCTTTCTTAGGAACACAATGAATAGGACTAACCCATGCACTATCTGAAATAGGGTAGATAATTCCAGCATCCAACCACTTTAAAATTTCTTTCTTAACAACATCTTTCATGATAGGACTTAATCTCCTTTGGGGATCAGCCCGCGGTTTGCTATTATCTTCCATAAGAAATTTGTGCATACAAATTGAAGGATTGATTCCTTTAATATCAGTAATTGACCATCCAAAGGCTTTCTTGTGCTTCTTCAAAATTTCAAGCAAACTCTCTTCTTCTTTTTTAGTTAATTGAGAGGAAATTATAACAGGTAAGGTTGAGGATTCATCTAGAAAAACATACTTCAAATGATCAACTCAAGTTCAGGAGGTTTTTCAATTGATGGACAATAAGATTTATCTTTTTTATTCATATCCAATAATTCAAAACTTTCACGAACAAACTTTAAATCTTCTTCTTGAAAAACTTCAGAATCAAATAACTCCTCTTCTTGCTATATACAAATTCTTCCTTTTCACCTTTCTCTTCATAAGTTAATTTAAAATGACATTCACTTAAATATTCGATAACATCCATCCTAAAACACTCATCTTCTTTACCTCTAGAAGTATATTTCATCGATTTTGAAATATTAAATGTAACAGTCTGATCACTAACCCTCATCGTTAATTTCCTTTTTTGCACATCTATCATGGCTCTACCTGTAGCTAGAAAAGGTCTCCCCAAAATTATGGGTATCTCCTTATCTTCCTCCATATCTAACACAATGAAATCCATAAGAAAAATAAATTGATCCACTTTTACCAAAACATCTTCTATAACTCCTTTATGATATGTAATCGAATGATCTGCTAATTGCAGAGTTACAATAGTCGGGGTTATTTCTCCTAGTCCCAGTCTTTTGAATATTGATAGAGGCATAAGGTTAATGCTTGCAACCAAATCACATAAAGCTTTTCCATAGAACCTTTCTCCGATTGCACATGGAATTGTGAAACTACCAGGATTTTTAAGTTTTTCAGGAAGCTTTTTCTGAATTACCGCACTGCACTTCTCACTAAGTGCAATAGTCTCATTTTCTTTAAACTTCCTCTTTTTATTAAGAACATCCTTTATAAATTTTGCATAGCTTGGCATTTGTTCTAGGGCTTCAGCAAATGAAATATTAAAGGTAAGCTTCTTTAATATCTCCAAGAATTTTGAAAATTGCTTATCCAACTTTTGTTGACGAAGTCTCTGAGGAAATGGTGGTGGTGGTTTTTCTAAATCAACCTTAAGCGAAGAAATAGGTACATCATTTGCAATTTGTCCCAATTGATTACCCATATGTGATACTACTTCTTCCATAGACAACTTCTTCTCCTTATTTTGTAAAGCATTGTTATAACCTGAGGGATATGTTAATCTATTATTATTATTTCCTTGGTTGTTCCAATTCCCTAGTGGGTTTACTTGGGTGTTCCCCCATTGTTGATTAACATCACCCTGATTATTGTTATTCCAGATAAAATTTGGATGATTCTTCCAACTTGGGTTATAATAATTGGAATATGGGTTGTTAGGTTTGATTATAGCATTCACAGTTTCTGGTGAAGAATAAGAATCAACCATTTGGCTTAATGAATTTTCTTCAATCATGAGATTAGGCTGAGAAAAATTCATCCCAAATTGGTCTATCTTCCTTGATACAGCAGCAACTTGATTTGCTAACATTGTAAAAGCATCATTTTCATAAACACCGGCTACCTTTTAGGATTTAACCTTTCATAAGGCCATTTAAAATTATTAGTAGTCATTTCTTCAATTAAAGCATAAGCATCAGAAAATGGTTTAGACATTAATGATCCACCAGTAGCAGCATCGATGATTGATCTAAGAGATCCAACTAATCCATTATAAAAAGTTTAAATTATTAACCAATCTGGTATCACATGATGTGGACATTTCCTGGGGAGATCTTTAAATCCTTCCCATGGTTCATATATTGATTCCCCTTCAAACTGACAAAAAGATGTTTGTACGGCTTATTTTTAGGTTAGTGTGTTGTATTTTAAAAAGGGGGTCGCCTACAGAAATTGTCAATGAATTTTAATTTTAAAAAATATATATAATTTAGAAAGTAGTATTTGATTTTGAAAATAATTTTAAGTTTGAAAATTTTAAGATATGAAATCAAACCAATCTCACATCCCGAATAGTTTATATAAACGAGCACCACACCACAAACCATGTATTTATCCCGAAGAATAGACACACTTCTTGATGATGGGGCTCGATTAAATAAACTAAAAGATTTGTGACATCCGTTTGGTCTGCAAACCAATTTTATAAGCTGACAAGTTCCCCTGCTTAATATAAATGAATTAAGTAGGGTTTATATTACCTGGGTTCTTAAAGTTCCCTATAAGGGCAAGCCCCTATAGTTAATTACATCTTAAATGACGAGAATCACTTAAGAAAACTCTCGATAATGATCAGGGGTTTTTCTCTCAAGAATTTCAAAGTTTACGGTTTTCAAAGGATTGAGTTTTGGAAATTTCAATAGGGAATGGATAAAATTTGGAACAATTTATTTCAGGAGTTCAAAGGAAGAAAAGTAGGAGAAGTTGAGGATCCAAGAAGAAATCTTGGCAACTTCCCAAACTATCCTATTGTCTGGCTTCAATTTAGGAATTTATATAATATTGCAATCCTACCATTTTTAATTAATTAGGACTTATATTTGTATGACATGATCATACAAATAGCCTTGAAGATATGAGGGTTTTTGTCGTACCAAACAACTACCTCGGAATCCTAAGACTGGTTGGGGCTTAATTTGTATAACATGATTATGCAAATGCCTAACGAAGAGTTGAGGATTTATGTTGAATTAGGCAAACCACCTCGAAGTCCTATGGCTTGGTCTAAGAAAGTTTTGTTGAAGTAGATCCGAGTTTTGCTGATGACGATGGTCGAGCTGCCCACCATGCTCCGAGCTCCTTGTTGTTGCAGAGGTTTAGTTTTAGAAGTCATAAATAAGGAGATGAGAGAAGTGTTTTGGTTTAGAGAAAATTTTAAAATCCAAGTTTTTTAAATATTTTAATTAAAACAAATCATAAAGTTATTTAAACAGAACCGATTAAGATCCCACGGTTCCATCATCCCGGCACCGTTATTTTCATTGAATTCACTTAGTTCAGATGAATTTGCTAAACTCAACTGAATGAGTTCCACACTTTCATTTAGACCTTGGGAAATCCCGTTAGCAATATGTGGGTTACATCATATCGAGGTATTCCCGATCATTCAATAGGACGTTTTAATTTAGTTGTGGTTGTAGTTTTGTTATTCTGTTTGTGATTAAATTTTGAGTTGTTTTATATTTTTGAATGTTGTGGCGGTGAATTTTATCTTGCAATGACTTTTAATTTAGTTTTAGTTTCAGTTCAGGGACTATCCTAAAGGTTTTGGTTTTCATGCAACAGTTTTATTTATGATGCAAGAAAAGTAAAGTACAGTGCATGTAAGTAAATTGCAATAAAGAAAATTGCAATAAAATAAAAGCGTACCTAGAGGGTCTTCCCGTCAACCCAAGTTGCACTTAAAACACATGTTAAGGCATTTAAATATTTCAACAGATACCTAGGTAAAGCTAAGGGAAGGGTTTTGGTTGTCTACCAATTTCCTAATCCTATAACTAGTCATTTCCTATGACGTCTAGGTTCTTGGTTTGATTTAAGGATGATTTTCTTCAACAAAGAACAATTAAATTCATTTGTTCTTCTAAAACATCCCGTCATATTGAGGAAGTTCTTAGGACGAGTCCTAAACATCTTTTCAATATTTTTGGGATTGTTTTGAGTCCAAGTAAATTTAGTTGCACAAGTGAATTAATCATCCAGGAGTTTAGTTAAACTTTGTTTCTTGCTCAGTGAACTTAGGTATTTGATTACCTGATGAATGAAGTGACATCTCACTTAATACTCTATTTAAGAGTTATAATAATTAAAACCTTTAAGGGCAAGTTGGTTTATCGAGAATTTTAATCATTCTTAATTTTAAGTTTAAGTTAATGGTTTAAAGTGTTTTAATTTAATTATGAGGTTTTAATTAATAATTTTAAGTTTGGAATAGTGTTCAAATTATTTTAGATTTAATTCTTTACATTTTCAATTATTTTAGTATTTCAAATAGATGTTCATGTTTTAAATTTACTTAGATAGAAAGAGGTGTTGAAATTATTGATATATTTTGATTTAATTCTTAATGATTTTATTTAGGTTTGTTGTTAAATTATTTTAATTTAATTTAATTCAATCTGATTTTAATTTAATTTAAATTAATTTAATTTAATTTGATTTTAATTTAATTTTAATTTTAAGTTAATTTAATTTTAATTTAATTTTAATTTTAATTTAATTTAATTTTAGTTTAATTTTAATTTAATTTAATTTAATTTAATTTTTATTTTAGTATAATTTTAATTTTTAATTTTAGTTTAACTTTAATTTTAATTTAATTTTAATTTAATTTAATTTAATTTAAGTTTAGTTTTAATTTTAGTTTTAACTGTTAATTTGGATTATTATTTTAATTTTTAATTAAGAACTAAATATTGTTAAAGTGATTTATTTAGGGATTTTTTTAAATTAAATAATAAATATCCTCTTAATAATATCCCTATTTTTATAATCCAAATTTAAATATATTCTTTTCATTTAATTAATTAAAGTTTCATTTTGATATTTTCAAAGTGTTTAATGGGTTTCTACCCGTTAATTTCCCTAAGTTTCAATCATCTAAGAGAAAGTTGAAATCAAATATTTTACCCCTCATTTTGATTAAAACTAAAGTTTTAATTAAGGGTTAAAATTTTTAATTACCTTTATGCCCTTTTAAGCTTATTTATTTCATAACTCACTAAATTGAGCTCAAATAAATTTAAATTTTTTATGTCATCTCACTCACATGTCAATTAAGACATTAGAGGAGAAAATGTGATTTTTCTGAATTTAATTTACTTATATAATTTTTTTTAGTAGAAAATAGGGGTTTTCAAAGAAAATTCAACAACATGACCAAGTAAAGGTTTCTATCCTTAAGAAAATTACGGGATATTTCTAATTACTAGAGGACCACTTGGACCAATTTTTGTGATTTTTTAAATTATATTTTATTTATTATAATTATTTTGATTTTTAGAGTATTAATTAATTATAAAATAAAATTAATGTTGAAAAATGGATTTTATATTTTTTTTAAATCTCTCTAACCTCAAGGAGTTCAAAGAAACAAATTTTATAATTTTCTAATTTTTCTTTGATTTATTAGAATTATTTTAGTGAAGAAGGTTGAAAATTCATTTTTTAATATTAAAAATTACATTAAGCCTTTAAAATTCAAATTTTATAATTTTCTAATTTTTTCCAATATTTGGTTTGTTCCTAAGTGATTAGGAGCCAAAATGTGACTTTTTTATGGTTTTTAATATTTTTGTGATTTTTATTATTTTTTAATTATTAAAATATTAAAATATTATGAAAAATCAACCTTTTTAGAAAATTCCAATTTTAATTTTCCTGAACTCCCCTGTTATCAGAGAAGCTTCAAAATCATTTTTGTGACTTTTTGGAAAGTATTTTTTGAGTTATGAATTTTTAAAGTTTCATTTTGCTTATGATGCTTAATCAATCCATTTGGTGGGGCTAATCAAGTCCAATTGGTTTCAAAATTTTATGTAGGGTTCCTCTGACCTAAAGATTAATGGAGAATTGTTTTCAAGTCAATTTGATGTATGGTTAACCCTAATTAAATAAAATTTAATTTTGGGTGTTTAGGCCAATTAAGATTATTATATATGAATTAACACAAAATATATTTTTCATAGGGTCCGATGGAACATCACCAAGTTTTCCTAGAATTTATTTTACAATATGCTAATTATTGGAATTAAAATACCTAAAACAGTGACATGAACTTGAAAATTCAATAACTTTTCACAGAGATGGCCTCTGACCTTGAAAAATTCAGGGAATGTTCTCAAGATCAAAGGCTTCAAAAGCCCTATGGTCTCATGCATTGGTGAATTGTTTATGTAAATGAAGAATCAAAATACTAAAAACATTAAATAAATTATTAAAAATAAAATACTCATCCAATTAATTTGATTTTTTTTCCACATTATTCTCCTCTGTTCACTGAGCAAGTAGGTATTTTTATTTTATTTTTGTGATTTTTCTATGCAAAGATATGAATTTTCTATGTTCTAGGTATTTAATTAATTCAGAACATAGGGACTTATCTACTTATCCACGAGGCGCCACATCAACCTTGGCAGCTCCAAAACCCCTACGTGTCGCGCTCTCATTCGACGCCGCCACTTGAGTCAGCAGCCACGTGTCCCGCGGTTCATGTACCATTGCGCCATCCGACTTGATCTCGACCGTCCGCTCGATACACGCGCTATTCAATGGCTCTTGCTCATCGTCTACGACTGGTGTGCACCCGTGACCGTCCACACTAAAACCCTAAGATCTCACTCGATTCGCAATGAATTTTCATGTTCGTATGCTCTATGGATTCATCTTGAAGAGATGAACACATCCATACGATTTATAGGCTATGAAATTAACCCAAACAAAATGGAGAATCACTGGAAACTCAGGAGGAAGAATGAGTTCATACCTTTACTCAGAGAAGTGAAGCTTCAATCTCAGAGTTGTGTCACCTTCGATTGAGTCCAGGCAAGCTCCAGATGAAGTCTCTGGCTCTGGGGAATTATCTAAGTATGAAAGTGACCAAGGCCGATCACAAAGCTTGGAGGCTGGAAGCAATGGCCGGCTCGGTGAGGGGGCTTTTGTTGGGGACCTTCTCCTCTTGGTCTGGTGAAGGTGTAGGATCAATCAATTTGGAGATTGGCTTACTGTGGTGAAGTGTCCTGTTTTTTGGGTGGATATTCAACTCAGAAATTGAGCTCAGAGAGAGGGTTCAAGGGCTAGATTTCAGTGGGGATCAAGTTCTCTATGTCTAGAGAGGGGTCTGGAAAGATTTTGGCAGAGTTTTGGTAAGGTTTGGTTTAACTCCCTCTTTGGCCGAGAGGTGGTGGTGTTTAAATAAGAATGGCTAGAGGGCTTCCCAGGGGGGTTTGATGGCTAGGATCAGCTGCTCAGGGGAGGAGAAGAAGAGCTCCAGTGGCCATTGGGGTTAGGACAGCTCAGCAGGTGAGTTTTGAATTTTTTGGCTCACATGGAGCTCTCGGCCATGGGGTTTTCCGGCGGTCGTGGTGGTCGGCCGGCCGAGGTCGAGTCACCATCTTGACCAGTGGGGTCAGGGCTGGGATTTGGTGAACTCAATTGGCTTTGAACATGTGTAAAGTGGTTTGATTTAAATGGTATGTGGAAAGAGTTATTTTAGGCTTGGTTTGGTCAACTCATGCAAATGGGTTGGGTGCACCCTCCCATGACTTGGTTTTGGGCTTAGGGTATCATTTGGGTCAGCTGAATTGGAGTGGTGAAGTCTCCATCCATGGTGAGGTGGCTAAGCATGGTTTAGAGTGTAGCATAAATGAGGTTAAAAAGGTTTAATAAAGGGTTAAGAAAGAACCCCCTTCTCTTGCCATTAATGGCTTGGTGAGGTGGAAAGTGTCTTCCATGGCTTGTACGTGGCTTATGCATGGCTTCATGGCTCCATGTGGCTTGGGGCAAAGCATGGTGAATTACATGAAGAAGGGTTTTGAATTTTTAGACTTTTTGATGGAAATTTTCCATGAGGCCACATTTGGTTTGTTTAAATGATGAAATAAAACTTAGGGGGGTGATTTTATCAAATGGATGACCAATGAGGATGTCATATGGGTTTTGAAATAAGTTTTGGGCCTTTTGAATTTTGGTAAAAATGGGCTTTAAAGGCTTTATGGAAGTGGGCTTTTAGATTTTAAAATGGGCTTTTGGATGAAAGTTTTGTTAAGGAACATGCCAAATAAATATTGGGTTTAGTTTAGGGATGTTTCATGAATAGTTTGGAATCAATTTGGTGTGATTTGCAGTATAATTGGGTTAAATTTGGGCTTTTTTAGTAAAGGGGCCAAGGTGGGCCAAATTGGGCTAACTTGGGCTAAGGTTGGGCTAAGGTTGAATTTGGTGTAAAATTAATGTTGAAAAATGTTTATGGGAGTGTTACAAAGAGTTTTTAACTTTGGTTGGGCTCTAATTTTTGGATTTGGGCCCATTTGGGTTAGGTTTGGGCTTAGGTCAATTTAAGGGATTTTGGTTTTTAGTTAAATTTAGGTGGAGTTTAGGTTCAAATTTTGGGCAAATCAAGTTAGTGTTTTGTTTATGGGGATGATAGGAAGGCTTTAGAAAAGATTTGGGGCCAATTGGAGTTGAATTGGATGGGTTTGAGCTAGGTTTAGGTCATGGGCCAAATTGGGCCTTAGGCTTAAAATTGATATTGGGCTCAAATATCAATCAAATTGGACTTGGATTTGGTCTAAATTGATATTGAGGATATTGATTTGAAGTTTAGAATTGAATTGGACCAAAATTGAGGTCAATTGGGGTGGTTTGGTTTGACATTGGGTTCACTTGGGTTAAAAAATGGGTCAAATTGGGGGTTTTTGGTAAAAGTGGGGTAAATTGGAAAAATTAGCCCATGGTGTAGTTGAACAAAATGAAATTAGGAATATTTGCGATTTTCTGAAATTTTTTTTGGGAATTTTCTGATTTTTTGGATTTTTGGGCTAAGAAGGGCATATTGGGTATTTAGAGGGTATTGGGGGTACTTTTGGAATTTTTGGTATTTTTTGGCTATGGATGATCAATTTGAGTGGGGGAAAATGTTTAGGATTGATTCTGAGGAATTTTGCGTAATTTAGGTGATTTTGTAAATTTTGGGTAGTTCCAAAGGCATTTAGTAGGTGTAGGGCCCCGGGGGTCAAAAATTGAAATTTTGGAAAAATGAACATTGATCAAATTTGAGTAGAATGGAATCACTTTAGTTGAGCCATGAAGCCATATTAATCCCATATGAGCCATGAGAGGACTCATTTGAGGCATTCACTATGTTGCTCCCAACCCTCTTAGCAAGGGGCTTAAGGGTTAAGGACCATCCATATGAATTACCTACATGAGTCAGGAAGTCAAGTTGGGTGAGAGTGTGGTTTTAGGACTTGAAATGTGTGTGATAGTGTGTGTATGTGAAAGTCAACCCTCACCAGAAGGCCACCCAGGGTATTCCTAAGGCCAAAAAGTCCTATAGAGAACTCATCCTTTAAACCTCCACATTTGATTTCAACCCTCTAAGTGTGGGGTTTTCAAGAAGTCAAGAGGTGTTTGAACTTCTAAAGTGTGGGTTCCACGTCTAGTCCTCTAAGATTAGTCAAAGGAAAAGCTTATGGCTAGATCCTAAGTACTAAAGAGAGAAGCAAAAGACCTCATTAAAAATGAGGTCAACAATGTTATATCATTTCTCAATTTAGCAGTCTTAGATGGTGGAAAATATTTAGCAAGGAATTTTTGTGACAGTTCACCCCAAGTTCTAGCTGATCCAGGTGCTAACGAATGTAACTATAATTTAGCTTTATCCCTTAGTGAGAAAGGAAAAGTCTAAGTCTAATAGCATCATCCGAAACACCATCATATTTAAAAGTAGCACAAAACTCCAGAAAATTAGCAAGATGCAAATTAGGATCTTCAATTATTGCTCCCCCAAACTGATTATTTGACACCATTTGGATAATAGTAGGTTTAAGTTCAAAAGAATTAGCAGCTACAACACAGTTTTGAATACTACCATGAAGTTCATCTACTTTAGGGTTAACATAATCTCTTAAAGGTCTTAATTCTTGATGGATGCCAACATTTTGATTTTGATGATTTGTCATTTCTTGAATATTTTTTTCTTTTTCTGTATTTTTAATTTTTTTGATTTTTCTAATAGTTCTTTCTAATTCAGAATCGTAAGACACAAGTCCTTCAGAACCTGAACTATGCATACAACAACAAAACAAAACAAAATACAACACACTAACAAAAACAAAGAAAAATAAAAATTTAAAATGTCTTAATTCTATATAAAATGCAATTTAATTAATTTTCCACGGCAATGGCGCCAGAAACTTGACAATGCCGGATAGATATAAGTGCAACGGATGCCAGAAACTTGGTTCGGCACCAATATAGATAAGTGATGGTGATTTAGATATAAAAATTATGATTTTATAATATGGGATACAACGCAGGTAAACGTATCATTTATCAAGTAATATAGGACATTCTGAATAAGTCCTGAGATATCGAACCCACAGGGAAAATGTAAAATCTTTAAAGAAGTCAGAAAAATTATTTTTTTACTTTTTCTTATGGATTTTGAAAGTATGTGTTGATTTTAGAAGGTTTTGAAAGTTGATTTGCCTTTTGAAATTTCCTTAATAAAAATGTTAAGAAAGAAATTAAAATTATAATAACTAAGAACGCTGGATGTAAAATACTATTAGCTAGAATATCTTTTTCTTTCCTTTAATGAAGTAGTAATAATTCTTAAAGTACTGTTGTGGAAGTATTCAAATTTTTTTGTGACAGATAGAAGCAAATGTGTTCTTTACCCTTACTTGGTTCTATAAAGAACATAGGTTATATTGAAATTTATATTATTTTGAACACAGTTAGGCAGGGAAGATACCAGTCTCTCACTCTAGAGTTCCCTCGATCCCACCACCTGGGGGCTAACTTCTCATAACAAAACTTAAAACTTCAAATCAAATTAGTGGGTTTTAGCATGTCACTCTAAAATCCTCCAATTTTACTCCCTTCCATAAAAATATCTTCTAATATTATATTCAATTATATGGACTACAGTTCTCACCCATATAATTTCATGTGATTCTTACTAACTTTTATGAGACAAACTGCATTAGATCTTACATAATCTCAAGAAATTTTACAACTTAACAGGCCAAATTAAGAAGTAAACAAAGTTTTTAGAATCAATCTTCACAACTTCTTCCTACTTTTAAACACTTATACTTTCCACAACAATTCTCTTTAAATTAATTACTTCTCCATTTAAGAAAGAAAAAGATAAAGTAAACTACTCAAAATGCATTGAGAAAATATAAAAACACATTGATTTGAAATTAAAATAATGATACGAAAAATAATAAACGAAAACAAGTATTAATAAACTAAATAAAAGTAAACACTTATATGAAAATCCTCTCCACAATACTAAGGAAGTTCCTCTGAAACTTTGACTCTTCACTAAATTACTTCTCAGAGCAAGTCTCCCAACTCCATGGACTCAGAATACAGACTTCAGAGTTCAATAAAATCTAAACTAAACTAAAAGAAAGAAAAGAAGTGGGAAGAAGAATACTTCACTCCGACCCTTTTCTACTTTCTACTCTCTACTCCTACTCTTAATAAAAACTCTCACAAAATAAAAGTAAAATACTGTAAAAACTCTCTTCAAAATGTAAGTGGGAGATCACTTAGTCATTCCTAAGACTCTCTTTAAATAGTAAACCAAAAGGTGCCTTGGTGTCTCTTCAAAATGTGTCCAGATTCGATGTATCTACCAAAGAAGGCACACCTTCATTCAAACTTGTCGCCCAAAGGAAGTTATGGTGGTTACTACCAAGAGTTGCATCCCATCCCCTTTAAAATTTGTGCCAAATCCATTTGAATCTTGATTTTAACTGTGGCGGCTAAGCGCCGGCCCAGCGTTTCTTAGCTGACAGTGCTAAATTTTTTATTCTTCATTTTTTTGCTCCAAATTTGATCCAATTTTTGCTCCTTTCATCATGACCATCCATTTTCATCATACCTGTAAGTAAAACACAAAATACCTTCTATTAAAGTGCAATATCATTCAAAATAGGTATAAAAATGTGCATAAAAATACTATATATTTTAGGTGTATCAGGGATCTATTACTTAATGAATTTGCAATTTGTCCTAATTGATTTTCAATATTTTTGATGGTTGCTCCTTGAATTTGCAATTGATTTACCATATGTGACACCACTTTTTCAATAAACAACTTCCTCTCCTTCAATTTTAAAGCATTGTTAAAACCTGTAGGATAGGTTAGTCTATAATTATTATTTCATTGGTTGTTCCAGTTTCACAATGGGTTTACTTGGAGGTTCCCCCATTGTTGATTAATACCACCCTGATTATTGGTATTCCATTTAAAGTTTGTATGATTCTTCCAACCTGGGTTATAATAATGAGATTATGGGTTATTAAGCTTGCTTATAGCATTCAAAGTTTCTGGTGAAGAATAAGAATCAACCATTTGGCCTAATGAATTTTCTTCAATCATGGAATTTGGCTGAGAAAAATTCATCCCAAATTGGCCTATCTTCCTTGAAATTGTAGCAACTTGATTTGCTAACATTGCAAGGCACCATTTTTGATGAACACTGGCTACCTTTTTAGGATTTAACCTTTCAGAAGGCCATTGAAAATTATTTGTAGCCATTTCTTTAATTAAAGCATAAGCATCAGAAAACTGTTTAGACATTAATGATCCACCAGCAGAAGCATCGATAATTGATCTAAGAGATCCAACTAATCCATTATAAAAGGTTGAATTATTAACCAATCTAATATCAAATGATTTGGACATTTCTTGAGGAGATCTTTAAATCTTTCCCATGCTTCATTTATTGATTCACCTTCAAACGGACAAAAAGATGTAATATCATTTCTCAACTTCGCAGTCTTCGATGGTGGAAAATATTTAGCAAGGAATTATTTTACTAAATCACCCCAAGTTCTTATAGATCCAGGTGCTGACAAATTTAACCATATCTTAGCTTTATCCCTTAGTAATAAAGGAAAAAGTCTGAGTCTAATAGCATTATCTGAAACACCATCAAATTTAAAAGTAGCATACAACTCTAGAAAATTAGCAAGATGTAAATTAAGATCTTCAGTTGTTCCTCCCCAAAACTAATTATTAGACACCATTTGGATAATAGCAGGTTTAAGCTCAAAGGAATTAGCAGCTACATCAGGGTGTTGAATACTACCTTGATGTTCATCCACTGTAGGGTTAGCATAATCTCTTAAAGGTCTGAATTCTTGATGGATGCCAACATTTTGATTTTGATGAATTCTCATTTCTTGAATATTTTTATCTTTTTCAGAATTTTTAATTTTTTTGATTTTTCTAATAGTTCTTTCTAATTCACAATTGTAAGGCACAAGTCCCGCATAACCTAAACTACGCATAAAACAAAACACAACACACTAACAAAAACAAAGAAAAGTAAAAAATTTAATTTTTTCTTAATTTTCTTTAGAAATGCAGTTTTAACTAATTTCCCCGACAACGGTGCCAAAACGTTGATCCCCAAATATTTATGCTTACGTTTTTGACATGAAAATTATGATTTTATAATATGGGATACTATGCAAGAATACGTATTGTTTACCAAGTAATATAGGACTTTCTGATTAAGCCCCGAGATATTGAACCCACAGGGAAATGTAAAAACTTTTTAAAGAAGTAAGAAAATGATATTTTACTTTTTAAATGACTCATATAATTGCATGAGATTATTACCAATTGTTGTTTGAGGCAAAACCGCATTGGATCTTATATAATCTCATAACAAATTTTAACATATTAACTAGCTAAATTAAGAAGCAAATTAAGTTCATGGAATTACATCTTTACAACGTATTCCAACTTTAAACATTTATACATTCCACAACAATCCTACATAATTTAATTACTTCTTCAGTTAAGAAAGAAAAATATAAAAAACTCAGATTTCATTGAGAAAACACAAGCACACATTGATTTGAAAATAGAAAACATAAAGAAAACACAACAAAATTTAATTAAAAACTAAATGTAAAAATAGAAGTAAACACTTATCTGAAAATCCTTTTCACAAGACTCTGGAAGTTCCTTTAAAACTTGACTTTCCACAGGACAACACTACAGAGATTGGCGTCCAACTCTGTTGACTTGGAAACTGACTTCAGACATCAATAATAAATAGATAAATGGATAGAAGAAAATTGGTTGAAAGAAAGTTTCACACCAACCCTTTCCCCTTAAAATAACTAACTCTAAAAGACCTTAATCAATAAAAGACTAAACGTAATAGTAGAAAAGAACTCTTGAAACTAGAAGAAGACTTAAACTAAAAGATGACACACTAAAATAACACACACATTAAACTAATCCAAAGTCTTCATAATATAATTTTCCAAAAGGTACCTTGGTGTCTCTTCAAATCTTGTCCAGATTCAACGTAGCCACCTAAAAAGATGCACCCCTTCATTCAAATTTACCACCCATGGGAAGATAAGGAAGTGACCACCAAAAGTTTCTTCAAACTCCCCTTGAAATTGGCACCAAAAATGAAGAAAATTTGATTATTAATTGTGGCGCCTAAGCGCCGACCAGGCGGTGCTTAGCCGCCAAAGTCCAATTTTTCATTTTTTTTCATTTTTTTCATTTTTTTGCTCCACAATTGATCCAATTTTGTTCCTTTCAACATAATCATTCATTTTCATCGTAACTGCAAAAAAACACAAAATACCTTCCATTAAAGTGCAATATCATCAAAAATAGGTATAAAAATGTGCATAAAAATACTATATTTTCTAGGTGTATCAAAATCCCCCAAACTTAAAATGTTACTTGTCATCAAGTTACTATTAATCACACTGAAAATTTTAGCATGCAAATTATGTAATGAGTTTCTTAGGAAGATAACAAAATTTTGTTCTAGAAATGGAATAGTCCAATTTAAAAAAATTTCAGTAATTAAGATCAATTTAAAGTTTAAAAAGTTCTTAGGTAAAAGATAATGTAAAATATAGGCTTCTATCTAATTCAGAAATACTTGTAGATTCTTCAAAATATAGGATTCACACACTTATTTTTCTCACTTAAAAATCTTTATTTGAAAATAATTTTACTTACTATATTATAACTTTAAGCTTTAGATTTTCTCAGAACTTATATCTTATACTTTAGGTATGGAACCCATTTTTGCTTAGGCCCTTAAATCCTCAAGCTTCTCCTTCCTTTTAATAAACTTTTTTTACTTTTTCTCTTTTTTTTCTTTTCTTTTTTCTTTTCTTTTCTTTTTCTCTTTTCTCTTTTTTTTTTTTTCTAAGGCAAGGATTACTATATCTGGATAGGCCTTTATTTATTTTGAATTCCACCCTTCCATTTAAAATAATGGTCTGATATACATCTTTCACTTAAAAATCATAATAGTAGTATTTGAAAATTATTCCTCAATAAAAGAAATTTCAGCTTTGAAGAATAAAAGTCAAATCTTCTATTTATCTAAAAATACAACATTTCTTACTAAAGATAGATGAACTATATTTAACACTTCTTTACTAAAAAAATTTTAACTTTAAATTTTTCATTATTACAATAAAATTTAACTAAATTCTCTTATTCATTTCTATATTCAAAATTTTGTTCCCCTATTATAACTTCATATACATAATTTTTTCAATAAAAAAATCAAATTAATTTTAAGTATTCATGAGAAAAAATAAAATTTTAGGTTTTTGAAAATTTTTCTGTTTTTAAAATCCCCCCCAAACTTTAATTTCTAGTTAGGATAAATTATTTAAGCATAAGAAATGATACATGGGTGAAAATTAAAACTAATATAACATGCTTGCAGGAATCTTAAAAACCTAAATATGCAATTATAACAATTTATAAACAGAAGTAAAAAGAAATCAAATTCAGATTTTTTTTTTAGTTTTTCAATAGATAGAAATTTCAAAATTTCAAAGGACTTTTATAATAGTGGAGGTTTTCAAAGCAAACACACACCAACTGAAAATAACTGAAATCACAGTAAAATTGGATAACAAATGGTAGTAGCAGATTTTGATAAGTTTTAAACATGCAGTTTTAAAATATTAGTTTTTTAATAGTGTTCGATATTCTCCTAACAGTTTTGGAATTAAAGTACACACTATAAAAAACTCTAACATAACAAACACATTAAAACATTTACTACGACACATATATCACACAAAACAACATATAAAATACCAATCCAACAAAGATACATCTGAATATGCATAAAAAATAGTCTAACTATAATCAACATACTACCAAAGTTCACACCACAAACACAACATCAAAATTAAACATAAGACATAACATACGCAGTACATCAACAGAAACTCTGTAACAAAACATAAAAAAGCAAATCTACTATTCATCCTCATCATCATCATCATCATCTTACTCGTTCCAATCTCAGGATGGCACATATGGTATATAGAAAGGATGAGGGGGCATCTAAGCACTCTGATCACCTCTAATCAATTTATCCAAATAATGCTGATAATTCTCCTAATATTCATCATGTTTTACAAAAAATCTTTCTAAATTATCCATCTTACCATCATGTCTCTAACATGCTTACGAGTAAGACTCGCCTTCTTTAAAAACTTTCTTAATAAACCAGTTTGTGAATCACTGGATGATAAAGCTCTCGAAGTAGTAGCACGGGAAGTAGAAGCAGTAGAAGCAAAAGAAACAGAAGTAGAAGCATTAGAAGCCCTACTAAATCCTCCTCTCCAGCCAAACTCTGCATGTACAATGTAAGCTTGATCACAGAAAATTATGTTAAAAAATTCATACCTATTTTTCATGAAATTGCACTTTAAAGAAAGGTATTTTCTTTATTTTATTGCAGGAACAAAGATTTATAAGTGATGAAAGAAAAAAAGCATAAAATAGGGCAAATTTGGATCAAAAAGGAAGAAATAAATGCAAAATGAACAAAATCGCTGACGGCAAAATCGAGCCTGCCGACAGCGAATTATAAAGAGAATTTCTTAAAGGTTTGCAACTACCTCACCGACAGCGAGCCCGAGCCCGCCGACAGCGAGATCGCGCGGTTTGAAGACCTTCTAGAAGCCCCGCTGACGGCGAGGTTGTTTCTCGCCGACGGCGAGACCGTTCAAAATGCCAGATACATTGAACCTGGACGCTTTTTGAAGAGGTGCTTAAGTACCCCTTGGACCTTTGTCTACCTCTATAAATAGAGGACAAATTTTAGTATGTAGTGTGTCTATTTTTAGGAGTCTTAGAGTATTCTATCAGTGTGCTTTTGAGTCTAAGTTGAAGTTTAGTGTGAGTAAGTGTAAGTAGTGAGTTAAGAAGTGTGCTGTACTAGAAGGAAAAGTCAAAGGAACTTCCAGGAGTCTGCTTGGGGAGGAAATTGAGATAAGTATCTTTATTTATTGTTGTTAACTTTAAATGAAATCCATGCTTTGTTTAGTTCCCATTCATTCTGAGAAATTTTCTTAGTCTTTCTCCTTGTTTATGAAATTATGTGAATTGATGAAATTAAATAGAAGTGCCTAATATAAATTATGATAATCTTTTACTTAAAACTTAATTTACTTTCAATCTGGCCAATTGAATTGTTAAAATATGATGACTTATCAACTATAGTAAAGATTACATCCAATATTCAGGGAAGTTAAAAGCCTTGGAATGAGGGTGCAAATAAATAGGGAATATTATTTATCGGACTTAGAATTGGACATTTTAGTGTGACAGACTAAAATATTCAATTTGGTCCTATTGTTTGAGAGCTGAAGTGTAGATGTTAGCCCTTAGGTGAGGGGAACGTGGGAGCTCTGAAGTGGCAGCCAGTTTCCACCCAGCCTAGCCGCAGATTCAGTAATCAAGCATAGGACTAGTCAATGTTCTTTGCACCTGGACCAAGGGGTAATGAATAGGAATGCTCCTATTTGTCACAATACAAAATCTATTTGAATTCATCATTCACTTCAGTTTCTAATAAACAAGGGGAAGGATACTTTTTCTAAAATCTTTAAATCAACATTATTTAAAGCATTAGTTTACTTTAGATCTCTTTAGTTAAGTATTCTAAATTCCGTATACTATATTAGTAAGTATATCCTTTTAAATTTAGCTGTTACAAATCTTTTAAAACTTCCCTGTGGGATCGATAACCAGGACTCCACTAGAGCCTTGTATTACTTGATACGATATATATACTTGCATAGAATCCACATTATACATTCCATAATAAATTTAAATATATATTAAGCGGGATTAAGTTTTTGGTGTCGTTTTTATTTTTGTAAACACTAAAAAGTGGGTCAAGTCTTTGGCACCATTGCCGAGGAAGTAAAGAAATTATTTACTAGAGTAACGGACTATTTTAAAATTTATTTTACAAAATTGTATGCGTAAATTTGGAAATGAAAATTTAATACCTTACTATTCAGAATTAGAGCGTACAATTAAAAGAATTAGAAAACAAAAAAGAGAAATTATAAATTTAACACAAATGGCGAATATTTCTGAAAATGAAAATATCAATCAACAGAGACTATTAAGAGATTATGCCAACCCTACTTTAGATGAAATTCATTTAACTATTCAAAACCCTGATGTAGCTGCTACCTCATTTGAACTTAAACCTGCAATTATCCAAATGGTACGAAATAATCAATTTAGTGGTTCACCTACTGAAGATCCTAATTTACATCTTGCTAGCTTTTTAGAACTATGTGCTACTTTCAAATATGAAGGAGTATCTAACGATGCTATTACACTTAGACTTTTTCCTTTTTATTTAAGGGATAAGGCTAAAATGTGGTTAAATTCGTTAGCACCTGGATCTATTAAAGCTTAGGAAGAGTTATCACAAAAATTTCTATCCAAATATTTTTCACCATCTAAAACTACTAAGCTTAGAAATGATATAACTTCTTTTAGTCAGTTTGATGGAGAATCAATATATGATGCTTGGGAGAGATTAAAAGAACTTCTTAGGAAATGCCCACATCATGCGTTACCAGATTGGTTAATTATTTAAACTTTGTATAATGGATTAGTAGGATCTCTTAGATCAATCATCGATGCTGCTGCTGGAGGATCATTAATGTCAAACCCATTTGATGAAGCTTATGCACTAATCAAAGAAATGGCTACTAATAATTTTCAATGGCCTGCTGATAGAATGAATCTGAAAAAGATAGCCAGTATTCATGAAAATGATGCAATATCTATGTTAGCTTCGCAAATCGCTGCTATATCTAAAAAATTAGATCATTTTGGAATGAATTGCTCTCCAACTATATTAGAAGAAAACTCATCTGAACAACTTATAGAATCTCAACCTTCATATGAAACTATGAATGTTATTAATAACATACCCAATAATCCTTATGCGAATTATTAAAATCCTGGATGGAAAAATCATCCTAATTTTAATTGGAATAATAATACAACTAATCAACCATGGATGAACAACATAACACAACCATTAGGAAATCCCTCTAACCAAGGAAATTCTAATTATAAACCTAGTTATCCATCTGGATTTAATAATAATAACCCTCAATTTAAAGATAAGAATTTATCTATAGAGGAATTAATATTAAATATGGGTCAACATTTACAAAATTAAGGAAATCAATTACAAATACAAGGAAACCAATTACAAAATCAAGGAACAACTATTAAAATTATTGAAACTCAACTTGGACAAATCGCTACAGTGCTTAATAAAAGAATACCTGGAACATTTCCTAGTAATGTGGAAATAAATCCCAAAGACAAAGGAAAAGAACAAATTAAAGCGATACAATTACGAAGTGGAAAAGAATTAGAACCTCAAATTCAGAAAGAACTTGAAAGTCAAAAAAAGGAAGTGGAAATCGAAATAGAAAAGAATTAACAAGATCCAAACTTAGAAAATCCTTTAATACCAATGAAATTTTTTTTTGAAAAACCTCCACCACCATTTTCTCAACGACTAAATCAACATAAAAAAGATAAACAGTTTTCTAAATTCCTTGAAATTCTGAAGAAATTAACAATAAATATTCCTTTCGTAGAAGCTTTAGAACAGATGCCAAACTATGTAAAATTCATGAAAGATATTCTAAAAAAAAAGAAAATTTACTGATAATGAAACGGTCGCACTTAGTGAGGAGTGTAGTACTATTATTCAGAAAAAGCTTCCTCAAAAATTAAAAGATCCTGGTAGTTTCACTATACCCAGCGCTATTGGAGAAAAATTCTATGGAAAAACTTTGTGTGACTTAGGAGTGAGCATCAATCTAATGCCTCTATCAATTTTTAAGAGATTAGGATTGGGAGAAATTTCACCTACTTCAGTAACCCTTCGCTAATCGATCATTCTGTTACATATCCTAAGGGAGTTATTGAAGATGTTTTAGTAAAAGTGGATAAATTTATCTTCCAAGTAGATTTTATTGTTTTAGATATGGAAGAAGATAAACAAATTCCTATCATCTTATGAAGACCATTTTTAGCCACTAGGAAAGCTATGATTGATGTTCAGAAAGGAGAATTAACTATGAGAGTAAATGACCAAACAGTTACTTTTAATATTGCTAATCAATGAAATATCCTCCGCTAGAAAAAGATGATGAGTGTTTTCGAATGGAAGTACTCGATCATTTACAAAAAGAACATTTTAAGGAATATTATGAAGAAAATTTAGAAAAAGAAAATACTGAATTAATTGAAAAAGCTGATATAAATGAAAAACTAGATTATATTCAAGAGAAATTTGAATTTTTGGATAATACAGAAAACACTGAAAAAAATATAGTTTCATCGATTATTAAACCTCCTGAACATGAGTTAAAAATGTTACCTAATAATTTGAAATATGCTTACTTAGGTAATTCTTTAACTCTACCAGTTATTATTTCATCTGAATTAAATGAATCTCAAGAACAAAATCTTTTAGATATCTCTAAAAAAATATAAGAAAATTTTTGGTTGGACTTTAGTAGATATTAAAGGAATTAGTCCTTCAATCTGTATGCACAGAATTATTTTAGATAATGAACATAAGCCTAAAGTAGATCCCCAAAGGAGATTAAATCTGATAATGAAAGAAGTAGTCAAGAAAGAAATTTTAAAATCGTTAGATAATGGTATTATATATCCTATTTCTGACAGTGCTTGGGTAAGCCCAATTCACTGTGTACCTAAGAAAGGAGGAGTGACAGTAAAAGCTAATGAAACTAATGATCTTATTCCTATAAGAAAAATTACTGGATGACGAATATGTATTGATTATAAAAAATTAAACGCAGCCACCAGGAAAGATCACTTCCCTTTACCATTTCTAGACCAGATGTTAGATAGATTAGCCGGACATAAGTATTTTTGTTTCTTAGATGGATACACCGGTTATCATCAAATACAAATTGCTCCTGAGGATTAAGAGAAAACTTCATTTACTAGTCCTTATGGAACTTTCGCTTTTCGAATGATGCCTTTTGGATTATGTAATGCACTTGCAACATTCTAGAGATGTATGATGTCTATATTTAGTAAATTAATTGATAATGGAATAGAAGTATTTATGGATAATTTCTCTGTATTTGGAACATCATTTGACACATGCTTAAATCATCTTGAAAAAGGATTTGAAGTATGTGAGAAAACTAATTTAGTTCTTAATTGGGAGAAATGTCAATTTATGGTTGCGAGCGGCATTGTATTAGTGGCATAAAATTTCGAAAAGGGCATGGAAGTAGACCCTGCAAAAATTCAAGTTATAGCTAAATTACCACCTCCAACTACGGTAAAAGGGGTAAGAAGTTTTCTTAGACATGCTGGATTCTACAGATGTTATATAAAATATTTTTCAAAAATTACTAAACCTCTATGCCAACTTCTTGAAAAGGACAAGAAATTTGAATTTACAACTGAATGCCTGAATGCTTTCGAATAATTAAAAGATAAATTAATTACAACACCTATAATAGTTTCACCTAATTGGGAGAAACCATTTGAGCTTATGTGTGATGCTAGTGATTATGCTATAGGAGCAGTTCTTGGGCAAAGATATGATAAGATTTTCAAAGTTATATATTATGCTAGTAAAACTCTAAATGATGCTGAAATAAATTATACAGTTACTGAAATAGAATTATTAGCAGTTGTATATGCTTTTAATAAATTTCAGCCTTATCTAATATGAACTAAATGTATTGTGCATACTGATCACTCTGTTATAAAATATTTAATTAGATGGATATTATTAATGCAAGAATTTGATTTTGAGATCGTTAACAAAAAGGGAACTGATAATCAAATTGCTGATCATTTATCAAGATTAGAATATCATGAATTATCTGATACTGATAATGAAATTATAGACAGCTTTTCCCGATGAACAACTTTATAATATAAATGAGTGGAAAATACCTTGGTATGCTCGATATAGTAAATTATATTGTAAGTGACATTTTACCACCTATGTTAACTTTGCAACAACAGAAAAAATTCATGCATGATACTAAAACATACTTTTGGGATGAACCATACTTATATAAGCAATGTAAGGATCTAATTATTAGAAGATGCGTGCCTTATGAAGAACTGAACCAATTATTCAAAAATATCATGATTCTGATTTTGGAGGACATTTTGGGACAGATAAAACTAAGTATAAAATTCTACAATCTAGATTCTACTGGCCTACTCTATTTAGAGATGTATACAGATATATAAAAACCTGTGATAAATGCCAAAGAGTAGGAAATATATTAAGAAAAAATGAAATGCCTCTGAATTTTATATTAGAAGTTGAAATTTTTAATGTTTGGGGATTAGATTTCATGGGACCTTTTATTCCTTCATTTGGAAACTCATATATATTAGTAGCTATTGATTATGTTACTAAATGGATTGAAGCACAAGCTTTACCTAGGTGTGGTGCTAAAAGTGTTTCAAAATTATTAATGAAAAATATTTTTACTAGATTTGGAATGCCGAGAGTGATTATCACTGACGGAGGAAATCATTTTCGAAATAAATATATTCACAAACTAGTAGAAAAATATAATATTATTCATAAGATATCAACAGCTTATCATCCACAAACTAGTGGAGTAACTAAAGTTTCTAATCGAGAGATTAAGTGTATTTTAGAAAAGTCTCGTAAACCCTAATAGATTGGATCGGTCTATAAAACTAGACTATCGCATTATGAGCATACGAGATGTACTTATAAAACTCCAATTGGAATGACTCCTTACAGGCTTATATATGGAAAAACTTGCCACTTACCAGTTGAATTAGAACATAAAGCATATTGGGTGATTAAAGAATTTAATTATAATATGAAAGAAGCTGGTGAGAAGAGATTGTTGCAATTAAATGAATTAGAAAAATTAAGGAATGAATCATATGATAATCATAGGATTTATAAAGAAATGATGAAATTATGGCATGATCGGAAGATTAATCAGAGAAATTTTGAACCAAGACAAGAAGTTTTGCTATATAATACTAGATTGAAATTATTTCCTGGGAAATTGAAATCTCGATGGTTAGGACCTTTCACTATAACTCAAATATTTTCATATGGAACTATAGAAATTGAAGATCCAAAAATAGGACATAGATTTAAGGTAAATGGACATAGATTAAAACCATATTTCGAAGGTAGAAGATCAAATTTTAAAGAGGTTTTAATGCTTAGTCAACCTGATTACTAATTGAAATTAGGTCGGGCTGACGACATTAAATCAAGCGCTTTATTGGAGGCAACCCATAGTAGTCTTTTATTTTAATTATATACAAATTAATGAGTCTGTAATATTTAAATAAATCTTACTATTCAATTTTTAATTAGAATCATCACAAATTCAAACCTATATGATGAGATCAAAAATTATTCGGACCAGAGCGAAATTGGGCAATTTTACCGAATCTCGCCGACAGCGAGCCCGAGCCCGCCGACAGCGAGATCGCGTGCCATATCTTTAAATCAATTTTATAACTAGCTTGCCGACGGCGAGAAACTTCCCGCCGACGGCGAGGCAGTTGAAAAATTGGTTTCTTAAGTTTTATGTGAGGTTTTGGACGGTTCTAAAGCCATTTCTTTGTAGAAAACCATCTCAAATTCATTTTTACACTGTTTTCTTCCCAAGAAACGACTAGAAACCATTCCTTTCAATCCAAAATGGCCACCAAACTCTTAGAAACCACAAAAACTTGAGTTTTCAACCAAAGAAAATTCGTCAGTTCGGAGGCGCAGCGTATTTTCAACAAAGTTTTGATGAAGAAGCGACTTATTAAAGAAAGGGGATTTGTCAACAGAGGAGTAGAGAATTCCACCACAAAAATTGAAGAAATGATCGTGCAGCGACATTGGGAAATATTTTTCTATACGACATCCGCTGTAGTTATTCCTGAAATTAAAGAATTTTACTATAATCTACATGCGATCAACAATGGAAGTGTCTACGTCAGAGGAAAATGGGTAACATTTACTCCTTCAAGAATAAATGAATTATTTTCTATAGAGAATACCCCTGTATGTCATTATTCAAACTTTGTTCCCTCAAGATACAATATGAACGAGATTTATAGATACCTGACCGACGAACCTAATGATTGGGAGTTGCGCGAAGACGGGTATGTCAGTTTCTCTGCATCACTCCTTAAACCTGTCTCGAAGCATTGGCATTTCTTTATCTCATCAAAATTATTACCCACTATGAGGGTAAATAAAGTTTCAAAGGAATGCGCTATATTAAATTATTGTATTCAAATTGGACTACGTATCGATGTTGGATCAATTATAGTAAAGTCTGCATTGGGATTGATTGTGCTTGGGTCAGTTCATGGACTTGGACACCCATCGATTATATTTCTTTATGCAGTCAGTACCAAGTTTCTTATGAGGCATGGGAAAAGGTACTTTTGCCATGGAAACCACTCGATCCTACAGATATGTCCAACTTTGGATAACAATGATGAGATTACCATTATTTCTGATAGAGCATCACAAAACAATCTTTTAGTGAGGCCCCTTACTGATAAAACAATTTCATTCTGAAAAAGATTAAAGGATTAGAGAAAGAGTTGCAAAACGTGATGAATTCCATCAATAATATCTCTGATATGTTTGATCACATTGACTAGAGGATGAAGGAGCTCTTTGATCATATTGGACATCTGGAGGCCAGTTTTATTCATTTACTGAGATAGAAAGGGTGGATTGATGAAGAATCTACTGCAGAATTCCCTTTCAGGTCTTTCTACAATCTATTTGTGCACCTCGCTTCACATCGGGAATATCGAGAGGATGTTAGTTCGGTACACTGAGGAGTAGTAAAGATTTCTATCTTATGTTATATTTGTGTGTACATATGTGTTGATTTGGATTTAGGTTTTACTATGATTTAAACTTTAAATTTGATCATCTCAGATTTGATGAAATTATATGTATTTGTTATGTCTCAGCATTTAGAGTGTTGTGGTCTGGATTGCAATGTTGAGTGTTTATCAGAGTTTGAAGTATTGAAGTCTTTAGTGTTAGTGTTTAAAAGTGTGAAGTTTGTAAGTATTATGGATTTCATATATAAAGTTATATTGTTTGTGTGAACTTTTTGTGAGTATAAGTATCTAGTCTTCATACTAAATTATCAAATTAAGTGATCGGAAGATTAATTAGGGCCAAATCGACATTTAAAATGATTAAAGAATTTTAAATATTTAAAATTTTTGGGAGCTCGCCGACGGCGAGAATTATCCATCCGACAGCGAGGGAAAGCCCGCTGACAGTGAGAACGATCTCGTCGACGGTGATATTTCCTAGAAACTTTGGCCTTGGTAAATTAATTAGCTCGCCGACTGCGAGATCGCGAAATGTCCTATATTTGACCAGTCAACCAACACTATTCATCATCCCCTTCCTCAAAACTTCGAAAAAACAGACCTAGGACTCGTGAGATCTTGGATTTGAGGTGATTTCAACACTTTTTGATACCGGAATTCATCTCCCCTTGATCGAACGAAATGGCTCCTCGACAAAGACGAAGGTTGGATTACGACGAAACTCGATTTGTGAATGCAAGGGCACAGTCAAGATATTTTCACAACATTCAAGCCAGGAAATGTATTCAAGATCGAGTTTTCAAAAATCCTGGTGGAGAAGTGGAACGAATAATTAAGGAAAGAGGATGGGAAAATTTTTGCTATACCACAAACAGGGCTGTTGTAGAAGTTGTCAAGGAATTTTATGTCAATCTGACTGCAATTGAAGATGCACCAATCAAAGTAAGAGGATTTTTTGTTGAATTCAGTGCTGCTAAGATTAATTTGTTTTATGAGGTACGTGACCTGTATACTAGTGACTATGATACTTTTGGAACAATGGAATGACATCTGGAAGAGGTGATAAACTTTCTCACTGACGGGAAAGGAGTTTGGAAGATAAAGCAGCGCGAAAGGGTAAATTTTCCTCTTTCAATGTTAAATGCATTATCTAAGGCCTGTCACTACATCATTTGTTCTACCTTGTTACCCACATATCACCACAGTGAGGTAACAAGAGATAGAGCAATTCTGAATTATTGTATTCAGAATCAGAAAAGTATAAATGTGGGAAATATTATTTATAAGAATGTATTAGCCACTACACGAAGTGAAAGTGGAGGAGGACTAGGACACCCTGGTCTGATTTTTGCACTCTGCCAACTCTCTGGAGTTGAAGCTAGAGATGATGAGGAATGGGTGGAACCAATGAAGCCCATCACTCTGACAAATATTAAGAAGTATGAATCCCACGAAGGATGGAGATCAGGGACGAAGATTTATATGCCTTCATCGAGTAGATATATACCTTCTGCTAGTTATGACCCCCTCGCACACCACCCCTACCCTTCATGATCCGATGAATGAGCCGACCCTACATAGAAAGAGTTTTGAAAAATTTGGAGAGAACATGGAAAGGAAGTTTAGAGCATATGGACCAAAGGATTGGAGGCTTGGAGAGAAGACATGATTATGACAGTGAATATCTCCAGCGACATTCAGAATATGAAATAGCATATTATGAGGCTGAACGTCGTTACAGGAGAGGTGAATTAGATGTTGTCTTTCCTGAATACCCCCGCTACACATAGTATCAGCCTGCTCAGCCTTCTCAGCCTAGAGATCAGGGAGAAGATATAGTTTAGGATTTTGATGCTGAAGATTAGAGACTTTATTTGGTTTGTTTAGATTAATTGTTATTTTAAGAACTTTATTACTTTGTGTGTAATTGTTATGTACTTTCACGTGGATTTGTGGAGTTGGTGTGTTTGTTTTAAATTGCTTAAACTGTTATGTTAGACTTTTTATATATGTTAAATTAGTATGCAAATTCTCTTTAAGGTAATATGTTAGTTTTTCTTTAAATGTGTTGTTTATGTTTTATAAATTGTGAATTTTAATTTTAGATTGTTTTAGTAACCCAGTTGATTGGATGTGTAATAGTAGATTAAGTTTTAATCTGTTTGTGTTTTTTTTATACTTATTTAAAAATTTCTTTACCCAAGCTCTCTCTTTTAAATACTATATATATGGAAGAATACTAACAGTATAGGTTCTTTAAATAATGAAGAGCCTGCAAAAATTTCAAGGAAAAAAAATACCTAAAGCACAAAGGTGTGATGTAAATTCATTAAATATTTTCCTTTTCACCATTTAGAAATAGATAGAAAATTTTAAGTTTCGGGGAGGAAAAATACAAATTTAATTATTAAATTGTTCTCAATTTCTATGTTTAAAAAAATATTATTATTATTTGATTTTCCGTAATAATTTTTAATTCAAGTAACTTGAATTAATTTATATAATTATTATAGAAAGTTGAATAGAATCTTTCTAGAAATCCAAATTAATTTAATAGAATAAGATATTTGGTTAAAAGGAATAAGAATATAGTAAACTATTTAAAGTAAGGGAAACTATATTAAAAAAATTAAAATTCTTAAGTATGTAGGTGAAAAAGAAGAGATTGAAACTCAATGAAGTAAAGGCTATGAAATACATATAAGCAAAGAAATATTTTAAGTTTCAAATTTAATAAGAGAAAGTTGAAGTTCAAAATTATTAACAGGCTATCCAGATACAGTAATCCTCACTTGAAAAAGAAAAAGAGAAGGATTGAAAATCAATCCAAAAAGAAAAAAAGAAAAGAAAAGAAAAATATGAGTAAGGAGAAGCTTGAGGAGATGCCTTATCAAAAATTGGCTTCAATGGAATCAACCTAAAGGGTAAAACTCAAATATATTTCTAAACTTATATATATGGATTAATATTTTACTAAATAGTGTTTTCTTGAACTTCTTATCATCTAAATATCTTAAGTAAATTACTCTTGTTAATATAGTCTTTCCTAAAATAAATAGAGAGCTAGAAATCTTAGATCTGATAACTAAATAATCTTATATCTATAAAGTTAATTTAATTACTTAAAAATGTTTCAATTTAACTTTACTATAGTATTATTTAAATTTAATTCATAGTTTATTTGAATTAAAAAATTCTATTACAAAAATCTTTATTTTTATTTAGTATAAAAATTACTTGAGGACAAGTAATAATTAAGTTTGGGGGATTCTGACTACAGAAAAATATGTTAAGAAATTCATACCTATTTTTTATGAAATTGCACTTTAAAGAAAGGTATTTTCTTTATTTTATTGCAGGAATGAAGATTTATAAGTGATGGAAGAAAAAAGCATAAAATAGAGCAAATTTGGATCAAAAAGGAAGAAATACATGCAAAATCAACTACGTCGCGGACAGCGAAATCGAGCCCGCCGACGGCGAGATTATAAAGAGAATTTCTTGAAGGTTTACAACTACCTCGCCGACAGCGAGCCCGAGCCAGCCGACAGCGAGATCGCGCGATTTGAAGACCTTCTAAAAGCCCCGCTGACGGTGAGGTCATTTCTCTCCGACGGTGAGACTGTTCAAAATGCTCGATACATTGAACCTGGATGCTTTTTGAAGAAGTGCTTAAGTACCCCTTGGACCTTTGTCTACCTCTATAAATAGAGTACGAATTTTAGTATGTAGTGTGTCTATTTTTAGGAGTCTTAGAGTATTCTATCAGTGTGCTTTTGAGTCTAAGTTGAAGTTTAGTGTGAGTAAGTGTAAGTAGTGAGTTAAGAAGTGTGCTATACTAGAAGACAAAGTCAAAGGAACTTCCAGGAGTCTGCTTGGGGAGGAAATTGAGATAATTATCTTCGTTTATTGTTGTTAACTTTAAATGAAATCCATGCTTTGTTTAATTCTCATGCATTCTGAGTAGTTTTCGTAGTCTTTCTCCTTGTTTATGAAATTATGTGAATTGATGAAATTAAATAGAAGTGCCTAATATAAATTGTGATAATTATTTACTTAAAACTTAATTTACTTTCAATCTGGCCAATTGAATTGTTAAAATATGTTGAATTATCAACTATAGTAAAGATTACATCCAATATTCAGGGAAGTCAAAAGCCTTGGAAGGAGGGTGCAAATAAATAGGGAAATATTATTTATCGGACATAGAATTGGACATTTTAGTGTGGCAGACGAAAATATTCAATTTGGTCCTATTGTTTAAGAGCTGAAGTGTAGATGTTAGCCCTCAGGTGAGGGGAACGTGGGAGCTCTGAAGTGGCGACCGGTTTCCTCCCAGCCTAGCCGCAGATTCAGTAATCAAGCATAGGACTAGTTAATGTTCTTTGCACCTGGACCAAAGGGTAAAGAATAGGAATGCTCCTATTTATCACAATACAAAATCTATTTGAATTCATCATTCACTTAAGTTTATAATAAACAAGGGGAAGGATACTTTTTCTAAAATCTTTAAATCAATTTTATTTAAAGCATTAGTTTGCTTTAGATCTCTTTAGTTAAGTATTCTAAATAGCGTATACTATATTTGTAAGTAAATCCTTTTAAATTTAGCTGTTACAAATCTTTTAAAACTTCCATGTTGGATCGATAACCAGGACTCTACTAGAGCCCTGTATTACTTGATACGATATGTATACTTGCGTAGAATCCACATTATACATTCCATCATAAAATTAAATATATATTAAGCGGGATCAAGTTTTTGGTACCATTGCTTATTTTGTAAACATTAAAAAGTGGGTCAAAGCTCCAAAGGTTACACTTGTAATTGGTTTCATAGGCTGAAGAACCTCTTCCCAATTTTTAAATTTCACACCAGACTGCTCACATAATGAATGAATCAAGGTTGGAAATCCCATAACTGCATTAGTGGTACATCTGGTACAATTCAAAATATAATCATAAATGATTGCTCCAATATCTATTGGCTTCTCTTACTGAATACAATAGTTCAACACAGCTGTCTCCCTTGTAACTTAACTAGTATGACTTGAAGGCAACAACTTTGATGAGATATAACAATGCCATGCTTTAGAACTGGCATTTAACTTAGAGGCCTGAAAGTTTTCTCTTCTATCATTTGTTATCTTCCAAAATCATCTTCCATCAGTAAGAAATGCCATTATCTCATCTAACTCTTCCTTAGTATGATGATAGTTAGAATATAACAAAACATATCAGGAGGCAGTCGATAAAAAGTATTGCTTACCGCAGATGCAAAATGTACTTCTTTCCTCCTTAATATCACCAAGTTCTCTTCTGCTGCAGTTAAGTTTACATAAAACTCTCTAACCACTGAAATAATATCAACAACAGAGAAGCAACAGTAATTCTTCTAATTCCTTTTAGAAATCATCTCTTCAATACCTTCTCATGGCTTACTGAACACACTCTCAGTAATCAATTTACGTGACTGTAGTGCGTCAACATATCGTTCCTCAGTCCTTGAACTAAAAAACTTGTCATAATCAAATTTTTTATTCTCTCTCATATGCTTTGACTTTGGAGCCATCTTTAAAAATTCACGAAAAAATCACCAAAAATTCAAAAATCAAACTAAATTTGCTAAACTAACTTCCAAAAGTAATTTTCACTAAATCTAAGCAATTTTTCATCCTTTTCCTCAAATTTTTACCATGAATAGTAATTTTAGGATCTTCTAAAATGTACTTAAAATACATGGTAAAAATAAAAAAATTTTACTTAGGAGTAGTGCTCTTACCTTAAGGAATCCAAATCTAACAATTTTTGTTGAAATCGACTTTCAAATAATCCAATATATTGATGCCCTAGGCTACTTTTTGCGAAATTTAGAGGTTAAAGACTACAGGGGAAGTTAAAATGGCGATCTTCGGGTTTTTAACTGCTGAAAATCAATTTTCGCGAATCGGCGCCAAAGCGCAAGGCCTTCGACGCTTAGCCGCAAAATCTGGCGCTTAAGCACCGGCTTTCTGACGCTTAGTCGCCAGTGCCCAGATTTTCACAATTAAGAAAATGCATTAAACCACTTAATTAATCACAATTAATCTTCTCAAAATAAATGTCTCTTCCCACAAATCTCCAAATACTCCAATTTCAAATTTTACTATCCATCGATTCCAATCAAGTTTTACACAAACACAAACTTATATTCATTAAAAACAAACCACACTTAATACGAACTAAAAATTTTTATCCAAATGCCTTGGATGAAATTCCCAAGATACAAAAGGACTCAATAATCATAAAAATAGTTTTACATCACTAAGTTGTAACAATCACACATTAAAGTGCAACATAATACAAACATAAAACATTAAACACTTAAAACATCAAACACATAAATTATAAGATACATAAAACAATCCACAAGATCAAACTAATATTTAATTCCACTCTCCAGTAGGTGGAATATATCCAGAACCACTATTATTTCCATTTGACCCTTATGGAATATAAATCTGATAGAACAGGCGAAGATTGAACACTTTTACATCTTCTTCTTCTAACCACTTGTTCTTCTGGAACATCGCATTATATGCTTCTTCCACGTGACTTGTATGACTGAATTGCATCTGGAGTTGCCATCCCATATGCACCAAATCTAGGTTAGTTTCATTAACATTCGCTTTGATTGAAGTCACTCGGGCTTCGATCTTTGCAATCTTTTCTACAATTCCTTGAATACTAACAGTGAGAAATCCATTGAATAACTCTTTAGCACTTTCACTAATAAACATACTCTTGTCAGAATCCTCTTTCTTCTTGATCTCATTCTCCCAGGAAGACATGATGCACTCAAAATACACTTCTTAAGACTCAGGAATGAAAATAGGACTTGGGGTAAGTGTTTCTCTTACTCCAACTCCATTTAATAAACTTTAGAAGTGCATGAAACGCCCTTACACGTTTTAAAACTCTGAAATAACTTCTAAAACCTCTTCCCCACAAAGTAGGCTTCTAGAACCTCATTTATCACATGTTTTGTAACTTCGACGACTAAACGCCAACTAGGCGGCGCTTAGCCGCCAGTGCTCAATTTAGCACAGGTTTGCCAAATGTCCAAAATTTCATTCTGACTCCTTTAAGTCATAAAATATGGTCATATAAACACTACTAGAACATAAAAAGCTCCAAAATACTGCTACCTAAACATAAAAACAAACCAAACAAAGCACACAAAGAAAACATAAAGCGAAGCACGCTAATAACTATGGTTGCTTCTCACAAAGCGCTTAGTTTAACGTCTTCAGCCTGACATAACCATAACTCATTCTGAGTGACCCAACATCAGATTCTAATAAGATTTAAGTTGATCGACTAAAAAATAAGGTTTAAGTCTATGACCGTTAACTTTAAATATTAGTGCAGTTTTAGAATCTTAAATATCCACAGCTCCATATGAATAAACTTTCATCACAATAAATGGACCCATCCACTTGGACTTAAGTCTTCTAGAAAAAATTTTCAATCTAGCATTATAAAGTGAAACTTTCTATCCTGGCACAAGATTTTTAGTAAGAATCTTCCGATCATGACATAACTTCATCTTTTCCTTATAAATCTTAGCATTTTCATAAGATTCATTCCTTATCTCTTTAAGCACATTTAATTGCAATACTCTCTTCTCAGCAGCATCTTTCAAATTATAATTGAACTCTTTAATAGCCCAATATGCTTTATTCTCAAGTTCAATTGGCAAATAACAAGCTTTTCCAAAAATCAACCTATATGGGGACATTCCTATAAGGGTTCTATAGGCAGTCCTATAGGCTCACAAAGCATAATCCAGTTTGATTAACCAATCCTTTCTATTTGGATTAACAGTCTTTTCCAATATTCTTTTAATTTCACGATTGGATAATTCAACCAAACCACTTGTTTGAGGATGATAAGCAGTAGCAATGCGATGGTTTTCATGATATTTCTTTGCTAACTTCTCAATAATCGTATTTTGAAAATGACTTCCCCCATCAGTTAAAATTACTCTTGGTATTCCAAATCTACAAAAATATTATTTCTTAAAAACTTTGCAACACTTTGAGCATCACATCGAGGTAAAGCAATAGCTTCAATCCATTTGGAAACATAGTCTACTGCTATCAAAATATTAGCATTTCCGACATATGGTGTAAATGGACCCTTAAAATTTAATCCCCAAACATCAAATATTTCAACTTCCAACATATAATTGAGGGGCATCTCATTTCTTCTACAAATATTGCCTGCACGCTGACATCTATCACAATGTTTAATATAAGCATTCACATCCTTGAAAATTGTAGGCCAATAAAATCCAGATTGTAAGATTTTATATGCAGTTTTATCAATTCCAAAATGTCTCCCATAATCAGAATCATGAAATTTTTGAAAAATTTTATGAGTTTCTTCCAAAGGTATACATCTTCAAATTATAAGATCCTTTCCTTGTCGATACAAAAATGGGTCATCCCAAAAATAGGTCTTAGCATCAGATAGAAATTTCTTCTTTTCCTGGTATCTCAAACCATAGGATATAATATTACTGAAAATAAAGTTTACTATGTCGACATACCACGGAACACGCCACTCAATAAGAATGAATAATTTTTTATCAAGAAAATGTTCATTAATTTCTTCAGCATCACAGAGATATTTTTCATTTTCAAGCCTGGACAAATGATCAGTAATTTGATTATCAGAACCCTTCCTATCTACAATCTCAAAATCAAATTCTTGCAAAAGAAGAATCCATCTAATAAATCTTGGGTTCACATCCTTCTTCTTCATTAAATATTTGATTGCAGAATGATTAGTATGCACAATACATTTAGTTCAAATTAAATATGATAAACATTTATCAAAGGCAAATACTATAACTAATAACTCTTTCTCAGTAGTGGTATAATTAATTTGAGCGTCCTTAAGAGTTTTACTAGCATAATTTTTCTTTTAATGTTTCAAAAGCTTTTAAGCAATCATTATCAAAATAAAAAATTACATCCTTTTTCAGTAATCGTCATAAAGGTTTTGTAAATTTTGAAAAGTCTTTGATGTAACGCATGTAGAATCCAGCATGTCCCAGAAAACTTTTAATTCCTCTTATATTGGTCGGGCAAGGTAAATTAGAGATAACTTGAATTTTTGCAGGATCTACCTTTAAACCTTTTTTTGAAATCCGATGTCCTAATACAATTCCTTCTGCTACCGTAAATTGGCATTTTTCCCAGTTAAGGACTAAATTAGTTTCTTCACAGCGTTTTAGAACTTTAGACAAATTTTCTAAACATGATTTAAATTAAATTCCAAACACTGAAAATTCATCCATAAAAACATCAATCCCTTTTTCAATTAAATCATAGAAAACATCCATCATACATCTCTAAAATGTAGTAGGGGCATTACATAAACCAAAGGGCATTCTTCTAAAAGCAAACGTACCATAAGGTCTGGTAAACATAGTTTTCTCTTGATCCTCAGGAGCAATTTGAATTTGGTGGTAACCAGTATATCCATCTAGAAAGCAAAGGTATTTATGCCCGGCCAGTCTATCCAGCATCTGATCTAGAAATAGGAGTGAAAAATGATATTTCCTTATGGCACTATTTAATTTTCTATAATCAATGCATATTCGCCACCCTGAAACTTGTCATGTTGGAATCATTTCATACTTTTCATTAACAGTCACTGTTACTCCTCCTTTCTTAGGAGCACAATGAATATGACTAACCCATGCATTATCTGAAATAAGGTAGATAATTCCATCATCCAACCACTTCAAAATTTCTTTTTTAAGAACATCTTTTATGATAGAATTTAATCTCCTTTGGGGATCAGCCCGAGATTTGCTATTATCTTCCATAAGAATTCTGTGCATACAAATTGAAGGACTGATTCCTTTAATATCAGTAATTTTCCATCCAAAGACTTTCTTATACTTCTTCAAAATTTCAAGCAAACTCTCTTCTTCCTTTTTAGTCAATTGAGATGAAATTATAATAGGTAAGGTTGAGGATTCACCAAGAAAAACATACTTTAAATAAGCAGGAAGCATTTTTAACTTAAGTTCATAATGTTTTTCAATTGATGGACTATAAGATTCAGCTTTTTCAGTCATATCCAACAATTCAAAATTTTCATGAACATAATTTAATTCTTCCTCATGAAAATCTTCAGAATGATGTAACTCCTCTTCTTGCTTATGTTCTAATTCTTCTCTTTCAGGTTTTTCTTCATAAGTTAACTTGAAATGACATTCACTCAAATATCTGATAACATCCATCCTATAACATTCATCATCTTTACCTCTTGCAGGATATTTCATTTATTTCGAAATATTGAATGTAATAGTTTGATCATTAACCCTCATCATTAATTCCCCTTTTTGCACATCTGTCATTGCTTTGCCTGTGGCTAGGAAAGTTCATCCCAAAATGATGAATATCTCTTTATCTTCCTCCATATCAAGCACAATGAAATTAAGAGGAAAGATAAATTGATCCACTTTAACTAAAATATCTTCTATAACTCCTTTTGGATATGTGATCGAACAATCTGCTAATTGCAAAGTTACAGTAGTTAGGTTATTTCTCCTAAACCCAGTCTTTTGAATATTGATAGAGGAATAAGGTTAATGCTTGCACCCAAATCACATAAAGCTTTTCCATAGAATTTGTCTCTGATTGCACATGGAAATGTGAAACTATGAGGATCTTTAAGCTATTCAGGAAGCTTCTTCTAAATTATTGTGCTGCACTCTTCACTAAGTACAACTGTCTCATTATCTTCAAACTTCCTCTTTTTGTTGAGAATATCTTTCATAAATTTCACATAGCTAGGCATTTGTTCTAAGGCTTCAGCAAATGGAATGTTAATGGTAAGCTTCTTAAATATCTCCAAGAATTCTAAAAATTGCTTATCCAACTTTTGTTGATGATGTCTCTAACGAAATGGAGGTGGTGGCTTTTCCAAATCAACCTTAGGAGGAGAAATTGGTCTTTCCAAACCTTTCAGAGCATCCTCTTTTGGTTCTTCAGTTTCTTCTTTCTCTACTTCAGTTTCTTTCTGAACTCTACCTTCCAACTCTCTTCCACTTCTCAGTTGAATTTCTTTTACATCCTCTTTATTCTTATCTCTTGGATTTACTTCAGTATTATTTGGAAGCATTCCTTGGGATCTATTACTTAATAAATTTGCAATTTGTCTCAATTGATTTTCAATATTTCTGATGGTTGCTCCTTGAATTTCCAATTGATTTCCCATATGTGACACAACTTCTTCAATATACAACTTCTCCTTTAATTGTAAAGCAATGTTAAAACCTGGAGGATAGGTTAGTCTATAATTATTATTTCCTTGGTTGTTCCGGTTCTCCAATGAGTTTACTTGGTGGTTCCCCCATTGTTGATTAATATCACCCAGATTTTTAGTATTCCAGTTAAAGTTTGGATGATTCTTCCAACCTGGGTTATAATAATTAGAATATAGGTTATTAGGCTTGCATATAGCATTCAAAGTTTCTGGTGAAGAATAAGAATCAACCATTTGGCCTAATGAATTTTCTTCAATCATGGAATTTGGCTGAGAAAAATTCATCCTAAATTGGCCTATCTTCCTTGAAATTGCAGCAACTTGATTTGCTAACATTGCAAAAGCATCATTTTCATGAACATTAGCTACCTTTTAGGATTTAACCTTTCAGAAGGCCATTGAAAATTATTTGTAGCCATTTCTTTAATCAAAGCATAAGCATCAAAAATCTGTTTACACATAAATGATCCACCAGCAACAGCATCGATAATTGATCTAACAGATTTAACTAATCCATTGTAAAAGGTTTGAATTATTAAACAATCTGAAATCGAATGATGTGAACATTTCCTGAGGGGATCTTTAAATCTTTCCCACGCTTCATATATTAATTCACCTTCAAACTGACAAAAAGATGTGATATCATTTTTCAACTTCGCAGTCTTCGATGGTTGAAAATATTTAGCAAGGAATTTTTGTGCTAAATAACCCCAAGTTCTTATAGATCCAGGTGGTAACGAATTTAACCATATCTTAGCTTTATCCCTTATTGAGAAAGGAAAAATTCTTAGTCTAATAGCATCATCTGAAACACCATCATATTTAAAAGTAGCACAAAACTCTAGAAAATTAGCAAGATGTAAATTAGGATCTTCAGTTATTGCTCCCCTCAAACTGATTATTAGACACCATTTGGATAATAGAAGTTTTAAGGTCAAAGAAATTAGCAGCTACATCAGGGTGTTGAATACTACCATGAGGTTCATCCACTGTAGGGTTAGCATAATCTCTTAAAGGTCTGAATTCCTGATAGATGACAGCATTTTGATTTTGATGATTTGCCATTTCTTGAATATTTTTATCTTTTTCAGAATTTTTTATTTGTTTCATATTTCTATTTGTTCTTTCTAATTCAGAATCGTAAGGCACAAATCCCTCAGAACCTGAACTACGCATAAAACCATAAAATAAAACAAAAAAAAACAAAGAAAAGTAAAAATTTAAATTTTTCTTAATTTTTTTTAAAAATGCAATTTTAACTAATTTCCCAGGCAACGATGCCAAAAACTTAATCCTCGAATATTTATGCTTACGTTTTAGATATGAAAATTATGATTTTATAATATGGGATACTACGCAAGTATATGTATCGTTTATCAAGTAATATGGGACTTTCTAATTAAGCCCCGAGATATTGAACCCACAGGGAAATGTAAAAACTTTTTAAAGAAATAAGAAATTTATGTTTTTTACTTTTTTAAATGACTTTTGGAAGTATTTATTGATTTGTAAAGTTTAAAAGTTGTTTTTGGTATTTTTTAAATAAAAAACAAAGCAGGAAATATAAATTATCAGAACTAAATAATGATATAAAACACTAGGAAATAAAATATCTTGTTCTTTCTCTTATAAAGCAGTAATAATTATGAAAGTATTATTGTGGAAGTATTTAAATGTGTTGTGAAAAATAGGAACAGATTTATTCTTTACCCATACATGGTTTTACAAAGAACATTGGTTAATTTGAAATTTTAAAATTTTGAAAATGGTTAGGCAGGGAAGATACCAGCTCTCGCTCTAGAGTTCCCTCGATTCCCTCCACCTGGGAGCTAACTTCTCATAAAAAAATTTAAAATATAAAAAAAATTAGGGAGCTTTAGCCTGTCACTCTAAAGTTCTCTAATTTTACTCCCCATTAAAAACATATGTCCTAATATATTTGCATTGAATTATATGGACTACAATTCTCACCCACATAATCGCATTTGATTTTTACTAATTGTTGTTTGAGACAATAGCGCATTGGATCTTACATAATTTCACAATAAATTTTAACATCATAACTAGCCAAATTAAGTTCATGGAATTAAATCTTAAAAACGTATTCCAACATTAAACACTTATACATTCCAAAACAATCCTACATAATTTAATTACTTCTTCATTTAAGAAAGAAAAAGATAAAGAAAACTACCCAGATTTCATTGAGAAAACACAAGCACACATTGATTTGAAAATAGAAATAAAAAAAACATAACAAGCTTTAATTAAAAATAAATATAAAAACAGAAGTAAACACTTATCTGAAAATTCTCTCCACACGACTCTGGAAGTTCCTTTGAAACTTGACTTTCCACAGGACAACACTGCAGAGGTTGGAGCCCAACTCTGTCGACTTAAAAACTGACTTCAGACTTCAATAATAACTAGATAAATGGATGGAAGAAAATTGGTGGAAAGAAAGTTTCACACTTTAAAACTAACTCTAAAAAACTTTAATCAATAAAATACTAAAAGTAAAAGTAGAAAAGAACTCTCGAAACTAGAAGAAGACATAAACTAAAAGAGGATAGACTAAAATAATGCTAACACACACATTAAACTAATTTAAAGTCTTCATAATATAATTTTCCAAAAGGTGCCTTGGTGTCTCTTCAAATCTTGTTCAGATTCAACGTATCCACCAAAAGATGCATCCCTTCATTCAAATTTGCCACCCATGGGAAGATATGGAAGTGACCACCAAAAGTTTCTTCAAACACCTCTTGAAATTGGCACCAAAAATGAAGAAAATTTGATTTTTAACTGTAGCGCCTAAGCGCCGAGTAGGCGACGCTTAGCCGCCAAAGTCCAATTTTTCATTTTCTCATTTTTTGCTCCAAAATTGATCTAATTTTCCTCCTTTCATCATAATCATTCATTTTCATCATACCTGCAAGAAAAAATACAAAATACCTTCCATTAAAGTGCAATATCATCAAAAATAGTTATAAAAATGTGCATAAAAACACTATATATTTTAGGTGTATCAACAGACTAAAATCCCTAATTTGGTCATAGTGTTTGGAAACTAAAGCGAGAGTTAGCCTTCAGGTTAAGGGAAGTGGGAGCTCTGGAGTGAGAGCTAGTATCCTCCCAACCTAACTACAGATTTAGAGACCAAACCTTGGTTTAGCCAATGTTCTTTATGCATTCGGAAGGGGGTAAAGAATAGGATTGCTCCTATTTGGCTCATACAATATTTAATGTATCTTAATCCTAAACTTTATCTAATTCACTACATAAGAATAATAGTTTTTAACATCGCAAAATTTTACAAACCAATTCATCCAGAAAGGGTTATCTTTAGATTTAATATTATTCTTTAGAAGTGGTTATTAATTCTTTTAAACTTAAGATTTACATTTAGGAGTACTTGTTAGAAAAACCACTTAAATCGACCTTCCAAACTAAGGTCTGATAGTAGTAGACTAGAATTTGACTAAGGGTCTCTTACCTCGCTTCCTTGTGGGATCAATAAACGGACTCCATTAGGCCCTGTAATACTTGATATGATACATATACTTGTGTAGAACCTCTAGTGTGTGCATGTACATACTAACATAAAAACACAGAGAAAAACAGCACACGTCGGGGACACATCAAGAAGCATTGAAACTTCTCATCGGTACATGCAAGTATGATGCAATTATCCACCACAATCCTAAATATGGAGGACCTATTAATTATGATTAGGTAATAACCATGCATGCAACCCATTTTAAATATAGCCCGAAGGCCATGTAGAAATTAAAAGCAGGTTTGAAAATTCCTGAATTTTTAATCCTAAAATTTTAATAATCTTAATCTTTTATTATTAGGATTTTAAATAGAAAGAATTATAATTTTAGGGTCCTTAATGAGCCAAGATTATATTTTTTGTGAGATTCCAGAAACATAGAAATAAACAATAGAAAATACTCTAGGCATGCTTGCATTCAAAAGAAAGCACTCTAAAAATATATATATAAGAGGCCAAAATGACACTAGGTCGGCAACATATCCCAGGAGAAGTAGTAAAAGCGGTCGAACTCCACATATACATGCCCGATCTTAAGTTTATACAAGAATGTAGAAATTTGGACTTATGGTACATGGCACAAGCTGCCACTTTTGGTCCTTATCACGTGGTTCAATGCATCATTCACCTTGAAACCCATGCACAAACATTATTTTCAATACAGGATCATCCTAGAGACTCTATCAAATACATATAAAAATAGAAAATAAGACTCAACCTGCAAGGAAAGCAAAATTTGTTGGGAAAGTCATGCAACATGTATCTTTAGCCATGTCTTATAAGAGGGGTTGAATAACATCTGCAAGCAAAAGGGTTAGAAATCATTACATGGTCCCTCATAGTGGTACCGTGTGTGAGCATATAAGTAGGCACAACTCCTTACAGAAAAATACCCTACTATACTACCTTGCATGTCAAGCACACTGGCACACCAAAAAAGAAAAGGTAAAACAAGGCTAACACGAGGCAACAAAGTTTAGAAAAATAGCCAGAGGTGTCCAAAATTATAACCTAGCAACCTAAACCCTAGCTTAGCACACCATATAACGAGAATGTGTCCTAACTAGCATCTAAGTGCAGGATAAGTCCCTAAGTAAGTATGAGGATTGCCGCACCGACTCCATCGTGAGGATCCAGAGGATCTAAAAGGTGTCACCGATGGATTTTTAAAGGGTTGGTCTCACCTATGGCCTATTTTGCTACATGCTTAGTTTTAAATTATAATAGATATAATATATAGAAAATAATATTTTTCTTTTAAATTTAACATAAGGGCTATTAAATATGGCCTGTAACATACAGAGTGACACGAGTTAGATCCCCTGGATCCTTAGCACAGTCATACTAATGTCAAACTCGATGACTTAACTTGCATTGCTCCACGGAACAACCTGGCAAGCAATGTTAATTAAGGCATCGTAACCGACAAGGGAGTCACTCTCTTATCGAGCCTGGCCTGCTATCCATGCAAGCATGCAAATAGAAATGCAAGCAGTCATATAACATAAGTGGTGATTGATCCAAGAAAAAAATACCTATTTTTATGCCCTGATTTTTATTAAATTTTAAAGATATTATGCTTTAATAAAAGGTATTTTTGTGTTTTTGGATGTAACTGATGCAAAAATGTTCAAGGAGGAAAATATGAAAAAGGAGCAAAAAGGAGCAAAAAAGAGCAAAAATAGAGCCAAAATGCAAAATTGTCGAAATTACTTGCCTAGCAGCTAGGTGCCAGAGTCCGGCACCTAAGCACCAGAGTCCGGCGCCTAAGCGCCAGCTCGATATAGAAAACTATTAAGTTTTGGACGACTTTTTGGCGGTTATTTTGACGGTGTGAGCAGTTATTGGACCTTCTAGAAGACTGACAGTTTTTCCTAGTTTATAGGACATGTGATACAATGTATTTGGACGCTTCAAAACGGTTTTAATCGCGAAGAGGTGCGATCCAAAGTAAAGAGGTACGAAGAACTGGATGCGGTGTCTGGCGCCTAGGTGCCAGATTCCGACGCCTAAGCGCCAGACACACCTTCTAGAAGATTCATTGAATTTGGACACATTTTGAAGAGGTGCCTTGAGGCAACCCTTGAAAACTATAAATAGAAGGGTACTCCTTCAGAGAAAAACGCCCCAACCTAGAGAGAGAATTAGAGAGATAATATTAGGGCCACATTTTTACTTTCCTTCATAAATTAGTGAGTTTATTTTAGAGTTTGTATTTAGAGTTTGAAAGAGTTGGTGCATCTGGAGTTCATTAAGCTGTGGAGTCAGTAGGAATCAGAAGTTCAGTAGGAGAAACATCTAAGATAAGTATTTTTATTTTGATTCAAAGTTTATTTATTATGTTTTGTTATTTAATTTCAATGTGTTCTGAGTAGTTACTTTACTTTCTCCTTTCAATTATGAAAAGATCAATAAGATAATACAAAATTCGTTAGAGAATTAAAAATCACATATTTTCAAAACATTGTAATGATATTAATATTGGTTCTTAATTTACTATTTAAATTGGCCATTTAAATTGTTAAAACCTGTTGAAGAGTTTTGAGACCTAGAATGAGATGAATTCTTAACTTATAGATATCACATGAATCCTTGGGTAGTCGAAGGCCTTAGGCGGGTTATTCAAGGTAAAGTGCAAATAAATAGGAAGATATTATATATTCGGCATAGAATTGATAAGTTTTTTGAGTGACAGACTAAATTCTTATGATTTGGTTTATAGAAAAGGAAAGGGTCACTAGTAGGGCCGACCATAGCCACCCTTGGACATCTAGTAGTGTGAGCCTAGATTAAACTATTCTACTAACAATACATCTGGACCTGATCTATAGGCTAGCCAATTTTATTTATACTATCGAGTGAAGATAATGAATAGGAATGCTTCTATTTGGCACAATACCATAACTTTATATTCTCCATGAATATTATTATTATCTTATAAAATCTTGGATTAATTGAAAGGAAGAAAGCTGCTTTCTTACTGCTATTTACATCAATCATTTTATTTATGCTTTATTATTACATCTAGTAAATTAAAGATATTTTATTTTTGACTATAAAAGATATAATTTAAAATAAAAATATTTAAAGATCTATAACTCTCTCCTCGTGGGAACGATACTGGGGTCTTTGTTTCAAAGCCCTATATTACTTGATATGATACGTATACTTGTGTAGTACCCCTAGTGTGTAAAATATTTTCCATAAAATTATATTTATATATACTAGCCATTATTATCATTTATAACATATATTTTTGAAAGCATTAATTAGTACGTTGATCTTCAGAGGACTTCGGGTCATGTTTTTGGCACCCTTGCCAGGGAAGAAGATTTTAATATGCATATATTTATATCGGGTCAAGTTTTTAGTGCCGTTGCCACGGAGAGCAAAGGAAAATTTTAGATTTTAAGTATTTTTATTTTATTCATTTTTCTTTATTATAAAAAAACATATATATAATAATAATATTTATTTTAATTCTTGCTAATTTACTTTTTATGTGTAGTTCTCGACATGAAGGATTATTACCTTTAGATTCTGAATTAGAAAGAACTGTTAGAAGAATTAAAAAAGGAAAAAAAATTCAAAAATTTCAAGAAATGACTAATTTACATAACAATTTAGAAAATCCAATTGAAATTAATGATCAAAATGTTTATAAACCATTAAGGGATTATGCTAACCCTATAGTTGATGAACTTCACAGTAGTATTCAAATACCCACTGTAGATGCTAATTCTTTTGAGCTTAAACCGTATGTTATTCAATTGGTTCAAAACAATCAATTTGGTGGAACACCAAATAAGGATCTAAATTTACACCTTGCTAGTTTTTTAGAACTTTGTGCTACCCTTAAATATAACAATATTTCTGATGATGCTATTAGGCTTAAACTCTTTTCTTTTTCTTTAAGAGATAAAGCAAAGATGTGGCTGAACTCATTAGCAACAGGTTCTATTAAAACATGGGCTGAAATGGCACAAAAATTCCTTGCTAAATATTTTCCTCCTTCTAAAACTGCTAAACTAAGAAATGATATTACTTCATTTAGTCAATTTGACGGTGAGACAATTTATGAAACTTTGGAAAGATTTAAAGAACTATTAAGAAAATGTCCTCGTCATGCTTTACCTGATTGGTTAATTATTCAAACATTTTATAATGGATTAATTTGATCTTTAAAATCAATTATTGATGCTGCTGTTGGAGGTTCTTTAATGTCTAAATCATTTGAAGAAGCTTACACTTTAATTGAAGAAATGGCTAACAATAATTTTCAATGGCCTTCTGAAAGGATTAATCCTAAAAGAATGGCAAATATTCATGATAATGAAGCCTTTTCTATTTTAGCTTCACAAGTAGCAACAATGTCTAAGAAATTAGATAGTTTGGCTATTAATATATCACATAATAACTCTGCTAATATTGAAGATTCTCAAACTATTGAAACTTTACAAGCTATTCCTCGTAAAAATAATCCTTATTCAAATTATTATAATCCTGGATGGAAAAATCATCCTAATTTTAACTGGAATAATTCACAATAATGGGGTAATAATCAATCTCATCACACTGGAAATTGGAATAATCAAGTTAATTCAAACTATAAACCACCTGGATTTAACAATCAACAGAAAAAGTTATCAATAGAAGAATTAATTTTACAACTAAGTAATCAATTACAAAATCAAAACACTGCTACTGGTAATATTGAGAATCAAATGGGACAAATCGCTAATTTAATTAATTATAAACCCCCAGGAACACTTCATAGTAATGTTGAAATCAATCCAAAAGAAACTGGAAAAGAACATGAACATGTTAAAGCTGTACAACTTAGAAGTGGAAAGAAATTAAAAGAAAGAAAGAAGAATGAAATTGAAAAAGAGATTGAGGTTGAAGAAATTGAAAATTTTAAAGAAACTTCTTCTCCTAATAAAGATCAAACTGATATTTCTATTAATATGAAAGTTGAAAAACCACCACCACCTTTTCCTCAAAGACTTAAATAGCAAAAGCTTTATCATCAATTTTCTAAGTTCTTTGAAATTTTTAAGAAACTTATTATAAACATACCTTTTACTGAAGCTTTGGAACAGATGCCAACTTATGCAAAATTTATGAAGGATATTTTAAGTAAGAAACGAAAATTTAAAGCTTTTGAAACTGTTGCATTATGTGAAGAATGTAGTTTAATAATTCAAAAGAAATTACCTCAAAAACTTAAAGATCCTGGAAGTTTTACTATACCTTGTGCTATTGGAGAAAATTTTTGTGGAAAAGCCTTATGTGATTTAGGAGCAAGTATTAATCTCATGCCATTTTTCATTTTTCGAAAGTTGAATTTAGGAGAGATTACTCCCACCACTGTAACCCTTCAGTTAGCTGATAGATCTATCACTTACCCTAAAGGAGTTATAGAGATGTTCTTGTTAAAGTAGATAAATTTATCTTCCCTGTAGATTTCATTGTACTTGATATGGAAGAAGATAAAGAAATACCTATTATTTTAGGGAGACTTTTTCTAGCGACTAGACGAGCTATGATTGATGTGCAAAAAGGAGAATTTACCATGAGAGTTAATGATCAAGATATTAAATTTAATGTCCTTAAATCAATGAAGTACCCTGACAAAGAAAAATGTTATCGAATGGATATAATTGATTATTTAATTGAGAAACATTATCAAGAAAATGTAAAGTCATTTCGAAGAAAAATTTGAATTATTAACCGATGAAGATGAAGAACTAAAAGAAGAAGAAACTCATTATATTAAAGATAATTGGGAAACTTTGGACATAACTCAAAATGACATAATTTTACCCTCAATTAAAAAAGCCCCTGAACTGGAATTAAAAATGTTACCTTCACATTTAAAATATGTATTTCTGGGAAATTTATTAACTTTACCTGTTATTATTTCTTCTGAGCTAAGTAATGATCAAGAAGAAAAATTGATAGGAGTGTTAAAGAATTATAAGAAATCATTTGGTTGGACAATTGCTGACATAAGAGGAATAAGCCCGTCCATTTGTATGCATAGAATTTTAATGGAAGAAAATTTTAAACCTACAATTGAACCGCAAAGAAGATTAAATCCTATCATGAAAGAGGTTGTTAAAAAAGAAATTTTTAAATGGTTAGATGCTGGTATAATTTATCCTATTTCGGATAGCCAATGAGTAAGTCATATCCATTGTGTTCCAAAGAAAGGAGGAGTAACGGTCATTGTCAATGATAAAAATGAACTAATTCCTACAAGAAAAGTTACTGGATGGCGAATTTGTATTGATTATAGAAAATTAAATGACGCCACTAGAAAGGATCATTTTCCTTTACCTTTCTTGGATCAAAGCTTGATGAATTAGCTGGACACTCATATTTCTATTTTCTAGATGGATATTCTGATTATCATCAATTATATGTCTCTCCTGAGGACCAAGAGAAAACAACATTTACAACTCCTTATGGAACATTTTCCTTTAGAAGAACCCCTTTTAGTTTATGTAATGCACCTGCAACTTTTCAAAGATGTATGATGTCAATATTTTGTGATTTGATTGACATAGGAATTGAAATATTCATGGACGATTTTTCAGTTTTTGGAACTTCTTTTGAATCTTGTTTGGAAAATATTTTCAAAATCATGAAAAGATGTGAAGAAACAAACTTAGTTCTTAACTAGGAAAAATGTCAATTCATGGTCACAGAAGGCATTGTACTTGGTCACAAGATTTCATAAAAATGGATGGAAGTAGATCAAGCAAAAGTGAAAATTATTGCTGAATTACAACCACCTACTACTGTTACTGATGTGAGAAGTTTTCTAGGTCATGCTAGATTTTATAGAAGATATATAAAAGATTTTTCCAAATTTGCTAAACCTCTTTGTCATTTATTGGAAAAAGATGCTAAATTTGAATTTAACAAAGACTGTGTTAATGCTTTTAATATTAAAAGAAAAATTAATAACTGCACCTATCATTGTTGCACCTAATTGGAATAAATCTTTTAAATTAATGTGCGATGCAAGTGATTTTGCAATTGGAGCTGTATTGGGACAAAAATATGAGAAAATTTTCAAATTTATATATTATGCTAGTAAAACTCTCACTGAAACACAAAGAAATTACACTACTACTGAGAAAGAGCATCTAGCTATAGTATATGCCTTTGATAAATTTAGAACTTATCTTCTTGGTACTAAATGCATAGTTCATACTGATCATTCTGCTATTAAATATCTAATGTCAAAAAAGGATGCTAAACCTAGACTAATAAGATGGGCTTTACTTCTACAAGAATTTGATTTTCAAATAGTGGTGTTGACCTCACTTTTGGTTGAGGTCTAGTCTCTCTTTAAAATAGCCTAGGGTCTAGCCATAGGACTCTCTTGGTGACTTTCTTAGAGGACTAGTCATGGAACCCTCCCCATAGAAATTCAAAACTCTTCTTGCTTCACTAGGGGGTTTTCATATGCTTAAGGCCTAACCTCCACCTTTTGGTAGAAAAAAAGGCAAGCATAAGGAATCCTAGGGGAAGTCTCCTATAGGTGGTAAGACCTTAGGATTTGCCCTGAGGGAGGTCTGGACCTCACCACTCATACACTTCACATTCCCAACATACACACACTGCACATTCTAATTTCAACCCTGAACTCTTTGGAAACTCATGTGGGTAGCCCAGCCCTAAGTTTATGACTAAGTGGTAAGGACCAACACATAGAGGACCAAATGTAAGTGACCCTTGGTCATTACATCATGCTCACCTTGAAGCCACCTTCACATTTCCAAAATTTCAATTTTTGGCCCCTTTGCCCCCTAAATAACCCTGAACAACCCAAAATTTTCAAAATTACCCAAATTCACCAAAATTACTCAAAAATCATTCCAAGATATTCCTTGCCACTCAAATTGACCATTCAAGACCAAAAATTCCAAAATTTCCAAAAATACCCCCCAATACCCTTAAAATACCTAAAATACCTAAAATACCCTTTTTGCCCAAAAATCCAAAAATTCCAAAAAATTCTTAAAAAATTCCAGAAAATCCTAAAAATTCCCAATTTCATTTTGTTCAACTACACTATGGGTTAATTTTGCCAAATTAATACACTTTCAATCAAAAATCCCAACATGGCACATTTAACCCAAAGGTGCCTAAACCAAACCCAATCTTGAACCACTTGACCCCAATTTTCATCAAATTCAATTCTAAACAAAAATTAAACATCCCAAATATCAACTTAGACCAAATTCAAGTCCAATGTGACCCACATTTGAATCCAATTCCCCTTGAAATCCAAAATCCCCAAATTGGTCTAAATAACCCAAAACTCTTAAAGTGAGCCAATGTCAATCGATTCCTCCAAAATTTCAATTCAAAACTCTTTATAACACCTCCTTAAACATAATTGGATCATAAATTGCCCATAATTTGAGATCAGGTCTTACCCAAAATCCATTTTGGACCAAAACCTCCCCATTTTGACCCAAGCTGGACACATGTTCTAAATCCACCAAATTGACCCCCTAAACCTTGTCAAAACCATTTTATGTCTTCATGAACTTCTTTGAGACAACCATATCTACATTATTGCTGAAGACCTCGGAACCCCATTACCACTCAAATCCAATATAATTTGACCTGAACCCAACATGGTCCAAAATAATTGAAAATCCAATCCATGCCAAAATTGAACCTCCAAATGAGCTCAAAGCCACTTTTTGTCTTCATGAAAGATCTTCATTACAATCATATAAACAATATTGGTCAAGGCACCTAGACCTCATTCTCACTCAAACTCAAGTTATGTTAGCCCAAACCCAAATGAACCTAATTGAACTAATAATTCAAATCAACCTAAATTAAACCAAAATTAATCAAATTAATCTCATGGCAGCCCTAAAATCAATATATATATATATATATATATATATATATATATATATATATATATATATATATATATATATATATATATATATATATATATATAAATGAAATAAAAAAAAAGAAAAATATCTTACTTCCACACCTCTCCCTCACCCTACATGTCACCTCATCCCTCATCCATCACCTCCACCATAACTCCTCCTCACCTCCACCATATCTCTCTCTCACTCTCCCATTCATCTTTAGCCGTGAGCCTCATCCAAAATCCCCCCTCATAATCTCACTTACACTCCCTTACACACATTTTACTCACTTCACTTACACCATCTCACTCACTGACTTCCTCTCCAAAACTGTGAGCCTCCCTCTCCTCTTCTTCTCCTCCTTCTAAGCTAGCCACTTCCATCCTACTCCCAACTCCTCCTTGCCGTGAGGTCTCCACCAAAGGGGCTTCCACAAGGATCTTCATCTCCAACAAAAGCTTCTTCAAGGTTCTTCCATCACCTCCTCCAAGCTAAGGTAAGTTGCTCCCCCTTTCTTTTATTTTGTGAGTATTCTAGCTTCAAAAAAAAAAAAAAACAAAAACAAAAACAAAAACAAAAAAATATTTCTTTCCTATTTTCCTGTTTAGTTATAAAGTTGTTTTCTTCATGCGTGCTATATACAAATTTCTTCCCTATTTTCATGCTTTGTTTTAAAATTTCTTCATGCAAGCTATGCACATGTTTAAATCTTTATATGCTTAGGTTTAGGAATTTTTTTTATGCAAAGTCATTTAGCTTTTAAATCTTTCATGTTTAGCCCTAAATTTCCTTTTCATGAAAATTATCTAATTAGCTTATTAGTTTAGTATTTACAAAACTATCACCTAGTTTCACTAACTTAAAAAAAATAAATTTTTAAAATTTAAAAGAAATGAACATAACATAAAGGGAATGAAAATAAAAAAAAAAGGAAAAGAGAAATAAACTTAAAGAAAATAAAAGCAAAACAAAATGAAATGAAATATAATAATAAAAAAAATAATAAGTGATATAATAATAAATAATAAATAATAACTTTTCTAAATTTTAAATAAAACAACCATACAAAATTTTAAATAAAAATAACTACACTAATTTTAAAATAATATAACTATACTATATTAAATTTAAATAAATACTACTAAATTATAAATAACTAAATGAATAAAGATAATATATGAATAATACCAATATGTAAAAAAATAAAAAAATAATGTGATAAGAATAAAATAAATAACTATAAACTTAAATAGATAATAAAAATATAAGAAAATGATAATAATAATAAATAAAATAATAATTGTTAATATAAATAAATAATAAAAATAAGTAAATAAAAAATGTCATTCTTTTTAAAAATGTAAATAATTATTTTAAGATGTAATAACTTAATATAAGTAATAATAACTTTAAATAAAGAAAAGAATAATCAAGGAGAGAGAAAATGAAAAGCCTTATAATTAAATAAATAATAATATAAATCATAAATAAATGATATAAATAATAAGTTTAAATATACATCTAAATAATAATAATAATAAATTAAAATAAAAATAACTTATGATTTAAATATATATTAAATGATATGAATATAAAGGATAATAAAATAAATAACACACCCACACACACACACACACACACACACACACACACACACACACACATATATATATATATATATATACATAAATTGAATATAATTTAAATAACATAAATGAATAATAAATTAAATTAAAATTAAATAGTTAAAATTAAATAAAACCAAAAAATAAATAATAATTAAATTAAACAAATTAAATTAAATAATAATTAAGTAAATCAAAAACTATTATATAAATAAATATTAAATTAAATAAGTTAAATAAATTAAAGTATATTAAATTAAATAATAATGTAAATAAATAATAAATTAAATTAAAATTAAATAAAGTTGCATAAAACCAAAAATAAATAAAAATCAAATTAAATAATAATTGTAAATAATAAAATAAATTAAACAAAGTTAAATTAAATTAAATTAAATAATAATTGTAAATAATAATAAATTAAATTAAATTAAATTAAATTAAACAAATCAAATCATATTAAATTAAAATAAATTAAATGATAATATAAATAAATACTAAATTAAATAAATTAAATAAACAAATTAAATAAATTAAATTAATAATGTAAATAAATAATAAATTAAATTAAATTAAATTAAATTAATTAAACAAATTAAATTAAATTAAATAAATAAATAAAGTTAAGTTAAATTAAATTAAATTAAATAAATAATAAATTAAATTAAATTAATTAAACAAAATTAAATAATAATAAATTAAATTAAATTAAATTAAATAATAATGCAAATAAATGATAAATAAAAATGAAATAAACTAAATTAAATTAAATTAATTTAAATAGTAATTGTAAATAATAATTAATTAAATTAAATTAAATTAAAAATAAATGATAAATTAAAATAAAACAAATTAAATAAAGTTAAATTAAATAATAGTTGTAAATGCTAATAAATTGAATTAAATTAATTAAATTAAATAATAAAATAAATTAAAACTAAAATAATAATAAATAAATATCAAGCTAAAGTAAAATAAAATAAATAAATAACAATTAATTAAATAAATAATGATAAAGTAAATAAATCACATAAGATAATAAATAATAAATTAAATAAATCATAAAGATAATAATAATTTTAATCACACATAAAAGATAATAATTTTAAATAACATAACATCATAAGAATAAAATAACATACATAATACAATAACAACAATAATCCCAACACAACAACAATAACAATCCCAACACAACAACAATCCCGACCACAATACAATACAAACACGATAACGATCAAGCTAGGATTGGCCTCCTGAGGCATGGTTCATTTTTTTCCTTTATAAAGTCCCCTATGAAATCACAACTTGGTGTAGAAAACATAATAAGAATACCCTTATGCTTAGCGAATGCATGGAGTAACCCAAATTTTACCCGATATCCACAAACTTCCCAATCCACATTCCAAACCCAAACATAAACCAAAACCAAAATCAAAACAAAATTAAACCAAAACCCAAATCAAACCAAAACTAAAATCAGACCAAAGCCAAAACCAAAACCAAACCTAGTTCAAACCCAACCCAAATACAAATACAAACCAAATTCAAATCTTCCAATCCCCAAACTAAAATCAAACTCAATTATAAAAAAAAAACCATAAACTCTTCATAGCACTCCCATAAGTCCAAATTAAACTACCAATTGCCACCAATCCAAATCCAAACTACACCTAAACCCGCCTACCCTGAACACCTGTGTTCATTAAGCATAAGGGTATAGGTAGGATGAGTTGTTAAGCAACATAATAAGTTTAAATGAGCCGAGACTTTTCATCGGGATATGAGAGGGAAGCATGGACCCGCATCCTTCTTTGACTGTTTGGATACCTCTGAGGTCTATTAAACTTAATATGTCTGCTTAATGAAACCATCCTCAATTAAATTAAACAAAGTTTATTGAAATACGACATAAGAATTCACATAGACATCATAGGACTTGGTAGACAACCAGGATCTTAACATAGACATCATAGGATTGAGTAGTTACTTCTTGTTAGTTCTACTTCTTCCTATTTTCTGGCATGCTTTAATTTCTGCAAAACTATAAACACGTACATGCAATGCAATACTAAAGTTTCAGCTAGGAATGACGAGAAGACTTTCCAGGTCCGCTTTTACTTTATTACAATTTACCTTATTGCAATTTTTTTACCTGCACTGCGCTTTACTTTTTTTTGCATGATAAATAAGATTGTTGCATGAAAACTGAAACCTTTAGGATATCCACAAAACTGAAACCCAAAACTAAATTAAAATTCATACAAGATAAAATTTACCGCCACAATATTTCAAAAGATAAGATAACTCAAAATTTAATCACAAACAGAACAACAAAAATTATAACTTTGACTAAATTAAAACGTCTCGTTGGATGATCGGGAATACCTCGGATGATGTAACCCACATGTTGCTAACGGGATTTCCCATGGTCTAAATGAAAGTGTGAACTCATTCAGTTGAGTTTAACAAATTCATCTGGACTAAGTGAATCCGATGAAAATAACGGTGCCGGGATGATGGAACCGTGGGATCTTAATATGTTCTATTTAATCAACTTTAAGATTTGTTTTAATTAAAACACTAAAATATTTGGATTCTAAGACTTTTCTAAACCAAAACACTTCTCTCATCTCTTGATTTATGATTTCTAAAACTAAACCTCTGCGACAATAAGGAGCTTGGAGCACAGTGGGCAGCACGACCATCATCAACAGCAAAACTTGGCTCTACATCAGTAAAACCTTTCTTAGAAATTAAATAACAAAGCCATAGGACTTCGAGGTGGTTTTCCTAGTGTAACATAAATCCTCAACTTTTTGTTAGGTATTTGCATAGTTGTCTTATGCAGATTAAGCCCTAACCGGTCTTAGGATTCCAAAGTAGTCGTTTGGTACGACATAAACCCTCACATCTTCGAGGCTATTTGTATGATTGTGGCATACAAATATAAGTCCTAATTAATTAAACAGACAGGATGAAACATTAAATAAACTCCCTAATCGAAGCCAAACAATAGGATAGTTTGGGTAGTTGCCAAGATTCTTCTTGGATCCTCAGCTTCTCCTACTTCTCTACCTTTGGACTCCTGAAATAAACTGCTCCAAATTTGATCTATTCCCTATTGAAATTTCCAAAAACTAATTTATTTAAAAACCTTAAACTTTAAAATTCTTGAGAGCAAAACAACTGATCATTATCGAGAGTTTTCTTAAGTGTCTTCGGACATTTAGGATGTAATTAACAATAGGGGCTTGCCCTTATAGGGAACTTTAAGAACCCGAGTAATATAAACCACGCTTAATTCCTTTATATTAAGCAGGGGAACCTGTCGGCTTATAAAATTGGTTTGCAGACCAAACGGATGTCACAAATCTTCTAGTTTATTTAATCGAGCCCAATCATCAAGCAGTGTGCCTATTCTTTGGGATAGATACACGGTTTGTGGTGCGAAGCTCGTTTATATAAACTATTTGGAATGTGAGATCGATTTGAATTTACATCTTAAAATTTTCAAACTTAAAAATTATTTTCAAAAATCAAATTCTACTTCCCAAATTATAAATATATACTTAAATTAAATTTTAAAACCTAAAAAATGTGCCGACAAGTGGATAGAAAAGGAACTGACAACCAAATTGCTGATCATTTTTCTAGAATTAAGAATGATGTTATTACAGAAGAAAACATAAATAAGAAATTATCTGATGAACATTTATATGTTATTCAAGGATGCCAAACACCTTGGTATGCGGATATAGTTAACTATTTAGTTAGCAATATTCTACCTTATGGATTGGATGAAAAATTTATTAAGAAATTTAAAAATGATGCTAAATATTATATTTGGGAAGATCCTCATTTATTTAAATTAGAAAGAGATTCTATAATTCGAAGATGCGTACCTTATGAAGAAACTTTTGCTATTATTCAAAAATGTCACATTCTGATTTTGGAGGATACTTTGGAGTAGATAAAACTGCAATTAAAATTTTAAAGTTAGGATTTTATTGGCCTACCTTATTCAGAGATGTGAGACATTATGTTAAAACATGTGATCGATGTCAAAGGATGGGAAATATATCCAAGAAAGATGAAATGCCTTTAAACTATATATTGAAAGTTGAAATTTTTGATATATGGGGTTTAGACTTTATGGGACCATTTGTACCATCATCTGGAAAAATTTATATTTTATTAGTAGTTGATTTTGTTTCAAAGTGGATTGAAGCTGTAGCTTTACCTAACTGTGACTCCAAAAGTGTATCTAAATTTTTAAAGAGGATGATTTTTTTAAGATTTGGAATGCCTAAGGTAATTATCACAGATGGTAAAAGTCATTTTAGAAATATAAAAATTCAATCATTACTGCAAAAATTTGGAATCAAACATAAAATTACAACTGCTTATTACCTAAAAACAAGTGGAATGACTGAAGTATCAAACAGAGAAATTAAAAGAATTTTAGAGAAGATTGTTAATCCTAAAAGAACTGATTGGGTTGATAGACTTGATTCTGCATTATGGGCTTATAGAACAGCTTATAAGATACCAATAGGAATGTCACCTTACCGGTTAGTTTTTGGTAAACATTGTCACTTACCTGTTGAACTTGAACATAAAGCTTATTGGGTGATAAAGGAGTTTAATTTTGATTTGAATACTGCAGGAGAAAAATGATTATTGCAATTAAATGAGATGGATGAAATAAGAAATGAATCATATGATAATGTAAAAATTTATAAAGAGAAAATGAAGGTATTGCATGATAAAAAGATTTCAGGAAAAATATTTGAGCCTGGACAAGAAGTATTACTATTTAATACTCGTTTAAGACTTTTTCCTGGAAAATTGAGATCAAAATGGATCGGACCATATATAATTGAAAAGATTATACCAATATGGAGCAGTGGATATTAAATACCCCAAAACGGGAAAAATTTTTAAAGTTAACGGATTAAGATTGAAGCCTTATTTGGGAGATATTAAAAAGATTTATAAGGAGGCTTATGAATTGAGTCAAACTGATTAAAGAATTACTTAGGTCGGGCTAACGACGTTAAACCAAGCGCTTTATGGGAGGTAACCAATAGATTTTATTTTTAGTGTGTTTTTACATTTTTAATGTAAGGTTATGCCTCGGTCTTGACTAATTTTATATAACTTCAGAAAATTCAAAATTATCTAGAAGTATATAAAGTTTGGACTTTGGATCACTCCATTTCATATGTGAGTAAAAAGGAGATTAAGTTAACCTTCATTGAAATTATGTATAATTGTGTTATTGAGTTTGTTCTGATCTTACCATTATAATTTACCTATTTTTGGAGAATGAAACTTTGAAATTTGACGTTAGCCAAAATGGAGTCGAACATGGTTCTGACACTTAGGCGCCATAATTTGGCGCCTAAGCGCTAGAATAAGCTGTTTGTCGATGGGTCCAACGCCTAGGCTCCAGATTTGGCGCCTAAGCGCCACGGTTACTGGGTCGTGTAAAAACAAAAAATTTTCAGTTTTTCACAAGATTTTCACCTTTAAATTGTACGGCTTATTTTTTTTAGGTTGTGTGTTTTATTTTGAAAAGGGGTCGCCTAACAGAAGTTGTCGGCGAATTTAAATTTTAAATTTAATTTAAATATATATATATAATTTAGAAAGTAGTATTTGATTTTGAAAATAATTTTAAATTTGGAGGTTTTAAGATATGAAATCAAACTGATCTCACATCCCGAATAGTTTATATAAACGAGCACCACACCACAAACCGTGTATCTATCCCTAAGGATAGACACGCTGCTTGATGGTGAGGCTCGATTAAACAAACTAAAAGATTTGTAACATCCGTTTGGTCTGCGAACCAATTTTATAAGCCGACAAATTCCCCTGCTTAATATGAAAGTATTAAACAGGGTTTATATTACCTGGGTAATTTAAAATTCCCTATAAGGGCAAGCCCCTATAGTTAATTACATCTTAAGTGATGGGAATCACCTAAGAAAACTCTCGATAATAATCAATAATTCGCTCTCAAGAATTTCAAAGTTTAAGTTTTCAAGGGATTGAAGTTTGGAATTTCGATAGGGAATGGATCAAATTTGGAACATTTTGTTTTGGGAATTCAAAGGAAGAAAAGTAGGAGAAATCACAGATTCGAAGTGAACTTCGGTAATCTCCCGACTATCTTATTGTTTGGCTTGAATTTAGGAAAGTCCTAATGTTTATTTGTTGTTTTGATCTTGCCAATTTTAATTAATTAGGACTTATATTCGTATGACACAATCATACAAATAGCCTTGAAGATGTGAGGGTTTATGTCGTATCGGACGACTACCTCGGAATCCTAAAACCGGTTAGGGCTTAATTTGCAGTGCAAATGCCTAACAAAAGGTTGAGGATTTATGTTGCACTAGGCAAACTACCTCGAAATCCTATGGCTTGGTTGTTTAATTCTAATAAAGTTTTGCTGATGTAGATTCAAGTTTTGCTGACGATGATGGCCTTGCTACCCACCATGCTCCAAGCTCCTTGTTGTTGCAGAGGTTTAGTTTTAGAAGTCATAAATCGGAGGATGAGAAAAGTGTTTTGGTTTAGAGAAAATCTTAATTTCCAAGTGTTTTCAATATTTTAATTAAAACAGATCTTAAAGTTGATTATAACGACACCGGTTAAGATCCCACGGTTCCATCCTTCGGCATCATTATTTTTATCGGATTCACTTAGTCCAGATGAATTTGCTAAACTCAACTGAATGAGTTCCACACTTTCATTTAGACCGTGGGAAATCCCATTAGCAACACGTAGGTTACATCATCCGAGGTATTCCCGATCATCCAACAAGACATTTTAATTTAGTTGTAATTGTAGTTTTGTGTTACGTTTGTGATTAAATTTTGAGTTGTTTTATATTTTGAAATTGTTGTGGCGGTGAATTTTATCTTGCAATGACTTTTAACTTAGTTTTGGTTTCGGTTTTAGGGACTATCCTAAAGGTGTGGGTTTTCATGCAACGGTTGTTTATCATGCAAGAAAAGTAAGTGCGATGCGATTAATGAAATTGCAATAATGTAAATTGCAAGAAAGTAAATTGCAATAAAATAACAGCGTACACTGGAGGGTCTTCCCGTCACTCCAAGCTGCACTTAAAACACAATTAGAATATTTAAGCAAGTTCCTGGTAAAGCTAAGGTAAGGGTTATGGTTTTCTACCAAATTCCTAATCCTATAGCTAGTCATTTCCTATGACGTCTATGTTCTTTGTGTTTTTGTCTGAAGACGATTTTCTTCATCAAAGAACAATTGGGTTCAATTGTTCTTATAAATATCCTATCATATTGAGGAAGTGCTTAAGAAGAATCTTAAACATCTTTTCAATATTTCTATGATTGTTTTAAGTCCAAATGAATTCAATTACACAAATGAATTAATCGTCCAGAGTTTAGTTAAGTTTTGTTATTATCTTACTCGGTGAACTAGGATATTTGAATGTCCTATAAGTGAAGTAACATTTCATTTAATATCCTGTTTAGCAGTTATGATAACTAAAGCTTTCGAGAGTAAATTGGTATTCAAATGATATGTGATTTAGTTTAATTTCAATTAATTTGGAATAGTGTTCAAGTTATTTTAGATTTATTTTGAATTCTTTGTCTTTGGTGATGTTATATTTAATTCAACTTAATTTAATTTAATTTAATTTAATTGAGTTTTAATTTAATTTTAATTCAATTCAATTCAATTTAGTTTGATTTGATGTTCATTAAATTAATTTGATTTGATTTAATTTTAATTTAATTTGATTTAATTTAATTTAATTTAACTTAATTTAATTTAATTTAATTTAATTTAATTTAATTTAATTTAATTTAATTTAATTTTAATTCATTTAATTTAATTAAATTTTTAATTTAACTTAATTTAATTTGATTTTATTTATTTAATTTAATTTAATTCAATTCATTTAATTTAATTTAATTTGTTTATTTAATTTAATTTAATTTAAGTTAATTAAATTCAATTTACTTAATTTAATTTAATTTAATTTAACTTTTAATTTTAATTTAAATTAATTTAATTTAATTTACTTAATTTAATTTAATTTTTAATTTAATTTAATTTTTAATTTTAATTGAAATTTTTTAAAAGAAAGTTTAATAATTTGATTTTAGTTTAATGATTAAGTCTTTTAATATTTTGAATTTGAGTTATCATTTTAATTAAGAATTGAATATTAATGAGATAATTAATTTAGGGATTTTTAAATTAAAGAATAAATCTCTTCCTAATAATATCCCTATTTTAATAATTCCAATTTTATTATTCTTCCCAAATTTAATCAATTATTTAATTAAGGTTTAATCATTTTAAATTGTTTAATGGGTTTCTACCCTTTAATTATTTAAATTTCAATCATCCAAATCAGATTAGGATCAAATATTTTATTTATTAATTTTTTTATTAAACATAAAGTTTTAATTAAGGGTTAAAATTTTAATTACCACTTTACCCTTTAAGCTTAATAATTTCATAACTCACTAAATTGAACTCAAATGAACTTGAATTTTTTATGTGACTTCACTCATATGTCAATAAAGACATGAGAGGAGAAAATGTGATTTTTCTGTATTTAACTTATTTATATAATTATTTTTGGTAGAAAATAGAAATTTCCAAGGAAAATTTAATAACATGATCAAGGGAAAGTTTTTGTCCTTAAGAAAATTAGGGGACATTCCTAATGACTAGTGCACCACTTGGACCAATTTTGGTGATTTTTTGAATTTTATTATTTTTATTATAATTATTTTATGTTTTGGAGTTTTAATTAATTTAAAAATAAAATAAATGTTGAAAAATGAATTTTATATTTTTCAAAAATCTCTCTTGTATCAGGGAAATCAGAGAAGCAAATTTTTCAATTTTCAGATTTTTCTATGATTTATTATAATTATTTTAGTGAAAAAGCTAGAAAATACATTTTTTTTAATTTTAAAATTACCCTAGAGCTTTAAAATTTAATATCTCACTAAATAGACCTAAGAAAAATATGGTGTTTGTTCCTAAGTGATTAAAATTCAAAATGTGACATTTTGGTGAATTTTATTATTTTTGTGATTTTTATTATTTTTTAATTATTAAAATATTAAAATAATATTAAAAATCAACTTTTTTAGAAAATTGAAATTTTAATTTTCTTAAATTCCCCTGATATCAGAGAGACTCCAAAACCAATTTGGTGAATTTTTGTAAGATATTTTGAAAGTTATGAATTTTTTAAAGTTTAAAATGACTAAGTGGCTTAATCAACCCAATTAGTAGGGCTAACCAAGTCCAATTGACCTCAAATTTTTATGGTGGGTTCCTCTGATCCTGAAGGTTAGTGGAGAATTGATTTCAAGTCAATTTGATGTGTGGTTAGCTCTAATTAATTAGAGATCCATTTTGGGTGTTTAAGCCAATTAGGGTTGTTTTAAATGAAATAACTCAAAACCTATTTTTCCTAGGGTCCTCTGGTCATAAAGAACATCACCAAATTTTCCTAGAATTTATTTCACAACATGCTATTTATTGGAATTAAAATACTCAAAACAGTAACATGAATTTCAAAAATCAATAACTTTTCATAGGGATGGCCTCTGACTTTGGAAAATTCGAGGAATGTTCCCAAATTTAGAGGCTTCAAAAGCCCTATGGTCTCATGCCATGGTGAATTGTATAAATGCATGGAGAATTAAAAATATGCAGAGAGTAAATAAATTATTAAAAATAAAATACTTGATAAAATTAAATGATTTCTTTTCCACATTATTCCCCTCTGTTCACTGAGCAAGAGGGTATTTTTATTTTATTTTTCTGATTTTTCTACACAAAGTTATGAATTTTTGAAGTTTAGGGAATTAAATAAATCAGAAAAATCCCAAATTTTCTATTTATCCACGCGGCGCCGCGTCAACCTCAGCAGCTCCGAAATGCCACGTGGCGCGCTCCCATTCGACGCCGCCATCTGACTCAGCGCTTCCGGGGCCCGCTGTATCGTTCCGTCTTCTGATCCGACGCGTGTATTGGATGGACGGCATCCGTTCATCGTCCCCGAGCGTCCTCACCCGAGAGCCGTCCACACTAAATCCCTAAGATCTCACTCGATACTCAATGGATTTTTATGTTCTTATGCTCCATGGATTCGTCTTGAGAAGACGAACACATCTATACGGTTTATGTGGGATGAAATTTACGCAATAAAAATGGAGAATGTTCGGAAGCTCGGGAAGAAGAGTGAGGCCATACCTTTGCTCGGAGAAGTGTGGCTTCGATCCGAGAGTTGTTGCACCTTCGATTGGATCCCGACGAAGCTCCGGATGAAGTCTCCCGGTCCGGTGAATTGTCTAGGTGTGATTTCGACCAAGCCCGATCACAAAGCTTGGAGGCCGGAGCAATTGGGTGGCCTCGGAGATGGGGCTTTCTTTGGTGGACACCTTCACTTGGTCCAGTGAAGGTGTAGAACCAATCAATTTGGGGATTGGCTCACTTGTGGAGAAGTGTCCCGGTTTTGGGTGGAATTTCGGTTGAGAAATTGGATTTTGTCAGTGGGGATTAGGGCAAATTGACACTGAGGATCAACTGCTCTAATGGTGGAGAAGGGTTTGGAACAATTTTGGCAGAGTTTCGGCAAGGTTTGTGCAACTCTTTTTTCATGGCCGTGAGGGGGTCGGGTTTAAATAGAGGTGGCTAGAGAGCCTCACAGGGATGGCCAAGGGTTAGGATCAGTTGCTCTGGTCATGGGAAGAACAGCCATGGTGGCCATTGGGCATGGGGCGGCTCGACGAAGGTGGAATTCCAAAGTTTGGCTCCTCCCGAGGTCTCGGCCATGGTGTTTTCCGGCGACCCGGGCGGGCGGCCTGCGAGCATGGGTCACCCTCGAGTCCAGGTGGGTCCAGGGCTGGAGGTTTGTGCAGTCAATTGGCAATTGCCATGTGTAAAGGCTTTGAATTAAAATGGAATGGGGAAGGGGTCATTTTGGCTTCAATTTGGTCAATCCATTGGTTTGGGTTGGGTGCACCTCCCCATGGCCTGATTTTGGGCTGAGAGGATCGATTGGGTCGACCAAGAGAGAATGGTATGGTCTCTATCCATGATGAGGTGGCTAAACATGGTTTAGTGTGTGTCATGAATAAGGTTAAAAAGGCTTAATGAAAGATTAGGAAAGGAGCCCCTCCCTTTACCATTAATGGCATGGTCACATGCCAAACTTTCATGGCTTCATATGGCTTGTGAATGGCTCATTCATGGCTCCATTTGGCTTGGGAAAAGTTTAGTCGACTTCATAAAAATGGATTTTAAGGATTTTGGACATTTTGGTGGAAAGTTGGATGAAGCTTTATTTAGAATTATTTGATCATTGGATTAGGACTTAGGGATGATTTTATTTGAATGCATGATGAAGAGAATTTGTCATATGGGCCTTAGATTGACTTTGCCCCTTTGGATTTTGGTGGAGATGGGCTTTAGGAAGGTTTAAGAAAGTGGGCTTTTGGTTTGGAAATAAATTTATGGATGGGGAATTTGTGAAGGATTGGGCCAAACAAATTTTGTTTTTTTTTTAGCTCATGGATGAGTCATGAGTGACTTGAAGCAAATTGGGAGTGATTTGGGTTTGAATTGGGTTGAATTTGGGTTCTTTTGGTGAATGGGCCAACATAGGCCCAAGTGGGCCAAGTTGAGCCAATGTTGAGCTAGGGTTGAAATAGATGTAAAATAAATGTTGGGAAATGTTTATGAGAGTGTTTCAAAGAGGTTTTGACTTTGGTTGGGCTTTGATTTTGGGGTTTGGGCTCATTTGGGTTAGGTTTGGTTTTAGGTCAAAATAGGTCCTTTTAGCTTTGAGTTGAAGTTGAGTGGGGTTTGGGTCTAAATGTTGGGCAAATCATGTTATTGTTTTATTTGTGGGAATGTTAAGGAAGATTTGGAAAAGATTTGGGGTTAATTGGAGTTGAATTGGGTGAGTTGGGGTTAAGTTTGGGTCATGGGTCCAAATTGGGCTTTAAGGCCAAAAGTGAAATTGGATCCAAATGTCAATCAAATTGAACTTGGATTTGGTCCAGATTGACATTTGGGATGTTGAATTGAAGTTTAGAATTGAATTGGACCAGAATTTGGGTCAATTGGGTAGGTTTGGTTTGGCATTGGGTTCACTTTGGGTTAAAATGGGTCAAATTGGGAGTTTTGACAAAAGTAGAGTAAATTGACAAAATTGGCCCATGGTGTAGTTGGATAAAATGAAATTGGGAATATTTGGGATTTTCTGGAATTTTCTGGGAATTTTCTGAATTTTTGGATTTTTGGGTCAAGAGGGGTATTTGGAGGGTATTGGGAGGTTTTTCTTGCAATTTTTGGTATTTTTGGGTATGGATGATCAATTTGAGTGGTGTGGAAATATTTGGGATTGATTTTGAGGAATTTTGGGTAATTTAGGTGATTTTGAAAAAGTTGGGTAATTTCAAGGGCTTTGGTAGGTCAGGCGGGTGTAAGGTCCCGGGGGTCAAAAATTGAAAATTTTGAAAATTGAAGATTGGGTGAATTTGAGTGGAATGAAATCATTTTGGTTGAGCCATGAAGCCACATCAAGCCCACATGAGCCATGAAGGGACTCATTTGAGGTATCATTTATGTTGTTCACAACCCTCTTGCGCGAGGGCTTAGGGGTTAAGGACCAATCCATGTGAATCACCTACATGAGTCGAGGAGGCCGAGTTAGGTATAGGTGTGTGAAAGTGTAGTGTATAGGTGTAGTGTGTGTGTAAGTCGGCCCTTTCACCGAGACCGGGCCACCCGGAGCGGTCCTAAGGCCAAAGAGTCCTATAGGAACTCATCCTTTAAACTTCCACGTTTGATTTCGACCCTCCAGGTGATTAGGGGTCTACGGTCGAGTTTGTGGAGTTTGCGGGGAGTTTAGAAGTGGTTTGAATTTCTAAAAGGTGGGTCCCAATTCTAGTCCTCTAAGATAGTCGAAAGGAAAAGCCTAAGGCTAGATCCTAAGCACTAAAAGGAGAAGAAGACCTCGTCAAAAATGAGGTCGACAAATGGACCCCGATAGGTGTGGTGGTGACGGAGCACACCGCGCGTATTGGTGTTGACCGAAGCGATCAGCAAAACCAACACGGATGTTCGAGTAACAAACTTAGGACGAAGTAGAAGAGTTTTCGTTGGGGAGTGTCAAGTATATCTGCGAGCCGAAGATTCTTGAACTCTCGTCGGGGAAAGGAAAAGGAGGTGAATCCCAAATCACATGATGCTGGGGAATTCAATTCAAATTTTGTTTCATTTCATGTTCAAGTCATGATGTGTGAGTTTAGATTTCAATTTGGAGTTTCAATTTAGATTGAAGTTTGTCGAAAATTAATTTGAAGGGATTTGATTTGAAATGAAAATTGGAATTTTGAGGTTTTAGATGTAACATCTTCGACTCGAAAAGAAGATCGAATCGATTGGATTGGATCATTACAATGAGGAAAGATCTCGGAGTAATGCGGTATTGGATGTAAAATCCTTAACCTTAAGAGTTTGATTTTGATGTATTTCATTGCTGTAGGGAAAGAATCCTAAAGCAGTGCAGTCTCGGATGTAAAATCCTTAACCCCAGGAATTTGATTTGATGTATTTCATTGCGATAGGGAAAGGATCCTAAAGCAATGTAGTCTTGGATGTAAAATCTTTGACCCAAAAGTTTGAATTTAGATTTATTTCATTGCGATAGCGAAAGAATCCTAAAGCGATGCGATCTCGGATGTAAAATCCTCGACCCCAAAAGTTTGAATTTTGATGTATTTCGGTGCGATAGGGAAAGAATCCTAAAGAAGTGCGGTATCGGATGTAAAATCCTTGACCCGAAAGGTTTGAATTTGACATTGATGTATTTCGGTGCAATAGGGAAAGAATCCTAAAGCGGTGCGGCATCGGATGTAAAATCCTCGACCCAAAAGTTTGATTTTGATGTATTTCGGTGCGGTAGGGAAAGAATCCTAAAGCGATGCGGTATTTGATGTAAAATCCTCGACCGAAAAGTTTGCTTTTGATGTATTTCGATGCGATAGGGAAAGAATCCTAAAGCGGTGCGGTATTGGATGTAAAATCCTCGACCCGAAAAGTTTAATTTTGATGTATTTCGGTGCGATAGGGAAAGAATCCTAAAGCGGTGCGGTATTGGATGTAAAATCCTCGACCCGAAAATTTGATATTGATGTATTTCGGTGCGATAGGGAAAGAATCCTAAAGCGAGTGCGGTATCGGATGTAAAATCCTCGACCCAAAAAGTTTGATTTTGATGTATTTCGGTGCGATATGGAAAGAATCCTAAAGCGGTGCGGTATTGGATGTAAAATCCTCGACCCGAAAAGTTTGATTTTGATGTATTTCGGTGCGGTAGGGAAAGAATCCTAAAGCGGTGCGGTATTGGATGTAAAATCCTCGACCCGAAAAGTTTGATTTTGATGTATTTCGGTGCGATAGAGAAAGAATCCTAAAGCGATGCGGTATCGGATTTAAAATCCTCGACCCAAAAGTTTGATTTTGATGTATTTCAGTGCAATAGGGAAAGAATCCTAAAGCAGTGCAGTATCGGATGTAAAATCCTCAACCTCAAGAATTTGATATGATTGGTAATTGATTTTGCAAAGATTTGTAGTGTTGATTTAAAGAGTGTGGAATCTGGAAAAAATTGAATTTGAATTTGATTGAGATTTGATTTAACATTTATGTTGATTTTGTTTATCTTTTAATGATTCAAATTTTATTTTATCGTTTATTTAATGTTCATGTGAATTTGGTGTTCGTCATTTTTTAGATTTTTAAGGAAAGTTTTCTTTTATTCTCTTTTTTATTTATTTTTTGTTCTTTGTTCGAAGTTCATTTAACTTCAATGGCGTTTCCCAGTCAATTTGCACAAAAGAGGTGAAGGCCAAAAATGTGACATGGTCACTTTCATTCCAATCATGTTGAAGATACATCATACGACTCGATGCGGAATACATCTCATACAATCCATGTAGACTCGAAACGGACTATGTATGATCTTTGTTGGTCCATCCGAAGAAGCATGCATCGAAAATCCATGTACGAATAGTAGGGTACATGGTCGATAACATCACCTTCCAAGCCATCCTTGGCAAGGATGTCGTATGGATGTACATTGGAGGTGTGATATTTTCCATGTAACTCACGGCTCGTAAGGCGGAGGCTCTCTAGCTCGGGGTACAGTTGGAAATGGTAAGGTGTCTTCATGTCGTCCATCCTTCGAAAGTAGCGAGATCCGCTTCACTGGTACTCACGGTATGCGATGCTTAGCGATATACTGCTCCGTTGCCCTTCGGTATCATGACGGAACCTACCGGTAAAGGTATCTTCATCGGCCCTCGGAACTCACACGGGCCTGCTATCCGGAGGTCGGATCCGAACATGATGTTACACTCGTTCGGGAAAGATGCGTGCGAGAAGGTCGACAAAGTCGTGGTGGTGCATATGCGGGGGTATGCGGTCACCTGTTTGTAGATGTTGATAATGCGGCTATTGGGTATGCAATCTGCTGGCGGTACCCTCCATGTTATCAATCTCTTTACCATTCTCTTGATGACTAATGGCATCGGATCCACTTGCCCATGACGGAGTATTCCGGTGGGTTTCCCTTCTGTCTTCCGCGAAGTTGTAGCGACATCCGCATTGTATTGTGATTCTTCCCTTCCACTGGCATCCATCTCCGGGGTTCGAGTATGTGTTTTCCCTCGGGCGGCTGCTCGGCCCATTCTTTTCAAATCCGGATGCAATCCACGATTTCTTGTTGTTCATACTACGAGAATACGTACGTATGTAGCTCGAGGCCCTCTAGTATATTGATTCTTCCGCCTCTAATTCTCTCGAAGTATTCAAAGGTTTTCTTTTCAACATTCGCATTCTCTCCAGCTCGTATTCGGAATGATGCGGATGGCGAGGCACAGTGACATATTGTGGGATATACGGCTCGATCCCTTCACGTTCTCTGCGCTACCTCGGCTCCTCGGGGATGATGCACGTCGGGACATCCCCGGGGTTGCTACCGCAACAAGGTCATGCATCCTTGGTGGTTCTATCCGGTGGCGTGGTAACCTTCTTTCTTCGATCTTACGGGGATTTCCACGGTCCTTTTCGTTATCCTAGGAGCTGGCCTCCTTTCTTCGGGTTCTCGGTGAACCGGTGTCCTTGAAGTGTATGTGCGGCATTAGCAGCTTGTCTCGTCGTCGTTGGTCCGCGGCTAGTTTTGTTAACATCTTACGGATACGGCGATTCTTATTTCTTCGTTGCGTTGCTTTGTGAGAGTAGCTCTTCGAACTTCTTGAATCTCTGTGGGCGCGGCGGCGACAAGCTCGCCCTCTGCTGTAGTGACTACGGACTTCATTTTCTTATCTTCTTCGGTGTTTGCCTTTCTTTTCTTGCTTGCTTGGATTGGTGGCTTGGGCCACCCACTTTCATCATCGTCCGCTCGGGCGGTTCTTCTCGGTCAGCGGGACCCGGTCACTTTCCTCGTCTTGTAGGCTGCTCGGTGCGAAGTCCGAGTCAATCTCGATTATCGCTCCATTTTTTACCCTCTTTTCATCGAGTGCGAGGCTTACGCCATTTCTAAAGTTCGGGACCAACCGCCGTTCGACTTTTCCCTGCGAAAAGACGAGGAAAAGGATCGAGGTGTATCTTAAGAACAAGAACATTAAGAAAATGTTTATTAAAGACATTTTTTTATTTCTTTTTGTATTTTTAAATTTAACAGGAATGAAGTGGGATAAGATCAAGAAAGAGATTTAGATGTGGAAGAGAAAACAAGGAAGACTTTATTATCATGATTTTATTTATTTTAGCACATTTTTTATTATTTTCGGGTTCGAACCCAGTCATAAGTAATTACTTCGCCCGTGTTTCTTAGGGATGAAGAATTCATTCCTTCGAAACATCAGGTAGCGTAATACTTTTTCAAGTATCGTCCAGTTGATCGGAAGCATATGTCGTTCTCCACGGCAATTCACTAGGCTGGTAGGAACCTCCCGAGTATCTTGCTTCGACCACAAACGGTCCTTCCCGAGTGGGTTCAAATTTTCCTCCTATCTTGCGGTGTGCGAGAATAGGTCTCTTGAGAACAAGAACTAAGTCACCGACTTTGAAGGTTCTTGGGCGGACCGGTTTGTCATGGGCTTGAACCATCTTAGCTTGGTATAGTTCTAAATTCTGTTGCGCTGCAAGTCTTTTTCCTTCCAGGCTTTCTATTTCTTCTAGTCATAATTTGGCGTTCTCTGTCGTCGCGATCTTGTTTGCAACTGCAATTCTGAGTGAAGGAAGCTGAATCTCTAAAGGTAACACTGCCTCGGACCCATACACCAGAGCGTAAGGTGTAGCTTGAGTAGGAGTTCTGAAGGTTATCCGGTAGGCCCATAAGGCTTCTAACAACTTCTCGTGCAAATTTCTCTTATTATCGTCCAAAGTTTTCTTTAAAATTTGAACGAGAGTTTTATTAAAAGCCTCAGCGAGGCCGTTTGCTCTTGGGTAGTAAATTGTTGAGTATCGCCAGTCAATTCCGTGTCTTTTGACAAAATTGTTGATTTGCGTGCTTCGAATGCGGCCCATTATACGAGATGATCTGCGCGGCACCCGAAACGGTAGACAACTTGGTTCTTGAAACACCGTAGCACGTGGTGTGCTTTCACTTCTCTAAGTGGAGCTGCCTCTCGCCCACTTGGAAAAGTAATCGTAGCCGCAAGAATGAAGCGATGTCCTTTTGAAGATGGTGGTTCTATCGGACCCACTATATCCGTGCCCCAACATTCGAATGGCCGTGACGCGATTGTCGGATGTAGCACATTTGGAGGTTGGTGTAGAACCACTCCGTGCACTTGGCATTGGTGACGGCTCTTGGCGATTTTCATGCGGTCGGTCATCATCGAGGGCCGGTAGTACCCTAGTCTTTTAATTTTCATTTTCATCTTCGGACCGACTGGTGAGCGCCACGAGTCCTGAACGCACCTCCTTAACAATTTCACGGGCCTCGGACCCGCTTAGGCACCTTAGCCACATTTGATCAAAAGACCTTCCGTACGATGTGTTGTTTATTAATGCGTAGGACGAGTTCTTTTCTTGATCGATGGGCTAGCGACCTATCTTCCGGTAGCTTTCTGTTTGCGGGTAGTCTATTAATGGTTGTCGCTCGATCTTACGTGTTTTTACATCACTTCTTGCTAGTTGATTCTTTTCCTTTTTCGATTTGTGTATTGTGTCTATGTCGAGTCTGTGATAGGACTCGACGTCAGTGAGCCGACACTTCTCTCGATTCATCTTGCAAACAGGAAAATTCTTTTGCGAGACGGGCTAAAGCATCTGCTAAAGCATTTTCTTTCCTGGGAATTTTGTAGATTGTCACATTTGGAAGTATTGCTCGAGCCTTGGCTTTAAAATTCTATACTGTCCAGCGATCTGTTGAATGATTAACTGCGAATCCCCGTAGATGTTGATGTCTGTTATCCCCATTTGAATAGTTAATTCCAGTCCCGTTATGAGGGCTTCGTATTACTGCTTCATTGTTTGTGCACGGTTCCGTCAAGTGGTAGGAGTATCTTAACATCCCCCGCTCCGGTGTTATAAAGATTAGCCCGATTCTGCCTTACGGGCACTATCACTTGCGATTCTTCGTCTTTGTGTGCTGAAGATGCTCCGTCGAAATACAATTCCCAACATCGATCATCAGGGTCTTCTAGATTCATTATTTGTTCATCTGGCAAATCGTCATTGAGAGGAGATTCTGCCGGCAAAGGGTGTCTTTGCGAGAAGTCTGCTAAGACTTGTCCCTTTACGGCACGAAGAGGCACGAAAGTTATATCGAATTGCGATAATATCATTGACCATCCGGCAAGTCTGCTGGAAAGTGTCGGACGAGTCATCGAAGTATTGCGATGGATTAAATTTCGAGATCGAGGTTGACCTTATGAGAAAGCATGTAGTGCACGAGCTTTTGAGCGGCGAAGATCGAGGCCAAACAATGCTTTTCATTTGCGGGATGCCTTACTTCCGTCGGAAGTAAACGACGGCTTAAGTAGTAAAGAGCATTTTCTTTACCCTCATCATTGACACAGGCTAACGGGGCTCCGAGAGAGTCGTCTAAAGCCGCGGTGTAAAGTATCGACGGTCTACACGAGGCCGGGGCTGCTAAGACGAGAGGTGTCATTAAATATTGTTTAATGTCCTCGAAGGCCTTACGGCATTTCTCTTCCCAAATAAATTTGGCGTCCTTTTTAACTAGTGCTGAGAAAGGTGACACCTACACGACAAGTTTGAGATAAAGCGTCGAAGATATGCCGACTTCCCTTGAAAGGATCGTAGTTGTTTTAAGGTTTTGGGAGGCGGCATTTCTAAGATAGCTTTAATCTTTTCCGGGTCGATTTCAATTCCGCGATGTCGGACAACGAATCCTAAGAATTTCCGGAGGTGACGCCGAAGGCGCATTTTAAGGGATTCATCTTAAGGTTAAATTGTCTTAATCGTTCGAAAACAATTCTCGAATCATACGGGTGGTTTTCCTTTACTTTGCTTTTGATGACCACATCGTCCACGTAGCATTCGACTTGATTGTGGATGAGATCATCAAAAATTCTTGTCATTGCTCTCCGGTAGGTTGCTCCTGCGTTCTTCGATCCGAATGGCATCACTTGTGTAGCAAAATACTCCGATCGGCGTTACGAATGCTGTAAGCTTTTCATCTTACGGAGCCATTTTTATCCGGTTGTATCACGAAGATCCATCCATGAATGAGAATATTTCATGTGTTGAAGCAATGTCGATCATTAGTTCGGGATCGGTAGAGGGAATTCATCTTTTGGACATGCCTTGTTTAAATCTGCGAAATCCACACAAATTCGATCGACCATTCTTCTTTACGGTGGCACTACATTGGCTAACCAAGTCGGGTATTGTTCTTCACGGACAAATTTAGCGTCTATTAGCTTTTTAACTTCGGCTATGACATGTTGTTCGATTTCTAGACGCATCCTTCAGGACCTTGTCGGCGGGACGAAGTAGGATCCACTCTAGCTTATGGACTGCAACCTGCGGAGCTAATCCTAGCATCTCGTCATAATTCCAAGCAAAACGAGTCTTTAAATTCCATTAATAATTTGATTATTTCTTCGGAGTCTTCTTTGTTGAGTAAGGAGCTAACAAAGGTAGGTCTAGGCTCTTCGCTAGTACCTAAGTTAACTTCGGTTAACTCATCTATTGTAGATTTGATTTCTTCTTCGAATTCGGTGGAGCGTCTCCAATTTGTACATCTTCGAGTTCGTACGTAGTTTCCATGCGGTTTTCATTGGATTCGCAAGTGACAACCAAGCAAAATTCGGTATCGTCAGTCGATCCTATTGTGCTGAATCCGAGTCCATACTTTGAATTGGGTGGACGACCGGAGTTATTCCATAATTTTTCAAAATGTTGTGATTGGCCTTTTGTCCATTGTCGAGGTAAGAAACCACGTTGATTTAAATTTTGAACACATGGAGAGTACCACTCAAAAGGTAATTCCATTAATTCTGATGAAGTGACATCTTCAAATTGTACATTATTTTCAGTTTTGGAGGTAGAAGCACCACGGTACAACTTGATTGGCCTTGCACCGTCGTTACATACTTCTTTGACCACCATACCCTTGATCTTGTTAGAATGGATCGGGGTTAGGGTCATAGTATGTACGTAGTGGTTAATCTTTTCGTACATTGATTTGTATTCTTCGTTCTTCTCATCTTCGAGAGAGATCTTGAATTGCGGCTTCTTCGATTTATTGTCGTTGCTTCTTGCTTGATTTCTTTTTCTTCTTCGGAACTATCTTCCCAATCAACATTGATGGTTGGTTTCCTCGTCCAGTCGTCCTAACGTCTCTACCACGGCCTCGTCCCCGGCCTCGACCTCGGATGCGAGTTGTGGAGAAACCTTCACCATCTCGCCGGAAGGGAGTGGTGAGTGGCTGTTGGACTAGAACTTCGAGTTCTTCTTTGTCCTGAACTTTCTTTGCTTCATTTGTTACGGTATCTCGGAGAAGATTGTTTTCTTTGGCGGTGCATAATAAGTCTGCATCTTCATGGATTCCAATCTCATGTACGGAGAATGGTTGCAAGTCACCTTTGATGCCTTGTTCCCCTCCACGTAGTATTTAATGCAACGATGTAGAGATGATGGTACCATCTGTTTTCATGTATCCATGGTCGGCCCAGTAGAGCGTTGAACGACGTTTCGAATCGATTATGTGAAATTTCGCGGTTGTCTTTGCTAAGTCACCGGTCTTCATCGGTAGCGTTATTGATCCGAGGGCTCTTTCTCCTTTACGGTTGAATCCTCTTAATAACATTTTGTCGGCTTCGAGCTCGCGAGCATCAATTTCCAAGTATGCTTAGTGTTCGAAGACTCATTATATTGATCGACGCTCCTGGATCCACCAATACTGCGGAGAGTGTAAACTTCCCGATTGTAGCCAGAAATGTACAACGGTCGGTTGTGATCTGCTGTCCCAAGTAGTAGGTCATTGTCCGTGAAGGTAACACCTCGCTTGTTCCTTTAACGAGCGAACCTCATCTAAGGAATCTCCGGCCATTTGAGCTAAGCAAATTTCGGATCAAGTAAGGCTTTGATCGAGCTTCTCTCATCTCCTTTGATAAGATGAGAGCATCGTAAATGCTCAGTTTGGCCGGTAGTTTCCTAAGATGGGCTAGCACGTTGTAGTCCACTTTATTTCCATGTGTCTCGGCTTCTTCTCGAATGGGTATTTCTTCTGTTGGGGTTGGTTCTTCTTGAACAACCACCTGCTTTCCTTTGTCTTTTGGACCCATTCTCGGAGGTAGAACTTTTCCACTTCTTAAGTTGACTTCTGTAATTTCTTATGAATCTAGCGTTGAGCTTGTCGGTGTCTCCTCACGAATCGGAATGACGGGCTCTTCCGGATTATCTTCGAATGCGAAGGCTCTAACTCTATCGTAGTCGGAGCTCCTCGAAACTCGCAGATAGATTCGTTGCTTGTTGAACTCTCGTAGCCTCCTTGATGGATGTCTTCTTCGTTATTTTGATCGTCGAGATTGTGTATGATTTGAGAATTGTCGTTGGTATCGAAATCGATGTCCGGATTGTCGCTAGTTACGTAATCGTTAGAAACGATCAAAACGTAGCCAACGCCATCACCCTTATCATTATATGATCCCACCGAAGTGAGCGAGATAATCATACAAAATCGAGAGGTTCGAGGGATTTCTCCCCCGAATCGGAAACAACTATCCTAGGATAAGCATCCCCTAGTCTAGCCTTTGGAGTCTCGGTCCTCTCTTCTTCGTCGATTTTCTTCTTCTCTTCGATCGTATCTGTTGAGGTGGTTCTTCTATCGCAAGTGATAGTACCGGCTTAACGGGTCTCGAACTACGAATTGAAGCTCGCACGAAGCGGTTTGGATGCTTGTCTAAAATCTTTTCGAAGACCTCGTCCGAGGCGGTAGTCCATCCATCGTCGGTCGTGTAGGGATCTATCGGAATGATGGGATCGGTTGAGATAACATTGACGGAACCTCCTTTACGGGGTTCCTTCATGAACTCCTTCGGGATCGTTATATTCCCTTTCGAAGGTTGTCGTTGAGCCAACTTTTGAAGGTAATGCAATCTTCTATCTTGTGCGCGAAGCATCCGGTGGTAGGGGCAAAAGTTGGGATCACCTTTCTTGTTGACTTCCTGCGGTCTTTTAGGCTCTGGCAGTTGGAAATGCGGAGTCTTCATCGGACTACGGAACATTTTCGGCCTTTGCTTCATTCTTGAACGGATATTCCTGCTCGGAAGCTCCCTCGATGTACGTTGCGGACGAGGCGGTTGTTCATCTTGTGGAGATGAGTGATAGTTTGGGCGGGGTTCTTGGTAATTCTGTTGTAGTTCTTGCGGCCGTTACGGTGGTATTTGCATCGGTTGCTTGCCTTTGTCAGCTGCTTGCAACGATCCGGATTTCTTTTCGAAAGTCTTCGCGAGCTTTTGCTTGTCCGTCTTGTCGGCGAAACTTAATTGCTTCGCCTCTTCTTGCAAGCTTCCGGCCTTGCTTAACAACTTCTCGAAAGTCTTAATAGTGAATCCTTTGAGGAGAAGTCGCTATCGGGCCGTGAATGCTTTTAAGTAAGATGCTGACTGCATGTTGTTCTTGCGGTTGTGGTTCACACTTCATGCTTAAGTTTCTCCATCGAAGTATGTAATCCACCAAAGTTTCGTTCGGCCTTTGTTTCTCTACCGCTAAATCACCTATAGTGATGTGGTGCTTGAGCTCCGGCGAATCGCTTGATGAAGAGGTTCTCTAGCTACGAGAACGTCTTCACCGAACCATTTGGTAATTACGCATACCGGTCGAAGGCGATTCCGACGGTGCTGCGACGAGCTGTCGGAAGAGTAATGCATCGCTCCGCCGGCATTGCAACAAGCTGGCACGAAAGTGTGCAACATCTTGTCGGGGTTCCGGTTCCGTCGAATGTCTTGAACGAGAGGTGGTACGAAGCCTTTCGGGTATTGGACGGCGTCGAATTCTTCGGGTAAGGTCTACCGTCCGAATGGATGTCCCGCTCTTCGATTGTGCTAAGGCTTCTCGCACTCTTGTTCCACCGAGTTCTTGATATCCTTTTCGGGGATCATACTTTGTGTTGTATCCTTTTCGGTTGATCATCCCCGTTGACGGATGTAATCTCCTTTCCTCCGTCTACGATGTGAATGACCTCGCGGGGTGTCTCTCTTTGTGGTTGCATTTGACTGCGGAGAGTGGCCGGAGCTACGGCCATCTCTTCCATCCTTTTCGCCATTCGAGCGATCGTGTCGTCTTTCTCCTGAAGTTGCCTTCTCATCGGTTACGGCTCCTCTCTTCTGCGCAGTTGCGGGAACACCTTGCGAAGGCGATGAAGCTCGTGTTTCGACCATGTTGATTTTTGCATATTCGTCGTCCATGAACTCAGATGAATCGATCTCGTCTTCGAACTTTTCTTCTCTTTCTTTTGCCGATCGTCGGATATCGGTTCTCGACTTTTCCATGGCATCTTCTAGCGGGGCTTTACGTGCGTCCTTGCGGTTGTCGTACGATAGGCTGTCGGGTCCCCTTTTCACGAGTCCCTTTATCGCGGTAGCACTTTCTTCGGATTCGAGTCTCTGGCGAGACTTTCTTTCTTGGGCTGTTGTTTCGATCTCGGCTGCCCGGTAGTGGGACGCCATACCATCCTTCTAGCGGCGGAAGGTGCTAGGACCGGATGGTGCAGTCGGCCAAATGCTTGGAAGGTGGCATCCTCCTAGTCTGCAATCACGAGACGACGACGAGCGGGACTAGCCTTCATTCTTTTACTTGGGTTTTCGTCATGATGGCGGGTTCTACTCGGGGCCCGAGACGGGATTTGGTCGGCACCCGCCACATCCTTCGTAGAATCTCCGATACTGGGCGAGTTTTCCTTCTTTGCTAACTTTTCTACCAAAGTTTGCGGTGAGCGAAACGAGCGTAGTTCTAGTCCTTTTCTTGCGGCTATCGTTGTAATATGCGGGCTGAGGCAATGCGGCGGCAATCTTGCGAACATTTTCCTCGTCCTCTGCGGCGGAGAGGGGATGGAACCCGCTTCCTCCCAAAAGTGGTATGTAGTCAGGCAGCGGTGTATATTCTGGTAGCGGTGTATATTCAGGTAGTGGTGTATATTCGGGCGGTTACGGATTTCCTCCGGAAAGCGATTTCGGCGGCTACGGCTTCTCTAGCGATCCTTCTACGCTTGTTTCTTCTTTGGGTCCTTGTCGGTGATGGAATCTTTGAAGCTTGGACCCGATTTCGAAAACGAAGGTTTCACGAGAAGATCTGTACCCTCCACGGTAACGGGTTTACCATAATTCCGGATTTCTTTCCCCTTTAATTTGGCGAAGTCGGGGTAGGTGCGGAAACAACTAGACCGGTGGGGGTAGTAAGAGCGGTCCTCTGCGGACGGCGGTACTCCTCTCGGTCGGGATCTTTCGCGGGGAGGAAACTCTTGGGTCGACCTGAGGTTGAACTCGAGCGGCGGCTTCTCGGCTTCAGATACCTTGTTCGTCAGTGCAAAGAGGGAGACGTCGGTGATCTTGACATTTGTGTTTTCAAATCCTTGTCCAAATCAGATGATCCCATTGTCGGGCAGCTCATCCTTATAGACAGTGAAGTCCAGTCCGTTGGTGAAGGAGAGAATCAGCTTTGGGGCTTCCATTTACGGGGTAGATTCTGGTCGTCAGTCCCAAGTTATGCTTCTTTTCTTTAGGAAGAAAAGAAAGGAATTGAAAAGAGTCCGAACACATTCTTGTTCATGTATTTATAAGAAGGAATCATTTGTTAAAAGAATCATTTATTAGAGGGTTCGTTTATTTAGAACGGAATGTTCAAAGATTTAGAGAAGGTAAGGAATCCGAATCGGAATTGGAAAGGAAAAGAAAGTCTTATGCAAGACTTCTCGACTCGAAGGATCACTCCTAAACTAACACCTATTGGGGGTCCACCCCACCTCAGAAATGAGGTAAAAGGATCTCGGAACCTCTCTGTTTAGGGGTGTCTAAACAATGGCTCCTAAATCCGAGGGAATGTTGGCTATACTTGTCCAAGGTAGAAATGAACATAGTATTCCAACGGAAAGAAGGGTAGTTTGACCCATTAAGGACATGGATACACTACCGATTTTTGAAAGCAGAATTATCTGATTATAATGGAGAGAGGAATTGTCCCCAGCGGAGTCGCCAGAAATTGTACGGCTTATTTTTTTAGGTTGTGTGTTTTATTTTGAAAAGGGGTCGCCTAACAGAAGTTGTCGGCGAATTTAAATTTTAAATTTAATTTAAATATATATATAATTTAGAAAGTAGTATTTGATTTTGAAAATAATTTTAAATTTGGAGGTTTTAAGATATGAAATCAAGCCGATCTCACATCCCGAATAGTTTATCTAAGCGAGCACCGCACCATGAGCCGTGTATCTATCCCAAGGATAGACACACTGCTTGACGGTGGGGCTCGATTAAACAAACTAAAAGATTTGTGACATCCGTTTGGTACTGCGAACCCATTTTATAAGGTGACAAATTCCACAGCTTAATATGAAAGCATTAAACAAGGTTTATATTACACGGGTTCTTTAAAATTTCATATAAGGGCAAGCCCACATAGTTAATTACATCTTAAGTGATGGGAATCACCTAAGAAAACTCTAGATAATAATCGATAATTCTGCTCTCAAGAATTTCGAAGTTTAAGTTTTCGAGGGATTGAAGTTTGGAATTTCGATAGGGAATGGATCAAATTTGGAACATTTTGTTTTGGGAATTCGAAAGGAAGAAAAGTAGGAGAAATCACGGATTCGAAGTGAACTTCGGTAATCTCCGACTATCCTATTGTTTGGCTTGAATTTAGGAAAGTCCTAATGTTTATTTGATGTTTTGATCTTGCCAATTTTAATTAATTAGGACTTATATTCGTATGACACAATCGTACAAATAGCCTTGAAGATGTGAGGGTTTATATCGTATCGAACGACTACCTCGGAATCCTAAAACCGGTTAGGGCTTAATTTGCAGTGCAAATGCCTAACAAAAGGTTGAGGATTTATGTTGCACTAGGCAAACTACCTCGAAATCCTATGGCTTGGTTGTTTAATTCTAATAAAGTTTTGCTGATGTAGATTCGAGTTTCTTCGACGATGATGGTCGTGCTTACCCACCATGCTCACGAAGCTCCTTGTTGTTGCGAGAGATTTAGTTTTAGAAGTCATAAATCGAGAGGATGAGAAAAGTGTTTTGGTTTAGAGAAAATCTTAATTTCCAAGTGTTTTCAATATTTTAATTAAAACAAATCTTAAAGTTGATTATAACGACACCGGTTAAGATCCCGCGGTTCCATCCTTCGGCATCATTATTTTTATCGGATTCACTTAGTCCGGATGAATTTGCTAAACTCAGCTGAATGAGTTCCACACTTTCATTTAGACCGTGGGAAATCCCATTAGCAACACGTAGGTTACATCATCCGAGGTATTCTCGATCATCCAACGGGACGTTTTAATTTAGTTGTAATTGTAGTTTTGTGTTACGTTTGTGATTAAATTTTGAGTTGTTTTATATTTTGAAATTGTTGTGGCGGTGAATTTTATCTTGCAATGACTTTTAACTTAGTTTTGGTTTCGGTTTTAGGGACTATCCTAAAGGTGTGGGTTTTCATGCAACGAGTTGTTTATCATGCAAGAAAAGTAAGTGCGATGCGATTAATGAAATTGCGATAATGTAAATTGCGAAAGTAAATTGCGATAAAATAACGAGCGTACTGGAGGGTCTTCCCGTCACTCCAAGTTGCACTTGAAACACAATTAGAATATTTAAGCAAGTTCCTAGGTAAAGATTTAAGGGTTATGGTTTTCTACTAAATTCCTAATCCTATAGTTAGTCATTTCCTATGACGTCTAGGTTCTTTGTGTTTTTATTTGAAGACGATTTTCTTCATCGAAGAACGATTGGGTTCGATTGTTCTTATAAATATCTTATCATATTGAGGAAGTGCTTAAGAAGAATCTTAAACATCTTTTCAATATTTTTAGGACTGTTTTAAGTCCAAATGAATTAATCGTCTGAGGTTTAGTTAAGTTTTGTTATTATCTTACTCAGTGAACTAGGATATTTGAATGTCCTATAAGTGAAGTAACATTTCATTTAATATCCTGTTTAGGAGTTATGATAACTAAAGCTTTCGAGGGTAAATTGGTATTCAAATGGCTTGTGATTTAGTTTAATTTCAATTAATTTGGAATAGTGTTCGAGTTATTTTAGATTTATTTTGAATTCTTTATGTCTTTGGTGATGTTATATTTAATTGACTTAATTTAATTTAATTTAATTTAATTTAATTGAGTTTTAATTTAATTTTAATTCAATTCAATTCAATTTAGTTTGATTTGATGTTACATTAAATTAATTTGATTTGATTTAATTTTAATTTAATTTGATTTAATTTAATTTAATTTAATTTAATTTAATTTAATTTAATTTAATTTAATCTAATTTAATTTAATTTAATTTAATTTAATTTAATTTTAATTCATTTAATTTAATTTAATTTTTAATTTGGTTTAACTTAATTTAATTTGATTTTATTTATTTAATTTAATTTAATTCAATTCATTTAATTTAATTTAATTTGTTTATTTAATTTAATTTAATTTAAGTTAATTCAATTCAATTTACTTTATTTAATTTAATTTAATTTAACTTTTAATTTTAATTTAATTTAATTTAATTTAATTTACTTAATTTAATTTAATTTTTAATTTAATTTAATTTTTAATTTTAATTGAAATTTTTTTTAAAAAAAGTTTAATAATTTGATTTTAGTTTAATGATTAAGTCTTTTAATATTTTGAATTTGAGTTATCATTTTAATTAAGAATTGAATATTAATGAGATAATTAATTTAGGGATTTTTAAATTAAAGAATAAATCTCTTCCTAATAATATCTCTATTTTAATAATTCCAATTTTATTATTCTTCCCAAATTTAATCAATTATTTAATTAAGGTATAATCATTTTAAATTGTTTAATGGGTTTCTACCCTTTAATTATTTAAATTTCAATCATCCAAATCAGATTAGGATCAAATATTTTACTTATTAATTTTTTATTAAACCTAAAGTTTTAATTAAGGGTTAAAATTTTAATTACCACTTTACCCTTTAAGCTTAATAATTTCATAACTCACTAAATTGAACTCAAATGAACTTGAAATTTTTATGTGACTTCACTCATATGTCAATAAAGACATGAGAGGAGAAAATGTGATTTTTCTGTATTTAATTTATTTATATAATTATTTTTGGTAGAAAATAGAGATTTCCAAGGAAAATTTAATAACATGAACAAGGGAAAGTTTCTGTCCTTAAGAAAATTAGGGGACATTCCTAATGACCAGAGGACCACTTGGACCAATTTTGGTGATTTTGTGAATTATATTATTTTTATTATAATTATTTTATGTTTTGGAGTGTTAATTAATTTAAAAATAAAATAAATGTTGAAAAATGAATTTTATATTTTTCAAAAATCTCTCTGATATCAAGGAAATCAGAGAAGCAAATTTTGCAATTTTCTGATTTTTTTATGATTTATTATAATTATTTTAGTGAAAATGCTAGAAAATACATTTTTTTAATTTTAAAATTACCCTAGAGCTTTAAAATTTAATATCTCACTAAATAGACCTAAGAAAAATATGGTGTTTGTTCCTAAGTGATTAAAATTCAAAATGTGACATTTTGGTGAATTTTATTATTTTTATGATTTTTATTATTTTTTAATTATTAAAATATTAAAATAATATTAAAAATCAACTTTTTTAGAAAATTGAAATTTTAATTTTCTTAAATTTCCCTGATATCGGAGAGGCTCCAAAACCAATTTGGTGAATTTTTGCAAGATATTTTGAAAGTTATGAATTTTTTAAAGTTTAAAATGACTAAGTGGCTTAATCGACCCGATTAGTAGGGCTAACCAAGTCCGATTGACCTCAAATTTTTATGGTGGGTTCCTACGATCCTGAACGTCGAGTGGAGAATTGATTTCAAGTCAATTTTATGTGTGGTTAGCTCTAATTAATTAGAGATCCATTTTGGGTGTTTAAGCCGATTAGGGTTGTTTTAAATGAACTAACTTCAAAACTTATTTTTCTAGGGTGCTGCTGGTCATAAAGAACATCACCAAATTTTCCTAGAATTTATTTCACAACATGCTATTTATTGGAATTAAAATACTCAAAACAGTAACATGAATTTGAAAAATCAATAACTTTTCATAGGGATGGCCTACGACTTTGGAAAATTCGGAAATGTTCCCAAATTCGGAGGCTTAAAAGCCACTATGGTCTCATGCCATGGTGAATTGTATAAATGCATGGAGAATTAAAAATATGCAGAGAGTAAATAAATTATTAAAAATAAAATACTTGATGAAATTAAATGATTTCTTTTCCACATTATTCTCCTGCATTCATCTGACGAGAGGGTATTTTTATTTTATTTTTCGATTTTTCTACACAAAGTTATGAATTTTTGAAGTTTAGGGAATTAAATAAATCAGAAAAATCCCTAATTTTCTATTTATCCACGCGGCGCCGCGTCGACCTCGGCGGCTCCGAAGCGCCGCGTAGCGCGCTCCCGTTCGACGCCGCCATCGACTCGGCGCTCCGGGGCTCGCTGTATCGTTCTGTCTTCTGATCCGACGCGATCCTGGCCGTCCGTCCGCGCGTGTATTGGATGGACGGCATCCGTTTATCGTCCCCGAGCGTCCTCACCAGAGAGCCGTCCACACTAAATCCCTAAGATCTCACTCGATACTCAATGAATTTTCATGTTCTTATGCTCTATGGATTCGTCTTGAGAAGACGAACACATCTATACGGTTTATGTGGGATGAAATTTATGCAATAAAAATGGAGAATGTTCGGAAGCTCGGGAAGAAGAGTGAGGCCATACCTTTGCTCGGAGAAGTGTGGCTTCGATGCGAGAGTTGTTGCACCTTCGATTGGATCCGGCAAGCTCCGGATGAAGTCTCTGCAGTGCAGTGAATTGTCTGAGGTGTGATTTCGACCAAGCCGATCACAAAGCTTGGAGGCTGGAGCAATTGGGTGGCACTGGAGATGGGGCTTTTGCTTGGTGGACACCTTCACTTGGTGCGGTGAAGGTGTATAACCAATCGATTTGGGGATTGGCTCCTTTGTGGAGAAGTGTCTTGGTTTTGGGTGGAATTTCGGTTGAGAAATTGGATTTTGTCGGTGGGCATTAGGGCGAATTGACAACGGGGATCAAGCGCTCTACAGGGTGGAGAAGGGTTTGGAACAATTTTGGCGAGTTTCGGCAAGGTTTGTGCAACTCTTTTTTCATGGCCGTGAGGGGTCGGGTTTAAATAGAGGTGGGTGGAGAGCCTCGCGGGGGATGACGAGGGTTGGGATCGAGTTGCTGCGGTCATGGGAAGAACGACCATGGTGGCCATTGGGCATGGGGCGGCTCGGCGAGGTGGAATTCCAAAGTTTGGCTCCTCCCGAGGTCTCGGCCATGGTGTTTTCCGGCGACCCGGGCGGGTGGCCGGCAGGCATGGGTCACCCTCGGAGTCCGGGTGGGTCGGGGCTGGAGGTTTGTGCGATCGATTGGCAGTTGCCATGTGTAAAGGCTTTGAATTAAAATGGAATGGGGAAGGGGTCATTTTGGCTTCAATTTGGTCGATCTATTGGTTTGGGTTGGGTGCACCTCCCCATGGCCTGATTTTGGTGAGAGGATCGGTTGGGTCGGCCAGAGAGAATGGTATGGTCTCTATCCATGATGAGGTGGCTAAACATGGTTTAGTGTGTGTCATGAATAAGGTTAAAAAGGCTTAATGAAAGATTAGGAAAGGAGCCCCTCCCTTTACCATTAATGGCATGGTCACATGCCAAACTTTCATGGCTTCATATGGCTTGTGAATGGCTCATTCATGGCTCCATTTGGCTTGGGAAAAGTTTAGTCAACTTCATAAAAATGGATTTTAAGGATTTTGAAAATTTTGGTGGAAAGTTGGATGAAGCTTTATTTAGAATTATTTGATCATTGGATTAGGACTTAGGGATGATTTTAATTGAATGCATGATGAAGAGAATTTGTCATATGGGCCTTAGATTGACTTTGCCCCTTTGGATTTTGGTGGAGATGGGCTTTAGGAAGGTTTAAGAAAGTGGGCTTTTGGTTTGGAAATAAATTTATGGATGGGGAATTTGTGAAGGATTGGGCCAAACAAATGTTGTTTTTAGCTCATGGATGAGTCATGAGTGACTTGAAGCAAATTGGGAGTGATTTGGGTTTGAATTGGGTTGAATTTGGGTTCTTTTAGTGAATGGGCCAACATAGGCCCAAGTGGGCCAAGTTGGGCCAATGTTGGGCTAGGGTTGAAATTGATGTAAAATAAATGTTGGGAAATGTTTATGAGAGTGTTTCAAAGAGGTTTTGACTTTGGTTGGGCTTTGATTTTGGGGTTTGGGCTCATTTGGGTTAGGTTTGGTTTTAGGTCAAAATAGGGAAATTTAGCTTTGAGTTGAAGTTGAGTGGGGTTTGGGTCTAAATGTTGGGCAAATCATGTTAGTTTTTTGTTTGTGGGAATGTTAAGGAAGATTTGGAAAAGATTTGGGGTTAATTGGAGTTGAATTGGGTGAGTTTGGGTTAAGTTTGGGTCATGGGTCCAAATTGGGCTTTAAGGCCAAAAGTGAAATTGGATCCAAATGTCAATCAAATTGAACTTGGATTTGGTCTAGATTGACATTTGGGATGTTGAATTGAAGTTTAGAATTGAATTGGACCAGAATTTGGGTCAATTGGGTAGGTTTGGTTTGACATTGGGTTCACTTTGGGTTAAAATGGGTCAAATTGGGGGGTTTTGACGAAAGTAGGGTAAATTGACAAAATTGGTCCATAGTGTAGTTGGACAAAATGAAATTGGGAATATTTGGGATTTTCTGGAATTTTCTGGGAATTTTCTGAATTTTTGGATTTTTGGGTCAAAAGGGGTATTTGGAGGGTATTGGGAGGTTTTTCTTGGAATTTTTGGTATTTTTGGGTATGGATGATCAATTTGAGTGGTGTGGAAATATTTGGGATTGATTTTGAGGAATTTTGGGTAATTTAGGTGATTTTGAAAAAGTTGGGTAATTTCAAGGGCTTTGGTAGGTCAGGCGGGTGTAAGGTCCCGGGGGTCAAAAATTGAAAATTTGGAAAATTGAAAATTGGGTGAATTTGAGTGGAATGCAATCATTTTGGTTGAGCCATGAAGCCACATCAAGCCCACATGAGCCATGAAGGGACTCATTTGAGGTATCCACTATGTTGTTCCTAACCCTCTTAGCGAGGGCTTAGGGGTTGAGGACCATCCATGTGAATCACCTACATGAGTCGGGGAGGTCGAAGTTAGGTATAGGTGTGTGAAAGTGTAGTGTATAGGTGTAGTGTGTGTGTAAGTCGGCCCTTTCACCGAGACCGAGGCCACCCGAGGCGGTCTGAGGCCCGAAGAGTCACTATGGGAACTCATCCTTTAAACTTCCGCATTTGATTTCGACCCTCTAGGTGATTAGGGGTCTACGGTCGAGTTTGTGGAGTTTGCGGGGAGTTTAGAAGTGGTTTGAATTTCTAAAAGGTGGGTCCCGATTCTAGTTCTCTAAGATAGTCGAAGGAAAAGCCTAAGGCTAGATCCTAAGCACTAAAAAGGAGAAGAAGACCTCATCGAAAATGAGGTCGACAAATGGACCCCGATAGGTGTGGTGGTGACGGAGCACACCGCGCGTATTGGTGTTGACCGAAGCGATCGAGAAAACCAACACGGATGTCAAGTAACAAACATAGGACGAAGTAGAACGAGTTTTCGTTGGGGAGTGTCAAGTATATCTACGAAGCTGGAGATTCTTGAACTCTCGGCTGGGAAAGGAAAAGGAGGTGAATCCCAAATCACATGATGCGGGGAATTCGATTCAAATTTTGTTTCATTTCATGTTCAAGTCATGATGTGTGAGTTTAGATTTCAATTTGGAGTTTCAATTTAGATTGAAGTTTGTCGAAATTAATTTGAAGGGATTTGATTTGAAATGAAAATTGGAATTTTGAGGTTTTAGATGTAACATCTTCAACTCGAAAGAAGATCGAATCGATTGGATTGAATCATTACAATGAGGAAAGATCTCGGAGTAATGCGGTATTGGATGTAAAATCCTTAACCTTAAGAGTTTGATTTTGATGTATTTCATTGCTTGTAGGGAAAGAATCCTAAAGCGATGCGATCTCGGATGTAAAATCCTTAACCCAGGGAATTTGATTTGATGTATTTCATTGCGATAGGGAAAGGATCCTGAAGCGATGCGGTCTTGGATGTAAAATCTTTGACCCAAAAGTTTGAATTTAGATGTATTTCATTGCGATAGGGAAAGAATCCTAAAGCAATGCAGTCTCGGATGTAAAATCCTCAACCCCAAAAGTTTGAATTTTGATGTATTTCAGTGCAATAGGGAAAGAATCCTAAAGCAGTGCAGTATCGGATGTAAAATCCTTGACCCAAAGGTTTGAATTTGATATTGATGTATTTCAGTGCAATAGGGAAAGAATCCTAAAGCAGTGCAGTATCGGATGTAAAATCCTCAACCCAAAAAGTTTGATTTTGATGTATTTCGGTGCGATAGGGAAAGAATCCTAAAGCGGTGCGGTATTGGATGTAAAATCCTCGACCCGAAAAGTTTGATTTTGATGTATTTCGGTGCGATAGGGAAAGAATCCTAAAGCGGTGCGGTATTGGATGTAAAATCCTCGACCCAAAAGTTTGATTTTGATGTATTTCGGTGCTGATAGGGAAAGAATCCTAAAGCGATGCGGTATTAGATGTAAAATCCTCGACCCAAGAATTTGATATTGATGTATTTCGGTGCGATAGGGAAAGAATCCTAAAGCGATGCGGTATCGGATCTAAAATCCTCGACCCGAAAAGTTTGATTTTGATGTATTTCGGTGCGATAGGGAAAGAATCCTAAAGCGGTGCGGTATTGGATGTAAAATCCTCGACCCAAAAGTTTGATTTTGATGTATTTCGGTGCGATAGGGAAAGAATCCTAAAGCGAGTGCGGTATTGGATGTAAAATCCTCGACCCGAAAAGTTTGATTTTGATGTATTTCGGTGCGATAGGGAAAGAATCCTAAAGCGATGCGGTATCGGATGTAAAATCCTCGACCCAAAAGTTTGATTTTGATGTATTTCGGTGCAATAGGGAAAGAATCCTAAAGCAGTGCAGTATCGGATGTAAAATCCTCAACCTCAAGAATTTGATATGATTGGTAATTGATTTTGCAAAGATTTGTAGTGTTGATTTGAAGAGTGTGGAATTTTGGTGTTTCGAGAATTTCATGAAAGTTGTAAAAGACATTCATGGAAGGGAATAAATTAGTAAGGAATATGTAGATGCTTCATATCCCATTCAAAAGAGTTGATGGAAAGTTGCTGGTTTGGATTGGATACAATTCCTCGCCACTAGATCCGAATCGAAAACCTCGTGGCTCCATGTCAACGGAATCGACCGCTTCCATCCCAGACAAGGGAGAGAGTAGAACGGATTGAATTTCAGATTTGGAAGGTTGAGTTTGAATTTAATTGAGATTTGATTTGGAATCTGGAAAAAATTGAATTTGAACTTGCTTGAGATTTGATTTAACATTTATGTTGATTTTGTTTATCTTTTAATGATTCAAATTTTATTTTATCGTTTATTTAATGTTCATGTGAATTTGGTGTTCGTCATTTTTTAGATTTTTAAGGAAAGTTTTCTTTTATTCTCTTTTTTATTTCTTTTTTGTTCTTTGTTCGAAGTTCATTTAACTTGATGGTGTTTCCAGTCAATTTGCACAAAAGAGGTGAAGGCCAAAAATGTGACATGGTCACTTTCATTCCAATCATGTTGAAGATACATCATGCGACTCGATACGGAATACATCTCATACAATCCATGTAAACTCGAAACGGACTATGTATGATCTTTGTTGGTCCATCCAAGGAAGCATGCGTCAAAAATCCATGTACGAATAGTAGGGTACATGGTCGATAACATCACCTTCCAAGCCATCCTTGGCAAGGATGCGTATGGATGTACATTGGAGGTGTGATATTTTCCATGTAACTCACGGCTCGTAAGGTCGGAGGCTCTCTAGCTCGGGGTACGGCTGGAAATGGAAAGGTGTCTTCCGATCGTCCATCCTTCGAAAGTAGCGAGATCCGCTTCACTTGGTACTCTGGTATGCAATGCTTAGCTATATACGCTCCGTTGCCCTTCGGTATCATGACGGAACCTACGGTAAAGGTATCTTCAGCGGCCCTCGGAACTCACTCGGGCCTGTTATCCGGAGGTCGGATCCGAACATGATGTTACACTCGTTCGGGAAAGAGGCGTGCGAGAAGGTCGACAAAGTCGTGGTGGTCTATATGCGGGGGTATGCGGTCACCTCTGTTTGTAGATGTTGATAATGCGGCTATTGGGTATGCAATCTGTCGGCGGTACCCTCCATGTTATCAATCTCTTTACCATTCTCTTGATGACTAATGGCATCGGATCCACTTGCCCATGACGGAGTATTCCCGGTGGGTTTCCCTTCTGTCTTCCGCAAAGTTGTAACGACATCCGCATTGTATTGTGATTCTTCCCTTCCACAGCATCCATCTCCGGGGTTACGAGTATGTGTTTTCCCTCGGGCGGCTGCTCGGCCCATTCTTTTCAAATCTCGGATGCGATCAACGATTTCTTGTTGTTCATACTACGAGAATACGTACGTATGTAGCTCGAGGCCCTCTAGTATATTGATTCTTACGCCTCTAATTCTCTCGAAGTATTCGAAGGTTTTCTTTTCAACATTCGCATTCTCTCCGGCTCGTATTCGGAATGATGCCGGATGCGAGGCACAGTGACATATTGTGGGATATACGGCTCAATCCCTTCACGTTCTCACGCATACCTCGGCTCCTCGGGGATGATGCACGTCGGGACATCCCCGGGGTTGCTACTGCAGCAAGGTCATGCATCCTTGGTGGTTCTATCCGGTGGCGTGGTAACCTTCTTTCTTCGATCTTACGGATATTTCCACAGTCCTTTTCGTTATCCTGGGAGCTGGCCTCCTTTCTTCGGGTTCTCGGTGAACCGGTGTCCTTGAAGTGTATGTGCGGCATTAGCTAGCTGTCTCGTCGTCGTTGGTCGCGGCTAGTTTTGTTAACATCTTACGGATACGGCGATTCTTATTTCTTCGTTGCGTTCTTGTGAGAGTAGCTCTCCGAACTTCTTGAATCTCTGTGGGCGCGGCGCTGAGAAGCCTACCCTCTGCTGTAGTGACTACAGACTTCATTTTCTTATCTTCTTCAGTGTTTGCCTTTCTTTTCTTGCTGCTGGATTGGTGGCTCGGGCCACCCTCTTTCATCACTGTCTGCTCGGGCGGTTCTTCTCGGTCGGCGGGAGCCGGTCACTTTCCTCGTCTTGTAGGCCTGCTGGTGCGAAGTCCGAGTCGATCTCGATTATCGCTCCATTTTTCACCCTCTTTTCATCGAGTGCGAGGCTTACGCCATTTCTAAAGTTCGGGACCAACCGCCCGTTCGACATTTCCCTGCGAAAAGACAAGGAAAAGGATCAGGGGCTGTACTAAGAACAAGAACATTAAGAAAATGTTTATTAAAGACATTTTTTTATTTCTTTTTGTATTTTTAAATTTAACAAGAATGAAGTGGGATAAGATCAGGAAAGAGATTTCGATGTGGAAGAGAAAATAAGGAAGACTTTATTATCATGATTTTATTTATTTTAGCACATTTTTTTATTATTTTCGGGTTCGGACCCAGTCATAAGTAATTACTTCGCCCGTGTTTCTTAGGGATGAAGAATTCATTCCTTCGAAACATCAGGTAGCGTAATACTTTTTCAAGTATCGTCCGTTGATCGGAAGCATATGTCATTCTCCACGGCAATTCACTAGGCTGGTAGGAACCTCCACGAGTATCTTGCTTGACCACAAACGGTCCTTCCCAAGTGGGTTCAAATTTTCCTCCTATCTTGCGGTGTGCGAGAATAGGTCTCTTGAGAACGAGAACTAAGTCACCAACTTTGAAGGTTCTTGGGCGGACCCGGTTTGTCATGGGCTTGAACCATCTTAGCTTGGTATAGTTCTAAATTACTGTTGCGCTGCAAGTCTTTTTCCTTCCGGGCTTTCTAATTCTTCTAGTCGTAATTTGGCATTCTCTTCGTCGTCATCTTGTTTGCAAGCTGCAGTTACGAGTGAAGGAAGCTGAACCTCTAAAGGTAACTACGCCTCGGACCCATACACCAGAGCGTAAGGTGTAGCTTGAGTAGGAGTTCTGAAGGTTGTCCGGTAGGCCCATAAGGCTTCTAACAACTTCTCGTGCCAATTTCTCTTATTATCGTCCAAAGTGTTCTTTAAAATTTGAACGAGAGTTTTATTAAAAGCCTCAGCGAGGCCGTTTGCTCTTGGGTAGTAAATTGTTGAGTATCGCCGATCGATTCCGTGTCTTTCGACAAAATTGTTGATTTGCGTGCTTCGAATGCCGACCCATTATACGAGATGATCTGCGCGGCACCCCGAAACGGTAGACAACTTGGTTCTTGAAAAGCGTAGCACGTGGTGTGCTTTCACTTCTCTAAGTGGAACTGCCTCGCGCACTTGGAAAAGTAATGCTGTAGACGCAAGAATGAAGCGATGTCCTTTTGAAGATGGTGGTTCTATCGGACCCACTATATACGTGCCTCGACATTCGAATGGCCATGACGTGATTGTCGGATGTAGCACATTTGGAGGTTGGTGTAGAACCACTCCGTGCACTTGGCATTGGTGACGGCTCTTGGCGATTTTCATGCGATCGGTCATCATCGAGGGCCGGTAGTACCCTAGTCTTTTAATTTTCATTTTCATCTTCGGACCGTGGTGAGCGCCACGAGTCCGAACGCACCTCCTTAACAATTTCACGGGCCTCGGACCCGCTTAGGCACCTTAGCCACATTTGATCAAAAGACCTTCGTACGATGTGTTGTTTATTAATGCGTAGGACGGAGTTCTTTTCTTGATCGATGGGTTAGCGACCTATCTTACGGTAGCTTTCTGTTTGCGGGTAGTCGATTAATGGCTGTCGCCGATCTTCGGTGTTTTTACGTCACTTCTTGCTAGCTGATTCTTTTCCTTTTTCGATTTGTGTATTGTGTCTATGTCGAGTTTGTGATAGGACTGACGTCAGTGAGCTGACACTTCTGCTGATTCATCTTGCAAACAGGCAAATTCTTTTGCGAGATGGCCTAAAGCATCTGTCTAAAGCATTTTCTTTCTAGGAATTTTGTAGATTGTCACATTTGGAATCTGTTCCAACAGTTTGTATGGCATACTTGGAAGTATTGCTCGAGCCTTGGCTTTAAAATTCTATCTTGTCCAGATGATACTGTTGAATGATTAACTACGAATCCCCGTAGATGTTGATGTTTGTTATCCCCATTTGAATAGTTAATTCCGGTCCAGTTATGAGGGCTTCGTATTACGCTTCATTGTTTGTCACGGTTACGTCAAGTGGTAGGAGTATCTTAACATCCCCGCTCCGGTGTTATAAAGATTAGCCCGATTCTGCCTTACCGAGCACTATCACTTGCGATTCTTCGTCTTTGTGTCTTGAAGATGCTCCGTCGAAATACAATTCCCAACGTTGATCATCGAGGTCTTCCAGATTCATTATTTGTTCATCTGGCAAATCGTCATTGAGAGGAGATTCTGCCGTGAAAGGGTGTCTTTGCGAGGAAGTCTGCTAAGACTTGTCCCTTTACGGCACGAAGAGGCACGAAAGTTATATCGAATTGCAATAATATCATTGACCATGCGGCAAGTACGCCGGAAAGTGTCGGACGAGTCATCGAAGTATTGCGATGGATTAAATTTCGAGATCGGGTTGACCTTATGAGAAAGCATGTAGTGCTCGAGCTTTTGAGCGGCGAAGATCGGGGCCAAACAATGCTTTTCAATTGCGGGATACCTTACTTCACGTCGGAAGTAAACGACGGCTTAAGTAGTAAAGAGCATTTTCTTTACCCTCATCATTGACACAGGCTAACGGGGCTCAGAGAAGTCGTCTAAAGCCGCGGTGTAAAGTATCGTCGGTCTACTCGAGGCCCAGAGCTGCTAAGACGAGGAGGTGTCATTAAATATTGTTTAATGTCCTCGAAGGTCTTACGGCATTTCTCTTCCCAAATAAATTTGGCGTTCTTTTTAACTAGTGCCGAGAAAGGCTGACACCTACATGACAAGTTTGAGATAAAGCGTCGAAGATATGCCAGCTTCCCTTGAAAGGATCGTAGTTGTTTTAAGGTTTTGGGAGGCGGCATTTCTAAGATAGCTTTAATCTTTTCCGGAGTCGATTTCAATTCCGCGATGTCAGACAACGAATCCTAAGAATTTCCGGAGGTGACGCCGAAGGCGCATTTAAGGGATTCATCTTAAGGTTAAATTGTCTTAATCGTTCGAAAACAATTCTCAAATCATACGAGTGGTTTTCCTTTACTTTGCTTTTGATGACCACATCGTCCACGTAGCATTCGACTTGATTGTGGATGAGATCATCAAAAATTCTTGTCATTGCTCTACGGTAGGTTGCTCTGCGTTCTTCGATCCGAATGGCATCATACGTGTAGCAAAATACTCGATCGGCGTTACGAATGCTCGTAAGCTTTTCATCTTACGGAGCCATTTTTATCCGGTTATATCCTGAAGATCCATCCATGAATGAGAATATTTCATGTGTTGAAGCAATGTCGATCATTAATTCAGGATCGGTAGAGGGAATTCATCTTTTGGACATGCCTTGTTTAAATCTACGAAATCCACACAAATTCGATCGACCATTCTTCTTTACGTGGCACTACATTGGCTAACCAAGTCGGGTATTGTTCTTCACGGACAAATTTAGCGTCTATTAGCTTTTTAACTTCGGCTATGACTTGTTGTTCGATTTCTAGATGCATCCTTCTGGGACCTTGTCTGACTGGGACAGAAGTAGGATCCACTCCTAGCTTATGGACTGCAACCTCTAGATTTAATCCTAGCATCTCGTCATAATTCCAAGAAAAACAGTCTTTAAATTCCATTAATAATTTGATTATTTCTTCGGAGTCTTCTTTGTTGAGTAAGGAGCTAACAAAGGTAGGTCTAGGCTCTTCGCTAGTACCTAAGTTAACTTCCGTTAACTCATCTATTATAGATTTGATTTCTTCTTCGAATTCTGGTGGAGCGTCTCCAATTTGTACATCTTCGAGTTCGTCCGTAGTTTCCATGCGGTTTTCATTGGATTCGCAAGTGACAACCAAGCAAAATTCGGTATCGTCAGTCGATCCTATTGTGCCGAATCCGAGTCCATACTTTGAATTGGGTGGACGACCGGAGTTATTCCATAATTTTTCAAAATGTTGTGATTGGCCTTTTGTCCATTGTCGAGGTAAGAAACCACGTTGAATTAAATTTTGAACACGGGGAGAGTACCACTCAAAAGGTAATTCCATTAATTCGATGAAGTGACATCTTCGAATTGTACATTATTTTCGAGTTTTGGAGGTAGAAGCACCACGGTACAACTTGATTGGCCTTGCACCGTCGTTACGTACTTCTTTGACCACCATACCCTCGATCTTGTTAGAATGGATCGGGGTTAGGGTCATAGTATGTACGTAGTGGTTAATCTTTTCGTACATTGATTTGTATTCTTCGTTCTTCTCATCTTCGAGAGAGATCTTGAATTGCGGCTTCTTCTGATTTATTGTCGCTGCTTCTTGCTTGATTTCTTTTTCTTCTTCAGAACTATCTTCCCAATCAACATTGATGGCTGGTTTCCTCTGTCCAATCGTCACTAACGTCTCTACCACGGCCTCGTCCCGGCCTCGACCTCGGATGCGAGTTGTGGAGAAACCTTCACCATCTCGCCGGAAGGGAGTGGTGAGTGAGCGATGGACTAGAACTTCGAGTTCTTCATTGTCCCGAACTTTCTTTGCTTCATTTGTTACGGTATCTCTGGAGAAGATTGTTTTCTTTGGCGGTGCATAATAAGCTGCGTCTTCATGGATTCCAATCTCATGTACGGAGAATGGTTGCAAGTCACCTTTGATGCACTGTTCCCCTCCATCGTAGTATTTAATGCACTGATGTAGAGATGATGGTACCATCCTGTTTTCATGTATCCATGGTCGGCCCAGTAGAGCGTTGAACGACGTTTCTGAATCAATTATGTGAAATTTCGCGGTTGTCTTTGCTAAGTCACTGGTCTTCATCAGTAGCGTTATTGATCCGAGGGCTCTTTCTCCTTTCTGGTTGAATCCTCTTAATAACATTTTGTCGGCTTCGAGCTCACGAGCATCAATTTCCAAGTATGCTAGTGTTCGAAGACTCATTATATTGATCGACGCTCCTGGATCCACCAATACTGTGGAGAGTGTAAACTTCCCGATTGTAAGCTGAAATGTACAACGGTCGGTTGTGATCTGACGTCCCAAGTAGTAGGTCATTGTCCGTGAAGGTAACACCTCGCTGTTCCTTTAACGAGCAAACATCTTTTAAGGAATCTCCGGCCATTTGAGCTAAGCAAATTTCTGGATCAAGTAAGGCTTTGATCAGAGCTTCTCTCATCTCCTTTGATAAGATGAAAGCATCGTAAATGCTCAGTTTGGCCGGTAGTTTCCTAAGATGGGCTAGCACGTTGTAGTCCACTTTATTTCCATGTGTCTCGGCTTCTTCTCGAATGGGTATTTCTTCTGCTGGGGTTGGTTCTTCTTGAACAACCACCTGCTTTCCTTTGTCTTTTGGACCCATTCTCGGAGGTAGAACTTTTCCACTTCTTAAGTTGACTTCTGTAATTTCTTCTGAATCTAGCGTTGAGCTTGTCGGTGTCTCCTCCTGAATCGGAATGACAGGCTCTTCCGGATTATCCTCAGAATCTGAAGGCTCTAACTCTATCGTGATTGGAGCTCCTCGAAACTCGCAGATAGATTCGTTGCTTGTTGAACTCTCGTAGCCTCCTTGATGGATGTCTTCTTCGTTATTTTGATCGTCGAGATTGTGTATGATTTGAGAATTGTCGTTGGTATCGAAATCGATGTCCGGATTATCGCTAGTTACGTAATCGTTAGAAACAGTCAAAACGTAGCCAACGCCATCACCCTTATCATTATATGATCCCACGAAGTGAGCGAGATAATCATACAAAATCGAGAGGTTCGAGGGATTTCTCCCCAGAATCGGAAACAACTATCCTAGGATAAGCGACCCCTAGTCCAGCCTTAGGAGTCTCGGTCCTCTCTTCTTCGTCGATTTTCTTCTTCTCTTCGATCGTATCCTGTTGAGGTGGTTCTTCTATCGCAAGTGATAAGTACCGGCTTAACGAGTCTCGAACTACGAATTGAAGCTCGCACCGAAGCGGTTTGGATCTTTGTCTAAAATCTTTTCGAAGACCTCGTCCGGGCGGTAGTCCATCCATCGTCGGTCGTGTAGGGATCTATCGGAATGATGGGATCGGTTGAGATAACATTGACGGAACCTCCTTTACGGGGTTCCTTCATGTACTCCTTCGGGATCGTTATATTCCCTTTCCGAAGGTTGTCGTTGAGCCAACTTTTGAAGGTAATGCAATCTTCATCTTGTTACCGAGCATCCGGTGGTAGGGGCAAAAGTTGGGATCACCTTTCTTGTTGACTTCCTGCGGTCTTTTAGGCTCTGGCAGTTGGAAATGCGGAGTCTTCATCGGACTACGGAACATTTTTGCTCTGCTTCATTCTTGAACGGATATTCCACGCTCGAAGCTCCCTCAATGTACGTTGCGGACGAGGCGGTTGTTCATCTTGTGGAGATGAGTGATAGGCTGGGCCGGGGTTCGTTGGTAATTATGTTGTGGTTGCTTTGCGGCCGTTACGGTGGTATTTGCATCGGTTGCTTGCCTTTGTCAACAGTACTGCAACGATCCGGATTTCTTTTCGAAAGTCTTCACGGGCTTTTGCTTGTTCGTCTTGTCGGTGAAACTTAATTGCTTCGCCTCTTCTTGCAAGTTTCGGCCTTGCTTAACAACTTCTCGAAAGTCTTAATAGTGAATCCTTTGAGGAGAAGTGCTAACGGGCCGTGAATGCTTTTAAGTAAGATGCCGACTGCATGTTGTTCTTGCAGTTGTGGTTCACACTTCATGCTTAAGTTTCTCCATCGAAGTATGTAATCCACCAAAGTTTCGTTCGGCCTTTGTTTCTCTACCACTAAATCACCTATAGTGATGTGGTGCGAGCTCCGGCGAATCGCTTGATGAAGAGGTTCTCTAGCTGCGAGAACGTCTTCACCGAACTATTTGGTAATTCGCATACCGGTCGAAGGCGATTCTCGACGAGTGCGCGACGAACCGTCGGAAGAGTAATGCATCGCTTCCGCCGGCATTGCAACAAGCGGCACGAAAGTGTGCGACATGCTTGTCGGGGGTTCCCGGTTCCGTCGAATGTCTTGAACGAGAGGTGGTACGAAGCCTTTCGGGTATTGGACGGCGTCGAATTCTTCGGGTAAGGTCTACCCGTCCGAATGGATGTCCCGCTCTTCGATTGTGCTAAGGCTTCTCGCACTTTCTTGTTCCACCAAGTTCTTGATATCCTTTTCGGGGATCATACTTTGTGTTGTATCCTTTTCGGTCGATCATCCCCGTTGACGGATGTAATCTCCTTTCCTCCGTCTACAATGTGAATGACCTCTCGGGGTGTCTCTCTTTGTGGTTGCATTTGACTCTGGAGAATGGCCAGAGCTACAGCCATCTCTTCCATCCTTTTCGCCATTTGAGCGATCGTGTCGTATTTCTCCCGAAGCCGCCTTCTCATCGGTTACGGCTCCTCTCTTCTACGGCTGCGGGAACACCTTGCGAAGCCGATGAAGCTCGTGTTTCGACCATGTTGATTTCTGCATATTCGTCGTCCATGAACTCCGATGAATCAATCTCATCTTCGAACTTTTCTTCTCTTTCTTTTGCCAATCGTCGGATATCGGTTCTCAACTTTTCCATGGCATCTTCTAGCGGGGCTTTCTGTGCGTCCTTGCGGTTGTCGTACGATAGCTGTCGGGTCCCCTTTTCACGAGTCCCCTTTATCGCAGTAGCACTTTCTTCAGATTCAAGTCTCCTGGCGAGACTTTCTTTCTTGGGCTGTTGTTTCGATCTCAGTTGCCCGGTGGTGGGACGCCATACCATCCTTCTAGCGACGGAAGGTCCAGGACCGGATAGTACGTCGGCCGAATCTTAGAAGGTGGCATCCTCCCTAATCTGTAATCACGAGACGACGACGAGCGGACTAGCCTTCATTCTTTTACTTGGGTTTTACGTCATGATGGCGGGTTCTACTCGGGGCCCAAGACGGGATTTGGCGGCACCCGCCCTATCCTTCGTAGAATCTCCGATACGGGGCGAGTTTTCCTTCTTTGCTAACTTTTCTACCAAAGTTTGCGGTCGAGCAAACGGCGTAGTTCTAGTCCTTTTCTTACGGCTATCGTTGTAATATGCGGGTCGAGGCGATGCGGCGGCAATCTTGCGAACATTTTCCTCGTCCTCTGCGGCGGAGAGGGGATGGAACTCGCTTCCTCCCAAAAGTGGTATGTAGTCGAGCGGCGGTGTATATTACGGTAGCGGTGTATATTCGAGCGAGCGAGTGTATATTCGAGCGGTTCGGGATTTCCTCCGGGAAAGCGATTTCGGCGGCTACGGCTTCTCCGGCGATCCTTCTACTTCGTTTCTTCTTTGGGTCCTTGTCGGTGATGGAATCTTTGAGCCGGACCCGATTTCGAAAACGAATGTCTCACGAGAAGATTCGTACCCTCCACGGTAACGGAGTTTACCATAATTCCGGATTTCTTTCCCCTTTAATTTGGCGAAGTCGGGGTAGGTGCGGAAACAACTAGACCGGTGGGGGTAGTAAGAACGGTCCTCCTGCGGACGGCGGTACTCCTCTCGGTCGGGATCTTTCACGGGGGAGGAAACTCTTGGGTCGACCTAAGGTTGAACTCGAGCGGCGGCTTCTCGGCTTCGGATACCTTTTTCGTCGAGTGCAAAGAGGGAGACGTCGGTGATCTTGACATTCGTGTTTTCAAATCCTTGTCCAAATCGGATGATCCCATTGTCGGGCGACTCATCCTTATAGACGGTGAAGTCCAGTCCGTTGGTGAAGGAGAAAATCAGCTTTGAGGCTTCCATTTCTACAGGGTAGATTCTGGTCGTCAGTCCCAAGTTATGCTTCTTTTCTTTAGGAAGAAAAGAAAGGAATTGAAAAGAGTCCGAACACATTCTTGTTCATGTATTTATAAGAAGGAATCATTTGTTTAAAGAATCATTTATTAGAGGGTTCGTTTATTTAGAACGGAATGTTCAAAGATGTAGAGAAGGTAAGGAATCCGAATCGGAATTGGAAAGGAAAAGAAAGTCTTATGCAAGACTTCTCGACTCGAAGGATCACTCCTAAACTAACACCTATTGGGGGTCCACCCCACCTCAGAAGTGAGGTAAAAGGATCTCGGAACCTCTCTGTTTAGGGGTGTCTAAACAATGGCTCCTAAATCCGAGAGAATGTTGGCTATACTTGTCCAAGGTAGAAATGAACATAGTATTCCAACGGAAAGAAGGGTAGTTTGACCCATTAAGGACATGGATACACTACCGATTTTTGAAAGCAGAATTATCTGATTATAATGGAGAGAGGAATTGTCCCCAGCGGAGTCGACAGAAATTGTACGGCTTATTTTTTTTAGGTTGTGTGTTTTATTTTGAAAAGGGGTTGCCTAACAGAAGTTGTCGGCGAATTTAAATTTTAAATTTAATTTAAATATATATATAATTTAGAAAGTAGTATTTGATTTTGAAAATAATTTTAAATTTGGAGGTTTTAAGATATGAAATCAAACTGATCTCACATCCCGAATAGTTTATCTAAATGAGCACCGCACCACAAACCGTGTATCTATCCCTAAGGATAGACACACTGCTTGACGGTGGGGCTCGATTAAACAAACTAAAGGATAGACACACTGCTTGAAAGTGGGCCAAGTTGGGCCAATGTTGGGCTAGGGTTGAAATTGATGTAAAATAAATGTTGGGAAATGTTTATGAGAGTGTTTCAAAGAGGTTTTGACTTTGGTTGGGCTTTGATTTTGGGGTTTGGGCTCATTTGGGTTAGGTTTGGTTTTAGGTCAAAATAGGGCATTTTAGCTTTGAGTTGAAGTTGAGGGGAGTTTGGGTCTAAATGTTGGGCAAATCATGTTAGTGTTTTGTTTGTGGGAATGTTAAGGAAGATTTGGAAAAGATTTGGGGTTAATTGGAGTTGAATTGGGTGAGTTTGGGTTAAGTTTGGGTCATGGGTCCAAATTGGGCTTTAAGGCCAAAAGTGAAATTGGATCCAAATGTCAATCAAATTGAACTTGGATTTGGTCCAGATTGACATTTGGGATGTTGAATTGAAGTTTAGAATTGAATTGGACCAGAATTTGGGTCAATTGGGTAGGTTTGGTTTGACATTGGGTTCACTTTGGGTTAAAATGGGTCAAATTGGGGGTTTTGACAAAAGTAGGGTAAATTTACAAAATTGGCCCATGGTGTAGTTGGAGAAAACGAAATTGGGAATATTTTGGATTTTCTGGAATTTTCTGGGAATTTTCTGAATTTTTGGATTTTTGGGTCAAGAGGGGTATTTGAAGGGTATTGGGAGGTTTTTCTTGGAATTTTTGGTATTTTTGGGTATGGATGATCAATTTGAGTGGTGTGGAAATATTTGGGATTGATTTTGAGGAATTTTGGGTAATTTAGGTGATTTTGAAAAAGTTGGGTAATTTCAAGGGCTTTGGTAGGTCAGGCGGGTGTAGGGTCCCGGGGGTCAAAAATTGAAAATTTGGAAAATTGAAGATTTGGTGAATTTGAGTGGAATGAAATCATTTTGGTTGAGCCATGAAGCCACATCAAGCCCACATGAGCCATGAAGGGACTCATTTGAGGTATCCACTATGTTGTTCCTAACCCTCTTAGCAAGGGCTTGGGGGTTAAGGACCATCCATGTCAATCACCTACATGAGTCGGGAGGCCAAGTTAGGTATAGGTGTGTGAAAGTGTAGTGTATAGGTGTAGTGTGTGTGTAAGTCAGCCCTTTCACCGGACCGGGCCACCCGAGGGCGATCCTAAGGCCAAAGAGTCCTATAGGAACTCATCCTTTAAACTTCCACATTTGATTTCAACCCTGCAGGTGATTAGGGGTCTACGATCGAGTTTGTGGAGTTTGCAGGGAGTTTAGAAGTGGTTTGAATTTCTAAAAGGTGGGTCCCAATTCTAGTCCTCTAAGATAGTCAAAGGAAAAGCCTAAGGCTAGATCCTAAGCACTAAAAAGGAGAAGAGAAGACCTCATCAAAAATGAGGTCAACATAAATTAACCCATCTTCGTCTACAATCCCTAAGCAATCAATATTTCGACCCTTACACTTCATTCTTGAGAGATTAGAGAGGATTTTTGAAGAAATGGAGACGAGAAATCCTGGAGAAGAGGCTAGAGACAAAGATCCAAAAGATCCTCGAACCTACTTCAATGGTTTCATCGTTGTAAGTTTGGAGAAAATTTATAGTCGTGTTGATAAATTTGAAGCGGATTTCAAGAGTGCTGGAGATCGCCTTCATGAGATGAATCATCAGATTGAACATCTAGAATGGCAAGTGAAACTCCAATTTGATCATCTAGCGGCTTATCAAGATGCTCAAGTTGAAATGTATGTGAAGAACAAATGCATTGACGAGAAGACGACTACAGACTTTCTGAGAGCATTGGTGTTCTTCCCAAGTGGGCTGAATAGTTTTCCTTGCCAAGATAATGGAAATTTGATAATGATTTGGTGACATCGTGATTTATCTAGTGAGTCGTTGTATCGATTTAGTGAATCGAATGTGTTTGTTTGTGTATTTCCTTTCATGTTCAATGTGTGTTGTATTTATTTTCAAATTGTCTTGTTTGATTGTGTTAGGACTTGAATCATTATATTATACTTATCTGAAGTGTATTGAGCCAATATTGAATATTATAAATGGAAATTAGAGGAGTTTGATTTAAACCTTGTGTTTGATTTTTGGATTTAATATTTAATTTTTAAAATTTTTGGAAAATGTTTTGGAAGTTAGAAACTGAAGTCCTACTCTAATATGAGTAATTGGAAGTTGAATTTATGAATTTTTGTGGAAAATAAAATTTTTAGAGTGATTTTTGTGAAAGGCGAGTCTGGCGCCTAGGCGCCAGAATTCGACGCCTAAGCGCCAGTTCGGCCTGCTTAAACAAAAATTAACATATAAACCCCATTAGCCATGGATGACGCCAAAGCTTCATCTCCTTCCCCATTTTAGTGAAAATACACCTCCTAGATCCATTTTGAGGTCAAAACATCAAGTATTTGGGCACGGAATCACTTGATTTCTTCGTCTTGAGGTCCGATCTACACTCTAATCCATTTGTTTTCAGTTTTCACAATAGTTTTTCTATGTTTTACTAAAAACTGAAATTTTGAGAAAAAATTTGATTTTTAGGTATTCTATTTGGATTTTTAAACTTATTTTAAGTTTCTTAAACTTAAAAAGAGTTTAAATATTTGATTCCTAAATTTGTTCTTGTTTTCCTTCACTTTTAGATGGCACTGAAATCTAAACGAGAGAAGGGACGAGAAAATTTTGGCAGTAGCAAGTTCGCGACAGCGGCAGCGCATTTTTGATATCACGAATTTGCGACGTCAAGAAAGTTTATCTCGGAGCAAAGCTTTTACAATCTGGGTGAAATGATCGAGAACAAAATCATTGCGCACAACTGGCAACGATTCTGTTATTTCACTGTTGTTGTTGTTATTCCAGACGTTCGCGAATTTTATGCTAACTTTTTAGATGCGGAAGACTACAAAGTCTTTGTTAGAGGTGTCGGAGTTGGATTTACTCCGGAGAGGATCAATGTGTTTTATGGACTGCCACCTACCATTGAGTGCCACTATTCTGGATTATCTCCATCTGAGGGAGATCTTGAGATGATCATTGCTTATTTGACTGACGACACTGGAGCCTGGAAGATTCAAAATGAAAAACGGGTAAATTTCAAATCTTCTAAGTTAAATTATATTTCCAAGGCATGGCATTACTTTATTTCTGCTAGACTTCTACCTTCCCACCACCTGAGCGAAGTCACTAGAGATCGTGCTATCTTAAACTATTACATTCAGGAGAGGAAGCTGATAGATGTTGGCAGTATCATTTATGATTCTGTGGAGTCTACTGCTAGATCCAGCACTTCTGTGGGACTGGGATTCCCATCTTTGATCTATTCTTTATGTGTTAGCAATGGAGTTACTATTGATATTTCTAAGGAGAAGCTGAAAACTACCAAACCAATTGGGCAGGAGAGTGTTAGCATATATGATCGTCTTCGAGGGAAGAGATCGACCGCTCCTTCTACTTCTGCACCCACTTCAGGTAGACCTTCTACTTCTCAACCTTGTACTTCTATTACTGAGCCACGATCTAGTTTTTGGGAATCGATGCATGATCAGTTTATAGAGCAGCAGCATGAGTTATTTCAAACTCACTGCACAGTTGATTCTATTGATAAGAAAATTGATCATTTATCTTATTATACCCATAGGAAGAGCAGTTACGATGCTGAGTATGATGAAGCTCTCGTTAGATTCCTGAAGGGAGAGCATGATATTCAGTTTCCTACCTTTCCTAGATTCTCACCATATGTTGATCCTAAGGATGTTGAGTTTTCTTTTGGTGATGATGACGATGATGAGGCTACAGACAGTGATTAGTACCCTAATTTACCTCTGAGATGTGCTAAGTCTGTTGTAAGTTTAGTTTGTTTGCTTGTATAGATTGTTGTTTATTGTTTGCTAGTTTAGATTTGTTTATGTACTTTGTGTGGATTGTTTGATGTTGAGACTGTTGTTAGAGTATTTTTAATGTATTGTGTTTAAGATTGAAATTTGGATGAATTTATGTTTATTTCTGTTTCAGCCTAATATTTAGTAGTTAGTATTGTTGTTCTATCTCTGTTATTATAAGTAGTATAGTCATTTAATTTAATTACTAATGAGTCTGCTTACTTTTATACCTGCTTCATTATTTCAGTATTATTCATAAAAGCATGTGTAGAAGTAAATTTTTCTTTTTAGAATCTTTTTTACATACTTATAAAAATTCCTTTTTAAAATTATGTTTTTCTTTCTCTCATACTTTAAAAAATTTTCATGATAGACCAAAACTTAAGTTTAGGGGAAAGGGAAAATACATTCAAATTAAATTTTATTTGTCCTTAAAGAACTAATATTTTCTTAAATTAAAAATTTTAACATAACATGAGGAATGAAGAATCTATTTAAGATCACTTAAATTTTTGAAATTATAAATAATTTAGTGGACTTAACAAAAAATTTTAATAACTTTAATTGATTTTAGAATTATTCAACTTAAAGAAGAATAAAATTAAGAAATTTTTCTATTCATAGAAGAGATAATTGAATTTTAGAAGTATTAAGAAATCAAAAATTATAACTTGAAACTGAATAGATTGAAATTCTTTTTTAAATCTATTTATGTTATAATAATTAAGTGAAAATGTATAAGTTTGAAAATATAAGTTAAGGATAGTGAAGTTCAAAACCATTAACAGGCTATTCAAATACAGTAATCCTCTCTCTTTAAAAAAAAAGAAAAGAAAAGAAAAAAAGAAAAGATAAAAAAGAGAAAAAGAGAGGAGAAACTTGAGGAAATGCCTAATCAAAAATTAACTTCACTTGAATTAACTTATAAAAAGAAAACTAATTACATATATTACTTAATTTTTATGCATGTATTTTTATTAGAAAATAATTTCATGAAGATCTTTTTCTTGTGAATAATTCATGTGATTTTAATATAATAAACTACAATTTTTTTCGAAGTGAATGAAAAATTTTTGAAGTCTTATGATTTGGTAGTTAGAATATTCTTTAAATTTTTAAAATTAAACTTAGTTAGTAAAATTTGGTTAATGATTTACTAAAGCCTTTATAAAATCAAAAATCAAAAGGAATCTTAAATATTTACCTTTTATTCCAAATGTTATACATTTTATATAGTAAAAAGGGTTACTTGAAGACAAGTAACATTTAAGTTTAGGGGATTTTGATCCAAGAAAAAAATAACTATTTTAATGCCTTGATTTTTATTAAATTTTAAGGATATTATGCTTTAATGAAAGGTATTTTTTTGTTTTTGGATGTAGGTGATGCAAAAATATTCAAGAAGGAGAAAAATATGAAAAAGGAGCAAAAAAGAGCAAAAATAGAGCCAAAATAAAAAATTGTCGAAATTACTGGCCTGGCGGCTAGGCGCCAGAGTCCGGCGCCTAAGCGCCAGCTCGATACAGAATACTGTTAAGTTTTTTATGACTTTTGGGCAGTTATTTTGACTGTGTGAGCGGTTATTGGACCTTCTAGAAGACTGGCAGTTGTTCCTGGTTTATAGGACATGTGATACAATGTATTTGGACGCTTCAAAATGGTTTTAATCACGAAGAGGTACGATCCAAAGTGAAGAGGTGGGAAGAACTGGACGCAGTGTGAGGCGCCTAGGTGCCAGACACACCTTCTAGAAGATTCATTGAATTTGGACACATTTTGAAGAGGTGCCATGAGGTAACCCTTGAAAACTATAAATAGGAGGGTACTCCTTCAGAGAAAAACACCCCAAACTAGAGAGAATTAGAGAGATAATACTAGGGCCACCTTTTTATTTTCCTTCATAAATTAGTGAGTTTATTTTAGAGTTTGTATTTAGAGTTTGAAAGAGTTGGTGCATCTGGGGTTCATTATGCTGTGGAGTCAGTAGGAATCAAAAGTTTAGTAGGAGAAACATCTAAGATAAGTATTTTTATTTTGATTCAAAGTTTATTTATTATGTTTTGTTATTTAATTTCAATGTGTTATGAGTAGTTACTTTACTTTCTCCTTTCAATTATGAAAAGATAAATAAGATAATACAAAATTCGTCGGAGAATTAAAAATCATATATTTTCAAAACATTGTGATGATATTAATACCAGTTTTTAATTTACTATTTAAATTAGCCATTTAAATTGTTAAAACCTGTGGAAGAGTTTTGAGACCTAGAAGGAGATGAATTCTTAAGTTGTAGATATCACATGAATCCTTGTGTAATCGAAGGCCTTATGCAGGTTATTCAAGGTGAAGTGCAAATAAATAGCAAGATATTATATATTGGGCATAGAATTGATAAGTTTTTAGAGTGACAGATTAAATTCTTATGATTTGGTTTATAGAAAAGGAAAGGGTCACTAGTAGGGCCGACCATAGCCACCCTTGGACATCTAGTAGTGTGAGCCTAGATTAACCCATTCTACTAACAATACATCCGGACCTGATCTATAAGCTAGCCAATGTTCTTTATACTATCGATCGAAGATAAAGAAAATGAATTCTTCTATTTGTCACAATACCATAAATTTATATTCTCCACGAATATTATTATTATCTTAGAAAATCTTGGATTAATTGAAAGAGAGAAAGTTGCTTTCTTATTGCTATTTAAATCAATCATTTTATTTCTGCTTTATTATTGCATCTAGTAAATTAAGGATATTTTATTTTTCACTATAAAAGAAATACTTTAAAATAAAAATATTTAAAGATCTATAACTCTCTCCTCGTGGGAACGATACTGGGGTCTTTGTTTCAAAGCCCTATATTAATTTATACGATACGTACACTTGCGTAGTACCCCTAGTGTGTAAAATATTTTCCATAAAATTATATTTATATACACTAGCCACTATTATTATTTATAACATATATTTTTGAAAGCATTAATTATTACATTGATATTCAGAGGACTTCGCGTCAAGTTTTTGGCGTCGTTGCCAGGGAAGAAGATTTTAGTACGCATATATTTATATCGGGTCGGTGATAGAGAGTATGTCATGATGGCAGTGACTTCGGAAAAGATGGGAATGCCTTGGCAGTAGGGGCTCAAAGAGGGTATGTGAAAGAGATAATGACCCAAAGGTATGGACATGTCATGGATGTAGCGGCTTGAAATGAGTATGTCGGGGAGGCAGTGACTCAAAGGGATGGTCACGCTGTAGCGGTAACGGCCCAAAAAGGGTATGTCGAGAAGGCAGTGACCCAAAGGGATAGACATACCATAGTGACCCTGAAGAGGGCATGTCAGTGAGTCAGTGATCCAAAGGGAATGGGCATGTCGTAGCGGCAGTGACCTAAAGAGGGTATGTGATCCCTGATTACAACTGTGCCAAAAACTTAACTTCAAAGCAAATATTTCAATTGTCTTTAAATAGTAGGGATTTTACGCAAGTATACGTATCATTATCAAGTAATATAGAGCTTTCTGATTAAGTCCCGAATATCGATCCCACAGAGATCGAGGTTAATCACGGCGACTTTCAAGAGAAATTCTAGTCTACAAGAACACGCCTTAGCTTGGTAGGTCGATAAAGGTTTGGTTTTGTTTATATCTAAAAATTATCACTACAATACTACTTCTACTCCTAAAGTAAAATACTTAGTGAAAATCAAAAAAGTTGGGTTTATATATATTAAAAGTACTCTTCCTCTTGCAATGAAATTAGTGACATGTGTAAAAGTAAAACAAGTAGTGAGAGAGATTGTGACAAATATGAGAAATTATATTCTTTACCCTTACTTGGTTCTATAAAGAACATAGGTTAATTTGATGAATTGTAATTTTGAAGATGGGTTAGGCAGGGAAGATACTAGATCTCACTCTAGAGTTCCCTCTTCTCCCTCCACTTGGGGGTTAACATCTCATAATAAAAGTTTTCACATCAAATCAAATTTGGAGCTTTAGTTGTCACTTTAAAGTCCTCTAATTCTACATCTCTTAAACATGCAAATCTCCATATTTATTAGCACTCAATTATATGGACTACATTCTCACTCATATAATCTCATGTGATTCTTACCAATAGTTGCTGAGACAAAACCGCCTTGGTTCTTACATGTTCTCGCAATAGATTTTAACATGCAAGTTGATCAAGTTTACATGTAAATAAAGATCAAAGTAAAATCATCACAATATTTTCTCGCTCTACTCAATTCAATATCCTACACATGCATACTAATTTATTGTAACAGGGAAGAGTAAAGAAAACTACTCACTACATATGGAGAAACAACAACTTTTCATTGAACAACACTTTAAATTGATACAAACAAAGTACCAAATTTAAACCAAAATACAATGAAAATATTAATCTTTGATGAAAATTAACTTCTCCTTATATAGAAAAAGCAATCTTCTTCCAATCCTCTCCAAAAACTAAGTGAAAAGAAAAGAAGAAATTCTCACACTCTCTCTTTCTCTCTCACCTTGTCGCCCCACTTGGGCTCACGCCCAAGCCTTCTTCTCCTCTTTTAATCTTCTCCTCCTAATTATTCTCCCTAATTATTCTCTTCTCCAAGAGTTCAAGAGCGTTTATAATTTTCCAAGAGATGCTTAAGTTTCTCTTCAAAAATAGTCCACATTCAATGAATCTTTCTATGGGTGCCTTAAGTGCCTTTTCACTCTAAGAGACACATCTCTTCCATCATAACTCCTTCTAACTGACCCAAAATCTTCTAGAAAGTTTATTTTATCATTTCCAATGAATTCCTGATGAGACACACTTCACAACTCTTTGAAAATTATTCAAAGCTGACGTTTCTACAAGAAGTTATGCCAAAAGCCGTAACTGGCTGCTATGCGCCATCGGTTTGGCGCATAGGCGCCACTTCCTGGAAGCTATACACCAACTGGTGGCTCCTAGGCTCCAGAGACAGGTACAAATGTGTTTGATTTGACCCATTTTGCTACGGTATGCTCCATTTTGGTCCATTTTTGTTCCTTTTGCTCCAATCACTCCAAATTTTTCAATTTGATGTACTTACAACCAAGAACACAGGAAAACATACCTTTAAAGTGCAATATCATTATAAAATATAGCATAAAAAGTAGAACATTTTTAGGTTGATTAAAATGCCCCAAACTTAAACATTACTTGTCCTCAAGTAATACTACACTTTTAAAATAATTTTTGTAGATTAGAGTTAATGGGTCATCATTTAGAATTGCTAAAATTTTGTTCTAAAAATGGATAGTTAACCTAGAAGAACTTCTAGTGAATCAAACTAGCTCAGGGTCTAAGATATTTATCATCAAACTTGGGAATTTGTTTTCACATCTAATTCAGAAAAATATGCAGATTTTTCAAACTTAGGATCCTATGAACTTTACTCTCTAGACTTAAGAACTCTTTTAAAATAATTTAACTAATATAACTACAAAAAGCAATCTTAGGATTGTTCTAAGTTCCTTACTCTATAAGGACTCAAGTGAAACCAATTTTTGATTAGGACCTCTCCTCAAGCTTCTCCTCGCACACTTTTTTTTAGGATCTTTTATATCCATTTTTTTCTGCTCTATTTTTTTTTTTTCTTTCTTCTTTTTTTATTTTTTATATATATGTGAGGATTACTATATCTGGAGAAGTCTTTAAATGATTTTGAATTCCACTATCCTCCTCTAAAGTAAAAACTTATTACTTTCCTTCACTTGAAGCGATGTATAATTTTTTAAAATAATTCCTAAAAGAGCCTTAAATGTTTGGAAATAAAAAATTCTAAGAATCCTTAATTTTCAAACAAATACATTTCTCCCTACTAAAGATAGTTCTTCATTTTCCCATGTTCTCCACAAATATCCTTAACTTTAGGTTCGCCCTTTTCACTAAAAAAATCAACTAAGTTTTTCTATTCCATTTATATACTTAAAATTCTAACATATATAAGGTGAATCCACATAAAAATAATAAGTAGAAATAAAATATAAATTTATTTGTAGTACTTTTAAAAAAGTAAGGTTTAAATTTGAAACATTTTTCTTTCCCCCTCAAACTTAAGCTCAAACATGTGTAACAATGAAGTACAAAAATATGCGGCAGGGAAAGAACAATTTTACAATTTACTAATCATCCTACAAAAATATCAACAAATAGCACTTGGTAGAATATTACAATAGAAAGTAAATATAGCCTAAACATGCTTGACATAACACTATAAAGGAATTTTAAATTGTAGAATAGGTACAAACTGAAGATTAACTAGGAATACATTTTAAACTTCATAAAGGAATTGTGTATGCTAGCAAGTTTAAAATATTAAGATAAGTTATGTTGTCTCTAATGACTCATTTAACTTGACTCACAAATATAGAAACACAAACTCCAATACATAGACTCACATATTTCATAAACAAACAACAACCGAGGTTAAAGTGATCTCCCTTCTACTTACATTTCCCCTCCATACTTTCAATTTCTAACAAAAGAAACTACACTAATACCATGGGTGTATTATAAAAATTTTTATATGGTTATCACTCTTGGACCAGAATTCCCGTATTATAAAAACTCATGTGTTTCCAATTTTAGGTTTACTCTAAGTCTAAGGTAAACACGATCAGGTAAATAAAAGTAGTGCAATTCATCCAGATGTTGCTCACTAATTAATTTCATGACCTTACTTAGTAAAGAAAAAGTCAGATAAAGGAAGTAATAGAGTTGACATGGAGTGGTCCAAGTCCAAACTCTACATGCTTCAAAGTAATGCTCAGCTCCAGTTGAGAACTAAGTCGTAACAGACTCGTCAGCCTGCTACTACCAAAAGTCATATACAAATTTATTCAAGACCAAGGCATAACCCCAAACCACTCTTACACATCAAAAAAGGATCAAAGTCCAACATCTCACTATTATCAAATCTAACATAACAACAATCACACTAAACAGATAACAAAGATAACCATGGGTTGACTCTCACGAAGCGCTTAGTCTAACATTGATAGCCCGATGTATCCAATGTTTACTCTGGTTGCCCTAGCATCAGAATCTCATTCATTTTGTCTGCATACCACGGTATATTCCATTCGGTGATTTTTAATAACTCCTTCTTAGGAGATCTTTTAATGATTTCTTCATTCAATTCAGGTTCTTCTTATGATTGAGTCAAATCTGAAGATATAAAGACTGGAGATGTAGATGAATACCCTAAATAGGTAGGCTTTAAAATTGTATGGAGAACATTCATCGGATGGAATAAAAGTTTACTATTTTCGGTAACGTCCATCATTTTTCACCTCTCCTGAACATACATATAGTCTTCTTTAAATTACGTTTTAAACTCATTATGAAAGTCCATTTCGATCTCATTTGTTAACTTACTCTAAAAACATTCTTGGAAATGGTCTTTACTTATATAATCAATTTAGGGTATGCCAAGGAGATAATGACCCAAAGGTATGGACATGTCATGGATGCAGCGGCCTGAAATGAGTATGCTGAGGAGGCAGTGACCCAAAGGGATGGTCACGCTGTGGTGTTAACGACCCAAAAAGGATATGCCGAGATGGTAGTGACCCAAAGGGATGGACATGACATAGTGGCAAGGGCCTGAAGAGGGTATGTCATTGAGGCAGTGACCAAAGGGAATGGGCATGCCGTAGCAGCAGTGACTTGAAGAGGGTATGTGATCCCTAATTTCAATATACAAGAGTTCAATCCTTTAATTTTCTTGTTTAAATTTCTTCCTTTACAACCGTGCCAAAAACATAACTTCAAAGAAAAGTAAGATTTCAATTATGTCTTTAAATAGTAGGGATTTACGCAAGTATACGTATCGTTATCAAGTGATATAGAGCTTTCTGATTAAGCCTCGAATATTGATCCCACGGAGATCGCGGTTAATCACGGTGGCTTTCAAGTGAAATTCTAGTCTACAAGAACACGCCCTAGCTTGGTAGGTCGATAAAGGTTTAGTTTTATCTATATCTAAAAATTATCACAACAATATTACTTCTACTCCTAAACTAAAATACATAGTGAAAATCAGAAAGTGGGGTTTATATATATAGACAAAATCTCAATGTATGTTTTAGTGTTTTGGTTTTTTTTGTTGTTGTTTATGCAAATCTCTATATCTAATACAATAAAGTCCACAGGAATGATAAATTTATCCACCTTTACTAATACATCTTCCACAACTTCTTTAGGATAAGTGATAGAACAATCAGCCAGTTGAAAAGTCACAGATGTAGGTGAAATTTCTCCTATTCCCAATCTTTTGAAAGTAGATAAAGGCATAAGATTAATACTAGCTCCAAGATCACATAAAGCTCTTTCTAAAAATTTTTCACCTATAGCGCACGGGATAGTGAAACTACCTGGGTCTTTAAGTTTTTCAAGAAGCTTTTTCTGATAAATTGCACTACACTCTCTGTTATTTGCAACAGTTTTGTGGTCTTTAAACTTTCTTTTCCTTTTGAGTTTATCCTTCATAAACTTTGCATAATTAGGCATCTGCTCTAAAGCTTCAACAAAGGGAATATTAATCGTTAATTTCTTAAGAATTTCAAAAATTTTGCAAATCTGTTATCCCTATTATGTTTCTTTAGTCTTTGAGGAAAAGGAGGAGGTGTTTTTCAACAGTTGTCTTCATTGGTTCTAACGGATATCCGTCTGGATATATCTTATTAGAACCTTTCTCACTATTCACTTTCTCTCTTTCAACTTCGACTTCTTTTTGAAATCTTGGTTCCACTTCTTTACCACTCCTTAATTGAATAGCCTTAATTTTCTCTTTGTTTTGATCTTTCGGGTTGATCTCAACATTGCTTGGAAGATTCCCAAAAGGTCTATTATTAAGCGCGGTAAAAATATGTCCCAGTTGAATTTTAATGTTCTTCATTGCAACGTTTTGAGCTTGAATTTGATTACCCATATTCAAAATCATTTCTTCAGTGGACAACTTCTTTTCCTTAAATTTTTTATTACTATTAAAACTAGGAGGATAAGAAGGTCTAAAATTGGTATTTCCTTGATTGTTCGGATTTCCAACTGGATTCATAGGATTGTTTCCCCATTGCGGATTAACAACAGTGTTGGTATTATTCTAGTTGAAATTCGGGTGATTTCTCTAACTAGGATTATAATAATTCGAATAAGGATTATTAGTTTTGTTATGAATAACATTTAAAGTTTCATAAGACATTTGAATGTCTATCATCTGTCTTAATGAATTTTCTTCTAACACTAGGGGTGTTGGAGGATAATTCATTCCATATTGATCAATTTTCTTAGAAAGTGCAACAATTTGAGAGACTATCATAGTTATTGCATCAGAATCATGAATACTGGCTACTCTCTTAGGATTTACCTGCTCAAAGGGCCATTAAAAATTATTAATAGCCATCTATTTACTTAACGAATATGCTTCATCGAAATGTTTCGATATTAATGATCCACCAGCAACAGCATCGATAATCGATCTTAAAGACCTACTAATCCATTATAAAAGGTTTGAATTATTAACCAGTCTAGAAGAGCATGGTATGGACATTTCCTTAGAAGATCTTTAAATCTTTCCCAAGCTTCATATATGGATTCTCCATCAAACTGACTAAAAGATGTGATATCATTCCTCAACTTAGCAGTTTTAGAAGGAGGAAAATATTTCGATAGAAACTTTTGTGAAAGCTCTCCCCAAGTTCTAATAGATCCAAGTGCTAATGAATTTAACCATGGCTTAACCTTATCCCTTAGTGAAAAAGGAAAAAGTCTAAGTCTAACAACATCGTTCGACACTCCATCGAATTTAAAAGTAGCACATAGTTCTAGAAAACTAGTGAGATGTAAATTAGGATCTTCGTTAGGTGTTCCTCCAAATTGATTATTCTACACCATTTGGATAATAACAGGTTTAAGATTGAATGAATAAGCAGCAACATTAGGATTTTGAATAGTTAGGTGAATTTCATTTGTTGTTGCATTAGCATAATATCTTAAAGGCCTTGGTATATTTTCATTTTGATTGTTTAAATTGTTCTCCATTTTGTAAGGATTTGCCGATCGTTTTCGTTGTTTTCAAAATTTTCTAATAGTACGCTCTAATTCAGAATCGTAAAGCACTAAACCTATAGATCTGATACTACGCATGCAAACAAAATAAACACACTAACAATAAATAGACATTCACAATTATGACTTGCAATTCAAATATAGGATTTTAAATGCTACAAAAATTAGATTTTAACAGTTACTCTTTTTTTACCATATCTCCCCGAAAACGGCACCAAAAACTATATAGATTTAGACTATAATGAGTCACACAATTAACGCAAGTATACGTATCGCTCAAGTAATACAAGGCTCTAGTGGAGTCCTGGTTATCGATCCCACAGGGAGGCTCTAATTTTATAGCGTAGCGCAAAAATTACTTATCGAATCACAACTCAATTGTAAGTGGTTTAATTCTTAAAGTAAAGACAAACATATACAATTGCTATTTCTACCATGCAAGTTCTAAACTCTAGCAAGTTAAACTAACACAAGACTAAATTTATAACAAAGTTCAGTTGCAAGAAAGAGTCTTCCTCCTTTCCAAATGTAATGTGATGATTATTGTGATATAGATCAGTGATACAAATGTATTGTGCCAAATAGGAGCATTCCTATTCTTTACTCATATTTCAGCGTATAAAAAATATTGGCTAATCCTAAGTTTAGTCCCTAAATCTGTGGTTAGGCTGGAAGGATATTGGATCTCACTCCAGAGCTCCCACCTTCCTTAGCCTAAAGGCAAACATTCACTTCAGTTTCTAAACATTAGGACCAAAATAAGGATTTCAGCCTGTCACTCTGAAATCTTCAATTCTACGCCAATCAAAGTATATTTTTCAATTTATTTGTACTCAATCCCCATGAACTACATCTCTCATTCATAGACATTGAATGTGACCTTCACTTTTATTGTGGAACTCATAATCCTTTAGGATCATATGTTTCCCAACAAGTTTTAACAATTTAATTGGCCACATTAAAAATTAAATGAAGTTCTAAGTGAAAAGGTCATCACAATTTCTCCATAAAAAATCGGCACTTTATTTCCACTTCACAATATCAACACATCACATGAAAAGGAGAAAGATAAAGAAATATACTCAATACTCATCAAGAAAAGATAACAAAACATGGATTTCATAAATAAAACCATCATCTTACAAATAGAGTAAAGTAAAGACAACTTATCTCAAACTCTTCCCCAAGTGAATCTCAAGAAATGCATTAAAGCTCCTCTTTTTTCTTCACAACAACACACAATTCTCTCTTTAGAATAGTAAGGAAGAAGAAATCTCTCACTTTTCCTCTCCTCTCACACTCCTTAGAAGAGAAAATACAAAACTTAACTTCCTACACAAAATGGAAAGAAACTCTCCCTAAACTCTAAACTCCTCTTCTCTTCTCTTCCTTTTCTTCCTCCCCCCTCCTCCCCTTTGAAATTTGCCTCCAAAAGTGTTTAAATTCGGCCAAAACTAAATTCCCAAGAGTTTCCTCAAGCAACCTTTCAAAATTCGGCAAAATACATTGAATCTAGTTCAAAATCGGGATAGGGCGCTGTCCAGTGCTAGTAGGAGCGCTCTTTGGCACATTATCTCGCCAAAATGTCGTAACTCTCTAGAAATTAGCGCTATCCGGCGCTAGCTCAATAAAATGTACTTCTTTTCTTTTTTTGCTTCAAATTTGCTCATTTCCGCTTCCTTTTGCTCCAAAATCCTAAAATCAATGTACCTGCATGAAATCATCAAAAAATATCTTTCTTTAAAGTGCAATATGATCAAAAATAGGTATGAAATGAATAGTAAAAAGCTACCAAATTTTTAGTGGATCACATTACTTAATCCAAAGGGCATTCTTCGAAAAGCAAATGTTTTATAAGGACTAATAAAGGTGGTCCTTTCTTGATCCTCAAGAGTTATTGGTATTTGATGATACCCGGTATATCCGTCTAAAAGGAAAAAATATATTTATCCATAGCAAGCCTATCCAATATTTGGTCCAGAAAAGGTAAAGGAAAGTGATCTTTCCTAGTGGCGGCATTTATATTTCTATGATCAATACAGATTTGCCAACCAATGACTTGTCTCATGGTGATGAATTCATTTCTTTCAGTAGTCTCAACAGCCACTCCTTTCTTAGGAACATAATGGATCAGACTTAGCCACGCACTATCTGAAATTTGATATATAATATTAGCATCCAACCATTTCAAAATTTCCTTTTTTACTACTTCATTCATTAAAGGATTAATTTCCTTTACAGATTAGGTTTAGGTTTATGTTGTTCATCCAATAAGATTTTAGGCATACATATCGAAGGATTGATTTCTTTAATATCAGCAAATGTTCAACCAAAAGCCTTATTATATCTTTTCAAAGTATCTAGTAATTTCTAATCTTGTAAATCATTCAAATCTAAGGACACAATAACTGGTAAAGTAGATAATTCTCCTAAGAACACATACTTCAAGTGGTTCGGTAGTGTTTTCATCTCAAGTTCAGGGGGTATTATGATAGATGGGGTTAAACTTTTATTATCATTTTTTGTAATATCCAACATCTCAAATCTTTCCTGAACATAATCCAGTTCCTCAATATCTACCTCAATATATTTTCTTCCATTTCATTTTCTTCCTCACTTTTAACATTTTCCTGCTCAAGTTTCTCTTCATATATCTCCTTAAAATGCTCATTTTTTAAATAATCATAAATGTCCATTCGAAAGCACTCATCATCTTTTTCTGTTGTTGGATACTTCATGACTTTTGATATATTAAATGTCACTTCTTGATCATTAACTCTCATATTTAATTCTCCTTTTTGAGCAACTATCATAGCTCTTCTAGTAGCAGGGAATGGTCTTTCCAAAATTATAAAAATTTCTTTATCTTTGTCAATATCTAAAATAATAAAATCCACACAGAAGATAAATTTATCAAGCTTCACTAAAACGTCTTCAACAACTCCTTTACGATAAGTAATAGATCAATCTGCTAACTAAAGAGTTACTGAAGTAGGAGAAATTTCTCCTATTCCCAACCTTTTAAAAGTTTATAGAGGCATGAGATTCATGCTGGCTCCTAGATCACATAAAGCCCTTCCAAAAAAATTTTCTCCAATTGCACAAGGTATAGTGAAGTTACCAGGATCCTTGAGTTTTTTAGGAAGCTTTTTTTGAATAATTGTGTTACACTCTTCACTGAGTGCAACAGTCTCATTATCTATAAACTTCCTTTTCTTATTTAACACATCCTTCATAAACTTCACATAGCCAAGCATTTGTTCTAAGGCTTCAACAAAATGGATATTTACTGTTAATTTTTTAAGGATTTCAAGGAATTTTGAGAATTGTTTCTCTCTTTTGTTGCTTTAATCTTTGAGGAAATAGAGGTGGAGGTCTTTCAATGGTAATTTTCATCGGCTTAAGTGGATATTATAAATTGGGATATATATTGTCATTACCTTTTTCAGTTTCCACCTTCTCTTCTTCAATTTCAACTTCTTTTTGCACTCTTGATTCCATATCTTTTCCACTTCTTAACTGTATAACATTAATCTATTCTTTGTTCTAATCCTTTGGGTTAATCTCAACATTACTAGGGAAAGTTCCTGAAGGCCTATTACTCAGTGCAGTAGCAATATGTCCTAATTGGTTTTCAATATTCTTAATAGTGGATCCCTGACTTGGTAATTGATTCTCTTGACTTTGCAATTAACTACCCATGTTTAATATCAATTCTTCCATAGACAACTATTTTCCTTGTGGGTTAATATTGAAACGTGGAAGGTAAGAAGGTCTATAACTAGCATTTCCCTAATTGGTCAAATTTCTCAAAGGGTTTACAAAATTGTTTCCCCACTGCGGATTAACAGTGGCAGTGTTATTATTCCAGTTTATGTTTGTATGATTTTTCCAACCATGATTGTAATAATTGGAATAAAGATTGTTTTTTCTATTATATATAACATTCAAAGTCTCATAAGATAATTCAGAATCTACTATCCGTTCTAATGAAATTTTCTCTAACACCTGATGCATTTAAGAATAATTCATTCTAAATTGATCTATTTTCTTCAAAATTATAGCAATTCGAGAAGCCAACATAGATATAGCATCAGAATCATGAATACTAGCTACTCTTTTTGGGTTCACCCACTGAGAGGGCCATTGAAAATTATTAGTAGCCATCTCTTCAATTAAAGAATATGCCTCATCAAAGGGTTTTGACATTAATAATCCACCAGCAGTAGCGTCAATGATCGATTTAAGATATCCCACTAATCCATTACAAATATTTGAATTATAAACCAATCTAGTAAAGTATGATGTGGACACTTCCGAAGGAGATCATTAAATCTTTCCAAATCTTCAAATATTGATTCTCCCTAAAACTAACAGAAAGATGTAGTATCATTTTTAAGCTTAGCAATTTTTTAGGGTGGGAAATATTTTGATAAAAATTTTTGTGACAGTTCTCCTAAAGTTCTGATAGATCTAGGTGCTAACAAATTTAATCACACCTTTGCTTTGTCCATTAGTGAAAAAGGAAAAGTCTAAGCCTGGAAGCATCATTTGATACTCCGTCATATTTAAATGTAGCAGAGAATTCTTGAAAACTAGCAAGATGTAAGTTAGGATCTTCATTCAGTGTTCCGTCAAATTGATTGTTTTGTATCATTTGGATAATAGCAGGTTTAAACTCAAATGAATTAGTAGCCACATCATGATTTTGAATAGTTAAGTAAATTTCATTTGTTGCAGGGTTCGTATAATCTCTTAAATGTCTAGGTTGATGTTCATTTTCATTTCTTTGATTATCAAGATTATTCGCCATTTTGTTCAAATTTTTAAATTATTTTAGTTGTTTTCAAATTTTTCTAATGGTGCGTTCTTACTCCGAATCGGAAGGTACTAAACCTTCAGATCCAAAACTACGCATACAGAAATACAAATTTTAAAAGGTTTTAAGTTACCACACAATTTACTTTTACCTCCCCGGCAACGGCGCCAAAAACATGATGCGGCGGCTGCAAATGCAAAGTAATAAATTTTTGCTAATAGTTTTAATTCATTAACAGAATATAATTCGTTTAATAAGATGGCAGCTGATCTATACACAAGTATACGCATCGTTCAAGTAATATAGGGATCTAGCGGTATCCTGGTTATCGATCCTATAGGGAGGAAGAAAACCTTAAAGTGTAGCACAAAAATCCAATTTCTATTTGTAAAGCACTTAATGTATAATCAAGATGCTAAATTTTAATGATGCTAGAATTTTAAAAGTTCACTAAATTACTTTCTATGCTTCCAATTAAAGTAAGTACTACTATAATAGGTTTTGTAATGCAAGGTTCAAGTTTAGTGAAAATGTCCTCCCCCTCGCAATGATAATAAGGTGAGTGAAAGATAAAGATTAGTAAGACTCTGGTATTGTGCCAAATAGAAGCATACCTATTCTTTACTTTGTTCTGAGTGCTATAAAGAACATTAGCTAAATCATAGGTTTAGTCCCTAAATCCATGGTTAGGTTGGGAGGATATTGGATCTCACTCCAGAAATCCCATTTTCCTTTGCCTGAAGGCTAACCCTCGCTTTAGTTTCCAAACACTAGGACCAAATTGGGGATTTTAGTCTGTCACCCTAAAATCTCCAATTCTACGCCCAATAAACATATTTCCCTATTTATTTGCATCCAACCCCCATGGACTTCACCATCCATAGAATTTGAATGTGGTCATCACTTTTGTTGTTGAAAGCATAGTCCTTTCGGATCATATGTTTCACAACATATTTTAACAATTCAATTGGCCAGATCAAAAAGTAAATGAAGTTCGAAGTGAAAAATCATCACAATTTCTAAGCATTTATATGGCACATCTAATCTAAAATATCACATCCCCATTTATCATTGCAAGGAGAAAGATAAAGAAATCAACTCAGAATTCATAAGGAAGATATGACAAAACAAACATTTTATATATAAAAGCAATGACATACAAACAATAAGAAGTAAATACAACTTATCTCAATTTCCTCCCCAAGCAAATCCCTTGAATCTCCTTCTCTCTTCAAAATACACTCAATTCTCTCTTGGAATAGCAGGGAAGAAGAAATTTCTCACTTTCCATCTCCTCCTACAACTCTCTTGAGAAGAATACCTCACAAACAACACTAAAACACCAAACTATAAACTACAAATTCACAACTTCTCCTCTAAGAACACACACGCACTTTCCTTTAAGCCTCTCCCCCTCATTTTTGAGTCCAAATCATGTTAAAATAGCCTAGGGATGATTTCCCCAAGAGATGCCTCAAAAATCCCTCTGAAAGTCGTCCAAATACATCGAATTTTGCCTCCACAGACATTGGATGCCATCGGGGGCCTATTGGGCACCGTCGGGGGCCTATTGGGCTTCATCGGCGGCCTATTGCACCATTTAATTCCCCGCTCTTTGGAATAACGCGCTAGCGCTCATTTGGGCACCGTCGGAGCTAGAACTTTAAAAATCTGTTTTTTACCTTTTTTTGCTCCAAACTTGTTCATTTTCACTTCTTCTTCCTCCAATTGCCGAATGTCATCATACATTCAACAAAACATAAAAAATACCTTTCTTTAAAGTGCAATATGACCAAAAATAAGTACAAAATATATATGAAAAATCAAACATATTTTTGATGCATCAGCTACCGCTGCATGGTTAGTTCATAAAGCATAATATAATTTGCAGTAAAATTTAAGATGAAGAAAGAGAAAGCAAGAACTCTAATGTATAAAAGTAATAAAATGAGTTGTAACAAAAAAAATAAACAAATAAAGTAAAACATATAGTCACATATGAAAGTCGAAGACTATGTATAAGATATTAGTAATGGTGGGGGGCTTGATCATTAGAAAATATATTAAAAATTTCATAACAATTTTATATGAAATTGCACTTTGAAGAAAGATATTTTCTTTGTTTTATTGCAAGAATGAAGATTTGTAAGTACTGAAAGCAAAAAGCACAAAAGAAGCAAATTTGGGGCAAAAAGGACTCAATTTGATAAAAACTGAACTGTCCGCCAACGGCGAGATTTAGACAGCCAACGGTGAGTTTTTCCTGAAAGATTTTTAATATATTATAAGGAGCCCGCTGACGGTGAGATCGAGCCTGCCGACAGCGAGATCGGCGCGGTTAGCCTATCTTCTAGAAGCCCGCCAACGGCGAGATCAAGCTGCCGACGACGAGATCAAGCCGCCGACGACGAGATCAAGCCGCCGACGACGAGACAGTTGAAAAAAACCAAAATACATTGAACATGGACGCTTTTTTAAGAGGTGCTTATGAAACCTTTGGAGAATTGACCCCTTCTATAAATAGAGATAAATTTTATTCATTTGTGTGTCAGTTTTGTGTCATTTGTGTGGAAGTTAAGTGTAATTTAAGAGTCTTTAAGTGAGTAGATAAAGTGTTTAGCATTTTGGTGTGCTGTACTGGAAGGAAGAGTCAAAGGAACTTCAAGAATCTGCTTGGGGAGAAGAATTAAGATAAGTATATTTGTTATTTGTTTGTTAACTTTAATGAATTTCATGCTTTGTGTTTTTCTTTGCCATGCATTCTGAGTAGTTTCCTTAGTCGTTCTCCTTATTATCGAGATTTCGTGAAATGATGAATTAAATTAATTGTGCCTAAAAATATGAAAATAGAAATTGTGCTAATCTTTAACTTAAATCTTAATTTACTTTCAATCTGGCCAATTGATTTGTTACCATATGTTGAAGTATCAACTATAGTAAACATTACATCCAAGATTTAGGGAAGTCAAAAGCCTTGGAAGGAGGGTGAAAATAAATAAGGAAATATTAACTATCGGGCGTAGAATTGGACATTTTAGTGTGACAGACTAAAATATTCAATTCGGTCTTATTGTTTGAGAGCAGAAGTGTAGATGTTAGCCCTCAGGCGAGGGGAACGTGGGAGCTCTGAAGTGGCAGTCGGTATCCTCCCAGCCTAGTCGCAGATTCAGTAATCAAACATAAGACTTGTCAATGTTATTTGCATCTGGACCAAATGATAAAGAATAGGAATGCTCCTATTTGGCACAATACAATTAAAAACTTATTTAATTCTTCATTCACTTAATTATCTAAAACAAGGATAAAGATAATTTTCTGAAATCTTATATTCAACCTTAAGCATTAGTCTATTTTAGTCTAAGTCTTCTTAATTTTCATATACTAGATTAGTAAGTAAGTTTACTTTAGTTTGTCTTTGAAATTTTCTAACTTCCCTGTGGGATCGATATCTAGGACTCCATCATAGCCCTATATTACTTTATAACGATACATATAATTATATAGTATCCACAATATAAATCATAAAATCCATAACAAAATCATCAGTATATATTCAGTGCGGATCAAGTTTTTGGAGTCGTTGCTAACTTTTTATATCACAATTGTAAGTATAAATATCAAAAAGTGGGTCAAGTTTTTGGCGCCGTTGCCGGGGAAGTGAAGTAAAGTAATTATTAAGGTAATTAATAGTATTATTAAAATAATTACTAGAGTAACGGACTATTTTAAATATTTCTTATAAATTGTATGCGTAAATTTGGAAACGAAAATTTAATACCTTATGATTCAGAATTAGAGCGCACAATTAAAAGAATTAGAAAACAAAAGAGAGAAATTATAAATTTAACACATATGGCAAATAATCCAGAAAAAAATATAAACCAACAAAGACCATTAAGAGACTACGCCAACCCTACATTAGATAAAATTCACCTAACTATTCAAAACCCTGATGTAGCTACTAATTCATTTGAACTTAAACCTACAATTATTCAAATAATACAGAATAATCAATTTAGTGGTTCACATAATGAAGATCCTAATTTACATCTTGCTAGTTTTTTGGAACTATGTACTACTTTTAAATATGAAAGAGTATCTAATGATGTTATTAAACTTAGGCATTTTCCTTTTTCTTTAAGGGATAAGGCTAAGATGTGGTCAAATTCATTAGCACCTGGATCTATTAAAACATGGGGAGAATTATCACAAAAATTTCTATCCAAATATTTTCCTCCTTCAAAAACTACAAAACTTAGAAATTATATAACATCTTTTAGTCAGTTTGATGGAGAATCCATATATGAAGCTTGGGAGAGATTTAAAGAACTTCTTAGGAAATGCCCACATCATGCATTACCAGATTGGTTAATTATACAAACTTTTTGTAATGGATTAGTAGGATCTCTTAGATCAATCATTGATGTTGCTGCTGGAGGTTCATTAATGTAAAAACCATTTGATGAAGCCTATACATTAATCGAAGAAATGGCTACTAACAATTTTCAATGGCCTGCTGAAAGAATAAATCCTAAAAAGATAGCTAGTGTTCATGAAAATGATACAATATGTATGTTAGCTTCTCAAATTGCTACTATATCAAAGAAATTAGATAATTTTGGAATGAATTACTCTCCTACTATATTGGAAGAAAACTCATCTGGACAAATTATAGATTCTCAATCTCCTTATGAAACTTTAAATGCTATTAATAATAGACCCAATAATCCTTATGTGAATTATTATAATCCTGGTTGGAAGAATCATCCAAATTTTAATTGGAATAACAATACAGCTAATCAACAATGGATGAACAACTCTATAGGAAATCCACCTAATCAAGGAAATACAAATTATAAACCATCTTATCCACCTGGATTTAATAACACTCAATTTAAAGATAAGAAGTTATCTATAGAAAAATTAATATTAAGTATGGGTCAGCACTTGCAAAATCAAGGAAATCAATTACAAATTCAAGGAAATCAATTACAAAATCAAGGAACAGCAATTAAAAATATTGAAACTCAACTCGGACATATTGCTACTGCGCTTAACAATAGAATTCCTAGAACTTTTCCTAGTAATGTGGAAATAAATCCTAAAGACCAAGGAAAAGAACAAATTAAAGCGATACAATTAAGAAGTGGAAAAGAGTTAGAAATTAAAATTCATGAAGAAACAGAAAGTAAAAATGAGGAAGTGGAAATTGAGAAAGAAAAGGATCAACAAGATCAAAACTTAGAATATCCATTGATCCCTATGAAAATATCTATAGAAAAACCACCACCACCATTTCCTTAACAACTTAAACAACATAAAAAAGATAAGCAATTTGCTAAATTCCTTGAAATTTTAAAAAAAATTAATGGTAAATATTCCTTTTGTAGAAGCAATAGAACAACTGCCTAATTATGTAAAATTTATGAAAGATATTTTAAATAAAAAAAGAAAATTTACAGATAATGAAACTGTTGCACTTAGCGAAGAGTGTAGTGCAATTATTCAGAAAAAGCTTCCTAAAAAATTAAAAGATCCTGGTAGTTTCACTATACCTTGCGCTATTGGAGAAAAATTTTATGGAAAAGCTTTGTGTGACTTAGGATCAAGCATAAATTTAATGCCTCTACCAATTTTTAAAAGATTAGAATTAGGAGAAATTTCACCTACTTCAGTAACTCTTCAGTTAGCTAATCGTTCTGTGACTTATCCAAAGGGAGTTATTGAAGATGTGTTAGTAAAAGTGGATAAATTTATCTTCTCGGTAGATTTTATTGTTCTAGATATGGAAGAAGATAAAGAAATTCCAATAATATTAGGAAGACCCTTTTTAACCACTAGAAAAGCTATGATTGATGTTCAGAAAGGAGAATTGACTATGAGAGTAAACGATCAAAAAGTAACTTTTAACATAGCAAAATCAAAGAAATATCCTACTTTAGAAAAAGATGATGAATGTTTTCAAATGGAAATACTTGAACATTTACAAAATGAACATTTTAAAGAATATTATGAAGAAAAGTTAGAAAAAGAAAATATAGAATTAATTGAAGAAGCAGATAATGAAAAAATGGATTATATACAGGAAAATTTTGAAATGTTGGATAATATTGAAAATGTTGAAAAGAATATAGTTTCGTCAATAATTAGACCTCCTGAACTCGAATTAAAAATTATACCTAATCATTTAAAATATGCTTACTTAGATAACCATTCAACCCTACCAGTTATTATATCAGCTGAATTGAATGAATCACAAGAACAAAAATTGTTAGACACATGAAAAAAATATAAGAAAACTTTTAGTTGGACTTTAGCAGATATTAAAGGAATTAGTCCTTCAATCTGTATGCACATAATTATTTAAGATAATGAACATAAGCCAAAAGTAGATCCTCAAATGAGATTAAACCCAATAATGAAATAAGTAGTCAAGAAAGAAATTTTAAAATGGTTAGATAATGGTATTATATATCCTGTTTCGAACAGTGCTTGGGTAAGCCCAATTCACTATGTTCCTAAGAAAGGAGGAGTGACCGTTAAAGCTAATGAAAATAATGATTTAATACCTATAAGACAAGTGACTGGATGGCGTATATGTATTGACTATAGAAAATTAAATGCAGCCACTAGGAAAGATAACTTCTCATTACCATTTCTAGACCAAATGTTGGATAGATTAGCCGAACATAAATATTTTTGGTTTTTAGATGGATATATTGGTTATCATCAGATACATATTGCTCCTGAGGATCAAGAGAAAACTACATTTACTAGTCCTTGTGGAACATTTGCTTTTCGAAGAATACCTTTTGGATTATGTAATGCACCTGCAACATTCCAGAGATGTACGATGTCTATAATTAGTAAATTAATTGATGATGGAATAGAAGTATTTATGGATGATTTCTCTGTATTTGGAATGTCATTTGATGCATGCTTGAATCATCTTGAAAAAGTATTAGAAGTATGCGTGAAAACTAACTTAGTTCTAAATTGGAAAAAATGTCAATTTATGGTTGCAGGAGGAATTGTATTAGGGCATAAAATTTCAGAAAATAGCATGGAAGTAGACCCTGCAAAAATTCAAGTTATTGCTAAATTACCACCTCCAACTACAATGAAAGGGGTAAGAAGTTTTCTTGGACATGCTGGATTCTATAGACGCTACATAAAAGATTTTTCAAAAATTACTAAACCTCTATGCCAACTTTTAGAAAAGGACAAGAAATTTGAATTCACAACTGAATGCTTAAATGCTTTTGATTTATTAAAAGATAAATTAATCACAGCACCTATAATAGTTTCACCTGATTGGGAGAAACCATTTGAACTTATGTGTGATGCTAGTGATTATGCTATAGGAGCAGTACTTGGGCAAAGATATGATAAAATTTTTAAAGTCATATACTATGCTAGTAAAACTCTTAATAATGTTGAATTGAATTATACAGTTACTGAAAAAGAGCTATTAGCAATTGTTTATGCTTTTGATAAATTTAGGCCTTATCTAATTAGAAATAAATGTATTGTGCATACTGATCACTCTGCTATTAAATATCTAATGCAAAAGAAAGATTCCAAACCAAGATTAATTAGATGGATATTACTAATGCAAGAATTTGATTTTGAAATCATTAACAAAAGGGAACTGATAATCAAATAGCAGATCATTTATCAAGACTAGAATATAATGAATTATCTAATACTGATAATGAAATTACTGACAGTTTTCCTGACGAACAGTTATATAATATAAACGAGTTGAAAATACCATGGTATGTTGACATAGTAAATTATATTGTAAGTGATATTTTACCACCTATGTTAACTTTGCAACAACAGAAAAAATTCATTCATGATGTTAAAACATATTTTTGGGAAGAACCATATTTATATAAGCAAAGTAAGGATCTTATAATTAGAAGATACGTGCCTTATGAAGAAATAGAATAAATCTTACAGAAATGTCATAATTCTGATTTTGGAGGACATTTTGGAACAGATAAAACTGCTTATAAAATTTTACAATCTGGATTTAATTGGCCTACTTTTTTAGAGATGTTTATAGTTGTCGGCATATTTTTAGGTTATGTGTGTTATTTTGAAAAGGGTCGCCTAACAGAAATTGTCGGCGAATTTTAGATTTTAAATTTAATTTAAATATGTATATATATGGTTTAGAAAGTAGTATTTGATTTTGAAAATAATTTTAAGATATGAAATCAAACCGATCTCACATCTCAAATAGTTTATATAAATGAGCACCGCACCACAAACTGTATATCTATCTCGGAGAATAGACACACTGCTTAATGATGGGGCTCGGTTAAATAAACTAGAAGATTTGTGACATTCGTTTGGTCTGCGAACCTATTTTATAAGCCGACAAATTCCTCTGCTTAATATAAATAAATTAAGCAGGGTTTATATTACCTGGGTTCTTAAAGTTCCATATAAGGGCAAGCCCCTATAGTTAATTACATCTTAAATGACGGGAATCATTTAAGAAAACTCTCGATAATGATCAGTGGTTTTGCTCTCAAGAATTTCAAAGCTTAAGGTTTTCAAAGGATTAGATTTTGGAAATTCAAAAGGGAATGACTCAAAATTTGGAACAACTTATTTTTTAGGATCCAAAGGAAGAGAAGTAGGAGAAGCTGAGGATTTAAGAAGAATCTTGGCAACTTCCCAAACTATCCTATTGTTTGGCTCGGTTTTAAGGAAATCCTAATATTATTTGATATTTCAATTTTGGCAATTTTAATTAACTAGGACTTATATTCGTATGACATAATCATACAATCAGCCTAGAAAAGGTGAGGGTTTATGTCGTACCGAACGACTACCTCGAAGTCCTAAGACCGGTTAGGGCTTAATTTACACGACATGATCATGTGAATGTCTAACGAAGAGTTGAGGATTTATGTTGCACTTGGCAAACCACCTCGAAGTCCTATGGCTTGGTTATTTAAATTCTAGGAAAGTTTTATTGAAGTAGATCTGAGTTTTGGTGATGACGATGGTCGAGCTGCCTACCATGCTCCAAGCTCCTTATTGTTGTAGAGGTTTAGTTTTAGAAGTCATAAATCAGGAGATGAGAGAAGTGTTTTGGTTTAGATAAAATCTTAAAATCCGAGTGTTTTTAGTATTTTAATTAAAACAAATCTTAAAGTTGTTTAAACAGAACCGATTAAGATCCAACGGTTCCGTCATCCCGGTACAGTTATTTTCATCGAATTCACTTAGTCCAGATGAATTTGCTAAACTCAATTGAATGAGTTCCACACCTTCATTTAGACCGTGCGAAATCTCGTTAGCAACATGTGTATTACGTCATCCGAGGTATTCCCGATCATTCAACGAGACGTTTTAATTTAGTTGCAATTGTAGTTTTGTGTTTTGTTTGTGATTAAATTTTGAGTTGTTTTATATTTTGAAATGTTGTGGCGGTGATTTTTATCTTATAATGACTTTTAATTTAGTTTTGGTTTCAGTTCAGGGACTATCCTAAAGGTTTTGGTTTTCATGCAAAAGTTGTTTATCACGCAAGAAAAGTAAAGTGCATTTGCAATAAAGTAAATTGCAATAAAATAAAAGCATACCTGGAGGGTCTTCCCGTCATCCCAAGCTGCACTTAAAACACATGTTAAAGCATTTAAATATTCCAACAAGTACCTAGGTAAAGCTAAGGGAAAGGTTTTGGTTGTCTATCAAAGTCCTAATCCTATAGCTAGTTACCTCCTATGACATCTAGGTTCTTGTATTTTGGTTTAAGGACGATTTTCTTCATCAAAGAATAATTAAGTTCAATTGTTCTTATAAACATCATATCATATTGAGGAAGTGTTTAAGACGAGTCTTAAACATCTTTTCAATACCTCTAGGATTGTTTTAAGTCCAAGAGAATTTAATTATACAAGTGAATTAATCATCTGGGAGTTTAAGTTTTGTTCTTTTGCTCAGCGAACTAGGATGTTTGAATATCCTATGAATGAGGTGACACTTCACTAAATACTCTACTTAGGAGTTATGATAACAAGAGCTTTTAAGGGCAAATTGATGTTTAAGTGATCTGTGATTTAATTTAATTTTAATTAATGAGTTTAAGTTTGGAATAGTATTCAAGTTGTTTTAGATTTATTTTGAATTCTTTGTCTTAAGTGATATTATATTTAATTCAATTTAATTTAATTTAATTTAATTTAATTTGATTTAGTTTAATTTTAATTTAATTTTATTTTAATTTTAATTTAATTTTAATTTAATTTTAATTTTATTTTAATTTGATTTTATTTTAAATTTAATTTAATTTAATATGTTTTAATTTAATTTAATTTAACTTGAATGTACTTTCATTTAATTGTGATTTAATTTAATTTTAATTTGATTTAATTTTTTTTATTTTTAATGTTTTTTTAAGATGATTTAATTTAATTGTTAAAGTATTAATTTAATTGAAATTTTGATTTAATTTAGTTTAAATGTTTTAATTTTAATTTAATTTAATGATTAAGTCTTTTAGTATTTTAAATCTTGAGTTGGGATTATCATTTTAATTGGGAATTAAATATTATTGAAGTGATTAATTTAGGGACTCTTAAATTAAAGAATAAATGTCTTCTTAATAATATCCCTATTTTAATAATTTCAATTTTTTTTTAATCTTCCAAATTTAATTAATTAATTGATTAAGGTTTACTTTAATTAATCTTAAAAATGATTGATGGGTCTCTACCCTTTAATTATTTAAATTTCAATCGTCCAAATCAGATTAGGATTAGATATTTTATTCTCTCATTTTATTAAGCCTAAAGTTTTAATTAAGGGTTAAAATTTTAATTACCATTTTGCCCTTCAAGCTTAATAATTTCATAACTCACTAAATTGAGCTTAAATGAATTTGAAATTTTTATGTGACTTCACTCACATGTCAATTAAGACATTAGAGGAGAAAATGTAATTTTTCTGTATTTAATTTATTTATATAATTATTTTTTGTGGAAAATAGGAATTTTCAAGGAAAATTCACTAAGATGACCAAGGGAATTTTCTGTTCTTAAGAAAACTATGAGGCATTCTTAATGACCAGAGGACCACTAGGACCAATTTTGGTGATTTTTTGAATTATATTTTATTTATTAGAATTATTTTGATTTTTGGAGTATTAATTAATTTAAAAATGAAATAAAGGTTGAAAAATGAATTTTATATTTTTCTTAAATCTCTCTGACCTCAAGGAGTTCAAAGAAACAAATTTTATATTTTTCTGATTTTTTTTTAATTTATTTGAATTATTTTAGGGAAAAAGTTGGAAAATACATTTTTAATATTAAAAAATTACATTAAGCCTTTAAAATTCAGTATCTTACCCTAGGGACATAAGAAAAATATTTGGTTTGTTCCTAAATGATTAGAATTCAAAATGTGACATTTTGGTGATTTTTAATATTTTTATGATTTTTATTATTTTTTAATTATTAAAAATATTAAAATAATAATAATAATCAACTTTTTTAGAAAATTACAATTTTAATTTTTCTAAGTTCCTCTGATATCAGAGAAGCTCCAAAACCATTTTTGTGAATTTTTGAAAAGTATTTTGTGAGTTATGAATTTTTAAAGTTTGATATTACCCATTTTTGCTTAAGAGGCTTAATCAACCCATTTAGTGGGGTTAATCAAGTCCAATTGGTTTCAAATTTTCATGTGGTGTTCTCCTATCCCTAGAGGATAGTGGAGAATAATTTTTAAGTTAATTTGTTGGATGGTTAACCCTAATTAATTAAAGTTCAATTTTGGGTATTTAGCCCAATTAGGGTTGTTCAAAGTGAATTAACTCAAAACTTATTTTTCCTAGGGTCCTCTGGCCATAAGAAACATCACTAAATTTTTCTAGAATTTATTTTTCAACTTGCTAATTATTGGAATTAAAATACTCAAAACAGTAACATGAACTTGAAAAATCAATAACTTCCCACAGGGATGGCCTCTGACTTTGGAAAATTCAGGGAATGCTCCCAAGTTCAGATGCTTCAAAAGCCCTATGGTCTCATGCTATGGTGAATTATTTACATGCCTGGAGAATTAAAATAGTCCAAAGAGTAAATAAATCATTAAAAATAAAATACTTGATGAAATGATTTAATTTCTTTTCCACATTATTCTTCTCTGTTCACTGAGCAAGAGGGTATTTTTATTTTATTTTTAGGATTTTTCTACACAAAGTTATGAATTTTTGAAGTTCTGGTAATTAAATAAATAGAAAATTACCTATTTTCCTACTTATCCACGCGGCGCCACGCCATCCTCGGCAGCTCCAAAAGGCCACGTGGCGCGCTCTGATTCGGCGCCGCCATCTGACTCAGCCATCCCGGGACCCGCCTTTCACGTAACATCTTCTGGTCCGACGCGATCCGAGCCGTCCATCCGATACACGCGCGATCCAACAGCTCCCAGTCATCGTCTACGACTGGTGTGAATCCGTGGTCGTAGACCTTCTAACCCTAATTTCTCACTCGATTCTCAACGGATTTATGTGTTCTTACACTCTATGGATTCGTCTTGAAGAGACGAACACATCCATACAGTAAACATGCATTGAAATTAACTCAAACTAGATGGAGAATCTCTGTAAGCTCGGGAAGAAGAGTGAGTCCATACCTTTGCTCAGAGAAGTGAAGCTTTAATCTGAGGGTTGTGTCACGTTTGATTGGGTCCAAGAAAGCTCCAGATGAAGTCCCTTGGCCTGGTGAATTGCCTAGGTACAAAAGTGACCACAGCCGATCACAAAGCTTGGAGGCTGGAAGCAATGGCTAGCCTGGTGAGGGGGCTTTTGCTGGGAAACTTCTCCTCTTGGTCTGGTGAAGGTGTAGAGTCAATCAATTTGAGGATTGACTCACTGTAGTGAAGTGTCCTGGTTTTGGGCTTGGATTTCAACTCTGAAATTGAGCTCACTGAGAGGAAATGGCAGGGGGATTTCAGTGGGGATAAAGTTCTCTATGTGTAGAGAGTGGCCTGGGATGATTTTGGCAGGGTTTCAGTAAGGTTTGGTTCAGTACTTCTCTTGGCCGAGAGGAGGGGGTGTTTAAATAGGAGAGGCTGGAGGACCTCCCAGGGGGGTTCAAGGGTTGGGATCAGCTGCTCTGGTGAGGAGAAGAACAGCTGCAGTGGCCATTTGGAGTGAGGCAGTTAGTAAGGTGGAATTCCAAAATTTGGCTCCTCCCAAGGTCTCGGCCATGGTGTTTTCTGGCGATCCAGGTGGCTGGCAGGCAGGCATGGGTCACCCTCAGGTTCAGGTGAGTCAGGGCTTTGGTTTAGTGTAGGCAATTAAGCTTTGCCATGTGTAAAGAACTTGGATTAAAATGGCATGGGGGAGAGGCCATTTTGGCTTGATTTGGTCCAAGCATTGGTTTGGGTTCGGTTCACCTTCCCATGACCTAGTTTTAGGCTGAGAGGATCATGTGAGTCAACCTACCAAAGGTAGAGAAGTCCACATCAAGGATTAGGTGGCAAAGTATGGTTTAGAGTGTATCATGTTTAAGGTAAAAAAAGGTTTAAAAAGGTTTAAGAAAGAGATCCCCTCTCTTGCCATTAATGGTTTGGTGAGTTGGAAATTAGATTCCATGGCTCTCATGGCTCCCATGTGGCTCATGCATGGCTTCATGGCTCATAAATGGCTTGGGAAAAGTTGTCTCACTTGCATGAGAAAGGGTGTTGGAATTTTTTATGTATTTAAGGAGAATTGTCATAAGGCTTGATTTGGATTTATTTGGTGATAGATTTTAGAACTTAGGAAGTGTTTTAAATCAAAGGAATGATGAGAGGAATTTCATTTGGGCTTTGTCATGGACTTTGGGCTTTTGAACTTGCTTTGGATGGGCTTTTTAAGAAGGCCTAAGGAAGTGGGCCTTAGGTTTTTTTAAAAAAAAAGTTTATGGATGAGAATTTTGTAAAATGTTGGGCCAAATAATTTTTGGGTTTGGTTTAGGGATGTGTCATGAGTGATTTGAAATGAATTTGAGGTGGTTTGGGTTTGCATTGGGTTGGATTTGGGCTTCTTTGGTAAAGGGGCCAATATAGGTCAAATTGGGCTAATTTGGGCCAATGTTGGGCTAGGGTTGAAATTGATGTAAAATTAATGTTGGGAAATATTTATGGGAGTGTTTTAAAGATGTTTCAACTTTGGTTGGGTTTTGGTTTTAGGACTTGGGCTTATTTGGGTTAGGTTTGGGTTTAGGTCAAAATTGGGCTTTTTGGTTTTAGGTTGAATTTGAGTGGGGTTTGGGTCCAAATTTTGGGCAAATCATGTTATTGTTTTGTTTTTGGGGATGTTAGGGAAGGTTTAGAAATGGTTTAGGGTCAATTGGAGTTGAATTGGTTTGGTTTGGGCTAAGTTTAGGTCATGGGTCCAAATTGGGCTTTAAGGTCAAAAGTGAAATTGGATTCAAATGTCAATCAAATTAGACTTGGATTTGGTATAGATTGATATTGTGGATATTAAATTGAAGTTTAGAATTTAATTGGACAAAAATTGGGGTCAATTGGGTAGATTTGGTTTGACATTGGGTTCACTTAGTTTAAGAATGGGCTAAATTGGGGGTTTTAGTAAACGTGGGGTAAATTCACAAAATTGTCCCATGGTGTAGTTGGACAAAATGAAATTGGGAATATTTTGGATTTTCTGGAATTTTCTAGGAATTTTCTGAATTTTTGGATTTTTTGGCTAAGAGGGGCATTTTGGGTATTTGGAGGGTATTGGGGGTATTTTTGGAATTTTTGTATTTTTGGCTATGGATTATCAATTTGATTGGTGAGTAAATGTTCAAGGTTAATTTTGGGGAATTTTGGGTGATTTGGAAATTTTGGAGGATTTGGGCAATTTTAATGGCTTTTGGTAGGTTTGATAGGTGTAGTGTTCCCGGGGTCAAAAATTGAAATTTTGGAAGAATGAAGATTGAACAAATATGAGTGAAATGGAATCACTTTGATTGAGCCATGAAGCCATGTTAAGCCTATATGAGCCATGAGAGGACTCATTTGAGGCATTCACAATGTTGTTCCTAACCCTCTTAGCCAAGGGTTTAGGGGTTAAGGTCCATCCATATGAATTACCTACATGAGTCAAGGAGTCAAGTTGGGTATGGGTGTGGTTTTAGGATTTGGATTGTGTGTGTGAGAGTGTAGAGTATGAGTGTAGTGAGTGTGTAAGTCAACCCTCACCAGACCAAGCCACCTGTGGTGGTCCTAAGGCCAAAGAGTCCTATGGGAACTCATCCTTTAAACCTTCACTTTTGATCCGAACCCTCTAGGTGATTAGGGGTCTACAATCAAGCTTGTGGGGTTTGCAGGGAGACAAGAAGTGGTCTAAATTTCTTAAGGATGGGTCCCAATTCTAGTCCTCTAAGATAGTCAAAGGAAAAGCCTAAGGCTGGATCCTAAGCACTCAAGAGGGAAGAGAAGACCTCATCAAAAATGAGGTCAACAAATGGACCCCCAATAGGTGTGGTGTGCTAACCAAGCACACCGCGCGTATTGGCATTGACCGAAGAGATCAACAGAACCAAAACAGATGTCCAAGTGACAAACTTAGGACGAAGTGTAAGAAATTTCCACTGGGGAGTATCAGGTAAATCTCCAAGACTGAAGATTCCAGAACTCTCGCTGGGGAAAAAGGAGGTGAATTTCATATCACAAGATTTCAAGAGATGGGATCTTAGATTCATTTCATTTTCTATCTCAAGTTTTAATTTTGAGTTTGAATTTCGATTTGAGTTTCAATTTTGATTTTATGCGGAGAAAAGAGTAGGGCTAAGGCCCATCCGAATGCATTTATATGCTGAGAAGGAAGCAGGACTGAACCTATTCTAATTGTGTATGCTAAGAAGGATTAGGACTGAGCCTATCCCAAATGCTGAGAAAGAATAGGAGAAAGCCCATCTGAAATGCAGAGTGCTTTAATTTTAATTTCTTGCTGAGAGGGTCAAATTTTGAGATTCGTTGAGAAAGGAGTAGGACTGTGCCTATCCCGAGTGCCGAGAATTGTCGAGAAGGGAGTAGGGTGGAAGCCTATCCCGAGTGCTGAGAATTGCTGAGAAGGGAGTAGGGCGGAAGCCTATCCCGAATGGTGAGATTTGCTGAGATGGGAGTAGGGTGGAAGCCTATCCCAAATGCTGAGATTGCTGAGATGGGAGTTGGGCGAAAGCCTATTCCGAATGCTGAGATTTGCTGAGATGGGAGTAGGGTGGAAGCCTATCCCGAATGCCGAGATTTGCTGAGATGGGAGTAGGGTGGAAGCCTATCCCGAATGCTGAGATTGCTGAGATGGGAGTAGGACGGAAGCATATCCCGAATGCTGAGATTTGCTGAGATGGGAGTAGGGCGGAAGCCTATCTCGAATGCTGAGATTGCTGAGATGGGAGTAGGGCGGAAGCCTAAGCCTATCCCGAATGCTGAGATTGAAATGAGATATAAAAGTGTTCCATATCCCATGGGAATCAATCAACGTCTGATTACTTGGCAAAGGGTACGAACCAATGCCATCCAAATCAAATTGAAAATTCTTCGTGATTCTGAAATCATCCTGAGAGAGGGTTTCAAAGGAGGTCTGGAATAGATCTTGATTTGAAGAAGGATTGGAGGATTTGAAAAGATGGACTTAAACTGGAATTCAATTTGAACTTTAGATTTGTTTTGTTTATTCTTTAACTATCCCATTTTTTTTGTTTATTTGGTGTTCATGTAGATTTGAAATTCTTTTTAATGTTTGGATTTTTATGAAGAGAGTTTTTATTTATTTTCCTTTTCTTTTCTGTTCTTTGTTCGAAGTTCATTTAACTTTAATGGCGTTTCCTAGTCAATTTGCACAAAAAGAGGTGAAGGCAAAATGTGACATGGTCACTTTCATTCCAATCTTGCTGAAGATACATCATACAACTCGATCTGAAATATTTCTCATACAATCCATGACTCAAAACGGACTATGTATGATTCTTGTTGATCCATCCAAAAAGTATCTGTCAAATTCATGTCTGAATAATGAGATACACGGTAAATAACATCACCTTCCAAGCCCAGGGATGCCGCATGGATGTGCATTGGAGGTGTGCTATTTCCCGTGTAACTCACAGCTCATAGGGTCAGAGACTCTCCAATTCAGGATCTGGTTGGAAGTGGTATGGTGTCTTTCTGTCGTCCATCCTTCTAAAAGTGACGGAGATCCGCTCCACTGGTACTCCCGGTATACAATGTTTTGCGATGTCTGCTCCATTTCCTTGTAATATCATGACGGAACATATCGGAAGTGGTATCTCCACCGGCCCTTGGAACTTACCTGGGCCTGCTATCCGGAGGTCAGATCCGAACATGATATTGCATTGGTTGACGAACGAAACTGTGCAGAAAGGTCTGACAAAGTTGTGGTGGTCTATGTGTGGAGGTATGCAATTGCCCTTCTGATAAATGTTGATGATGCAACTGTTGGATATGCAGTCTGCTGGCAGTACCCTCCACGTTATCATTCTTTTCACCATTCTTTTAATTATTCTCGGCATTGGATCCACCTCACCGTGACGGAGTATCCCTAGTGGATTTCCTTTTCTGTCCTCTGTGAAGTTATAGCAACATCCGCATTGTATTGTGACTCTTCCTTTCCCTGGCATCCATTTCCGGGGTTCCGAATAAGACTTTTCTCTCAGACGGCTCCGCTCGACCCATCTTCTAAAGTTCTAGAATGCAATCCACAATCTGTTGTTGCTCGTACTCTGAGAATACACCTGTGTGTAACTCGAGGCCTTCCAAAATGTTGATTCTTCTGCCTCCAATCCTTTCAAAGTATTCGAAAGTCTTCTTCTCAACATTTTGCATTCTTTCTAGTTCATATTCTGAGATGATCTGCAAGTGACGAGACCTAGTAACGTATTGCGGGATGTATGGCTCAATCTCGTCACGTTCTCCTGCATACCTCGGCTCCTTGGGGATTGTCTCTGTCGGGACATCATCCGAGGTTGCTTCCGCAACAAGGTTCTTCAGATATGGTATCTCTCTCCGGCGTCGAGGCGATCTCTCTGCCTCTGATCTTCTCAGAGTTTCCCTTATCCTTTCTGTTATTCTTGGAGTTTTTTCTCTCTTTTCAGGTTCCTGATGAACCGGTATCTTTGAAATGTGTGTGTCTGCGAAGGTGGTTGTTTCCTCGTGTTGATCTGCTGCTATTTTAGTCAACATCTTGCGGATACGGCGATTCTTATTCCTTCTTTGAGTAGCAGTGAGCGTAGCTCTCCTTACTTCTTGAATTTCTGCGGGCGTGGCGCTGACGAGCCTGCCCTCTGCTGTGGCAATGACTGACTTGATTTTCTTGCTTTCCTCGGTTTTTGTCTTTCTTTTCTTGTTGCTGGATTGACGACTTGGGCCACCCATCTTCATTACTGTCTGGCTATGAAGCTCCTCTCGGTCCACTAGGACCCAGTCATTTCCTTCATATTGTAAGCTGGCTGGTGTGAAGTCAGAATCAATTTCTATCACTGCTCCATCCTTCACCCTCTTTTCATCGAGTGCGAGACTCACGTCATTTTTAAAATTTAGGACCAACCGCCCATTCGACATTTCCCTGCGAAGAAAATAAGGAAAGGATCGGAGGTCGTACTAAGAACAAGAACATTAAGAAAGTATTTATCACCGAAGATTCTTATTCACCTATTCCAATTTTAATTTTTAAAGGAAAGCAGGAAAAGATAAAGAAAGATCAGAAAAAAGATTTGATTTGAAAGGAAGGATAAAACTTTATTATTATGATTTTCACATATTTTATTTTTTAGTACATTTTTTTTATTTTATCCATTTTTATGTTTTTGGGTTCGGACCCAGTCACAAGTGGTTACTTCACCCGTGTTTCTAGGGATGAGAATTCATTCCTTTGAAACATCAGGTTGCGTAATACTTCTTCAAATATCGTCCATTGATTGGAAGCATTTGTCGTTCTCCTTGGCAATTCACAAGTTGGTAGGAGCCTCCCGAGTAGATCGCCTCGACCACAAACGGCCCTTCCCAAGTCGGTTCAAATTTGCCTCCTATCTTGCGATGTGCAAGAATAGGTCTTCCGAGAACAAGAACTAAGTCACCAACTTTGAAAGTTCTTGGGCGGACCCGGTTTATCATGGGCCTGGATCATCTTAGCTTGGTATAGTTCCAAATTTTGTTGCGCTGCAAGTATTTTTCCTTCCAAGTTTTCCAGTTCTTCCAGTCGTAATCTGGCATTTTCTTCTGTAGTAATTTTATTTGCAATTGCAATCCTGAGTGATGGAAGCTGGACTTCAAATGGTAACACTGCCTCGGACCCGTACACTAAAGCATAAGGCGTAGACTGAGTATGAGTCCTGAAAGTCGTCCTGTAGGCCCATAAGGCTTCTAACAACTTCTCGTGCCAATTTCTCTTGTTGTCATCCAAAATTTTCTTTAAAATTTGAACGAGAGTTTTATTAAAAGCCTCGACCAAGCCGTTCGCTCTTGGGTAGTAGATTGTTGAGTATCGCCAATCGATCCCATGTCTTCTGACAAAATTGTTGATTTTTGTGCTTCTGAATGCGGACCCATTATCTGAAATGATTCTGCGCGGTACTCCGAAAAGGTAGACGACTTGATTTTTGAAAAACTGTAGCACGTGGTGTGCCTTTACTTCTCTGAGTGGAACTGCTTCTGCCCATTTAGAAAAGTAGTCTGTAGCTGCAAGGATGAAGCGATGTCCTCTTGAAGAAGGTGGTTCTATCGGACCCACTATATATGTGCCCCAACACTCAAATGGTCACGACGCAATTGTCGGATGTAGCATATTTGGAGGTTGGTGTAGAACCACTCCGTGCACTTGGCACTGGTGACAACTTTTGGCAATCTTCATGCAATCGGCCATCATTGCGGGCCAGTAGTACCCTAGTCTTTTAATTTTCATTTTCATTTTCGGACCCGATCGATGAGCGCCACAAAGTCCTGAATGTACTTCTTTGACAATTTCACGAGCCTCGGACCCGCTCAGGCATCTTAACCAAATCTGATCAAAAGACCTTCTGTATAATGTATTGTTTATTAATGCGTAAGACAGAGTTCTTTTCTTGATTTTATGGGATAATGACTTATCGTCTGGTAATTTCCCTGTTTGCAGGTATTCGATTAGCGGCTGACGCCAATCTTCTGTGTTTTCCGTCACCGCTGCAACTGATTCCTCTGCTTTTTCTGATTTTTGTATCATATCCATGTCAAGCTCTGATATGACCTGTTGTCCTTGAACTGACACTTCAACTGAATCATCTTTTAAGCAAGCAAATTCTTTTACAAGGCGAGCTAGCGCATCCGCGAGAGCATTTTCTCTTCTGGGGATCTTGTAGATTGTTACATTCGGAATTTGTTCCAACAGTTTCATGGCATACTGAAAGTATTGCTCGAGTCTTGGCTTTAAGATTCTGTATTGTCCTGCGACTTGTTGAATGATCAACTGAGAGTCTCCATAGATGTTGATATCTGTTAATCCCATTTGAATGGTCAGTTCTAGTCCTGTTATGAGGGCCTCGTATTCTACCTCGTTGTTTGTGCACGACTCTGTTAAATGGTAGGAGTATCTTAACATCCCCCGCTCCGGTGTTATAAAGATTAGTCTGATTCCTGCCTTACCGGGCACTATCATTTGCAATTCTTTGTCTTTCTGTGCTGAGGATGCTCCGTCGAAGTATAGTTCCCAATGTCGATCATCAGCGTTATCTAGGCTCATTATCTGCTCGTCTGGCAAGTCATCATTGAGAGGCTATTCTGCCGGCAAAGGGTGTGCTGCAAAGAAGTCTACTAGGATTTGTCCCTTTACGACACTAAGAGGAACGAAAGTTATGTCGAATTGCAATAGTTTCATCAACCACCTGGCAAGTCTGCCAGAAAGTGTTGGACGGGTCATCAAATATTGCAACGGATTAACTTTCGAGATAAGGTTGACCTTATGAGAGAGCATGTAATGCCTGAGTTTCTGTGCGGCGAAGATCAGGGCTAAACAATGCTTCTCAATTGGAGGATACTTTACTTCCGTCGGAATCAGACGACGGCTTAAGTAGTAGAGAGTATTTTATTTTCCCTCATCATTGATCTGGGCTTGCACAGCTCCAAGGGAGTCGTCTAGAGTCGCGGTATAAAGTATCAACGGTCTACCTAAGACTGGGGCTGCTAAGACAGGAGGTGTCATTAAGTATTACTTAATGTCCTCGAAAGCCCGTTGGCATTTCTCTTCCTAAACGAATTTGGCGTCCTTTTTAACTAATGCCGAGAAGGGCTGACACCTACCTGACAAGTTCGAAATAAAGCGTCGAAGATATGCCAACTTCCCTTGAAAGGATCGTAGCTGTTTTAAGGTTTTGGGAGGGGCATCTCTAAGATAGCTTTAATCTTTTCCGAATCAATTTCAATCCCGCGATGTCGGACAACAAATCCTAAGAATTTCCCAGAGGTGACGCCGAAGGCGCATTTTAAGGGATTCAACTTAAGGTTGTATTGCCTTAGTCGTTCGAAAGCAATTCTCAAATCATACAGGTGATCTTCCTTCAGTATGCTTTTGATGACCACATCATCTACATAGCACTCAACTTGGTTGTGAATAAGATCATCAAAAACCTTTGTCATTGCTCTTTGGTATGTTGCTCCGGCGTTCTTTAGTCCGAATGGCATTACTGTGTAGCAATACACTCTGATTGGTGTTCTGAATGCCGTGAGCTTTTCGTCTTCTGGTGCCATCTTTATCTGGTTGTATCCTGAAGATCCATCCATGAAAGAGAATATTTCATGTGTCGAAGCGAAGTCGATCATTAACTCTGGAATTGGTAATGGAAATTCATCCTTCGGACATGCTTTATTCAAATCTCTGAAATCCACGCAGATTCTGATTTGACCATTCTTCTTTCTGACTAGTACCACATTGGCTAGCCAAGTTGGGTATTGTTCTTCACGGACAAATTTAGCGTCTATTAGCTTCTTAACTTCAGTTATGACTTGTTGTTCAATTTCCAAACGCATTCTTCCGGAAGCTTGTTCGATCGGAACGGAAGTAGGATCCACTCCTTGCCTGTGAACTGCGACTTCTGGAGCTAATCCTGGCATTTCATCATAACTCCAAGCAAAACAGTCCTTGAATTCCATTAGTAGCTTGATTATTTCCTCGGAATCTTCTTTATTGAGTAAGGAGCTAACAAAGGTTGGTCTAGGCTTTTCGCTAGTACCTAAGTTAACTTCCATTAACTCATCTATTGTAGATTTGATTTCTTCTTCGAATTCTGGTGGAGCGTCTCCGATTGGTAGATCCTCGAGGTCCTCTGAAGCTTCCAAACAGTCTTCATTAGGTTCGCAAGTGACAAACAAACAAAATTTCGTATCGTCAACTGAACCTACTGTGCCGAATCCGAGACCATGTTTTGAATTGGGAGGCCGACCGGCATTATTCCATAATTTTTTGAAGTGTTGTGATCGGCCTTTTGTCCGTTGTAGAGGTAAGACACCACGCTAAATTAAATTTTGAACACAGGGAGAGTACCACTCAAAAGGTAATTCCATTAATTTGGAAGAAGTGACATCTTCAAATTGTACATCATTTTCAGTATTGGAAGAAAAAGTGTCACGGTAAAATTTGATCGGCTTTGCACCGCTGCTATGTACTTCTTTGACCACCATACCCTCGATCTTGTTAGACTGGATCGGGGTCAGGGTCATAGTCTGTACATAGTGGTTAATCTTCTCGTACATCGATTTGTATTCTTCGTTCTTCTCATCTTCGAGAGAAATCTTGAATTGTGATTTCTTCCGGTTTATTGTAGCTGCTTCTTTCTTGACCTCCTCTTCTTCCTCAGAGCTTTCTCCCAATCAACATTGATCATTGGCTTTTTCTGTCCAACTGTCCTAGTGTCTCTTCCACAACCTCGTCCCCAGCCTCGACCTCGGATGCGAGTTCTGGAGAAACCTTCACCATCTCGCCGTAAGGGAGTGGTGAATGACTGTTGGACTAGAACTTCAGGCTCTTCATCGTCTTGAACTTCTTTTGCTTCATTGGGCATGGTATTTCTGGAGAAGATTATTTTCTTTGGAGGCACGTAGTAGGCTGCTTCTTCATGAATTCCAATTTCATGTATGGAGAATGGTTGCAAGTCACCTTTAATGCACTCTTCTCCTCCATCATAGTATTTTATGCACTGATGTAGAGACGATGGTACCATCCGGTTTCATGGATCCACGGCCGGCCCAGTAGAGCGTTGAACAATGTCTCAGAATCAATTATGTGGAATTTTGCGGTTGTCTTTGCTAAGTCACCGGTCTTCATCAACGGTGTTATTGATCCAAGGGCTCTTTCTCCTTTTGGTTGAATCCTCTTAGTAACATCTTGTCCGCTTCAAGCTCGCGAGCATCAATTTCCAAGTATGCTAGCGTCCGAAGATTCATTATGTTGATCGATGCTCCTGGATCCACCAATACTCTAGAGAGTGTAAATTTTCCGATTGTAACTAAAATGTACAATGGTCGGTTGTGATCAGCTGTCCCAAGTAGTAGATCACTGTCCGTGAAGGTAACACCTCGTTGTTCCTTTAACGAGCAAACCTTGTCTAAGGAATCTCCGGCCATCTGAGCTAAACAAGTCTCTGGATCCAGTAAGGCCTTGAATAGAGCTTCCCTCATTTCTTTTGATAAGATGAGAGCGTCGTAGATGCTCAGTTTGGCTGGAAGTCTCCTAAGATGGGCTAGCATGTTATAGTTCAATTTGTTACCATGTGTCTCAGTTTCTTCCCGAACGAGCAATTCTTCTGCTGGGGTTGATTCTTCCTGAACAACCACCTGCTTTCCTTTGTCTTTTGGACCCATTCTCGGAGGTAGAACCCTTCCGCTCCTTAAATTGACTTCTGTGATTTCTTCTGAATCTGGTACTGAGTTTACAGGTGTCTCCTTTTGAATTGGCATGACAGTTTCTTCTAGAATCGCTTCGAAATCTGAAAGCTCTAACTCTATGGTGATTAGAGTTCCTTGGAATTCACAAATAGATTCATTGCTTGTTGAACTTTTGTAGCCTTCTTGATGAATGTCTTCTTTGTCTTCGTGATTGTCGAGGTTGTGTATGATTTGAGAATTGTTATTGGTATCGAAATCGGGATCTCGATTAGATTGGTTGTCTTTAGTTACGTAATCGTTAGAAACAGTCAAAATGTAGCCAACACCATAACTCTTATCATTATAAGATCCCGCCGGAGCGAGCATATAATCATACAGAGTCAAAGGTTCGAGGAATTTTTCCCCTGAATCGGAAACAACCATCCTAGGATAAGCAGCCCCTAGTCTAGCCTTAGGAGCCTCGGTCCTTTCTTCTTCTACGATCTCCTTCTTTTCTATGATCTTTTCTTCCTGGGGCGGTTCTTCAATTGCAAGCGATAGCGCCGGCTTGACAGGTTTCAAACTCCGAGTTGAAGCGCGCGCTGAAGCGGTTTGGATGCGATCCAAAATTTTCTTCGATGACTTCGTCCAAGCGGTACTCCATCCATCATCGGTCGTGTAAGGGTCTATCAGAACAATGGGATCCGTTGAAATAACATTGACAGAACCTCCTTTTTAGGGTTCTTTCATGTATTCCTTTGGGATTGTTATGTTCCCTTTTCGGAGATTGTTATCAAGCCAACTTTTGAAGGTGATGCAATCCTCTATCTTATGTTCAAGCATCTGGTGGTAAGGGCAGTAGTTGGGATGGTCTTTCTTGTTAACTTCCTCCGACTTCTTGGGTTCTGGTAGTCGAAAATCCGAAGTCTTCATCAAACTGCGGAACATTTTCGGCACTGCCTCATTCTTGAATGGATATTCTCTATTTATAAGCTTCTTTAACGTACGCTGTAGGCGAGGCGGTTGCTCATATTATTGGGTTGGCTGATAACCGGGTTGAAGTTGTTGGTAGTTCTGTCGAGGTTGTTGATAGGCCGGTGCCGCGGCCGCTCCGCTGTATTTGCATTGGCTGCTTGCCCTTATCGACTGTCGCGACGATCCCGGATTTCTTTTCAAATGTCTCCACAGGCTTCTGTTTGTCTGTTTTGTCGACGAAACTTAATTGCTTCGCTTCCTCTTGCAAGCTTCCGGCCTTACTTAACAACTTCTCGAAAGTCTTAATCGTAAATCCCTTAAGGAGAAGTTTTAAGCAAGATACCGACTGCATGCTGCTCTTGTAGCTGTGGCTCACACTTCATGCTTAGATTTCTCCATCGAAGTATGTAGTCCACTAAAGTTTCATTCGGTTTCTGTTTCTCTACCACTAAGTCACCGATGGTGATATTGTGCTGAGCTCCGGCAAACCGTTTCATGAAGAGGTTCTTTAATTCTAAAAATGTCTTTACCGAACCGTTCGGTAACTCTGCGTACCAATCGAAGGCGATTCCTGACAGGCTGCTGACGAATTGTCAGAAAAGTAAGGCGTCACTTCCACCGACGTTGCAACAACTAGCGCGAAAATGTGCAATATGTTGTCGAGGGTTTCCGGTACCATCAAAAGTCTTGAACAGAGGTGGTACGAAGCCTTTTGGGTATTGTACTGCATCAAATTCTTCGGGGTAAGGTCTACCCGTCTTAATAGATGCTCCGCTCTTAGACTGTGCTAAGGTTTCTCGCACTCGTTGTTCTACCATGCTCTTGATGTCCTTCTCCGGAATCATATTCGGGTAGAATCCTTCTTTGGTCGATCGTCTCCGTTAACGGATGTAATCTCTTTTCCTCCATCCGTAATATGAATAACTTCGAAGGCGTTTCTCTTGGGGTTGAACCCGACTCGAAGAGTGGCTAGGGCTGCAACCATCTCTTCCATCCTTTTCGCCATTTGAGAGATTGTTTCATCTTTTTCTTGAAGTTGTGCTCTTAACATTTCTGGTTCATCTCTTTCCACAGCTGCCGGAGCACCTTGCGAAGCTGACAATGCTCGTGTCTCAACCATGTTGATCTCCACATATTCGTCATCCATGAACTCTGACGAGTCAACTTCATCTCCAAACTTTTCTTCTCTTTCTCTTGCTAATGGTTGCATGTCTGTTCTTAGCTTTTCCATAGCGTCTTCCAATGGTCTTTCTCGTGCGGTTTCGCAGTTATCATGCGATGACCGTTGGGTTTCCTTCTTGGGAGTCCCCTTCATTGCAGTGGCGCTTTCTTCGGACTCGAGTCTCCTGACGAGCCTTTCCTTTACTGGTCATTGTTTCGGTCTTAATTGGCCAGTAGTAGGACGCCATACCATCCTTCTAGCAGCAGAAGGCCTAGGACCGGATGGTTTGTCGGCTGAATGCTGGAAGGTGGTATCCTCCCTGATCTGTAAACCTGAAACAACAACAGGTGGACTAGTCTTCATCTTCTTATTCGGTTTTTCTGTGGCGCTAACGGGTTCTACTCGCGGCCCAAGACGGGACTTGGCTGGCACCCACCCCACTCTTCTTAAAATCTCTGATACAGGACATTTCTCTTTCTTCGCTAACTTCTCTATCACAGTCTGCAGTTAGGCAAATGGTGTAATCCTAGCCCTTTTCTTTCGGTTGTTGCTATAGTATGCTGGTTGAGGTAATGTAGAAGCAATCTTGCAGACATTTTCCTCGTCAACTGCGGCGGAGAGGGGATGGAATCTACTTCCTTCCAAAAGCGGTGTATACTCAGGCAATGGTATGTACTCAGGTAGTGGTGTGTACTCAGGGATTTCTTCCAAGAAAGCAACTTCGGCAGCTCTGGCCTTTCTGGCAATCTTTCTACCTCTGTTTCTTCTCTGAGTCCGTGTTAGGGGTGGAACCCTTGAGCTGGTCCCAATTTTGAAAACAGAAGGTCTCGCACGGAGATCTGTACCCTCCATGGTAACATGCTCGTTACAAATCGGGATTTCCTTCCCCTTCAATTTGGCGGAAGCCGGGGCAGGTGTAGAGATGACTAGACCGGTAGGGGTAGAGATAACAGTCCTCCTATGAACAGTAGTATTCCTCTCAGTTGGGATCCTTTGCAGGGGAGGGAACTCTTGAGTTGACTTGAGGTTGAACTCGATCAAAGGTCTTTCAGTTTCAGGCACTTTGTCTGTAAGTGTGAAAAGGGTAACGTCAGTGATCTTGACATTTGTGTTCTCGAATCCTTGCCGAAATGGATGATCCCAATGTCTGGCAGCTCATCCTTGTAAACGTCGAAGTCCGAGTCCATTGGTGAAGGAGAAAATCAGCTTTGGGGCGTACATTTTCCGCAAGGTAGATTCGATTGTCGATCCCAAGTTATGTTTCTTCTCATCAGGACGAAAAGAAAGGAATCGAAAAGAGTCTGAACACATTTTTGTTCATGTATTTATAAAAAAGAGTTATTTGTTAAAAGAGTCATTCATTAGAGGGCTTGTTTATTAGGAATGAACTATTCAAAGGTGTAGAGAAAGAAAGGAATCTGATTCAGAATTGGAAAGGAAGAGAAAGTCTTATGCAAGACTTCTCGACTCGAAGGATCGCTCCTAAACTAACACCTATTGGGGGTCCACCCCACCTCAGAAAAGAGGTAAAAGGATCTTGGAACCTCTCCATTTAGGGGTGTCTAAATAGTGGCTCCTAAATCCGAGAGGAGTTGGTTATACTCGTTCAAGACAGAAATGAACGAAGTATTCCAACGGAAGAATGGTAGTTTAGTCCACTAGGGGCATGGGCTCACTACCAATTTATGAAAGCAAAGCCATCTGATAAAAATGGAGAGAGGAACTATTCCCCAGTGGAGTCGCCAGAAGTTATCGGCATATTTTTAGGTTATGTGTGTTATTTTGAAAAGGGGTCGCCTAACAGAAATTGTCGGCGAATTTTAGATTTTAAATTTAATTTAAATATGTATATATATGGTTTAGAAATTAGTATTTGATTTGGAAAATAATTTTAAGATATGAAATCAAACCGATCTCACATCCCAAATAGTTTATATAAATGAGCACTGCACCACTAACCGTATATCTATCTCGGAGAATGTGACTACATCGCTCGATGATGGGGCTCGGTTAAATAAACTAGAAGATTTATGACATCCGTTTGGTCTGCGAACCTATTTTATAAGCCGACAAATTCCCCTGCTTAAAATAAATAAATTAAGCAGGGTTTATATTACCTGGGTTCTTAAAGTTCCCTATAAAGGCAAGCCCCTATAGTTAATTACATCTTAAATGACGGGAATCATTTAAGAAAACTCTCGATAATGATCAGTGGTTTTTCTCTCAAGAATTTCAAAGTTTAAGGTTTTCAAAGGATTGGATTTTGGAAATTCAAAAGGGAATGACTCAAAATTTGGAACAATTTATTTTTGAGGATCCAAAGGAAGAGAAGTAGGAGAAGCTGAGGATTCAAGAAGAATCTTGGCAACTTCCCAAACTATCCTATTGTTTGGCTCGGTTTTAAGGAAATCCTAATATTATTTGATATTTCAATTTTGCCAATTTTAATTAATTAGGACTTATATTCGTATGACATAATCATACAATCAGCCTATAAAAGGTGAGGGTTTATGTCGTACCGAACGACTACGTCCGAGTCCTAAGATCGGTTAGGGCTTAATTTACACGACATGATCATGTGAATGCCTAACAAAGAGTTGAGGATTTATGTTGCACTTGGCAAACCACCCCGAAGTCCTATGGCTTGGTTGTTTAAATTCTAGGAAAGTTTTGCTGAAGTAGATCCGAGTTTTGCTGATGACGATGGCCGAGCTGCCCACCATGCTCCAAGCTCCTTATTGTTGTAGAGGTTTAGTTTTAGAAGTCATAAATCAGGAGATGAGAGAAGTGTTTTGGTTTAGAGAAAATCTTAAAATCCGAGTGTTTTTAATATTTTAATTAAAACAAATCTTAAAGTTGTTTAAACAGCACCGATTAAGATCTCATGGTTCTGTCATCCCAGCACCGTTATTTTCATTGAATTCACTTTGTCCAGATGAATTTGATAAACTCAATTGAATGAGTTCCACACCTTCATTTAGACCGTGGGAAATCCCGTTAGCAACACGTGGGTTACGTCATCCGAGGTATTCCCGATCATTCAACGAGACATTTTAATTTAGTTGCAATTGTAGTTTTGTGTTCTGTTTGTGATTAAATTTTGAGTTGTTTTACATTTTGAAATGTTGTGGCGGTGATTTTTATCTTGTAATGACTTTTAATTTAGTTTTGGTTTCAGTTCAGGGACTATCCTAAAGGTTTTGGTTTTCATACAACAATTGTTTAGCATGCAAGAAAAGTAAAGTGCATTTGCAATAAAGTAAATTGCAATAAAATAAAAGCATACCTGGAGGGTTTTCCCGTTATCCCAAGCTGCACTTAAAACATATGTTAAGGCATTTAAATATTCCAACAAGTACCTAGGTAAAGCTAAGGGAAAGGTTTTGGTTGTCTATCAAAGTCCTAATCCTATAGCTAGTTACCTCCTATGACATCTAGGTTCTTGTATTTTGGTTTAAGGACGATTTTCTTCATCAAAGAACAATTAAGTTCAATTGTTCTTATAAACATCCTATCATATTAAGGAAGTGCTTAAGACGAGTCTTAAACATCTTTTCAATACCTCTAGGATTGTTTTAAGTCTAAGAGAATTTAATTATACAAGTGAATTAATCATCCGGGAGTTTAAGTTTTGTTCTTTTGCGCAGTGAACTAGAATGTTTGAATATCCTATGAATGAGGTGACACTTCACTAAATACTCCACTTAGGAGTTATGATAACAAGAGCTTTTAAGGGCAAATTGATGTTTAAGTGATTTGTGATTTAATTTAATTTCAATTAATGGGTTTAAGTTTGGAATAGTGTTCAAGTTGTTTTAGATTTATTTTGAATTCTTTATGTCTTAAGTGATAATATATTTAATTCAATTTAATTTAATTTAATTTAAATTAATTTGGTTTATTTTAATTTTAATTTAATTTTATTTTTATTTTAATTTGATTTTATTTTTAATTTAATTTAATTTAACATGTTTTAATTTAATTTAATTTAACTGAATTTACTTTGATTTAATTGTGATTTAATTTTATTTTAATTTGATTTAATTTTTTTTATTTTTAATGTTTTTTTAAGATGATTTAAAATAATTTTTAAACTATTAATTTAATTGAAATTTTGATTTAATTTAGTTTAAATGTTTTAATTATAATTTAATTTAATGATTAAGTCTTTTAGTATTTTAAATCTTGAGTTGGGATTATCATTTTAATTGGGAATTAAATATTATTGAAGTGATTAATTTAGAGACTCTTAAATTAAAGAATAAATGTCTTCTTAATAATATCCCTATTTTAATAATTTCAATCTTTTTTTTTAATCTTCCAAATTTAATTAATTAATTGATTAAGGTTTACTTTAATTAATCATAAAAAATGATTGATGGGTCTCTACCCTTTAATTATTTAAGTTTCAATCATCCAAATCAGTTTAGGATTAAATATTTTATTCTCTCATTTTATTAAGCCTAAAGTTTTAATTAAGGGTTAAAATTTTAATTACCATTTTGCCCTTCAAGCTTAATAATTCCATAACTCACTAAATTGAGCTTAAATGAGTTTGAAATTTGTATGTGACTTCGCTCACATGTCAATTAAGACATTAGAGGAGAAAATATGATTTTTCTGTATTTAATTTATTTATATAATTATTTTTTGTGGAAAATAGGGATTTTCAAGGAAAATTCAATAAGATAACCAAGGGAATTTTTCTGTTCTTAAGAAAATTATGGGGTATTTCTAATGAACAGAGGACCACTTGGACCAATTTTGGTGATTTTTTTAATAATATTTTATTTATTATAATTATTTTGATTTTTGGAGTATTAATTAATTTAAAAATGAAATAAAGGTTAAAAAATAAATTTTATATTTTTCTTAAATCTCTCTGACCTCAAGGAGTTTAGAGAAATAAATTTTATATTTTTCTGATTTTTCTTTGATTTATTAAGAATTATTTTAGGGAAAAGGTTGGAAAATACATTTTTTATATTAAAAAATTACATTAAGCCTTTAAAATTCAGTATCATACCCTAGGGACTTAAGAAAAATATTTGGTTTGTTCCTAAATGATTAGAATTCAAAATGTGACATTTTGGTGATTTTTAATATTTTTATGATTTTTATTATTTTTTAATTATTAAAAATATTAAAATAATGATAAAAATCAACTTTTTTAGAAAATTACAATTTTAATTTTCCAAAGTTCCTCTGATATCAGAGAAACTTCAAAACCAGTTTTGTGAATTTTTGAAAAGTATTTTGTGAGTTATGAATTTTTAAAGTTTGATTTTACCCATTTTTGCTTAAGAGGCTTAATCAACCCATTTTTTATTTTACCCATTTTCCGGCGATCCAGGCGGCTGGCCGGCAGGCATGGGTCACCCTCAGGTTCAGGTGAGTCAGAGCTTGGGTTTAGTGTAGGCAATTGGGCTTTCCCATGTGTAAAGAACTTGGATTAAAATGGCATGGGGGAGAGGCAATTTTGGCTTGATTTAGTCCAAGCCATGGTTTGGGTTGGGTTCACCTTCCCATGACCTGGTTTTAGGCTGAGAGGATCATGTGAGTCAACCTACCAAAGGTAGTGAAGTCCACATCAAGGATTAGGTGGCAAAGTATGGTTTAGAGTGTATCATGTTTAAGGTAAAAAAAAGGTTTAAAAGGTTTAAGAAAGAGATCCCCTCTCTTATCATTAATGGTTTGGTGAGGTGGAAAATAGATTCCATGGCTCTCAAGGCTCCCATGTGGCTCATGCATGGCTTCATGGCTCATATATGGCTTGGGAAAAGTTGTCTCACTTGCATGAGAAAGGGTGTTGGAATTTTTATGGATTTAAGGAGAATTGTCATAAGGCTTGATTTGGATTTATTTGGTGTTAGATTTTAGAACTTAGGAAGTGTTTTAAATCAAAGGGATGATGAGAGGAATTTCATGTGGGCTTTGTCATGGACTTTGGGCTTTTGAACTTGCTTTGGATGGGCTTTTAAAGAAGGCATAAGGAAGTGGGCCTTACGTTTTTTTTTTAAAATAAGTTTATGGATGAGAATTTTGTAAAAGGTTGGGCCAAATAATTGTTGGGTTTGGTTTAGGGATGTGTCATGAGTGATTTGAAATGAATTTGAGGTGGTTTGGGTTTGAATTGGGTTGGATTTGGGCTTCTTTGGTAAAGGGGCCAATATAGGTCAAATTGGGCTAATTTGAGCCAATGTGGGGCTAGGGTTGAAATTGATGTAAAATTAATATTGGGAAATCTTTATGGGAGTGTTTCAAAGAGGTTTCAACTTTGGTTGGGTTTTGGTTTTGGGACTTGGGCTTATTTGGGTTAGGTTTGGGTTTAGGTCAAAATTGGGCTTTTTGGTTTTGGGTTGAATTTGAGTGGGGTTTGGGCCCAAATTTTGGGCAAATCATGTTAGTTTTTTGTTTGTGGGGATGTTAGGTAAGGTTTAAAAAATTTTTAGAGTCAATTGGAGTTGAATTGGTTTGGTTTGGGCTAAGTTTGGGTCATGGGTCCAAATTGGGCTTTAAGGTCAAAAGTGAAATTGGATTCAAATGTCAATCAAATTGGACTTGGATTTGGTCTAGATTGATATTGTGGATATTAAATTGAAGTTTAGAATTGAATTGGACCAAAATTGGGGTCAAATTGGTAGATTTGGTTTGACATTGGGTTCACTTGGGTTAAGATTGGGCTAAATTGGGGGTTTTAGTAAAAGTAGGGTAAATTGACAAAATTGGCCCATGGTGTAGTCAGATAAAATAAAATTGGGAATATTTGGGATTTTCTGGAATTTTTTGGGAATTTTCTGAATTTTTGGATTTTTTGGCTAAGAGGGGCATTTTGGGTATTTGGAGGGTATAGGGGGGTATTTTTGGAATTTTTGGTGTTTTTGGCTATGGATGATCAATTTTATTGGTGAGGAAATGTTCAAGGTTAATTTTGGGGAATTTTGGGTGATTTGGAAATTTTGGAGGATTTGGGCAATTTTAAGGGCTTTTGGTAGGTTTGATAGGTGTAGGGTCCCAGGGGTCAAAAATTGAAATTTTGGAAGAATGAAGATTGATCAAATATGAGTGAAATGGAATCACTTTGATTGAGCCATGAAGCCATTTTAAGCCTATATGAGCCATGAGAGGACACATTTGAGGCATTCACTATGTTGTTCCTAACCCTCTTAGTCAGGGGCTTAGGGGTTAAGGTCCATCCATATGAATTACCTACATGAGTCAAGGAGTCAAGTTGGGTATGGGTGTGGTTTTAGGATTTGGATTGTGTGTGTGAGAGTGTAGAGTATGAGTGTAGTGAGTGTGTAAGTCAACCCTCACCAGACCAAGCCACCCAGAGTGATCCTAAGGCCAAAGAGTCCTATAGGGAACTCATCCTTTAAACCTTCACTTTTGATCTGAACCCTCTAGGTGATTAGGGGTCTACAATCAAGCTTGTGGGGTTTGCAGGGATACAAGAAGTGGTTTAAATTTCTAAATGATGGGTCCCAATTCTAGTCCTCTAAGATAGTCAAAGGAAAAGCCTAAGGCTAGATCCTAAGCACTAAAGAGGGAAGAGAAGACCTCATCAAAAATGAGGTCAACAATAGTTATATCAAAACTTTTGATAGATGCCAACGAGTAGGTAATATATCTAGAAGAAATGAAATACCTTTAAATTTTATATTCGAAGTTGAAATTTTTTTTATTTGGGGATTAGATTTTATGGGACCATTTGTTCCTTCATTTGGAAACACATATATATTAGTTGTTGTTGATTATGTTTCTAAATGGATTGAAGCACAAGCTTTACCTCGATGTGACGCTAAGAGTGTTTCAAAGTTTCTAATGAAAAATATTTTTACTAGATTTGGAATGCCCGGAGTGATTATCACTGACGGAGGTTCTCATTTTAAAAATAAATATATTCACAAACTAGTAGAACAATTTAACATTATTTATAAGATATCAATCGCTTATCATCCACAAACCAAATGGATTAGTCGAAGTTTCTAATCGAGAGATTAAATGTATTTTAGAAAAGATCGTAAACCCTAATAGATTGGATTGGTCTATAAGACTAGACACTCGCATTATGGGCATACGGGATCGCTTATAAAACTCCGATTGGAATGACTCCTTACGAGCTTATTTATGGAAAGACTTGCCACCTACCAGTTGAATTAGAACATAAAGCTTATTGGGCAATTAAAGAATTTAATTACAATCTGAAAGAAGCTGGTGAAAAAAAATTATTACAATTGAATGAATTAGATGAATTAAGAAATGAATCTTATCATAATGATAGAATTTATAAAGAAAAAAATCAAATTATGGCATGATCGGAAGATTAACCTGAAGAATTTTAAGCCAGGACAAGAAGTTTTACTTTATAATACAAGATTAAAATTATTTCCTGAGAAATTGAAATCTCGATGGTTAGGACCTTTCACTATAACTCAAATATTTTCATATGGAACTATAGAAATTGAAGATCCAAAAACTGGGCATAAATTTAAAGTAAACGGACACAGATTAAAACCTTATTTTGAGGGGATAAGACCAAATTTTAAAGAGGTTTTAATGCTCAGTCAACCTGATTACTAATTAAATTAGGTCGGGCTGACGACGATAAACCAAGCGCTTTATGGGAGACAACCCATAGTAGTTATTAATTATGATCTATTTATTAAAGTTATTGAAAAATTAGAATATAGAATGAATTCTACTCATTTTACTTTTTAGAATCATCACAAATTTGAATCTATACGAAGAAATCAGAAAATATTCGGACCGGAGTGAAAAATTGGGCAATTTACCTAATCTTACCGACGGCAAGATCGATCCCTCCGACGGAGAGATCGGCGCGCCCAATTTCAGTTTAAATTAATTAACTATCCCGCCGACGGCGAGATCGTTACCGCCGACGTCGAGATAGTTCAAAAGTGGTTTGGTGAGTTATTTTGCTATTTTGGACGGTTCTATGGCCATTTCTCTATATAAAACATTTAAAACTTCATTTTTATAGAGTCTCTCCAAAAAATTTATTATGGCCTCTAAACTACTTGAAACCACGAAATACGGAGTTTTTAACCGATGAAGGTTTGTCAGTTCTGAGGCTCAGCGAGTATTCAATAAGGTTTTGATGAAGAAATGTCTGATTAAAGAAAGAGGATTCGTAAACAGAGGAGCAGAGAATTCAACAACAACCATTGAAGAAATGATTGTTCAGCGATGTTGGGAGGTATTCTGCTATACCACATCTGCTGTAGTCATTCCAGTAGTCAAAGAATTCTACTCTAATCTGCATGCGATCCATAATAGAAGTGTTTACGTAAGAGGCAGATGGGTAACTTTCACTCCTTCTCGAATAAATGAATTATACTCGATTGAAAACACCCCTATTTGCCACTATTCAAATTTTGTTCCTACAAGATACAACATGAATGAGATAGATACCGACGAACCTGATGATTGGGAATTAAGAGAAGACGGGTACGTTAGTTTTTCTGTGTCACTTCTTAACCCCGTCTCAAAGCTTGGCATTTCCTTATTTCATCAAAGTTATTACCCACTATGAGGGTAAACAAAGTTTTGAAGGAATGCACAATCTTAAATTATTGTATTCAATCTGGATTGCCTATTGATGTTGGATCTATCATTGTGAAGTCTGCATTAGGATTAATTGTGCATGGGTCACCCACGAAGGATGGAGATCTGGGACCAGGAGCTATGTACCTTCTTCTAGTAGAGATATTCCCTCTACCAGTTATGACCCTCCACCCTATAGTACTCCTACCCTTCAGGATTTGATACATGAGATGACTCTACAGCGGAAAAGTTTTGAGAAAATAGAAGAAAAATTGGAGCATATTGATCAGAGAATTGGAGGCTTAGAAAGAAGACATGATTATGACAGTGAGTATCTCCAAAGACATTCAGAGTATGAGATAGCCTATTATGATGCTGAAAATCGTTACAGGAGAGGAGAGCTTGATGTTGTATTTCCTGAGTGCCCCCGATATACTCATTACCAGCCTAATCCACCCACTGATCAAGGAAATGATGATATAGTTTGGGACTTTGATGCAGAAGATTAGATGTTATGTTTATTTGTTTAGTTATAGATTCTGATGTTGTATTTGTTTGTTTTTTGTTTTACATCTTAGTATTGATGTTTTAGTTTATGAACTTGATTATGTTGTTGTGTAGATTGTTTTAAAATTGTTGTTAAAGATATAAAGTTTTTAAATTTTTAATGTTTTCAGACTGCTATTATAACCTTGGATTGAATTAGTAAATGTATGTGAATGTAGTATAATATGTTAGTATAAAATGTGATAGTATTAAATTAAACTTCTTTACCCAGCACTTTCTTTAATATTTGGTGTATAGAAAAATACTAACAGTACAGGTTAATTAAGTAATGGAAAAAGTCTGCAGAACTTTAAAAAAGAAGAAATACCTAAAGCTTAAAGGTATTATTTAAATGTTACAGTTTATTTCCTTTTCACCCTATATAGATAGATAGAAAAAAAAAAAAGTTTGGGGGAGGGAAAAATACAATTTTAATTATTAAATTGTTCTCAATTTACATTTTCAAAATTATTATAAAAATGAATTTATGGAGTAATTTTAATTCAGTAAACTAGAATTAATTTATTTAATTATTATAGAAGGTTAAAAGCAATACTTTTAATGATTAACTAATCTTATAGATTAAGAAATTTAGTTTAAAAAGATAAGAATATAGTTAACTATTTAAAGTAAGGAAAACTATATTTTCAAATATGAAATTCTTAAGTATTTAGTTGAGAAATAAAAGATTGAACCCCAATGAAGTAAAAGCTTTGAAATATATATAAGAGAAGTAAATGTTTCCAGTTTCAAATTTAGGAAGAGGAAAATGAAGTTCAAAATTATTAACATGCTAAACAAAAATAGTGATCCTCACTTAAAAAAAATAAATAAATAAAGGGATTGAAAATCAATCCAGAAAGAAAAGAAAAAGAATATATATATATATATATATATATATATATATATATATATAAAGTGAGGAGAAGCTTGAGGAGATGTCTTATCAAAAATTGGCTTCATTTGAATCAACCTAAAGGATAAACTTCAATTACATTTTTGAACTTATATATATGGATTAGTCTTTTACTAAGTTGTGTTTTCATGAAATTCCAATCATCTGAATATCTTAAGTAATTTAGTGTTGAAAAATATAGTCATTCTTGAAATAAATAGAAGACTAGAAATCTTCAATTTGAAAACTAAATAGCCTTACATTTATAGAATTAGTTAATTATTTTAAAATATTTCTAGAAAAATTTACTATAATACTTATTTAAATCAAATTCATAGTATTACTGAATTAAAACTTTACTAGAAAATAATCATTTACTTTTATGTAGTATCTAAATTACTTGAGGACAAGTAATAGTTAAGTTTGGGGGAATTTGATCACTAGAAAATATATTAAAAATTTCATACCAATTTTATATGAAATTGCACTTTAAAAAAATGTATTTTCTTTGTTTTATTGCAGGAATGAAGATTTGTAAGTACTGAAAGCAAAAAAGCACAAAAGAAGCAAATTTGGAGCAAAAAGGACTCAATTTGATAAAAATTGAACTGTCCCGCCGACGATGAGATTTAGGCCGCCGACGGTGAGATTTAGGCCGCCAACGGCGAGTTTTTCCCAAAAGATTTTTAATATATTATAAGGAGCCCGCTGACGGTGAGATCGAGCCTGCTGACAGCGAGATCGGCGTGGTTAGCCTATCTTCTAGAAGCCCGCCGACGGTGAGATCAAGCTGCCAACGGTGAGATAGTTGAAAAGAACCAAATACATTGAACCTGGACGCTTTTTGAAGAGGTGCTTAAGTAACCTTTGGAGAATTGACCCCTTCTATAAATAGAGACAAATTTTAGTCATTTGTGTGTCAGTTTTATGTCATTTATGTGGAAGTTAAGTGTAATTTAAGAGTCTTTGAGTGAGTAGATAAAGTGTTTAGCGTTTTGGTGTGCTGTACTGGAAGGAAGAGTCAAAGGAACTTCAAGAATCTGCTTGGGGAGAAGAATTGAGATAAGTATATTTGTTATTTGTTTGTTAACTTTAATGAAATCCATGCTTTGTGTTATTTTTCCCATGCATTCTGAGTAGTTTCCTTAGTCTTTCTCCTTGTTATCGAGATTTCGTGAAATGATGAATTAAAGTAATTGTGCCTAAAAATATGAAAGTAGAAATTGTGCTAATATTTAACTTAAATCTTAATTTAATTTCAATCTGGCCAATTGATTTGTTAACATATGTTGAAGTATCAACTATAGTAAAGATTACATCCAAGATTCAGGGAAGTCAAAAGCCTTGGAAGGAGGGTGCAAATAAATAGGGAAATATTAACTATCAGGCGTAGAATTGGACATTTTAGTGTGACAGACTAAAATATTCAATTCGGTCTTATTGTTTGAGAGCTGAAGTGTAGATGTTAGCCCTCAGGCGAGGGGAACGTGGGAGCTCTGAAGTGGCGATCGGTATCCTCCCGGCCTAGCCGCCGATTCAGTAATCAAACATAAGACTAGTCAATGTTCTTTGCACCTGGACCAAAGGGTAAAGAATATGAATGCTCCTATTTGGCACAATACAATTAAAAACTTATTTAGTTCTTCATTCACTTAATTATCTAAAACAAGGATAAAGATACTTTTCAGAAATCTTATATTCAACCTTAAGCATTAGTTTATTTTAGTCTATGTCTTCTTAATTTCCGTATATTAGATTAGTAAGTAAGTTTACTTTAATTTGTCTTTGAAATTTTCTAACTTCCCTGTGGAATCGATATCTAGGACTCCATTAGAGCCCTATATTACTTGATAACAATACGTATACTTTCGTAGTATCCACAATATAAATCATAAAATCCATAACAAAATCATCAGTATATGTTCAGTGCGGATAAAGTTTTTGGTGCCATTGATAACTTTTTATATCACAATTGTAAGTATAAATATCGAAAAGTGGGTCAGGGCTCAGTGATGGACTATGTGCTCCTCTACCTTGAACAAGAGCTACCAACCCGACAATCTATGGAGGGCAGTCCTTAACCTTGATTTGAATGACCAACCATGGACCTTTATAAGTTTTCATTAAAATTCTTAATTTTCATGCAACATTTGTTTAAATCTTCGTGTAGAGTTCACGTTATCAATAAAAAGAGACTTTATTTTATTTTTGTAGATATTTTGTAAAGAAGTATTGTCCACAAGCTAATTACTCTAATCAAGTTAGGACTATTGGGTCCTTTCCTTTCCCCTCGTTGAAGGCCCATGAGGTAGGAGATACTATTCTAAAATTTCCACATCGTATCCGTCGTTTAGCACACATTAGCATTATCGTCATTCCCCTAGCCACATAGACCTATGATTTATATAAGTTTGAGGATCCATATGAGCCAAAAACAATTGTCCTCATTTATTCACAAGGACTTAAATACCACGGAGAATACACTAAACCATGAGCTTTGGGTTACAAAGGTAGGATAAGTAATTTTGGTCATTTCTATTGATTTTGGTGAATTAACGAGTCTCGAGGCATAACTTGGTGGGTCCCTAATGTTTTAAGGATGAGTTCCTTTATCAAAGCATAATAAGTTCAATGTTCTTTCAAAATATCCAAAAGAATGCATAAGTGATCAGTGTGTAACCCTAAACATCATTTAAAAATCCTTTGAATCATTTTGAGTTTTCTAAACTTATTATGTTGCTAAATCATTCATCCTAGATTAAGATCTAGCTTAGTGGTGATGTTTTTAACTAGTGCTCAATGAACCTTAATGTTTTATTTATCATATAAGTAGCGTAACAAAGTATTCACTTGATGTTCTATTTAAGAATTATGTGACCAAATGCCCATAAGGGTAATTTGAATTATTATGGATCTCATTCATTCAATTAGAGTTGGGCATAATGTTTTTAAGAGTATTTAGAATTAGTTATGTTTCATTTTCTAAACCTCATTAAACAAATTAAATTAAACCTAGCTCACTTCTGAGCCCTTAAGATTTCCTGGATAAAGTCATAATTTTTGAAGGTATTGAATTATGTAGATTTAACCTATATTAAAAGATTGTACTTATCATTTCATCACCGATTAAAGGCTCCAAATTAGTGAAATGTTATCTTTCTAACATAGTCCCACTATACTGGAATCATCCAATCAGATTAACTTTCCATATCACAATAATTCAACAAATTACAATTTTACCATTATTATAGAAAAGTGATGAATTGGTTTCTATCCTTTTAATCCATGTAATTCTATCATCAAAGAGAGTTAACTAAGATCAACATTACCCATTTACCATTTCATTAACCTAAATTTTTTATTAGAGCACGAAATCTCATAATTAATATTTTTCCCTTAATGACTTTCTACTTCATAATTCCTTAAATTTAACTCAAATGACTTTAAAATTTTATTGTTACCCTACTCATGGGTCAATTAAAAGATCATAAGAGATATTATATTTTCCTAGTTTTTATTTAATTTTTCTAGAATTATTTTAACCTAAAAATAATGATTTCTAATGTTAATTAATTTAGTTGATCAAAACAAATCAATAACTATATAAAAATTAGGAAAATACATTTTATTTTAAGGCATATAAAAATCAATAACTATATTTAAAAAATTAGGAAAATTTTTTTAAGTGGTCTCAAGTGATCATAGAATAATTTGCAACATTTTGGTGCACTTTTATATTTTCATGATTTTTGACATTTTTTAATTATTTAAAAAAAATAAGAAAATGGTAAAAAATAAACTTATTATTTAAAATGTGATTTTATTTTTTTAGGTGCCCCTAGTCACAAGAATCACTCTAAATCACTTTTCATAATTTTTTAATTTTTATTTTATTTATTATAATTATTTTAAGCAATAATTCATATTTTCTTAAAAAATTCATTTTTATACTAAAAATAATTTTCATGGCATTGAGATTTTTACAGGAGTCTCATGAGGTGATAAGCCATATTTTGGCCTAATTTTGTGATTATTTGAATATTTTTATAATTTTCTTAATTTTGATATTTTTCTGAATATTAAAATAAAAAAATAGGTTCTAAATTTTTGAAACTTGATTTCTATTTTTTCTAAGTTTCTCTTACCATAGTGAACCTACCAATCCATTTTTATAATTTTCTGATTTATATTTTAATTTTTATAATTATTTTAAACAAAAAAGGGTGATTTTTATGAAAAATTAAGGCTTTCAATGTTAGTGGTGTTCTCTAAATTTGGAAAAAATTAGAAAACAACCCTAAACACGTGGGGAACAATTTCTCTAAATTTCATATTATGATGATTAATATTTAAGTTTTTATGACTAAAATAAGTTTTAAAGTATTTAATTAATTAAAAATAAAATATAAGATAAATATTTTTTATTTTTAGTCCAAAATTTTCTCCTCTGTTCATTGAGCACAGGGGTAATTATCTTTTATTTTTATGTTTTTTTACACCAAGTTATGGATTTTTAAACTTTATGAATTATTTTAAATAAAAAATTTCCTAATTTCCTACTTATCTACACGATGCTGACTCATTCCTCATACAATTGAAGCTTTGCGTGTCACCACAATACTAGATGCTTTCATCTAATTCAGCTGCCACACGACCCGCAGTTCACATACCATCTTCTCGTCTGGCTTGATCTGGAGCATCCAACCGATACATGCGCGATCCAACGACTTTGGGTCTTTGTACCCAACTGATGTGAACTGAGAACCCTCAACACCAAAACCTTAAGATCTTTCTCAAAACTCAACCAAATTGCATTGGTTTTGATCCTACACCTTCATCTAGTCTAGAAAAACCTATATATACGGTCACATGTGTATGAAATTAAACTTTTTTTCATAAAGACCCAAACCGATCTTGGATTTGGAGAAATAGTGTATATCTTAGCCCAGAGGTGAGGCCTCTGTATCTGAAGCTTTCATAGTGAGTTGGCGAACCTCCTCCAAGCGTCAGTTCGAGAAGAAGGTTGAATTTGTGTAAGAATTCCACCTGAGGGTGGTGTGACTTATGTGGAAGTCTGGTGCAGAGGGCTAAAGAGATGGGGATTTCGATAGGGAACTTCCTTGTGAGGTCTGAGGAAGCTTAAGAACAGTTCAATTTGGAGATTGGTGGAGGTTTGTGGTATGACAAAAAAATCTTATATTTTTGTGAAGAAATTGAGCTTAGACAATGGGGATTGGTGGCTGAAAATGATGGAGTTGAACTCATGCGGTCTATAGAAGCTCTAGAAAGACTTAGGGAGAGTCTCCCTAATGAATTGGATGCTCTCTTCATTTGGTCATGGAGGGGTGGTGTATTTGTAACCATGGAATTAGGGATTAATTGACCAAGCCAGTGGGTGGAAGAGGTTGCTTAGGCAGAGGGCAGAATGATGTAAGTGACCAATGAGGGTGAATCACATTGGATGGGTGCAATTGAGTTTAAGCCATGGGGGGAGCCTTCTCGATTTTAGGTTTTTTGGTGACTAGGCCGCTGGGTAGGGCTGGTGTGGTAGCTAGCTGGTTCAAGGAGGTCAGCAGAGTGTTTATTGTGATCATGATGGAGGTTTAATTAGGTGATGAAAAACTTGGGTCACTTAGCCAAATTTAAGAAGAGGTTCCACCATTTGGGGGACCCTTGCTCCATGGCTCAACTAGGGTGGATTGGGTGATTTGATTAGCATCTTAGGAGGTTAATCAAGACAGGAAAGAATTAAGCATGTGTTAATTCTAATGGCTTAGGTTAATTTGAATTTTAAGCTCAAAATTAGGGTTGGGCTAAGGCTTGACTTGGGCTTAGATCCAAACCAATTGAAGGCTCAATTTGGTCTAGGAGAATCTCATGAAGCTTTTAGGAAACAAATTTCATAGAATTTAATTGGTCACATGGCTCAATTTGATTGAATTTTGGCTTAGGGTCAATTTGGTGCATTTTATTTGGGCTTGGAATTTGGGTTAGGCTTGGGTTCAGATTTGGGTCAATTGAAGGCTTGAATTGGTCTAGGGGAATGTCATGAACAGTTTAGGATTCCATATTCGTGAAATTGGATTAATCCTGGAGCTGAATTTGATGAAATCTGGGTTTTCGGTCAATTTGGGGCAATTCATATGGCGTTGGATTTTTGGGTTTGGAGTTTGATGCAATTGGTCTTGAATATTATTCAAATTGGGTTTGGAAATGATGAAATTTGATTTTGATTTGAAATTGGGAGAGTTTGAAATCAATTTGGTAGAAATTGGGGGTGATTTGAAGTATTTAATTTTGGCCAATTTTGGTGGATTTGGGTGCAATTAGAGATATTGGGTGGTTCAAAGTGATTTTGGAGGCATTTAGAGTGAATTTGGAGGTCTTGTCGATATTTTAAGTATGAGGAGTATTTTGTTAATTTTGGCAAATTTGGGGTATTTTGGGAATTTTGAGGAAAATGGGTATTTTGGGCAATTTGAGTGGTTTAGAATGGTTTGATAAGATTTTTCGGAGAGAATTTGAGAATTTGGGCAATTTTGGGAAATTAGGGTTCAAGGGCATTTTAGTAATTTTGGAAAAAGTTTGAGGCTAAAAGGTCAAAGTTGGGGGTTTTGGTAAAATTGAAGTTGTTAATCATAAGATTACCATTCTTTGAGCCATAAGAATAAGGGAATTCTGATTTTGGATCCTCCATGTGTTGGTCCTAGCCACCCTAGCCTAAGACTAAGGGTTTGGGAGACCACCCATATGAGTTTCCAAAAGAATGGGGAACCAGGTTAAGCATGCTTGGTTTAAGGTTTTAGATTGTGAGTGAAAGTGAGGGCTTCAAGTGTGTGTGTCCATGACTGACCAAGACCATATCACCCAGGGCTATCCCTAAGGCCAGACAATCTTATGAGGACCCCTCTTGAGCTCCCTCATGCTTAGTTTCATCCTACTAAGTCCTAGAGGTTATATAACCAAACAAGCAAAAATCCAAGAGAAGTAAAGAGGTGTTTAGAATTTCTAATGGGGTGGGGCTCCATCACTAGTCCTCTAGGATAGTCAACAAGAAAGTCTTATGGCTAGATGCTAACATTCTAAGGAAGAAAAACTAGACATCAATAAAAAAGAGGTCAACACTAGCTATGGAAAGAAATGCAGAAGGGGAGAATCTTTCTTCTGTATTGTTTGTTCGACGTCCACCAGAGCTTAGGAAGAAGCACTCCTAAAGGGTAGGAGAGGAGCCCATGAAACCTTCCTGAAGCTATGAAGAAGCTCTCCTAACTAAAGACTTCGTTGAAGTTGCCTTCTCTGAGCTCGGATGACGCTTTTCTAGTTGTGCTCCTCGGAAACTTAAACGAAGAGGATGAAGAAAAGCCCAACAAGATAAAAATGTTGGAGGATGGCCAACCTTAAGCTCCCTTCTTAAAGAAAACCCTCAAAACTTCATGTCCCTAAAGAAGAAGAAGAACTTCCATGGAGAAGAGGGAATGGAGAAGAAGGAGAAGAATAAAATTGGAGAAAGAAAAAGTGGAGGAGGAAAAACCCTAGCTCACCAAGAGGAAGAAGCCCTCACCACTCTGAAAGCTCTCCCATGACTTTTAAAAAATGGCGATTGATCCCCCAGAATGGAAAGAGAGGGCTCAATTAAGCCTAACTGAGCCCTACCAAATGACCAAAAACTCCCAATTTGATCCCGTAGACTTGCTTATAGTGCCTTAGCACCCGAACAGTGGCCCTCAGGCGCCAAGCTCCAGGGGAAAATGGGGTTTTTGGCCTATTTTGAGTGCCTTGACACCCCATTTTCGGCGCATAAGCGTTGGGCCTATGTAAAATGTTTAAATTTTATGTTAGACACCTTGAAGCTTGGGCTCGACTGTTTGGAGAGGTATTTTTGGGCACGCGGGTCCTTGTGGAAGGTATCGGGGCAACGGTTTAGCCCGAAATCCGGATTTTTGTCGGGGACGCCCGATAGAAGATTTTTTTGATCCGTAAGTGTTGGGAGACTCCGTGTGAATGAAATATAGTCCGATAAATTCAGAATGGGTATTTTCATTGGTCATTAAATGGTGGAATTGATACCAATGGTCGTCCTAGACCACGGAGCAAGTAGGGTGTCTGGAATAAGTGTCGGAAGGTCTCAGGTTGGTGTCTTGAGCTATTGGATACTACGAACGAACCGTGGACTTCCCCGGGCTATGACGGTGGACACCCTACACTTTTGACATTAAAAATTGATCATAACAGTGTTCTCAATTCTAATAATTTTGACATTATTTTAAAAAAAAGTATCTTAAGAAAAAAGTTAAATGAACTACAAATTAATGAATAATTAAAATAAACATTAATGAAAGTATTGTTAGATTCTTCTCAATCTAAAAGTTCTTATAGTGAAAAGGATTGTATCTCTAATCCTAATTCTAGTTCTAATAATGAAGAACACGCTTGTTGTAAAAAATATAGTGATAATAATTATTATAAATCCATTATATAAATGCCTGGTTTATTCACTTTATCAAATGAGCAAAAAGACTAATTAATTATAACGTTAAAAAAATAAAACTCTATTTCTAAAACTAGAGAGAAATATTGGATATTTTAAATGAAAAGAAGCAAAAACTCTCCTTAAATGTATTTCTGATATATAGCATGAATGATGTTTATAGTAGTTTGTCAAAAAAACATGTCTCCTCAACCTCACATATTAGATCTAAAAAATGCAACTAGTAATCTTGTAGAAGAATTTAGTCAAATAAAATTATCCAAATAACAAATGAATCATAGATTAATAGCCCTTAAATTATTAATGAAGAGATTAAAAAAGGTTCTTCCCCTAACATAAATAAAATTGACCTTCTTAAGGATACAAAAATGTTAAATTTTCAAACGGCCATGTGGCAAACATATTTCTTCTCAACCTCACATATTTTCAATTGTATTTCTTCTCTATAAACTCATAGTTTCAGTAGACTCTGAAACTGATATGAAGTGTATTCAAAAAGTTATTGTTTCTTCTAAGTATTTTGAACAAACCTCTCAAAGATTGACTTTTACTAGTGGTAATTGAATGGAAATTGAATATAAACTATATTCCTACATAATTCTTATTAGTTAAAAATTTTTCTCAACATAAATTATTAGGAACTCCATTCCTAAATCAAATAACGCCTATAAACTACTTTATGGGAAAGTATTTCTGAATAATTTCTCACACCAATAAATGTTAGTTTATTACCAATACTGATAAGGCATCAACAAATTTTCATTATCTAACACGGATCTCAAAGCATGACACAGATCTCGATGCAATTTTTTGTGCAAAAAAGGTTCAAATCTGGATAAAAAGTCATCCAGAGCATTTCGGCAAACTTATAGTCAAACTGACCGGCTCGATGAAACGGACCCAATGATATCAAAATTAAACCAAACCAACTCAAAACAAGGCCGGATCAAGTCATTAAACCACTTTTAGAAGCTTTTTAGACATATTGGAAGGTCAAATGGATGCCGACATTAGCAAACTCATACTCGAATCGAGCGTCTTGACAAGACGAATCCAACAAGCCTAAGATCACTCAATTCTGACATCGTTAAAGCCATCAAATGCCCCTTAAACGCCGTCTGATCGAGGGGAGCCTTCTGAGCCGTCCGATCAAAATGGTTGCATTAATTGCACCCAAAACCCTATAAATAAACCCCAACTCTCACATGAGAGGGGGGAGGAGAAAGAAGTGAGTCTGAAGACTTGAGGAGAAGAAGCAGCTTTGCATTATCGCTGACAGCCGTCGATCATCGCTGATAGTGTTTGATCACCGCTGATCGTCCAAGACCACTGCCGATCGTCGCGGACCACCGTCGATTGTCGTCCACCACCATCATCCATATACTGTCAGTCGACATTGTAATCTACATCACATAATTACCCTTTCCAGTCTGTGGGACGAGGGATTTCTGTAAACGTCTATCAATAGTGGATTCTCGCAATTGGGCCAGGCCCCGTGGTTTTTCCCTTTACGGGTTTTCCACGTAAAAACTTCTGGAGTCACTGCTTGTTCCATTTTCATCTGTGTGCGTGTTGAATTCTCGTACAACACTAAGACGATTATTTTTTACTCTACCGCCGTGAATTTTCTAGCACACATCAGTTTGGCGCCGTCTGTGGGAAATGAAGTCCCGTTCGACATTGTCTACAACTCTAAGATACTGAGCCCCTATTTCCTTTCCCAATGTCGTATTCCATCCAACGAACAAAGGAATCATTTTTGCATCTTAAAGATCATCTCTGGAGAATTTTTCAATGTGGGGGGCAACCTTCACCGCAGTCTAGAAAGGTCGTTCACGTTAACGTCCTGGGCACGACTATAGTGAGGATGTCATCCCATATTTTATTCATATTACAAGTCTACAAGAATCGCTTCGGATCGGGGCGCTTTCACTAGAAATAACGGTTCTTCGAAGCACTCCGGAGTTCCTCTTCAACTAGATCAGGAAGCTGATCTCTTCAAGACCCAATACATGTGCTCTTTTACAAGCTCGCATAGAAAACACCCCCGCTGGGGGGCAAGAGATTCAAAAACAACAATTGACAAGTTGCCAAACATTACTCTTGAGTATGACTACAACCATATTTCCAAGAAAACATACGATCCATTTCGATCTACTCTCTAGTCTCGAGAAACGCAGAGCATCTCCGACACCTCATTCTAGGCTTAATCGATCCTAAGGGGACTCGATTCGACCTCTTCCATTACAGGCTACCGTCGTCAAGCAAAAACTTCGACATACAACCTCGGATAGGTCAAAAATCCTTGGTGGATTTCCTTCGACCACTTCCATAACAGGTTACGGTCGTCAAGCAAAAGCTTCGACAAACAACCTAGGATAAGTCAACCATCCTCAGTGGATTTCATATGACTCAGTTCATTACAGGTTATTACCGTCGAGCATCTCCGGTGATATAACTTAGAACTAGTCTTACATCCTTAATGGATTCTCTTTCGACCATGCCCCTGAAAAACGAGCCCAAGAGGCAAGTCTCGATGGGAAGCTAGTAGTGGACATGGTCCTCACTAGAAAGACTCCATGAGAGCAAGTGGTTGACAGGGTCTCCTCTCAAAGACCTCAGAAGGCTACAAGCCTCAGAAGGCACAGGTACACTCAAAAACCTCAGAAGGCTACAAGCCTCAGAAGGCACAGATACACTAATAGACCTCAGAAGGCTACAAGCCTCAGAAAACACTGGTACACTCAAAGACCTCAGAAGATTACGAGCCTCAGAAGATACCGGTTCATGCTCCTTTAAGGCATAAGTCTGAGAGGGCACAATCTCGGAAAGCATGAACCACAAAAGGTACGTGATTATTCATTTTATAAAAGTTTTGTGCTAACTTTAATTGCAGACTTTTGTTTGATTAAGAAGCCAAAACAATCGTGGAAGACGCAAAGAAATACATTATCATCATCTATAAATGTCACATCAGATGATTAAAAATGTTACAAATATCAACATATAATTGCATAAGGGCCACAACAAATCTGCTCATCTTCGAGTAGAGTCGACATCGCCTCCCCAAAACTCCAGTACTTCTGATAATCATCGGGAGGCCACCGTATATCGTCGCTACCACATAAGCAAGAAATCTTCCCCTGAAAGCGAGATGGGAAAAATACAGCATTTTTTCATCACCTTCATAACGTGCAAGAGTGGCACAGAAATCTCTTCCAGAATACGCAGCATCAAGTACGTGATCTGCAACGCTCCGTCACAACGCTCCGTCACAACACGTCGCCCCAACGCATCACACCGTGACGCACCGCTGCAATGCGACATGGCCTACCACAACGCTTCGACCTGACGCCTCATCGCAACGCACCGCCGCAACGCATCGCCCTGGCGCCCCATTGCAACGCACCGCTGCAATGCATCGCCACGACGCACCTTCGCAATGTGTCGCGTCGCTGCCACGTCCCGCTACTAAGTGTCACTGCAATGCTTCACCCTGCAGCAACGCGTCGCCATGACGCCCCATTGCAACGTGTCACCATGACGCCTCGCCGTGACGCCACGCCTTGACGCCCTGCCACAATGCGACATCCCGCGGCAGCTCGTCGCTGCAACGGTACGCAACAACGTGCCCCCGCAACACGTCGCTGTATTGTGCCGCCACACCACGTCACGCTTCCGCAACTCTTCACTGTAACACTCTGCCGCAAACTCTGCGCCGCAAACTCTGCACCGCAAACTCTGCACCGCAACACTTTGCTGCAACTCTGCGCCGCAAACTCTGCACCGCAAACTCTGCACTGCAACTCTTCTCCGCAACTCTTCGCCGCAACTCTTCTCCGCAACTCTTCTCCGCAACGTAAGATGATTTTCTCCTTCTCCTCACTTGTGTTTCTTCTCCTCATCCATGACCTCTATTTATAGGCTTGAGATGTGGTATAATATTAAAAAAAAACGGCTGCTCATTAAAAAAAAACAAAAACAAAAAACGACAGCTCATAAAAATAAAAATAAAAAACTGCACTTCATTTAAAAAAAAAACTGCTCTTCAAATTAAAAAAAAATAATTGTTTCTGCAATAATATATATAATTAGATATTATAATATAATTTAAGGAGATATTTAATATAAATTGTTATATATATATACCTAATTAATTTCTGTTATATATAAACTGCTATATAATTAGATATATATCTAATCATATAATCTGTTATATATATATATATATATATATATATATATTTTAAAGAAGCAGCTCAGGCTACCTGCATGTTGAAATAAAGAAGCTGATTACAGGAAAGCCATTGGGAAAGGGGTCCCCCAAAAGGCCAAAAGAAAAACATCACTGGAGGCTTATAGGATGCCATTACAAAGTATGAGCATAGAGGCAAGTGACAGGAAGCAAAAACAGTGAAACTACTCATAAGACAGTGGCAACAGCAACAGCAGGAGATGTACTGACATCTAATGAGGAGTTGTACTCAATTCTGAAATGAGGGGAGCAGAGGTTGTCCCCATTGATAAGAAAATTGAGGTCCCAGGAGGGAGTGTTGGAAACCAGAACTTTGGGTGAGACAGCACCTTTTCTAGACAACCAGTGGGCTGGTTTGTTGGCCTCCCTGTAGTTGAAGGAGAGTTTGATCTGTGGTTGCAACATTGTTTGGATGAGTTGGATCCAGTAGTTATGGTGCCATATGGTATGAGAGCCACTGGTAAGGCTTCGAGATTAGATCATTTGAATCCACCTCAATCCAAAGATCCGTCCAGCCAAGAAACCCGGCCAATCGTAAACCCCACAAGCACAACAATGAGTTCCCGCCTCAAAAGCATCTTGTACGACCACGGGGCCATGGAAGAATAGCAAACATTGACCTTTAGTGTTCCTAAATATGCCCCCCACACCAGCACAATCCTTGAAGAAGCTACCATCTGTGTTGATTTTGATGATATTACCAGGAGGGGGGAGCCATTTGGCAATTCTGATAAAAGGTTTGGGAGCCCAAGGTGTTTGGTATGTCCTGAGGATGTTAGGAAATTGCTTATGTGTAATAATTTTGGAGATATAGTTTCTACAGTTTCTAACCACAGTAGAAACTGTAGCATGGAATGTTGTTAAATTTATACTTGTTTCCGGCCATCCAGGTAAACCACATGACAATAAAGTAGGTGGGATTAAAATTTTGGTAGTTTCTATCCCGCCAGACAAGTATGAAATAGATCCCAATGGGTACAACAACCTTTACTCGCAGAGGACAAAGAGCTTTCAACACATCCCGGCAAAAATACATCCGAAAAACAGGTGATCAAGGGTCTCCTCTTGTTGATGGCATAGAACACAAATGGATGGCCCTCTCAGCCTTTTAATTCGAGGATGTCATCGCTTGGAATAATTTTGTGCAAGGCTCTCCAGAGAGAAAGGACATGGAGGGGGACGAAATTTGTTCCAAATAGCCTTGCTCCGAGTTACAGGAGTGCATTGGAAAGTTTTCCCGTAGATGGCCTTGGTTAAACTTTCGAGACTTTAGCTTTTCCAGAATTATGTCGTCGTGCCTCCCCTAGTAAATTTGATAGTGGAAATCGAGTTTGCGTAATGGTCTTGAAGGATAGCTTTAAGATGGGGGAGAGACCAGCTAAAGCCATCCCAAAGATCACCCACCAATAATTTATGATCCACTTGGGGAGAAATGGGAATCAACCAGTCCTTTGGGCACCAGCTATCCAAACCGTAAGCTAATCTCCCCATCGCCCAAATTCCATAAGAAGTAATTTTCAGCTTCATTTCTAACTCTTAACATTTTGACCCGCATTTTGGAATCCTCCAGCTCTTCTCACAAGAAGAGAGGGGTGAGTGTGCTCGCAATATTTCCCTTTCATGAATTTAGCCCACAGGGAGTTCTCGTGCCCCGAAATGAATCCACAAGCTTGTAAAAATTAATCTGCCGAAGTTGGTCAAGCCCTCGAACCCCAAACCACCAACTTCGATGGGTTTAGTTGCTCTCTCGCCAGATGTCCAGATGGAGTTGCCGTCTCCGTCCGTACCATAGGAAACGATTAAAAGCTCTTTCAATTTGTATCCGAGTGCTCTTTTTCGATGGGGTAACTTGTAGTATGTAGGATGGAAAGGATGTTAGTATACTTCTTAAGAGGGTTATTCTCGCCACCATTAGATAAAAAGAGTTGGTCCAAAGAATTCAATCTGGAATGAATCTTATCCGTAATCTCATCAAAGTGCACTTGTTTTGCCCTTCCCATGGTGAGAAGTACACCCAAGTATTCGATAGGGAGAGCAGTGGGAGAAAAGCCAAGAAATTCCGTAATCCAATGTTTAGTGTGGGTAGGGATGTGTTTAGAGAAGACCACTTGGCACTTAGCAGTATTAAAAAATAGGCCAGATTGAGTTTGAAAAGAATCCAGACACTGTTTTAGCTTCTTAACAACATTCCTGGTGTAGTTTTGATGCAGAAAGTCTCTATCCAGTAATCTAGAGAAGTAATCCAGTAAGATGATGAAAATGGTGGGAGATAGGGGTCTCCTTGTTTGAGCCCTCTAGTAGCTTTAAAGGAGCCCGTGCTTGGCCATTAAGAAGGATAGAGTGTTCATTGGACTCAAGCCATCTTCTTATAAGGTTGCAAAATTGAGAGTTAAATCCTCTAGCAGTAAGCACCTCCATAATAAAATCCCAGTTAATAGTGTCATAGGCCTTTTGAATATCCAATTTGTAAATGATATTGCCCCCCCCTCTTCAACTTATCCAGATCAAGAAGGAGCTCCTGTGCTAGTAAGATGTTGTCATTTATGGATCTTCCTTTAATAAAAGCGGATCGGCTTGGGCTAATCAAGCCATCCAGGGGGTTGGAGTCTTCCCACAATGATTTTGCCGATGATTTTGCCGATCACAAAGTGAGACTAATCGGCCTATACTCGATTCCAATTCGAGGATTATTATTCTTAGGTATCAAAACAATGTTAGAGGCATCGAAATAGCTGAGGAGGGTGTAACCCCGGAAGAAACTTTGGACAGCCTTAACCACATCCCCTTTAACAATATCCCGAGCTTTCAGTGAAATCGCAGATGTATCCATCGGGACTCTGCAGCTTTGAGTCAGTCTCACGTAATTTAATGCTTTCCAAATTTTCTCGCTCGTAGGGGATGTCCGTCAAATTTAAATTGCTAGTGTACTCGGATATCATTCTGGAAGATAGAGCTATCAATTGGAATTCCGGTTCATTGTTGTGGGTAAGAAGATCCTCAAAATAATGGACAAGCATCCCGGGCAATTTCGGCAAGATTACTTAACATAGTACCATCCGTGACTTGATACTGTGAATGTTGTTGCATTTTCTTCTATACCTGATGTAGGCTTGGTAGTATTTGGTATTCCTGTCCCCTAGGATGAGGTGATTGACTGCAGCTTTCTGTTTCAGATAAAGCTCCTGTCTTTCAGAAACTAAGAGGAGGTTAGCTTGAGCAGAGATAAGTTGGTCTTCACTTGCAGTACCATCTTGGACTTTTGTTTCTAAGAGAGAAACTTCTTCTTCAGCCTTGATCACAGCTTTAAAAACATCACCAATAGTATGCCAGCTCCAATATCTAAGTGCTTTACCGAGCTTCGATCCGAAGGAGTTTTAGTCTAGTGAGAGGAGAATCATGATACACACCGCCCAGCTACTTTGAACAATGCTAAGGAAATCAGCTCGTGAGGACCACATGTTCGAGTACACTGAAGGGGGAGTAATTAGAAGGTTTTGGGGAGGTTATAGTAATAAGTAGGGTCTCGTGATCGTAGGTCGTGAGACTTAAATGTGTCACATAGGTGAGGAGCCAATGAGAAATCCAACTGCTGTTAACTAGAATTCTGTTCAATCTTTCTCAGGTGTTACCTCTTTTCCAGGTGTAGAGAGGTCCTCTGAAGCCAAGATCAAAGAGATCTGCAGTCTGAATTTGTTCATTAAACTTTGACATAGAAGCAGTGTTAGGAGATCTACCTCCCAGCTTTTCAGTTGGTGAGCAGATGCAGTTGAAATCTCCTCCCACAAGCCAAGGGGAAGAGAGACTGGAACCAAAGCTATGTAGATGTCTCCATAAGTTAGTTCTATCTTCTGGTCTGCATCCAGCATAAACAAAAGTTGAAAACCCACTTTGACCATTGATGTTGAAGGAGGAGTGAATGAATTGCTGATTGTCTATGAGGGGGGTCCAAGTGATTTCCTTCCTATAAAAGATCCAAATTTTATTATTGCAATTGGCAAAATGTTTGAAGCCATTGAAATTATTGATAATTTTATCGGAATGTTTGTACACCATGGGTTCAAGGATTGCTAATACACCAAAGTTTGTATTTTTTAGTAAGGTGAAGAATTCTTTTCGGAGATGAGGGGTTGCCAATACCCCTAATGTTCCAACAAAAGTAGATTAATCATGGGTGGGGGAAGGGGGGTTGTGATTTGGATCCGGTTTTGACGAGCCCCAGCCGCTCCCCTCGGCAAGGGGTGTGCCAAGTTTTGGGCTTCGTATAATGCCTTTTTTTCTTCCTTGAGATCTGTGTGTGTCATTTCCCTTCTAACTCAGCTTCCATATTAGCCATAACATTAGCAGGTAACTTTTCTACCCAGGGCACTGAATCTTGAGATGGTGTGATGATTTGAACTTCTACCTCTTCTCTTCTGCACCAGTTATCATTTTCTTTAGGAGGGGACTCAAGCACAGGAGTAGACTCTCTAGTAGAAGAGTCCAACTTCTGGGGAGAGTCAGGACTGAAACCCTGACCAGGGGCAAAAGCCCTGGAAGCACTCCCATCAAGAGCCCTGGGGTTGGAAATGCCCTCATTATGGAAACCTGTAGTGCCTGCAGCCTCTGGCACACTGGGATTCAAATGGATAGTATTGGGACTGAAACCATGTCTCACAGCAGAAACCTGAAGTGCTGGCTCAACACCGACGGATGGAAGGTTTGCTTGAGACAAGAGAGGGATTCTTTTGTTAGGGGGATGGATTCCGTAACATCCGTCAAGGGTGTGGCCAAACATCTTACAGAGTGTGTGCGTAAATAAGGTTTTTGTCGTATTACAACCTCCCCGCCATCGGCCCTCCTCTTGAGACCCAATCCATATTTTCTTGATTTCAGGCAAGGAGACATCTCTTTCAACTTGGATTCTGGCCATTTCAGGCTTTGCTTTATTAATTGTAGCAGCATCACACCTGAGGGGGGTCCCAATTGCTCTACCAATTTGGAATAAAGCAGATTGGTTAAAATATCTGTAAGGAAGATCGGGAAGTTTAAACCGCAGGGGAACAATTCGGGGGTCTTTGTCGGGATCAAAATCGCTCGTCCACTTAATGATTTTCATATCCACTCCTGCAATGCTTACCAATTGTTTAGCAAACAGTAAAGCATAATCCTCTTCACTGGTGAAGTTAATTAATAAATGTCTGCCATCCAAGAGTCCAATTTTCCAACTCCCTTTGAAATTGAGAGACTCAAAAAACTTCTTCACAAGCTCCATCTTGGGGTGGCCCAAACTGAATTTACCAACCAGGGTGAGTTTAACTTCTTCATCAAATACATTTAACTCCTCAGAAGTAAAAATAACAGCTGGGCAGCCCTCCCTTTCCTCAATGGGTCTGATAAAGGGGCAGGAAAGCCTACCGAACGAGCGAGCATCATGAAGTCTTTGGGGAAAGAGAAGCTTTGAGGGGTCAGAAGTAGAAGGAGCATTACCCACCACACCAGCATAAGTAGCTTTGGCCCAAGCTATGTTAGTTTCCAAGTCAATGGGGTGAGCCATTGCAGGAAAACCAAGCTCAACCAACCCAGAAAAAATAAGTGGTTGCAAAGTCAAGGACTCAACACCGCAGAACTGATCCAAGAAGGAACACTAAAATCCAGAACAGAATCTGAAGAAGTAGAGGGACGACCAAGCAAGGGTAGCCAAGAAAACCAATGGAACAAGTAGAAAATTTAAAAGGAGGAGCCCGGGAAAGTCGGAACCACCAGCAAGGAAGCCCAAAACAGCCACCACACTCAACCAAGAGTCAATACCAGGAAAACCACAAGGTCCACTCACCTCTCTCACCACCAGGAGGCCAGCCGCCGGCAGAGTCATGGCTGAAACCCTAGCAGAGCACCACACCCCGCCACCATCTTATGATGAATTATATATATATATATATATATATATATATATATATATATATATATATACATTTAATCATGTTTCTAATTGGGATCGAGCCACAAACCTATTCTAAGAAAAATGAAACCTTTTCCACTGAGCCGATCTAAATTTGTTTACAAATTAAAGCTTTATTTTTTATATAATTAAAAAAAAATTTCAGAGAATATTAATAATGTAAATATATATGCATACGCGCAAACATATATGTATATGCTCCGAATTTTGATATTTTCGGATGATAAAAAATGTCTCATCCGAAAATAGGGGGGCAACTGATACGGCATCAACAAATTTTCATCATCTGACACGGATCTCAAAGCATGGCACAGATCTCGATGCAATCTTTTGAGCAAAAAACGTACAAATCTGGATAAAAAGTCATCCAGAGCTCCGATTTCGACAAACTTATAGTCAAACTGACCGGCTCGATGAAATGGACCCAATGATATCAAAATTAAACCAATCCAAGTCAAATCAATGCCTGATCAAGTCATTAAACCACTTTTAGAAGCTTTTCAGACATATTGGAAGGTCAAATGGATGCCGACATTAGAAAACTCATACTCGAATTGAGCGTCTCGATAAGACGAATCCAACGAGCCCAAGATCACTCAATTCTGACATCGTTAAGGCCATCAAATGCCCCTTAAATGTCGTCTAATCAAGGGGAGCCTTCTGAGCCGTCCAATCAAAATGGTTGCATTAATTGCACCCAAAATCCTATAAATAGACCTCAACTCTCACATGAGAGCGGGGAGGAGAAAGAAGTGAGTCTGAAGACTTGAGGAGAAGAAGCAGCTTTGCATCATCGCGGACAGCCGTCGATCATCGCCGACAGCTAGTAGATCACCGTCGATCGTCGTGGACCACTCGTCGATCACCGCAGACCACCGTCGATTGTCGTCCACCACCATCATCCATATATCGTCGATCGACGTTGTAATCTACATCACATAATTACCTTTTCCCGTCTGTGGGACAAGGGATTTCTGTAAACGTCTATCAATAGTGGATTCTCACAACTGGGTCAGGCCCTGTGGTTTTTCCCTTTACGTGTTTTCCACGTAAAAACTTTTGGAGTCACTGCTTGTTCCATTTTCATCTGTGTGCGTGTTGAATTCTTGTACAACACTAAGACGATAATTTGTTACTCTACCGCCACGAATTTTCTAGCACGCATCAAATACAAAAGAGACCATTATTAATGAAATTAATAGAATCAAGCAAAAAATCAGTCATATTAATTTTTTATAAGAAGTAATTCATATTAAATGAATTAAAGAATAACTTCAAAATTAGAAAATTCAAAACCAAATAAAGAAAATTTTACAAGAATTGCAAAATAAAATTTGTGGTGAAAATCCTTTCGCTTTTTTAAAAACGAAAAATTTGTTGCGTAGAATTACCTTATGAGAAAATTTCATGACAAAATTACCGATAAAAAACAATTTCAGCAATTTTTAGGTGTTTTAAATTATGTTGCTAATTTTTATAAAAATCATGCTTTAGATCCCGCGCTTCATTTTGATCGACTTAAGAAAAATCCTACAACTTGGTCCTCTATTCAAACTACTGTAGTTAAAAGAAATTAAAACTAAAATTTATCCTCTATGCATCTCAATGATCCAACTAGTTTTAAAATTATTGATACTGATTCATGGAATATTAGATATGATGGAATTTTAAAACAATATTACAACCTTCCTCCAAAGAAGAACTTCTTCGATTCACCTAAGGTAGATATAACCTAACCCAATCAAAATATTCAACAGTCAATTTAGAAATGCTTGTTATAGTTGCATCTATTTTTAAATGTCAGGATGATCTATTAAATATTAATTTTTTGTTAGGTATCGACTGTAGTGTCACAAAATTTATCTCTCTTAAAGATGTTAAAAATCTTTCATCTAAATGAATATTTGCGTTCTAGCAAGTCCACTATCTATATTTGATTTTGATATTGAATATTATGGGAGAGACTGACTCCCTCCCTGATTTTCTAAGTCGTGAAATTTTATGGGGATTCCCATGGGTGGATCGCCTCCAAAGGGAAGGGTCACATGACCCCTCTTAATCATGGTGACTTTTTCTCTGGGAGAGGGGATGAGATCATGACAGCATCCTCCCTGCATAAATCTTAATAAATATATTTATAGAGATTCAAAAACTCCATCTCAACCTGCTTCCTGGCTGATTTAAAATTACTTCTTAAATTTTATTCTGAAATTTTAGAATTTGAAATTGAATATTCAATTTACGCTGAAGCTGTTGTTTCTCATAGTTTAGAAATCAACGGTGAACGTGTTCATCTTGTATCACCATGCGCAGTCCTTAAACGCTAGCTTGGTACCAGTTAATCCTTTTTTGCAACAATACTTTTATGATCGAAATGTATATGAACAAATCCTTATCTCTCTCAAATGTATTGAAATCTAACACAGTTATAATGAAGAAAACAAATCGATTTCTTATTAGTAAAGTCACAATTCATAGAATAATTAATCATAAAGAATGAGGACTTCACACCAAATTAAAACCCTCGAATATAAACATCCAGAATTTCAATTCAAAAGACCATTTCTTTTAATTATTGGACATATATTGAAGCTATGCACAAGATATTTCTTAGAAAACACTCCTGGATGTTTGTGATGATGCTTGAAATCTTATGTAACAATATTCCCTCATTGATAGGTGGGATGATTGTGGTGTAGTAAATCAAATTTTACCACCTCCAACCGAAGCTACATATTCTCACTTGGTCGAATCTTCTTCGTACATTTCCAAAATCCTGACGAAAATTTTAATAGACGGTCAACGAGATTTATTTTTATTCACTCAATGTCAAACCCTATGAATTTGGTCATGGAACCTTGAATCCAAAACAACTCTTTAAATCACAAATGATTATACAAAAATTATTCAGTAAAATGTTGAACAACCATCCCAATTGAAAAAATAAGTTATTTTCATATAAAATAATTCAAACTAATAAAGCAAGTTTATCTAAAATCAAGCTAAAAAAGATCTCTCGTTTAAAAATCTTTGTCAGCAATTTAGGAGGAAATTTCCGAATGAATCCACTGAGAAAATCAAAGAAAAACTATACCATGAGCTTACCAAATTATTTTAAGAAGAAGAAAATCAAATGCAAGAAGATGACAATACATCAATAGATAGTGACGAAATACCTAACAATTAAAAAAATTTACAGATGACAATCATTTAAAAGAAATTCACAATCCGCCAGACAAAATTTAACAGTATACTCCACTATGATCCAAAAGCTATTAAAAGAAAATATTTACAAATACAAAGCAAATATAAGGGAAATGACTAGCTCAAAAGCGCACTCCACCAATTCCGCTTAAAGTACCGCCGACTTTATGCTTTTGTGACTTTATCTATTATTGCATTATGCTTCCAAACTTTGGTATCCGTTGGTTTGATTAACTCTATATATATTAGTATTATTCCGTATGATGGCCGAGTGTGTGGAAGTCAAGTTTTCTTTTGTAATAAATATTAAGTGAGTCTAGAGGAATTTTTCTCGTGCCGGTAATTTATTTTCTCTATTTATAAAATTGTATTTAATAATTACAGTACTATTTTATTTTAATTTTTACAATCTCAATCCTGGAGCAAATTATATATATATATATATATATATATATATATATATATATGATGACAATTTGGGGATTGTCAATCTTCAAAGCAGAAGCAAACCAGTTATCACCGACACTTACTAGAATATATATATATATATATATATATATATATATATATATATATATATATATATATATATATATATATATATATTGGCTCAAAAAATTTTGATTCAATGATGGCTTTAGTCCAAATAACAACAATTTTTTTCAACTTTTGAAAATATATATGCTAAATTAAGGGATGGAAAACAATAGTCAACTCAACTAATTTTTGGTGACAATTTATTATTTTTGAATAAGCACAAAATATGGCGCATCTCAGGGAAATGTTATTCGTCTTCAGAATAAAACTTGGATTAAATAATCCTGAAATGAGGGCACGACTCGAGATCAAAAACATAAAATCACATAGTTTATTAACTTATTATCCAATAAAATCCCCTTATTGAATCAACTGAACAGTTTTAGTTCACAAAATCCAAAAAAGTTCCACCTATGTGCAGCAGTTCCTCAAATCGCTCAACAAGATCCATATCATGGAGAATTACATCTCCAAGCAGTTGCAGTAATCAAATACCTGTCATGCCAGCCCAACGATACAGCCCTTCCATCATCTCTCTCAGAAATTCGAAATCCTGCTCCTCCTCCATGTTCTTCCAAGCCAAAGCAATGGCTGTGTCTCTTCAGCAAAAGCTTCGCCTGGCTGACAGACCTGGAACTCATCATCAACCCTTCAAAACCACTTTCTTCCATCACTTCCTTCCATCTCTCAAATCTCCCATACTTCATCAAAACCGCTTCCTCCCCTTTTTCTCCATCATTTATCTCTACCGTATTTCTAATCTCTCTCCCCAAGCAGATCTTCTCAATCTTCAGCCTTTCTTTGCTGTCGGCCGGAAGACAGTCATCCAATGAATCGAAGATAGCCGCGAAGTATTGCAGAGATTCAATGAATCGGGAGAAGAAGCTTCTGCTCATTGCTTCAGTCATGCCGCCTTCTTTCTCCACCAAAATCACCAGAGAAGGACTCAGGGACTGTATTAATTGAAGCGTGGAGCTCTTCAACATGTCAAAATTGAATACAGAGTTCACTACGACTGTCGAATTTTCCCACAAGTTGAGATCTTGCAAACTATTTGCATCTCTGTTCTTCCCCTCGAATTCAAAGCTGAGGTTATGAAATCCACTAGCAAAGCTAGAAAGCCTCTCCCCCGTTTCTTTCAGCTCAGAATCGCTCCTGCCAAACCCTGTGATTCGAAGCTTGACACGCTTATCGTTCTTCGCATAATCAGCTAAAGATTGGATCAGAGAAGGCCATTGGAAACCATAGAAGATGTCCAAATCGATGACATGAAGAGATCCTCCATTACAACACTCCTCATCTTCGAACACTTCCATAATGGCTTGGTTGGCCGTGAAGTGAGCAAATTGGAGGTAAGGGGTGCAGCGATAGAGTGAGGTGGAGGAGAAAAATTCTACGTGGGGAGTGGAGGAAGGGAAGATGGAAGGATATGAAGGAGAGGAGGGAGTGAGGACAGTTGAGAGGATAGAGTCGGAGAAGTAAGCGGCGACACGTTGGATGGGATCGCCGGAGAGGGAGAGGTAGGGGTAGAGATGGAGGAGAGATCCAGCAGCGGTGTAATAGTCATGGCGGTCGGCGGCGGCCGCGGAGAAGAGTAGGAGGCGTATGAGATGTAGGCCATTATTAGTGTTGTAGTTGAGGAAGGTGGGGGTGGTGGGATGTAGCATGCGGTTTCGGGCTTGTAGAAGGGCGGCTATGGTCTCGTTGAGTGAGGAGTTTTGGTGATATGTTATCCTTCTCTTTTTGGTTCTGCCTATGCTTAGGCTCAAATTCAACTGCTCTTCTCTCATGTCCTCTGTCTAAATTTCTGTTGTTTTTGGATTCTAAGAAGAGGGAGAGGCAAACATAAATAGAGGGCAGAGGGGAATACAAATAGAGAATAATGTCATTATGTTGCTTAGTATTTTAGAAATTTTAGAACTACCAAAATTGTCTTAGTATGGGGGTATTTTATCCCTAAGTATAAAATGTAAACTATAAGTACTATTATAATTTTAAACTATAAGTAATATTATAATTCTAGATTATAAAATACACTTTAATTTTAATACCACTTGGAAAGAAGATGTGGTCAGAATTATTGGGATAACTAAGCATTTAGAGAAGTTTTCTCTATATCCTATAGGATAAGATATCGTTAACATCATAGTTTTTTATTTTTTTCTCTAAAACATAAAAATTATGATGTACACTCACTATTTTATTTCTGTATATTAATATCTTCCTGTTTTAAACTTCCTTTGATATTAAATATGTGCAGAGCAAAAGTACGAGTAATTAACCTTTAATTTCAATTCTTACTTTATCTTTGAAATGTATAATGTTTGACCAAATTATAATTGTAAAATGTGCTTAACTATATATATATAACGAGCCCCAGCCACCCTCATGTGCTTTAACTATTTGAGGGCCACTCTCACTACCTGCAAACTGGTCAGAGGGATTTGGACTCAGTGTAGGCTGTCTTACCAACAAGTCATAATTGACTGAATATATATATATATATATATATATATATATATATATATATATATATATATATGAGGATTCTAAAATTAGGTGAACCCAAAAATAATTTTCAATTTTTATATTATTTATAGTTGTTAGGATTATGCCTGATTGTAAATCTGATTACTCTTTTATCATAAATATTGTAAGAGAAATACTTAAATTTTAAAATAAAAAATTATTTATTCTATAAATAAAGTTTAATGGGGAAATTTTCATGTGTAAAACAAAATCCTATTGAAACTCAATCTAAACTCTTGAATTTCAACTAAAATTATAGACCATTGAGTTGAAATTTCGAGGTAAATCAATTTGCAAGTGGACTAATATTCCAAGACTTACTGAATAAGGTTCGCATGCCATTATTGACACTACGAATAAGACAAACAAAAGGGGAGATGCATTGAGGGTACAATGAAGTGATCTTTTGTTTGTCTAAATTCGGTTTGTGGAGAGGTAGGCGGGCAGTATGGTGAGCTATTCCAAAACGTGCGTGGCGTTGGTTGAAAGGTAGCGGGCCACGAAAGTGCAGGGAATGTACAGGTGACCGGTGGCATGGAGCCCTGGAGCTCTAACACCATTTCCATTTTTTCATATTTCGTGATTTTGCTTGGACACTCTTACAAGAAATTTTATTGGATGATTTTTAATTTTTGGAGGAAATATAATTTTATAATTTAAAACTTGTATAATTTTAAAAGAAATGTTTTTTATTTTCTTTTATTAGAATGGGTTTTGTTGTGATTTTTAATTAAATTGTCCTTTTGTAGATAATACAAATTGTTATTCATAGGAAATTAATTTGATGTGCCATCGGTGATTCCTAGAAGATATAACTCTCCAAAAGTAAGTGAGTATGACAAAAGGGGCCCAACCAACAGAAGACCACGGGCCCACATATCCGACCGGATGCAACCATCTGAGCCAAGGAAAGCAAGACTAAAACCGGCCGAGTCACGAAAGATGACCAAATGATCAAAATATTAATCATTCGGTCAGAAACGAGGCAAAGAGATATCGAAGGTAATTAACATAAATAACTCGACTTGAAAGAAGATGTAGCTCCTCAACATCTACAATCACACACAAGGTGTCTAGAGGTTCCCCCATCTATCATTAATGAATGACAACTACACTAACTCAGTCGACCAAGCTAGTTTTTTCAACTTGAAGCTAATCGATCTCAACCGACCAACAACGAACTAAACACAGTCGATCAAACTGTCCTTGCTAAGCTGTGGCCATATAAACTTAGCCAAAATAACCAGAGAGCATTCGAGCATAAGCTCTCGCCTATACAATACCAAGAATATCTCTTACAAACAACTTTAAAGTGGGGCAAAAATGTAATATCATTATATTGTACAACCTTTCCCATAAATAAAGAGATCATTTTATGAATAAGACATGACATTACAATTTATTACTGCTCACTTCTCTCTCCATCTCTCTCATTTCTTTAGCATTCCTAGGGGGTGTGATTCACGAATAAAACATGATTCAAAATACTAAATGGTGTGATAAGCATGGATCATACCAAATATAAAAAGAGGAGTATCCCATAGAGAAGAAACCCATGAAAGAGTACCACTAACATAGAGTGGACTAAGGACTTTGTGAACCAGTATATGACCCGACCCGCAATTACGTGAATATTTATAATTCTTAAAATTACCAAAATCTTGTCTCAAATTATGTTTGACGGCTAATGTGAAGAAATGTAATGATTTAGAAATTATATAATAAGGTTTCACACTAGAGGTACTACGCAAGTATACGTATCATTTCAAGTAATATAAATTTTTTCTTAAAAACTCCAGTATCAATCCCATGAAGAAAACTGTAACTCTTAATATTAACTTGCAAATTTTATCTAAATTGCAGATAACTATAATAGAAAAGCAAAGTCGATATGTTTGCAATAGTAAAAACTATTTTTAAGCAAGATGTAACAACTAGGTATAAAAGTTTACTAAGTTCAAAGACTAATTAATTATAAAAAGAGTTTGGTTATTATGAAAATATTTTTCCCCTTCCAAAAGAGATGTAATCAGCGTAGGATTTGAGTGATTAAAAATATAAAATGTGGTATTGTGACAAATAGGAGCATTCTTATCATTTACCCCCTCTCGGTGCTAGCAAAGAACATTGGCTAATTTAGGGTTATTCACCAGCTTGTGTGGTAGTGCTGGGTAGATTCTGGCCTCTCACCTCCAGATTACCCACTGTGTCCTTTCTACAGGACATACTAGGGACCCGTACGATCCAACCCCTAAATCAAATTGATAAAAAGAATCTAATCTGTCACCCTAGAAACATCAATTCTACGTCCAATAAAACTTATCTCCCTATCTATTTGCACTCCCCTCAAGTAATCATAAAGACTCTGCCCAAGTTGAATTGTGGTATTTACTAGTTGGCTAAAATCATAGCCCTACTCAGTATTTATGTTTCTCAGTGGATTTGAACATCACATGTGGCTAATTTTCAAATTCAATGAAGAACTGGTGAAAATATCATCACAACTTTTAGCATAAAAAAGTATTTAAATCACCCTCATCCCATAACATTAATTCCAATATGCAAGGAGAAAGAAAGGGAACTACTTAAAATTCATGTATAGTAAATAAAAACACATAATTTGCATTGAAAATCCAAGCCTAACAACAAAAACTTAAACACAAATACAAAGTACCTTGTGTCTTCTCTCCAATCAAATTTCTAGACTTTTTTTCAACAATATCCAAACTCTTACACAACAATTACTCACACACACTAAAAATAACACTGAAAATCTCACTAAGGTCCTCTCTAAAGCCTCCAATAGTCTGTAGAAGGTCTATCTTTTCGGACAAAAACGTCCCCATTAATTATATTTATGAAAATAACCAAGGGTTTCTTCAAGTATCTCTTCAAAATTTAGCCAAATTCAATATATATTCTAGAAGGGTAGTTTCTGGCGTTATAGAGCCAGGATGCGGCGTTATAGCACCGAATTCACCTGTATAGTGGTGCTATGATGCCGCACAAAGTAGCTTAATTTTGCTCTATTTTTTCTCATTTCCTCTAAATGTCCATTTCATGTAAGTGAAACAAAAAACAAGCAAAATATGTTCCTTTAAAGTGCAATATCATCAAAAATGTACATACAATGATCATAAATGCACTAAAACGGTAATTTTTTGGTAGATCAATTCTCCCAAACATAAACGTTACTTATACTCAAGCAACTCCTTATACTATATAAAAATTTATAACATGTGGTTTTGAGTTTAACTTCACTATTATTGTAGTATTTGTCTTTTAAATGCAATAACGAAACTTTAAAAAAAATTATAACAACTCATGTTAAAACTAAAATGTAAGAATATTTAGCATTCAAGTCTAAAAGTTTTGATTTTCTATTCATTTAAATAGTAACTGCAAGGATGCTTAGAAATATTACAAAAAAAGATTCTCATGAGCACTTTATTCGTAAGGTGCTAATACTTTAAGTCTAAGTTTAGAAATGTGATTAGATTTCTTTCTTTAAGATGATTTAGGTGGAGCCAATTTTTAATTAGGCATCTCCTCAAGCTTCTCCTCACATATTTTCCTTTTTCTCTTTTTTTTTTCTTTTTATTTTTCTCTTCTTTTTATTTTAGGATCATTTTCAAACCTTTATTTATTTTGTCATTTTGGGATTACTATATGTGGAAAGCCTTTGATGATTTTGAACTCCACAATCCTTTACTTAAAGTTAAAAAACATCACACATTTACTTAATTAACAAATGTGTATTAGCTTTGAAAAAGATTTTTTCATAAAGTCTAAGTTCTTTCCCTTCAAGTGAAAATCTAAGATCCTTAATATTTCCATAAATATAGTTTTCTTTTCTTTAAATAGTAAAAACATAACACTATACTGTCATACTAAATATCTTAATTCTAAAACTAACCTTTATCATTAAAAACTTTTACTTAGGTCTTCTATGAAATTTATAAAATAAAAAATATAGTTATCTACAGTTAACCCTACAAACCACAGCTTATGTTAAAATAATTTTAAAAATATAATTCTTTGAGGACAAATAAAGTTTAGTTCTTAAAAAGGTTTTTCTCCTTTGCCCCAAAATTTTTAATTAATTTAAAACCAGAAAGTTCATGAAGAAAGAGAAAAAAAATAGAATTTAAAATAGTTGAATCAGTGTAGGTACAAATAGTAAAGACAAGTGTTGTGTAGTAGTATATACAAGATTAGCATGTATAATAAAAAACATAAAGTAAAATACTACTCTAGCATATAAACTGAAGGAAATGGTAAACAATAAAACAATATAACTAAAAGGTTCAATAAAAACAGTTGAGTATAAAAATAAAATACAAGCACCACACTCCAAAATAAATACAACTAAATACTAACATAAGAAAGTCCAAATATACAAATAGATCAAAAGAAAGAAAACAACAAAACTACACATCATCTTCTACATCATCATCTGCATCATCATCATCATCAACCAAACATATATCCTAATCCATATCAGGAGGCCAATATGGTGTAAAACTAGGGCTAGTTGGAAATTCTACAGAATGATCACACCTCATGTATCTCATCATAGCCTCATTAAAGGAAAACTCATACTTAGCTTTCCTTAGTGTAAAATCATCACTATGGAACATGTGAGCTTCAATTCCTTTTACTTGATTCTACAAGGACATGATGTCTACTTGTTATATATATAGTTGCTCCAAAATAGTATCCAAAGGAGTAGTATCAGAAGTAGATGGTCTAGGAGCAGAAGCAGGAACAAAAGCTGAAGTAAAGGGTATGTCAGATCCTCCAGTCCTAGGTCTGGACCCAAAATATTTTCATACTTCTCCAAATTTGTCTTCCCAGTAAGTTTATGGGATATTAAAATCTCCTCACAAGTCTCATATGTAACACTAGAATCAACACATAGGGTGGTAATGAGAGAAGGGTAACCCATACCTCAAGTAGTTCTTCCTCTTGAGAAAATAATCATATTCTTGTAAATCAAAAAGCCAATATCAATAGGTTTCTTCATCTAAATATAGTTGTTCAATGTGGCTTTCGCATGTGTTACCACACTGAAATGGTTAATTGGAATCAGTCTACTAGAAATAAAATAGTGTCAGGCATGAGAATGAACATTAAGATTAGAAAATGAAAAGTTTACCCGGCATCCATCCTTAATTTTTCAAATCCCATTTCCATCAGTCAAAAATCCCATAATTTCATCCAATTCAACATTAGTAGGATTGAACTCAGTAAAGAAACATGTAGGAACACTATGCAGCTTGTAAATGTGGTTAATCCGAAGAGAGTTTATATCCACATATTGCCCTCTTACGAATACCAGATCATCTGACTCATCCGACATATTGGCATAGAACTCTTGAACAACTGAAATTACAGCCACGATAGTGAAATAATAGAAGTTTTCCCACTGTTGTTCCGCAATCAATTATTCAATCGTTCCATCAGGATGAAAAAAACTTCATTTTGTAATCAATTTCTTTGATTACAGATCAGCATATTTGTCCTATGCCTTCGTACTGACGAACTTATAAGAATAAAAAGTGTCCTTTCCATTGCCTCTCTTCATTTTGGGAGCCATGATCAATCTAAAAATTTAAGGAAAAATTTCAAAAATCACAAAAGTAACTTCATGAGGCTTCTACAAACACAGTCTAAACCAAATAATCATTAAATCATACATTTCACACTATTTTCATCAAATATTAAGATTTTCTGACTAATCTATAATGCGAAAGAAATCCATGATGAAATAAAAAATTTTCAAAGCCAGGATAAAGATCTTGGCCAAAGAAGATGAAATCTTGAGTTTGAAGTTCTAACTCCAAGCCAATCAAGCACAAATCCAAGCCCTATGGAATGAAATGCGAATATAGGGGAGGAAGGAGACGAACCAGGGACAAAAATTGCGAAAACCATTGGTCCAGGCACTTACAATGCTCTTGGGTTGGTTCGGCGCTATAGCGCCAAGTCGTGGTGTTATAGCTCAATGCTTAGCCTGATAAGTGGCGCTATAATGCCCAATAATGGCGCTATAGCGCCATTCAAACCCAACCAGATTTTTAAAATTTTTTATATTCTGAAAGAGAACAAAAAATCTAAGTTGTTTAAAGGCTAATATTTCAGTTTAAATGGAAATTTTTCAAGTTAGTGAGTTCGTCATCATTCCAAATATTAAGTTCATAGTCATCCTTTCAATCTTTTTGAACAAATAACGCTAAATTTTCACAATAGAACAAAACTTTTTTTCGTATATTAATATTCAATTTGATTACAAACAATACAACATAGACATATTTAGATGTCAATACAACAAAGAAATATAATAAGAAACGCTAAAGCCTTAATCCATACTAATTTGACACACCACATTAAGTTGTCCACAACAGTGTCACCCTCCATAAAATTACGATCAAAAGAATGGTAAAAAGGAGTACTAGGAAAATCTGAAGCAACTTTATCATCAATCCATCTGTTGTTGCTAAACATACTTACTTTGTATTCTTGGAAACAACCCAAATTATTAAATTGGAGTTTAAACTACCAATCCAAATTCTCAAATAAATTGAAAAAATCTTGGTACTTGGTACTTAATTGGGATATCTTCTCTTCAATCTTTCCAAGCTTTTCCATCAGCTGCTCCAAACTCAATGTTAAGAATCCATTAAAGTGGACCTGAGCATCCTTATGCATCATCTTCTTATCTTTAAATCTCCCATTGCCATTACTCTCCATGATCTACAAATAGGAATGAATTTCCTACTCTTAAATCTCTCTAAATTGATTAGAAATTTCATAGAGATACTTTCAATCCTGTCTTAGGTAGTTTTATAGAGAAGAAGCGGGCATAAAACTGAATTTTGGGTGGTTAAAGGAGTTATTCGAACTGTAACGCTATAGCACCAGATCTGGATCTATAACACCAAACCAAAATCTTCAAATATGGAATTTCCTTTTTCCTCCCATCAAATCCATTAATAAAATAATTCTTCGTTCCATCATAATCATATAAAACTCAAAATCACTTTATAAACTCATCACAACATCAAAAATCTCAAATTCAAATCAAACCACACTGATAACTATTGGTTACCTCCCATAAAGCAATTGGTTTAGCATCGTTAGCCTGCATAACCAATGCTTTAATATGATTTGACCCAACATTAGGATCTCTTCAAATGTAGGACCCTCTCCACTGATTTAAGCTTTCAACCTGTGTCCATTTACCTTAATCTCTCTCCCAGTTTTAGGATCTTCAATATTAATAACTCAATAAGGATAAAATCTTACCACAATAAATAGTCCTGACCACCTGGACTTAAGTTTTCGTGGAAATAATTTGAATCGTGTATTATATAACAAAACTTCTTGTCTAAGTTTAGAATGCTTTTTCAAAATTCTTTGATCATGCCTCAACTTCATTTTCTCCTTATAAATTCTGGCATTCTCATAAGATTCATTTCTTATCTCATCCTACTCATTTAATTGCAATAATTGTTTCTCTCTAGCATCTTTTAAATTATAATTAAACTCTTTAATAGCCCAATAAGCTTTATATTCTAGCTTAGCTGACAAGTGACAAGCTTTCCCATATATGAGCCTATATGGAGACATTCCTATAGGAGTTTTGTAAGCAGTCTTATAGGCCCTAAAAATACTATCAAGTCTAGCAGACCAATCAGTCCTATTAGGATGTACCATTTTTTCCAATATTATTTTAATTTCATGATTGGATACTTCTGCTAAACCTCTGGTCTGAGGGTGATAAGCTGTGACAATTCTGTATTTTATTCCATACCTTTGAGTTAAAGTTTCAATTATTCTGTTGCTAAAATGACTTCCCCATCTGTAATGATTACTCTTGGCATTTTGAATCTTGTAAAAATATGTTTCTATAAAAATTTCACAACACTGTTAGCATCACAGTGAGATAAAATTGTTGCTTCAATCCATTTTGAAATATAATACACAACAATCAAAATATAAATTTTCCTAGAAGATGGTATAAATGATCTCATAAAATCTAAACCCCAAATATAACAAATTTCAACTTCTAGAGTAATAATTGGGGGCATTTCATTTTATATAGAAATATTACCTATTTTTTACATCTATCACATGATTTTATGTAAGTATTAACATCTCTAAATAACGTAGGCCAATGAAATCTAGACAGTAAAATCTTAAATGCAGTTTTATCAACCCCAAAATGTCTCTCAGAATCTGATTCATGACATTTCTGTATTTTCTCATGGGTTTCTTTTATAAGTACACATCTATGAATAACTAAGTCATTACATTGTTTGTATAAATAAGGGTCATACTAGAACTAAAACTTTTAATCATGGATGAAAGTTTTGATTTGATGGCTATGTAATCTGTAGAATAAAATGTTACTAACCAAGTAGTTTACTATATTAGCATACCACATAATTCACCATTCATCGATTGCATATAATTATTCAATAGGAAAATTATCATTTATTTAAAATCAACATTATTTTCCTTTTCATGCCTTGACAAATGACCAGCAATCTGATTATCAGTACTGTTCCTATCCACAATATTTTTGCATCAAAAGGGCCCATATAATTAATTGTGGTTTTGCATCCTTCTTTATCATCAAATACTTTATAGCAGAATTATCAGTATGTGATGCAACTTTTGTATATGCTTATGTAAGATTTTATGAATTTATATTTTAAATATTTATAATAAATTTTGTAAAAGTCACAATTTCAAATGCAAGTATACGTATCGTTTCAAGTAATGCAGGGCTTTATTAGAGTCCTTGTTATCGATCCCACGGGAAAAATTTTGAGAAAATTAAGAAATATTTTAGATTTTTCAAATTAAAAGTAATTATTATTTTTATTTCTTTTCAAAATTCAAATTTTAAATTTAATAAAATTTTTTACTAAATGTAAGTAAGCAGTAATTAAATAAATATTAATGCAGGTATAAATAAAACAATTTTCTCCTTTTCAAATAATTCAAGATTTTTATAATAATTATCATTTGTAGAGAATTTAGATTATGGTATTGTGCTAAATAGAAGCATTCATATTCTTTACCCTTTTGTCCAGGTATAAAGAACATTGGTTAATCTATAGATCGATTCAATATGTTTTATTAGTAGAATGGGTTAATCTAGGCTCACACTACTAGATGTCCAAGGGTGGCTATGGTCGGCCCTACCAGTGACACGTTCCCTTTCTATAGATCAAATTATTAGAATTTAGTCTGTCACTCTTAAAACTAATTAATTCTACGCCCAATATATAATATCTTCCTATTTATTTGCACTTCACCTTAAATAACCCGCATAAAGCCTTCGACTACCCAAGGATTCATGTGATATATACTAGTTAAGAACTCCAAATAGGTCTCAGAATTCTTCAACAGGTTTTAACTATTTAAATGGCCAATTTAAAAATTAAATTAAGATCAGGTATTAATATCATCACAATTTTTATAAATATTTTAAGTTAAATTCTCCAACAAAATTCAATGGTATTGGCAACGGAAACTCGTCTTTAGGACATGCTTTATTCAAATCTCTGAAGTCGACACACACTCGGATTTGTCTATTTTTCTTCTTTAGAGGTACAACGTTGGCTAACCATGTCAGATATTGTTCTTCTCGGACAAAATTAGCGTCTATAAATTTCTTTTCTTCTTTTGTAACATGTTGTTCGATTTCGAGGCGCATTCTTTTGGGAGCTTGCTTTACTGGTGTTGTACTTTGATCCACTCCTAGTCAGTGAACTGTAACCTCGGGAGATAGTCCAGGCATTTCTTCATAACTCTAAGTGAAGCAATCTTTGAATTCTAATAGTATCCTGACAAAGTCTGTAACCTCTTCTTCGTTGAGAAACAACTTATGAAAGTAGGTCGGGGCTGCTCCTCAGTCTCGAGATTGGTTTCTTTTAATTCGTCGACTGTTGATTTGATTTCTTCTTCGAATTCTGGTGGAGTTTCCTCTATTGGTTGATCTTCGTATTCATCTTGGATGTCCAGGCAATCTTCCACTAGCTGACTAGTAACAACCATGCAAATTATCGAGTCATCGACGGGTCCGATCGTACCGAACCCAAGACCTTCTTTCGAGTTGAGTTTCTTTCCTTTGGTATTCCATAATTTTTCAAATAATTTTAACTTATCTTTTGGCATTTGCTTCCGCACATATCCTTATTGAATTAACTTTTGTATATAAGGAGAAAAGTAACCAAAAGGTAATTTCATTAATTCATTAGAATTATTTTCTTCGAGAATTACACATGGTTCAGAAGTAGAAGGAGAAGCTTTATAAAACTTGATCAGTTTGAAACTATCATTATGGACTTCCTTGACTTCCATACTCTTGATCTTTTGAGGATGGATCAGAGTTAGAGTCCTAAGTTTCTTTATGTATCATCTGTAGAAATCTCAAACTGAGGCTTCTTTTGACTTATCATTATTGTTTCTTTATCCTCTTTGGAGCTTCCTTCTACTTCAATGCTGATCGGCTTCGTCCGTTCAACAATCTGGTGGGTTTTTCCTCAACCACGTCCCTAGCCTCGACCTCGGATGTGTGGGCTAAAAGAACCTCCACCAACTCTTTATGAAGGAGTGGCGGGAGATTATTGAACTGGAGTTGTATGGTCCCGCTCTAGTAGTTCTTCTGAATCTTCTACTTTACTTGTCACAATTTCTCTTGAAAGTATTGTTTTCTTTGGGGGAGCGTAGTGGGTGGCGTCTTTGTGAATGCCTACTTTATGTATTAAAAAAGGTTGTAACTCTTCCTTAATGCAATGTTCTTGTTCATCCTTGTAGTACTTGATGCTTTGGTGTAATGATGATGGGACCATATTGTACTCGTGAAGCCACGACCGACCAAGCAGGATATTGAACGATGTATCCACATCGATGACAAGAAATTTTGTAATTATTACTAGATTTCCAACTTTCATTTGTAGCGTTATAGATCTGAGGGCTCTTTCTCATTTCTGATTAAATCCTCTAAGCATCATCTTATCCATAGAAAGTTCTCGAGCTTCGATGTCCAAGTAGGCTAGTGTCCGTAGACTCATTTTGTTGAGCGACACCCCAGAATCTACAAGACTCTAGAAAGTATGAACCTACCGATGATGACGGAAATGTAGAGCAGACGGTTGTGATCGCTGTACCGAGTAGCAAATCTTCATTGGTGAAGGTTACGCCCTGCTGTTCTTTCAAAGTACAAACTCCATCTAAGGATGTGCTAGCCAACTGTGTTAAGCAAATATCCAGATCAAGTAGAGCCTTGATCAAATTTTCTTTTATCTCCTTTGACAGGATCAGAGCATTGTAAATGCTTAGTTTGGTTGGCAACTTCCTGAGATGAGCTAGCATGTTGTAATCCACTTTGTTTGAATCTTCAATTTCATTTCGAGCTTGTATTTTTTCCATTGTTGGAGATACTTCTTCTTGATTAATCGCCTGTATTCCTTTATCCATTGGAGCTGTCCTTGGAGGTAGGACCTTGTAACTTCTCAAGTGTACTTCTATTATTTCTTCTTCTTCTTGACACAGAGATCCTTCTATTACTGTAACTGGCACTTTTGTATCTGAAAAGTCCATGTTGATGGCAAGTGGAGCTCCTTTGCATTCGAGGACTGGCTCCTCACTTTCGGTGCTGTCATAGCCTGTGATATCGATATCTTCCTCATTTTTGTCAACATTCTCGTCGGGAATAATCATGATTTGAGGATCATTTTGGGAATCAAAATCAGGGTTAGAGAGGTTGTGATTAGTTACGTCATCACTAGAGACAGTAAGAACTTAGCTAATATCGTTTATATTATTATTATGAGACTCTCGAGGGGCATAAAAATAATGGTACAAAGTTAGGGATTCGAGGGGTTTCACCCCCGAATCCGAAACAACCAATCTAACAGGGGCAGCCTCAATCCTACCCTTTGCGCTATCATCCTTAATTTCGTTCACGATCCGCTTCTTCCTCCATTCTTATCGCGGTGGCTTCCTTGATGAAGCCTTCATCTTGGACTAGGCTAGCTGTAGACTCCGGACAACAACTTTCTTTGGAGTAGACTGGATATAGTCCAGGACTTTCTCGAGTTCATTCCAAAAATGTGCACCATCCACCTTTGTTGGAATATGGATCAATCGGAGAGATTGGCTTGGCTGAAATCACATTTATAGAACCTCTTTCAGGTTCTTTCAAGTATTCCTTTGGTATCGTTATATTCCTTTCCTTGTAATTCCGCTCGAGCCAATCCATGAAACTGAAGCAGCTTCAATGATGTGTCCAAGCATCCTGTGGTAGGGGTAGAAGTTGAACTAATCCTTCTTGTCTACCTTCGACTTCTTCGGCTAGGGAAATCTGAACTCGGGCTTCTTCTTTAAATTCCTAAACATCTTTGCTACGACGTCGTCTTAGAAGGAGTAGTTTCTGAACAACCGTTCTGACATTATCAGACCCTGTCATCCATTTGTCCTGTATGACCTCTACTGCTGACCAGATTGACTATTTTGCTGTACACGAGGCCGAGTATACTATTGAGGCTGACCATACTGAGGCGACTAACTATGCTGTTGCGATAACTACTCAGGCTGAATCTTCATTGGCAGCTTTCCTTTGTCAATTGTTGCCACTACGTCAGACCTCTTCTCGTATTGTTTTGCCGGTTTTATCTTTATTGTCTTTTCTGCAGGTTTCATGTGCTTGACTTCTTCTTGAAAGCTGCTGGCTTTGTTGAGCAGCTTCTCGAAGGACTTGATGGTGAGACCCTTAAGCATGAAGGCTACCGGACCATATATACTCTTGAGCAGTATCTCGATCGCCTGTTGTTCTTGTAGCTGAGATTCACACTTCATGCTTAAGTTTCTCCATCTAATAATGTAGTCAACCAAAGTCTCATCGGGCTTCTACAACTCCACGATGAGATCTCATATGGTAACATGATGTCGGGCACTGGTGAATCTCTTCACGAACATGTTTTCCATTTCTACAAAAGTATTTATTGACCCATTGGGAAGCTCAAAATACCAATCGAAAGTTATTCCTAACAGGCTGCTGACAAACTGACGAAACAACAAGGCTTCACTTCCTCCTGTTCTGCAACAACTAGCTCTAAAATGTACTATGTGCTGACGAGGATTCCCTGTCCCGTCAAACTTCTTGAAAGTCGTAGGCACGAAGCCTTTTGGGTAACGAACGACATCAAACTCCACCGGGTAGGGTCTACCTTTGAAACTGATGCACCTCATTTGGACTAAGTCAAGGCCTCCCGAACTTGCTGTTTGACCATTTTTTTAATGTCTTTTTTAGGCAGATTCAGAGTCAGATCTCTTCTTAGTGTTTCATCTTCATTGGCTAAAGCGACCTCCCTACTTTCATCAGTTATGTGTATAATCTCAAGCTAGTTAACCATTGGAGATGCTGTTGGTCGTGGCTGTGACAGTCCATTGAGTGTAGCCATGGCGGTCATGGCGGTGGTCATATCCTGTCAGGATAGTCCTCCGCAGCTCATCTGCGGTGCTCTCCTCACTAGAAGCATCACGCGTAGATGACGTGGACCGAGTTTCAACAATATTGATTTTCATGAATTCTTCATCCATGTAATCTGACAAGAAGTAGTCAGCTTTAACCCTTGTTGTTTAGCTAACTCGGAAATCTCTACTCGGAGCTTTCGAACTCTATCAACAACTGTTTACTTCTTAGTCAGCTTTAAATCTGTAGGTTTTCCTGTGCTGTCACTCGTTTCTGCAACTGATTCAAAAGCAATGGCGACACTGGCAACGGGAACATCGGACTCATGATCCATTTTGCGGTCAACGAACATTTCAGAATGTACTAGTACAACACCTCTCGGTAACCACACTTTCCTCTTAAAAGTTGACGCCTTGAGACGAGGTGTCTAGGCGAGGAAATCAGGGTGATGAGGGGAAGTGTGCTTCCTAGTGTGTAGACCGTGCACAGAGGAGAATAATCCTCTCTTATTCTTTCTCTTTTGGGGTTTCTCATGATTATCGGCAGTTGGTACTCTCGGACCCTGCTGGGAATTGAATGATTTGCATATAATAGTATCATCTATAGCAACTGCATCAACACTTTTTCCCAAACGGTGTTTGACAGAAGCTCGGACGGGTCATTCCATTTCTAGAATTTTATCCTTAATTTCAGGAGATATTGCACATCCCATCCTCTTGAGAAGTTTAGCGACAGAACAACCCTCTATTTTAGACAATCTCTGCAGAAGGGTGTGAGCTCGGGTGATAGGTGTAGGACTTCTGATCCCCTGATATTTATACTTACAAATATGATATGAAAATTGGCAATGACACCAAAAACTTGAGCCTCTAGGAATATATGTGCTCCAAAAACTTGGTACCGTCCAGTGAATGCAACGGTGCCAAAAACTTGACTCCGCTGGATAAATGTGCTGATGATTTAGATATAAAACTTATGATTTTATAATATGGGATACTTCTCAAGTATACATATCATTTATCAAGTAATATGGACTTTCTGATTAAGTCCCTAGATATCGAACCCACAAGAAAAATATGAAAATTTTTAAAGGAATCAGAAAATTATCTTTTTACTTTTTATGGCTTTTGAAAGTATGTCTTGATTTTGAAAAGTTTTGAAAGTTGATTTGTCTTATGAAATTTCCTTAATAAAATGTTAATATTCGGATGTATTGTTCCAGGTGCAAAGAACATTGGCTAGCCTATAGATCCGGTCCGGATGTATTGTTAGTAGAATGGGATAATATAGGCTCACACTACTAGATGTCCAAGGGTGGCTATGGTCGGCCCTACTAGTAACCCTTTCCTTTTCTATAAGCCAAATCATAAGATTTTAGTCTATCACTCTAAAAACTTATCAATTCTACGCCCAATATATAACATCTTCCTATTTATTTGCACTTCACCTTGAATAACCCGCACAATGCCTTCTACTACCCAAGGATTCATCTGATATCTACAAGTTAAGAATTCATCTCCTTCTAGGTCTCAAAACTCTTCAACAGGTTTTAACAATTTAAATGGTCAATTTAAATAGTAAATTAAGAACCGATATTAATATCATCACAATGTTTTCAAAATATATGATTTTTAATTCTCCGATGAATTTTGTATTATCTTATTTATCTTTTCATAATTGAAAGGAGAAAGTAAAGTAACTACTCAGAACACATTGAAATTAAATAACAAAACATAATAAATAAACTTTGAATCAAAATAAAAATACTTATCTTAGATGTTTCTCCTACTGATCTTCTGATTCTTACTGACTCCACAGCGTAATGAACTACAGATGCACCAACCCTTTCAAACTCTAAATACAAACTTTAAAATAAACTCACTAATTTATGAAGGAAAGTAAAAAGGTGGACCTAATATGATCTCTCTAATTCTCTCTCTAGATTGGACTCTAGATAGGGGGTAGATGGGTTGTTTTTCTCTGAAGGAATACCCTCCTATTTATAGGCTTCAAGGGTTGCCTCAAGGCACCTCTTCAAAATGTGTCCACATTCAATGAATCTTCTAGAAGGTGTGTCTGGTGCCTAGGCGTCGAAATCTAGCGCCTAGGCGCCAAACACCGCGTCCAGTTCTTCGTACCTCTTCACTTTGGATCGCACCTCTTCGCGATTAAAACCGTTTTGAAGCGTCCAAATACATTGTATCACATGTCCTATATACCAGGAACAACGCTGCCGTCTTAGAAGGTCCAATAACTGCTCACACCGTCAAAATAACCGCCTAAAAGTCGTCAAAAACTTAACAGTTTTCTGTATCGAGCTAGAGCTTAGGCACCGGACTCTGGCGCCTAGGCGCCAGGCTAGTAATTTCGACAGTTTTGTATTTTGCCTTTATTTTTGCTCCTTTTTGCTCTTTTTTGTTCCTTTTTCATATTTTTCTCCTTCTTGAACATTTTTGTATCACCTATATCCAAAAACACAAAAATACCTTGCATTAAAGCATAATATCCTTAAAATTTAATAAAAATCAAGGCATAAAAATAGGTATTTTTTTCTTGGATCAAAATCCCCCAAACTTAAACGTTCCTTGTCCTCAAGTAACCCTTTTTACTATATAAAATGTATAACATTTGAAAAAAAGTAAATATTTAAGACTCCTTATGATTTTTGATTTTATAAAGGCTTTAGTAAATCATTAACCAAATTTCACTAACTAAGTTTAATTTTAAGAATTTAAAAAATATTCTAACTACCAAATCATAAGACTTCAAAAATTTTCCATTCACTCCGAAAATAACTGTAATTTGTTATATTAAGATCACATAAATTATTCACAAGAAAAAGATCTTCATGAAATTCTTTTCTAATAAAAATACATGCATAAAAATTAAGTAATATATGTAATCAGTTTTCTTTTTATAAGTTAATTCAAGTGAAGCCAATTTTTGATTAAGCATTTCCTTAAGCTTCTTCACTCTTTTTCTTTTTTTTTATTTTCTATCTTTTTCTTTTTTTTTCTTTTTTTTAAGAGAGGGTTACTGTATCTGAATAGCCTGTTAATGGTTTTGAACTTCACTATCCTTAACTTATATTTCCAAACTTATATATTTTCACTTAATTATTATAACATAAATAGATTTCAAAAAGAATTTCAATCTATTCTTTTTCGAGTTATAATTTTTTATTTCTTAATACTTCTAAAATTCAATTATCTCTACTATGAATAGAAAAATTTCTTAATCTTATTCTTCTTTAAGTTGAATAATTCTATTCTTAAAATCAATCAAAGTTATTAAAATTTTTTATTAAGTCCACTAAATTATTTATAATTTCAAAAATTTAAGTGATCTTAAATAGATTCTTCATTCCTCATGTTATGTTAAAAAATTTTTATTTTAAGAAAATATTAGTTCTTAAAGGACAAATAAAATTTAAATTTGAATGTATTTTCCTTTTCCCCCAAACTTAAGTTTTGGTCTATCATGAAATTTTTTTTTTAAAGTATGAGAGAAAGAAAAACATAATTTTAAAAGGAATTTTTATAAGTATGTTAAAAAAACATTATAGAAATAAAAATTTACTTCTACACATGCTTTTATGAAGAATACTGTAATAATGAAGCAGGTATAAAAGTAAGCAGGCTCATTAGTAATTAAATTAAATGACTATACTACTTATAATAACAGAAATAGAACAACAATACTAACTACTAAACAGTAGGCTGAAACAGAAATAAACATAAATTTATCCAAATTTCATTATTAAACACAATACATTAAAAATACTCTAACAACAGTCTCAACACCGAACAATCAACACAAAGTACATAAACAAATCTAAACTAGCAAACAACAAACAACAATCAATACTAGCAAACAAACTAAACTAACAACAAACTTAGCACAACTCAGAGGTAAATCAAGCCACTAATCACTGTCTGTAGCCTCATCGTCGTCATCATTACCAAAAGAAAACTCAACATCCTTAGGATCAACATATGGTGAGAAACTAGGAAAGGTAGGAAACTGAACATCATGCTCTCCCTCAGGAATCTAACGAGAGCTTTATCATACTAAGCATCGTAACTACTCTTCCACTTGGTATACTCAGATAAATGATCAATTTTCTTATCAATAGAATCAACTCTGCAGTGAGTTTGAAATAACTCATGCTACTGCTCTATGAACTAATCATGCATCGATTCCCAAAAACTAGATGGTGGCTCAGCAGTAGAAGTAGAAGGTTTGGAAGTGGAAGGCCTACCTAAAGTGTGTAAAAAAGTAGGAGCGGTTGATCTCTTCCCTCGAAGAAGATCATAGATACTAACACTGTCCTGCCCAATTGCCTTGGAAGACTTTAGCTTCTCCTTAGAAATATCAGCAGTGACTCCATTGCTAACACATAAAGAATAGATCAAAGATGGGAATCCCAGTCCCACAGAAGTGTTGGATCTAGCAGTAGCTCCACAGAATCATAAATAATAGTGCCAACATCTATCAGCTTCCTCTCCTGAATGCAATAGTTCAGCATAGCTCTTTCTCTGATAACCTCACTCAGGTGGTTGGAAGGTTGAAGTCTAGCAGAAATAAAATAATGCCAAGCCTTTGAAACACCATTTAGCTTAGAAGATTTGAAGTTTACCCATTTTTCATTCCGGATCTTCCAGGCTCCAGTGTCGTTAGTCAAATAAGCAATAATCATCTCAAGATCTCCCTCAGATGGAGATAATCCAAAATAGTGGCACTCGATGGTAGGTGGCAGTCCATAAAACACATTGATCCTCTCCGGAGTAAATCCTACTCCAATACCTCTGAAGAAGACTTCGTAGTCTTCCGCATCTAAAAAGTTAGTATAAAATTCGCGAACGACTTGAATAATAGCAAGGACAGTGAAATAACAGAATCGTTGCCAGTTGTGCGCAACAATTGTGTTCTTGATCATTTCACCCGGATTGTAAAAGCTTCGCTCCGAGATAAACTTTCTTGAAGTCGCAAATTCGTAATATCGAAAATGCGCTGCCGTAATCGCAAACTTGCTACTGTCAAAATTTTCTCGTCCCTTCCCTCGCTTAGATTTTGGTGTCATCTAAACGTGAAAGAAAACAAGAACAAATTTAGGAATCAAATATTTCAACTCTTTTTAAGTTTAAGAAACTTAAAATAAGTTTAAAAATCTAAATAGAATACCTAAAAATACAAATTTTTCTCAAAATTTCAGTTTTTAGCAAAACATAGGAAAAACTATGATGAAAATCAAAAATAAATGGATTAGAGTGTAGATCTGACCTCGAGACGAAGCAATCAAGTGATTTCAAGCCCAAATACTTGATGTTTTGCCCTCAAAATGGATCTAAGAGGTGCATTTTCGCGAAAATGGGGAAGGAGATGAAGCTTAGGCTTCATCCATGGCTAATGGGGTTTATATGGTGTTTTTTCGGGTAAGCAGGCCGAACCGGCGCTTAGGCACCGAATTCTGGCGCCTAGGGGCCAGACTCGCCTTTCACAAAAATCACTCTAAAAATTTTATTTTCCACCAAAATTCATAAATTCAACTTCCAATTACTCATATTAGAGTAGGGCTTTAGTTTCTAACTTCCAAAACATTTTCCAAAAATTTTAAAAATTAAATATTAAATCCACCTATCAAACACAAGGTTTAAATCAAACTCCTCTAATTTTCATTTATAATCTTCAATATTGGCTCAATACACTTCAGATAAGTATAATATAATGATTCAAGTCCTAACACATAATCAAACAACACAATTTGAAAACAAATTCAACACTCATTGAACATGAAAGCAAATACACAAACAAACACAATCGATTCACTAAATCGATACAACGACTCACTAGATAAATCGTGATCTCACCAAATCACTATCTAATTTCCATTATCTTCTCAATGAAGATTGCTTGGCCTACTAGGGAAGAATACTAACGCTCTTGGAAAATTCGTAGCCGTTTTCTCGTCGATCCAATTGTTCGTCGCATACATCTCCACTTAAGCATCTTGATAAGCCGCTAGATGATCAAATTGAAGTTTCGCCTGCCATTCCAGATGTTCAATTTGATGATACATCTCATCGAGGCGATCTCCAATGCTTTTGAAATCCACTTCAAACTTATCAAGACGACTAGAAATTTTCTCCAAACTTACAGCGATGAAACCATTGAAGTAGGGTTGAGGATCTTTTGGACCTTTCTCTCTAGCCACTTCTCCAAGATTTCTCCTTTCCATCTCTTCAAAAAATCCTCTCTAATCTCTTAAGAATGGAGTGTATGGGTCGAAATAATGATTGCATAGGGATTCGGGACGAAGATGGGTTAATTTAAAGGTGAAAATCGTGTGAAAAACTTTAAATTTTCGGTTTTTACATGACCCAGTAACTGTGGCGCTTAGGCGCCAAATCTGGCGCCTAGGGACCAGACCCATTGACACACAGCTTATTCTGGCGCTTAGGCGCCAAATTCTGGTGCCTAGGCGCCAGAACCATGTTTGACTCCGTTTCGCCTAACGTCAAATTTCAAGGTTTCGTTCTCCAAAAACAGGTAAATTATAATGGTAAGATCAGAACAATCTCAATAACACAATTATACATAATTTCAATGAAGGTTAACTTGATCTCCTTTTTACTCACATATGAAATGGAGTGATCCAAAGTCTAAACTTTATATAATTCAAGATAATTTTAAATTTTCTGATGTTATATAAAATTAGTCAAGACCGAGGCATAACCATACATTAAAAAAACACACTAAAAATAAAATCTATGGGTTGCCTCCCATTAAGCGCTTAGTTTAACATCGTCAGCCCGACCTAAGTAATTCTTTAATCAGGTTAACTTAATTCATAAGCCTCTTTATAATTCTTTTTAAAGTCTCCTAAATAAGGCTTTAATCTTAATCCATTAACTTTAAAAAATTTTCCCTTTTTGGGGTCTTTAATATCCACAGCTCCATATTGGTATACTTTTTCAATTATATATGGTCCTATCCATTTTGATCTCAATTTTCCAGGAAAAAGTCTTAAACGAGTACTAAATAGTAATACTTCTTGTCGAAGCTCAAATATTTTTCCTGAAATCTTTTTATCATGTAATACCTTCATTTTCTTTTTATTAATTTTTACATTATCATATGATTCATTTCTTATTTCATTCATCTCATTTAATTGCAATAATCATTTTTCTCCTGTAGTATTCAAATCAGAATTAAACTCCTTTATCGCCCAATAAGCTTTATGTTCAAGTTCAACAGGTAAGTGACAGTGTTTTCCAAACTAACTGGTAAGGTGACATTCCGATTGGTGTCTTATAAGCCGTTCTATAAGCCCATAATGCGTAATCAAGTCTATCAACCCAATCAGCTTCTTTTAGGATTAACAATCTTCTCTAAATTTTTTTAATTTCTCTCGTTTGATACTTCACCATTTCACTTGTTTGTGGGTGATATGCGACTGCAATTTTATGTTTGATTCTAAATTTTTGCAAGTAATGATTGAATTCTTATATTTCTAAAATGACTTCCACCATCTGTAATAATTACCTTAGGCATTCCAAATCTTGAAAAAATCATCTTCTTTAAAAATTTAGATACACTTTTGGAGTCACAGTTAGGCAAAGCTATAGCTTTAATCCACTTTGAAACATAATCAACTGCTAATAAAATATAAAGTTTTCCAGATGATGATACAAATGGTCCCATAAAGTCTAAACCCCATATATCAAAAATTTCAACTTCCAATATATAGTTTAAAGGCATTTCATCTTTATTGGATATTGTTGACCTCATTTTTTATGAGGTCTTCTCTTCTTCTCTTTAGTACTTAGGATCTAGCCTTAGGCTTTTCCTTTGACTATCTTAGAGGATTAGAATTGGGACCCACCACTTAGAAATTCAAACCACTTCTTAACTCCCCGCAAACTCTACAAACTCGACTATAGACCCCTAATCACCTGTAGGGTTGAAATCAAATGTGGAAGTTTAAAAGATGGGTTCCTATAGGACTCTTCGGCCTTAGGACCGCCTCCGGGTGGCTCGGTCCGGTGAAGGGCCGACTTACACACACACTACACCTATACACTACACTTCCACACACCTCCTAAAACCACACCAATACCCAACTTGACCTCCTGACTCATGTAGGTGATTCACATGGATGGTCCTTAACCCCTAAGCCCTTGGCTAAGAGGGTTGGGAACAACATAGTGAATGCCTCAAATGAGTCCCTTCATGACTCATATGGACTTGATATGGCTTCATGGCTCAACCAAAATGATTTCATTTCACTTATATTCACCTAATCTTCAATTTTCCAAATTTTCAATTTTTGACCCCCGGGACCCTACTCCCGCCTAGCCTACCCAAAACCCGTGAAACTGCCCAAAATTTGCAAAATCACCTAAATCACCCAAAATTCCTCAAAACCAATCCCAAACATTTCCACATTACTCAAATTGATCATTCATAGCCAAAAATACCAAAAATTCCAAAAATACCTCCCAATACCCTCCAAATACCCCTCTTGACCCCAAAATCCAAAAATTTAGAAAATTCCCAGAAAATTCTAAAAAATCCCAAATATTCCTAATTTCATTTTGTTCAACTACACCATGGGCCAATTTTGTCAATTTACAATACATTTGTCAAAATCCCCAATTTGACCCATTTTTAACCCAAAGTGAACCCAATGTCAAACCAAACCTACCCAATTGACCCAAATTCTGGTCCAATTCAATTTTAAACTTCAATTCAACATTTCCAACACCAATCTAGACCAAAGCCAAATCCAATTTGATTGACATTTGGATCCAATTTCACTTTTTGCCTTAAAGCCCAATTTGGACCCATAACCCAAACTTAACTCAAACTCACCCAGTTCAACTCCAATTGACCCCAAATCTTTTCTAAACCTTCCTTAACATCCCTACAAACAAAACACTAACATGATTTGCCCAACATTTATATCCATACGGTTTATGTGGCATAAAATTGACTCAATGAAAATGGAGAGTGTTCAGAAGCTTGAGAAGAAGAGTGAGGCCATACCTTTGCTCAGAGAAGTGTGGCTTCAATCTAAGGGTTGTGTCACCTTCGATTGGATCCCAGCAAAATTCCCATGTAGGTGAGATTTATTCTTTAATTTAAAAATCCCTAAATTAATCATCTCAATAATATTTAATTCCTAATTAAAATGATAATTCAAATCTAAGATTTAAAGTGTTAAAAGACTTAGTCATTAAATTAAATTAAAGTTAAATCATTAAACTCTTTTTAAATTTTCAATTAAAATTAAATTAAAGATTAAATTAAATTAAATCAAACAAATTAAATTAACTTAAATTAAATTAAATCAAATAAATTAAATTAAATTAAATTAAATTAAATTAAATTAAAACATATTAAATTAAATCAAATTAAATTAAATTAAATTAAAGTAAATCATATTAAATTAAATTAAATCAAATTAAATTAAATTAAATTAAAATAAAAAATAATAAAAACAAGTTAAAATTAAAATTAATTTAAATTAATTAGATTAAATTAAAATTAAAACTAAACTAAATTAAATTAAATTAAAGTTAAATTAAACTGAATTAAAAATAATATCACCTAAGACATAAAGAAATTAAAAATAAAACAACTTGAACACTATTCAAAATTTAAACCCGTTAATTGAAATTAAATTAAATCACAAACCATTTGAACATCAATTTGCCCTCGAAAGCTTTGGTTATCATAACTCCTAAATAGAACATTAAATGAAATGTTACCCCACTTATAGGATATTCAAATGTCCTAGTTCACTGAGCAAGATAACAAAACTTGAATTCTCGGAAGATTACTTCACCTGATTAATTAAATTCATTTGGACATAAAATAATCCTAGCAATATTGAAAAGATGTTTAAGATTCTTCTTAAGCACTTTCTCAATATGATAGGATACTTATAAGAACAATTGAACTTAATTATTCTTTAATGAAGAAAATCGTCCTCGAACCAAAACACAAGAACCTAGACGTCATAGGAAAAGACCAGCTATAGGATTAGGAATTTGCGTAAAACCATAACCCTTCCCTTAGCTTTACCTAGGAACTTGCTTAAATATTCTAATTGTGTTTTAAGTGCAGCTTGGGATGACGGGAAGACCCTCCAGGTACGCTTTTATTTTATTGCAATTTACATTATTGCAATTTCTTTAATCGCATCGCACTTACTTTTTCTTGCATGATAAACAACTGTTGCATGAAAACCCACACCTTTAGGATAGTCCCTAAAACTGAAACCAAAACTAAATTAAAAGTCATTGCAAGATAAAATTCACCGCCACAACATTTCAAAATATAAAACAACTCAAAATTTAATCACAAACAGAACACAAAACTACAATTACAACTAAATTAAAACGTCCCGTTGGATGATCGGGAATACCTCGGATGATGTAACCTACGTGTTGCTAACGAGATTTCCCACGGTCTAAATGAAAGTGTGGAACTCATTCAGTTGAGTTTAGCAAATTCATCTGGACTAAGTGATTCCGATAAAAATAACGATGACGGAAGGATGGAACCGTGGGATCTTAACCGGTGTTGTTATAATCAACTTTAACATTTGTTTTAAATAAAACATAAAAAACACTTGGAAGTTAAGATTTTCTCTAAACCAAAACACTTTTCTCTTCTCCTGATTTATGACTTCTAAAACTAAACCTCTGCAACAACAAGGAGCTCGGAGCATGGTGGGCAGCACGGCTATCGTCGTCAGCGAAACTTGAATCTACATCAGCAAAACCATTCTTAGAATTAAATAACCAATCCATAGGATTTCGAGGTAGTTTGCCTAGTGCAACATAAATCCTTAACTCTTCGTTAGGCATTTGCATGATCATGTCATGTAAATTAAGCCCTAACCGGTTTTAGGACTCCGAGGTAGTCGTCCGATACGACATAAACCCTCACATCTTCGAGGCTATTTGTATGATTATGTCATACGAATATAAGTCCTAATTAATTAAAATTGGCAAGATCAAAACATTAAATAAACATTAGGACTTTCCTAAATTTAAGACAAACAATAGGATAGTTTGGGAAGTTGCCAAGATTCTTCTTGGATCCTCAGCTTCTCCTACTTTTCTTCCTTTGAATTCCCAAAACAAAATGTTCCAAACTTGATCCATTCCCTATTGAAATTCCAAAATTCAATCCCTTGAAAACTTAAACTTTGAAATTCTTGAGAGCAGAATTACTGATTATTATCGAGAGTTTTCTTAGGTGATTCCCGTCACCTAAGATGTAATTAACTATAGTGGGCTTGCCCTTATATGGAATTTTAAGAACCCGTGTAATATAAACCCCGTTTAATGCTTTCATATTAAGCGTGGAAATTTGTCGGCTTATAAAATTGGTTCGCAGACCAAACGGATGTCACAAATCTTTTAGTTTATTTAATCGAGCCCTATCATTAAGTAGTGTGTCTATTCTCCGGGGTAGATACACGGTTTGTGATGCGGTGCTCGTTTATATAAACTATTTGGGATGTGAGATCGATCCGATTTCATATCTTAAATTTTCAAATTTAAAATTATTTTCAAAATCAAATACTACTTTTCAAATTATTTATTTAAATTAAATTAAAAAATTTGCCGACAATTTCTGTTAGGCGACCCCTTTTCAAAATACAACACAACCTAAAAATAAGCCGTACAATTTCTGGCGACTCCGCTGGGGACAGATTCCTCTCTCCATTTTAATCAGACAATTCTGCTTTCAAAAATCGGTAGTGTATCCATGTCCCTTGTGGATCAAGCTACCCTTCTTTTCGTTGGAATACTATGTTCATTTCTACCTTGAACGAGTATAGCCAACATTCTCTTGGATTTAGGAGCCACTGTTTAGACACCCCTAAATAGAGAGGTTCTGAAATCCTTTTGCCTCATTTCTGAGGTGGGGTGGACCCCCAATAGGTGTTAGTTTAGGAGTGATCCTTCGGGTCGAGAAGTCTTGCATAAGGCTTTCTTTTCCCTTCCAACTCTGAATCAGATTCATTACCTTCTCTACACCTTTGAACATTCCGTTCTAAGTAAACGAACCCTCTAATGAATGACTCTTTTAACAAATAACTCCTCCTTATAAATACATGAACAAGAATGTGTTCGAACTCTTTTCGATTCCTTTCTTTTCGTCTTGATGAGAGGAAGCATAACTTGGGACTGACAATCAGAATCTACCCTGCAGAAATGGAAGCCCCGAAGCTGATTTTCTCCTTCACCAATGGATTGGACTTCGCTGTTTACAAGGATGAACTGCCCAACAATGGGATCATCCAGTTTGGACAACGATTCGAGAACACAAATGTCAAGATCACCGATGTTTCCCTTTTCGCGCTGACAAACAAAGTATCTGAAGCTAAGAAGCCGCTGATCGAGTTCAACCTTAGGTTAACTCGAGAGTTTCCTCCCCTGCAAAAGATTCCAACTGAGAGGAGTATTGCTGTCCGTAGGAGGACTGTTGTTGCTACCCCCACTGGTCTAGTTGTCTTTGCACCTACCCCGGCCTCTGCCAAATTAAAGGGGAAGGAAATCCGTAACTATGGTGAACATGTTACCGTGGAGGGTACAAACCTTCCCGTGAGACCTTCGTTTTGAAATCTGGTCCAGCTCAAGAATTCCATCACTAACACGGACCCAAAGAAGGAACAAAAGTAGGAAGATTGCCAGAAAGGCTAGAGCCGCCGAAGTTGCTTTCCTGGAGGAAATCCCAGAAATCCCTGAGTACACACCACTACCTGAATACATACCATTGCCTGAAGATACACCTTTTTTGGAAGGAAGTAGATTCCATCCCCTTTCCGCCGCATCTGACGAGGAAAATGTCCGCAGGATTGTTTCTACATTACCTCGACCAGTATACTACAACGACAGCAGAAAGAAAAGGGCTAGGATCACACCATTTGCCCGACTACGTATCGTGATCGAGAAGCTAGCAAAGAAAGAGAAATGCCCCGTATCGGAGATTCTAAGAAGGATAGTGGCGGGTGCCGCAAAATCCCGTCTAGGGCCGCGAGTAGAACCTGCCATCATTATAGAAAAGCCAAATAAAAGGATGAAGGCTAGTCCGCCCGTCGTTGTTTCAGGGTTACGGATTAGGAGGATACCACCTTCCGACATTTGGTCGACGGCACCATCCGGTCCTAGACCTTCCGCCGCTAGAAGGATGGTATGGCGTCCCACTACTTAGACGATTAAGATTGAAACAACAACTGAAAAGGAAAGTCTCGTCAGGAGACTTGAATCCGAAGGAAGTGCTACCGCAATAGAAGGGACTCGCGAGAAGGGAACCCGGCAGTCTATCACACGACAACCGCGAGGATGCACGTAAAAGGCCGCTAGAGGATGCTATGAAAAAGTTGAGGACTGATATTCGACGATTAGCAAAAGAAAGAGAAGAGAAATTCGGAGATGAGATTAATTCGTCGGAATTCATGGACGATGAGTATGCAGAAATTAACATGGTCGAAACGCGAGCTTCGTCGCTTCACAAGGTGCTCCTGCAGCCGCAGAAAGAGAGGAGCCGGATGTGATGAGGAGGCAGCTTCAAGAGAAAGACGATACGATCGCCCAAATGGCGAAGAGGATGGAAGAGATGGTTGTAGCCCTAGCCACTCTCCAAAGTCAAGTGCAACCCCAAAGAGAGACACCCCCGGAGGTCATTCACATTGCAGACGGAGGAAAGGAGATTACATCCGTCAACGGGGATGATCACCGAAGAAAGATACAACACAAAGTATGATTCCCGAAAAGGATATCAAGAGCTTGGTAGAACAAAGCAGGTGCGAGAAGCCTTAGCACAATCAAAGAGCGGGGCATCCATTCGGACGGGTAGACCTTACCCCGAAGAATTCGACGCCGTCCAATACCCAAAAGGCTTCGTACCACCTCTCGTTCAAGACCTTCGATGGAACCGAGAACCCCCGACGACATGTTGCACACTTTCGTGCCGCTTGTTGCAAAGCTGGCGGAAGTGATACATTACTCTTCCGACAATTCGTCAGCAGCCTGTCAGGGATCGCCTTCGATTGGTATGCAGAATTACCGAATGGTTCGATGAAGACATTCTCAGAACTAGAAAACCTCTTCATCAAGCGATTCGCCGAAGCTCAACACCACATCACTATAGGTGATTTAGTGGTAGAGAAGCAGAAGCCGAACGAAACTTTGGTGGATTACATACTTCGATGGAGGAATCTAAGTATGAAGTGTGAACCACAATTACAAGAATAGCATGCAGTCGGCATCTTACTTAAAAGCATTCATGGCCCGATAGCACTTCTCCTCAAAGGATTTACCATTAAGACTTTCGAGAAGTTGTTAAGCAAGGCCGGAAGCTTGCAAGAGGAGGCGAAGCAATTAAGTTTTGCCGACAAGACAGACAAGCAAAAGCCTATGAAGACTTTTGAAAAGAAATCTGGGATTGTTGCAGCAGTCGACAAAGGCAAACAACCGATACAAATATCGTCGAACGGCCGCAAGCAACCTCAACCGTAATTACCAAGCAACCCCGACCTAGCTATCGATCATCTCCACGAGTATGAACAACCGCCTCATCCGCAACGTACATTAAGGGAGCTTCGAGCGGTGGAATATCCATTCAAGAATGAGGCGATGCCGAAAATGTTCCGTAGTCCGATGAAGACTCCGCATTTCCACTGCCGCGAGCCCAAGAGACCGAAGAAGTCAACAAGAAAGGTGATCCCAACTTTTGCCCTTATCACCGGATGCTTCGGACACAAGATAGAAGATTGTATTACCTTCAAAAGTTGGCTCAACTACAATCTTCGGAAAGGGAATATAACAATCTCGAAGGAATACATGAAGGAACCCCAGAAAGGAGGTTCTGTCAATGTTGTCTCGACTGATCTCATCGTTCCGATAGATCCCTATACAACTGATGATGGATAGACTACCGCTTGGACGAGATCTTCAAAAAAGATTTTGGATCACATCCAAACCGCTTCGTGCGAGCGTCAATTCGTAGTTCGAAACCCGTTAAGCCGACACTATCACTTGCGATAGAAGAACCACCTCAACGAGAGATGATCGAAGAGAAGAAGAAAATCGATGAAGAAGAGAAGACCCAGGTTCCTAAGGCTAGACTAGGGGCTGCTTATCATAGGATAGTTGTTTCGGATTCGGGGGAGAAATCCCTCGAACCTCTGACTCTGTATGATTATCTGCTCACTCCGGTGGGATCTTATAATGATAAGGGTTATGGTGTTGGCTACGTTTTGACTATTTCTAACGATTACGTAACTAGCGACAATCCGGACATCGATTTCGATACAAATGACAATTCTCAAATCATACACAATCTCGACGATCACAATGACGAAGAAGACATCCATCAAGGAGGCTATGAGAGTTCAACGAGCAACGAATCTCGTTTGCGAGTTTCGAGGAGCCCCGATCACAATAGAGTTAGAGCCTTCGCACTCGAGCTAATCCGAAGAACCTCGTCATTCCGATTCGAGAAGAAACACCGACAAGCTCAACACTAGATTCGAAGAAATTACGAAGTTAACTTAAGAAGTGGAAGAGTTCTACCTCCGAGAATGGGTCCAAAGGACGGAGGAAAGCGGTGGTTGTTCAAGAAGAACCAACCCCTGGCGAAGAAATACCCATTCGGGAAGAAGCCGAGGCACATGAAAGTAAAGTGGACTACAACGTGCTAGCTCATCTTAGGAAGCTACCGACAAACCGAGCATCTACGACGCTCTCATCTTATCAAAGGAGATGAGAGAAGCTCGATCAAGGCCTTACTTGATCCGAAATTTTCTTAGCTCAAATGGCCGGAGATTCCTTAGATGAGGTTTGCTCGTTAAAGGAACAAGTCGAGGTGTTACCTTCACGGACAATGACCTACTACTGGGACAGCAGATCACAACCGACCGTTGTACATTTCGGTTACAATCGGGAAGTTTACACTCTCCGTAGTATTGGTGGATCCAGGATCATCAATCAATATAATGAGTCTTCGAACACTAGCATACTTGGAAATTGATGCTCGCGAGCTCGAAGCCGACAAAATGTTATTAAGAGGATTCAACCAGAAAGAAGAAAGAGCCCTCGAATCAATAACACTACTAATGAAGACCGGTGACTTAGCAAAGACAACCGCAAAATTTCACATAATTGATTCAGAAACGTCGTTCAATGCTCTACTGGGCCGACCATGGATACATGAAAATAGGATGGTACCATCATCTCTACATCAGTGCATCAAATACTACGATGGAGGGGAACAGTGCATCAAAGGTGACTTACAACCATTCTCCGTACACGAAATTGGAATCCATGAAGATGCAGCTTATTATGCACCTCTGAAGAAAACAATCTTCTCCAGAGTTACCATACCTCCACAACTCGCATCCGAGGTCGAGGCCGGGGACGAGGTCGTGGTAGAGACGTTAGGACAGTTGGACAGAGGAAGCCAGCCATCAATGTTGATTGGGAAGACAGTTCTGAAGAAGAAAAAGAAATCAAGCAAGAAGCAACGACAATAAGTCGGAAGAAGCCGCAATTCAAGATCTCTCTCGAAGATGAGAAGAATGAAGAATATAAATCAATGTACGAGAAGATTAACCACTATGTACATACTATGACCTTAACCCCGATCCAATCTAATAAGGTCGAGGGTATGGTGGTCAAAGAGGTACATAGCGGCGGTGCAAAGCCAATCAAATTCTACCGTGGTGCTCCTTCCTCCAAAACTGAAAATAATGTACAATTTGAAGATGTCGCTTCATCAGAATTAATGGAATTACCTTTTGAGTGGTACTCTCCCTGTGTTCAAAATTTAATTCAGCGTGGTTTCTTACCTCGAAAATGGACAAAAGGTCAATAACAACATTTTGAAAAATTATGGAATAACTCCGGTCGTCCACCCAATTCAAAGCATGGTCTCAGATTCGGCACAGTAGGATCAGTTGACGATACCGAATTATGCTTGGTTGTCACTTGCGAGCCTAATGAAAACCGCATGGAAACTACGGACGAATTTGAAGATTTACAAATTGGAGATGCTCCACCAGAATTCGAAGAAGAGATCAAATGTACAATATATGAGTTAAAGGAAGTTAACCTAGGTACTAGCGAAGAGCCTAGACCTACCTTTGTTAGCTCCTTACTCAATAAAGAAGACTCCGAAGAAATAATCAAGTTATTAATGGAATTTAAAGACTGTTTTGCTTGGAGCTACGATGAGATGCCGTGATTAGCTCCGGAGATCGCGATCCATAAGCTAGGAGTGGATCCTACTTCGTCCCGGTCGGACAAGGTCCCGTAAGAATGCGTCTAGAAATCGAACAATAAGTCATAGCCGAAGTTAAAAAGCTAATAGACGCTAAATTTGTCCGTGAAGAATAATACCCGACTTGGTTAGCCAACGTGGTGCCGGTCGAAAGAAGAATGGTCGGATCGGAATTTGTGTGGATTTCAGAGATTTAAACAAGGCATGTCCAAAGGATGAATTCCCTCTACCGATCCCAGAACTAATGATCGACATTGCTTCGACACATGAAATATTTTCATTCATGGATGGATCTTCAGGATACAACCAGATAAAAATGGCTCCAGAGGATGAAAAAATTATAGCATTCAGAACGCCTATCGGAGTATATTTCTACAAAGTGATGCCATTCGGACTGAAGAACGCAGGAGCAACATACCAGAGAGCAATGACAAGAATTTTTGATGATCTCATTCACAATCAAGTCGAATGCTACGTGGACGATGTGGTCATCAAAAGCAAAGTAAAGGAAAACCACCTATATGATTTGAGAATTTTTTTCGAACGATTAAGACAATTTAACCTTAAGATGAATCCCTTAAAATGCGCCTTCGGCGTCACCTCCGGGAAATTCTTAGGATTCGTTGTCCGACATCGTGGAATTGAAATCGACCCGGAAAAGATTAAAGCTATCTTAGAAATGCCGCCTCCCAAAACCTTAAAGCAACTACGATCTTTTCGAGGGAAGTTGGCATATCTTCGACGCTTTATCTCAAACTTGTCGAGTAGGTGTCGGCCTTTCTCGGCACTAGTTAAAAAGGACGCCAAATTTTTTTGGGAAGAGAAATGCCGAGAGGGCCTTCGAAGACATCAAACAATATTTAATGACACCTCCCGTCTTAACGACCTCGGTCTCGGGTAGACCGCGATACTTTATACCGCGGCTTTAGACGACTCTCTTGGAGCCTCGTTAGCCTAGTGTCGATGATGAGGGTAAAGAAAATGCTCTTTACTACCTAAGCCGTCGTTTACTTCCGACGGAAATAAGGTATCCGGTAATTGAAAGCATTGTTTGGCCCTGATCTTCGCCTCTCAAAAGCTCAGGCACTACATGCTTTCTCATAAGGTCAACCTGATCTCAAAATTTAATCCATTGCAATATTTGATGACCCGTCCAACGCTTTCCGGCAGACTTGCCGGATGGTCGATGATATTATCGCAATTCGATATAACTTTCGTGCCTCTTCGTGCCGTAAAGGGAAAAGTCCTAGCAGACTTCCTCGCCAGCACACCCTTTGCCGGCAGAATCTCCTCTCAATGACGACTTGCCAGATGAACAAATAATGAACCTAGAAGACCCTGATGATCGACGTTGGGAATTATATTTCGACGGAGCATCTTCAGCACACAAAGACGAAGAATCGCAAGTGATAATGCCCGGTAAGGTAGGGATAGAATTAATCTTTATAACACCGGAGTGGGGGATGTTAAGATACTCCTACCACTTGACAGAACCATGTACAAACAACGAAGAAGAATACGAATCCCTCATAACAGGACTGGAATTAACTATTCAAATGGGGATAATAGACATCAACATCTACGGGGATTCGCAGTTAATCATTCAACAGATCACCGGACAGTACAAAATTTTAAAGCCAAGACTCGAACAATACTTCCAGTATGCCATACAGCTGTTGGAACAGATTCCAAATGTGACGATCTACAAAATTCCCAGAAAAGAAAATGCTTTAGCAGATGCGTTAGCTCGCCTCGCAAAAGAATTTGCCTGTTTGCAAGATGAATCAGTGGAAGTGTCAGTTCACGGACGTCAGGTCCTATCACAGCTCGACATAGACACAATACACAAATCAGAAAAGAAAAAGGATCAGTTGCAATAGTGACGTGAAAACACGGAAGATTGGCGACGACCATTAATAGACTACCTACAAACAAGCAAAACTACCGGATGATAGGTCGCTAGCCCATCGGATCAAGAAAGAACTCCGTCTTACGCATTAATAAACAACACGTTATACGTAAGGTCTTTCGATCAAATGTGGCTAAGGTGCCTAACAGGTCCGAGGCCCGGAAATTGCTAAAGAGGTGCATTCGGGACTCGTGGTGCTCACCGGTCGAGTCCGAAGATGAAAATGAAAATTAAAAGACTAGGGTACTACCGGCCCTCGATGATGATCGACCGCATGAAAATCGCCGAGAGCCGTCACCAATGACAAGTGCACGGAGTGGTTCTGCACCAACCTCCAAATGTGCTACATCCGACAATTGCGTCGTGGCCATTTGAATGTTGGGGCACGGATATAGTGGGTCCAATAGAACCACCATCCTCGAAAGGACATCGCTTCATTCTTGCGGTTGCTGCATTACTTTTCCAAGTGGGCGGAGGCGGCTCCACTCAGAGAAGTGAAAGCACACCACGTGCTACAGTTTTTCAAGAACCAAGTTGTCTACCGTTTCGGAGTGCCACGCAGGATCATCTTAGATAATGGGTCAGCATTCAGAAGCACGCAAATCAACAACTTTGTCAGGAGACACGGAATCGACTGGCGATATTCAACAATTTACTACCCAAGAGCAAAAGGCCTGGCTGAGGCTTTTAATAAAACTCTTGTTCAAATCTTAAAGAAAACTTTGGACGATAATAAGAGAAACTGGCATGAGAAGTTATTAGAGGCCTTATGGGCCTACCGGACAACCTTAAGAACTCGTACTCAAGCTACACCTTACGCTCTGGTGTATGGGTCTGAGGCAGTGTTACGTTTGGAGGTTCAGCTTCCTTCACTCAGAATTGCAATTGCAAACAAAATCACGACAGAAGAGAATGCCAAATTACGACTAGAAGAATTGGAAAGCTTGGAAGGGAAAAGGCTTGCAGTGCAGCAAAATTTAGAACTATACCAAGCTAAGATAGTTCAAGCCCATGACAAACTAGTCCGCCCAAGAACCTTCAAAGTTGGTGACTTAGTTCTCGTTCTCAAGAGACCTATCCTTGCACACCGCAAGATAGGAGGAAAATTTGAACCCACTTGGGAAGGGCCGTTTGTGGTTGAGGCGATCTACTCGGGAGGCTCCTACCGGCCTGAGTGAACTCGCCAAGGAGAACGACATATGCTTCCAATCAACGGACGATACTTGAAAAAGTATTACGCTACCTGATGTTTCGAAGGAATGAATTTTTCATCCCTGGAAGCACGGGTGAAGTAATTACTTATGACTGGGTCCAAACCCAAAAATAATAAAAAATGTGCTAAAATGAATAAAATCATGATAATAAAGTTTTCCTTGTTTTCTTTTCCATATCAAAATCTCTTTCCTGATCTTATCACACTTCATTCCTGTTAAATTTGAAAAATACAAAAAGTAATAAAAAAACTGTCTTTAATAAACATTTTCTTAATGTTCTTGTTCTTAGTACAACCCCTGATCCTTTTCCTTGTCTTTTCGCAGGGAAATGTCGAACGGGCGGTTGGTCCCGAACTTTAGAAATGGCGTAAGCCTTGCACTCGATGAAAAGAGGGTGAAAGATGGAGCGATAATCGAGATCGACTCGGACTTCGCACCAGCAGGCCTGCAATATGAGGAAAGTGACTGGGTCCCAGTTGACCGAGAGGAACTGCCCAGTCAGACAGTGATGAAAGTGGGTGGCCCAAGCCACCAATCCAGCAGCAAGAAAAGAAAAATAAGCACCGAAGAAGACAGGAAAATCAAGTCTGTAGTCGCTACATCAGAGGGCAGGCTTGTCAGTGCCGCGCCCACAGAAATTCAGGAAGTACGAAGAGCTACTCTCACAGCAACGCAACGAAGAAATAAAAATCGCCGTATCCGCAAGATGTTAACCAAACTAGCAGTGGACCAGCGCGACGAGGCGGTTGCTATCGCCGCAGTACATATACCTCGAGGACGCCGAGTTCACTGTGTACGGAAGAAAGGAGGCCAGCTCCTAGGATAACAGAAGGGACCAGGGAAATCTCACGAAGATCAGAAGAAAGAAGGCTACCACGCTACCAAACAAAGCCACCGGTAATGCATAACCTTGTTGCAGAAGCAACCCCGGGGGATGTCCCGACGGACATCATCCCCGAGGAGCCGAGGTATGCAGGAGAACATGAAGGGATTGAGCCGTATATCCCACAATACGTCACCAGGCCCCGCCATTTGTAGATTATTCCAGAATACGAGCTAGAAAGAATACAGAATGTCGAAAAGAAAACTTTTGAATACTTCGAAAGAATCAGAGGCAGAAGGATCAATATACTAGAAGGCCTCGAGCTACATACAGACGTGTTATCAGAATACGAACAACAACAAATCGTGGACTGCATCCGGGATTTGAAAAGAATAGGCCGAGCGGGCCTCCTAAGAGAAAACACCTACTCAGAACCCCGGAGATGGATGCCAGGGAAGGGAAGAATTACAAAACAATGCGGATGCTCGCTACAACTTCGCGAGAAGACGGGAAGGAAACCCACCGGTGATACTCTGTCATGGCCAAGTGGATCCAATGCCATTAGTCATCAAGAGAATGGTAAAAAGATTGATAACATGGAGGGTACCGCTGCCGGTTGCATACCCAACAGCTTGCATCATTAATATTTACAAGCGGGGTGATCGCATACCCCCGCACATAGATCACCACAACTTTGTCGGACCTTTACGCACGGTTTCTTTCCCGAACGTGTGTAACATCATGTTCGGATCCGACCTCCGGATAGCGAGGCCCGAGTGAGTTCCGAGGGCCGGTGAAGATACCATTACCGGTAGATTCCGTCATGATAGCGAAGGGCAACGGAGTAGATGTCGCTAAACATTGCATACCAGCAGCATCCGGTGAAGCGGATCTCGGTTACTTTTAGAAGGATGAACGACGGGAAGACACCTTACCACTTCCGACCGGACCCGGAGCTAGAGAGCCTCCGGCCTTACGATCCGTGAGTTACATGGAAAATATCACACCTCCAACGTACATCCATACGGCATCCTTGCCAAGGATGGCTTGGAAGGTGATGTTATTGACCATGTACCTCACTATTCAGACATGGATTTCTGACAGATGCCTTTTTGGATGGATCGACAAAGATCATACATAGTCCGTTTTGAGTCTACATGGATTGTATGAGATGTATTCCGGATCGAGTTGTATGATGTATCTTCAACATGATTGGAATGAAAGTGACCATGTCACATTTTTGGCCTTCACCTCTTTTGTGCAAATCGATCGGGAAACACCATTAAAGTTAAATGAACTTCGAACAAAGAACAGAAAAGAAATTAAAAAAAAAAGAGAATAAAAGAAAAACTTTCCGTAAACATCTAAAAATGATGAACACCAAACTCACATGAACATTAAATAAACGATAAAATAAATTTGAATCGTTAAAGGACAAACAAAATGAGCACAAGTTTTAAATCAAATTCAAATTCAATCTTTCCAGATTCCAAAATTTAAATCAAATTTCAAATTCAATCTTTCCAAATTTCAAATCAAATTTCAATCGAGTTCAAACTCAACCTTCCAAATCTGAAATCCAATCTGTTCTATTCTCTCCCTTGTCTGGGATGGAAGCGGTTGACTCCATTGACATGGATCGAATCTGATGGCGAGGAATTATATCCAATCCAAACCAGTGACTTCTGATCAACTCTTTTGAACGGGGTATGTAACATCTACATATTCCCTCCTAATCTGATTCCTTCATGAAAGTCTTTTACAACTTTCATGAAATTCTCGAAACACCAAAATTCCACACTTTTCAAATCAACACTACAAATCTTTGCAAAGTCAATGACTATTCAAATTCAAACTTTTGGAGTTGAGGATTTTACATCCAAGACTGCATTGCTTTAGGATTCTTTCCTTATTGCAATGAAATACATCAAAATCAAACTTTTGGAGTTGAGGATTTTACATCCAAGACTACATTGCTTTAGGATTCTTTCCCTATTGCAATGAAATACATCAAAATCAAACTTTTAGAGTTGAGGATTTTACATCTAAGACTGCATTGCTTTAGGATTCTTTCCCTATCGCAATGAAATACATCAAATTCAAACTTTTGGAGTTGAGGATTTTACATCCGAGAGTGCATTGCTTTAGGATTATTTCCCTATCGCAATGAAATACATCAAATTCAAACTTTTAGAGTTGAAGATTTTACATCCGAGACTGCATTGCTTTAGGATTCTTTCCCTAACGCAATGAAATACATAAAAAATCAAACTTTTGGAGTTGAGGATTTTACATCCGAGACTGCATTGCTTTAGGATTCTTTCCCTATCGCAATGAAATACACCAAATTCAATCTTTTGGGTTGAGGATTTTACATCCGAGACTGCATTGCTTTAGGATTCTTTCCCTAACGCAATGAAATACATCAAATTCAAATTTTTGGAGTTGAGGATTTTACATCCGAAACTGCATTGCTTTAGGATTCTTTCCCTATCGCAATGAAATACATCAAAATCAAATTCTTGGGGTTGAGGATTTTACATCCGAGACTGCATTGCTTTAGGATTCTTTCCCTATCGCAATGAAATACATCAAAATCAAATTCTTGGAGTTGATGATTTTACATCCGAGACTGCATTGCTTTAGGATTCTTTCCCTATTGCGATGAAATACATCAAAATCAAACTCTTGAGGTTAAGGATTTTACATCCAATACCGCATTGCTCTGAGATCTCTCCTCATTGTAATGGTTCAATCCAATTAATTCAATTTTCTTTTGAGGTTGAAGATGTTACATCTAAAACCATAAAATTCCAATTTTCATTTCAAGTTCGAATCCCTTCAAATTAATTTTGACAAAACATCAATCTAAATTGAAACTCCAAGCTAAAATCTAAACTTACACATCAAAACTTAAATTGAAACAAAACAAAATCTAAATTGAATTCCCCCAGATCATGTGATTTGGGATTCACCTCCTTTTCCTTTCCCCAGCGAGAGTTCAGGAATCTCCAGTCTCAGAGATATACTTGACACTCCCCAGCGGAAACTCTTCTACTTTGTCCTAAGTTTGTCACTTGGACATTTGTGTTGGTTTTGTTGATCGCTTCGGTCAACACCAATACGCGCGGTGTGCTCCGTCAGCTCACCACACCTATTGGGGGTCCATTTGTTGACCACATTTTTGATGAGGTCTTCTCTTCTTCTCTTTAGTACTTAGGATCTAGCCTTAGGCTTTTCCTTTGACTATCTTAGAGGATTAGAATTGGGACCCACCACTTAGAAATTCAAACCACTTCTTAACTCCCCGCAAACTCTACAAACTCGACTATAGACCCTTAATCACCTAGAGGGTTGAAATCAAATGTGGAAGTTTAAAGGATGGGTTCCTATAGGACTCTTTGGCCTTAGGAGCGCCCTGCAGGTGGCACAGTGCGGTGAAGGGCCGACTTACACACACACTACACCTATACACTACACTTCCACACACCTCCTAAAACCACACCCATACCCAACTTGACCTCCTGACTCATGTAGGTGATTCACATGGATGGTCCTTAACCCCTAAGCCCTTGGCTAAGGGCTTAGATTCAACCCAAACCAATAAGCCCAATTTTGACCTAAACCAAACCCCACTTAAATTCAACCCAAAACCAATAAGCCCAATTTTGACCTAAACCAAACCTAACCCAAATAAGCCCAAACCCCAAAATCAAAGCCCAACCAAAGCCAAAACCTCTTTGAAACATGACCCTATAAACATTTCCCAACATTAATTTTACACCAATTTCAACATTAGTTCAACATTAGCCCAAATTAGCCTAATTTGACCTACATTGGCCACTTTACCAAAAAACCCAAATTCAACCCAATTCAAACCCAAATCACTCCAAACTTGTTTCAAATTACTCATGGCACATTCCTAAACCAAACGCAACAATTATTTGGTCCAAACTTTTACAAATTTCCCATCCACCAATTTATTTTCAAGTCTAAAGCCCACTTCCCTTAAACCTTCCTAAAAGCCCATCCAAGACAAATTCAAAAGCCCAAAGTTCATGACAAAGCCCACATGACACTTTCCCTCATCACACATTCAATTTAAAATCATTCCTAAAGTCCTAATTTATCATTAAATGATTCCAAATCAAGCCTCATAACAATTCCCATCAAAATGCCAAAATTCATAAAATCCTTTTTTCATGAAATTGACCAAATCTTTTCCCAAGCCATATGAAGCCATGAAGCCACATATAAGCCATTGGCAAGCCATGAGAATTTCTAATTTGTCAACCCTTCTTAGATGGCAAAAGGAGGAGGTCCTTTAAGCACCTCCTAAAAGTCATTAACCTTAAACATGTTTCACCTTAACCCAAATTTAATCCAAATATATTTGGATAGGGACTTCTCCATGCCAAACCAGCTGATTCCTTTGACTCCCCACAACACCTAAAGCCACCTTGGAGGGTGAACCAAGCCCAAAAGGATGGGTTGACCCATTTAGAGCCAAAATAGCCACACCCCTCATGCCACTTTGATCCAACTCCTTTACACATGTCCAAACCCAATTGACTTCACCATCGCCAAGCCCTGACCTCCCTGGTCAAGATGGTGACTCATGCCTGCCGGCCAGCCGCCTGGGTCGCCGGAAAACACCACACTCGAGAGCTCACATGTGAGCCAACTTTGGAATTCCACCTTGCTGAGCTGCTCCATGTCTAATGGCCACCATGGTTGTTCTTCCCATGACCAGAGCAGCTGATCCCAGCCCTTGGCCATCCCTGTGAGGCTCTCCATAAAGGACCTTAGATTGAAGGTGACACAACCCTTAGATTGAAGCCACACTTCTCTGAGCAAAGGTATGGCCTCACTCTTCTTCTCAAGCTTCTGAACACTCTCCATTTTCATTGAGTCAATTTTATGCCACATAAACCGTATGGATATGTTCGTCTTCTCGAGACGAATCCATAGAGCATAAGAACGTTAAATTTGGTCGAGTATCGAGTGAGATCTTATGCCAGAAGACGGACGGCTCTCGGGTAAGGACGCTAGGGACGATGAACGGATGTCGTTCATTTAATACACGCGCGGACGGACGGCCAGGATCGCGCCGGATCAGGAGATGGAACGACACAGCGGGCCCCCGGAGCGCTGAGTCAGATGGCGGCGTCGAATCGGAGAGCGCCACGCGGCGTGTCGGAGCTGCCGAGGTTGACGCGGTGCCGCGTGGATAAATAGAAAATTAGGGTATTTTCTGATTTATTTAATTCCCTAAACTTCGAAAATCCATTACTTTGTGTAGGAAAATCGGAAAAATAAAATAAAAATACCCTCTTGCTCAGTGGACAGAGGAGAATAATGTGAAAAAGAAATCATTTAATTTCTTCAAGTATTTTATTTTTAATGATTTATTTCCTTTCTGCATTATTTTAATTCTCCATGCATATAGGGAATTCACCATGGCATGAGACCATAAGGCTTTTGAAGCCTCTGAATTTGGGAACATTCCCTGAATTTTCCAAAGTCAGAGGCCATCCCTATGAGAAGTTATTGATTTTTCAAATTCATGTTGCTCGTTTTGAGTATTTTAATTCCAATAATTAGCATGTTGTGAAATAAATTCTAGGAAAATTTGGTGATGTCTCTTATGACTGAGAGGACCACTAGGAAAAATAGATTTTGGATTAGTTTATTGAAAATAACCCTAATTGGCTTAAACAACCAAAATAGCTCCTTAATTAATTAGAGCTAACCATACATCAAATTGACTTGAAATCAATTCTCCACTGACCTTTAGGATCGAGAGGAACCCACCATAAAAATTTGAAGTCAATTGGACTTGGTTAGCCTCTACTAAATGGGTTGATTAAGCCATTTAGCCATTTTAAACTTTAAAAATTCATAACTTTCAAAATACCTTTCAAAAATTCACCAAATTGGTTTTGGAGCCTCTCTGATATCAAGAAAATTTAAGGAAATTAAAATTACAATTTTCTAAAAAATTTATTTTTTTGCATTATTTTAATATTTTAATAATAAAAAAATCATAAAAATCATAAAAATAATAAAATTCTCCAAAATGTCAAATTTTGAATTTTAATCACTTAGGAACAAATCCCATATTTTTTCTTAGGTCTATTTGATGAGATATTAAATTTTAAAGCCCTAGGGTAATTTTAAAATTTAAAAAAATGTCTTTTCTAGCATTTTCACTAAAATAATTATAAAAAATCAAAGAAAAATCAGAAAATTGTAAAAATTGATTCTCTGATTTCCTTGATATCAGAGAGATTTTTAAAAAATATAAATTTCATTTTTCAACCTTTATTTTATTTTTAAATTAATTAATACTCCAAAACTTAAAATAATTATAATAAAAACAATACAATTTAAAAAATCACCAAAATTGGTCCAAGTAGTCCTCTGATCATTAGGAATGTCCCATAATTTTCTTAAGGACAGAAACTTTCCCTTGGTCATATTATTAAATTTTCCTTGGAAATTCCTATTTTCCATCAAAAATAATTACATAAATAAATTAAATACAAAAAAATCACATTTTCTCCTCTCATGTCTTTATTGGCATATGAGTGAAGTCACATAAAAATTTCAAGTTCATTTAAGCTCAATTTAGTGAGTTATGAAATTATTAAGCTTGAAGGACAAAAATGGTAATTAAAAATTTTAACCTTTAATTAAAACTTTAGGTTTAATAAAATTAACATGTAAAATATTTGAGCTTAATCTGATTTGGATGATTGAAATTTAAATAATTAAAGGGTAGAAACCTATTAAATAATTTAAAATAATTGAAATAAACTTTAATTAAATAATTGATTAAATTTGGAAGAATAATAAAATTGGAATTATTAAAATAGGGATATTATTAGGAAGAGATTTATTCTTTAATTTAAAAATCCCTAAATTAATCATCTCAATAATATTTAATTCCTAATTAAAATGATAATTCAAATCTAAGATTTAAAGTGTTAAAAGACTTAGTCATTAAATTAAATTAAAGTTAAATCATTAAACTCTTTTTAAATTTTCAATTAAAATTAAATTAAAGATTAAATTAAATTAAATCAAACAAATTAAATTAACTTAAATTAAATTAAATCAAATAAATTAAATTAAATTAAATTAAATTAAATTAAATTAAAACATATTAAATTAAATCAAATTAAATTAAATTAAATTAAAGTAAATCATATTAAATTAAATTAAATCAAATTAAATTAAATTAAATTAAAATAAAAAATAATAAAAACAAGTTAAAATTAAAATTAATTTAAATTAATTAGATTAAATTAAAATTAAAACTAAACTAAATTAAATTAAATTAAAGTTAAATTAAACTGAATTAAAAATAATATCACCTAAGACATAAAGAAATTAAAAATAAAACAACTTGAACACTATTCAAAATTTAAACCCGTTAATTGAAATTAAATTACATCACAAACCATTTGAACATCAATTTGCCCTCGAAAGCTTTGGTTATCATAACTCCTAAATAGAACATTAAATGAAATGTTACCCCACTTATAGGATATTCAAATGTCCTAGTTCATCGAGCAAGATAACAAAACTTGAATTCTCGGAAGATTACTTCACCTGATTAATTAAATTCATTTGGACATAAAATAATCCTAGCAATATTGAAAAGATGTTTAAGATTCTTCTTAAGCACTTTCTCAATATGATAGGATACTTATAAGAACAATTGAACTTAATTATTCTTTAATGAAGAAAATCGTCCTCGAACCAAAACACAAGAACCTAGACGTCATAGGAAAAGACCAGCTATAGGATTAGGAATTTGGTAGAAAACCATAACCCTTCCCTTAGCTTTACCTAGGAACTTGCTTAAATATTCTAATTGTGTTTTAAGTGCAGCTTGGGATGACGGGAAGACCCTCCAGGTACGCTTTTATTTTATTGCAATTTACATTATTGCAATTTCTTTAATCGCATCGCACTTACTTTTTCTTGCATGATAAACAACTGTTGCATGAAAACCCACACCTTTAGGATAGTCCCTAAAACCGAAACCAAAACTAAATTAAAAGTCATTGCAAGATAAAATTCACCGCCACAACATTTCAAAATATAAAACAACTCAAAATTTAATCACAAACGAACACAAAACTACAATTACAACTAAATTAAAACGTCCTGTTGGATGATCGGGAATACCTCGGATGATGTAACCTACGTGTTGCTAACGGGATTTCCCACGGTCTAAATGAAAGTGTGGAACTCATTCAGTTGAGTTTAGCAAATTCATCTGGACTAAGTGATTCCGATAAAAATAACGATGACGGAAGGATGGAACTGTGGGATCTTAACCGGTGTTGTTATAATCAACTTTAACATTTGTTTTAAATAAAACATAAAAAACACTTGGAAGTTAAGATTTTCTCTAAACCAAAACACTTTTCTCATCTCCTGATTTATGACTTCTAAAACTAAACCTCTGCAACAACAAGGAGCTCGGAGCATGGTGGGCAGCACGGCTATCGTCTTCAGCGAAACTTGAATCTACATCAGCAAAACCATTCTTAGAATTAAATAACCAATCCATAGGATTTCGAGGTAGTTCGCTCTAGTGCAACATAAATCCTCAACTCTTCGTTAGGCATTTGCATGATCATGTCATGTAAATTAAGCCCTAACCGGTTTTAGGACTCCGAGGTAGTCGTCCGATACGACATAAACCCTCACATCTTCGAGGCTATTTGTATGATTATGTCATACGAATATAAGTCCTAATTAATTAAAATTGGCAAGATCAAAACATTAAATAAACAATAGGACTTTCCTAAATTCAAGACAAACAATAGGATAGTTTGGGAAGTTGCCAAGATTCTTCTTGGATCCTCAGGCTTCTCCTACTTTTCTTCCTTTGAATTCCCAAAACAAAATGTTCCAAACTTGATCCATTCCCTATTGAAATTCCAAAATTCAATCCCTTGAAAACTTAAACTTTGAAATTCTTGAGAGCGAATTACGATTATTATCGAGAGTTTTCTTAGGTGATTCCCGTCACCTAAGATGTAATTAACTATAGGGGCTTGCCCTTATAGGGAATTTTAAAAACCTGAGTAATATAAACCCCGTTTAATGCTTTCATATTAAGCGGGGAATTTGTCGGCTTATAAAATTGGTTCGCGGACCAAACGGATGTCACAAATCTTTTAGTTTATTTAATCGAGCCCTATCATTAAGTAGTGTGTCTATTCTCCGGGTAGATACACGGCTTGTGATGCGGTGCTCGTTTATATAAACTATTTGGGATGTGAGATCAGTCTGATTTCATATCTTAAATTTTCAAATTTAAAATTATTTTCAAAATCAAATACTACTTTTCAAATTATTTATTTAAATTAAATTAAAAAATTCGCCGACAATTTCTGTTAGGCGACCCCTTTTCAAAATACAACACAACCTAAAAATAAGTCGTACAGATATATTTCCCATCCTTTGACATCGATCACATGTTTTAACATAATTTCTCACATCTCTGAATAAAGTAGGCCAATAAAATCCTGAATTTAAAATTTTAAATGCAGTTTTATCTACTCCAAAGTGTCCTCCAAAATCGGAATCATGACATTTTTGAATAATAGCATAAGTTTCTTCATAAGGTACACATCTTCGAATTATAGAATCTATTCCTAATTTAAATAAATGAGGATCTTCACAAATATAATATTTAGCATCATTTTTAAATTTCTTAATAAATTTTTCATCCAATCCATAAGGTAGAACATTGCTAACTAAATAGTTAACTATATATGCATACCAAGGTGTTTGGTATCCTTGAATAACATATAAATGTTCATCAGGAAATTTCTCATTCATGTTTTCTTCAGTAATAACATCATTCTTAATTTTAGATAAATGATCAGCAATTTGGTTGTTGTCGGCATATTTTTAAGTTGAGTGTTGTATTTTTGAAAAGGGGTCGTCTACAGAAATTGTCGGCGAAATTTAAATTTTTAATTTAATTTAAATATATATATATATAATTTAGAAAGTAGTATTCGATTTTGAAAATAATTTTTAAATTTGAAAATTTTAAGATATGAAATCAAACCGATCTCACATCCCAAATAGTTTATATAAACGAGCGCCGCATCACAAACCGTGTATCTATCCCAAAGAATAGACACACTGCTTGATGATGGGGCTCGGTTAAATAAACTAGAAGATTTGTGACATCCATTTGGTCTGCGAACCAATTTTATAAGCCGATAAGTTCCCCTGCTTAATATAAAAGAATTAAGCAGGGTTTATATTACCCGGGTTCTTAAAGTTCCCTATAAGGGCAAGCCCCTATAGTTGATTACATCTTAAATGACGGGAATCATTTAAGAAAACTCTCAATAATGATCAGTGGTTTTGCTCTCAAGAATTTTAAAGTTTAAAGTTTTCAAAGGATTGGATTTTGAAATTTCAATAAGGATTAGCTCAAATTCGAAACAGTTTGTTTTAAGAGTCCAAAGGGAGAGAAGTAGGAGAAGCTGAGGATCCAAGAGGAATCTTAGCAACTTCCCAAACTATCCTATTATTTAGCTTCAATTTAAGAGAATTATTTAATGTTTCAATCCTGCCAATTTTAGTTAATTAGGACTTATATTAGTATGACATAATCATACAAACAACCTTGAAGATGTGAGAGTTTATATCGTAACAAACGACTACCTCGGAGTCCTAAGACGAGTCACGGCTTAATTTACATAACATGATTGTACAAATGCCTAATGAAGAGTTGAGGATTTATGTTGCACTAGGCAAACTACCTCTAAATCCTATGGCTTTGTTGTTTAAAACTAGGAAAGGTTTTGCTGATGTAGATTCAAGTTTTGCTGATGACGACGGCCGTGCTGCCCACCATGCTCCAAGCTCCTTGTTGTTGCAGAGGTTTAGTTTTAGAAGATGAAAATCAGTAGATGAGAAAAGTTTCTTGGTTTAGAGAAAATCTTAAAATCCAAGTATTTTTTTAATGTTTTAGTTAAAACAAATCTTAAAGTTATTTAAACAGAACCGATTAAGATCCCACTGTTCCGTCATCCCGGCACTGTTATTTTCACCGAATTCACTTAGTCCAGATGAATTTGCTAAACTCAACTGAATGAGTTCCACACTTTCATTTAGACCGTGAGAAATCTCGTTAGCAACACGTAGGTTACATCATCCGAGGTATTCCCGATCATTCAACGAGACGTTTTAATTTAGTTAAAGTTGTGGTTTTATTGTTCTGTTTGTGATTAAATTTTAAGTTGTTTTATATTTTGGAATGTTGTGGCGGTGAATTTTATCTTGTGGTGACTTTTAATTTAGTTTTGGTTTCAGTTTTGTGGCTATCCTATAGGTTTTGGTTTTCATGAAACAATTATTTTACCATGCAAGAAAATTAAAATGCAACACATGTAGGTAAATTACAACAAAGTAAAAGCGTACCTGGAGGGTCTTCTCGTCATCCAAAGCTACACTTAAAACACATGTTAGAGCATTTAAACAAATTTTTGCAAGAAATATCTAGGTAAAGCTAAGGGAAAGGGTTTTGGTTGTCTACCAGAATCCTAATCTTATTGTTAATCATTTCCTATGATGTCTAGGTTGTTAGTTTAGTTTAAAGATGATTTTCTTCACCAAAGAACAATTAAGTTCAATTATTCTTCTAAAACACTCCATCGTATTGAGGAAGTGTTTAAGACCAAACTTAAACATCTTTTCAATACTTCTGGGATTATTTTGAGTTCAAATGAATTTTATTGTATTGGTGAATTAATCGTCAAAGGATTTTAATTTTGTTTTGTTTCTTGCTCAGTGAACTTAGGACATTTGAATATCTTATGTGTGAAGTGACACTTCACTTGATGCTTCATTTAAGAGTTATAACAATAAAAGACTTTTAAGAGCAAAGTAATAAATATTTTAATGATTTAATTTGATTTAATTTAATCATAAAAATTAATTAATGATTATTAAGTTTGGAATAGGGTTCGAATTATTTTAGATTTAAATTAAATCTTTACACTTTAAGTGATATTATTTTTCAAATTAACTTTTTATGTTTTAGATTTACTTATATTGAAAAAAGTGTTGAAATCTTTCATATGTTTTGATTTAACTCTTAATGATTTCATTTAGGTTTGTTGTTAAGTGATGTTAATTTAATTTAATTTAATTTAATTTAATTTAACTTAATTTAATTTAATTTAATTTAATTTAATTTTAATTTTAATTTAATTTAATTTAATTTAATTTAATTTAATTTAATTTAATTTAATTTTAATTTAATTTAATTTTAATTTTAATTTAATTTTAATTTTATTTAATTTTAATTTAATTTAATTTTAGTTTCAATATTTTGAATTTAATTTAATTTAATTGTTAAGGTGTTAATTTAATTTAATTTAAAATTTTACTTGACTTAATTTAATTTAATTTAATTTAACTCCAAGATTTTAAATTTGATTTTTATTATTGGACCATTTAACATTTTAAGCTTTAATTCATTTAAGGGTTATCTTCTTTTAATTTTTAATTTATTTATTTTGGATTATTATTTTAATTTTTAATTAAGAACTAAATATTATTGAAGTGACTTATTTAGGGATTTTTAAATTAAAGAACAAATATCCTCTTAATAGTATCCCTATTTTAATAATCCAAATTTTAAATATATTCTTTCCAAAATTGAAATTATTTAATTAATTAGAGTTTCATTTTGATATTTTCAAATTGTTTAATGGATTTCTACCGTTTTAATTTTCCTAGGTTTCAATCATCTAAGAGAAAATTAAAATCAAATATTTTACCCTCCATTTTGATTAAACCTAAAGTTTTAATTAAGGGTTAAAATTCTTTAATTACCTTTATGCCCTTTTAGGCTTATTTATTTCATAACTCACTAAATTGAGCTCAAATGAATTTAAAATTTTTATTTCACCTCACTCACATGTCAATTAAGACATTTGAGGAGAAAATATGATTTTTCTGAATTAAATTTATTTATATAATTATTTTTATTGAAAAATAAGAGTTTTCAATGGAAATTCAACAACATGACCAAGGCAAGGTTTCTGTAATTATAAAAATTATGAGATGTTTCTAATAACGAGAGGACCACTTGGACCCATTTTGGTGATTTTTTAAATTATATTTTATTTATAATAATTATTTTGAGTTTTAGAGTATTAATTAAATTTAAAATAAAATAAAAATTAAAAATAGATTTTATATTTTTCATAATTTTCTCTGACCTCAAAGAGTCTAGAGAAATAAATTTTATAATTTTCTAATTTTTCTTTAATTTATTAGAATTATTTTAGTGAAAAGGGTTGAAAATTTATTTTTTAATATTAAAAATTACATTAAGCCTTTAAAATTCAATATCTTATCCTAGGGACTTAGGAAAAATATTTGGTTTATTCCTAAGTGATTAGGAGTCAAAATGTGACATTTTTATGATTTTTAATATTTTTTAATTATTAAAATATTAAAATAATGTGAAAAATCAATTTTTTTAGAAAATTCCAATTTTAATTTTTCCTGAACTCCCCTGATATCAGAGAAGCTCCAAAACCATTTTTGTGAATTTTTGAAAAGTTTTTTTTGAGTTATGAATTTTTAAAGTTCCATTTTGCTTATGAGGCTTAATCAATCCATTTGGTGGCAAGTCCAATTGATTTCAAAATTTTATGTAAGGTTCCTCTGACCCTAAAGAGAAATGGAGAATTGTTTTCAAGTCAATTTGGTGTGTGGTTAATCCTAATTAATTCAAATTCAATTTTGGGAGTTTAGGCCAATTAGGGTTATTATGAATGAATTAACTCAAAATATATTTTTCATAGGGTCCCCTGGACCTAAAAAACACCACCAAATTTTCCTAGAATTTATTTTACAATATGCTAATTATTAGAATTAGAATATCTAAAACAGTGACATGAACTTGAAAAATCAATAACTTTTCACAGAGATGGCCTCTAACCTTGAAAATTCAGGGAATGTTCCCAAGATCAGAGGCTTCAAAAGCGCTATAGTCTCATGCCATGGTGAATTTTCTATGTAAATGGAGAATCAAAACATTGGAAATAGTAAATAAATTATTAAAAATAAAATACTCATCCAATTAACTTGATTTCTTTTCCACATTATTCTCCTCTGTTCTCTGAGCAAGCGGGTATTTTTATTTTATTTTTGTAATTTTTCTATGCAAAGATATGAATTTTTGAAGTTATGGTATTTAAATAAATCTAAAAAATCCTAATTTTCTACTTATCCGACTCGGCGCCGTGTCATCCTTGTCTGGATTGAAAGCCCACGCGTCGCTCCGTGATTCGGTGCCGTCATCTGAGTCAGCACTACGAGGGCCCGCCATTCACGTACCATTGTGCTGTCCGGCTTGATCTCGACCGTCCGCTTGATACACGCGCAATCCAACGGCTCCTGGCCATCGTCTCCGATTGGTGTGCACCCGTGACCGTCCACACTAAAACCTTGAGATCTCACTTGATTCTCCATGGATTTTTGCGTTCTTATACTCTATCGATTCGTTTTGAAGAGACGAACACATCTATACGATTAAGGTGCATTGAAATCAACTCAAACTAAATGGAGAATCTCCAGGAGCTCGGGAGGAAGAGTGAGTTAATACCTTTGCTCAGAGAAGTGAAGCTTCGATCTGAGGGTTGTGTCACCTTCGATTGAGTCCAAGCAAGCTCCAGATGAAGTCTCTTGCTCTGGGAAATGCCTAGGTACAAAAGTGACCAAGTCCGATCACAAAGCTTGGAGGCTGGAGGCAATGGCTGGCCTGGTGAAGGGGCTTTTGCTGGGGAACTTCTCCTCTTGGTCTGGTGAAAGGGTAGAGTCAATCAATTTGAATATTGGCTCACCGTGATGAAGTGTTCTGGTTTTGGGCTTGAATTTCAACTCCAAAATTAGACTCACAGAGAGGGCTTTAGGGTTGGATTTCAGTGGGGATCAAGTTCTCTATGTTTGGAGAGGGATCTGGAGTGAATTTGGCAGAGTTTTGGTAAGGTTCAATTCAACTCCCTCTTTAGCCGAGAGGGGGTAGTGTTTAAATAGGAATGGCTAGAGGCCTTCCCAGGGGGGTTTGAAGGCTGGGATTAGTTGCTCAGGGGAGGAGAAGAAGAGCTCCAGTGGCCATTGGGGTTGGGACAGCTCAGTAGGTGAGTTTTGAATTTTTTGGCTCACATGGAGCTCTCGGGCATGCCATTTTCCGGCGACCCAGGCGGCTAGCCGGTAGGTTCAAGTCACCCTCATGGTCATGAAGGTCAAGGCTTGAGTTTTTTGAGCTCAATTGACTGTTTCCATGTGTAAAGGGTTTTGATTTAAATGGAATGGGGGAAGAGGCTCTTTTGGACTTGGTTTGGTCAACCCATAGAAATGGGCTTGGTGCACCCACCAAGGCCTGATTTGGGCTGAAGGGAATCATATGGCTCAGCTGAATTGGAGTGGAGAAGTCTCCATCAAGATCATTTAGATTAATTTTGGGTTAGGGGAGTCATGGAAAGGGTAAAAAGGCTTAATCATTGGTTAAGAAAGGGTTCCCCTCTCTCACCATTAATGGATTGGTGAGGAGTCCAAGGCTTTCACGGCTCCCATGTGGCTTGTGCATGACTTCTTGGCTCGCATTTGGCTTGGGAAATGGCTTGGTCAATTTCATGGGAATGGATTTTAGGAATTTTGGCATTTTGATGGGAATTTGGATAAAGCCTAAATTGGAATGATTTAATCATAGGTTTCAAACTTTAGGGAATGATTTTATCAAGTGGATGATGAGAAGGAATTGTCAGGTGGGCTTTGGAAGGGATTTTGGGCTTTTTGAAATCATTTTGGATTGGCTTTTAAATATTTTAAGAGAGTGGGCTTTTAGGTTTTAAAACAAGTTAGTGGATAAAATTTTTGTAAAATATTGGGCTCAATAATTATTGGATTCTATTTGGGAATGTTTCATGAATGGTTTGGAATCAATTTGGAGTAATTTGGGGTTGAATTGGATTTAATTTGGGCTTTTTTGGTAAAGGGGTCAAAGTGGGTCAAATTGGGCCAACTTGGGCTAAGGATGGGCTAAGGTTGAATTTGGTATAAAATTAATGTTTAAAAATATTTATGGGAGTGTTACAAAGAGTTTTCAACTTTGGTTGGGCTCTAAGTTTGGGATTTGGGCCCATTTGGGTTAGGTTTGGGCTTAGGTCAATTTAAGGGATTTTGGTTTTGGGTTAGGTTTGGGTGGAGTTTAGGTTCAAATTTTGGGCAAATCAAGTTAGTGTTTTGTTTATGGGGATGTTAGGAAGGCTTTAGAAAAGATTTGGGGCCAATTGGAGTTGAATTCGGCTAGGTTTGGGTCATGGGTCAAAATTGGGCCTTAAGCCCCAAATTGGAATTGGGCCCAAATATCAATCAAATTGGACTTGGATTTAGTCTAAATTGATATTGGGGATATTGAATTGAAGTTTATAATTGAATTGGACCAAAATTGAGGTCAATTGGGGTGGTTTGGTTTGACATTGGGTTCACTTGGGTTAAAAAATGGATCAAATTGGGGGTTTTGGTAAAAGTGGGGTAAATTAGCAAAATTGGTCCATGGTGTAGTTGAACAAAATGAAATTGAGAATATTTGGAATTTTTTAGAATTTTCTGGAAATTTTTGGATTTTTTTGGGTAAAAGGGTATTTTGGTAATTTGGAGGGGTTTAGGGGTATTTTTGGAAATTTTAGTATTTTTGGCCAAAGATGGTCAATTTGAGTGGTGGGAAGTGTTTAGGATTGATTTGAGGAATTTTGGGTAATTTAGGTGATTTTGCAAATTTTGGGTAGTTTCAAGGGCATTTGGTAGGTTTGGTGGGTCCGGGAACCCGGGGTTCAATAACTGAAATTTTAAAAAAAGGAAGATTGATCAAGTGTGAGTGAAATGGAATCATTTTGGTTGAGCCATGAAGCCATATGAAGCCCATATGATCCATGAAGCCATATTAAGCCCATATGAGCCATGAAGCCATATTAAGCCCATATGAGCCATGAGAGGACAAAAAGTCAACTCTCAAAAGACCAAGCCATCCGGGGTATTCCTAAGGCCAAAAATTCCTATAGGGAACTCATCCCTTAAACCTCCACATTTGATTTCTACCCTCTAGGTGAATAGGGCTCTACAATCAAGCTTGTGGGGTTTGCAGGGAGTTAAGAAGTAGTTTGAATTTCTAAATGGTGGGTGCCATCTCTAATCCTCTAGGATAGTCAAAGGAAAGCCTAAGGCTAGATCCTAAGTACTAAGGAGAGAGAAGAGAAAAGACCTCATCAAAAATGAGGTCTACAAATGGGCCCCCAATAGGTGTGGTGTGCTAACCAAGTACACCGCGTGTATTGGCGTTGACCGAAGAGATCAAAAAAACCAACACAGATGTCCGAGTGTCAAACTTAGGTCAAAGTAGAAGAATTTCCACTGGGGAATATCAGGTATAATTCCAAGACTGGAGATTCCTGAACTCTCGCTGGGGAATGGAAAGGAGGTGAACTCCAAATCACAAGATTTGGGGAATTCGATTTAGATTTCATTTTATTTTTAAATTTCAAGTTTCAATTTATGAGTTTAGATTTTGATTTGTTCTGAGTTTCAATTTCGATTGAAGTTTAATTTGAAATCAATTTAAGGAAATTTTGAATTTGAAATTTGGATTTGAAATGAGAATTGAAACCTGGGTTTCAACCTCGGGATTGCGAAGAGAACTGGAATTTAGGTACCAGCCTTGGAGTGAGAATCAGAGTTTAAGTATCGATGGAAAAAGGATAAGAATCAGAATTTAGGTACTGATCTCGAGAGAGTGAGATTTGAAATTTAAGTATCAATCCTAAAAGAGAATCGAAATTTAGGTATCGATCTCGAAAGAGAGTCAAAATTTAGGTACCGACCTTGAAATGAGAACCATAATTTAGGTACCAGTCTCGAAAGTTGTGAATTCAAATTTAGGTATCAATTCGAATGAGAGTCGGAATCTAGTACCGACCTCAAAGGAACAGAACTGGAATTTGGTACCAGTCTCAAAAATTAGAATTGAAATTTGGTATCTGTTCGAAAGAGAGTCGGAAATTGGTACCGACCTCGAAGGAAGAGAACTGGAATTTAGTACCAGTCTCGGAAATTTAGAATTGAAATTTGGTATCAATTCGAAAGAGAGTCGAATTTGGTACCGACCTCGAAAGGAAGAGAACTGGAATTTGGTACCAGTCTCGGAAATTTAGAATTGAAATTTGGTATCAATTCTAAAGAGAGTCGGAATTTGGTACCGACCTCGAAGGAAGAGAACTGGAATTTGGTACCAGTCTCGAAAATTTAGAATTGAAATTTCGTATCAATTTGAAAGAGAGTCGGAATTTGATACCAACCTCGAAGGAAGAGAACTGGAATTTGGTACTAGTCTTGGAAATTTAAAATTGAAATTTGGTATCAATTCGAAAGAGAGTCGGAATTTAGTACCGACCTCGAAGGAAGAGAACTGGAATTTGGTACCAGTCTCAAAAATTTAGAATTGAAATTTGGTATCAATTCGAAAGAGAGACAGAATTTGGTACCGACCTCGAAGGAAGAGAACTGGAATTTCGTACCAGTCTTGGGAATTTAGAATTGAAATTTGGTATCAATTCGAAAGAGAGTCGAAATTTGGTACCGACCTCGAAGGAAGAGAACTGGAATTTGGTACCAGTCTTAGGAATTTAGAATTAAAATTTGGTATCGATTCGAAAGAGAGTACGAATTTGGTACCGACCTCGAAGGAAGAGAACTGGAATTTAGTACCAGTCTCGGAAATTTATCTGTATGAAGAGGGACCCAGTCTTATGCCATCAGAACCAAATCGAACAAAGTTCATGGTTCCGTGTCAACAGAACTAGTCAATCCTCTAAAACACAGAGGAAAGAGAACTGAAAGGAACTTGTAAGTGTACCAAGCTGAAAAAAATTGACTTAACGACAAGTCGGAGAGAATATTCAAATTTCAAAAGAGTTTCCAACAGATTTCGATGGAGGAAAGAACTGAAACGTTAGAGGTTTGAGATTGAAATTCAATTCAGAGTTTAGATTTGTTTTGTTTGTCCTTTAAAGATCCCATTTTATTTTTTGTTGTTTATTCAGTGTTCATGTGAATTTGAAGTTCATTTTAATATTCAGATTTTTAGGAAAAGTTCTCATTTATTTTCTTTCTTTTTTGTTCTTCTTTCAAAGTTCATTTAACTCTAATGGCGTTTCCCAGTCAATTTGCACAAAAAGAGGTGAAGGCAAAATATGACGTAGTCATTTTTATTCCAACTTGCTGAAAATACATCATACAACTTGATCTAATCATGATGACATTTTCCTCGAAAATTTAATGTCTCATACAATCCATGTAAATCCAAAACGGATTGTGTAAAATTCTTGTTGATCCATCAAAAAGCGTTTGTCAGAAATCCATGTCTGAATAGTAAGAAACATGGGCAATAACATCACCTTCCAAGCCACCCTTGGCAGGAATGTCGCATGGATGTGTATTGGAGGTGTGTTATTTCCCATGTAACTCGCAGCTCGTAGGGTCAGAGACTCTCCAATTCTGGATCTGGCTGAAAGTGGTAAGGCATTTTTCTGTCGTCCATCTTCTAAAAGTAGCCGAGATCCGCTCCACGAGCACTCCGGAATGCAATGCTTCGCAACGTCTGCTCCATTTCCTTTTAACACCAGGACGGAACCTACCGGTAGTGATATCTCTACCGGCCCTCGGAACTTACCGGGGCCTGCAATCTGGAGGTCAGATCCAAACATGATGTTGCATTGGTTGACGAATGACACTGTATAGAAGGGTCTAACAAAGTGATGATGGTCTATATGTGGAGGTATACAGTCGCCTTCCTTGTAGATGTTAATAATGCAGCTGTTGGGTATTCAATCTGCAGGAAATACCCCCCATGTTATCATCCTTTTCACCATTCTCTTAATGATTCTTGGCATCAAATCCACCTCACTGCGACGGAGTAGACTGAGTAGGATTCCTAAAAGTCGTTCTGTATGCCCATAAGGCTTCTAACAACTTCTCGTGCCAATTTCTCTTGTTGTTGTCTAAATTTTTCTTTAAAATTTGAACGAGAATTTTATTAAAATTCTCGGCCAAGCCGTTTTGCTCTTGGGTAGTAGATTGTTGAGTATCGCCAATCGATCTCGTGTCTTCTGACAAAATTGTTGATCTTTGTACTTTTGAATACAGACCCATTATCTGAAATGATCCTGCGCGGTACCCCAAAAAGGTAGAAGACTTAGTTCTTGAAAAACTGTAGCACATGGTGTGCCTTCACTTCTCTGAGTGGTATAGCTTCTGCCCATTTAGAAAAGTAGTTTGTGGCTGCAAGAATGAAGCGATGTCCTCTTGAAGAAGGCGGTTCTATCGGACCCACAATATCTGTGCCCCAATATTCAAACGGCCACGACACGATTGTCGGATGTAGCACATTTGGAGGTTGATGTAGAACCACTTCATGTACTTGACACTGGTGACAACTCTTGGCGACCTTCATGTAGTCGGTCATCATTGAGGGCCAGTAGTACCCTAGTCTTTTAATCTTCATTTTCATTTTCGGACCCGACTGATGAGCGCCACAAAGTACTGAATGCACTTCTTTGACAATTTCACAAGCTTCGGACCCGCTCAGGCACCTTAGCCACATCTGGTCAAAAGACCTTCTGTATAACGTATTGTTTATTAATGCGTAAGACAGAGTTCTTTTCTTGATTTGATGGGCTAACGACTTATCGTCAGGCAGGTTTCCTGTCTGCAAGTAGTATATTAATGGCTGCCACCAATCTTCTGTATTTTCTTTTATTGCTGCAACTGATTCTTCTGCTTTTTCTGATTTGTGTATTGTATCCATGTCGAGTTGTGATAGGACTTGTCGTCCCTGAACTGACATTTCAACTGACTCATCCTGTAAGCAGGCAGATTCCTTTGCAAGACGGGCTAACACATCTGCGAGAGCATTTTCTCTTCTGGGAATCTTGTAGATTGTTACATTTGGAATTTGTTCCAACAATTTCATGGCATACTGAAAGTACTACTCGAGCCTTGGCTTTAAAATTTTGTACTGTCTGACAACCTGTTGAATGATCAACTGAGAATCTCCGTAGATGTTGATGTCAGTTATTCTCATCTGAATGGTTAATTCTAGTCCTGTTATGAGGGCTTCGTATTCGCTTCGTTGTTTGTACACGATTCTGTTAAGTGGTAGGAGTACCTTAACATCCCCCGCTCCGGCATTATAAAGATTAGTCTGATTCCTGCCTTACCGGGCACTATCGTTTACGATTCTTTATCTTTCTGTGCTGAGGACGCACCGTCGAAGTAGAGTTCACAACGTCGATCATCGGGGTCTTCTAGGCTCATTATCTGCTCGTCTGGCAAATCGTCGTCGAGAGGCGAATTCGCCGGCAAAGGGTATGCTGCGAGGAAGTCTGCTAGGACTTGTCCCTTTACGGCGCGAAGAGGAACGAAAGTTATGTCTAATTGTAATAGTATCATTGACCACCTGGCAAGTCTGCCAAAAAGTGAGGTCGGGTCATCAAGTATTGCAACGGATTAACTCTGGAAATAAGGTTGACCTTATGAGAAAGCATGTAATGCCTGAGCTTTTGAGCAGCGAAGATCAGGGCCAAACAATGCTTCTCAATCGGAGGATATTTTACTTCCGTCAGGATTAGATGACGGCTTAGGTAGTAGAGAGCGTTTTCTTTTCCCTCATCATTGACCTGGGCTAGCAGGGCTCCGAGAGAATCGTCTAAAGCCGCGGTATAAAGTATCAACGGTTTACCTGACACTAGGGTTGCTAAGACAGGAGGTGTCATTAAATATTGCTTTAACTTCCTTGAAAACCCGCTGACATTTCTCAACCTAAACGAATTTGACATCCTTTTTAACCAATGCCGAGAAGGGCTGACACCTACCTGACAAGTTCGAGATAAAGCGTCGAAGATATGCCAACTTCCCTTTAAAGGATCGTAGTTGTTTCAAAATTTTGGGAGGAGGCATTTCTAAAATAGCTTTATTCTTCTCCGGATCGATTTCAATTCCATGATGTCGAACAACAAATCCTAAGAATTTCCCAAAGGTGACGCTGAAGGCGCATTTCAAGGGATTCATCTTAAGGTTAAATTGTCTTAATCACTCGAAAACAATTCTCAAATCATACAAGTGATCCTCTTTTAGTTTGCTTTTGATGACCACATCATCTACTTAGCACTCGACTTGGTTGTGAATGAGATCATCAAAAATCTTCGTCATCGCTCTTTGGTATGTTGCTCCTGCGTTCTTTAGTCTGAATGGCATTACTGTGTAGCAATACACTCCGGTCATCGTTCTGAATGCCGTAAGCTTTTCGTCTTCTGGCGCCATCTTTATCTAGTTGTATCCCGACGATCCATCCATAAATGAGAAGATTTCATGCATCGAAGTGATGTCGATCATCAGTTCTGGGATTGGTAGTGGAAATTCATCCTTTGAACATGCTTTATTCAAATCTCTTTAATCCACGCAGATTCTGATCTGACCATTCTTCTTTTTGACTGGTACCACGTTGGCTAACCAAGTTGGGTATTGTTCTTCACAGACAAATTTAGCGTCTATTAGCTTCTTAACTTCGGCTATTACTTGTTGCTCAATTTCTAGACACATTCTTACGGGAGCTTGTCCGATCGGAACGGAAGTAGGATCCACTCCTAGCCTGTGAACTGCGACTTCTGGAGCTAATCCTGGCATTTCGTCGTAACTCCAAGCAAAACAGTCCATGAATTCCATTAATAGCTTGATTATGTCTTTGGAGTCTTCTTTATTGAGTAAGGAGCTAACAAAGGTAGGCCTAGGCTCTTTGCTAGTACCTAAGTTAACTTCCGTTAACTCGTCTATTGTAGATTTGATTTCTTCTTCGAATTCTGGTGGAGCATCTCCGATTTGCAGATCTTCAAGATCTTCTGAAGCTTTTAAGTAGTCTTTATTAGGTTCTCAAGTGACAACCAAGTAAAATCTCGTATCGTCGACTGATCCTACTGTGCCGAATCCGAGACCATGTTTTGAATTGGGAGACCGACCGACATTATTCCTTAATTTTTCAAAGTTTTGTGATCGGCTTTTTATCCATCGTCGAGGTAAGACATCGTGCTGAATTAAATTTTGAACACAGGGAGAGTACCACTCAAAAGGTAGTTCCATTAATTCAGATGATGTAACATCTTCAAATTGTACATCACTTTCAGTATTGGAAGAAGAAGCACCAAGGTAAAACTTGATCGGTATAATATCGCCACCATGTACTTCCTTGACCACCATACCCTCAATCTTATTAGAATGGATTGGGGTCAGGGTCATAGTATGCACATAGTGGTTAATCTTCTTGTACATTGATTTGTATTCTTCATTCTTTTCATCTTCGAGAGAGATCTTGAATTGTGGTTCCTTCTGACTTACTGTCGCTGCTTCTTTCTACATTTCTTCTTCTTCTTCGGAACAGTTCTCCCAATCAACATCGATGACCGGTTTCTTCTGTCCAACTGTTCCAATGTTTCTTCCATGTCCTCATCCCCGGCCTCGACCTCGGGTGCGAGTTCTGGAGAAACCTTCACCATCTCGCCGTAAGGGAGTGGTGAGTAACTGTTGGATTAGAACTTCAGGTTCTTCATCGTCTCAAATTTCTTTTGTTTCATTTGGTATGGTATTTCTGGAAAAGATTGTTTTCTTCGGACACCTGTAGTAGGCCGCATCTTCATGAATTCCAATTTAATGCACGAAGAACGGTTGCAAATCACTTTTGATGCACTGTTCCACTCCTTCGTAATACTTTATGCACTGGTGCAGAGACGACGGTACCATTCGGTTTTCATGGATCCACGGTCGGCCCAGTAGAGCTTTGAATGATGTCTCAGAATCAATTATATGGAATTTTACGGTTGTCTTTGCTAAATCACTGGTCTTCATTAGTAGTGTTATCGATCCAAGAGCTCTTTCTCCTTTTTGATTGAAGCCTCTTAATAATATCTTGTCTGCTTCAAGCTCGTGAGCATCAATTTCCAAATAGTGACTGAAATGTAAACTTTCATAATTATGATGATAAATCACCATCCGAAGATTCATTATGTTGATTGATGCTCCCGGATCAACTAACACTCTGGAGAGCGTAAACTTTCCAATAGTGACTGAAATGTATAACGGTCGGTTGTGATCAGCTAGTCCCAGTAATAAATCATTGTCCGTGAAGGTAACGCCTCGTTGTTCTCTTAACGAGCAAACCTCGTCGAAGGAATTACCAGCCATTTGAGCTAAACAAATCTCTGGATCAACTAAAGCCTTGATCAAAGCCTCCCTCATCTCCTTTGACAGGATCAGAGCGTCGTATATGCTTAGTTTTGCTGGTAGTTTCCTAAGATGGGCTACCACGTTATAGTCCACTTTATTACCATATTCCTCGGTTTCTTCCCGAATGGGCAGTTCCTCTGCGGGGTTGGCTCTTCCTGAACAACCACCTGCTTTCCTTTATCCTTTGGACCCATTCTAGGAGGTAGAACTTTTCCACTTCTTAGATTGATCTCAGTTATCTCTTCTAAATTTATCGATGTCTCCTCTTAAATCGGAACAACTGGCTCTTTTGAAGTTGCTTCGATGTCTGATAGTTCTAATTCTATCGTGATCGAGCCCCTCAGAATTCACAAATGGACTCGTTGCTTGTCGAGCATTCGTAGCCTCCTTTGTGAACATCTTCTTTGTCATGGTGATCGAGGCTGTGTATGATTTGAGAATCGTTATTTGTATTGGAATCGAGATCTGGATTAAGCCGGTTGTCACTAGTTACGTAATCGTTAGAAACAGTCAAAATGTAGCCAACGCCAAAACTCTTATCATTATAAGATCCCACTGGGGCAAGCAAATAATCATACAGAGTCAGGAGTTCGAGGGATTTCTCCCCCGAATCGGAAACAACCATCCTAGGATAAGCAGCCCCTAGTCTACCTTTTAGAGTCTCAGTCTTCTTTTCTTCCACGATCTTCTCCTCCTTCTGGGGCGGTTCTTCAATCGCAAGTGATAGTGCCGGCTCGGCAGGTTTCAAACTTCGATTTGAAGCACACACCGAAGCATTTTGGATGTGATCTAAGATTTTCTTTGAAGACTTTATCCAGACGGTACTCCATCCATCATTGGTTGTATAAGGGTCTATCAGAACAATAGGATCCGTCAAGATAACATTGACGGAACCTCCTACGAATAGCAGTACTTCTTTCGGCTGGAACCTTTTGCAGGGGAGGGAATTCTTGAGCCGATTTCAAGTTGAACTCAATTATAGGCTCTTCAGTTTCTGGTACTTTGTCCATTAGTGCAAAGAGAGTGACGTCAGTGAACTTAATATCTGTATTACCAAATCCTTGTCTGAAACAGATGATTCAATTGTCGGGCAGCTCATCCTTGCAAACGGTGAAGTCCATTCCATTAGTGAAGGAGAAGATTAACTTTGGGGCAGTCATTTTCTGCAGGGCTGATTCCGAATGTCAGTCCCGAATTATACTTCCTTTCGTCGTAAAGTTTAGGTTGAAAAAGAAAGAGTCCGAACATATTTTCATTTATCTTAGTGTATTTGTGATTTTTTTTTAAAAGAGATTGTTTATTAGAAGGTTGTTTATTAACAGGTTCGTTTGTTAGAAACAAAATGATTAAAGGGAAAAGGTTATAGAAAAGGTAAAGGGTCCGATTTAGAATTGGAAAGGAAGAGAAAGTCTTATGCAAGACTTCTCAACTCGAAGGACCGCTCATAAACTAACACCTATTGGGGGTCCATCCCACCTCAGAAAAGAGGTAAAAGGATCTCGGAACCTCTCCGTTTAGGGGTTTCTAAACAGTGGCTCCTAAGTCCGAGAGGAGTTGGCTATTCTCATTCAAGACAGAAATGAACAGGGTATTCCAACGGAAGAATGGTAGTTTGCTCCACTAAGGACATGGATACACTACCGATTTATGAGAGCAAAACCATCTGATCAAAATGGAGAGAGGAGCTAGTCCCCAGCGGAGTCGCCAGAAATTGTCGGCATATTTTTAAGTTGAGTGTTGTATTTTTGAAAAGGAGTCATCTACAGAAATTATAGGTGAAATTTAAATCTTTAATTTAATTTAAATATATATATATATATATATATATATATATATATAATTTAGAAAGTAGTATTTGATTTTGAAAATAATTTTTAAATTTAAAAATTTTAAGATATGAAATCAAACCGATCTCACATCCCAAATAATTTATGTAAACGAGCACCACATCACAAACCGTGTATCTATCCCAAAGAATAGACACACTGCTTGATGATGGGGCTCGGTTAAATAAACTAGAAGATTTGTGACATCCGCTTGGTCTGCGAACAAATTTTATAAGCTGATAAGTTCCCCTGCTTAATATAAAGGAATTAAGCAGGGTTTATATTATCTGGCTTCTTAAAGTTTCCTATCAGGGCAAGCCCCTATAGTTCATTACATCTTAAATGACGGGAATCATTTAAGAAAACTCTTGATAATGATCAGTGGTTTTGCTCTCAAGAATTTCAAAGTTTAAAGTTTTCAAAGGATTGGATTTTTGAAATTTCAATAGGGATTAGCTCAAATTCGGAACAGTTTGTTTTAAGAGTCCAAAGGGAGAGAAGTAGGAGAAGCTGAGGATCCAAGAGGAATCTTGACAACTTCCCAAACTATCTTATTGTTTGGCTTCAATTTAAGAGAATTATTTAATGTTACAATCCTGCTAATTTTAGTTAATTAGGACTTATATTAGTATGACATAATCATACAAACAGCCTCGAAGATGTGAGGGTTTATATCGTACCAAACGACTACCTCGAAGTCCTAAGACGAGTCAGGGCTTAATTTGCATAACATGATTATACAAATGTCTAACGAAGAGTTGAGGATTTATGTTGCACTAGGCAAACTATCTCGAAATCCTATGGCTTTAATGTTTAAAACCAGGAAAGGTTTTGCTGAAGTAGATTCAAGTTTTGCTGATGACGATGGTCGTACTGCCCACCATGCTCCAAGCTCCTTGTTGTTGTAGAGGTTTAGTTTTAGAAGATGAAAATCAGGAGATGAGAAAAGTGTCTTGGTTTAGAGAAAATCTTAAAATCTAAGTGTTTTTTTTAATTTTTTAGTTAAAACAAATCTTAAAGTTGTTTAAACAGAACCGATTAAGATCCCACGGTTCCGTCATCCCGGCACCGTTATTTTCATCGAATTCACTTAGTTCAGATGAATTTGCTAAACTCAACTGAATGAGTTCCACACTTTCATTTAGACCGTGGGAAATCCCATTAGCAACACGTGGCTTACATCATCTGAGGTATTCCCGATCATTCAACGAGACGTTTTAATTTAGTTAAAGTTGTGGTTTTATTGTTCTGTTTGTGATTAAATTTTAAGTTGTTTCATATTTTGAAATGTTGTGGCGGTGAATTTTATCTTGTGGTGACTTTTAATTTAGTTTTGGTTTTAGTTTTGTGGCTATCCTATAGGTTTTAGTTTTCATGAAACAGTTGTTTTACCGTGCAAGAAAATTAAAATGCAACACATGTAGGTAAATTGCAACAAAGTAAAAGCGTACCTGGAGGGTCTTCTCGTCATCCAAAGCTACACTTAAAACACATGTTAGAGCATTTAAACATATTTTTGCAAGAAATATCTAGGAGAAGCTAAGGGAAAGGGTTTTGGTTGTCTACCAGAATCCTAATCCTATTGCTAATCGTTTCCTATGATGTCTAGGTTGTTAGTTTGGTTTAAGGATGATTTTCTTCACCAAAGAACAATTAAGTTCAATTATTCTTCTAAAACACTCCATCATATTGAGGAAGTGTTTAAGACCAATCTTAAACATCTTTTCAATACTTCTGGGATTATTTTGAGTTCAAATGAATTTTATTGTATTGGTGAATTAATCATCAAAGGATTTTAATTTTGTTTTGTTTCTTGCTCGAGTGAACTTAGGACATTTGAATATCTTATGTGTGAAGTGACAATTCACTTGATGCTTCATTTAAGAGTTATAACAATAAAAGCCTTTTAAGGGCAAAGTAATAAATATTTTAATGATTTAATTTGATTTGATTTAATCATAAAAATTAATTAATGATTATTAAGTTTGGAATAGGGTTCGAATTATTTTAGATTTAATTTAAATCTTTACACTTTAAGTGATATTATTTTTCAAATTAACTTTTTATGTTTTAGATTTACTTATATTGAAAAAGGTGTTGAAATCTTTCATATGTTTTGATTTAACTCTTAATGATTTCATTTAGGTTTGTTGTTAAGTGATGTTAATTTAATTTAATTTGATTTAATTTGATTTAATTTAATTTAATTTAATTTTAATTTCAATTTAATTTAATTTAATTTTAATTTAATTTAATTTTAATTTTAATTTAATTTAATTTTAATTTTAATTTAATTTTAATTTAATTTAATTTTAATTTAATTTAATTTTAGTTTCAATATTTTGAATTTAATTTAATTAAAATCTTAAGGTGTTAATTTAAGTTAATTTAAACTTTGACTTGACTTAATTTAATTTAATTTAATTTAACTCCAAGATTTTAAATTTGATTTTTATTATTGGACCATTTAAAATTTTAAGCTTTAATTCATTTAAGGGTTATCTTCTTTTAATTTTTAATTTATTTATTTTCGATTATTATTTTAATTTTTAATTAAGAACTAAATATTATTGAAGTGACTTATTTAGGGATTTTTAAATTAAAGAACAAATATCCTCTTAATAGTATCCCTATTTTAATAATCCAAATTTTAAATATATTCTTTCCAAAATTTAAATTATTTAATTAATTAGAGTTTCATTTTGATATTTTCAAAGTGTTTAATGGGTTTCTACCCTTTTAATTTCCCTAAGTTTCAATCATCCAAGAGAAAATTAAAATCAAATATTTTACCCTCCATTTTGATTAAACCTAAAGTTTTAATTAAGGGTTAAAATTATTTAATTACCTTTATGCCTTTTTAGGCTTATTTATTTCATAACACACTAAGTTGAGCTCAAATGAATTTGAAATTTTTATGTCACCTCACTCACATGCCAATTAAGACATTAGAGGAGAAAATGTGATTTTTCTGAATTTAATTTATTTATTTATTTTTATTGAAAAATAAGAGTTCTCAATGGAAATTCAACAACATGACCAAGGCAAGGTTTCTGTCCTTAAGAAAATTATGATATGTTTCTAATGACCAGAGGACCACTTGGACCCATATTGGTGATTTTTTGAATTATATTTTATTTATTATAATTATTTTGAGTTTTAGAGTATTAATTAATTTTAAAATAAAATGAAAACTAAAAAATAGATTTTATATTTTTCTTAAATTTCTCTGACCTCAAGGAGTCCAGAGAAATAAATTTTATAATTTTCTGAATTTTCTTTGATTTATTAGAATTATTTTAGTGAAAAGGGTTGAAAATTCATTTTTTAATATTAAAAATTACATTAAGCCTTTAAAATTCAATATCTTATCCTAGGGACTTAGGAAAAATATTTGGTTTATTCCTAAGTGATTAGGAGTCAAAATGTGACATTTTTATGATTTTTAATATCTTTGTGATTTTTTTATTTTTAATTATTAAAATATTAAAATATTGTGAAAAATCAACTTTTTTAGAAAATTCCAATTTTAATTTTCTTAAACTCCCCTGATATCAGAGAAGCTCCAAAACCATTTTTGCGAATTTTTGAAAATTATTTTTTGAGGTATGACTTTTTAAAGTTCCATTTTGCTTATGAGGCTTAATCAATCCATTTGGTGGGGTTAATCAAGTCTAATTGATTTCAAAATTTTATGTAAGGTTCCTCTGACCCTAAAGAGCAATGGAGAATTATTTTCAAGTCAATTTGGTGTGTGGTTAACCCTAATTAATTCAAATTCAATTTTGGGAGTTTAGGCCAATTAGGGTTATTATGAATGAATTAACTCAAAATATATTTTTCACTGGGTCCCCTCGTCCTAAGAAACACCACCAAATTTTCCTAGAATTTATTTTACAACATGCTAATTATTGGAATTAGAATACCCAAAACAGTGACATGAACTTGAAAAATCAATAACTTTTCACAGAGATGGCCTCTGACCTTGAAAAATTCAGAGAATGTTCCCAAGATCAGAGGCTCCAAAAGCCCTATGGTCTCATGCCATGGTGAATTGTCTATGCAAATGGAGAATCAAAACATTGGAAACAGTAAATAAATTATTAAAAATAAAATACTCATCCAATTAACTTGATTTCTTTTCCACATTATTCTCCTCTATTCACTGAGCAAGAAGGTATTTTTATTTTATTTTTGTGATTTTTCTATGCAATGATATGAATTTTTGAAGTTCTAGTATTTAAATAAATCCAAAAAATCCTAATTTTCTACTTATCTGACTCGGCGCCGCGTCATCCTCGTCCGGATCGAAAACCCACGTGTTGCTCCGTAATTCGGCGCCGCCATCTGAGTCGGCGCTACAGGGGCCCGCCATTCACGTGCCATTGCGTTGTCCGGCTTGATCTCTACTGTCCGCTCAATACACGCGCGATCCAATGGCTCCTGGCCATCGTCTCCGACTGGTGTGCACCCGTGACCGTCCACACTAAAACCTTAAGATCTCACTCGATTATCGATGGATTTTTGCGTTCTTATACTCTATCGATTCCTCTTGAAGAGACGAACACATCTATATGGTTAAGGTGCATTGAAATCAACTCAAACTAAATGGAGAATCTTTAGGAGCTCGAGAGGAAGAGTGAGTTCATACCTTTACTCAGAGAAGTGAAGCTTCGATCAGAGGGTTGTGTCACCTTCGATTGAGTCCAAGCAAGCTCCAGATGAAGTCTCTTGCTCTGCGGGAAATGCCTAGGTACAAAAGTGACCGAGGCGGATCACAAAGCTTGGAGGCTGGAAGCAATGGCCGGCTTCGGTGAGGGGGCTTTTGCGGGGAACTTCTCCTCTTGGTCTGGTGAAGGTGTAGAGTCAATCAATTTAAAGATTGGCTCACTGTGGTGAAGTGTCCTGGTTTTGGGCTTGAATTTCAACTCCCTCTTTGGGTGAGAGGGGGTAGTGTTTAAATAGGAATGGCTAGAGGGCTTCCCAGGGGGGTTTGAAGGCTGGGTTCAGTTGCTCAGGGGAGGAGAAGAAGAGCTCTAGTGGCCATTGGGGTTGGGACAGCTCAGCAGGTGAGTTTTGAATTTTTTGGCTCACATGGAGCTCTCGGGCATGGCAATTTCTGGCGACCCAAGCGGCTGGCCGGCAGGGTCAGGTCACCCTCATGGTCAGGAAGGTCAAGGCTTGAGGTTTGTGAGCTCAATTGACTGTTTCCATGTGTAAAGGGTTTTGATTCAAATGGAATGGGGGAAGAGGCTTTTTTGGACTTGGTTTGGTCAACCCATAGAAATGGGCTTGGTGCCCCCACCAAGGCCTGATTTGGGCTGAAGGGAATCATATGGCTCAGCTGAATTGGAGTGGAGAAGTCTCCATCAAGATCATTTAGATTAATTTTGGGTTAGAGGGAATCATGGAAAGGGTAAAAAAGGGTTAATCATTGGTTAATAAAGGGTTCCCCTCTCTCACCATTAATGGATTGGTGAAGAGTCCAGGCTTTCATGGCTCCCATGTGGCTTGTGCATGGCTTCTTGGCTCACATTTGGCTTAGGAAATGGCTTGGTCTATTTCATGGGAATGGATTTTAGGAATTTTGGCATTTTGATGGGAATTTGGATAAAGCCTAATTTGGAATGATTTAATCATAGGTTTCAAACTTTAGGGAATGATTTTATCAAGTGGATGATGAGAAGGAATTGTCATGTGGGCTTTGGATTGGATTTTGGGCTTTTTGAAATCAATTTGGATGGGCTTTTAAATATTTTAAGAGAGTGGGATTTTAGGTTTTAAAACAAGTTAGTGGATAAAATTTTTGTAAAAGATTGGCTCAATAATTATTGGATTCTATTTGGGAATGTTTCATGAATGGTATGGAATCAATTTGGGGTAATTGGGGTTGAATTGGATTTAATTTGGGCTTTCTTGGTAAAGGGGTCAAAGTGGGTCAAATTTGGCTAACTTGGGCTAAGGTTGGGATAAGGTTGAATTTGGTGTAAAATTAATGTTTAAAAATATTTATGGGAGTGTTACAAAGAGTTTTTAACTTTGGTTGGGCTCTAATTTTGGGATTTGGGCCCTTTGGGTTAGGTTTGGGCTTAAGTCAATTTAAGGTATTTTGGTTTTGGGTTAGGTTTGGGTGGAGTTTAGGTTCAAATTTTGGGCAAATCAAGTTAGTGTTTTGTTTATGGGGATGTTAGGAAGGCTTTAGAAAAGATTTGGGGTCAATTGGAGTTGAATTGGGCTAGGTTTGGGTCATGGGTCAAAATTGGGCCTTAAGCCCCAAATTGGAATTGGGCCCAAATTTCAATCAAATTGGACTTGGATTTAGTCTAAATTGACATTGGAGATATTGAATTTAAGTTTAGAATTTAATTGGACCAAAATTGAGGTCAATTGGGGTGGTTTGGTTTGACATTGGGTTCACTTGGGTTAAAAAATGGGTCAAATTGGGGGTTTTGATAAAAGTGGAGTAAATTGGCAAAATTGGCCCATGTTGTAGTCGAACAAAATGAAATTGAGAATATTTGGGATTTTCTGAAATTTTCTGAGAATTTTTAGAATTTTTGGATTTTTTGGGGTAAAAGGGTATTTTGGTAATTTGGAGGGGTTTAGGGGTATTTTTGGAAATTTTGGTATTTTTGGCCAAATATGGTCAATTTGAGTGGTGGGAAGTGTTTTGGATTGATTTTGTGGAATTTTGGGTAATTTAGGTGATTTTGCAAATTTTGGGTAGTTTCAAGGACATTTGGTAGGTCCGGGGCCCCGGGGGTCAAAAACTGAAATTTTAAAAAAAGGGCGATTGATCAAGTGTGAGTGAAATGAAATCATTTTGGTTGAGCCATGAAGCCATATTAAGCCCATATGAGTCATGAAGCCATATTAAGCCCATATGAGCCATGAGAGGACTCATTTGAGGCATTCACTAGGTTGTTCCTAACCCTCTTAGTCTGGGGCTTAGGGGTTAAGGACCATCCATATGAATTACCTACATGAGTGAGGAAGTCAAGTTCGGTGAGAGTGTGGTTTTAGGACTTGGAATGTGTGTGACAGTGTAGTGTATGTGCAAGTCAACCCTCACCAGACCAGGCCATCCAGGGTATTCCTAAGGCCAAAAAGTCTTATAGGGAACTCATCCTTTAAACCTCCACATTTGATTTCAACCCTCTAGATGAATAGGGGTCTACATCAAGCTTGTGGGGTTTGCAGGGAGTTAAGAAGTAGTTTGAATTTCTAAATGGTGGGTGCCATCTCTAATCCTCTAGGATAGTCGAAGGGAAATCCTAAGGCTAGATCCTAAGTACTAAGGAGAGAGAAGAGAAAAGACCTCATCAAAAATGAGGTCAACAGTTGTCCATTTTTTTTCTATCCACTATTTGAAAATCAAATTCTTGTAGAAGTAAAACCCATCTTATTAGTCTAGGTTTAGCATCCTTTTTGACATTAGATATTTAATAGCGGAATGATCAGTATGAACTATGCATTTAGTACCAAGAAGATAAGGTCTAAATTTATCAAAGGCATATACTATAGCTAGAAGCTCTTTCTCAGTAGTAGTGTCATTTCTTTAAGTTTCAGTGAGAGTTTTACTAGCATAATATATAATTTTGAAAAATTTCTCATATTTTTGTCCCAATACAGCTCCAATTGCAAAATCACTTGCATCGCACATTAATTCAAAAGATTTATTCCAATTAGGTGCAACAATGATAGGCGCAGTTATTAATTTTTCTTTTAAAATATTAAAAACATTAATACAGTCTTTGTTAAATTCAAATTTAACATCTTTTTTTAATAAATAACAAAGAGGTTTAGCAATTTTAGAAAAATCCTTTATATATCTTCTATAAAATCCAGCATGACCTAGAAAACTTTTCACATCAGTAACAGTAGTAGGTGGTTGTAATTCAACAATAATTTTCACTTTTGCTTGATCTACTTCCATCCCTTTTTGTGAAATCTTGTGACCCAGTACAATGCCTTCTGTGACCATAAATTGACATTTTTCCCAGTTAAGAACTAAGTTTGTTTCTTCACATCTTTTTCATAATTCTGGAAATATTTTCCAAACAAGATTCAAAAGAAGTTCCAAAAACTGAAAAATCGTCCATGAATATTTCAATTCCTTTGTCAATTAAATCACAAAATATTGACATCATACATTTTTGAAAAGTTGCAGGTGCATTACACAAACCAAAAGGCATTCTTCTAAAGGCAAATGTTTCATAAGAACTTGTAAATGTTGTTTTCTCTTGGTCCTCAGGAGCGACAGGTAATTAATGATAACCAGAATATTCATCCAGAAAACAGAAATATGAGGGTCCAGCTAATTTATCAAGCATTTAATCCAAGAAAGGTAAAGGAAAATGATCCTTTCTAGTGGCGTCATTTAATTTCCTATAATCAATGCAAATTCGTCAACCAGTAATTTGTCTTATAGGAATTAGTTCATTTTTATCATTGACAATGACAGTTACTCCTCCTTTCTTTGGAACACAATGAATATGACTTACCCATTGACTATCTGAAATAGGATAAATAATACCAGCATCTAACCATTTAATAATTTCTTTTTTAACAACCTCTTTCATGATAGGATTTAATCTTCTTTGCGGTTCAATAGTAGGTTTAAAATTTTCTTCCATTAAAATTCTATGCATACAAATGGACGGGCTTATTCCTCTTATGTCAGCAATTGTCCAACTAAATGCTTTCTTATAATTCTTTAACACTCCTATCAATTTTTCTTCTTGATCTTTACTTAGCTTAGAAGAAATAATAACAGGTAAAGTTAATGAATTTCCCAGAAATGCATACCTTAAATGTGAAGGTAACATTTTTAATTTCTGTTCAGGGGCTTTTTTAATTGAGGGTAAAAGTATATCATTTTGAGTTATGTCCAAATTTTTCAAATTACCTTTAGTATAATGAGTTTCTTCTTCTTTTAGTTCTTCATCTTCATCGGTTAATAATTCAAATTTTTCTTCAGAAATGACTTTACATTTTTCTTGATAATGTTTCTCAATTAAATAATCAATTATATCCATTCGATAACATTTTTCTTTGTCAGGGTACTTCATTGATTTAAGGACATTAAAATTAATCTCTTGATCATTAACTCTCATGGTCAATTCTCTTTTTTGCACATCAATCATAGCTAGTCCGGTCGCTAGAAAAAGTCTCCTTAAAATAATAGGCATTTCTTTATCTTCTTCCATATCAAGTACAATGAAATCTATAGGGAAGATAAATTTATCTACTTTAACAAGAACATCCTCTATAACTCATTTTAGGTAAGTGACAGATCTATCAGCTAACTGAAGGGTTATAGTGGTGGGAGTAATCTCTCCTAAATTCAACCTTTGAAAAATAGAAAATGGCATGAGATTAATACTTGCTCCTAAATCGCATAAAGCTTTTCCACAAAACTTTTCTCCAATAGCACAAGGTATAGTAAAACTTCCAGGATCTTTATATTTTTGAGGTAATTTCTTTTGAATTATTGCACTACATTCTTCACTTAATGCAATAGTTTCAAAAGCTTCAAATCTTAGTTTCTTACTTAAAATATCCTTCATAAATTTTGCATAAGTTGGCATTTGTTCCAAAGCTTCAGCAAAATGTATGTTTACAGTAAGTTTCTAAAAATTTCAAAGAACTTAGAAAATTGATGATCAAGCTTCTGATATTTAAGTCTTAGAGGAAAAGGTGATGGTGGTTTTTCAACTTCCATATTAATAGAAATATCAGTTTGATCTTTATTAGGAGAAGGAGTTTCTTTAGATTTTTAAATCCCTTCAGCCTCAATCTCATTTTCAATTTCATTCTGCATTCTTTCTTTTAATTCCTTTCCACTTCTAAGTTGTACAGCTTTAACATGTTCATGTTCTTTTCCAGTTTCTTTTGGATTGATTTCAACATTACTAGAAAGTGTTCCTGGGGGTCTATAATTAATTAAATTAGCAATTTGTCCCATTTGATTCTCAATATTACGAATAGCAGTGTTTTGATTTTGTAATTGATTACTTAATTGTAAAATTAATTCTTCTATAGATAACTTTTTTTGTTGATTGTTAAATCCAGGTGGTTTATAGTTTGAATTAACTTGATTATTCCAATTTTCAGTGGGATGAGATTGATTATTACCCCATTATTGTGAATTATTCCAGTTAAAAGTAGGATGATTTTTGAATCCAGGATTATAATAATTTGAATAAGGATTACTTTTACTAGCAATAGCATGTAAAGTTTCAACAGTTTAAGAATCTTCAATATTAGCAGAGTTATTAGGTGATATATTAATAGCAAAATTATCTAATTTCTGAAACATTCCTGCTACTTGTGAAGCTAAAATAGAAAAGGCTTCATTATCATGAATACTTGTCATTCTTTTAGGATTAATCCTTTCAAAAGGCCATTGAAAATTATTGTTAGTCATTTCTTCAATTAAAGTGTAAGCTTCTTCAAATGATTTAGACATTAAAGAACCTCTAGCAACAGCATTAATAATTGATTTTAAAGATCCAATTAATCCATTATAAAATGTTTGAATAATTAACCAATTAGGTAAAGCATGATGAGGACATTTTCTTAATAGTTCTTTAAATCTTTCCCAAGTTTCATAAATTGTCTCCCCGTCAAATTGACTAAATGAGGTAATATCATTTCTTAATTTAGCAGTTTTAGAAGGAGGAAAATATTTAGCGAAGAATTTTTGTGCCATTTCAGCCCATGTTTTAATAGAACTTATTGCTAATGAGTTCAGCCACATCTTTGCTTTATCTCTTAAAGAAAAAGGAAAGATTCTAAGCCTAATAGCATCATCAGAAACATTGTTATATTTAAAGGTAGCACAAAGTTCTAAAAAACTAGCAAGGTGTAAATTTGGATCCTCATTTGGTGTTCCACCAAATTGATTGTTTTGAACAATTTGAATAATAGACGGTTTAAGCTCAAAAGAATTAGCATCTACAGTGGGCAATTGAATACTACTATGAAGTTCATCAACTGTAGGGTTTGCATAATCCCTTAATGATTTATAAACATTTTGATCATTAATTTCAATTGGATTTTGTAAATTGTTATGTAAATTAGTCATTTCTTGAAATTTTTGAATTTGTTTTCCTTTTTTAATTTTTCTAACAGTTATTTCTAATTCAGAATCTAAAGGTAATAATCCTTCAGATCCAGAACTACGCATAAAAAGTCAATTAGCCAGAATTAAAATAAATATTATTATTATATATATGTTTTTTTAATAAAGAAAAATGAATAGAATAAAAATACTTAAGATCTAAAAGTTTTCCTCTGCTTTCCCCTGCAACGACGCTAAAAACTTAACCCGATATAAATATATGCATACTAAAATCTTCTTCCCTGACAACGGTGCCAAAAACTTGACCTGATGTCCTCTGAAGATCAATGTACTAATTAATGCTTTCAAAAATATATGTTATAAATAATAATAGCGGCTAGTGTATATAAGTATAATTTTATGGAAAATATTTTACACACTAGGGGTTCTGCGCAAGTATACATATCGTTTCAAGTAATATAGGGCTTTGAAACAAAGACCCCAGTATCGTTCCCACAAAGAGAGAGTTATAGATCTTTAAATATTTTTATTTTAAAGTATTTCTTTTATAATCAAAAATAAAATATCTTTAATTTTCTAGATGCAATAATAAAGCAGAAATGAAATAATTGATGTAAATAACAATAAGAAAAAACTTTCTCCCTTTCAATTAATCCAAGATTTTCTAAGATAATGATAATATTCATGGAGAATATAAATTTATGGTATTGTGTCAAATAGAAGCATTCATATTCTTTACCCTTTGATCCAGGTGCAAAGAACATTGGCTAGCCTATAGATCAGGTTCAGATGTATTGTTAGTAGAATGGGTTAATCTTGGCTCACACTACTAGATGTCCAAGGGTGGCTATGGTCGGCCCTACTAGTGACCCTTTCCTTTTCTATAAACCAAATCATAAGATTTTAGTTTATCACTCTAAAAACTTATCAATTCTACGCCCAATATATAACATCTTTCTATTTATTTGCACTTCACCTCGAATAACCCGCACAAGGCCTTCGACTACCCAGTGATTCATGTGATATCTACAAATTAAGAATTCATCTCCTTCTAGGTCTCAAAACTCTTCAACAGGTTTTAACAATTTAAATAGCCAATTTAAATAGTAAATTAAGAACCGGTATTAATATCATCACAATGTTTTGAAAATATATGATTTTTAATTCTCCGACGAATTTTGTATTATCTTATTTTTCTTTTCATAATTGAAAGGAGAAAGTAAAGTAACTACTCAGAACACATTGAAATTAAATAACAAAACATAATAAATAAACTTTGAATCAAAATAAAAATACTTATCTTAGATGTTTCTCCTACTGATCTTCTGATTCTTACTGACTCCACAGCGTAATGAACTACAGATGCACCAACTCTTTCAAACTCTAAATACAAACTCTAAAATAAACTCATTAATGTATGAAGGAAAGTAAAAAGGTGGCCCTAATATGATCTCTCTAATTCTCTCTCTAGATTGGACTCTAGATAGGGGGGTAGATGGAGTGTTTTTCTCTGAAGGAATACCCTCCTATTTATAGGCTTCAAATATTACCTCAAGGCACCTCTTCAAAATGTGTCTACATTCAATGAATCTTCTAGAAGGTGTGTCTGGCGCCTAGGCGCCGGACACCACGTACAGTTCTTCGCACCTCTTCATTTTGGGTTGCACCTCTTCGCGATTAAAACCATTTTGAAGCGTCCAAATACATTGTATCGCATGTCCTATAAACTAGGAACAACTGCAAGTCTTCTAGAAGGTCCAATAACCGCTCACATCGTCAAAATAACCGCCTAAAAGTCATCAAAAATTTAACAGTTTTCTGTATCGAGCTGACACTTAGGCGCCAGACTCCGGCGCCAGGCTAGTAATTTCCACAATTTTGCATTTTGGCTCTATTTTTGCTCCTTTTTGCTCCTTTTTTATATTTTTCTCCTTCATGAATATTTTTGTATCACCTACATCCAAAAACACAAAAATACCTTTCATTAAAGCATAATATCCTTAAAATTTAATTAAAATCAAGGCATAAAAATAGGTATTTTTTCATGGATCAATTAATATCTTTTTGCAAGAGGAAATATCTTTTTATAAAAACCAATCTCGCTTTTTAGCTTTAGCAGTCATTTGCATTTTATCAAACTTTTAAATTTAGTTGTTACTTCTTGCTTAAATTTAGTTCTAACCATTGCAAACACATCGACATTATTCTCCTATTATATTTATCTACAATTTAAATAGAGTTTTTGCAAGTTAAATATTAAAATTTGCACTTTCTCTGTGGGGATCGATATTGGGGTTTTAAAAGAAATTCCTTTATCACTTAAAATGATACGTATAGTTGCATAGTACCCATAGTGTGAAAACTTCTTATATATTTTGTAAATCATTTCATTATTCACACTAGCTGCTAAAAATAATTTGGGACATGTTTTTGGTAATTCTAAGGAAGATAAATATTAATGTAATTGCGGATTGGGTCACTTAACCACTGCCACTCATAATCTTTAGCCTGATTTGACTTGGCTTACAACAGCTATATACATTAGCTAGCCATCTTTAATTGGTTCCCTCTGACGTGTCATCCTGTTCCTGGCCGCCAACACCATAAGATGCCATTTCTTTTCTTACCAAGTTTTTTGAAAATTTTAAATTTTTATTTATATTACTCCTATTATTTATAGTAGATTTAGGTGAAGTTGGCTGAGAATGGGGAACAACTGATGCATCATCAACAAATTTCATCTCTTGGCATGAATCTCAAGCCATTTGGCATGGATTATGAGGCATTTTTTTAACAAGGAATATTTATTTTCAAATGAAAAATCAACCAGAATTCTGATTTAAGAGTTATTGTTGAACTGAAGGCCTCGACGAGAAAAGCCAAATGACAACAAAATTAGTCCAATATGAGGTTAATCAAGTCAGGATCAAGTTATTGATGCACATTTTGAGGCTTTTGGTAGTTATTTGGAGGTTCAAATGAGCTTCAAATTTGACGTGCCTATAGTTAAATCAAAAATCTTGATGAGAGGAATCCAACATGCTCAAGATCACTCGATTATGAGATCATTAAGGCCATCAATTCTTCAAAAAATCTTATGATCAAGAGGAATCAATGTGAACCATTGGATTAGGTGATTATGGGAGTTATTTGCCAAAGGATCAAAATTCCCCCACCTTAGAGCTTATAAATAGACCCCATATCTTTACTTGAGGGAGGGGGAGAGAGGAGAAAGAAATGAGTCGAATTCCAGTGTTGTTCTAGACTGAAGACCTAATGAGAACCTCTAGCCTTCTTAGCGGCTAACCACTATCGACCATCACTAATCACTGCCCACTACCCCTAATTGGTGAACCTTATGATGTAACAAGGTACCTTGAACATAGTGTAACAAATTACCACAGACCTAGTGTAATGAGTATACCAAACATTAAGTAATCTCATATCTTGAATACAGTGTAATGAATAATGACATATTAAATATCTGGCAATAATTCCTAACCACCTTATTCATAGTATGATAACTTTTTCTATAATCTTGAAATTTTTTACTTTCATCGTATACTAACAAGCATTATTTTCAGAGAGAAATGGTAAACTAATGAAAAGGGTTGCAGCCACATACTATTGTTGATCAACTACAACATCTATAACCAACTAACACCATTGAAGCTTTTCATTACGCTCTATGTGATCAACTACAACCAGTGTGTGGGGCTCACTACTACTGCAGTTTCTAACTACGATATTTATGGCCAATTGATATTATTGCAGCTTTCCACTATGGATTATGTGATCAATCACTGTTTGTGTGGCTTACTGCTACTGTAGCTTTCAACTATGATATTTGTGACCAACTGACGCTCTTGTAGCTCCCCTCTTTAACGTATGTGACCAACTACGGCTAATATGATAAATTTCGACTACAACATCCAACCACGCCCTTTGTGAATATCCGAAGCTCCTGCAGCTATCAACTATGACGTCATGGTCAACTACTATTACAACTTTCAACTACCAACACTACTACAAATTGACATTATTATATCCATCGACAATAGTATTTGTGGTAAACCACTCCTTTTGCAACAAACAACTACAGCCTTTGCGGCCTAACTGTCGTTATTATCACCAAGAGCTACAGTAGTTGTAGCCCAATTATGGCTATAAGAGTTGGACTGCTATTTTACATTTATAGTTATCAACATTGAAATTTAATCTTTCCTAATTCATAAAAGTGGACCAATGTACTTTAATCACAAAGTGGACTATAATGACTGAGTTGGACCCCATGATTTTTTTCTCTTACATGTATTTTCTACGTAGTAAATACTGGTGTCTCCTACTATATTTTCTTTATTTACGTGTGTTGGATCATTTTACAATGCTAAGACGTTAAATTATCACTCTACCGCCTCAATTTTTTTAACACAAAACAGTCATCATGATAATCAGTAATCTAATAACAATTATTTAACATTAACTTTATGAATGAATATTTGTGGTCAGTTCTTAATGAATATTGAAATTATAAATATTTTATTTTACAAAATGAAAAAAAGGAGCACTTATGAGTCAATTTGATATATAGTTTATCCTTGGTCTTCATTACCTTCAGAATGGTAACAGCTAATTTATAGTATATAAATAATGCGCAAAGGAATTGGTCAGCTGTCATTGACCAAGGATCAGCAATTTTTATGCTGAAAGTAGACCATCTGTTACAAATTTGGAGAATTCAAGTCGATGCCAATTGGTATCATATGTAGCAACACCAATCGGCGTTACCAATGAATCTATCATATATTTCGTAAGAATTAAATTAATTGATAAAACAATTAGAATAAATTACTAAACATCAGTACAAATTTTCGTTTACATTAAATTTAAGCTCTAACAAGCATTATTTTTTAAATAAAAAACTTTAAAATAAATAAATACCTCCTAATTTAAAAACAAATGGCTTTTAAAGAAACAATTTATTTTTAAATGTCAAAATAAAATGTTCAAAGATGTATTTTACAAATATGATGGTGTTATATACAAAATATGATTATTACATTTTAAATGCTTATAATAGGAGCATTTTTCAAATTTTTTTAAACAAATAAATAATAAAAAAATATTTTAAAACTATATATATATATATATATATATATATATATATATATATATATATATATATATATATATATATATATATGTATAACAATACAAAATTTTAGAGAGAATATGATCTTTCATAAATAGTAGAGTTTGTTTGGCTAGGGTGGGTTCTCTTCTGCAAAGAAAAATGTCAAGCGACAATAAAAAATTTCTGTATTAAAATAAATAAATTTTGTTCAAGAATCTGTATTTTGACTTTTGTTTATTCATTTATATTCTGGGGTATAGTAAGCCATTAAATTTATGCCTTAGACAAATTCCTTCCTCCATAAACTATGGGCAAACTAATGTTTTAGAAGTTCAATTTCTCTTGGAGCATAGTATTTAACTAGATGAGTTTGACCGCATAGCTTAGCACCAAATCAACAAAGTAGAAGTGGTAAACAGGCAATATTTGAAATAGACAACATCATATATCCTAAAACGACCTAGTAGTCTTTGGGATATCTATAATCCCTAACTCATATTTTTCTATAAAGTAACATTAGATTGGCCCACCCACTCTTTAAAGCAAGATATACATTAAGAATATGTCAATGAGAGCTAAGGAGATTAGAGTTTATGCTATTTTTGTTTCTAATCCAATATGTCGATTTCTCAATTGCCAGTGGTTGGGTGACTGCAGCCGAAAAAAGAAATTTAGATAAAGCACCGGAACACGAAATTATTTCACATAAAAGTTAATAAATATGAGCAAGAAACCTAAAAGAAGTAACACAATAACAACAACAACAACAACAACAATAACAACAACAACAACATTCCTTTATCTCACTAAGTGGAGTCAGCAACTTGAATCCTATTTTCTCCATTTTGTTTTATTGAGTGTCATATTTTCATTTAATTCATGTAAAAGCAATAACACAAATTATTTGATTTTGCCAAAATATTTAGATTGCGATGAAAAATATAATAAAACGATCATGACAATATTTTTTAATAAAATGAATCTCCACGCAATTGTTTGTATAATAAACACATGGGATTTGGCAAAATAGATTTAAGCAAGTTTGATCTATGTAAATTGTTTGTAAAATAAACACTTGCAAATTTCAATAAAATGAACACAAGTTTCAGCAAGTTGTAATGAATTATTCAGCATTAAAAAAATTATTTTAAGAGCTTCAAATAAGCTAAGAAGCAAAATATAAAATCAGATTTTTGAAAATAATTTAAATTTTGGAAAGCAAGTGTCCTGTTTTGACAAAGTTAATCCCAAATATTTCACAAACAAAATTGAATTTTTTTTAAAATGATTCCAAGTTTTAAAAAATATAAAATATAAATTTTATAATTTCAGAATTTAATATCAACATTCAAAATATATAAATTTGCTTCAAAGAAAATATATATATACTTTGAACATCGATTCATCAAATAAAAAATACTATACGTAAAATATAATTAGATTTTAGAAGATTTAGGGTATGTTTGGGGCAGCTGCAGATTATTGATAATCTGCTGATCAACAGCTGATCTGGATAACTTGACTATTTGTTTGGTTTATGCATTTGGAAAACAGTTGATTTGTAGTTATTTATGGATAAATGACAATTCTGCTCCTGTGCAGTAATGTTGTTTATGACAGAGCTGTCATTGTCGGCATATTTTTAGGTTGTGTGTTTTATTTTGAAAAGGGGGTCGCCTAACAGAAGTTGTCGGCGAATTTTTAATTTAATTTAAATAAATAATTTTGAAAAGTAGTATTTGATTTTGAAAATAATTTTAAATTTGAAGGTTTTAAGATATGAGATTAAACCGATCTCACATCCCAAATAGTTTATATAAACGAGCACCGCACCACAAACCGTGTATCTATCCCTAAGGATGGACACACTGCTTGACGGTGGGGCTCGATTAAATAAACTAGAAGATTTGTGACATCCGTTTGATCTGCGAACCAATTTTATAAGCCGACAAATTCCCAGCTTAATATGAAAGCATTTAACGGGGTTTATATTACACAGGTTCTTTAAAATTACCTATAAGGGCAAGCCCCTATAGTTAATTACATCTTAAGTGACGGGAATCACCTAAGAAAACTCTCGATAATAATCAATAATTCGCTCTCAAGGATTTCGAAGTTTAAGTTCTCGAGGGATTGAATTTTGGAATTTCGATAGGGAATGGATCAAATTTGGAACATTTTGTTTTGGGAATTCAAAGGAAGAAAAGTAGGAGAAATTACAGATTCGAAGCGAACTTCGGTAATTTCCCGACTATCCTATTGTTTGGCTTGGATTTAGGAAAGTCCTAATGTTTATTTAGTATTTTGATCTTGCCAATTTTAATTAATTAGGACTTATATTCGTATGACATGATCATACAAATAGCCTCGAAGATGTGAGGGTTTATATCGTATCGGACGACTACCTCGGAGTCCTAAGACCGGTTAGGGCTTAATTTGCAATGCAAATGCCTAACGAAGAGTTGAGGGTTTATGTTGCACTAGGCAAACTACCTCGAAGTCCTATGGATTTGTTATTTAATTCTAGGAAAGTTTCTGTGAAGTAGACTCGAGTTTTGTCGATGACGATGGCCGTGCTGCCCACCATGCTCCGAGCTCCTTGTTGTTGCAGAGATTCAATTTTAGAAGTCATAAATCAGGAGATGAGAGAAGTGTTTTGGTTTAAAGAACTTCTTAATTACCAAGTGTTTTTGTGTTTTAATTAAAACAAATCTTAAAGTTGATTATAACAACACCGGTTAAGATCCCACGGTTCCATCTTTCCGACATCGTTATTTTTATCGGATTCACTTAGTCCAGATGAATTTGCTAAACTCAACTGAATGAGTTCCACACTTTCATCTAGACCGTGGGAAATCCCGTTAGCAACACATAGGTTACATCATCCGAGGTATTCCCGATCATCCAACAGGACATTTTAATTTAGTTGTAATTGCAGTTTTGTGTTCTGTTTGTGATTAAATTTTGAGTTGTTTTATATTTTGAAATGTTGTGGCGGTGAATTTTATCTTGCAATGACTTTTAACTTAGTTTTGGTTTTAGTTTTAGGGACTATCCTAAAGGTGTGGGTTTTCATGCAACAGTTGTTTATCATGCAAGAAAAGTAAGTGCGATGCGATTAAATGAATTGCAATAAGATAAATTGCAATAAAATAAAAGCGTACCTGGAGGGTCTTCCCGTCATCCCAAGCTGCACTCAAAACACAATTAGAATATTTAAGCAAATTCCTAGGTAAAGCTAAGGTAAGGGTTATGGTTTTCTACCAAATTCCTAATCCTATAGCTAGTCATTTCCTATGACATCTAGGTTCCTTGTGTTTTGGTTTGAAGACGATTTTCTTCATCAAAGAACAATTAAATTTAGTTATTCTTATAAACATCCTATCATATTGAGGAAGTGCTTAAGAGGAACCTTAAACATCTTTTCAATATTGATAGGATTGTTTTAAGTCCAAATGGATTCAATTACACAAATGAATTAATCGTCCGAGGTTTAGTTAAGTTTTGTTATTATCTTACTCGATGAACTAGGATATTTGAATATCCTATAAGTGAAGTAACATTTCATTTAATGTTACGTTCGGGAGTTATGATAACTAAAGCTTTCGAGGGTAAATTGGTGTTCAAATGGTTTGTGATTTAGTTTAATTTCCATTAATGGGTTTAAATTTGGAATAGTATTCAAGTTATTTTAGACTTATTTTGAATTCTTTATGTCTTTGGTGATGTTATATTTAATTCAACTTAATTTAATTTAATTTAATTTAATTGAGTTTTAATTTAATTTAATTCAATTTAATTCAATTTAGTTTGATTTGATGTTACATTAAATTAATTTGATTTGATTTAATTTTTATTTAATTTGATTTAATTTAATTTAATTTAATTTAATTTAATTTAATTTAATTTTAATTCATTTAATCTAATTTAATTTTTAATTTGGTTTAACTTAATTTAATTTGATTTTATTTATTTAATTTAATTTAATTTAATTCATTTAATTTAATTTAATTTGTTTATTTAATTTAATTTAAGTTAATTCAATTCAATTTACTTAATTTAATTTAATTTTTAATTTAATTTTATTTTTTTAATTTTAATTAAAATTTTAAAAGAGTTTAATAATTTAATTTTAGTTTAATCATTAAGTCTTTTAATGTTTTAAATTTGAGTTATCATTTTAATTAAAAAAATTGAATATTAATGAGATGATTAATTTAGGGATTTTTAAATTAAAGAATAAATCTCTTCCTAATAATATCCCTATTTTAATAATTCTAATTTTATTATTCTTCCAAATTTAATCAACTATTTAATTAAGGTTTAATTATTTTAAATTGCTTAATGGGTTTCTACCCTTTAATTATTTAAATTTCAATCATCCAAATCATATTAGGATCAAATATTTTACTTGTTAATTTTTTATTAAACCTAAAGTTTTAATTAAGGATTAAAAATTTTAATTACCACTTTACCCTTTAAGCTTAATAATTTCATAACTCACTAAATTGAACTCAAATGAACTTGAAATTTTTATGTGACTTCACTCATATGTCAATAAAGACATGAGAGGAGAAAATGTGATTTTCTGTATTTAATTTATTTATATAATTATTTTTGGTAGAAAATAGAGATTTCCGAGGAAAATTTAATAACATGACCAAGGGAAAGTTTCTGTCCTTAAGAAAATTAGGGGACATTCCTAATGACCAGAGAACCACTTGGACCAATTTTGGTGATTTTTTGAATTATATTATTTTTATTATAATTATTTTAAGTTTTGGAATATTAATTAATTTAAAAATAAAATAAATGTTGAAAAATGAATTTTATATTTTTCAAAAATCTCTCTGATATCAAGGAAATCAGAGAATCATATTTTGCAATTTTCTGATTTTTCTATGATTTATTATAATTATTTTAGTGAAAATGCTAGAAAATACATTTTTTTAATTTTAAAATTACCCTAGAGCTTTAAAATTTAATATCTCACTAAATAGACCTAAGAAAAATATGGGGTTTGTTCCTAAGTGATTAAAATTCAAAATGTGACATTTTGGTGAATTTTATTATTTTTGTGATTTTTATTATTTTTTAATTATTAAAATATTAAAATAATAATAAAAAATCAACTTTTTAGAAAATTGAAATTTTAATTTTCTTAAATTCCTCTAATATCAGAGAGGCTCCAAAACCAATTTAGTGAATTTTTGAAAGATATTTTGAAAGTTATGAATTTTTAAAGTTTAAAATGACTAAGTGGCTTAATCAACCCATTTAGTAGGGCTAACCAAGTCCAATTGACCTCAAATTTTTATGGTGGGTTCCTCTGATACTAAAGGTCAGTGGAGAATTGATTTCAAGTCAATTTGATGTATGGTTAGCTCTAATTAATTAGAGATCCATTTTGGGTGTTTAAGCCAATTAGGGTTGTTTTAAATGAACTAACTCAAAACCTATTTTTCCTAGGGTCCTCTGGTCATAAGGAACATCACCAAATTTTCCTAGAATTTATTTCACAACATGCTATTTATTGGAATTAAAATACTCAAAACAGTAACATGAATTTGAAAAATCAATAACTTTTCATAGGGATGGCCTCCGATTTTGGAAAATTCGAGGGAATGTCCCCAAATTCGGAGGCTTCAAAAGCCCTATGGTCTAATGCCATGGTGAATTGTATACATGCATGGAGAATTAAAAATATGCAGAGAGTAAAAAAATTATTAAAAATAAAATACTTGATGAAATTAAATAATTTCTTTTCCACATTATTCTCCTCGCGTTCACCGAGTAAGAGGGTATTTTTATTTTATTTTTATGATTTTCCTACACAAAGTTATGAATTTTTGAAGTTTAGGGAATTAAATAAATAGAAAATACCCCTAATTTTCTATTTATCCACGCGGCGCCGCGTCATCCTCGGCATCTCCGAACGTACACGCGTCGCGCTCCCATTCGACGCCGCCGCTTGAGTCAGCAGACCGGGCCCAGCGGTTCTCGTACCGTCTCCTGGTCCGACGCCATCTGAGCCGTCCGTCCGCGCGTGTATTGAATGGACGACATCCGTTCATCGTCCTCGAGCGTCCTAACCCGAGAGCCGTCCACACTAAATCCCTAAGATCTCACTCGATACTCAATGGATTTTCATGTTCTTATGCTCTATGGATTCGTCTTGAGAAGACGAACACATCCATATGGTTTATGTGGGATGAAATTTACGCAATAGAAATGGAGAATGTTCAGAAGCTCGGGAAGAAGAGTGAGGCCATACCTTTGCTCGGAGAAGTGTGGCTTTGATCCGAGGGTTGTTGCACCTTCGATTGGATCCCGGCAAGCTCCGGATGAAGTCTCCGGGTCCAGTGAATTGCACAGGTAGGATTTCGACCACGGCCGATCACAAAGCTTGGAGGCTGGAGCAATTGGGTGGCTCGGAGATGGGGCTTTTGTCGGTGGACACCTTCCCTTGGTCCGGTGAAGGTGTAGAACCAATCAATTTGGGGATTGGCTCACTGTGGAGAAGTGTCCTGGTTTTGGGCTTGGATTTCAACTCCGAAATTGAGCTCGCAGAGAAGAAATGGCGAGGGGATTTCGGTGGGGATCAAGTGCTCTGTGTATGGGGAGTAGTCCGGAACAATTTTGGCGAGTTTCCTTAAGGTTTTGTTTCGAGCACCTCTCTTGGCCGAGAGGGGTGGTGTTTAAATAGGACGAGTGGAGGGCCTCCCGGGGAGAGTTAAGGCTTGGGATCAGCTTGCTCTTGGCAAGAGAAGAACAGCTACAATGGCCACTGGGGATGGGGCAGCTCGACGAGGAGAATTCCAAAGTTGGCTCACATGTGAGCTCTCGGCCATGGTGTTTTCCGGCGGCTCAGTGGCCGGCCGGCCGAGCATGGGTCACCCTCGAGGTTAGGTGGGTCGGGTACGGGACTTGGTGCAAGCAATTGGCAAATGCCATGTGTAAAGGCTTTGATCCAAAGTGGAATGGGGCATGGCTAGTTTTGAGTCTAAATGGGTCAACCCACCCATTTGGGCTTGGTGCACCCCTCAAGGTGGCTTTGGATGCTGTGGGGAATCAAAGGGATCAGCTGGTTTGGCATGGAGAAGTCTCCATCCATATATATTTGGATTAAATTTAAGTTTAGGTGAAACATGATTAAGGCTAATGAGCTTAAGGGATTAAGGAAAGCCCTCCCTCTTCTTACCCAATATGGCATGGTGGAGTGTCCAAGGCTCTCATGGCTCACATGTGGCTCATGCATGGCTTCATGGCTCACCTTTGGCTTGGCAAAAAGTTTGGTCAATTTCATGAAAATGGATTTTAGGAATTTTTGGTAATTTGATGGAAATTTGTATGAAACTTGATTTGGAATGATTTGATGATGAATTTAGGACTTAGGGAATGGCTTTTATTAAGTGGATGGCAAGTGGAGATGTCATGTGGGCTTTAGGGTAGATTTTGGGCTTTTTGAAATGGTTTTAGATGGGCTTTTAAGATGGTTTAGGAAAGTGGGCTTTTGAATTTTAAAACGGATTTTGGGATGAAATTTTGGTAAAGGCTTGGGCTAAATAATTGTTGGGTTTAGCTCATGGATGTGTCATGAGTGACTTGAAGCAAATTGGGGGTTATTTGGGTTTGAATTGGGTTGAATTTGGGTTCTTTTGGTGAATGGGCCAATATAGGTCCAAGTGGGCCAAGTTGGGCCAATGTTGGGCTAGGGTTGAAATTGATGTAAAATTAATGTTGAGAAATGTTTATGTGAGTGTTTCAAAGAAGTTTTGACTTTGATTGGGCTTTGATTTTGGGGTTTGGGCTCATTTGAGTTAGGTTTGGGTTTAGGTCAAAATTGGGCCTTTTAGCTTTGGGTTGAATTTGATTGGGGTTTGGATCCAAATTTTGGGCAAATCATGTTATTTTTTTGCTTGTGGGGATGCTAAGGAAGATTTAGAAAAGATTTGGGGTTAATTGGAGTTGAATTGGGTGAGTTTGGGTTAAGTTTGGGTCATGGGTCCAAATTGGGCTTTAAGGCCAAAAGTGAAATTGGATCCAAATATCAATCAAATTGGACTTGGATTTGGTCTAGATTGGTGTTGGGAATGTTGAATTGAAGTTTAGAATTGAATTGGACCAGAATTTGGATCAATTGGATAGGTTTGGTTTGACATTGGGTTCACTTAGGGTTAAAATGGGTCAAATTGGGGGTTTTGACAAAAGTAGGGTAAATTAACAAAATTGGCCCATGGTGTAGTTGAACAAAATGAAATTGGGAATATTTGGGATTTTTTGGAATTTTCTGGGAATTTTCTGAATTTTTGAGATTTTTGGGTCAAGAGGGGTATTTGGAGGGTATTGGGAGGTATTTTTGGAGTTTTTGGTATTTTTGGGTATGGATGATCAATTTGAGTGATGTGGGAATGCTTGGGATTGATTTTGAGGAATTTTGGGTAATTTAGATGATTTTTGGAGGATTTCCAGGGTTTTGGATAAGTTAGGCGGGTGTAGGGTCCCGGGGGGTCAAAAATTGAAAATTTTGAAAATTGAAGATTAGGTAAATTTGAGTGGAATGAAATCATTTTGGTTGAGCCATGAAGCCACATCAAGCCCACATGAGCCATGAAGGGACTCATTTGAGGCATTCACTATGTTGTTCCTAACCCTCTTGGCAAAGGGCTTAGGGGTTAAGGACCATCCATGTGAATCACCTACATGAGTCAGGAGGCCAAGTTAGGTATGGGTGTGGTTTTAGGAGGTGTGTGAAAGTGTAGTGTATGAGTGTAGTGTGTGTGTAAGTCAGCCCCTTCACCAGACCAGGCCACTCAGGGCAGTCCTAAGGCTAAAGAGTCCTATAGGAACTCATCCTTTAAACTTCCACATTTGATTTCAACCCTCTAGGTGATTAGGGGTCTACAGTCAAGTTTGTGGAGTTTGCAAGGAGTTAAGAAGTGGTTTGAAATTCTAGATGGTGGATCCCAATTCTAGTCCTCTAAGATAGTCAAAGGAAAAGCCTAAGGCTAGATCCTAAGTACTAAAAAGAAGAGGAGAAGACCTCATCAAAAATGAGGTCAACAAATGGACCTCCAATAGGTGTGGTGAGCTGACGGAGCACACCGCGCGTATTGGTGTTGACCGAAACGATCAGCAAAACCAACACAGATGTCCAAGTGACAAACTTAGGACGAAGTGGAAGAGTTTCCGTTGGGGAGTGTCAAGCATATCTCTGAAACTGGAGATTCCTGAACTCTCGCTGGGGAAAGGAAAAGGAGGTGAATTCCAAATCACATGATCTGGAGAAAAAATTCAATTTAAATTTTATTTCGTTTCAATTTAAGTTTTGATGTGTGAGTTTAGATTTCAATTTAGAGTTTCAATTTAGATTGAAGTTTGTCAAAATTAATTTGAAGGGATTTGATTTGAAATGAATATTGGAGTTTTGTGGTTTTAGATATAACACCTTCAATCACAAAAGAAAATTGAATTGATCGGATTGAATCATTACAATGAGGAGAGATCTCAGAGTGATGCGGTATTGGATATAAAATCCTTAACCTCAAGAGTTTGATTTTGATGTATTTCATTGCAATAGGGAAAGAATCCTAAAGCAATGCAGTCTCGGATGTAAAATCCTCAACCTCAAGAATTTGATTTTGATGTATTTCATTGCGAAGGGAAAGGATCCTAAAGCAATGCAGTCTCGGATGTAAAATCCTCAACCCCAAGAATTTGATTTTTGATGTATTTCATTGAGATAGGGAAAGAATCCTAAAGCAATGCAGTCTTGGATGTAAAATCCTTGACCCCAAGAATTTGATTTTGATGTATTTCATTGCGATAGGGAAAGAACCTAAAGCAATGCAGTCTCGGATGTAAAATCCTCAACCCCAAGAATTTGATTTTTTGATGTATTTCATTGCGATAGGGAAAGAATCCTAAAGCAATGCAGTCTTGGATGTAAAATCCTTGACCCCAAGAATTTGATTTTGATGTATTTCATTGCGATAGGGAAAGAACCTAAAGCAATACAGTCTCGGATGTAAAATCCTCAACCCCAAGAATTTGATTTGGATGTATTTCATCGCAATAGGGAAAGAATCCTAAAGCAATGCAGTCTCGGATGTAAAATCCTCAACCCCAAGAATTTGATTTTTGATGTATTTCATTGCGATAGGGAAAGAATTCTAAAGCAATGCAGTCTCGGATGTAAAATCCTCAACCCCAAAAGTTTGATTTGGATGTATTTCAACGCAATAGGGAAAGAATCCTAAAGCAATGCAGTCTCGGATGTAAAATCCTCAACTCCAAAAGTTTGAATTTGATGTATTTCATTGCAATAGGGAAAAGATCCTAAAGCAATGCAGTCTCGGATGTAAAATCCTCAACCCCAAAAAGTTTGAATTTGATGTATTTCATTGCGATAGGGGAAATAATCCTAAAGCAATGCAGTTTCGGATGTAAAATCTTCAACTCCAAAAAGTTTAATTTTGATGTATTTCATTGCAATAGGAGAAAGAATACTAAAGCAATGCAGTTTCGGATGTAAAATCCTCAACTCCAAAAGTTTGATTTGAATAGTCATTGACTTTGCAAAGGTTTGTAGTGTCGATTTGAAAAGTGTGGAATTTTGGTGTTTCGAGAATTTCATGAAAGTTGTAAAAGATTTTCATGAAGGAAATAGATTAGAAGGGAATATGTAGATGTTACATATCCCATTCAAAAGAGTTGATCGGAAGTCACTGGTTCGGATTGGATATAATTCCTCGCCATCAGATTCGATCCGTGTCAATGGAATCAATCGCTTCCATCGATTCATGCATGAAAATTATGTAAAAAGTATGTAATAAGTTTTCTTCATATAAGATAATTCAAGTGAAGCCACTGACAGTATTATCCTAAGCTTCTTCTCTTATTTTTTTTTACATAGAGGATTATTGTATCTGGATAGTCTGTTAATGATTTTGAACTTCACTATCCATAACATATATTTTCAAACATTTACATTTTCACTTAATTATTATAACATGAATAGAATTTCAAAAAGATTTTCAATCTTTTATTTTTCAAGTTATAATTTTTGATTTATTAATACTTCTAAAATTCAATTATTTCTATTATGAATAGAAAAATTTCTTAATCTTATTCTTTAAGTTAAATAATTTTATTCTTAAAATTGATCAAAGATATTAAAATTTTGGTTAAGTCCACTAAATTATTTATAATTTCAGAAATTTAAGTGATCTTAAATAGATTTTTCATTCCTTATGTTATGTTAAGATATTTTCTTTTAGAAAATATTAGTTTATTAAGTGACAAATAAAATTTAAATTTGCATGTATTTCTTTCTTCCCTGAACTTAAGTTTTACATATCATGAAAAATAATAAAGTATGAGAGAAAGAAAAGTATAATTCTAAAAGGAATTTTATAAGCATGTAAAAAATTCTAGAAAGAAATATAATTTACTTCTACACATGCTTTTTGGCGAATATTACAGAAATAATGGAGCATATAAAAGTAAGCAGGCTCAAAAATTTTATATAGCAGTAGTTGAATTAAATAACTATATTACTAACAGAAATAAAATAACATTACTAACTATTCTAAAATACTAAGCATTAGACTAAAACCAAAAATAAACAAAAATTCATTCAAATTTCAAACTTCCGCAACTAAATATCTAAAACAGATCATAACATCAAATAATTCATACAAAGTCTCATAAACAAACCTAAACTAGTAATTAGCAAACAACAATCAGTACTAGCAAACAAAAACTAAACTAACAACACTAAATATCTCGAGGTAACCGGTGCTACTAATCACCGTCCGTAGCCTCACATCGTCATCACCAAAAGAAAACTCCACACATCCCTGTGATCAACATATGGTCAAAATCTAGGACAGGTGGGAAATTGAATATCATACTCACCCTTCAAGAATCGGACTAAAAGACTCTGAATACTCGCATCATATTCACTCTTCCTTCCGGGGTGTAATCGACAGATGATCAATCTTCTTATCCCGCAGTATCAACTCTCATAAAGTGAGTTATTAGAAATAACTTATTCTCACGTCTCCAGAAATTGATCATGCATCGGCTTCTCCAAAAACTAGGATCATGTCTCGGAGAGTAGAAATAGAAGGTCTGCAAGTGGAAGCTCTACCTGAAGTAGGTGCGAAGTAGAAGGGGCTATAGATCTCTTCCCACAAAGACGATCATGCATACTAACACTCTCCTCGCCCAATCGACTGCAGATTTCGCCTTCTCCTCGAAATATCACAAAGGATCTACTGTCTGCTACAAAAAGAATAAATCAGAGATGGGAATCCCAGTCCTATAGAAGTACTCGATCTAGCAAAAGAGACTCCACAAAATCATAAATAATACTCGTCGACATCTATCGGCTTCCCTCCTGAATGCGTAGTTTAAGATAGCTCGATCTCTGTTGTCGACCTCATTTTTAAGGTCTTTCTTTCCTCTCCTTAGAGCCTAGGATCTTAGCCTTAGGATTTTCCTATTTCGGACTCCTCGCAGGCGATCAGACGGACTCCACCATATATTTAGAAATTCAAGCCATTCCCCTCGCTCCTCAAGTTTCATATGGACGGTTTCAAATCCTCGACACTTAGTTGAGTCAATTAAAGCCGACGTATTGAAACTCTCGATGAGTTCACATAGGGATTTGAGTCATAGCGGGACCCCACCGTGCGCGACGCTTCGACTTTTGCCATGAAAGTAATATGCTTCGACTGCTATTTCGCCAGATGAAGGACTGTCATTAATTGCCGGATAGATGGCTCCTACGGTCAAAAATAAATTCATTTTTCCCACGCTATTACCTTAATTTGAATTTAAATTGACTCGATCGTCGGCGAACTTGTCCGACGACTCGGATGACGAAATGCATCACATGCCGATGCGTCCGTAACGTTGATTTTAGTCGGAAAGGAGCATATATTTGGATGATTTTGATTCACTAATTGCGCGTAAATCGATGAATTTAAATAAAATAATAATAATAATAAATGTTTTTTATATAATAAAAATATATTAAACCTTACGTCTAACTTTGCTGCACTATTCATTTCCTCTTCTCTCACGCACGCAAGCTTTTCCCTTCCCGTGCCCTAACCGAACCTGGCATTCTCTCGATGGCGACCGATTGGAGAAATTTCTAGCCGGCTTCTCCGTCACTCCCTTTCTCCGGCTACAACCGACATTCCTTTCGGCTATATCCCCAGTCGTATCTCCTAACCGTTTCTCCCGCCTAAACGAGTCGGGGTAACCTTCCGCTTCGCCGATCTTGGCCGCCTTTTTCTTACTTATCATGGTACCTCTCACCGTTTTATCTCTCACCGCCGGTAAGTCTTGCCTTGTTCGTCTATAAATACCCCGATGGAGAGTTTGGGTGACGATTTTTCTCTTGTGCAACTTCGAGGAATTTTATTTGTCATTTTGGAATTTTCTTTAGCCTTTTATATGTAAGTCTTCCTCTTCTTCTTCTTTTTTTTTTCTTATTCTCTTTTTATTCTCCTTCTTTCTGCCTTAGTCATTTTACGAGATATTTTCATATGACTAGATTTTGGATAACTAAAGAGTGATATATATTTATTTTTTTCTCGCCTCATCTCAAATTTATAGAACATCTCGAAGTTTAACATTTCTTTGTTTTCATATATATATGAAAATCTCGATCAAGCTATTTTCATCTTTTTTTTATTCTTGAGATCATTTTCTTTGATATTACTTCTATGATTCAAGATTGTATTTATATCACCATATAAATATATTTTGTTAGTTTCATTATTGGATTTGTTTCCTTTGTTGAAGTTTGAAAAATTATCTACAATAAAGAAATTGCAATAGCATTAGTTAAGGGATTACAGATTTGTGTAGGTTCTCTTTAAGCGGATCTCATTTACATATTGTCTGAGATTTGATTCAAGCTTCAGAAATTTTGTCTCCCGATGAAAGTGTGCTGTGCTTCATTGGATACATTCATACGATTCTTGTGCAATTATTTGAGGAAATGATCTAAGCACAATTGTTGAGCTGGGAAGGTTTTCTTTGAAAGCGATATATTCATTGTATATATGAATGCTTGATTTAGGTGATTATGAGGATGGGGAAGCACTCATTGAAATCTGAGCTCTCTAACTTCCCCTTTCTTTTCCAACCTTTTCTCTCAAGAGGTTTTCCAATGCTTTGTTTAACTATGCAAGAAATTTTGCATCCTACAGGAGTGTTTGGTAGCAAAAGTTGACCAGCATTTAACTTCAATCCCGTAAACAACAAATCTGAATATTATCTTGTGATGATAATTCCATATCTTTTCTAAAAAAAAAAAAATCCAAAGTTCAGTAATAAGCTTTATTCTAGAATACACTTCGGTGGGCTTATCCAATTTTTTTTGTTCTTAATGCTTGGATTATTAGTTATTGTTCTTAATAGTTATGCATTTTTGGAAAGTTCAAATACATGCCACGTAATTTTTGTGCATTTACACATCTAACACCTAATGCTTTCCTTTCTACATTTTCACCACCCAAATTCATACTACATTAAAATTATTGAATTACAAAACTCTTCAACAGATTTTAAAAAATTTAAATGGCCAATTTAAATAGTAAATTAAGATCGGGTATTAATATCATCACAATGTTTTAAAATATAAATAGTTTTTAATTCTCCAACAAATTGTATATTATCTTATTTATCTTTTCATAATTGAAAGGAGAAAGTAAACTAACTACTCATAACACATTAAATTTAAACAACAAAACATGATAATGAAACTTTGAATAAAATTACAAATACTTATCTTAAGTGTTTCTCCTACTGAACGTCTGAATTCTTCTGACTCCAAAGCAAATAAACTTCAAAAGCACCTACTCTTTAAACTCTCAATACAAACTCTAAATAAAATAACTAACTAATTTATGAAGGATAGTAAAATGTGACCCTTAAATATCTCTCTAATTCTCTCTCTAGATGAGGCTCTAGATAGGGGGGCCATTTTTCTGAAGTAGTACCCTCCTATTTATAGGCTTCAAGGGTTGCCTCAAGGCACCTCTTCAAAATGTGTCCACATTCAATGAATCTTCTAGTAGGTGTCTCTGGCGCCTAGGCGCCGGACTCTGCGTCCAGTTCTTCGCACCTCTTCACTTTAGATCGCACCTCTTCGCGATTAAAATCATTTCCAAACGTCCAAATACATTGTATCACATGTCCTATAAACCAAGAACAACTGTCAGTCTTCTAGAAGGTCCAATAACCGCTAACACCGTCAAAATAACCGTCCAAAAGTCATCAAAAATCTTGACAGATACCGTATCGACCTGGCGCTTAGGCGCCAGATTCTGGAGCCAGACCAATAATTTTGACAATTTTGCATTTTGGCTCCATTTTTGCTCCTTTTTGGTCCTTTTTTCTCCTTTTTCACATTTTTTTTCTTGAACATTTTACATCACCTATATCCAAAAACACAAAAATACCTTTCATTAAAGCATAATATCTTAAAAATTTGATAAAAATCAAGGCATAAAAATGGGTATTTTTTTGATGGATCAAAATCCCCCAAACTTAAACGTTACTTGTCCTCAAGTAACCATTTTTACTATATAAAATGTATTACATTTGGAATGAAAGATAAATATTTAAGACTCCTTGTAATTTTGGATCTTATAAAGGCTTTAGTAAATCATTAACCAAATTTAACTAACTAAGTTTAATTTTAAAAATTTAAAGAATATTCAACTACCAAATCATAAGACTTCAAAAATTTTTCATTCATTTCGAAAATAATAGAAGTTTATTATATTAAGATCACATAAATTATTTACAAGAAAAAGATTTTCATGAAAAGTCCTTCCTAAATAAAGATTCATGCATAAAAATTAAGTAAAGTATGTAACTACTTTTCTTCATATAAGATAATTCAAGTGAAGCCAATTTTCTGATTAGGCATATCCTCAAGCTTCTCCTCTTCTTCTTTTTTTTTCACAGTGAGGATTACTATATCTGGATAGCCTGTTAATGATTTTGGACTTCACTATCCTTAACTTATATTTTCAAACTTTTACATTTTCACTTAATTATTATAACATGAATAGAATTTCAAAAAGACTTTCAATCTTTTCTTTTTCAAGTTATAATTTTTTATTTCTTAATACTTCTAAAATTCAATTATTTCGATTATGAATAGAAAAAAATTTCTTAATCTTATTCTTCTTTAAGTTAAATAATTCTATTCTTAAAATCAATCAAAGTTATTAAAATTTTGGTTAAGTCCACTAAATTATTTATAATTTTAAAAATTTAAGCGATCTTAAATAGATTCTTCATTCCTTATGTTATGTTAAGATTTTTTTTAGAAAATATTAGTTTATTAAGGACAAATAAAATTTAAATTTGCATGTATTTTCCCTTCCTCCAAACTTAAGTTTTGGTATATCATAAAAAAAAAAAGTACGGGAGAAAGAAAAGTATAATTTAAAAAGGAATTGTATAAGCATGTAAAAACATTCTAGAAAGAAATATAATTTACTTCTACACATGCTTTTTATGAATATTACAAAAATAATGAAGCATATAAAAGTAAGCAGGCTCAAAAATTTTTATTTTTTTATTTTTTATTTTTTTAAAAAAATTTTAGATAGCAGTAGTTGAATTAAATAACTATATTATTAACATAAATAAAATAACATTACTAACTATTTTAGAATACTAAGCAGTAGGCTGAAACAAAAATAAACACAAATTCATTCAAATTTCGATCCACAACTAAATATCTAAAACAAGTCTCAACATCAAACAATTCATACAAAGTCTCATAAACAAATCTAAACTAGCAAACAGCAAACAATAGTCAGTACTAGCAAACAAAAACTAAACTAACAACAGACTCAGCACATCTCAGAGGTAATTCAGGCTACTAATCACTGTCTGTAGCCTCGTCATCGTCATCACCAAAAGAAAACTCCACATCCTTAGGATCAACATAAGGTGAAAATCTAGGACAGGTGGAAAACTAAATATCATGTTCACCCTTCAAGGATCTAACTAAAGACTCTGAATACATAGCATCATACTCACTCTTCCTCTGGGTGTAATCAGATAGGTGATCAATTTTCTTATCCATAGTATCAACTCTGCACTGAGTTATAAATAACTCATTTTGCTGCTCCAGAAATTGATCATGCATCGATTCCCAAAAACTAGACGGTGGCTCAGCAGTAGAAGTAGAAGGTTTGGAAGTGAAAGCTCTACCTGGAGTAGGTGCAAAAGTAGAACGGGTTGTAGATCTCTTCCCACGAAGACGATCATAGATACTAACACTCTCCTGCCCAATTGGCTTGGTAGACTTCAGCTTCTCCTCAGAAATATTAGCAGTGACTCCATTGTTCACACATAAAGTATAAATCAGAGATAGGAATCCTAGTCCTACAGAAGTGCTGGATCTAGCAGTAGACTCCACAAAATCATAAATAATACTGTCAACATCTATCAGCTTCCTCTCCTGAATGTAGTAGTTTAAGATAGCTCGATCTCTAGTCACTTCACTCAGGTGGTTGGAAGGTATAAGTCTTGCAGAAATAAAGTAATGCCATGCCTTTGAAATACCATTTAACTTAGAAGATTTGAAATTTACCCATTTATCGTTCCAAATCTTCCAAGCTCCAATGTCGTCAGTCAAATAAGCATTAATCATCTCAAGATCTCCCTCAGATGGAGATAATCCAGAATAGTGGCACTCGATGGTAGGTGGCAGTCCATAAAAAAACATTGATCCTTTCCGGAGTAAATCCTACTCCAACACCTCTGACGAAGACTTCGTAGTCTTCCACATCCAAAAAGTTGGCATAAAATTCGCGCACGACTGGAATAACAGCAACAGCGTTGAAATAACAGAATCATTGCCAGTTGTGCGCAACGATCGTGTTCTCGATCATTCCACCGGGATTGTAAAAGCTTCGCTTAGAGATAAATTTTCTGGACGTCGCAAATTCGTGATATCAAAAATGCGCTGCCGCAGTCGCGAATTTGCTACTGTCAAAATTTTCTCGTGCCTTTCCTCCCTTAGATTTCGGTGCCATCTAAACGTGAAAGAAAACACAAATAAATTAAGGAATCAATAAATTTAAACTCTTTTAAGCTTAAGAAACTTAAAATGAGTTTAAAAATTCAAGAAGAAACATTAAAAATCAAAATTTTTCTCAAAATTTTGGTTTTTTGCCAAAAATAGGAAAAACTATGGTGAAAATAAAAAATAAATGGATTAGAGTGTAGATCTGACCTTGAGATGAAGAAATCAAGTGATTTTAGGCTCAAAATCTTGATGTCTTGACCTCAAAATAGATTTAGAAGGTGGGTTTTCACGAAAAAGAGGAAGGGGATGAAGCTTAGGCGTAAAAAATGGCTAATGGGGGTTTAAATGATGATTTTCGGGTAAGCAGGCAGAACCGGCGCTTAGGCGCCGAATTCGCCTTTCAAAAAAATCACTTTAAAAATTTATTTTCCACCAAAATTCATAAATTAAACTTCTAATTACTCATATAAGAGTATTGCTTCAGTTTCCAACTTCCAAAATATTTTCAAAAAATTTTTAAAAATTAAAAATTAAATCCACCAATTAAACACAAGTTTAATCAAACTCTTCTAATTTCATTCATGATTTTAATTTCGAGCTCAATACAATTCAGATAAGTATCATAACATTATTCAAGTTCTAACAACAATCAAACAACACAAATTTGAAAGCAAATACAACACACATTGAACATGAAAGCAAACACACAAACAAACACAATCGATTCACTAAATTGATACAACGACACACTAGATAAATCACAATCTCACCACATCACTATCTAATTCCCATTATCTTGGCAAGGAAAACTATTCAGCCCACTTGGAAAGAATGCTAACGCCCTCGGAAAATCCATAGCCGTTTTCTCGTCGATCCAATTGTTCTTCGCATACATCTCCACTTGAGTAGCTTGATAAGCTGCAAGATGATCAAATTAAAGTTTCGTCTGCCATTCCAGATGTTCAATTTGATGATACATCTCACGGAGTCGATCTCTAATGCTTTTAAATTTTGCTTCAAACTTATCTAGAAGACTAGAAATTTTCTCTAAACTTACAGCGATGAAACCATTGAAGTAGGGTTGAGGATCCTTTGAGACCTTGTCTCTAGCCTCTTCTCCAAGATTTCTCCTCTCCATTTCTTCAAAAATCCTCTCTAATCTCTCAAGAATGGAGTGTATGGGTCGAAATAATGATTGCATAGGGATTGGGGACGAAGATAGGGTAATTTATAAGAGAAAATCATTTGAAAAACTGAAGATTTTTTGTTTTGATACGATCCAGTAACTGTGGCGCTTAGGATCCAAATCTGGCGCCTAGGCGCCGGACCCATCGACACATAGTTTACTATGGCGCTTAGACGCCAAATCTGGCGCCTAGGCGCCGGAACCATGTTCGACTCTGTTTCGCCTAACGTCAAATTTCAAAGTTTCGTTCTCCAAAATAGGTAATTTATAATGGTAAGATCAATATAGATTCAATAAAACAAATTAGAAGCAATCATAATGAAGGTTAACTTGATCTCCTTTTTACTCATATTTGAAATAGAGTGATCCAATGTCTAAGCTTTATATATCTCGAGATAATTTTCACCTTAAGTCAATTAAGACTTGTTAGCATCAAATTTTCTAAAGTAATATAAAATTAAACAAGACTGAGGCATAACCTTACATTAAAAATGTAAAAACACACAAAACAACGAATAACTATGGGTTACCTCCCACAAAGCGCTTGGTTTAACGTCGTCAGCCCGATCTAATTAAGTTTTTAATCAGGTAGACTCAACTCATAAGCCTTTTTATAAATCTTTTTAATATCTCCCAAATAAGGCTTCAGTCTTAATCCATTAACTTTAAAATTTTTTCCCGTTTTGGGATCTTTAATATCCACAGCTCCATAATGGTATACTTTTTCAATTATATATGATCCTATCCATTTTGATCTTAATTTTCCAGGAAAAAGTCTTAAACGAGTATTAAATAATAATACTTCTTGTCCAGGCTCAAATATTTTTCCTGAAATCTTTTTATCATGTAATATTTTCATTTTCTCTTTATAAATCCTTGCATTTTTATATGATTCATTTCTTATTTCATCCATCTCATTTAATTGCAATAATTTTTTTTCTCCTGCAGTATTCAAATCAAAATTAAACTCCTTTATCGCCCAATAAGCTTTATGTTCAAGTTCAACAGATAAGTGGCAATGGTTACCATAAACTAACCGGCAAGGTGACATTCCAATTGGTGTCTTATAAGCTGTTCTATAAGCCCATAGTGCAGAATCATGTCTATCAACCCAATCAGTTCTTTTATAATTAACAGTCTTCTCTAAAATTCTTTTAATTTCTCTGCTTGATACTTCAGCCATTCCACTTGTTTGTGGGTGATATGCAGCTAAAATTTTGTGTTTGATTCCAAATTTTTCCAATAATGATTGAATTCTTTTATTTCTAAAATGACTTCCACCATCTGTGATAATTACCTTAGGCATTCCAAATCTTGAAAAAATCATCTTCTTTAAAAATTTTGAAACACTTTTGGAATCACAGCTAGGTAAAGCTGCAGCTTCAATCCACTTTGAAATGTAATCAACAGCTAATAAAATATAAATCTTTCTAGATGATGGTATAAATGGTCCCATAAAGTCTAAACCTCATATATCGAAAATTTCAACTTCCAATATATAGTTTAAAGACATTTCATCTTTCTTGGATATATTTCCCATCCTTTGACATTGATCACATGTTTTCACATAATGTCTCACATCTTTAAATAAGGTAGGCTAATAAAATCCTGAATTTAAAATTTTAAATGCAGTTTTATCTACTCCAAAGTGTCCTCCAAATTCGGAATAATGACATTTTTGAATAATAGCATAAGTTTCTTCATAAGGTATGCATCTACGAATTACAAAATCTTTTCCTAATTTAAATAAATGAGGATCTTCCCAAATATAAGATTTAGCATCATTTTTAAATTTTTTAATAAATTTGTTATCCAATCCATAAGGTAAAATATTACTAACTAAATAGTTAACTATTTCTGCATACCAAGGTGTTTGACATCCTTGAATAACATATAAATGTTCATCAGGAAATTTCTCATTTACATTTTTCTTCAGTAATAACATCATTCTTAATTCTAGATAAATGATCAGCAATTTGGTTGTTCGTTCCTTTTCTATCCACTATTTGAAAATCAAATTCTTGGAGAACTAAAACCCATCTTATTAGTCTAGGTTTAGCATCTTTTTCAACATTAAATATTTAATAACGGAATGATCAGTATGAACTATGCATTTGGTACCAAGAAGATAAGGTCTAAATTTATCAAAGGCATATACTATAGCTAAAAGCTTTTTCTCAGTAGTAGTTTAATTTCTTTGAGTTTCAGTAAGAGCTTTACTAGCATAATATATAACTTTGAAAATTTTCTCATATTTTTGTCCCAATATAGCTCTAATTGCAAAATCACTTGCATCGCACATTAATTCAAAAGGTTTATTCTAATTAGGTGCAATAATTATAGCTGCAGTTATTAATTTTTCTTTTAAAATATTGAAAGCATTAACACAGTCTTCATTAAATTCAATTTTAGCTTCTTTTTCTAATAAATGACAAAGAGGTTTAGTAATTTTAGAAAAATCCTTTATATATTTTCTATAAAATCTAGCATGACATAGAAAACTTCTCACATCAGTAACAGTAGTAGGGGTTGCAGTTCAACAATAATTTTTACTTTTGCTTGATCAACTTCCATCCTTTTTTGTGAAACTTTGTGACCAAATACAATGCCTTCTGTGACCATAAATTGACATTTTTCCCAGTTAAGAACTAAATTTGTTTCTTCACATCTTTTCAGAACTTTGAAAATATTTTCCAAACAAGACTCAAAAGAAGTTCCAAAAACTGAAAAATTATCTATGAATACTTCAATTCCTTTGTCAATCAAATCATAAAATATTGACATCATACATCTTTAAAAAGTTTCAGGTGCATTACATAAACCAGAAGGCATTCTTCTAAAGGCAAATATTCCATAAGGACTTGTAAATGTTGTTTTCTCTTGGTCCTCAGGAGTGATAAGTAATTGATGATACCATAATATCCATCCAGAAAATAGAAATATGAGTGTCCAGCTAATTTGTCAAGCATTTGATCCAAGAAAGGTAAGGGAAAATGATCCTTTCTAGTGGCGTCATTTAACTTCCGATAATCAATGCAAATTCGTCATTCAGTAACTTGTCTTATAGGAATTTGTTCATTTTTATAATTGACAGTGCCAGTTACTCCTCCTTTCTTCGAAACACAATGAATAGGACTTACCCATTGGCTATCCGAAATAGGATAAATAATTCCAGCATCTAACCATTTTAAAATTTCTTTTTTAACAACCTCTTTCATGATAGGATTTAATCTTCTTTGCGGTTGATAGTAGGTTTAAAATTTTCTTCCATTAAAATTTTATGCATACAAATGGAAGGGCTTATTCCTCTTATATTAGCAATAGTCCAACCACAAGCTTTCTTATAATTCTTTAACACTCATATTAATTTTTCTTCTTGATCTAAACTTAGCTCAGAAGAAATAATAATAGGTAAAGTTAATGAATTTCCAAGAAATGCATACTTTAAATGTGAAGGTAACATTTTTAATTCCAGTTCAGGGCTTTTTTAATTGAGGGTAAAAGTATATCATTTTGAGTTATGTCTAAAGTTTCCCAGTTATCTTTAATATGAATTTCTTTAAATAATTCTTCTTCTTTTAGTTCTTCATTTTCATTAGTTAAAAATTCAATTTCTTCTTCAGAAATGATTTTACATTTTTCTCGTTAGTTTTTTTTAATCATTAAATCAAAAATATCCATTCAATAGCATTTTTCTTTGTCAGGGTACTCTATCGATTTAAGAACATTGAATTTAATCTCTTGATCATTAACTCTCATAGTTAATTCTCCTTTTTGCACATCAATCATAGCTCGCCTGGTAGCTAGAAAAGGTCTCCCTAAAATAATTGGTATTTCTTTATCTTCTTCCATATCAAGTACAATGAAATCTACAGGGAAGATAAATTTATCTACTTTAACAAGTACATCCTCTATAACTCCTTTAGGGTGTGATAGATCTATCAACTAACTGAAGGGTTACAGTGGTAGGAGTAATCTCTCATAAATTCAACCTTTGATAAATAGAAAATGGTATGAGATTAATACTAGCTCCTAAATCACATAAAGCTTTTCCACAAAATTTTTCTCCAATAGCACAAGGTATAGTAAAATTTCCAGGATCTTTAAGTTTCAGAGGTAATTTCTTTTGAATTATTGCACTACATTCTTCACTTAATGCAACAGTTTCAAAGGCTTCAAATTTTTGTTTCTTACTTAATATATACTTCATAAATTTTGCATAAGTTGGCATCTGTTCCAAAGCTTCCGCAAAAGGTATGTTTATAGTAAGTTTCTTAAAAATTTCAAAGAACTTAGAAAATTGATGATTAAGCTTTTGCTGTTTTAATCTTTGAGGAAAAGGTAGTGGTGGTTTTTCAACTTCCACATTAATAGAAATATTAGTTTGATCTTGATTAGGAGAAGGGGTTTCTTTAGGTTTTTCAATCTCTTCAACCTCAATCTCTTTTTCAATTTCATTCTGCATTCTTTCTTTTAATTCTTTTCCACTTCTAAGTTGTACAACTTTAACATGTTCATGTTCTTTTCCAGTTTCTTTTGGATTAATTTCAATATTACTAGGAAGTGTTCCTGGATGTCTGTAATTAATTAAATTAGCGATTTGTCCCATTTGATTCTCAATATTACGAATAGCAATATTTTGATTTTGTAATTGATTACTCATTTGTAAAATTAGTTCTTCTATTGATAACTTTTTCTGTTGATTATTAAATCCAGGTGGATTATAATTTGAATTTACTTGATTATTCCAATTTCCATTTGGATGGGATTGATTATTATCCCATTGTTGTTGTTGATTATTCCAGTTAAAATTAGGGTGATTTTTCCAGCCAGGTTTATAATAATTTGAATACGGATTATTTTTACTAGCAATAGCTTGTAAAGTTTCAATAGTTTGAGAATCTTCAATATTAGATGAGTTGTTATGTGATATGTTGATGGCAAAATTATCTAATTTCTTAGATATTGCAGCTACTTGTGAAGCTAAGATAGAAAAGGCTTCGTTATCTTGAATACTTGACATTCTTTTAGGATTAATCCTTTCAGAAGGCCATTGAAAATTATTGTTAGCCATTTCTTGAATTAAAGTATAAGCTTCTTCAAATGATTTAGACATTAAAGAACCTCCAGCTGCAACATCAATAATTGATTTTAGTATCCAATTAAACCATTATAAAATGTTTGAATAATTAACCAATCAGGTAAATCATGATGAGGACATTTTCTTAATAGTTCTTTAAATCTTTCCAAAGTTTCATAAATTGTCTCCCTGTCAAATTGACTAAATGAAGTAATATCATTTCTTAATTTAGCAGTTTTAGAAGGAGCAAAATATTTAATAAGGAATTTTTGTGCCATTTCAGCCCATGTTTTAATAGAACCTATTGCTAATGAGTTCAACCACATCTTTGCTTTATCTCTTAAAGAAAAAGGAAAGAGTATAAGTCTAATAGCATCATCAGAAACATTGTTATATTTAAAAGTAGGATAAAATTCTAAAAAACTAGCAAGGTGTAAATTTTGATCCTCATTTGGTGTTCCTCCAAATTGATTATTTTGAACCATTTGAATAATAGATGGTTTAAGCTCAAAAGAATTAGCATCTACAGTAGGTATTTGAATACTACTATGAAGTTCATCAACTGTAGGGTTAGCATAATCCCTTAATAGTTTGTAAACATCTTGTTCATTAATTTCAATTGGATTTTGTAAATTGTTATGTAAATTACCCATATCTTGGATTTTTTTAGTTTGTTTTCCTTTTTTAATTCTTTTAACAGTTCTTTATTATTTAGAATCTAAAGGTAATAATCCTTCAGATCCAGCACTACGCATAAAAAGTAAATTAGCAAGAAATAAAATCTCTACTTATTTATTTAGAAAAAAAATTTATTTTTTTATTTTTTTATTATTTTTTTAGTATTTTATATTTTTGACAATAAAAGAAAATGAATAAAATAAAATAAAAATCTTTAAAATCTAAAAATTTGCCTCCGCTCCTCCCCGGCAACGGCGCCAAAAACTTGACCCACACTAAATATATGGGTACTAAAAATTCAATCCCCGGCAACGGCACCAAAAACTTGACCCGTAATCCGCTGATAACAAATATAATAATTAATGCTTTCAAATATATGTGATAAATAATAATAGCAGCTAGTGTATATAAATATAATTTTATCGAAAATATTTTACACACTAGGGGTACTACGCAAGTATACGTATCGTATCAAGTAATATAGGGTTTTGAAACAAAGACCCTAGTATCGATTCCACGAGGAGTGAGTTATGGATTTTTAAATATTTTAATTTTATTTTTAAGTATTTCTTTTATAGTTATAAATTTGATATTTTTAATTTATTAGATGCAATAATAAAGCAGTAATGAAATGATTGATGTAAATAACAATAGGAAAACAACTTTCTTCCTTCCAATTAATCCAAGATTGTCTATAATAATGATAATATTCGTGGAGAATAAAAATTTATGGTATTGTGCCAAATAGAAGCATTCATATTCTTTACCCTTTGATCCGAGTGTAAAGAACATTAGCTAGCTTTATAGATCGAGTCCGGATGCATTATTAGTAGAATAGGTTAATCTAGGCTCACACTACTAGATGTCGAAGGGTGGTTATGGTCGGCCCTACTAGTGACCCTTTCCTTCTCTATAAACCAAATCACAAGAATTTAGTCTGTCACTCTAAAAACTTATCAATTCTACGCCCATTATATAATATCTTCCTATTTATTTGCACTTCACCTTGAATAACCCGCACAAGGCCTTCAACTAACCAAGGATTCATGTGATATCTACTAGTTAAGAATTCATCTCCTTCTAGGTATCAAAATTCTTCAACTAATTTTAACAATTTAAATGACCAATTTAAATAGTAAATTAAGATCTGGTATTAATATCATCACAATGTTTTAAAATATAAATAGTTTTTAATTCTCCAACGAATTTTATATTATCTTATTTATCTTTTCATAATTGAAAGGAGAAAGTAAACTAAGTACTCAGAACACATTGAATTAAAATAACAAAACATGATAATGAAACTTTGAATAAAATTACAAATACTTATCTCAAGTGTTTCTTCTACTGAACCTCTGAATTCTTCTGACTCCAAAGCAAATAAACTTCAAAAGCACCAACTCTTTAAACTCTAAATACAAACTCTAAATAAAATAACTAACTAATTTATGAAGGATAGTAAAATGTGGTCCTAAAATATCTCTCTAATTCTCTCTCTAGATGGGGCTCTAGATAGGGGGGCCAGTACCCTCCTATTTATAGGCTTCAAGGGTTGCCTCAAGGCACCTCTTCAAAATGTGTCCACATTTAATGAATCTTCTAGAAGGTGTGTCTGGAGCCTAGGCGCCAGACTCTGCGTCCAGTTCTTCGCACCTCTTCACTTTAGATCGCACTTCTTCGCGATTAAAACTATTTCCAAGCGTCCAAATACATTGTATCACATGTCTTATAAACCAGGAACAACTGCCAGTCTTCTAAAAGGTCCAATAACCGCTAACACCATCAAAATAACCATCCAAAAGTGGTCAAAAATCTAGACAGATCCCGTATCGACCTGGCGCTTAGGTGCCGGATTCTGGCGCCTAGGTGCCAGAGCAATAATTTTGACAATTTTGCATTTCGCTCCATTTTGCTCCTTTTTTCTCCTTTTTGCTCCTTTTTCACTTTTTTTTTCTTGAACATTTTTCATCACCTATATCTCAAAATACAAAAATACCTTTCATTAAAGCATAATATCTTTAAAATTTTGATAAAAATCAAGGCATAAAAATGGGTATTTTTTTCATGGATCATTAGGCTAGGAGGATATTGGATCTGACTCCAGAGCTCCCACTTCCCTTCACCTGAAGGCTGACTCTCGCTTCAGTTTCTAAACATTAGGATCAATTTGAGGATTTCAGTCTGCCAATTTGAAATCTCTAATTCTACGCCCATCAAAGTATTTTTTCTTATTTATTTGAACTCAATCCCCATGAACTACGTATCCCATTCATGGACGTTGAATGTGACCTTCACTTTTATTGTGGAACTCATAATCCTCTCGGAACATATGTTTCTCAAAAAGTTTTAACAATTCAATTGGCCAAATCAAAAAGTAAATGAAGTTCTAAGCGAAAAGGTCATCACAAATTCTTCATAATAAATCAGCACATCATTTCCATTTCACAACATGAACACATCACATGAAAAGGAGAAAGACAAAGAGATCTACTCAAGATTCATGAGGAAAATATGACAAAACATGGATTATATATATAAAAACAATGTCATACAAACAGAGTAAAGTAAAGACAACTTATCTCAAACTCTTCCCTAAGAGAATCTTAAGAATTCCTTTGACTCCTCTTCTTTCTTCACAACAACACATAATTCTCTCTTTAGATGAGTAAGAAAAAAGAAATCTCTCACTTTCCCTCTTCTCTCACACTCCTTAGAAGAGAAAACCCAAAACCTAACTTCCTACACAAAATAGAAAGAAAATCTCTCTAAACTCTAAACTCTTCTCTTCCTTTCTTCCCCCATTCAAACTTGGCTCCAAAAGTGTTTAAATTTGGCCAAAACTGAATTCCCAAGAGTTTCCTCAAGCAACCCTTCAAAATCAGGCCAAATACGTTGAACCTAGTTTGAATTCGGGATAGGGCACTGTCCGACGCTGGTAGGAGCATCGTTCAGCACATTATTCCACCAAAACATCGTAAATCTCTGTAAACTGGCGATGTCCGACACTGGTGACAGCGTCATTCGGCGCTAGTTCAATAAAATGCACTTTTGTCCTTTATTCACTCCAAATTTGATCATTTTCACTTCCTTTTGCTCCAAAGGCCTAAAATCATTGTACATACATGAAATCATGAAAAGTAACTTTCATTAAAGTGCAATATCATCAAAAATAGGTATGAAATGGACAATAAAAAACTATTAAATTTTCAGTGGATCAAGATCCCCAAAACTTAACGATTACTTGTCCTCAAGTAATTTTAGTTAATATATAAAATTATGATCCACTGCAATGAACTTTCTTTCTAGAATACCATAATTTTGATTTAGATAAGTACAATAGTAAAATTTTCAGAAAAATCTTTGAATAATTCAAGTAAATTTTGCAGGTGTAAGAATATCTAGTAATCAAGTCTAAGAGTTCTAGCCTTCTACTCATTTCAAAAATGATTGTAGATTGTCCTATTAAGGCACTTAAAAGGATTACATGAAAAGAAGTTTATGAGAGCAAAATTAGTAAAGATGTTAATCCATACATATAAGTTCAGGAAAGTAATTAAGTTTTTCCCTTTAGGTAAGTCTAAGTGAAGCCAATTTTTTATTAGGCATCTCTTCAAGCTTCTCCTCACTTCTCTTTTTCTTTTCTTTTCTTTTGATTTTTGCTTTTATTTTCTTTTCTTTTCTTTTTTCTTTCTTTTCATTTCAGTGAGGATTACTGTATCTGGATAGCCTTTAATGATTTTGAACTTCACCCATCTCACCCTAAATTTGAAACTTACCACATTCTTTTACCTTATAGGCATTTCTTTTGCTTATTAATGATTCATCATAGAGTCTCAATCCTTTCCTATCACATAAAATTTTAAGATTCTTAATATTTCAAACATACAGTTTTTCTTACTTTGAATAGTTGACTATAGTCATATTCTCTTATACCAAATATCTTACCTTACAAAATTACTTTTCATTATCAAATACCTTCATTCAACTTTATAAAATACTTAAATAAAATCAAAATATAGTTATCTGAAATTGAGTTCTATTATAGAAAATCATGCTACTAATTTTAAAAATAATTTTAAATGAGAACAATTAACAGTTAATTCTTTCCCTCCACCAAACTAAGATTTTTGAATATAATTAACATGGAAGAAAGAAAAGATAAAAATAGATAACTCATACCTCAATATATTGGGCTTTTCATACCTTTGAGTTTAAGCAGGTTTTTCTTCATAAAGTAGAACAGTAGGCCTAAAATAATTAAGAAGCATTTCTATACACAAATATGTGTTAGAAATTTATAAAGAAGAAGTTTAAAAACATTTAATATAAACAGTGCATATACCATTAACATCCAACTATTACTATTGCAGATTAAAATAGCAAACCAAACATATAAAAACTCTACTATCATATCACATACATCACAAATCAACAATAAAGTCTACTACAAGTACATCCAAATACACATATAACATCACAGATACAAATCATAAGGAGTCTCAGGTACATCACAAATACAAAACACAAATACATAACAAAGTTTAATGAAAAATAAAAATAAAAATATACAAACTACCAATCTTCATCTACAGGAGCTCCACCATCATCAGATTCTTCAGGTTGGTATGGATTATAGTCAGGGTAAGTAGGAAATATAGCACTACTGTCTCCCCTGAAAAATCTTATCTGTGTGTCATGATAAGCTATCTCATATTCTCTCCACCGCACTTGATAATCATCATTTATCTTGTTCCTTACTTCTAGTCCCTCTACTATGGTGTTCAACCTTTCCAACTGATCCATAACATCATGCACAGTAGGCTCCCTAGATGTAGATGGTCTATCATGAGTAGAAGAAGGCTCATCAGCTTTCTTAATCCATTTCCATCCTGTTTGAGCGCTGTTCGACGCTAGCAGCAGCGCCATTTGGCGCATTATTATGCTAAAATGGCCAAACTCTTTGATTTTTTACGCTGTCCGGTGTTGGTGATAGCGTCGTTCGGTGCCAGTTCAAAAACTGGGCTTCCGACTTTCTTTTGTAATTTCGATCTTTTCAAGCCCCTCCAATGTTTAATTAGTCTAATTAAGCATTGAATAACACTCTAAAGTCTTGGCAAATGATATTTTTTAACACAAACAAGACATAATATTACTTTCATATATAAAATCCATGTGTCAGACATATACACATGACACTAAACATTACACATCATCAAGCCATATAATCTTAAAATTCAGCATCGTACACAACCACAACACAATAACACTGAAAACTAAACAAAAAAGCATGTCCAAATATAACATTCAAGCCAAATAAAGCAAAGCAAAGCAAAGTAATCTGATACACAAACACATAAATATAATAATCAAGTTTTCATTCTTCCTCCGAACTATCATCAATTTTAAGATCTCCCATTGATTGAGCATGAACAAATAAATTTTAGAATGGATGAAACAACAATTATTCAGTAGAATCCTCTTCAATCCATCATTTTATTCTCATTAATCACGTCAAACTTCTTTCAAGATATCCAGAATGATTAAAATGCTCCTTCATTCTCCAATCCAGTTGATCAAAGAAATCAGAAAGATTGTTGATTGCATTCATTAGATGTTGTACTTCCTTCTCTAATTTCTTAATTTTCTTTAAGATAATCTGTGAACTTTCAGGAAAATAAGGAGGAATAGGTGCTGACCTTTGAGATTTTTGATCTTCAATGATGCTCATGTCATTCATATCACTAACTGCCTGATTACTATATGCATCTTCAGGGTTTATAGGCTTCCAAGGTAGAAGTACTCTTTCCTAGTTCTCATATGACACTTGTGATTGACTGCAGAGGAGAAATATGGTGGAAGGATTTCCAAACCAATACTTTGATTCATGAACGATCAATCCCAAAACAGACTTAACAATTATCGAACTAACATCAATAGGCATCCCCATTTAAATAAAATAATTCAGAATAGCACACTCCTTAGTTACTTAACTGATTTTCATTGTTGAGAGCAATTTTGAACATATGAAATAATGTAAATGTTTCGACGTAGGATTTAGCAATGTGGTCGAGAAACTTTCATACCTGTTATCTCTTATCTCCCATTCATCACTTCATCCGTCAAATATCTGTATATATCATTAATATTGTCCTTCGTCAAGCAAAATTCAAATAGTGTCAGATTGACACATTCTCAATCATGAATAAATCATTAATTTTTTAGGAGTAAATATGACAAACCTCCCTCGCACATAGACTGATCCTTGGTTGATTCCATGAAGATTTGCATAAAACTCCTTCACAATCGAAACAACTACAGCGGTAGTAGTATACACAATACTTCCCAACCTCTCTGAACATTAATTTCATCAATTTTAGTCGTAGGAGAATTTGTACCTCAATTCACAAAGCCTCGCTCCTTAATCAACCTCTTTTTCGAGATATTTTTGTTGAATAGCCGCTGCGCCTCGAAACTGACAAACTTTCTAAGGTTGCACACTTAAAATCTTTGAGTTTCCATCTAGTCGGAATCCATTTGGACATGAATTTGGGTCTTCCTCTCCTTTAGCAGTTCCTACGTCTAGGGGCGGTTTTTGGGAGTTCTAATGGAGGATTTACCGCCTAAAACCGCCAAAACTCAAATTTAAAGACCAGAAACAATTTTCTGAACAGCGGGGCTGTTTGGCGCTGATAACAGTGTCGTTCGACGCTAGTTCAAATTTTGCCAAACTTCACTTTGTTCAAAAATTTTTTCCAATTTTCAATTTTATTCATTTCTTAAATGTTATTAATGATAATTAAGGAAGAATAAGTTTTAATTAAGTAACAAAATAATACAAACAACATATAAAACAAAGCAAACACTCAATAACTATGGGTTGCCTCCCACAAAGTGCTTGGTTTAACGTCGTCAACCCTACATAACTTTCAGTTATTTAGGTTGATCCAACGTTAAAACCTCTTAAAAATTTGGTCTATTGCCTTCAAAATAAGGTTTTAATCTTTGGCCGTTAACTTTGAATATTCTTGCAGATTTAGGGTCTTCGATAATCACAGCTCCAAACTGATATACTTTTATGACAATGAAAGGCCCTGTCCATCTAGATTTCAGTTTCCCAGGAAATAATTTCAATCTTGTATTGTATAGTAGAACTTTTTGTCCTGGTTCAAATTCCTTTATGACAATCTTCCGATCATGCCATATTTTTCTTCTTTCCTTATATATTCTTGTCGGCATATTTATAGGTTGTGTGTGTTGTATTTTGAAAAGGGGGTCGCCTATAGAAATTGTCGGAGAATTTTCAGATTTCAAATTTAATTTAAACTTATATAATTTGAAAAATAGCATTTGATTTTTGAAAGTAATTTTTAGTTTAAAAATTTTAAGATATGAAAACAAACCAATCTCACATCCCAAATAGTTTATATAAACGAGCACCACACCACAAACCACGCATCTTTCCCGAAGAATAGACACACTACTTGATGATGGGGCTCGATTAAATTAACTATAAGATTTGTGACATCCGTTTGGTCCGCGAACCAATTTTATAAGCCGACAAGTTCCCCTGCTTAATATAAAGGAATTAAGCAGGTTTTATATTACCTGGGTTCTTAAAATTCCCTATAAGGGTAAGCCCCTATAGTTATTTACATCCTAAATGTCCAAAGACACTCAAGAAAACTCTCGATAATGATCAGTGGTTTTACACTCAAGAATTTCAAAGTTTAAGGTTTTCAAACAATTAGATTTTGGAAATTTCAATAGGGAATGAATCAAATTTGGAACAGTTATTTTGAGAGTCCAAAGGAAGAAAAGTAGGAGAAGCGAAAGATCCAAGTGGAATCTTAGTAACTTCCCGAACTATCCTATGATTTGACTTCAATTTGAGAGTTTATTTAATGTTGTAATCCTGCCAATTTTAATTTATTTAGGACTTATATTTGTATGACATAAGCACACAAATAGCCTCGAAGATGTGAGGGTTTATGTCGTACCAAACGACTACCTCGGAGTCCTAAGACCGATTAGGGCTTAATTTGCATAATATGATTATGCACATGCCTAAAGAAAAGTTGAGGATAACTTGTTTAGAGACACAAAAATTTAGAAAATAGATAACTTGTCATAGAGATGGCCTCTGGCCTTGAAAAATTCAGGGAATGTTCCCAAGGTCAGAGACTACAAAAGCCCTATGGTCTCATGCCATGGTGAATTATGTATGCAAATGGAGAATTAAAACCTCACAGAGAGTATTTAAATCATTAAAAATTATAGACTCAATAAATTAACTTAATTCTTTTTCCACATTATTCTCCTCTGTTCACTGAGCAAGAAGGTATTTTTCTTTTATTTTTGTTATTTTTCTATACAAAGTTCTGCATTTTCAAAGATCAGGGCATTTAAATAATTTAAACTACCATATTTATCTACTTAAACACATCGGCGCCGCGTCATCCTTGTCTGGGTCGAAGCTCCACGCGACGCGCTCCTGTTTGACGTCGCCATCTGACTCTACAGCCACGTGGCCCGCTGTCCGGTTTCATCTCTTCGTCCAGCTTGATCTCCACCGTTCGTTCATTACACACGCCATCCGACGTGACTGGTCATCGTCTACGACTGGTGCGTCCCGAGAGCCGTCCACGTTCTAACCCTAAGATCTCCCTCATCTCTCAACCAAATTGGGTGATCTTGGGCTCTATGTACTCATCTCGACAAGATGAACACATCTATACGGCTATGATGCTTTGAAATTAACTCAAACCAAATGGAGAATCAAAATAAGCTCTTGGGAAGGAGGAGTTCAATACCTTGGTTCTGAGAAGTGAAGCTTCAATCAGAGGGGCTTGACACGTTCGTTGGAGTCTGAGGAAGCTAGGGATGAAGCCTGGAGCTGCGGTGAAATGCTTAGACCTGACTTCCACCAAGACTGATTTCGAGCTCTGGCCAATAGAAGGAATGGCTGGCCTGGTGAGCGGGCTTCCACTGGAGAACTTCTTCTCTTTGTCTGGTGATAGTGTAGAGTCGATCAATTTGAAGATTGGCTTACTATGGTGAAGTGTCCTATTTTTGAGCCTAAAATTGAGCTCAGAAATTGAGCCCATAGAGAGGATTTTAGGGCTGGATTTTAGTGGGGATCAACTGCTCTAGGTTGGGAGAGGAGTTCAGAACCAATTTGACAGGGATTTACTAAGGTCCAGTGCATCCAACCTTTTGGCCGTGGAGGTGAGGAGTTTAAATAGCCATGGCTAGAGAGCTTCTCAGGATCAATTTAAGGCTGGGATCAGCTGCTCAGGGGAGGAGAAGAAGAGATGTGGAGTCCAATTGGAATAGGACAGCTCAGCAAGGGAGTTTGGCTTTTTTTTGGTTCACATGGAGCTCTCAGCCTGATGTTTTCCAGCGACGCAGGTGGTGGTCCGGCCAGGGTCAAGTCACCCTCATGACCAGTGAGGTCAGGGATGGGGTTTGGTGAATTTAATTGGTTGCTGCCATGTGTAATGGTTTTGATTTAAATGGTATGGGGGAAGAGTGCATTTTGGGCTTAAAATGGTCAAGCCATGGAAATGGGTTGGGTGCACCTCCCCAAGACCTGATTTTGGGCTGAGGGAATCAATTGTGTCAGCTAGCAAAGGGTGGTGAAGTCCCCATCAAAATGTTTGGATTAATCTTGGGTTAAGCGGAATCATGGAAAGGGTTAATGACTTTTTAAAGGGTGTTTAAAGGCCCTCCTCCTTTTTCCATTTAGGGAGTGGTGATAAGTCAAAGCTCTCATGGCTTCATATGGCTTGTCCATGGCTTGTTCATGCCTTCATTTGGCTCACTTTTGGCTTGAAAAAAGTTGGCTCACTTGCATGATAGAAGATTTTGGGATTTTTTTGATATCTTGATGAAATTTTGGATGAAACTTGATTTGGAATGGTTTAATGATGAATTTGAAACTTAGGGAAGATTTTAATTGAATGCATTATGAAGAGGAATGTCACGTGGGCCTTAGAATAGGTTTTTGGGCTTCTTAAATTTGGTGGAGATGGGCTTTAAAAATGTTTTAAGGAGATGGGCTTTTAGGTTTTAAAATAAACTTTTGGATAAAAAATTGGTAAAAGGTTGTGCCAAATAAATGTTGCATTTAGTTTGGGAATGTGTTATGAAGGTTTTAGAAAAGATTTGGGGTCATTTGGAGTTGAATTGAGTTTAATTTGGGTCTTTTAATAATAGGGTAAAAGTGGGTCAAATTGGGCTAACTTGGGCTAAAGTAGGGCTCATGTTGGTTTTGATGTGAAATGAATATTGCAAAGTTTTATAAAGGTGTGAAAATGAGTTTTCAATTTTGGTTGAGTCTTCATTTTGGGATTTGGGCTTGTTTGGGTTCATGATTGGTTTAGGCCAATTTTTGGAATTTTGGTTTGAGTTAGGCTTGAGTGGAGTTTGGGTCCAAATATTAGGTAAATTAAGTTAGAGTTTTATTTGTGGGGATGTTAGGAAGGTTTCAAAATAAATTTAGGGAAAATTGGGTGGTATTTGGGTTCAATTTGGGATGGATTGGGTTAATTGGTCACTTTAGGCCTTAAGGGCTAATTTGGAATTTTTTGATCAAATTGGTTTAAATTGACAAAATTAGGGTATGTGGTATTTGATGAAAATGATGTGGATAATATTTTGGAATTTTTGGGATTTTTTGAGAATTTTTTGAAATTTTGGAATTTTAGGTTATTTAGGGTACAAGGAGAGTACATGAAGGGTATTGGGGATATTTTTGAAAATTTTGGTATATTTGGTCATGAATGATCAAAGTGGTGGGGAATGTTTAGGATTTATTTTGAGAAATCTTGGTTAATTTATGCAATTTTAGGAATTTTGGACAACTTCAACGGTATTTGGTAGGTTTGGTGGGTTTAGGGCCCCGGGGGTCAAAGATTGAAATTTGGGAAAATGAAGATTGATTAAACGTGAGTAAAATGAAACCATTTAGGTTGATCCAAGAAGCCATGTTAAGCTCACAAGAGCCATGAGATGACTCATCTTAGGCACTCAATATATTGTTCCTAACCCTCTTAGCCAGGGGTTAGGGGTTGAAGCCCATCCATATGAGTTACCTACATGAGTCAGGGAGTTGAGTTGGGTGAGAGTGGTTTTAGGGTTTAGTATGTATGTGAGAGTGTAGTGTGTGCAAGCTGACCCTCACCAAGACCATGCCACCTAGAGCAGTTTTAAGGCTTGAACATCCTATAAGAGTTCATCTTTGTCTTCTCACACATTGGTCCCAACCTTCCAAGTGATTTGGAGGTTGATGACCATCTATGTAGGATTTCCAGGAGAACCAAGATTTGGTTTGAATTTCTAAATGGTGGGTTCCATCTCTAGTCTTCTAGGATAGTCAAGGAGAAGTCCTATGGCTAGATCCTAAGCACTAAGAGGAAAGAAAAGATCTCACAAAAAATGAGGTCAACAAATGGACCCCCAATAGGTGTGGTGTGCTAACCAAGCACATCGAGCGTATTGGCGTTGACCGAAGAGATCAATAAAACCAACACAGACGTCTAAGTGACACACTTAGAACAAAGCGTAGAAAATTTCTGCTGGGGAGTATCAGGTAAATATCTAAGACTGAAGATTCCAGAACTCTCGCTGGGGAAAAAGGAGGTGAATTTCAAATCACAAGATTTCAAGAAATTGGATTTTATATTGGTTTCATATTTTTTATTTCAAGTTTTAATTTTCAGTTTCGATTTTGATTTGAGTTTCGATTTTGGTTGAAATTAAAATTTGAGTTAAGATCGATTTCGAGGTGGATTCCGCAGAAATTCTAAATTTAAAATGAGAATTGGAACCTAGGTTCCGACCTTAGGATTGCAAAGAGAACTGGAATTTAGGTACCAGCCTCGAAGAGAGAATTGGAAGTTAGGTACCGACCTCGAAAAGGGTGAGAACTGGAAGATAGGTACCAGCCTCGAAAGAGAGTCGGAAGTTAGGTACCGACCTCGAAAAGTTTGAGAACTGGAAGTTAGGTACCAGTCTCGGAAGAGAGTCAGAATTTAGGTACCGACCTCGAAAAGGGTGAGAACTGGAAGTTAGGTACCAGTTTTGGAAGAGAGTCAGAAGTTAGGTACCGACCTCGGAAACGGTGAGAACTGGAAGTTAGGTACCAGTTTCGAAAGAGAGTAGTAAGTTAGGCACCGACCTCGAAAAAGGGTGAGAGCTGGAAGTTAGGTACCAGTCTCGGAAGAGAGTCAAAAGTTAAGTACCGACCTCAAAATTTCAGGAGTGTGGAAAAGTTTCTCGGAAGAGTGTGAATTTAGCAGACACCGAGATTAGGATGTCTTGTCGGTCTTATACCCAAGTAGAAGGATCAGAATGCGAAAAAGTTTCTCGAAAAGAGTGTGAGATTAGTGGACACCAGGATTAGGATGCCTTGTCGGTCTTATACCTAAGTCGGAGGATTAGAACACGAAAAAGTTTCTCAGAAAGAGTGCAAGATTAGTGGACAACGAGATTAGGATGCCTTGTCAGTCTTATACACAAATTGGATGATTAGAATGCAGAAAAGTTTCTCAGAAAGAGTACGAGGTTACTGGACACCGAGATTAGGATGCCTTGTCGGTCTTATATCCAAGTCGGAGGATTAGAATGCGAAAAAGTTTCTTGGAAAGAGTACGAGATTAGCGATCATCGAGATTAGGATGCCTTGTCGGTCTTAAACCTAAGTCGGAGGATTAGAATGCGAAAAGTTCTCGGAAAGATGCGGGATTGGCAGAAATTCAGAGAAGAGAATCAAAATTTAAGTATTGATCTCGAAATGAGAACTAGAATTTAGGTACCAGCCTCAGAAGGATGGGAACTGGAATTTAGGTACCAATCCCAAAAAGTTGGTTTTTTCGACTTTTTTTTGAAGATTTTGTGGAAATTTTAGTTTAGTGGAAGATTGGAATGAGACATGAAAGTGTTTCACATCTCGAGAGAGTTGATCAAAGTTTGATTGTTTGGTGAAGGATGTGAATCCATGCCATCAGAACCAAATCAAAAATTTCATGGTTGTGTGTTAGTAGACTCAATCGACCTTCTCAAAAGAGGAAGAAATCACAATGAATCAAAAGTGTTTCATGACGACGAAGAAGTTTAGGAGTTTGAAACTGAAGTTGGAGTCTTCCATGGGGGAATAATCAACTCAAAAGAGGGTTCAAAGGAGCTTCAAATGGATTTCAGTTGAAAGATTCAAATCGACGGATTCAGATCGGAATTCAATTAGAGATTTAGATTCAGTTCGTTTGCTTTAGTGATTCAATTTCATTTTTGTTCATTTAGTGTTCGTGTTAATTTGGAATTAGTTTTGACATTTAGATTTTTTTAAAAAAAGTTCTTGTTCATTTTTTTCTTTTCGTTCTTCGTTCGAAGTTCATTTAACTTAATAATATTTTCCAGTCAATTTGCACAAAAGAGGTGAAGCCAAAACACGACATGGTCATTTCCATTTTATTTTTTGAAAATACATCATATAGCTCGATCCAAAACATGATTATATTTTCCATGAAAATTCAGTATCTCATACAATCCACATAAATCCAAAAATAGATTGTGTAAGACTCTTGCAAGTTTCTTCCAAAAGCATCTGTCGAGATCCATGTCTGAATAGTGAGATACATGGGCAATAACATCACCTTCCAAGCCATCCTTGGCAGGAAATGCCGTTCAGATGTGCATTGGAGGTGTGCTGTCTCCCATATAGCTCACAGCTCGTAGGGCCGAAGGCTCTCTAATTCTGGATCTGGCTGAAAGTGGAAAGGTATTTTGCCGTCGTCCATCCTCCTTAAAGTGACAGAGATTGGCCGAAAATGCACCCCTAGAATGCAGTGTTTTGCTATGTCCGCTCCATTTCCTTTTAACACCAAGACGAAACCTACCGGTAGAGGTATCTCCACCGGCCCTCGGAATTCTCCGGGGCCTGCTATCCGGAGGTCAAATCTGAACATGATGTTATATTGGTTGACAAAAGACACTGTGCAGAAAGGTCTGACGAAGTCGTGATGATCTATGTGCGGTGGTATGCAGTCGCCCTCCCTGTATATGTCGATGATGTAGCTATTGGGTATGTAATCTGCATACGATACCCACAATGTCACCATTCGTTTTACCATTCTTTTGATAATTCTTGGCATCGGATCCACCTCACTATGACGGAGTATCCCTGGTGGATTTCCCTTTTTTTCCTCGGTGAAGTTGTAGCAACACCCGCATTGGATCGTAACTCTTCATTTTCCTGTCATCCATCTTTGAGGTTCTAAGTAGGTCTTCTCTCTCAAACGACCAGCTCGACCCATTTTCTAAAGTTTGATGACGCAGTCCACAATTTGCTGCTGCTCTTAGTCTGAGAACACATCCGTATACAGCTCAAGGCCCTCCAGGATATTGATCCTCTTGCCTCGAATTCTTTCAAAATATTCAAAAGTTTTCTTTTCAACTTTCTGCAATCTCTCCAGCTCATATTCTAGGATTATCTGCAATCGACGAGGTCTGGTAACATACTGTGGGATGTATGGTTCAACCCCAGCACATTCTCCTGCATGTCTCGGCTCTTCGGGGATAATATCTGTCAGGACATCCTCCGGGGTTGCTTTCGCAACAAGACTCTTAAAAGCTAGTGCATCTGTCTGGCGTCGTGGCGCTGATTCTGTTTCTTCTTTACTCGAGATTTCTTTCATCTTTTCTATTATTCTTGGAGTTGATCTCCTCTTTTCTGATTCCTACTGAACTGGCTTCTGTGATGTATTTGTATTGACGGTAGCAATTGTCTCTTCATGTTGGTCCGCTGTTAGCTTGCTTAACATCTTGCGAATGCGGTGGTTCTTATTTCTTCGTTGGTTAGGAGTGAGAGTAGCTCTCCTTCCCTCTTGAACTTCTGTGGGCATGGCACTGACAAGCCTACCCTCTTCTGTAGTAACCACAGAATTGATTTTCTTGTCTGCTCCAGTCATCTGAGCGGTGTTTACTTTCCTTTTTCTTGTCGGTAGTTGGCTGACTCGGGCCACCCAATTTCATTACTGTCTCGCTGCGGAACTCTTCCTGGTCGATCGGGGTCCAATCAGTTTCCTTGTACTGTAGCCCGGTTGGTGTGAAATTAGAGTCAATCTCAATCACAACCCCATCCTTCATCTTCTTTTCGTCGAGTGCTAAATTCACGCCATTCTTAAAGTTTAGAACCAACCGCCCGTTCGACATTTCCCTGTGAAAAATAAGGAAAGGATCAGGGGCTGTACTGAGAACGAGAACAATAAGAAAGAACACTTATGAATAAAAAATTCTTATTCATTTATTTCAAATTTTAATAAGAGTAGGAAAAGGTGAGGAAAGATCAGAAGTGAGCTTGATTTGAAAGGAAGGATCAAAATTTTATTGTTATGATTTCACATATTTTCTTTTTAACACAATTTTTTGTTAATGATTTTTTATCATCCATTTTTTTTTATTTTGGGTTTGGACCCAGTTACAAATGATTACTCCACCCGTGCTTCTAGGAATGAGACCTCATTTTTGAAAGTTCATCCTTCGAAACATCAGGTTGCGTAATACTTCTTCAAATATCGTCCATTGATTGGAAGCATAGATCGTTCTCCACGGTAATTCACAAGTTGGTAGGAACCTCCAGAGTAGTCTGTCTAGACCACGAACGGTCCCTCCCAAGTCGGTTCAAATTTACCTCCTATCTTGCGGTGTGCAAGAATAGGTCTCCTAAGAACTAGAACCAAGTCACGAACTTTGAATGTCCTTGGGCGAACCAGCTTATCGTGGGCCTGGATCATCTTGGCTTGATACAGTTCCAGATTCTACTGTGTTGAAAGTCGTTTCCCTTCCAAGATTTCTAATTCTTCTAATTGTAATTTGGCGTTCTCTTCTGTAGTGATCTCGTTTGCAACTGCAATTCTGAGAGATGGAAGCTGAACTTCCAAGGGCAAGACGGCCTCGGACCCGTACACTAGAGCGTAAGGCATAGACTGAGTAGGAGTTCTGAAAGTCGTTCTGCAGGCCCATAAGGCTTCTAAAAACTTTTCATGCCAATTTCTCTTGTTGTCGTCAAAAGTTTTCTTTAAGATTTGGACGAGAGTTTTATTAAAAGTCTCGGCCAAGCTATTCGCTCTTGGGTAGTAGATCGTCAAATAGCGCCAATCGATCTCGTATCTTTTGACAAAATTGTTGATCATTGTGCTTTTGAAAGCGGTCCTGTTATCTGAGATGATTCTACGCGGTACCCCGAAATGGTAGACGACTTGGTTCTCGAAGAATTGCAACACATGATGTGCTTTCACTTCTCTGAGTGGTACTGCTTCTGCCCATTTGGAAAAGTAACCTATAGCTGCAAGAATAAAGCGATGTCCTTTTGAAGAAGGAAGTTCTATCAGACCCACAATATCTGTGCCCCAACACTCAAACGGCCACGACGCGATTGTCGGACGCAGCACATTTGGAGGTTGATGTAGAACCACTCCATGCAGTTGGCACTGGTGACAACTCTTTGCAACTTTCATGCAGTCGGTCATCATTGAGGGCCAGTATTACCCTAGTCTCTTAATTTTCATTTTCATCTTTGGACTCGACTGATGAGCTCCACAAAGTCCTGAATGCACTTCTTTAACGATTTCACGAGCCTCGGACTCGCTCAGGCAGCTTAGCCACATCTGATCGAAAGACCTTATGTATAACGTATTGTTTATTAATGTGTAAGACAGAGTTCTTTTCTTGATTTGATGGGCTAATGACTTATCATCCGGTAGGTTTCCTATGTGCAAGTAGTCTATTAATGGTCGCCGCCAATCTTTTGTAGTTTCTGTCACTGTGGCAACTAATTCTTCCTCTTTTTCTGATCAGTGCATTGCTTCCATGTCGAGTTGTGAGAGGACCTGTTGTCCCTGAACTAACATTTTAACTGATTTGTCCTGTAAGCAGGCAAATTCTTTTGCAAGGTGAGCTAGCGCGTCTGCAAGAGTATTTTCTCTTCTAGGAATCTTGTAGATCCTTACATTCAGAATCAGCTTCAACAATTTCATGGCATACTGAAATTATTATTCGAGCCTTGGTTTCAAAATCTTGTACTGTCCAGCAACTTGTTGTATGATCAACTATGAATCACCATAGATGTGGATGTCTGTTATCCCCATCTGAATGGTTAACTCCAGTCTGATTATAAGGGCTTTGTATTCTTCTTCGTTATTTGTACACGGCTCTGTTAGATGGTTGGAGTATCTTAACATCCCCCGTTCCAGTGTTATAAATATTAATTCGATCCCTACCTTACCGGGCACTATCGTTTGCAATTCTTTGTCTTTCTGTGTTGAGGATGCTCCGTCAAAATACAATTCCCAATGTTGATCATCGCGGTCTTCTTAGCTCATTGTCTGTTTGTCTGGCAAGTCGTCGTTGAGAGGCGATTCTGCCGGCAGGTGTGCTGCAAGGAAGTCTGCTAGGACTTGTCCTTTTACAAAACGAAGAGGGACGAAGGTTATATCGAATTGTAATAGTATCATTGACCAACTGGCAAGTTTGCTAGAAAGCGTCGGTCGGGTCATCAAATATTGCAATGGATTAAACTTCAAAATAAGGTTGACCTTATGAGAAAGCATGTAATGCCTGAGATTTTGAGCGGTGAAGATCAGTGCCAAACAATGCTTCTCAATAGGAGAATACTTTATTTTTGTTGGAATTAGACGATGACTTAAGTAGTAAAGAGCATTTTCTTTACCCTTGTCATTGACCTGGGCTAGCAGGGCTCCGAGGGAATCGTCTAAAGCCGCGGTATAAAGTATCAACGGTTGACCCAAGATTAGGGCTGCTAAGACAGGAGGTGTCATTAAATACTGCTTAATGTCCTCGAAGGCTCGCTAGCATTTCTCTTCCCAAACGAATTGGGTGTCCTTTTTAACTAATGTAGAGAAGGGCTGACACTTACCTGACAAATTAGAGATAAAGCGTCGAAGATATGCCAACTTCCCTTGAAAGGATTGTAGTTGTTTTAAGGTGTTGGGAGGCAGCATTTCTAAGATAGCTTTAATCCTCTCCGGATCAATTTCAATTCTGCGATGTCAGACAACAAATCTTAAGAATTTTCCAGAGGTGACGCAGAAGGTGCATTTCAGGGGATTCATCTTAAGATTAAATTGTCTTAATCGCTCGAAAATAATTCTTAAATCATACAGATGATCTTCCTTTAGTTTGCTCTTGATGACTACATCATCCACGTAGCACTCAACTTGGTCGTGAATGAGATCATCAAAAATCCTTGTCATTGCTCTTTGGTAGGTCGCTCCTACATTCTTCAATCCGAAAGGCATCATCACTGTGTAGCAGTATACTCCGATTGGCGTTCTGAAGGCTGTGAGCTTTTCATCTTATGGTGCCATCTTTATCTGATTGTATCCTAATGATCCATCCATGAAAGAGAAGACTTCGTGTGTCGAAGTGATGTCGATCATTAATTCTAGAATCGATAGTGAAAATTCATCTTTTGGGCATGCTTTATTCAAATCTCTGAAGTCCACACATATTCTGATCTGGCCGTTCTTCTTTCTGACTGGTACCGCGTTGGCTAACCAAGTTGGATATTGTTCTTCACGGACAAATTTAGCGTCAATTTGCTTCTTAACTTCAGCTATAACTTGTTCTATTTCAGACACATTCTTCTCAGAGCTTGTCTGACTGGAACAACAATGTAATCCACTCCTAGCTTGTGAACTGCGACTTCAGGAGCTAATCCTGGCATTTCATCGTAACTCCAAACAAAACAGTCCTTGAATTCCACTAATAGCTTGATCATATTTTCGGATTCTTCTTTGTTGAGTAAGGAGCTAACAGAGGTCGGCCTAGGCTCTTCGCTAGTACCTAAGTTAACTTCCATTAACTTGTCTATTGTAGATTTAATCTCTTCTTCGAATTCTAGTGGAGCGTCTCCGATTGGCAGATCTTCAAGATCATCTGAAGCTTCTAAGCAGTTTTCATGAGGCTCACAAGTGTCAACCAAGCAAAATTCTGTATCATTAACTGGCATTACTGTGCCGAATCCAAGACCATGCTTTGAATTGGGCAGTCGACTGGTATCATTCCATAATTTTTCAAAGAGTTGTGATTGACCTTTTGACCACTGTTTAGGTAAGACACCACGCTGAATTAAATTTTAAACATAGGGAGAACATCACTCAAAAGGCAATTCCATTAATTTAGATGAAGTGACATCTTCAAATTGTAATCATTTTCAATTTTGGAAGAAGAAGCACCACGGTAGAACTTAATCGGCTTAGCACCGCCATTATGCACTTCTTTGACCACCATACCCTCGACCTTACTAGGGTGGATCGGTGTTAGGGTCATAGTATGTACATAATGATTAATCTTGTCGTACATTAATCAGTATTCTTCGTTCTTTTCATCTTTGAGAGAGATCTTGAACTGAGGTTTCTTTTGATTTATCTTCATTACTTCTTTCTTGGTTTCTTCTTCGGTACTGTTCTCCCAATTAACATCGATGACCGGCTTCTTCTGTTCAACTGTTCCATCGTTTCTTCCTCGACCTCGTCCCCGGCCTCGACCTCGAGTGCGAGTTCTGGAGAAACCTTCACCATCTCACTGTAAGGGAGTGGTGAGTAACTGTTGAAATAGAATTTCAGGTTCTTCATCGTCTCGAACTTCTTTTGCTTCATTCAGTATGACATTTTTGGAAAAGATAGTTTTCTTCGGAGGCGCATAGTAGGCTGCATTTTCGTGAATTCCAATCTCATGTACGGAGAACGGTTGCAAATCACCTTTGATGCACTGTTCTCCTACTTCATAATACTTTATGCACTGGTTCAGAGAAGACGGTACCATCCGTTTCTCATGGATCCACGACCGACCCAGTAGAGCGTTGAACGATGTGTCAGAATCAATTATATGGAATTTTGCTATTGTCTTTGCTAAATCACTGATCTTCATTAATAGTGTTATCGATCCAAGCGCTTTTTCTCCTTTTTGATTGAATCCTCTTAGTAACATTCTGTTTGCTTCGAGATCACAGGCGTCAATTTCCAAGTATGCTAATGTCTGAAGGTTCATTATGTTGATTGACGCTCCTGGATCAACTAACACTCTAGAGAGCGTGAACTTTCCGATGGAGACTGAAATGTACAACGGTCGATTGTGATCAGCTATTCCAAGTAGCAAATCATTGTCCGTGAAGGTAACACCGTGCTGTTCTCTTAACGAGCAAACCTCGTCTAAGGAATTACCGACCATTTAAGCTAAGCAAATTTCTGGATCAAGTAAGGCCTTGATCAGAGTTTCCCTCATCTCCTTTGACATGATTAGAGCGTCGTAGATGCTTAGTTTGGCTGGTAGCTTCCTAAGATGGGCTAGCACTTTATAATCCACTTTATTACCAGGCTCTTCAATTTCTTCCCGAATGGGTAATTCTTCCGCTGGGGTTGTCATGCACCAAAAAATATATACTCTTTTAGCTATATGTTTTTACCTATTTTTGGTGATATTGCACTTTAAAGAAAGGTATTTTTCATGATTTGTTGCAGGTATGATGATTATAGGTGATAGGAACGAAAAGATGTAAAAAGGAACGAATTTAGAGCAAAATGGAGCAATTTGGAGGAAAACAGCTTCTGGTGCCGCCGGCGCCAGAAAGGACGCCGTCGGTGCCCTCTTCCAAAGACTTTAGCAATTATTGACAGGATAGGGCGCCGCCGGCGCCACTATCGGACGCCACTGGCACCCTATTTCGGTTCATTTCAAATTGAAGAGTTTTGGCAGATTTTTGAAGGGTTTCTTGAACAAACTCTTGGGGAATTCGTTCCTAACATTAAATTAAGTGTTCAAGACGAAAAAGGAGAGGAGGATTGCTGTAGAGAGTGTAAGGAAAGTGTGAGTGAGAGTTAGGGTTTGTGATTTTAAGAGAGATTCTTCTCTAAGGAGGGGAGAAGAGGGAGTAAAGTGAGAGATTGCTTCTTCATCTTTATTCCAAGGAGATAATCAAGTGTTGCAAGGAATAGAAAAGGAATCAAGGGAACTTGGAAGGAATTTCCTTGGGGAAGAGAAGGAGATAAGTTGCATTCACTATTGTGGTTTGTATGACTCTTCTTTTATATATAAAATCCATGGGTTCTTATATCTTCTTCATGATTTGTTAGTAGTTTCCTTTGCCTTTCTTCTTGCATAAAGTAGTGATGATGTGGTGATGTGGAATTGATGTACCCTTAAAGTTTTATAAAAGTTGTGATGTTTCTTTCATTTGGAACTTAATTTACTTTTCAATCCGGCCAATTGAATTGATGTACCCTTAAATTGTTTTGAGCCTTTAAAATTCAATATCTTTACTTTGAGACTTGGGAAAAATATTTGGTTTGTTCCTAAGTGATTAGGAGTCAAAATGTGACATTTTTATGATTTTTAATATTTTTATGATTTTTATGATTTTTTAATTATTAAAATATTAAATATATCATCAAAAATGAAAATTTTTTAGAAAATTCCAATTTTAATTTTTATAGACTCCTCTGATGTTAGAGAGCCCACAAAACCAATTTGGTGAATTTTTAATGTGTATTTTTGGAGTTAAGAATTTTTAAAGTTTAATTTTGATCATGTGGCTTAATTAATTCCTTTAGTGGGGCTAATCATTTCCATTTGACTTAAAATTTTTATACAAGGTTCTTTGTATCCTAAAGATCAATGAAGAATTGATTTCAAGTTATTTTAATGTGTGGTTAACCCTAATTAATTAAAATTAAGTTTTGAGTAATTAGGCCAATTAGGTTTATTCTTAATGAATTAAGTCAAAAAATATTTATCCTAGGGTCCTGTGGCCCTACGAAACTTCCCCAAATTTTTCTAGAATTTATTGAACAATATGCTAATTTTTGGAATTAAAATACCAAAAACAGTGACATAAACTTGAAAAATACATAACTTTCCATAGAGATGGCCTATGACCTTGAAAAAAATCAGGGAATGTCCCCAAGATCAGAGACTTCAAACGCCCTATGGTCTCATGCCAGGGTGAATTGTCTATGCAAATGGAGAATCAAAATACTGAAATGATTAAATAATTAATTAAAAATAAAATACTTATTAAAATAACTTGATTTCTTTTCCACATTATTCTCCTCTGTTCACTGAGCAAAAGGGTATTTTTAGTTTATTTTTATGATTTTCCTACACAAAGATATGGATTTTCGAAGTTCTGGGTATTTAAATAAATAAAAAAAATCCATATTTTTCTACTTATCCACGCGGCACCGCATCAACCTCGACAGCTCCGAAGGCCCACGCGTCGCGCTCCCATTCGACACCGCCATCTGACTCAGCACTCCAGGGGTCTGAAGTTCATGTAACGTTCTTCGATCCTGCGCGATCTGGATTGTGCACTCGATACACACTCTATCGGACGATGCCTGGTCATTTTCTACGACTGGTGTGCACCCGTGACCGTCCACACGAAAACCCTAACAACTCTCTCATTTCTCAACGGATTTTCATGTTCTTATGCTCTATGGATTCATCTTGAAGAGGCAAACACATCCATACAGTTTACATTCTATGAAATTAAGTAAAACAAAATGGAGAATCACTGGACGCTCGGGAGGAAGGAGTGATCCATACCTTTGCTCTGAGAAGTGTAGCTTCAATCAGAGAGTTGTGGCACCTTCGATTGCACCTAAGGAAGCTCCAGATGAAGTCTCTAGCTCTGGGGAGTTGTCTAGTTATGAAAGTGTCCACAACCAATTTCAAAGTTTGGAGGCTAGAGCAACTGGGTGGCCTGGAGAGGGGGCTTTCACCGGGGAACTCCTTCTCTTGGTCCTATGCAGGTGCGGGTGAGTTTAATTTGGATTTGGTGGAGGTTTGGGAGATGTCCTGGTTTTGGGCTGAGAATTGAGCTCCAAAATTGAGCTCAATCAATGGGGTTTAGGGCAGGAGAACAGTGGGGATCAATTGCTCTAGGTGAGGAGAAGGTTCTGGAGTAATTTTGGCAGAGTTTTGTTTAGGTTTGGTTCATCACCTTCTTTGGCCGAGATGGTGGTTGGTTTAAATAGACATGGTTGGAGGGCCTCCCAGGGGGAGTTGAGTCTTTAGATCAGCTGCTCTGGTCAAGGGAAGAACAACCATGGTGTCTAATTAGGTTGGGACAACTTAGCAAGGAAGAATTAAATTTTTGAACCAAATGGGTGCTCTCGACCTGGTGTTTTTCGGTGACTTTGGTGGCTGGCCAGCTAGGTTCAGGTCACCCTCAAGTTCAGGGAGGTCAAGGCTGGGGTTTAGTGCAGTCAATTGGCCATGGACATGTGTAAAGGAGTTTGATTTAAATGGAATGGGAGAAGGCTCATTTTGGCTTGGTTTGGTTCAACTCATGTATTTGGGCTAGGTTCACCCCCCATGATCTGATTTGGGCTGAAGGGGATCAGTTGGGTCAGCTAGGAAGGGGTGGTGAAGTCCCCATCCAAGGTGATGTGGCTAATTTTAGTTTAGAGTGTAGCATGGATGAGGTTAAAAATGCTTAATGAAGGTTTAAGAAAGACCCCCCTCTTCTTGCCATTAATGGCTTGGTGAGGTGTCAAAGCTCTCATGGCTTCATACGGCTTGTAAATGGCTTCATTTGGCTTGCTCATGGCTTGGGAAAAGGTTGGCTTGGTTTCATAAAAGTGGGTTTTAAGGATTTAGGATATTTAGGGGTAATTTGGAACATGGCTTGATTTGGATTTATTTGATGATTGATTTAAAAAATAGGGATGATATCAATGAAAGGTATGATGAGAAGAAATTGTCATGTGGGCTTTGGAGCTAATTTTGGGCTTTTGGATTTGGTGAAAATGGGCGTTTAGGATGGTTTAAGAAAGTGGGCCTTTAGGTTTGAAAACAAATTGGTGGATGAAAATTTTGTGAAGGATTGGGCCAAACAAATATTGGGTTTAGTGTAGGGATGTGTCATGAACATTTTAGAAAAGGTTTGGTGTCATTTAGAGTGGAATTGGATTTAATTTGGGTTTTTTTTTATAAAGGGACCAATGTGGGTCAAATTGGGCTAACTTGGGCTAAGGTTGGGCTAAGGTTGGATTTGATGTAAAATTAATGTTGAGAAATGCTTATGGGAGTGTCACAAAGAGTTTTCAACTTTGGTTGGGCTTTGATTTTGGGATTTGGGCCCATTTGGGTTAGGTTTTGGTTTAGGCCAAAACTGGAGATTTTGGTTTTGGGTGGAGTTTAGGTTCAAATTTGGGGTAAATCTTGTTAGTGTTTTGCTTGTGGGAATGTTAGTAAGGTTTAGGAAAAGATTTGGGGTTAGTTGGAGTTGAATTGGGTTGGTTTGGGCTAAGTTTAGGTCATGGGCCAAAATTGGGTTTTAGGCTTCAAATTAGAATTGGATCCAAATTTCAATCAACTTGGGCTTGGATTTAGTCTAAATTGATATTGGGGATATTATATTGAAGTTTAGAATTGAATTGGGTCAAATTTGAGGTTAATTGGGTTGATTTGGTTTGACATTGGGTTCACTTGGGTTAAGAATGGGTCAAATTGAGGGTTTTGGCAAAAGTGGGCTAAATTAACAAAATTGGCCTACTGTGTAGTTGAACAAAATGAAATTAGAAATATTTGAGATTTTCTGGAATTTTCTGAGAATTTTTGGAATTTATGGAATTTTTGGTTAAGAAGGGCATTTTGGGTATTTGGAGGGTATTGAGGGGTATTTTTGGAATTTTGGTATATTTGGCTATGGATGATCAATTTGAATTGTGGGAAATGTTTAGGATTGGTTTTGAGGAAATTTGGGTAACTTAGGTAATTTTGCAAATTTCGGGTAGTTTCAAGGGCATTTGGTAGGTTTGGTGGGTGTAGGGCCCCGGGGGTCAAAAATTGAAATTTTGGAAAATAAAGATTGATCAAGTTTGAGTAGAGTGGAATCACTTTGGTTGAGCCATGAATCCATATCAAGCCCATAAGAGCCATGAGAGGACTCATTTTAGGCACTCACTATGTTGTTCCTAACCCTCTTAGCCAAGGGCCTAGGGGTTAAGGTCCATCCATATGAATTACCTACATGAGTCAGGGAGTCAAGCTAGGTATGAATGATTTTAGGATTTGGAATGTGTGTGAAATTGTAAAGTGTGTAGGTCAATCCTCACCAGACCAAGCCACCCAGGATAATCCTAAGGCCAAAGAGTCCTATAGGAAACTCATCCTTTAAACCTTCACATTTGACTTTAACCCTCCAAGTGGCTTGGGGGTTTATAGTCACACTTGTGGGGTTTGAAGGGAGTCAAGAAGTGTTTTTGAATTTCTAAGTGGCGGGTTCCATCTCTAGTCTTCTAGGATAGTCAAAGGGAAAGCCTAAGTCTAGATCCTAAGTACTAAGGAGAGAGATCAGACCTCATCAAAAATGAGATCAACAAATGGACCCCCAATAGCTGTGGTGTGCTAACTAAGCACACCGCGCGTATTGGCGTTGACCGAAAAGATCAACAGAACCAACGCAAATTTCTAAGTGACACACTTAGAACGAAGTATAGAAAATTTTTCGCTGGGGAGTAACAGGTATATCTCCAAGACTGGAGATTCCTGAACTCTCGCTGGGGAAAAGAAAAGGAGGTGAATTCCAGATTATAAGATCTGAGGAAATTTGATTTAGATTTCATTTCATTTTCTATTTCAAGTTTTAATGTCGAGTTTGGATTTTGATTTGTTTCAGGTTTCAATTTCGATCGAAGTTTAATTTAAAATCGATTCAAGAAAATTCTGAATTTGAAATGAGAATTGGAATCTAGATTCCAACCTCAAGATTCACAAAGAGAACTGGAATTTAGGTACCAGCCTCGAAAGAGAGAATTAAAATTTAAGTATCGATTGAAATGGATGAGAATCAGAATTTAAGTACTGATCTTAAAATGAGAACTGGAATTTGGTACCAGTCTCGAAAGAGATAATTGAAATTTAGTATCAATCTCGAAAGAGAGTCAGAATTTGGTACCGACCTCTGAAGGAGAGAACTGGAATTTGGTACCAGTCTCGAAAGAGAGAATTGAAATTTGGTATCAATCTCGGAGAGAGAGTCGGAATTTGGTACCGACCTCGAAAGGAGAGAACTGGAATTTGGTACCAGTCTTGAAAGAGAGAATTGAAATTTAGTACCAATTTTGAAAAGAGAATCGGAATTTGGTACCGACCTCGAAAGGAGAGAACTGGAATTTGGTACCAGTCTCGAAAGAGAGAATTGAAATTTAGTATCAATCTTGGAAAGAGAGTAGGAATTTGGTACCGACCTTGGAAGGGAGAACTGGAATTTGGTACCAGTCTCGACCTTGGAAGGGAGAACTGGAATTTGGTACCAGTCTCGAAAGAGAGAATTGAACTTTAGTATCAATCTCGGAGAGAGTCGGAATTTAGTACCGACCTCGAAAGGAGAGAACTGTAATTTAGTACCAGTCTCGAAAGAGAGAATTGAAATTTAGTATCAATCTCAGAGAGAGAGTCAGAATTTAGTACCGACCTCGAAAGGAGAGAACTGGAATTTGGTACCAGTCTCGAAAGAGAAAATTGAAATTTAGTATCAATCTCGAAAAGAGAGTCGAAACTTGGTACCGACCTCGAAAGGAGAGAACTGGAATTTGGTACCAGTCTCGACAGAGAGAATTGAAATTTAGTATCAATCTCGAAAAGAGAATCGGAATTTGGTACCGACCTCGAAAGGAGAGAACTGGAATTCGGTACCAGTCTCGAAAGAGAGAATTGAAATTTAGTATTAATCTTGGAGAGATAGAGTCAGAATTTGGTACCGACCTCGAAAGGAGAGAACTGAAATATGGTATCAGTCTCGAAAGAGAGAATTGAAATTTGGTATCAATCTCGGAAAGAGAGTCGGAATTTGGTACCGACCTGGAAAGGAGAGAACTGGAATTTGGTACCAGTCTCTAAGAAGAGAATTTAAATTTGGTATCAATCTCAGAAAGAGAGTCGGAATTTGGTACCGACCTCGAAAGGAGAGAACTGGAGACATCGAAAGGAGATAACTGGAATTTGGTACCAGTCTCGAAAGAGAGAATTGGAATTTAGTATCAATTTAGAAAAGAGAATCGGACTTTGGTTCCGACCTCGAAAGGAGAGAACTGGAATTTGGTACCAGTCTCGAAAGAGAGAATTGAAATTTGGTATCAATCTCGAAGGAGAGTCGGAATTTGGTACTGACCTCAAAATGAGAGAACTGGAATTTGGTACCAGTCTCGAAAGAGAGAATTGAAATTTAGTATCAATCTAGAAAAGAGAATCGGAATTTGGTACTGACCTCGAAGGGAGAGAACTGAAATTTGGTACCAGTCTCGAAAGAGAGAATTGAAAATTGGTATCAATCTCAAAAAGAGAATCAAAATTTGGTACCGACCTCAGAAGAAGAGAACTGGAATTTGGTACCAGTCTCGAAAGAGAGAATTGAAATTTGGTATCAATCTCGAAAGAGAGTCAGAATTTGGTACCGACCTCGGAAGGAGAGAACTGAAATTTGGTATCAGTCTCGAAAGAGAGAATTGAAATTTGGTATCAATCTCGAAAGAGAGTCGGAATTTGGTACCGACCTCGGAAGCAGAAAACTGGAATTTGGTACCAGTCTCGAAGGTTTAATGAGAAATGGAAACTGGTTCCGATCTCGAAAATTTAATGAGAAATGGAAACTGGTTCCAATCTCGAAGATTTAATGAGAAATGAAACTGGTTCCAATCTCAAAAGATTTATCTGTATGAAGAGGGACCCAATCCTATGCCATTAAAATCAAATAGAACAAAGTTCGTGTCTCAGTGTCAATAGAACTAGTCGATCCTCTAACACACAGAGAAAAGATTTAAAAGGAACTAGTAAGTGTACCAAGTTGAGAAGACTCGACCAGGTGAAGTCGAGGAAAAGATTTGAATTTCAGAAGGATTTCAAACAGATTTTGTTTTGAAGAATAATTGAAGGATTCAGATCGAAGGATTCAGATTGAAGGATTCAAATTGAAGGATTCAGATTGAGATTTAAATTCATTTTGTTCCTTTTGGTGATTCAATTTCAAAAAAATTTGGAGTTCGTGTCAGTTTAGAATTCATTTCGACATTTAGATTTTTAAAGAGTTCTCGTTTATTTTTATTTTCCCTTTGTTCTTTGCTCGAAGTTCTTTTAATTTAATGGTGTTTCCCAGTCAATTTGCACAAAAAGAGGTGAAGGCAAAACATGACATGGTCACTTTCATTCCAATCTTGTTGAAAATACATCAAACATCTTGATCCAAAACATGATGATGTTTTCTTTGAGAATTTAATATCTCATACAATCCATATAAATCCAAAATGGATTGCGTAAGATTCTTCAAATTTCATCTAAAAGCAGCTGTCAAAATCCATGTCTGAATAGTGAGATACATGGACAATAACATCACCTTCCAAGTCATCTTTGGCAGAAATGCCGTATGGATGTGCATTGGAGGTGTGCTATCTCCCATGTAACTCACAGCTCGTAAGGCCGGAGATTCTCTAACTCTGGATCTGGCTAGAATTGGAAAGACATTTTTCTGTCGTCCATCCTCCTGAAAGTAATAGAGATCCGCTCAACAGGCACGCCTGGAATGTAATGCTTTGCGATTTCCGCTCCATTCCCTTTTAACACCATGACAGAACCTACCAGTAATGGTATATCCACTGGCCCTCGGAATTCACAGGGGCCTGCTATCCGAAGGTCAGATCCTACCATGATATTGCACTGGTTAACAAAAGACACTGTGCAGAAAGGTCTAACAAAATCATGATGGTCAATATGTGGAGGTATGCAGTCGCCCTCCTTGTAGATGTTAATGATGCTGTTGTTGGGTATCCAATCTGCAGGCAATACCCTCCATGTTATCATCCTCTTTACCATTCTTTTAATAACATTCGGCATCAGATCCACCTCACTGCGACGGAGTATCCCTGGTGGATTTCTTTTTCTGTCTACTGCGAAGTTGTAGCAACATCCGCACTGGATCGTAACTCTTCCTTTCCCTGGCATTCATCTTCGGGGTTTCGAATAAGTCTTTTCCCTCAGACGACCAGCTCGGCCCATTTTCTAGAGTTCAAGTATGCAGTCTACAAATTGTTGTTATTCGTAATCTGAGAACACATCTGTATGCAGCTCGAGGCCTTCTAAGATATTGATCCTCTTGCCTCGAATTCTCTCAAAGTATTCAAAAGTTTTCTTTTCAACATTCTGCATTCTTTCTAACTCATATTATAGAATTATCTGCAATCAGTGAGGTCTAGTAATGTACTGGGGAATTTATGGTTCCACCCCGACACGCTCTCCTGTATGTCTTGGCTCCTCAGGGATAGTCTCTGTCGGGACATCCTCCGGGGTTGCTTTCGCAACAAAACTCTTCAGAACTGGTGCATATGTCTGGCATCATGGTACTGTCTCTGTTTCTATTTTCCTCGGGATTTCTTTTATCTGTTCTACTTTCCTTGGGGTTGATCTCCTCCTTTCTGGTTCCTGACGAACCAATCACTTCGAAGCATTTGTACTGACGATAGCGACTGTATCTTCACGCTGATCTGCGGCCAGCTTAGTCAGCATCTTGTGAATGCGACGGTTCTTGTTCCTTCGCTGAGTGGGTGTGAGAGTAGCTCTCCTTACCCCTTGGATTTCTGTGGGCACGACACTGACAAGCATGCCCTTTGCTATAGCAACAACGAACTTAACTTTCTTATCTTCTCTTGTTACACGAGCGGCGTTTACTTTTCTCTTTTTGCTGGTAGATGGTTGATTTAAGCCACCCAATTTCATTACTGTATGGCTGTGAAGTTCTTCCCGATCGGGGTCCAATCATTTTCTTCATATTGTAGCCCAGCTGGTGTGAAGTGAGAGTCAATCTCGATCACGACTCCATCCCTCGCCCTCTTTCCATCAAGTGCTAGACTCACGCCATTCTTAAAGTTCAGAACCAACCGCCCGTTCGACATTTCCCTGCGAAAAATAAGGAAAGGATCAGGGGATGTACTAAGAACAAGAATAGTAGAAAAATATGTTTATTAATGAAGAGCTTTCATTCGTTTATTTTAAATTTAAATAGGAGTAGGAAAAGATCAAGAGTGAGACTTAATTTGAAAGGAAGGATAAAAACTGTATTATCAGGACTTCACATGTTTTCTTTTAACATTTTTTTAACGATTTTTTTTATCATCCATTTTTTTATTTTTTGGGTTCGGATCCAGTCATAAGTAATTATTGTGCCCGTGCTTCTAGGAATGATGATTCATCCTTCGAAACATCAGGTTACGTAATACTTCTTTAGATATCGTCCATTAATTGGAAGCATAGGTCGCTCTCCAAGGCAATTTACCAGCTAGTAGGAACCTCCTAAGTAGACTGTTTCGACCACAAATGACCCTTCCCAAGTCGGTTCAAATTTACCACCTATCTTGTGATGTGCAAGAATAGGTCTTTTGAGAAACAAAACCAAGTCACCGACTTTGAATGTCCTTGGACGCACCAAATTATCATGGGCCTGGATCATCCTGGCTTGATACAGTTACAAATTCTGCTGTGCTGAAGGTCTTTTCCCTTCCAGGCTTTCCAATTCTTCTAGTCGTGATTTGGCATTTTCTTCTGTAGTCATCTTGTTTGCAACTGCAATTCTGAGAGAAGGAAGCTGAACCCCTAAGGGTAGAACGGCCTCAGACCCGTACACTAAGACGTAAGGCGTAGACTGGGTGGACATTCTGAAAGTCGTCCTGTAAGCCCATAAGGCTTCTAACAACTTCTCGTGCCAATTTCTTTAGTTGTCGTCCAAAGTTTTCTTTAGAATTTGAACGAGACTTTTATTAAAAGCCTCGGCCAAGCCGTTCGCTCTTGGGTAAAAGATTGTCGAATAGCGCCAGTCGATCCCATGTCTTCTGGCGAAAGTGTTGATCTTCGTGCTTTTGAATGCGGACCCGTTATCTGATATAATTCTGTGCGGTACCCCAAAATAGTAGACAACTTGATTCTTGAAAGGAATGTAGCACAAGATGTGCTTTCACTTCTATGAGCGGTACTGCTTCTGCCCACTTGGAAAAGTAATCTATAGCTGTAAGAATGAAGCGATGTCCTCTTGAAGAAGGCGGTTCTATCGAACCCACAATATCTGTACCCCAACATTCAAATGGCCACGACACGACTGTCGGATGTAGCACATTTGAAGGTTGATGTTGAACCACTCCATGCACTTGGCACTGGTGACAACTTTTGGCAATCTTCTTGCAGTCGGTCATCATTGAGGGCCAGTAGTACCCTAGACTTTTAATCTTCATTTTCATTTTCGGACTCGACTGATGAGCACCTCAAAGTCCTGAGTGTACTCCTTTTACAATTTCACGAGCCTCGGAGACGCTCAGGCATCTTAGCCACATCTGATCAAAAGACGTTATGTATAATGTATTGTTTATTAATGCGTAAGACAGAGTTCTTTTCTTGATTTGATGGGCTAATGATTTATCGTCCGGTAGGTTTCCTGTTTGTAGGTAGTCTATCAGTGGCTGCCGCCAGTCTTCCGCATTTTCTGTTACTGCCGCAATTGTTTCTTCTGCTTTTTCTGCTGATTTGTGTATTGTATCCATGTCGAGCTGTGATAGGACCTGTCTTCCTTGAACCGACACTTCAACTGACTCATCCTGCAAGCAGGCAAATTCCTTTGCAAGGTGGGCTAATGCTTCTGCGATAACATTTTCTTTTCCGGGAATCTTATAGATTATTACATTTGGGATCTGCTCCAACAGTCTCATGGCATACTGGAAGTACTGCTCGAGTCTTGGCTTTAGAATTCTGTATTGTCCGGTGACTTGTTGAATGTTCAACTGAGAATCTCCATAGATGTTGATATTTGTTATCTTCATCTGAATAGTTAATTCAATTCCGGTTATGAGGGCTTCGTATTCTGCTTCATTATTTGTACACGGTTCTGTTAAGTGGTAGGAGTATCTTAACATTCCCCGCCCCGGTGTTATAAAGATTAGTCTGATTTTTGCCTTACCGGGCACTATTTTTTGTAATTCATTATCTTTCTGTGCTGAAGATGCTCTGTCGAAGTACATTTCCCAACGCTGATCATCGGGGTCTTCTAGGCTCATTATCTGCTCGTCTGGCAAGATGTCATTGAGAGGCGATTCTGCCGGTAAAGGGTGTGCTATGAGGAAATCCCCTAGGACTTGTCTCTTTACGGCACGAAGAGGAATGAAAGTTATATCGAATTGCAATAGTATCATTGATCACTTGGCAAGTCTGCTAGAAAGCGTCGGACGGGTCATCAAATATTGCAACGGATTAAACTTCGAAAGAAGGTTGACCTTATGAGAAAGCATGTAATGCCTGAGCTTTTGTGCGGCGAAGATCAGGGCTAAACAATGCTTCTCAATAGGAGGATACTTTACTTCAGTCGGAATTAGACTATGGCTTAAGTAGTAGAGCGCGTTTTCTTTTCCCTCGTCATTGACCTGGGCTAGCAGGGCTCCGAGAGAGTCGTCTAGAGCTGCGGTATAAAGTATCAACAGACTACCCGAGACTGGGGCTGCTAAGACAGGAGGTGTCATTAAGTATTATTTGATGTCATCGAAGGCATGTTGACATTTGGAGTCCAAAGTAAACTTGACATCCTTCTTAACCAAAGCAGAAAAAGGCTGACACCTACCTGACAAATTTTAGATAAAGCGTCAAAGATATGCCAATTTTCCTTGAAAGGATCGTAATTGTTTCAAGGTTTTAGGAGGTAGCATTTCTAAGATAGCTTTAATCTTCTCCGGATCGATTTTAATTCCACGATGTCGAACAACAAATCCTAAGAATTTCCCAGAGGTGACGTCGAAGGCGCATTTCAAGGGATTCATCTTAAGGTTATATCGTCTTAATCGCTCGAAAACAATTCTCAAATCATACAAGTGATCCTCTTTTAGTTTGCTTTTGAAGACCACATCATCTACATAGCACTCAACTTGGTTGTGAATGAGATCATAAAAAATTCTTGTCATTGCTCGTTGATAAGTTTCTCCTGCGCTCTTTAATCCGAACGACATCACTGTGTAGTAGTATACTCCGATCGACGTTCTGAAGGCTGTGAGCTTTTCATCTTCTGGTGCCATCTTTATCTGGTTATATCCCAAAGATCCATCAATGAAAGAAAAGATTTCATGTGTTGAAGCAATGTCGATCATCAATTCTGGAATTGGTAGCGGGAATTCATCCTTTGGACATGCTTTATTTAAATCTCTGAAATCCACGAAGATTCTGATCTGACAATTCTTCTTTCTGACCAGTACCACATTGGCTAACCAAATCGGGTGTTGTTCTTCACGGACAAATTTAGCGTCTATTAGCTTCTTAAGTTCTGCTATAACTTGTTCAATCTCTAAACACATTCTTCTTGGAGCTTGTCTAACTGGAACAACAGTGTGATCCACTCCTAGCCTGTGAACTGCAACCTCTGGAGCTAATCCTGGCATTTCATCATAACTCCAAGCAAAACAGTCCTTTAATTCTATCAATAGCTTGATTATCTCTTCAAAGTCTTCTTTATTGAGTAAGGAGCTAACAAAGGTCGGCCTAGGCTCTTCTCTAGTGCCTAAGTTAACTTCCATTAACTCATCTATTGTAGATTTAATTTCTTCTTCGAATTTTGGCGGAGAATCTTTGATTGGTAGATCTTCGAGATCATCTGAGGTTTCCAAGCAATCTTCATTAGGCTCGCAAGTGACAACCAAGCAAAATTCCGTATCTTCAACTGATCCTACTGTGCCGAATCCGAGACCATGTTTTGAATTGGGAGGCCGACTGACATTGTTCCATAATTTTTCAAAGTGTTGTGATCGATCTTTTGTCCATTGTTTAGGTAAGACACCACTTTGAATTAAATTTTGAACATAAGGAGAGTACCACTCAAAAGGTAATTCCATTAATTCAGAAGAAGTAACATCATCAAATTGTACATCTTTTTCCGTATTGGAAGAAGAAGCACCACAGTAGAATTTGATCGGTTTAGTACCACCACCACGTACCTCCTTGACCACCATACCCTTGACCTTATTAGGATGGATCGGAGTCAGGGTCATAATATGCACATAATGGTTAATCTTCTTGTACATTGATTCACCCCAAATCTTAAAGTTCTAGAAGAATTCCTTAAAATATCCAATGTCACTATTACTCTAGACTCTCCCAAAAAATATGTGCTCTCCTTAACCCATAGGTTTAGATCCTTTAATGAAATTTCAATCTCACTAAAGTTTTATTCTCCTAAAGATCCTTTAATGAAATTTCAATCTCACTAAAGTATTATTCTCCTAATTATCTTGGTGAGGGTCAAATTAGGTGATAAATCCTAAAAAAAGAAGTTTGTTTCTTAAAGCTTCCATGACTGTCCCCTTTAGTAACTTAGTTGCAACATCCACTTCATGGAGAGCATATATAAACATCCTCCTAAAGAGTCACACCTCCCAACATAGAAGACATGTTTAACCCTACCGCATGGGTCCTTCTGTGGTTAGATCCATAAGCTCACCTATCTCCCTAATAACTTTAGTGTTTGCCTCTAAATGAAGAGCAAATTCTTCCTGGATCATATTCCAATAAAATTCATCCACAACAGCTTGCTCTTTGGGGACCAATTGGTCAAATTCAAAAGATTGGCTATCAAAAACTCTTATCACTACTTCAACACTATGTATTTGATTATTTAAAGAGGCCAGGAAAATTCTATTATAGTTTAACACATGAAATATTACCTCATGGTTTCATTTAGGAACTAATTTCTGGTCCGGTGGGTGCTTACTCCCATGGTCAATTTCTCCTTCGAAACATCAATCATTGCCCCTAATGTAGCTAAAAAGGGTTGGTCATGAATCAAGGCTATCTTCATATACTTCTCCATGTCTAAGAGCACAAAATTAGTAGGGAATATAAAATTTTCAATCTTAACTAATACGTTCTCTATGATTCCGCTTGAGTAGGTCAAAGATCAGTTTGCTAACTGAAGAGTCAAGGTGGTGGGCTGGACTTCTCCTAATCCTAGATTTTTGAAAATGGACAAATGCATGAGGTTTGTGTTGGCCCCTAATTCACGTAGAGCTTTGCCCACAAATTTCTTTCTTGTGGCACAAGAGATGGGAAAGCTCCCATATCTTTAATTTTTGTAGGAAAATTTTATTATAGGACAACACTACCTCCTTTCATCAACACTATTGTCCCACAAACTCTTAGTTTTATATTCTTATCCAAATCATCTTTTACAAACCCCACATAAATCAACGTCCATTTTAGGGATTGAGCATAAGGAATAATGATGATGAGTTTATTGACAACTTCTAGAACCTTGGATATCTATTAGTCCCTCCTAGGCTTCTAAACTCTTTAGGGGAGAGATGGCAATGATCTTTCTTGTCCTATTCTAAGAGATGAGGTAATATTACTATTTCTAGATCAACAAGTTTGTCTTCTAACTTTCGAGCATCTTCTCTCTTCTTCCCACCTTTCACTCTAACAGACTAACACTGCTCAAGGTTTTCATCCCTTGAATTTACTTCAGTCTTACTAAGAAGCATCCCTTGTGGTCTATTACTCAACAAATTTGCCAACAAATATTCTTTTATTTTTAATATTCTGAATGTCTATAACTTGGCTCTATACTTGGTTCCTAAATTAGCAAAATCTCCTCAAATGATGATCTCTTATCATTAAACTAGGCATTTTGAGCGAATCCAGGGGATTGGTTTGGTCTTGGGTTTGGATTTTCTTGATTACTTCAATTACCTACAAGGTTTCCTTAATTGTTCCCCCACTTCTAGTTTCCTACAAGTTTATTATTATTATTATTATTATTCCATTGAAAATTGGGGTGACTCTTTTATCCTGGCTTATAAGAATCGGATTAAGTGTTATTAGATTGGTTTCCCACAACATTTATAATATCTAAAGTAATCATGATTGGAGCTCCTACGGGTCCATACATTATTCCCTCACTTAGTATGGATTCTTGCAAAAAATTTGCCCAAAAATTATCTAACTTCATAGAAATGACAACTACCTGTGCAGCTAAAATTGACAAAACATTAGTGTTATGGACACTAAATACCTTTTTTGAGGTGACTCGCTTAGAGGAAAAATGATAACTATTGGTAGCCATATCCTGAATCAATTTTTATGCCTCCTCAAATGGTTTTTACATCAAGGATTCTTATCTAAAGCAACTATAATGAACATTAAGGATCCTACTGACCCATTATAAAAGGTTCATATAATAAGACAGTCGAGTAAGGCATGGTGCATGCACTTCCTAAGGAACTCCTTATACCTCTCCCAAACCTCATAACTTGACTCTGTTTCTATCTAAGTGAATGTGTTAATGTCATTTCTAAGCTTGGAAGTTTTGGATGAAGAGAAGTATTTGGCCATAAAGTTTTGTGCTAAGTTAGACTAAGTGGTGATGGATCTTGGTGATAGGGAATTCAAACACATCTTAGCTTTACCCAACAATGAGAAGGGAAAAAGCCTTATTATAAGGATATCATTGGGGACACCATTATGCTTGAATATAACACACAACTTTAGGAAGTTGGCTAAGTGAAGGTTTATGTCCTCAGCGGGTGCTCTCCAAAACTGGTTTATTAATGCCATTTGTCTTATGACATGTCTCAACTCAAAATTGTTAGCTTCTACAATAGGATAATTTATTATCATGTAAATCTGCTCTATCAAAGGGTTGACATACTCCTTATGGGGTTTCAAAAAGTTGGCCTACTGATCCATGAAAAAAATACCCATTTTTATGCCTTAATTTTTATCAAATTTTTAAGGTTATTATGCTTTAATGAAAGGTATTTTTGTGTTTTTGGATATAGGTGATGAAAAATGTTCAAGAAGGAAAAAAAAGTGAAAAAGGAGAAAAAGGGGCAAAAAGGAGCAAAAATGGAGCCAAAATACAAAATTGTTAAAATTATTGGTCTGGCGCCTAGGCGCCAGAATCCGGCGCCTAGGCGCCAGAATCCGGCGCCGGCGCCTAGGCGCCAGGTCGATACGGGATCTGTCAAGATTTTTGATGACTTTTGGACGGTTATATTGATGGTGTTAGCGGTTATTGGACCTTTTAGAAGACTGGCAGTTGTTCCTGGTTTATAGGACATGTGATACAATGTATTAAGACGCTTGGAAACAGTTTTAATCGCGAAGAACTGCGATCCAAAGTGAAGAGTTGCGAAGAACTGGACGCAGAGTCCGGAGCCTAGGCGCCAGATTTCGGCGCCTAGGCACCTGACACACCTTCTAAAAGATTCATTGAATGTGGATACATTTTGAAGCGGTGCCTTGAGGCAACCCTAGAAGCCTATAAATAGGAGGGTACTCCTTCAGAAAAAAATCGCCCCCCCCCCCCCATCTAGAGCCCCATCTAGAGAGAGAATTAGAGAGATATTTTAGGGCCACATTTTACTATCCTTCATAAATTAGTTAGTTATTTTATTTAGAGTTTGTATTCAGAGTTTAAAGAGTTTGTGCTTTTGAAGTTTATTTGCTTTGGAGTCAGAAGAATTTAGAGGTTCAGTAAGAGAAACACTTGAGATAAGTATTTGTAATTTTATTCAAAGTTTCATTATCATGTTTTGTTGTTTAAATTCAATGTGTTCTAAGTAGTTAGTTTACTTTCTCCTTTCAATTATGAAAAGATAAATAATATAATATAAAATTCATTGGAGAATTAAAAACTATTTATATTTTAAAACATTGTGATGATATTAATACCGGATCTTAATTTACTATTTAAATTGGCCATTTAAATTATTAAAATCTGTTGAAGAGTTTTGATACCTAGAAGGAGATGAATTCTTAACTAGTAGAAATCACATGAATCCTTGGGTAGTCGAAGGCCTTGTGCGGGTTATTCAAGATGAAGTGCAAAAAATAGGAAGATATTATATAATGGGCATAAAATTGATAATTTTTTAGAGTGACAGACTAAATTCTTGTGATTTGGTTTATAGAGAAGGAAAGGGTCACTAGTAGGGCCGACCATAGCCACCCTTGGACATCTAGTAGTGTGAGCCTAGATTAACCCATTCTACTAACAATACATCTGCACCTGATCTATAGGTTTGCCAATGTTCTTTGCACCTGGATCAAAGGGTAAAGAATATGAATGCTTCTATTTGGCACAATACCATAAATTTATATTCTTCACGAATATTATCATTATTTTAGAAAATCTTGGATTAATTGAAAGGAAGAAATTTGTTTTCTTATTGCTATTTACATCAATCATTTCATTACTGCTTTATTATTGCATCTAGTAAGCTAAAAATATCAAATTTATAACTATAAAAGAAATACTTAAAAATAAAATTAAAATATTTAAAAATCCATAACTCACTCCTCGTGGGATCGATACTGGGGTCTTCTTTTCAAAGCCATTTATTACTTGATACGATATGTATACTTGCGTAGTACCCCTAGTGTGTAAAATGTTTTCGATAAAATTATATTTATATACACTAGCCGCTATTATTATCTATTACATATATTTGAAAGCATTAATTATTATATTTATCATCAGCGGATTACGGGTCAAGTTTTTAGCGCCGTTGCCGGGGATTGAATTTTTAGTACTCATATATTTAGCGTGGGTCAAGTTTTTGGCGCTATTGCCTAGGGAGGAACGGAGGCAATTTTTTAGATTTTAAATATTTTTTATTTATTTTATTCATTTTCTTTTATTGTCAAAAATATAAAATACTAAAAAATAATAATAATAATAAAATAAATAAATAATAAAAAAAATATTTTACTAAATAAGTAGAGATTTTATTTTTTGGTAATTTACTTTTTATGCGTAGTGCTGGATCTGAAGAATTATTACCTTTAGATTCTGAATTAGAAAGAACTGTTAAAAGAATTAAAAAAGGAAAATAATCTACAAAAATCTAAGAGATGACTAATTTACATAACAATTTACAAAATCCAATTGAAATTAATGAACAAAATGTTTACAAACTATTAAGGGATTATGCTAACCCTACAGTTGATGAACTTCATAGTAGTATTCAAATACCTACTGTAGATGCTAATTCTCTTGAGCTTAAACCATCTATTATTCAAATGGTTCAAAATAATCAATTTGGAGGAACACCAAATAAGGATCTAAATTTACACCTTGCTAGTTTTTTAGAACTTTGTGCTACCTTTAAATATAACAATGTTTCTGATGATGCTATTAGACTTAGACTCTTTCCTTTTTCTTTAAGAGATAAAGCAAAGATGTGGTTGAACTCATTAGCAACAGGTTCTATTAAAACATAGGCTGAAATGGCACAAAAATTCATTGCTAAAGATTTTCCTCCTTCTAAAACTGCTAAATTAAGAAATGATATTACTTCATTTAGTCAATTTGACGGGGAGACAATTTATGAAACTTGGGAAAGATTTAAATAACTATTAAGAAAATGTCCTCATCATGCTTTACCTGATTGGTTCATTATTCAAACATTTTATAATGGTTTAATTGGATCACTAAAATCAATTATTGATCTTCATTGTTGGAGGTTCTTTAATGTCTAAATCATTTGAAGAAGCTTATACTTTAATTGAAGAAATGGCTAACAATAATTTTCAATGGCCTTCTGAAAGGATTAATCCTAAAAGAATGTCAAGTATTCAAGATAACGAAGCCTTTTGCTCTCTTAGCTTCACAAGTAGCTGCAATATCTAAGAAATTAGATAATTTCGCCATTAATATATCACATAACAACTCATCTAATATTGAAGATTCTCAAATTATTGAAACTTTACAAGCTATTGCTAGTAAAAATAATCCGTATTCAAATTATTATAATCCTGGCTAGAAAAATCACCCTAATTTTAACTGGAATAATCAACAACAACAACTGGGTAATAATCAATCCCATCCAACTGGAAATTGGAATAATCAAGTAAATTCAAATTATAAACCACCTGGATTTAATAATCAACAGAAAAATTTATCAATAGAAGAATTAATTTTACAAATGAGTAATCAAATACAAAATCAAAATACTGCTATTCGTAATATTGAGAATCAAATGGGACAAATCACTAATTTAATTAATTACATACCTCCAGGAGCACTTCCTAGTAATGTTGAAAATAATCCAAAAGAAACTGGAAACGAACATGAACATGTTAAAGCTGTACAACTTAGAAGTGGAAAGGAATTAAAAGAAAGAATGCAGAATGAAATTGAAAAAAAGATTGAAGTTGAAGAGATTGAAAAACCTAAAGAAACACCTTCTCCTAATCAAGATAAAACTAATATTTCTATTAATGTGGAAGTTGAAAAACCACCACCACCTTTTCCTCAAATATTAAAACAGCAGAAGCTTGATCATCAATTTTCTAAGTTCTTTGAAATTTTTAAGAAACTTACTATAAACATACCTTTTGCGGAAGCTTTGGAACAGACGCCAACTTATGCAAAATTTATGAAGGATATATTAAGTAAGAAACAAAAATTTGAAGCCTTTGAAACGGTTGCATTAAGTGAAGAATGTAGTGCAATAACTCAAAAGAAATTACCTCAGAAACTTAAAGATCCTGGAAGTTTTACTATACCTTGTGCTATTGGAGAAAAATTTTGTGGAAAAGCTTTATGTGATTTAGGAGCTAGTATTAATCTCATGCCATTTTCTATTTATCGAAGGTTAAATTTAGGAGAGATTACTTCCACCACTGTAACCCTTCAGTTAGCTGATAGATCTATCACTTACCCTAAAGGAGCTATAGAGGATGTACTTGTTAAAGTAGATAAGTTTATCTTCCCTGTGGATTTCATTGTACTTGATATGGAAGAAGATAAAGAAATACCAATTATTTTGGGGAGACCTTTTCTAGCTACCGGACGAGCTATGATTGATGTGCAAAAAGGAGAATTAAGAATGAGAGTTAACGATCAAGAGATTGAACTCAATGTTCTTAAATCAATGAAGTACCTTGACAAAGAAAAATGCTATCGAATGGATATTTTTTATTTTATAATTGAAAAACACTATCGAGAAAAATGTAAAATAATTCCTGAAGAAGAAATTGAATTTTTAACTGATGAAAATGAAGAACTAAAAGAAGAAGAATTATTTAAAGAAATTCATTATATTAAAGATAACTGGGAAACTTTAGACATCACTCAAAATGATATACTTTTACCCTCAATTAAAAAAGCCCCTGAAATGGAATTAAAAATGTTACCTTCACATTTAAAGTATGCATTTCTTGGAAATTCATTAACTTTACCGGTTATTAGTTCTTCTGAGCTAAGTTTAGATCAAGAAGAAAAATTAATAGGAGTGTTAAAGAATTATAAGAAAACTTTTAGTTGGACTATTGCTGATATAAGAGGAATAAGCCCTTCCATTTGTATGCATAAAATTTTAATGGAAGAAAATTTTAAACCTACTATTGAACCGCAAAGAAGATTAAATCCTATCATGAAAGAGGTTGTTAAAAAGAAATTTTAAAATTGTTAGATGCTGGAATTATTTATCCTATTTTGGATAGCCAATGGGTAAGTCCTATTCATTGTGTTCCAAAGAAAGGAGGAGTAACTGTCACTGTAATTGATAAAAATGAACTAATTCCTACAAGACATGTTACTGGATGAAAAATTTGCATTGATTATCGAAAGTTAAATGACGCCACTAGAAAGGATCATTTTCCTTTACATTTCTTGGATCAAATGCTTGACAAATTAGCTGGACACTCATATTTCTATTTTCTGGATGGATATTCTGGTTATCATCAATTACTTATCGCTCCTGAGGATGAAGAGAAAACAACATTTACAAGTCCTTATGGAACATTTGCCTTTAGAAGAATGCCTTTTGGTTTATGTAATGCACCTGCAACTTTTCAAAGATGTATGATGTTAATATTTTGTGATTTAATTGACAAAGGAATTAAAGTATTCATGGACGATTTTTCAGTTTTTGGAACTTCTTTTGAGTCTTGTTTGGAAAATATTTCCAAAGTTCTGAAAAGATGTGAATGAACAAATTTAGTTCTTAACTCGGAAAAATGTCAATTTATGGTCACACAAGGCATTGTACTTGGTCACAAAGTTTCACAAAAAGGATGGAAGTTGATCAAGCAAAAGTAAAAATTATTGCTGAACTGCAACCCCCTACTACTGTTACTGATGTGAGAAGTTTTCTAGGTCATGCTGGATTTTATAGAAGATATATAAAGGATTTTTCTAAAATTGCTAACCTCTTTGTCATTTATTGGAAAAAGATGCTAAATTTGAATTTAACAAAGACTGTGTTAATGCTTTTAATATTTTAAAAGAATAATTAATAATCACACATATCATTGTTGCACCTAATTGGAATAAATCTTTCGAATTAATGTGCGATGCAAGTGATTTTGCAATTGGAGCTGTATTTGGACAAAAATATGAGAAAATTTTCAAAGTTATATATTATGCTAGTAAAACTCTTACTGAAACTCAAAGAAATTACACTACTACTGAGAAAGAGCTTTTATCTATAGTATATGCCATTGATAAATTTAGACCTTATCTTCTTGGTACCAAATGCATAGTTCATACTAATCATTCAGCTATTAAATATTTAATGTTGAAAAAAGATGCTAAACCTAGACTGATAAGATGGGTTTTACTTCTAAAAGAATTTATTTTTCAAATAGTGGATATAAAAGGAACAGACAACCAAATTGATGATCATTTATCTAGAATTAAGAATGATGTTATTACTAAAGAAAATATAAATGAGAAATTTCTTGATGAACATTTGTATGTTATTCAAGGATGCCAAACACTTTGGTATGCAGATATAGTTAACTATTTAGTTAGCAATATTTTACCTTATGAATTGGATAACAAATTTATTAAGAAATTTAAAAATGATGCTAAATCTTATATTTGGGAAGATCCTCATTTATTTAAATTAGGAAGAGATTCTGTAATTCGTAGATGCGTACCTTGTGAAGAAACTTATGCTATTATTTAAAAATGGCATGATTCCGAATTTGGAGGACACTTTGGAGTAGATAAAACTACATTTAAATTTTTAAATTCAGGATTTTATTGGCCTACCTTATTTAAAGATATGAGACATTATGGAAAACATGTGATCGATGTGAAAGGATGGGAAATATATCCAAGAAAGATGAAATGCCTTTAAACTATATATTGGAAGTTGAAACTTTCGATATATGGGGTTTAGACTTTATGGGACCATTTGTACCATCATCTGGAAAGATTTATATTTTATTTGTGGTTGATTACATTTCAAAGTGGATTGAAGCTGTAGCTTTACCTAGCTGTGATTCCAAAAGTGTTTCAAAATTTTTAAAGAAGATGATTTTTTCAAGATTTGGAATGCCTAAGGTAATTATCACAGATGGTGGAAGTCATTTTAGAAATATAAGAATTCAATTATTATTGGAAAAATTTGGAATCAAACACAAAATTGCAACTGCATATCACCCACAAACAAGTGGAATGGGTGAAGTATCAAACAAAGAAATTAAAAGAATTTTAGAGAAGACTGTTAATCCTAAAAGAACTGATTGGGTTGATAGACTTGATTCTGCATTATGGGCTTATAGAACAGCTTATAAGACACCAATCATAATGTCACCTTACCTGTTAGTTTATGGTAAACATTGTCACTTACCTGTTGAACGTGAACATAAAGCTTATTGGGCGATAAAGGAGTTTAGTTTTGATTTGAATACTGTAGGAGAAAAATGATTATTGCAATTAAATGAGATGGATGAAATAAGAAACGAATCATATGAAAATGCAAGGATTTATAAAGAGAAAAATAAAAATATTACATGATAAAAAGATTTCAGGAAAAATATTTGAGCTTGGACAAGAAGTATTATTTTTTAATACTCATTTAAGACTTTTTCTTGGAAAATTAAGATCAAAATGGATAGGATCGTATATAATTGAAAAAGTATACCAAAACGGGAAAATTTTTTAAAGTTAATGGATTAAGACAGAAGCCTTATTTGGAAGATATTAAAAAGATTTATAAAGAGGCTTATGAGTTGAGTCTACCTGATTAAAAACTTAATTAGGTTGGGCTGACGACGTTAAACCAAGCGCTTTGTGGGAGGCAACCTATAGTTATTCGTTGTTTTGTGTTTTTTTACATTTTTAATGTAAGGTTATGCCTCGGTCTTGTTTAATTTTATATTACTTTAGAAAATTTGATGCTAGCAAGTCTTAATTGACTTAAGCTGAAAATTATCTCGAAATATATTAAGCTTAGACATTGGATCACTCTATTTCATATATGAGTAAAAAGGAGATCAAGTTAACCTTCATTATGATTGCTTATAATTTGTGTTACTGAGTCTATATTGATCTTACCATTCTAAATTACCTATTTTGGAGAACGAAACTTGGAAATTTGACATTAGGCAAAACGGAGTTGAACATGGTTCCGGTGCCTAGGCGCCAGATTTGGCGCCTAAGCGCCATAGTTACTGGATCGTGTCAAAACCGAAAATCTTCAATTTTTCACACAATTTTCTCTTATAAATTACCCTATCTTCATCTCTAATCCCTATGCAATCATTATTTCGACCCATACACTCCATTCTTGAGAGATTAGAGAGGATTTTTAAAGAAATGGAGAGGAGAAATCTTGGAGAAGAGGCTAGAGACAAGGTCTCAAAGGATCCTCAACCCTACTTCAATGGTTTCATCGCTGTAAGTTTAGAGAAAATTTCTAGTCATCTAGATAAGTTTGAAGCAGAATTTAAAAGCATTGGAGATCGCCTTCATGAGATGTTTCATCAAATTGAACATTTGGAATGGTAGGCGAAACTTCAAATTGATCATCTAGCGGCTTATCAAGATGCTCAAGTGGAGATGTATGCGAAGAACAATTGGATCGACGAGAAAATTCCTATGGATTTTCTGAGGGCATTAATATTCTTTCCAAGTGGGCTGAATAGTTTTCCTTGCCAAGATAATGGGAAATAGATAGTGATGTGGTGAGATTGTGATTTATCCAGTGTGTCATTGTATCGATTTAGTGAATCGATTGTGTTTGTTTATGTGTTTGCTTTTATGTTCAATGTGTGTTGTATTTGCTTTCAAATTTGTGTTGTTTGATTGTTGTTAGAACTTGAATCATGTTATGATGCTTATCTGAATTGTATTGAGCCCGAAATTGAAAATCATGAATGGAATTAGAAGAGTTTGATTTAAACTTGTGTTTAATTGGTGGATTTAATTTTTAATTTTTAAAAAATTTTTGGAAAATATTTTGGAAGTTGGAAACTGAAGCAATACTCTTATATGAGTAATTAGAAGTTTAATTTATGAATTTTGGTGGAAAATAAATTTTTAAAGTGATTTTTTTTGGAAAGGCGAGTCTGGCGCCTAGGCGCCGGTTTGGCCTGCTTACCCGAAAATCACCGTTTAAACCCCCATTAGCCATTTTTGATGCCTAAGCTTCATCCCCTTCCTCTTTTTCATGAAAACCCATCTTCTAAATCCATTTTGAGGTCAAAACATCAAGATTTTGAGCCCGAAATCACTTGATTTCTTCATCTCAAGGTCAAATCTACATTTAATCCATTTATTTTTTATTTTCACCATAAGTTTTCCTATTTTTGGCTAAAAATCAAAATTTTGAGAAAAATTTTGATTTTTAATGTTTCTCCTTGAATTTTTAAAATCATTTTAAGTTTCATAAGCTTAAAAAGGGTTTAAATATTTTAATTCCTTAATTTATTTGTGTTTTCTTTCACGTTTAGATGGCACCAAAATCTAAGCGAGGAAAGGCACGAGAAAATTTTGACAGTAGCAAGTTTGCGACTGCGGCAGCGCATTTTTGATATCACGAATTTGCGACGTCCAGAAAATTTATCTCAGAGCGAAGCTTTTACAATCCCGGTGAAATGATTGAGAACACGATCGTTGCGCACAACTGGCAACGATTCTGTTATTTCACCGTTGTTGCTGTTATTCCAGTCGTGCACGAATTTTATGCTAACTTTTTGGATGCAGAAGACTATTAAGTCTTCGTCAGAGGTGTTGGAGTAGGATTTACTCCGGAAAGGATCAATGTTTTTTATGGTCTGCCACCTACCATCGAGTGCCACTATTCTGGATTATCTCCATTTGAGGGAGATCTTGAGATAATTATTGCTTATTTGACTGACGGCACTGGAGCTTGGAAGATCCGGAACGATAAACGGGTAAATTTCAAATCTTCTAAGTTAAATGGTATTTCAAAGGCATGGCATTACTTTATTTCTGCAAGACTTATACCATCCAACCACCTGAGCGAAGTGACTAGAGATCGAGCTATCTTAAACTACTGCATTCAGGAGAGGAAGCCGATAGATGTCGGTAGTATTAATTATGATTCTGTGGAGTCTCATCGCTAGATCCGGTACTTCGTAGGACTAGCATTCCCATCTCTGATTTATACTTTATGTGTGAACAATGGAGTCACTACTGATATTTCTGAGGAGAAGCTGAAGTCTACCAAGCCAATTGGGCAGGAGAGTGTTAGTATCTATGATCGTCTTCGTGGGAAGAGATCTACAGCCCCTTCTACTTCTGCACCTACTCCAAGTAGAGCTTCCACTTCCATACCTTCTACTTCTACTGCTGAGCCACCATCTAGTTTTTGGGAATCGATGCATGATCAATTTCTGGAGCAGCAGAATGAGTTATTTCTAACTCACTGCAGAGTTGATACTATGGATAAGAAAATTGATCACCTATCTGATTACACCCAGAGGAAGAGTGAGTATGATGCTAAGTATTAAGAGTCTTTAGTTAGATTCTTGAAGGGTGAACATGATATTCAGTTTCCCACCTGTCCTAGATTTTCACCATATGTTGATCCTAAGGATGTGGAGTTTTCTTTTGGTGATGACGATGACGAGGCTACAGACAGTGATTAGTAGCCTGATTTACCTCTGAGATGTGCTGAGTCTGTTGTTAGTTTAGTTTTTGTTTGCTAGTTTAGATTTGTTTATGAGACTTTTTATGAATTGTTTGATGTTGAGACTATTTTAGATATTTAGTTGCAGACTGAAATTTGAATGAATTTGTGTTTATTTTTGTTTCAGCCTATTGCTTAGTATTCTAGAATAGTTGGTAATGTTATTCTATTTCTCTTAGTAATAAAGTTTTTTAATTCAACTACTTCTATATAAATTTTTTTAAAAAAAAATAAATAAATAAACAAATATTTTTTAGCCTGCTTACTTTTATATACTTCATTATTTCTGTAATATTCATAAAAAGCATGTGTAGAAGTAAATTATATTTCTTTCTAGAATGTTTTTACATGCTTATAAAATTCCTTTTTAAATTATACTTTCTTTCTCTCACACTTTATTTTTTTTATGATATACAAAAACTTAAGTTCGGGGGAAGGGAAAATACATGCAAATTTAAATTTTATTTGTCCTTAATAAACTAATATTTTCTAAAAAAAATCTTAACATAACATAAGGAATGAAAAATCTATTTAAGATCACTTAAATTTTTGAAATTATAAATAATTTAGTGGACTTAACCCAAATTTTAATAACTTTGATTGATTTTAAGAATAAAATTATTTAACTTAAAGAAGAATAAGATTAAGAAATTTTTCTATTCATAATAGAAATAATTGAATTTTAGAAGTATTAAGAAATAAAAAATTATAACTTGAAAAAGAAAAGATTGAAAGTGTTTTTGAAATTCTATTCATGTTATAATAATTAAGTGAAAATGTAAAAGTTAGAAAATATAAGTTGAGGATAGTAAAGTTTAAAATCATTAACAGGCTATCCGGATACAGTAATCCTCACTGTGAAAAAAAAAAGAAGAGCAGAAGCTTGAGAATATGCCTAATCAAAAATTGGCTTCACTTGAATTATCTTATACGAAGAAAACTAGTTTCGTACTTTACTTAATTTTTATGCATGAATCTTTATTTAGGAAGGACTTTTCATGAAAATCTTTTTCTTGTAAATAATCTATGTGATCTTAATATAATAAACTTCTATTATTTTCGAAATGAATGAAAAATTTTTGAAGTCTTATGATTTGGTAGTTGAATATTCTTTAAATTCTTAAAATTAAAATTAGTTAGTGAAATTTGGTTAATGATTTACTAAAGCCTTTATAAGATCAAAAATTACAAGGAGTCTTAAAAATTTATCTTTCTTTCCAAATGTTATACATTTTATATAGTAAAAAGGGTTACTTGAGAACAAGTAACATTTAAGTTTGGGGGATTTTGATCCATGAAAAACTACCCATTTTTATGCCTTGATTTTTATCAAATTTTTAAGGATATTATGCTCTAATAAAAGGTATTTTTGTGTTTTTGGATATAGGCGATGAAAAATGTTCAAGAAGGAAAAAAAAGTTAAAATGGAGCAAAAAGGAGCAAAAAGGAGCAAAAATAGAGCCAAAATGCAAAATTGTTAAAATTATTGGTCTGGCGCTTAGGCGCCAGAATCCTGCGCCTAAGGGCTAGGTCAATACAGGATCTGCCAAGATTTTTGATGACTTTTGGACGGTTATTTTGACGGTGTTAACGGTTATTAGGACCTTCTAGAAGACTGACAGTTGTTTCTGGTTTATAGGACATATGATACAATGTATTTGGACGCTTGGAAATGGTTTTAATCGCAAAGAGGTGCGATCCAAAGTGAATAGGTACGAAGAACTAGACGCAGAGCCGACGCCTAGGCGCCAGCTTCTTGTGCCTAGGCACCAGACACACCTTCTAGAAGATTCATTGAATGTGGACACATTTTGAAGATGTGCCTTGAGGCAACCCTTGAAGCCTATAAATAGGAGGGTACTCCTTCAGAAAAAATGGCCCCCCTTATCTAGAGCCGAATCTAAAGAGAGAATTAGAGAGATATTTTAGGGCCACATTTTACTATCCTTCATAAATTAGTTAGTTATTTTATTTAGAGTTTGTATTGAGAGTTTAAAGAGTTGGTGCTTTTGAAGTTTATTTGCTTTGGAGTCAGAAGAATTCAGAGGTTCAGTAGGAGAAACACTTGAGATAAGTATTTGTAATTTTATTCAAAGTTTCATTATCATATTTTTTTGTTTAAATTCAATTTGTTCTTAGTAGTTAGTTTACTTTCTCCTTTCAATTATGAAAAGATAAATAAGATAATATAAAATTCGTTGGAGAATTAAAAACTATTTATATTTTAAAACATTGTGATGATATTAATACCAGATCTTAATTTACTACTTAAATTGGCCATTTAAATTATTAAAATTTGTTGAAGAGTTTTGATACCTAGAAGGAGATGGATTCTTAACTAGTAGATATCACATGAATCCTTAGGTAGTCGAAGGCCTTTTACGGGTTATTCAAGGTGAAGTGCAAATAAATAGGAAGATATTATATAATGGGCGTAGAATTGATAAGTTTTTAGAGTGACAGACTAAATTCTTATGATTTGGTTTATAGATAAGGAAATGATCACTAGTAGGGCCGACCATAGCCACCCTTGGACATCTAGTAGTGTGAGCCTAGATTAACCCATTCTACTAACAATACATCCGGACACGATCTATAAAGCTAGCCAATGTTCTTTACACCTGGATCAAAGGGTAAAGAATATGAATGCTTCTATTTGGCACAATACCATAAATTTATATTCTCCACGAATATCATTATCTTAGAAAATCTTGGATTAATTGAAAGGAAGAAAGTTGTTTTCTTATTGCTATTTACATCAATCATTTCATTACTGCTTTATTATTGCATCTAGTAAACTAAAAATATCAAATTTATAACTATAAAAGAAAAACTTAAAAATAAAATTAAAATATTTAAAAATCCATAACTCACTCCTCGTGGGATCGATACTGGGGTCTTTGTTTCAAAACCTTATATTACTTGATACGATACGTATACTTGCGTAGTACCCCTAGTGTGTAAAATATTTTCGATAAAATTATATTTATATACACTAGCCGCTATTATTATCAATTACATATATTTGAAAGCATTAATTATTATATTTTTCATCAGCGGATTAAGGGTCAAGTTTTTGGAGCCGTTGCCGGGGATTGAATTTTTAGTACGCATATATTTAGCATGGGTCACATACTTTACTTCATTTTTATGCATGAATCTTTATTTAGGAAAGACTTTTCATGAAAATATTTTTCTTATAAATAATCTATGTGATCTTAATATAATAAACTTCTATTATTTTCGAAATGAATGAAAAATTTTTGAAGTCTTATGATTTGGTAGTTGAATATTCTTTAAATTCTTAAAATTAAAATTAGTTAGTGAAATTTAGTTAATGATTTACTAAAGCCTTTATAAGATCAAAAATTACAAGGAGTCTTAAATATTTATCTTTCATTCCAAATGTTATACATTTTATAGAGTAAAAAGGGCTACTTGAGGACAAGTAACGTTTAAGTTTGGGGGATTTTGATCCATGAAAAAAATACCCATTTTTATGCCTTGATTTTTATTAAATTTTTAAGGATATTATGCTTTAATGAAAGTTATTTTGTGTTTTTGGATATAGGTGATGAAAAATGTTCAAGAAGGAAAAAAAGTGAAAAAGGAGCAAAATGGAACAAAAATGCAAAATTGTTAAAATTATTGGTCTGGCGCCTATGAGGCAGAATCCAGCGTCTAAGCGCCAGGTCGATTCGGGATCTGTCAAGATTTTTGATGACTTTTGGAAGGTTATTTTGACGGTGTTAGCGATTATTGGACCTTCTAGAAGACTGACAGTTGTTCCTGGTTTATAGGACATGTGATACAATTTATTTAGACGCATGGAAACGATTTTAATCACGAAGAGGTGCGATCCAAAGTGAAGAGGTGCGAAGAACTGGACACAGAGTTTGGCGGCTAGGCGCCAGACACACCTTCTAGAAGATTCATTGAATGTGGACACATTTTGAAGAGGTGCCTTGAGGCAACCCTTGAAGCCTATAAATAGGAGGGTACTCCTTCAGAAAAAATCGCCCCCTATCTAGAGCCCCATCTAGAGAGAGAATTAGAGAGATATTTTAGGGCCACATTTTACTATCCTTCATAAATTAGTTAGTTATTTTATTTAGAGTTTGTATTGAGAGTTTAAAGAGTTGGTGCTTTTGAAGTTTATTTGCTTTGGAGTCAGAAGAATTCAGAGGTTCAGTAGGAGAAACACTTAAGATAAGTATTTGTAATTTTATTCAAAGTTTCATTATCATGTTTTGTTGTTTAAATTCAATGTGTTCTGAGTAGTTAGTTTACTTTCTCCTTTCAATTATGAAAAGATAAATAAGATAATAAAGGCCTTGTGTGGGTTATTCAAGGTGAAGTGCAAATAAATAGAAAGATATTATATAATGGGCGTAGAATTGATAAGTTTTTAGAGTGACAGACTAAATTCTTGTGATTTGGTTTATAGAGAAGGAAAGGGTCACTAGTAGGGCCGACCATAGCCAACCTTGGACATCTAGTAGTGTGAGCCTAGATTAACCCGTTATACTAACAATACATCCGAACCTGATTTAAAGGTTAGCCAATGTTCTTTGCACCTGGATCAAAGGGTAAAGAATATGAATGCTTTTATTTGGCACAATACATTAAATTTATATTCTCCATGAATATTATCATTATCTTAGAAAATCTTGGATTAATTGAAAGGAAGAAAGTTTTTTTCTTATTGCTATTTACATTAATCATTTCATTACTGCTTTATTATTGCATCTAGTAAATTAAAAATATCAAATTTATAGCTATAAAAGAAATACTTAAAAATAAAATTAAAATAGTTAAAAATCCATAACTCACTCCTCGTGGGATCGATACTGGGGTCTTTGTTTCAAAGCCCTATATTACTTGATACGATATGTACACTTGCGTAGTACCCCTAGTGTGTAAAATATTTTTGATAAAATTATATTTATATACACTAGCTACTATTATTATCTATTACATATATTTGAAAGCATTAATTATTATATTTGTCATCAGCGGATTACGGGTCAAGTTTTTGGCGCATTGCCGGGGATTGAATTTTTAGTACGCATATATTTAGCGTGGGTCACCTACTCTAAGGGTGTCTCTTGTAGTGTGCTCTCATAGATTGTATAGATGAGTACTCAATTTCAATATAAAACTGTGTTAAGTTGGTACACCAGTCTTAAGCATACATTATGTACAAACCGACAAGTGATATTAGGGTAAGGTGAGATGCATATAGGATTTTAAGTCACACATGTAAGAAAGAAAAGAATATTTTGCAAGCAATAAGAAATTAGTGTTTGGATTGTTGTAATTTTTAACTTTTTGGGTTTTTTAGCATCTGAAACAAAAATGACAGTGCAACAAAATAAGTGCAACCCAAAAAGAAAAAAATAAAAGAAAGGAAAATAGATAATGTGAAATGTTCAAATCTATACTCTAAGCAATTCAACTAAAGTTCTCCTAAGGTCGAAAAAGTTTTAACACATTTTCTCGGCAACGCTGCCAAAAAATCAGATGAGTGAAAAGTTTTTGTGAGGAAAGTTGATGAGCTTGTAAGTATATGTGTCATGTAATATACAGTTTTTTGTGTCTACATAGTTATCCCATGAGGAAAGGGCTAAAAAGTAATTATTATAGGTGTAGCTATAGCTTAGTTACCTATTGAACCTAGTTTGACGAGACCACATTTACAAGGCTTAAATAATAAAATCCTAAAAATAATAGTGAGCAAAACAAAAAAATAAGAAAATTATTTGACCGAGAGCTAAGAGACTTAAGTGTTTTTTAGAAGGAGTAAGGTTAATGCTCCTATGATTCAGGTACAATGTGTTCTCATCTTGTTCCTATGAAATCCCCTACGTGATAGTTGCTAACCAGAGATAAATTTCTTATTAGTCTATGCTTAAGTCATATGAAGAATTAAAAATCATATTACGGTTAAGCGGGACTTAACCATGCAATATTTCCCATGATTCATTAGATCAACTATCTAGGTTACAGTCCCTTAATGGAAAATATGTATATTCTATTAGGTTATTGATACGCCTTAAAATTTGCAATTTTTATATATGTGTTTTATATTCATTTTAAGGATATTGCGCTTTAATAAAGGGTATTTTGTGTGCTTTTAATTACAAGTGCATAAAATGGCATTTTGGAGAAAAAGAAGCAAAGAACAAAGCCAAAATGGGTCAAATAGAGCACTTGGAGCAAAAAAAAAGTGACATGGAGCCTAGGTGCCAGGATACGGCGTCACTACATAGTTATTTGTTCTTCTAAAAGGCTAGCTCCTAAGTGCCACAGTTGGGGCCTAGGCGCTATAATCAGTTATGGCCTTTTGACATTGCAATTAGATGAATTTTGAAGAGGTGCCTGAAGTGACTCTTGGTGATTTTGAGAGCTTTATTTAAAGAAAGGATTTCTAAACAAAAAGAGGTTGTTGTTGTGATCGACTAGACCACCATTGGAGCGTGCGACCGCATTAATGAAAGGGTGGTGAGTCTTTGTGAGTGTGTGTGTTTGTGAGTCTATTGAAGCAAGAATAGTCCAAAAACTTCAGAGGATTGCTTGGGGAAGAGTTTGAGATAAGTATTTATATTTTTATTTTAGTTTTATTTAGTAAAATTGAGTTCTAATATAAATCATATTTTGTTGCGTTATCCTCATAAATTCTAAGTAGTTTTCCTTTTCTTTATCCTTGCAATAAAAATTAATGATGTGGAGGATTTGATTTGTTTAAAATTTTTTTTATTCCAAAATTGTGATAGCATTTTTCACCGGTTCTTTAATTTATTTTGCAAACTGACCATTTTTAATGTTAAAATCCATTGTGAAACATAATGATCTGGGAGGACTATTTTTTCACACAAATTGTAAATACCACATTAACCTTTAGGATGGGAAGGGTCTCAGTCCATTAATTAGTGTAAATAGATAGTGAGATAAATTTTGATGAGCATAAATTGGTGATTATAGAGTGACAGCTACAACCTTAACCAATTTGATCTAAAGTTTGGAACTTCAGGACCGGTTAGCCTAATAGAGAGGGCCCAAAGGGTTATCTAGATGTGAAAGGCTAGAACCTATCTAGCATAATTTAAGATTTTGGAACTTAACTCTAGATTAGCGAACATTTGTTATGCACTCGAGAGAGGGAAAAGAATAGGTATGTCCTATTTGTCACAAAATTTCATTTAAATCTTTAGACATTCGATTCATACATTGATTTAAAACTCAATGCAAGGGGAAAGACTCTTTAATTAATTTGAAATTTTCTACTTATAGCTTTTACATTTTCTTTTAAACTGAACTTGTAGATAGTGATTAACTTTTTTATCACATAAACTATCAACTTTATTTCATGATTTAATTATGCAATTTTGAAGTAAAACTTTTACTAAGTCATTATAAAATGTTATAGCTTCTTTGTGGGATCAATATTGGGGTTTATAAGGAAAACTCTATATAACTTGAAACGATACGTATACTTGTGTAGTGCCCCCAGTATGTAAAACATTAAATAAAAAAATGCTAAATTTGATAATATATTTATTATACACACTAGCCACTAAATATAAATTGGCTAAAGTTTTTTGTTATCTTTTGGAATCTAAATATTTACGTAATTGCGGGTTGGGTCAAGTATTTGGCATCGTTGCCAGGGAAATTGTATTTTAATTTTTTCTTTATAAGTACTTGTTTATTTCTTAAAATTATAAAAATTAAAAAAAAATCACAAAAAGATTAAAAAACAGAAAAATTTTATTTAAGAAAAATGAAAAAAATAAAAATCTAATTTTTTTTATATTTAAGTGTTTTGTTTTATTTTAATACTAATTTTTGAATTTTTATCTTTTGCATGTGTAGTTCAGAATATATAGGTTTTGTAGCTTATGATTCTGAATAAAATAAGCCATAAGAAAAATTCAAAAAAGAAAAGAACTTCACAATTTTCAAGAAATTGCAAACACACCACAAAAAAATTTTGATAATCAAACGGTTGAAAATGAACGTCATCATATACAAAGACCTTTAAGATATTATGCAAACCTTTCAATAAATGAAATTCATTTAAGTATACAAGCCTCAGTTGTAGCGGCTAACTCATTTGAACTTAAATTTGCTATTATACAAATGGTACAAAACAAATAATTTGGGGGAAACCCATATAAGGATCCAAACTTACCCCTTGCAAGTTTTTTAGAACTGTGTGATACATTTAAGTATGACAAAGTATCAAACAACGTTGTTCGACTTAGACTTTTTTCTTTTTTTAAGGGATAAAGCTAAGATGAGGTTAAACTCGTTAGCACCTGGATCTATCAAAACTTGGGGAAAATTAGCACATAAATTAATGGCTAAGTATTTTCCACCATAAAATTTTGCTAAGCTTAGAAATGATATTACTTCTTTTGCTTGATATGAAGGTGAGTCAATATACGAAGCTTGAGAAAGATTTAAAGAACTCATTAGGATATTTCATCATCATGATTTACCAGACTGGTAAATTATTCAAACATTTTATAATGGGTCATAGAATCCCTTATATCTATTATTGATGCTGCTGCTGAAGGTTCCTTAATGTTAAAACCAGTTGATGAAGCTTATGAATTCATAGAAGAGATGGCTACTAACAGTTTTCAATGGCCCTCTGAAAGGGTAAATCTTAAGAAAGTAGCCAGTGTTCATGATAATGAGGTTATTTCCATTTTGGCATCTCAAGTTGTTGCAATATCTAGGAAGTTAGATCAATTCAGCGTGACTTTTCTCAAAAACCTCATGTGATTTATGAAAATTCAGTGGGACAATTGATTGATTCTCAACCATCATTCGAGACTTTAAATGCAATAAAAAATAGACCCAATAACCCACATTCTAATAATTTTAACCCATGTAGACTTGAATAATAATTCTAGTGGTACAAACCAGAAATGGGAGAACAACCAAGCGAACTCATTAGGAAATTGGAACAACCGGGGTAGTATAATTATAAACATTCATCCTTCTGGTTTTACTAATATCCAAAAAATTAAGAAGAAGAAGTTTTCTTTAGAAGAAGTGGTGTTACGAGATGGGTGTCGGTCTCCAAATTAGAAATTGTCGGCAGCCGAATAGGAATCTTGTCGCTCGGTTAAAATATTTAAAATATATATATATATATATATATATATATATTATAGAAAAAGGCTCAAAGGCCCTTACATGTTAATAAAATGGAAAATTACAAAAGTTCCCCCAATGGGAGCAGACCTCAAAAACCTCACAAGACAGGCAACAAACATTAAGGTGTTAGACGTAACTCTCTCGACCTCAATACAAAACAAACGTAGGTCCCAATCCCAGCAGTAAATAAACCAAACAGAAAAGCATAAGTGAAAAGGCAGTCATATGTGGATTAGATTCCCTGCAAGGTTTGTGACTGGATTCTGAGGTGTGGGGCCTCCAGTAGGTCCCCAAGAAGCAGTAATCTAAGCTGGGGGGGAGGGGAGGTGGACAGGGACACATCAGTGGCATCAGCTCCTCTCTTAGCTAACCAATTAGCGGGTTTGTTTCCTTCCCCGTAAGTGAATTGGAACCGGATCGCAAGTTGGTTTTTATTTGTTCGAATCTTCCTCGCCCATTGAGAGTGGTGCCAATTGGTAGAGCGAGTTTGATTGAATCAAGGCAATCACCTCCATAGAGTCACATTCAACAAGCAGTCTGTTCCAATGAACAAAATTGCCAAGCTTAACAGCCCAATAGACTGCAATCAATTCAGATTCCAGGGGCTCAATGGCAATTATAAGGGAGGAGAAATATAGTAAGCAGTTTCCCTTAGAGTTTCTGAATAAGCCTCCCATGCCAGCAACATCATCTCTATAGCTCCCATCAGTGTTTGCTTTGATAACGTTCTGATTTGGGGGGTGCAGAAAATTGGAATAATTCTGAGGGACTGCAGCTGAGGGGGAGGGAGAATGTTGCAGATATTGGGGAGCTGTCTAGTTTGAATCAGTTTGTGAAGGTACGATAGGAAATTCCTAGTCACTGCCTCAACTATAGGAATTTGATTATAAAAAATTGCACTATTTCTTGCCATCCACAAAAACCAGGCAGTTAACAAAGGAACAATACCAGCTCCCAGGGTATACCAATCAGTCCAGCATCTAGAAAGATCCAACCATTGAAGAAGCATGGTGTTGATATTCAACTTCTCAATAAGCCTATGCCAGACCTGTTGAGAGAAATGACAAGTAAAGAAGAGGTGATGGATTGATTCTTCATCCTAATGGCAAAGGCTGCAGCAAGAGGGGCCCCTCAGTCCTTTCATTTTCAATATATCATCTGTAGGTAGGAATTTCTTGAATAGCCTCCAACTGAAAAAATTCATAGAAGGAGAAAGCTGTCTATGCCAAAGGATTTTAGTCCAATCCACAGTCTCCCAATGGAAAATTTGGGAATAAATTGCCTTAGAAAGACTTTGAGTTGTATAAGCCTTCCAAGTAATAGAATTAGCAGAAGTTCTATTAAATGTGATGGAAGCAACTTTTCTGGCAGAAGGGGCTTGTAAGATGGTGTGGAGTATGGTAAAGACCACTGGTCTCCATCCCGACACTCGAAACCTGCAGATTAAGATTGAGCTGGGTAGTGCAAGGTTGGAGCCAATCAAGAGGGCACCAATGATCAAGCCAAAAATTTATGGTACCCTTGCCAAGATTCCAGAGATAAATTGTTTCAGCTTGCTGTCTATTATTCAGCATGGCCTTCCACAGCTTGGAGTCCCCCACTTTACTGGTGACCAAGGCAGGATGTGAGTGTTTGCAGTATTTACCATTGAGGAATTGAGACCATAAGGAGTTCTGAGATCTAAATCTTATCCATAGCTTACAGAAATTAAGCTGAAAGATCTGATTAAGACTTTTGAAACCTAACCCCCAGCCCATTCAGGTTTAGCTAGTTTAGCCCAAGAGGCCCAGTGGATCTGCTTCTTTTGACCTGACCACAGAAATCTGTTAAAGAGCCTTTCAAATTGAGCTTGGGTACTTTTCTTCATGGCAGTCATCTGCATCACATAGGAGGGGAGGGTAGTGAGGATGCTCTTGAGTAAAGTGAGTCTCCCTCCAGAAGAGAGGTACAAGTGAGTCCAATTGGAAAGATGGCTATTAAGTTTTTTTAGAATTTCATCAAAATGATTTTGTTTGGTTCTGCCTGGAGATAATTGAAACCCCAAATATTTCAAAGGCAAGTGGGCAGTGGAGAAACCAGTGTAGCTGAGGACCCAGTGCTTAACTTCTGGGGGAAGCTTCCTTGGAAAAAGAATTTGACATTTAGAAGGGTTGAACTGTAATCCAGATGTGTCTTGGAAGTGTTGAAGACACTTGTGGATGAGCTTGACAGCAGGTTTTGATGCATTTGAAAAAATCATAACATCATCTGCATAGATAAGATGAGTAATTAGGATATTTGACCCGTGGTGGTACTCGTATGAGTGGTTGGAGCTCAGCTGTTTATTCAAGATTAAAGAGAGATAATCCATGGCTAGAATGAAAAGAGTGGGAGAGAGTGGATCCCCTTGCTTTAGTCCTCTGGTAGCAGTAAAATGGCCCCAGCTGGATCCATTGATGAAGATGGAATGTGAATTATTTTTCAGCCATCTGTGGATAAGGTTACAGAAAGAGTGGTTAAATCCCCTGGTAGAGAGAAGCTGAAGCAAAAACTCCCAGTTTAGAGTATCATAGGCCTTTTTAATATCCAACTTATAAATCATATTGCCGCCCCTACGGCTTTTGTCCAAATCCAGGATCAATTCTTGGGCCAAAAGAACATTATCAGCAATAACTCTTCCTTTAACAAATGCAGTTTGACTTAAGCAGATCAAATTCCCAAGGTGAGGTTGGAGCCTGGCAGTAATGATCTTACTAAATGTTTTGTTGATGACTGAGGTTAAGCTGATGGGTCTGAACATGTCCCAACTAGTAGGGTTATTGTTTTTGGGGATCAAAACAGTGCTTGAGGATGTGAAATATTGAGGAAGATCCTGCCCAGTGAAAAAGCTGGAGATGGCAGCTACCAAATCTGATTTAATAACTTCCCAGGACTTTTTATAGAAGTCTGCAGTGAACCCATCAGGGCCTGCAGATTTGTTGCTGTCAATGGATTTTACAGCTTCCCAAATTTCTTGTTCAGTGGGGGGATGAGTAAGAGACAGCTGTTGAAGGTGATCCTGATGATCAGGCAGAAAGGAGGGGGGTTGAGGGCATGTCTTTCATAAGGTGTCTGATGAGTTAGAACTTTAAAAAAGCTAAGAACATTCCTCCCAATTGCCTCACTGTTATGAAGCCAGTCACCCTCAGTACTTTTGATGCTATGAATGGTGTTACATTTCCTTTTGTATTTAATGTAAGCATGAAAGAATTTGGTGTTCCCGTCCCCCTCCATGAACCCCGTGAGGGATGCTTTCCGTTTAAGAAGAAGATCCCGCACCTCAATGGAGTGTAAGAGCTTGGTCTGGGCGCCTAGGAGATGGTCCTCGGGAACACTTCCAGCTTGAGCCAATGCTTCAAACTTTTGGACCTCTTGTTCAGCTTCATTTACAGCAGTGTACACATTCCCAAATTGTTCCCAACCCCAACTCCTGAGAAGATTGCTGGTTTTGATGTGCAGCTGCCTCAGCTTGTTCCATGGGTCAAGATGATCAGCACCCTGCCAGCAAGACTGAATAGACTGGACAAATTTAGGATGAGTAGACCAAAAGTTCTGGTACCTAAATGGAGATCTGGCTAACTGGCTAATATATGTTATCAACCAGCTAACTGGCTTGCTACTAGTGCTTCTTCCTCCAAGCTGACTTTGTGTTGTCCTTATGATTATTCTAATGCTAAATCTACCTTTTTCTATGTTTTTAATCTTCTTCTACATGGGGATCTTCTTCCTATTCCTCATTTGAGATGTAATAGTTTTCCTGTGTGTGTGTGTGTGTGTGTGTGTGTGTGTGTGTGTATATATATATATATATATATATATATATATATATATATCTGTGTGTGTGTGTGTGTATGTGTGTGTGTGTGTGTGTGTGTGTGTGTATTTTTTTGGGGGGGGGGAAGGAGCTACTCTTGGCTCCCTACATGTTGATTTAAAAGAGTGAAGTTACAAAAAGAGATCCCACTGGGAAGACACAACCCAATACAACTCCACACCAAAATAAGAAAAAAGACTAAGTAAGTGAAAATAAAATAGAAAATAAAAGGCCTCTCCCAAAATCAGCCCAGAAGAAAACCTAAAAAGAAAAGCAACCAAATAAAAAGAACAGTAAAGGCACCAACAGTAACTATAAACAGCTTAAAGCAGAAGCTGGGAGAGTAACGATGAGTCGGGACATTACTCCAAAATTCTGAAATGAGGAGCTTGGAAAGAGTCAGCCTGGATGAGATGATATAGCTGGGAAGGTAAAGAAGAAGAGACCATTATCTCTTGGGAAGATAAGGCTCTTTAGCAATCCAATTAGCGAGTCCGTTACCTTCCCCGAAAATAAAATTAAACCGCACGAGAAGTCGGGGCTGCAAAGATCCGATTTTATAAACCCAAGTGGAATGGTGCCAAGGAGGGGGAAGGTCATTCGAAAGTACCGTAATAAGGTAGAAGAGTCTCCCTCCACAATGATTGATGACCACCGAAAGAGTGTAGCAATGTGAAGTGCCCACAAAACAGCAGCCAATTTAGCTTCCAATGGATCAGCTGCTGTAGTGGGAGCCTGGAAGAAAAGCAAACCTTTCCCAGTATGGTCCCTGAAAATACCACCAATGCCAGCAATCTGATTAGTGAAGGATCCATCAGTATTAACTTTAATAAAAGGAGGGCTGGGAGCTTTCCAAAAAATCTGAATGACTTTGTGAAGAATAGATTTATTGGCAGACAAGGGTGGTTGTAGCATGTTTGGAAAATTTTTAACAGAAATTAACTTTGAGATAAATGAGAGGCAGTGGGTAACTACCCTATCAGCCTTATTAAGCACGCCATCATACTTAACCCCATTTCTGTGCATCCAAATGAACCAAGCCACAATACATGGGATCTCCCCAGCTTTAGCTTTCTGCCAGGAATTCCAGCAAGCAGTAAAATCTTGTCAATCTAACAGTAGCTGGTTAATGTTCAATTTGCTAATCAGATCCGACCAAACCTCCTGAGAGAAGGAGCATTTAAAAAAGAGACGATCCAGAGTTTCAGAATTTATAGCACAGAGGAGGCATTTGGAAGGGCCTCTCAAACCTTTGAGTTTTAGAATATCATCAGTTGGGACAAACCCATGGAAGATTCTCCAAATGAGGAAGGACATGGAGGGAGTAAGATATTTGTTCCATATAGTATTGCCCCAGCTGACCTGACTCCAAGAGTTGATACTAGAGTAAATATGTTTGGTAATGCTGCTACTTTTACCATTTAACCATCTGAGCTTATCCAGCTGATTCCTATCAAAAGGGATTTGAGCCACCTGATCCACAGCAGAGTCAGCCAGGAAGAGTTTCAGTTTAGGAATTGACCAATTCATGTTGTCCCAACAGCTGGAAATAGGGAAGTAATCTTTGTTAATATTGGGAAGGGGAACCAAAATCTCCCTTTCGACACCAATTATCATGCCAAAACAGGATGTCACCCTTGCCTAACTCCCAGCATATGAGAGATTCAAGCAGTTCTTTGTTAATGAGCATATGTTTCCGCATTCTAGATATACCTGTTTTGATTTCGAGAGGATAAGGGATGAGTGTTTCTACAAGTATTTCCCTTTCATGAATTGAGCCTAAAGAGAATTTTGCTCCCTGAAATGGATCCATAGCTTACAAAAATTAAATTGCTGTAGATGCTTCAAGCCTTTAAAACCTAAACCACCAGCAACTTTAGGCAAGGCTACCCTTTGCCAGCTAGCCCAATGAAATTGTTTTCTTTGACCAGACCAAAGAAATCTGTTAAAGATTCTCTCAATCTGAAGCCTGGAACTTTTCTTCAAGCAAGCCGTTTGTAAAATATAAGAAGGGAAAGAGGTTAACATGCTATTCGGAAGAGTAATTCGCCACCGACTGAGAGGAAGGAATTAGACCAACTTGAGAGCTGAGTGTTCAGCTTGCCAATGATCTCCTCAAAATGAGTTTGTTTAGTTCTGCCTTTGATAAGAAGAACCCCCAAGTACTTTATGGCAAGGTTGGTTTTGACAAAACCAGTGAATTCAGTAGTCCAGTGGATAATGTTAGGATGGATATTGTTGGGGAAAAGCAATTCACATTTGTTTTTGTTGAAATGGAGGCCAGAAATCTGTTGAAAATTGTTGAGGCAGTTCATCACCTTATTAACAGCAGCTTTAGAAGCTCTGGAAAATATCATTAAGTCATCAGCATATAAAAGGTGAGAGATGTTAATATCTGACCTATGGTGAAATTGAGCATAAGGGTGGTTAGAGAATTGAGTATCCAGCAGCCTAGAAAGATAGTCCATAACAATGATAAAAATGGTGGGTGAGAGTGGATCTCCTTGTTTAAGCCCTCTAGTAGCTCTGAAATCTCCCCAGTATTTACCATTAATGAGGATTGAGTGGTTATTATTCTGAAGCCATCTCTTTATGAGTAAACAAAAAGCAGTAGAAAAACCTTTAGCATTAAGCACCTGAAGAATGAAGTTCCAATCAATAGTATCATATGCCTTTTTAATGTCTAGTTTGTAAATCAAATTACCACCCCTACAAGATCTGTCCAAATCCAGCAAAAGTTCTTGAGCAAGGAGGGCATTATCAGCAATAGATCTACCTTTAACAAAAGGCGATTGGTTGAGGCGATAATATGAGCAAGATGAGGTTGCAATCTGCCTACCATGATTTTACTGATCACCTTGCTGATAACAGTGGTTAGGCTGATTGGTCTATAGTGGTTCCAGCACTTGGGGGCATTGGTCTTAGGCACAAGAACAATAGTAGATGCATGGAAATATTGGGGAATATCCCTTCCAGAAAAGAAGCTTTGAATAGCAGTGGTAACCTCAGCTTTGCAAGTGTTCCAGGTTTTTTTATAGAACTCAGCACTGTACCCATCTGGCCCTGCTGTTTTAGAGCTGTCAATAGAGTTAATTGCCACCCAAATTTCCTCTTGTGAGGGAATATCAGCTAATTGGAGAGACTGAGTGTAATTATATTCCTTATTAAACAGGCTATCATCAATAGGTGATCTGCTGCTAGGCTTATAAGTGAGGAGTTCCTGATAATACTTGACAGCATCATTGGCAATAGCAGCTTCCTCATTCAGTAGAAGACCTTGATCATTTAATATGGAATGAATAGCATTGCATTTCATTTTGAATTTTATCCATGCATGAAAAAATTTAGTGTTCCTATCTCCATCTTTGAATTTAGAAGTAGCAGCTTTTTGTCTAAGGAATTGGTCCTGCCAATCAAGAAGAGTAAGTAAATGTTCTTGAGTAGAGACCATCTGGCAGTACTTAGTTTCATCAGTGAGGGCAACAACTTCCAAAGAAGAGAGATCCTTCTCAGCCTGTACAATATTTTGAGTGATGTCACCAATAGTCTCCCAACTCCAGTGAGAGAGGACAGCAACCAATTTCAGTTGAAGATTCTGAAGTCTGATAAAAGGTTTGGATTGGGGACAACCAGTCCACTGCTTAGAGATAATTGATTGGAATTGAGGGTGGGAAGACCAGAAATTTAGAAATCTGAAAGAGGGGGAACTGGTTATGTTGGGGGGAGTAGTAATGGAAATAATTAATGGTCTGTGGTTAGACCCAGAAAAATTAAGGTGGGAAATGGTTGTATGAAGGAAAGTTTGGTGCCAAGAGTTGTTTGCCAGGAATCTATCTAATCTCTCCCAAATTTTACCCCTCCTCCAATTAAAAGGGTTCCCTTGAAACCCCAAATCAAAAAGGTTAGCTCTCTGGATGTTATCATTAAACTCAGTGAGTTTGTTTAGATTAGGTGGTTCCACACCGCATTTTTCTATAGCAGAAGAAATATTGTTGAAGTCTCCACCCACAATCCAAATTCGTGATTCTCCATTGAGCTGAGAAGATGGATTTCCGCCGTAGTTCTCTTGTTGCGGTTTTAGTGCAGCACGAGCATATACAAAAGTAGTAGCAAAAGTAATTCCATTAACTGTACAGTGTAAATGAACCAATTGAGGATGGTCCACAATAACTTTGCAATGAAGTTCTTGCCTGCTAAGAATCTAGATTTTGTTTGAGGAGTTAGTAAAAATGGAACAGCCAGCAAACCTGGAAAAGAGTTTGAATTTGTTTTTGTGCACCATTGGTTCCAAGAGCACAATACCCCAAAGGTGGTGTTTCTTAAAGAGATGCAATAGCCTTTTAAGTGATGACGGGTGGGCCACACCCCTAATGTTCCAACATAAAAAGTTAAACATCTGGAGGTTTAGGCTAGGGAGGGGAGTGAGCTGAAGCAGATCTGGATCTAGATCTAGTTCTGCCAGTTCTATTATTAGGGGGGTGGTGATACAGTCCCCACCTTGGGTCAGTTTCTGAAGTTCAGACATCACTTTTTTCTTCTTTCTTGTCTTTTGTTCCTGCCAGGCAGCTTCAATATTGTTCTGGGATGTTGTTATTTTATCTGTGGAGGGTATAATCTCCTGTTCAATGCTATCTTGACTGTGTAAGTCTTGTGTAGCTTTAACTGGAAGTTCAGGGGGTAATGTAGGGGTATCTTCTTGAGCAGGATTTATTAGATCATCTGGAATGTTCTCTGGGGTAACTTCTCTGTGCAAACTGGAATCATCAACCAAAGAGTCTAGAGCAATAGGTTCTTCTATGGAATTTCCTTTAACAGTATCTCTGGTCTGTTGCACTATAGGTTGGGCTTTGACTAGCTTTTTGAGAGGGGGTTTTAATCTGTAACAATTCTCCATTAAATGACCAAACATTCTACAGTGTTTACAAAACACTGGTTTGGTTTCCATTTGGACTTCTTGCCAAAATCCCTCACCACTATCTGAGATGATAATCCACAATTTATCTAACTCAGGAAGTGAGACATCTCTCTCAATCAGCACTCTAGCTCCATGAATGTTCCCCAAATCAGAAGTGGAGGGGTCAACTTTTAGGGGAGTACCTAATGCTCTACTAATCTGAAATAGAGCATTAGTGTGATACAGTTCAATAGGCAGATTAGGAAATTTAAACCACATAGGTTTAAGTGGAGGTTCTTTTGCTGGGTCAAAACCAGGGTACCATTTGATAAATTTCATATGTGTGTTAGCTATTTGCATAGTCTGCATTCCAATTAATCTTGCATAGTCTTCTTCTCTGGATAATCTGATAAGGAGATGCCTGCCATCCATTACTCCAATTTTCCATTGTCCCACAAAGCGGATCTGCTCAAAACAATTCCTGACTAATTCCTTCTTAGGATGGCCATATTGGAATTGACCCACAATGGAGAATTTAATTGCTTCAGCAAGAGATTCCATTTCCTTAGTAGTGAAAATAATGGCTGGTCTGCCCTCCTTAGAGCCAAGAGGTCTAATGAAAGGGCAATCAGATTTCCCAGCTGCTGCATCATGTAAGTTCTGGGGGAAGAGTAATTTGTCTGCAGCTTTAGTAGAAGGCAGGCCTTTACTTAATGCAGATGCATAAGAAGTGGAGATGTTAACCCCAGCCATGATAGCAGAATATCAGAGCTAAAGTAACATCAGAGAACACAAAAAAGAAGAAGAATCTGGGAGGAAGTGACTGCAAGCAACTAAACTCAACCAATGGAACAGTAACAATTCAAAATCTTTGCCCGGGAAAGTTCAGAAACACTTGAAAGAGCCTTACCAGCCACCTACCACCACTAGAAACAACAAACTTGAAAACCAAACAGCACCCCAAGCCTTGGAGAATCTGCCAAAGAGCCCAGCCGCCACCCAGGGAAGCCATCTCCAGCCAAACCCTAGCAGAGCACATACAGCCGCCACCTCCATTTTGTATATATATGTGTGTGTGTGTATATATATGTGTGTATATATATATATATATGTGTGTGTGTGTGTGTGTGTGTCTATATATATATATATATATATATATATATATATATATATATATATATATATGTGTGTGTGTGTGTGTGTGTGTATATATAATTTTATTTTTCAGGATGAGAGAGAAGCTCCAGGTTTTCAGGGAGGTTCTTGAGGTGATTTTCAAATTCCTAGTGAAGTTCTTGCTGGGATTTTGTTTTTTGCTTTGTTCTTGAGGTTTTTTGTTAGTGATTGTTAAGATTAGAGACTATTTCTTTTAGTTTCTAGTCTTTTTCTTCCCTATTGCTCTCTCTTTTTTGAATTTTTGGTTTCCCGGGTTTCCAGTTTTTCTATTTCTAGTTCAATTTATTCTTTTCGCTGGTTTCTTGAATCATGGCTAGTTCAAATCTTCCCTCTTCTTTAAATCCTAGCAAATCTTTTGTGGAAATTGTTGGTCATGGTAATTCGGATAAGCTGGTCTTTCCTCAAATCTATCATGACTCGACTGTTGGTAAGGGGGATTGTCCATTTATCAAGAAGGTGGAAAAGAAAGGAGGCAAACCTGCTTTAATATTTTCTGACTCTGAAATTTCTACTCTTGTTGAGGCACATAAATGTGCCTTAATGGGGAAATTTCAATTCGGCCATCCAAAGATGGAGACTATTAGAAAATGTTTTGAAGATCTCAAGCTGGTTGGTACTTTGAAGGTTGTATTATTTGATGGAAGGCACATTTTGATTCAACTTTCTAAAGAAGAAGACTATGCCAATCTTTTCTCTAAGAAATTTATTCTTATTGAAGGAAGGTATATGAAAATTCTTAAGTGGTCACCTGATTTTGACCCTATTCTAGAGGCTCCTATAATCCCCATTTGGTATAGGTTTCCAAACTTAAAACTTCAGTTTTTTAATCATCAGGTGATATATGCTATTGGTACAGACTTTGGGAGACCTCTTAAATTGGATATGTCTACTTTTCAATTATCTAGGCCTTCCTTGGCTAGGATTTTAATTGAGAGAGACATTACATTACCTGATGTGGATGAAATTTGGCTAGACTCTCCACACAATGGATATTGGCAGCCTGTTATAATGGAACAAAACCACGCTATTGTCACAATTGCAAAATGTTTGGTCATTCTAAGGAATCTTGTTTCAAGCTTCATCCTGAACTTATGCCTTCTACTGTCAAGAATTCAAAATCTGCTATTAACACTAGTTATGTTCCTTTGAAAACTGCTGGGGTTTCTGATTTAAATATTCAGAATTCTGATTCTCAGTTTGTTGCTAACCCTCCAGTGCCTATTGCTGATACTGTACCTGTTGAAATTACTACTTGTATACCAAATTGCCGATCCCGAAACTTTTGAATCTAGTCCTAATCTTCATAAAATTACCGAAGTTGTTATGAATGATGTTCCTTCTACTCGAGTTGGTTGAACAGATAAAATTTCTCCCGATGATTCCGCCGTTGTTACCGAAGTTCCAACTACTATAAATTCTCGCATTGCTACTCGATTATTCTCAACACATGATGTTTTACCTAAGGCCGTGCAATATCCCGCCGTTGCATCTCGGGAGGATTCCGATATTAATGTCTATGCTTTAGCTGTCGCTAATAAAGAGCTAAATGAAAACTCGGGTGGTCTAAAATGCTAGGAAAAAGAAGAAGTCCTTGGAACTAAAAAATTTATCTGAACAAAACATTATTCATGTCTCTTCTGATTCTTCCTTCTCTAGACTTACTAGAGGAGGTAGAGCTAGTCATGATTGAATTTCTATGCTGGAACATTAGGGGAGTGGCCAACCCTGGCTCCCTTAATAGGTTATTAAACTTTAACAGGGTTCATAAATTATGGGTTATTGTTCTTCTGGAGCCTCTAGTTAAATCCAATTTTGACAGATTTACTAAGTTTTTTGTTGGTTATAACTTTATAACTAACTGCTCTAACAAAATTTGGATGTTGTATAGAAAGGAATTGAAAATTAATGTTCTTCAAGATCACTCTCAATTCCTTCATATTCATTTTGAATTGGATCAGTTTAAGGGCTTTGCTTCTTTTATTTATGCTACATCCTCTTCTGCTGGAAGAGCTGACCTACAGTCTCAATTATTGCATATTAGCCATCATATGAATGAGGGATGGATTGTTGGAGGTGATTTCAATTGTATTGCTCACCCTAGTGAAAAAAAGGGTGGAAGAACTCCTAATCTTCAGTCTATGTTAAATTTCTCTGATAATATACAATCTGCTGCCTTATTTGATCTTGGTTTTGAAAGTTCTTCTTTTACATGGAGAAGAGGTTCTATTTATGAAAGACTTGATAGGATTCATGCTAACAAATTATGGCTTGATTTGTTCCCTATTTCTAAAGTTCACCATTTGGCTAGATTGGGATCCGACCATTCTCCTTTGTTGATTAAATTTTTTGTTCTGCCAGGGTCTAATAAGGGGAGTTTAAGATTTCTTAATGTCTGGCCTACACATCCAAATTGTTACAATATTATTAAAACTGCTTGGAATTCTCAAGTTAGTTCCTACTATGTTAATCCTCTTCAGAAATTATGGCAGTTACAAAAAAGATTGGCTAAGGCTCTAACTCACTGGAATTGAAATGAATTTGGGAATAGTAATTCTAATATTATTAATGCTGAACGGCTAGTTTCTGAATTAGAAGTGGCTGTTGAGGAAGGTAGAAAATCTGAACATTCTCTTTTAGAAGCTAATGAGAAGTTAGGCTATGCCTTAATTTAGGAAGAGTTATTTCTCAAACAAAAAGCAGCTGTTAATTGGTTTCATCATGGAGATAGGAATTCAAAATTCTTTCATGCTATCATCAAGTATAGAAGATCAATTAATGCAATTCTGAAAATTAAGTCAACCAATAATAAATGGCTGATCACTCCTAAGGATATTGCAGAAGATATGGTGTTCCATTTTCAACAAATATTTGCTTTCAAGCCGATTAATTCCTCTTTGTTTAATTCTCGACTTATTGAATCTGATATTAATCCCGAAGATGTGAATAAACCGACTATGGTATCGGATGAGACTCGAGATTTATGCCGCTATTAATTCCATGGATGGTAATAAAGTTGTTCGGACCAGATGGATTCACAACCCACTTCTATAAATCCTTTTGGGATATTATCAAGTTAGATGTTGTTGCCGCCGTAACTCGTTTCTTTCAAGGATTTGATCTTCCAAAGTACTTTGTTTCTTCTTCAATTGCTTTGATTCCTAAAGAGAAACTTAAAACTTCTTGGCATGATTTCGGACCAATTTGCTTAACTTCCACTTTTTCAAAAATTATCGGTAAAATAATTGTTGCAAGGTTACAGACTCTTCGTTGGAAACTTTAGTTTCGAAAATCAATCTGCCTTTATTAAAGGCAGATGTATTAGTGACAATGTTCGTTGGCTCAAGAGTTGATAGCTGATATTGATAAACCTTGTAGAGGCTCCAATATAATTATTAAACCGGATCTTACTAAAGCTTTTGACTCTATTAGTTGGTCCTTCATTATCAATGTGCTTTCTCGCAAGAGGGTTCGACCTTGATTTTTGTAACTCTGATTTCTAGGTGGTCGGAGAATAAATATTATAGTGTTTTACTTTATGGTGGCTGTCATGGATTCTTCAAGGCTGGTAGAGGGATTAAGCAAGGGGATCTACTATCTCCTTATATGTTCATTTTGGCTTTTGATTATTTTTCAAGGATGATTAAACAGTCCTAGCTTGCTCATCCTTACACTCAGTTCCAGCACAAATCTAATATATTGGTTAGTCATCTAGAATATGCTGATGATGTAATCATCTTCTCTAATGGCAACGAAGGGTTTTATTAGGTGTATGATGAAAATTTTGGAGAACTTTGAAGATGTTTCTGGTATGGCCTTTAACAAAACTAAATGTAAATTTCTTGCAAGTTCTATAATATCTTCTCAGGTCAGGAATTGGATTCTTGATACCACAGGCTTTAAGGAAGCTAGTTATCCTCTTGTTTATTTGGGATTTCCTTTAATTAAAGGCAGGAGAAAACTTTCTCACTATGATGATGTGGTTACTAAGGTTTCTTCTCAAATTCAAAGCTGGACTAATACATTTCTATCTAATGGTGCAAGGATTACTCTCTTAAAAAGCATTTTAACAACATTCCCTCTTTACACTCTCCAAATGGTGAGAATGAAGAAAAGCACTCAGAAAATGTTATCTACTATCTTCAATAAGTTTTTATGGGAAGGCCATCATAAGCAATTACATTGGACTAATTGGGATAAATTATGTAAACCCCTTGCATGTGGAGTTTGGGATTTAAAAACGTTCAGCATCTTTCATTCTCTTTCTATTGTAAACAATGGATTAAATTTAGGTCCAAGAACTCTCTTTGGGCTAACTTCATGCATGGCAAATATTGCTACAACAAACACCCTATTCAAGTTCAACCTAAACTAGGAGATACAAAGACTTGGAAAGAGCTTTTAAAAGTTAAGTTACAGGCTGAAAAATTGTTTGTTTGGGAAGTTGGTAAGGGGGAAATTGATTTCTGGCTTGATACTTTGCTTTTCAATGATTCCCTTCAAGATTAATTTTGTAACTCTTCTAATATTCATAAAATCTCTGATTTTTAGACCCAAAATTGTTGGGACATTTCCAAACTCTGCTCTGTTGTCAACTTGGAGACTCAATCTAAAATATTATCCATTCCCATCCAGCCTTCATAGAATGACAGAATTATTACTAAAAATCCTAATGTCCAAAGTCTCTCCAAATATATTTATCACAATTGTTTTAATTGGTCTATGACTGATTGGGGTGAGAAGATTTGGAGCAAATATTTATCCCCCTCTATGTAATTTTTCTGTTGGCGGTTATTCAGAAAATTATTGCCCACTGATGATATACTTAAGCTCAAAGGTATTCGTGGTCCATCTATTTGTCAATCTTGCTTCTTGAATGAGGAATCCATTGATCACCTTTTCTTACATTGTCATGATGTACAAGACATCTGGTTTTCTGTCTTAAATCATATTGGCCTTACTTCTCAATTCTGTTGTTGGACCAACATTGAATGCTGCTGGATGGACTGGAAATGTTCAGCTTTCTTTTATATCCCTCTAATTATTTTCTGGTTCATATGGTTGGCAAGGAATGATACTATTTTTAATGGGAAGCCCTTCTCTTCTCAAACCATTGTGAATAATTTCTTATCTTATGTTGAGAAGCTTAATAATTACAATATTAGATCCATCAAACCTGCTGCTATGTCTACCAGAATTTAGTTAGTTATGTGGAGGAAACGAAGTTCTCCTTGGATCAAAATCAATACAGATGGGAGTTTCAAATTTCCTGATGCTGGAATTGGTGGAATTTGTAGAAACCATAAAGGACATTATTTATGGTGTTATTCATCTCCCATTATTGCTAATTCTGTTCTTGAAGCAGAAACTTTGGTTGTTCTATGGGGACTGAAAATTGCCATTCATCTCAATCATTCTTTTATTCACATAGAGATGGACTCCTTACAACTTCTTCAAATTTTACTACATCAAACGGCTGTTCCATGGGATCTACAGATTTGGATAAATAATATCTTCAATATGACTACTTCCTTAAATATCATCTGGAGCCATATCCTAAGAGAAGGGAATAAACCTGCTAATTGGCTTGCTTCAAGAGCATCTTCTTCTAAAGATATCTTTTGTGGGTCTTTCCATGGGTTTTATCTTTCTTCTTTTCATGTTTTTAGTTCTCTTTTACATGGGGATTTGATAAATCTACCTCATGTTAGATGTAAAGTTTCAGACCAAAGCTTAATAAAATTTTCTTTTTTGCCGAATATATATATATATATATATATATATATATATATATATATATTCTGTGTGTGTATATATATATATATATGTGTGTGTGTGTGTGTGTATATATATATGTGTGTATATATATATATATATATGTGTGCATATATATATATGTGTGTATATATATATATGCACACATATATATATATATATGACTTGGTGAATATTGACTTGGTGAAGATAAACCGAAAGTCGTCGTTAATATTGACTTGGTGAATAAAATTAAGTCTATACCTTTACAATCTAATGTTAAGGACAGACTGATTACCAAGAATCCATCTACTCAAAGTCTCTCCAAGTTCATTTACCTTTCTAGTAATAATTGGACTGCTAATGATTGGGGCAAGAAAATATGGAATAAATACATAACTCCTTCTATGTCATTTTTCTGTTGGAAGCTTTTCAGGAAGTTTTTGCCAACTGATGATATTCTGAAATTAAAGGGTATTCGGGTACCTTCTATGTGTCCTTTTTGTCTCTCTAGTGAAGAATCCATTTCTCATTTATTTATCAGTTGCAATGCTATACAGAAGGTATGGAAGACTCGTCCTTAATCAAAGGGGATTGTCTCATGTATATTGTTGTTGGACCAACCTTGTTGATTCGCTGGCAAGATTGGAAGATGACAATTGAATTTTATATCCCCCTAATTATATTTTGGTTCACTTGGATGGTTAGAAATGAGATTATGCATAATAATATGGTTTTTTCGACCAAAGTTATCATAAAAAACTCGTCAATTTTCTTCTTAAGATGACAAACTTTCCTTAAATTTAATGAATAAGCCTTCGCAATCAAATTCCAATTGATTATTTGGAGAACTCCTAAATACCCTTGGGTTAAAATCAATACCGATGGAAGTTATATACATTCCACTGCTCGTTAATAGTTCTAATGCCGGTATTGGGGCCTTATGCGAAAACTACAAGGGGTCTTGCTTATGGGTTATCTCTCGCTCCAATTTCTGCCATTAATGCATTAGAATCTGAAGCTATAGCCGTTTTCTGGAGTCTAAAGATAGCTATTCTGAATCATAAAGGCCCAATTCATGTGGAGATGGATTCATTAGTTTTACTAAATATTCTTCTACATAAATCAGCTACTCCTTGGTATCTTCAAATTTGGATCAATAAAATTTCATTATTGGTATCTAATCTAACTATAGTTTGGAGTCACATCCATAGAGAGGGAAATCAGCCAGCTAATTGGCTTGCTTCTAGAGGCGCTTCTTCTAAGGACATTTTATGCTTTTCTTCTTTGGATCTTAATTCTTCTATTTTTAAGGAGTTTAGAATTTTATCGCATGGGGATCTCGCTTTCCTTTCCTCATATCGGATGTACTAGATCTTCATGATTAATATATTTTTCTTTTTCTCGCTAAAAAAAATATATATATATGTGTATATATATATATATATATATGTGTGTGTGTGTGTGTGTGTGTGTGTGTGTGTGTGTGTGTGTGTGTGTGTGTGTGTGTGTCTAGGTGGCTTCCTCCCATAAGTGGTATGTATTCAGGCAGCGGTGTATATTCTGGCAGCGGTGTATATTCAGGCAGTTCTGGGATTTCCTCCAGGAAAGCAATTTCAGCAGCTCTGGCTTCTCTAGCAATCATTCTACTTCTATTTCTTCTTTGGGTCCTTGTCAGTGACGGAATCCTTGAACTGGACCCGATTTCGAAAACAGAAGGTCTTACAGGAAGATCTGTACCCTCCACGATAACGAGTTCACCATAATTCGGATTTCTTTCCCCTTTAATTTGGCAGAAGTCGGGGTAGGTGCAGAAACAACTAGACCAGTGGGGGTAGTAAGAATAGTCCTCCTGCGGACAGCGGTACTCCTCTCAGTCGGGATCCTTTGCAGGGGAGGAAACTCTTGGGTCGACCTAAGGTTGAACTCAATCAGCGGCTTCTTAGCTTCAGATACCTTGTTCGTCAGTGCGAAAAGGGAAACATCGGTGATCTTAACATTCATGTTTTCAAATCCTTGCCCAAATCGGATGATCCCATTGTCGGGTAGCTCATCCTTATAGACAGCGAAGTCCAGTCCATTGGTGAAGGAGAAAATCGGCTTTGGGGCTTCCATTTCTGCAGGGTAGATTCTGGTTATCAATCCCAAGTTATGCTTCTTTTCTTTAGGACGAAAAGAAAGGAATTGAAAAGAGTCCGAACACATTCTTGTTCATGTATTTATAAGAAGGAATCACTTATTAAAAGAATCACTTATTAGAGGGTTTGTTTATTTAGAACGGAATGTTCAAAGGTGTAGAGAAGGTAAGGAATCCGATTCGGAGTTGGCAAGGAAAAGAAAGTCTTATGCAAGACTTCTCGACTCGAAGGATCACTCCTAAACTAACACCTATTGGGGGTCCACTCCACCTCAGAAATGAGGTAAAAGGATCTCGGAACCTCTCTGTTTAGGGGTGTCTAAACAGTGGCTCCTAAATCCAAGAGAATGTTGGCTATACCCGTTCAAGGTAGAAATGAACATAGTATTCCAACGGAAAGAAGGGTAGCTTGATCCACAAGGGACATGGATACACTACCGATTTTTGAAAGCAGAATTATCTGATTAAAATGGAGAGAGGAATTTTCCCCAGCGGAGTCGCCAGAAGTTGTCGGCATATTTTTAGGTTGTGTGTTTTATTTTGAAAAGGGGGTTGCCTAACAGAAGTTGTCGGCGAATTTTTAATTTAGTTTAAATAAATAATTTTGAGAAGTAGTATTTGATTTTGAAAATAATTTTAAATTTGAAGGTTTTAAGATATGAGATTAAACCGATCTCACATCCCAAATAGTTTACATAAACGAGCACCGCACCACAAACCGTGTATCTATTCCTAAGGATAGACACACTGCTTGATGGTGGGGCTCGATTAAACAAACTAAAAGATTTGTGACATCCGTTTGGTCTGCGAACCAATTTTATAAGCCGACAAATTCCCCGCTTAATATGAAAGCATTAAACAGGGTTTATATTACTCTGGGTTCTTTAAAATTCCCTATAAGGGCAAGCCCCTATAGTTAATTACATCTTAAGTGACGGGAATCACCTAAGAAAACTCTCGATAATAATCAATAATTCTGCTCTCAAGAATTTCAAAGTTTAAGTTTTTCAAAGGATTGAATTTTGGAATCTCAATAGGGAATGGATCAAATTTGGAACATTTTGTTTTGGGAATTCAAAGGAAGAAAAGTAGGAGAAATCACAGATTCGAAGTGAACTTCGGTGATTTCTCGACTATCCTATTGTTTGGCTTGAATTTAGGAAAGTCCTAATGTCTATTTAATGTTTTGATTTTGTCAATTTTAATTAATTAGGGCTTATATTTATATGACAGAATCATACAAATAGCCTCGAAGATGTGAGGGTTTATGTCATATCGGACGACTACCCGGAATCCTAAGACCGGTTAGGGCTTAATTTGCAATGCAAATGCCTAACGAAGAGTTGAGGATTTATGTTGCACTAGGCAAACTACCTCGAAGTCCTATGGCTTGGTTATTTAATTCTAGGAAAGTTTTGCTGAAGTAGACTCGGGTCTTGCTGATGACGATGGCCGTGCTGCCCACCATGCTCCGAGCTCCTTGTTGTTGCAGAGGTTTAGTTTTAGAAATCATAAATCAGGGGATGAGAAAAGTGTTTTGGTTTAGAGAAAATTTTAATTTCCAAGTGTTTTTTATGTTTTAATTAAAACAAATCTTAAAGTTGATTATAACGACACCGGTTAAGATCCCACGGTTCCATCCTTCCGGCATCATTATTTTTATCGGATTCACTTAGTCCGGATGAATTTGGTAAACTCAACCGAATGAGTTCCACACTTTCATTTAGACCGTGGGAAATCTCGTTAGCAACACGTAGGTTACATCATCCGAGGTATTCCCGATCATCCAACAGGACGTTTTAATTTAGTTGTAATTGTAGTTTTGTGTTCGTTTGTGATTAAATTTTGAGTTGTTTTATATTTTGAAATGTTGTGGCGGTGAATTTTATCTTGCAATGACTTTTAATTTAGTTTTGGTTTCAGTTTTAGGGACTATCCTAAAGGTGTGGGTTTTCATGCAACGGTTGTTTATCATGCAAGAAAAGTAAGTGCAATGCGGTTAAATAAATTGCAATAATGTAAATTGCAAGAAAGTAAATTGCAATAAAATAAAAGCGTACCCGGAGGGTCTTCCCGTCATCCCAAGCTGCACTTAAAACACAATTAGAATATTTAAGCAAGTTCCTAGGTAAAGCTAAGGTAAGGGTTATGGTTTTCTACCAAATTCCTAATCCTATAGCTAGTCATTTCCTATGACGTCTAGGTTCTTTGTGTTTTGGTTTGAAGACGATTTTCTTCATCAAAGAACAATTAAATCCAATTGTTCTTATAAACATCCTATCATATTGAGAAAGTGTTTAAGAAGGATCTTAAACATCTTTTCAATATTTCTAGGATTGTTTTAAGTCTAAATGAATTTAATTATACAATGAATTAATCGTCCAAGAATCTCAAGTTTTGTTATCTTGCTCAGTGAACTAGGATATTTGAATGTCCTATAAGTGAAGTAACATTTCATTTAATGTTCTGTTTAGGAGTTATGATAACTAAAGCTTTCGAGGGTAAATTGGTATTCAAATGGTTTATGATTTAGTTTAATTTCCATTAATGGGTTTAAATTTAGATTAGTGTTCAAGTTATTTTAGATTTATTTTGAATTGCTTATGTCTTTGGTAATGTTATATTTAATTCAACTTAATTTAATTTAATTTAATTTAATTGGGTTTCAATTTTAATTTAATTTAGTTTGGTTTAACTTAATTTAGTTTGATTTGATTTTAGATTAAATTAATATGATTTGATTTAATTTTAATTTAATTTGATTTAATTTAATTTAATTTAATTTAATTTAATTTAATCTTTAATTTAATTTAATTTAATTTAATTTGATTTTATTTTAATTTAACTCAATTTAATTTACTTAATTTAATTTAATTTTTAATTTAATTTCATTTTTAATTTTAATTGAAATTTTTAAAAGAGTTTAATAATTTAATTTTAGTTTAATGATTAAGTCTTTTAATATTTTGAATTTGAGTTATCATTTTAATTAAGAATTGAATGAGATGATTAATTTAGGGATTTTTTAAATTAAAGAATAAATCTCTTCCTAATAATATCCCTATTTTAATAATTCAAATTTTATTATTTTGCCAAATTTAATCAATTATTTAATTAAGGTTTAATTATTTTAAATTGCTTAATGGGTTTATACCCTTTAATTATTTAAATTTCAATCATCCAAATCAGATTAGGATCAAATATTTTACTTGTTAATTTTTATTAAACCTAAAGTTTTAATTAAAAAAAATTTAATTACCACTTTACCCTTCAGGCTTAATAATTTCATAACTCACTAAATTGAACCCAAATGAACTTGAAATTTTTATGTGACTTCTCTCATATGTCAAAAAAGACATAAGAGGAGAAAATGTGATTTTTCTGTATTTAATTTATTTATATAATTATTTTTGGTAGAAAATAGAGATTTCCAAGGAAAATTTAATAACATGACCAAGGGAAAGTTTCTGTCCTTAAGAAAATTAGGGGACATTCCTAATGACCAGAGGACCACTTGGACCAATTTTGGTGATTTTTTGAATTATATTATTTTTATTATAATTATTTTAAGTTTTGGAGTATTAATTAATTTAAAAATAAAATAAATGTTGAAAAATGGATTTTATATTTTTCAAAAATCTCTCTGATATCAAGGAAATCAGAGAATCAAATTTTGCAATTTTCTGATTTTTCTATGATTTATTATAATTATTTTAGTGAAAATGCTAGAAAATACATTTTTTAAATTTAAAATTACCCTAGAGCTTTAAAATTTAATATCTCACTAAATAGACCTAAGAAAAATATGGGGTTTGTTCCTAAGTGATTAAAATTCAAAATGTGACATTTTAGTGAATTTTATTATTTTTGTGATTTTTATTATTTTTTAATTATTAAAAATATTAAAATAATATTAAAAATCAACTTTTTAGAAAATTGAAATTTTAATTTTCTTAAATTCCCTAATATCAGAGAGGCTCCAAAACCAATTTGGTGAATTTTTGAAAGATATCTTGAAAGTTATGAATTTTTAAAGTTTAAAATAACTAAGTGGCTTAATCAACCCATTTAGTAGAGGCTAACCAAGTCCAATTGTCTTCAAATTTTTGTGGTGGGTTCCTCTGATCCTAAAGGTCAGTGGAGAATTGATTTCAAGTCAATTTGATGTATGGTTAGCTCTAATTAATTAGATACCTATTTTGGGTGTTTAAGCCAATTAGGGTTATTTTAAATGAACTAACTCAAAATCTATTTTTCCTAGGGTCCTCTGGTCATAAGAAACATCACCAAATTTTTCTTGGATTTATTTCACAACATGCTATTTATTGGAATTAAAATACTTAAAACAGTAACATGAATTTGAAAAATCAATAACTTTTCATAGGGATGACCTCTGACTTTGGAAAATTCAGGGAATGTTCCCAAATTCAGAGGCTTCAAAAGCCCTATGGTCTCATGCCATGGTGAATTGTATACATGCATGGAGAATTAAAAATATGCAGAGAGTAAATAAATTATTAAAAATAAAATACTTGATGAAATTAAGTAATTTCTTTTCCACATTATTCTCCTCCGTTCACTCGAGCAAGAGGGTATTTTTATTTTATTTTTATGATTTTCCTACACAAAGTTATGAATTTTTGAAGTTTAGGGAATTAAATAAATAGACAATACCCTATTTTTCTATTTATCCACGCGGCGCCGCGTCAACCTCGGCAGCTCCGAAACGCCGCGTGGCGCGCTCCCATTTGACCCCGCCATCTGACTCAGCGCTCCGGGGGCCTGCTGTGTCGTTCCGTCTCCTGATCCGGTGCGATCCTGGCCGTCCGTCCGCGCGTGTATTAAATGAACGGCATCCGTTCATCATCCCCAAGTGTCCTCACCCGAGAGCCGTCCACACTAAATCCCTAAGATCTCACTCGATACTCAATGGATTTTCGTGTTCTTATACTCTATGGATTCGTATTGAAGAGACGAATACATCTATACGGTGATCATGCATTGAAATTAAAGCATTTGAAATGGAGAATCTCCAGAAGCTCGGGATGAAGAATTAGCTCATACCTTTGCTCAGAGAAGTGTGGCTTCGATCTGAGGGTTGTTGCACCTTCGATTGGATCCCAGCAAGCTCCGGATGAAGTCTCCTGGTCTGGTGAATTGTCTAGGTGTGATTTCGACCAAGCCCGATCACAAAGCTTGGAGGCTGGAGCAACTGGGTGGCCTGGAGATGGGGCTTTTGCTGGTGGGCACCTTCCCTTGGTCTGGTGAAGGTGTAGAACCAATCAATTTGGGGATTGGCTCACTGTGGAGAAGTGTCCTGGTTTTGGGCCTAGATTTCAACTCCGAAATCGAGCTCGCAGAGAAGAAATGGCAGGGGGATTTCGAGTGGGGATCAAGTGCTCGTGTATGGGGAGGAGTCCGGAACAATTTTGGCGAGTTTCCTTAAGGTTTGTTTCGAGCACCTCTCATGGCCGAGAGGGGTGGTGTTTAAATCAGGAGAGGGTGGAGGGCCTCCCGGGGAGAGTTAGGGCTTGGGATCGGCCTGCTCTTGGCAAGAGAAGAACGGCTCCAATGGCCACCGGGGATGGGGCAGCTCAGCAGGTGAGAATTTCAAGTTGGGCTCACATGTGAGCTCTCGGCCTCGGTGGTTTCCGGTGGGCCGTGGCCGGCCAGTGGTCGAGTCACCCTCAAGGTCGGGGAGGTCGGGGCTGGAGGTTTGTGCGATCAATCGGCCATGGACATGTGTAAAGGAGTTGAATTGAAATGGAATGGGGGATGAGCTCATTTTGGGTCCAAATGGGTCAACCCACCTTTTGGGCTTGGTTCACCTCCCCATGGCTGATTTGGGCTGAGGGAAGATCAGATGGATCAGCTAGGAAAGGGTGGAGAAGTCACCATCCATGAATATTTTGATTAAACATGGATTAAGGTGAAGCATTAAAAGGGTTAAAACCTTTTTAAGGGGGCTTAAAAGAGGCTCCTCCTTTTTCCATTAGTGGCTTGATCACATGTCAAGCCTTCCATGGCTTCATGTGGCTTGTCCATGGCTTGCATGGCTCACCTTTGGCTTGGGAAAAGTGAAGTCAATTTCATGGAAATGGATTTAAGGAAAATTTTGGTATTTAGGGGTGATTTGGCATGAGGCTTGATTTGGAATTATTTGATGATGAATTTAGGACTTAGGTAATGGCTTTAATTAAGTGGATGGCAAATGGAGATGTCATGTGGGCTTTAGGGTAGATTTTGGGCCTTTTGAAATGGTTTTAGATGGGCTTTTAAGATGGTTTAGGAAAGTGGGCTTTTGAATTTTAAAATGGATTTTGGGATGAAAGTTTATTAAAGGCTTGGGCTAAATAATTGTTGGGTTTAGCTCATGGATGTGTCATGAGTGACTTGAAGCAAATTGGGGGTAGTTTGGGTTTGAATTGGGTTGAATTTGGGTTCTTTTGGTGAATGGGCCAATATAGGTCCAAGTGGGCCAAGTTGGGCCAATATTGGGCTAGGGTTGAAATTGATGTAAAATTAATGTTGAGAAATGTTTATGGGAGTGTTTCAAAGAGGTTTTGACTTTGGTTGGGCTTTGATTTTGGGGTTTGGGCTCATTTGGGTTAGGCTTGGGTTTTGGTCAAAATTGGGCCTTTTAGCTTTGGGTTGAATTTGAGTGGGATTTGGGTCTAAATTTTGGGCAAATAATGTTAGTGTTTTGCTTTTGGGGATGTTAGGTAAGATTTAGAAAAGATTTGGGGTTAATTGGAGTTGAATTGGGTGAGTTTGGGTTAAGTTTGGGTCATGGGTCCAAATTGGGCTTTAAGGCCAAAAGTGAAATTGGATCCAAATGTCAATCAAATTGGACTTGGATTTGGTCTAGATTGGTGTTGGGAATGTTGAATTGAAGTTTAGAATTGAATTGGACCAGAATTTGGGTCAATTGGATAGGTTTGGTTTGACATTGGGTTCACTTTGGGTTAAAATGGGTCAAATTGGGGGTTTTGACAAAAGTGGGGTAAATAGACAAAATTGGCCCATGGTGTAGTTGAACAAAATGAAATTGGGAATATTTGGGATTTTCTGGAATTTTCTGGGAATTTTCTGAATTTTTGGGATTTTGGGTCAAGAGGGGTATTTTGGGTATTTGGAGGGTATTGGAAGGTTTTCTTGGAATTTTTGGTATTTTTGGGTATGGATGATCAATTTGAGTGATGTAGAAATGTTTGGGATTGATTTTGGGGAATTTTGGGTAATTTAGGTGATTTTGGAAATTTTGGGTAGTTTCAGTGGTTTTGGGTAGGCTAGGCGGGTGTAGGGTCCCGGGGGTCAAAAATCGAAAATTTGGAAAATTGAAGATTAGGTGAATGTAAGTGGAATAAAATCATTTTGGTTGAGCCATGAAGCCATATCAAGCCCACATGAGCCATGAAGGGACTCATTTGAGGCATTCACTATGTTGTTCCTAACCTCTTAGCCAAGGGCTTAGGGGTTAAGGACCATCCATGTGAGTCACCTACATGAGTCAGGAGGTTAAGTTAGGTATGGGTGTGGTTTTAGGAGGTGTGTGAAAGTGTAGTGTATAAGTGTAGTGTGTGTGTAAGTCAGCCCCTCACCAGACCAGGCCACTCAGGGTAGTCCTAAGGCCAAAGAGTCCTATAGGAACTCATCCTTTAAACTTCCACATTTGATTTCAACCCTCTAGGTGATTAGGGGTCTACAGTCAAGTTTGTGGAGTTTGTAGGGAGTTTAGAAGTGGTTTGAATTTCTAAAAGGTGGGTCCCAATTCTAGTCCTCTAAGATAGTCAAAGGAAAAGCTTAAGGCTAGATCCTAAGCACTAAAAAGAAGAAGAGAAGACCTCATCAAAAATGAGGTCAACAAATGGACCCCCAATAGGTGTGGTGAGCTGACGGAGCACACCGCACGTATTGGTGTTGACCGAAGCGATCAGCAAAACCAACACAGATGTCCAAGTGACAAACTTAGGACGAAGTAGAAGAGTTTCCGTTGGGGAGTGTCAAGCATATCTCTGAAACTGGAGATTCCTGAACTCTCGCTGGGGAAAGGAAAAGGAGGTGAATTCCAAATCACATGATCTGGGGAAAAAAAATTCAATTTAAATTTTATTTCATTTCAATTTAAGTTTTGATGTGTAAGTTTAGATTTCAATTTGGAGTTTCAATTTAGATTGAAGTTTGTCAAAATTAATTTGAAGGGATTTGATTTGAAATGAAAATCGGAATTTCGTGGTTTTAGATGTAACATCTTCAATCTCAAAAGAAAATTGAATCGATTGGATTGAATCATTACAATGAGGAGAGATCTCAGAGTAATGCGGTATTGGATGTAAAATCCTTAACCTCAAGAGTTTGATTTTGATGTTTTTCATTGCAATAGGGAAAGAATCCTAAAGCAATGCAGTCTCGGATGTAAAATCCTCAACCCCAAAAGTTTGATTTGGATGTATTTCATCGCAATAGGAAAAGAATAATAAAGCAATGCAGTCTCGGATGTAAAATCCTTAACCCCAAGAGTTTGATTTGGATGTATTTCATCGCAATAGGGAAAGAATCCTAAAGCAATGCAGTTTCAGATGTAAAATCCTCAACCCCAAGAGTTTGATTTGGATGTATTTCATCGCAATAGGGAAAGAATCCTGAAGCAATGCAGTTTCGGATGTAAAATCCTCAACCCCAAAAGTTTGAATTGGATGTATTTCATCGCCATAGGGAAAGGATCCTAAAGCAATGCAGTCTCGGATGTAAAATCCTCAACCCCAAAAATTTGAATTTGATGTATTTCATTGCGATAGGGAAAAGATCCTAAAGCAATGCAGTCTCGGATGTAAAATCCTCAACTCCAAAAAGTTTTGAATTTGATTTATTTCATTGCGATAGGGAAAAGATCCTAAAGCAATGCAGTTTCGGATGTAAAATCCTCAACTCCAAAAAGTTTGAATTTGATGTACTTCATTGAGATAGGGAAAAGATCCTAAAGCAATGCAGTCTTGGATGTAAAATCCTCGACCCAAAAGTTTGAATTTGATGTATTTCATTTCGATAGGGAAAAGATCCTAAAGCAATGCAGTCTTGGATGTAAAATCCTCGACCCAAAAGTTTGAATTTGATGTACTTCATTGCGATAGGGAAAAGATCCTAAAGCAATGCAGTCTTGGATGTAAAATCCTCGACCCAAAAGTTTGAATTTGATGTACTTCATTGCGATAGGGAAAAGATCCTAAAGCAATGCGATCTTGGATGTAAAGTCCTCGACCCAAAAGTTTGAATTTGATGTACTTCATTGCGATAGGGAAAAGATCCTAAAGCAATGCAGTCTTGGATGTAAAATCCTCGACCCAAAAGTTTGAATTTGATGTACTTCATTGCGATAGAGAAAAGATCCTAAAGCAATGCAGTCTTGGATGTAAAATCCTCGACCCAAAAGTTTGAATTTGATGTAGTCATTGACTTTGCAAAGATTTGTAATGTTGATTTGAAAAGTGTGAAATTTTGGTGTTTCGAGAATTTCATGAAAGTTGTAAAAGACTTTCATGGAAGGAAATTGATTAGAAGGGAATATGTAGATGTTACATACCCCGTTCAAAAGAGTTGATCGGAAGTCACTGGTTTGGATTGGATACAATTCCTCGCCATCAGATTCGATCCGTGTTAATGGAATCAACTGCTTCCATCCCAGACAAGGGAGAGGGTAGGACGGATTGGATTTCAGATTTGGAAGATTGAATTTGAACTCGATTGAAATTTGATTTGAAATTTGATATGAAATTTGGAAAGCTTGAATTCGAAATTTGATTTAGATTTGATTTGAAATTTGGAAGGATTGAATTTGAAATTTGATTGAGAATTTGATTTGAGATTTAATTTGAAATTTGATTGAGAATTTGATTTGAGATTTATGTTCATTTTGTTTGTCTTTTAATGATTCAAATTTATTTTATCGTTTATTTAATGTTCATGTGAATTTGGTGTTCGTCATTTTTAGATTTTTAAGGAAAGTTTTCTTTTATTTTTTTTTTATTTCTTTTCTCGTTCTTTGTTCGAAGTTCATTTAACTTTAATGGTGTTTCCCGATCAATTTGCACAAAAGAGGTGAAGGCCAAAAATGTGACATGGTCACTTTCATTCCAATCATGTCGAAGATACATCGTACAACTTGATCCGGCATATATTTCATACAATCCATGTAGACTCGAAACGGACTATGTATGATCTTCGTCGATCCATCAAAAGAAGCATCTGTCAAAAATCCATGTCTGAATAGTGGGGTACATGGTTAATAACATCACCTTCCAAGCCATCCTTGGCAAGGATGCCGTATAGATGTACATTGGAGGTGTGATATTTTCCATGTAACTCACAGCTCGTAAGGCCGGAGGCTCTCTAACTCCGGGTCTGGTTGGAAATGGTAAGGTGTCTTCCTGTCGTCCATTCTTCCGAAAGTAGCCGAGATCCGCTTCACGGTACTCCACAGTATGCAATGCTTAGCGACATCCGCTCCGTTGCCCTTCGGTATCATGACGGAACCTACCGGTAACGGTATCTTCACCGGCCCTCGAAACTCACCCGGGCCTCGCTATACGGAGGTCGATCCGAACATGATGTTACACTCGTTCAGGAAAGAGACCGTGCGAAGGGTCCGACAAAGTCGTGGTGATCTATATGTGGGGGTATGCGGTCACCCCGTTTGTAGATGTTGATAATGCGAGCTATTGGGTATGCAATCTGGCGGCGGACCCTCCATGTTATCAATCTCTTTACCATTCTCTTGATGACTAATGGCATTGGATCCACTTGCCCATGATGGAGTATTCCCGGTGGGTTTCCCTTCCTGTCCTCCGCAAAGTTGTAACAGCATCCACATTGTATTGTGATTCTTCCCTTCCCTGGAATCCATCTCCGGGGTTTTGAGTATGTGTTTTCCCTTAGGCGGCCTACTCGGCCCATTCTTTTCAAATCCCGGATACAATCCACGATTTGTTGTTTATGCATGTCGGGACATCCCCCGGGGTTGCTTCTGCAACAAGGTCATGCATTAATGGTGGTTCTATCTGGTGGCGTAGCAGCCTTCTTTCTTCTGATCTTTGTGAGATTTCCCTGGTTCTTTCGTTATCCTAGGAGCCGGCCTCCTTTCTTCGAGGTTCCCGGTGAACCGGTGTCCTTGAAGCGTATGTACGGCATTAGCAATCGTCTCGTCGCGCCGGTCCGCGCCTAGTTTTGTTAACATCTTACTGGATACGGCGATTCTTATTTCTTCATTGCGTTCGTCGTGTGTTGACCTCATTTCGATGAGGTCTTCTCTTCTTCCCTTTAGTACTTAGGATCTAGCCTTAGGCTTTTCCTTTGACTATCTTAGAGGACTAGAATTGGGACCCACCTTTTAGAAATTCAAACCACTTCTTAACTCCCCGCAAACTCCACAAACTCGACTATAGACCCCTAATCACCTGGAGGGTTGAAATCAAATGTGGAAGTTTAAAGGATGAGTTCCTATAGGACTCTTTGGCCTTAGGACTGCCCTGGGTGGCCTGGTCTGGTGAAAGGGCTGACTTACACACACACTACACTTATACACTACACTTTCACACATCTCCAAAATTCCTAAATCACCCAAAATTCCTCAAAATTGATCTTAAACATTTCCATACCACTTAAATTGATCATTTACAGCAAAAAATAACAAAAATTCCAAAAATACCTCCCAATACCCTCCAAATACCCAAAATACCCCTCTTAACCCAAAATCCCAAAAATTCAGAAAATTCCCAGAAAATTCCAGAAAATCCCAAATATTCCCAATTTCATTTTGTTCAACTATATCATGGGCCAATTTTGTCAATATACCCTACTTTTGTCAAAACCCCCAATTTAACCCATTTTAAACCCAAGTGAACCCAATGTCAAACCAAACCTACCCAATTGACCCCAATTTTGGTCCAATTTAATTCTAAACTTCAATTCAACATCCCAAATGTCAATCTGGACCAAATTCAAGCCCAATTTTATTGACATTTGAATCCAATTTCACTTTTGACCTTAAAGACCAATTTTGACCCATGACCCAAACCTAACCCAAACTCACCCAATTCAACTCCAATTAACCCCAAATCTTTTCTAAATCTTCCTTAGCATCCCCACAAGCATAACAATAACATGATTTGCCCAAAATTTAGACCCAAACCCCACTCAAATTCAACCCAAAGCTAAAAGACCCAATTTTGACCTAAACTCAAAACTAACCCAAATGAGCCCAAACCCCAAAATCAAAGCCCAACCAAAGTCAAAACCTCTTTGAAACACTCCCATAAACATTTCTCAACATTAATTTTACATCAATTTCAACCCTAGCCCAACATTGGCCCAACTTGGCCCACTTGGACCTATATTGGCACATTCACCAAAAGAGCCCAAATTCAACCCAATTCAAACCCAAATCACTCCCAATTTGCTTCAAGTCACTCATGATACATCCATGAGCTAAACCCAACAATTATTTGGCCCAACCTCTTTACAAAATTTCATCCCAAAATCCATTTTAAAATTCAAAAGCCCACTTTCCTAAACCATTTTAAAAGCCCATCCTTCACCACATCCAAAGGCCCAAGATTGGTCCCAAAGCCCACATGATATTTCTCTACATCATCCATTAAATTAAAATCATCCCTAAGTCCTAAATTCATCATCAAATCATTCCAAATCAAGTGTCATACAAATTTCCATCAAATTACCAAAAATTCCTAAAATCCATTTTTATGAAATTGACCCAACCTTTTCCCAAGCCAAATGGAGCCATGAAGCCATGCACAAGCCATATGCAAGCCATGGCAGCCCACTTTACACATCACCATGTCATTTTTGGCAAAAGGAGGGAGTCCTTTAATGATTCCCTTAAGGGTGATTTAGCCACTTCCATGACTCCACTAAACCATGCTTAAACTTAATTGTACTTGGATGGTGACCCTTCCCCACTAATTAAGCTGACCTAAACCACTTTATCTTCAAGTCTCAAACTAGCCATGGGAAGGTGCACCTAGCCCAATCCATGCATTTGACCAATTTGAGCCAAAATATACCCTTACCCCATTCTACTTTGATTCAAACACTTTACACATGTCCAAGCTCAATCGCCTTCACCAACTTCAAGCCCCGGATCTCCTGACCCTGAGAGTGACCAATGCCTGGCCGGCCAGCCACCGAGTCACCGGAAAACACCATGGCCGAGAGCTCACATGTGAGCCCAACTCGGAATTCTCACCTCTCGAGCCGCCCCATCCCCAGCTGGCCATCGGAGCTGTTCTTCTCTTGCCAAGAGCAGCCGATCCCAAGCCCTAACTCTCCCCGGGAGGCCCTCCACCCTCTCCTATTTAAACACCACCCCTCTCGGCCATGAGAGGTGCTGAAACAAAACCTTAAGGAAACTCGCCAAAATTGTTCCGTACTCCTCCCCATACACGAGCACTTGATCCCCACCGAGATCCCTCCGCCATTTCTTCTCTCGTGAGCTCAATTTCAGAGTTGAAATCTAGGCCCAAAACCGGGACACTTCTTCACAGTGAGCCAATCCCCAAATTGATTGGCTCTACACCTTCACCGGACCGAGGGAAGGTGTCCACCAAGCAAAAGCCCCATCTCCAGTGCCACCCGGCTTGCTCCAGCCTCCAAGCTTTGTGATCGGGCTTGGTCGAAATCCCACCTAGACAATTCACTGGACCGGGAGACTTCATCCGGAGCTTGATGGGATCCAATCGAAGGTGCAACAACCCTCGGATCGAAGCCACACTTCTCCGAGCAAAGGTATGAGCTAATTCTTCATCCCGAGCTTCGGAGATTCTCCATTTCAAATGCTTTAATTTCAATGCATGATCACCGTATAGATGTGTTCGTCTCTTCAAGACGAATCCATAGAGCATAAGAACATGAAAATCCATTGAGTATTGAGTGAGATATTAGGGATTTAGTGTGGACGGCTCTCGGGTGAGGACACTTGGGGACGATGAACGGATGCCGTCCATTCAATACACGCGCGGACGGATGGCCAGGATCGCGTCGGATCAGGAGACGGTACGAGAACCGCGGGGCCCGGGCTGCTGACTCAGATGGCGGCGTCGAATGGGAGCGCGACACGCGGCGTTGCGGAGCTGCCGAGGTTGACGCGACGCCGCGTGGATAAATAGAAAATTAGGGGTATTTTCTATTTATTTAATTCCCTAAACTTCAAAAATTCATAACTTTGTGTAGAAAAATCAGAAAAATAAAATAAAAATAGTGAATAGAGGAGAATAATGTGGAAAAGAAATTATTTAATTTTATCAAGTATTTTATTTTTAATAATTTATTTACTCTCTGCATATTTTTAATTCTCCATGCATGTATACAATTCACCATGGCATGAGACCATAGGGCTTTGAAGCCTCCGAATTTGGGAACATTCCCTGAATTTTCTAAAGTCGGAGGCCATCCCTATGAAAAGTTATTGATTTTTCAAATTCATGTTACTGTTTTGAGTATTTTAATTCCAATAAATAGCATGTTGTGAAATAAATTCTAGGAAAATTTGGTTATGTTCCTTATGACCAGAGGACCCTAGGGAAAATAGGTTTTAAGTTAGTTCATTTAAAACAACCCTAATTGGCTTAAACACCCAAAATGGATCTCTAATTAATTAGAGCTAACCATACATCAAATTGACTTGAAATCAATTCTCCACTGACCTTTAGGATCAGAGGAACCCACCATAAAAATTTGAGGTCAATTGGACTTGATTAGCCCTACTAATTGGGTTGATTAAGCCATTTAGTCATTTTAAAATTTAAAAATTCATAACTTTCAAAATACTTTTTAAAAATTCACCAAATTGGTTTTGGAGCCTCTCTGATATCAGGGAATTTAAGAAAATTAAAATTTTAATTTTCTAAAAAGTTGATTTTTAACATTATTTTAATATTTTAATAATTAAAAAATAATAAAAATCACAAAAATAATAAAATTCACCAAAATGTCACATTTTGAATTTTAATCACTTAGGAACAAACCCCATATTTTTCTTAGGTCTATTTAGTGAGATATTAAATTTTAAAGCCCTAGGGTAATTTTAAAATAAAAAAATGTATTTTCTAGCATTTTCACTAAAATAATTATAATAAATCATAAAAAAATCAGAAAATTGCAAAAATTGATTTTCTGATTTTCTTGATATCAGAGAGATTTTTGAAAAATATAAAATTCATTTTTCAACATTTATTTTATTTTTAAATTAATTAATATTCCAAAACTTAAAATAATTTTAATAAAAATAATATAATTCAAAAAAACACCAAAATTGGTCCAAGTGGTTCTCTGGGCATTAGGAATGTCCCCTAATTTTCTTAAAGACAGAAACTTTCCCTTGGTCATGTTATTAAATTTTCCTTGGAAATCTCTATTTTCCACCAAAAATAATTATATAAATAAATTAAATGCAGAAAAATCACATTTTCTCCTCTCATGTCTTTATTGACATATGAGTGAAGTCATATAAAAATTTCAAGTTCATTTGAGTTCAATTTAGTAAGTTATGAAATTATTAAGCTTAAAGGGCAAATGGTAATTAAAATTTTAATCCTTAATTAAAACTTTAGGTTTAATAAAAAAATTAATAAATAAAATATTTGATCCTAATTTGATTTGGATGATTGAAATTTAAATGATTAAAGGGTAGAAACCCATTAAGCAATTTAAAATGATTAAACCTTAATTAAATAGTTGATTAAATTTGGAAGAATAATAAAATTGGAGTTATTAAAATAGGGATATTATTAGGAGGAGATTTATTCTTTAATTTAAAAATCCCTAAATTAATTATCTCATTAATATTCAATTCTTAATTAAAATGATAACTCAAATTTAAAATATTAAAAGACTTAATCATTAAACTAAAGTTAAATTATTAAACTCTTTTAAAGTGTTAATTAAAATTAAAAAATAAAATTAAATTAAAAATTAAATTATATTAAGTAAATTAAATTAAATTAAATTAAATTAAATTAAATTAAAATTAAAAGTTGAATTAAATTAAAAATTAAATTAAATTAAATAAATTAAATTAAATTAAATTAAATTAAATAAACAAATTAAAATTAAATTAAATGAACAAATTAAATTAAATTAAATTAAATTAAATTAAATTAAATTAAATTAAATCAAATCAAATTAAATTAAAATTAAATCAAATCAAATTAATTTAATTTAACATCAAATCAAACTAAATTGAATTAAATTGAATTAAATTAAATTAAAGATTAAATTAAATTAAATTAAATTAAGTTGAATTAAATATAACATCACCAAAGACATAAAGAATTCAAAATAAATCTAAAATAACTTGAACACTATTCCAAATTTAAACTCATTGATTGAAATTAAACTAAATCACAAACCATTTGAACACCAATTTACCCTCGAAAGCTTTAGTTATCATAACTCTTAAACATAATATTAAATGAAATGTTACTTCACCTATAGGATATTCAAATGTACTAGTTCACTGAGTAAGATAACAAAACTTGAGACTCTTGGACGATTAATTCATTTGTGTAATTGAATCCATTTGAACTTAAAACAATTCTAGCAATATTGAAAAGATGTTTAAGATTCTTCTTAAACACTTCCTCAATATGATAGGATGTTTATAAGAACAATTGAATTTAATTGTTCTTTGATGAAGAAAATCGTCCTCAAACCAAAACACAAGGAACCTAGACGTCATAGGAAATGATCTAGCTATAGGATTAGGAATTTGGTAGAAAACCATAACCCTTACCTTAGCTCTACCTAGGAACTTGCTTAAATATTCTAATTGTGTTTTAAGTGCGGCTTGGGATGATGGGAAGACCCTCCGGGTACGCTTTTATTTTATTGCAATTTACTTTCTTGCAATTTACATTATTGCAATTTCATTAATCGCATCGCACTTACTTTCCTCGCATGATAAACAACCGTTGCATGAAAACCCACACCTTTAGAGTAGTCCCTAAAACTGAAACCAAAACTAAGTTAAAAGTCATTGCAAGATAAAATTCACCGCCACAACATTTCAAAATATAAAACAACTCAAAATTTAATCACAAACAGAACACAAAACTACAATTACAATTAAATTAAAACGTCCTGTTGGATGATCGGGAATACCTCGGATGATGTAACTTACGTGTTGCTAACGGGATTTCCCACCGTCTAAATGAAAGTGTGGAACTCATTCGGTTGAGTTTAGCAAATTCATTTGGACTAAGTGAATCCGATAAAAATAATGATGCCTGGAAGGATGGAACTGTGGGATCTTAACCGGTGTCGTTATAATCAACTTTAAGATTTGTTTTAATTAAAATATTGAAAACACTTGGAAATTAAGATTTTCTCTAAACCAAAACACTTTTCTCACCCCCTGATTTATGACTTCTAAAACTAAACCCCTGTGACAACAAGGAGCTCGGAGCATGGTGGGCGACGACGGCCATCGTCATCGACGAAAACTCCGAGTCTACTTCAAAGAAACTTTCCTAGAACTAAATAACAAAGCCATAGGACTTCGAGGTAGTTTGCCTAGTGCAACATAAATCCTCAACTCTTCGTTAGGCATTTGCATTGCAAATTAAGCCCTAACCGGTCTTAGGATTCCGAGGTAGTCGTCTGATACGACATAAACCCTCACATCTTCGAGGCTATTTGTGTGATTTTATCATACAAATATAAGCCCTAATTAACTAAAATTGGCGAGATTGAAATACTAAATAAACATTAGGACTTTCCTAAATCCAAGCCAAACAATAGGATAGTCGGGAAATTACCGAAGTCCGCTTCGAATCTGTGATTTCTCCTACCTTTCTTCCTTTGAATTCCCAAAACAAAATGTTCCAAATTTGATCCATTCCCTATTGAAATTCCAAAATTCAATCCTTTGAAAACTTAAACTTTGAAATTCTTGAGAGCGAGAATTATTGATTATTATCGAGAGTTTTCTTAGGTGATTCCCGTCACTTAAGATGTAATTAACTATAGTGGCTTGCCCTTATAGGGAATTTTAAAGAACCCGGTAATATAAAACCCGTTTAATGCTTTCATATTAAGCTGGGAATTTGTCGGCTTATAAAATTGGTTCGCGGACCAAACGGATGTCACAAATCTTCTAGTTTATTTAATCGAGCCTCACCGTCGATGCGTGTGTCTATCCTTAGGGATAGATACACGGTTTGTGGTGCGGTGCTCGTTTATATAAACTATTTGGGATGTGAGATCGGTTTAATCTCATATCTTAAAACCTTCAAATTTAAAATTATTTTCAAAATCAAATACTACTTTTCAAAATTATTTATTTAAATTAAATTAAAAATTCGCCGACAACTTCTGTTTGGCGACCCCCTTTTCAAAATAAAACACACAACCTAAAAATATGCCGACAACTTCTGGCGACTCCGCTGGGGACAATTCGTCTCTCCATTATAATCAGATAATTCTGCTTTCAAAAAAATCGGTAGTGTATCCATGTCCTTAATGGGTCAAACTACCCTTCTTTCCGTTGGAATACTATGTTCATTTCTACCTTGGACAAGTATAGCCAACATTCTCTCGTATTTAGGAGCCACCGTTTAGACACCCCTAAACGAGAGAGGTTCCGAGATCCTTTTACCTCATTTTTGAGGTGGGGTGGACCCCGATAGGTGTTAGTTTAGGAGTAATCCTTCGAGTCGAGAAGTCTTGCATAAGACCTTTTCCTTTCCAACTCGAATCGGATTCCTTACCTTCTCTACACCTTTGAACATTCCGTTCTAAATAAACGAACCCTCTAATAAATGATTCTTTTAACAAATGATTCCTTCTTATAAATACATGAACAAGAATGAGTTCGGACTCTTTTTCAATTCCTTTCTTTTCGTCCTAAAGAAAAGAAGCATAACTTGGGACTGACAACCAGAATCTACCCTGCGAAATGGAAGCCCCAAAGCCGATTTTCTCCTTCACCAACGGATCGGACTTCGCCGTCTATAAGGATGAGCCGCCCGACAATGGGATCATCCGATTCGGACAAGGATTTGAAAACACGAATGTCAAGATCACCGACGTCTCCCTCTTTGCAGCCGACAAACAAGGTATCCGAGGCCGAGAAGCCGCCGCTTGAGTTCAACCTTAGGTCGACCCAAGAGTTTCCTCCCCTACAAAGGATCCCGACCGAGAGGAGTAATGTCTGTCCCATGGGAGGACCGTTCTTACTACCCCCATCGGTCTAGTTGTTTCGCACCTACCCCGACTTCGCCAAATTAAAGGGGAAAGAAATCCGGAATTATGGCAAGTCCGTTACCGTGGAGGGTACGGATCTTCCTGTGAGACCTTCGTTTTCAAAATCGGGTCCGGTTCAAAGATTCCATCACCGACAAGGACCCAAAGAAGAAACGAAGTAGAAGGATCGCCGAGAGATGCCGTAGCCGTTGAAATTGCTTTCTGGAGGAAATCCCGAAGCTGCTCGAATATACACCGTTGCTAGAATATACACCATTGCTCGAATACATACCACTTTTGGGAGGAAGCAGGTTCCATCCCCTCTCCGCCGCAGAGGACGAGGAAAATGTTCGCAAGATTGCCGCCGCATTGCCTCAGCCCGCATACTACAACGATAACCGCAAGAAAAGGACTAGAACTACGCCGTTTGCTCGACTGCAAACTTTGGTAGAAAAGTTAGCAAAGAAGGAAAAGCTCGCCCAGTATCGGAGATTCTACGAAGGATAGGGCGGGTGCCGGTCCAAATCCCATCTTGGGCCCCGAGTAGAACCCGCCATCATGACGGAAAAGCCAAGTAAAAGAATGAAGGCTAGTCCGCCCGTCGCCGTCTCGGGATTACATATTAGGGAGGATACCACCTTCCGGCATTTGGCGGACGGCACCATACGGTCCTAGACCTTCTGTCGCTAGAAGGATGGTATGGCGTCCCACTACTTGGGCGATTGAGATTGAAACAACAGACCAAGAAAGAAAGTCTCGCCGGGAGACTTGAATGCGAAGAAAGTGCTACTTGCGATAAAGGGGACCCGGCGGCTATCGCATGACAACCGCGAGGACACACAGAAAGCCCCGCTAGAAGATGCCATGGAAAAGTTGAGAACCGATATCCGACGATTGGCAAAAGAAAGAGAAGAAAAGTTCAGAGACGAGATTGATTCATCGGAATTCATAGTCGACGAATATGCAGAAATCAACATGGTCGAAACACGAGCTTCATCAGCTTCGCAAGGTGCTCCTGCAGCTCGCGAAAAGAGAGGAGCCGTAACCGATGAGAAGGCAACTTCGGGAGAAAGACGACACAATCGCTCAAATGGCGAAAAGGATGGAAGAGATGGTCGTAGCTCCGGCCACTCTCCGCAGTCGAGTGCAACCACAAAGAGAGACACCCCTGGAGGTCATTCACATTGTAGACGGAGGAAAGGAGATTACATCCGTCAATGGGGATGATCAGCTAAAAAGGATACAACACAAAGTATGATCCCCGAAAAGGATATCAAGAACTTGGTGGAACGACGAGTGCGAGAAGCCTTAGCACAATCGAAGAGCGGGACATCCATTCGGACGGGTAGACCTTACCCGAAGAATTCGACGCCGTCCAATACCCGAAAGGCTTCGTACCACCTCTGTTCAAGACCTTCGACGGAACCGGGAACCCCCGATAGCATGTTGCACACTTTCGTGCCAGTTGTTGCAATGCCGGCGGGAGCGATGCATTACTCTTCCGACAGTTCATCAGCAGTCTGTCAGGAATCGCCTTCGACTGGTATGCAGAATTACCAAATGGTTCGGTGAAGACGTTCTCAGAACTAGAGAACCTCTTCATCAAGCGATTCGCCGGAGCTCAACACCACATCACTATAGGTGATTTAGTGGTAGAGAAACAAAAGCCGAATGAAACTTTGGTGGATTACACACTCCGATGGAGGAACTTAAGCATGAAATGTGAACCACAACTACAAGAACAACATGCAGTCGGCATCTTACTTAAAAGCATTCACGGCCCGATAGCACTTCTCCTCAAAGGATTCACTATTAAGACTTTCAAGAAGTTGTTAAGCAAGGCCGGAAGCTTGCAAGAAGAGGCGAAGCAATTAAGTTTCGCCGACAAGACGGACAAGCAAAAGCCTGTGAAGACTTTTGAAAAGAAATCCGGGATCGTTGCAGCTAGCCGACAAAGGCAAGCAACCGATACAAATATCGTCCGAACGACCACGAAGCAACCTCAACGGAATTACCAAGCAACCCCGACCCGGCTATCGGTCATCTCCGCAAGTATGAACAACCGCCTTGTCCGCAACGTACATTAAGGGAGCTTCGAGCGGGGAATATCCGTTCAAGAAAGAAGCAAGTGCCGAAAATGTTCCGTAGTCCGATGAAGACTCCGCATTTCCACGCTGCCGAGCCTAAAAGACCGGAGGAAGTCAACAAGAAAGGTGATCCCAACTTTCGCCCCTACCACCGGATGCTCGGGCACAAGATAGAAGATTGCATTACCTTCAAAATTTGGCTTAACGACAACCTTCGGAAAGGGAATATAACAATCCCGAAGGAGTACATGAAGGAACCCCGTAAAGGAGGTTCCATCAATGTTATCTCAACCGATCCCATCATTCCGATAGATCCCTACACGACCGACGATGGATGGACTACCGCCGGACGAGGTCTTCAAAAGATTTTAGACAACGATCCAAACCGCCTCGGTGCGAGCCTCAATTCAGAGTTCGAGACCTGTTAAGCCGGTACTATCACTTGCGATAGAAGAACCACCTCAACAGGAGGCGATTGAAGAGAAGAAGAAAATCGACGAAGAAGAGAGGACCGAGACTCCTAAGGCTAGACTAGGGGCTGCTTATCCTAGGATAGTTGTTTCTGATTCGGGGGAGAAATCCCTCGAACCTCTGACTCTGTATGATTATCTGCTCACTTCGGTGGGATCATATAATGATAAGGGTGATGGCATTGGCTACATTTTGACTGTTTCTAACGATTACGTAACTAGCGACAATCCGGACATCAATTTCGATACCAACGACAATTCTCAAATCATACACGATCTCGACGAGCAAAATAACGAAGAAGACATCCATCGGGGAGGCTACGAGAGTTCAACAAGCAACGAATCTATCTCGCGAGTTTCGAGGAGCTCCAGATCACGATAGAATTAGAGCCTTCGCATTCCGAGGATAATCCGGAAGAGCCTCGTCATTCCGATTCAGAAGGAGACACCGACAAGCTCAACACTAGATTCAGAAGAAATTACAGAAGTCAACTTAAGAAGTGGAAGAGTTCTACCTCCGAGAATGGGTCCAAAGGACAAAGGAAAGCAGGTGGTTGTTCAAGAAGGACCAACCCCGGCAGAAGAAATACCCATTCGAGAAGAAGCCGAGACACATGAAAATAAAGTGGACTACAACGTGCTAGCCCATCTTAGGAAACTACCAGCCAAACTGAGCATCTACGATGCTCTCATTTTATTAAAGGAGATGAGAGAAGCTCTGATCAAGGCCTTACTTGATCCGGAAATTAGCTTAGCTCAAATGGCCGGAGATTCCTTAGATGAGGTTTTCTCGTTAAAGGAACAGCATGGTGTTACCTTCACAGACAATGACCTACTACTTGGGACGCGAGATCACAACCGACCGTTGTACATTTCAGCTTACAATTGGGAAGTTTACGCTCTCCGCAGTATTGGTGGATCCGGGAGCATCAATAAATATAATGAGTCTTCGAACACTAAGCATACTTGGAAATCGATGCTCGTGAGCTCGAAGCCGACAAAATGTTATTAAGAGGATTCAACCGTAAAGGAGAAAGAGCCCTCGGATCAATAACGCTACTAATGAAGACCGGTGACTTAGCAAAGACAACCGCAAAATTTCACATAATTGATTCGAAACGTCGTTCAACGCTCTACGGGCCGACCATGGATACATGAAAACAGGATGGTACCATCATCTCTGCATCGGTACATCAAATACTACGATGGAGGGGAACAAGTAGCATCAAAGGTGACTTACAACCATTCTCCGTACATGAGATTGGAATCCATGAAGACGCAGCTTATTATGCACCTCCAAAGAAAACAATCTTCTCCGAGAGATACCGTAACAAATGAAGCAAAGAAAGTTCGGGACAACGAAGAACCCGAAGTTCTAGTCCAACAGCTCACTCACCACTCCCTTCCGGCGAGATGGTGAAGGTTTCTCCACAACTCGCATCCGAGGTCGAGGCCGGGGACGAGGTCGTGGTAGAGACACTAGGATAGTTGGACAGAGGAAACCAGCCATCAATGTTGATTGGGAAGAGAGTTCTGAAGATGAAAAAGAAATCAAACAAGAAGCAACGACAATAAGTCAGAAGAAGCCGCAATTCAAGATCTCTCTCGAAGATGAGAAGAACGAAGAATACAAATCAATGTACGAAAAGATTAACCACTACGTACATACTATGACCCTAACCCCGATCCATTCTAACAAGATCGAGGGTATGGTGGTCAAAGAGGTACGTAACGACGGTGCAAGGCCAATCAAGTTCTACCGTGGTGCTTCTTCCTCCAAAACCGAAAATAATGTACAATTCGAAGATGTCACTTCATCGAATTAATGGAATTACCTCTGAGTGGTACTCTCCCTGTGTTCAAAATTTAATTCAACGAGGTTTCTTACCTCGACAATGGACAAAAGGTCAATCTCAACATTTTGAAAAATTATGGAATAATTCCGGTCGTCCACCCAATTCAAAGCATGGTCTCGGATTCGGAACAGTAGGGTCAGCCGACGATACCGAATTTTGCTTGGTTGTCACTTGCGAGTCCAATGAAAACCGCATGGAAACTACGGATGAACTCGAAGATTTACAAATCGGAGACGCTCCACCGAATTCGAAGAAGAAATCAAATCTACAATAGATGAGTTAACGGAAGTTAACTTAGGTACTAGCGAAGAGCCTAGACCTACCTTTGTTAGCTCCTTACTCAATAAAGAAGACCCGAAGAAATAATCAAATTATTAATGGAATTTAAAGACTGTTTTGCTTGGAACTATGACGAGATGCCAGGATTAGCTCCAGAGGTCGCAGTCCATAAGCTAGGAGTGGATCCTACTTCTGTCCCAGTCAGACAAGGTCCCCGAAGAATGTGTCTAGAAATCGAACAACAAGTCATAGCCGAAGTTAAAAAGCTAATAGACGCCAGATTTGTCCGTGAAGAACAATACCCGACTTGGTTAGCCAATGTGGTGCCAGTCAGAAAGAAGAATGGTCAGATCAGAATCTGTGTGGACTTCAGAGATTTAAACAAGGCATGTCCAAAGGATGAATTCCCTCTACCGATCCCGGAACTGATGATCGACATTGCTTCGACACATGAGATATTCTCATTCATGGATGGATCTTTAGGATACAACCAGATAAAAATGGCTCCAGAAGATGAAAAGCTTACATCATTCAGAACGCCGATCGGAGTATTTTGCTACACAGTGATGCCATTCGGACTGAAGAATGCAGGAGCAACCTACCAGAGAGCAATGACAAGAATTTTTGATGATCTCATCCACAATCAAGTCAAATGCTACGTGGACGATGTGGTCATCAAAAGCAAAGTAAAGGAAAACCACCTGTATGATTTGAGAATTGTTTTCGAACGATTAAGACAATTTAACCTTAAGATGAATCCCTTAAAATGCGCCTTCGGCATCACCTCCGGAAATTCTTAGATTCGTTGTCCGACATCGTGGAACCGAAATCGACCCGGAAAAGATTAAAGCTATCTTAGAAATGCCGCCTCCCAAAACCTTAAAACAACTACGATCTTTTCAAGGGAAGCCGGCATATCTTCGACGCTTTATCTCAAACTCGTTAGGTAGGTGTCGACCTTTCTCAGCACTAGTTAAAAAGGATGCCAAATTTATTTGGGAAGAGAAATGCCGAAGGCCTTCGAGGACATTAAACAATATTTAATGACACCTCCTGTCTTAGCAGCCCTGGCCTCGGTGTAGATCGCCGATACTTTACACCGCGGCTTTAGACGACTCTATCGGAGCCCCGTTGGCCTGTGTCAATGATGAGGGTAAAGAAAATGCTCTTTACTACTTAAGCCGTCGTTTACTTCCGACGGAAGTAAGGTATCCCGCAATTGAAAAGCATTGTTTGGCCCCGATCTTCGCCGCTCAAAAGCTCGAGCACTACATGCTTTCTCATAAGGTCAACCCGATCTCGAAATTTAATCCATTGCAATACTTCGATGACTCGTCCAACACTTTCCGGCGGACTTGCCGGATGGTCAATGATATTATTGTAATTCGATATAACTTTCGTGCCTCTTCGTGCCGTAAAGGGACAAGTCTTAGCAGACTTCCTTGCAAAGCACACCCTTTGTCGGCGAATCTCCTCTCAATGACGATCCGCCGGATGAACAAATAATGAATCTAGAAGACCTCGATGATCGACGTTGGGAATTATATTTCGACGGAGCATCTTCGACGCACAAAGACGAAGAATCGCAAGTGATAGTGCTCCGTAAGGCAGGAATCGGGCTAATCTTTATAACACCGGAGCGGGGGATGTTAAGATACTCCTACCACTCGACGGAACCATGTACAAACAACGAAGCGAATACGAAGCCCTCATAACGGACCGGAATTAACCATTCAAATGGGGATAACGGACATTAACATCTACGGGGATTCACGATTAATCATTCAACAGATTGCCGGACAAGACAGAATTTTAAAGCCAAGACTCGAGCAATACTTCCAAGTATGCCATACAAGCTTGTTGAACAGATTCCGAATGTGACAATCTACAAAATTCCCAGAAAAGAAAATGCTTTAGCAGACGCTTTAGCCCGTCTCGCAAAATAATTTGCCTGTTTGCAAGATGAATCAGTAGAAGTGTCAGTTCACAGACGTCAGGTCCTATCACAGCTTGACATAGACACAATACATAAATCATAAAAAGAAAAAGAATCGGCATGCAAGCAGTGATGTAAAAACACAGAAGATTGGCGACAGCCATTGATGGACTACCCGCAAACAGGAAAGCTACCGGACGATAGATCGCTAGCTCCATTAGATCAAGAAAAGAACTCCGTCCTACGCATTAATAAACAACACATCGTACGAAGGTCTTTTGATCAAATGTGGCTAAGGTGCCTAAGCGGGTCCGAGGCCCGTGAAATTGTTAAAGAGGTACATTCGGGACTCCGTGGCGCTCACCGATCGGGTCCAAAGATGAAGATGAAAATTAAAAGACTAGGGTACTACCGGCCCTCGATGATGACCGACTGCATGAAAATCGCCAAGAGCTGTCACCAATGCCAAGTGCACGGAGTGGTTCTACACCAACCTCCAAATATGCTACATCCGACAATTGCGTCGTGGCCATTTGAATGTTGGGGCACAGATATAGTGGGTCCGATAAAACCACCATCTTCAAAAGGACATCGCTTCATTCTTGCGGCTACGGATTACTTTTCCAAGTGGGCGAGGCAGCTCCACTTTAGAGAAGTGAAAGCACACCACGTGCTACGCTTTTCAAGAACCAAGTTGTCTACCGTTTCGAGGTGCCGCGCGAGATCATCTCGGATAATGGGCCGCATTCGAAGCACGCAAATTAACAATTTTGTCGGAGACACGGAATTGACCGGCGATACTCAACAATTTACTACCCAAGAGCAAACGGCCTCGCCGAGGCTTTTAATAAAACTCTCGTTCAAATCTTAAAGAAAACCTCGGACGATAATAAGAGAAATTGACACGAGAAGTTGTTAGAAGCCTTATGGGCCTACCGGACAACCTTCGTAACTCCTACTCAAGCTACACCTTACGCTCCGGTGTATGGGTCCGAGGCAGTAGTTACTTTTAGAGGTTCAGCTTCCTTCACTCGAATCGCAGTTGCAAATAAGATCACGACGAAGAGAACGCCAAGTTACGACTCGAAGAATTAGAAAGCTTGGAAGGGAAAAGACTTGCAGCGCGCAACGAATTTAGAACTATACCAAGCTAAGATGGTTCAAGCCCATGACAAACCGGTCCGCCCAAGAACCTTCAAAGTTGGTGACTTAGTTCTCGTTCTCAAGAGACCTATTCTTGCACACCGCAAGATGGGAGGAAAATTCGAACCCACTGGGAAGGACCGTTTGTGGTCGAAGCAAGTATACTCGGGAGGTTCCTATCAACTAGTGAATTGCCGTGGAGAACGACATATGCTTCCGATCAACGGACGATACTTGAAAAAGTATTACGCTACCTGATGTTTCGAAAGAATGAATTCTTCATCCCTAAGAAACACGGGCGAAGTAATTACTTATGACTGGGTCCAAACCCAAAAATAATAAAATGTGCTAAAATAAATAAAATCATGATAATAAAGTTTTCCTTGTTTTCTTTTCCAAATCAAAATCTCTTTTCTGATCTTATCCCACTTCATTCCTGTTAAATTTAAAAAATATAAAAAAAAGAAAAAAATGTCTTTAATAAACATTTTCTTAATGTTCTTGTTCTTAGTACAGCCCCTGATCCTTTTCCTTGTCTTTTCGCAGGAAAATGTCGAACGGGCGGTTGGTCCTGAACTTTAAGAATGGCGTAAGCCTTGCACTCGATGAAAAGAGGGTGAAAGATGGAGAGATAATCGAGATCGACTCGGATTTCGCACCGACGAGCCTACGAGTACGAGGAAAGTGACCGGGTCCCGGCTGACCGAGAAGAACTGGCCCGGGCGGACAGTGATGAAAGTGGGTGGCCCAAGCCACCAATCCAAGACAGAAGAAAAGAAAGGCAAACACTCGAAGAAGATAAGAAAATGAAGTCCGTAGTGGCTACAACAGCAGGGCGAGCTTGTCGGCCGCCGTGCCCACAGAGATTCAAGAAGTTCGAAGAGCTACTCTCACGAAGAACGCAACGAAGAAATAAGAACCGCCGTATCCGTAAGATGTTAACAAAACTAGCCGCGGACCGGCGCGACGAGACGAGCTGCTAATGCCGCACATACACTTCAAGGACACCGGTTCACCGAGAACCCGAAGAAAGGAGGCCAGCTCCTAGGATAACGTAAAGGACCGTGGAAATCTCACAAAGATCGAAGAAAGAAGGCTACCACGCCACCGGATAGAACCACCAGGTGATGCATGACCTTGTTGTAGAAGCAACCCCGGGGGATGTCCCGACGTGCATCATCCCCGAGGAGCCGAGGTATGCGAGAGAACATGAAGGGATTGAACCGTATATCCCACAATATGTCACAAGGCCTCGCCATCTCGCGATCATTCCGAATACGAGCCGGAGAGAATGCGGAATGTTGAAAAGAAAACCTTCGAATACTTCGAGAGAATTAAAGGCGTAAGAATCAATATACTAGAGGGCCTCGAGCTGCATACGGACGTATTCTCGCAGTATGAACAACAACAAATTGTGGATTGCATCCGGATTTGAAAAGAATGGGCCGAGCGAGCCACCCGAGGGAAAACACATACTCGTAACCCCGGAGATGGATGCCGGGGAAGGGAAGAATCACAATACAATGCGGATGTCGCTACAACTTTGCGGAAGACAGAAGGGAAACCCACCGGGAATACTCCGTCATGGGCAAGTGGATCCGATGCCATTAGTTATCAAGAGAATGGTAAAGAGATTGATAACATGGAGGGTACCGCCGCCAGATCGCATACCTAATAGCCGCATTATTAACATCTACAAGCAGTAGTGACCGCATACCCCCGCACATAGATCACCACGACTTTGTCGGACCTTTCGCACGCTCTCTTTCCCGAATGAGTGTAACATCATGTTCGGATCCGACCCTCCGGATAGCAGGCCCAGGTGAGTTCCGAGGGCCAATGAAGATACCTTTACCGTAGGTTCCGTCATGATATCGAAGGGAAACGGAGCGAGATATCGCTAAGCATTGCATACCGAGAGTACCGGTGAAGCGGATCTCGGTTACTTTCGAAGGATGGACGACGAGGAATACACCTTACCATTTCCACCGCACCTCGAGCTAGAGAGCCTCCGCCTTACGAGCCGCGAGTTACATGGAAAATATCACACCTCCAATGTACATCCATACGGCATCCTTGCCAAGGATGGCTTGGAAGGTGATGTTATCGACCATGTACCACACTATTCGTACATGGATTTTTGACGGATGCTTCTTTGGATGGATCAACAAAGATCATACATAGTCCGTTTCGAGTCTACATGGATTGTATGAGATGTATTCCGCATCGAGTCGTATGATGTATCTTCAACATGATTGGAATGAAAGTGACCATGTCACATATTTGGCCTTCACCTCTTTTGTGCAAATTGACTGGGAAACGCCATTAAAGTTAAATGAACTTCGAACAAAGAACAGAAAAGAAAAAAAAATAAAAGAAAACTTTCCTAAAAAAAAAAAATCTTAAAAATGACGAACACCAAATTCACATGAACATTAAATAAACAACAAAGTAAAATTTGAATCATTAAAAGATAAACAAAATCAACATAAGTGTTAAATCAAATCTCAAATCAAATTCTCAATCAAATTTCAAATCCAATCTCGATCAAATTTCAAATTTGATCTTCCAAATTTCAAATCAAATCTAAATCAAATCTCAAATTCAATCTTTCCAGATTTCAAATCTCAATCAAATTTTGAATTCGATCTTCCAGATCTCAAATCAAATCTTCATCAAATTCAAACTTTTGGGTCGAGGATTTTACATCCAAGACTGCATTACTTTAGGATCCTTTCCCTATCGCAATGAAGTACATCAAATTCAAACTTTTGGGTCGAGGATTTTACATCCAAGATCGCATCGCTTTAGGATTCTTTCCCTATCGCAGATGAAATACATCAAATTCAAACTTTTGGGTCGAGGATTTTACATCCATGATCGCATTGCTTTAGGATTCTTTCCCTATCGCAATGAAATACATCAAATTCAAACTTTTAGGTCGAGGATTTTACATCCAAGATCGCATTGCTTTAGGATTCTTTCCCTATCGCAATGAAATACATCAAATTCAAACTTTTGGGTCGAGGATTTTACATCCAAGACTGCATTGCTTTAGGATCCTTTCCCTATCGCAATGAAGTACATCAAATCCAAACTTTTGGGTCGAGGATTTTACATCAAAGACTGCATTGCTTTAGGATCCTTTCCCTATCGCAATGAAGTACATCAAGTTCAAACTTTTGGGTTGGGTCGAGGATTTTACATCCAAGACTACATTGCTTTAGGATCCTTTCCCTATCGCAATGAAGTACATCAAATTCAAACTTTTGGGTCGAGGATTTTACATCCAAGACTGCATTGCTTTAGGATCATTTCCCTATCGCAATGAAGTACATCAAATTCAAACTTTTGGGTCAAGGATTTTACATCCAAGACTGCATTGCTTTAGGATCCTTTCTTTATCGCAATGAAGTACATCAAATTCAAACTTTTGGGTCGAGGATTTTACATCCAAGACTGCATTGCTTTAGGATCCTTTCCCTATCGCAATGAAGTACATCAAATTCAATCTTTTGGGTCAAGGATTTTACATCCAAGACTGCATTGCTTTAGGATCCTTTCCCTATCGCAATGAAGTACATCAAATTCAAACCTTTAGGTCGAGGATTTTACATCCAAGACTGCATTACTTTAGGGTCCTTTCCCTATCGCAATGAAGTACATCAAATTCAAACTTTTGGGTCGAGGATTTTACATCCAAGATCGTATCGCTTTAGGATCCTTTCCTTATCGCAATGAAGTACATCAAATTCAAACTTTTGGGTCGAGGATTTTACATCCAAGACTGCATTGCTTTAGGATCCTTTCCCTATCGCAATGAAGTACATCAAATTCAAACTTTTGGGTTGAGGATTTTACATCCAAGACTGCATTGCTTTAGGATCTTTTCCCTATCGCAATGAAATACATCCAATTCAAATTTTTGGGGTTGAGGATTTTACATCCGAGACTGCATTGCTTTAGGATTCTTTCCCTATTGCGATGAAATACATTCCAATCAAACTTTTGTGGTTGAGGATTTTACATCCGAGACTGCATTGCTTTAGGATTCTTTCCCTATTGCAATGAAATACATCAAAATCAAACTCTTAGGGTTAAGGATTTTACATCCAATACCGCATTACTATGAGATCTTTCCTCATTGTAATGATCCAAACCAATCGATTCAATCTTCTTTTGAGGTTGAAGATGTTACATTTAAAACCTCAAAATTCCATTTTTTTCATTTCAAATCAAATCCCTTCAAATTAATTTTGACAAACTTCAATCTAAATTGAAACTCCAAATTGAAATCTAAACTCTCACATCGAAACTTAAATTGAAACAAAATGAAATCTAAAATTGAAATTCCCCCAGATCATGTGATTTGGGATTCACCTCCTTTTCCTTTCCCCAGCGAGAGTTCAGGAATCTCCAGTTTTGGAGATATACTTGACACTCCCCAACGGAAACTCTTCTATTTCGTCCTAAGTTTGTCACTTGGACATCTTTGTTGGTTTTGCTGATCGCTTCGGTCAACACCAATACGCGCGGTTTGCTCCGTCAGCTCACCACACCTATTGGGGGTCCATTTGTTGACCTCATTTTTGATGAGGTCTTCTCTTCTTCCCTTTAGTACTTAGGATCTAGCCTTAGGCTTTTCCTTCGACTATCTTAGAGGACTAGAATTGGGACCCACCTTTTAGAAATTCAAACCACTTCTTAACTCACCGCAAACTCCACAAACTTGACCGTAGACCCCTAATCACCTAGAGGGTTGAAATCAAATGTGGAAGTTTAAAGGATGAGTTCCTATAGGACTCTTTGGCCTTAGGATCGCTCACGGGTCCTGGTCTCAGTGAAAGGGCTGACTTACACACACACTACACTTATACACTACACTTTCACACATCTCCAAAATTCTTAAATCACCCAAAATTCCTCAAAATTGATCTTAAACATTTCCATACCACTCAAATTGATCATTTACAGCAAAAAATACCAAAAATTCCAAAAATACCTCCCAATACCCTCCAAATACCACTCTTAACCCAAAATCCCAAAAATTCAGAAAATTCCCAGAAAATTCTAGAAAATCCCAAATATTCCCAATTTCATTTTGTTCAACTACATCATGGGCGAATTTTGTCAATATACCCTACTTTTGTCAAAACCCCCAATTTAACCCATTTTAAACCCAAGTGAACCCAATGTCGAACCAAACCTACCCAATTGACCCCAATTTTGGTCCAATTCAATTCTAAACTTCAATTCAACAACCCAAATGTCAATCTGGACCAAATTCAAGCCCAATTTTATTGACATTTGAATCCAATTTCACTTTTGACCTTAAAGACCAATTTTGACCCATGACCCAAACCTAACCCAAACTCACCCAATTCAACTCCAATTAACCCCAAATCTTTTATAAATCTTCCTTAGCATCCCCATAAGCATAACACTAACATGATTTGCCCAAAATTTAGACCCAAACCCCACTCAAATTCAACCCAAAGCTAAAAGGCCCAATTTTGACCTAAACCCAAACCTAACCCAAATGAGCCCAAACCCCAAAATCAAAGCCCAACCAAAGTCAAAACCTCTTTGAAACACTCCCATAAACATTTCTCAACATTAATTTTACATCAATTTCAACCCTAGCCCAACATTGGCCCAACTTGGCCCACTTGGACCTATATTGGCCCATTCACCAAAAGAGCCCAAATTCAACCCAATTCAAACCCAAATCACTCCCAATTTGCTTCAAGTCACTCATGATACATCCATGAGCTAAACCCAACAATTATTTGGCCCAACCTCTTTACAAAATTTCATCCCAAAATCCATTTTAAAATTCAAAAGCCCACTTTCCTAAACCATTTTAAAAGCCCATCCTTCACCACATCCAAAGGCCCAAGATTGGTCCCAAAGCCCACATGATATTTCTCTACATCATCCATTCAATTAAAATCATCCCTAAGTCCTAAATTCATCATCAAATCATTCCAAATCAAGTCTCATACAAATTTCCATCAAATTACCAAAAATTCCTAAAATCCATTTTTATGAAATTGACCCAACCTTTTCCCAAGCCAAATGGAGCCATGAAGCCATGCACAAGCCATATACAAGCCATGGCAGCCACTTTACACATCACCATGTCATTTTTTGCAAAAGGAGGGAGTCCTTTAATGATTCCCTTAAGGGTGATTTAGCCACTTCCATGACTCCACTAAACCATGCTTAAACTTAATTCGTACTTGGATGGTGACCCTTCCCCACTAATTAAGCTGACCTAAACCACTTTATCTTCAGCCTCAAACTAGCCATGGGAAGGTGCACCTAGCCCAATCCATGCATTTGACCAATTTGAGCCAAAATATACCCTTACCCCATTCTACTTTCGATTCAAACACTTTACACATGTCCAAGCCCAATTGCCTTCACCAACTTCAAGCCCCGGATCTCCCGACCCCCGAGAGTGACCAATGCCTCGGCCGGCCAGCCACCGTGTCGCCGGAAAACACCATGGCCGAGAGCTCACATGTGAGCCCAACTTGGAATTCTCACCTGCCGAGCCGCCCCATCCCCAGCAGCCATCGGAGCTGTTCTTCTCTTGCCAAGAGCAGCTCGATCCCAAGCCCTAACTCTCCCCGGGAGGCCCTCCACCCTCTCCTATTTAAACACCACCCCTCTCGGCCATGAGAGGTGCCGAAACAAAACCTTAAGGAAACTCTGCCAAAATTGTTCCGTACTCCTCCCCATACACGAGCACTTGATCCCCACCGAGATCCCTCTCGCCATTTCTTCTCTCGCGAGCTCAATTTCGAGTTGAAATCTAGGCCCAAAACCAGGACACTTCTCCACAGCTGAGCCAATCCCCAAATTGATTGGCTCTACACCTTCACTGCGACCAAGGGAAGGTGTCCACCAAGCAAAAGCCCCATCTCCGAGCCACCCGCTTGCTCCAGACCTCCAAGCTTTGTGATCAGGCTTGGTCGAAATCCCACCTAGACAATTCACTGCGACTGTGAGACTTCATCCGGAGCTTCGCCGGGATCCAATCGAAGGTGCAACAACCCTCAGATCGAAGCCACACTTCTCTGATCAAAGGTATGAGCTAATTCTTCATCCCGAGCTTCTGGAGATTCTCCATTTCAAATGCTTTAATTTTAATGCATGATCACCGTATAGTTGTGTTCGTCTCTTCAAGACGAATCCATGAAGCATAAGAACATGAAAATCCATCGAGTATCGAGTGAGATATTAGGGATTTAGTGTGGACGGCTCTCAGGTGAGGACACTTGGGGACGATGAACGGATGCCGTCCATTCAATACACGCGCGGACGGATGGCCGGGATCGCGTCGGATCGGAGAGACGGTACGAGAACCGCGGGGCCCGGCTGCCGACTCGGATGGCGGCATCGAATGGGAGCGCGACACGCGGCGTTTCGGAGCCGCTCGAGGTTGACGCGGCGCCGCGTGGATAAATAGAAAATTAGGGGTATTTTCTATTTATTTAATTCCCTAAACTTCAAAAATTCATAACTTTGTGTAGAAAAATCAGAAAAATAAAATAAAAATACCCTCTCGCTCAGTGAACGTAGGAGAATAATGTCGAAAAGAAATTATTTAATTTCATCAAGTATTTTATTTTTAATAATTTATTTACTCTCTGCATATTTTTAATTCTCGAGGCATGTATACAATTCACCATGGCATGAGACCCCCTGAATTTTCCAAAGTCAGAGGCCATCCCTATGAAAAGTTATTGATTTTTCAAATTCATGTTACTGTTTTGAGTATTTTAATTCCAATAAATAGCATGTTGTGAAATAAATTCTAGGAAAATTTGGTGATGTTCCTTATGACTCGCAGGACCCTAGGAAAAATAGGTTTTGAGTTAGTTCATTTAAAACAACCCTAATTGGCTTAAACACCCAAAATGGATCTCTAATTAATTAGAGCTAACCATACATCAAATTGACTTGAAATCAATTCTTCACTGACCTTTAGGATCAGAGGAACCCACCATAAAAATTTGAGGTCAATTGACTCGATTAGCCCTACTAATCGGGTTGATTAAGCCATTTAGTCATTTTAAACTTTAAAAATTCATAACTTTCAAAATACTTTTTAAAAATTCACCAAATTGGTTTTGGAGCCTCTCTGATATCAGGGAAATTTAAGAAAATTAAAATTTTAATTTTCTAAAAAAGTTGATTTTTAACATTATTTTAATATTTTAATAATTAAAAAATAATAAAAATCACAAAAATAATAAAATTCACCAAAATGTCACATTTTGAATTTTAATCACTTAGGAACAAACCCCATATTTTTCTTAGGTCTATTTAGTGAGATATTAAATTTTAAAGCCCTAGGGTAATTTTAAAATTAAAAAAAATGTATTTTCTAGCATTTTCACTAAAATAATTATAATAAATCATAAAAAAATCAGAAAATTGCAAAATTTGATTCTCTGATTTCCTTGATATCAGAGAGATTTTTAAAAAATATAAAATTCATTTTTCAACATTTATTTTATTTTTAAATTAATTAATATTCCAAAACTTAAAATAATTATAATAAAAATAATATAATTCAAAAAATCACCAAAATTGGTCCAAGTGGTTCTCTAGTCATTAGGAATGTCCCCTAATTTTCTTAAGGACTGAAACTTTCCCTTGATCATGTTATTAAATTTTCCTTGGAAATCTCTATTTTCCACCAAAAATAATTATATAAATAAATTAAATGCAGAAAAATCACATTTTCTCCTCTCATGTCTTTATTGACATATGAGTGAAGTCATATAAAAATTTCAAGTTCATTTGAGTTCAATTTAGTGAGTTATGAAATTATTAAGCTTAAAGGGCAAAATGGTAATTAAAATTTTAATCCTTAATTAAAACTTTAGGTTTAATAAAAAAATTAATAAATAAAATATTTGATCCTAATTTGATTTGATGATTGAAATTTAAATGATTAAAGGGTAGAAACCCATTAAGCAATTTAAAATGATTAAACCCTAATTAAATAGTTGATTAAATTTGGAAGAATAATAAAATCGGAGTTATTAAAATAGGGATATTATTAGGAGGAGATTTATTCTTTAATTTAAAAATCCCTAAATTAATTATCTCATTAATATTCAATTCTTAATTAAAATGATAACTCAAATTTAAAATATTAAAAGACTTAATCATTAAACTAAAGTTAAATTATTAAACTCTTTTAAAGTGTTAATTAAAATTAAAAAATAAAATTAAATTAAAAATTAAATTATATTAAGTAAATTAAATTAAATTAAATTAAATTAAATTAAATTAAAATTAAAAGTTGAATTAAATTAAAAATTAAATTAAATTAAAAAAATTAAATTAAATTAAATTAAATTAAATAAACAAATTAAAATTAAATTAAATAAACAAATTAAATTAAATTAAATAACTTAAATTAAATTAAATCAAATCAAATTAAATTAAAATTAAATCAAATCAAATTAATTTAATTTAACATCAAATCAAACTAAATTGAATTAAATTGAATTAAATTAAATTAAAGATTAAATTAAATTAAATTAAATTAAGTCGAATTAAATATAACATCACCAAAGACATAAAGAATTCAAAATATATCTAAAATAACTTGAACACTATTCCAAATTTAAACCCATTGATTGAAATTAAACTAAATCACAAACCATTTGAACACCAATTTACCCTCGAAAGCTTTAGTTATCATAACTCTTAAACAAAATATTAAATGAAATGTTACTTCACCTATAGGATATTCAAATGTCCTAGTTCACTGAGTAAGATAACAAAACTTGAGACTCTTGACGATTAATTCATTCGTGTAATTGAATCCATTCTGGACTTAAAACAATTCTAGCAATATCGAAAAGATGTTTAAGATTCTTCTTAAACACTTCCTCAATATGATAGGATGTTTATAAGAACAATTGAATTTAATTGTTCTTTGATGAAGAAAATCGTCCTCAAACCAAAACACAAGGAACCTAGACGTCATAGGAAATGACTAGCTATAGGATTAGGAATTTGGTAGAAAACCATAACCCTTACCTTAGCTCTACCTAGGAACTTGCTTAAATATTCTAATTGTGTTTTAAGTGCAACTTGGGATGACTGGAAGACCCTCCAGGTACGCTTTTATTTTATCGCAATTTACTTTCTTGCAATTTACATTATCAGCAATTTCATTAATCGCATCGCACTTACTTTTCTTGCATGATAAACAACTCGTTGCACGAAAACCCACACCTTTAGGATAGTCCCTAAAACCGAAACCAAAACTAAGTTAAAAGTCATTGCAAGATAAAATTCACCGCCACAACATATCAAAATATAAAACAACTCAAAATTTAATCACAAAACGTAATACAAAACTACAATTACAATTAAATTAAAACGTCCCGTTGGATGATCGTGAATACCTCGGATGATGTAATCTACGTGTTGCTAACGGGATTTCCCACGGTCTAAATGAAAGTGTGGAACTCATTCAATCGAGTTTAGCAAATTCATTTGGACTAAGTGAATCCGATAAAAATAATGATGCCGGAAGGATGGAACTCGTGGGATCTTAACCGTGTCGTTATAATCAACTTTAAGATTTGTTTTAATTAAAATATTGAAAACACTTGGAAATTAAGATTTTCTCTAAACCAAAACACTTTTCTCACCCCCGATTTATGACTTCTAAAACTAAACCCCCGCGACAACAAGGAGCTCTGAGCATGGTGGGCAAGCACGGCCATCGTCATCGACGAAAACCCGAGTCTACTTCAGAAAACTTTCCTAGAACTAAATAACAAAGCCATAGGACTTCGAGGTAGTTCGCCTAGTGCAACATAAATCCTCAACTCTTCGTTAAGCATTTCGTATCGCAAATTAAGCCCTAACCGGTCTTAGATTCCGAGGTAATCGTCCGATACGACATAAACCCTCACATCTTCGAGGCTATTTGCTGTGATTTTATCATACAAATATAAGCCCTAATTAACTAAAATCGGCGAGATCGAAATACTAAATAAACATTAGGACTTTCCTAAATCCAAGCCAAACAATAGATGATCGGGAAATTACCGAAGTCCGCTTCGAATCCGTGATTTCTCCTACCTTTCTTCCTTTCAATTCCCAAAACAAAATGTTCCAAATTCGATCCATTCCCTATCGAAATTCCAAAATTCAACTTTTCGAAAACTTAAACTTTGAAATTCTCGAGAGCGTAATTATTGATTATTATCGAGAGTTTTCTTAGGTGATTCCCGTCACTTAAAATGTAATTAACTATAGTGGGCTTGCCCTTATAGGGAATTTTAAAGAACCTGTGTAATATAAACCCCGTTTAATGCTTTCATATTAAGCTGGGGAATTTGTCGGCTTATAAAATTGGTTCGCGTACCAAACGGATGTCACAAATCTTCTAGTTTATTTAATCGAGCCCCACCGTCGTGCGTGTGTCTATCCTTAGTGATAGATACACTGGCTCATGGTGCGGTGCTCGTTTATATAAACTATTTGGGATGTGAGATCGGTTTAATCTCATATCTTAAAACCTTCAAATTTAAAATTATTTTCAAAATCAAATACTACTTTTCAAAATTATTTATTTAAATTAAATTAAAAATTCGCCGACAACTTCTGTTAGGCGACCCCCTTTTCAAAATAAAACACACAACCTAAAAATATGCCGACACTCGTGAGAGTAGCCCTTCGAACTCCTTGAATCTCTGTGGGCGAGGTGCTGACAAGCTCGCCCTCTCGCCGTAGCGACTACGACTTCATTTTCTTGTCTTCTTCAATGTTTCTGTCTTTTCTTCGTCAGTCGGATCGGTGGCTCGGGCCACCCACTTTCATCACCGTCCGCTCGGGCAGCTCTTCTCGGTCAACCGGGACCCAGCCACTTTCCTCGTACCGTAGGCTCCGCCGGTGCGAAATCCGAGTCAATCTCGATTATCGCTCCATCTTTTACCCTCTTTTCATCGAGTGCAAGGCTTACGCCATTCTTAAAGTTCAGGACCAACCGCCCGTTCGACATTTCCCTGCGAAGAGACAAGGAAAAGGATCAGAGGCTGTGCTAAGAACAAGAACATTAAGAAAATGTTTATTAAAGACATTTTTTTCATATACATTTTTTTAAATTTAATAGGAATGAAGTAGGATAAGATCAGGGAAGAGATTTTGATTTGGAAGAGAAAACAAGGAAAACTTTATTATCATGATTTTATTTATCTTAGCACATTTTATTATTATTATTTTTTTTTTGGTTCGGACCCAATCATAAGTAATTATTTGCCCGTGTTTCTTAGGGATGAAGAATTCATTCCTTCGAAACATCGTGTAACGTAATACTTTTTCAAGTATCGTCCGTCGATCTGAAGCATATGTCGTTCTCCCCGGCAATTCACTAGCCGGTAGAACCTCCCGAGTATACCGCTTCAACCACAAATGGTCCTTCCCAAGTGGGTTCAAATTTTCCTCCTATCTCGCGATGTGCAAGAATAGTCTCTCGAGAACGAGAACTAAGTCACCAAATTCAAGGTTCTCGCGGACCAATTTGTCATGGGCTCGAACCATCTTAGCTCGGTATAATTCTAAATTCTCGTCGCGCCGTAAGTCTTTTCCCTTCCGTGCTTTCTAATTCCTCTAGTCGTAATTTGGCATTCTCTTCTCGTCGTGATCTTATTTGTGACTGCAATTCTGAGTGAAGGCAGCTGAACTTCTAAGGGCAACACTGCCTCGGACCCATATACCAAAGCGTAAGGTGTAGCTTGAGTAGGAGTTCTAAAGGTTGTCTGGTAGGTCCATAAGGCTTCTAACAACTTCTCGTGCCAATTTCTCTTATTATCGTCCAAGGTTTTCTTTAAGATTTGAACGAGAGTTTTATTAAAAGCCTCAGCCAGGCCGTTCGCTCTTGGGTAGTAAATTGTTGAATATCGCCAGTCGGTTCCGTGTCTCCCGACAAAATTGTTGATTTGTGTGCTTCGAATGCCGACCCATTATCCGAGATGATCCCGCGCGGCACTCCGAAACGGTAGACAACTTGGTTCTCGAAAACCGTAGCACGTGGTGTGCTTTCACTTCTAAGTGGAACCGCCCTCGCCCACTCGGAAAAGTAATCTGTAGCCACAAGAATGAAGCGATGTCCTTTCAAGATGGTGGTTCTATCGGACCCACTATATCCGTGCCCCAACATTCAAATGGCCACGACGCAATTGTCGGTGTAGCACATTCGAAAGTTGGTGTAGAACCACTCCGTGCACTCGGCATCGGTGACAACTCTCGGCGATTTTCATGCGCTCGGTCATCATCGAGGGCCGTAGTACCCTAGTCTTTTAATTTTCATTTTCATCTTCTGACCCGACCGGTGAGCGCCACGTAGTCCCGAATGCACCTCTTTAACGATTTCACGGCCTCGGACCCGCTTAGGCACCTTAGCCACATTCGATCAAAAGACCTTCCGTACAATGTGTTGTTTATTAATGCGTAAGACAGTAGTTCTTTCTCGATCCGATGGGCTAACGACCTATCGTCCGGTAGCTTTCCTATTTGCAGTAGTCTATCAATGGCCGTCGTCAATCTTCTCGTGTTTTCCGTCACCGTCAGTAACCGATTCTTTTTCTTTTCCGATTTGTGTATTGTGTCTATGTCGAGCCGCGATAGGACCCGACGTCCGTGTACCGACACTTCCACCGATTCATCTTGCAAACAGCAAATTCTTTTGCGAGACAAAGCTAAAGCATCTCGCTAAAGCATTTTCTTTTCTCGGGAATTTTGTAGATCGTCACATTTGGAATCTGTTCCAACAACTCGTATGGCATACGTGAAGTATTGCTCGAGCCTCGGCTTTAAAATTTTGTATCGTCCTGCGATCCGTTGAATGATTAACTCGCGAATCCCCGTAGATGCTCGATGTCCGTTATCCCCATTCGAATAGTTAATTCCGATCCCGTTATGAGGGTTTCATATTCGCTTCATTGTTCGTACATGGTTCCGTCAAGTGGTAGGAGTATCTCAACATCCCCCGCTTCGGTGTTATAAAGATTAGCTCGATTCCCGCCTTACCGGCACTATCACTTGCGATTCTTCGTCTTTGTGTGCCGAAGATGCTCCGTCGAAATATAATTCCCAACGTCGATCATCGTGGTCTTCTAGATTCATTATTTGTTCATCCGGCAAATCGTCATCGAGAGGAGATTCCGCCGCAAAGGGTGTGCCGCGAGAAAGTCCGCTAAGACTTGTCCCTTTACTGGCACGCAGAGGCACGAAAGTTATATCGAATTGCAATAATATCATCGACCATCCGGCAAGTCCGCCTGGAAAGTGTCGGACGAGTCATCAAGTATTGCAATGGATTAAATTTCGAGATCAGGTCGACCTTATGAGAAAGCATGTAGTGCCCGAGCTTTTGAGAGGCGAAGATCGTGGCCAAACAATGCTTTTCAATTGCGGGATACCTTACTTCCATCGAAAGTAAACGACGGCTTAAGTAGTAAAGAGCATTTTCCTTACCCTCATCATCGACCTCGGCTAACAGGGCTCCGAGAGAGTCGTCTAAAGCCGCGGTGTAAAGTATCGCGGTCTACCTAAGACCTGGGCCGCTAAGACGAGGAGGTGTCATTAAATATTGTTTAATGTCCTCGAAGGCCTTCTCGGAATTTCTCTTCCCAAATAAATTTGGCGTCCTTTTTAACTAGTGCCGAGAAAGGCCGACACCTACTCCGACAAGTTTCGAGATAAAGCGTCGAAGATATGCCGCCTTCCCTCGAAAGGATCGTAGTTGTTTTAAGGTTTTCGGGAAGCGGCATTTCTAAGATAGCTTTTAATCTTTTCCGGGTCGATTTCAATTCCACGATGTCGGACAACGAATCCTAAGAATTTCCTGAGGTGACGCCGAAGGCGCATTTTAAGGGATTCATCTTAAGGTTAAATTGTCTTAATCGTTCGAAAACAATTCTCAAATCATATAGTGTGTTTTTCCTTTACTTTGCTTTCGATGACCACATCGTCCACGTAGCATTCGACTTCGATTGTGGATGAGATCATAAAAAATTCTTGTCATTGCTCTCTGGTAGGTTGCTCCCGCGTTCTTCGGTCCGAATGGCATCACTCGTGTAGCAAAATACTCCGATCGGCGTTCGAATGCCGTAAGCTTTTCATCTTCTCGGAGCCATTTTTATCTCGGTCGTATCCTCGAAGATCCAACCATGAATGAAAATATCTCATGTGTCGAAGCAATGTCGATCATTAGTTCCGGGATCTGGTAGAGGGAATTCATCTTTTGGACATGCCTTGTTTAAATCTCTCGAAGTCCACACAAATTCCGATCCGACCATTCTTCTTCTGACCGGCACCACATTAGGCTAACCAAGTCGGTATTGTTCTTCACTGGACAAATTTACGCGTCTATTAGATTTTTAACTTCGCTATGACTTGTTGTTCGATTTCTAGACGCATTCTTCCGGGACCTCGTCTGACCGGACGTGGTAGGATCCACTCCTAGCTTATGGACCGCGACCTCTCGGAGCTAATCCCGGCATCTCATCGTAGCTCCAAGCAAAATCAGCCTTTAAATTCCATTAATAACTCGATCATTTCTTCTGAGTCTTCTTTATCGAGTAAGGAGCTAACAAAGGTAGGCTCTGGCTCTTCGCTAGTACCTAAGTTAACTTCCGTTAACTCATCTATTGTAGATTTAATTTCTTCTTCGAATTCCGCGGAGCGTCTCCAATTTGTACATCTTCGAGTTCGTCTCGTAGTTTCCATGCAGTTTTCATCGTGCTCGCAAGTGACAACCAAGCAAAATTCAGCATCGTCAACTCGATCCTACCGTGCCGAATCCGAGTCCATACTTTGAATCGGGTGGACGACCGGAGTTATTCCATAATTTTTCAAAACGTTGTGATCGACCTTATGTCCATTGTCGAGGTAAGAAGCCACGTTGAATTAAATTTTCGAACACAAGGAGAGTACCACTCAAAAGGTAATTCTATTAATTTTCGATGAAGTGACATCTTCAAATTGTACATTATTTTCAGCTTTGGAGGAAGGAGCACCACGGTAGAATTTGATCTGGCTCCGCACCGCCGCTATGTACCCTTCGACCACCATACCCTCGATCTTATTAGAATGAATCGGTCGTGGTCATAAGTATGTACATAGTGGTTAATCTTCTCGTACATTGATTTGTATTCTTCATTCTTCTCATCTTTGAGAGAGATTTTGAATTGCGGCTTCTTCCGACTTATTATCGCTGCTTCTTGCTTGATTTCTTTTTCTTCTTCAGAATTGTCTTCCCAATCAACATTGATGGTCGAGTTTCTCCGTCCAACCGTCCTAGCGTCTCTACCACGGCCCCGTCCCCCGCCTCGACCTCGGATGCGAGTTGTGGAGAAACCTTCACCATCTCGCCGTAAGGGAGTGGTGAGTGATCGTTGGACTAGAACTTCGTGTTCTTCGTTGTCCCGAACTTTCTTTGCTTCATTTGTTATGGTATCTCCGAGAAGATTGTTTTCTTTGGTAGCTCATAATACAGTCGCGTCTTCGTGGATTCCAATCTCATGTACGGAGACGATGCACCGTTCCCCTCCATCGTAGTATTTGATGCACTGGATGCAGAGATGATGGTACCATCCCGTTTTCATGTATCCATGGTCGGCCCAAGAGAGCGTTGAACGACGTTTCGAATCAATTGGTGTGAAATTTGCGGTTGTCTTTGCTATGTCACCGGTCTTCACAGGCAACGCGTTATTGACCCGAGGGCTCTTTCTCCTTTCCGGGCCGAATCCTCTTAATAACATTTTGTCGGCTTCTAGCTCGCGAGCATCAATTTCCGCATGCCAGTGTTCGGAGACTCATTATATTAATCGATGCTCCCGGATCCACCAATACTTCCGGAGAGTAAAATTTTCCGATTGTAACCGAAATGTACAAATTCGCTTCTACAGATCTACTCGTCCCAAGCAAGAGGTGTCATTGTCCGCAGGTTGCACACACTCGTTGTTCCTTTAACGAGCAGTTCCTCATCTAAGGAATCTCGTGCCATCTGAGCTAAGCAAATTTCTCGGATCAAGTAAGGCCTTGATCGAGCTTCTCTCATCTCCTTCGATAAGATGAGAAGCGCCGTAAATGCCTGGCCAGCTTCGCAGTTTCCAAGATGGCCAGCACGTTGTAATCCACTTTTATTCTACGTGTCTCTTACCTTTCTCATCGGTATTTCTTCATTGGGTTGGTTCTTCTTGAACAACCACCTGCTTTCCTTTGTCTTTGGACCCATTCCTGAGTGGGGTAGAACTCTTCACTTCTTAAGCTTCGACTTCGTAATTTCTTCGAATCTAAGTACGAGCTCACAAGGTCTCCTCCCGAATCGGAATGACAAAGCTCTTCCTGATTAACTTCAGACCCGAAGGCTCTAACTCTATTGTGACTGAGCTCGAAACTCGGCAGATAGATTCGTTGCTTGTTGAACTCCTCGTAGCCTCCTCGATGGATGTCTTCTTCGTTATTTCGATCGTCGAGATCGTGTATGATTCGAGAATTGTCGTTGGTATCGAAATCGATGTCCGGATTGTCGCTAGTTACGTAACGTTAGAAACAATAAACGTAGCTAACGCAATCACCCTTATCATTATATGATCTCACCGAAGTGAGCAGATAATCATACAGTAGTCGAGGTTCGAGGGATTTCTCCCCCGAATCGAAAAACAACTATCCTAGGATAAGCGTACTCAGTCTAGCCTTAGAGTCTCGTCCTCTCTTTCTTCTTCGATTTTCTTTCTCCTCTTCAATCGTCTCCTGTTGAGGTGGTTCTTCTATCGCAAGTGATAGTACCGGCTTAACAGTTTCGAACTCCTCGAATTGAAGCCGCACCGAAGCGGCTCGATGCCGTCTAAAATCTTTTTTAAGACCTTATCCAAGCGGTAGTCCATCCATCATCGTATAGGGATCTATCGGAATGATGGGATCGCTGAGATAACACTGATGGAACTCCTTTCCGGGGTTCTCCATGTACTCCTTCGGATCGTTATATTCCTTTCCGAAGGTCATATCGTGCCAACTTTTGCGAATGCAATCTTCATCTTCAGGCCCAAGCATCCGGTGATAAGGGCAAAAGTTAGGACTGCCTTCTTGTTGACTTCTCTCTGGTCTCTTAGGCTCCGCAACGGAAATCTGAGTCTTCATCGACCGTTGAACATTTTGGTACCGCTTCATTCGAACGATATTCTCGTGCTCCCTTAATGTACGTTGCGTACGAGGCGGTTGTTCATACCGTGGAGATGACTGATAGCTGGGTCGGGGTTGATAATTTTGTTGAGGTTGTTGCGGCCGTCGGACGATATTTGTGTCGGCTGCTTGCTCTCGTCAACCGCCGCAATCATCCCGATTTCTTTTTCAAAAAAGTCTTCACAAAGCTATTGTCCGTCTGCTTCGCGAAACTTAATTGCTTCGCCTCCTCTAAAGCTCCCGGCCTTGCTTAACAACTTCTCGAAAGTCTAATAGTGAACTTTAGAGAAGGCACGGCCGTGAATGCTTTTATAGTAATGCCGATCGCATGTTGTTCCCGCAGCTTGCGGTTCACACTTCATGCTGTTCCATCGAAGTATGTAATCCGCCAAAAGTTTCGTTCGGCTTTTTGTTTCTCTACCACTAAATCACCTATAAGGATGTGAAGCCGAGCTCCGCGAATCGCCGATGAAGAGGTTCTCTGGGCCTCCGAGAACGTCTTCACCAAACCATCTGCACCCGCATGCCCGCCGAAGGCGACCCCGATGAGACCGCCGACGAACTCGTCGAAGAGTAGTGCATCGCTCCCACGGCGCATTGTAACAACCTGCACGAAAGTGTGCAACATGCCGGCCGGGGGTTCCCGTCTATCGAAGGTCTTGAACAAGAGGTGGTACGAAGCCTGCACGGGATGTCGTCGAATCTCTTCGGGTAAGGTCTACCCGTCCGAATGGATGTCCCGCTCTTCGATTGTGCTAAGCCGCACCCGCTCGTTCCACCAAGCCTTGATATCCTTTTCGGGGATCACATTGCGGTTGTATCCTTTTTCAATCGATCATCCCCGTTGATCGATGTAATCTCCTTCCTCCGTCCGCAATGTGAATGACCTCCTGGGGTGTCTCTCGTGGGTCGCACTCGACTCCGGAGAGCGGCTAGAGCCATGCCCATCTCTTCCATCCTTTTCGCCATTTTGGGCGATCGTGTCGTCTTTCTCCCGAAGCGTCTTCATCGCCCTGGCTCCTCTCTTCTTGCGGCCGCAGAGCACTGTGTGAAGCCGATGGAAGCTCGTGTTTCCACCATGCCGATTTCGCATATTCACGTCCATGAATTCAAGGAATCAATCTCGTCTCCAAATTTCTCTTCTCTTCGCTAATCGCTCTGACATTTCCGTTCTCAACTTTTCCATGGCATCTTTCTAGCCAAGTTTTTCACAGGCCCTCATGGCTGGTTGTGGCGATAAATTACGGTCCCCTTCACGAGTCCCCTTATCGCAAAAGAAAGATTCTTCGCATTCAAGTCTCTCGGCGAGACTTTCTTCTAAGCCGTTGTTTCAATCTTAATCGCCCAAAGAGGATCATACCATCCTTCTAAGAACAGGTCTAGACTGTACCCGTTCGTCACCAAATGTCGAAGGTATTTCTCCTAACTGCATCCCGAGACGACGACAAAGCATCAGCCTTCATTCTTTTTACTCGGGCTTTTCCGTCATGGGACAGGGTTCTACCTGCCCAAGATTCGGATTCGATCGGCACCGCCCTATCCTTCTCGTAGAATCTCCGATACGGCACTTTTCCTTCGCTAACTTCATCAAAGTTTGCAAATGAGCAAACGGCGCAGTTCTAGTCCTTTCTTGCCGCCATCGTTAAAATATGCTAAGCATAATGCGGGCAAAGAATTCGCGAACATTTTCTTCATCTTTCCGCGGCGAGAGGGGATGAACCCGCTTCCTCCCAAAAGTGGTATATTCAGCAATGTGTATATTCAAGAAATGTGTGTATATTCTCAAGCAATGTGTATATTCAGTGCTTTCCGGATTTCTCCAGAAAGCAATTTCTGCCAGCTCTCCGCTCTCCCACATCCTTCTACTGCTTTCGGGTCCGTTTTCTCGTTGATGGAATTCCGAGTCGGACCCGATTCGAAATGGTCTCACAGAACACTCCGTACCCTCCACGAACAGTTCACCATAATTCTGGATTTCTTTCCCCTTTAATTTGCGAAGCCTAGTAAAAGTAAACAACTAGACCAAATGGGGTAGTAAGAATGTACCATGGACAAGAAGATTCTCCCGCCAGATCTTTTATGTGGGAGAAACTTTTGGGTCGACCTAAGGCTGAACTCAATCAAGCCTTTAGCTTCGTATACCTGTTCGTCGCTGTGAAAAAGGAAACGTCGGCATTCGACATTCGTGTTTTCAAATCCTTGTCCAAATCGGATGATCCCATTGCTCAGCTTCATCCTTATAGATGCGGATGTCCAAATTATTGGTGAAGGAGAAAATCACTGGGGCTTCCACTTCGGCAGGTAGATTCCCGGTTGTCGGGCCCTAAGTTATGCTTCTTTCTTTAGATGAAAGAAAGGAATTGAAAGAGTCCGAACACATTCTTGTTCATGTATTTATAAGAAGGAATCATTTATTAAAAGAATCACTTATTAGAGGGTTTGTTTATTCAGAATCTTAATGTTCAAAGGTGTAGAGAAGTGTAAGGAATCATCTTGAGTTGAAAGGAAAAGAAAGACTTATGCAAGACTTCTCGACTCGAAGGATCACTCCTAAACTAACACCTATTGGGGGCCCACCCCACCGTAAATGAGGTAAAAGGATTCGAAAACCTCTCGGCGTAGGGGTGTCTAAACAAAGGGGTTCCTAAATCCGAGAGAATGTTGGCTATACTTGTTCAAGGCAGAAATGAACATAGTATTCCAACGGAAAGAAGGGTAGCTCACCCATTAAGGACATGGATACACTACCGATTTTTGAAAGCACTATCCGATTATAATGGAGAGGAATTTTCCTCAAATGAGTCGCCTAAGTTGTCGGCATATTTTTAGGTTGTGTATTTTATTTTGTGTGCTGCCGCCTAAATGTATTATTTCCGCAAATCTTTTAATTTAATTTAAATAAATAATTTGAAAAGTAGTATTTGATTTTGGAAATAATTTTAAATTTGAAGGTTTTAAGACATGAGATTAAACCTCGATTCACATCCCAAATAGTTTATATAAACACACCGCACACAACCGTGTATCTATCCCGTTATGATGTATTACACACCGCTCGCTATAAAGGCTCCTGCGAAACAAACTAAAAGATTTGTGACATCCATTTGGTCTCTGCGAACCACTTTATAAGCCGACAAATTCCCCCGCTTAATATGAAAGCATTAAACAGTATTTATATTACCGGGTTCTTTAAAATTCCCTATAAGGACAAGCTCCTATACTTAATTACATCTTAAGTGATGGAATCACCTAAGAAAACTCGATAATAATCAATAATTCGGGCTCTCAAGGATTTCAAAGTTTAAGTTTTCAAGGGATTGAATTTTGGAATTTCAATAGGGAATGGACTGCCTGGAACATTTTGTTTCGAGAATTCAAAGGAAGAAGGTAGGAGAAATACTTTTGATTCATGAACTTGTGAATTTCGACTAACTTATCGTTTCTGCTTTCTGATTTAGGAAAGTTCTAATGTTTATTTAATGTTTTAATCTTGTCAATTTTAATTAATTAGGCTTATATTTATGACAGAATCATACAAATAGCCTCGAAGATACGAGGTTTATGTCGTGACGTACGACTACCGGAATCCTAAGACGAAGTAGGCTTAATTTGCTATGCAAATGCCTAACGAAGAGTGAGTGATTTATGTTGCACTAGGCAAACTACCTTGAAGTCCTATGGCTTTGTTATTTTAATTCCCAGAGTTTTGTCAAGTAAACACTGTGTTTTGCTAATGACGATGGCCGTGCCGCCCATCATGCTCCGAGCTCCTTGCTGTTGTAGAGTTTTAGTTTTAGAAGTCATAAATCAGGGATGAGAAAAGTGTTTTGGTTTAGATAAAATCTTAATTTTAAGTGTTTTCAATATTTTAATTAAACAAATCTTAAAGTTGATTATAATCTATTACCCCTAAGCAGATCCCATTGCCCATCCTTCGGCATCATTATTTTAATCGGATTCACTTAGTCCAGATGAATTTACAAACTCAACCTGGAATGAGTTCCACACTTTCATTTAGACCGTGAAATCTCATAGCAACACGTAGGTTACATCATCCCAGGTATTCCCGATCATCCAACATGACGTTTTAATTTAGTTGTAATTGTAGTTTTGTGTTCTATTTGTGATTAAATTTTTGAGTTGTTTTTATATTTTCAAGTGTTGTGGCGATGAATTTTATCTTGCAATGACTTTTAGTTTAGTTTTGGTTTCATTGTGGACTATCCTAAAGGTGTGCTCATGCAAATGCTTGTTTATCATGCAAGAAAAGTGTTACGATTAAATAAAATTGCAATAATGTAACCGCAATAAAAATAAAAGCGTACCCTGAGGGTCTTCCCGTCATCCCAAGCCGCACTTAAAGCACAATTAGAATATTTAAGCAAGTTCCTAGTAAAGCTAAGGGAAGGGTTATGGTTTTCAACAACGATAATCCTATAGCTAGTCATTTCCTATGACGTTCTAGGGTTCCCTAAGTGCTTGCTCTAAGACGATTTTCATCAAAGAACAATTAAATTTAGTCACTTATAAACATCCCATTTCCATATTGAGAAAGTGTTTGCAGAAGAATCTTAAACATCTTTTCAATATTGCTAGAATTGTTTTAAATCCAAATGAATTTAATTATACAAATGAATTAATTGTTCAAAAATCTCAAGTTTTGTTATCTGTCAGCCGAACTGGGACATCCGAATGTCCTATAAGTGATGTAACATTTCATTTAATATTCTCACTAGAGTTATGATAACTAAAGCTGTTGAGGGTAAATTGGTGTTCAAATGGTTTGTGATTTAGTTTAATTTCAATTAATGGCTTAAAATTGAATAGTGTCTAAGTTATTTTAGACTTATTTTGAATTCCTTTATGTCTTCGGTGATCCGATATTTAATTCAATTAATTTAATTTAATTTAATTTAATTGAGTTTTAATTTAATTCAATTTAATTTGGTTTAACTTAATTTAGTTTGATTTGATTTAACGGTAATTTAATTTAATTTAATTTAATTTAATTTAATTAATTTAATTTAATCTTAATTCGATTTAACTTAATTTAATTTGATTTTATTTATTTAATTTAATTTAATTTTAATTTAAGTCATTTAATTTTAATTTAATTTATTTATTTAATTTAACTTAATTTAATCTTTAATTTAATTCAACTTTTAATTTTAATTTAATTTAATTTAATTTAATCCAATTTAATTTACTTAATTTAATTTAATTTTTAATTTAATTTTATTTTTTAATTTTAATTGAAATTTTTAAAAGAGTTTAATAATTCTAATTTAGTTTAATGATTAAGCCTTTTAAATGTTGAATTTGAGTATCATTTTAATTAAGAATTGAATATTAATGAGATAATTAATTTAGGGATTTTAAAATTAAAGAATAAATCTCTTCCTAATAATATCCCTATTTCTAATAATTCCAATTTTATTATTCTTCCAAATTTAATCAATTATTTAATTAAGGTTTAATTATTTTAAATTGCTTAATGGGTTTCCACTTTAATTATTTAAATTTCAATCATCCAAATCAGATTAGGATCAAATATTTTACTTACACTTTTATTAAACCTAAAGTTTTAATTAAGGATTAAAAATTTTAATTACCACTTTACCCTTGTTTAATAATTTCATAACTCATTAAATTGAACTCAAATGAACTTGAAATTTTTATGTGATTTCACTCATATGTCAATAAAGACATGAGAGGAGAAAATGTGATTTTTCTGTATTTAATTTATTTATATACCATTAGTAGAAAATAAAGATTTCCAAGGAAAATTTAATAACATGACTAAGGGGAAAGTTTCTGTCCTTAAGAAAATTAGGGGACATTCCTAATGACCAGAGAACCACTTGGACCAATTTTGGTGATTTTTTGAATTATATTATTTTTATTATAATTATTTTAAGTTTTGGAGTGTTAATTAATTTAAAATAAAGTAAAGGTTGAAAAATGAATTTATATTTTTCAAAAATCTTCTGATATCAAGGAAATTAGAGAATTAAATTTTACAATTTTCTCGATTTTTCTACGCATTTATTATAATTATTTTAGTGAAAATGCTAGAAAATACATTTTTTTTAATTTTTAAAATTACCCTAGAGCTTTAAAATTTAATATCTCACTAAATAGACCTAAGAAAAATATGGGGTTTGTTCCTAAATAATTAAAATTCAAATGACATTTTGGTGAATTTTATTATTTTTGTGATTTTATTATTTTTTAATTATTAAAAATATTAAAATAATATTAAAAAATCAACTTTTTAGAAAATTGAAATTTAATTTTCTTAAATTCCCCTAATATAAAAGAGGCTCCAAAACCAATTTGGTGAATTTTTGAAAGATATTTTCGGAAGTTATGAATTTTTAAAGTTTAAAATGACTAAGTGGCTTAATCAACCCATTTAGTAGGGCTAACTAAGTCCACTGACTTAAACTTTTATGGTAGATTCCTCCATCCTAAAGTCATCGTGAATCGATTTCAAGTCAATTCTTGATGTATTGCCACTTCTAATTAATTGTAAACCTATTTTAGTATTTAACAATTAGGTTATTTTAAATGAACAAAATCAAAACCTATTTTTCCTAGGTCCTCTCTGTCATAAGGAACATCACCAAATTTTCCTAGAATTTATTTCACAACATGTTATTTATCGAATTAAAATACTCAAAACAAGAACATGAATTTTAAAATCATAAATTTTTCATATAGATGGTTTCACTTTGGAAAATTCAGGGAATGTTCCTAAATTCAGAGGCTTCAAAGCCCTATGGTCTAATGCCATGGTGAATTGCATACATGCATGGAGAATAAATATGCAGAGAGTAAATAAATTATTAAAAATAAAATACTTGATGAAATTAAAACAATTTCTTTTCCACATTATTCTCCTCTGTCACTGAGCAAGAGGGTATTTTTATTTTTATTTTTTATGATTTTCCTACACAAAGTTATGAATTTTTGGTTTAGGAACAACAACAGAAAATACCCCTAATTTTCTATTTATCCACGCGCGCCGCGTCATCTCGGCATCTTCCGAATGCACACGTGCCGCTCCCATTCGACGCCGCCATCCGAGTCGCAACCCGGCCCCGTTGCCTTCGTACCGTTCCTCCTCGGTCCGACGCCATCTGAGCCGTCCGTCCGCGCGTGTATTTACTTGACGACATCCATTCATCGTCCCCGAGTCACCCCTCACCCGAGAGCCGTCCACACTAAATCCCTAAGATCTCACCGATACCAATGGATTTTCATGTTCTTATGTTTCCATGGATTCGTTCGAGAAGACGAACACATCCATATGGGCGATGTGTTATGAAATTTACGCAATAAAAATGGAGAATGTTCGAAGCTCGGAAGAAGAGCGAGGCCACACTCTTTGCTCGCAGAATATGTGGCTTCGATCCGAGGGTTGTTGCACCTTTCCATTGGATCCCGAAGAAGTCTGCATGAAGTCTCCTGGGTTCGGTGAATCGCCTGTGTAGGATTTCTACCAGCGCCGATCACAAAGCTTGGAGTGCCGAGCACCGGGGTGGCCCGGAGATGGGGCTTTTGCCGCACACCTTCCTCGTCCGGTGAAGGTGTAGAACCAATTAATTTGGGGATTGCTCACCGTGGAGAAGTGTCCCGCCTGCCTGGATTTCAACTCCAACCGAGCTCACTGAGAAGAAATGATGTGGATTTCAAATGTGGATCAAGTGCTCGTGGCATTTGTAAGAGACTGAACAATTTTGGCAGAGTTTCCTTAAGGCTTTGTTTCAGCACCTCTCTTGGCCGGAGGGTGCAGGTTGGGGTCAGAGGGTGAGGGCCTCCCGGGAGAGCTTTAAGCTGGGACCACCAAGCCTGGGCAAGAGAAGAACAATGCAGCAATGGCCACCGGGGATGGGCGTTCTCAAAGAAGGAGAATTCCAAAGTTGGCTCACATGTGAGTGTTGACCTCATTTTTGATGAGGTCTTCTCTCTTCTTTTAGTGCTTAGGATCTAGCCTTAGGCTTTCCTTCGACTATCTTAGAGGACTAGAACTGGATCCACCTTCTTAGAATTTCAAACCACTTCTAAACTCCCTTCAAGTTCCACAAACTCGACTATAGACCCCTAATCACCCAGAGGGTTGAAATTAAATGTTGAAGTTTAAAGGATGAGTTCCATAGGACTCTTTTGCCTCAGACCGCCCCGAGTGGTTCTGTCTCTGTGAAGGGGATGACTTACACACACACCACACGTATACATCACACTCTCTCACACACCCCGAAATCCACACCCATACCTAACTTGACCCCCCGACTCGTGTAGGTGATTCTCATGTGGATGGTCCTTAACTGCCCCAGAAGGCTATGAGGGTTAGGAACAACATATGAATGCCTCAAATGAGTCCCTTCATGGCCTGCGCGGGAGCTGATGCGGCTTCCGCCGCTCAACTGAAATGATTTCATTCCACTTTACATTCACCTAATCTCTCAATTTCCAAATTTTCAATTTTCCAAATTTTCAATTTTCCAAATTCCTTTCAATTTTCCAAATTTTCAATTTTTGACCCCCGGACCCTACACCCACCTAGCCTACCCAAAACCCTCAAACTACCCAAAATTTCCAAAATCACCTAAATTACCCAAAAATTCCCCAAAATCAATCCCAAACATTTCCACATCACTCAAATTGACCATCCATACCCAAAATACCAAAATTCCAAAAATACCTCCCAATACCTCCAAATACCCAAAATATCCTCTCGAATTCCTAAAAATCCAAAAATTCAGAAAATTCCTAGAAAATCTCCAGAAAATCCCAAATATTCCCAATTTCATTTTGTTCAACTACACCATGGGCCAATTTTGTCAATTTACCCTACTTTTGTCAAAACCTAATCGATCCATTTTAACCCAAAGTGAACCTAACGTCAAACCAAACCTATCCAATTGACCCAAATTCTGGTCCAATTCAATTCTAAACTTCAATTCAACAATCCCAACACCAATCTAGACTAAATCCAAGTTCAATTTGATTGACATTTGGATCCAATTTCACTTTTGGCCTTAAAGCCCAATTTGGACCCATGACCCAAACCTAACCCAAACTCACCCAATTCAACTCCAATTAACCCCAAATCTTTTCAAATCTTCCTTAGCATCCCCACAAGCAAAAACACCAACATGATTTGCCCAAAATTTGGACCCAAACCCCACTCAAATTCAACTCAAAGCAAAGGCCCAATTTCGACCTAAACCCAAACTCCAACTCCAAATGAGCCCAAACCCCAAAATCAAAGCCCAACTAAAGTCAAACCTCTTTGAAAACACTCCCCATAAACATTAAACATTAATTTTACATCAATTTCAACCTCTACCCAACATTGGCCCAACTTGTCCCGCTTGGACCTATATTGGCCCATTCACCAAAGGAGCCCAAATTCAACCCAATTCAAACCCAAATCACCCCCCAATTTGCTTCAAGTCACTCATGACACATCTATGAGTTAAACCCAACAATTATTTGGCCCAAACTTCTACAAAATTCCCATCCATAAATCTATTTTTTTAAACCAAAAGCCCACTTACATGAAACCTTCCTAAAAGCCCAAATTTTATACTAAAGCCCATACGACAATTCCCTCTTTTCTCATCATGCCCTTAATTAAAATCAATCCCTAAGTTTGAAAATTCATCATGAAGCCATTCCAAATTAAGCCCCATACAAATTCCCATCAAAATACCAAAATTTTTCTTAAATCCATTTCCATGAAATCAATTTAACTTTTCCCAAGCCAAAGGTGAGCCATGAAGCCATGTACGAGCCACATGTGAGCGATGAGAGCCATGGAATCTACTTTCCACTCCTACCATACCCAAGATGGCAAGAGGAGGAGGCCTTTCCATATTCTCTTAAGAGGATTAACCACTTCTCCATGACTCCACTAAACCATGCTTAGACTTAATTGTACTTGATCATGGATCACCCCACTCAATCAAGCCGATCCAAGTGACTTTCCTTCAAATTTCAAATTGACTCGGAGGGTGAACCTAACCCAAAACCAAGGGTTGACCCATTTAGAACCAAAACTAGCCCTTTCCCATTCCATTTTGATTCAAACCCTCTTTACACATGTCCATGGCCAATTTGGATCGCACAAACCTCCGCCCCCGACTCCACCGGGACTCGAGGTGACCCATGCCTGCCGCCACCCCCGCCCGGGTCGCCGGAACACCATGGCCGAGAGCTCACATGTGAGCCCAACTTGGAATTCTCACCCGCCGAGTCGCCCCATCCCCGGGGCTGGAGTCGTTCTTCTCTGCCAAGAAAGTAACCGATCCCAAGCCCGAACCTCCCCGGAGGCCCTCCACCCTCTCCTATTAAACACCACCTCTCGGCCATGAGAGGTGATGAAACAAACCTTAAGGAAACGCGTCAAAATTGTTCCGCACTACTCCCCATACACAGAGCACTTGATCCCCACCGAATCCCCCCGCCATTTCTTCTCCGCGAGCTCAATTTAAGAGTCAAATCTAGGCCCAAAACTAGGACACTTCTCCACAGTGAGCCAATCCCCAAATTGATTGGTTCTACACCTTTACTGTATCAAGGGAAGGTGTCCACCAAAGAAAAGCCCCATCTCCAGGCTACCCGCCTGTCTAAATTCTCCAAGCTTGCGGACGGCTTGGTCGAAATCACACCTGCATAATCACTGCACTGTGAGACTCATCTGGGAGCTTGCTGCATCCAATCAAGGTGCAACAACCCTCGCATCGAAGCCACACTTCTTCGAGCAAAGGTATGAGCCAATTCTTCATCCCGAGCTTCCGGAGATTCTCCATTTCAAATGCTTTTACCTCAATGTACGATCATCGTATGTATGTATTCGTCTCTTCAATACGAATCCATGTATATAAGAACACGAAAATCCACTCGAGTATCGAGCGAGATCTAGTGGATTTAGTGGGCTGACGCCTCGCGAGGACGCGGACGATGAACGGATGCCGTTCATTTAATACACGCGTGGACGGAGCATTGGGGAGCCGTCGACCAGAGACGGTACGAGAACCGCCGGGCCCGGGTCGCCGACTCGATGGTGGCTGCCGAATGGGAGCGCGCCACGCGGCGCCGGAGTCGCCGAGGCCGACGCGCGCGCATGGGAGCAACAGTAGGCCAGGATTTTTCTATTTATTTAATTCCCAAACTTCAAAAATTCATAACTTTGTGTAGGAAAATCATAAAAATAAATAAAAATACTTGCCTGCCGAACAGAGGAGAATAATGTGGAAAAGAAATTACTTAATTTCGACGAAGTATTTTATTTTTAACAATTTATTTACTCTCTACATATTTTTAATTCTCCATTCATGTATACAATTCACCATGGCATGAGACCATAAAGTGAAGCCCGAATTCGGGAACATTCCCCGAATTTTCCAAAGTCGAGGTCATCCCTGCGAAAAGTTATCGATTTTTCAAGTTCATGTTACTCGTTTTCGAGTATTTTAATTTAATAACAAGATGTTGTGAAATAAATTCTAGGAAAATTTGATGATGTTCCTTACACTGTGAGGACCCAGGGAAAAATAGGTTTTGAGTTAGTTCACTTAAAACAACCCTAATCGCTTAAACACCCAAAAATGGATTCTAATTAATTGAGCTAACCATACATAAAATTGACTCAAATCAATTCTCCACCGACCTTTAGGATCAGAGGAACCCACCACAAAAATTTGAAGTCAATTGGACTTGGTTAGCCCTACTAAATGGGTCGATTAAGCCACTTAGTTATTTTAAATCAAAATTCATAACTTTCAAAATATCTTTCAAAAATTCACCAAATCGTTTTGGAGCCCTCTCTGATGTTAGGGAATTTAAGAAAATTAAAATTTCAATTTTCTAAAAAAGTTGATTTTTAATATTATTTTAATATTTTAATAATTAAAAAATAACAAAAAAAATCACAAAAATAATAAAATTCACCAAAATGTCACATTTTGAATTTTAATCATTTCAGAATAAACCCCATATTTTTCTTTAGGTCTATTTAGCGAGATATTAAATTTAATGCCTATGGTAATTTTTAAATTAAAAAAAATGTATTTTCTAGCATTTTCACTAAAAATAATTATAATAAATCACAGAAAAATTAGAAAATTGCAAATTTTGATTCTCTCGATTTATTTGATATCGCAGAGATTTTTGAAAAATATAAAATTCATTTTTCAACATTTATTTTATTTTTAAGTTAATTAATACTCCAAACTTAAAATAATTATAATAAAAATAATATAATTCAAAAAATCACCAAATTTGTCCAAGTGGTCCCTCTAGTCATTAGGAATGTCCCCTAATTTTCTTAAGGACGTAAACTTTCCCTTTCATTATGTTATTAAATTTTCTCGGAATCTCTATTTTCTACCAAAAATAATTATATAAATAAATTAAATAAAGAAAAATCACATTTTCCTCTCATGTCTTTATTGACATATGAGTGAAGTCACATAAAAATTTCAAGTTCATTTGAGTTCAATTTAGGAGAGTTATGAAATTATTAAGCTTAAAGGTAAAGTGGTAATTAAAATTTTTAATCCTTAATTAAAACTTTAGGTTTAATAAAAATTAACAAGTAAAATATTTGATTCCAATCTGATTTGGATGATTGAAATTTAAATAATTAAAGGGTAGAAACCTATTAAGCAATTTAAAATAATTAAACCTTAATTAAATAATTGATTAAATTCGAAGAATAATAAAATTGGAATAATTAAAATAGAATATTATTAGAAGAGATTTATTCTTTAATTTAAAAATCCCTAAATTAATTATCTCATTAATATTCAATTTTTAATTAAAATGATAACTCAAATTCAAACATTAAAAGACTTAATCATTAAACTAAAATTAAATTATTAAACTCTTTTTTAAAAATTTCAATTAAAAATTAAAAAATAAAATTAAATTAAAAATTAAATTAAATTAAGTAAATTAAATTGGATTAAATTAAATTAAATTAAATTAGAATTAAAAGTTGAATTAAATTAAATTAAATTAAATTAAATTAAATTAAATGAATTAAATTAAATTAAATTAAATAAATAAAACAAAATTAAATTAAGTTAAACCAAATTAAAAATTAATTAAAATAAATTAAAATTAATAAATTAAAATTAAATTAAATCAAATCAAATTAAATTAAATCAAATTAATTTAATGTAACATCAAGTCAAAGTAAATCGAATTAAATTTAAATTAAATTAAATTAAAAACTCAATTAAATTAAATTAAATAAATTTAAATTGAATTAAATAACATCACCAAAGACATAAAGAATTCAAAATAAATCTAAAAATAACTTGAACACTATTCCAAATTTAAACCCATTAATTGAATTCAAACTAAATCGCCAATTTACCTCTCGAAAGCTTTAGTTATCATAACTCCCTAAAATCGTAATATTAAATGAAATGTTACTTCACTTATAAGACATTCAAACATCCTAGTTCATCGAGCAAGATAACAACAAAAACTTGAAATTCTTGGACGATTAATTCATTTGGGTAATCGAATTCATTCGGGATCTCTAAAGCAATCCTAGAAATATTGAAAAGATGTTTAAGATCCTTCTTAAACACTTTCTCAATATGATAAGATGTTTATAAGAACAATTAAATTTAATTGTTCTTTCGATGAAGAAAATCGTCTTCAAAACCAAAACACAAGGAACCTAGACATCGTAGGAAATGACTAGCCATAGGATTAGAAATTTGGTAGAAAACCATAACCCTTACCATAGCTTTACCTAGGAACTTGCTTAAATATTCTAATTGTGTTTGGCAAATGATGACTTTTAAAGACCCTCCAGTACGCTTATTTTATTGCAATTTACTTTATTGCAATTTATTTAATCGCATCGTACCTCTACTTTTTCGCATGATAAACAACTCGTCGTATGAAAACCACACCTTTAGGATAGTCCTTTTAAAACCGAAACCAAAACTAGTTAAAAGTTATTGCAAAGATAAAATTCACCGCCACAACATTTCAAAATATAAAACAACTCAAAATTTAATCACAAACAAAACACAAAACTACAAATACAACTAAATTAAAACGTCCCGTCGGGATGATCGGAATACTCGATGATGTAACCTACGTGTCACAATCGGGATTTCCTACTGGCCTAAATGAAAGTGTGGAACTCATTCAACAGTTTAGCAAACTCATCCTCGGACTAAGTGAATCCGATAAAAAATAATGATGCCGAAGGATGGAAACCGCGGGATCTTAACCTATGTCGTTAGCACTACCCTTAAGATTTGTTTTAATTAAAACATAAAAAACACTCTGAAATTAAAATTTTCTCTAAACCAAAACAATTTTCCTCATCCCCCGATTTATGATTTCTAAAACTAAACCTCTGCAACAACAAGGAGCTCGCATGTAGGAAAGACGCGCCATCGTCATCAAAGAAACTTGAATCTACATCGCAAAACTTTCCAATTAAATAACAAAGCCATAGGACTTCGAGGTGAGTTTGCCTGGCAAGATAAATCAACTCTTCGTTAGGCATTCGTATTGCAAATTAAGCCCTAACTGGCCTTAGATTCCGAGGTAGTCGTCCGATACGACATAAACCCTCACATCTTCGAGTTATTTGTATGATTTTGTCATATAAGTATAAGCCTTAATTAATTAAAATCGCAAGATTAAAACATTAAATAAACATTAGGACTCTTCCTAAATCTAAGCCAAATAATAGGATAGTCGTGAAATTACCGGTTCACTTCGAATCCGTGATTTCTCCTACTTTTCTTCTTTTCAATTCCCAAAATAAATGTCTACCGATCTATTCCTATCAAATTCCAAAATCTAACTTTTCGAGAACTTAAACTTTCAAATTCTTGAGAGCAGAATTATTGATTATTATCGAGAGTTTTCTTAGGTGATTCCGTCACTTAAGATGTAATTAATCATGTGGGCTTGCCCTTATAAGGAATTTTAAAGAACCCGGTAATATAAACCTTTGTTTAATGCTTTCATATTAAGCAGGGGAATTTGTCGGCTTATAAAATTGGTTCGCAGACCAAACGGATGTCAAGAATCTCTAGTTTATTTACCGAGCCCACTACCGCGTTGTGTCTACCCTGGGGATAGATACACCTGCTGTGGTGTGGTGCTCGTTTATATAAACTATTCTTTGGGATGTGAGATCGGTTTAATCTCATCTAAAACCTTCAAATTTAAAATTATTTTCAAAATCAAATACTATTTTTCAAAATTATCTATTTAAATTAAATTAAAGATTCGCCAATAACCAAGCAGCGAAACCTCTTTCAAAATAAAAACACATTAACCTAAAAATATGCCGACAACAGCTCTCGGCCATGGTGTTTTCCCGGCGGCCTGGTGGCTGGCCGTCAGCATGGCCACCCTCAAGGTCAGGTGGGTCAGGCTGGACTTGGTGCAAGCAATTGGCAAATGCCATGTGTAGCAAGCTAACATCCAAAGTTGAATGCATGGCTAGTTTTGAGCCTAATGGGTCAACCCACCCATTTGGGCTCGGTGCACCCTCAAGGTGGCTTTGGATGCTGTGGGGGATCAGATCAGCTGGTTTGGCATGGAGAAGTCTCCATCCAAATATATTTGGATTAAATTTAAGTTTGTGTGAAATACGATTAAGGCTAATGAGCTTTAGCGATTAAGGAAAGCCCTCCCTCTTCTTACCCAATATGGCATGGTGGAGTGTCCAAGGCTCATGGCTCACATGTGGCTCATGCATGGCTTCATGGCTCACCTTTGGCTTGGCAAAAAGTTTGGTCAATTTCATGAAAATGGATTTTAGGAATTTTTGGTAACTTGATGGAAATTTGTATGAAACTTGATTTGGAATGATTTGATGATGAATTTAGGACTTAGAATGCATTATTTAGTGGATGGCAAGTGGAGATGTCATGGGCTTTGTGGGTAGATTTTGGGCTTTTTAAAATGGTTTTAGATGGCTTTGGGTTTAGGAAAGTGGGCTTTTGAATTTTAAATGGATTTTGGGATGAAATATTGGTAAAGGCTTGGGCTAAATACTGTTGGGTTTAGCTCATGGATGTGTCATGAGTGACTTGAAGCAAATTGGGGGTTATTTGGGTTTTAAAATCAAGTTGAATCTGGGGTTCTTCTAAGCACGGGCCACAGAAGTCCAAGTGGGCCAAGTTGGGCCAATGTTGGGCTAGGGGTTGAAATTGATGTAAAATTGTTGAGAAATGTTTATGGGGGTGTTTCAAAGAGGTTTTGACTTTGCTGGGATTTGATTTTGGGGTTCGGGCTCATTCTGGTTAGGTTTCCGTTTAGGTCAAATTGGGTCCCTTTAGCTTTGGGGTTGTATTCTGGAGTGGGGTTTGGGTCTAAATTTTGGGCAAGTCATGTTAGTATTTTGTTTTTTGGGATGCTAAGGAAGATTTAGAAAATATTTTGGTTTAATTGAGTTAAATTGGGTGAGTTTGGGTTAAGTTTGGGTCATGGGTCCAAATTGGGCTTTAAGGCCAAAAGTGAAATCGATCCAACATCAATCAAATTGACTGGATTTGGTCTATATTGGTGTTTGAATGTTGAATAGTTTAGAATTGAATTGGACCAGAATTTGGTCAATTGGATAGGTTTGGTTTTAACATTGGGTTTACTTAAGCTAAAATGGGTCAAATTGTGGGGTTTTGGATAAAAGAGGTGAATGACAAAATTGGCCCATGGTGAAATAAAAATGAAATCGAAATATTTGGGATTTTTAGAATTTTCTGAGAATTTTCCGAATTTTTAGATTTTTGGGTCAAGAGGGGTATTTTGCATTTGGAGGGTATTGGGAGGTATTTTTGGAATTTTTGGTATTTTTGGGTATGGATGATCAATTTGAGTGATGTGGAAATGTTTGGGATTGATTGTGTGATTTGAGTGATTTTTGGAAATTTTGAAAAATTGCAATTTCAAGGCTTGGGTAAAGCAAAGTGTGAAATCTTGGGTCAAAATCAAAATTTGGAAAATTGAAGATTAGGTGAATGTAAGTGGAATAAAATCATTTTGCTGAGCCATGAAGCCATATCAAGCCCATGAGTTGTGAAGGGACTCATTCGAGGCATCCACTATGTTGTTCCTAACCCTCTCGCCAAGGGCTGGTGGTTAAGGACCATCCATGAATCACCTATACGAAATGAGGTCAGTTAGGTATGGGTGTGGTTTTAGAGTGTGTGAAAGTGTAGTGTATGAGTGTAGTGTGTGTGTGTAAGTCAGCCTCTCACTGCATCAGCACCTGTGGCAGTCCTAAGGCCAAAGAGTCCTATAAACTCATCCTTTAAACTTCCACATTCGATTTCAACCCTCTGTGATTAGGGGTCTACAAATAAGTTTGTGGAGTTTGGCAGGAGTTTAGAAGTGGCTTGAAATTCTAGAAGGTGGATCCCAATTCTAGTCCTCTAAGATAGTCAAAGGGAAAGCCTAAGGCTAGATCCTAAGCACTAAAAAGAAGAAGAGAAGACATCATCAAAAATGAGGTCAACAAATGGACCCCTTAATAAATGTGGTGAGCCAACTAAGCACACCACGCGTATCGCGCTGACCGAAGAGATCAACAAAACAACACAGATGTCCAAGTGACAAACTTAGGACAAAGAAGAGTTTCCGCTGGGGAGTGCTCATATATTTCCGAGACCGGAGATTCCCGAACTCTCGCCGGGGAAAGGAAAAGGCCGAATTCCAACCAGCTTGTCCTGGGAAATTTCACTTTAGATTTTATTTTATTTCAATTTAAGCTTCAATGTGAGTTTAGATTTCAATTTGGAGTTTCAATTTAGATTGAAGTTTGTCAAAATTAATTTGAAGGGATTTGATTTGAAATGAATATCGGAGTTTTGTGGTTTTAGATATAACACCTTCAATCACAAAAGAAAATTGAATTGACTTGATCAATCATTACAATGAGGAGAGATCTCGTAGTAATGTGGTATCGATGTAAAATCCTTAACCTCAAGAGTTTTATTTTGGATGTATTTCTAATTGCAATAGGGAAAGAATCCTAAATCAATGCAAATTCTCAGATGTAAAATCCTCAACCCCAAGAACTCGATTTTGATGTATTTCATTGCTATAAAAAGAATCCTAAGGCAATGCGCTCGGATGTAAATCCTCAACTCCAAAAGTTTGAATTTGATGTGTCATTGCGATGTGAAAAGAATCCTATGGCCAGCCTCGGATGCAAAATCTTCAACCCCAAGAACTTGATTTTGATGTATTTCATTGAAACAGGAAAGGATCCTAAAGAAGGTGAAGCTCGGATGTAATATCCTCAACTCCAAAATTTTGATTTTGATGTATTTCATTGCGATAGGGAAAGGATCCTAAAGCAATGCAGTCTCTGAGCAAAACCACCCAAAAAAGTTTGAATTCGATGTATTTCATTGTAATAAAGGGAAAGAATCCTAAAGCAACGCAGCTTCGGATGTAAAATCCTCAACCCCAAAAAAGTTTGAATTTGATGTATTTCATTGCAATAGGAAAGAATCCTAAAGCAAATGAAGTTTCGGATGTAAAATCCTCAACCCCAAAAGTTTGAATTTGATGTATTTATCACAGACAGGAAAGGATCCTAAAGCAATGCAAATTTCTGATGTAAAATCCTCAACCCCAAAGCTTGATTTTGATGTATTTCATTATGTATACAGGGAAAGGATCCTAAAGGCTGCAGCCCCCTGATGTAAAATCAACTCCAAAAGTTTGATTTTGATGTATTTCATTGTGATAAAGGAAAGGATCCTAGCTACAATGCAAAGCCTCGATAAAATCCTCAACTCCAAAAGTTTGAATTTGATGTATTTCATTGCACAAGGGAAAGAATCCTAAAGCAATGCAAGCTGATGTAAAATTCTCAACTCCAAAAGTTTGAATTCGATGTATTTCATCGTTAATAAGGGAAAGAATCCTAAAGCAATGCATGGATGTAGAATCCTCAACTCCAAAAAGTTCAATTGATGTATTTCATTGCTATGGAAAGAATCCTAAAGTAATGCAATGGACAGAAATCCTCAACTCCAAAGTCAATTTGATGTATTTGATCTTGTAAAGATCCGTAGCGTTGATTTCCTAAAGTGTGGAATTTCGTGTTTCGAGAATTTCATGAAAGTTGTAAAAGGTTTTCATGTATGAAATATGTTGGGAGGGAGTACAGATGTTACATATCCCATCCAAAAGAGTTGATCGAAAGTCGATGGTTTAGATCGGATACAATTCCTCGCCATCAGATTCGATCCGTGTCAATGGAATCAACCGCTTCCATCCCTGCATACAAAGGGGAAGAGTAGAAACTGATCGATTTCGCATTCGGGGAGATTGAATTCCGAGATCGATTTCGAAATTTGATTTGAAATTTGATTCTCAAATTAAAGCTTGAATTTAAAATTTGATTTAGATTTGATTTGAAATTTGGAAGATCAAATTTGAAATTTGATCGAGATTGATTTCAAATTTGATTGAGAATTTGATTTGAGATTCGAGTTGATTGAATTTGAAATTTGGAAGGATGAGTTTGAACCTCATCGAAATTTGATTTAAGATTCGATTCGAAATTTATGTTCATTTTGTCCGTCTTTTAATGATTCAAATTTTATTTTATCGTTTATTTAATGTTCATGGAATTAGGTGTTCGTCATTTTTAGATTTTTAAGGGGAAAGTTTCTTTTATTCTTTTTGTTTCTTTTCTGTTTTTCGTTCAAAGTTCATTTAACTTTAATGGCGTTTCCCAAATAATTTGCACAAAAGAGGTGAAGGCCAAAAATGTGACATGGTCACTTTCATTCCAATCATGTCGAAGATACATCATACAACTCGATCTGGCATATGTTTCATACAATCCATGTAGACTCAAAACGGACTATGTATGATCTTCGTCGATCCATCTAAAGAAGCATCCGTCAAAAATCCATGTTCGAATATAGTACATGGTCAATAACATCATCTTCCAAGCCATCCGGTAAGGATGCCGTATGGATGTACATTGGCAGGTGTGATATTTCCCATGGTAACCTGGCTACCAGAAGGCCGGAGGCTCTTCTAGCCCGGGGTCCGCCGGAAATGGTAAGGTGTCTTCCGTCGTCCATCCTTCAAAGTAACCGAGATCCGCTTCACCGTACCCCGGTATGCAATGTACTGCTTAGCGAGACCGCTCCGTTTCCCTTCGCATCATGACGGAACCCACCGTGGGGGCGGTATCTTCACATCGGCCCTCGAATTCACCTGTGCCTGCTATCCGGAGGTCAGATCCGAACATGATGTTACACTCGTTCGTGAAAGAGACCGTGCAGTTGTCCGACAAAGTCGCAGGATCTATGCGGGGTTGCAACAATTTTGCTTTGTAAATGTTAATAATGCGCCTATTGGGTATGCAACTGGCCGGGCAACATTCTCCATGTTATCAATCTTTTTACCATTCTCTTTGACGACTAATGGCATTGGATCCACCTGGCCATGATGTAGTATTCCCGGGGGGTTTCCTTCCTATCTTCCGCAGTTGTAACAAGATCCACATTGTATTGTGATTCTTCCCTTCCCTCGGCATCCATCTCCTGGGTTCCTTTGTGCATGTGTTTTCCTCTTAGGCGGCCTCGCTTCTCCATTCTTTCAAATCCCGGATGCAATCCACGATTTGCTGTTGTTCAGTACTCGAGAATACGTTCGTATGTAGCTCGAGGCCCTCTAGTGATATTCATCTTCCGCCTCTAATTCTCTCAAAGTATTCAAAGGTTTTCTTTTCAACATTCGCATTCTCTCCTGCCTCGTATTCCGAATGATCCGCATGGCAAGGCCCTCGGTGACATATTGTGGCATATACGGTTCAATCCCTCACGTTCTCCTCGCATACCTTCGGCTCCTCGTGGATGATGGGCTCGGCCGGGACATCCCCCCGTGGTTGCTTCGCAACAAGGTCATGCGTTACCGTGTTCTATCCGTGGCGTGTAGCCTTCTTCTCCTCGATCTTCGTGGAGATTTCCCCGGTTCTTTCGTTATCCTAGGAGCCGGCTCTCCTTTCTTCAGTTCTCAGAACCGGTGTCCTTGAAGTGTATACCGGCATTAGTAATCGTCTGCCGCGCCGGTCCGCGCCTAGTTTTGTTAACATCTTACTGATACGGCGATTCTTATTTCTTCGTTGCGTTGCCGCGAGAGCAGCTCTCGAACTCTTCACTGTCCGTGGGCGCGGCGCCGACAAGCTTGCCCCGCCGTAGCGACTAGCGTACTCTATTTTCATCTTCAAGGTTTGCCTTTTCTTTCTGCCGCCGGATCGGGTGGCTCGGCCACCCACTTTCATCGTCCGCCCGGGCAAGCCTTGGCCAACCTTAATTCAAATACTTTCCCTCGACCGTAGGCCCGCCGGGTGCGAAATCCGAGTCAATCTCGATTATCGCTCCATCTTTCACCCTCATCGAGTGCAAGGCTTACGCCATTCTTAAAGTTCCGGGACTGAACCGCCGTTCGACATTTCCCCGAAGAGACAAGGAAAAGGATCGTGGTCGTACTAAGAACAAGAACATTAAGAAAATGTTTATTAAAGACACATTTTATATATATATTTTATATTTTCAAATTTAACTGTGAATGACGTAGGATAAGATCAAAGAGATTTTGATTTGGAAAAGAAAACAAGAAACTTAATTATCAGCGACTTTATTTATTTTAGCACATTTTATTATTTTTTGGGTTCGGACCCAATCATAAGTAATTACGCCCGTGTTTCTTAGGGATGAAGAATTCATTCCTTCGAAACATCAGGTAACAGAATACTTTTCGGCATCGTCCGTTGATCGGAAGCATATGCCGTTCTCCCCGGCACCACGCAATGGGTAGAACCCTCCCCCGAGTATACCGCTTCAACCACAAACGGTCCTTCCCAAGTGGGTTCAAATTTTCCTCCCATTCGCGCCGTGCAAGAATAGTTCGAGAACAAGAACTAAGTCACCAACTTCGAAGGTTCTTGGGCGGACCAGCTTTGTCATGGGCTTAACCATCTTACCAGAGCATTTAAATTTCTTTTGTTTGCTACCGCAAGTCTTTTCTCTTCTGTGCTTTCTAATTCTTCTGGGCCGTAATTGGGCGTTCTCTTCGTCGTGATCTTGTTTGCAATCGCGATTCTGAGTGAAAGAAACTAAACCTCTAAAGGTAACACTCAGCTGACCCATACACCGCAGCGTAAGGTGTAGCTTCGAGGAGTTCAAGGTTGTCCTGCAGGCCCATGGGCGTTCTAACAACTTCTCGTGCCAATTTCTTCTTATTATCGTCCAAAGTTTTCTTTAAAATTTGAACGAGAGTTTTTATCGAAGCCCTGCTGAGGCCGTTTTCTCGGGTATTAAATTGTCGAGTATCGCCGCTGATTTCGTGTCTCCAAACAAAATTGTTGATTTGCGTGCTTTCCGAATGCCGACCCATTATCTCGGTATGATCCCGCGCGGCAATTCAAACTAAGAGACAACTTGGTTCTGGAAAACCTAGCACGGGTGCTTTCACTTCTCTAAGTGGAACTGCCTCTCGCCATTTGGAAAAGTAATCAGAGTCGCAAGAATGAAGCGATGTCCTTTTTCGAAGATGGTGGTTCTATTGGACCCACTATATCTGTGCCCCACATTCAAAAAGGCCACGACGCAATTGTCGGATGTAGCACATTTGGAGGTTGGTGTAGAACTACTCCGTGCACTGCATTGGTGATGCCTCTGCCATTTTCATGCAACAGCCATCATCGAGGCCGTAGCATTCCCTAGTCTTTAATTTTCATTTTCATCTTCGCACCCAACCGGTGAGTGCCTACGCAGTCCTCGAATGCACCCTAACAATTTCACGGGCCTCGGACCCGCTTAGGCACCTAGCCACATTTCCGATCAAAAGACCTCCGTATAATGTGTTGTTTATTAGTGCGTAAGACGAGTTCTTTCGATCTCGCTGGGGCCAGCGACCTATCGTCCGGTGTGCCTTCTTCCCGTTCGTTGTGTGCTTCATCAATGGCCGTCGCCAATCTTCGTGTTTTCCGTCACTACCGTAACCGATCCTTTTTCTTTTCCCGATTTGTATTGTGTCCATGTCGAGTCGTGATAGGACCCCGACGCTCCCGTTTAATCGACACTTCATCGATTCATCTTGGTAAACAGCAAATTCTTTGCGAGACTAAAGTATCCGGCTAAAGCATTTTCTTTTCTCGGGAATTTTGTAGATCGTCACATTTGAAATTTGTTCCAACAACCGTATGGCATACCGGAAGTATTGCTCGAGTCTTGGTTTTAAAATTATGTAACGTCCTACGATTCACATCAGATTAACCGTGAATCCCCGTAGATGTCGATGTCTCATATCCCCATTCAATGGTTGGATCTGGGCCCCGTTATGAGGGCTTCGTATTCCGCTTCATTGTTCGTACATGGTTCGTTAAGTGGTAGGAGCCCAACATCCCCGTCTTGTTATAAAGATTAGGCCCGATTCCCGCCTTTACCGAGCACTAATACCAGGATTCTTCGTTTTGACAGGTCAAGATGTCTACGAAATATAATTCCCAACGTCGATCATCGTGTCTTCTAGGCTCATTATTTGTTCATCTGCAAATCGCTACCGAGAGGAGATTCCGCCGCAAAGGGTGTGCTTCGCGAGGAAGTCCGTTAAGACTCGTCCCTTTATGGCACGAAGAGGCACGAAAGTTATATCAACCGCAACAATATCGACCATCCGGCAAGTCTCGCTCGAGTGTTGACGCAGTCATCAAGTATTGCAATGGATTAAATTTCAGATCGGGGGTTGACTTATGAGAAAGCATGTAGCTCCGAGCTGAGCGGCGAAGATCGTGCCAAACAATGCTTTTCAACTGCGGGACACTTACTTCCGTCCGAAGTAAACGACGGCTTAAGTAGTAAAGAGCATTTTCTTTACCCTCATCATTGACCTGGGCTAACATGGCTCCGAGAGAGTCGTCTAAAGCCGCGGTGTAGCATCGCCGGTCTACCCGAGATCGGTGGCCGCTAAGACAGGAGGAGCCACAACATTGCTTAATGTTCCCCGAAGGCCTTCTAGCATTTCACTTCCAAATAAATTTGGCGTCCTTTTTAACTAGTGCCGAGAAAGGCCGACACCTTACCCGACAAGTTCGAGATAAAGCGTCGAAGATATGCCACCTTCCCCCCCCCCCCCCCCCCCCCCCCCCCCCCCGGATCGTAGTTGTTTTAAGGTTTCGGAGGCGGCATTTCTAAGATAAACTTTAATCTTTTCCGGGTCGATTTCAATTCCACGATGTCGGACAACGAATCCTAAGAATTTCCCAGGTGACGCCGAAGGCGCATTTGCGGGATTCATCTTAAGGTTAAAATTGTCTTAATCGTTCGAAAGCAATTCTCAAATCATACAAAGGGTCATTCTTACTTGCTTTTCGATGACCTCACATCACCCACGTAGCATTCGACTTGATTGTGGATGAGATCATCAAAAATTCTTGTCATTGCTCTCCTCGGTAGGTTGCTATTGCGTTTCTACCGAATGGCATCACTGTAGCAAAATACCCGATCGGCGTTCGAATGCCGTAAGCTTTTCATCTTCCTGAGCCATTTTTAGTCCGGTTGTATCCCGAAGATCCATCCATGAATGAGAATATCTCATGTGTCGAAGCAATGTCGACCGTCAGTTCCTCGGGATCGGTAGAGGAATTCATCCTTCGATATGCCTTGTTTAAATCTCTAAAGTCCACACAAATCTCCTATCCGACCGTTCTTCGACCGGCACCACATCAAGCAATCCTAAGTCGGGTATTGTTCTTCACGGACAACTCGCGGCCTATTAGCTTTTTAACTTCGGCTATGACTTGTTGTTCGATTTCTAGATGCATTCTTCGGGACCTTGTTCGACCTAGATGTATGCAGATCCATCCCAAATTTTGCTGATCGCGACTGAGCTAATCCCTGCATCTCATCGTAGCTCCAAGCAAAAATGCCTTTAAATCTCCATTAATAACTTGATCATTTCTTCGGAGTCTTCTATTGAGTAAGGAACTAACAAAGGTAGGTCTAGGCTCTTCGCTAGTACCTAAGTTAACTTTTTGTTAACTCATCTATTGTATATTTAATTTCTTCTTCGAATTCCGGCGGAGCGTCTCCAATTTGTACATTCGAGTTCGTCCGTAGTTTCCATGCAGCTTTAATTGTGGCTCGCAAGTGACAACCAAGCAAAATTCCGCATCGTCAATCGATCCTACCGTGCCGAATCCAAGTCCACTTTCAATCGGGGTGACGGCACGGAGTTATTCCATAATTTTTCAAAACGTTGTGATCGACCTTTTTGTCCACTTGCCCGTAAGAAGCCATGTTGAATTAACCCTTGAACATAGGGAGAGTACCACCTAAAAGGTAATTCCATTAATTCGATGAAGTACATCTTCAAATTGTACATTATTTTCAGCTTTTGAGGAAGCAAGCACCACGTAGAATTTAATTGGCTTCTTGCACCGTCGCTACGTACTCCTTTCCACCACCATACCCTCGATCTTTGTTAGAATGATCGGGGTTAGGTCATAGTATGTACGTAGTGGTTAATCTTCTCGTACATTGATTTGTATTCTTCATTCTTTTCATCTTCGAGGAGATCTGAATTGCGGCTTCTTCCGACTTATTGCCGCTGCTTCTTACTCGATTTCTTTTTCCTTCTTCAGAACTATCTTCCTAATCAACATTGATGGCTGCTTCTCCGTCCAATCGTCCTAGCGTTTCTACCACGACCCGTCTCCTCGGCCTCGACTCCTGACAGCAGTCAGAGAAACCTTCACCACATCTCGCCGTATGAGCAGAGGATCGTTGACTGGGGACCCCGTGTTTCGTTGTCCCGAACTTTCTTTGCTCATTCGTTATGGCATCTCGGGAGGAAGATTGTTTTCTTCGTGGTGCATATTGCCGTATCTTCTGCGATTCCAATTTCATGTACTGAGAATGGTCAGAAGTCACCTTGGTGCAATCGTTCCCTCCATCGTAGCATTTGATGCATCGATGTAGAGATGATGGTACCATCCTCTTTTTTCATGCATCCACACGGCCCGCAGAGCGTCAACGACGTTTCGAATCAAATACGTGAAATTTCGCGCTGTCTTCGTTTAAGTCACCGGTCTTCATTAGCAGCGCTATTGACCCGAGGCTCTTTCTCCTTTCCGGTTGAATCCTCTTAATAACATTTGTCGCCTTCGAGCTCGCGAGCATCAATTTCAAGGCGCGTTGTTCTAAGACTCATTATATTAATCGATGCTCCTCGGATCCACCAATACCCGGAGAGTGTAAATTTTCCGATTGCAAATCGAAATGTACAATGGTCGGTCAGATCCGCCGTCCCAAGTAAAGAGTCATTGTCCGTGAAGGTAACACTCCGTCGACTGTTGGACTAGAACTTCAGGTTCTTCGTCGTCCTGAACTTTCTTTGCTTCATTTGTTACGGTATCTCTGGAGAAGATTGTTTTCTTTGGCGATGCATAATAAGCTGCATCTTCATGGATTCCAATTTCATGTATGGAGAATGGTTGTAAGTCGCCTTTGATGCACTGTTCCCCTCCATCGTAGTATTCGATGCACTGATGCATAGATGATGGTACCATCCTGTTTTCATGTATCCATGGTCGGCCGAGTAGAGTGTTGAACGACGTTTCGAGATCGATTATGTGAAATTTTGCGGTTGTCTTTGCTAAGTCACCGGTCTTCATTAGTAGTGTTATTGATCCGAGGGCTCTTTCTCCTTTACGGTTGAATCCTCTTAATAACATTTTGTACGCTTCGAGCTCGCGAGCATCAATTTCCAAGTATGCTTAGTGTTCGAAGACTCATTATATTGATTGATGCTCCTGGATCCACCAATACTCCGGAGAGTGTAAACTTCCCGATTGTAAGCGAAATGTACAACGGTCGGTTGTGATCTGGCTGTCCCAAGTAGTAGGTCATTGTCAGTGAAGGTAACACCTCGTTGTTCCTTTAACAAACAAACCTCATCTAAGGAATCTCCGGCCATTTGAGCTAAGCAAATTTTCGGATCCAGTAAGGCCTTGATCAGAGCTTCTCTCATCTCCTTTGATAAGATGAGAGCATCGTAAATGCTCAGTTTGGCCGGTAGTTTCCTAAGATGGGCTAGTACGTTGTAGTCCACTTTATTTTCATGCGTCTCGGCTTCTTCTCGAATGGGTATTTCTTCTGCTGGGGTTGGTTCTTCTTGAACAACCACCTGCTTTCCTTTGTCTTTTGGACCCATTCTTAGAGGTAGAACTTTTCCACTTCTCGAGTTGACTTCGTAATTTCCTCCGAATCTAGTATTGAGCTTGTCGGTGTCTCTTCTTGAATCGGAGTGACGGGTTCTTACGGATTAGCTTCGGAATGCGAAGGCTCTAACTCTATTGTATTTGGAGCTCCTCGAAACTCGCAGATAGATTCGTTGCTTGTTGAGCTCTCGTAGCCTCCTTGATGGATGTCTTCTTTGTTATTTTGCTCGTCGAGATCGTGTATGATTTGAGAATTGTCGTTGGTATCGAAATCGATGTCCGGATTGTCGCTAGTTACGTAATCGTTAGAAACGATCAAAACGTAGCCAACGCCATCACCCTTATCATTATATGATCCCACCGAAGTGAGCGAGATAATCATACAAAATCGGAGGTTCGAGGGATTTCTCCCCGAATAGGAAACAACTATCCTAGGATAAGCGGCCCCTAGTCCAGCCTTAGGAGTCTCGGTCTTCTCTTCTTCGTCGATTTTCTTCTTCTCTTCGATCGTCTCTGTTGAGGTGGTTCTTCTATCGCAAGTGATAGTTCGGCTTAACGGGTCTCGAACTCCGAATTGAAGCTCGCACCGAGGCGGTTCGGATGCTTGTCTAAAATCTTCTTCGAAGACCTTGTCCGGGCGGTAGTCCATCCATCGTCGGTCGTGTAGGGATCTATCGGAATGATGGGATCGGTTGAGATAACATTGACGGAACCTCCTTTACGGGGTTCCTTCATGTACTCCTTCGGGATTGTTATATTCCCTTTCCGAAGGTTGTCGTTGAGCCGACTTTTAAAGGTAATGCAATCTTTTATCTTGTGCCCGAAGCATCCGGTGGTAGGGGCAAAAGTTGGGATCACCTTTCTTGTTGACTTCCTCCGGTCTTTTAGGCTCCGGCGGTGGAAATGCGGAGTCTTCATCGGACTACGGAACATTTTCGAGTCTTGCTTCATTCTTGAACGGATATTCCACGCTCGAAGCTCCCTTAATGTACGTTGCGGACGAGGCGGTTGTTCATCTTGTGGAGATGGTCGATAGTTGGGCCGGGGTTGCTTGGTAGTCTGTTGTGGTTGTTGCGGTCGTTCACAGTGGTATTTGCATCGGTTGCTTGCCTTTGTCAGCTGCTTTGCAACGATCCGGATTTCTTTTCGAAGGTCTTCACCGGCTTACGCTTGTCCGTCTTGTCGGCGAAACTTAATTGCTTCGCCTCTTCTTGCAAGCTTCCGGCCTTGCTTAACAACTTCTCGAAAGTCTTAATAGTGAATCCTTTGAGGAGAAGTGCTATCGGGCCGTGAATGCTTTTAAGTAAGATGTCGACTGCATGTTGTTCTTGCAGTTGTGGTTCACACTTCATGCTTAAGTTCCTCCATCGAAGTATGTAATCCACCAAAGTTTCGTTCGGCCTTTGTTTCTCTACCACTAAATCACCTATAGTGATGTGGTGCTGAGCTCCGGCGAATCGCTTGATGAAGAGGTTCTCTAGTTCTGAGAACGTCTTCACGGAACCATTGGTAATTGACGCATACCGGTCGAAGGCGATTCTCGACGGACTGGCGACGAGCTGTCGGAAGAGTAATGCATCGCTCCCGCCGGCATTACAACAAGCGGCACGAAAGTGTGCAACATGCTTGTCGGGGGTTCCGGTTCCGTCGAAGGTCTTGAACGAGAGGTGGTACGAAGCCTTTCGGGTATTGGACGGCGTCGAATTCTTACGGGTAAGGTCTACCCATCCGAATGGATGTCCCGCTCTTCGATTGTGCTAAGGCTTCTCGCACTTGCTTTGTTCCACCAAGTTCTTGATATCCTTTTCGGGGATCATACTTTGTGTTGTATCCTTTTCGGTGATCATCCCCGTTGACGGATGTAATCTCCTTTCCTCCGTCTACTGATGTGAATGACCTGCAGGGGTGTCTCTCTTTGTGGTTGTACTTGACTGCGGAGAGTGGCCGGAGGCTACGGCCATCTCTTCCATCCTTTTCGCCATTTGAGCGATCGTGTCGTCTTTTTCTGAAGTTGCCTTCTCATCGGTTCCGGCTCCTCTCTTCTGCTGGCTGCAGGGAGCACCTTGCGAAGGCGATGAAGCTCGTGTCTCGACCATGTTGATTTACGCATATTCGTCGTCCATGAATTCCGATGAATCAATCTCATCTCCGAACTTTTCTTCTCTTTCTTTTGCCAGCCGTCGGATATCGGTTCTCGGCTTTTCCATGGCATCTTCTAGCGGGGCTTTACGTGTGTCATTGCGGTTGTCGTGCGATAGTGCTGTAGGGTCCCCTTTTCACGAGTCCCCTTTATCGCGGTAGCACTTTCTTCGATTCCGGCCTCCCGGCGAGACTTTCTTTCTCGGAGCTGCTTGTTTCGATCTTAAGCGCCGGTAGTGGGACGTCGTACCATCCTTCTAGCGACGGAAGATCTAGGACCGGATGGTGCAGTCGGCCAAATGCTTTGGAAGGTAGTATCCTCCTAGTCTGTAATCACGAGACGACGACGGGCGGACTAGCCTTCATTCTTTTACTTGGCTTTTACGTCATGATGGTGGGTTCTACTCGGGGCCCGAGACGGGATTTGGCGGCACCCGCCCTATCCTTCGTAGAATCTCCGATACGGGGCGGTTTTCCTTCTTTGCTAACTTTTCTACCAAAGTTTGCGGTCGAGCAAACGGTGTAGTTCTAGTTCTTTTCTTGCGGCTATCGTTGTAATATGCGGGCTGTGGTAATGTGGCTGCAATCTTGCGAACATTCTCCTCGTCCTCTGCGGCGGAGAGGGGATGGAACCTGCTTCCTCCCAAGAGTGGTATGTATTCAGGCAGCGGTGTATATTACGGCGGCGGTGTATATTCGGCGGCTACGGAATTTCCTCCAGGAAAGCGATTTCGGCGGCTACGGCTTCTCTAGCGATCCTTCTACTTCGTTTCTTCTTTGGGTCCTTGTCGGTGACGGAATCTTTGAGCTGGACCCGATTTCGAAAACGGAAGGTCTTACGGAAAGATCCGTACCCTCCACGGTAACGGGTTTACCATAGTTACGGATTTCTTTCCCCTTTGATTTGGCGGAAGTCGGGGTAGGTGCGAAACAATTAGACCGGTGGGGGAAGTAAGAACGGTCCTCCTGCGGACGGCGGTACTCCTCTTAGTCGGGATCCTTTGCGGGGAGGAAACTCTTGGGTCGACCTAAGGTTGAACTCGAGCGGCGGCTCCTCGGCTTCGGATACCTTGTTCGTCGGTGCGAAGAGGGAGACGTCGGTGATCTTGACATTCGTGTTTTCGAATTCTTGTCCGAATCGGATGATCCCATTGTCGGGCGGCTCATCCTTATAGACGGCGAAGTCCGATCCATTGGTGAAGGAGAAAATCGGTTTCGGGGCTTCCATTTGCGGGGTAGATTACGGTTTGTCGGTCCCGAGTTATGCTTCTTTTATTTAGGACGAAAAGAAAGGAATTGAAAAGAGTCCGAACTACATTCTTGTTCATGTATTTATAAGAAGGAATCATTTGTTAAAAGAATCACTTATTAGAGGGTTTGTTTATTTAGAACGGAATGTTCGAAAGGTGTAGAGAAGGTAAGGAATCGATTCGGAGTTGGAAAGGAAAAGAGAGTCTTAAGCGAGACTTCTCGACTCGAAGGATCATTCCTAAACTAACACCTGATGGGGGTCCACCCCACCTCGAAATGAGGTAAAAGGATCTCGGAACCTCCTCGTTTAGGGGTGTCTAAGCGGTGGCTCCTAAATCCGAGAGAATGTTGGCTATACTTGTTCGAGGTAGAAATGAACATAGTATTCCAACGGAAAGAAGGGTAGTTTGACCCACTAGGAACATGGATGTACTACCGATTTATGAAAGCAGAATTGTCTGATTAAAATGGAGAGAGGAATTGTCCCCAGCGGAGTCGCCAGAAATATGTCGGCATATTTTTTAGGTTGTGTGTTTTATTTTGAAAAGGGGTCGCCTAACAGAAGTTGTCGGCGAATTTTTAATTTAATTTAAATAAATAATTTGAAAAGTAATATTTGATTTTAAAAATAATTTTTAAATTTGAAGGTTTTAAGATATGAGATTAAGCCGATCTCACATCCCAGAATAGTTTATATAAACGAGCACCGCACCACGAGCCAGTGTATCTATCCCTAAGGATAGACACACTTGCTTGACGATGGGGCTCGATTAAATAAACTAGAAGATTTGTGACATCCGTTTGGTACGCGAACCAATTTTATAAGCCGACAAATTCCACAGCTTAATATGAAAGCATTAAACGGGGTTTATATTACTCAGGTTCTTTAAAATTCCACTATAAGGGCAAGCCCTTATAGTTAATTACATCTTAAGTGACGAGAATCACCTAAGAAAACTCTCGATAATAATCGATAATTATGCTCTCGAGAATTTCAAAGTTTAAGTTTTCGAGGATTGAATTTTGGAATTTCGATAGGGAATGGATCAAATTTGGAACATTTTATTTTGAGAATTCGAAAGGAAGAAAAGTAGGAGAAATTACGGATTCGAAGCGAACTTCGGTAATCTCCCGACTATCCTATTGTTTGGCTTGGATTTAGGAAAGTCCTATTGTTTATTTAAATGTTTTGATCTTGCCGATTTTAGTTAATTAGGGCTTATATTTGTATGATAAAATCAAACAAATAGCCTCGAAGATGTGAGGGTTTATTGTCGTATCGGACGACTACCTCGGAATCCTAAGGCCGGTTAGGGCTTAATTTGCGATGCGAAGTGCTCAACGAAGAGTTGAGGATTTATGTTGCACTAGGCGAACTACCCCGAAGTCCTATGGCTTTGTTATTTAATTCTAGGAAAGTTTTGCTTGATGTAGATTCGAGTTTTGCTTGACGACGATGGCCGTCTTGCCCACCATGCTCAGAGCTCCTTGTTGTTGCGGAGGTTTAGTTTTAGAAGTCATAAATCGGGGGATGAGAAAAGTGTTTTGGTTTAGAGAAAATCTTAATTTCCAAGTTTTTTCAATATTTTAATTAAAACAAATCTTAAAGTTGATTATAACGACGCAGGTTAAGATCCCACGGTTCCATCCTTCGGCATCATTATTTTTATCGGATTCACTTAGTCCGGATGAATTTGCTAAACTCAACTAAATGAGTTCCACACTTTCATTTAGACCGTGGGAAATCCCGTTAGCAACACGTAGGTTACATCATCAGAGGTATTCCCGATCATCCAACGGGACGTTTTAATTTAGTTATAATTGTAGTTTTGTGTTACTGTTTGTGATTAAATTTTGAGTTGTTTTATATTTTGAAATGTTGTGGCGGTGAATTTTATCTTGCAATGACTTTTAACTTAGTTTTGGTTTCGGTTTTAGGGACTATCCTGAAGGTGTGAGTTTTCATGCAACGGTTGTTTATCATGCAAGAAAAGTAAGTGCGATGCGGTTAAATAAATTGCGATAATGTAAATTGCAAGAAAGTAAATTACGATAAAATAAAAGCGTACTGGAGGGTCTTCCAGTCATCCCAAGTTGCACTTAAAACACAATTAGAATACTTAAACAAGTTCCTAGGTAAAGCTAAGGGAAGGGTTATGGTTTTCTACCAAATTCCTAATCCTATAGCTAGTCATTTCCTATGACGTCTAGGTACTTTGTGTTTTGGTTTGAGGACGATTTTCTTAATCAAAGAACAATTAAGTCCAATTGTTCTTATAAATGTCCTATCATATTGAGGAAGTGCTTAAGAATAATTTTAAACATCTTTTCAATATTTCTAGGATTGTTTTAAGTCAGAATGGGTTTAATTATATAAATGAATTAATCGTCAGGGATTCGAGTTTTGTTATCTTGCTCGGTGAACTAGGACATTTGAATATCCTATAAATGAAGTAACATTTCATTTAATGTTACGTTTAGGAGTTATGATAACTAGAGCTTTTGAGAGTAAATTGGTGTTGAAATGATTTGTGATTTAGTTTAATTTCCATTAATGGGTTTAAATTTGGAATAGTGTTCAAATTATTTTAGATTTATTTTGAATTCTTTGTCTTTGGTGATGTTATATTTAATTCAACTTAATTTAATTTAATTTAATTTAATTGAGTTTTAATTTAATTTAATTCAATTTAACTCAATTTAGTTTGATTTGATGTTACATTAAATTAATTTGATTTGATTTAATTTTAATTTAATTTGATTTAATTTAATTTAATTTAATTTAATTTAATTTAATTTAATTTAATTTGTTTATTTAATTTATTTTAATTTGATTTATTTAATTTAATTTAATTTAATTTGATTTAATTTAATTTGTTTATTTAATTTATTTTAATTTGATTTATTTAATTTAATTTAATTTTGATTTATTTTTTTTTTAATTTTTAACTTTAATTGAAATTTAATAATTTAACTTTAGTTTAATGATTAAGTCTTTTAATATTTTGAATTTGAGTTATCATTTTAATTAAGAATTAAATATTAATGAGATAATTAATTTAGGGATTTTTAAATTAAAGAATAAATCTCTTCCTAATAATATCCCTATTTTAATAATTCCAAGTTTATTATTCTTCCAAATTTAATCAATTATTTAATTAAAGTTTAATCATTTTAAATTGCTTAATGGGTTTCTACCCTTTAATTATTTAAATTTCAATCATCCAAATCAGATTAGGATCAAATATTTTGCTTGTTAATTTTTTATTAAACCTAAAGTTTTAATTAAGGATTAAAAATTTTAATTACCATTTTACCCTTTAAGCTTAATAATTTCATAACTCACTAAATTGAACTCAAATGAACTTGAAATTTTTATGTGACTTCACTCATATGACAATAAAGACATGAGAGGAGAAAATGTGATTTTTCTGTATTTAATTTATTTATATAATTATTTTTGGTAGAAAATAGAGATTTCCAAGGAAAATTTAATAACATGACCAAGGGAAAGTTTCTGTCCTTAAGAAAATTAGGGGACATTCCTAATGACTAGAGGACCACTTGGACCAATTTTGGTGATTTTTTGAATTATATTATTTTTATTATAATTATTTTAAGTTTTGGAGTGTTAATTAATTTAAAAATAAAATAAATGTTGAAAAATAAATTTTATATTTTTCAAAAATCTCTCTGATATCAAGGAAATCAGAGAAGCAAATTTTGCAATTTTCTGATTTTTCTATGATTTATTATAATTATTTTAGTGAAAAAGCTAGAAAACATATTTTTTTAATTTTAAAATTACCCTAAAGCTTTAAAATTTAATATCTCACTAAATAGACCTAAGAAAAATATGGGGTTTGTTCCTAAGTGATTAAAATTCAAAATGTGACATTTTGATGAATTTTATTATTTTTTTGATTTTTATTATTTTTTAATTATTAAAAATATTAAAATAATATTAAAAATCAACTTTTTTAGAAAATTGAAATTTTAATTTTCTTAGATTCCCCTAATATCAGAGAGGCTCCAAAATAAATTTGGTGAATTTTCTAAAAAGTATTTTGAAAGTTATGAATTTTTGAAGTTTAAAATGACTAAATGGCTTAATCAACCCAATTAGTAGGGCTAACCAAGTCCAATTGACCTCAAATTTTTATGGTGGGTTCCTCTGATCCTAAAGGTCAGTGGAGAATTAATTTGAAGTCAATTTAATGTATGGTTAGCTCTAATTAATTAGAGACCTATTTTGAGTGTTTAAGCCAATTAGGGTTGTTTTAAATGAACTAACTCAAAACTTATTTTTCCTAGGGTTCTCCGGTCATAAGGAACATCATCAAATTTTCGTAGAATTTATTTCACAACATGCTATTTATTGGAATTAAAATACTCAAAACGAGTAACATGAATTTGAAAAATCAATAACTCTTCATAGGGATGGCCTCGACTTTGGAAAATTCGGGGAATGTTCCCAAATTAAGAGGCTTAAAAGCCCTATGGTCTCATGCCATGGTGAATTGTATACATGCATGGAGAATTAAAAGTATGCAGAGAGTAAATAAATTATAAAAAATAAAATACTTGATGAAATTAAATGATTTCTTTTCCACATTATTCTCCTCTGTTCACTGAGCAAGAGGATATTTTTATTTTATTTTTCTGATTTTTCTACACAAAGTTATGAATTTTTGAAGTTTAGGGAATTAAATAAATCATAAAAAATCCAGATGAAGTCTCCTGGTCTGGTGAATTGTCTAGGTTGGATTTCGACCACAGCCGATCACAAAGCTTGGAGGCTGGAGCAACTGGGAGGCCTGGAGATGGGGCTTTTGTCTGGTGGACACCTTCCCTTAGTACTAGTGAAGGTGTAGAACCAATCAATTTGGGGATTGGCTCATCTGTGGAGAAGTGTCCCGGTTTTGGGTGGAATTTCGGTTGAGAAATTGGATTTTGTCGCGTGGGGATTAGGGCAAATTGACACTTGGGGATCAAGCTGCTCTGAGGGTGGAGAAGGTTTGGAACAATTTTGTCAGAGTTTCGGCAAGGTTTGTGCAACTCTCTTCTCATGGCCGTGAGGGGGTCGGGTTTAAATAGAGGTGGCTGGAGAGCCTCCCAGGGATGGCCGAGGGTTGGGATCAGTCTGCTCGAGTCATGGGAAGAACAGCCATGGTGGCCATTGGGCATGGGGCGGCTCAGCGAGGTGGAATTCCAAAGTTTGGCTCCTCCCGAGGTCTCGGCCATGGTGTTTTCCGACGATCCGGGCGGCTGGCGGCGAGGCATGGGTCACCTTCAGGGTCAGGGAGTCCAGGGCTTAAAGTTGGTGAAGTTAATTGGAGTTTGACATGTGTAAAGGCTTTGAATTAAAATGGAATGGAGAAGGGGTCATTTTGGCTTCAATTTGGTCAACCCATTGGTTTGGGTTGGGTGCACCTCCCCATGGCCTGATTTTGGGCTGAGAGGATCGGTTGGGTCGGCCGAGAGAGAATGGTGTGGTCTCTATCCATGATGAGGTGGCTAAACATGGTTTAGAGCGTGTCATGGATAAGGTTAAAAAGCTTAATGAAAGATTAGGAAAGGAGCCCCTCCTTTTACCATTAATGGCATGGTCACATGCCAAACTTTCATGGCTCCATATGGCTTGTGAATGGCTCACCCTTGGCTCCATTTGGCTTGGGAAAAGCTTGGGTCAATTTCATAAAAAGGGATTTAAGAAAATTTTGATATTTTGATGAGAATTTGTATGGGGCTTGATTTGGAATTTTTTAATTGATTACTTTGAAACTTAGGGACAATTTTGATTAAATGGATGATGAGGGGAAGTGCCATGTGGGCTTTAGATGAATTTGGGCTTTTGAATTTGAAGGAAGTGGGCTTATTAGGAAAGTTTAAGGGGAATGGGCTTTTTGATTTTAGGATGGGCATTTGGGTGAAGATTTTGTGAAGGACCTTGTCAAATAAGTGTTATAATTGGTTTAGGGATGTTCTATGAAGGGCTTGGAGTCAATTTGGTGTGATTTGGGGTTGAATTGGTTTGAATTTGGATTTATTTGGTAAGTGGGCCTATGTAGGTCAAATTGGGCTAACTTGGGCCAATGTTGGGCTAGGGTTGAAATTGATGTAAAATTAATGTTGAGAAATATTTATGGGAGTGTTTCAAAGAGGTTTTGACTTTGGTTGGGCATTGATTTTGGGGTTTGGGCTCATTTGGGTTAGGTTTGGGTTTAGGTCAAAAATGGGCCTTTTAGCTTTGGGTTGAATTTGAGTGGGGTTTGGGTCTAAATTTTGGGCAAATCATGTTAGTGTTTTGTTTGTGGGAATGTTAAGGAAGATTTATAAAAGATTTGGGGTTAATTGGAGTTGAATTGGGTGAGTTTGGGTTAGGTTTGGGTCATGGGTCCAAATTGGGCTTTAAGGCCAAAAGTGAAATTGGATCCAAATGTCAATCAAATTGAACTTGGATTTGGTCTAGATTGGTATTGGGAATGTTGAATTGAAGTTTAGAACTGAATTGGACCAGAATTTGGGTCAATTGGGTAGGTTTGGTTTGACATTGGGTTCACTTAGGGTTAAAATGGGTCAATTGGGGGTTTTAACAAAAGTAGGGTACATTGACAAAATTGGCCCATGGTGTAGTTGGACAAAATGAAATTGGGAATATTTGGGATTTTCTGGAATTTTCTGGGAATTTTCTGAATTTTTGGATTTTTTGGTCAAGAGGTGTATTTTGGGTATTTGGAGGGTATTGGGAGGTATTTTTGGAATTTTTGGTATTTTTGGGTATGGATGATCAATTTGGGTGATGTGGAAATGTTTGGGAATGATTTTGGAGGATTTTGGGTAATTTGGAAATTTTGCAAAAATTTGGGTAATTTCGAGAGTTTTGGGTAAGTTAAGCGGGTGTAGGGTCCGGGGGTCAAAAATTGAAAATTTGGGAAATTGAAGATTGGGTGGATGTAAGTGGAATGAAATCATTTTGGTTGAGCCATGAAGCCATATCAAGCCCACATGAGCCATGAAGGGACTCATTTGAGGCATTCACTATGTTGTTCCTAACCTTCTTAGCCCGAGGGCTTAGGGGTTAAGGACCATCCATGTGAATCACCTACATGAGTCAGGAGGTCAAGTTGGGTATGGGTGTGTTTTAGGAAGTGTGTGAAAGTGTAGTGTATAAGTGTAGTGTGTGTGTAAGTCAGCCCCTTCTCCAGACTAGGCCACCCAGGGCAGTCCTAAGGCCAAAGAGTCCTATAGGAACTCATCCTTAAACTTCCACATTTGATTTCAACCCTCTAGGTGATTAGGGGTCTATAGTCAAGTTTGTGGAGTTTGAAGGGAGTTAAGAAGTGGTTTGAGTTTCTAAAAGGTGGGTCCCAATTCTAGTCCTCTAAGATAGTCAAAGGAAAAGCCTAAGGCTAGATCCTAAGCACTAAAAAGAAGAAGAGAAGACCTCATCAAAAATGAGGTCAACAAGATGTTGGTTATATTATTGCAGATGCTGGTAAATCTATTGAGGCTGCTCGACCTTAATCTATATTGTCAGCTAGCCTTTGTCCACCGCTACTACTATCTTAGATCTCACTTTGAACGCCCGGAACATCATGGAGAGACTGTGGCAGTAAATAGTAGCAACCCTACAAAGAACATCTTCCCCAAAAGTGGAAGTCAATGGGAGAAACCTACTCCATCTTCATAGAAGTGAGTTCTTTGGTCCAATCTTATAAAACTAAAAGATAGCCTCGGCAGCTGCCAACTCCACGGTTTTCACCTTTTTGGCCCTCAGATTTTCCTGGTTGCACCTCCTCTTCTGTGCCTTGGTTAGTTGCATGGACTTTAAATTGGACCCAAACTCGAATATGGAAAACGGTGGGGTAAAATCCTTGATTGACTCTTCTTCATGCAGAATATCCTTCTCTTTAGTTGGCAGAGCAACTGGTGCAGTAACGGTGAATCCAGTGGTAGAAGCAGAAGAAGTCCTAGGAACAGTCGCGACACTCCCAGTAGTATACTTTACCGCAACATCAGGGTTCTTTTCAACCAACTCTCTCTTCATAGAAGGGAATTTCTTAGCAGACTTCAGATTGAACTCCACAATAGGCTTGATGGACATATCCATATCAAATTTTATCATGGAGACATCGAAATTCCTGAACTTGTCTTCAATGTCATTAAATCCTTGTCCAATCTTGATAACCTCCAAGTCAGACAACTCCCTCTTGCAACCTGCCAACTCCATTCCGGTGAAAAAAGAAAAGATCACTTTGGTGAAGATATTGTCTCTGTCATTTGAAGAATTTCTTAAAGCCAATGACATCCCGTGCCAAGTAATTTCAGTGGAAGAACTTAAGTTAACGCACTTGCCTTATGAACTGAGCATCCTTTGAAATTTATCGTTACGGGTCTTGTTTCAAATTATGTGCTTTGTTTTATTATTATGTATTTATTGTGTTCTAAGTAGTTTCATTTTGCTTTGAAATTTTGATGAAATTTTGTTTTGTAGTTTAAATGGAAGATTGTGAGGGTGAAATTTTTGTTTAACTTGTTTACAGCAAGTCAAACTCAAAGAGGGATGAAGCGTATGACCCAGTCTAAGATTTAGAGGGGGTTAACTTTGCATCAAACTCACTCGATAAACTGCTCCTAACCTACTAGACCTATTGGGGGTCCACCCTACTTTAAAATTTTGAAGTTTCCGGGACCTCCCTTTTAAGGATGATTAAACAGGAGGTTCTAGAATTAAGGGTGTAGTTGATTATACCTGCTGAAGAAATAAATGAGAAAGGTATATTAATGGAACAGTAGTCTAGCCCACAAGGGACATAAACATAATACTGATGTTTGAAGACAAAACCACCTAATCAAGGAAGGAGAGAGGAACTAGTCCCCGATGGACATGCTAGAAGTTGTCGGTCAGAATTTTAGGTCGGTCGTTTTTTTGGAAAAAAAAATTTAATATATATGTGTGTGTGTATGTGTGTCTACACATATATATATATATATATATATATATATATATATATATATATATTGATCTTTAAAAATAGGGTTTTAATTTTGAAAAAATGAGACTTGAAATGATCCTTTATATTTAATAGTTTAAATAATCAAACACAAAACCACAAGTAATACACCATTCTGAGAGATAGGCATACTACTTGACAGTGGGTTCGATCATATAAACTACAGAACTTATTACATCCATTTTAATCTGTGAATCTTTTATATGTGATCGACAAGTTCCTCTACCTAATATTGAAGATTATATAGGGTTTATTTTACGTGGGTTCCAAATTCTCTATAAAAGCAAGCATATATTGTTAATTACATTTCAAATGATCAGAGTTACTTAAGAAAACTCTTGATTAAGATCGATGGTTTGTCTTCAAGATTTCAACATTTATGTTTTCAAGGTTGGATATGAAATATCAAGTGTGAAAGGGCCAAATAGAAACAAGTATTTTTTGGAGTCAAAGGAATGAAAGGTACGGGTAGTCACGGATCTGAGGAAAATCTCAGTGACTTCCCAAACTATCCTACTATCTGGCTTCAATTTTGAAGATGATGTTATTTGATGTTTAAATGCTACTAATTTTATTATTTAGGTCTTACACTTGCATAATATCTAAATCATGCAAATAGTCTACAAAGATAGGAGGTTTACGTCGTACCGAACAACAACTGTAGAGCCTAAAGAGAGTTAGGACTTATATTACACAACATGTTTGTGAAAAAACCTAAAAATACAGTGAGGATTCACGTCATGCTGGATAAAGTGCCTTGAAGTCCTATGAGTTATGTTATTTTAAACTAAGGAAAAGTATAGTTGGAGTAGATATTCTTTGCACTAGAATGTTGACCACTTTCCGAAGTCGGTCTCCATCCACTTATAGCTTGCTCCAAGCTCCTCGCTGTCGTGGCATCTCCAGGATTTATGTGTTGTGTTTATACATGTAACTGTTTGTAGAGCCAATTTATCTTATTTTTATTAAAGTTAAAGGATGTTTTTTGTTCATGAGTTATAATGATCCATCCTAAGCAACCAGACTAATGTTCTCTATCCTAAAGGTCTGACAAGTATATAGGTAAAAATGTGTATAAGTAAAGCATAATGTAAAAATATATTAAGGTAAACATAAACAAACTAAAATAGTAAGTATCTGTAATTCCCACTGTTGCTTCTGTTGTAAGGTTAGTATAATAAACATGGAGTAATAATGTGCAGAAAATTGAAAACAAATCGTAGGAAGACATGAAGGAGTAAAACTTAAACAAATCGTTAGAAAACCCGAACAAGTAAATCAAAACATAATATCATATATAGAAAATTGAGACTGGGTGTAAGAATTTAAATTATGTGGGGGGGCTCAGAATAAGGGCCGAAGACCCAGAAATTTTTCTCAAAGGAACTCTGTAGAAAAATTGTAAGTATCATGTCTGTGAGACCCAAAATAGGGTAAAAGGCTATCGATCAGGAAATCATAGGAGGACGGTTCTTAACACCGTATGTGTGATTAACACATGAATTTATTTGAAATGTCAACTTAAATTTGAATTTTAATTTTTCATGCAGAAGTAGTTTGTATTTTATCAATATTTAATAAATAAAATATAAGTTTTCATTCAAAAAGTACATTTTCATTGCATTTTGAAAAATCAGACATTCTTGAGTCAGTCACACTGAAGGGATAGGACTACCGATCACCCATGAAAATAAGGGGTAACTTTTTACTAAATGTTAGGGGTATAAATGTCAATCCCTGGCCCACTCATGAGTCTAGGACAAACATTACTCCTCACATACCAAGATACCGTTCTCATCATGCTCTTACCACCAAAACCTTCAATTACACCAGCCCGATGATCCATATGTGGCATTTAAAATGTTCTCAATTGCCAGGAGGATCTGAGTGTAAAGTTCAAGCTCATATCCATGAGCATTGGGTTTCATTGTAGGTTAAGTTGTAACGAAAATTTTCATTGATGATTTAATTAATTAGAAGTGTTTTGAATCACATCTTAGTTTATCTCTGTGTTTAGTGGATGATTTTCTTCAAAAAATGGTAGTAAGTCCACATGTTCTTTAAAATATCCAAAATCTTGCAAGGGTATCCGGAGAGTGATTTTAGGCAACCTTGGAATCTCCTGGATTATCCCAAGTTCATTGGGCCTTATTAGATAGTTGAATTAATTACCCCATGTTGAGTTAAAGTTGCATTGTTGTGTTTAAGTTGTGCTCAATGTCTTAACTAATTCATGAACTAAGGTTAACTGATTAACTTCAACATTCAATTGAGAGTTAAATGAGTGGACCCCACTTGGGGTATGCTTATAATTCTTGGGGAATTCACACTCAAACTTGGTCTTGTAGAGTTCTAAAATGTTTAATTATCAATTATGTGCTTTACACTAAACCTCAAATGCATTTTGATCAAACCTAATTCACTAACAAGCTCTTAAGGGGTTCAAGAGTAAATTTACAATATTTGCAAAAAGTTCATGAAGTGTGTTTTATCTTTATTAAAAGATTGAATTTAAATTCACTTATTGATTAAGGGGATCAAATCAGCGGTTAATTGATCTCTAGATTTATCCTCTTGACCCACTTTTAATATGTATGCAATTTATGTTTATAGCAACGGCACCAAAAACTTGATCCCGTTTTAAATATAGTTATATGATTTAATGTATAATGTGGATTCTACGCAAGTATACGTATCGTATCAAGTAATACAGGGCTCTAGTGGAGTCCTGGTTATCGATCCCACAGGGAAGTTTTTAACAGATTTGTTATCAGCTAAAATTAAAGGAATTACTTACTAATAAAGTGAACAAAAATTCAGAGTAATTATAATAAACTAAGTAAACTAATGCTTGAAATAAGTTGATTTAATTAATTCAAAAAAAGTATGCTTCTCCTTGTTTTTAGAAAATTAAGTGAAATGATGAATTTAGATAGAATTTTTAAATTGTATTGTGACAAATAGGAGCATTCCTATTCTTTACCCTTTGGTCCAGGTGCAAAGAACACTGACTAATCCTATGTTTGATTACCGAATGCTGCGCTGAGGCTGGGAGTATACGGTTCGCCACTTCAGAGCTCCCACGTTCCCCTCACCTGAGGGCTAACATCTACACTTCAGCTCTCAAATAGTAGGATCGAATTGAGTATTTTAGTCTGTCACAGTAAAATATCTAACTCTACGCCCGATAATTAATATTTCCCTATTTATTTGCACCCGCCTTCCAAGGCTTTTGACTTCCCTAAATATTGGATGTAATTTTTACTATTATTGATAATTCAACATATTTTAACTACTCAATTGGCCAGATTGAAAGTAAATTAAGTTTTAAGTAAAAATTATCACAATTTATGTATACTATATTAGGTGCTTTTATTTAATTTCATCAATCCGCATAATTTTCATAAACAAGGAGAAAGACTAAGAAAACTACTCAGAATGCATGGAAATAAAACAAAGCATGGATTTCATTTAAAGTTAACAACAATAAACAAAGATACTTATCTTAATTTCCTTCCCAAGCGGACTCCTCGAAGTTCCTTTGACTTTTCCTTCTAGTACAGCAACTAATTAGCACTCAATTAAACTAATGAACTTACTAAACTCACTCAACTAAATTAAACTCACACAAATTACACTCAAGATACTAGAAATGAACACACAGAAGACTCAAAAGACACACACAAAACTCTAGAATTAGGCCTCTATTTATAGAGGTAGGCAAAGGTCCAAGGGGTGCTTAAAACACCTCTTCAAAAAGTGTCTAGGTTCAATGTATATGCATTTTGAACTAGCTCACCGTCGGCGGGAAACGACCTCGCCGTCAGCGGGGCTTCTAGAAGGTCTTCAAACTGCGCGATCTCGCTGTCGGCGGGCTCGGACTCGCTGTCGGCGAGGTAGTTATAATTCCTTCAGAAATTTCTCCTCATGATCTCGCCGTCAGAGACCTCGATCTCGCCGTCAGCGAAGTAGTTATATTTGCATCAATTTCCTCCTTTTTTATCCAAATTTGCTCCATTTCATGCTTTTTGCTTCTATCACTAATAAATCTTCATTCCTGTAATAAAATAAAGAAAATACCTTTCTTTAAAGTGTAATTTCATCAAAAATAGATATGAATTTCTTGTTGTATTTTCTGTGATCAAAATCCCCCAAACTTAATTATTACTTGTCCTCAAGTAATTTTAATACTAAATAAAAATAATGATTTCTATAATAGAATTTTTCAATTCAAATAATATATGAATTAATTTTAAATAAAATTATAATAAAGTTAAATAGAAATATTTCTAAGTAATTTAAATTAATTTTATAGAGATAAGATTACTTAGTTATCAGGTCTAAGATTTCTAGCTTTCTATTTATTTCAGGAATGACTATATTTAAAATAGTAAATTACTTAAGATATTTAGATGATAGAAATTCAAGAAAACACTATTTAGTAAAATACTAATCCATAAATATAAGTTTTAGAAATATAATTAAGTTTTACCCTTTAAGTTGAATTCATTGAAGCCAATTTTTGATAAGGCATCTTCTCAAGCTTCTCCTCACTTATATTTTTCTTTTCTTTTCTTTTTCTTTTCTTTTCTTTTTTAAGTGAGGATTACTGTATCTGGATAGCCTGTTAATAATTTTGAACTTCAATTTCTCTTCCTAAATTTGAAACTCAAAATAATTCTTTGCTTATATATATTTCATAACTTTTACTTCATTGAGTTTCTATCCTTTCTTTTTCATCTATATACTTAAGAATTTCCAATTTTTATAATATAGTTTCCCTTACTTTAAATAGTTTACTATATTCTTATTCCTTTTAACCAAATATCTTATTCTATTAATTAATTGAATTATTAGAAATATTTTCTTTAACTTTATATAATAATTAAATAAAGCAACTCATATTTATTGAATTGAAAACTACGATAGAAAATCATTTAATAATAATTTTTGAAAATAGATATTGAGAACAATTTTAATAATTAAATTTTTATTTTTACCTTCCCCCAAACTTAAATTTTTCTATCTTTACTTCATAGTGAAAAAGAGAAAGTATATAAATAAAATTCATCATACCTTTGAGCTTTAGGTATTTCTTTTCTTTGAAATTTTTGCAGGCTTTTTCATTACTTACAGAACCTGTACTGTTAGTATTCTTCCATATATAATATTTAAAAAGAAAGTGCAGGGATGGAAATTTTTAAAATAAGTATCAAATATAACAAAGAAAACTTAATTTGTTACTACACATACATTTACAATTTAAACAATACATTAAATAAAGACTAACATCCTATATATATATAAATTTGCAACTAATTTAACACACATAAGAAATTTAATATCACTACTCAAGCAAACAACAACATATCAAGTCCAAAGTCCACAGAAAGTATGAAAATATTAAACACAAAATAATAAAGTTTTCAAAACAACAAATCTAAACAAATCAAACAAACTAAACAAAAACTCTAATCTTCTACATTAAAATCCCAAACTATGTCGTCTCCCTGATCTCCAGGTCGAGAAGGCTGAGCAGGCTGGTACTGTGAATATTGAGGGCACTCAGGAAAGACAACATCTAAATCACCACTCTTATAACGATGCTCAGCTTCATAGTATGCAATCTCGTACTCTGAATATCCCTGGAGATATTCGCTATCATAATTGTGTCTTCTCTCCTAGCCTCCGATCCTTTGATCTATATGCTCAAATCTTCTTTCTATATTTTCTCCAAATAACTCAAAACTCTTTCTACTCAGGGTTAACTTATTCATCAGATCTTGAGGGGTAGGAGTGGTGTACTGAGGGGGTGGTTCATAACTAGTAGAGGGTATATCTCTACTTGAAGAAGGTACATAATCCCTTGTCCCAGATCTTCATCCTTCGTGGGATTCATATTTCTTTATATTAGCCTGAGTAAGGGGTTTCATAGGCTCTATCCATTCCTCATTATCTCTTGCCTCTACCCCAGATAATTGGCAAAGTGCATAGATAAGACCGGGATGTCCTAGTCCTCCTCCACTTTCATTTCTAGCGATGGCTAATATGTTCTTATATATAACATTTCCCACATTAATACTCTTCCGGTTACGAATACGAAATTCGAAGCGTTCTCATCTCTTGTTACCTCACTATGATGGTAGGTAGGTAACAAAGTAGAACAAATAAAATAATGTCGGGCTTTAGATGTTGCATTTAGCATAGAAAGAGGGAAGTTTACCCGTTCCCGCTGCTTTATCTTCCAGACTCCTTTCCCATCAGTAAGAAAGTCGATCACCTCTTCCAATGGTCCTTCCATAGTTCCAAAAGTTTCATATTCACTCATGTAGGTGACTCGAACTTCATAATATGTGTTTATTCTAGCAGCGTTGAAATCAACAAAAAATCCTCTAACCTTAAGTGCGGCATCTTACTCCTGTGTTAAATCTGTATAGAATTCCTTCACAACTTCTACAGCTGCTCTGTTGGTAACGTAGCAAAAGTTTTCCCATCCTCGCTCCTTTATAACCCGCTCTACTTCTCCTCCTGGATTCTTGAAAACTTGATCTTGAATGCATTTTCTTGCTTGTATATTTTGAAAATATCGAGTTTGTGCTCTCGCATTAATGAATCGGGTTTCGTCATAATCTATTCGTCGCTTTTGTCGTGGAGCCATTTCTCGATCTGTGAAATTTACAAAAATTTTAACTAAACTCCAAAATATTACTAAGAAGGCTTCCTACAACAACTAAAATCCATTAAAATCAATTTCTATGAAGTTCTTCCAAGTATTTTCTCTACATTTCGAAATTTTTCAAAATATCCCAATGTAGAAGAAATTCATGGTGAAAATAAAAAATTTTTGCATAGGAGTGAAGCTCTTACCAAGGGAAGATGAAATTCGGTGTCAAAAAGTGTTGAAATCGCTTCAAATCCAAGATCTCTCGAAGCCACTAGAGTCGGTTTTTCAAAAATTTGAGGAAATGGATGATGAATAGTGTCGGTTGACCGGTCAAATATAGGTCTTTTCGCGTTCTTACTGTCAGCGAGGTTTTTCTCACCGTCGGCGAGCTAATTAATTTCATAAGGCAAAAGTTTCGGGAAAAATCCGCCGTCGGCGAGCTCGGTCTCCCTGTCAGCGGGTTTTCTCGCTGTCTGCGAGATAATTCTCGCCGTCGGCGAGGTTCCAAAAATTTTCAATTTTTGAAATTCGTCAATCATTTTCAACCTCGAATTGCCCTTAATCAATCTTCTGATCACTTAATTTAATAATAATATGAAGATTAGATACTTATACTTACAAAAAGTCACACAAAACAAACAACATAACTTCATAAATGAAATCCATGAAACTTACAAATTTCACACTAACAACTTCACACATACTTAACTTAATTGTTCAAATCCATAATACTCAGCATCGCAATCCAAACCACAACACTCTAAATGCTGAGACATAACAATTTATAAATAATCTCATCAAATCTGAGATGATCAAATCAAAGTTCGACTCATAATAAACCTTAACTCCAAATCAAACACACATATACAAATATAACATAAACATAGAAATCTTTCCTACTCTTCAGTGTCTGAACTAATATCTTCTCTGATATTCCCGATGCGACGCAGTGCACAAATAAATTGTAGAAAGGCACGAAAGGGAATTTTGCAGTAGATTCTTCATTAATCCATCCTTTCTGTCTTAGTAGATGAATAAAACTGGCCTCCAGATGTCTAGTATAATCAAAGTTCTCCTTCATTCTCCAATCAATATTATCAAACATATCAGAGATATTGTCAATAGAATTCATCACATTTTGCAATTCTTTCTCCAATCCTTTAATCTTCTTCAGAATGAAATTAGTCTTATCAGTAAAGGGCCTTACTAAAGGATTGTTCTGTGATGCTCTGTCAGAAATAACGGTGATCTCATCATTGTTATCTAAAGTGGGAAACATATCAGTAGGATCTAGGGGTTTCCATGGTAAAAGTACTTTTTACCAAGCCTCATAAGAAACTTGGTATTGACTGCATAAAGCAAATATAGTAGATGGGTGTCCAAGTCCATGCACTGACCCATGCACGATTAATCCTAATGCAGACTTTACTATTATCGATCCAACATCGATAGGTAATCCAATTTGAATGCAATAACTTAAAATAGTGCATTCCTTTGAAACTTTATATACTCTCATGGTAGGTAATAATTTTGAGGATATAAAGAAATGCCAGTGCTTCGAGACAGGGTTTAGAAGTGATGCAAAAAAACTGAAATACCTGTCTTCTCGTAACTCCCAATCATCTGGTTCATCAGTCAGGTATCTATAGATCTCGTTCATATTGTATCTTGAAGGCACAAAGTTGGAATAATGAAAGACAAAGGTATTTTCTATAGAGAACAATTCATTTACTCTTGCAGGAGTAAATGTTACCCATCTTCATCTGACGTAGACATTTCCATTGTTGATCGCATGTAAATTAGAGTAAAACTCTTTAACTACTGGTATAACTACAGCGGAAGTTGTATAACAAAATAGCTCCCAATGCCGCTGTGCGATCATTTCTTCAATTTTTGTAGTAGCATTTTCTACTCCTCTATTTACAAATCCTCTTTCTTTGATAAGTCTTTTCTTCATCAAGCCTTTGTTGAAGATTCGCTGTGCCTCCGAAATGACAAATTTTCTCTGGTTGAAAACTTCAGTTTTTGTGGTTTCTAGGAATTTGGAGGCCATTTTGGATGGAATGGATTGGTCTCTAGTCGTTCCTAAGGAAGAAAATGGTGTAAAATCGGATTTGGAATAATTTCTTACGAAGGAATGGCTTAGATCCGTCCAAAACCGCATGAAAAATCTTTAAGAAACCAAATTTTTAACTTCCTCACCGTCGGCGGGAAGTTCCTCGCCGTCGGCGACTTAGTTATAAAACTGAATGAGTAATGGTCCACGATCTTGCCGTCAGCGGGCTCGAGCTCGCTGTCGGCGAGATTCGTAAAAATTGCCCATTTTCGCTATGGTCCGAATATTTTCTGATCTCATCCAATAGGTTCAATTTTTATGATGATTCTAATAAAAATTTGAGTAGTAAGATTTGTTTTAATAATATAGACTCACTAATATGTAGATATTTAAAAATAAAAGACTACTATGGGTTGCCTCCCATAAAGCGCTTGGTTTAACGTCGTCAGCCCGACCTAATTCAGTTAGTGTTCAGGTTGACTAAGCATTAAAACTTCTTTAAAATTTAGTCGTCTGTTTTCGAAATATGGTTTTAATCTATGTCCATTTACTTTAAATCTATGTCCTATTTTTTTGGATCTTCAATTTCTATAGTTCCATATAAAAATATTTGAGTTATGGTGAAAGGTCCTAACCATCGAGATTTCAATTTCCCAGAAAATAATTTCAATCTAGTATTATAAAGCAAAACTTCTTGTCCTGGTTCAAAATTTCTCTGATTAATCTTCCTATCATGCCATAGTTTCATCCTTTCCTTATAAATCCTATCATTATCATATGATTCATTTCTTAATTCTTCCAATTCATTTAATTGCAACAATCTCTTCTCACCAGCTTCTTTCATATTATAATTAAATTCTTTAATTGCCCAATATGCTTTATGTTCTAATTCAACTGGTAAGTGACAAGTTTTTCCATATATAAGCCTATAAGAAGTCATTCCAATCGGAGTTTTATAAGCGATCCTGTATGCCCATAATGCGATTGTCTAGTTTTATAGACCAGTCTGATCTACTAGGATTTACAGACTTTTCTAATATACGCTTAATCTCTCGATTAGAAACTTCTGCTAATCCACTTGTTTGTGGATGATAAGCAGTTGATATCTTATGCATAATATTATATTTTTCTACTAGTTTGTGAATATATTTGTTTCTAAAATGAGTTCCTCCGTTCGGCATTCCAAATCTAGTAAAAATATTTTTCATTAAGAATTTTGAAACACTTTTAGCATCACAACTAGGTAAAGCTTCTGCTTCAATCCATTTGGAAACATAATCAACAACTACTAATATATATGAGTTTCCAAATGACGGAATAAAAGGTCTCATGAAATCTAATCCGCAAACATCAAAAATTTCAACTTCTAATATAAAATTCAGAGGCATTTCATTTTTTCTTGATATGTTTCCTACTCTTTGGCATTTATCGCAAGTTTTAATATATCAATATACATCTCTAAATAGAGTAGGCCAGTAGAATCCAGATTGTAGAATTTTATATGCAGTTTTATCTGTCCCAAAATGTCCTCCAAAATTAGAATCATGACATTTTTGAATAATTGGTTCAATTTCCTCATAAGGCACACATTTCTAATAATTAGATCCTTGCATTGCTTATATAAGTATGATTCATTCCAAAAATATGATTTAGTATCGTGAATGAATTTTTTTTGTTGTTGCAAAGTTAACATAGGTGGTAAAATGTTGCTTACAATATAATTTACTATATCAACATACCAAAGTATTTTCAACTCATTAATATTATAAAGTTGTTCATCAGGAAAACTGTCTAAAATTTCATTATCAATATTAGATAATTCATGATTTTCTAATCTTGATAAATGATCAACAATTTGATTATCGAGTTCCCTTTTTGTTAACAATCTCAAAATCAAATTCTTGCATTAATAATATCCATCCGATTAATCTTGGTTTAGAATCTTTCTTTTGCATTAAATATTTTATAGTAGACGATCAATATGCACGATGCATTTAGTTCTATTAGATAATGCCGAAATTTATTAAAAGCATATACAAGCTGCTAATAATTCGCTTTCGAGTAATCGTATAATTTATCTCGGCATCATTTAGAGTTTTACTAGCATAATATATAACTTTGAAAATCTTATCATATCTCCGCCAAGAAGCTGCTCCTAAAGCATAATCACTAGCATCACACATAAGCTCGAATGATTTCTCCCAGGTTAGGCGAAACTATTATAGGTGTTGTAATTAATTTATCTTTTAATAATTTGAAAGCATTCGGGCATTCGATTGTAAATTCAAATTTCTTGTCCTTTTCAAGAAGTTGGCATAGAGGTTTAGTAATTTTTGAAAAATCTTTAATATAACGCCTGTAAAATCCAGCGTGTCCAAGAAAACTTCTTACCCCTTTTATCGTAGTTGGAGGTGGTAATTTAGCTATTACTTGAATTTTTGCGAGGTCTACTTTCATGCCTTTTTCGAAATTTTATGCCCTAATACAATGCCGCCTGTAACCATAAATTGACATTTCTCCCGATTAAGAACTAAATTAGTTTTCTCGCATACTTCGAAATACTTTTTCAAGATGATTTAAGCATATGTCAAATGTTGTTCCAAATACAGAGAAATCATCCATAAATACTTCTATTACATTATCAATTAATTTACAAAATATAGACATCATACATATTTGGAATGTTGCAGGTGCATTACATAATCCAAAAGGCATTCTTCGAAAAGCCAAAGTTCCATAAGGACTAGTAAATGTAGTTTTATCTTGATCCTCATGAGCAATTTGTATTTGATGATAATCGGTATATCCATCTAAGAAACAAAAATACTTATGTACAATTAGTCTGTCTAACATGCGAGTGCAGAAATGGTAAAGGGAAGTGATCTTTTCTAGTGGCTGTATTTAATTTTCTATAATCAATACAGATTCGCCATCTAGTAACTTGTCTTATAGGGATAAGATCATTATTTTCATTAGTTTTGACAGTCACCCCTCCTTTTTAGGTACACAGTGAATTGGGCTTACCCAAACACTGTCAGAAATAGGATATATAATACCATTATCTAACCATTTTAAAATTTCTTTCTTGACTACTTGTTTCATTATCAGATTTAATCTCCTTTGTGGATCGGCTTTAGGTTTATGTTCATTATCTAAAATAATTCTGTGCATACAGATTGAAGGACTAATTCCATTAATATCTGCTAAAGTCCAACAAAAAATTTTCTTATATTTTTTTAACGTATCTAAAAGTTTTTGTTCTTGAGATTCATTTAATTCAGATGAAATAATAACTGGTAGAGTTGAAAAATTACCTAAGTAAGCATATTTTAAATGATTAGGTAACATTTTTAACTCAAGTTCAGGAGGTTTAATAATTGATGGAACTATATTTTTTTAGTATTTTCTATGTTTTCTAAAAATTCAAATTTCTCTTGAATATAATCTAATTCTTCATTTAACTCAGATTATTCAATTAATTCAGTATTTTCTTTTTCTAATTTTTCTGCATAATATTCTTTAAAATTATCTTTTTGTAGACGATCAAGTACTTCCATTCGAAAACACTCATCATCTTTTTCTAGCGCAGGATATTTCATTGATTTAGCAATATTAAAAGTAACTTTTTGGTCATTTACTCTCATAGTTAATTCTCCTTTCTTAACATCAATCATAGCTTTTCCAGGTGGCTAAAAATGGTCTTCCTAAAATGATAGGAATTTCTTTATCTTCTTCCATATCTAGAACAATAAAATCTACGGGGAAGATAAATTTATCCACTTTTACTAATACATCTTCAATAACTCCCTTAGGATATGTAACGAACGGTCAGCTAACTGAAGAGTTACTGAAGTAGGTGAAATTTCTCCCAATACTAATCTCTTAACAATTGATAGAGGCATTAGATTGATGCTTGCTCCTAAATCACACAAAGCTTTTCCATAGAATTTTTCTCCAATAGCGCAGGGTATAGTGAAACTACCAGGATGTTTTAATTTTTCAGGAAGTTTTTTCTGAATAATAGCACTACACTCTTCACTAAGTGCAACCATTTCATTATCAGTAAATTTTCTTTTTTTATTTAGAATATCTTTCATGAATTTTACATAGTTTGGCATATATTCTAAAGCTTCTACAAAAGGAATATTTATCGTTAATTTCTTCAAAATTTCAAGGAATTTAGCAAATTGTTTGTCTTTTTTATGTTAAATTAGTCATTGAGGAAATGGTGGTGGAGGTTTTTCAACAGAAATTTTCATTGGTATTGAAGGATTTTCTAAGTTTGGATCTTGTTGATAGTTTTCTTTTTCAATTTTCACTTCCTCTTTTGGACTTTCAAGTTCTTTCTGAATTCGAGGTTCTAATTCTTTTCCACTTCGTAATTGTATCACTTTAATTTGTTCATTTCCCTTGTCTTTAGGATTTATTTCTACATTATTAGGAAATGTTCCAGGTATTCTATTATTAAGTGCAGTAGCGATATGTCCGAGTTGAGTTTCAATATTTTTGATAGTTGTTCCTTGATTTTGTAATTGATTTCCTTGTATTTGTAGTTGATTTCCTTGATTTTGTAAATGTTGACCCATATTTAATATTAATTTTTCTATAGATAATTTCTTTTCTTTAAATTGTGGGTGATTATTATTAAATCCAGGTGGATAATTAGGTTTATAGTTATGATTTCCTTGATTAGATGGATTTCTTAATTGTTGTGTCATATTATTCATCCATGGTTGATTAATTGTATTATTATTCCAATTAAAATTATGATGTTTTTTCCATCCAGGATTATAATAATTTGCATAAGGATTATTAGGTCTGTTGTTAATTGCATTAATTGTTTCATATTGAGATTGGGATTTTATAAGTTGTCCAGATGAATTTTCTTCTGTTATAGTTGGAGAGTAATTCATTCCAAAATGATCTAATTTTTTAGATATAGCAGCAATTTGTGAAGCTAACATAGATATTGCATCATTTTCATGAATACTAGCTATTTTTTTCGGATTCATTTTATCAGCAAGCCATTGAAAATTATTTGTTGCCATTTCTTCGATTAGTGCATAGGCTTGATCAAATTGTTTTGACATTAATGATCCTCCAGCAGCAGCATCAATGATTGATCTTAAAGATCCTACTAATCCATTATAAAAAGTTTGGATAATTAACTTGATACTGGTAACACATGATGTGGGTATTTCCTAAGAAGTTCTTTAAATCTCTCCCAAGATTCATATATTGACTCTCCATCAAATCGACTAAAAGAAGATATATCATTTCTAAGCTTAGCGAGTTTTAGATGGTGGAAAATATTTGGATAGAAATTTTTGTGATAATTCTCCCCAAGTTTTAATAGATCCAAGTGCTTAACGAATTTAACCACATTTTAGCCTTATCCCTTAAAGAAAAAGGAAAAAGTCTAAGTCTAATAGCATCGTTAGATACTCCTTCATATTTGAAAGTAGCACATAGTTCTAAAAAACTAGCAAGATATAAATTAGGATCTTCAGTAGGTGAACCACTAAATTGATTGTTTTGTACCATTTGGATAATTGCGGGTTTAAGTTCGAATGAATTAGCAGCTACATCGGGGTTTTGAATAGTTAAATGAATTTCATCTAATGCGGGGTTGGCATAATCTCGTAATGGTCTTGGTTGACTGATAATTTCATTTTCAGGTATATTTGCCATTTGTGTTAAATTTATAATTTCTCTTTTTTGTTTTCTAATTCTTTTAATTGTACGCTCTAATTCTGAATCATAAGGTATTAAATTTTCGTTTCCAAATTTTCGCATACAATTTTAAAATAGATTTTAGATTAGTCCGTTACTTTAGTAAATAATTTCTTTACTTCCCCGGCAACGGCGCCAAAAACTTGACCCACTTTTTATATGTATGCAATTTATGTTTATAGCAACGACACCAAAAACTTGATCCCATTTTAAATATAGTTATATGATTTAATGTATAATGTGGATTCTACGCAAGTATAAGTATCGTATCAAGTAATACAGGGCTCTAGTGGAGTCCTGGTTATCGATCCCACAGGGAAGTTTTTAACAGATTTGTTATCAGCTAAAATTAAAGGAATTACTTACTAATAAAGTGAACAGAAATTCAGAGTAATTATAATAAACTAAGTAAACTAATGCTTGAAATAAGTTGATTTAATTAATTCAGAAAAAGTATCATTCTCCTTGTTTTTAGAAAATTAAGTGAAATGATGAATTTAAATAGAATTTTTAAATTGTATTGTGACAAATCGGAGCATTCCTATTCTTTACCCTTTTGGTCCAGGTGCAAAGAACATTGACTAATCCTATGTTTGATTACTGAATCTGCGGCTAGGCTGGGAGGATGCCGCTGCCACTTCGAGCTCCCACGTTCCCCTCACTCGAGGGCTAATATCTACACTTCAGCTCTCGAAACGAGTAGGATCGAATTGAGTATTTTAGTCTGTCACACTAAAATATCCAATTCTACGCCCGATAATTAATATTTCCCTATTTATTTGCACCCGCCTTCCAAGGCTTTTGACTTCCCTAAATATTGGATGTAATTTTTACTATAGTTGATAATTCAACATATTTTAACTACTCAATTGGCCAGATTGAAAGTAAATTAAGTTTTATGTAAAAATTATCACAATTTATTTATACTATATTAGGTGCTTTTATCTAATTTCATCAATCCGCATAATTTTCATAAACAAGGAGAAAGACTAAAAAAACTACTCAGAATGCATGGAAATAAAACAAAGCATGGATTTCATTTAAAGTTAACAACAATAAACAAAGATACTTATCTTAATTTCCTTCCCAAGCAGACTCCTTGAAGTTCCTTTGACTTTTCCTTCTAGTACAGCAACTAATTAGCACTCAATTAAACTAATGAAATTACTAAACTCACTCAACTAAATTAAACTCACACAAATTACACTCAAGGCACTAGAAATGAACACACAGAAGACTCAAAAGACACACACAAAACTCTATAATTCGGCCTCTATTTATAGAGGTAGGCAAAGGTCCAAGGGGTGCTTAAAACACCTCTTCAAAAAGTGTCCAAGTTCAATGTATATGCATTTTGAACTAGCTCGCCATCGGCGGGAAACGACCTCGCCGTCAGCGGGGCTTCTAGAAGGTCTTCAAACCGCACGGTCTCGCTGTCGGCGGGCTCGGGCTCGCTTTCGGCGAGGTAGTTATAATTCCTTCAGAAATTTCTCCTCACGATCTCGCCGTCGGCGGCCTTGATCTCGTCGTCGGCGAAGTAGTTATATTTGCATGAATTTCCTCCTTTTTCATCCAAATTTGCTCCATTTCATGCTTTTTGCTTCTATCACTAATAAATCTTCATTCCTGCAATAAAATAAAGAAAATACATTTCTTTAAAGTGTAATTTCATCAAAAATAGATATGAATTTTTTGCTGTATTTTTCTGTGATCACCTCTTATGCTTGAATGTTCCAAATCTTGTTTCTTCCAAATCTTAATAATTTAGATAATTACAATTTTACCCTTCTTATACAAAAGTGGTGAGTGAGTTTCTACCTTATTGTCATTTGTATTTCAATCACACCAGCAAGTCAATTATCATCATTTAAGTCCCTCCCATCGGATTTAATCTTAAAATTTAGAGCTAAGCCTAAAATCCAAAAATTACAAACCTAACCCTAGGATTCAAACACTAGTACTCTCGAATTATAAGTCCAATGGTCATGAAATTTCACTGACCTTCTATTCATGGATTAATTAAGTTAACAGAGGTGACATCACAATTTTTTTTATTTTTATTTTATTTTTTAGAATTATTTATAATCAAAGTATGGAATTTCACATGATAATCAATTTAACAATTTAAAATAGGTTATTTGTCCTTAGAAAATGTTTATAATGTTGCTCATGGTCAGGGGACTCATCTAAGCAATTTTGGTGATTTTTCAAAATATAATTAATTTTTAGAAATTTCCAAATGATTTTTAAAAGAAAATCAAATAGAAAACATAATTACATTTTAAATCAAACTTTCATTTTTTTTTCTTGATTCTCTTGACCATAGAGAACTCATCAAACTTAAATTTGTATTTTTGTGATTTATATTTTATTTTTAATAATTATTTTACATAAACGTTGAATTTTCCATTTAAAAATGGGACTTTTAAGACTAGAGGTGTTCCCTGACTTTAGAAAAAAATCAGGGAACACTTCTAAAAATAAGGCTAACAAACCCTCAAAATTTCAAGTTGTGGTGATGAGCATTTGATTTTTTATAATTAAAACAAGATTTTGAACACTTCATTTATTTACAGAAAAATTTCAAGTAAATACTTTTTTTTAAAATTTTTAGTCCTGTAATTTCTCCTCAGTTCGATGAGCACCATGATATTTTTATTATATTTTTTTGATTTTTCTTGAACAAGATATGATTTTTGGAAGTTAAATCACATTTATGTAATTAATTAAATTAGGGAAAGTCCCATTTTTCTACTTAACTATGTGGTGCCTCCTCATCCTAGGTAGCTTTGAGGACTCCACGTGTTGTCCCACTATTTGTTCCGCAGTCCACTTCTTCACCTTGTCAACTCGTGGTCTAAAACTTAAATATAGCCGCAATAACACCGAAATACAACCGGAATAATACCACGGTCTCACAAAGCATATAAAATCGCGTAATAGTGCCAATAACACCAGAAAACTACCAAAATACCATGTAAATAATACAGGTAACAATAAAAAAGTTAAATAATTTAAATAACATATGAATACTTCCAAAATACTATGTAAATAACTCAAACACTTTTCATCATCCCAAGTGTGGCAGAACACATAAATCATCCAACATAAAACCTTAAGATCTCACTTAATACTTAACAAAATTAAGTACATTTTGATCCTACACCTTCAACTAAGCATGAAAAATACATCCATATGATTAGATTATCATGGCATGCAAATTTTCTTCATAAAGATCGAAATCGAGGTGAAAATGGAGTTTTTGGGTCAATATGTCTAATACATGAGGCCTCAATTGGATGGTTGCAGAAGCTTTACTTGAGTTCCACAAACTTGGTCTATGTAGTGGTTTTCTCTAGTAACAAGTCCAAGTATAAACTTGACCAAGTGATGGTTCAGCTTTTGTCTAGGGCTACGTTAGAGAGCTCGGGAAGGAGGCATTTTGATGTAGGATAAGGCTTTATAGTGTGGGGAAGCTTATGGAACAGTTAGATTTGAGTTTTAGTGAAGCTTATGGAATAGCCAAAAATGATCCTGGTTTTGTATGGCAATATTAGGGTTTCTTAGTGGAAGGGAGAGGCTGATGATAGTGGGATTGAGCTTTGTGAGGTTGCAGGAAGGTTGGGAAACAATTTGGCAGGGCTTCACCAAGGCAAATGTGAGTGTGTGTCTTTTGGCTATGGATGGTGTCCATTTTATAGGCCAAAGGATGGTGGCTAACTGGCCGGGCCAATGGGTGGAAAAGGGTGCTGAGGTGATGCTGAGGTGGAGGAATCAAATGTTCAAGGCCCAATAGGAGTGAGCCAAGTCAGATGGGTGCAACTTTAAATTTTCAAGCCATGGAGGGTCTTGATTTTTTGAGGTTTCAAGCAATTAGTGTGGCTAGTTAAAGTGCATGAGGTCAATTATTGTTGAAGAAGTGTAAAGATTGGAGATTGTAATGCCCATTATGTTGTATCAAGTGTCTAAAAATTTTGATTTTTAAGGGAAAGGGGTTTAAGAACATTTAAGTTTTACCCTAGTTAGATAAAAAAAGAGCTTTGGTGGTTTTCCAAGTTGGCTGGCGAGCTTTGGGAGTGTGATTTAGTCTCATCATAGAGATTAGGGTCCCCATTTTGGGTTAAATCAAGTGATAAATGAGGCCAAGTGTTATTGGAAGAGGTTCCCCTTTTTACCAATTGAGAAAAGTGTATATGCGCAAGGTGTACAAAATTTGAGGGTTTCATGTGGGGGAAGGTTCTTAATTCCATGAAATTCAGGTAGTGTTATTACGATGTTATCCACGTTGTATTGGGGTATTATTATAGTTGAAACGTGGGAATGATGTTATTGGTGATATTTTTTGGCGTTGTATTATGGTATTATTGGCTTAAGAAGTGCAGCACAACAGAACCATAGCAGTATTTGGTGTCATCCTGGGTGATTAATCAGATATGTGGTGTTATTCAGTGATTAATCGGTGGAGCACGATTTTATTTGACGCGGTGGAGGAGAAGGTGTTATTGCAAGGGGTTTTATGGTAAGTAGTATTATGTTGTTATTAAGGGGTTTAGGAGGGTTTGCGGTGTGGTATAGCAAGCCATGCGGTTGTGGTGTTATTAAAGGGATTTTATGGTAGTATTTTGGTGTTATTCAAATGAACGCAAATCGAGCTTAATCCCTCTTTTCACTTTAATTCAACGTATGGACTCATGAAACACAAAAATTGGTGGATTTGTGAGATTTTATGGATTGTCAAGAGTTTATTTAGATGTGAATTTGGCAATTTTGGATTGAAGCTTGAAATTTGATGTGAATTAGGCTGGATCGTGAGCGTTGGGTGCATTTGAAGTGAATTTGATGTGAATTTTGTCAAATCTGGCCATAAGGATTGGAATTTGGTGTGGTGTTGAATTTGATTTTGAATTGTGTGAGATTTTATGTGAATTTATGTGGTTTTTTCAATTTGGAGTCCATGAAAATTGTATTTGACAATTGATGATAACAGGTTGATAATTTGGGAAGTTTGGATGGAATTGGAGCAATCTTGATGAGGGGGGAGTGAAGTGTAAGCAAAGTGGTGACCAAGACACCTAAGGTCTTAAGGGATGTTCCTAATGCCTCACGATTCTATGGGAACTCTCTTTGATCCTCAAAATGTTGGTCTTAGCCATCTCAACAAAAGGTTGAGGGCTTGGGACTACCCAGGTAAGGCCTTACATAAGAGCTAAGCGGTGTTTAGAATTGCTAAAGGGTGATTCCCATCACTAGTCCTCTTGGATAGTGTTCCACCTTAAATTTACATATTTTTATTGTACATTTCATGATCATTTTATGCATACTTTTTATGATATTACACTTTTAAAAAAGATATTTTGCATGTTTTTGTCTTCAGGTATAAGAAATGAACTTTTGATGAAATTGAAGCAAAAATGGTTCAATTTGGGGCCAAAAAGAGCAAAGAAGAAAATTTTGTGCTTAATCTAATTCATTTTATTCCATGTTTTTGAATGAAAGTACATGTTAAAGAAAGTTTATTTTCAGGTCTATTATGTAGGTATAACACTAGGAGCGAACCAGAGCTAAAACAGGGCGAAACGGAGCCAGAATGGAGCAAAACTGGTGTGCTCCCACAGGATGGCGGTATAGCGCTACTATAGCATTAGTCAAATGCGCTATAGCACCTGATACAGTTTTTTGATGGGTTTTGGGTGATTCCGGGCCATTCTGAGATGTTATGGAAGCTTTTGGACATACATGCCCCATGGAATGATTCAATGAATCTAAACACTTTGAAAGTTGTTTGATGAATAAATGTGTCACTTTGAGTGAAAGGGTGTGTCTCTTTGAGTGAAGGGGTGTTTCTTCTCTTTAAATAGAGGGGCTTAATGCCTCTTATAGGAGGAGACTAGAGAAGTAATTAGGAAGCGTTTTAGGAGGGTTTTGGCGTGAGTATGGAGATGTAGATTTCCACATTTTTTGGAGATATTGTTAAGGGACTTTGAGAGATATTAGCAAGGAAATATAAGCGGCGTATGGATCACAGGAGACTTTATTGGAGAGATTTTTCTTCTTTCTTTCAGAGGGAAAAAACTAAGTATTGTGTTCTTCATTTTCTTGTAATTATTGTAAACACTTTCTAGTGGATTTTCTTTTATTTAAACGAGGTTGTCTATTGTGTTTTATCCATCCTTCATAAGTAGTTTTCTTTACTCTTTTTTTTAATTTGAAGTTGTGGCATGTGTAGGAAATTTTATTTTATGATAGAATTATTTTTATTTTCATATGATGAGTAATATCTCTTTTGCTTTATTGACATAACTTAAGTGGTAATAAGTTATTTAAAATTTGTTGCAAGTGAAACTAAGACAAAGGGGTGTGGTCATCTCGCAACTAGAGTGCACAAACATTGACCGGTTAGCTAGTAAAATAGTTAGGCGGTAAAGCAACTTTTAAGGAAATATAATTTAATTATCAGTTTCTATTAGATCCTTCTAGGTGACAGATAGTTGCATAAAACTAATAGAATACTAAGCATACCTATACACTCAGAAGAGGGTAGGAAGGCATATGTTCATTGTTGGAACATAAATTATTACTTAATTCTATCAATCCTTTTACTGCTTATGCCATTATCTTCATTTTACTTTTCTTTTGTAATAGATTGGATGCATGTTTAGGAATCAATATTTGCTTAGATATTCTCTTATTTTATTAATGTGATGGATTTTACTTGGACTTCATTTACATTGCAATTTACGCATATTGTAATGTTAAAATATGTTTTAATTACATTAGGATCTGGAAGGGCGGTGAAATTCTCAACTAAGTGGAACCAAACTTCACTCTGGGCAGAGCCGTTAAGATCACCTAAGGGGGAGTTCAAATAGACAGGGAGATAAGTTTTGATGGGCATAGAATTGATGTTTCTAGGATGATAGGATAGATTCATACCAGTTTGAATTAAGGTTTAGTACCCTAACACCGGGATTTGGCCAATATAATGGCATATGCTTTGGGACATATAGTGGTAAGAGACTAGACAGTTTTGATGCAGAATCAAGATGTTAAGGAATCGGCTTTAAGTTGGTCAATGTTCTTTAGGAGCTCATAGAAGGTAAAGAATAGGTATGCTTTTATTTGTTACTAGCTACATTTAATTCTAAGCAATTTATTCCTACACATTATCTAGGTCATTACATGAGAAGGGTAGTTTTCAACATGTCAAAGTTCTCCAAACCAATTTATCCATATAAGTTATTTTATATTTAAGATTTCCATTTAGAAGTCGTTGTTAAAACTACTTCATTCGACATTCCAAACTAGGGCAATAGTAGTATATTAGAATTAGCCTAAGGGATTTCTTACCTCGCTTCTCTGTGGGATCGATACTAGGGTCTTAAAAGATAACCCTATATTACTTGAAACAATACGTATACTTGCGTAGTGCCCCCAGATGTAAAATATTTTCTAAATTTTATAACATTTTGATTTTTCACACTAGTCGCTAAGTATAATTTGATTCAAATTTTTTGCCATCATTTAGAAGCTAATTTGTTGTGTAATTGTAGTTTAGGTCAGATAGTCACTAGGAAAGTCCTAAGGCTAGATCTTAGGAACTAAAGAGAAAGATTTAGACCTCATCAAAAATGAGGACAACACATGGATAAGAAAGAATATCATCTTTAAAATGGATATTAAAATCGCTTTTGACACTATCACATGGGATTTCATTTTGGATTTTTTTTTTTTAAGATTGAGGTTTTTCTACTTCTTTTTGTTGGATTATCAAGAGAATCTTGGATAACAACTTTTATTCCATTCTGATTAATGGAAATAAATGTGGTTTTTCAAGGCCTCTACAGGTTTTAAATAGGGTGATCCTCTCTCCCCTCATCTTTATTATTTCCTTTGACTATCGATTTAGATATCTTAACAACTTGTTAAAAAAATATCCTAGCATGTATTTTGCTCATAAAGGTGATTTTGGGATTTCACATCTTGCTTATGCTGATGATCTTGTGATTTTCACTAATGTTAATAAAAATTCTATAAGGGGACTTTGGAAAGGTTTGGAGTACTTTCAAGATGCGTCAAGGATTTTGTTTAATAGTAGGAAATGCTTATTTTTTTTGTCAAATCAGTTTACTTGATGAAGGAAAACTAGATTCAAGTCACTGCTGATTGTGTTAAAAGTGTCCTTCCTATGTATTGTTTGGATTTTTATCTTGGTAAAGGTAAAAGAAGAATTCAAATTTTTAGGAATCTTATGGATAAAATCAACAAAAGGATTCTATCTTGGGAAAATTATTTTCTTTCTTTTGGTGGTAAAATTACTCTTTATAGAGTATTATGACATCTATTCCTTTATATACTATGCAAATAATGAAAATTCCTACTAATATTAGCAAGAGATTGGAAAACAGCTTTAATAAATTCTTATGGGATGAAAAAGAGCATAATATTCATTAGAGAAGTTAGCTTAAGCTTTGTAATCCAATTTCTATTGTTGGATTAGGTTTAGAAGCATTACTAACTCTATGAAGCTTAATTTCATGAAGCTTTAGTTTAGGTTTCGAAATGGAGGGTGTGGGTTCAGTTGATGAAAAGCAAGTATTGTCCCCAATCTCATCCTTTGGATATTACTACAAATTATTCTGATTCAATTATTTGGAAAGTAATGCTTAAAGTCTCTTTAGATACAAAATATTTAGTTGGATATTAGAGATATTGACAAAACCTTTTTCAAGTTATTTTAGATATTCTTCTTAGATCTTTATTTCCATATTTTTGAAGTTCCTCTCAAGCCAGTCTTTGAAGTTGAAGTAATCTTATATGGTATACCTGATCAACCTGTGGTCTGGGCATTACTTGGGATGATCATTCTTATCGACCTCTTCTAGTTTCTTTAGCTCGGGAAACCTGAATTCTTGCTTCTTAATCAGATTTCAAAACATCTTTTCTATTGTCTCATCCTTGAAATATAATATGTTTATTTAATCGACTATGAATGGATTCTACCTTCCATCCAGCTGATAGGATCCCTGCTGGTATGGTTGCTGACTATACTGCTGACTTTAGTGTTGGTTGTGCTACTGATTATACTCCTGAGGGTGTTGATAGATCTATTGATGCTACTCAGCCTGAATCTTCATCAGCTGCTTACCTTTATCCCTTGTTCCCATTATTTCAAACTTCTTTTCAAATGTTTTTAATGTCTTCGACTTCTTAACTTTCTCCAAAAATCTAAGTTGTTTGGCCTTTTCTTACAAACTCTCAGCCTTATTAACTAGCTTTTCAAAAGTCTTGATTGTAAATCCCTTAAACAAGAGAGCTACTAGACCATGGATACTCCTAAGTAAGATCTCGATTGCATGTTGCTCTTGTAGTTGTGGCTCACATTTCATGCTCAGGTTCCTCTATCACAGAATATGCTCCACCAAATCTCTATTGGCATTTGTCGTTCCACCACGATATCACCTACCATGATATGGTGTTAAGCCTAACAAAACCTTTTAACAAATAAACTTTCCAATTCTGCAAATGTCTTTATCAAATAATTGGGCAACTCTACATACCAGTCAAAGGCGACTCCTGGGAGGCTGCTTACAAACTGGTGGAACAACAGCGCCTCATTATCCCCCGTGTTGCAGCAACTTGCCTGGAAGTGTACAATATGTTGTTGAGGGTTTCTGGTTCCATCAAAGGTTTTAAACATTGGCAGTACGAAGCCTTTGTGATATTGCATCGCATCAAACTCTTCCAGGTAAGGTCTACCCGTTTGAATCGATGCTCCTCCTTTTGACTAAGCTAGGGCTTTTCTCACCTAATGTTCAACCAGATGCTTAATATCCTTTTCTGGTATCATGCTCTGTACTGAACTTTTTTTTGTTGTTAATCCTTACTAGCAGAAGTGGAATCTTTCTTTTCATCTCTGATATGAACAATCACGGGCATGTTTGCTTCTGAGGATGCTATTTTTGGTGACTGAGGTTGATTCTAGAGGGTGGCTAAAGTAACCATCATCTCTTCCATCTTCTTCTCAATCTGGGTAATCTGTTCATCTCTTCGTTGAATGGCCTTTTGCAACACATTAGCTGTATTTTCATTACTGAGCGATGGAGCATCGTGCAAAGATGATGAGGCTCTGGTCTCAACAACATGGATTTCAAAAAATTCCTCTTTCATATAATCTGACGGGGTCATAATCTTCATCGTTTATGTCTTTTCCTTACTTTTCAGACAACTCTGTAATGTTGGCTCTGAGCTTTTCCAATGCAACCTCAATTGACATTTCTTTGACTGTCTTAATGGTAGAAAGAACAATATTACTCAGATTCATAATATTTTGCTTCATTTTGAACATGTTTCTAGTTTATCTTTGAACAAATCCAAGACATCATTGTGGGTAAGACTATTATAATTAATAAATGAGGATTGGCATAAGGAATGCTTAGGTTTTAATAATAAAGAGTTACTTATAAAATACCTTGGGATTACACTTTCTAGGACTAAGAATAGGAACTTGATTTTTGAAGAAGTTCACAAAAGTTCCAAAAAACATCAAAGTTATGAAAACTTTACTCTTTCATTTGGGGGAAGGCTTACCTTATTGCATAGTGTGTTATCTTCAGTGCCTTTATATGTACTTCAAATTTCTAAAATGACTATTAGTATGGAGAGTAAAATAGAAAAAATTCTTAACAAATTTTTTTGGTCTCAGCATGGAAAAGGCATTCATTGGGCTCCTTAGAATAAGTTATGCAAGCCTAAGTATGCTAACGACTTGGGTTTTAAATCTTATAAAAATATCATGGAGGTTAACTACTATAAACTTTGGTTAAAATTTTGGCTCAAAATAATTTATGGACTATTTTAATGAAAAGAAAATATTTTATTAACAAACACCCTCTTATGGTTAAGCCTAGACTTGGGAATTTAATAGATTGTAAAGAACTACAGAAATTAGAGAAAAAGTAGAACCATGACTTGTTTGGGAATTGAATAATGGAAATATACATTTTCGGTATGATGAATGGACAATGCTTGGCTCATTTAATACATTCTTTCCATTACATTGCAATTATACTGATAAGGTTTTAGATTTTTGGAGTGTTAATTTATGGAACAGCTCGAAGATTCAAAACTTGTTGGTTTGGATTAGATGAATATCATTTCGCATATACCTTTTGCTAAAAGAAAAAAAGATAATGATATATTGTAACAGGATATGTATCATCATTTTGAAGTGGTGGAAGGTTGTGATGAAATTTGGAACATGGTCTTAAGACCTTCTCAAGCTTTTTTTTCTTGCATTTTAAATTTAAATTTTTACATGTGGATGACATTCTAAAGTTAAAAGGTTTGCTTACTTGGTAGGCAAGAGGAGGAATCATTTTTTATATTTATTATTTTGGTGTATTTTACTTCCTTAGTGTGGATTGAAATGGCCAAATGCTTTAATACTTTCCTTCCATGTGCTGCTTATATCTTAGTGGAACAGTACTTAGCTAATTAGAGGTGGCATGATAATGTTATTCACATATAGAGTTTGATGCCTTCTATATGTTGTTGGTTCATTTGGATGGAAAGAAATAATATAAGGCATATGTATATTTGTGTAATAATGGAGAGGGCGATTAAGTACAATAAAACTTTTATTTACAAAATGCTTAAATTTAATAGATGCATGAAGCATCTTATATTTTGAAACTATCGTATAATAAAATGTTGTTCAAAATTTTTTGTGAGCCTTTGAGCAAATACCCTTCCACCTCTCGGGCTCGATTGGTCTTTTGATGCAAGCCAAATTTTCCTACTATTAAAATTAATGTGGATGGTTGTTATGTTGATGCTCGGGCTAGTGTGGTAGGTGTATTTTGATATAGCTCTGGTAAGTGTTTAATTATGTTGTTGCACCTTGCAACTCAATTTCAACACTCCATTCTGAAATCAATGTGATATTATACTATTTGATTGTGGCAGATAAGCGTGGTATGTATTGTCTCCAAATTGAAACATATTCAAAATTAGTTGTTAATACTTGCAATAACATATTTGTTTGCCATTGGTATTGTATACATATTTGGAAGAAAATTGTTGTGTTGCTGCCTTGTTTTATGTTAGATGAGCTCATTGCTACAAAGAAGCGAACATGCACGGACTACTTAGCCAAATGGGGCGCCACCTTAACCTATATTCAAATTGATGTATCTCCTTCTTAGAAGGTTGCTCATCTTATTTTTGCTGATAGAAGCTCTTTTCTAGTTATTAAAACTATTTTTTGATGTCTATGATATTTTTGGAGCATTTTATTGCATGAGTTGTCTTTTTGGTGGAGGTTCCATAGGTTTTATTTGTTGAGAGTTATATTTTAGGTTGGCTGGAGCCTCTAGCCTCCTTTGTAAATTTTGGCTGTAGTTCCTAAGGTTTATTTTATGTTGTTTCCTTATTCTTTCTAGAGTTAAGGTGTATTTTGGTCGATTGACTATCAACATTTAAACCATCCAAAAGAGGATGAAAACAAAAACAAAAGGATGAACCCTAACTAAAGCAACAATGATGGTCCAGGTGATGTCAATTGACGAGTCAGATATAGGTCTAAGATTGCTACTAACTGACCATCCTTATTCTTAAGTTTGTTTGATTGGCTTGCCCCTATTTAGATTTTTTCTTTGTTGTGCCTTTTGCCTGGATTTACTGGTAGGCTCATCTATAGACTAAATTTTATACCTAAATTAAATAAATATATTTAACTTAAATTTTTAAAATTAAATGAAATTGTAACCAAAATAAAATTGCAAATTATTGCATTCACAATTATAGAATTATCATGCATATAATACGACCTTTATTTGGTTTTAAATAAATTTGAGTACAAACCTTTGTGATTTGGAATAGCCACATGAAGATTATCATAGGCATGAGCATAATCATATTGCTTCTATTCTTTGTACTCTGAGCATTCACACATTACACAATAGGGGATGGTTTATCCTATGAGAACCATAGCTAATGGAATTGAGCTCTGCGCTTGAATCTTAATTGGCCTTATGAACTGATCTTTAAACATTCATCATCAAAAACATGCATCATATTACACATCCTGCTCTAATTCACTTGACACTAAAATTTAAGCAAAAAAAAAATAATAATATGAGTGTCGTGAGTTATTCAAAATCTAAATTGTAAATTACAAACACATATTTGTATTAGTCTCATGCCATTATGCATACTAGTCATATATAAGCAGCTTGGTTTATGATCAAGTTGTATGACCTACAGTTCCTAATGAATAACAACCTACACTATCTTGCATTCACTAAGTTTGACCATACATAGTTTTAGATGGCAACCCATTCTTGGTAAGGTACTACCAAGAATGGGTTGTAAGCTCATTCCATTTGTTTGTTTGTGTTCTTTATTTCCTTTAGATTAAGGTTCTGAAATTTTATTTCTTTTCTGTAAGTTTCACCATAACTTTAGGATTCTGACGCTGCTTGTTTGGTTAAAACATAAATCCTTACCTCCTATGTTTTCTCACGATCATATATCGTGTGATTTATGTCCTAAAATGTTAAGATGTCACTGAGTTTATTAATATTTTTGATATCTCCTACTTTATTCCTTTAAATTCCAATAAAAGTCGTTCTACTTTTGAGCCTTTCCTATTGGAGTTCATGCTAACCAATCATGGAAGCCAAAACTTAGAAATTACTTGAAAACAAAACAACAACCTTAATTGAGAGTTATTTTAAGTAATTATAGTTACTTAAGATGTAATTAACTATAAAGGTTTGCCCTCATAGGAAGTTAAGACTATGGTTGTAAATGAACCAATGCACTCAATAAAAAACTCAAACTCACCTCAATTAAGACTCAATCATATTTATTCTAATTTATAAATAAACAAGCAATAATTTTTAAATGTTCGAACCTTAAATGAACTAAACATGAACATAGTTGAACTTGTTCATTTATGTTAATGAACAAACTTGTTTGTTGCTAAAAAAAGTAACTTGTTAAGTGATTGATATTAAGCTCGATGATAGCTCATATTATATAAGTCATATTCTTTAAATAAAATTTAATTAAAATATTAACTCATTTGTTGATAGCATATATTATATATGATATATAAATACTTAGATATTAACTTTATGTAAGTTTTAAAGTTGTCATTTTTAGTTGTTTGGTAGGATTTAGGTTAAATCATTCTTAACTGCTACATTCTACTAAACAACCCATAAGTAAGGAGCTTTTTGGCAAAATGGAGGAGAAATGAGATTAGAGTTTTAATCAATAAATTAATAGTTGCGATCAAATTTATAAAATTATTTATTGATTTTTTGTATGAAATCTAGATTTTCATTTAAATTTTTAGCTCATTTATTAGCTCATTTAAATACTCATTCACTTCTCATAAATAAATCAAGTACAAAGCAAGGTCAAACATTAAAAAATTTAAACAAGTCAACCTTGAACAAATATGAAAGCTCGACACAAGCTCAAGTCGAACATGAATAATTTATGATTATACTATGCCAAGTTCAAACTATGATATACTCGAATTGACTCAGCTCAATTAGGGCCCAAGTTAATATCCTAGATTAATATAAACCCTACCTATTTAGATAAGGGAAAGATTTTGTCAGTTTCAATCGTAGACCAATGCAAATGTCCAAAATTTCTTCTTAGATAATCGAGCCCATCATAAAGTGATATCTCTATCTCTCGAGATAGAGTATTATATTTGATGTTGTGTTTGATTACTTAAATAACTAAATTTTTGAATCTACATGGTATTCAAAATCCCATTTCAAAAAATAAAATTGACATGTGTAAATAAATAAGAATTAAGTGGTATGTATATATTAATCCCCCAACTCTTTATATTGATTTAGGTGTTGCACAAGTATGAACCCAAATAAAAATTTATACATAAATTAAGTGGCAGCTAATGCTTTTTGAAGAAGCAACTATGAAGCTATTTTTTAGAGAATTAGCATCACTTGTGATGTTAGAAAGCTGTTGTTGGAGTGGCGGGAGTCTGTTTCGATATTCTACCATGTTGCAACTGCTTCTGTTGAAAAAGACAGTTCTGCTTTTATATATGCAAATTATTTGAATAAATTCAATATTTAAAGTAATTGTAGCAGAATAACAAAAATAGGTCCAACAATACAAAGAACACGTGTAAGTCATCATTTAACACATAAAATCATAATAATAAGAACTAATAAAATAAACAACAAGGCTATAATGATGTTTGCCTTCATGTCTGAATAATCGAGTCTTCAATATTTTTTTGTCCACAATGTCTCTCCTCAGTTGATCACTTTCCAGAGCAAACTCATTTACATCATTAGCCTAATTTCCTTACTGGAATTTTTTCTTTCCATCACTCCTCCAATGTATTTATCTTTTTTTAGTATGGTACCTACCTAATCCAGCAGCTCTCTCTTCAACTCCTTCCACAATTTTCAATATTTTATCAGTTGAACTTATTTGTTCTTTAACTGTGTTTTGGCATACAATCTTCTTATTTTTTTATGGAAGTTTTTGGTAACTTTTTGCAAACCTTCCTTATTGAAATGAATGGCTATTCTATTGCCAATTTCTATCTCTTTCAAGAATAAATCACCAAATATTATCTTTAAATCCCTCTCCCAATTGGCTGATAACTCACCTTCCTTTTATTTACCCATTTGATGTATGATGTAGATAAAACATTTTGACGAAAAATATATAGTTTAGAAAATTTAAAATAATTATAAAAATTAAAACTAATTTTGGAAAAAAAAAATCAAATTAGAGCTTAGTAAAATAAATTCATCAAAGAATGCTCCTTTCAGGATCACATATTTTATTATACAAGCTCTAAGACCATGCAGTATATGTGTTTAACGATGACACATGTGATATAAGACCAGATAGTATACATCATTGATAGTTTGATGTGTGCTTTAAGAACAAGCAGTATATAAGATTAACAGTGGCATATGTGATCTACGACCAAGTAGTATCTATAGATAGCAGTTTGATGTGTGTTTTTAGACTAGGTACTATTTTAGTGATAAAAAGTTGGGGACAAGTATATATGCGATAATTGATGGTTGACTGAGCTCTTTGGCTTTTTTTCCCATCATTGTTCTACATAATATTTCAAAAACCAAAGCGCTCAAATCCGCACACTTCAAAACCATCAATGCAAAGCCACAACAAATACCAGAGTCAACCTCTACCAGCAACCAACATTGCAAAACTGCCATACCCACAATTAATAGAGACAACCAAACTACAGTCATTCCCACAAACAACTAGCAAGACAGACCACCAGGCCACAAAAATCAAACTTACCAGTCCATATTTTAGTGTCCCACAAAAACATGAAAGGAAATTTACTTGCTACATATGTATATAAGAGGTTGTGCCTTAATGCTTCAAAAAGTAAATTTCATTACCATAACCAAAACCAAAATCACAACCACTTATTATTTGTAGATGTTTGATATGTGCATGTGTAGGAATTGTGCGATGTTCATATAAATTTCCCTTCAAACAACACTTCACATTTCAAATGGCAAGAACAAAACCACCATGGAAATCAAGAAGACCAAGTGCACAACCTCTTCAATTTCAACAGGCAAGCACTAAATCAACAGCACCACCAAAAAAAATAAACAAGAACCAAAACACCATCACATAATTCACACACACACACACACACACACACATCTATATATATATCAAACACACACACACACATATATTCACACACACACATACATATCAAACAACTATGTAACACTCAAACATTTAACATCACACATATATATTTTAGTTGCAAGATTTGTACATGCATAAGAATTTTGTGATGTGCTTGTAAATTCCCCTTTGATGCAAGATAAAGTCTAAATGGAAATCAAATAATTCAAATGGTAAGGGCCAAACTACCATAGAGAGGAAAACCAAGAAGCACAAGGGTAAAACCTCTTTAATTTCTAGAGACAAGCACCAAAACACCATCACCACATGAACAATAAGAATCAAACCACCATCACTTGCATGAATCTCTAAATCACACCTTATATGAGTTCATAAACAATTACTTAAACAAGTGGAAAACAAAATTTCTCAAATTCATGAACAGATATACAAACAGAAGTAGTTACTTATTGAATCAATGATCAATCTCATACAAAAATATTAAATTATCAATCAATATAATTTAAGATCATAACTCAGAACCATGCCAAATGGCAATGGTCATTTGAGCATATAAAATCTTTTTTTTTTCAACTTTAGTATAATTCAAATCATACAAAGAACTCATGTAATTCCATAGATTTTCATACATATCATATCTTCATAAAAAGATGAAAGGAATAGCAAGTCTAAATGCACATAATGTAATAATTAATTAACATGAACATCATACTTCAAAATGGAGAATATCTATAAGAAAAAAAAAGGAGAACTATAACTCGATGGATGGGCAAACCATGAAGGAGGGCAGAGAGTCCATGTAGATGAATTTTCACGCATAAGAACTGTGTGACGTGCATCTAAATTCCCCTTTAAATGGAAGATAAAATCCAAAAGCAAATTGAATATTTCAAACGACAAGAACCAAACCACCACCGAAAGAAAAATCGAAAAGCTTAATGGCACAACCTATTCAATTTCAAGAGACAAGCACTAAAACAACAATATCAAATATTAGAGAGGAAAACAGATCGACTCCACCTCAAGCACCAAATCATCAACAGAGAGAAAATTTGAAAAGCACAATAGGGAAAACAAAGATGTAAAATGGAAAGCAACATAACACCACCACAAAGGATAACCAGGAAGCCCCATCGGCACCACCTCAAGCACCAAAGCAGCTAACCACCTTAAGCAACATACCACCTCAAGCATTATGCCACCTCTAAATGGAAAGTAACATACCACCTCATAGAATAAATCATTGAACCACCAACAAGTACATTGAGAAGATCAAGAAGAAAAAGAAAAAGTTAAAATAGAAAGCATCAAACCACTAACACAAAGGACAGTCGAGAAAGGAAAGAGAAGAATACGACATACAAAGAGAGGTGGTGAGACTTGGTAGCAGTAAAGATGAACTAATGGAAGAAAAGGCCAAAGAACTGCAATTTTGCATTGAAGCCACAAATGAATGGAGAGAGAAGGGGCCAAATGAAGGATATTATCCAGGATATAGGGGTCATTTAGCAAATTGTAGAGGGATATGTTAGTACTTTTACAATTGGGCCAACCCATAAACAACAAATCAGAGGCAACACTCAAATTTATAGTTTTATCATTCCCACAAAAAGCAAGCAAAAAGTGCATTGAAAATCACGCGAGAAAAAATTGCTTACGTAAACCGTACGCAGGAGCTGCGTGCGGAATGAAGTACACGAAGGTTACAATCGGGTTACAAGCGAGCTGTAACCCCTTTTTACCCTCTATGTAACTTACTTGTAACCTGCGCGCTCATATCAGAACCTTTATGAACCTACTAACTAGATGAAATAGGAGCGCGCAATGGGATACCGGAAGTTACGATCGGGTTACAATCGAGTTACAAGCGAGTTAGTAACACATTTGTACTCTCCATGTAACTCACTTAGTAACATACGTGCTCATATCATAACGCTTGTAAAATAGGAGCGCAGCAGAGTTATGAAATGAGTTACATGGCTCGCTTGTAACCCGATTGTAACCTCCATGTACCCCATTCCGCACGCAGCTTCTGCGTACGGTTTACGTACACAATTTTTTTCCCTCAAACACACTCAAAACATAAGTTTATCTTCGAAGTTACATACATTATTCTTTTTTGCCAAAAAAAAAAATCAAGATCTATTTTTTTCACTTGGACTATTTAAGAGTCATGTTTATATTTATTAAGTGTTACTTCGGAGAATTAGACGACCCTACTAGCCGGGAAACAACGACCACCGCCGAAGAATTTCCGCGTCGATAATCGCAGGCGGCAGTGAGGTCGGCAGAGATCGATATGGCGACGAAGGAGCGCATGTCGTTTCCCGTTCAATGGCTTCTGATCTTGTTTTGGGCTAGGTTTTGGTCCATTGACCTCCTGTCGGCGGCTGCCAATCAGTTTGCGGCTGATGGCACTGTGATCGAGCTCAACGACTCCAATTTTGATTCAGCTATCTCAACCTTCGATCACATTCTTGTCGATTTCTATGCCCCCTGGTGCGGTCACTGCAAGAGGCTTTCTCCCGTGGTCAGCATTTATTTTTTCCTCTTTTTTCTCCTCTTATTTTGAAGCGGGATATTGGCTGTCTCGCATCTGGTTCTTTATCTCTTATTAAATTAAGACAGCGTATTTCAGTAGTTCATACCATGTGATAGATATAGTTCACTGTTGCGTGGTTCTACCTGTTTTGCAGAACTAAATTTGAATGCGAAAGATCGGAATTTTAAGAAAAAAGGTTTTTCGGCCCAAAATTCATTGAGATAAGCAAACTTAAATTTTGAAGGCAGAAATACCTGGACATGGTTTTATGGTTTTTATCTTCTTTTCTTCCCGAAAATTCAGTGAAAGTTTCTATTAACTTTTTATATTTATTTAACCATATTCTCCGGGTTATTTGTTGCTTGTGTTTTTTTTCATTTTGGTTCTGTGTAGTCATTATGTATATTATGGATTGGGTTTACATGTGCTTTGCATTTTTCTTTTTGGATCATATGCATACTTAGTATTCCTGTTTTATTCCAGAGTTTCTGATCACCGCTCTTTGATGGCTTTCTTTTATTGTACTTTCCAGCTAGATGCAGTGGCTCCAGTTCTTGCCAACCTGAATCAACCAATTGTGATTGCTAAACTTGATGCTGACAAGCATAGGAAGCTTGCTTCTAAGCATGAAATTGAGTATGCATTTGCCCATTTAATTCGTTTCCAACACTTAAAATTTTGGATTAGATTAATTGTCATTAGTGGACGCAATGGAATATAGAAAGTTCTCAATAGTCCAATCAATTTTCATAGCGAAGTATACACTCAGTTGAATGTTCTTGTGTGATGTTGATTGAGAAATCATATTTTTCTCATCAAATAGAGTTTTTCTTTTTTTCAAGTATGTTTTCAAATTTTTGTACCACTATTTATTGTGATTGTTTTGGTGCAGTGGTTTTCCAACGCTAAAGCTCTTTGTGCATGGTATTCCCATTGAATACACTGGTCCACGGAAAGCTGAGCTACTTATAAGATTTCTAAAAAAGTATGTTGCACCTGATGTTTCTGTTCTCAACTCAGATTCTGCTATATATAACTTTGTTGATGAAGCTGGAAAACATTTCCCTATTTTTATTGGCTTTGGATTGGATGAATCCTTAATTGCTGAGTATGGGAAAAGATATAAGAAAAAATCATGGTTTTCTGTCGCTAATAATTTCTCAGAGGAAGTTATGATAGCTTACGATTTTGACAAAAGTCCTGCTTTGGTTGCCATTCATCCCAGTTATAATGAGCAAAGTGTGTTTTATGGACCTTTTGAAGGTGAGAGGGATCCTGCAGTAGGATTAAATTAATTATTATATTTCCTTCAGGATTGACTTTTTCTACTTGATTTAAGATAAAGTCTAAGAGACTTGGAATGTACATGCATGTATGCATTTTTTGTAGACTTTGAATTTCCTAGATCTTTTAATTACAACAACTTAAAACAATTAGATCGAGGATATGACATGGATTTAATTTGTCATCATCTTTTATTGTAGCTCACATGCTGCAAGGACTATTAATGCACGTCACAAAACTCATAAAAAACAACAATAAAAACACGAACATGCCGTATACCACTAAACGGGCTCGACTACATGAGCCATTTTCTCCATCGTTTCCTATGGACTGTCATATTTTTCATTTAATTTCAATAAATAAAATCATTTTTTATGCAACATGCCCAATTTTTCTTAGGTCTACATCTACCTTTCTTAACATAAGTCAAATATAAAACATCTACTCTCAAAACAAAGTCATCAAATGGTTGACATTTAATGTGACAAAACCATCTAACGCGACTCTAATTTTGTCCGCCGCTTGAGCTACTTCAACTCTTTTACGGATATGTTCGTTTCACATTTTATCTCTATGCGTAAAACCATTCATAGCATTCTCATCTCAACAAAACCAATAACAACAAGACTTTATCCCACCACGTAGGGTTGGCTCCATGAATCCTTTTCTCCATTGTGTCCTATGAATACCATATTTTCATATAATTCTAATAGATTAAGATTATTATTTATACAGTATACCCTAGTCTTTTTAGGTCTACCTATGCCTTTTTTAACATAAATCAAATCTAATACATCTACACTCCTAACTGATTCATCTGATAGTCGACGTTTAATGTGACCAAACCATCTAAGACGCTCTCTCTAATCTTGTTTGCCAGTGGAGCTACCCAACCCTATCATAGATATATTCATTTCGTATCTTGTCTCAAGTGTTAAGTCACTCATCCACCTAAGCATTCTCATCTTAACAATCCTTACCTTTGTTTTATGTTTCTCTTTTAAAGGCCAACATTCTTCACCATAGAGCATTGTAGATCTCACCACCATCTTATAAAATTGTCCTTTAAGTCTAAGCGGTAACTTTCTATCACACAATAGGCTCGATATATTGCTGTACTTCAACCAACCAACTTGAATTCTACTAATAACACCACCGTCTATATCACCATCACTTCAAATAATATACCCGAGATATCTACATCGTTCACTCCTTTTAATGATTTGATCACTTATAGTTACAACACTTTCACTATAGCTACCATTATTAAATCACATTTCATGTATTCAATTTTAGATCAAAGGCTTTTAGACTCCAATGCATACCTCTATAATTCAAGTTTTACCTGAACTCTTTCTTTGGTCTTATCCAAATGAAGGATATCATCAATGAAAAGCATACGCTGAGGTACATCCTCTTATAAATGTCCAGTAAGAACATCCATATCTAAAGCAAAAAGATATGAGCTTAAAGTCGATCCTTGATATAATCCAATCGAATAAGAAAAATATTTGGTCAATCTCTTTCTGTTCAAACACAAGTAACAACTCTAGTATACATATCTTTAATGACTTGAAGATAAGTCATATCAAACCTTTCATCTCTAGTACTCTCCAAAGGACTTCTTTTGGAACTTATTGTAAGCTTTTTCTAAATCAATAAAAATCATATTTAGATCCTCCTTACTTTTTCTGTATTTCTCCGTCAATCTTTTAATAAATATATAACTTCCATACTAGACCTGCCCGACATAAATCCAAACTGATTATGAGAAATTTTTGTATGACGTCTTAGCTTAGGTTCAATTATCCTCTCCATAATTTTAAAGTATGATATATTAACTTAATTCATCTATAATTTATACACTCTTGTGCATCCCCTTTCTTCTTAAAAACGAAGATCAAAATATTTTTTCTTCACTCATGAAACATCTTTTTAGGTTTAAAATAATATTAAATGGTTTAATAAGCCAAAAAATTCTCAAATCTTCTAATATTTTTAAACTTTAATTAGGATATCATCGGTCCTCCTAATTTTCCACCATTGGTTTTCTTTAAAGCCTCATGAACTTTTTTATACTAATGCAACAATAAATGAAAAACATTTTATCATTATTAATGATGATTCACTAAGATCGGTCGTATTTTCAGAAACTTCATTAAGAAGTTTATCAAATTAGCTCACCCACCTTTGTTGAATATCTTTCTCTAAGAAAATGCATTTTTATTTTCCTTTTTAATGCACTTTACTTGAATTAAATCCGTAATAGGGTTGGTGTTGCACCAGTGACTGATAAAATTAGAGAAAGTCGTTTTAGATGGTTTGGTCACATTAAACGTCGACCACCTGATGATCCGATTAGGAGAGTAGATGTTTTAAATACAACTTATGCTAAGAAAGGCAGAGGTAGACCTAGGAAAACTTGAGCTTATTGCATAAAAAATGATCTTAATTTATTAGAATTAAACGATAATTTGACACTAAATAGGACGCAATGGAGAAAAAGGATTCATGTAGCCGACCCCACTTAGTGGGATTAAGGCTTTGTTGTTGTTGTTGCTGTTTTCTTTTCCCTTTGTTTGACTGGTTTATATATATATTTTTCACTCTCTTTAATATATAATTTATTATAAAGATTACTAAAAGTAGAATTTTTAACATAACAATTGTTCTCTTAGACTCTATATGAGCTACCTTATATTTTTCCTAGTCTCTAAGCTTTTACATTTAAACCAATACTTATAACACAATTTTGTTATATTTTATCTTTTCTTGCATATTATTATTTCACTACAAACTATTTTTGTTTATAAAATTTTTTCATTTTGACTCTCTATGTATATCTTTTGCCACTTATTTAATAGTGTTGGTTATTTTATCTCACATACAATTAGTTTCTTTATGAACATCCCAATTCTCGAAATCTTAAAACTTCCTCAAAAATAATTTTATTTGTGTCTTTTAGGTGTCCTTTTCTAATTCTATGCTAATGTTTCATTGTATTCTTTATCTAAGAAATTATCTTAAAATTCAGAACTAATAATTGATTTGATTACTTAGTTTTTCACTTAGAATGACTTTATAATCTTTACATTATAGATGATTTCTTTTTCTCATAAAAAAATATTCAATTTATGTTTTATTAAATCCATTTTTATAAGTAATAATATGCTTTTTGTTTCTAAAATAAAGTATTAACAATAATAAAATTATACGCTAAAACAAAATCTAATATGAGTCTACTTTCTTCATTAGTCACTCCAAAATTGTAACCACCATAAATATTTCTATAAGTTTTAATCACTTTACCAACATGTTGATTTAAATCTCCTCCAATAATTTTTTTTTTGAGAGGTATCATTTGTATTAATTATTCTAGATCATTCCAGAATTTTTTAAACTCCTAACAAAACCTACTTGAAGACAATAAACACTTATAATATTAAAAATCTTAGTATTGACAACAATCTTTAGGGCTATGATTCATCTCTATAATACTTAATTTAATTTTATGCTTCTCTTTTATAGGTAGCATTCCCCGCTGTAAATCATTGCAAGTCTCACCACCATCTTATAAAATTTTTCTTTTAAGTCTAAGGGACACTTTTCTATCACACAATAGGACTGCTGCATTCCTCCACTTCAACCATCCGGTTTAAATTTTACTACTAACATCCCCATTTATATCACCATCACTTTCAATAATGGACCGAGATATGTAAAACATTTGATTATTTTAATGAATTGATCACCCTTAGTTATAACCCTGCCACTAGATCTATTACTACTCAAATTACATTTCATGAATTCAATTTAGATCTACTCAAACGAAAGCCTTTAGACTCTTAAAGTTGACATCCATAATCTTTTTTTTTCAAACTCTCTTTCTAGTATTTTCTGCAAGAAGATATCATTTGTGGAAAGGATACACTAAGTACCATCCTCCTGTAAATGTGCAATAACAATTTCCATAATAAATGCAAAAGGATACAGGCTTAAAACCGATCCTAGATATAATCCAATTGAAATAACGAATACTTGGTCAATTTCCTTGTGTTAGAACATAAATAGCAACTCTAGCATACATATCTTTAATTACTTAATATAATTAATAATAACCTTTCTTTTCTAGAACTCTCCCAATTACTTTTCTTGGAATCTTATCATAATTCTTTTTCAAATCTACAAAAATCAAATGTAAATCCTCCTTACTCTCTCTGTACATCTCCATCCAACTTTTTAATAAATGTATAACTTTCATTGTAGTGAATCCAAACTGATTTTGAGAAATTTTTGTATCATGCGGTAACCTATGTTCAATTACTCTCTCCTATAATTTTAATGCATGACATTAACTTAATTACTCTATAATTTGCACACTCTTGTGTATCCTTTTTATTCTTAAAAATAGGAACTAATAAACTCTTTCTCCACTCATTAACATCTTTTTATCTTTTAAAATAATAATAGAAAGTTAGCCAAAAAATTTCTAGATCTCTTAAACATTTTCACACTTCTATTGGAATAATATGAGATCCTACTGCTTTTTCATCCTTTACTTTTTTTAAAGCCTCGATTTTTTTTTTACTAATATAATGTTGGAAATAAAATTTTTTTGTTATTATTTATTGTATTAAGATTACTAAAGTCGATTGTATTTTTACAATCTTTATTGAAACAATTTTAAAAATATCTCACTACCTATGTTGAATATCCTAATCTAAGAAAGTACTTTTTGATTTTCATCCTTGATAGGCTTGAATTAAATCTTTACTTTTCTTATATTTTTGCTTGACTAGTTTAGACATTTTTCACCATCTTTACTATCTAATCAATTATAAAGATTATCAAAAGGGGAATTTTTAGTATCACGAATTATTCTCTTAGACTCTTTATGTGTCACCTTATATTTTTTTCTAATTTTCTAAGCTTTTACATTTAAAACATTTTTATAAATGTTCTTTTTGAAGTCCTATTATAAAAATTAGTTTAAATGTAAAAACTTGGAGAATTGGAAAAAAATATAAGATGACCCGTAGAGAGTCTAAGAGAACAATTTGTGATGTTAATAATTCTAATTTTAATATTTCTATAATAGATTAGAGAATAAGAGGATGAAAAATATATGTATAAACTTGCCAAGCAAAAATATAAAAAAGAAAAAATTAATTCAAAGTATTCTAAGGATGAAAATAAAAATGTACTTTTCTTAGATTTTGATATTTAAGATAGAAGGGTGAGATATCTTGATAAACTTTTCAATGAAGATTGTGAAAATGTGATCGACTCATAAATCTCATATAAGGAGTTAAGTGTGATTGATGACTCTAATATTCATTTTTACCAATGAGAAAAATGCATTGCTTTGTCTGGAGTGCTTCAATTATTAATTTCATATTTGTTGGGGAATTAATATTATTATTCCTTCCAAACATAACCATTAAAATGTTAAATCTTTTGCTCAGTCTCCCTAATCAAGTACCATGTCTCACTTGTATTCAAATATTTCTGTCAGGTTTTTTATATACTTTTTTCAATTAATTATGATGATATAAGGTTCCTGTTTTAAGCATACAGGAGGGTTTGTGGAGGATTTTATTCATCAAAATCAGTTGCCCCTTGTAGTTCCCATCAAATCTGAAACACTTAAGCTGTTGAACAATGATGAGAGGAAAGTCGTTCTAACAATTGTGGATGATGAACTGAATGAAAAAACTCTAAAATTAATTAAGATTTTGAGGTCTGCTGCGACAGCCAACCGTGATTTGGTGTTTGCTTATGTTGGGGTTAAGCAGTGGGAAGACTTTGTTGATACATTTGATGTTAATAAGAAGACAACGCTGCCGAAGATACTTGTTTGGGATAGAAATGATGAATACCAACTAGTAAGTGATGTTTATCCTCCAAAAGTAGTTTTTGTTTTCTTTATCATTATTTTAACTGCGTACTTCTACTCTGATTATTTTCAGAAAGAATGATTCTTTCAATATTTTATTCTAGTTTTACTTTGATAAAGTTATTTTCAAATAATAATGGTTGTTTCATTTTAGACTTGCATTTAATTTTACTAGAAGTGTGATATGATAAAACCACAGACACCTTGCTTTCCCCGGCCACTAAACATTACCAGCATAATTAATTCTTTGCACACATTCATGATCATATATGTAACTTTATCATTTAGTATGTTTTTTGTTTAAATGTTTTGAGACAACTTAATAAACAAATTATCATCCATCTGTGGATTTAAAAACCCTGCACAATGATATTTGCTTGTTTTTGTTCCTCCTTATTACTCAATGTTTCATCATCATCATTAGTCTTATAGCATATCTTTGGGGTTGGTGTTATAAATTCTTATTTCTCATGTATTCCTGTTGATTGCTATCACAGTTGATCAATTCATTCTGCAAATCAATTTGAGGAACTTTAATTCATGTTATCTTAGGTCTACTTATTTTTCTTATTAATTTTGTAACAATAATTTTATGCATGTCCTAATCATCTAATTGCATATTCAGTCATCTTATTTTTCATTATATGTCACTAATTTTTTTTAAATATATTTATTCTTTAATTTTTTTTTTTCGGTTTTATGATACATCTATTTTATCATTATGATTTATGCACGCTCAACCTGGATATCAATAACTTTATTTTACAGAAAAAATATAGAGGCACCTCTCCATTTCAACTGAACAAAATTAACTCTAATAGTTACATTTTTATTAATATATTTATTTTATTGATAAGAGATTCAATAGATCTAAACGTATTACATCTAACTGTCACTTATCTTATAAGGATATGGAATTTTAATTTTTAACATCATACCCACCAATATTACACATCCTATACTTAGTCTTTGTTCTACTAATTCTTTTTTTATCTACTAAACATTTTTATACTATTTATCTCTTAAACTAAAACTATATCATTTATAAAAAGCATATACTAAGATACCTCATTTAGAATATTTTTGGTAAGCACTTCATGAAATATTGATCGATGATGTAAATTTATTGATGTGGGCATTCAATCGAGAAAGGGTGGAGCGCAATTGTGGCAGGCGCAAATAGCGCGTGAGTTTGTGGCTTGAAAGGGTCGAGGAGGGCTGGTCGATCATTCTTTTATGTGGATGTACCGTCTATAGAGATTTTGGGTCCATTCCTTAGTTACCTAATATTATGTATGTTGTTTTTTCGTGTTTTAAATCAGTTTTTGGCGTAAATTTGTTAGGATAGCTGCTTGCGTTCGTTTTCTCCCTATGAGAGCTCTATTAGAGGGTTTGGGTGGTGCTCTGCTTGTCTATTTCTCATCCTCTTGCTATCCTGCAGTCCCTTGCATCCCCCGCCCCTGCCGCCGACATTCCCCCTCACTACTGCCACCCGGAATAACACCTATTTGCTGTTTGACTGTTGTTCCAGCCTCCCAGAATCCCAACCACATCCACCTCCCAAAAATCTTAACTGTTGAAACCGTCATCCTCCAACACCCCGACCTACTCATTCTAGCTCACCTAGCCGCACTCCAACACACATTGATCAACCTCAAGTTGCATTTCTGTGTCAGAGTCTGTTCTTATTTCTCGTTTGTCGGATGTAATCTCCTATATTATTTTAGTAATAATATTTTAGTTTTTCGTTGTTATATTGGTTAACTCCGGTAAAATTTGTTATCAGAGCTAGACTAATCCTAGTCATATCTTAAAGTTTCTAGCATGCACTAATACACAACCTGAACTACTACAAAAACCCTTCTCTTTGCTGGTTTTTTAAACCGGCCGCCCAAAAATTTTCTTTCCCACCTTATATTATTTTTATACATCCTCTTCCACCTACCCAAACCCAATCTCGTCGCCGAATAGAAAATTGTCGGAGACTTGTTCGTATGGAATTGCCACAATGCCGTTACGAGAAATCTATAAAGAGATGTCTGAGGACATTCTATGGAGGTTGTGCAACGGGAAACCCTCCAATTGCAACAGAGGCTCACTGTCTTCGAAAGGAGATCATCCAAACGGGTCACATAAATTCTATTTGACCCTGAAAATGAATAACCACTACCCCAAAGATTTGACATATAATGATGATTTTGATATAAAGGTGGATTTCTATAATCACTTGGAGTCGGATGAGTTCATCAAGTGTTTATGGACTTTGAAATGTGTTTTGAGTGTGAGGATGTCTCATCGAACAAAATAATAAAACTAGTTGCTAGCAATTTAAGAGCGTGCATCTCTGTGGTGGATGAACTTGAAGATTCTTTGACAATAAGAAGGAAATAGTAAAATTACTATTTGGTCTAAGATGAAAAGAGAAATGCAATGCTAGTATTTACTGACACATTAAAGAGAAAATATGTGCGTGAGGCCTCACCAGTTACTCGGGCGCCTGCCACATCTTACAGGCATAGTTCAACCCTAGGAGTAAGCAATAGGAGTACACGGAGTGGAACATTCAAGCCGACCCCATCTAATGAGACGCTAGTTTGGAGGGGAGAATAGGTGGAACTAGTCTACATTACCAAATTCATTCTAGCCCGGATATATTGCATTTGTCATGAATTTAGACATATGCACAATGAAGGAATGATCTATTTCACTATTAGAGTGTTGTTGAAGAAATGGACAATGAAATAATAGACAATAAAGAAGGTGAGGACACAAAGGAGTTTCAGATTCCAACCGATAAGGAAGAAATGCAGGAGGACTCGTCCACCCCTCCTTTACGTGGATTTACCGTCTATAGGGATTGGGTGTCTACTCTTTGGTTACTCTAATATTATATATGTTGTTTCTTTGTGTTTTAGGTCAATTTTTAGCGCGAGTTTGTTTAGGACAGCCTCTAACGCTCATTTTCTCCCTTCGAGGGCTCTATCCGAGGGGTTGCGTGGTTCTTTAGCTCTGTCTCTCTCCCGAGGTGTTCATTAACTTCCCTATCCCCTTCCACATCCCCTTCACATCGTTCTTGGTCGCCCTCCATTGCTGCGGCTGCCCTCGAACAACCTTCGTTGCTTTTTTTCACGACAGTTTTCCAACTCCAGCTACTTGCCTCATTGCCGCCTCTCCGAACAACCATCCTCTTGCTGTCCTGTAGTCTCCTGCATCCTTTGCCACTGCCCCTGGTTTTCCCTCTTGCTACCACCACCCAGAACAACGCAAATTTGCTGTTTAACTATTGTTTCAGTGTGTTGGTTGTAATCTCCTATTTGCTTTTAGTAATAATATTTTGTTTTTCCATTGTTGTTTGTGTTAAGTCCAGTATCATTTGGTATTAGAGCCAGCCCAACCCTAGTCAAATCCTAGAGTTTCTAGCATGATCCAATACCCAACCCTAGCTCTACACAAAAATCATTCCCTTTATCACTTTTTTCAAACAGGCCACCCAAAAGTTTTCTTTCCCACCTTACCTCATTCCTCTAAAACGTCTTCCACCTACTCAAACTTGGGCCCCAACCACGCCTTCGAAGAGACAATTGTCGGAGACCTGTTTGAAAGAAAATGCATGCCTTTTATGAGAATTCTGCAAAGAGATGTCTAAGAACCTTCTATAGAGGATGTCCGGTGGGAAACCCTCAAATTGCAATAGAGGCTAGCCGCCGTCAAGTGGAGACCATCCAGAGAGGTCACACAAATTCCATTTGATCCCTAAGATGAAGAACCACTACCCCCAAAGATTTGACATGAAATATTGGAGAAACCATGATTTGGAAGTAAGTGTGGATTTGTTATATTTCGACTGCCACATGAATTTGAACGACTTCATTTAGTGGCTCTGTACTTTAAAATGTGTCTGATTGTCAAATCGTCCTATCAGAAGGAATGATGAAATTAGCCATCAGCAAGTTAAAGAAAAGAGCATCTCTATGGTGTGCAAATTTGAATATACTTCTATAGCGAGAAGAGAAGAGTAAAATTACTATCGGATCCAAGATAAAAAGAGAAATACAAAGCCAATATCTACCTGCACATTATAGGCCAGATATGTGTGTAAGGCCTCACCAGTTACAACAACATCCTCAGTTGACCTCCATTTCTTATAGGCAAAGTTCAACTCCAGAATCAAGTATCCAAGCCTGAGGAGACTAGTTCGGAGGAGGGAATAAGTGAAATCAATTTGCATTCCCAAATCAGTCCGAGTTCAGTTGTATAGTTGTATTGTAAGTTTTACAGCTTTAGACATATTAAATCAGATTGCACAATTAAAGAATGATCTATTTCACCTAGCAGAGCGTTGTTGGAGAAATGAACAATGAAACTGTAGACACTGACTAATTTGAGGAAACAAAATAGTACCAAATTTTAACTGATAAGGGAGAAATGCACGTAGTTCAAGATGAACTCATGAGAGACTATAACATAATTAACATTAGTGGTCAAAGATGGTCCTAAGTTTGAGGAACTAACGCCAGACACATGACAACTCTAGATAAGAGAATTATAGATGTTTTTTTAGATATATAGTCTACTTCTTAAGTTGCCCTACTGAGAGAAGTCCAACATGTTAGAGATGATACTCCTTTTCTCCACTTCTGAAAGACCATATATAGTCATTTGGGTATTAGAATCATTTCATTAGTATACCCATCAATAGATGATCGGATAGGATGGATGAACCACAACATTAGAAGTCGCCTTAGGATATTTGGGGACATGAGCTTCCTATAGTGTGATCCACATCCTTTCCATGAGGAAGAAGAGATTTTTCTTGAGTGGTTACTCTTCAATATGGCCCAACCAGCATAGGAAAGTGATGCGGGTGTCCGATGGGGTGATTTGTGGGGTGTAGGGGGTGGGGGGTGGGGGGTGGGGGGTGGGGGGTGGGGGGGTGTGTGGTGCCCCTCATCCATCTTTAAGAAACCTTAACTGTTGAAACTGCCATCCTCCAACACCTTGATCTACCCATTCCAGCCTACCTACCCACACTTCACCGCTCCTGGATCAACCTCTAATTGAGTTTGTGTCGAATTTGTTGTTATTTCCCGTTTCAATATGTTTGTTGTAATTTTCTATTTGCTTTGAGTGATAATATTTTTTTTCCGTCGTTATTTGGGTTAATTCTAGTATTATCTATAGTAATTGAAAACTCTTCGGTCATTCTATAAACTAATTTTAGTTGCTCTATAAAACCCTTAATCAATTACTACAATACTCAATTATACCTCTCAATGTAAAGAAGAATCATATGAAAATATTTTTTCTTTTTTTTTTCTTATACCTCTCAATCAATTATCTTAATATAAATTTCACTTTCATAATAGATATTCCCATCCTAAGATCAAATTACTTCTTTTAAATTGATTTCTAAACCTTTTTAGCCTAACATTCAAATCTTTACAACATTGTTGACCTAATTTTGATTTTAAATAATTTCCCTTAAGGCTTCAATGATACTCGCCTCGTAAAAAATCTTGAGGCAATTCTCTATTTTAGCTATCAATGTTAACTATAAAATTTATATTTTCGTTAATATCTTCATTTTTCCCATAAAATAGTCCAATATATCTAAACCTATTACATTTAAGTATCATTTTATGTTTTAACAATATTGAATATTAATTAGCAACATCGCACCCACCCATATTGCATGCCATATATTTAGTCTTTATTCTACTAACTTTGAGTCTCTATGTTTTAAATATTTTTGTATAGTTTTAATTTTTCACTATTAAGTAAATATCTCACTAATTAGATTATATCATTTCTATAAAGTTTACACTGCGGCTCTTATTTGGAATATATTTTGTAAGCTTTCCATAAATAATTTAAAATGATATGTTGATTATGTTGATCCATGTTGTAGATCTTAGTAATTGGGAACTCATGGGTTATTCATAAATATATACTAATTAGTGCTCTCTCATTCATATATTTATTAACATCAATACATCTTTGATACAAATATTTGTATTTAAAGCACACCAAACCAATTCTTGTAGTGCTCGTTTATATCTCTCAAGATTAAGAAATATCATATGAAAATCCTTTTTTTATTTGTTCTTTATACTTCTCCATCAATTGTCTTAACTCAATAATTCCTTCTATAATAAATATTAATTACTTCTATAATAAATATTCTTATTCTAAAACCAAATTATTTTTCAAAGATTGTTATCAACAGCGGTTTTTTTGCCTAACATTTAGATATGTACAACATTGTTGGCCTCATTTAAAATTTTGTATAATTTACCTTTAGGTTTGCAAATATCCTCTTAGTATAGAAAAATTTGAGATACTCCTCCATTTTAACTGTCTTGTACTAACTCTAAAAGTTATATTTTTAATATTTATCATACCTAGTCATGATAGATTCGATACATCTAAACCTGTCATACCTAGTCATGATATTATCTTTTAACATTATTGTATTAATTGTTGACATCATACCCCACTCTTGCATATCATTTACTTAGTATTTGTTCTACTAATTCTATGGCTCTATCTTCTAAATGTATTTGCTTTGTTTAATTTTTCACCAATTTTTTCGATATCGTAGGAATTAAAATTATATCATTTGTAAAAGAGTATATATCAAGGAAACTTATTTTGAATATTTTTTTCAAGTAGTTTATAAATAATTCAAAAGATATATACTTATGTCAATGAATGATGTAAATACATATTAATTGGAAACACTTGGGTGATTCCATTCCAGTCAGTGCTCTATCATACATAATTTTATAACATCAATATACCTTTGATATGATTTTTTTTTTCTTTAAAGTCAAGCCAATTTAATTTTTGTGATACTCGATTATATCTCTCGGGATCAAGAAAAATCATATGATTTTTTATTTGTTCTTTATATTTCTCCATTACTTATCTTAACACAAAATTCGCTTCTAACGTAGGTATTCTTATCGCGGAATTGAATTAGTTTTCTGACATTGATGTAACTTTTTCAATTTTTTTTTACATTTCTTTCTCCTATGCCTTAATTGTATGACTTGCAAGTTTGATTTCTTTGCAGCAAGAACAATTTATAGACTTTTTTTCTTGTGATTCATAAATATTAATATCAAGATGCTTCTCTATTAATTCAACAAGCTTTTACTCTCTTCTATAGCTTTATTTTATGATATTTGTAGATAACACAAATTTAAATATTATTTTTGTTCATAAATATTAGTACCAAAATACTTTTCCAATAATTCAGTTTGTTTTTAGTCTTTAAAAGACATTTTGTTTGGACTTAAAACCTTATCTTGTAGATTTTTTTCAGAATTAATTTCATGTCACATTTATGAACCAATCTATAAAAAAATTTGTATTATTTGTTATTCTCTTCTTATATAATTTTTTGTTTCCTTGAAGCTCTCATTTAGTAATTTTTAAAAATTGCATTTAATAGTTTTTTTGATGGCTTCATTATTAATTAAAATTCGGTTCTTTTCATTTGTAAAGCATCTAATTTGATCAAAATTTCGGAATCTCTCAAATTAAACTTCACATAGTCTGCATCTCTTTTTCCCCCTTTTTTTTAGCACCATGCCTAATAATCATCAAAAGTTATAACTTTTGTTTTATTCACTATCCTCATTGCAGGACTTATAGCTTTCTTATAATCAGTATATGTATGAGTTGTAAATAAATAGCTTACTTTTTTAGCTCGGAATTAGCTTTATTATAAGAAAAGTCCATCTAATTTTGTATTCTTCCAAGCAGGAGAGAGTAATCATAACCGAATAATGACATTGTTATGCCAGTTTTCCTTTCGGTTAACTTAGCTTGTGTTTCCATGTTTATTTTGTTTTCGTTGTTCCATTCCATGTGTTTAAATTGCCTGGGTGTCGGTAAGAGTTATAGTTGACGCTGGCGTTATGTTAGTGTTAATGAGAAGATAATAGCAAGACAAATTATCTTAGAAAAAAATTTAAACTGATAACAGAGTTTGATTTTATGCAGTCCAGATTTACAACCCAGTCTTTTTTATTAGTAGAGAATAAAAGTCTTCTTAAGCTTTTCTACGAAGTGTGCTGTTTTGTTAGACACCAGAACATTATAGTTCATACCTTACTGGTTTTACTTTCCGAGGTTTAAATGCTGGCAATGAGAAGGAGAGAATATGAATAATGTGCCACCACATAGCTCGCCTGCAGTAAAATGAGTTAATTTGAATTCATCAGCAGCAGTCAACGCCCACAAATTGCACACACACCAAACGCCACAGTGAACACATTAACGAAGTGAAAAAAATGGTCCTGTGCTGGAAACTCTTAAATTCCTCTTTCAACTTTGATAATTCCTTAAATTTATCAGTAAATATCATTATATACTGCGTTTCATGCTAAATTTATGTCATTTAAGTCGATCATTGTTGGTTGAGTTTAGCTAAAATACCAGTTTGATGGTCATAATTTATAAAATTTAGTAGGATTGGCTCATTTAGGCAACCCTATTTCAAAAAAATAAAAAATAATAAAAAAAAAGGAACCAGTTTTATAGTTGCCATTAAAAGGTTCCAATTTGTAATTCTGCATTTGTGATGCTATCATCTTAAATTAATCTAGCATTTATTTGTGACTGGTTATATCATTGTATAGGTTGAAGGTTCTGAGAGCCTTAATGATTTTGAAGATCAGCCATCTCAAGTTAGTCGGTTTCTTGAAGGATTCAGAACGGAAAGAACAATTAAAAAGAGAATCAGCGGCCCTTCTTTTATAGGCTTCATTAACTCTCTTGTTGGTATGAAAACTGTGTACCTGATTGTCTTTTTGGTAGCTCTTTTGATATTTCTCCAGAAATTGGCAAGACAAGGTGATGATGTTCGTGATAGAAGACAAACTCAACCAGAGGGTGAAGATGTGAATGCCTCCTCCACTAGTGCAGACCAGCGAGGCTACCAGCCTTCGAACAAGGAAGACTGAGTTCAGATCCAGGTCTGATTTTTTTGTTTCTTCAAGTTGCCGAGGTTCTATTTCTCAACTGAATCACGTCTGTGTGGTCATCATTCAAGTTTTTACAGTCCCGGATAGTTCTATTTGATGAACTTGAAATATTGATAGAATACTCTAACATGAACAGAAATTAAGTGCTTTGAACATTATATTTTATGCGAACAAAATTCACCCACGAAACCTGCATATGCTTGTTTCTATGTTTGATTTCTCACAGCTTGATACTTCAAATAGCTTGCAGATGTTTGTGATGGTTTATGAATGACTCAAGAGGAGGGTCAATTCAATCTTAAAATAAATTTTGAACTTTTTTATTTAGATTCAATTTGAATTTTTTAAATTCGAATTTTTTTAAAGAGATTAAAAAATAGATCTTGATCTAGTACCGTGACAAATCATATAAAATTGGGGCATTTACATACATAAATTCCAATTCCTTTGTATTTACATGTCTAACACCCCAACTTTGCTTTTTTGTACATTTATATCACCCAAATTTCATATTTAAAATAATAAAGTACCACTATTTTAACTTTTAAGTAGTGAAATACACCATTTATGTCAACGCAAGGTGGCTTTAGGTATTAGATTTGTAAATACATAAGAATTTAGTGGTATGTATGTAATTCCTTATAATATTTATTTGGTTAAGGTTTGAGAGCCTTGTGCAATTGGCAATTACCTTTTCATTCCACGCAGGTGGAGATGCTTTCTACAATCTCATATTTTTAGGGAATCATATCCTCAGCTTAGCTACGGGTGAGGGTATCATTTCTTAGCCTTTTCAAAGCAACTTAACAAAACGGAAAAAAAAAAAAACGGAAAAAATTAGGAAAATTGAAAATAAAATTCAATTTGGAAGTATCGTACATGCAAATCTATGAATGCTTGAAGAATCTAACTTCATTTTCCCATATTAAGGTTATAAGAAAAAATGTTTTTGCTGAAATTATTTGCAATGTTTAAAAGCGGCTAAGACTAGGATAAGCTTGCTGCAGGTTTTCCATTATCTTTTTCAAATATTAACATGAATATGCATTTTTATGCCTTAGAATTTAAAAAAAAAATGCTTGCACTTGTGTTATTATTTTCAAATAAGTCTAGTTTTAATCAAAATCAATGAAATTGTATGAGTGTGTCAAGTAATGGGTTGCTTATGTATAATTCATAAATTCCATAATTAAGTTTATAGATAGTGGACAGATAATGGCGGCTTATAAAGAGGTTTGCGAAGGCCCATTAAATCTTTGCTGATGTCTGGTAGAGCTTAGGTTCTTGGCTAAAAAAACTAGTTCACAGTGTAGCAAGTGCGGTTAATTGCGGCTACCTATTATTGATTAGCAGAGGTCTGTAAAATATTGTGAATGCCCGTTAATGCTCAAGTTTTTTGGTCCGAAGTTATGATTTGATAATGAAGCACACCTATAAAGATTCGTGGTCTGTTACTTGTTTAAAGAGACTTGTATATTAGTGCTCCACTGCTCGTAAATAGAATTTATTTTCATATATTTTTAAATTCAAAGTATTTGAAATCTGTTTTGGAAAAATTAATTTATTTTACATCTTTAAACATCTGGTATATTAATTTAAAATTAGTTTACTTTAATAACAAATTAATTAATATATGTAAAATAGATTTTTCTTCCTATGTGTTTTTAATTGTTATTTAGCTTACTTCTTTAACATCTTTTATTTTTTATTTTTGTGGCACTTGCATATGAGGAAATAAAAGATATTTCTACCATGAAGCTCAGTGTTCATTTGTTAATCCAATGTCTTCATGGTAGAATCTATTTTTGTGCACACCTCAAATAAAACCATTAAACTAAATCTTTTAGCATATTCGAGATTATCAAAATATGGCATGGAGCAGGGTGTATGGGGTTAATAGTTTCTCTCATTTTAATGATGATAAGTGTTGAATTATAAACGGCCATTGAACCACATCTAAGTAAGAAAGACCAAGAAAAGCAGAACAAGGAAGGGACATAAGATTCACTAATGAATGGCTTGAGATACAATTAACTAATAGCAAAAGAGTGAAACCTTGGATCTCCTTGAGATTCTTTATTTATAGGTTATAATCTGGGGTCTTCAACGCTGCACGACAAGTTACATGATAAATACTCGTGTAAAAGACTTGAAAACACAATAGGCCTAAGGCCTTGATATAAACTTAGGTAGAATTGATAATTCACTAGAGAAGTCACCTGATCTCATAGTATATTGAAGTGCATTGATAACTGTAGTAGGCTTATTTAACCTGATTGACTTATGAAGTCTGATTTGTATGAAGATGAGATTGTCTAATGCTTTCTTTGGGTGTGAGTCAGTATGCCTTATCACTAGAGGACAATAGCCTTCAACCGATTAGGTGACACATGTTTTGGGCTCATTCGATTAAAAGTACTCATCAAATCTAGTAGAACTATGTATTGAATTTATTTGGTAGACATAATGCTGAGTTTGGCATAGCGAGCTTGTTGTGGTTATTTACTCCACTTCTAGTTTCTCGATTTTTATCTTTTTGAAAAATGATTGGAAGAACAAGAGAATGAGAGATTTATAATAACTTTTGGGATGAGTTCATACAACACTTGCTGTAGCGCCAAAATTTTCATTACTGTTTACTTGACCTTATACTCTCCTTATAAAATGTTGTTAGTACTATAAACATTTATTATTCTTTATTCTTTGGTGGAGTAAATAAGTCCTATTCACGAAATATGATGTCTTTATAATGTTGTCCAATTTTATTAGGGTTGCTCTCATTTAAATTCTTCATCCTTCTACAAAGGGATGTTTTCAGGTTGTGATTTCCTTTCATGATCGTTTGCATCCCATAACCATCAAATTTTGGACATTAGATATTTTGATGTTTTTGATGATGTGGTGATGATCATGATGCTTAGGAGCTCAAAGCCAAGGATTGAGTAAAGGAGGAGGAAAATAGAGATATGGTAGTCCTCGGAAGATGAAAAGGGATAGTTTCACCTCAATACATGGGGTGACCCCAATATTGTTTTGACAAAGGATGCTCGTAGCTACCTACCTTGAGAAGTATTTGGTAGAGTTCGAGTTCGGAAGTTGACCAAGATTCATTGACTTATTTATTTGTTTGTTAATAATGTGACTAGCCACCTTAATGGTGGTGCAGATGGACTAGATCACATAGATACCAGTGGGTCTTCATGTAGAATTGCTAGTTACTATGGTAGTCATTGCCAGTGTTGCGAATCACGTCCAAAGGATGTTGTCATCACTATTTCAACAAGTGCTTCACATTCTTGGGGGTCGGACTCGGTGAGGCTCCTTCCTAATGTGGTAGTTGCTTCTGTGAAAGGTGATATTATGAATTCATTAAAACTAATTCACTATGTTAAAGATATATCTATCCGTGCTTGGTACCATTAGTTGCTATTCTAGATAGGTGGTCATTCCAAATTTCTCAGAGTTTGCCTCCCAAGAACTCGATCAACATTATAGAGCTAATTTGGAGAGTATAGGACATGTGTCGGCCGCTTTAAGGAGGCGCTGCGTCTCTTTCTTTTTTTTTTAGATTTATTTAATTTAATGGATACATGTATATTAGTTTTGAAAATAAGATTTTTTTTAAATTTTAAAATATTAGAATGAGAAAGGACGGATCTTATTCGTTAAGTAGTTTGAATGAACGAGCGTAATATCACGAGTAACGCATCTATTCCGACGAATAGACACCCTACTTGACAATATCGTTCGATCAAATAAACCACAAAATTCATGACATCCGTTCTGGCTCACGAACCTTTATGTGGATCGAACAAATTCCCTATTTAATACAAAAGAATTAAATAGGGTTTATATTATCTCGAGTCTTTAAAACTCCCTATAGAGTGCAGCCCTATAGTTAATTACCCCTCAAATGACCGAAGTCACCTGAGAGAACTCTCGATTTCGATCTCGGGTTTCTATCTTCACGAAGTCAAAAGGTAGGGTTTTCAACGAAATTTAGTAGTAGAAAATCCAATAGGTGAAAGACACAAGAAGGAACAATTATTTCTGGAGTCAAAGAGAGAAGGGTAGGGGATGTCATAGATCTCGAGGAGAACCTCGAGGACATCCCGGGCTATCCTATGGTTGGGCTTTAAATTTTGGAAAGGGAATTATTTTAATTTCAATCCTGCAAATTATTTATAGGGATTACGTTTGCGTAATGTCTGATTATGCAAACTACCTGAAAGACAGGAGGGCTTACGTCGTATCAGACGACAACCTCGAAAACCTAAGCGAGTTAGGGCTTATATTGCACAGCAAGGCGGTGCAAAAGCCTAAAAGAGAAGGTGGAGTTTATGCCGCGCTAGGCGAACTACCTCGAAGTCCTAGGGCTTGTTGTTTAAACTAAAGAATGATTTTGCTGATGTCGACACAGGTTTTGCTGACGAAGATGGTCGTGCTGCCCACCGTGCTCCAAGCTCCACGTCGTAGCAGGAATCACGGTTTAGATTTAAAGTCTTAAGTTAAAATGAGCATGCAAGTCGTTTAATATTTTTTTATTTCAAGTGAGTGTGTGCAACAGATGACGAGAGTAATGAACGAAGCGATAGAACAAGAAGCATGCTATAAAGAACTAAACGATGAAACATGCTAAACGGTATAAACATGCTGAAAGCGAGAGAGAGTACAGAAATGTAAGACATGCTAAGCAAGTATATGTCTGAAAGTAAATGTCTAGACTAACATGAGAGTATGTCTTCGAAAAGTAAAACATGCCAAGTATGATAACAAGAAGGAAAGTAAAGACTATCACAGGAGTACTCAGTATGCTTTGCTTATCCTCGACGTACTGTTACTTGTTTATTATTATTTTTTTATTTCTGCGACGGACTTATCGAGCATTAAAAGAGCGAGAGTAAAAGTAGTAAGTGAAAACAACCTAGCTAAACGCTGGGGTACTACGGTGTGTACAAAGAAAGTAAAGTCCGAAAACTCAACAAGAAAACGAAGCGAAGACGCCGAGAAAGCGAGGAAAATCGCAGAAGAAAACTAAGAAAGCCGGGAAAGAAAGAAAAGAAACGTCCGTGGAAAACTCCGAGAAAAGCCACAAACGAAAACAAAACTGTAGAAAACTGCGAAAAGCACCGTAAGAAAACCCACAGACGACTCGCTAAACTCATGGCGAACTACGAGAAATCCATAAGCCTCCGGAAAGAAAGACCCGTAAGCACGGTGGTGTTTCGGACTCGGAGCCGTGCTAATGTCCGGACTCGAGTGCCGACTACTGCGACCGACTTTCTCGCAGAAGCGATCTTAATCCGACTCGAATAGCCAACCGTGGACCTTTATAAATTTTCACACATTTCATTTTTGGTTTTCATGCAAGTAAAAAGCCGTAGGTAAGTAGGCTGTGTAGTAGTGGAGGTAATTTTGTATTTTTCAAATATATGTATTTTTTGTTTTAAAACATTTCAGTCCACAGGTTGACTACCCTAATAGGACTAGGTCTACGAACATTAGATCGTCGGTAGTAGAAACCCCAAGGACGGCCGAACGGCTCCGTGGTTCTCGCTCTACTCTCTGCTGAGTCCCGAGTCGAGCGGCCCCATTCTATGATTCTCGTAATTTTTCTCGTTTTGCAGCCTCATCAATGTCCCCACCGCACTTACAGACTCTGGCTGATGGCCCCACATATAACCCGAGGAGGTTATATATGCACACCTACACGTCTCCCGTAGGTGTGTGCTTTGAGCGAAAACAAGGTGAAACTAGGGACGAGAGGTCGAGGAAAGGAGGATGGAAAGCGGCTCACTTAACACAATTTCGAAAAGAAGTGAGTCGATTTCCGATAATCGAAAAACACGTAAGTCACCCCGGATTCCCAACCGACCTCACATGTCCTGTAGAAAGGGCCTAAAGGCACCTCGACACTCTCAGAGAGGATAAGAACTAGACTCTCAGGAACGCACTCCCTTTTCCCAAATAACTGTAAAATCATAAGCAAAAGAAAGACAGAGAAAGCCACTGCTCGGGTCCTAGACCCCGGACTACTAAACTAGGAGTGCTATCACAAATCTCCAAAACTTAACCCTTTCACTTTTCTTTCTTTTTTCCTTTTTTTTTCTTTCTTTCCAATTTTCATTTCATATTACAAATTTCGGGCTCGAACAACCGTCGAAACAAAGCGCCCATCAATTCTGACATCAATTTATCACGTGATTGCTATAACTCATGCTCACATGCTTTTCTTAATCAGGCCTCAATATTTAACCTTCAAGCATTAATTGAAGCAAATAAGAGATGTTCTTAAATTCTTCCAAACCAATTTCATAAGTAAATGTAGCAAGAGCAAAAATAACATCACCATATCCATCACCTCACACACCAAGGCTCTCGGCCAAGACAAGAGCAAGGAGAGGCCCACAGCCAAGGTCACAGCAAAGGAGGCAACAAGAAGTAGAGCCTCCGCCCAATTTCGAGTTACCATAAAGAAGCTCACGGACAAGCCTTAAGAAGCCATTCACATCAATTCCAACTCACCACAAACACACAGGATCAAATTCGCTAGGTGACCAAGCCATTCAGCCCCTCTATGGCCCGTGAGAAACACAAACCCGAAACCCCTACAAACTCCAAACAAGGGTGCAGCCGAGCCATCCCGGGGCTCCCCGAATTCAAGCCCAAACATATCCAGAATTGAGTCCAGCACAAAACTTCAGCAAGCCTCGGCCACACCCAAAGCAAGTCTCAAACCTGAGTCGATATATCCAAAAAAACACAGCCCAACTCCAAGGCCTAGATGAATACCTACCATAAGAACCAAATCCAAACTATAAGCAAGCCAAACCCGAGCCACTACCGGTCGTAAGAATCAGCCCAGCCACAAGCCAAAACGGCCCTCACACCAACTAGACTAGCTCAAGAGAACCCCAGAGACCAGGAAAAGAAAACCGAGCAGCAGCAGGGGTCGAAACAGCCCCAAAACCAAGAGAAAAACAGGGCTCAAACTAGCCTAAAATTTGAATCAAAACAGTCCCAACATAGGGGCAAAATCGAGAGACAACAGGAGCCAAACAAAACCGAGCCAAAGTAGGGCTCAAACAATCCAAAATCGAGAAAACCGCAAAAACGAGGAAATCGACCGGTCATAGGGGCAAAACCGAGAGACAGCAGGAGCCAAAATCAAGGAACAGAGCCAACCAAAATAGCCCCCAAGTCCTTTTAAAATGAAACGAAATGTGCTTTCAAGTAGGACTATAACGAGCCAAGATGTGGCTTAAAATTTAGCTAAACATAAAGCTTGCATAAGCATTTCCATACATCCAACATATCCAAGTATGTAGCCTCAATATATTTCAAATGAAAGTAAGTGTAAGGCTCCTTTAGATCAATTTAAACTCTTCCATAACATGCCTTTGTAATAAAGAAGAAGTAGAAGGAGCAAGAAGCAAGCTCCACATGCATATAAAACTAAATAAACCATTCCATGCTCCACATCAAGCTAACATGAGTAAATGAAAAAGAGGAGCCATAGCATGCTATATTAACCATGAAACCATGTCTAACTAAGAAAAGCAGTGTGTAGATAGCCTTCAAGGTAAAAGCTAGGGCTAGAGGAGCTCATACCTCAGTGAAAGCTTAAGCAAATCAACACCTCAACTCAACAACAGTGAACAAACGGCACGACCCAGGCTCCAAAACCGAGCAGCTGAGTCTCGAGAACCTCAGGGAGCAGAAGCACAAAGACCTCTACCTCACTCAAACTAAGCTCAGGAAGAACCGTGAGTAGCAGAGAAGAAGAAGAGGGAGGAGGAGGAGAGAAAAGCAATGGCAGCACACTCAAAACCAGCCAACCAAAACAACCAACCCTAGACCACTCCTCAAAATGAGGCTTATATAGCCGGCCCAAAGAAGAAGAAGAAGCCACGGACTTACCTGGGAGTCTCGGCAAGAGTAGAAGAGAGACGGGAGGAGGTGGCGACAAAAGTCGCTGAAAAGGGGGCGACAGGGAGCGAGAGTGGCGGCAGAGAAGGTCGAAAGCGCCTGCCACGGGCAGAGGGCCAGGGGAAGTGGCGAGGACAGCAGGGACCAGGGTCGAAACCGCGCGAGAGGAGCCAGGCGAGGGCTCGGCCGAAGAAGATGGAACCGACTCGGGATCGAGAAAGAGAGGCGAGGCCTCATGTGTGAGGCACGAGTGAGGGAAATAGGATTTTAGGGTTTTAATAGGATTTTAAAAGAAAATAAAATTTATTTTAATAAAATACGGCAAATTTCGCGTCGCGAATCCGCGCTCGAAAATATAACAAGTTATACGTCCTTTCCTAGCAAATTCGACGCTCTGGACGCAACGGCGCAGTCCGTTTCGCGATCCGAGGTCGTTCGGAGAACCTCGACACCAGTCGAGTCGAAAGTACGTCAAATTCGGTCTCGTCGAAATTCCGACCTCGATGGCGCTCGTTCCGGCATTCCGACCTCGATCTCGATCCGTTGCGGAGAATTCGAAGACGTCGAGGTCGTGGCTCGAGGAATTTGTGCTCGGCGGTGCGAGAAAATGTGCACGAGGCTATCCTAGCGTCCAGGTGGTCCTATAGGAACTCGATTTGGAGTCCTAACGCTAATTCCAACCTACTCCGCCGTGAGCTGGAGGTCGGGAACTCCGTCCGGGACTCCAAAAGAGTGTCGAAGTGGTTTCAAACATTCTAAAGCGAGGTGGGTCCAGTGCTAGGAATCTAAGATCGTCAGGGAAGCTCCTAAAGCTAGAACCCTAAATCCTAGGAGAAAAGCTAAACCTCGACAAAAACGAGGTCAACAACATGTCAACTCAGATGGCCAATTTCTTAAAGTGATGGCTTAATCCTATCTGAATAATTTATCTGCTAGTGGTGAGCTTTTAGAGCAAGCTTTATGATTTTAGCGATTCAAGAAATATTGTTAACTTCAAAAAAGCAACTTGATTTGTCAAGTGAGGTGGTTGTTTCTTGGGCAAGGGACTCCATAATTTTAAGGCTGAGGCCATTGTAGTTGGTGATTCTTTAGAGTCACTCAAGAAAAATCAATTTTTGGCAAGTGACAAATTTAACTTTTCTAACAAAAGAGACTACCTATAGAAGTATGTGATAACCTATTCGTTGGGGAGGTGGCGGGAGGGGTAGTTTCCAAACATTTATTTTGACAATGAAGTTTATGTATTTAAGAACTAGTTTTGATTGGGTTCGGGTTCCTACTATTCTTACAGATGGAGAAGATTGTGAAGATATATGGAATAAATGCTTATCTAGTTTAACTCAATGGACAACGTCTGAGAACTAGTTTTGACCGGGTTTTGGGTTCCTACTATTCTTACAGATGGAGAAGGTTGTGAAGATATATGGAATAAATGCTTACCTAGTTCAACTCAATGGCCAACATTTTGATACTGATCCTCCACTTGAGAAAGGCGAAACTTGAACCCTATTTTTCCTTTACATCATGGTGAAGTCATTCAAAGATAATAGCGTGTCATTCCTATTAACTTAAATCCAGATAGAAGGGTTGCCAACTAAGATGAAAAATTTGAAAGAAAAGTTGTATTTTGTAAAATTTTTAACTTGCTTCATAATCCATATAAGTCTATTCGACCCTCAGATCTCACCAATTTCTGGAGTTGCGGCGCCTCTCCCAGCCCCTAACATGACTTCTCTGGATCTAGTAATAGCCAAACAAAACCCAATCATGGTAGAGAAATAGATATATTATTTATCCCCTCAGTAACTGATTCGACGGCAGCTTGACTATCATGATAAGCTGCATAAGCATCTACAACTATTCTATCTACAGCTTCATCCAACTCGAAATTCTTCCCCTTATCTGTCAGAACATGATACGCCTAAGCAAAATATTCAAACATATAAGTGCAGCTTTCAACTTTAAGGAATGATAAGCCCTTTCTTGCATAAATGATAAAGCCCTTTCTTGCATAAATGATAACCATATAACTTCAGGTCTGCCCCAAATCTTACATAAATGTTAACCAACAGCAACCAGATAAAAAGTGCAACCGAACCGAAACTAGGGAGGGGAGAGAGGGAAACAATCCTCTCACCAATTTCATTACCTTTCTCCAAATAAATAGAGATGCATTATGCGGAATATAAAGTCACTTTTCCCACTCTTAGGATCACACAATCGCATTGTAAACACTTGCCCCATTCAGGCTCCAACTTCAGGAGAAAAAAAAAAAAAAAAAAAGAATTGCACCCAAGCCTATTGAAGTCTTGCAACAGCCATGGAAATAATAAGCCTACCATCCATGAAAAAAGTAACTGCAAGCTTCAGAATTGTTATGAATAAAGTATCCAAGCAGCCATAGTTTAATTGTATCTCTAGCTGAGTACGAAAATAAAAGCAAGTGTTTAAAGTTCAAAGCTACAATAATAATGCAAATTCTCAGCAATGATAGCTCTTGTATAGGGTAGAAATGATTAAGCTGACTTCATATGTGTGGTAGTTGAATATTAAGCTTTTCCTCGTCAATGATCTCCTGCTGAAAAGAAATAATGTAAATAAATATTAATATCTAGTATTGAGAATAAATAAAATACACTATAAAGTAGAAAATTGTATACTTAATGAAAGAATTACCGTAAGTGTCTTTGCACTTTTTTGAGCAGATCGAAGCCAACTAGAGGCACAAATCAATGCATTAACTGTTTTAGTGGATAAACGACTTTTGTAATCATCATAGAGACAGCTAAACTTGTTAACCTCAAGAGCAACTCTGCATAATGGCAAATGGCATTCCAATCTCCCAATATAAAGTCAGGGAACAAAAAATTCAAAACCATATAGATGTATGATTTTTTAGAAGTAACAATACGATAAAAGAATCATCACGGAGACAGCTAAACTTTATTTTTAACCACTCGTCTTTGATCGTTCACCCACAACTTCTTGCCAACATATTACTCTTCTTGCCCAAACTTCATAAACATAACAATGTATAGTAAGAAATATTACTCTGATTTTTAAGAATGTAGTTAGAAATAATTTTTTTGTATAGGTTTTAGTCTTCTAGAGGCAATAGTCAAATCACAGTAATAATCGAATCACATCAAAATTGCTGAAACCTGTTTGAAAGTAATGTTTAAGTCTGTATGCATCACAACACAAGTGCATAATAGCCCAAGACCTCATGTAGAGCTCACTGCTCACAATTTCTTTTTGAACTCAAGCTTGTCTATAATAGAATATATGAAGATAGCTTGAATTCCCAATAACTTCCAAACGGTTAATCCTGAGATTTCTAGAAAGAAAATGAGATAAAAATCATATCACCAATTTCCTTTTAAATGTCATTTCCTAACACACTATTTGATACTAAAATAAAAAAAAAAACAACTTCAAAAACATCAGCTAAAATAACATTATATGCATGCTTAAAATGATTAGTTGATTCTCATATCAATCAACTATACTAGTAAATTAATAATACTAAACAACAACCTAAAAAAAGAAATTGATAACTTAGTTTACTTTAATGAAAAAAATATTGCAGGGATAAAGAATTTTTGAGAAGTCAATGCTTTCTCAAGAACCTGAAAACTCTATTCATATTCCAACCCACGACAAATAAAAGATTGCTGGTCACATGAAATCTCACTAGAAGTAATAAATTTATATGTTACACATCTATAAATAAATAAAGTATGAAACAAACCTCAGAGTGTGTCTGTGCCTTTAGCTTGTTAAATCCCATTTCATAACTATTATTGTTTTGAAAAATAAAAGAAAAAAAGCATTGTATTCTTCAAAAACCAAAAACAAAAAAGATCCAGACACAATGGTAGAATCCCAGCAAAAACGCTAATACTTGTATGAATCACCGCAAAAATGCACAATAGCCGAGCTGAATTTCATAAAAAACCTGTATATAAGTAATGAAAGAATACTGAGCAAAGAAACAAGAAAATAAAACCTCGGTAGCCAAACAAGCAACCAAGCAAGAATATCAAGCGCAGGAATACCGAGCGATCGACTATCTGAGGATAAATAGAAGATATTTTAGTAGACGAACACAAACGACAAACCCTAAGCTCTAGCCGCCGAAACCCTTTTGCGATTTTGAGAGGAGAAGGAGATGAATCGGAAGAGGAAGAGAGCCGAAACAAAACATTATAGAGCAGGCGAACACAAACGGCAAACCCTAAGCTCTCACCGCCAAAAACCTTTCGCGATTTTGAGAGGAAAAGGAGATGAGTCGGAGTCGGAGTCGTATGAGGAAGAGCCGAAAGAGATGTTTCGAGCGGTGGTAGAGGATTATGGTTTCTTTAGATATAAAGTTATATATATTATATTATAATTTTATATAAGTAATACTAATATATTAATATTAATAATTTGATATATATTATAATTTATATAACATATATTATATAAATATGTAATATCTATATGTATATTACTAATATAGTATATTAATATATTATTATTATTATTTATTTATTATATATTATAATTTATAAAACTTATTTTTTTAATATCATAAAATTTTTTTATATAATTATTTTAAATTATTTTATATTTCGAACGGAGTCGGAGTCGGAGTCGGATGAGGAAGAGCCGAAAGAGATGTTTCTAGCGGCGGTAGAGGATTAGGGTTTCTTTAGATATAAAGTTATATATATTATATTATAATTTTATATAAGTAATACTAATATATTAATATTAATAATTTGATATATATTATAATTTATATAACATATATTATATAAATATGTAATATCTATATAAGTATATTACTAATATAAGTATATTACTAATATAAGTATATTAATATATTATAATTTATAAAATTTATTTTTTTTTAAATATCATAGATTTTTTTTATATAATTATTTTAAATTATTTTATATTTCGAACAATAACGATTTAAACATAAACGAACGCATCGTTGTTCGTGTTTGGTTCGTTTAACAAACTAAACGAAAAAATTTGTTTGTGTTCGTCTCGTTTACTTATTGAACGAATCAAACACGAACTCCTTGACGAACCGAACATGAATGGTTCGCGAAAAACGAGCTTTTTTGACAGCCCTAGTTGTAAGTCTTGAGTGACACCAAGGTGGAACTTTTGGTCAACTCGAGGAATTTCAAGTTGGATAGTTTGAGATATTTGTATTATTCCTGTGTGAAGAGATAGTTAGATCTTAAGTTCTCTTATTTTGCAAGCAACAATTTGAGCAAATTTTGTACTTATAGTTTATGTAATTTCTTTTTCAATTGATTCTAATGGCTAAATAGTTTTTAGTGACCCTAAGGTTCTTCCTGTTATAAAGGAGGGGGAGTGGAGAAATGAGAAGAGTTAGCTTTTAGGGATGTGTCGTTTTCCTTTTGTGGAGGAACATTAGGAACATAAATCCCTTATGGGATGGGCTTTAGAGCATGGAGGGCCATGTAGAGAGCCAGGAGAGGCAACTATTAAGATTAAATGGTCTCAAGTTCAGAAGGTGAGTCCATCTGCACCTATAAGGATAAAGATAGAGGAGGTGAAGGCGACTGATAAGGACACTCACAAATCACATAAGAGGAAGCATGCAAATTTCTAGGGTGAGTGGAAAGAAGTTGTATGAGACCAGCTCCTCAAATCTTGCATTCATCTATTACTTAACAACTATGTTAGATATCAATGATTTCATTATTGATCCGTCTTGAAGAAATTACCAACTTGAGGAATGATGGTTACTCTGCTAAGATCATGAGGACCATGAATTTTAGCTGGTATTATGTTGTCCTACTCATTGATCGATATGGAAAGTTATTGAATGTTATGAGTTGAGCTGCTCAAGATCTTGTTAAAAAGAGGTTACTTTTAAGAAATTGAGCCTTTCGGTGTTGTCCTATAAAAATAAGATGCTGATAATGACGAGGGACAATGCTGAGCAGACCAATCAAATATCCTTGAGGGAAGCTTCTATATAGGTCGCCTCAAGGTTAGGCCTAAAAGAAGACATTTGAGAAGTTTATGGGCTTTTAAAATAGAATCTGAACTTCATCTAAGTCTTAGTATATCACTAAGTCAGCAAGCCTTGAATTTTTCCTTGTATAAATAACTTCAAAGGGTCTCATTTTCACATCATTGTGAAAACTTTATGAATTATAAAAGGTGATTGTAAGGTGAAGACTTTGAAGGGAAAGTTGATAATGATGATGTGAGAGCCTCCTAATTACTCTTTTTTTTACCTTCTCTCTCCTTTTTTTCGAGGCTAAACCGACCATTCTCTAAAAATGGGGTAACTTTATAATAAAGTATACATGCATTTTTGGTTTATCTATAAATATGGAATTTACTTGCTCCACTTGCATTATTATTATTATTATTTCCTTATTAATATTTATGCTATCAAAACACGCTTTTCTTCTTTCATGTTAATGTCGCCGAGCTCTCAAGGTTTAGTTAATTTATAGCCACATTTTCATCTTTAGGGATTAGTTGGCCTTGATTGATATTGCTCACATAAACGAGATAATCATTATTTTTATTCATCGCTCTCATGGGCAATTTAATCTTTATTTTAATTTTTTGGTCTCCTTGTCGAGTTGATCTTTATTTTAATTTGTTGCATGTTCTTATAAATATGTTGATTATTTTGATTTATCACCTTCATGTGCGAGTTGATCTTTATCTTGATTCATCGCTCTCTTGGGTGCATTGATTATTGTTTAGGTCATTTCCACAAGTCTTATTTGTCGTTTTTCCCTTTCATTACTTAACCACCTAGGGAATTTCTACTTTCCTTGGATGGACTGCGCTTCATGCTATAATCTACTCTTCATAAAGGTAACCATGTAGAATTACCAAAGAGTAGACTCTTTTGCCTCTTGATGTGGATCTCATCATAAGTTAGGAATTAGATTCCAAGGCTATGACTAATTTGAGCGGGGCAAATGGGGACATATGAATTATAGATGCTTGGGGTCTAGAATTTTATTGTTGTTGTTTTTGTATTCTTTGGATAGCTATAACATAGAATAAGTGTTAAATATTTTAGAAGCAGTTAAGTTATACCTTAGTCATCGTTTTTAGTGAATTTTTTGTTGGCTTGGTTGTCTTGTTATTTTTATCAAGCACCTTTAGTAGTTGGTGTGGATTGGGTATAAAGCATACATCTGAAATGATCGTTTCGTCACTATGATATAAACCAAATGTTGCAAGGCAATGTCGAATCACACAAGCATACGTGTTATACAAGTAGTGTACGAAACAGAGTTTGCATATCGATCCCATATAGAACAAGAAAACTCCAAAGCTAAAAAAATTCTAGCCTACTTGTTTTGAACCTAGTTTAAATGTTCAATGTTTTGGTATTTTCTTAAAAGTTACTAATCTAATTTTTGAAGTTCAACAATTCTAGGCTATTAAGGTTAGAGAGTTTAAGAGTTTTGAAATGCAAAAAAATTTCTCTCCTAAATTGGTTCCGTAGAAATTTTAGTTCAAATTGGTGTTTCGACTAGTAAGTGACATTCAGGAGCAACATACTTCCTTATATCCTCCCGGACATTCAAAAAAGTTCGACAATCATATAGGTTTAGTCTCATAAATCAAGTGATTAACCTAAGATATCACTTCTCCCTAAATGATTGTCCTAAAGAGGCAATATCTCTATTCCCCTAAATTACTGTGTTAACCTAGTCGATCTACTAGGAATTCTCCTTATCAAAATTCATGACGAGTTTTAATATTTTATTTGCCAGATCAAAAGTAAATTAAGCTCTGAAGGTTAAAACAAACACCATATGAAATGTTGCATGAATCACACTAGAAAATTTTCACTATTCATTCCTACGTATAGCCAAACCAAGGGAGAAATGATAAAACTACTTAAAAGTTACATTCACAAACAACAAAATCATCATATTAATGAAAAGAAATAGCATGAACAAGAATATCATGTATGAAAACCAATAAATATCACATAAAACAACTACAACTTATCTCCTTTTGCAAATTCTAGAATTACAACATGATAGCACACCTTGAATAAATCTAGAATTTCACTCACTCAATTGCACTTAGACCTCGCTTCCTTCAAGTTTTCTCCACTCTCTGTCTTTCTCCAAATGCTGTGAGTCCCTCTAAAAATGCCTCGATAAATCCCTGAGTCTGGCCAAATCACAATATATAGCTTTCTTTAAAAATAAGTGCTTCATAACTGTCAAAATTACCTGACCAAGTGAACTAGCTCTTAGGCGCTGGCCACTAGTGCCTACTTTCTACCTTCCCGGGGCAGCCAAAATTGGTAGCTTGGTGCTTGTTTAGCTGTCCCCTAGTTCTTAGGTACCTGAGATTAGTGTCTAGGTGCCCAACCTTAGTGTCTAAGCACACAAACTGGCAAAGGGTCGCCTAAGTCTGGAGAGAAGGCACCCGAACAGTTTGGTTCAAGCTCGTGAGTCCGTTTCATTTGATTTGTTTCCCCAATTGTCTAATCATATTTATCCTGCATATACAATCAAAAGTACCGTGGAAAGCATAAAAATGCATAAATAAAAATATAAATGTCATAAAAATAACAATTCATATTTGATACACATCAAAGACCCACATTATTTGCCCTAAAGTAATTCAATATCTAATAGTTAGACTTTGTGAAAAATTCATGGTAGATTTCAATTTAGGACTGTAGTGTTTATTAGTAGCAAGGCAATTAAATAATTCAGTATTCAAAGCCCTTCTCTTAAGATTAAATTTTATTAGAAACCCCTAATATCGCTACATAACTTCTATTAACACTATTTTTATGTAATTACCCCTAAATCACTTATGTTTGGTTGACTAAAATAAAATTATTTTTTAAATATATATAATTCAGGTTAACTAATCAACTAAATAATATTAATTCAATCATTATTCTTTTGAATACAATATTCTGAATTAAGAGTTAAGGAAATCTTTGATCCTTGTCTTTTGGAAAGGGAGATTGATATCAATTTTAGATTTTAAGCTTAACCTCAAGCTTCTCCTCTAAAAACTGATTATCATTATTTTTCTAAATTAAACTTAGAGATTTTTTAATTTTTCTTTTCTTTTTGATTTCCTTTTTGTTTTCCTTTTTCTTATTTTCAAAGAGAATTCATATATCTAATTAAGCTTTCATTTTTATTTATTTATTTATTTTGAATACCAATGTTTTTGCTTCTTTTTTTTTTTATCTTTAAAAGAGTCGTCAGTTTGTCTATCGTTATATATTTATCTTTTTCAGAATAAGTCTCTTTTCAGAATCATGTGAATGGTTAGGAGAAGAGAGGAACAAAAAATGACAGACATATAACAAAGACGACAAATAAGAGAAAGAACATGAAGAACCTAGGTGCGATAAACCTCATAAGGATATGTTAAGTATGTCCGCCCCAACAAGAACGGGCGGAAGCACCTTGGATCACTATCCGCGAAAGAATACTTACGTAGACTACCCACAATCAAAGATTCAGGTGTGTTTGTCTGTTCTGGGGTCTAGAGTGTTCCTAATGAGACATATCCCACTTGGTTAATTACATATTGGGGGTTGTCCAAGGATACTCTTGATCCCAAGGAGTTTTGCTTATAATAGTAGTGACGATTAGCACAAGACTATCTAAGGACATTTATTTCACAGGGGAATCCTCCTATGCTTTCCAAGCTCCTACTAAGCTTCGGGACGGAGAGTCTCTTGTGGTCCCACTTAAGTAGCGGACTCATCGGCATACAAAGTCTATGAAATAAACAAATCATCTTGACGAGAAATCTCGATACGTCAAAGCACGTCATGGCCATAAGGGCAAATCATCGTATTCCAAACAGGCGGTAACTAATATGTAATCGACCGTCAAGATAATATCAACGAACGCAAGAGGAGCAACAAGGCTTAACGGGGGTAGTCAAAAGAATGGAGGAGTAATCCCTAGAAGGTAGAGGTAGCCGGGTCAGAGTACCACGGACTAGTCATCTTAAGCTATTAGGATCCCAAGTCTATTTGGTTGTGAAGGCAGTCACCCCAACACATCCAGAGATCTCCGGTCAGCAATCCGTGAATTGCATCATCCGCGGGGACCTCGTTAGATCTATAAGGTCAAATGAACAAAATTATATTCTATGACTATCGAGTGGAGCACCGAGAGATGGGACTTATACCTGCCGAATTGGTGAGGATGCCATTGAAAAAGAGGATAGAGAGGTTTAGCTACAAAGCTGGAAATGCTTGCAGCGAAAGGACTTACGACCAGTCTGGGTCGGGGAGCCTTCTATGATCTAAGCGCCCTAGACAACCGCCTATGTAGAAATCAATGCTGCACCAGTCAAGTTAGAGAAGCACGGGAGCTTCTTATTGGGACATGCAAATGATGCAGTTATCTAGAACGGTTCTTAAATATTATGGAGGCCCTATTATAATGGCTTGGGTGATATCCATGCTATGCAATTCGTTTTAAAACCGGCCCGGAGGCCGTGCAGGAAAGTAAGCTGGTTTTAAAAGTTCTGAATATTTTACTCCTATATTTTAGTTTATCTTTGAATCTTTTATTAGGATTTTTATATAGAAAATTTATAATTTTAAAGCCTTTAGTGAGCCTAAATTACAATTTCTGTAGCATTCCATATAAACTAGAATGAAACAAGGAAAACAATCCAAGCATGGCGGTGGGTCGGCGACATATTTCAGGAAAAACAGGAAAGACGGTCGGATTTCGCATTTACATGCCCGGTCATTGATCTATACAACAATATAGAATTCAGACTTAAGGTATGGGACACAAGCCGTCGCTCGTGGTCCCATCATGTGGTTCGATGCATTGTCTGCCTCGAAACTCATGCTTACTTTGTTTCTATACAGACTCTGTACAGGGACTCTATCAAATACATTTGAAAGAGAAAATAATGACTTAATCTCCATAAAAACAACGCTAGCGGGAAAACCAACAAACATGCAATGTATAATGACCTGTCTTTTTATCAGGGAGCTAAATGACACTTGAAAGCAAAATATTAGTAGAAATCATTATGTGCTCCCCCTTAATGATACTTGTGTGTTTGCATATATTTATAGACACGACTCCCTGCAGAAGAACATTCTAATATACTATCATGCATATCTAGCATAAGAGCACAACAAAGAGCATAAAAATGATGTGTGGCTAGAACAAACAAGCCAACAAAGAGCAATAGTCAGAGACGTCAAAAAGATCACCTAGCATCCCAGTCTTAGCCTAGCACACCATCTAACGAAAAGTGCCCTAACTAACATCTAAGTGCAGAGTAAGTCTCCGGATACGTATGACTTTGACGGGGTCGATGCACTGGCCCCATCCTAAAGTTCCAAGGGATCAAAATGGTGTCACCCAGGATAAATCTTGAAAAGAGTTGGTCTTACATATGACCTAGTGTGTTATATGCATAATTTTAAAAATTATAAGGAATATAATAAATTAAAAATATATGTGTATATATATATATATATATTTGTTTAGAATAAATGCTAAATGTGGGCCCGTAACATGTAATCTGCCACTAGTTAGATCCCTTGGATCCTTAGCACAATCATACTCGTGTCAATCCTGATGCTTTAACTAGTATTGTTTGCCGGAGTCGACCCGACAAGCAGTGCTCGTTAAGGCATCACGACCAACACAAGATTACTCGCATATCGAGTCTGCTCAATATCCACGCATGCATACAAATTCAAATGCAAACAATCATGTGATATGAGTGGTGAGAAGTATGTCGCGGAGGCAGTGACTCAAGGACAGATATGTCATTGAGGCAGCAACTCATAGGAGTGGGTGTGTTGTAGAGGCAGTATCCCGAAAGTGTGGGCGTGCCATGGAGGTAATGACCCACAGGAGTGGGTATGTCATAGAGGCAATGACCTAAAAGGGTGAGCAGTGGCCCAAAGGATGCCGTGGAGGCAGCGGCTTGAAAAGGTGGGTGTGTCGTGGAGGCAGCGACCCAAATGATGGGTGTGCTGTGGAGGCAGTGACTCAAAAGGATGGGTGTGTCGTGGAGGCAGTGACCCAAAGGATGGGATGATTCTCGCTGGAGAGATTCATACAAGTAGGGCGAGTGAATGAATGGACACTCGAAGTTTGACTCAAGTCTGTGATAAATGTTATGCAAGATGTCATGCAAGCATATAATATAAGAGGTATTGTGTTTGGTTGCCTATGGTATAGAACACCACTGGGGAGAATTACACCTTGTTCCAATAACGACCAGACACATGCAAATGACAAGCACATACAGGGTATAATGCAACATGTAAGCAAGCTAATAGACACTAATGCACACGCGAAACATACTTTATGCAAGTGATCAGTCATTTGACTTGAAGCGGTCAGTCAGACCAAAGCAGTCAGTCGAACGGGCCGGGGCGGCCGGTCGGACTAAAGTGTCGGTCGATCGGGTAGGGCGGCTTGTCGGACCAGTACAGTTGGTCCACTGGGTTGGGGCGGTCGGTCGAACGAAAGTGGTCGGTCGACCTGGCCGGGGCAGCCGGTTAGACCAAAGTGCTATGTCGACAGGCTTGGGTGGCCGGTCGAGGCAATATACAAGTGCAACATGCTTCAAGCAACACACACATCATGTTGCAGTACAATGCAAACAATCGTGCTCAATTACATGCCATACTTATGCTAATGTCATTGCTTGGACACCTAGGGTTTAATGCATGGCCATGGGGCATAGTCGCCTTCTACATTGGCGAGGCGTGATCTTCAAAAAAGAAACTCTCCACAATGTTGCGGAATGGGCTAACTACAAAGTTTTACCCATTTCATAATTCATGATTTTGCAAAGTTAGCTAGCTACAAAGCTTTTCTTACTTCGCAAAATCCAAACATCACAACCCCTCCAAGGAAGGTTAGGAGCACCAAATCAAGGTGAAATTAGGATTTTGACCCTCTAGGATTCAGGTCTAAGGTTCGCAACGAGAAATCAATCGGCTCTGCAAAAGATTTGGTCAATCATGTGATTTCTATCATAGGGCTTCCTCTAGGAAATCAACGGTCAATCCAAAGGCATGTGGCCGTTCCGAATAGTATCGGCCGACCAAATTGCCTCATGTGGGCGATCGAACCCACAACATTTGGCCAAAATCTAATTCTAGGGCCGACTAAAGAAACGCGAAGGGTTTAAGGAGTTTTCACCTACGCGAAGGTTGTGTACGCATTCTTCACATAGGAGGAAGCTCTCCTAACAGTGGGAGAGAAGCCCACACATGTCCTTCCCCAAAGTAACGAAGAAGCTCTTCTCGTGGGAGAGATCGGCGAAACTCGCTGGAGTTTCGCCTTCAATAACGTAGGATGAAGCTCTCCTACCAAAGGAGAGACCGTGAGCCCGTTGGAGTTACTCTCCCCATAAGTTAGGATGAAGCTTTCCTAGCCGTATTCCCCGGAAAGTTCGCCGGAGAAGGACGAGAAGGATGAGGTTGCCAGAGAAGAGAAAGACGAGTGAAGAAGAGGAAGAAAAGGAAGAAGATGAGCTCCCTTGGCTTTCTCTTCTTGATGAAGATGAAGGATCCTCTTCTCTTGCCCTCTCCAAGAAGCTCTCTCCAAGGCACCTCGAAGATCTCCTAGTGCTGCCCCAAGGAAACTCTCACCCTAGGAAATCCCAAACATGACCCTTGATTAAGCCACCCCTTGCATATCTCCTCGGGCATAAGGAGATCTCTACAATGCCTCCTCGTTGGGGGTTCGCCGGCTTCAAATCGGCTCAGAAACAGGCTTTTTCGTGACTTGGAAATGAATCGGCTCCTAGGCACCCATTCTGGCTCCATGGCACCTCCCTGTTATCGCTTACGTTCTCGTCTCTCGTGAAAAAAAAGGCCGTTTTGAGCTGTTTTGGGTGCCTAGGCGTTAAAATATGGCGCCCGACTTCCAGGGGCTTGGTCTTGACCATCTGGGAGGGTATTTTTGGGCGCATAGGAGCCCGAAGCTAGAGCATTGGTGCCGTCGGGCCCGAAAATGTTGATTTTAGATTAGATCGTCCGGTGAAGGGTTCCTTCGATCCGTGAGTTATGAGGGACCAAGCATGATTGAATTATGATCTCCTAACCTTAAAGATGAGTATTTTTCTCATCTATTGATTGGAGAATTTGCGAACATGCGCTCTGGACTACTGTGCGAGTAGTGTGTTTCGAACTATAATTTTTTTCATAGCGCACGTAGGAGGGCTCCTTAACGAGTCTCCGACCCTGAGGAGGCTTTGAATGGGATACAGAAGGACCTCAAATACCGGGATGGACATCAAACTTGTCCAATGTCTTAAGTAGGCCTGCTTGCAGATTCTCCCAGGTAAGGACGAATCGTCGCAGACCCTAGTTTCGCGCCCCTAACACGTACCGAAGGTCTCGGATGGGTGTCTTGAGCTACAATATGCTATAAATGAGCCGTGAATCGTCCCGAGCTAGTCATACGGACACCCTACACACTTGTCATAAAAAATTGACTCGAACAACCAATTATTTTCTAAGTTAAATTCTCAATTATCTCCCAACTAAATTGAAAATATTATAATTCAATGGATACTAAGAAATAAATTATCTAAATTGATTAGTTATTAAATTGTATATATATTTGTTGAGTTAATTTTATTTGTAACTAACTTTAATTTGAATATTTAAGAATTCTCATATAGAATAGTTAATTATAGTTAGAGGTCAGTAATTAGGGAGTCACTAAAGGTTTTAAAGTTTAATTGAAGGTTCATGTAGCCACAAATTTTTTCTTCACCTCTTATTAAATCAGATTCGATCCTAATTAAATTATAGGTCATTCATTACGGAGTATTAAGCTTATTATAATCATCAATATAGGCCAGATTTTTTTTTCTTGATATGTTTGGCCTTTTTATCCACATTTAATTGGTGAAAGTTGACTTCTGTGCTGACTCTGACATTTGATTTGGCAACCATGCAAGCACCTGAATGTGCTCTGATTGTTATCAACTTCTTATCTCTTTATTTGGCTTCAATTTTTGAACTAATTCAAAATATGCAATTGGAATCTTCTCTAGCTAGCTCATCTTTGACCTTTTCAATGATCTCTAATCTAGTCTTTTGTCGGTATCTCTACATTTGCTTTTTCTTTTAAGCTTTTGCTTGTATCTCTGAGGTAAAAAGTTCTTGAGTAATAAATTTTTCTTCAAATCATGATCACTCCTCTTCTTACAAGAAATTTGGATACTATGTGATATATAAAGATGATTATCTGGAAGGTAATAAGTAGAGGAGGATTAAATACTGCATTATAAGTTGTCAGAATGGTGACTATAGCGAAATCATCCATTATCGTGCATTGACTAAATTCTTCTCCCAAAAACCCATAAAAAAGGTCTATGTTATGTGATAAAGAAGATTCTTCACTCTTAAAAAAATGATATTAATTCCTCGTGTCAAAAATATGCATGTAATCTCAAAGTTTAAAATTAAGGTTGTAATTATGATTGCATTATTGTAAGGATTTATGTTATCTTCAAAGAATGTCATAGGCATGACTTCCTTTGTGGGTGCTCGCTTAACTGTTGAATATCTCTTCTTTCCTAATCTTAGTTATTTAAATAACATTAAACCATTAAAATAAACTTGATATACACATCAAAATAAACCTTAAAATACAATTAAAATTAAAATAAAAATATAAACTAAAATAAATTTAGCATTTTATTTAATTTTGGTGGTAAATGTGCAAACTCGTTGAATTAGGAGTATGCATGTGAATCTCACTAAAAATAATTTTTTTAAATTCCTCCGCCACACAAAAGCCACACCAATCCCTCTCCCATTTGAAGCCCTGGCCAACCCTCTCCCTTATTGGTTTGCAAGAAGGAAGCCTCCACGTTCTCCCTCTTTCCCACTTCACTCTGGTTCGCGAAAGCCCCATCTACTTTTTACCCAAACTGAAGCCCCAACTCCACTGATTGGCAAGTTTTGTTTGGCCTCAAGTTCTCTTTGCTTTCTCTGCTTTTTCTCAACATAGCCACCTTTCTTCCTTTCTTTTTTTTTAACATAGCGAATTTTTTTCTTTTATTTTTTTTTTGTTGAATACAAAAGGAAACAGAACAACAACCCCCATTTTGCCCTAGCAAAGGAAAATTTCAAGGAAGGTAATCTTCTCATTCTACCGCTCCTTCACACATTTCAAATTTTCTAAATTCTATAAACCTATTTAATCTTATATTTAAACAAATTAAGGGAGAAATGGGGTTTCGATTCCTGTAGAATTTATGGTTATCATTTTGCTTTTCGGTAAGATTTATGCAAACTATATTGTTTATGTGAAGTTAATATTCATATGCAGTTTGTTTATGTGAACTTTTGACTTTCATATGTAATCTGTTTATGTAAAGTTGATTTTCATATGTAGTTTGTATATATGTTTCATATGTAGTTTATTCAACTGAAGTTAATTCTCACATTTAGTTTATTTATGTGAAGTTAATTCTCATACGTAGTTTGTTGATGTGAAGTTAATTCTCATATGCAGTTTATTTATGTAAAGTAATTTTTATGTGTAAATTGATCAAGTTGTTATTGTTTTGGCATGTGAATTAAAGTATTTCTCATTTATAGATTAGTCTTATATGGTTCACATATCGAAAATCTGAAAGTTTAATGTGTTTGGATATGAAAAAATTGTAAGTTTTATGTGTTTGCATATGAAAAATCTGAAAGTTTTCTGTATTGAATTTGTAAAAACTGAAAGTTTTTACGTATTTGCATATAAAATACCTTAAGAGTTTTGTGTGTTTGCATATGGAAAATCTGAAAAGTTTTTTGTGTCTGCATATGAAAAATCTAAATGTTTTGTGTTGCATATGGAAAATCTGAAATTTTTATGTTTTTATATATGAAAAATCTGAATGTTCTGTGTTTGCATATGAAAAATCTGAAAGTTTTATATGTTTGCATATGGAAATTATATAAGGTTGTATTTGCATGTCAAAAATTTGAAATCCTATGCATTTGCATATCCAAAACCTATCCCAAATCTACCTAAAACCTGCTTAATTCTTATGCATTTGCACATCCAAAAACTATCCTAAATCTGCCCAAAACCAGCCCCCAAATCCTATGCATTTGCATAGCCAAAACCTGTACTAAATCCACTCCAAAAAAAGCCCCAAAAACACTATTCAAACTCCTTCCAAATTCAGCAACAATTTCAGACACCCAACACACCTAAGCTTTGATGTCTCATATATACCATGCCATCCATATGTATTTGTGTTTACTTTTTTAACATCTAAACTTAACATTTACATACATAACCATTTAATTTTCATATATTTACATACATAACCATTTAATGTTTGTATATTTACATACATAACCATTTAATTTTTATACATTTACATACATGATCATTTAATTTTTATACATTTATATACATGATCATTTAATTTTCATACGTTTACATACATAGAGCTTGTGAATTTATATACTCAACAACCAAGCTTTATACAAACCACTTTATATATATGTAAATCTAGACGAGTTTTGAGTACCTGTGTGTAAACTATAAAATTTAATGTTTTATATAAAATTCTATCAGACTTGAGATTTATGCTTGAAAATCTTAAGTGTCATATATTTAAATTTATTAGAATTGAGTATTATGTTTGTAATTATGTGAAATTTAAATGATAGATCTGTAAAACATGTAGGAATGAAATGTCATTTATATGAACCTTATGTGTTTTTACATTCTGAACACTTAATAAATGTCATGTAATGTATTCACATACGTAAAACTTAATACATGCCATGCAATTTCCATCTATTTACATGTTTAACACCTATACTTCAACTTAAGCACACTTCTCCATTGAAAAAGAAAAAAGGAAGTCAGTGAAAATTTTGATATGCAAGTAAAAAAATAATAAATATTTTTGATTGAGTGTTTAAGTATGCAAGTGCAAAATAATTTTGGATGTGATATCTAAATCTTGAGTGTCATGTATGCAGGTAAAAAATATTTTGGATTTGATATTTAAATCTTATGTATGCAAGTAAAAAAAAAGTATTTTTGGATGTGATATTTAAATCATCGGTTTTATATATGTAAAATGAATATTAAGTAATTGATTTGGAAATATATGAGAATTGATTGGTATGTATGTAAATTTCATTTGCATTCATGTTTCAGACACATAAACTCCTACTTTCTAGAAAATCTAATGTTAAAAATCTTCAATATAGACTAGTAAACAAAGATTAGAGAAACTATACTTATGATTTAAAACTATATGAAAAATATAAACTTAATATAGAAATCAAGAAAAAACATAGAATATTTGATTCTCCTATTGATCGACAAATTAGAAAACCTGATCAAATCAAAACTAAGCTTTCAAAATCTAAGAAAATAAATTAAAATTTACCAAATAATTAAAACATACATAGGTAGATCAAATATGATCCCTAAGTTAGTTAAACTTGAAGTGAACCTTAGGTCCCCACACACTCCTGGAATAGTTTAATCTAGAAGTCTAGGTCAGATTATTAGGTGCCTTTAATTAGTTGCTAAAGATTAGGACATAAAACTCAAAGCCTATAATTTCTTGGGACTATGTAGGCGCCCTAGGATGAATTAAACCATAGTTACTGACAAAGGTACGTCTAACAACTTCATGGCCATGTAAATACTACACTCGTCATTGTTATGTTAATAGTGAAAACCTCTGAATATCTGGTTTGTTAATATTCTAATGATGCTGATGAACCTGAGATAATGAATAAACATGCGTCTCTTAACCTGGGACGACATACTCAAATTTTAAGTTAGTTACACCTATTTAGCCTTCTTATATAATTAAGATTTGCCTTAGAATTAAGACTCAACATCCTTCTATAAAATAAACTAACCAATTTTATGCAAAGATTTCAAATGTACCCAATTATGTCAAAATGCCTCAAACATAATTAATCTTTGCCCAAATTCCATAAATCTTATCAAACCTACCCAACCAAACTTCTTTGACCTCATCCTAATTCTACCATAACTATCTCCCTTCAATGATCACCCACTTCTAAGTCCTCAAAGTACATATTCTTGCCATAGTTGGTTAATGCCTTTCCTGATCTTTTGCATGACACATCATCAATAAAATGTTAGTCCCAACCGTTGAATTCTATAAATAAATCCATCCAAATCCTGAAACTACCTCATTAAAAAAGATTCAAACAACAATATTGAAATAACCAACCTTGAAAGCCTAAATAATATATTCTAATTTTTTTAATCGAGAGTTTTCTCGAGAGTTCAAAACTCTTGGGATGTAATTAAATATGTGTGCTTGCCCTTGTAGGGATACCAAATCAAAAAATAAAATAAATCCTAGCTTATACCTCTAAGGTAGAGGAAAAATTTATGCTTAACATGGACCCATAGTCCCAAAGGTTTTCATTATTCAAATGAGTAAATCTACTTTAAGTTAATATTTCTATCTCTTGGGGTGTTATAAAGGACATATCCAATCATTATATAATAATATTTCAAGATATTGTGGAGGATGCAACTACAAAAATATAAACCATAAATGGAGAACAAGAAAAGCCACATGTTTGGATGAGAAAGAATGGATGGTTATTAATATCTATCTATAATTGGTTGGTTTTTATTGTAGCCATCATATATCTCGAAAGATTATTATTTAAATGATCAGGTACACCATTTGAATAATAATATACTCTTCTGAGAAATTGAAATATTAACTTAGAATGGATTTAATCACTCGGATGATAAAATGTTTTGTGATTCATGAATCTATGGAACCAAGATTTTCCCTTTTCTTACGGGTGTATGGTAAGATTTATTTTATTTTAGGGTCTAGTATCAGTATGAGAGGGCTCCATAATATTTAATTACAGCTCAAGGATTATTTTTGAGAATACTCTCGATTAAAGTTCTGTCTTATATCTCTCTTGATTATCAATGAATGTTTATGAGATGGTAGATATTAGAAGACTTAAATAGAAGAATATGCTTGAATGAATGTTGACTTCACCTGAACTGAGCAACTTGAGTTTATTTAGTTAATTTCAATTTTAAAGTTTATTTCGAGTTAAAATTCAATTTAGGTTGATAGTTAAGTTTTGAAAAGTGTTTAGTATCTTAAAACTTAATTTGATGAAAGATTTTAGGTTTTGTAAAATTAATTTGTTAAATTTATTAGATTTAATTTAATTTTATTTTTAAAATTGATTTGAGAATTTTTAAGGTTTAGATTTTTTTACTGGTTGGTTTTAATTAAGATTCATTGAAATTGTTTAAATTCAATTTAAAGTTGATTGTTAAAGTTATTTAAAATTTATTGAATTTAGGATTATTTTGAAATTTCTAAAAGTTTATTAAAATTTGTTAAAATTCACTTAGTTTCATTGACATTTATTAAAGCTTATTCTAGATTCATTAAGTTTATTAAAAGTTATCAAAATTTGTTAAAGTTTATTAAAACAGAAGTTTTAATGAAGTTTGATTTATTAAATTTTATTCAATTTATTAAAAGTTATTAAATTTTAATAAATTTATTATGACTTTTTTAGTTATAGTTTAAGTTGAAGACATTTAATTGACTTTTGATTATACTTGGGTTGAGTTTTAAAATTTCTTCATCCTTAGGGTTTTGACTCAGCAATTGAAAGTTATAGTGATAGTATAGAACTTCAATTTAGGATTCAGGTTTGAGGTTGCAAATTTGAGTTAAATTGTACAAGGAGTTGAATTGGAATTGATTTGAGTAGGGTTGGATTGGACTTGGGTATGATTTGAATTAGATTAGAATTAATTTTGAAATCAACTTGGATTGAGTGGAAATTTGACTTTGGCGTTATTCGATTTAGATAAAAATTGAGTTAGGATATATCCTAGAATAAAGGGTAGAAAGGGTAGAGGATTTCTATGTGGTAAATTCCTAAACTAAATGACTCTAAACAGGAGGCTAAAGGTGGTCTAACCTAAATCTAGAGAGTAACACACTAGGTCAAGATGCCTTTGGCTTTGCATCATGCCAGATTCATTAATATCCTTAAGACTATTAACCATTTAAATAACATGAGGTTTTCCTTGTCATTATAATGATTTAAGGTCAATCGTCTTATTAAATGGTTTTGGGTCTTCAGTAATCATGGATTATTTTATTTTAGGATACTCGTACAGTCTGAGGACTAGACAATTTATTTTATATATCTAGTACTTAATTCTATGTGTTGGGTACCTACTAACTAACCAAGACTTCTGGGTTGGATTATTCTAGGGTGTGTATGGACTTAGGTTTTTTTCTATATTAGCTAACATAGAGTTCACAGTTTGAACCTATCAAAGACTTTGGTTATAAAAATTTAAAACCATTCTATTGTATGTTATTTCAGATGTTCACTATTTAAACAATGATTTGTTTGATTTTGAATTTTGTTAGATATGATGACAAATCAAAGTTCTTCTAAATTTTTCATTTTTAGTTTTCCTAGAGTGTCAGTTGGTGTCAAGAAAATCACAGTTCTTCTAAGGTTTGAACTTAGTATGCTTTTCTAGGCATTCTTGTACCTCATTCTTTAAGTTTTTAGTATGTAGAGTCTAAGACTTTACATTTAAAAAAATTAAACAAAAACCTTATGATTCCATACCTTTCATAGTCAATGTTCACTTATATTCTTAGTGGAAACATTTTACTTTTCAACAAAAGGGTTTTATGCAAAGTAATTTTGTCATGCTAAAGGAATGAGTGGTATGAGTTTACTTATATATGGATTACATAGATTCAAGATGTCTCAAGACTCTTATACCTATAAGCTCGGGCTATGAAATTTTATGTTTCTGGGAAGAAACAAAATTCATTCAGGTAGACAGTGGTGCTATGGAGTATACAAGTCTTGCATAGGCTAAGCATTTAAGAATGTCTGACAAAACTTATCAACTTCATCCATCCTAAGTTGAAAATAATATTTAAGTTTTAAAAAGAGTTCTTTTTAAAAGAAAGTTTTTGGATTCTTTTATATTGTGTAAAGGATTTTATCTTCTTTTAAAATAGCTTTCAGCTTTGCAATTCTTAAAAAGATCTTAAATCTTTGAATTTTTTTTTTAATTCTAGAAAAGATCTTTAATTTTAAATAAAGCCTTAAAAAGATTAAACCTTAATTTTTTTTTTTTTGAAAAAGGAATTTCATATTTTAAAGTCTTCCAAGAGATTTGAAAGAGAAATCTTTAAACTATGGGGAATATTTTTTGAGCTTTTCTACTCTTTAAAATTAGGATTTTTAGAGCTCTTTTAATTAAAGTAGAAAATTATTTTTATGAATTGTTTATATTTAGAAGTTTATATTTTAAAGCATATTTAGTTGAAATTAAAAAAAGTTTCTTATGGGATGTTAATATAGCATTTTGAAGCACATTTTTCGCTTCAGGATTTGTTCCTTATCTGGTATATGAGCCATACCTAACAAAGCCTCCTACGAGGACGAACTTGACGACCTTCGTCCCTCCATTAAGCCCTCTGTTCTTCTTTTTTTGTTTCCTTAAGTTACCTTAGGTTTGAGTTACTTTTAATCCAAGTCAATAGCCGTGGGTTAGGCTTGGCTTTGGGTCAGACCCAGGTCAACCCAAGGGCCTGACCCAAGCTCAGCCTAACCCTAACCTAAACCGTAGTTGACTTGAACCCAACTAGACCTAACCCTGGTTTAGTTCAAAACCGGCATAACCAGACCCAACCCAAACTTCACCTGATCTAACCAGACCCTAACACGACCTAACCAGATCGTGACCCAACCTCATTCAACCATGACCTGACCTAATCCGGCCATAACATGACCCTGACTTGACCCAACCCAAGTTCAAGCTAAGTAAACCTAAGTCCAACCTAGATGAACCTAGGTCTACCCACGTCCAGCCAAAATTAACCCAGGTCCGACCTAAATCAACCCAAGTTGACAGGTCCAACCTAGGTCCTACCCAGGTCCTACCCAGGTCCAACCTAGGTCAATCTAATTCAGGTCAAACCTAAGTCCAACCTAAGTCCAATTAATGTCCAACCTAGGTCCAATTCAGGTCCAACATTGGTCCAACCCATATTCAACCCATGTCAACCTAGGTCAAACCTTGGTGTAACCCAGATCCAACCTAGGTCCCACCTAAGTTAACATAGGATTAAACCAGCTGACCCCACATCATACCCAAGCTCAATTTTGAGCTGTCTTTAGCTGGAACCCTAGCTTACCTTAGCTCATTCCCAGCCCAAGTCTAATCCGGGATAAATTTTTGTTTCATACATCATGTTGGTTTTATATGTCACTTCATGTATAGTTTTAGGTCCTTCATTCCATTATAGTTTCCAAATCAAAATAAAGAAAATGAAAGAAAGCATAAAAAAAGGAGAACCTTACAAAAAATGATTCTCTTCACAAGCATCTAAAATTTTAAAATAAAACCAAAATTAAAACTTAGGAAAACCATTATTTTTCACCATGATTGAAAAACTTAAGATCTTGAACAAAACTCGAATTAAACATTTAAACTCAAAAAACATCTAAAACAAGCCAACATAAAGAATGAAAACCAAACTTAGGCAAATCTGACAACAAACCCTAAGTTAGCCAACATACACACCATAACTAAGGATTATACACTACCCTAGATTATTCTAAGTATAAAAACCTACGTTAGTCTAATAAGTGCCCTAGTTAGTGCTAAGGACTATGACATATAAAACAAACACCTACCCCCCCACCCCCCCTCCTGAGACTAGAGGGAATACCCTAGCATGATGTACCCTTTGTTTATTGATGAAGGTATTTCATACCTCATTGAAACTATAAAACCCTCTACATACCATGATATCAATGTGCCTGGGATGATGGAAAGCCATGAGCATCACGTGTGAGGATGTTATTCCCAAAATTTATGTTAGTCCACCCATTAAGATTCTTTATAGAGTCTAAGGTTTTGCTTCCATCAAGAAATTCTTCTTAGCCAACTCTATTCTCTTGTTTAGGAACTGCAACAACTTGAGTTAGTCAAACTAAGTGTTCCTAAGTTATTCCTTACATGATTAATTGAAACTCATAATCAATCATCGTCCCATGGGTGAACCTCCTTCCTTGAACGACTAATCCCTTTGTCTTGGCCTTTTCATGACACACTATCATCGAATTGTAAGCCCCATTCTTCTAAGCTTGATTCGTGTAACTTGGGTCCTTCCTTCACCTTCAACACTTCAATTCTGAAAGTCCAACCTGAATATCATAAATCATTAAACTAATAGAGAGTTTTCTTTAGGGCTTACAACTCTAGAGATGAAGTTAACAATGAGGGCTTACCATTGTAGGGAACACAACCCCAAAATAAAATAAACCTTATCTTACACTCGTAAGGTAAGGTAAAAATTCCCTGATTTTATGAACATGTGATGGTCTTCATCATCCGGGCAATCAGACCCATTTTAAAGTAGTATTTCCTTCGCTCTGGAGGTATACTATTTTTTAAATGTCGTGCTTGCTCATCTAGATATAACTCTTTTGAAAGTGTTATGGTGTGTGGCAATACAAAAATCACCCACCACGCACGCTGTGATTCTGCAAGGTGTTTCATTGCAATAGGTCAAAGGAGACCGATGGTGGCCGCCGAGCGGTGCTCAATGGTGACAAATGGTGGATGGCGGCTGCATGAGTGAGAGGTATTCATCAGATCTATTATATAGAGGCGAGGATGAACTTTAGCTCCTCCTCCAAGTATTAATCTTTTTCTGGCTCAATATCTCCTCCTCTTTCAAGAGCAGGGTAGGGTTTTATTTATAAAATCTGGGAGAGACCTCTCTACAAATAAGGAATGAATTTGGTTCACTCTATTGGATGACCCAGAGAGATTCTCTCAATCAGAAAACAGTCGATGAACATTTGAGTGTCTTAATGATATTAGAATTGAGTGATCTTGGGCATAATTTGACATGGATAGACCAATTTTTATATCATTGGGTTTATCTCATTGAGTTGATTAGTTTGATTGTAAAGTTGCTGAAATCGGAGTTCTACATGAGTTTTAATCAAGTTTGAATATTTCTTGCTCAAATATTATTTAGAAATTCGTGTCATACCTCGAGATTTAGGTCAAATGGTAAATTTTTTGTCGACATATCGACTACATTAGATTTAGACAAACAATAAAATCGTAGCTATAAAAATAATTTTTATATATCATTTAATTTAAAACCAATATATTTAAAAAAGATGTAATAAGTCCCCACTCAAAATCATTTCTTGACATTGAATTCATTAATGAAAGTAGAATCATTCAAGTCTCATTTTTAATAAATTGATTAACTTAATTATAAATTAAAAGCTATTATCAAAATCATGGCTAGTTTTGATTTAAAAATTTCTTCTCTATTTTATTTCACGAATTAGCCTCATGCTTTTTCTTTTTTTTTTTTTTCTTTTTTTTCTAATTTTGTTTCTTTCCTTAGTTTTAGAAAATAGGAAAATCATGTCACTGTCCTCTTGAATCCTCGACCACTAGCGCGATTCCAAAATATTTTGATAAACTATAATCAATGTTATAGTGATCGAATCTATAAGATATAATTAGGTGTAAATTAATGGGCCATTTAGGATCACTTATATTTTCTAAAATCATGACATAAAATTTTTAATGTAAAATATTTATTATGTTTATTTTCACTAAAATTTTAATTTGATTCAACCCAAAATAAGTCAAAATTAAATACATCATTAAAAAAAGTTCATTAATTTACTAAATTAATTTAATTTGCCTCAAATACCAAAAAAAAAAAAAGTTAATTTGATTAACTGCATGTGTGCACACACACACAATTAGAGGAGCAACCTACACAGCTTTTGGTCTGTTTGGGCAGCTGCAACTTATTGAATAAGCAGATTAAAAATAATTTGCTAATAAGTTAGGTGCGGCGGCTGTTATACATTTATTATTTTTATTTTGGAAAAGTCAGACCGCGCAGATAGAAAGCTGCTATAGCACCTAGATATGTACAATGTGAAAATGCTGTCTTCAGCATTTTGAAACACATAAGTTGATAAATACAATTTACCCAAACATGCTTGATGTGTTTTCAAAACGCCTCCACATCAAATAAATTGGCCCAATCGGGCCATAAGCTTAAAAGTATTGGAAAAGAATTCGTGTCCATTTCGAATCGATTCAAAATTCAAAGCACTTTTGAATTTGTTCTGATTTCATAATCTTTAACTGATAAAGTTTGTATGGGTGGGTCATCATGAAAAATAATGAGCTTGAGAGAAAATTGCATCCAGAGAAGCTCCAAAGTGCCTCTCGGCAACTTAACCGCCCCCATTTACAAGTGAAAGAAAAATGAAAGCTTGGAATTTCATACTAGAAACTAAAGGATGTGGGTGAGGTAAACTTATTGTATGGACTTTCAGACTAAACTCTAAATTTACATCCGGTGTCCAATTAAAATCGATCATTTATTAAAATAGATCCTACACTTTTAAAAAACAACTAACCAGTGTATTTTAGTGACGTCCACATTTTCATTTGTCCAACTCCAATTGTACACCAATCACAAATTTACGTCTGGTCTCCTGATGAAATAGTCTCTCGTGAAGAAGAGACGGTTTTTATCAATAAATCATAATTAATGGATATCATAATTAATCTTAAAATAAGAAGGAATGTACTTATAATTTATTGTGTTGAATAGTTAATTAATTTTTTATTGGGATTTTTCATTTTTGGGCATTATGATATCAAAATTCAATGAGAAAGGAGAAGCGAACGAAAATAATATTCGGAAGCATGATGGGAGGAAAGGCAAATGAAAAAAAGAGGATTCTCTTTGCCCGACAGACCGACCCACATTGCACCAAAGTTGGACGGTTAATTTGCTGTATAGCTCTGCTGCTTTATTTAAATATATATTCAAAGGTAATTAATTATGGATACCCTTAATTTTTTTGTAAACTAATGTAATTTATAGTTATCAAAATGTCAGATTGAATAATGGCACTATGACACATTATATATTTATATTTCAATTCTTCTGAAAATAAATAGATACAATTAGTTATTTTTAAATCTCATTAAAGCGTCACAGTATTTTTGGAATAATTTTTCAAACTACTATAGTTCTCTTGCGAGTGAAAAAAAAAAAAAAAAAAAAAAAAAACTGAGATGATTAAGAAGACAGAATTTTTTAACTTAGTTGATTCAATTATCAACCCTTAAAAATGTAAATGAAATGGTCAAGTTTAGTACGAGATTGTTTGAACCTCTTTCATTGATTCTCTGATTAATTTTGAGACTATCTTGAACGTTACCTTAGTTTTATGAATGTTTAATTTTGATTGTCATTCTTGCCGAGCGTGATCAAGCTTTAGTTAAAATTAATTGATTATGTTTTTACAATTTTTCCTAATTGAGTTTATCTCGTTCCCCCTGGGATCGACAACCGGACTCAAACCCTGGTACTATTGATACGCCGTGTATACTTGTGTGAGCCCCCTCGTGCTTCGCAGAATTTGGTTCTTGTCACGTACAGGGTCATAGAGTTCGGTGGAGCGCCAAATTCAAAAGGTAGGTGTCCTTAGTTTGTGAAGCCGATCTTCCCCACCCTCATGAAGTGTACCTGTTAGTCAAGCGGGTAAATAGGCTAGAGAGATTTAAGATGAAGTGGTCTCCCTTTCCGCTCGACAAGCTTCTCTCCAAGAGGAAGTGGTGCTTCTTTGGTTGGAGATTTCGACAGTTCGGGAGGCATCTTTGGTCTCTTAAATTCAGGTTGAAGTAGCTAGAGTAGATAGATTTTAGTTAGGTGGTGAACACATGTATTAGTGGTTGTTTCAGCGAGGTTATGTGTGTTATGGTAGAAATATAAAACAGAACGATCGACGATGAAGCTAAAGATAGAATGAGTAAATTCACACCAAACATGAACACATAGATTTACGTGGTTCGACAATTTTTTCCTACGTCCACGGAGTTGCAGAATATTTTATTACTTGAGGATTTTACACCATCGATAACGTCGACAATTGTATGAATCAACCTTGTCTCTCTTTCTCTCTCTTTTTTCTCTACCCGAGAGAGCCAACCAACAAAACCACCCAACAGAAGAAAAATGGAGAATAAACCTTTTACCTTCACCCGTAAACACTAGCCAAAGAACACACGTGAAAGATAGAAAAGCTTGTGATATTATTCCTTCCGTTCGGTCACCTCAGTCACGCGAAAGAGAGCCCTTCCTTATGCCATCATGCCTTCTTCTCGTGAATAAAACTCCACCTCCTGTTTCTATTTTTCGGCACAACAGTAAGCATTAAGAAAGAGAGCGATAAGAAACACACAAACATAGGTAGGCGGGAGTCTTTTTTACTTCTCCACGAATTAGAGAGGACGACGAAGCTAAGTTTCGCTTCGCAGCAGGGGAGACGGGAATAGGGAGTGGGAATAATTTCTCCTTTTCTTTTTTTTTTGTTTAACTGGGCTCCACCTCAACAAATCTCTCATTTGGAAACCTGTACACAGACTAAAACGTCTTCTTCTTTAAACTGATATCCTCCACCTTTGCAACTCAAGGCCCCTGTCTTCAAGGTAGAAGGCTAACTAAAGCTGCGCACAACTTCAGTTTTTCAAGTGTAACACCCTTTGTCAACATATCAGTAGGGTTCTTGATTCCACAAATTTTCTCAAGCAACAACTGTATGTTATTCAGCAATGACTGTATGAAGTGATACTTGATTTGAATCTACTTGGTCCTGGACTAAAATGCTGGATTTCTAGAAAGGAATATGACACTTTGACTGTCACTGTAGAGAATGCCCTTCTGATTCTTATTGCTCAATTCCTCCAAGAAGCCCTGTAGCCATATCACCTTCTCTGCAGCCTCTGACATTGCTATATGCTATGCTTCTGTATTAGACAACGAAACTGTCTTTTGCAGAGTAGAGCCCCATGACACTGTTGAGCCACTAATAGTATAAATATAGCCCGTAGTACTTTTTTATATATTAATGTTTCCAGCTAGATCAACATCAACAAAGCCCTGTACCTGTGAACTCTTTCCTAAAAAACAAAAGCAGGTTTCTGAAGAGCCTTTAGGTAGCTTAAGATCCACTTCACTTCTTCCCAATGTTCCTTTCTTGGATTCCTCATGTATCTGCTAACAACTCCCACTGCATGGGCAATATCTGGTATGGTGCAAACCATATATACATAAGTGAACCAATAGCTAAAGCATAAGAAACCTTACTCATGTGATCTCTTTCCTCCTTTGACTTGGGTGACTGATTCTTGATGAATCTGAAGTGACTACCCAAGGGTATGCTAGCTAGTTTGGCCTTATTCATATTGAACCTGCTAAGTACCTTTTTCACATACTCAGCTCGAGATAGTCTCAAAATGCCTTTGAATCTGTCTCTGACAATCCTCATGCCAAGGACTTGCTTTGCCGCTCCAAAATCCTTCATTGCAAAGTGCTTTGTCATATGCTCCTTTAGATTATTGATCTCATTAATATCAGGCCCTGCAATAAGCATATCTTCCACATACAACAGTAGGATGATATACAAATTGTTAAAATACCTGACATAATAACAGTTATTTATCTGACATCTATTGTTCCCTGCACAGTGCATGAAATTATTAAATTTCTTGTACCACTGTCTAGGAGCTTGCTTCAGGCCATACAAGCTCTTCTTTAGTCTGCAAACTGATTCTTCCTTTCCCTGTATTACGAACAATTCAGGTTGGTGCATTTAGATATCTTCTTCTAGATCCCCATGAAGAAAGGTTTCCTTCACATCTAACTGCTCAAGGAAAAAATCTTCAGCAGCCACCATAGACAGTACCATTCTGATGGTTGTAAGCTTCACCATAGTAGAGAAAATCTTGGAATAATCAATACCATGCTTCTACTGAAAGCCTTTTACAATAAGACTGATCTATAAAAAAATACCTATTTCTTGATGTCTTAATTCTTATTAATTTCTAAGGATATTATGCTTTAATGAAAGGTATTTTTTGTGTTTTTGGATGTAGGTAATGTAAAAAGGTCTAAAAAGGAAAAAGGAGCAAAATACAAAAAGTATAAAAAAAATATGGCCTGACGCCTAGGCGCCAGAAGCTGGCGCCTAAGCGCCAGACTCGATACAAAAACTGTCAAATTTTTGACAATGTTTGATCAGTTATTTTGACGGAGTGAGCGGTTATTGGACATTCTAGAAGACTGGCAGTTGTTCCTTGATAATAGGACATGTGATACATTGCATTTGGATGCTCCAAAACGGTTTTAAACGCGAAGAGGTGCGAGCCAAAGTGAAGAGGTACAAAGAACTGAACGCTGTGTCCGGCGCTTAGGCGCCAGATTCCGGCGCCTAGGCGCCAGACCGACCTTTTAGAAGATTCATTGAATGTGGACATGTTTTGAAGAGGTGCCTCAAGGCAACCCTTGAAGCCTATAAATAGGGGTCCATTTCTTCAAAAAACGTGCCCCTCCCATTGTAACCCTTTCTCTTATCCACTTTAGGATCTCTCATCCTTAGAGAGAGAAATATAGAGAGAAATTTAGGGCCACTTTTATTTAGTTTAGTGAGTTTATTTTCAAGTTGTTGCATCTGAAGTTCATTACACTGTGGAGTCAGTAGGAATCAGAAGATCTGTTTGAGATAAGTATTTTTATATTTGATTCAAAGTTTAATTATCATGTTTTGCTATTTATTTTCATTGTGTTCTGAGTAGTTAGTTTACTTTCTTCCTTCAATTATGAAGAGATAGATAAGATAATTGAAAGATTCGATGGAGAATTGAAATTCAAAATATTTTCAAAACATTGTGATGACATTAATACCTGATCTTACTTTACTTTTTAAATTGGCCATTTGAATTGTTAAAACCCGTTGAAGAGTTTTGAGACATTGAGGGAGAAGAACTCTTAACTTGTAAATGTCACATGAATCCTTGGGTAGTCGAAGGCCATGTGCGGGCTATTCAAGGTGAAGTGCAAATAAATAGGAAGATAAGATTTAAAGGGCGTAGAATTGATAAGTTTTTTGAGTGACAGACTAAATTCTTATAATTTGATTTATAGATTAGGAAAGGGTCACTAGTAGGGCTGACCATAGCTACCCTTGGACATCTAGAAGTGTGAGCCTAAATTAACCCATTCTACTAACAATACATCCGGACCTATTCTGTAAATTAGCCAATGTTCTTTGCGCCAGGATCAAAGGGTAAAGAATATGAATGCTTCTATTTGTCACAATACCATAAATCAAATCCTCCAACGAATATTAAATTATCTTAAAAATCTTAGATTAATTGAAGGAAAGAAAGTTGTTTATTTTATATAGATTTCATAAATCATTTTCTTATTATTTTTTTCTTATTTGCATCTAGTAAATTAATAGTAATTTATAATTAAATTAAAAGATAAAAAATATTTTTTTATTTAGAAAATTTATCATTATAATTCTTCCCCGTGGGATCGATATCGGAGTCTTTGTTTCAAAGCCCCGTATTACTTGAAACGATACGTATACTTGCGTAGTACCCCTAATGTGTAAAATATTTCCTAAATTTACATCATATTAATTTTATACACTAGCCACTATTTATAAATTTAGTCAAAGTTTTTGGTTATCTTTTGAAGCGAATATTATCTGCGTTATTTACGGTTGGGTCGAGTTTTTGTGCAGTTGTCAGGGACGAAAGAAATAGAATAGTATAAATTTTCTTATAAAAAATAATAAATTAAAAAAATATATATATAAATAAATTATTATTATTAAAAAAAAGAAAGATATATATTTTATTCCTTGTTTTATGCGAAGATTTGGTTCTGAAGGATTAATACCTTTAGATTCTGAATTGGAAAGAACAATTAGAAAAATTAAAAAGGGAAAACAAATTAAAAAATTTTAAGAAATGGCTACATTACAAAATCCAATTGAACTTAATGATCAAAATGTTTATAAACCATTAAGGGATTATGCTAACCCTACAGTTGATGAACTTCATAGTAGTATTCAAATACCTACTGTAGATGCTAATTATTTTGAATTTAAACCGTCTATTATTCAAATGGTGTAAAACAATCAATTTGGTGGATCACCAAATGAGGATCCAAATTTACATCTTGTTAGTTTTTTAGAACTTTGTGCTACCTTTAAATATAACAATGTTTCTGATGATTCTATTAGACTTAGACTCTTTCCTTTTTATTTAAGAGATAAAGCAAAGATGTGGTTAAACTCATTAGCGACTGGTTTTATTAAAACATGGGCTGAAATGACACAAAAATTCCTTGCTAATAAATATTTTCCTCCTTCTAAAACTGCTAAATTAAGAAATGATATTACTTCGTTTAGTCAATTTGACGGGGAGACAATATATGAAACTTGGGAAAGATTTAAAGAACTATTAAGAAAATGTCCTCATCATGCTTTACCCGATTGGTTGATTATTCAAAGATTTTATAATAGATTAATTGAATCTTTAAAATCAATTATTGATGCTTGTCGCTTGGTGGTTCTTTAATGTCTAAATCATTTGAAGAAGCTTACACTTTAATTGAAGAAATGACTAATAACAATTTTCAATGGCCTTCCGAAAGGATTAATCCTAAAAAGATAGCCAGTATTCACGATAATGAAGCCTTTTCTATCTTAGCTTCACAAGTTACGGCTATGTCTAAGAAATTAGATAATTTTACAATTAATATTTCGTATAATAACTTTGCTAATATTTAAGATTCTCAAACAATTGAAACTTTACAAGCTATTGCAAGTAAAAATAATCCTTATTCAAATTATTATAATCCTGGGTGGAAAAATCATCCTAATTTTAATTGGAATAATTCATAATAACAATGAGGTAATAATCAATCTCATCCCACTGGAAATTGGAATAATCAAGTTAATTCAAATTATAAACCTCCTGGATTTAATAATCAATAGAAAAAGTTATCAATAAAAAGAATTAATTATGCAAATGAATAATCAATTGCAAAATCAAAATACTGCTATTCATAATATTAAAAATCAAATGGGGCAAATTGCTACTTTAATTAATAACAGACCTGTAGGAACACTTCCAAGTAATGTTGAAATTAATCCAAAGGAAACTGGAAAAGAACATGAACAAGTTAAAGCTGTGCAACTTAGAAGTGGAAAGGAATTAAAAGAAAGATTGCAGAATGAAATTGAAAAAGAGATTGAGGTTGAAGAGATTAAAAAACCTAAAGAAACTCTCTCTCTTAGTCAAGATCAGACTGTTATACCTGTTAATGTGGAAGTTGAAAAACCACCACCACCTTTTCCTCAAAGACTTAAATAACAGAAATTAGATCATCAATTTTCTAAGTTTTTTAAAATTTTTAAGAAACTTACTACTAACATACCTTTTGCTGAAGCTTTGGAACAAATGCCAACTTACGCAAAATTTATGAAGGATATTTTAAGCAAAAAATGAAAATTTGAAGCGTTTAAAACCATTACATTAAGTGAAGAATGCAGTGCAATAATTCAAAAGAAATTACTTGAAAAGCTTAAGGATCCTGGAAGTTTCACCATACCTTGTGCTATTGGAGAAAAATTTTGTGGAAAAGCTTTATGTGATTTAGGAGCAAGTATTAATCTCATGCCTTTTTCTATCTCTTGAAGATTGGATTTAGGAGATATTACTCCCACCACCGTAACCCTTCGTATAGCCGATAGATCTATCACTTATCCTAAAGGAGTTATAGAGGATGTCCTTATTAAAGTGGATAAATTTATCTTCCCTGTAGATTTCATAGTACTTGATATGGAAGAAGATAAAGATATACCTATTATTTTAGGGAGACCTTTTCTAGCTACCGAACGAGCTATGATTGATGTACAAAAAGGAGAATTAACCATGAGAGTTAATGATCAAGAAATTAAATTTAATGTTCTTAAATCAATGAAGTACCCTGATAAAGAGAAATGTTATCGAATGGATATAATTGATTATTTAATTGAAAAACATTATCAAGAAAAATGTAAAGTTATTTCTCAAGAAAAATTTAAATTTTTAACCGATGAAGATGAAGTAGTAGAACAAGAAGAGACTCATTTTATTAAAGATAATTGGGAAACTTTAGACATAACTCAAAATGATACACTTTTACCCTCAATTAAAAAAGCACCTGAGCTGGAATTAAAAATGTTACCTTCCCATTTAAAATATGCGTTTCTTGGAAATTCGTTAACTTTACCTGTTATTATTTCTTCTGAACTGAGTAAAGATCAAGAAGAAAAACTACTAGGTGTGTTAAAGAATTATAAGAAAGCTTTTGGTTGGACTATTGCTAATATAAGAGGAATAAGCCCTTCCATTTGCATGCATAGAATCTTAATGGAAGAAAATTTTAAACCTACTATAGAATCACAAAGAAGATTAAATCCTATCATGAAATTGGTTGTTAAAAAAGAAATTATTAAGTGGTTAGATGCTCGGTATTATTTATCCTATTTCGGATTGTCAATGGGTAAGTCCTATTCATTGTGTTCCGAAGAAAGGAGGTGTAACTGTCATTGTTAATGATAAAAATGAACTTATTCGTACAAGACAAGTTACTGAATGGCGAATTTGTATTGACTATAGAAAATTAAATAAAGCCACTAGAAAGGATCATTTTCCTTTACCTTTCTTGGATCAAATGCTCGATAAATTAGCTGGACACTCATATTTTTGTTTTCTGGATGGATATTTTGGTTATCATCAATTACTTATTGCTCCTGAGGACCAAGAAAAGACAACATTTACAAGTCCTTATGGAACATTTGCTTTTAGAAGAATGCCTTTTGGTTTATGTAATGCACCTACAACTTTTCAAAGATGTATGATGTCAATATTTTGTGATTTGATTGACAAAGGAATTGAAATATTCATGGATGATTTTTCAGTCTTTGGAACTTCTTTTGAATCTTGTTTGGAAAACATAGCCAAAGTTCTGAAAAGATGTGAAGAAACAAATTTAGTTCTTAATTGGGAAAAATGTCAATTCATGGTCACAAAAGGCATTGTACTTGGTCACAAAGTATCACAAAAAGGGATGGAAGTAGATCAAGCAAATGTGAAAATTATTGCTGAATTGCAACCACCTACTACTGTTACTGATGTGAGAAGTTTTATAGGTCATGCTGGATTTTATAGAAGATACATAAAGGATTTTTCTAAAATTTCTAAACCTCTTTGTCATTTATTAGAGAAAGATGAAAAATTTGAATTTAATAAAGAATGTATTAATGCTTTTAATATTCTAAAAGAAAAATTAATAACTGCACCTATCATTGTTGCACCTGACTGGAATAAATCTTTTGAATTAATGTGTGATGCAAGTGATTTTGCAATTGGAGCTGTATTAGGACAAAAGTATGAGAAAGTTTTCAAAGTTGTATATTATGCTAGTAAAACTCTCACTGAAACACAAAGAAATTACACTACCACTGAGAAAGAGCTTCTAGTTATAGTATATGTCTTTGATAAATTTAGACCTTATCTTCTTGGTACTAAATGCATAGTTCATACTGATCATTCTGCTATTAAATATCTATTATCTAAGAATGATTCTAAACCTAGACTTATAAGATGGGTTTTACTTTTACAAGAATTTGATTTTCAAATAGTAGATAGAAAAGGAACTGAAAACCAAATTGCTGATCATTTGTCTAGAATTAAAAATGATATTATTTCGGAAGAAAATATAAATGAGAAATTCCCCGATGAATCTTTATATGTTATTCAAAGATGCAAAACACCTTGGTATGCCGATATTGTTAATTATTTAGTTAGCAATATTTTGCCTTATGACTTGGATAACAAATTTATTAAGAAATTTAAATATGATGCTAAATCTTATATTTGGGAAGAACCTCATTTATTTAAAATTGGTAAAGATTCTATGATTCGAAGATGTGTACCTTATGAGGAAACTTTTGCTATTATTAAAAAATGTCATGATTCTGATTTTGGAGGACACTTTGGCATAGATAAAACTGCATTTAAAATTTTAAATTCTAGATTTTATTGGCCTACCTTATTTAAAGATGTGGGAAAATATGTGAAAACATGTGATCGATGTCAAAGGATGGGAAATATATCTCGGAAAGATGAAATGCCTTTAAACTATATATTGGAAGTTAAAATTTTTGATATATGGGGTTTAGACTTTATGAGACCAAACTGTGATTCCAAAAGTGTTTCAAAATTTTTAAAGAAAATGATATTTTCAAGAATTGGAATGCCTAAGGTAATTATCACTGATGGTGGGCGTCATTTCGGGAATATAAGAATTCAATCATTACTACAAAAATTTGGAATCAAACATAAAATTGTAACTGCTTATCACCCACAAACTAGTGGAATGGCTGAAGTATCAAACAGAGAAATTAAGAGAATTTTAGAGAAGTCTGTTAATCCTAAAAGAACTGATTGGGTTAATAGACTTGATTCTGCATTATGGGCTTATAGAACAGCTTATACGGAATGTCACCTTACCGGTTAATTTATGGTAAACATTGTCACTTACCTGTAGAACTTGAACATAAAGCTTATTGGGCGATAAATGAGTTTAATTTTAATTTGAATAAAGTAAGATAAAAACGATTATTGCAACTAAATGAGATGGAAGAAATTAGAAACTAATCATATGAAAATGCGAGAATTTATAAAGAGAAAATGAAGATGTTGCATGATAAAAAAATTTCAGGAAAAATTTTTGAGCCTGGACAAAAAGTATTACTGTTTAATTCTCGTTTAAGACTTTTTCCTAGAAAATTAAGATCTAAATGGATTGGACCCTATTTAGTTGAGAAAGTATACCATTATGGAGCTGTGGATATTAAAGATCCCAAAACAGGAAAAATTTTTAAAGTAAATTGAGTAAGATTGAAGCCTTATTTAGGAGATATTAAGAAGATAAAGAAGCATATGAATTGAGTCAACCTGATTAAAGATTTACTTAAGTCAGGTTGACGACGTTAAACCAAGCACTTTGTGGGAGGCAACCCATAATTATCTTCTGTTTGAGTGTTTTTTGTGTTTTGATGTAAGGTTATGCCTTGATCTTGATTAATTTTATATTACTTTAGAAAAATTTGATGCTTATAAGTCTTTGATGACTTAGGCTAAAAATTATTTTGAAGTATGTAAGATTTAAAAATAGGATCACTCTATTCTGAATATGAGTAAAAAGTAGATCAAGTTAACCTTCATTATGATAGTTTACAATGTGAGTTATTGAGTCTAAATTACTCTTACCAGTATAATTTACATATCTTGGAGAACAAAATTTTGAAAATTTGAAGATTAGGTGAAACGGAGTTGAACATAGTTCCAGCGCCTAGGCGCCAGAATTTAGCGCCTAAGCGCCAAAATCAACTATGTATCAATAGGTCCGCGCCTAGGCGCCAGATTCGGCGCCTAAGCACCACGGTTACTGGGTCGTGCAAAAAGTAAAAATTTTCAGTTTTTCACATGATTTTCCCCTTTAAATCAACCTATCTTCTTCCGTAACCATCAAGTACTCAAAATTACGTCCCTTGCACTTCATTCTTGAGAGATTTGAGAAATTTTTGAAGAAATGGAAAGAAGAAATCATGGAGAAGAAGCTAGGGACAAGGTTTCAAAAGATCCTCAACCCTACTTCAATGGTTTCATCGCTGTAAGTTTAGAGAAAATTTCTAGTCGTTTGGATAAGTTTGAAGCGGAGTTTAAAAGCATCGGAGATCGCCTTCATGAGATGTTTCATCAAGTTGAACATCTAGAATGGCAAATGAAACTTCAATTTAATCATTTTGAGGCTTATCAAGATGCTCAAGTTGAAATGTATGCGAAGAACAAGTGGATTGACGAAAAGACGACTACGGATTTCCCAAGAGCATTAGTGTTCTTTCCAAGTGGAATACACAATTTTCCTTGTGAAGATTAGAATATTCTGGTAATGAGATAGTTATTATGGTTTGTTGAGTCGTTGTATCAATTTAGAGAATCGATTGTGTTTGTTTGTGTATTTGCTTTCATGTTCAATGTGTGTTGTTTTTGCTTGGAAATTGTTATGTTTGAGTGTGTATTAGGAACTAGAATCAAATATAGTACTTATCTGGAATGTATTGAGTCAATATTGAAGGTTATAAATGGAAATTAGTGAGTTTGATTGAAACCTTATGTTTGATTAGTCGATTTAATATTTAATTTTTATAAATTTTTGAAAAATGTTATGGAAGTTAGAAACTGAAGTTCTACTCTGATATGAGTAATTGGAAGTTGAATTTATGAATTTTGGTGGAAAATTAAATTAAAAAAATTTTTTTTTTGTGAAAGGCGAGTCTGGGGCCTAGGCGCTAGAATTTGGTGCCTAAGCGCCAGTTCGGCCTGGACCCGAGAATTTACTTAAATAACCCCCAAAAGCCATTTTTGACGCCTAAGCTTCATCTTCTTCCCCATTTTCGCGAAAATACATCCTCTAGATCCATTTTGAGGTCAAAACATTAAGGATTTGAGCGCGAAACCACTCGATTTCTTCGTCTCAAGGTCAGATCTACACTTTAAACCATTTATTTTCGATTTTCACCATAGATTTACCTAAGTTTTGCTAAGAACCGAAAATTTTGAAAAAATATTTGATTTTTAGTGATTTCTTTGGATTTCTAAACTTATTTTAAGTTTTATAAACTTAAAAAGAGTTTAAATCTTTGATTCCTAAATTTGTTCTTGTTTTCTTTTACGTTTAGATGGCTCCAAATTCTAAACGCAGGAAGGCACGAGATAACTTTGATAGCAGCAAATTTTCTACTGCAGCTGCACATTTTCTCTTCCATGAATTTGCGACGTCCAGAAAGTTCATTTCTGAACGAAGTTTCTATCATCCTGGAGAAATGACCGAAAACACTATTGTTGCACACAATTGGCAATGATTTTGTTATTTTACTGCTGTTGCTGTATTCCCGGTTGTTCGAGAATTTTTGCAAATTTTCTGGATGCCGAGGATTATGAAGTCTTTGTAAGAGGAATCAGAGTAGGATTTAGTCCAGAAAGAATCAACATATTTTATGGCCTGCCACCGACTATTGAGTGCTATTATTCGGGATTATCACCATTTGAGGGAGATTTGGGTATGATTATTGCTTATCCGACTGACGGTACTGGATCTTGGAAGATCAGGAACGAAAAAAGGGTAAACTTCAAATCCTCTGAATTAAATGGTATATCTAAAGCATGACACTATTTTATTTCTGCAAGATTGTTACCTTCCAATCACCTGAGTGAAGTGACTAGAGATCGAGCGATCTTAAACTACCGCATTCGGAGAGGAAGCCTACCGATGTCGGGAGCATTATTTATGATTCTCGTGGATTCTCATCGCGAGGTCCATCACTTCTGTTGGATTGGGATTTCCATCTTTGATCTATTCACTATGTGTTAGTAATGGAGTCACTGCTGATATTTCTGAGGAGAAGTTAAAGTCTACCAAGCCAATTGGGTAGGAGAGTGTTAGTATCTATGATCATCTTCGAGGAAGAGATCAACCGCTCCTTCTACTTCGCACATACTTCGAGTAGACCTTCTACTTCTAGACCCTCTACTTCGCCGAGCCACCATTAGATTTCGGGAATCAATGCATGATCAGTTTTAGAGCAACAGACGAGGAGTTATTTCAAACTCACTGTAGGATTGATATTATTGATAGAAAACTAGATCATTTATCTGATTATACCCAGAGGAAGAGTAGTTATGATGCTGAATATGATGAAGCCCTAGTCAGATTTCTGAAGGGTGAACATGATGTTAGTTTTCCTACTTTTTCTAGATTCACACCATTTGTTGATCCTAAGGATGTAGAATTTTCCTTTGGTGATGATGATGATGATGAGGCTACAGCTAGTGACTAGTTGTTATAGATCTTTATGTTGAGCTACTCTGTTAGTTTGATTTGTTTATTTTATTTGTTTAGTTTTGTGTTTGATGTATGTTGACTGATTAGTGTTAGGATTCTGTTGTTAAAATATTCTTAGTATATTGTGTTGAGACTGAAGTGAGAATTAATTTATATGTTGTTTTAGTTTACTATTTAATAATTAATGATTTTGCTCTGTTTTAATTCTGTTTTAAATTTAGTATCATCATAAAATTAGCCTGCTTACTTTTTATACATGCTTAAATTTTATCTTAATTATTCATAAAAGCATGATAGAAGTTAATTTTTATTTTTAAGATTGTTTTTACATACTTATTAAAAAATTCTTATGATTTTCTTTCTCTCATACTTTCAAATTAGCATAGTATACCAAAACTTAAGTTTGAGGGAAGGGAAAATCCATTCAAAATTAAATTTTATTTGTCCTTAAAAAGCTAATATTTTCATAAAAATAATAAAAAAAAGCTTTTTAACATAACTTAAGGAATGAAGAATTTATTTGAGATCACTTTTATTTTTGAAATTATAAACAATTTAGTAAAAATTAACCAAAATTTTACTAACATTGATTGATTTTAAGAATAAAATTATTTAACTTAAAGAAGAATTAGATAAAGAATTTTTTCTATTCATGTTAGAAATAATAGATTTTTAGAAATATTAAGTAATAAAAAATTATCACTTGAAAAAGAAAAGATTGGAAATCTTTTTGAATTCATATTTATGTTATAATAATTAAGTAGAAATGTATAAGTTTTGAAAATATAAGTTAAGGATAGTGAAGTTCAAAACCATTAACAGGCTATCCAGATATAGTAATCCTCTCTTAAAAAAAAAAAATTGGCTTCACTTGAGTTATCTTATAGGAAGAAAACTAGTTACATACTTTACTTAATTTTTATACATAAATATTTATTTAGAAAAGATTTTTCAAGAAGATCTTTTTCTTGTAAATAATCTATGAAAGCTTAATATAATAGATTTCTATTATTTTCAAAATGGATGGAAAGTTTGAAATCTTATGATTTGGTAGTTAAATATTCTTTAAATTCTTAAAATTAAACCTAGTTAGTGAAATTGGGTTAACAATATACTAAAGACTTTATAAAATAAAAAATTATAAGGAATCTTAAATATTTATCTTTTATTCCAAAGGTTATATATTTTATATAGTAGAAAGAGTTACTTGAGGACAAGTAACATTTAAGTTTGGGGGATTTTGATCTATAAAAAAATACCTATTTCTTAATGTATTAATTCTTATTAATTTCTAAGGATATTATGCTTTAATGAAAGGTATTTTTTGTGTTTTTGGATGTAGGTAATGTAAAAAGGTCTAAAAAGGAAAAAGGATCAAAAAGGAGCAAAAATGGAGCAAAATACAAAAAGTATAAAAAAATATGGCCTAACGCCTAGGCTCGTAAGCTAGCGCCTAAGCGCCGGACTCGATACAAAAACTGTCAAATTTTTGACAATGTTTGATCAGTTATTTTGACGGAGTGAGCGGTTATTGGACATTCTAGAAGACTGGAAGTTGTTCCTTAATAATAGGACATGTGATACATTGCATTTGGATGCTCCAAAAAGGTTTTAAATGCGAAGAGGTGCGAGCCAAAGTGAAGAGGTGCGAAGAACTGGACGCGGTGTCCGGCGCCTATGCGCCAGATTCCGGCGCCTAGGCGCCAGACCGACCTTCTAGAAGATTCATCGAATGTGGACATGTTTTGAAGAGGTGCCTCAAGGCAACCCTCGAAGCCTATAAATAGGGTCCATTTCTTCAGAAAACGTGCCCCTCCCATTGTAACCCTTTCTCTTATCCACTTTAGGATCTCTCATCCTTAGAGAGAGAAATAGAGAGAGAAATTTAGGGTCACTTTTGTTTAGTTTAGTGAGTTTATTTTCAAGTTGTTGCATCTAGAGTTCATTACACTGTGGAGTCAGTAGGAATCAGAAGATCTGTTTGAGAAGTATTTTGAAATTTGATTCAAAGTTTAATTATCATGTTTTGCTATTTATTTTCATTGTGTTCTGAGTAGTTAGTTTACTTTCTTTGTTCAATTATAAAGAGATAGATAAGATAATAGAAAAATTCGATGGAGAATTGAAATTCAAAATATTTTCAAAACATTGTGATGACATTAATACCTAATCTTACTTTACTTTTTAAATTGGCCATTTGAATTATTAAAACCTATTGAAGAGTTTTGAGAACTTGAAGGAGAAGAACTCTTAACGTGTAAATGTCACATGAATCCTTGGGTAGTCGAAGGCCATGCGCGAGCTATTCAAGGTGAAGTGCAAATAAATAGGAAGATAAGATTTAAAGGGCGTAGAATTGATAAGTTTTTAGAGTGACAGACTAAATTCTTATAATTTGATTTATAGATTAGGAAAAGGGTCACTAGTAGGGCCGACCATAGCCACCCTTGGACATCTAGAAGTGTGAGCCTAGATTAACCCATTCTACTAACAATACATCCAGACTTATTACGTCAGAATTAGCCAATGTTCTTTGCACCTGGATCAAAGGGTAAAGAATATGAATGCTTCTATTTGGCACAATACCATAAATTAAATTCTCCAACGAATATTATATTATCTTAAAAATGTTAGATTAATTGAAGGAAAGAAGGTTGTTTATTTTATATAGATTTCATAAATCATTTTCTTATTATTATTTTCTTATTTGCATCTAGTAAATTAATAGTAATTTATAATTAAATTAAAAGATAAGAAAATATTTTTTTTATTTAAAAAATTTATCACTATAATTCTTCCATGTGGGATCGATACTGGGGTCTTTATTTCAAAGCCCTATATTACTTGAAACGATACGTATACTTGCGTAGTACCCCTAGTGTGTAAAAATATTTTCTAAATTTACATCATATTAATTTTATAAACTAGCTGCTATTTATAAATTTAGTCAAAGTTTTTGGCTATCTTTTGGAAGCGAATATTACTGCGTTATTTGCGGTTGGGTCAAAGACTAGCATTGTACCTCTCATAACCATCATGCTCAGTTCTCATCCGGTACACCCACTTGTTGTGTAATGCCTTCTTCCTTGGTGGAAGATCTGTCAGCTCCCATGTCTGATTTTCTAACATAGAATCCATCTCCTCCTTTATAGCTAGCATCCACTTGCTAGAATTTTCATCCTGTAAGGTTTCTTCATAACTTTGTGGTTCTCCACCATATGTTAGAAAAATGTAGTTCAAACTTGAAGAATAACGCTGTGGAGAACATCTAGCCCTTTCTGACCTACAAAATGCAACTGTAGGGGTAGACTGCTCTGAAACGGACTGCTGAACAATAGGAATTGGTGCCCAGGACCCACTCTCCTCATCACCTGCATCTCTTCCCTGCACTGTGTCCTGTGGTAAATCATCAAATCTTACCAATTTAGATTCCTGCAGTGTTATTTCAGAAACTGTACTGGACTTGTCCTTGTACATAACCTTTTCATTGAAAATCACATTTCTGCTCCTTATGATTTTCTGAACTTGATCATTCCAGAAACAATATCTAACTGCATCATCTCCATAGCCAATTAAATCACACTTCTTTGGCTTAGCCTCAAGTTCACTTCGAGCATCAGGATTAATGAAAACATATGAAAGACAACCAAAAGTTTTAAGGTGAGAAAATTTGACCTCTTTCCCACTCCAGACCTCCTCAGGTAATTTATAGTCTAATGGAACAAATGCCCCCTTGTTGATCAAATAAACTGCAGTGTTGACCGCTTCTTCCTAGAAAGTAGGTGGTAGATCGGTGTGCAACCTCATGCTTCTAGCTCGCTCATTAATGGTCCTCTTCATGCACTCTGTAAAACCATTTTGTTGTGGTTTCCCTAGAGTGGTCTTCTCCATTCTGATCCCTGAGTTGCACAATACTCCTTAAATCCACCATCAATCTACTCACAACTATTATCAGACCACAAAAATTTCAGTTTTAAGCCTGTATCTATCTCAACCATGGCCTTCCAAGTCTTGAACACACTAAATATGTTAGATTTATGCTTCAAGAATTAAATTTATACCTTTCTGTTGTGATCATCAATGAATGCGACGTAGTAACGAGAGCCGCCAAGAGATGTGTTGACCTCATTTTTTGTGAGGTCTAAACTTCCTCTTATTGCTTAGGATCTAGCCATAAGATTTCCTCTTTGACTACCCTAAAAGTATAGAGTTGACCCACAATTTAGAAATTTCCAACCACTTCTTAGCTCCTTTTGGAACCCTACATGGATGGTCACAAACCTTTAAATCACCTTGGAAGGTTAAAATCACCATGTGGAGACCCAATAGTGAGTTCCCATAGGAATGTTTAGACTTAGGGTAACCTTGGGTAACTTGAGCTTTTCTTGCACACACACACCCCTAAACCATTGAGTTCCCCTATCCTAAACCTTAAACTTTATCCCTTCTACCCTTTAAGAAACTCACATGATTGAGCCAAAGCCACCAGTCTTTGATTAAAATGGTTAAGATCAATATGTGAAGGATCATAAAGTGGTTACCATTTTGTTAGATTTGATCCCAAAGTGGCTAGACATGGCTAAGGCCATGGGCACATACCCTTAAAGCCCTAATTCCATTCCAAATCCTAATTTTTAAGCCAAATTTCCTAAAATTTCCTAGAGTCACCAATGAGTCCTGAAAATGGTTCCAAAACATTCCTTGTGTCACACTGAAAATTTTGACTTTAAACTTGTCATACCTCCGGACAACTTTTTAGCACCTCGGTACCAAAATAACAGATACTTAAAAGATGTTTTGGGGATAAAAAATGGCACCAGACATTATCATTTGACTCCAAATTTTGTCATAAACTACCTCGGGCTTTCAAATAAGCCTTTTGACCAAACTTGGCCAAAATTACCAAAATACCCCTGGAATATCTACAATTTCAAAAATTTAATTTTTATCCAATTAAATCCCAAAAATCATTTGAAACATCCCCATGTAATCCAATTGCCCCAATTTGACCAATTTTGACAAAAATCCCAATTTTGCCCCTAAATGGCCAAATCCCAAAATTAACCATAATTTCCACCAAATTGGTTCCTAAATTCTCCAATTTAAATCTTAAACTCCAATTCAACATATTGAATCTCAATCTAAAACATTTTAAAGTTCAATTTTAATCCATACAAAAATCTCTAATTTGGCCCAATCTTCAAAATCCATCAAATTGAACCTCATGATCAATCAAATTCTTCAAATTTCATTTCCAAATCAAAATTCAATATATCTAAACTCAATTTTAATCAATCCCAATCCAATTGGATCATCCCATGATTAATTGCAAAAAACTAAATCATCATGTGCATGTTAAATAGCCCATACCCATGTGCATGTTTGAAAACCCATTTCATGAAATTCAAAAGCCCAATTTTGCGCCCCACATGTCATAATTCCCCTCTATTATCTCCTCATAACATTTCATCCATCATTCCATGCCATTATCTCCACTTTTTACATGCATACATGACACTTTGCCAAAATTGGGCATCATGACATAAAATTCCAAAATTCATGAAATATAGAAATATCATTTGTATGAAACACTCCCATGGCATCATGCATATCATAATACATCCCATGGACCACCCCATGGGCATCATGGAGTCAACTTTGCCAAGAATGGCAAGGGGAAGTGACCACTCCCTCTATTCATTCAATTGAAATTACCCCTATTCATGAAACATTAAACCACTAGACATCACCTAAACTCACTTGGGGATCTTAGGAGTTTCTTTAACCATATTGGGACCAAGCTTAGCCATTGGACTAAGGGGTTAAACCCAAGCTAGCCAACTAACCCAAAGTTCCAAATCCACATTGGATTCTCACCTCCCCCTTCCATTATTTTATTTTCCCTCACAACACTCTCCCATATGACATTTTTCTTTTCCTAACTCCTCATCCAAGCACCTAAAAAAATTCCCCACTTCTCTCCCACTCAATTTTTGATTTTTTTTCCTCATAAAAACCCAAGCTCCCAAACTCACTCTTCCTTCTATTCTTTTCCACCTAAAAAGACAAATTCTTTCTCTCCCTTCAAGTTCTTCCACCGGCGAACCTCCTTCGACAAGCTCTTCATCCGGCGAACTCCTCCCTCCATCAAGTCTTCGGTTAGTACTACTTCCCTCTTCTTCTTTTTCCTCGCGCCGCATATGTGATAACAAAAAAAAAAAGACTTACATACATGCCACTTAATTCTTATGTAGCACAATGTTTAGATCCCTATGTTTTGACACATCTAAACACACCATTTTATTCTAATGAATTTACATATATAAAACTAAAAACAAATCTTTTGTTCAACATCTAAATTTCAAATTTTATGCATTTAGATGTCCGACACCAATGTTTTAATTTACACGTACAACACTTAATATTCATGTGTTTACATGCCTAATACCTAAACTTTAATATTTACATGTATTTCACTCAAATATTATGTATTTACATATATACTACCCAAACTTTCTTATTTACATGCATACCACCCTATATATATATATATATATATATATATATATATATATATATATTAAAAAACAAAACATTATTGCTATAAGAAGTTAGGTACAAAAAAGGTTGAGGGGGGCTCCATCCCTCACAAACCCAAAAGGAAGCAAAACACCTAAAATGCAAACTGACAGAAGTATAAAGAATGTTAAAAAAACAAACAGCCTACAAACAGGCACAAAACAATGTTATCATGCTGAGGGTGGGTGTAGAGAGGCCCACCAAGCCCCAGTTAGTGAATAATTCTTATGTGAGAGACTTTAAGGATGTTGTCGGCATATTTTTAGGTTATGTGTTTTATTTTGAAAAGGGGTTGCCTAACAGAAGTTGTCGGCGAATTTTTAATTTACTTTAAATAAATAATTTGAAAAGTAGTATTTGATTTTGAAAATAATTTTAAATTTGAAAATTTTTAAGATATGAAATCAAACTGATTTCACATCCCAAATAGTTCACATAAACGAGCGCCGCACCACAAACCGTGTATCTATCCCGAAAAATAGACACACTCGCTCGATAATGGGGCTCGATTAAATAAACTAAAAGATTTGTGACATCCGTTTGGTCCGCGAACTAATTTTATAAGTCGACAAATTCCCCGCTTAATATGAAAGTATCAAACAGGGTTTATATTACACTGGTTCTTTAAAATTCCCTATAAGGGCAAGCCCCTATAGTTAATTATATCTTAAGTGACGGGAATCACCTAAGAAAACTCTCGATAATAATCAATAATTCTGCTCTCAAGAATTTCAAAGTTTAAGATTTTCAAAGGATTGGATTTTTGAAATTTAAAAAGGGATTAGCTCAAATTTGGAATAGTTATTTTCAAGAGTCCAATGGAAGAAAAGTAGGAGAAGCTGAGTTCCAAGTAGAATCTTGGCAACTTCCCAAACTATCCTATTGTTTGGCTCGAATTTAAAAAAATCCTAATATTATCTGATATTTCAATCTTGTCAATTTTAATTAATTAGGACTTATATTTGCATGACGCAATCATACAAATAGCCTCGAAGATGTGAGGGTTTATGTCGTATCGGATGACGACCTCAGAATCCTAAAGTGTTAGGGCTTATGTTGCACAACAGAGCTGTGCAAAAGCCTAAAGAAGAAGTTAGGATTTACGTCGCGCTAGGCGAACTACCTCGAAGTCCTATGGCTTGGTTATTTAATTCTAAGAAAGTTTTGCTGATGTAGATTTGTTTTGCTGACGATGATGGCCGTGCTGCTCACCATGCTCCGAGCTCCTTGTTGTTGCAGAGGTTTAGTTATAGAAGTCATAAATCAGGAGATGAGAAAAGTGTTTTGGTTCAGAGAGAATCTTAATTTCCAAGTGTTCTTTGTATTTTAATTAAAACAAATCTTAAAGTTAATTATAACAATATCGGTTATGATCCCACGGTTCCATCCTTCCGGCATCGTTATTTTTATCGGATTCACTTAGTCCAGATGAATTTGCTAAACTCAACTGAATGAGTTCCACACTTTCATTTAGACCGTGGAAATCCTGCTAACAACACGTAGGTTACATCATCCGAGGTATTCCCGATCATCCAACGGGACGTTTTAATTTAGTTGTAATTGTAGTTTTGTGTTCGTTTGTGATTAAATTTTGAGTTGTTTTGTATTTTGAAATGTTGTGGCGGTGAATTTTATCTTGCAATGACTTTTAATTTAGTTCTGGTTTCGGTTTTAGGGCTACCCTAGAGGTGTGGGTTTTCATGCAACGATTGTTTATCATGCAAGAAAAGTAAGTGCGATGCAATTAAAGAAATTGCAATAAGGTAAATTGCAATAAAATAAAAGCGTACCTGAGGGTCTTCCCGTCATCCCAAGCTGCACTTAAAATACAATTAGAATATTTAAGCAAGTTCCTAGGTAAAGCTAAGGGAAGGGTTATGGTTTTCTACCAAATTCCTAATCCTATATGTATGACGTCTAGGTAAAGCCATGACGTCTAGGTTCTTGTGTTTTGGTTTGAGGACAATTTTCTTCATCAAAGAATAATTAAGTTCAATTGTTCTTATGAACATCCTATCGTACTGAGGAAGTGCTTAAGACGAATCTTAAACATCTTTTCAATACCTTTAGGATTATTTTAAGTCCAAATGAATTTAATTAATCAAATGAATTAATCGTCCGGGAGTTCAAGTTTTGTTGTTATCTTACTCAGTGAACTAGGACATTTGAATATCCTATAAGTGGAGTAACATTTCATTTAATGTTCTATTTAGGAGTTATGATAATTAAAGTTTTCGAGGGCAAATTGGTGTTCAAATGGTTTATGATTTAGTTTAATCTCAGTTATCGGATTTAAATTTGGAATAGTGTTCAAGTTGCTTTATAATTAATTTCTTTCATGTCTTAGGTGATGTTATTTTTAATTTAATTTAGTTTGACTTTAATTTAATTTAATTTAATTTTAATTTTAATTTAATTTGATTTAATTCAATTTAGTTTGATTTGATGTTAAATTAATTTAGTTTAATTTGATTTAATTTCCTTTAATTTAATTTAATTTGATTTAATTTTAATTTAATTTAATTTAACTTAATATGTTTTAACTTAATTTAATTTAATTTAATTTAATATTTTTTAATTTAATTTAATTTAATTTATTTAACTTAATTTAATTTAATCATTTAATTTAATTTAATATATTTATTCAATTTAATTTAATTTAATTTAATTTTTTTTAATTTAATTTTAATTTAATTTAATTTTTAATTTAATTTAATTTTTAATTTAATTTAATTTTTAATTTTAATTTTTAATTGAAAATTTAAAAAGAGTTTAATAATTTAACTTTAATTTAATTTAAATGATTAAGTCCTTTAACATTTTTAAATTTAAATTTGAATTATCTTTTTTTAGTTAGGAATTAAATATTATTGAAATGATTAATTTAGGGATTTTTTTAAATTAAAGAATAAGTCTCTTCCTAATAATATCCCTATTTAATAATTCCAATTTTATTATTCTTCCAAATTTAATCAATAATTTAATTAAGGTTTATTTTAATTGTTTTAAATTGTTTAATGGGTTTCTACCCTTTAATTATTTAAATTTCAATCATCCAAATCAGATTAGGATCAAATATTTTACTTGTTAATTTTTTTATTAAACCTAAAGTTTTAATTAAGGGTTAAATTTTTTAATTACCATTTTGCCCTTCAAGCTTAATAATTTCATAACTCACTAAAGTGAACATAAATGAACTTGAAATTTTTATATGACTTCACTCATATGTCAATAAAGACATGAGAGGAGAAAAAGTGATTTTTCTGTATTTAATTTATTTATATAATTATTTTTGGTGGAAAATAGGAATTTCCAAGGAAAATTTAATAACATGACCAAGTGAGAGTTTCTATCCTTAAGAAAATTATGGGACATTCCTAATGACCAGAGGACCACTTGAACCAATTTTGGTGATTTTTTGAATTATATTATTTTTATTATAATTATTTTAAGTTTTGGAGTGTTAATTAATTTAAAAATAAAATAAAGGTTGAAAAATGAATTTTATATTTTTCAAAAATCTCTCTGATATCAAGGAAATCAAAGAATCAATTTTTGCAATTTTCTGATTTTTCTATGATTTATTATAATTATTTTAGTGAAAATGCTAGAAAATACATTTTTTAATTTTAAAATTACCCTAGGGCTTTAAAATTTAATATCTCATTAAATAGACCTTAGAAAAATATGGGGTTTGTTCCTAAGTGATTAAAATTCAAAATGTGACATTTTGGTGAATTTTATTATTTTTGTGATTTTTATCATTTTTTAATTATTAAAAATATTAAAATAATATTAAAAATCAACTTTTTTAGAAAATTGAAATTTTAATTTTCCTAAATTCCCCTAATATCAGAGAGGCTCCAAAACCAATTTGGTGAATTTTTGAAAGGTATTTTGAAAGTTATGAATTTTTAAAGTTCAAATTGACCAAATGGCTTAATCAACCCATTTAGTAGGGCTAACCAAGTCCAATTGACTTCAAATTTTTATGGTGGGTTCCTCTAATCCTAAAGGTCAGTGGAGAATTGATTTCAAGTCAATTTGATGTATGGTTAACTCTAATTAATTAGGGATCTATTTTGGGTGTTTAAGCCAATTAGGGTTATTTTAAATGAGTTAACTCAAAACCTATTTTTCCTCGGGTCCTCTGGTCATAAGAGACATCACCAAATTTTCCTAGAATTTATTTCACATCATGCTAATTATTAGATTTAAAATACTCAAAACAGTAACATGAATTTCAAAAATCAATAACTTCTCATAGGGATGGCCTCTGACTTTGGAAAATTCAGGGAATGTTCCCAAATTCAGAGGCTTCAAAAGCCCTATGGTCTCATGCCATGGTGAATTTCCTATATGCATGGAGAATTAAAATAATGCAGACAGTAAATAAATTATTAAAAATAAAATACTTGATGAAATTGAATGATTTCTTTTCCACATTATTCTCCTCTATTCACTGAGCAAGAGGGTATTTTTATTTTATTTTTATGATTTTCCTACACAAAGTTATGAATTTTCCAAGTTTAGGGAATTAAATAAATAGGAAAATTCCTAATTTTCTATTTATCCGAGTCGGCGCCGCGTCATCCTCGGCATCTCCGAACGGCCACGCGGCGCGCTCCCATTCGACGCCGCCGCTTGAGTCAGCAGCCCGGGTCCCGCCTTCCGCGTATCATCTTCTGGTCCGACGCCATCTGAGCCGTCCGTCCGCGCGTGTATTGAATGAACGGCATCCGTTCATCGTCCCCAAGCCTCCTAGCCCGAGAACCGTCCATCTTCTAGGCCTAAGATCTCGGCCGATACTTGACCAAATTTAACGTTCTTATGATCTATGGATTCGTCTCGAGAAGACGAACACATCCATACGGTTATGTGGCATGAAATTGACTTAATGAAAATGGAGAATGTTCAGAAGCTCGGGAAGAAGAGTGAGGCCATACCTTTGCTCAGAGAAGTGTGGCTTCGATCTGAGGGTTGTTTCACCTTCGATTGGATCCCAGCAAGCTCCGCATGAAGTCTCCTGGTCCGGTGAATTGCCTAGGTAGGATTTCGACCACAGCTCGATCACAAAGCTTGGAGGCCGGAGCAACCGGGTGGCTCGGAGATGGGGCTTTTGCTGGTGGACACCTTCTCTTGGTCCGGTGAAGGTGTAGGACCAATCAATTTGAAGATTGATCCACCGTGAAGAAGTGTCCTGGTTTTTGGGTTAAAGTTCGAGCTCAAAATCGGGCTCGACTGGAGGGAATTAGGCTGGAATTCAGTGGGGATCAAATGCTCTATGTATGGGGAATAGTCCGGAACAATTTTGGCGAGTTTCCTTAAGGTTTGTTTCAAGCACCTCTCATGCCCGAGAGGGGGTGGTGTTTAAATAGGAGAGGGTGGAGGGCCTCCTGGGGAGAGTTAGGGCTTGGGATCAGCTGCTCTTGCAAGAGAAGAACAGCTACAATGGCCACTGGGGATGGGGCAGCTCAGCAAGTGAGAATTCCAAGTTTGGGCTCACATGTGAGCTCTCGGCCTGGTGGTTTCCGGCGGCTGTGGTGGCTAGCCGGCCAGGGTCAGGTCACTGTTGTCATCAGGGAGGTCAGGGCTGGAGCTTAGTGCAGTCAATTGGCCAATGCCATGTGTAAAGAGCTTGGATTGAAATGGAATGGGGGGAAGACCATTTTGGGTTCAAATGAGTCAACCCATGATTTTGGGCTAGGTTCACCACCCAAGGCCTGGTCTTGGGTCGAAAAGGATCACTTGGGTCGCCCAAGAGAGAATGGTGTGGTCTCCATCCATGATGAGGTGGCTAAGCATGGTTTAGTGTGTGACATGCTTAAGGTAAAAAAGGGTTTAGGAAGGATTAGGAAAGGGGGCCCTCCTTTTGCCATTAATGGCTTGATCACATGTCAAGCCTTCCATGGCTTCATGTGGCTTGTCCATGGCTTGCATGGCTCACCTTTGGCTTGGGAAAAGTGGAGTCAATTTCATGGAAATAGATTTAAGAAAAATTTTGGTATTTAGGGGTGATTTGGCATGAGGCTTGATTTGGAATTATTTGATGATGGGATTATAACTTAGGGAATGGCTTTGATTAAATGGATGGCAAATGGAAATGTCTTGTGGGCTTTAGGGCTAATTTTCGGCTTTTGTATTTGGTTTTAGATGGGCTTTTAAGATGGTTTAGGAAAGTGGGCTTTTGAATTTTAAAATGGATTTTGGGATGAAATTTTGGTAAAGGCTTGGGCCAAATAATTGTTGGGTTTAGCTCATGGATGTTTCATGAGTGACTTGGAGCAAATTGTGAGTGATTTGGGTTTGAATTGGGTTGAATTTGGGCTCCTTTGGTGAATGGGCCAATATAGGTCAAATCGGGCTAACTTGGGCCAATGTTGGGCTAGGGTTGAAATTGATGTAAAATTAATGTTGGGAAATGTCTATGGAAGTGTTTCAAAGAGGTTTTGACTTTGGTTGGGCTTTGATTTTGGGGTTTGGGCTCATTTGGGTTAGGTTTGGGTTTAGGTCAAAATTGGGGTTTAAGGCTAAAAGTGAAATTGGATCCAAATTTCAATCAAATTGGACTTGGATTTGGTCTAAATTGGTGTTGGGAATGTTGAATTGAAGTTTAGAATTGAATTGGACCAGAATTTGGGTCAATTGGGTAGGTTTGGTTTGACATTGGGTTCACTTAGGGTTAAAATGGGTCAAATTGGGGGTTTTGACAAAAGTAGGGTAAATTGACAAAATTGGCCCATGGTGTAGTTGAACAAAATGAAATTGGGAATATTTGGGATTTTCTGGAATTTTCTGGGAATTTTTTGAATTTTTGGATTTTTAGGTCAAGGGGGTATTTTGGGTATTTGGAGGGTATTGGGAGGTATTTTTGGAATTTTTGGTATTTTTGGGTATGGATAATCAATTTGAGTGATGTGGAAATGTTTGGGATTGATTTTGAGGAATTTTGTGTGATTTGGGAATTTTGGAAATTTTGGGTAGTTTCAAGGGCATTTGGTAGGTTAGGCGGGTGTAGGGTCACGGGGGTCAAAAATTGAAAATTTGGAAAATTGAAGATTGGGTAAATTTGAATGGAATGAAATTATTTTGGTTGAGCCATGAAGCCACATCAAGCCCACATGAGCCATGAAGGGACCCATTTTTGGCATCCACTATGTTGTTCCTAACCCTCTAGCAAGGGCTTAGGGGTTAAGGACCATCCATGTGAATCACCTACATGAGTCAGGAGGTCAAGTTAGGTATGGGTGTGGTTTTAGGAGGTGTGTGAAAGTGTAGTGTATGAGTGTAGTGTGTGTGTAAGTCAGCCCTCACCAGACCAGGCCACCTAGGGCAGTCCTAAGGCCAAAGAGTCCTATAGGAACTCATCCTTTAAACTTCCACATTTGATTTCAACCCTCTAGGTGATTAGGGGTCTACGGTCAAGCTTGTGGAGTTTGCGGGGAGTTAAGAAGTGGTTTGAATTTCTAAAAGGTGGGTCCCAATTCTAGTCCTCTAAGATAGTCAAAGGAAAAGCCTAAGGCTAGATCCTAAGTACTAAAAAGAAGAAGAGAAGACCTCATCAAAAATGAGGTCAACAAATGGACCCCCAATAGGTGTGTTGAGCTGACGGAGCACACCGCGCGTATTGGTGTTGACCGAAGCGATCAGCAAAACCAACACAGATGTCCAAGTGACAAACTTAGGATGAAGTAGAAGAGTTTCCTCTGGGGAGTGTCAAGTATATTTTTGAAACTGGAGATTCCTGAAGTCTCGCTGGGGAAAGGAAAAGAAGGTGAATCCCAAATCACATGATCTGGGGGAATTCAATTTAGATTTCATTTTGTTTTAGTTTAAGTTTTGATGTGTAAGTTTAGATTTTAGCTTGAGTTTTAATTTAAATTGAAGTTTTGTTAAAATTAATTTGAAGGGATTCGAACTTGAAATGAAAATTGGAATTTTGTGGTTTTAGATGTAACATCTTCAACCTCAAAAGAAAATTGAAATGATTGGATTGAACCATTACAATGAGGAGAGATCTCAGAGCAATGTGGTATTGGATGTAAAATCCTTAACCTCAAGAGTTTGATTTTGATGTATTTCATTGCAATAGGGAAAGAATCCTAAAGCAATACAGTCTCGGATGTAAAATCCTCAACCCCAAGAATTTAAATTTGATGTACTTCATTGCAATAGGGAAAGAATCCTAAAGCAATGCAGTCTCGGATGTAAAATCCTCGACCTAAAAGTTTGAATTTGATGTGTTTCATTGAGATAGGGAAAAAATCCTAAAGCAATGCAGTCTTGGATGTAAAATCCTCGACCCAAAAGTTTGAATTTGATGTATTTCATTGCGATAGAGAAAGGATCCTAAAGCAATGCAGTCTTGGATGTAAAATCCTCGACCCAAAAGTTTGAATTTGATGTATTTCATTGCGATAGGGAAAAAATCCTAAAGCAATGCAGTCTTGGATGTAAAATCCTCGACTCCAAAAGGTTTGATTTTGATGTATTTCATTGCGATACGGAAAGAATCCAAAAGCAATGCAGTCTTGGATGTAAAATCCTCGACTCCAAAAGGTTTGATTTTGATGTATTTCATTGCAATAGGGAAAGAATCCTAAAGCAATGCAGTCTCGGATGTAAAATCCTCAACCCGAAAGTTTGAATTTGATGTATTTCATTGCGATAGGGAAAGAATCCTAAAGCAATGCAGTCTTGGATGTAAAATCCTCGACCCAAAAGTTTGAATTTTGATGTATCTCATTTTGATAGGGAAAGGATCCTAAAGCAATGCAGTCTCGGATGTAAAATCCTCGACCCAAGAATTTAAATTTGATGTACTTCATTGCAATAGAGAAATAATCCTAAAGCAATGCAGTCTCGGATGTAAAATCCTCGACCAAAAAGTTTGATTTTGAATAGTCATTGACTTTGCAAAGATTTGTAGTGTTGATTTGAAATGTGTGGAATTTTGGTGTTTCGAGAATTTCATGAAAGTTGTAAAAGGCTTTCATGAAGGAAATATATTAGGAGGGAGTATGTAGATGCTACATATCCCATTCAAAAGAGTTGATCAGAAGTCATTGGTTTGGATTGGATATAATTCCTCGCCATCAGATTTGATCCGTGTCAATGGAATCAACCACTTCCATCCCAGACAAGGGAGAGAATGGAACGGATTGGATTTCAGATTTGGGAGATTGAATTTGAATTCGATTGAAATTTGATTTGAAATTTGGAAGGATTGAATTTGAAATTGATTTAAAATTTGATTTGACATTTGTGTTCATTTTGTCTGTCCTTTAACGATTCAAATTTATTTTATCGTGAATTTAATGTTCATGTGAATTTGGTGTTTATCATTTTCAGATTTTTAAGAAAAGTTTTCTTTTATTCTTTTTGTTTCTTTTCTGTTCTTTGTTCAAAGTTCATTTAACTTTAATGGCGTTTCCCAGTCAATTTGCACAAAAGAGGTGAAGGCCAAAAATTTGACATGGTCACTTTCATTCCAATCATGTCGAAGATACATCATACAACTCAATCTGGAATACATCTCATACAATCCATTTAGACTTAAAACGGACTATGTATGATATTTGTCGATCCACCCAAAGAAGCGTCTGTCAAAAATTCATGTCTGAATAGTGGGGTACATGGTCAATAACATCACCTTCCAAGCCATCCTTTGCAAGGATGCCGTATGGATGTACATTGGAGGTGTGATATTTTCCATGTAGCTCACAGCTCGTAAGGCCGGAGGCTCTCTAGCTCCGGGTCCGGCTGGAGATGGTAAGGTGTCTTCCTGTCGTCCATCCTTCGAAAGTAATCGAGATCCGCTTCACCGGTACTCCCGGTATGCAATGCTTAGCGATATCTGCTCCGTTGCCCTTCGGTATCATGACGGAACCTACCGGTAAAGGTATCTTCACCGGCCCTCGGAACTCACTCGGGCTCGCTATCCGGAGGTCGGATCCGAACATGATGTTACACTCGTTCAGGAAAGAGACCGTGCAAAAGGTCCGACAAAGTTGTGGTGATCTATGTGTGGGGGTATGCGGTCACCCCGCTTGTAGATGTTAATAATGCAGCTATTGGGTATGCAATCTGCTGGCAGTACCCTCCATGTTATCAATCTCTTTACCATTCTCTTGATGACTAATGACATCGGATCTACTTGCCCATGACGGAGTATTCCCGGTGGGTTTCCCTTTCTGTCCTCCGCAAAGTTGTAACAGCATCCACATTGTATTGTAATTCTTCCTTTCCCTGGCATCCATCTCCGGGGTTCTGAGTAGGTATTTTCCCTTAGGCGGCCTGCTCGGCCCATTCTTTTCAAATCCCGGATGCAATCCACGATTTGCTTTTGTTCATACTCTGAGAATATGTCTGTATGTAGCTCGAGGCCCTCTAGTATATTGATCCTTCTGCCTCTAATTCTCTCGAAGTATTCAAAGGTTTTCTTTTCGACATTCCGCATTCTCTCCAGCTCGTATTCGGAATAACTGCAGATGGCGAGGCCCGGTGACATATTGTGGGATATACGGTTCAATCCTTTCACGTTCTCCCGCATACCTCGGCTCCTCGGGGATGATGTCCGTCGGGACATCCCCGGGGTTGCTCCGCAACAAGGTCATGCATTACCGGTGGTTCTATCCGGTAGCATGGTAGTCTTCTTTCTTCGATCTTTGTGAGATTTCCCCGGTCCTTCCCGTCATCCTGAGAGCCGGCCTCCTTTCTTCGGGTTCCTGGTGAACCGGTGTCCTCGAAGTGTACGTATCGGCAGTAGCAATCTGTCTCGTCGCGCCGGTCCGCGCCTAGTTTGGTTAACATCTTACGGATACGGCGATTCTTATTTCTTCGTTGCGTTGCCGTGAGAGTAACTCTTCGAACTTCTTGAATCTCCGTAGGCGCGGCGCCGACAAGCTCGCCCTCCGCCGTAGCGACTACGGACTTCATTTTCTTATCTTCTTCGGTGTTTGCCTTTCTTTTCTTGTCGTTGGATTGGTGGCTTGGGCCACCCACTTTCATCACTCGTCTCGCTCGGGCAGTTCTTCTCGGTCAACCGGGACCCGGTCGGTTTCCTCGTATCGTAGGCCCGCTCGGTGCGAAATCCGAGTCAATCTCGATTATCGCTCCATCTTTCACCCTCTTTCATCGAGTGCAAGGCTTACGCCATTTCTAAAGTTCAGGACCAACCGCCCGCTCGACATTTCCTTGCAAAAAGACAAGGAAAAGGATCAGGGGCTGTACTAAGAACAAGAACATTAAGAAAATGTTTATTAAAGGCAGTTTTTTTTATTATACTTTTTTTATATTTTTAAATTTAATAGGAATGAAGTGGGAAAAGATCAGGAAAAAGATCTTGATATGGAAGAGAAAACAAGGAAAACTTTATTATCAGGATTTTATTTATTTTAGCACATTTTATTATTTTTGGGTTCGGACCCAATCATAAGTAATTACTTCGCCCATGTTTCTTAGGGATGAAGAATTCATTCCTTCGAAACATCGAGTAACGTAATACTTTTTAAGTATCGTCCGTTGATTGGATGCATATGTCGTTCTCCCCGGCAATTCACTAGCTCGGTAGGAACCTCCCGAGTATACCTGCTTCAACCACAAACGGCCCTTCCCAAGTGGGTTCAAATTTTCCTCCTATCTTGCGGTATGCAAGAATAGAGTCTCTTGAGAATGAGAACTAAGTCACCAACTTTGAAGGTTCTTCGGCGGACTGGCTTGTCATGGGCTTGAACCATCTTGGCTTGGTATAATTCTAAATTCCGTTGCGCCGCAAGTCTTTTCCCTTCCGAGCTTTCCAATTCTTCTAGCCGTAATTTGGCATTCTCTTCGTCGTGATCTTATTTGCAACTGCAATTACGAGTGAAGGAAGCGAGAACTTCTAAGGGCAACACTCGCCTCGGACCCATACACCGGAGCGTAAGGTGTAGCTTCGAGTAGGAGTTCGAAGGTTGTCCGGTAGGCCCATAAGGCTTCTAACAACTTCTCATGCCAATTTCTCTTATTATCGTCCAAAGTTTTCTTTAAAATTTGAACGAGAGTTTTATTAAAAGCCTCGACTGAGCCATTTGCTCTTGGGTAGTAAATTGTTGAATATCGCCGGTCGATTCAGGTGTCTCCCGACGAAATTGTTGATTTGTGTGCTTCGAATGCCGACCCATTATCCGAGATGATCTCGCGTGGCACTCCGTAACGGTAGACAACTTGGTTTTTGAAAACCGTAGCACGTGGTGTGCTTTCACTTCTCCGAGTGGAATCGCCTCCGCCCACTTTGAAAAGTAATCCGTAGCCGCAAGAATGAAGCGATGTCCTTTTGAAGATGGTGGTTCTATTGGACCCACTATATCCGTGCCCCAACACTCAAATGGCCACGACGCAATTGTCGGATGTAGCACATTTGGAGGTTGGTGTAGAACCACTCCGTGCACTTGGCATTGGTGACGGCTCTTGGCGATTTTCATGCGGTCGGTCATCATCGAGGGCCGATAGTACCCTAGTCTTTTAATTTTCATCTTCATCTTCGGACCTGGCCGGTGAGCGCCACAGAGTCCTGAATGCACCTCTTTAACGATTTCACGGGCCTCAGACCCGCTTAGGCACCTTAGCCACATTTGATCAAAAGACCTTCCGTATAACGTGTTGTTTATTAATGCGTAGGACAGAGTTCTTTTCTTGATCTGATGGGCTAGCAACCTATCGTCCGGTAGCTTTCCGGTTGCGGGTAGTCATTAATGGTCGTCGCCAATCTTCCGTGTTTTCACGTCATCGTTGCAACTGATTTTTCTTGTTTTCCTGATATGCGTGTCGTGTCTATGTCGAGCTGTGATAGGACCTGACGTCCGTGAACTGACACTTCCACTGACTCATCTTGCAAACAGGCAAATTCTTTTGCAAGGCGAGCTAACGCATCTGCTAAAGCATTTTCTTTTCTGGGAATTTTGTAGATTGTCACATTTGGAATCGTTCCAACAACTCGTATGGCATACCTGGAAGTATTGCTCGAGTCTTGGCTTTAAAATTCCGTACCTGTCCGTCGATCCGTTGAATGATTAATTGCGAATCGCCGTAGATGTTGATGTCTGTTATCCCCATTTGAATAGTTAATTCCAATCCCGTTATGAGGGCTTCGTATTCTGCTTCGTTGTTTGTACATTGCTCTGTCAGGTGGTAGGAGTATCTTAACATCCCCCGCTCTGGTGTTATAAAGATTAGTCCCATTCCTGCCTTACTGGGCATTATCACTTGCGATTCTTCGTCTTTGTGTGCTGAAGATGCTCCGTCGAAATATAATTCCCAACGTCGATCATCAGGGTCTTCTAAGCTCATTATTTGTTCATCTGGCAAGTCATCATTGAGAGGAGATTCGCCGCAAAGGGTGTGCTACTAGGAAGTCCGCTAAGACTTGTCCCTTTACGGCACGAAGAGGCACGAAAGTTATATCGAATTGCAATAATATCATTGGCCATCCGGCAAGTCCGCGAAAGCGTTGGACGAGTCATCAAGTATTGCAATGGATTAAATTTCGAGATCGAGTTGACCTTATGAGAAAGCATGTAGTGCCTGAGCTTTTGAGCGGCGAAGATCAGGGCCAAACAATGCTTTTCAATTGAGGGATACCTTATTTCCGTCGGAAGTAAACAATGGCTTAAATAGTAAAGAGCATTTTCTTTACCCTCATCATCGACCCGGCTAACGAGGCTCGAGAGAGTCGTCTAAAGCCGCGGTATAAAGTATCGACGGTCTACCCGAGACTCAGGGTCGCTAAGACAGGAGGTGTCATTAAATATTGTTTAATGTCCTCGAAGACCTTCGGCATTTCTCTTCCCAAATAAATTTGGCGTCCTTTTTAACTAGTGCCGAGAAAGGCTGACACCTACCTGACAAGTTTGAGATAAAGCGTCGAAGGTATGCTAGCTTCCCTTGAAAAGATCGTAGTTGTTTTAAGGTTTTGGTAGGCGGCATTTCTAAGATAGCTTTAATCTTTTCCGGGTCGATTTCAATTCCACGATGTCGGACAACGAATCCTAAGAATTTCCCGGAGGTGACGCCGAAGGCGCATTTTAAGGGATTCATCTTAAGGTTAAATTGTCTTAATCATTCGAAAACAATTCTCAAATCATACAAGTGGTTTTCCTTTACTTTGCTTTTGATGACCACATTGTCCACGTAGCATTCGACTTGATTGTGGATGAGATCATCAAAAATTCTTGTCATCGCTCTCTGGTAGGTTACTCCTGCGTTCTTCAGTCTGAATGACATCACTGTGTAGCAATATACTCCGATCGGCGTTACGAATGCTCGTAAGCTTTTCATCTTCACGGAGCCATTTTTATCTGGTTGTATCCTGAAGATCCATCCATGAATGAGAATATTTCATGCGTTGAAGCAATATCGATCATTAATTCTGGGATCGGTAGAGGAAATTCATCTTTTGGACATGCCTTGTTTAAATCTCTGAAGTCCACACAAATTCTGATCTGACCATTCTTCTTTCTGACTGGCCCACATTGGCTAACCAAGTCGGGTATTGTTCTTCACGGACAAATTTGGCGTCTATTAACTTTTTAACTTCGGCTATGACTTGTTGTTCGATTTCTAGACGCATTCTTCTGGGACCTTGTCTGACTGGAACAGAAGTGGGATCCACTCCTTGCTTATGGACTGCTACCTCTGGAGCTAATCCTGGCATCTCATCGTAGCTCCAAACAAAACAGTCTTTAAATTCCATTAATAACTTGATTATTTCTTCGGAGTCTTCTTTATTGAGTAAGGAGCTGACAAAGGTAGGTCTAGACTCCTTGCTAGTACCTAAGTTAACTTCCGTTAACTCATCTATTGTAGATTTAATCTCTTCTTCAAATTCTGGTGGAGCGTCTCCAATTTGGAAATCTTCGAGTTCTTCTGTAGTTTCCATGCAGTTTTCATTAGAATCGCAAGTGACAACCAGACAAAATTCAGTATCGTCAACTGATCCTACTGTGCCGAATCTGAAACCATGCTTTGAATTGGGTAGACGACCGGAGTTATTCCATAATTTTTCAAAATGTTGTGATTGACCTTTTGTCCATTGTCGAGGTAAGAGACCACGCTGAATTAAATTTTGAACACAGGGAGAGTACCACTCAAAAGGTAATTCCATTAATTTCGATGAAGTGACATCTTCAAATTGTACATTATTTTCAGTTTTGGAGGAAGGAGCACCACGGTAGAATTTGATTGGCTTTGCACCGCCGCTACGTACCTCTTTGACCACCATACCCTCGATCTTAATAGAATGGATCGGGGTCAGGGTCATAGTATGTACATAGTGGTTAATCTTCTCGTACATCGATTTGTATTCTTCGTTCTTCTCATCTTCGAGAGAGATCTTGAATTGAAGCTTCTTCCGACTTATTGTCGCTGCTTCTTGCTTGATTCCTTTTTCTTCTTCAAAACTATCTTCCCAATCAACATCGATGGCTGGTTTCCTCTGTCCAACTATCCTAACGTCTCTGCCACGACCTCGTCCCCGGCCTCGACCTCGGATGCGAGTTATGGAGAAACCTTCATCATCTCGCCGTAAGGGAGTGGTGAGTGACTGTTGGACTAGAACTTCAGGTTCTTCGTTGTCCCGAACTTTCTTTGCTTCATTTGTTATGGTATCTCTGGAGAAGATTGTTTTCTTCGGTGGTGCATAATAAGTCGCATCTTCATGGATTCCAATCTCATGTACGGAGAATGGTTGTAAGTCACCTTTGATGCATTGTTCCCCTCCATCGTAGTATTTGATGCACCGATGTAGAGATGATGGTACCATCCTCGTTTTCATGTATCCATGGTCGGCCCAGGTAGAGCGTTGAACGACGTTTCTGAATCAATTATGTAAAATTTTGCGGTTGTCTTTGCTAAGTCACCGGTCTTCATTAGTAGTGTTATTGATCCGAGGGCTCTTTCTCCTTTCTGGTTGAATCCTCTTAATAACATTTTGTCTACTTCGAGCTCGCGAGCATCAATTTCCAAGTATGCTAGTGTTCGAAGACTCATTATATTGATTGATGCTCCTGGATCCACCAATACTCTGGAGAGTGTAAACTTCCCAATTGTAATCGAAATGGACAACGGTCGGTTGTGGTCTGCTGTCCCAAGTAGTAGGTCATTGTCCGTGAAGGTGACACCTCGCTGTTCCTTTAACGAACAAACCTCATCTAAGGAATCTCCAGCCATTTGAGCTAAGCAAATTTCTGGATCAAGTAAGGCCTTGATCAGAGCTTCTCTCATCTCCTTTGATAAGATGAGAGCGTCGTAGATGCTCAGTTTGGCCGGTAGTTTCCTAAGATGGGCTAGCACGTTGTAGTCCACTTTATTTTCATGTGTCTCGGCTTCTTCTCGAATGGGTATTTCTTCTGCCGGGGTTGGTTCTTCCTGAAAAACCACCTGCTTTCCTTTGTCCTTTGGACCTATTCTCGGAGGTAGAACTCTTCCACTTATTAAGTTGACTTCTGTAATTTCTTCTGAATCTAGTGTTGAGTTTGCTGGTGTTTCTTCCTGAATCAGAATGACAGGTTCTTCTGGATTAGCTTTAGAGTCTGAAGGCTCTAACTCTATTGTGATTGGAGCTCCTCGAAACTCGCAGATAGATTCATTGCTTGTTGAACTCTCGTAGCCTCCTTGATGGATGTCTTCTTTGTCATTGTGATCGTCGAGATTGTGTATGATTTGAGAATTGTCATTGGTATCGAAATCGATGTCCGGATTGTCGCTAGTTACGTAATCGTTAGAAACGATCAAAACGTAGCCAACGCCATCACCCTTATCATTATAAGATCCCACCGAAGTGAGCAGATAATCATACAGAGTCAGAGGTTCGAGGGATTTCTCCCCCGAATCGGAAACAACTATCCTAGGATAAGTAGCCCCTACTCTAGCCTTAGGAACCTCGGTCTTCTCTTCTTCATCAATTTTCTTCTTCTCTTCAACCGTCTCCTGTTGAGGTGGTTCTTCTATCGCAAGTGATAGTGCCGGCTTAACAGGTTTCGAACTCTGAATTGAAGCTCGCACCGAAGCGGTTTGGATGCTGTCTAAAATCTTTTTTGAAGACCTCGTCCAAGCGGTAGTCCATCCATCGTCAGTTGTATAGGGATCTATCGGAACGATGGGATCAGTTGAGACAACATTGACGGAACCTCCTTTCTGGGGTTCCTTCATGTACTCCTTCGGGATTGTTATATTCCCTTTCCAAAGGTTGCCATTGAGCCAACTCTTGAAGGTAATGCAATCTTCTATCTTGTGTCCAAGCATCCGGTGATAAGGGCAAAAGTTGGGATCACCTTTCTTGTTGACTTCTTCCGGTCTCTTAGGCTCGGCAATCGGAGATCCGGAGTCTTCATCGACTACGTAACATTTTTGGCACCGCTTCATTCTTGAATGGATATTCCCTGCTCAGAAGCTCCCTTAATGTACATTGTGGACGAGGCGGTTGTTCATACTGTGGAGAAGACTGATAGCTAGGTCGGGGTTGCTGGTAATTCTGTTGAGGTTGCTGCGGCCGTTCGGACGAAATTTGTATCGGTTGCTTGCCTTTGTCGACTGCCGCAACGATCCCGGATTTCTTTTCAAAAGTCTTCACAGGCTTTTGCTTGTCCGTCTTGTCGGCGAAACTTAATTGCTTCGCCTCCTCTTGCAAGCTCCCGGCCTTGCTTAACAACTTCTCGAAAGTCTTAATAGTGAATCCTTTGAGGAGAAGTGCTATCGGGCCGTGAATGCTTTTAAGTAAGATGCCAACTGCATGCTGCTCTTGTAATTGTGGTTCACACTTCATACTTAAATTCCTCCATCGAAGTATGTAATCCACCAAAGTTTTGTTTGGCTTCTGCTTCTCTACCACTAAATCACCTATAGTGATGTGGTGCTGAGCTCCGGCGAATCGCTTGATGAAGAGGTTTTCTAGTTCTGAGAACGTCTTCACCGAACCATTCGGTAATTCCGCATACCAATCAAAGGCGATCCCCGACGAGCCGCCGACGAACTATCGGAAGAGTAATGCATCGCTCCCGTCGGCATTGCAACAATCGGCACGAAAGTGTGCAACATGCCTGTCGGGGGTTCCCGGCTCCATCAAAGGTCTTGAACGAGAGGTGGTACGAAGCCTTTTGGGTATTGGACGCGTCGAATTCTTCCGGTAAGGTCTACCCATCCGAATGGATGTCCCGCTCTTTGATTGTGCTAAGGCTTCTCGCACTCGCCGTTCCACCAAGCTCTTGATATCCTTTTCCGGAATCATACTTTGTGTTGTATCTTTCTTTAACTGATCATCCCCGTTGACGGATGTAATCTCCTTTCCTCCGTCTACAATGTGAATGACCTCTGGGGGTGTCTCTCTTTAGGGTTGCACTTGACTTTGGAGAGTGGCTAGGGCTACAGCCATCTCTTCCATCCTCTTCGCCATTTGTGCGATCGTATTGTCTTTCTCTTGAAGCTGTCTTCTCATCGCTTCCGACTCCTCTCTTTCTGCGGCTGCAGGAGCACCTTGTGAAGCTGACTAAGCTCGCGTTTCGACCATGTTGATTTCTGCATACTCATCGTCCATGAATTCTGATGAATCAATCTCATCTCCGAATTTCTCTTCTCTTTCTTTTGCTAGTCGTCGAATATCAGTCCTCAACTTTTCCATAGCGTCCTCTAGCGGTCTTTTCCGTGCATCTTCACGCTTGTCGTGTGATAGCTGCTCGGGTTCCCTTCTCACGAGTCCCCTTTACTGCAAGTGGCGCTTTCTTCGATTCGAGTCTCCTGACGAGACTTTCCTTCTCGTGTCGTTGTTTCAATCTTAGTTGTCCAAGTAGTGGGACGCCATACCATCCTTCTCGCAGCAGAAGGTCTAGGACTAGATGGTCTGTCAGTCAAATGCTGGAAGGTGGTATCCTCCCTAATCTGTAATCCTGAAACGACGATAGGCGGACTAGCCTTCATCCTTTTATTTGACTTTTCTGTAATGATGGTAGGTTCTACTCGTGGCCCAAGACGGGATTTGACTGGCACCCGCCCTATCCTTCTTAGAATCTCCGATACGGGGCATTTCTCTTTCTTTGCTAGCTTCTCGATCACAGTCTCTAGTCGGGCAAATGGCGTGATCCTAGCCCTTTTCTTTCTGCTGTCGTTGTAGTATGTTGGTTGAGGTAATGTAGTAACAATCCTGCAGACATTTTTCTCGTCAGCCGCGGCGGAAAGGGGATGGAATCTACTTCCTTCCAAAAAAGGTGTGACTTCAGGCAATGGTAGGTATTCAGGTAGTGGTGTGTACTCAGGATTTCCGGGATTTCCTCCAGGAAAGCAACTTCGACAGCTCTGGCCTTCCTGGCAATCTACCTACTTATGTTCCTTCTTTGGGTCCGTGTTAGTGATGGAATTCTTGAGCTGGACCCGATTTCAAAAACAGAAGGTCTCACAGGAAAGTCTGTACCCTCCACGGTAGCAGGTTGACCATAGTTCCGGATTTCCTTCCCCTTTAATCCGGCGAGCCGGGGTAGGTGCGAGACAACTAGACCGGTGGGGGTAGCAAGAACGGTCCTCCTGCGAACAAGCAGTGCTCCTCTCGTCCGGATCTTTTGCGGGGAGGAAACTCTTGGGTTGACCTAAGGTTGAACTCGATCAGCGGCTTCTTAGCTTCAGATACTTTGTTTGTCAGTGCGAAAAGGGAAACGTCGGTGATCTTGACATTTGTGTTCTCGAATCCTTGTCCAAACCGGATGATCCCATTGTCGGGCAGTTCATCCTTGTAAACAGCGAAGTTGAGTCCATTGATGAAGGAGAAAATTAGCTTTTGGGCCTCCATTTCTGCAGGGTAGATCCTGATTGTCAGTCCCAAGTTATGCTTCTTCTCATTAGGGCGAAAATAAAGGAATCGAAAAGAGTCCGAACACATTCTTGTTCATGTATTTATAAGAAGGAGTTATTTGTTAAAAGAATCATTCATTAAAGGGTTTGTTTATTTAGAACGAAATGTTCAAAGGTTTAGAGAAGGTAAGGAGTCCGATTCAGAGTTGGAAAGGAAAAGAAAGTCTTATGCAAGACTTCTCGACTCGAAGGATTACTCCTAAACTAACACCTATTGGGGTCCAACCCACCCTCGAAATGAGGTAAAAGGATCTCGGAACCTCTCTCGTTTAGGGGTGTTTAAACAGTGGCTCCTAAATCCGAGAGAATGTTGGCTATACTTGTTCAAGATATAAATGAACATAGTATTCCAACGGAAAGAAGGGTAGCTTGATCCACAAGGGACATGGATACACTACCGATTTTTTGAAAGAAGAACTGTCCGATTAAAATGGAGAGAGGAATTGTCCCCAGCGGAGTCGCCAGAAGTATGTCGGCATATTTTTAGGTTGTGTTTTATTTTGAAAAGGGGTCGCCTAACAGAAGTTGTCGGCGAATTTTTAATTTACTTTAAATAAATAATTTGAAAAGTAGTATTTGATTTTGAAAATAATTTTAAATTTGAAAATTTTTAAGATATGAAATCAAACTGATTTCACATCCCAAATAGTTCACATAAACGAGCGCCGCACCACAAACCGTGTATCTATCCCGAAGAATAGACACACTGCTTGATAATGGGGCTCGATTAAATAAACTAAAAGATTTGTGACATCCGTTTGGTCTGCGAACCAATTTTATAAGCCGACAAATTCCCCTGCTTAATATGAAAGTATCAAACAGGGTTTATATTACCTGGGTTCTTTAAAATTCCCTATAAGGGCAAGCCCCTATAGTTAATTATATCTTAAGTGACGGGAATCACCTAAGCAAACTCTCGATAATAATCAATAATTCTGCTCTCAAGAATTTCAAAGTTTAAGATTTTCAAAGGATTGGATTTTTGAAATTTCAAAAGGGATTAGCTCAAATTTGGAACAGTTATTTTCAAGAGTCCAATGGAAGAAAAGTAGGAGAAGCTGAGGTCCAAGAAGAATCTTGGCAACTTCCCAAACTATCCTATTGTTTGGCTCGAATTTAAGAAAATCCTAATATTATCTGATATTTCAATCTTGTCAATTTTAATTAATTAGGACTTATATTTGCATGACGCAGTCATACAAATAGCCTCGAAGATGTGAGGGTTTATGTCGTATCGGACGACGACCTCGGAATCCTAAAGTGTTAGGGCTTATGTTGCACAACAGAGCTGTGCAAAAGCTTAAAGACGAAGTTAGGATTTACGTCGCGCTAGGCGAACTACCTCGAAGTCCTATGGCTTGGTTATTTAATTCTAAGAAAGTTTTGCTGACGACGATGGCCGTGCTGCCCACCATGCTCCGAGCTCCTTGTTGTTGCAGAGGTTTAGTTATAGAAGTCATAAATCAGGAGATGAGAAAAGTGTTTTGGTTCAGAGAGAATCTTAATTTCCAAGTGTTCTTTGTATTTTAATTAAAACAAATCTTAAAGTTAATTATAACAATACCGATTAAGATCCCACGGTTCTATCCTTCCGGCATCATTATTTTTATCGGATTCACTTAGTCCAGATGAATTTGCTAAACTCAACTGAATGAGTTCCACACTTTCATTTAGACCGTGGGAAATCCCGTTAGCAACACGTAGGTTACATCATCCGAGGTATTCCCGATCATCCAACAGGACGTTTTAATTTAGTTGTAATTGTAGTTTTGTGTTCTGTTTGTGATTAAATTTTGAGTTGTTTTGTATTTTGAAATATTTTGGCGGTGAATTTTATCTTGCAATGACTTTTAATTTAGTTCTGGTTTCAGTTTTAGGGGCTACCCTAGAGGTGTGGGTTTTCATGCAACAGTTGTTTATCATGCAAGAAAAAGTAAGTGCGATGCAATTAAAGAAATTGCAATAAAATAAAAGCGTACCTGGAGGGTCTTCCCGTCATCCCAAGCTGCACTTAAAACACAATTAGAATATTTAAGCAAGTTCCTAGGTAAAGCTAAGGGAAGGGTTATGGTTTTCTACCAAATTCCTAATCCTATAGCTAGTCATTTCCTATGACGTCTAGGTTCTTGTGTTTTGGTTTGAGGACAATTTTCTTCATCAAAGAATAATTAAGTTCAATTGTTCTTATGAACATCCTATCATACTGAGGAAGTGCTTAAGACGAATCTTAAACATCTTTTCAATACCTTTAGGATTATTTTAAGTCCAAATGAATTTAATTAATCAAATGAATTAATCGTCCGGAGTTCAAGTTTTGTTGTTATCTTACTCGGTGAACTAGGACATTTGAATATCCTATAAGTGGAGTAACATTTCATTTAATGTTCTATTTAGGAGTTATGATAATTAAAGTTTTCGAGGCAAATTGGTGTTCAAATGGTTTATGATTTAGTTTAATCTCAGTTATCAGATTTAAATTTGGAAAAGTGTTCAAGTTGCTTTATATTTAATTTCTTTCATGTCTTAGGTGATGTTATTTTTAATTTAATTTAGTTTGACTTTAATTTAATTTAATTTAATTTTAATTTTAATTTAATTTGATTTAATTCAATTTAGTTTGATTTGATGTTAAATTAATTTAGTTTAATTTGATTTAATTTCCTTTAATTTAATTTAATTTGATTTAATTTTAATTTAATTTAATTTAATTTAACTTAATATGTTTTAACTTAATTTAATTTAATTTAATTTAATATTTTTTAATTTAATTTAATTTAATTTTAATTTAATTTAATTTATTTAACTTAATTTAATTTCATTTAATTTATTTATTCCATTTAATTTAATTTAATTTTATTTTTTTTTAAATTTTATTTTAATTTAATTTAATTTTTAATTTAATTTAATTTTTAATTTTAATTTTTAATTGAAAATTTAAAAAGAGTTTAATAATTTAGCTTTAATTTAATTTAAATGATTAAGTCCTTTAACATTTTAAAATTTAAATTTGAATTATCTTTTTTTATTTAGGAATTAGATATTATTGAAATGATTAATTTAGGGATTTTTTTAAATTAAAGAATAAGTCTCTTCCTAATAATATCCCTATTTAATAATTCCAATTTTATTATTCTTCCAAATTTAATCAATTATTTAATTAAGGTTTATTGTAATTGTTTTAAATTGTTTAATGGGTTTCTACCCTTTAATTATTTAAATTTCAATCATCCAAATCAGATTAGGATCAAATATTTTACTTGTTAATTTTTTTATTAAACCTAAAGTTTTAATTAAGGGTTAAATTTTTTAATTACCATTTTGCCCTTCAAGCTTAATAATTTCATAACTCACTAAAGTGAACTTAAATGAACTTGAAATTTTTATATGATTTCACTCATATGTCAATAAAGACATGAGAGGAGAAAATGTGATTTTTCTGTATTTAATTTATTTATATAATTATTTTTGGTGGAAAATAGGAATTTCCAAGGAAAATTTAATAGCATGACCAAGGGAGAATTTCTGTCCTTAAGAAAATTATGGGACATTCCTAATGACCAGAGTACCACTTGAACCAATTTTGGTGATTTTTTGAATTATATTATTTTTATTATAATTATTTTAAGTTTTGGAGTGTTAATTAATTTAAAAATAAAATAAAGGTTGAAAAGTGAATTTAATATTTTTCAAAAATCTCTCTGATATCAAGGAAATCAGAGAATCAATTTTTGCAATTTTCTGATTTTTCAATGATTTATTATAATTATTTTAGTGAAAATGCTAGAAAATACATTTTTTAATTTTAAAATTACCGTAGGGCTTTAAAATTTAATATCTCATTAAATAGACCTTTGAAAAATATGGGGTTTGTTCCTAAGTGATTAAAATTCAAAATGTGACATTTTGGTGAATTTTATTATTTTTTTGATTTTTATCATTTTTTAATTATTAAAAATATTAAAATAATATTAAAAATCAAATTTTTTAAAAAATTGAAATTTTAATTTTTTTAAATTCTCCTAATATCAGAGAGGCTCCAAAACCAATTTGGTGAATTTTTGAAAGGTATTTTGAAAGTTATGAATTTTTAAAGTTCAAATTAACTAAATGGCTTAATCAACCCATTTAGTAGGGCTAACCAAGTCCAATTGACGTCAAATTTTTATGGTGGGTTCTTCTGATCCTAAAGGTCAGTGGAGAATTGATTTCAAGTCAATTTGATGTATGGTTAACTCTAATTAATTAGGGATCTATTTTGGGTGTTTAAGCCAATTAGGGTTATTTTAAATGAGTTAACTCAAAACCTATTTTTTCTAGGGTCCTCTGGTCATAAGAGACATCAACAAATTTTCCTAGAATTTATTTCACATCATGCTAATTATTAGATTTAAAATACTCAAAACAGTAACATGAATTTGAAAAATCAATAACTTCTCATAGGGATGGCCTCTGACTTCGGAAAATTCAGGGAATATTCCCAAATTCAGAGGCTTCAAAAGCCCTATGGTCTCATGCCATGGTGAATTTCCTATATGCATGGAGAATTAAAATAATGCAGACAGTAAATAAATTATTAAAAATAAAATACTTGATGAAATTGAATGATTTCTTTTCCACATTATTCTCCTCTGTTTACTGAGCAAGAGGGTATTTTTATTTTATTTTTATGATTTTCCTACACAAAGTTATGAATTTTCTAAGTTCAGGGAATTAAATAAATAGGAAAATCCCTAATTTTCTATTTATCCGAGTCGGCGCCGCGTCATCCTCGGCATCTCCGAACGGCCACGCGGCGCGCTCCCATTCGACGCCGCCGCTTGAGTCAGCAGCCGGGTCCCGCCTTCCGCGTATCATCTTCTGGTCCGACGCCATCTGAGCCGTCCGTCCGCGCGTGTATTGAATGAACGGCATCCGTTCATCGTCCCCAAGCCTCCTGCCCCGAGAACCGTCCATCTTCTGTGCCTAAGATCTCACTCGATACTTGACCAAATTTAACGTTCTTATGCTCTATGGATTCGTCTCGAGAAGACGAACACATCCATACGGTTTATGTGGCATGAAATCGACTTAATGAAAATGGAGAATGTTCGAAGCTCGGGAAGTAGAGTGAGGCCATACCTTTGCTCGGAGAAGTGTGGCTTCGATCCGAGGGTTGTTTCACCTTCGATTGGATCCCAGCAAGCTCCGGATGAAGTCTCCCGGTCCGGTGAATTGCTCAGGTAGGATTTCGACCACGACCGATCACAAAGCTTGGAGGCTGGAGCAACCGGGTGGCTCCGGAGATAGGGCTTTTCTTGGTGGACACCTTCTCTTGGTCTGGTGAAGGTGTAGGACCAATCAATTTGAAGATTGATCAACTGTGAAGAAGTGTCCTGGTTTTTGGGTTAAAGTTTGAGCTCAAAATTGGGCTCAGCTGGAGGGAATTGGGGCTGGAATTCATTGGGGATCAAATGCTCTATGTATGGGGAATAGTCTGAAACAATTTTGGCAGAGTTTCCTTAAGGTTTGTTTCAGCACCTCTCATGCCCGAGAGGGGGTGGTGTTTAAATAGGAGAGGGTGGAGGGCCTCCCAGGGAGAGTTAGGGCTTGGGATCAGCTGCTCTTGGCAAGAGAAGAAGAGCTACAATGGCCACTGGGGATGGGGCGGCTCGACGAGTGAGAATTCCAAGTTTGGGCTCACATGTGAGCTCTCGGCCGGTGGTTTCCGGCGGCCGTGGTGGCTGGCCGGCCGTGGTCGAGTCACCGTTGTCATCGGGGAGGTCAGTGGCTGGAGCTTAGTGCGATCAATTGGCCAATGCCATGTGTAAAGAGCTTGGATTGAAATGGAATGGGGGAAGACCATTTTGGGTTCAAATGAGTCAACCAATGATTTTGGGCTAGGTTCACCACCCAAGGCCTGGTCTTGGTCGAAAAGGATCACTTGGGTCGGCCAAGAGAGAATGGTGTGGTCTCCATCCATGATGAGGTGGCTAAGCATGGTTTAGTGTGTGACATGCTTAAGGTAAAAAAAGGTTTAAGAAGGATTAGGAAAGGGGGCCCTCCTTTTGCCATTAATGGCTTGATCACATGTCAAGCCTTCCATGGCTTCATGTGGCTTGTTCATGGCTTGCATGGCTCACCTTTGGCTTGGGAAAAGTGGAGTCAATTTCATGGAAATAGATTTAAGAAAAATTTTGGTATTTAGGGGTGATTTGGCATGAGGCTTGATTTGGAATTATTTGATGATGGGATTATAACTTAGGGAATGGCTTTGATTAAATGGATGGCAAATGGAAATGTCATGTGGGCTTTAGGGCCAATTTTGGGCTTTTGTATTTGGTTTTAGATGGGCTTTTAAGATGGTTTAGGAAAGTGGGCTTTTGAATTTTAAAATGGATTTTGGGATGAAATTTTGGTAAAGGCTTGGGCCAAATAATTGTTGGGTTTAGCTCATGGATGTGTCATGAGTGACTTGGAGCAAATTAGGAGTGATTTGGGTTTGAATTGGGTTGAATTTGGGCTCCTTTGGTGAATGGGCCAATATAGGTCAAATTGGGCTAACTTGGGCCAATGTTGGGCTAGGGTTGAAATTAATGTAAAATTAATGTTGGGAAATATCTATGGAAGTGTTTCAAAGAGGTTTTGACTTTGGTTGGGCTTTGATTTTGGGGTTTGGGCTCATTTGGGTTAGGTTTGGGTTTAGGTCAAAATTGGGTTTTAAGGCCAAAAGTGAAATTGGATCCAAATTTCAATCAAATTGGACTTGGATTTGGTCTAAATTGGTGTTGGGAATGTTGAATTGAAGTTTAGAATTGAATTGGACCAGAATTTGGGTCAATTGGGTAGGTTTGGTTTGACATTGGGTTCACTTAGGGTTAAAATGGGTCAAATTGGGGGTTTTGACAAAAGTAGGGTAAATTGACAAAATTGGCCCATGGTGTAGTTGAACAAAATGAAATTGGGAATATTTGGGATTTTTTAGAATTTTTTGGGAATTTCTGAATTTTTGGATTTTTAGGTCAAGGGGGGGTATTTTGGGTATTTGGAGGGTATTGGGAGGTATTTTTGGAATTTTTGGTATTTTTAGGTATGGATGATCAATTTGAGTGATGTGGAAATGTTTGGGATTGATTTTGAGGAATTTTGTGTGATTTGAGAATTTTGAAAATTTTGGGTAGTTTCAAGGGAATTTGGTAGGTTAGGCGGGTGTAGGGTCCCGGGTAGGGCTGGCAATTTGGCTCGTTGTTCGGAAACAGCTCGTGTTTGGCTCATTAAGTAGCTCATGTTCGGCTCGTTAACACGAACAAATTTTTAAGCTCGAAATGTTAACGAGCCGAACACGAACAACTGTTTGTTCGCTCGTGTTCGGCTAGAATTGGCTCGAAATAAAAAATAATAATCATATAATTATTTATATAATAATTTATTATATATATTATTTATATATTAATATATTATATATATTTATATTTAAGTTTAAATCATAACTGCTTGTGTGGTAGCGTGGTTATGCTTCTTGTTTCCATTCATTTGGTCCAGGTTCGAATCGTGCACTAGACATATATTTTTCCAATTAATTTTAACGAGCCAATTTCGAGCCGAACACGAGCCGAACACGAACAAGAATATTTAATTCGAGCCAAACATGAACACACCTTTCACGAGCCATTTCGAATACAAGCCGAACACGAGCCGAGCTAATTTCGAACGAGCCGAACACGAGCCAAGCCTGAGCTCGCTCAAGCTCGGCTCGTTTACAGCCCTAGTCCCGGGGGTCAAAAATTGAAAATTTGGAAAATTGAAGATTGGGTAAATTTGAATGGAATGAAATTATTTTGGTTGAGCCATGAAGCCACATCAAGCCCACATGAGCCATGAAGGGACTCATTTGAGGCATTCACTATGTTGTTCCTAACCCTCTTAGCCAAGGGCTTAGGGGTTAAGGACCATCCATGTGAATCACCTACATGAGTCAGGAGGTCGAGTTAGGTATGGGTGTGGTTTGTGGAGGTGTGTGAAAGTGTAGTGTATGAGTGTAGTGTGTGTGTAAGTCGGCCCTCACTGAACCAGGGCCACCCAGGGCGGTCCTAAGGCCAAAGAGTCCTATAGGAACTCATCCTTTAAACTTCCACATTTGATTTCAACCCTCAGGTGATTAGGGGTCTACGATCAAGCTTGTGGAGTTTGCGAGGAGTTAAGAAGTGGTTTTAATTTCTAAAAGGTGGGTCCCAATTCTAGTCCTCTAAGATAGTCAAAGGAAAAGCCTAAGGCTAGATCCTAAGTACTAAAAAGAAGAAGAGAAGACCTCATAAAAAATGAGGTCAACAGATGTCACTACCAATAAGCAGGGATAGCTGGGGTGAGGGGGTATGGGATATGACTGCTTCACCAGAATTAGCTCCTAATTTGGCTAACCAGTCAGCTGGTTGGTTAGCTTCTCTATAGGTGAAGTAGAACTGAGGTTGGATCAGAGATCGAATGGCATGAATTCTTTTATCCCAGTAGAGATGGTGCCAGGGAAGAGTGGCAGGGAGATCAGTATCCTTACTGCTCTTAATGGCAAGTTCAACATCACTTTCAACCTCAATATGATGCCAATGAAAATTCCTAGCAATGTTGAGAGCCCAGTAAATGGCAATAAGCTCAGTTTCCATGGAATCAGTGGCTTGTACAGGAGCATGGAAGAAAAGACAGCAATTACCACCACTGTTTCCGAAGAGACCACCAATGCCGGCAGAATCGGGACGGTAGCTGCCATCACAATTGACTTTGAGCTAATGGGGGAAAGCCAAGATACCGATCCGATCTTGAAGGAAGGGAGACAGGTTTGAGAGTTCCGGGCGGCGAGATATTGGGGAACTTAGTGTATCTGATGAGTTTTAGGATGTAAGAGAGGCACTTTTGGTAACTTGAAGCTCACTAGGTATAGTTCCATCATAGTTAACTTTGTTTCTTTTCATCCAGATAAACCAGGCAATGATAAAAGGAATGGCACCCGTACCAATAGCATTCCAGCCTAGCCAGCAGGAAGACAGGAGATCCCAATTCAAATTTTGAGTGTTTAAGTGGTGCTGCTGGGTGAGTTTTCTCCAAACGACTTGGGAGAAAATGCATCCGAAAAATAGATGAGGGATGGATTCTTCCTCTTTCCAGCAAAGCTTACGAGCATGAGGGGCCTCTAATACCTTTCGATTTGAGGATATCATCTCGTGGAAGCAGCTTCAAGAAAGTTCTCCAAGAAAAAAAACACATGGAAGGAGAAAGGTATTTATTCCAGGGCGCCTCTCCCCATTGCACAGTGTTCCAGTTATAAAGTTTGGCATAGATGGCTTTACATAGGCTGTGGGAGAGATGGGATTGCCAGCTTATGGAATTTTTCTATATATATATATATATATATATATATATATATATATTAAAAAAGGAACAAAATAATATAGCTATTTACATGCTTTTAAGCCTCATCACCGTATGGATGTGATCTCCTAAGTTAGATGAACATTAAAAAAAAAATTGCACTCAATTTGGTTGCAAATCGAGAAAGATATTAATGTTTGAAGATGGAAGGTCCTGGTAGAGTCAAACTGGAAACTGGTCCGTGAACGCACCGCAACATGAACCACGCCGGCCAATGGGAGTTCGACACGTGGCAAAGAGTACGAGGATGACTAGGATTGAGCTGGAAAATGGAAATTTTTTGATTTATTTTTGACACCAAACTTTGAAAAATCATATCTATTCATAGAAAAATCATAAAAATAAAATAGAAATATCATCTTGCTCAGTGAACGGAGAAGATCCTATGGAAAAAAAATCAAGATGTTTTGCTTAGTATATTATTTTTTAATTACTTAAACATTATTTTAGGTCTTTTAATTCTTCATGCATGGAGGCATAACACCATGACTTGAAATTTTAGTATGTTATTCTCTCTATTATTAGGGAAATTCCTTGATTTTTTTGAAGTCAGATGAGATCTCTATGAGGAAAACCTTATTTTTCAATTTTAGGTCTATTTTCTTGATAAATTAATCATAATAATTATCATGTTGCTTAGAAAAATCCATAAAAATCTTGGTAGGTTACTTATGACCAGAGAACCCTAGGAAAATTATAACTTGGTTTAAATTATTAAAAATAATCCTAATTGGACAAAACCCCTAAAACATAAATTAAATTAATTTGCACTAAATACACAACAAAATAACTTGAAAAAATTCTCCACTATAATTTTAAGTTAAGAGAACCCCACATAAAAATTTCAAACCAATTGTAATTGATTTAACCTATCAAATGAATTAATTATGTGAAATGGCCATTTTTGACATTAAAAAATTCATAAAAATAAAAATATAATTAAAAAATTCACCAAATTAATTTTGGGAGTTCTCTGTGATCTAAGGAGTCCAAAAAAAAATAAAATTGGATTTTTCATAAAAATTTCATTTTTAATCATTTTTAAATATTTAAATAATTAAAAAATCACAAAAATAAAAAAAAATAATAAAATTCACCAAAATGTCACATTTGGTTTCCTGATCTCTTGGGAACCATCAAAATATTTTCCCTACGTTCTAAGTCAAGATATTAATTTTTAAAGGCTTAGAGTAGTTTTTAATATTTAAAAAATGGATTTTCCAACCTTTCATCAAAATAATTCTAATAATTCAAAGAAAGATCAGAAAAATATGAAATTTATTTCTCTTAGTTCCCTAACCTTAGAGAAATTTAAGAAAAATATAAAACTTAATTTCTCACTTTAAAGTTATTTTATAATTAATTAATAATCTAGAAATTAAAATAATTCCAATAAATAAATTAAAATTCAAAAAATCACCAGAATTGGTCCAAGTGGTCCTCTAGTCATTAGAAACTTCAAGTAATTTTCCTAAGGATATAACTTTCACCTTGGTCATGTTATTAAATTTTCCTTCAAAATCCGTATTTTCCATTAAAATAATTATATAAAATAACTTTAATATAAAAAATATTCACATTTTCCCTTCTGATGTCTTAATTAACATATGAGTGAGGTGAAATAAAAATTCAAAGTCATTTGAATTTGATTTAGTGAGTTATGGGGTGAATAAGCTTAAGAGGGCATAAGGGTAATTAAGGAACCTTAGCCTAATTAATATTTAGGCTTAACCAAGGGTAAGGGGGAAATATTTACTCTTAATTGCCTTCTTGGATGATTAAAACATAGGGAATAAAGGGATAGGAACTCATCAATCACCATTAACATTAAAGAGAAAATACTAATTACCTAAATCCTTAAGATTTGGAATTTAATTAAGGAATAGTGGTAGGGTTAGGGGCATAGCATAAGAAGATTTCCATTCTTTAATTTGAACCCCTAACAAATGAATTGATTAAATTCATTTAACTTTTATTAAGATTTAAAATGAGATAATCTAATTAATCCAAAATAACTAAAGAAAAATAATGATAATAATAAAATTATAATGAGAATAATCTTAAACATGAAGATTTAATTTAAAATTAATTGAAATGGTTTTAAAATACTATAATTAGATTAAAATAATTTGAAACATTAAAATTAATTTAAAAAAAATTTTAATTAAATAAAAATAATTTAAAATATTTAAATAAAAATATAATTAATTAATAATAACTTAAAACATGGGAAGCAAATTGAAATATTATAATTAAATTGAAATACCTTAAAATATTGCAATTGATTTGAAACTCCTTAAAACATTATTATAATTGATTTAAAGGATTACAAGAATCAAATTAAACCAATTTAAAACAAATTATTAATCCAACTTCAATTAAACTGGTTAGGTTCTTTAATGAAGCAAGTTACCCCTAAAGGCTCTCATTTCATAAATCTTAAATGAGATGTCCAATGCCATGTCACCTTTCTCGTAGGATATTCAAACATCCAAGTTCACTGAGCAAGAGTCAGAATACAATCAAACCTTAACTTTGGATGATTGATTAATCGATACGTTGAAATTCATTTTGACTCAAAGTGATATCAGAAGCGTTGAAAAGATGTTCAGGACCCGTCCTAAGCACTTTCTCAATCCAATGAGATAATTTAGAAGAACAATTGAACTTCATTGTTCTTTGGTGAATAAAATCATCATCAACACACCTCAGGAACTCACTAGGATAGGATTAGGATTTGGTAGACAACAAGAACCTCAACCTAACTAACATAGAAATTGGATTAGGATTTGGTAGACAAGCAGAAACACAACCTAGCTAACATAGAAATAGGATTAAGATTTGGTAGACAACTAGAACCTCAACCTAGCTAACATAGAAATATGATTAAGATTTGGTAGACAACCAGAACCTCACTCTAGCTAGTGTAGTGATAGATTTAGGATTTGGTAGACAACCAGAACTTCCCCTAGCTTTACCTAGGTATTTTCTCTCAAACATTTAAATGTCTTAACATGCATCTTAAGTGCAGTGGAAAATTACGGGAAGACTCTCCAAGTACACATTTAAGTTATTACAATTTATATTCTGCAATTTATTAAATTCTTTACTTTCTTGCATTATATAAACTTGTGAAAATGATTGAACCCAACATGTTTAAACAACTCAAAATTTAACCACCAACCAAATAAGATCTGTAACTTCAACTAAATTAAATCTTCTCATTGGATGATCGGGAATCACTTGGAGGAGGTAACCTATGTGTTGCTAACGGAGCTTCCTACGATCTAAATAAAAGTACGGAACTCTTTAGGTTGAGTTTAGTAAATTCATTTGGACTAAGTGAATCTGATGAAAATAACGATGCTAGGATGATGGAACTGTGGGATCTTAACCGGTGTTGCTATGATTAACTTTAATGTTCCCCTAACAAAATATTAAGACATCTCAATTTTAAATATTTCTAAAATATAACCTTTCTCTTCTCTTTTCAATTGCCACTTTTTTAAACTAAACCTACTACGACAAGGAGTTCGGAGCAAACATCGGCGGCAACACAGCCATCTTCAACAGCAAAACAAATCTACTTCAACTAAACTTTCTTTAGAATTAAAATAATCCATAGGAATTTGAGGTTGTTTAAATAGCACAGCATAAAACATAACCTTATCTTTAGGCCTTTGCACAATCATATGGTGCAATCTAAGCCCTAACTCGCTTTAGGTTCCGAGGTAGTCATTCATCACGACATAAACCCTTCTAATTTCTAGGCCATTTATATGATTCTTTCATATGAATATAAGTCATAAATAAATAAAATATGCAAGATTATAACATCAAGTAAATAATTTCAAAATAGAAACCTAACAATAGGATAGTTTGAGAAGTCACTGAAGTTCACTTTGGATCCGTGACATCCCCTACTTTTCTTCCTTTGGATTCCCAAAATAAGTGTTCCTAAATTTGACCTATTTCCTACTGAAATCCCAATATCTAATTGTTTGAAAACTTTAAAATTTGAAATTCTTGAAAGCAAAACCACTGATCTTTATCGAGAGTTTTCTTAAGTGACTTCGGTCATTTAGGATGTAATTAAATATAGGGGCTTGCCTCTATAGGGAACTTTAGAACCCATGTAATATAAATCCTATCTAGTCTTTTGTACTATATAAGGGAACTTGTCAGCCAACATAAAACTTGGTTCGCAGACCAAACAAATGTCATATATTCATTAGTTTATTTAATTGCCTCACCAATAAGTGACATTTCTATTCCTCAGAATAGACATATGACTTGAAGTGTAGTGCTCGTTTATTTAAACTATTGTGTATATAAGATCAATTTGATTTCATATTTTCAAATTAAAAATAATATTTTCTAAATTACATATATATTAAAGTAAATTAAACATTTTGTAAAAATGAGCGACGTAATACCCATTTTGTCGACCAACAATTTTTAATTTGGTGACTGATAAGATGGCACTGGAGAAGGTCCCCACACATCTGTGTGTACAAGATCAAGTTTTCCTACCTTTGGCGTCTTGCCACTTTTCAAGAAACTGACCTTCATCTGTTTCCCCATAATGGAACTCTCACACATGTTGAGATCAACTGACTTCAGTTTTGGTAGCTTGCCTCTAGACTAAAGTTCCTTCATACCCCTCTGACTCATGAGGCCAAGCCTGCAATGCCACAACTCTGCTGTGCTCTCTGTAACAGTAGTATCAACACTGATAATTAAACCAGTATCCATATACAGTGTACCTGTTTTCTTACCCAGAGCCAGTATCAATGCTCCTTTAGTAACCTTCCAGGAGCTATCTGAGAACACTACTGAATGTCCACACTCATCGAGTTGCTCAACAGAAATGAGGTTCTTCTTCAGTTCAGGAATGTATCTGACCTTTTGCAGAGTCCACTTGTTCTTGTTTGGAAGAGTAATGTCAATGTCTCCAATTTCTACCACATTCAAAACTTCTCCATCTGCAAGATATACTTTCCCAAAGTCACCTGCAACATAATTCCGCATCAATTCTCGATGGAATGTTATATTGAAAGAATCCCCTGAATCTAGTATCCAATCATCAACAAAACTGTGAACTGCCAGCAGTAGTACATCTTATGCTTCTTCAGTTACCACATTTGTGTTGTCATTCTCTGACTTTTTGGGATTTCTGCAGTTCCTCTTTATGTGGCCAGTTTTGCCACAATTCCAACAAGTTACTTATTTACAAGGCTGTGACTTGCTCCTGTCTTTGTGCTTTGATTTAGATCTTCTTTTGTTTGAGTTCGTGTCCTGTAATCCCCCTCTAGAATCAAAATTTAATTTTAAACTCGAACCTGAGATCTTACTAGAATCATTCCTACACACTTCGTCAGCTAAAATTAATCATGAATATCATCATATTTTAGTTTAGATTTGCCTGTAGAATTACTGACATCCATTCTAATAGCTTCTCAACAATTTAAAAATGAAGCCAACAAGATCAATGCATGTATATCATCATTAAATTCAATTTCCACAGACGATAATTGATTTGTGATAGTATTAAACTAATTTAAGTGTAGTACAATAGACGTACCTTCCACCATTAGTGCGACTTTTTCAGTTTGCCAAAATTCATGAACCCAAATTTAGATATGTATTGAATTAGTTTTATAATAAATCACACAATTAAACACAAGTATACGTATCACTCAAGTAATACAGAGCTCTAGTGGAGTCCTGGAATATCGATTCCACAGGGAGGCTTTAATTTTATGGCGTACCATAGAAATCATTTATCGAATCACAATACAATTGCATGTAAGTTTAATTCTTAAAATAAAGACAACAGTTGTAGTTACTATTTCAACCAAAATAAAGTTAAACTAACACAATACTAAATTTATAACAAAGTTCAGTTGCAAGAAAAAGTCTTCCTCCTTTCCAATGATAATGTGATGATTATTGTGATATAAATCAGTGATGCAAATGTATTGTGCCAAATAGAAGCTTTCATATTCTTTACCCATATTTCAGCATATAGAACATTGGCTAATCCTAAGTTTAGTCCCCACATCTGTGGTTAGGCTGGGAGGATACTGGCTCTCACTCAAGAGCTCCCACTTCCCTTCACCTGAAGGCTAACTCTCGCTTTACTTTCCAAATTTTAGGACCAAATTGAGGATTTCAGCCTGTCACTCTGAAATCTCCAATTCTAAGCCCATCAAAGGATATTTTCCTATTTATTTGCACTCAATCCCCATGAACTATGTCTCTCATTCATGGACATTGAATGTGACCTTCACTTTTGTTGTGAAACTCATAATCCTTTCGGAAATTATGTTTCCCAATAAGTTTTAACAATTCAATTGACCAGATAAAAAAATAAATGAAGTTCATAGTGAAAAGGTCATCACAAATTCTCCATAATAAATCAACACATCATTTCCATATCTAAACATCAACACATCACATGAAATGGAGAAAGATAAAGAAATCTGCTCAAGACTCATGATGAAAAGATGACAAAACAAGGATTATATATATAAAAATAACATCATACAAACAAAGTAAAGTAAAGACAACTTATCTCAAACTCTTCCCCAAGTGAATCTCAAGGAATTCCTTTGACTCCTCTTTTTTCTTTACAACAACACACAATTCTCTCTTTAGATAAGTAAGGAAGAAGAAATCTCTTACTTTCCCTCTCCTCTCACAGTCCTTAGAAGAGAAAACACAAAACCTAATTTCTTACACTAAATGGAAAGAAAACTCTCTCTAAACTCTAAACTCTTCTCTTCTCTTCTTCCCCATTTCTAAATTTAGCTCCAAAAGTGTTTAAATTTGGGCAAAATTGAATTCCCAAGAGTTTCCTAAAGAAACTCTTCAAAATCTGGTCAAATACATTGAATCTAGTTTAAAATCGGGATAGGGCGCTGTTCAGCACTGGATGGGTGTCTTTTGGCGCATTATTCTGCCAAAAAGGTTGCAACTCTCTGTAAAAAGGCACTGTTCGACACTGGTGACAGCTTCGTTCGACGCTTGTTCAATAAAATGCACTTTTGTCCCTTTTTGCTCCAACTTTGCTCCTTTTCGCTTCCTTTTGCTCCAAAGGCATAAAATCATTGTACCTCCATGAAACCATGAAAAATACATTCCTTTAAAGTGTAATATCATCAAAAAAAGGTATGAAATGGATAGTAAAAAGCTATCAAATTTTTAGTGGATCAAGTTCCCCCAAACTTAACTATTACTTTTCCTCAAGTAATTTTAGCTAATACATAAAATAATGATCCATTACAATGAACTTTTCTTTCTAGAATACCATAATTTTGATTTAGATAAGTACAATAGTAAAATTTTTAGAAAGATCTATGAATAATTCAAGTAAATTCTGCAAGTGTAAGGCTATCTAGTAGTCAAGTCTAATAGTTTTAGCCCTCTATTCATTTTTAAAATGACTGTAGATTGTCATATTAAGACACCTAAAAGGATTACATGAAAAGAAGTTTATGAGAACACTACTAGTAAGGATGCTAATCCACACATATAAGTTTAGGAAATTAATTATGTTTTTCCCTTTAGGTAGGTGTAAGTGAAGCTAATTTTTAATTAGGCATCTTCTCAAGCTTCTCTTCACTCTTCTTTTCTTTTCTTTTTCTTTTCTTTTCTTTTTTTTTTTCTTTTCTTTTCTTTTCATTTCATTTCATTTCATTTCATTTCAATGAGGATTACTATATCTGGATAGCCTTTAATGATTTTGAACTTCACCCTTCTCACCCTAAATTTGAAATTTACCACATTCCTTTACCTTATAGGAATTTCTTTGGCTTATTAATGATTCATCATAGAGTCTCAATCCTTTCCTATCACATAAAATTTTAAGATTTTTAATATTTCAAACATATAGTTTTTCTTACTTTGAATAGTTGACTATAGTCCTATTCTCTTATACCAAATAACTTATCCTACAAAATTACTTTTCATTACCAAATACTTTCATTCAACATTACAAAATACTTAAATAAAATCAAAATACAGTTATCTGAAATTTAGTTCTATTACAGGAAATCATGTTAATAATTTTGAAAATATTTTTAAATGAGAATAATTAATACTTAATTCTTTCCCTCCCTCAAACTTAGATTTTTGAATATTAATACAATTTATATGGGAAGAAAGAAAAATATGAACATTTAACTCATAACTCGATATGTTGGGCTTTTCATACCTTTGAGTTTAAGCAAGTTTTTCTCCATAAAGTAGAATAGTAGACCTGAAATAATTAGAAGCATTTCTATACACAAATATGGGTTAGAAATTTATAAGAGAAGAAATTTAAAAACATGAAACATAAACTAACACACGACATTAACATCCAACTGTAACTATTACAACTTAAACTAGCAAACCAAACACATGAACATTCTACTATAACATCACATACATCATAAATCAACATAAAGTTTGCAACAAATATAACCAAATACACATTACATCACAGATACTAATCAGAAAGAGTCTCAGGTACATCAAAAATACATCAACTAATACAAAACAAACATCAATGAGAGTCTCAGGTACATCACAAACATCACACATACAAATACAAAATACACTGAAAAGTAAAAAAATACACAAACTACCAACCTTCATCCTTTGCAGAAGCTCCACCATCATCAGGTTATGCAGGCTGGTATGGAGTATACTCAGGGTAAGTAGGAAATACTGTGCTAGTGTCTCCCCTGAAAAATCTCATCTATGCGTCATGATAAGCTATCTCATATTCTCTCCACCGCACTTGATAATCATCATTTATCTTGTTTCTAACTTCTACTCCCTCCACTCTAGTGTTCAGCCTTTCTAACTGATCCATAACATCATGCAGAGTAGGCTCCTTAGATGTAGATGGTCTATCATGACTAGAAGAAGGCTCATCAGCTTTCTTACTCCACTTCCAACTTACATGGGCTTCATATGTTTTCAGATTCAACTTACTAATGGGCTTCAGGGGATTGATCACCTCATCAATATCTTCAATCACTACACCTGACTGAATACATAAAGCATGAATCTGGCTGGGGTGTCTCAGTCCACATTTAGTCTCTCCTTTTGAACTTGTCAAAATACTTTTATGAATAATAGCCCCAATATTTATATTCTTCATGTTCTGAATACAGTAATTCAGAATAGCTCTATCAACAGTAACCTCGCTGTGATGGCTGGTAGGCAAAAGTCTTGCAGAAATGAAATAGTGTCAGGCTTTTGACACAGGATTCAAAGTAAAATGGGGAAAGTTAACTTTTAGCCTTTGTTTAATCTTCCACTCCCCTTTTCCATCAGTAAAAAAGTTTACAATCATATCCAACGCTTCATTCGTAATAGGATAATTTTTGTATTCACAAGAAAAATGTGCTCTTAACTGATAAAATGCATTTATGCTGGTAGGGGTGAATTCAACCATTTGGCCTCTAACCAGAATGTATTCACTCTCAGAATAATACAGATTTGCATAAAACTCTCTAACAATACCAAGCATAGCTTCAGCAGCAAAATATCAAAAAATCTCCCATTGTTGCAATAAGTTCTTCCAGCATACCTCTAGGATTATTAAAGGCTCTCTCTTGAATATATTTTTTATTTCTAAGAAATGTACTAAAATGAGAATAAGCCTTGAAATTCATAAATTTGTTTTCATCATACTCAAATTTCCTCTTCCACTTTGATATTCTTAGAGTCATGTGTCTAAAAATACCAAATTTATCCAAATTAATTTTTGAATTGCAATGTATTGGACTTCTAAATAAATTTTAAAAGATAAGAACTCAAAATCCATGAAAAATCTCCAAAGTTTCTCCAAAAACTTCAAAATTTCAAATCTTCCTAATGTAGGAGATTTCCACAATCAAAATCGAAAAATTTTAGGTTAAACTGTACCTCTTACCAAGAGAAGATGAAATCCAAACATTTCTGGCCATGAAATCACTTCAAATCCAAATGCTAGTGAGCCCTAGGTGCGAAAATAGGTCTTGGTTGGAGGTAGAAGACGATGATTTGGGCAAAAAAGATGGGTCCCAGGGTTAAATCGCTAAAATTGTGAGTTTCAAGCCTTTTTCCTGGTTGATCGCTGTCTGATGCTAGCTGCAGCACCGTTCAGCGCATTATTTTGCTCTAATGGCCAAACTCTCTATCTTTTGGCGCAGTCTGGTGCATGTGACAGTGCCGTTCGGCTCTAGTTCAAAAATTGGGCTTCCAACTTTCTTTTGCAATTTCGATCTTTTCAAGCCTGCTCCGACGTCTAATTAGTCTAATTAAGCATTGAATAAATTCCTAAAGCCATGACAAATGATATTTCTTAACACAGGCAAAACAAGCATCACTTTCATATATAAATTATAAGTGTCAGAAACATACACACAACACTAAACATTACACATTTTCAAGCCATATAATTTTAAATTCAGCGTCGCACACAACCACAACACAATAACGTTGAAAACTAAATATAACATCCAAACAAAGCAAAGCAATAAGTTCAAATACACAAATATAGAAATACAATAAGTAATTCATCATTCTTCCTTAGAACTATCATCAATTCTAAGATCTCCAATTGATTAATCATGAACAAACAAATTATAGAATGGACGAAATGAAAATTCTTCAGTAGAATCCTCTTCAATCCAACCTTTCCTTTTCATCAATCGCATTAAACTTCCTTCAAGATATCTAGAATGATCAAAGTGCTTCTTCATTCTCCAATCTAGATGATCAAAGAAATCAGATAAATTGTTGATTACATTCTTTAGGTGTTGTACTTCCTTCTCCAATTTCTTAATTTTATCCAAGATAATCTATGAAATTTCAGGAAAGTAAGGAGGAATAGGTGCTGACCTCTGAGATGGTTGATTCTCAATGATGCTCATATCATTCATATCATCAATTGCCTGGTTACTATATGCATCTGTTGGGTCTATATGATTCAAAGGTAGAAGTATTCTTTCCCAGTTCTCATATGACACTTGTGATTGTCTGCAGAGGAGAAATATGGTAGAAGGATGTCCAAACCCATACTTAGATTTGTGAACAATCAATCTTAAAATAGATTTAATAATTATCGAACCAACATCAATAAGCATCCCCATTTGAATACAATAGTTCAAAATAACACACTCCTTAGTTACTGTACTGATTTTCATAGTCGAGAGCATCGAGAGAATTTTGCACATATGTAAGTGTTTCGACGTAGGATTTAATAGTGTGGTTAAGAAACTTACATACCTTCTATCTCTTATCTCCCATTCATCACTTTCATCTGTTAGATATCTGTATATATCATTCATATTGTCCTTCGTCGGGGCAAAATTCGAATAGTGGCAGATTGTCACATTCTCAATTATATGCAAATCATTAATCTTTGCAGGAGTAAATGAGACAAACCTAACTTACACATAGACTGATCCTTGGTTGATTCCATGAAGATTTGCATAGAACTCTTTCACAACTGGGACAACTATAGCGGTAGTGGTATAACACAATACTTTCCAACATCTCTGAACAATAATTCCATCAATTCTAGTCATAGGAGAATTCTTACCTCGATTTACAAAGCCTCGTTCCTTAATCAATCTCATTTTTGAGATATTTTTGTTGAATAAAAGCTGCGCCTTGAAACTAACAAATTTTCTACAGTTGAAAACTTAAAATCTTGAAATTTCCATCGAGTCGAAATCCATTTGGACAAGCATTTGGATCTTCCTCTTCGTTCCTTTGGAAGTTCCAGCATCTAGGGGTGGTTTTTAGGAGTTCTAATGGAGGATTTACCGCCAAGAACCGTCAAAACTCGAATTTAAAGACAAGAAATAGTTTTTTGAACAACGATGCTAATTCAAATTTAGCCATACTTCACTTCGTTCAAATTATTTCCAAATTTTGATTCGATTCATTTCTTAAATGTTGTTAATGATATTTAAGGAAGAATAAGACTTAATTAGGTAACAAAAGAAACACAAATAACACATCAAACAAATCAACCACTCCATAACTGTGGGTTGCCTCCCACAAAGTGCTTGGTTTAACGTTGTCAGCCCGACATAACTTTCAGCTATTCAGGTTGATCAACATTAAAACCTCTTTAAAATTATGTCTATTGCCTTCAAAATGTGGTTTTAATCTTTGGCCATTAACTTTAAATATTCTTCCAGATTTAGGGTCTTCGATAATCATAACTCCAAACTGATATATTTTTAAGACAATGAAAGGTCCTGTCCATCTAGATTTCAGTTTCCCAGGAAATAATTTTAATCTTGTATTGTATAATAAAATTTTTTGTCCTGGTTCAAATTTCTTTTTGACAATCTTCCGATCATGCCATATTTTTCTTCTTTCCTTATATTTTCTATCATTATCATATGATTCATTTCTAATTTCTTCCAATTCATTCAATTGCAACAGTCTCTTCTCACCAGCATCTTTCAAATTAAAGTTCAATTTCTTTATCACCCAATATGTTTTATATTCTAATTCAATTGTCAAGTGACATATTTTTGCAAAGATTAATCTGTAAGAGGACATTCCTATAGGAGTTTTATAAGCAGTTTTGTATGCCCATAAAACAGTATCTAATCTAGCAGACCAATCTAATTTCTTAGGATTAACGACTTTCTCCAGAATTCATTTAATTTCATGGTTAGATACCTCTGCTAAACCATTAGTTTGGGTTGATAAGCTGTAGAGATTCTATGTATAATATTATATTTTTCCACCAATGTCTGAATCAAATTATTCTTAAAATGAGATCATCCATCAGTGATGATTAATCTAGGCATTCCATATCTTGTGAAAATATTTTTCATCAAAAATCTCGAAACACTTCTAGCATCACACCTAGGTAAAGTTATTGCCTCTATCGATTTTGAAACATAATCAATAACAATCAGTATATATAAATTTCCAAATGAAGGTATAAATGGTCACATAAAATCTAATCCCCAAGCATAAAAAAATTTAACTTCCAGAGTCAAATTGAGAGGTATTTCATTTCTTCTGGATAGATTGCCTATTCTTTGACATCGTTCACAAGTTTTGATAAATCTATAAACATCTCTAAAAAGTGTAGGCCAATAAAATCCAGATTGTAAAATCTTATGTGCAGTTCTATCAATTCTAAAATTTCCTCTAAGTTCAGAATCATGACATTCTCGAATAATTCTTTCAGTTTCTTCATAAGGCACACTCTCCTAATAATAAGATCTTTGCATTGCTTGTACAAATAAGGATCATCCCAGAAATAAAATTTAGCATCATGCTTAAATTTTTTCTGTTGTTGCATTGTTAAATCGGGTGGTAAAATATTACTAAAGATGTAGTTCACAATATCAACATACCATGGTAAATTTCCTTCAATAAATATTATATAATTGCTCATCAAGAAAAGTTTCAGTATTTTCCTTTTCAAAGTCATCCAAATTAGGTTGTTGAAGTCTAGATAAATGATCAGCTATTTGATTATCGACCCCTTTTCTATTAACGATCTCAAAATCAAATTCTTGCATTAAAAGCATCCATCGAATCAGTCTTGGTTTTATGTCCCTCTTTTGCATTAAATATTTAATAGCAGCATGATCAGTATGCACTACACATTTAGCTCCAATTAAGTAAGATCTAAATTTTTCAAAGGCATACACAATCACTAATAACACTCTTTTAGTAATAATGTAATTAATTTGAGCATTAGTAAGAGTCTTAATAGCGTAGTAAATAACTTTAAATATTTTGTCATGTCTTTGTCTGTTGACCTCACTTTTGGTTGAGGTCTAGTCTTTCTTTAGAATAGCCTAGGATCTAGCCATAGCTCCTGGTGACTTCCTTAGAAGACTAGTAATGGCACCCCTCCCCATAGAAATTCAAACTTTTCTGACTCCACTGGGAGTTTTCATATGCTTAAGGCCTAACCTCCAGTTTTGGGAGGAAGAGACCAAGCATAAGAAAGCCTAGGGGAAGTCTCCTATAGGTGGTCAATCCATAGAATCTACCCTGGGAGGTCTGGAGCTTACACCAAACTCACACTACACACTCACAACCCTAAACAAAGCACATCACCTTTTGATCCCCTAACTCTTTAAAAACTCATGTAAGTGGTTTTCCTAAGCTTTTAGCCTCAGGCTAGGGTTTGGCTAGTACCAACACATAGAGAACCAAATGATGGTGACCCTTGGTCCATGGCTCAAGTTAGACAATTCCATACTACTCCCCTTCAACCAATCTTAATTTGCCCAAACATTCCAAATTTCTAACCCCTTTGCCCCAAAATACCCAAAATTCCCAAAATACCCCCAAAACCCTAAAATCCCCCAAATTTCCAAAACCACCCAAATTTCCTATAATTCTCTAAAAATCAACCCAAAATATTTCCTACCACTCAAATTGACCAAAATTACCCAAAATTACCAAGTTTCCCTAAAAATCCTCAAAATGACCAAAATACCCCTCTTAGCCCAAAATTCCAAAAATTCCAAAAATTCCCACAAATTCCCAAAACCTCCTATATTTTCCCAATTTCATTTCTCTCAACTACCACATGACCCAATTTGGCTAATTTAGCCCAATTTAACCAAAATCCCCAATTTGACCCATTTAACCTAAAAATGCCCAAATTAAACCCAATGTCTACCCAATTGATTCCAATATTGCCCAAATTCAATTCAGAACTTTAATTCAACATATCCAATACCAATCTAAACCAAATTGAAGCCCAATTTGACCAACATTTGAGTTCAATTTCACTTAAAACCCCCAAAATCCCCAATTTTACCTAAATGATCCAAAATCCCCAAATTGACCCAATGTCAACCAACTCCCCCAAATTTCAATCCTAAACCCTTCATAATACTCATATGAACCACATGCAACATTCAATTGCCCCAATTTAGACCTTAGCCCCATTCAAACCCATGTGAACCAAAATCCTCAAATCTAGCCCAATTTGAACCCTTCTCCAAAATCTTTCAAATTGATTGACCAAAACTTCAAATTGGCACCCAATTTATGTTGAGAACTCTTCATCACACTCCCCTAGACCATTTGAGACCTTCAATTGGGTCTATACCACATTCTAGCCCAACCTTGATCCAAGTCTAGCCCAACATGCCCAGATTGACCAAAATCCCAAAATCTACCAAATTGAACCCCCAAATGAACTCAAAACAACTTCAAGCCTTCATGAAAAATATTCATGACAGTCATATACATAATGTTGCTCAAGATACTTGGGCTCCATTCTAGCCCAAACCCAAGCTAGCACAATTTGAACCCAAATGGACCAAATTGAACTTATGGCTAAATGTGGCCACTTGTGACTAAAATGAATTTTTATAAGGCTAAAAATCAATTTTCTTAACTTTACACTAAAATAATTCTACTAATTAGAAGAAAAATCAGAAAAATATAAAATTTGTTTCTCTGGGTTCCCTGACATCAGAGAGATTTTTGAAAAATATAAAATTGAATTTTCAACTTTTAAAATATTTAATAATTAATTAAAACTCTAGAAATTAAAATAATTCTAATAATTAAAATAAACTTAAAAAAATCATGAAATTTGGTCCAAGTGGTACTCTAGTCTAGTTTTACCTGTACTAAAAATTTCAAAGTAAAATATTTTGTTTTGATTAAGTTATTGAATTTTCACTAAAAACCTTTATTTTTGCATTAAAATAAATATTTAAATTAAATTAAAATTTGAAAAATCACATTTTTTTCCTCTGATGTTTTAATTAGCTCATTGGTGAGGTAACATAAAAGTTCCAAAGTCATTTGAATTGAATTTATGGAATTATTAAGTGATAAGGCACCAAGGGCAAAGTTGTAATTTTAAAGGTTTTAGCCTTAATTAATATTTAGGCCTAATCAAAATGTAAAATGGACAATTAATTATCGTAAATAATATTTTTTGATGTTTGAGACATTAAAGTGACAAATGGTAGAAACTAACTTTAATTTTGTCATATCAAAACTAAATGTTTGGATTTTCCTAATTAGTTTTAATTTAAAAGATAATTAAACAAAATGATCCTTAGGGTTAGGGGTTAATCTTGGAGGTTAATAATCCACTAACTCACAACCTTATTTGATATATTAAATGATAGCTCAATGTTTTGATAAAAATTGATTAAACCCATTTAACATTTTCATTTGAGCTCAGTGAGTTGAGTAACCCACGTGTTGCTAACAGGGTTTTCCCACGGTCTAAATGAAAGTATGAAACTCATTACGTTGAGTTTAGTAAACTCATTTGGACTAAGTGAATCCGACAAAAATAGTGGTCCTGGGATGATGGAACCGTGGGATTTTAACCGGTGTTGCCATAATTAACTTTAATGTTCTCTTAATAAAGTATTAAGAATCAATTCAAATATTTCTAAAACTTGACACTTCTCTTCTCCTCAATTGACACTTCTTTAAATTAAGCCTGTTACGACATGGAGCTTGGAGCTTGCATAGTGGGTAGCACAACCATCTTCAACAACAAAACTTATCCACACCAACAAAACCTTTCCTTAGTCTAAACAACAAGCCATAGGACTTTGAGGTAGCTTGCCTTTCGCATCATAAATCCTTACATTTACTTTAGGCCTTCGCACAGCCTTACTGTGCAATATAAGCCCTAAGTTGCTTTAGGATTCCGAGGTTGTCGTCCGGTACGACATAAATCCTCCCATCTTCCAGGTTGTTTGCATAATCGGATATTATAAAAATGTAATCTCTATAATTAATTGGCAGGATTGAAATTTAAATAAATTCATTTCCAAGATTTAAAGCCAAACCATAGGATAGTTTGGGAAGACATCAAGGTTTTCTTAAATCTTTGTCTTTCCCCTAGCCTTCTCTCCTTTGGATTCTGATAAAAGGAAATGTTCTAAAACTTGAGCCATTCACCTATTGAATTTCTGACTATCACATTTTCTTTGGAAACCTTACCTTTGGAAGTCATGAATATAAATGTTTCCTGATCTACATCAAGAGTTTTCTTAGGTAACTTTGGTTATCTAAGATGTAATTAACTATAGAGGCTTGCCCTTATAGGAAACTTAAAGACCCCAGATTAATATAAACCCTATCAAATTCCTTCATATTATATAGGTGAAATTGTCGATCAAAATAGTTCGCATATCAAACGGATGTCATAAATTCTTTAGTTTATTTGATCAAGATCCACCTCAAGCCATGTACTTATTCTTTGTGATAACTACATCTATTGTGGTGAAATGCTTCATTATTTAAAATATTATTTATATGAGATCCGTTTGATTTCATATTCATCAAAATAAAAAAAATATTAATTTCAAAATCCATATATATGTATGTATGTATATATATATATATATATATATATATATATATATAATTAAATCAAATTTCTATTTTATAAAATTAAAACCCTTTTCAAAATAAAACACCCAAAAACATGTTTTCAAAAGAAGGAAGAAAAATTTTAACGGCCAATAGTTTTCAGGCGACTCTACTGGGGAAAAGTTTCTCTCTTCATTAAGATAAAGAAATATGATATTCACATATCGGTAATGTGCTCATGTCCCACATGAGCCAGATTATCATTCTTTTGTTGACATACTTCACCCATTTCTTTATTGGGAAAGTGTGATCAAATCCTCTGGATTTCAGGACCGTCTATTTAGTCACTCCTAAACAGAAGGGTTTAAGATTCCTTAGGTTTTTCCTTTTGATCTTGTGGGATCGGACCCTTAATATGTGTGTCAGTGAGAAAATCTTGCTAGGGCAATCTGCGTTGTGAAAGGGACCTCCGATGGGGTCCCGTACTTCACCTCTTTTCTGTGCCTTTCCGGTTCAATCCTGTCTTTGGCTGAAAGAGAAGAATTGGAATTTAAGCAAGAAGAGGAGTTATTTAATTCTGAAGATTTTCAAGAGGAAGATATAAAGTATGTTCGTGAAAGTTTTGAATTGTTGGATATAACTGAAAAAGATGAATCTTATGGTCCATCAATTGAAAAACCTCCTAAACTTGAGCTAAAAATGCTTCCCCGATCAATGTTTTTCTAGGTGAATCCTCAACCTTGCCTATTATAATTTTCTCTCAATTAACTGAAAAAGAAGAAGAGAGTTTGCTTGAAATTTTGAAGAAGCACAAGAAAGCCTTTGGATGGACAATTGCTGATATTGAAGGAATCAGACCTTCAATTTGTATGCACAGAATTCTTGTGGAAGATAATTGCAAACCACGGGCTGATCCCCAAAGGAGATTAAATCCTATCATGAAAGACGTTGTTAAGAAAGAAATTTTAAAATGGTTGGATGCTGAAATTATCTACCTTTTTCAAATAGTGCTTGGGTTAGTCCTATTCACTGTGTTCCTAAGAAAGGAGGAGTCACTGTGACTGTTAATGAGAAAAATGAAATGATACCAACAAGACGAGTTAAAGGGTGGCGAATATGCATTGATTTTGGAAAATTAAACCTTGCCACAAGGAAAGATCATTTTCCACTCCCTTTTCTAGATCAAATGTTGGATAGACTAGCCGGACATAAATACTTTTGTTTTTTGGATGGATATACTGGTTACCACCAAATTCAAATTGCTCCTGAGGATCAAGAGAAAACTAAGTTTACCAATCCTTATGGTACGTTTGCTTTTAGAAGAATGCCCTTTGGTTTATGTAATGCCCCTGCTACATTTTAGTGATGTATGATGGCTAATTTTTGTGATTTAATTGAAAAAGTGGTTGAAGTTTTTTTTGGATGACTTTTTAGTGTTTAAAATTTCATTTGAATCATGTTTAGAACATCTATCTAAAGTTCTAAAATGCTGTAAAGAAACTAATTTAGTTCTTAATTGGAAAAAATGCCAATTTATGGTAGCATGAGGAATTTTTTTGGGACATCGGATTTCAGAAAAAGGTTTGGAGGTATATCCTGCAAAAATTCAAGTTATATCTAATTTACCTTGCCCAACCAATGTAAGGGTAATTAGAAGTTTTTTAGGACATGCTGGATTCTACAGGCGTTACATCAAAGATTTTACAAAACCTTTATGCCGTTTACTGGAAAAAGATGCAATTTTTAATTTTTATGATGATTGCCTCAAAGCCTTTGAAACCTTAAAAGAAAAATTAATCACTGCACCTGTAATAATTTCACCAAATTGGGAAAAACCTTTTGAATTAATGTGTGATTCTAGTGAATGCTATTGGTGCCATTTTAGGTCAGAAATATGATAAAATTCTCAAAATAATTTATTATGCTAGTAAAACTCTTAATGAAGCTCAAATTAATTATACCACTACTGAGAAAGAGTTATTAGCTATAGTATTTGCCTTTGATAAATTTTGATCATATTTAATTGGAACTAAATGTGTGGTGCATACTGATCATTCTGATATTAAATACTTAATAAAGAAAAATGATGCAAAACCGAGACGGATAAAATGGATTCTTCTTTTGCAAGAATTTGATTTTGAAATAGTAGATAGGAAAGGTTATGATAATCAAATTGTTGATCATTTATCTAGGATTGAAACTGAAAAATCTCTCTGTGATATTGAAGAAATTAATGAACATTTTCCTGATGAAAAACTGTTCACTTTTAATGAATTGTGTGTTCCGTGGTATGCAGACATAGTAAACTTTATTGTTAGTAATATTATACCCTATGGTTTGACATACCAAGAAAAGGAGAAATTTCTGTCTGATGCTAAAACTTATTTTTGGGATGACCCATTTTTATATAAACAAGGAAATGATCTTATAATTCAAAGGTGTGTACCTTTGGAAGAGACTTATGAAATTATTCAAAAATATCATGATTCTGATTATGTGGGACATTTTGGAAGTGATAAAACTGCATATAGAATATTACAATCAGGATTTTATTGACCTACAGTTTTTAAGGATGTGAATGTTTATATTAAAAATTGTTATAGATGTCAGCGTGTAAGCAATATTTCTAGAAGAAATGAGATGCCCCTCAATTATTTGTTGGAAGTTTAAATATTTGATGTTTGGGGACTAGATTTTATGGGACCATTTACACCATCTTTTGGAAATATTTATATTTTGATAGCAGTAGACTATGTTTCCAAATGGATGAAAGCTATTGCTTTACCTCGATGTGATGCTCAAAGTGTTGCAAAGTTTTTAGAAAAGAATATATTTTGCAGATTTGGAATACCTAGAGTAATCATAACTGATGGGGGAAGTCATTTTAGAAATGCGATTATTGGGAAGTTAGCAAAGAAATATCATATTAATCATCACATTGCAACTGCTTATCATCTGTAGACAAGTGGTTTGGTTGAATTATCCAATCGTGAAATTAAAAGAATATTAGAAAAAACTGTTAATCCAAATAGAAAGGATTGGTCAATCAAACTGGATTATGCTTTATGGGCCTAAAGGACTGCTTACAAAACACCTATAGGATTGTCCCCATATAGGCTGATTTTTGGAAAAGCTTGCCATTTACCATCTGAACTTGAGTATAAAGCATATTGGGCTATTAAAGAGTTCAATTATAATTTGAAAGATGCTGCTGAAAAGAGATTATTGCAACTAAATGAGCTTGAAGAAATAAGGAATGAATCTTATGAAAATGCTAAGATTTATAAGGAAAAGATGAAGTTATGGCATGATCGGAAGATTCTTACTAAAAATCTTGTTTCAGGATAAAAAGTTTTACTATATAATGCTAGATTGAGAATATTTTCTGGAAAACTTAAGTCCAAGTGGATGGGTCCATATATTGTGATAAAAGTTTATTCTTATGGAGCTGTAGATATTCAAGATCCTAAGACTGAAAAATATTTAAAGTTAACGGACATAGACTTTGATGTTGGGTCACTCAGAATGAGTTCTGGGTATGTCAGGCTGAAGACGTTAAAACAAGCGCTTGGTGGGAGGCAACCCATAATTATCAGTGTGCTTTGCTTTATGTTTATTTATGTGCTTTGTTTGCTTTGTTTGGTTTGTTTTTATGATTTTAGTGGTGGTAATTTGAAGTTTTTAAACAATAGTAGAGTTTATTTGACCTTAATTGATGACTTAGAAAAGTCAAAATGAAAATTTGGACACTTAGCAGACCCGTTCTAAATTGAGCACTAGCGGCTAAGCACCGACTGGTTGGCGCTTAGGTGCTGGAGTTACAAAAAACATGAAAAATGAGGATCTAGAAGCCTAGATCGTGGGGGAGTAGTTTTGGAAGTTATTTTGAAGTTTTAAAATGTCTTGGGACAGTTTAGCACTTCCCAAGTCTATAAAAAGGACCTGATTTAAGAGAAACACTTGCCCCAAGTCCTATTTTCATTTCTGAGTGAAGTGAGTTTTGAGTGCATCATGTCTTCCTGGGAGAAAGAAATGAAGAAGAAGCAAGTTTCTGACAAAATTAAGTTCATTAGTGATAGTGCTAAAGAATTATTCAATGGTTATCTCGTTGTTAGTATTCAAGATATTGCAGAAATGATTGCAAATATTGAAGCCCGAGTGACTTCAATGGAAGTAAATATCAATGAAACTAATTTGCAGTTGGAGCACATGGGATGGCAGCTTAAGATGCAATTCAGTTATTCAAGGTATGCGAAAGAAGCAGATAAGGCGATGTTTGTGAAAAACAATTGGATTGAAGAAGATGTAAGAATGAATAATTATCGCCCGTTCTATCAAATTTATATTCCAGAAGGATCAAATGAGAATAATAGTGGTCCTGGATATAATCCGCCAAACGGGGAATGGAATTAAGAATGCTTTGTTCTTATTTGTTTAGTGTTCTTATGTGTTATATTTAGTGTTCTTGTGTGTTATGTTTGGTGTGTTTATTGTTTATATTTAAGTATTAATTAAGCCTGATGATGTGATGGTTACATCCTAGAGATGTATACTTATCAGTTTGAGATTAAAGACTCTTGTATTTAGAGAATTTCATCCTTTATGTGTGGATAGAAATTCTAGAGTTGTATCAAGTGTTATGTTTGTTTTAATATAAGTTTGTATTTTTGTTAAATTTGTGTGTAATCAATGGATATTTAATTTTGATTTGGAATATTGAAGATTTATGTGAGAAGAAATAATTATTTTGGAGTAATTAAGGGTGATTAACCAAGTGATTTAGTGCATATACCATTATTGTGAATATTTGGGTATTGGCGGCTAAGCGCTAAAGTAACGGCGCTTAAGCGTCAGATTTCACGGCAAAGCACCGATAGTTCGTGCTTAGGCGCCAGTTCGCGAAAATTGGTTCCCAGCAGTTAAAAACCTGAGAAATGCCATTTTTAAACCACCCCATCGTCTTCAACCTTCGGTCTACCACGAAAGAGAGCCTAGGGCATCATATTGTGGATCATTTAAGAGCCGATCTCAACAAAAATTGTTAGATTTGGATTCCTTGAGGTAAGAGCACTACTCCTAAGTAAGTTTTTTAATTTTCACCATGTATTTTGAGTACATTTTAGAAAATCTTAGAATCACTATTCATGGTGAAAATTTGAGGAAAAACTTGAGAAATTGCTTGGATTTAGTGAAAATATCTTTTAAAAGATATTTTAGTAAGTTTAGTTTGATTTTGGAATTTATGGTGAGATTTTGTGAATTTTTAGAGATGGCTCCAAAGTCAAAGCGTGCATTACAAAAGACAAGATTTGATTCTGACAAATTTGTTAGTATGAGGGCTGAGGAACGATACGTCGATGCATTACAGTCACGTCAGTTGATTCCTGAGCGAGTATTTAGTAAACCTGGAGAGGTGATTGAAGAAATGATTTCTAGATGGAACTGGGAGAATTACTGTTGCTTCTCTGCCGTTGCTATTGTTTCTTTGGTTTGAGAATTTTATGCAAATTTGCCTGCTACAGAAGAGAATCAAGTGATGGTTAGGAGGCATGAGGTCAACTTTTCTTTTGGGGCAATCAATACTTTTTATGGAATACCTTCTGACATGTTTTGTTTTTATTCTAACTATCATCCTACGGAAGGAGAATTAGATGAGATCATGGAATTTTTGACTGATGGAAGAGGCTTATGGAAAATTACAAATGATAGAAGAGTGAACTTTCCTGCTTCCAAATTAAATGTCATTTCTAAGCCATGACATTATTTTATGTCATCTAAATTGTTACCTTCGAGCCACACTAGTGAAGTAACGAGAGAAAGAGCTTGTCGAACCATTGTATTCAGCAAGGGAAGCCTATTGATATTGGAGGAATAATTTATGATTATGTTTTGAACAATGCTAGATCAACTACTACTGCAGGTATGAGATTTCCTTCCTTGATTCATTCATTATGTGAACGATCTGGAGTGAAGTTTGAAACCTGGGAAGAGGTACTTCAGCCATTGAGACCAATTACCGGTGTAAACGTTGGTGCTTACATCGTACATTCAGAGTTTGGTTGGAGAGGAGGATTTGGTAGGGCTTCTACTGCTTCTGCTTCTGCTGCATCTACTTCTCGTGCTTCTACTTCACGTGCATCATCATCTACTGATTCACAGACTAGTTTATTAAGAAAAATTTTGAAAAAGTGAGTCTTACTCGAGAGCATTATCGTCATATTTTTAGATTTTAATTTATATATATATATATATTATTTAGAAAGTAGCACTTGATTTTGAAAATAATTTTTAGTTTGAAAATTTTAAGATATGAAATCAAACCGATCTCACATCCCAAATAGTTTATATAAACGAGCACCGTATCATAAACCGCGTATCTATCCAGAAGAATAGACACACTGCTTGATGATGGGGCTCGATTAAATAAACTAGAAGATTTGTGACATCTGTTTGGTATGGGAACCAATTTTATAAGCTGATAAGTTCCCCTGTTTAATATAAATGAATTAAGCAGGTTTTATATTACCTGGGTTCTTAAAGTTCCCTATAAGGGCAAGCCCCTATAGTTAATTACATCTTAAATGTCCGAAGACATTTAAGAAAACTCTCGATAATGATCAGTGGTTTTGCTCTCAAGAATTTCAAAGTTTAAGGTTTTCAAACGATTGAAGTTTTGGAAATTTCAATAGGGAATGGATCAAATTTGGAACAATTTATTTCAGGAGTCCAAAGGAAGAGAAGTAGGAGAAGTTGAGGATCCAAGAAGAATCTTGGCAACTTTCCAAACTATCCTTATGTTTGGCTTCAACTTAAGAGTATATTTAATGTTTCAATCCTGCCAATTTCAATTAATTAGGACTTATACTTGTATGACATAATCATACAAATAGCCTATGAGTGAAGTGACATTTCACTTAGTGCTTTATTTAAGAGTTATAATAATAAAAGCCTTTAGGGGGTAAATTGGTTTGTTAAGGAATCTAACCATCCTTTAATTAAAATTTAATTGATAACTTAAGATAATTTTAGTTTCCTCCTAAGCTTCTTAAGTTACTTAAATTGAAAGGGATACTTGAGTTGTTTAGTTTATGTTTTGATGATTTAAATTTGAGTTTGAATTAATCATATTAAATCAGATTGATTTTAATGACTAATTTAAGTCGATCTTAAATTGATTTAATTCTCACATTTTTTTTGATTTAATGTTTTGAATTTGCTTATTAAATGATTCTAGATTAGTTTCAAATACTTTAAGCTTCCTTTAATTTGATTATTAAATGATTTAACTCTTTAAATTTTAATTAATTACTAAATTGTTATAGTTTTAAATTTTAATTAACCATTTAAATTATTTGATATTTTAGATTTATGAATTATTTGTTATTTAATAAATAATTTAAATTAAAATTTCTAAGAGTTGAATGTCATTGTATTAATTCAATTAGGGATTTGAATAAGAGAATTAGTATCTTCTTAAATTATATCCCTAATAAAAAAATTCCAAAAAAAAAAAATTTAATCAATCTTCCAAAATTTAAATAATTTAATTAATTAAGGTTCCATCTTAATATTCTTAAAGTGATTGATTGGTTTCTACCCTTTTATCTTTTAAGTTTCAATCATCTAAGGGAATATTAAATCAAATATTTTACCCTCCCCTCTCATTAGGCCTAAAATATTTATTAAAGTTAAAACCCTTAATTACTTTCATGCCCTCTTAAGCCTATTCACTTCATAACTCACTAAATTGAGCTCAAGCGTGTTCAAAATTTTTGTGTCACTTCACTCACGTGTCAATTAAGATACTAAAGGAGAAAATGTGATTTTTCTATTTTTAATTTAATTTATATAATTATTTTTAATAGGAATAGGGGTTTTTTAATGAAAATTCAACAACATGACCAAAATAATTTTCCTAACCTTAGGAAAATTATGGTATGTTCCTATTGACCAGAGGACCACCTGGACCAACTTTGGTAATTTTTTGAATTATATTTTATTTATTATAATTATTTTAAGTTTTAGAGTGTTAATTAACTTTAGAATAAAATAGAAGTTGAAAAATAGATTTTATATTTTTCAAAAATCTCTTTGACCTCAAGGAACTTAGAGATATAAATTTTATAATTTTCTTATTTTTCTTTGATTTATTAGAATTAATTTAGTGAGAAAGGTTAAAAATTCATTTTTTTATTAGAAATTACATTAAGCCTTTAAAATTTAATATTTTAACCTAGAGACTTGGGAAAAATATTTGGTTAGTTCTTAAATGATTAGGGAGTAAAATAAGACATTTTGATGATTTTTAATATTTTTATGATTTTTAATATTTTTAATTATTAAAATATTTAAAAATAGGCTAAAAATAAAATTTTTTAGAAATTTCTAATTTTATTTTTCCTAGACTCCTCTAATATCAGAGAAGTCCCAAAATTAATTTGGTGAATTTTTGAAAAGTATTTTGGGTTTTATGGATTTTTGAAATTTAAAAATGATCATGTAACTTAAATGATCCATTTAGTGGGTTAAATTATTTCTAATTGACTTCAAATTTTTTTATGAGGTTTCTCTAATCCCAAAGATCAATGGAGAATTGATTTCAAGTGATTTTGATGTGTGGTTATTTCTAATTAATTAGGGTTCAATTTTAGGGTTTTGGCCAAATTAAGGTTCATTTGAATGATTTAAGCCAAACCATAATTATCCTAGGGTTCTCTAGTCATAAGGTACTTCCCCTAATTTTTCTAGATTTTATTGATCAACATGCTGATTATTGGAATAAAAATACAAAAATAGGCACATAAACTTGGAAAATAAATAACTTGCTACATGGACAGCCTCTGGCCTTGGAAAATTTAGAGAATGTCTCCAAGATCAGAGGCTACAAAAGCCTTATGGTCTCATGCCATGGTGAAATGTATACATGCATGGAGAATTAAAATACTCAAAATAGTATTAAATTAATTAAAAATAAAATACTCAACAAAATAGATCAATTCCTTTTCCACATTATTCTTCTCTATTAACTGAGCAAGAGGGTATTTTTCTTTTATTTTTATGATTTTCCTATGCAAAGATATCAATTTTTGAAGTTTTTGGTATTTAAATAAATAAGAAAAATCGAATTTTCCTACTTATCCACGTCGGCGCCAACTTAACCTACGGTGGGTCAAACTCCATGCATCGTTCCCTGATTCGGTGCCACCATCTGACTCGGCAGCAACGCGACCCGAGGTTCATGTCTCGTTGCTTCGTCCGACGCGATCCTAGCAGTCAATCCAATACACGCGCGATCCGACGACTGCTGGTCATCGTCCCGACTAGTGTGAGCCGAGAACTGTCCACCTTCTAACCCTAATATCTCACTCGAAACTTAAACCAAATTAAACGTTCTTATGCTCTATGAACTCATCTTGAAGAGATGAACATATCCATACGACTAACTTGAATTGAAATTAACTTGAATGAAATGAAGAATCACTGGAAGCTCGGGAGGAAGAAGAGGGTAATACCTTGGCTATGAGAAATTAAGCTTCTAGCAGAGAGGCTTAGCACGTTCGTTGGAGTCTAAGAAAGCTAGGGATGAAGCCTGGAGCTGTGGTGAATTGCCTGGGTATGACTTCGACTAAGCCTGATTTCAAGCTTTGATTGCTGGAGAGATTGGGTAGCATAGAGAGGGGGCTTCCACTGGGGAACTCCTTCTCTGGGTGCTGTGAAGGTGTGGGTGAGTTTAATTTGGTTCTAGTGGAGGTTTAGGGAATGTCTTGTTTTCGGCCTGAGATTGAGCTCAAAAATTGAACTCAACCATTGGTGGAGGAAGCAGGAAAGCAGTGGGGTTCTTCTTCTCTAGGCTGGGAGAAGCTCTGGGAGTGATTTGATAAGGTTTTGTTGAGAAAAAGTTCAACACCTCTCTCATGGCCGAGAGGTGGTGCTTAAATAGTCAGGGCCATTCAACAGGGTTTGGGTTCAATTGGTGGGTGGATTCCACTGCTTAGGTGGAGGGCAAAAAGGCTCCAATGTTTAATTTGGCTGAGGTGGCCAATTGGTGGAGTTTGGGTGCGTTTAGGTGGGTGGTGGCTCTCGGTTTTGACCCCCTCCGGTGACTAGGTCGGGCGGCAAGGACAGGGAAGCTGGCCCCTGAGGTCAAGTGAGTCAAGGAGAGGTTTAATGGTGATTGATCAGGTATGGGAGGATTTTGGGGGTGGGGCAAAAGGAGATTTATCTACTTAAGGGAGGAAATCCCTTAAAATGGGGAACCCTTGGTCCATGGCTCACTTAGCTTGGGCTAGGTGGATTTAGGGTGGCTCCTAGGGTCCAAATGGTGGTTGTGGAAGAGTTGGTTTGGCCACATTTGGTTTAATTTGGTTAAGTTAGGCCATGGGTTCAAATTGGCTCACTTGGGCTTAGGTTAGGGTAACTTGAGTTTGGGCTTGATTTAGGTCCAAGTATCTTGAGCAACATTATAGAGAGGATTACCATGAAGAACTTTCATGAAGACATGGAGATGTTTTGAGTTCAATTGAAAGGTTAATTAGGTGAATTTTGGGATTTTGGTTAAATTTGGCCACCATGGGTTAGGTTAGATTTAGGTTTGGCTAGAACTTGCTTCAAGGCCAATTGATAATTCAAAAGGGTACAAATTATTGTTATAAAAGGTTTAGAATAGAAATTGGATGGAAATTTTGGGTTTAGGGGATTCAATTTGGGTAATTTAGGGTATGTGGTAACTTTAGGTCAAATTTGGGGGTTTTGATTTTAAAGGGATTTTAAGTAGAGTTTGAGTTTAAATTGAGGGCCAATTAATGTTTTTCTTGGTGTAGGAATGTATTAGGGAGAGTTTAGAGTTGATTTGGGGGGAAAATGAGTTGAACTGGATTTGAATTTGGGGTAGGTTTGGGTCATAGGTTAAAATTGGGGGTTTTGGTTTAAAGTTGAAATTGAACTCAAATGTGGATCAAATTGGGCTTGGATTTGGTTTAGATTGGTATTGGGGATGGTTGATTGAAGTTTAGAAATGAAATTGGGCAAGATTGGGGTCAATTGAATTAATTTGGTTTGACATGGGGTCCATTTAGCTTAAAAATGGGTCAAATTAGGGATTTTGATAAAAGTGGATTATTTTGGCAAAATTGACTTATGGTGTAGTTAAAAAAAATGAAATTGGGAATATTTGGGATTTTCTGAAATTTTTTGGAAATTTTTGGAATTTTTAGATTTTTTGGCTAAAAGGGGTATTTAGGGTATTAAGAGGTTATTTGGAGAGTATTGGGGTATTTTGGTGGATTTAAGAGGTGGAGATTATTTAAAAATGATTCTTAGGAATTTTAAAAATTTTGGGTGATTTTTGGGAATTTTTGGATGATTTGGTGGTTGTAGGGGCAATTTAGATAATCTTAGGTATGTTTAAGGACCCAATGTCAAAACCAGGAATTTTGGCAAAATGGAATTCGATTATGGTTGGGAAGTGTGGAATAGCTTAGAGTGAGCCATGGACCAAGAAATGTTCATTTTTTGAACATCTCATAGGTTGTTCCTAACCCTCTTAGCCAAGGGCTACGGGTTTGGACTTAGCCACATGAGTGTTCCAATGAACCAGAAGTCAAGATTATGTAGAGATGGTTCAAGGTTTAGGATGGGTGTGAGAGTGCAGTGTGTGTAAGTCAGTCCTCACCAGGACTAGGCCACCCAAGGTAGTCCTAAGGCTTGAACAACCTTATAGGAGCTCACTATTGGTTCTTCATATGGTGGTCTTAACCTTCTAAGGTGATTTAGAGGTTTACAACCATCCAAGTGGGGTCCCAATAAGAGTCAAGAAGTAGTTGAATTGCTAAAGAGTGGGTCCCCATTTCTAGTCCTCTATGATAGTCAATTAGAAGTCCTATGGCTAGATGCTAAGCACTAAGAGAAAATAAAAGACCTCGCCAAAATTGAGGTCAACAAGCATCTGAAAGATATGGATGGTAAGATGGATAATGTAGAAAGATATATTGTGAAACATGATGAGTATGAGGAGAGTTATCAACAATATTTGGATAGACTGATTAGAGGTGATCAGAGTGCTGAGATGCCCCCTCATCCATTCTACATACCTTATGTGCCATCTAGAGATTGGAACGAGCAGGATGATGATGATGATGAGGATGATGAGTAGATTTGTATTATTTGTTTTCATTGTGGTGTTGTTATTGTTGTTGCTGATGTTTGTTTTGTTTAGTGTTTAGTTTGATTATTGTGTTGTGATATGAACCTTGATAGTATGTAAAACTATAGTTTTATTAATTTTTTTTCTTTTATGCATATTCAGATGTGTTTGTTGTTGTTTGTATTAATGTTTTATATGTTGCTTTGTGGTAGTGATGTGTATTAGTAAATGTTTTAATGTGTATGTTATGTCCGAGTTTTTAGTAGTGTGTATTGTAATTAAAAAACTGTTAGAAGATTATAAACCACTATTGGGAACTTCTACTTAGGAAACTACATGTTTAAAATTTTTCGAATTCCACTATCATCTGTTATCTGTTTCAGTGTGTTATTTTAGTTGGTGTGTATTTGCTTTGAAAACCTCCACTACTGTAGAAGTTTTTTTTGAAATTTTTACTTTTCTTTGTATAAAAATTGTTTAAAAAAAAAAACTAAATTTGATTTTATTTTACTCCTGTTATTTAAATTTTTATACTTGCATATTAGGATATTAAAATTCCTGCAAGCATGATATGTCAGTTTTTATTTCTCACCCATGTATGATTTTTTATGCTTAAATGTTTTATCTTAACTAAAAATTAAAGTTTTGGGGGGAATTTTAAAAACAAAGATTTTTAAAAACCAAAAATTTTATTTGATTCTCAAGAATACTTAAAAATAAATCTTATTTTTGATTGAGAACAATTATGTACATGAAGTTATATTAGGGGAACAAAAATTTTGAATATAGAAATGAATAAAAAAATTTAGTTAAAATTTATAGTAATCATGAAAAACTTAAAGTTAAAATTTTCTTAATGAAGAGGTGTTAAATAAAGTTGTACTATCTTTAGCAAGAAGTTTTGTATTTTTGGATAAATAAAAGAGTTGACTTTTATTCTTGAAAGCTTAAATTTCTTTTATTGAAGAGTAATTTTCAAATATTATTATTATGATTTTTAAGTGAAAGATGTATATTTGACCTTTATTTTAAATGGAAGGGTGGAATTCAAAATCATTAAAGGCCTATCCAGATATAGTAATCCTTGCCTTATATAAAAAAAGTGAAAAATAGTACATGAAAAGGGAGGACAAGCTTGAGGATTTAAGGCCCTAATAAAAAATTGGTTTCATACCTAAAGTTTAAGATATAAGTTCAGAGAAAATATAAAGCTTAAGGTTATAATATAGTAAGTAAAATTATTTTAAAATAAAGAATTTTAAGTGAGAAAAATAAGTTGAATCCTATATTTTGAAGAATCTACAAATATTTCTAAATTTGATAGAAACTTATATTTGTCATTTTCCTTTACTTAAGAACTTTCTAAACTTTAAGTTGCTTTTAATTACTGAAATTTTTTCTAAATTAGACTATTCCATTTCTAGAACAAAATTTTGTTATCTTCCTAAGAAACGCATTACATAATTTGCATGCTAAAATGTTCTATGAGATTAATTGTCACTTGAGGACAAGTAACATTTTAAGTTTGGGGGATTTTGATATAACTAAAATATATAGTATTTTTATGCACATTTTTATACTTATTTTTAATGATATTACACTTTAATAGAAGAAATTTTATGTTTTTCTTGCAGGTATGATGAAAATGGATGGTCATGATGAAAGAAGCAAATTTGGATCAAATTTGGAGCAAAAAAAGATGAAAAGTGAAAATTTGGCACTGGCAGCTAAGCGCCGCTGGGTCAGCGCTTAGCCGCCACAGTTAAAAATTGAAATTCAAATGAAATTGGTACCAATTTTAAAGGGGATGGGATGCAACTCTTAGTGGTAACTTCCATAACTTCCTTTGGGCGGCAAGTTTAAATGAAGGGGTGCATTCTTTGGTAGATACATTGAATTTGGACACATTTTGAAGAGACACCAAGGCACCTTTTGGTATACTATTTAAAGAGAGTCTTAGGAAAGATTAAGGAGCCTTTCCTTTGCATTTTGAAGGGTTCTTCCATTGCATTTTTACAGAGTTTTTATTTTAGTTTTAATTAGGAGTAGGAGTAGAGAGTAGAAAGGAGAAAAGGGTCGGAGTGAAGTCTTCTTCTTCCCACTTCTTTTCTTTCTTTTTAGTTTAGTTTTTTTATTGAAGTTTGAAGTTATTCTGAGTCATCGGAGTTGGGAGATCCACTCTGAGGAGTAGTTTAGTGAAGAGTTAATGTTTCAGAGGAACTTCCTAAGTCTTGTGAAGAGAATTTTCCGATAAGTGTTTACTTTTGTTCTTACATTTAGTTTTTTTTATTAATACTTGTTTTTGTTTGTTGTTTTTCTTATGTTTTTTAATTTCAAATCAATGTGTTTTTATATTTTCTCAATGCATTCTGAGTAGTTTACTTTATCTTTTTCGTTCTTAAATAGAGAAGTAATTAATTTATAGAGAATTGTTGTGGAAAGTAAAAGTGTTTAAAAGTTGGAAGAAGTTGCGAAGATTGATTTTAAAAACTTTGTTTACTTCTTAATTTGGCCTGTTAAGTTGTAGAATTTCTTGAGATTATGTAAGATCCAATGCGGTATTATCTCATAAAAGTTAGTAAGAATCACATGCAATTATATGGGTGAGAATTGTAGTTCATATAATTGAATGTAATGTTAGAAGAAATTTTTATGGAAGGGAGTAAAATTAGAGAATTTTAGAGTGACAAGCTAAAACCCCCTAATTTGGTTTGAATTTTTGAGTTTTTTTATGAGAAGTTAGCCCCAGGTGGTGGGAATCGAGGGAACTTTAGAGTGAGAGACTAGTATCTTCCCTGCCTAACCATGTTCAAAATGATAAAAATTTTAAATTAACCTATGTTCTTTATAGAACCAAGTAAGGGTAAAGAACACATTTGCTTCTATCCATCACAACAAAATTTAAATACTTCCACAATAATACTTTAATAATTATTACTACTTCATAAAATGAAAGAAAAAGATATTCTAGTTAATAGTATTTTGCATACAGTGTTATCAGTTATTATAATTTTAATTTCTTGCTTAACATTTTATTAAGGAAATTTCAAAAGACATCAACTTTTCAAAACTTCTCAAAATGAATACATACTTTCAAAAGCCTTAAAAAAAGTAAAAAAATAATTTTTTGATTTCTTTAAAGATTTTACATTTTCCCTGTGGGTTCTATATCTTGAGGCTTAATCAGAAAGTCCTATATTAATTGATAAACAATACGTATACTTTCGTAGTATCCCATATTATAAAAATCATAATTTTCATATCTAAATCATCAACAAATATATTTGGTGTGGAGTCAAGTTTTTGGCGCACATTTATATATCCGGCGGGATCAAGTTTTTGGTGTCATTGCCAATTTTCATATCATATTTGTAAGCACATATATTTATTGGGGATCACCGACGGTGAGATTTTCCAGAGACGGCCGAAATATGACCGAAAAGCTCGCCGACAGCGGCCTCGAACCCGCCGACAAAGCCCAGGAAGGTTCTAGACCGACTTTTGGCGGTTTTGGGCCAAAATTCGACGTATTTGGACGCTTTTTCGAAGGGGGTGCTTAAGGGAACTCTTAGAAATTCATCCATACTCTTTAAAATGGAGAATTTATGTTATAAAAAAGACAGGAAAGTAGAGAAAAAAGAGAGGAATGTTTAAGATTCTTAGATTAAGAGTAGAATTTTAGATTTCTACCCTTTTGGAGAGACTGGAGAGGAGATTTGAGAGAATTTGTAAGGGATTGCACTAGCATTGCATGGATCGATGGGAGACTTTATGGGAGAGATCTTCATCTTTCTTTCAAAGGGAAAAAGCTAAGTATTGTTCTTCATTATCTTATAATTTTGTAAACAATTACCTAGTGGATTTGCTTTGGTTAAATGAAGTTTCTGTTATATTTTCTTCCTGCTTTGTGACGCATCTCTCTTACTCTTTCTTCTTCTTTGAAAATAGTGATATAAGAAGATTATGCTATTATTTTTATTTTACTTTTTTTTTGTAATGAGTAGAAATCATGTTTATGATTTTTTGATGCATGATAGAGGTAAATTTAATTATAAATGTGATGGCTTTTACTTGCACTTCATTTACATTACAAAAAGAGCTCGTTGTAGTGTTAAAATTTATTGTAATTGTATTGACCCGAAAGGGCGGTCTAATTCTCAACAAAGTGGAAACACATTCAAATTCCATGGATGGTGAAGTTCATGGGAGTTGAGTGCAAATAAATAAGGAAATATAATTATCGGACGTAGAATTGGTGATTTTAGAGTGACAGGCTAAAATCCTCAATTCGGTCCTATCGTATGGGTGCTGAAGTGTAGATGTTAGCCCTCAGGCTAGGGGAACGTGGGAGCTCCGAAGTGAGAGCCGGTATCCTCCCAGCCTAGCTGCAGATTCAGTAACCAAGCATAGGATTAGTCAATGTTCTTTATGCCTGGACCAAAGGATAAAGAATAGGATTGCTCCTATTTGGCACATACAATATTTAATGCATATCATTTCTATAAATTATCTATTTCATTACATAAGAATAGTAGTTTTTAATATCTCAAAATTCTCCAAACCAATTCCTCCAAAAAAGGGTCATCTTTAGAATTATTATTTGTATTTAGTTATAGTTACGATCTTTACTTTTAACACTTGCACTTAGGAGTAGTTGCTAAATAAAACACAATTTTAATCAACATCCAAACTAAGGACTATTAGTAGTAGATTAGAATTTGACTAAAGACCTCTTACTTCACTTCCTCGTGGGATCGATACTGGGGTTTTTAAAGAAAACTCTATATTACTTAAAACGATACGTATACTTGCGTAGTACCCCTAGTGTGTAAAATATTTTCTAATTTTTATATCATTTACGATTTTGCACACTAGCCGCTATTTATAAATCGGGTCAAGTTTTTTGCTATCTTTTAGAAGTTAATTTACTACATAATTGCGGGTCAGGTTAAGTTTTTGGCACCGTTGCTGGGGAAGCTTTGGTAAGAACTTTAGGAAAATTTTAGTTGAAGTAATTAGGCATAGAATTGGAAAATTTTAGTGTCTTAAAATTATTTTTGTGTGAAAACTGCTTTGTTGTATGAAAAAGTGTTTAAAAATTTTTTTTTTGTTTATATGAAAATAAGGTGTTTGTGAAAAGATTTTGTTATGTTGAATATATTTTTCATTTTATTTGTTTTATGGTTAATGTATTATTAGTTGTGCTACGTATGTGAAACAAAGGATTTGCAGGACTTGTGCCTTATGATCCCGAGTTTGAAAAAAAGAAAAAAAATACAGAAAGGACTCAAAAAACTAGAAATGGAAATGGAAAGCTTTCAAGATAATAACCTGGAAAATCATCATACTTCATTAAGGGATTACGTAAATCCTACGATAGATAAAATTCACTCAAGTATAAAAAACCTTGTCGTAGAAGCTGACTCGTTTGAAATAAATCCTGAGATTATTCAACTGGTGCGGAACAATCAGTTTGGGGGAACTCCTTTGGAGGATCCCTATTTACACTTATCAAATTTTCTAGAACTTTGTGCTACATTTCTTTATAACGTTATGTCAGATGATGTTGTTAGACTGAGGCATTTTCCTTTCTCAATAAGGGATAAGAAGAAAATGTGGTTATACTCGTTAGCACCTGCTCTATTAAAAATTGTGAGGAGTTAACTCAGAAATTCTTAGCAAAGTATTTTCCACCTTTAAGGACTACTAAAATTAGAAACGATATGAACTCATTTTATCAATATGAAGGAGAATCAATATACGAAGCCCATGAAAGATTTAAGGAACTCCTAAGAAAATGTCTACACCATGCTCTGCCCGAGTGGTTAATCATTCAAACTTTTTATAATGGGTTAGTAGGATCCCTTAGGTTTATAATTGATGTTGGTGCTGGTGGATCATTAATGTCAAAACCATTTGATGAAGTGTATGAGTTAATTGAAAAAATGGCTACAAATGAATTTCAATGACCATTTGTAATGGTAAATCATAAAAATGTAGCTAGTGTTCATGATACAGACGTGATTAGAATTCTTGCATCTCAGGTTGCTACTATATCAAGGAAGTTGGACCAGTTTGGAATGAACCAATCTCAATTTACTCCTGTAAGTGAGGAAAGTTCATTAGGGCATATGGTTGATTCTAACTTATTATATGAGACTTTAAATACCATAAACAACCTATATTCTAACTTTTACAACCCAGGTTAGGAGAACCATCCTAAATTTAACTGGAATCATACTACTGATGAGGTAAACCAAAAATGGGAAAAATAATAATGCAAATTCTAATGAAAGTTGGAATAATCAGAGGAACACAAACTATAGACCTTCATATCCACCGGACTCTAACAATGATCAACAATTTGAGAACAAGAAGATGTCTATGGAAGAAGTGGTATTGCAAATGGGAATGCAAAGTCGAAATGCTGCGATGAGAAACATAGAGAATCAACTGACATAAATTGCTAATTTACTTAGCAATGGAACCCAAGAAACACTTCCTAGCAACATTGAGATCAACCCTAAAGAGAACACTAATGAACAAATATAAGCTGTCCAATTAAAAAGTGGAAGAGAGATAGAGGATGTGGTTAGAAATGAGAAAGATGTTGTGAGAAAAACAAAGGTGACTAAAATACCTGAAGAACATGTTTCTAAGGATCTGGAAAAATTAATATCTCCAACTAAAATTAGTTTGGAAAGACCACCACCTCCATTTCCTCAAAGGCTTAGACAACATGAGTTGAAAATGTTATTTAAAAAAGACTGTATGTATGTTCAGGAGAGGTGTGAAATGATGGACACTACCAAAAATAGTAAACTTTTAATTCCATCTGTTGAAAAATCTCATGAGCTTAAGATGGATGTACCCCATATAATTTTAAAGCCTATCTATTTAGGGAATTCATCTACACAACCAATCTTTATATCTTTAGATGTGACTCAATTATAAGAAAAACCTGAATTGAATGATAAACAAGATAAAATTACTGAACTAAAACTTGGAAGAGAATTTGAGGATATATTTCGAAAGAACTTTGAGTTGAGAAAAGAGGATAAGGATATTGGAAGACCATTAGAAGAAATTCTTAAGGAATTAGAAAAACCTATTTCTTTAATTAAGATAGATCCTCCATTATTTAATAATTATAAAGGGGGAGAATTGGAAGATAACTTGAATCATAAGAGTGACATAGAAGAATTTGATCCTGAATCCGAATTATCTAGAGAGAATCCGATCCAAAATTTGGGAGATATTGAAATATCTTATAAAGATCCATTTCTTATAAATTTCAAGGATGATATTAATATGTAATTTCAAAAAATCAATAGAAGAATATTGGATCTAAAAAGAAATATGAAGAACAATGATATAAATCAATCTAAAAAAGAAGAGCTGAAAGAAAAATTACAATTTGAGAATTTTGTAGGAATCCCTGGATCTGAAAATGATTGGGCGATTGATTGAGGTTTACTTAAATAGAATTTTGATCTAGGTGGAATCATTTTTCGGGCCCGCGACGTAAAAACCAAGCACTTTATGGGAGGCAACTCATAGTTATCAGTGTGCTTTGATTTAGTATGCTTGAGAGTTATGATTGTTAGTGTTGTATGGTGTTTGGATTAGTGGATTGACTTGATCTTTATGTGTTATTATGGATTGATAAGTTTGATTGATGATTGGTAGATGTTTGAATTGTTAGTTGTTTGATTTGATATTTGTGTGTCTTGAGGGAAGTGATTCCTTAACATCTTATTATGGCTAGACTTGATCTCTTGTAGTAGTTGGATAAACGAGTCCACTGTGACTTGGGTCTCACCCAGACTTGAGTTTTACAAGAGAAATCATGAATTTTGAACATTGATAGTTCCATCTTAATTTGTTACTTCCTTTCTGCAACTTTATTTTCATTAGGTAGGAGTCGCGAACCTATTTGATGAATACCATTAGGATGATCGTACACTATCTTTATAAATGTTAGAGGTGCTTAATTATAAGGATTAGATAATACCTGATATTGGTGTCCGGAAGCCAATATATTAGGGATAATCTTATCTTTGGGATTATAATCTATAAAATGATTTAAGATGTACCTAATTTACTAGTGTAGTGATTCCGTTAGAAATTGGAAGTAAATCAATGTGATCTGATGAGTTAATGGAAGAATTGACCTCATTTATCTTATGTGTGTTTATGTTTGTGTTACAATTTTATAGAAGACTTGAAGAACATTTTAATATTCCCTTGCTGATACGTGCTATGCTAATTAAACTTTTATTTAGTAAATTTCATTCTGGCATGTTTAGTTTAGATTTACGTTCTGCTACATGATTTCTATCCTGATTAATAATTGTAGATCTTTATGATAGACATTTGTGGTAGATAGAATTTCTGAACTGTTTTCTTCCTGCTTATATTTTCTGTACTGAATGCTATATATGTTAAAAATTATGTTTGGGGGTTGGAAGAAAAATAAAATTTTAAAGTGAAAATACTTCCTTTTAGTGTAATTTTATTGTAAGCATGTTTTAGGCTAGATTTACTTTCTCCTACAGTCATTTTATCCTGATTATGCATGTATATGAATTTGATAGGATATTGTAGTAGTAAGTAGATTCAACCTTTACTTTTTCTTCCTACTATATTTTATGAAATTAATTGCAAAATATTTTAAAATTTAAGTTTGGGGGGAAGAAAAATATTAACTCTTATTTGTTCTCAATTGTTATGTTTTCAAAAATTATTAGCATAACTTTTGGCAGTTGAACCTCGCTTGAGATAACTAAAACTTTTTATTTTAGTTGAATATTATGAAAGGATTAGATGAAAGTTTTTTAGTAATAAAAGTTAATTTTATAAGGATAAGATATTTGGTGTGAAAGAATTTGATTATAGTTAACTATTTAAAGTAAAAAAAAAACTGTATTTTTGAAATGTTAAGAGACTTAAAGTATTGTGTGTTAAGAAGAGATTGTAACTTTATGATGAATAATAAAGCTCATACCTAATTATAAAGTAAGGATGTGTTTCAAGTTTGAACTTTAGAAAGAGGAGAGTGAAGTTTAAAATCATTACAGGCTCTTCAGATATAGTAATCCTTATTAACAAAAAGAGAAAAGAAGAGAAAAAGAAAAGAGAGTAAAGAAAAAGGAATTAAAAATGATCCCGAAAGAAAATAAAAAAAAATAAAGAAAAATATTTATGAGGAGAATCTTGAGGAGATGCCTAATAAAAAATTAGCTTCACTTGAGTCACCCTAAAGAGAGAACTTGATTTCATTTCTGAATTTATATTTAAAGTATTGGCCTACATTCTGATGAAGTTTGCATGAACTCCTTTTTCACATAATCTTTCAAGGCATTCTTAATATAACAAATTATGGTTTATCTTGAAATAAATAGAAGATTAGAACCCTTAGACTTGATTGCTGAATATTCTTATACCTGTAGTGTTAACCCGAGTTACTGAATTTCTTTTTAAAAGTCTAACCAATAAATTCTTTTAAATGAAAAATTTTAGTGTCTTACAGGTGAAAAGTACATTTCCTTTAGTTATATTTTTATGTAGTAAAAAGGTTACTTGACGACAAGTAACAGTTAAGTTTGGGGGATTTTGACACGCCTAAAATATATATAATTTTTGCTATATGATTTTACTTATTTTTATGATATTGTACTTTAAAGGAAGGTATTTTGTATGTTTTTTGGTTTTAGGTACAAGAAATGACTTTTGTAGAAAAAGAAGCAAAAACGGTGCAATTTGGAGCAAAAATGAGCAAGAAATGAAATTTTGCCCTGACACCTTTTTATAAGTCTTTTGATGCATAATCTCTTTTATAATTATTGCATATTTTTTAATGATATTACACTTAAAAAAGGGTTTTTTATGCTTATTTTGTAGGGCTATCTGTTACAAACGCAATGCAACTGAAATGGGGCGAAACGGAGCTGAAACGGAACAAAAAGGAGCGAAACGGTGGAGCTGCGCAGTAGTCTGCTCACCGACGGCAGCCTCAATCTCGCCGACGGTGAGATTTTCTAGAGACAGCCAAAATATGACTGAAAAGCTCACCAACAGCGGCCTCAAACCCGCCGACAGCGTCCGGGAAGGTTCTAGAATGACTTTTAGCTGTTTTGGGTCGAAATTCAACGTAGTTGGATGTTTTTTCGAAGGGGTACTTAAGGGAACTCTTAGAAATTCATCCATACTCTTTAAAATGGCGAATTTATGTTAGAAAAAAGAGAGTAAAGTAGAGAAAAAAAGAGATGAATGTTTAGGATTCTTAGATTAAGAGTAGAAATGTAGATTTCTACCCTTTTGGAGAGATTGAAGAGGAGATTTTGAGAGAATTTGTAAGGGATTGCACTAGCATTGCATAGATCGACGGGAGACTTTGTGGGAGGGATCTTCATCTTTCTTTCAAAGGGAAAAAGCTAAGTATTGTTCTTCATTTTCTTATAATTTTGTAAACAATTACTAGTGGATTTTCTTTGGTTAAATGAAGTTTCTGTTGTATTTTCTTCATGCTTTGTGACACATCTCTCTTACTTTTTCTTCTTCTTTGAAAATAGTGATATGAGAAGATTATGTTATTATTTTCATTTTACTTTTCTTTTTCAATGAGTAGAAATCATTTTTTGGATTTTGTGATGCATGATAAAAGTAAATTTAATTATAAATGTGATGATTTTTACTTGCATTTCATTTACATTACAAAAAGAGCTCGTTGTAGTGTTAAAATTCATTGTAATTGCATTGACCCGAAGGGCGGTGTAATTCTCAACAAAGTGGAACTACATTCAAATTCCATGGATGGTGAAGTTCATGGGAGTTGAGTGCAAATAAATATGGAAATATAATTATTGGGCGTAGAATTGAAGATTTTAGAGTGACAGGCTAAAATCCTCAATTCGATCCTATCGTTTGGGTGCTGAAGTGTAGATGTTAGCCCTCAGTCAAGGGGATCGTGGGAGCTCCGAAGTGAGAGCCGATATCCTCCCAGCCTAGCCACATATTCATTAACCAAGCATAGGATTAGTCGATGTTCTTTATGCCTGGACCAAATGGTAAAGAATAGGAATGCTCCTATTTGACACATACAATATTTAATGCATCTCATTCCTATACATTATCTATTTCATTACATAAGAATAGTAGTTTTTAATATCTCAAAATTCTCCAAACTAATTCCTCCAAAAAAGGGTTATCTTTAGAATTATTATTTGCATTTAGTTATAGTTACTATCTTTACATTTAACACTTGCATTTAGGAGTAGTTGCTAGATAAAACACAATTTTAATCAACATTCCAAACCAAGGACTATTAGTAGTAGATTAGAATTTGACTAAAGACCTCTTACTTCACTTCCTCGTGGGATCGATACTGGGGTTTTTAAAGAAAACTCTATATTACTTCAAACGATACGTATACTTGCGTAGTATCCCTAGTATGTAAAATATTTTCTAATTTTTATATAATTTAAGATTTTGCACACTAGCCACTATTTATAAATCTGGTCAATTTTTTTGCCATCTTTTGGAAGTTAATTTTCTGAGTAATTGCGGGTCAGGTCAAGCCCCTATACTAACTTTCTCCTGCAACTTGCCGTCCTCCTGCGAAGCCCATCTTGCAGCACCAATGATTCTATTCGGGGCTAGCTTTAGTGAGTTTGAACTCGTACTTGAAAAAGCTCCGTTCGTGGTCATGAAAGTTGCCCCCAAAATTTCAAGAACCGTCTGCTGAGTTCAATCTGAACTCCCATGAAGAATTCCCTTCCACTAAGAAGGTGAAGATAACCACTGCCCCCAATAAGTCAGTTGTCTCCATGCCAAGGAGAGTTGTCACCTCTATTGCCACTAGATTCACCATCACTGTACCTACTTTCCTGTCTGGCAAAGGGAAAGAGATTCTGCATGAAGATAATTCTGAGGATACCTTTCTTGCCCCGCCACCAGTCTTTGAAGTTGGCTCAAGTTCTAGACCTCCACTGCTAAACAAATCTCAAATAAGAAACCACAACTGCAGTATTCGCAGGGCTGCCAGAACACTGGTCACAGATCTGTCAATAATTAATGAGATTCCTTAACAGGAGGAACTCAGTTTACCAGATACCTCTCATCTTCTTCGAGGTAGTAGATTCCACCCGTTAGCTGGAACTACTGGAAATGAAAGCCTCCATAAGATTGCCGCTACACTTCTAGCACCACACGGTCGTGGTAAGGTGAGGGGAATGCCCACACCTATCACCCGAGCTCACACCCTTCTACGAAGGTTATCTGAAATAGAGGGTTTATTCTGTCGCCAAACTTCTCAAGAGGATGGGATGTCCAATATCCCCCAAAATTAAGGATAAATATTTGGAAATGGAAAGTCCCGTCTGAATCTCAAATAAGAAACCACAACCGCAGTATTCGTAGAGCTGCCAGAACACTGGTCACAGATCTGTCAATAATTGATGAGATTCCTTAACAGGAGGAACTCAGTTTACCAGATTCCTCTCATCTTCTTCGAGGTAGTAGATTCCACCCGTTAGCTGGAACTACTGGAGATGAAAGCCTCCATAAGATTGTCGCTACACTTCCAGCACCACACGGTCGTGGTAAGGTGAGGGGAATGCCCACACCTATCACCCGAGCTCACACCCTTCTACGAAGGTTATCTGAAATAGAGGGTTTGTTCTGTCGCCAAACTTCTCAAGAGGATGTGATGTCAAATATCCCCCAAAATTAAGGATAAATATTTGGAAATGGAAAGTCCCATCTGAGTTTCGGTCAAAGAACATTTGGGGAAACATGTATATACAACTGCTATAGATGATACTACTATAAGCAAATCAGTCAATTCTCAGTTGTGTCCGAGAGTACCAACCGCCGATGATCATGAGAAACCCTAAAAGATAAAGCATAAGAGAGGATTATTCTCCTCTGTGCATGGTCTACACACTAGGGAGCACACTTCCCCTCGTCACCTCGATGTCCCCGCTGAGACATCTCATCTCAAGGCATCGACTTTTAAGAGTAAAGTGTGGTTACTGAGAGGTGTTGTACCAGTACATTCTGAAAGGTCTGTTGACCACAAAATGGATCATGAGTCCGATGTTCCCATTGCCACTGCCGCCATTGCTTCTGAATCAGTTGCAGAAAAGAGTGATAGCACAGTGAAACCTACAGATTTAAAGCTGACTAAGAAGAAAATAGTTGATGATAGAGTTTGAAAGCTCCGAGCAGAAATTTCTGAGTTAGCCAAACAACGAGGACTAGATATTGATGATGAGGATTGCTTCTTGTCAGATTACATGAATGAAGAACTCATGGAAATTAATATGGTTGAAACTTAATCCACGTCAACTGCGCGCGGTGCTCCTAGTGAGGAGAACACCGCAGATGAGCTGCGTAGGACCATCCTGACAAGAGATGAGTAGATTAGTCGTTTGGAGAAGAGAATGGAGTAGATGACTGCCTCCATGACCTCCATGGCTACCCTCCACGAGCAATCACAACCATGACTAACAGCATCTCCAGAGGCCAAACAGCCTGAGATTATACATATCACTGATGAAATAAGGGAGGTCTCTTCAGCCAATGAAGATGAACCACCAAGAAGAGATTCGAATCCAAACCCGCTAGGAAAAGACATTAAACAGATGGTCGAACAACAAGTTCGGGAGGCCTTGGCTCAGTCCAAAGGAGGTGCATTAGTTTCAAAGGGTAGACCCTACCCGGAGAAAGTTTAAAGCCATTCCTTACCCTAAAGGCTTCGTCCCCCTGACTTTCAAGACGTTTGACGGGACAGGGAATTCTCGTCAGCACATAGCACATTTCAGAGCAAGTTGTTGCAACACAGGAGAAAGTGAAGCTTTGTTGTTTCGTCAGTTTATCAGCAGCTTGTCAGGAATAGCTTTCGATTGGTATGTCGTGCTTCCCAATGGATCAATAAAGACATTTGTAGAAATAAAAACATGTTTGTGAAAAGATTCTCCGGTGCCCGACATCATGTTACCATAGGAGATCTCGTGGTGGAGCGCCAAAAGTTCGATGAGAGTTTAGTCGACTACATTCTCTGGTGGAGAAACTTAAGCAAGAAATGTGAACCTCAGCTGCAAGAACAACACACGATCGAGATACTACTCAAGAGTATCCACGATCCGGTAGCCTTCATGCTTAAGGGTCTCACAATCAATTCCTTTGAATAGCTGCTCAGTAAAGCCATCAACCTACAAGTTGAAATCAAGCACATGGAGCTCACTGCAATTGGCCATTGGAGCTCTTCTTCCCTCCACCTAAGCAGCACTTTGCACCCAAAGCTAAGCCTTGAGATCCACCAGGCAGCCATGGCTATAAAATCACCTCCTCACGGCAAAATTAAAGTGCTGAAAATTTCTTAAAGAAACTCTGCCAAAATCTCACCAGAGCCTCTCCAGACCTCCCTAAGACCATTCCAGCCACTTTCCTCCTTTGGTTCCCACTGCCTGAGCTCAATTTCAGAGCTGAAACTTGGCTGGAAACCAGGACACATTATAATACACCTCTACACATCACCAAATCTCAAGAGAAGAAGATCCCCCATCAAAGCCCCATCACATAAGGCCTTTGCACCAGACTTCCATCAAAGCTCGAAATCGGGCCTGATCACTTTCATACTTAGGCATTTCACCAGAGCAAGAGGCTTTATTCCAGAGCTTCTGGAACTCCAACGAAGGTGTAGAGCATCTCTGATCGAAGCTTCACTTCTCAGATCCAAGGTATTGCCACTTTCTTCTTCTCGTGCTTCTCTGGATTCTCCATGTAATTAGTGTTAATTTAAACTATGCTTAACTGTATGGATATATTTGCCATGCTTAGATGAGTCTATAAGATCAAACCCGAAGTGATTTGGTTGAGTCTAGGCTGAGAAATTAGGGTTTTAGTGCGGACGATCACGGGATCACACCAGTCGGGGACGTAGATGGGCAGTCATTGGATCACGCGTGTTTTCGTTGGACGGTCTAGATTGCATTGGATGGTAAGATGGAATGGGACCGCGGGCCGCGTGGCATCCCAGTCAGATGGCAGCATCAAATGGCAGAGCGACGCGTGATCTTTAACAGCTATCGAGGTTGAGCTGGCATCTACATTGTTAAGTAGGAAAATCCCTATTTTCTGAATTTATTAAATTACCAGAACTTTAAAAATCCATATCTTGGCCTAGAAAAATCAAAAAAATAAAAGAAAAATACCTTGTTTCTTAGTGAACAAAGGCGAACAATGTGGAAATAGTTTGAAGTATTTTTTATGCATATTTTATTTTTAGTGATTTAAATACTAATTTTAGTCTTTTAATTCTCCGCTGACCTAGACATCTCACCATGGCTTGAGCTTTGGGGGTATTGTTCTATCTGTCATACGGGATCTTCCCTGATTTTTCCAAAGTCAGAGGGATCTCTGTGAGGAGATCTCTATTTTTCAAGTTATTATGTCTATTTTGGTATAAAGATTGTAATAATTAAAATAATAATCATAAAAGTGCAAAGTAAATTTTGGTAGGTCTCTTATGATTAGGGGTGTAAACGAACCGAGCACGAACGAACAGAGCTAGTGTTCGTGTTCGAAATGTTCGAACACATCACTGTTCGTGTTTGGTTCGTTTGCTTATCAAACGAACATGAACTTCGTGGCGAACCGAATACGAAGTGTTCACGAACAACGAGCTTTTTTGACAACCCTAGCTTTGATAGGATATTTCCTCAAAATGAAGCAAATTGATCAGTTATTCTGTACACATCAAGTAACCCATACTTCCTTAAAATGAAGCAAACCGAATAAGGCGTTTAGGGTTTTGATTAGGATTTTATTTTAATATATTGTATAGTATATTAATTATAATATTATAATATTTATATTAATATAATTAATACTATAATATTATTATTGTTATTAATAATTTATCATATATTATAATTTATAGAAGTTTAATTATTTAAAATATGATAAATTTTTATAATATATAATTATTTTAAAATATCATAAATTTTTTATATATAATTATTGTAAATTATTTTATATTTTGAACAATAATGAACCGAACACGAACGAACACATCACTGTTCGTGTTTGGTTCATTTAACAAACCGAACGAAAAAAATTGTTTGTGTTCGTCTCGTTTGCTTATTGAACGAATCGAACATGAACTTTTTGGCGAACCGAACACGAACTGTTTGCGAACAACGAACTTTTTTGACAGCCCTACTTATGATCAGAGGACCCTAGGATAATTATTTCATGGGTTAAATCACTAAGATATGCACTAATCACCAATTTGACCTAAAACAGACCCTTATTTAATTAGGACAAAATAAAAATTAAAATAGCCTAAATAATTCTCACTGTGCTTCAGGAATAGAGGAACTCCTCTAAAAATTTTGAAGTCATTTGGAATTAATTTAGTGGGTTAAAATATTTTCCTAAGTTCAATGACATTTTTGGCACTTAAATGAATTTTAATAATTAAAATACCACTAAAAAATTTATTGAATTAGTTTTGGGAGTTCTCCGTGATAAGATAAATTTTCTAAAAATAAAATAAGAATTTTTCTAAAATTTTTCATTTTTAATCATATCTTAATAATTAAAAAATTAAATAATATTTAAAAATCACAAAAATATTGAAAATCACCAAGTTGTCACTTTTGATCTCCTAATCACTTAAGAGGCATCCCCATAATTTTTCTAAGCTTCAGAATTAAAATATCAATTTTTAAAGGCTTAAATGAATTTTTAAAAGGCTAAAAATGAATTTTCTTAACTTTATACTAAAATAATTCTAATAATTAGAAGAAAAATCAAAAAATTATGAAATTTATTTCTCTGGGTTCCCTGACCTTAGAGAGATTTTTGAAAAATACAAAATTGAATTTTTGAATTTTAAAATATTTCATAATTAATTAAAACTACAAAAATTAAAATAATTCTAATAATTAAAAGAAACCTCAAAAATCACATAATTTGGTCCAAGTGATCCTCTGGTCTAGGTTTATCTGTAGTAAAGATTTTAAAGTAAAATATTTTGTTTTGATTAAGTTATTGAATTTTCACTAAAAACCTCTATTTTTTGCATTAAAATAAACATATAAATTAAACTAAAATTTGAAAAATCATATTTTCTCCTCTGATGTTTTAGTTAGCTCATTAGTGAGGTAACATAAAAGTTCCAAAGTCATTTGAATTGAATTTAAGGAATTATTAAGTGATAAGGTCCCAAGGGCAAAGTTGTAATTTTAAAGGTTTTAGCCTTAATTAATATTTAGGCCTAATCAAAGGGTAAAATGGGCAATTAATGATCCTAAATAATATGTTTGGATGTTTAAGACATTAAATGGACAAATGGTAGAAAACTAACTTCAATTTTGTCATATCAAAACTAAATGTTTGGATTTTCCTAATTAGTTTTAATTTGGAAGATAATTAAACAAAATGATCCTTAAGGTTAGGGGTTAATCCTAGAGGTTAATAATCCACTAAATCACACCCCTATTTGATGATATTAAATGATAGCCCAATATTTTGATAAAAATTGATTAAACTCATTTAACTTTTTCTAAAAAGAATTACAAATGTATCCATCAAAATTTTAAGGGCTTAGTAGTGAGCTAGGCTTAATCAATCTTGCTAAAAGTGGTTTAGAAAAGCAAACATAGTCAAATTCTAAATACCTAAAAACACTATAAGCCCAGTTATGAAATTAATTGGCTAATTTTCCCAAACAAATTAACTTTGCCTAAAAGGGTTTTCACCCACATAATCTCTAAATGAAATAACAAATGATAATTACCTTGTCTTTCGGGTTAATTTAAAGCACCAACTCACTGAGCATAAGGGTATAAAATAGATAAATTATTTAATAATTATGATAGGTTCAAAATGATCTCAAGAAAGCTCAAAAGAATTGTGAAACATCTAGGTATCTCCTAGAGGCTCTTCCAAGTCTTTTTGACACCTTGCAGGACTACTGCACTGATCATATTTATTAAATGAAAATATCTCTCAAATGAACAAATAGGACCTGTCGGGTTATGACCTAGGACTTGGTACACCTGTGATGAACGTATCCATAAGGTTTTACTTTCCTGCAAATATTAAAAATGTTTATTGCAAAGAATACTAAAGTTTCAGGTGGAGGAACGAGAACACTCACCAGGTACACTTTTATAAGTTGACAACGCTTTCTTTTTCCGTGTTTTCTTTACCACACTTTACTTTTCTTGCAATTTGCATGATAAACAACATTGCCACCCTGCATGAAACCTGAAACCTTTAAGATAGTCATAAAACCAAAACCAAAACTAAATTAAAACAAAACAAGATAAAATTCACCGTCACAATATTTAAAATATAAAATAACTCAAAATTTAATCACAAACAAAATAAAATCATAATTGCAACTAAATTAAAATGTCTCGTTGGATGATCGAGAATTCCTTGGAGGAGGTAACCCACATGTTGCTAAAAGGGTTTTCCCACAGTCTAAATGAAAGTATGAAACTCATTTAGTTGAGTTTAGTAAACTCATTTGGACTAAGTGAATCCGATGAAAATAGCGGTCCTGGAATGATGGAAACGTGGGATCTTAATCAGTGTTTCCATAATCAATTTTAATGTTCTCCTAATAAAATATTAAGACATCTCAATTCAAATATTTCTAAAACATGACTCTTCTATTTTCTCCTCAATTGACACTTCTTTAAACTAAACCTGCTACGATAAGGAGCTTGGAGCATGCATAGTGGGCAGCACGACCATCTTCAACAGTAAAAATTTTCTACACCAGTAAAACCTTTCCTTAGTCTAAACAACAAGCCATGGGACTTCGAGGTTTCTTGCCTAGTGCAGCATAAATCCTCACCTTTCCTTTAGGCCTTTGCACAGCCTTGTTGTGCAATATAAGCCCTAATTTGCTTTAGGATTCTGAGGTCGTCCGGTAAAATGTAAATCCTCGCATCTTCCATGTTGTTTGCATAATCGGATGTTATGCAAATCTAATACCTATAAATAATTGGTAGGATTGAAATTTAAATAAATTCATTTCTAAGATTTAAATCGAAACCATAGGATAGCTTGGGAAGACATCAAGTTTTTCTTGAATCTTTGTCTTTCCCCTAGCCTTCTCTCCTTTGGATTCTGATAAAATGAAAAGTTCCAAAACTTGAGTCATTCACCTATTGAATTTCCGGCTATCACATTTTCTTTGGAAACCTTACCTTTGGAAGTCATGAATATAAATGTTTCCTGATCTATATCAAGAGTTTTCTTAGTTAAATTCTGTTATCTAAGATGTAATTAATTATAGGGGCTTGCCCTTATAGGAAACTTAAAGACCCCAGATTAATATAAACCCTATCTAATTCCTTCATATTAGATAGTGGAAATCATCGCTTAAAGTGGTTCACAGATCAAACGAATGTTATAAATTCTTTAGTTTATTTGATCAAGCTTTATCTCAAACCTTGTACTTATTCTTCGGGATAAATACATGTCTTGCGGTGAAATGCTTGATTATTTATACTATTATTTATATGAGATTGGTTTGATTTCATATTCTTCAAAATAAGAAAATATTAATTTTAAATTCCACATATATATATATATATTAAATTAAATCAAATTTCTATTTTATAAAATAAAAACCCTTTTAAAAACAGAACACCCAAAATCATGTTTTCAAAAGAAAGAAGAAAAAATTTAACGGCTGACATTTCCCTAAAACAACTCCAATAGCATAATCGCTAGCATCACACATTAATTCAAAGGGTTTCTCCCAGTCAGGTGAAACTATTATAGGTGCAATGATTAATTTTTCCTTTAATAGATCGAAAGCTTTTAAGCATTCATCGTTAAAATCAAACTTCCTATCTTTTTTCCAAAGTTGGCATAGAGGCTTAGTAATTTTTGAAAAGTCTTTAATATATCGCCTGTAAAATCCTACATGTCCCAAAAAGCTTCTTACCCCTCTAATAGTTGTTGGAGGTGGTAATTTTTCTATAATTTAAATTTTTCCAGGATCTACTTCCATGCCATATTCAGATATTTTATGCCCAAGCACAATTCCTCCTACAACCATAAATTGACACTTTTCCCAGTTTAGGACTAAATTTGTTCTTTCGCATACCTCTAAAACTTTTTCTAAGTTGCATAGGCATGCATCAAATGAATCTCCAAATACTGAGAAATCGTCCATAAACACTTCTAGTCCATCATCAATTAATTTACTAAATATGGACGTCATGCTTCTTTGAAATGTTGCAGATGCATTACATAATCCAAAGGGCATCATTATAAAAGCAAAAGTTCCATAAGGGCTAGTAAATGTAGTCTTCTCTTGATCCTCAAGAGCAATAGATATTTGGTGATAACCGGTATATCCATCTAGAAAATAATAGTACTTGTGTCCAGCAAGTCTGTCTAGCATTTGATCTAAAAATGGTAAAGGAAAGTGATCTTTTATGGTGGCGGCGTTTAATTTTCTATAATAAATACATATTCGCCAACAAGTGACTTGTACTGTTGGTATAATTTCATTTCGATCATTTATGTCAACAGTCACTCCTCCTTTCTTAGAAACAGAATGAATTGGGCTTACCTAAACACTATCAGAAATAGGATATATAATTCCAGCATCTAACCACTTTAAAATCTCTTTTTTACAACTTCTTTCATTATTGGGTTCAGTCTCCTTTATAGATCAACTATAGTTTTGTGTTGTTCATCCAACAAAATTCTGCGCATATAAATTGATGGACTGATTCCTTTAATATCAACTATGGACCAACCAAAAGCCTTTTTGTATCTTTTTAAGGTGTCCAATAATTTTTGTTCTTGATATTCATTTAAATCGAAGATACAATGACTAGTAAAGTAGATGATTCTCCTAAAAACATATACTTTAAATGATTAGGGAGAATTTTCAGCTCAAGTTCAGGGAGTTTAATGATAGATGAAATTAAATTTTTATCTCCATTTCCCATAGTATCTAATCTTTCAAATTTTTCCTGAAAAAATTCTAACTTTTCATTTTTCAAATTATCAAAATCATCTTCATTTTCACTTTCATTTTCATGCTCACATTCCACATTTTCTTCAAATACTTCTCTAAAATGATCTTCTCTCAAATAATCATAGATTTCCAATCAAAAGGACTCATCTTCTTTTTCAGTTGAAGGGTATTTCATAGATTTAAGAATATTGAAAGTTACCTCTTGGTCATTAACTCTTATAGTTAATTCTCCTTTTTGAACATCAATCATAGCTCTCCTGATGCACCAAAAATATATACAGTATTTGATATATAATTTTACTCATTTTTGGTGATATTACACTTTATAAGGAAGGTATTTTTTATGTTTTTTATTTTTAGGTACAAGAAATGGACCTTTGGAGAAAAAGAAACAAAAATGGTGCAATTTGGAGCAAAAACGAGCAAGAAATGAAATTTTGCCTTGACACCTTTCGATAAGTCTTTCGATGCTTAATATTTTTTACACTTCTTGCATATTTTTGGTCAAGATTATACTTTAAAGAAATGTTTTTTATGCTTATTTTGTAGGGCTATCAGTTAAGAATGCAACACAACTAAAACGGGGTGAATCAAAGCTGAAACGGAGCCAAATAGAGCAAAATGGTGGAGTTGTGCATGATGGGCGCCGGTGGTGCCCAAACTGGCGTCGGCAATGCTAGAAACCCGAGGGCACAAAAATAGGGCATCGACAGTGCCATATTCAGCGCCAACGGTGCTCCGGACGGTTGGAATGCAATATTGGGCTGTTTTTGGCCATATACATCAAATCTGGACGCTTTTTGGAGGGTTTCTTCATGCACCTCTTGAGAAATTCGTCCCTACACTATTTTAAGCCGAATTTGAAGCCAAAAAAGAGAGGAGATGTTAGAGAAAACTTAGATAATGCTTAGAGATCTTATAATAGGAGGAGAAATGTAGATTTCTACCTTTTTGGAGAGATTGGAGAAAGGATTTTGAGAGAATTTGTAACGAAATGTTCTAGCATTTCATGGATCCGCGGGAGATATTGTGGGAGAGATTTTCATCTTTCTTTCAAGGGGAAAAAGCTAAGTATTTTGTTCTTCATTATCTTATGATTTTGTAAACACTTATTTTATGGATTTGCTTTGAAATAAAATTTTTTGTTGTGTTTTCTGCGTGCTTTGTGATGTTTTTCTCTTACTCTTTCTTCTTCAATGGAAATAGTGACATGAGAAGATTATGTCAATGTTTCCATTCTACTTTTCTTCTGTAATGAGTAGGACTCATTTTTATGATATTGGGATGCTTGCTAAAAGTTATTTTAATTATGAATGTGATGGTTTTTACATGCACTTCATTTACATTACAATAAGGGTCCGTTGTATTGTTAAAATTCATTATAATTGCATTGTCCCAAAAGGGCAGTGTAATTCTCAACAAAGTGGAACCACATTCAATGTCCATGAATGAATTATGTAGTTCATGGCGATTGAGTGCAAATAAATAGAGAAATATTTTATTGATGGACGTCAAAATGGAGGTTTCAGGGTGACAAGCTGAGATCCCTAATTTGGTCCTAAGATTAGTAACTAAACTTGAAGGTTAGCCTTTAGGTGAAGGGTGAGTGGGAGCTTCGTAGTGATAGCCAGTATCCTCCCAGCCTAGCCTTAGATATAGTAATTAAACTTAGGATATGTCAATGTTCTTTTCATGCTTGGAAGAGGGAGTACTCTTTTGAGGGTAAATAAACAATTATGCTCCTATTTGGCACATACAGTATTTAATGCATCTCATTCATAAACATTATCCAATTCAGTACATAAAAATAATAGATTTTATTAACACAAAATTCACCAAACCAATTTCTCCAAAAATGGTTATCTTTAGTATTAATATTTTCCTTTAGGAGTAGTTATTAATTATTTTAAAATTAAGATTTACCTTTAGGAGTAGTTGTTAGATCACCATTCCAACTAAGGCTGTTAGTAATATACTAGAATTTGACTAAGAACCTCTTTCCTCGCTTCCCTATAGGATCGATAAATTCCACTGGAAAGATAAATTTATCCACCTTTACTAATACATCTTCCACAATTTCTTTAGGATAAGTGATAGAACGATCAGCCAGTTGAAGACTCACAGATGTAGGTGAAATTTCTCCTATTCCCAATCTTTTGAAAGTTGATAAAGGCAAAAGATTAATACTAGCTCCAAGATCACATAAAGCTCTTCCAAAAAATTTCTCACTTATAACACATAGGATAGTAAAACTACCTGGGTCTTTATGTTTTTCAGGAAGCTTCTTCTGAATAAATGTACTACACTCACCGCTAAGTGCAATAGTCTCATGGTCTTTAAAGTTTCTTTTCTTTTTAAGAATATCCTTCATAAACTTTGTATAATCAGGCATATGCTCTAATGCTTCAACAAAGGGAATATTAAACATTAATTTATTAAGAATTTGTTATCCTTGTTCTGTTTCTTTAGTCTTTGAGAAAAAGAACGAGGTGGGTTTTCAACACTTATCTTCATTGGTTCTAGCGGATATTCATCTAGATATATCTTATTAGAACTTTTCTCAATGTTCACTTGCTCTTTTTCAACTTCGACTTCTTTTTGAACTCTTGGTTCTAATTCTTTTCCACTCCTTAATTGAATAGCTATAATTTGCACTTTGTTTTGATCTTTTGGATTGATCTCAACATTGCTAGGAAGATTTCCAAAAGGTCTATTATTAAGCGCAGTAAATGTATGTCCCAATTAATTCTCAATGTTCCTCATTGCAAAGTTTTGAACTTGAATTTGATTACCGATATTCAGAATCATTTCCTTAGTAGACAACTTCTTTTCCATACATTATTAATTACTATTAAAACCAAGAGGATAAGAAGGATATAATTGGTATTTCCTTGGTTGTTCAGATTTCTAACTGGATTCATAGGATTGTTTCCCCATTGCGGGTTAACAACAACATTGGTGTTATTCCAGTTGAAGTTCGGTTGATTCCTCCAACAAGGATTATAATAATTTGAAAAAGGATTATTGACTTTGTTATTTATGACATTCAAGGCTTCATAAGACATTTGAGAGTCTACCATCTGTCCTGATGAATTTTCGTCTAACACTAAGGGTGTTGGAGAATAATTAATTCCATATTGATCTATTTTCTTGGAAAGTGCAGCAATTTGAGAGACTATCATAGTTATCGAATCAGAATCATGAATACTAACTACTCGCTTAAGATTTACCTGCTCTGAGGGCCTTTGAAAATTATTTGTAGCCATCTCTTCAATTAACAAGTATGCTTCATCAAAAGCTTTTGACATTAATGATCCACCAGCAGTAGCATCGATAATCTATCTCAAAGATCCCACTAATTCATTATAAAAGGTTTGAATTATTAACTAGTTTGGTAAAGAATGGTGTGGACATTTCCTTAGAAAATCTTTAAATCTTTCCCAAGCTTCATATATGGATTCTCTATCAAACTGACTAAAATATGTGATATCATTCCTCAGCTTAGCAGTTTTAGGAGGAAAATATTTTGACAGAAACTTTTGTGAAAGCTCTCCCTAAGTTCTGATAGATCCAGGTGCTAAAGAATTTAACTACGCCTTAACTTTATCCCTTAGTGAAAAAGGAAAAAGTCTAAGCCTAACAACATCATTTAACATTCCATCATATTTAAAAGTAGCACACAGTTCTTGAAAACTACCAAGATGTAAGTTAGGATCTTCATTAGGTGTTCTTCCAAATTGATTATTTTGTACCATTTGGATAATAGCAGGTTTAAGCTTAAATTAATTAGTAGCAACATCAAAATTTTAGATAGTTAAGTGAATTTCATCTGTTGTTGGATTAACATAATCTCTTAAAGGTCTTGGTTTATTTTTGTTTTGATTATTTAAATGATTCGCCTTTTTGTGAGGATTTACAGATTGTTTTTGTTGTTTTTGAATTTTTCGATCGTGCGCTCTAATCCAGAATCGTACGGCACTAGACCTACAGATCGATACTACGCATACAAACACAATAAGCACACTAACAATAAATAGATGCACATAATTATGACTTGCAATTCAAATATAAGATTTCAAATACTACAAAATTAAATGTTAACAATTACCTTTTTTTTACCATACCTCCCCGGAAACTGCTCCAAAAACTTGGTGTGACTTTTTTTGTTTGCCAAATTTATGAACTTAGATTTAGATATGTATTGATTTAGTTTTATAATGAGTCACACAATTAAATACAAGTATGTGTATCGCTCAAGTAATAAAGGGCTCTAGTGGAGTCCTGGAATATCGATCCCACAAGGAGGATTTAATTTTATGGCTCAGCACAGAAATCACTTATCGAATCACAGAACAATAGAAGTAAGTTTAATTCTTAAAATAAAGACAATAGTTGTAGTTATTATTTCTACCAAAATAAAGTTAAACTAACACAATACTAAATTTATAATAAAGTTCGGTTGCAAGAAAGAGTCTTCCTCCTTTCCAATAATAATGTGATGCTTATTGTGACATAGATCAGTGGTGCAAATGTGTTGTGCCAAATAGGAGCATTCCTATTCTTTACCCATATTCCAGTGTATAAAGAACATTGGCTAATCCTAAGTTTAGTCCCCAAATCTGTGGTTAGGCTGGGAGGATACTGACTCTCACTCCGGAGCTCCCACTTCCCTTCACCTGAAGGTTAACTCTCGCTTCAGTTTCCGAACATTAGGACCAAATTGAGGATTTCAGCATGTCACTCTGAAATCTCCATTTCTACGCCCATCAATGTATATTTTCCTATTTATTTGCAATCAACCCCCATGAACTATGTCTCTCATTCAAGGACATTGAATGTGACTTTCACATTTTTTTTTGTGGAACTCATAATCCTTTAGGAAAATATGTTTCTCAACAAGTTTTAACAATTCAATTGGTCAAATAAAAAAGGAAATGAAGTTCAAAGTGAAAAAGTCATCACAAATTCTCCATAAAAAATCGGCACATTTTTTCCATATCTCAATATCAACACATCACATGAAAAGGAGAAAGACAAAGAAATCTACTCAAGTCTCTTGAGGAAAAGATGACAAAACATGGATTTTATATATAAAAATAACGTCATACAAACAAAGTAAAGTAAAGACAACTTATCTCAAATTCTTCCCCAAGCAAATCTCAAGGAATTTCTTTGACTTCTCTTCTTCCTTCATAACAACACACAATTCTCTCTTTAGATAAGTCAATAAGAAGAAATCTCTCATTTTCCCTCTCCTCTTACACTTCTTAGTAGAGAAAACACAAAACCTAATTTCCTATACAAAATAGAAGGAAATTCCCCCTAAACTCTCAACTCTTCTCTTCTCTTCTCCCCCCTTCTTAAACTTGGCTCCAAAAGTGTTTAAATTCGGTTAAAACTGAATTCCCAAGAGTTTCCAAAACCAACCCTTCAAAATCCGGCCAAATACATTGAATCTAGTTTAAAACTGGGATAGGCTACAGTTCAGCACTGGATAGGGCTCCGTTCGGTACCTTATTATACTAAAAGGATCGCAACTCTCTGTAAAAAGGTGTTGTCCAGCGCTGGTGACAGCTCCGTTCGGCTCTAGTTCAATAAAATGCATTTTTGTCCTTTTATGCTCCAAATTTGCTCATTTTCGCTTCTTTTTTCTCAAAAGGACTAAAATCATTGTATCTGCATGAAATCATGAGAAAATATCTTCATTTAAAGTGTTATATCATAAAAAACAGGTATGAAATGGATAGTAAAAAGCTATCAAATTTTCAGTGGATCAACCATCTTCAAATTAAATAACCTTTTCATCATATATACCTTGTTATTCACCGATAATTTTTCATACATACTTGATAGGGCTGCCAAGAGATCTGAAGTTGTCCCTTCCTTGATGATGTTGCGTGTAACAAACCCTGATAGGGTCAATCGAATAACCCTCAAAACTTGTCAATCTAATAAATTTCATTCAGCCTCATCCATTCTTTTCGGACTTTTCCCTAATAATGAAAGATGAAATTTCTTCCCATAGAGGTAGTCCTCTATCTACATCCTCCAGTATCCAAAATATGTGCCATCAAACTTATTAATCCCTGAAACCTTCACTTCATCTACAACCATCATCTTTCCTAAGATCTGAACAAAGCTCTGATACCAGTTGTTGTGGTAATATATATAATAGAATGATCAACGACGAAGTGAAAAATAGAATGAAAAATTCACATAAAGAAGGAACATACAGATCTACGTGGTTTGACAATTTTAGTCTACGCCCATGTAGATGATTTTATTACTTGAGGAACTTACATCGTTGATAACGTCGATAATTACCGAAATCAACTTTCTATTTCTCTCTTTCTTTCATTCTTTACCCAAGAGAGCCACCCAAGAAAAACACTAAATAGAACAAAAAGGGAGAGTAAACCTTTTAGCTTCATCCGTAAACACAAGCTGAAGAACACACGCGAAAGAGAGAAGCTTGCGATATTATTCCTTTTGTTCGTTCACCTCAGCCGAAGGTGGAGAACCATTGCTTCTGTCGTCTATGCCTTCCTCCCAGGACTAAAACTCTACCTCATTTTTTGGCACAGTATTAAACATCAAGAAAGAGAGCGATAGGAAGCACACACACATGGTTTTTATTGCTTCACGATTTAGAGCGGAGGACGAAGCGAAGCAGATTAGCAGGGGAGGCGGGAGCAGGGAGCGGGAATAGCTTCTCCTTCTTTTTTTTTTGTTTAAACGGGCTCCACCTCAATAATGTGTCGGTTGTGGCCGCGACTGATAATTTTATTAAGTATTTTATTTTAGATGAACAACTTATTGTCGATTGGTCAATGTATTTATTTAATTTTTTGAATGAAATTTGAATTTTTGTCTCCAATTTTTTTTCCTTATGTATTCCTATTATTTTTATCTTTTGAAAGAAAAATTTTACTTTTGCCCGACCGGACAAATTGGTCAATGTAAAATTTTATGTATAGTAAATGAAAGTTTTTTTTTTCTTTTTGCATGTCATAATTTTGGAGAGAAACAAATTTAATCCCTTCTTTCAATTAATGAAATGTTTTCTCTTTGTTGATACCTTAGCCTTTTGCTCCGCATTTTGCTTATTTACCTTAACGGCTCTATGTGTTATCGTACTTATTGGTTGCTCAGTGTTGTGGAACACAATATACCCTTCTAATTGATTAGTCATTGAATGGATCCCAAAGATGACTTTCACATTGCTCCTCATGGAGCTTATCACTATTGGGTAGGGGACCATCACCGAAGACAAAAGAAAAATTTGACTGTGTAAGTTGAGGGATCGACTGAATGATCTTGGCGTCTCTGCTGATCTATTTTATTTGATTGGTTGGCTATCTAAGGTGTTGAAGCCGCAATCTAATCCTTTACTTGTGTGGGTTCTTGACCCTCGATCCGCAGCAATGCACTAAAAACTTGGTTTGCAATCGCCAAACAATGCAGTAATTTATGCTATCAAAAATATGTTATAGTCAATACTTTGACTCAAATAATATTAGCGGCTAGTGTATATAAATATAATTTTATGAAAAATATTTTACACACTAGGGGTACTACGCAAGTATACATATCATTTCAAGTAATATAGGGCTTTAAATAAAGACCCCAGTATCGATCCCACGAGGAGGATTATAGATTTTTTTTTTAAATATTTTGATTTTATTTTTATTTATTTCTTTCAAAGTTAAAAAGTTGATATTTAATTTACTAGATGCAGAAATAAAGCAGTAATAAAGTAATGATTGATGTAAATAAAAATAAGCAAACAACTTTCTTCTTTTCAATTAATCCAAGACTTTTTAGATAATGTAATATTCGTGGAGAATATAAATTTATGGTATTGTGCCAAATAGAAGCATTCCTATTCTTTACCTTCGCTCGATAGTATAAAGAATATTAGCTAATCTATAGATCAGGTCTGGATGTATTGTCAGTAGAATGGGTTAATCTAGGCTCACACTACTAGATTTCCAAGGGTTGCTATGGTCGGCCCTACTAGTAACCCTTTCCTTCTCTATAAACCAAATTACAAGAATTTAGCCTGTCACTCTAAAAACTTATAAATTCTATGCCCATTAAAAAATATCTTCCTGCACTTCACCTTGAATAACCCGCGCAAGGCCTGCGACTACCCAAGGATTCATGTGATATCTACTAGTTAAGAATTCATCTCCTTCTAGGTCTCAAAACTCTTCAACAAATTTTAACAATTTAAATGGCCAATTTAAATAGTAAATTAAGATCCAGTATTAATATCATCACAATGTTTAAAAAATATATATAGTTTTTAATTCTCCAACGAAATTTGTGTTATCTTATTTATCTTTTCATAATTGAAAGGAGAAAGTAAAGTAACTACTCAGAACACATTGAATATAAACAACAAAAAATGTAAATAAAACTTTGAATCAAAATACAAATACTTATCTCAAGTGTTTCTCTAACTGAACCTCTGAATCCTTCTGACTCCAAAGTAAATAAACTTCAAAAAGCACCGACTCTTCAAATACTCTCAATAAAAACTTTAAAATAAATTCACTAATTAATAAAAGAAATTATAAATATGGCCCTTAAAATATTTCTCTAATTTCTCTCTCTAAATGGACTAGGGGACTAGGGGACTAGGTTGGGCATTGGTGGTTTTTGGGCTCTTTTTCTCTAAAGGAGTAGCCTCCTATTTATAGGCTTCAAGGGTTGCCTTGAGGCACCTCTTCAAAATGTGTCCATGTTCAATGAATCTTCTAGAAGGTGTGTCTGGCGACTAGACACCGGAATCTGGCACCTAGGCGCTAGACTCTGCGTCCAGTTCTTCGCACCTCTTCACTTTGGATCACACCTCTTCGCGATCCTAACCGTTTCCAAGCATCCAAATACAATGTATCACATGTCCTATAATCCAGGAATAACTGCCAATCTTCTAGATGGTCCAATAACCGCTAACACCGTCAAAATAATCGTCCAAAAGTCATCAAAAATCTTACAGAATTCTATATTGAACGGGCGCATAGGCGCCGGATTCTGGTGTCTAGGCGCCAGGAAAATTATTTTGACAATTTTGCATTTTGGATCCATTTTTGCTCCTTTTTGCTCATTTTTCCTCCTTTTTTCTTCTTGAACATTTTTGCATCACCTACATCCAAAACACAAAAATACCTTTCATTAAAGCATAATATCCTTAAAAATTTGATAAAAATCAAGGCATAAAAATAGGTATTTTTTTCATGGATCAAAATCCCCCAAACTTAAATGTTACTTGTCCTCTAGTAACCCTTTTTACTATATAAAATGTATAAAAATTAGAATAAAAGGTAAATATTTAAGATTTCTTATAATTTTTTATTTTATAAAGGCTTTAGTAAATCATTAACCAAATTTTACTAACTAAGTTTAATTTTAAGAATTTAGAGAATATTTAACTACCAAATCATAAGATTTCAAAAATTTTTCATCACTTCCGAAAATAATTGTAGTTTATTATATTACGATCACATAAATTATTTACAAGAAAAAGATCTTCATGAAAATCTTTTCTAATAAAGATACATGCATAAAAATTAAGTAAAATATGTAATCAATTTTTTTCTTATAAGCTAATTCAAGTGAAGCCAATTTTTGATTAGGCATCTCCTCAAGCTTCTCCTCTCTCTTCTTTTGTTTTTCAGAGAGGATTACTATATCTGGATAGCCTGTTAATGGTTTTGAACTTCACTATCATTTACTTATATTTTCAAACTTATACATTTTCACTTAATTACTATAACATGAATAGATTTCAAAAAGAATTTCAATCTTTTCTTTTTTAAGTTATAATTTTTGATTTCTTAATACTTCTAAAATTCAATTATTTCTACTATGAATAGAAAAATTTCTTAATCTTACTCTTATTTAAGTTCAATAATTCTATTCCTAAAATCAATCAAAGTTATTAAAATTTTTGTCAAGTCTACTAAATTATTTATAATTTCAAAAATTTAAATGATCTTAAATAGATTCTTCATTCCTTATGTTATGTTAATATTTTTTTTAGAAAATATTAGTTCATCAAGGAAAAATAAAATTTAAATTTGCATGTATTTTCCCTTTCCCCAAACTTAAGTTTTGGTATATCATGAAAAAAATTTAAAGTATGAGAGAAAGAAAGGTATAATTTAAAAAGGAATTTTTATAAGTATGTAAAAATAGTCTAAAAAGAAAAATTTACTTCTACTCATGCTTTTTATGATTATTACTGAAATAACGAAGCATATATAAAAGTAAGCAGGCTCATCATTTTTTTTATATCAGTAGCTGAATTAAATGACTATGCTACTAATAGTAACAGAAACAGAACAAAATTACTAACTATTTAAGAATACTAAATTACGCTGAAACAGAAATAAACATTAATTCATCCAAATTTCAGTCTTCAACACAATACAATAAATAATTAAAACATTCTCAACATCAAACAATCCACACAAAGTTTTATAAACAAATCTACACTAACAAACAACAAACAACAAACAACACTAGCAAACAAGAAATAAACTAACAACAGAATCAACACATCTCAGATGTAAAATCAAGCTACTAATCACTATCTGTAGCCTCGTGATCGTCATCACCAAAAGAAAACTCCACATCCTTTGGATCAACATACGGTGAAAATCTAGAATAGCTAGGAAACTAAACATCATGCTCACCCTTCAAGAATCTCACTAAAGACTCTAAATACTCAGCATCATATTCACTTTTCTTTTGGTTAAACTCAGATAAATAATCAGTCTTCTTGTCTATAGTATCTACTCTGCAGTGAGTTAGAAATAACTCATTCTTCTGCTCTAGAAATTGATCATGCATCGATTCCCAGAAACCAGATGGTGGCTCAGCAGTAGAAGTAGAAGGTCTAGAAATAGAAGCTCTACTTGGAGTAGGTACAGAAGTAGAAGGACCAGTAGATCTCTTCCCTCAAAGACGATCATAAATGCTAACACTCTCCTGCCCAATTGGCTTTGTAGTCTTCATCTTCTCCTCTGATACATCAGCAGAAAATCCATTGCTCATCATAAAGAATGAATCAAGGATGAGAATCCTAATCCCACAGAAGTCCTGGATCGAGCAATCGATTCCACTGAATCATAAATAATACTGCCAACATCTGTCGGCTTCCTCTCCTGAATGTTGTAGTTCAGGATAGCTCGATCTCTGGTAACTTCACTCAGGTGGTTTGAAGGTAGAAGTCTAGAAGAAATAAAATAATGCCATGCCTTTGAAATATCATTTAGCTTAAAAGATTTGAAGTTTACCAGTTTGTAGTTCCGGATCTTCCAAGCTCCAGTGCCATCAGTTAGATATGCAATAATCATCTCAAGATCTCCCTCAGATGGAGATAAACCAGAATAGTAGCACTCGATGGTAGGTGGCAGGCCGTAGAAAATATTGACCCGTTACGGAGTAAATCCTACTCCGACATCTCTAACGAAGACTTTGTAGTCTTCCGCATCCAAAAAGTTGGCATAAAACTCGCGTACAATAGGAATAACAGCAACAACAGTGATATAACAGAATCGTTGCCAGTTGTGTGCAACGATCGTGTTCTCTATCATTTCACCAGGATTGTAAAAACTGCTCTCCGGGATAAACTTTCTTGACGTCGTAAATTCGTGATAATGAAAAATACGCTGCCGCAGTCGAAAACTTCGTCATTGTCAAAATTTTCTCGTGCCTTTCCTCGCTTAGATTTTGGTGCCATCTAAACGTAAAAGAAAACACAAATAAATTAAGGAATCAAAGATTTAAACTCTTTTAAGCTTGAGAAACTTAAAATGAGTTTAAAAATCCGTGGAGAAACTCTGAAGAGCAAAATTTTTCTTAAAATTTCAGTTTTTAGCAAAAATAGGAAGAACTATGGTAATAATAAAAAATAAATGGATTAGAAGGTAGATCTGATCTCGAGATGAAGAAATCAAGTGATTTAGGGCTCAAAAACTTGATGTATTGACCTCAAAATAGATCTAGGGGGTGTATTTTCACGAAAAAGAGGAAGGGGATGAAGCTTAGGCGTCAACCATGGCTTTTGGGGGTTTAAATCCTGATTTTCGGTAAGCAGGCTGAACCGGCGCCTAGGCGCCAGACTCGCCTTTCACAAAAATCACTTTAAAAATTTTATTTTCCACCAAAACTCATAAATTTAACTTCCAATTACTCTTATTAGAGTAGTACTTCAGTTTCCAACTTCCAAAATATTTTCCAAAAATTTTAAAAATTAAAAATTAAATCCACCAATTAAACACAAGGTTTAAATCAAACTCTTCTAATTCCATTCATAATCTTTAATTTTGGCTCAATACAATATAGATAAGTATAGTAATATGATTCAAGTCCTAAGAAACAATCAAACTACACAATTTTCAAAGCAAATACAACACACATTGAACAATAAATCAAACACACCAACAACACATTCGATTTACTAAATCGATACAATGACACACTAATAAAAGTCTAGATCACACCACAATAATTATCTAATCTTCAAATTAGAAATTTCCATTCTCTTCGCAAGGAAGATTACTAGGCCTACTTGGGAAGAATACTAACACCCTCAGAAAATCCATAGCCATTTTCTCATCGATCCATTTGTTCTTCACATACATCTCCACTTGAGCATCTTGATAAGCTGCTAGATGATCAAATTGAAGATTCGCTTGTCATTCCAGATGTTCAATTTGATGATACTTCTCATGGAGGCGATCTCCAATACTTTTGAATTCTGCTTCAAATTTATCTAGACGACTTGAAATTTTCTCCAAACTTATAACGATAAAACCATTGAAGTAGGATTTAGGATCCTTTGAACCTTTGTCTCTAGCCTCTTCTCCAAGATTTCTTCTCTCCATTTCTTCAAAAATCCTCTCTAATCTCTCAAGAATGAAGTGTCTAGGTCATAATTTTGGTTTCTTAGGGATTGGGACAAAGATGGGGTAATTTAAAGGAGAAAATCGTGTGAAAAATTAAAAATTTTCGGTTTTTACACGATACAGTAACTGTGGCGCTTAGGCGCTAGACCCATCGACACACAGTTTTACTCTAGCACTTAGGCGCCGGAACCATGTTCAACTCCGTTTCGCCTATTGTCAAATTTCAAAGTTTCGTTCTCTAAAATAGGTAAATTAGAATGGTAAGATCAATATAGACTTAGTAACACAAATTATAAATAATCATAATGAAGGTTAACTTGATCTCCTTTTTACTCACATATGAAATGGAGTGATCCAAAGTTCAAACTTTATATACCTTAAGATAATCTTTAGCTAAAGTCAATAAAGACTTGTTAGCTTCCAATTTTCTAAAGTTATATAAAATTAGTCAAGATCGAGGCATAACCTTAGATTAAAAATGTAAAAAAAAATACAAAAATAATTATGGGTTGCCTCCCACAAAGCGCTTGGTTAAACGTCGTCAGCCAAACCTAAATAAGTCTTTAATCAGGTTGACTTAACTCGTAAGCCTCTTTATAAATCATTTTAATGTCTCCCAAATAAGGCTTCAGTCTTAATCCATTAACTTTAAATATTTTTCTTGTTTTGGGGTCTTTAATATCCACAGCTCCATAATGGTATACTTTCTCAATTATATATGGTCCCATCCATTTAGATCTTAATTTTTCGAGAAAAAGTCTTAAACGAGTATTAAATAAAAATACTTCTTGTCCGAGCTCGAATATTTTTCCTGAAATCTTTTTATCATGTAACATCTTCATTTTCTCTTTATAAATATTTGCATTTTCATATGATTCATTTCTTATTTCATCCATCTCGTTTAATTGTAATAATCATTTTTCTCCTGCAGTATTCAAATCAAAATTAAACTCCTTTATCACCCAATAAACTTTATGTTCAAGTTCAACAGGTAAGTTACAATGTTTACCATAAAGTAACCGGTAAGGTAACATTCCGATTGGTGTCTTATAAGCTGTTATATAAGCCCATAATGCAGAATCAAGTCTATCAACCCAATCAATTCTTTTAGGATTAACAGTCTTCTCTAAAATTCTTTTAATTTCTCTGTTTAATACTTTAGCCATTCCACTTGTTTGAGGGTGATGCACAGTTGCAATTCTATGTTTAATTCCAAATTTTTCCAGTAATGATTGAATTCTTATATTTCTGAAATGACTTCCACCATCTGTGATAATTACCTTAGGCATTCCAAATCTTGAAAAAATCATTTTCTTTAAAAATTTTGAAACACTTTTGGAATCATAGTTAGATAAAGCTATAGCTTCAATCCACTTTGAAACATAATCAACTGCTAATAAAATATAAATCTTTCCAGATGATGGTACGAATGGTCCGATAAAGTCTAAACCCCATATAACAAAATTTTCAACTTCCAATATATAGTTTAAAGGCATTTCATCTTTTCTAGATATATTTCCCATCCTTTGATATCGATCACATGTTTCCACATAATGTCTCACATCTTTGAACAAGGTAGGCCAATAAAATCCTGAATTTAAAATTTTAAATGCAGTTTTATCTACTCCAAAGTGTTCTCCAAAATCGGAATCATGAAATTTTTTAATAATAGCAAAAGTTTCTTCATAAGGTACACATCTTTGAATTACAGAATCTCTTCCTAATTTAAATAAATGAGGATCTTCCCAAATATAAGATTTAGCATTATTTTTAAATTTCTTAATATATTTGTTATTCAATCCATAAGGTAGAATATTGCTAACTAAATAGTTAACATTTTTCCTAGTTCAGAACTAAATTTGTTTCTTTCTATTCAGAACTTTAGAAATATTTTCCAAACCAGATTCAAAAGAAGTTCCAAAGACTGAAAAATAGTCCATAAATATTTCAATTCCTTTGTCAATCAAATCACAAAATATTGACATCATATATCTTTGAAAAGTTGCAGGTGCATTACATAAACCGAAAGACATTCTTCTAAACGCAAATGTTCCATAAGGACTTGTAAATGTTGTTTTCTCTTGGTCCTCAGGAGCGACAGGTAATTGATGATAACCAGAATATCCCTCCAGAAAACAGAAATATGAGTGTCCAGCTAATTTATCAAGCATTTGATCCAAGAAAGGTAAAGGAAAATGATCCTTTCTAGTGGAGTCATTTAATTTCTGATAATCAAAGCAAAATCGCCATCCAGTAGCTTGTCTTGTAGGAATTAGTTCATTTTTATCATTGACAATGACAGTTACTCCTCCTTTCTTCGGAACACAATGAATAGGACTTACCCATTGACTATCCAAAATAGGATAAATAATTCCAGCATCTAACCATTTTAAAATTTCTTTTTTAACAACCTCTTTCATGATAGGATTTAATCTTCTTTGAGGTTCAATAGTTGGTTTAAAATCTTCTTCAATTAAAATTCTATGCATACAGATGTAAGGGCTTATTCCTCTTATATCAGCAATAGTCCAACCAAAAACTTTCCTATAATTCTTTAATACTCCTATCAGTTGTTCTTCTTGATCTGAACTTAGATTAGAAGAAATAATAATAGGTAAAGTTAATGAATTTCCAAGAAAAGCATACTTTAAATGTGCAGGTAATATTTTTAATTCCAGTTCAGGGGCTTTTTTAATCGAGGGTAAAAGTATATCATTTTGTGTTATGTCCAAAATTTCTCAGTTATCTTTAATATAATGAGTTTCTTTAAGTAATTCTTCTTCTTTTAGTTCTTCATTTTTATCAATTAATAATTCAATTTTTTCTTCAGAAATGACTTTACATCTTTCTTGATAATGTTTTTCAATTAAATAATCAATAATATCCATTCGATAGCATTTTTCTTTATTAGGGTACTTCATTGATTTAAGAACATTGAATTTAATCTCTTGATCATTAACTCTCATGGTTAGTTCTCTTTTTTTCACATCAATCATAGCTCGTCCGGTAGCTAGAAAAGGTCTCCCTAAAATAATTGGTATTTCTTTATCTTCTTCCATATCAAGTACAATGAAATCCATGGGGAAAATAAATTTATCCACTTTAACAAGAACATCCTCTATAACTCCTTTAGGGTAAGTGATAGATCTATCAGCTAATTAAAGGGTTACAGTGGTGGGAGTAATCTCTCTTAAATTCAACCTTCAAAAAATAGAAAACAACATGAGATTAATACTTGCTCCTATATCACATAAAGCTTTTCCACAAAAATTTTCTCTAATAGCACAAGGTATAGTAAAACTTCCAGGATCTTTAAGTTTCTGAGGTAATTTCTTTTGAATTATTGCACTACATTCTTCACTTAATGCAACAGTTTCAAAAGCTTCAATTTTTCGTTTCTTACTTAAAATATCCTTCGTAAATTTTGCATAAGTTAGCATCTGTTCCAAAGCTTCAGCAAAAGGTATGTTAATGGTAAGTTTCTTAAAAATTTCAAAGAACTTAGAAAATTGATGATCAAGCTTCTGTTGTTTTAGTCTTTGAGGAAAAGGTGTTGGTGGTTTTAAACTTCCACATTAATAGGAATAACAGTCTGATCTTGACTAGGAGAAGAAGTTTCTTTAGGTTTTTCAATCTCTTCAACCTCAATCTCATTTTCAATTTTATTTTTCTTTCTTTCTTTTAATTCCTTTCCACTTCTAAGTTACACAGCTTTAACATGTTCATGTTCTTTTCTAGTTTCTTTTGGATTGATTTTAACATTACTAGGAAGTGTTCCTGGAGGTCTGTAATTAATTAAATTAGCAATTTGTCCCATTTGATTCTTAATATTATGAATAGCAGTGTTTTGATTTTGTAATTGACTACTTAGTTGTAAAATTAATTCTTCTATAGATAACTTTTTCTGTTGATTATTAAATCCAGGTGGTTTATAGTTTGAATTTACTTGATTGTTCCAATTTCCAGTTGGATGGAATTAATTATTACCCCATTGTTGTTGTGAATTATTCAAGTTAAAATTAGGGTGATTTTTCCATCCAGGATTATAATAATTGGAATAAGGGTTATTTTTACTAGCAATAGTTTTTAAAGTTTCAATAGTTTGAAATCTTCAATATTGCATAGTTGTTATGTGATATATTGATAGCAAAATTATCTAATTTCTTAGATATCGCAACTACTTGTGAAGCTAAGATAGAAAAGGCTTCGTTATCATGAATACTTGCCATTATTTTAGGATTAATCCTTTTAGAAGGCCATTGAAAATTATTGTTAGCCATTTCTTCAATTAAAGTATAAGCTTCTTCAAATGATTTAGCCATTAAAGAACCTCCAACATGACAGATCAATAATTGATTTAAGTGATTCAATTAGTCTGTTATAAAATGTTTGAATAATTAACCAATCAGGTAAAACATGATGAAGACATTTTCTTAATAGTTCTTTAAATCTTTCCAAAGTTTCATAAATTGTCTCCCCGTCAAATTGACTAAATGAAGTAATATCATTTCTTAATTTAGCAGCTTTAGAAGGAGGAAAATATTTAGCAAGGAATTTTTGTGCCATTTTAACCCATGTTTTAATAGAACCTGTTGCTAATGAGTTCAACCACATCTTTGCTTTATCTTTTAAAGAGAAGGGAAAGAGTCTAAGTCTAATAGCATCATCAGAAACATTGTCATATTTAAAGGTAGCACAAAGTTCTAAAAACTAGCAAGGTGTAAATTTGGATCCTCATTTGGTGTTCCCCCAAATTGATTATTTTGAACCATTTGAATAATAGACGGTTTAAGCTCAAAAGAATTAGCATCTACAGTAGGTATTTGAATACTACTATGAAGTTCATCAACTGTAGAGTTAGCTTAATCTCTTAATGGTTTATAAACATTTTGTTCATTAATTTCAATTGGATTTTGTAAATTGTTATGTAAATTAGCCATCTCTTGATATTTTTGAATTTGTTTTCCTTTTTTAATTCTTGTAACAGTTCTTTCTAATTCAGAATCTAAAGGTAATAATCCTTTAGATCCAGAACTACACATAAAAATTAAATAAAAAGTAAAATAACAAGAAATAAAATTATTATTATTATTTTTATTATTATTATTATTGTTTTTATTTTTTGTTTTTTTATAAATGTTTTTGTATTTTATATTTTTGATAATAAAATAAATAAATAAAATAAAATATTTAAAATCTATAAATTTTGTTTCCCCGGCAACAGCGCCAAAAACTTGACCCTCGATCCGGAGCAATGCACTAAAAACTTGGTTTGCAATCGCCAAACAATGCAGTAATTTATGCTATAAAAAATATGTTATAGCCAATACTTTGACTCAAATAATAATAGTGGCTAGTGTATATAAATATAATTTTATAGAAAATATTTTACACACTAGGGGTACTACTCAAGTATACGTATCGTTTCAAGTAATATAGAGATTTAAATAAAGACTCCAGTATCGATCCCACGAGGAGGATTATAGATTATTTTTTAAAATATTTTGATTTTATTTTTATGTATTTCTTTTAAAGTTAAAAAGTTTATATTTAATTTACTAGATGCAGAAATAAAACAGTAATAAAGTAATGATTGATGTAAATAAAAATAAGCAAACAACTTTCTTCCTTTCATTTAATCCAAGACTTTTTAGATAATGTAATATTTTGTGGAGAATATAAATTTATGGCATTGTGCCAAATAGAAGCATTCATATTCTTTACATTCGCTCGATAGTATAAAGAACATTGGTTAATTTATAATAAATTTTATTTTAATAAATATAACTAACTATTCATTGGATTTTAGTGCATAAATTAACATACTTACAATTTTTAAAATGCATTTACCATAGATAATTGATATAAGAACGCTGAAAAAAGTTGTTAAATCATCATTAATGAACATTTTATCAAGCTATTAATGTGGTATTATTGAATGACAAATAGGGACGTTAACAAACATAAACGAAATGAGTGAACCAATGTTTTAAGCTCGTCAACTTATATATACAGCTTTAAAATTACGTTAAAAACTATTCAATTACTTAAATAAATAAGTATAAACGAGTCACTATAAATAACAATCAAGCAATTCATCAATAACATTAATTCCGAGACATTTTGTTTTACAAAATTCAAACAAGTACTTTTTTTTTTATATAAAATTAAAAATTCAACTTGTATTTGATTTCTTACTTAAAGCTACTAAACAAATTAAAAATATGAATGAATACATAATATTTTTTAATAAAGTTAATAATAGATAATTTTTATAAGTCTAAATAACTGCTAAAAATAAGATTTTGGAGTGCTTATTTAGCGGGAGTTCTTAATAGTACATGAATATTCCCTTACCCGTAACCATTGAATAATGTAAGCATCTCCGCTGGCTGTACAAAGGAAGGCAACAACAAGAAGGCCTTAGAAATCATACAAAGGAAGGCAACAACAATAAGCCCGTTGGCACCATTATTTATCTCCACTCCTCCTTAGTTTACTAAATCCACCAATTACTGATTGAATTTCTACTTTTGAATGCCCCTCGAAACATTTAATTTGGATTGAAAATGACCAAAGCTTTCTCGTTTAAAGCACCCAAGTTCTATTTATGTAATTCAATGTTTAGATGTGGAGAACTATTTGCATACGAAGAACGCACACAGTTCTGCGTGCGTACTCCCAATAATTCTGTCATACTCCTATAATAATCTATGAATAACACTGAAATGAAACCCACAAAGGTTATTTGGAGATCATTAGGGTTATTGGGTTATTGAAATTAATACCCAATAACCTGTCAATAACTATTCAATAACCCCGAAATGGAGGTTATGGATGGGTTATTAAGCACGCAGGGTTGTGTGCGCTCTTCGTATGCAAATATTTCTCTTAGATGTGGGATTTCTAAATATATAAGAATTGTGTGCTACATATGAAAATGTCTCTATAATTTAGGAAGTTGTGATAAGTCATCCACCATCCGCTTAGGGTGAATCCTATTACGTGAAACATCAGTGAATGAATTATATGTTCAAAATAGTGATTAGAATTTTAGAATTAACTATAAATCCTAGATTATTCTAAGCATTAGCTATTTGGATCAAAGCTATTGGTTTTTTGTGAATTTGGGGAAGTAATCGACGAAAATTTTTCTTCCTTACGTAAAATACAAATTTTCTGATGAATGCTTACATAACTTACACAATGCTATACAACTTATGTACATATGATTACTTACATGTCTTCCACATGAATTTTAATATTTTAAATAATTCACATAATAGTATCAATTTCTTATGTATTGATTGTGATTTTAAACTTTAATTATTTTATTATGACAGAACTCGGATTCAAAGACCTAGATGGACTTGTCAGTACATAAAAGGAGTAAAAAATTTTTTGGAGTTCGTAAGTAGGATTAAAAATTCAACAGAAAAAATTTTATGTTCTTGTAGAGTTGCATTAACAGATCTTTATAAACTATGGATGATGTCACTCTAAAGGAATTTTTCTTAGTTATATCGTGTGAAAACTACACCAGAGAGAGTATACTATCAATGAAGATGTAGAATATTAAATATTATACAACACGTGATGATGGTGTTATCACAAATCCAAGCACAAGAAAAAAAAAATGAATGATATAAAAAGATTAATGAGGGACACTTTTATCTCAAAATATTTCAAATAATCTAGCTTTCGATTGTGGAACGTATAATCCACATTCAACACGTGATGATTAAAGTTTGAGGAAGTTGTTAGAAGATTTGGGAGCAGAATTATATCCAGGGTGTAAGCCTTTCACAAAATTATATTTTGTATTGCACTTATCTCATTGGAAATGTTTACACTCATGGATTGCAAGATATTTTATTATGTTACTGGAGCTATTAATAGAAGTGTTCATTGACAATACTTCATTGCCTAATAAAACAAATGAGTTGAAATGAATGATGAGAGCATTTGATCTTGGTTATATGGAGGTAGATGCATGCTCTATTGATTGAACGCTATTTTGAAAGATATGTTTGATCGGGAGGTATGTGATACTTATAGCTATTGACCTTAAATTTTAGTGAGGTCTTTCTTTCTCTCTCTATCTCTAGAACTTAGGGTTTCACCTTAGGATTTCATGTTAGCTATTTCGAGAGACTAGTGATGGGACCAATGCAAATTAAAAATTAAAAAAATCACTTGACTCCTTATAATTTCATTTATTTGATCTTAAATCTTCAATTCTTAGTTGATTTATTTGAGGCTGACTCATTGAAATGTAAGTTTAGTTCCTATAGGTTTGCAATGCCTTAAACAACTCGTTGAATTTACATACATAGGTTTTCTACTTCTTTCTTTTGGGCATTCACCTTCACCACTTCTTGGATAACACTTTCTTTAGCCTCTAGAGAAACCAATTGGATATGAGGTTCACTTTGAGCTGAGGGGGGAGATTATCTTTTAATAAAGAGAAAGATAATGAAAATCACTAAAAATTTTAAAAATAAAAATAAATTAAAAATTCACTAAAATCATTAATTCAAATCAAGTTAAAATAAAAATCATTAAAAATTTTCAAACATCCTAATTCGAAATAAAATTCAAAACAAAATCTTCAAATTCAATCAATGAAATGAAAATTATAAAATAAAAGTTGAAAGAAAAATAATAATTTCAAAATAAAATTCAAATTAAAATAAAATCATAAAAATTAAATAAATAATAAAATAAAAATAAATCTCACAAATCTAATAAATTAATAAAAGTTTGCAAAAATAATTTAATATTCAATTTCCTTCATAAACTTTAATAAAATAAGAAAAAATAGAAGAAATATTAAAATGACATTTTCTAAACTTTCTCTCACAATTTTCTCTCTCTTTTAAAATTCATCTAAATTCACTCACAATCAAAATAAAATTTTGAAATTATCTTCACCTACCAAATCATTCACAAACCACTCAATATCAATATACAGTTTTCTTTAATTTTTAAAATATTTTAATTTTAAAATAAAATTAATTTCACCAAACTTTTCACACTCGCACGCAACCACCCAATTCTAGAACCATTCCAAATCAAAGCAAACTCAGTTAAACCTTCCTATTGAGCATTAGCTCACATCAAAATTCACCCAAAATTGGCCTTAGGAACCCTTAGCCACCACCATTTGCAAATGCAAAGCCAATCCACTTCAAATCCAATTCAACTTGAGCAAAGTCGACCAAGCCAATTTAAAGCCATAATCTCCAACCTCTTTGGCTCATTTCCAAGCCCATTTTCCTTCGGATGCTTCTTGACCTTAATCAAGATTTTCTTGAGCCAATTACAAGCCTAAACCAAGCCATAGTTCCAAGCCTTGACAAGCTTCACCAAGCCATGCATGAACTTATTCAAGAGTCCAATTTTTGATATTAACAACCTTTTTACTTATCTTACTCCCATTGGCTCAAACCTAACTAGTTTCAAACAAATTTAATAGCCAAATGGGATGCACTTGAGCTAGCCTAACCTCCATTCTTGCCATGGAAGCTAACCCATCCTCAAAATCCAAGTGGCATCACCCCATAGATAGCTCACTAACTTTGATCTTCCACATGGCCAATTCTCACTGCTCATTGGATGTTGACCATGTTGGCTCACCATTGGACAATAATTGGAGCCCTAGACCCATGACATGACCCAAACCAAGCCCAAGTCTATAAATGCTCCCTTCTCGATTTGGAAAAAATGCTTTTGAATTCTTGGCGAAGCCCTATAAAATTGATTCCAATGCCTCCCATTGAACCTACTCTTTGATCCCCATTATTTCCATGGCCTAGCACCACCAATTATCCATTGAATCCACTATCTCAAAACAAGAACTATGCCAATTTCACCAAATTCTCCATTAAGCCATTGCATCACACTTCTTAAGTACGCAACCTTATTTTATTCCCATCTTATTGAGCTCTTTACACCTTTTTTTAACCACTTGGTGGATGGGTGTGATCAAATTCTTATAAAGAAATCTTGTACCTCGCGATTTGCACTTTGATATTATTTGTGGACAAACCAATTGTGATATAAGCTTTGGATCAAGAAGACCCTTCACAGAATAAGGTATACCTCTTAACATAGATTAAGGTCTTCCATTTTGGAGCTTCGTGAAACAAACTTGCATTCTAGTAGATCTTGGCCATAAGACGGCTTCATTTTGATTGGATGATGTATTTGGTAGCTTCATTTTGTTAATCTATTTGTAGAATTGTGAGCATCGAGCAAATTTCCTCGGATGGCATCAATTTCTCATCCCTTTGGGAACAATGAACCAATGCTATCCACTCTGTTTAATTAAAGATGAATTACTCAGATTTAATTTTGGAGGTACGCGCGTGTTTAGGACCACACAAGAGATCGATTTGACGCAACAAGGGCCAATCATTGGATGGCCAATAGAAGACAGACGTGTGGAAAGGGCAACAGACCTTGCTAATGTGGCTATACACGTAGGATCCACATGTTTAAGAAAAAATGGATTTATGATGTACTAAAATCAGAAAAATGGATAAGATCTTTAAAAATTCATAAATAACTCAAGAAAATTCCAATAACTACAAAATAAAATTCCACATATTAAAAAAAGCATGGAGAATAATTTAAAAATAAATCAAGTCAGATCAATAGCTAATCATCTCTAAAGTTAATCAACACATTCAATTCAACAATAATTCATATAAAATTAAAAATAATTAAAAATCTCATGAAATTTGGGACACTTAAGATTCTCTGTCGTGTTGTGCTTCCTTGATTTTTTTTCTATGGATTGAAAAAATCATTTGATGGGTTAATTTGATTTTCTTTTTAAATATGCCATTAATTAAACCTATGAATAAAATAAATAAAATAAATAATTATATAAAATAAATAAAATAAATAAAATAAAAAATTTTAAAATCACAAAAACTTCATGATAATTTCAAGATCATTTGAATAACAAGATTATGCAATAATATAATGGTTTCAAGTGGTTAAAATTTCGTTTAAATCATTTGAAGAGGAAGGCTTTATGTCTAAATTGCTAATTTGCATTTAACCCTTTGTTTCTTAAATTTTGTTTAAACAGAGAAGCAATGTTTCAAATCTTTAAGAGATGATTTATAACACATTTAGAATAATGCAATGCAAATTAATTTTTAATTTGAATGATTAAAATGTGCAAAAGGTACAAATGTAATTACCATTTTGTTGGGAATTTGAAAATCTAAAATCCTTGGAATGACAAATTCGTGAAAACTCTCATGAAAGTTAATTGAATCTTTAATTTGCTTATTTTATGAAAAATGGTAATTATCACAAGTGAAATTGAGTAAAATTTTGTTAATATTGGTCAAATTGTCAAAATTGCAAATCTATCTTAAAAAACAAATTGAACACAAGTAAATCTTAAAAATCATTAACATCTGATTAAATGTAATTGAAAATACATTAACAATGAAATAGCAGTAAAATTCGCTTAAGAGAAAAGTAATAATAGGTAAATTTGTAATTTCCCCAAACTTATAAATTTACACTTCTTGACTTTTAAACCTTTAAATTAAAAAAATCAAAATAATAAAAGTTGCTAGGATTTAAGATCACATTGACAGTCACCAAATGAAAAATTGAGTAAAATCTACAATTGGAATACAAAAGAAAAATAAATTTGTAATTTTCCTAAACTTGCACATTTACCCTACTATACTTTTGATTCTTTAATGCCCTTCTTCATTAAAACTCCAATAATTTTCTCAAGCAAATTCAGAACTTTACAAGATTTTCAACAATAAATTAACTGAATCACAAGAAATTTAGATATAAAAAATATTTTTTATTTAATTGTTCTTAACAATTTTAACTTAATTAAATCATTAATAAATTCAATAATTTATTAAAAAATTCAGAATGAAATAAAAATAACTTTCCAAAAATTTATAAACATTTCACACTAAATCTTTGAACTCGATATCGAACCTTAAGAATAATTTCATGACAATTTGAAGTTATTCATCAAAATATTTCAATATCCTAAAAATCTTTAAATTTGAAAAAAAAAATTTAATTCAAAAAATTTACAAAATCATAAAAGTTACTTGAAAATTATATATATAATCTTATAAGATCTATAATCACTTGTTTATGCGATTTAGAGTATCTTATAAGTGTTAATAATAATAAATCTTTATATATACCTAATAAGCAAATAAAATGATATTCAAAAATAAAAATAAAATAAAGTAAAATTGATAAAAATCAATAAAAATCTTAAATGTCCAAATATCAAATAAAAAATCTTTCCTTAATAAAATTTGAAACAAACAATCAAAATTTAGAAAACATGAACAATGAGGTCACTTTTAACCCTCTTCACATTCAACACTTTGAGACGTCGTAAAGCACTATCCTTTAGACATTATTTGTTGTTTGCTATGCTTTGCTTTTTAGAAATGCTTGGTTAAGGTGAATTTTCTTTACTTGACTAAATGTTTTGGTGTAGTAAATAATTTTATTGTACATTCCTTTGCCTGCTAGCTTAGGTTGCACTAGTTATTTACATGTTTTTAGGCTGTCATTGTAAGCATAACTGGTGCTAACTTTTTTTTAATGGGCTACAGAAGTAACCTAGGGTGCCATCGTTAAATCTAAGCTGCTATAGTAACGTAGATTTATTTTTCAGCTGGGTATTTTTCTTTTCTAGTGTTATGTCTGTCATAGTTGGTCCACTATTGACATTTGAATCATCAATAAGAGGATAAATACAAAATGCATGAGGATGAACCTTAACTAAACCAATAATGATATTTAAATGCAATTTTTGACTGACGAGTCTGAAATTGGTCTATAACTGGTACCCTTGATTTTGTGTTGTGTTTTATGCTTGATAGGTTTGTATGAAATTCAGGTCTTATTTTTGCATGCTTTTTACCTTAATTTTTGCTATGCTCAACAAGAACTAAATTTTCCACCCAAATCAAACAAATTCAAACACATTTTTCAAAACTAAATGGAATTAATAACAAAATAAATTTGCATAACACGTTGCACTCACAATAGAACATCTTGCATATAAAATGACAAAATTAATAATTGAATAAACTTGGTTATAAACTCTGAATGATTTAAGAATAACTACTAAAAGAACACCATAGGTATATGCATTGCATATAGATTCTATTACTTCTTTTTAAACCCCTCACTCATTGCACAAAAAGGGTTAGTTTGTCCAGTGAGAACCACATCGTGGGGATTTTTGACCTCACTTTTGTTGAGGTCTAGTCTATTTTCTTTAGGAGCCTAGGATCTAGCCATATGACTTTCTTGTTGACTATCCTAGAAGACTACTTATGGAACCCTACCCATTAAAAATTCTAAACACTTCTTTAAGTTCCACATTTTTAGTTCTAACCTATAGCATTTAGTAGGATGGAGCCAAGCATGAGAGAGCTCAAAAGGAATCTCCATAAGTTTACCTGGCCTTAGAATTAGCTCTGGGTGGTGTGGCCTAGATCAGTCTTGAACACACACACACTTGAGCTTTACCTTCACTCACAACCCAAAATCCTAAACCAGTCATCCTTAGACTGGTTCCCCACTCTTTTGGAAACTCATGTGGATGGTCCCCCAAACCGTTAGCCCTAGGCTATGGTTTGGCTAGACTATCACATGGAAGATCCAAAATAGGACCTCCCGTGGTCCTATGGCTTAGAAATGATAATTTTATTATTGAAATTCTCAATTGATCCCAATTTTGCCAAAACCTTCATTTTGACCTTTTACCCCTAAACTTTCTCAAAATTACAAAAATGCCCCAAAACCTTAATCTTACACAAATTTCCCAAATTCTCAAATTCTTTTCAAAAATTATTTTAAAGCATTCCAAATCACTCAAATTTCATAAAATACTCAAAAATACCCAAAATTTCCAAAACAACCCTAAATTTACCAAAAATTACCAAAATACCCCTCATAGCCCAAAAATTCCCAAAATATCCAAAATCACTCCAAATACTCCTCAAGTCAATTTGAAACACTCAATACCTTCAGTTTTACTCAAATTCACCAAAATTGATCAAATTTCCCTTAATTGCCCAAAGTCCTCAATTCACCTAAAATTCTCACCAAATTGATTTCAATCTCATCCAATTCCAAACTTAAACTCAAATTCACTATGTTTAAAACCAATTGAACCCAAATACAAGCCTAATTAAATTCAATCCCAAACCCTAAATCTAAGTCCAAATGCATTGCCACAAATTGACCAAAAGTTCAAAATTCCCCCAAAATTAAGCTTCATGACCAATCAAATTTCCTGAATTTCATATCCATATTGAATATTATGATGTCTAAATCCAATTTCAATCAAAACCAAATTAATTTATTTGACCCATGATTAATTTTAAAAACTAAAATCATCATTTGCATGCTTGAAAGCCCATTTGCATAAACAATTTTCAAAAGCCCATGTCACAAAATTAAAAGCATAAAATTGAGCCCACGTGACAAAGATTCCTTTTTCATCATCTCATGGAATTTAAAACATTTCACCATGGCATCATACCTAGTATATCATGCATGCCCATGAACCTTTATCCAAATTGGGCATATTGGCATTTTAACACTTAAATTCATAAAATCCAGAATTCCATTTGCATGAAAATTTTCCATGACACCATACATGGCATGACATGTCTCATGCACCCTTCCATGGCCATCATAAAATCAAATTTTCCAAATTTGGCAAGTGGAGGTGACCACTCCCTCTCTCTCAACTCACTTGGACTTACCTCATTCATGAAACATTTAAACTCTTGTCCATTCCCTAAACTAGTCATTTGATTTCACCTAAACCTACTTAAGGACTTTAAGATCAGCCTTGACCATTTTGGGGCCATAATTAGCCATGTGACCAAAATATTGAACCCAAACTATTCACCTTAGCCAAAACCTCACTTTCCCATTGGATCTTCACCTTGGAGCTACCTTTGGATCAAAGGGGTTTGACCACTCAAACTCTCTGGCTCACCTAAACTTGGAGGTGACTTGACCCTGGCCGAACAACCACCCCAGTCGCTGGAAAAAACCCAGACCGAGAAGACCTAAATGGACAAAATCTAAATTTGGGACTACCTGATGTGTTCCATTGTTATTGGCCATTAAAGCTCTTCTTCCCTTAGACTAAGCGACTCCCTTGCCACAATGGCTTGTACTGTTGGCAGGCATGGCTTCCTTTATAAATTGAGCATCACCCTACGACCAAAGGGGAAGTGTGCTAGAAACCTGTCAAAATTCTTACAGACCTTCCCATAACCCAGACAAGCTCATCCCCATCATTTTATAGCCCTCATTCCCCCTATATGAGCTCAATTTCAGAGCTAAAAAATAAGACATTTTCATTGTCATCCTATAAAACTCCACAAATCCCTAAATTGAAGTGCACTTAAGCTTCACTATAGCAAGAGAAGAAGCTTCACTTTGAAATCCCCATCAATTGGAGCCTCTGCACCATACTTTCACCAAGGCCGCACCACTTTTAGGAGGAAGTTCTACACAGACCCATCCCTAGATCAAATTGAAGCTTCAGGCATCTTTATTGGACTTCACTGAAGCTTTTGTAAGCATCTGATTGAGGCCATACCTCTTAAACCAAGGTTTGAATAATTTTCTCCATGTTTGGGCTAGATTTGAGCCTTTCTGAAGTGAACTTGCAGTTCATACTTGATTAACCATATAGATAAATTCACCTTGAGTAGATGAAGCTTTAGGAACAAACCCCATGCAATTTGGTTGAGAATCTAGGGACAAATTAGTGTTAGAAAACGTATGGCTCACGAGTTACAACAGTTGGGGACGAAGGCCAGGAGCCATCCGATCATGCGTGTATCAGATGGACGATCCAAATTCCACCAGACGAAGGGATGGAACATTAACGCAGAGCCGCATGGCAGCTGACTTGGATGGTGATGCTAAATCGAAATGCATTGCGTGTACGTTTGACTGGTACAAGGAATGAGGTGGATAAGTAGGAAATGGCTATTTTTGTATTTATTTAATTACATAAACTTTAAAAAATCATAACTTGGTGTAGAAAAATCATAAAAATAAAATAAAAAGACCCTAGTGCTCAGTGAATAGTGAAAAAAACTATAAACTTTATGTATTTTATTTTAAATTAATTAAATATTTTAATTATATATAATTAAATAATGATAAAAAAAGTATGAACTTCTGGGGGTTTATTCCTCTCATATTTAGGTATTTTCTTTGATTTTTTTCAAGTCAGAGAGCATCCCTAACACGGGAAACCCTAAATTTCAAGGTAAATCACTATTTTCAATTAAATTAATTATAATAAAATGAATTAACATAAGAAAATTATAAATATAGTATTGATAGGTTCACTGTGCTTAGAAGACCCTAGGAAAAATAAAAATGGAATTTTAAAGATTAAAAACATATTTTTTATTTAAAAATTTAAAAAATACCAAAAATTAGAAAAATTGAAAAAAATTGCAATAATTATCAAACTGAGTCAAATTGAATCTCACCACTTCATGAGGCTTCTGTAAAAATCCTAAGGCTATTAATATTGTTTTTAATATAAAATATAATTTTCTAAGTAATTATAAATTTTTGCTTAAAATAGTTATATAAATTAAAATAAAAAAAAATATACAAAAATTAGTTTGGAGTGTTTCTCAAGAACAATAAAACTAGGAAAAATGAAATTGAGGTCAAAATAAAAATTTTATTTTTAGGCTATTTTCTAATTTTTAAATAATTAGAAACTAATAAAAATCATAAAAATACAAATATACACCAATATGGCACAAAGTTTCCCCTGCTCATTTGGGATTCCTTAAAAGATTTTTTTGTTATTTTTTTCTAATTTAGTTATCTATTTTTTAAATGCTAAAAATTTATTTATCATAGTTTTCCATTAAAATAATTATAATAAAGAAATGAAAATCATAAAAATGAAAAGTTTATTTCTCTGAGTTCTTCGGACTTAGAGAAATTTAATAAAAACATAAAAAATAACTTTAAATTAACTTATATTTTCTATTTAATTAATTACTAAAATAAAAAAATAATTATAAAAATTGAAATGTAATTAAAAAAATCACAAAAATTATTTCTAGAGATCTTCTAACTTAGGTGAATCTTCAATAATTTTCTTAAGGATAGAAACTTTACTTTGATTGATTAAATGAAATAGCCTTGAAAATTTTTATTTTTGAATTGAAATATATATATAAATTAAAATAGAGATAAAAAAATCATAATTCCTTCTCTGGTATTTCAATTAACCCATAAGAGACATGTCAACAAATTGTGAAGCCTATGTGAATTAATTTAGAAGATTTTTGAATATAGGAGTCTTAGGGGCAAAATTTTAGTTTCCACATTCTCACCCCTAATTAAAATTTAGGATGTGTCAAAAGCCTAAGGGATAATATTTTGATCATAAAAAACATCTTAGGGTGATTGAACCATGGGAGTAATAGGTAGAAACCAAATAATTTTCACTTTTAGAAAAGAAGGGTAAAATTACAATTATCCAATTGTTAAGTCTTACAAAAATAAATAAAATTGGATGATTTAAATGTTTAGGGCATGAAAGAGAAAATTAATAATTCACCAACCCAAAGTCCCAAACCAATGGTTGAGTTATAGGTTGACCTCTCAATATGAATCAAACATTCTTAATGTGAATTTTTCTAAAGTACTCATTTACCTCGAATGCCATTTGAGCTGTGTAGTGAGCTAAGTTTAATCTAAATATTTGAGGTTTAGTTGGAAGATAAACCATAATTAATCTCGTTTAAACACTACAAGCTCAAGCTTGCTTTTCTCCCCTCTCATGGGTTAATTGAGATATAACATTGAGCTTAGCCTAAATGCTAAACATGGATGAATGATTTATCAAAAATAGGTTCAGTAGAACTCGAAATGATTAGAAGGATTTTAAAAGTCGTTTAAGGTTGTTTTCCGCTAGGACTTAAATACCTTAGAGAAGACTCAAGTCCTTGAGCATTGGGTTGTAAATAAAGGATAAGTATTTTAGGCTATTATATTGATTTAGGTGCATTAACGAGTCCCGGAACATAACTTAGTGAGTCCCTAAAAATGTTAAGGATGATCTTCTTCATCAAAGCATAATAAGTTCAATTGTCCTTCAAAACACCCAAAAGTTAAAATTGACAGATTAATATAAGGCTTTCCATTATAGGAAACTTAAAGACCCCAGATTAATATAAACCCTATCAAATTCCTTCATATTAGATAGGGGAACATGTATGTCAAAAATGGTTTGCAGACCAAACGAATGTCATGAATTCTTTAGTTTATTTGATCAAGCCTCATCCCAAGTCATATATCTATTCTTTGAGATAAATACATGTCTTGTGATGAAGCGCTTGATTTTCTAAACTAACGTTTGTATGAGCTCGGTTGATTTCGCATCGGCCAAAATTAAAATATTATTTTCAAATATATATATATATATATATATATATATATATATATTTATATATATAGTAAATAAAATCAATTTTCTATTTTATAAAACTATATTCTAAAACCCTTTTCAAAAAAAATATCAACTCACCCTTTTCGTAAATTTAATGGCCGACAAAGTGGTAAACTTTATTTTGGCCCAAATTAATGATTATTTGAATTAATTTATATTTTCTCATTTTTACAAATTTTCACAATTTAAATTAGGAAAATAGATGTAATACCTGTAAAATTTAATTTTTTTTCCTAAGTTCCTCTAACCACAGTGAACCTACTAGAAGAAGTTCCACATTATTTTATTTTATATTTTAATTTATATAATTATTTTTAGTAAAAATTGATAACTAGCTTTAAACATTGGGGCTTTTATGGCTAGGGATTTTCGTTAACTTAAAAAAAAATTAGAAATCACTCCTAATAACATGAAGAATAAATCCACCAAATTCAATTCAGAGGGATTAATATTTAATTATTTATAATTAAAATAAGTTTTGGAGCATTTAATTAATTAAAATAAAATATACATAAATATTTTTTATTTTTAGTTCAAAATATTCCTCTTTATTCACTGAGCACATATGTATTTTTATTTAATTTTTATGAATTTTCTACTCCAAGTTATGGATTTTCTATGTTTTTAAATTAATTCAAATAAAAAAGGCTAATTTTCTATTTAACACGTTAGCACTAACTCAACCTACGACAGCTCCAAAGCTCTGCTAGGCACGCTCCCATTTGATGCCACCTTCCACTTCAGCACTGACTCAACCCGCGCTTTATGTCCAATTCCTTCTTACGGCTAGATCTGGAGTGTTGGTTTGATACACATGTGATCCAACGGCTCTAGGTCGTTGATATACCTATAAAATATAATATTTTTCTACACATTTTTATACCTATTATTGATTATATTGTACTTTAATGGAAGGTATTTGTGTGTTCTTCTTCACATACAATTAAATGGACTAAATATGTCAAAATGAGTGAAAAATGATTAAATTTGGAGCAATAATGAAACAGGTGTTAAAATGAACTGGGGCACCTAAGCACCCAGATTTGGCGCTTAAGCGCCAATAGATAAAGAAGGCCGCACCTAAGCATCAGAAGCCCCACGCTTAAGTGCAGTGTAGTTACTTTACTCTTTCAAGGAATTTTTAGTAAATTTTGAAGTGGAGTTTGAGGCACCCTTTGGTATAAACATGGGTAACTGATCAAGAGCGCTAAAAGACATTCAAACTTTACAATCTCTTGGCTTGATTCATTGAATATGGACACAGTTTGAAGAGACACCAAGGCACCTTTTGAGAAAGTATAAAAAAGGACTTGAAGGAGAATTAGAGAGGCTAGAATTAGATTAATTAGAGAGAGTAGTTATAGTAAGAGGTTGTAGGATTCTTACTGAGGGTTTCTTCATACTTATCTCATTCCTAGTGAAAGGGAAGGTGAGTAGAGATTTCTAAATAAAAATCCATTATTTTAGAGAGATTTAAACCCTCTTGGGTTGGGCGACCAGTTCTAGGGACATATAAGTGAAAGGAAGAGATTCAAAGGAAGTTCAAGAGTTTGATGGAGAGGAACTTGAGATAAGTTTTTATCTTTATACTTCATTTGGTTTTAATTGAGACTTCTTGTGTTTTCTAATTTCTACTTTAAAAATTACTTGTTTTTGTGTTTTCTCCATGGATTCTAAATATTTTTCTTTATCTTTTTCCTTAAAATTAAAGTAATTAAGTGTTGGATGGAAGTTGTGGAAGTATTGATCTTTAATGTTGGAAGAGGTTGTGTTGATTTAAGCCTTGCACTTCATTTACTTCTTGATTTGGCCAACTAAGACGTTAAAATTTTTTGTGAGAACATGTAAGACCCTAGTAGGTATTGTCTCAATCAAAAATTGTTAGAAATTACATGAGATTGTATGGATGAGAAAGTCATTCATATAATTTTGTGCAAATAAATACAGAAATGTACTTTGATGAGTATATAATTAGAGGACCTTAGGGTGACAAACTAAAACCCCCAATTTTGTTTACTGTTTTAGAATTTATGTGAGATGTTAGCCCCCTGGTGGAGTGAAAGGAAGAAACTCTAGAGTGAGATTTAGTATCTTCCTTACCTAACCCGTATTCAAAACTATTCAAACTTTAAACTAGACAATGTTCTCTATAGAATCTTTAGTAAGGGTAAAGAATATTATTGCTCCTATATGGCACAACACAATTTGCATACTTTCACAACATAACTCCTATACTTATTACTTATTCATGATATGGAAATTGACATTTTCATCTATACTTCTTTAATCTTGCAAAAATCTCATTTTAGTTAATTAATTGTCCTGTTTATTTCATAATTTATGAAAAAACCAAATAGAATCGCATTTTCAAGGTTTATATTATCTAAAACTGTTTATGTAAGTGTCTTTTTCTATATAAATTTTGTGATATAAAACCTTTTTATCTTTTAAATATCTAAAACTTTTCCCCATGAGATCGATATTTTGAGGCTTAATCAGAAAGTCATATATCACTTAATAACGATATGTATACTTGCGTAGAATCTCTAAATTTAAATATAACTGTTGAATTCTTATTTACATCAGAATCAAGTTCTTGGTGCCATTTTAAATAAGGAAATTTTAATCATAAATATAATTAGAATCTTATTACCACAAGTATAAATATACCAGTATTCGTGTGGTGAGATCAAGTTTTTGGCACCATTGCCAAGGATCAAATTTTCTTTAGATTTGAATTTAAAATAAAAATTAAGAAACATTTCTAGAAAAAGCTTATGAAAGAAAAATTAATCACTGCACCAGTTATTGTTTCACCAGATTGAAAAAAAAAATCATTTAAATTCATGTGTGATGCAAGTGATTATGTTAGTTGAGTTATTTTGGGTCATAAATATGATAAAATTTTCAAAGTAATTTACTATGCTAGTAGAAATCTTAAAGAAGCTCAAATTAATTATACTACAACTGAAAAGAGTTATTAGCAATAGTATTTAGCATTGATAAATTTAGATCAAATTTAATTTGAACTAAATGTGTGGTGTATACAAATCTTTCTGTTATTAAGCATTTAATGAAAAAGAAGGATGCAAAGCCAAGACTGATAAGATGGATTCTTCTTTTTCAAGAATTTGACTTTGAAATAGTAGATAGAAAGGGAGTTGATAATCCAATTGTTGATCATCTATTCAGGCTTGACTCTGAGAAATCACTTTGTTCTGAAGAAGAAAATAATAAACATTTTCCAAATGAAAAATTTTTCAATATTAATGAATGGCGTGTTTTATGGTATTGTGAACTTTATTGTTATTAACATTTTATTTTATGGTCTGACACACTAACAAAAGAGGAAATTTTATCTGAAGCTAAGACTTATTTCTGGGACGACCCATTTCTATATAAATAGGGGAAGGATCTAATTATTCAAATATGTCTGCCTTCAGAAGATACTTTTTAAATTATCCAAAAACGCCACGATTCTAATTTTAGGAGAAATTTTGGTTTTGTGAAAACATCATACAAAATCTTGCAATCTAGATTTTATTGGCCAACTATCTTTAACGTTGTTAATGCTTGTAATAAAAATTGTGATCGGTGTCAAAGTGTATGAAATATTTATAGAAGAAATGAGATTACCCTCAATTATATTTTAGAAGTTGAAATATTTGACGTTTGGAGATTAGATTTCATGGGACTAGTTAAGCCATCTTTTAGAAATTTATATATACTGTTAGCAGTAGACTATGTGTCTAAATAAATAAAAGTTGTTGCTTTACCTCGATGTGATACTCAAAGTGTTGCAAATTTCTTAAAAATAAATATATTTTGCAAACTTGGAATGTCGAGAGTTATCATAACTGATGGGTGGAGTCATTTAAAACACGTGATAAGTAAAAAATTATTAAAGCAATATCATATCAATCATCAAATTTGGTACTACTAATCATCCTCAGACAAGCGGTTTGGCTGAAGTTTTTAATCGAGAAATCAAAATAATTTTGGAAAAATCTATAAATATAATAAAACTAAATTGGTCATTCAAACTTAATTTTTCTTTGTTGGCTTATAAGACTGCATACAGATCTCCTATAGGAATGTCACCATTCAGGTTAATTTATAGGAAAGCTTGTCATTTACCAGTGGAACTTTAGCATAAAGCTTATTGGGCTATTAAGGATATTAAATATAATTTGAAGGATGCTAGTAAAAAGAGATTATTGCAATTAAATAAGCTAGAAGTAAAAAAGGAACGAGTCTTATGAGAATGCTAAGGTTTATAAAGATAAGATGAAAAGTGGCATGACGGAAGATTCTTACAAAAAATTTTGAGTTAGGGTAACATGTTTTGCTTCATAATACAAGATTGGGGTTATTTTTAGGCAAAACTACCTCCTAGTGGATGGGCGCATTTATTTTGATAAAAGTTTATCCCTATAGAGCCATGGATATCAAAGATCCTAAAACCCTCAAATTTTTCAAAGTGAATGGCCTAGACTAAAACCTTATTTCTTAGTGGATCAGACTAAAGTGAATGGTGTTTTTATGTTGGGTCACCCAGAATAAGCACTGGGTACATCAGAATGACGACATAAAACCAAGCCCTTTGTGGGAAGCAGCTCATAGTTATGATTGTGCTTTTGTTTTGAATGTTGTGTTGTTATATTTGCTTTAGAAAATTGTGGTAGTATTTTGAACTTGTTTTGATAATTTTAAGACCTTAAAATAAACGTAGTAAAGTGGTCTTGAATGTTATTTGGTGGTTTTTAGATGTGGGAAGTGGGTATATGATCTACTAAAATCTATAAATAGCACATAAATGAAGAGAATATTTGGCCATTTCAAAATTTTCATTCTAAAGTCTAAGTGAAGAGAGATTTGAGTGTAAAAGGTGATAAGTTAGAAAAGATGTCTTATTGGGAGAATGAATTGAAGAAGAAGGATGAAGCCATCAAGAAGAAGTTTGTAAGTCAAAGTGCGCAAGAGTTATCTAACGAACTCCTAGCAGTTAATATTGAAGAAATGACATAGAAGATTGCAAAAACTGAGGCTGATGTGGCTTCAATTGAAGCAAAGCTAAATGAAACTAATGCACATTTAACACATATTGGTTGGCAACTCAAAATGCAATTCAGTCATACAAGCTATAATGAAGAAGCGGACAAGGCGATATATCTAAAAAATAAGTGGATTGAAGAGGATTCTATCAGCGTTTTTCATCATCATCCATTTTATCAAATCTATGTGCCAAATGGTTCAAAAGGAACAAATGAATGCCAAGGATATTTTCCACCTAATGGACAATGGAATTAAGCTCAGAATCTGTGTTAGTTTGCTTGTTTGTTTGTGTTTATTTTTTTTAAGTGTTTAATGAAAGTTTGTCTTATATTGTGATTAGTTTAGATGTTATCTCATCCAAAACTTTTTGAAGTAGAGATTAGATATGTGATTTATGTTTGTGATTGTTGACTATATGTTAATGAAATTGTTTTGTTTGTGTGAAAATTTTGTTTTATTGTGATTGAATCTAAGTTGTGAAAATTTGAGAATTTTTTAAGAAAGGAGAGAGAGAAATGAGAAGAAAAATGTTATTACGATTTATGAAAACCATGTGTGGGTGGTTGACTTAGGAAGATGTGCATTTGAATCAAAGTTTGGAAATATCAAAATTGTAAACTAGCACCTAAGCGTCAATACCTCGCGCTTAAGCGCAGGAAAACCCAAGAGCTAGGCACCTAAGCACCAAACCAATCGTGCTTAAGCACCGATTCACAAAAACTGGTTCATGACGGTTTTAAGTAACGAAAACCACCCTTTTTTCTCCATTTCATCTTATTCTTCCTCAAGGTCTCGTGCTTTTGAACTTAGGGCATCCTTATAAGTGAAGAATACTTGATGGAATTGAGCCAAATTTGTTGGATCTCTTCTTCTCAATGTTAGAGTTTCTATTTTATGTAAAATTTTTTTATTTCACCATGTATTTGCAGTGCATTAAGAAAAATCTAAAATTTACTATTCATGATGAAAATTTGATGAAAATTAATGGATTTACATGAAAAAGTGAGTTTAAGCTTTTAGAAGTTAGAACTAGAGAGTTAGGGTTAATTTTGGAATTTATTGCAAGTTATTTGTAGTTTTTAGAAATGGCAACAAGGATGAAAAGGAGCAAGGGGGAAGATACTTTCGATTTGAGCAAATTTGTGAGTTCAAAGGCTCAGGATAGATATATCGATGCGCTGCAAATGAGGAAGTTAATTCCTTAGTGTTGTTTTAAGAATCCGAGCGGAGAAGTAGAAGACTTAATTGTTCGCCGATAGTGGGATCAACTCTTTTGGTTTTTTGTTGTTGCGGTGATTTATGTGGTTAGGGAGTTTTATGCCAACCTCCCTGAATTAGAGGACGATCTGGTGATGGTTAGAGGAAAGTCGGTGGCATTTTCACCAGAGGTAATCAATTCGTTTTACCAACTACTTTCAGATACAATGTTTTTTTATTCAAATTATAATCCTAATGAGAAGGAGTTTAATGGGATCATTTCTTTGTTAACTGCTAGAAGAGGTTTATGGAAGATTACCAGCTATAGAAGAGTGAACTTTCATATGTTAAAGATGAATGATAGAGTGATAGAATGACATTATTTTATTTTTGCTCGTCTGCTCTAAAAAATCATGTTAGTGAAGTGACCAGAGAGAGGGCTACACTGAACTACTACATTCCACAGTATAAGCCGATTAATAATGGATCTCTCATTTATCAGGTTATCACCAATTCTACCAGAGCTGCGACTATTGTAGGTTTGGGATTTGCTTCCTTAATCTTTTCTTTATGTGAGCAAGTTGGTGTTAGATTTGATAATTGGTATGATATTCTACAACATCTAAAGCCCATTACTAGTGTGAATGTGAGGACACTGAGCATTCAATTTTTGATTAGAGAGGGGGATTTTCTAGAAGTTTTGGTGCTTTTACGTCACGTGTTTCTACATCTCATGCATCTACATCCCATGGCAGATCCAGTCCTGATTATCAGACTCAAATGCTGCAAAGGATGATTGAATTATTGATCATGCTACGGATAAGGTATCTAATCTTGAATACTATGTAGATCATATTAATTCTTATTTAAGGAGACATGGTGATTATGAGGAGAAATACAACACATCTATGGAGAAATTTATTAGAGGCGATCAGGGTGAGGTATTTCCTCCATACCCATAGTACCCACATTTTTCTTCTGCTAGTTTTGGGATGATGATGATGATGAAGATGAAGATGGTGACAAGAATGAGTAAAGATTGGTTTATGTTGTGTTTTGTTTGAACTTTTATTTGTCTAGTTGTATGGACTATTGCGTGTTTTTTTTTTATTTGTGATTGTGGTGAACATTGTTGTTATGGTTCATTGTTATGTGCATTTATGTCATGTTGATGTGGTAGTAAGTATGTAAACTTTGTTATATTAAATGTGCTTTGTTGGCTTTGTTGAACTTAGTCATACTACTTTAGGAAGTTTAGAATAGATCAAATCTTCATTTAAAATTTTATATTTAAGTTTCAATTTACTATCATGTATTTTTCGTTCTATTATGGTTGTGAAATTATGTTAGTTTGTGTGATTTGCATTTATGTTAGCCTCCACTGCATAGAAGTCTTTGAATCTCATATATGCTAAAATCAAAATGAAATTTGATCATTTTTACTTCTGTTTTTTATTTTTTTGTACTTGTATACTTAGGATATGAAAATTCTTGTAAGCTTAAGATTTTATTTTTTCCTTCTTGTATTTATATTTGATATGCTTAAATGTTTAATCTTTGTAAAAATTTAAGTGGGGGCGGGGGGGGGATGAAAAATTAATTTTCAAAACTTGAAATTATTTGTTCTCATATATGCTATAAATAACTTTGATGTTGATTTGAAAAATGATTATGTGTATGAAGTTATATTAGGGTAATAAATTTTGAATATATAAATGTGTAAGAGAATTTGGTTAAAAATTTATAGTGATGAAGAAAATTTTCAAGTTAAAAATTTTTCTTAGTGAAGGGATGTTAAATATGGTGTAACTATCTTAAGTAAGAGATATTGTATTTAAAAATATATATATAGAAGAATTACATTTTTATTTTTAATCCTTAAATTTCTTTTATTAAAAGTAATTTTCAAAACTATTATTATATTTTTAAGTAAACGATGTATATCAGACCTTTGCTTTAGGAAAGGAAGAGCAAAATTCAAAATCATTAAAGGTCTATCCAAATATAGTAATCCTTTCAAAAAAAAGGGAGGAGAAGCTTCACGATTAGTGACAAATCAAAAATTCGTTCCATATCTGATCTTTTTATTGCATAAGATTTGAGAAACTCCTAAGCTTAAGGATATAATATAGTGAGTATAATTATTTTTAATGAAAATTTTAATTAAAGAAAATAGAATGCCTAAACTCTATATTTGAAAAATCTACAAGTATTTCTGAATTAGATAGGAGCTCATATATTCATACTTTAACACTTTAGAAGTTTTCTAAACATTAAATTGGTCTTATTCACTAAAGCGTTTTTTAAATTGGGAAACTACGTTTTTAGAACAAAATTTTAGAATCTCCTGAAGAAACTCATTCACATAATATTCTCATGTTAGTTTTGAAATATTGTAGTGTCATTTGAGGACAAGTAACTTTTTAAGTTTTGGGGAATTTAACGTATCTTTAATATATAATATTTTTATACACATTTTATAACTATTTGTTATGATATTGCACTTTAATGGAAGGTGTTTGTGTGTTTTTATTTTAGGTACAACTAAATGGACTAAATATGTTAAAAGGAGTGAAAAATGATCAAATTTGGTGCAAAAATGAAGAAGGTGTTAAAGTGAACTGGGCCGCCTAAGCGTGTTGACCTCATTTTTGATGAGGACTTCCCTTTTCTCTTTAGTGCTTATGATCTAGCCTTAGGCTTTTCCTTTGACTATCCTAGAGGACTAGAATTGGGACCCATCCTTTAGAAATTCAAGCCACTTCTTAACTCCCTGCAAACCCTATAGGCTTGATTGTAAACCCCCAAGTCACTGCCCCTGAGTCACTTGGAGGGTTGAGATCAAATGTGGAGGTTTAAAGGATGAGTTCCCTATAGGACTCTTTGGCCTTAGGATTACCCTGGGTGGCCTGGTTTGGTGAGGGCTGACTTACACATATACTACACTCTCACACACACATTCCAAATCCTAAAACTATTCATGCCTAGCTTGACCTCCTGACTCATGTGTATAATTCATATGGATGGTCCTTAACCCCTAAGCCCCTGGCTAAGAGGGTCAGGAACAACATAGTGAATGCCTCAAATGAGTCCCCTAATGGCTCCTATGGGCTTAATATGGCTTCATGGCTCAACCAAAGTGATTCCACTTTACTCAAATTTGATCAATCTCCATTTTGCCAAAATTTCAATTTTTGACCCCCGGGACCCCGGACCCGCATAACCTACTAAAAGCCCTTGGAACAACCCAAATTCTTCAAAATTTCCAAATCACCCAAAATTTCCTAAAATTAATCTCAAAAATTTCCCCCACTACTCAAATTGACCATCTCCAACCTAATATACAAAAAATTCTAAAAATACCCCCAATACCCTCCAAATTACCAAAATGCCCCACTTGACCCAAAAATCCAAAAATTCAGAAAATTCCTAAAAAATTCCAAAAAATCCCAAATATTCCCAATTTCACTTTGTTCAACTACACCATGGGCCAGTTTTGTCAATTTAATCCACTTTTGTCAAAACCCCCAATTTGACCCATTTTAACCCAAATGAACCCAATGTCAAACCAAATCTCCCCAATTGACCTCAATTTTCATCCAATTCAATTCTAAACTTCAATTAAACATCCCCAACATCAAGCTAGACCAAACATAAGCCCAATGTGATTGACATTTCAATCTAATTTCATTTTTAAGCTTAAAGCCCAATTTTGACCCATGACCCAAACTTAGCCCAAACCAACCCAATTCAATCCCAATTTAACCCAAATAATTTCTAAAAACCTTCCTAACATCCCCACAAATAAAACACTAACATAATTTGCCCAAAATTTGGACCCAAACCCTACTCAAATTCAACCCAAACCTAAAATCCCTTAAATGGGCCTACACCCAAACCTAATCCAAATAGGCCCAAATCTCAAAATCAAAACCCAACCAAAGATGAAACCTCTTTGAAACACTCCCATAAACATTTCTCAACATTAATTTTACATCCAATTCAACATTAGCCCAACCTTAGCCCAAGTTAGTCCATTTTGACCTATTTTCACCCTATCACTAAAGAGACTCAATTTAGACCCAATTCAATTCCAAATCACCTCAAGTTTGATCCAAATCACTCATGACACATCCCTAAACTAAACCCAACATTTATTTAGCATGGTCCTTGTCGGCACTATTTTTAGGTTGTGTGATATTTTGAAAAGGGGTCGCCTAACAGAAGTTGTCGGCGAATTTAAATTTTAAATTTAATTTAAATATATATATATAATTTAGAAAGTAGTATTTGATTTTGAAAATAATTTTAAATATGAGATTAAACCGATCTCACATCCCAAATAGTTTATATAAACGAGCACCGCACCACAAACCGTGTATCTATCCCTAAGGATAGTACACACCGTTCGACGGTGGGGCTCGATCAAATAAACTAGAAGTTTTGTGACATCCGTTTGGTCCGCGAACCAATTTTATAAGCCGACAAATTCCCTCGCTTAATATGAAAGTATTAAACAGGGTTTATATTACTCGGGTTCTTTAAAATTCCCTATAAGGGCAAGCCCCTATAGTTAATTACATCTTAAGTGACGGGAATCACCTAAGAAAACTCTCGATAATAACCAATAATTTCGCTCTCAAGAATTTCAAAGTTTAAGGTTTTCAAAGATTGAATTTTGGAATTTCAATAGGGAATGGATCAAATTTGGAACATTTTGTTTTGTGAATCCAAAGGAAGGAAGGTAGGAGAAATCACTGATTCGAAGTGAACTTCGGTAATTTCCCGACTATCCTATTGTTTGGCTTGAATTTAGGAAAGTCCTAATGTTTATTTAGTATTTCAATCTTGCCAATTTTAATTAATTAGGGCTTATATTTGTATGATAAAATCAAACAAATAGCCTAGAAGATGTGAGGGTTTGTTGTCGTATCGGACGTCTACCTCGTAATCCTAAGACCGGTTAGGGCTTAATTTGCATAAAATGATTATGCAAGTGCCTAACGAAAAGGTTGAGGATTTATGTTGCACTAGTGCAAGCTACCTCGAAGTCCTATGGCTTTGTTGTTTAATTCTAAGAAGGTTTTTGCTGAAGTAGGTTCAAGTTTTGCTGACGACGATGGCCGTGTCGCCCACCGTGCTCCAAGTTCCTTGTTGTTGCAGAGGTTTAGTTTTAGAAATCATAAATCGGGAGATGAGAAAAGTATTTTGGTTTAGAGAAATCTTAATTTTCCAAGTGTTTTTACGTTTTAATTAAAACAAATCTTAAAGTTGATTATAACGACACCGGTTAAGATCCCACGGTTCCATCCTTCCGGCATCATTGTTTTTATCGGATTCACTTAGTCCGGATGAATTTGCTAAACTCAACCGAATGAGTTCCACACTTTCATTTAGACCGTGGAAATCCCGTTAGCAACACGTAGGTTACATCATCCGAGGTATTCCCGATCATCCAACGAGACGTTTTAGTTTAGTTGCAATTGTAGTTTTGTGTTCTGTTTGTGATTAAATTTTGAGTTGTTTTATATTTTGAAATGTCGTGGCGGTGAATTTTATCTTGCAATGACTTTTAACTTAGTTTTGGTTTCAGTTTTAGGGACTATCCTAAAGGTGTGGGTTTTCATGCAACAGTTGTTTTATCATGCAAGAAAAGTAAAGTGCATTTGCAATAAAGTAAATTGCAAGAAAGTAAATTGCAAGAAAGTAAATCGCAATAAAATAAAAGCGTACCCGGAGGGTCTTCCCGTCATCCCAAGCCGCACTTAAAACACAATTAGAATATTTAAGCAAGTCCCTAGTGTAAAGCTAAGGGAAAGGTTATGGTTTTCTACCAAATTCCTAATCCTATAGCTAATCAACTCTTATGACGTCTAGTGTTCTTTGTGTTTTTGTTTCGAGGACGATTTTCTTCATCAAAGGACAATTAAGTCCAATTGTTCTTATAAATATCCTATCATATTGAGGAAGTGCTTAAGAAGAATCTTAAACATCTTTTCAATATTTCTAGGATTGTTTTAAGTCCAAATGAATTTAATTATATAAATGAATCGATCGTCCGAGGTTTTCAAGTCTTGTTAACTTGCTCAGTGAACTAGGACATTTGAATATCCTATGAGTGAAGTAGCACTTCATTTAATGTTTCATTTAGGAGTTATAATAATCAAAGCTTTCAAGGGTAAATTAGTATTCAAATGATTTGATTTAAGTTAAAGGGTTTAAATTTGGAATAGTTGTTCAAGTTGCTTTACATTTATTTTGAATTCTTTATGTCTTAGGTGATGTTATATTTAATTTAACTTAATTTAATTGAGTTTTAATTTAGTTTAACATAATTTAATTTGATTTGGTGTTTAATTAATTTGATTTGATTTAATTTAATTTAATTATTCAATTTAATTTAATTTAATTTGATTTAATTTAATTTAATTTAATTTAAATTTAATTTAATTTAATTTAATTTAATTTAATTTAATTTAATTTTAATTTAATTTAATTTAATTTAATTTGTTTTAATTTAATTTAATTATTAAATTTAATTTAATTTTAATTTAATTTATCTTTAATTTACTTTATTTTTAATTTTAATTGAAATTTTTGAAAGAGTTTAATTTTAGTTTAATAATTAAGTCTTTTAATATTTTGAATTTGAATTATCATTTTAATTAAGAGTTGAATATTAATGAGATGATTAATTTAGGGATTTTTAAATTAAAGAATAAATCTCTTCCTAATAAATATCCCTTATTTTAATGATTCCAATTTTATTATTCTTCCAAATTTAATCCATTATTTAATTAAAGTTTAATCATTTTGAAATTATTTAATGGGTTTCTACCCTTTAATTATTTAAATTTCAATCATCCAAATCAGATTAAGATCAAATATTTTACTTGTTGATTTCTTATTAAACCTAAAGTTTTAATTAAGGATTAAAGATTTTAATTACCATTTTACCCTTTAAGCTTAATAATTTCATAACTCACTAAATTGAACTTAAATGAACTTAAAATTTTTATGTGACTTCACTCATATGTCAATAAAGACATGAGAGGAGAAAATGTTATTTTTCTGTATTTAATTTATTTATATAATTATTTTGATGGAAAATAGATATTTTCAAGGAAAATTTGATAACATGACCAAAAGAAAGTTTCTGTCCTTAAGAAAATTAGGGGACATTCCTAATGACCAGAGAAGCACTTGGACCAATTTTGGTGATTTTTTGAATTATATTATTTTTATTATAATTATTTTGAGTTTTGGAGTGTTAATTAATTTAAAAATAAAATAAATGTTGAAAAATGGGTTTTATATTTTTCAAAAATCTCTCTGATATCAAGGAAACCAGAGAATCAAATTTTGCAATTTTTTGATTTTTCTATGATTTATTATAATTATTTTAGTGAAAATGCTAGAAAATACATTTTTTAATTTTTAAAATTACCTTAGGGCTTTAAAATTCAATATCTCACTAAATAGACCTAGGAAAAATGTGGGATTTGCTCCTAAGTGATTAAAATTCAAAATGTGACATTTTGGTGAATTTTATTATTTTTGTGATCTTTATTATTTTTTAATTATTAAAAATATTAAAATATTATTAAAAATCAACTTTTTTAGAAAATTGAAATTTTAATTTTCTTAGGTTCCCCTGATATCAGAGAGGCTCCAAAACCAATTTGGTGAATTTTTGAAAAGTATTTTAAAAGTTATGAATTTTTAAAGTTTAAAATGGCTAAGTGACTTAATCAACCCAATTAGTCGGGCTAACCAAGTCCAATTGACCTCAAATTTTTATGGTAGATTCCTCTGATCCTAAAGGTCAGTGGAGAATTGATTTCAAGTCAATTTGATACCTGATTAACTCTAATTAATTAAAGACCTATTTTGGGTATTTAAGTCAATTAGGGTTGTTTTGAATGAACTAAGCCAAAATCTATTTTTCCTAGAGTTCTCTGGTCATAAGGAACATCACCAAATTTTCCTAGAATTTATTTCACAACATGTTATTTACTCGGAATTAAAATACTCAAAACAGATGACTCGAACTTGAAAAATCAAGAACTCCTCATAGGGATGGCTCTCGACTTTGGAAAATTCAGGGAATGTTCCCAAATTCGGAGGCTTCAAAAGCCCTATGGTCTCATGCCATGGTGAATTGTATGCATGCATGGAGAATTAAAACAATGCGAGAGTAAATAAATTATAAAAAATAAAATACTTAATGAAATTAAATGATTTCTTTTCCACATTATTCTCCTCGAGTTCAACGAGCAAGAGGGTATTTTTATTTTATTTTTGTGATTTTTCTACACAAAGATATGGATTTTCAAGTTTAGGGAATTAAATAAATCGGAAAATACCCTATTTATCTACTTATCCACGCGGCGCCAGCGAGAACATCGGCGGCTCCGAAGGGGTACGTGTCGCGGTCGCGCCGTGATCGGGCGCCGCCATCCGAGTCGCAGCCCGGGCCCCGCGGTTCTCGCACCGTTTCCCGGTCCTACGCCATCCGAGCCGTTCGTCCGCGCGTGTATCGAATGGACGCGCATCCGTTCATCGTCCCCAAGTGTTCTCACCCGAGAGCCGTCCACACTAAATCCCTAAGATCTCACTCGATTCTCAATGGATTTTTACGTTCTTATACTTCTATGGATTCGTCTCGAAGAGACGAACACATCTATACGGCTAACATGCATCGAAACTAAGGCATTTGAAATAGAGAATCTTCGAAGCTCGGGATGAAGAGTTAGCTCATACCTTGGCTCGTAGAAGTGTGGCTTCAATCCGAGAGTTGTTGCACCTTCGATCGGGTCCTAGCAAGCTCCGGATGAAGTCTCCCGGTCCGGTGAATTGTCCGGATATGATTTCGACCAAGCCCGATCACAAAGCTTGGAGGCCTGGAGCAACCTGGGTGGCCCGGAGATAGTGGCTTTTGATGGTGGACACCTTCCCTCGGTCCGGTGAAGGTGTAGAGCCAATCAATTTGAGAATTGGCTCACCGTGGAGAAGTGTCCCGGTTTTGGGTGGAATTTCAACTCGAAATCGAGCTTTCGGAGGAGAAATGACGGGGGAATTTCACCTGGGATCAAGTGCTCTAAGGATGGAGAAGGGTCCGGAACAATTTTGGCGAGTTTTGGCAAGGTTTTGTGCTTCGCTTCTCTCATGGCCGAGAGGGGTGGAGTTTAAATAGAGCTGGTCGAGGGCCTCCCTGGGGAGTTAGGGCTCGGGATCGAGCCTGCTCCAGTGAGGAGAAGAACGACCATGGTGACCACTAGGCAAGGGGCAGCTACGCAAGTGAGAATTTCAATGTTGGATCACATGTGAGCTCTCGGCCATGGTGTTTTCCGGCGGCCAGTGGCCGGCCGGCCGGAGTCAGGTCACCCTCAAGCTCAGGTGGGTCGGGCTGGAGGCTTGTGCAATCAATTGGCAATTGCCACGTGTAAAGGAGTTGGATTGAAATGGAATGCGGGATGAGCCTATTTTGGGTCCAAATGGGTCAACTCACCTTTTGGGCTTGGTTCACCTCCCCATGGCCTGATTTTGAGCTGAGAGGATCAGTTGGGTCAGCCCAAGAGAGAGTGGTGTGGTCTTTATCCATGATGAGGTGGCTAAACATGGTTTAGTGTGCGACATGCTTAAGGTAAAAAGGCTTAATGAAAGATTAGGAAAGGAGCCCCTCCTTTTACCATTAATGGCATGGTCACATGTCAAGCCTCCCATGGCTTCATGTGGCTTGTCAATGGCTTGCATGGCTTGTCTTTGGCTTCGGAGAAAGTCGAGTCAATTTCATAAAAATGGGTTTTAAGAAATTTTTGGTAATTTGATGGGAATTTGGATGAAGCTTCATTTGGAATAATTCAATGATGATTTTAGGACTTAGGTAATGGATTTAATTAAATGGATGACAAATGGAGATGTCATGTGGGCTTTAGGGTAGATTTGGGCTTTTGAATTTTGAAGGAAATGGGCTTTTAGAAGGGTTTAAGGGAAGTGGGCTTTTAAGTTTATGAATGTGTTCATGGATGAAAATTTTTGTAAAAGGTTGGGCCAAATAATTGTTGGGTTTAGCTCATGGATGTGTCATGAGTAACTTGAAGCAAATTTGGGGTAGTTTGGGCTTGAATTGGGTTGGATTTGGATTCTTTTGGTGAATGGGCCAATATAGGTCCAAATGGGCCAAGTTGGGCCAATGTTGGGCTAGGGTTGAAATTGATGTAGAATTATTGTTGAGAAGTGTTTATGGGGGTGTTTCAAAGAGGTTTTGACTTTGGTTGGGCTTTGATTTTTGGGGTTTGGGTTCATTTGGGTTAGGTTTGGGCTTAGGTCGAAAAATGGGCCTTAAGGTCAAAAGTGGAATTGGATCCAAATGTCAATCAAATTGGACTTGGATTTGGTCTAAATTGGTATTAGGAATGTTGAATTGAAGTTTAGAATTGAATTGAACCAAAATTGGGGTCAATTGGGTAGGTTTGGTTTGACATCGGGTTCACTTAGGGTTAAAATGGGTCAATTTGGGGGTTTTGACAAAAGTAGGGTAAATTGACAAAATTGGCCCATGGTGTAGTTGGACAAAATGAAATTGGGAATATTTAGGATTTTTGGAATTTTCTGGGAATTTTCTAAATTTTTGGATTTTTAGGCCAAGAAGAGTATTTTGGGTATTTGGAGGGTATTGGGGGTATTTTTGGAATCTTTGGTATTTTTGGGTATGGATGATCAATTTGAGTGATGTGGAGATGTTTGGGAATAATTTTGAAGAATTTTAGGCAATTTGGAAATTTTGCAAAAATTTGGGTAATTTCAAGGGTTTTGGGTAGGTTAAGCGGGTGTAGGGTCCCGGGGGTCAAAAATTGAAAATTTGGGAAATTGAAGATTGGGTGAATTTGAGTGGGGTGAAATCATTTTGGTTGAGCCATGAAGCCATTTCAAGCCCATATGAGCCATGAAAGGACTCATTTGAGGCATTCACTATGTTGTTCCTAACCCTCTTAGCCAAGGGCTTAGGGGTTAAGGACCATCCATGTGAATCACCTACATGAGTCAGGAGGTCAAGTTGGGTATGGGTGTGGTTTTAGGAGGTGTGTGGAAATGTAGTGTGTAAGTGTAGTGTATAAGTGTAATGTGTGTGTAAGTCAGCCCCTTCACCGCACCGTGCCACCTGCGGTAGTCCTAAGGCCAAAGGGTCCTATAGAACTCATCCTTTAAACTTCCACATTCGATTTCAACCCTCTAGGTGATTAGGGGTCTATAGTCAAGTTTGTGGAGTTTGCAGGGAGTTTAGAAGTGGTTTGAATTTCTAAAAGGCGGGTCCCAATTCTAGTCCTCTCAGGATAGTCAAAGGAAAAGCCTAAGGCTAGATCCTAAGCACTAAAAAGAAGAAAGGAAGACCTCATCAAAAATGAGGTCAACAAATGGACCCCCAATAGGTGTGGTGAGCCGACGGAGCACACCGCGCGTATTGGTGTTGACCGAAGCGATCAACAAAACCAACACAGATGTCCAAGTGACGAACTTAGGACGAAGTAGAAGAGTTTCGCTGGGGAGTGTCAAGTATATCTCCGGAACCGGAGATTCTCGAACTCTCGCCGGGGAAAGGAAGAGGAGGTGAATCCCAAATCACATGATCTCGGGGAATTTCGATTTAGATTTTATTTTGTTTCAATTTATGTTTTGATGTGTGAGTTTAAATTTTAGTTTGGAGTTTCAATTTAGATCAAGTTTTGTCAAAATTAATTCGAGGGATTTGATTTGAAATGAAAATTGGGATTTCGAGGTTTTAGATGTAACATCTCCAACCTCGAAAGAAAATCGAATCGATTAGATTGAATCGTTGCAATGAGAAGATATCTCAGAGCAAAGTGGTGTTGGATGTAAAATCCTTAACCTCAAGAGTTTGAATTTGATTTGATGTATTTCATTGCGATAGGGAAAAGATCCTAAAGCAATGCAGTCTCGGATGTAAAATCCTCGACCCAAAGGTTGAATTTTGATGTATTTCAAAGGCAATAGGGAAAGAATCCTAAAGCAAAGGCAGTCTTGGATGTAAAATCCTCGACCCAAAAGTTGAATTTTGATGTATTTCAGTGCAACAGAAAAGAATCCTAAAGCAAGGCAGCTTGGATGTAAAATCCTCGACCCAAAAGTTTGATTTGATGTATTTCAAAGGCAATAGGGAAAGAATCCTAAAGCAATGGTACTTGGATGTAAAATCCTCGACCCAAAAGTTTGAATTTGATGTACTTCAGATGCAACAGAAAAGAATCCTAAAGCAAGGCAGTCTTGGATGTAAAATCCTCGACCCAAAAGGTTGAATTTGATGTACTTCAAGGCAATAGAAAAGAATCCTAAAGCAAAGGCAAACTTGGATGTAAAATCCTCGACCCAAAAGAGTTTGATTTTGATGTATTTCAAAGGCAATAGGAAAAGAATCCTAAAGCAATAGGTACTTGGATGTAAAATCCTCGACTCAAAAGTTTGAATTTGATGTACTTCAAGGCAATAGGAAAAGAATCCTAAAGCAATAGGTACTGGATGTAAAATCCTCGACCCAAAAGTTCGAATTTGATGTACTTCAAGGCAATAGAAAAGAATCCTAAAGCAAGTGCAGTCTTGGATGTAAAATCCTCGACCCAAAAGAGTTTGATTTGATGTATTTCAAGTGCAATAGGAAAAGAATCCTAAAGCAAGGCAGTCTTGGATGTAAAATCCTCGACCCAAAAGGTTTGAATTTGATGTATTTCAAAGGCAACAGAAAAGAATCCTAAAGCAATAGGTTCTTGGATGTAAAATCCTCGACCCAAAAGAGTTTGATTTTGATGTATTTCAGTGCAATAGGAAAAGAATCCTAAAGCAGTGCAGTCTTGGATGTAAAATCCTCGACCCAAAAGTTTGAATTTGATGTACTTCAGTGCAATAGGAAAAGAATCCTAAAAGAAGCAGTCTTGGATGTAAAATCCTCGACCCAAAAGTTTGAATTTGATGTATTTCAGTGCAACAGGAAAAGAATCCTAAAGCGAAGGTACTTGGATGTAAAATCCTCGACCCAAAAGTTTGAATTTTGATGTACTTCAAAGGCAATAGGAAAAGGATCCTAAAGCGAAGGTACTTGGATGTAAAATCCTCGACCCAAAAGAGTTTGATTTTGATGTATTTCAAAGGCAATAGGAAAAGAATCCTAAAGCAAGCATAGTCTTGGATGTAAAATCCTCGACCCAAAAGGTTTGAATTTGATGTATTTCGAAGGCAATAGGAAAAGAATCCTAAAGCAAGTGTAGTCTTGGATGTAAAATCCTCGACCCAAAAGAGTTTGATTTGATGTGATTGATATTTGATTCGAGATCTGGAAGAAATTGAATTTAAATTTGATTGAGACTTGAAGCCTGGAAAGATTGAATTCGGAAATTTGGAAATTTGGAAGGGTGAGTTTGAACTCGATTGAAATTCGATTTAAGATTTGATTTGAAATTTGGAAGATCAAGTTTGAAACTTGATCGAGATTGGATTTGGAATTTGATTGAGGATTCGATTTGAAATTTGTAAGGATGGAATTTGATTTTGAAGTTTGGAAGGATGGAATTTGAGATTTGTGTTGATTTCGTTTATCTTTTAATGGTTCAAATTTTATTTTATTGTTTATTTAATGTTCATGTGAACTTGGTGTTTGTCATTTTTCAGAATTTTTTTTTTTTAGAAAGTTTTCTTTTATTCTCTTCTTTTTTATTTCTTTTCTGTTCTTTGTTCGAAGTTCATTTAACTTTAATGGCGTTTCCCAATCAATTTGCACAAAAGAGGTGAAGGCCAAAAACGTGACATGGTCACTTTCATTCCAATCATGTTGAAAATACGTCATACAACTCGATCTGGAATATATTTCATACAATCCATGTAGACTCAAAACGGACTGTGTATGATCTTTGTTGATCCATCAAAAGAATCATCCATGTCTGAATAGTGAGGTACATGGTCAATAACATCACCTTCCAAGCCATCCTTGGCAAGGATGCCGGCTGGATGTACATTGGAGGTGTGATATTTCCCATGTAACTCACAGCTCGTAAGGCCGGAGGTTCTCTAGCTCCGGATCCGGTCGGAAATGGTAAGGTATTTTCGTCGTCGTCCATCCTCCCGAAAGTAACCGAGATTCGCTCCACTCGGCACTCCCGGTATGCAATGCTTGCGATATCCGCTCCGTTACCTCGCAGCATCATGACGGAACCCACCGGTAAAGGTATCTTTACCGGCCCTCGGAATTCACCCGGGCCTCGCTATCCGGAGGTCGGATCCGAACATGAATTTGCACTCATTCAAGAAAGAGACCGTGCGTAGAAGGTCCGACGAAGTCGTGGTGATCAATATGTGGGGGTATGCAGTCACCTCGTTTGTAGATATTGATAATGCAGCTATTGGGTATGCAATCCGCGGCGAGCACTCTCCATGTTATCAATCTTTTTACCATTCTCTCGATAACTAATGGCATCGGATCTACTTGCCCATGACGGAGTATCCCCGTGGGTTTCCTTTTCGTCTTCGACGAAAGTTGTAGCAGACATCCGCATCAGTATTGTGATTCTTCCTTTCCCCGGCATCCATCTCCGGGGTTCCGAGTATGTGTTTTCCCTCGGGCGGCTCGCTCGGCCCATTCTTTTCGTATCCCGGATACAGTCCACGATTTGCTCGTTGTTCATACTCTCGAGAATACGCTCGGTGTGTAGCTCGAGGCCTTCTAGTATGTTGATTCTTCTTCCTTTAATTCTCTCGAAGTATTCGAAAGTTTTCTTTTCAACATTCGCATCCTCTCCGACTCGTATTCCGGAATGATCTGCGGATGGCGAGGCCTTGTGACATATTGTGGGATATATGGTTCAATCCCTTCACGTTCCCCCGCATACCTCGGCTCCTCGTGGATGATGTCCGTCGGGACATCCCCCGGGTTGCTTCGCAACAAGGTCATGCACTCGCCGGTGGTTCTATCCCGGTGGCGTGGTAGCCTTCTTTCTTCCGATCTTCCGGAGATTTCCACGGTTCTTTCCGTTATTCTAGGAGCCGGCCTCCTTTCTTCGGGTTCCCGGTGAACCGGTGTCCTCGAAGTGTACGTACCGGTAGTAGTAACCGTCTCGTCGCGCCGGTCCGCGACTAGTTTTGTTAACATCTTACGGATACGGCGATTCTTATTCCTTCGTTGCGTGGTCGTGAGAGTAGCCCTCCGAACTTCTTGAATGTCCGCGGGCGCGGCGCCGACAAGCCCGCCCTCCGCCGTAGTGACTACGCGACTTCATTTTCTTATCTTCTTCGGTGTTTGCTTTTCTTTTCTTGTTGTTGGATTGGTGGCTTGGGCCACCCACTTTCATCACCGTCCGTCCGGGCGGCTTCTGCTAGTTAACTCGGGACCCAGCTCACTTTCCTCGTACTCGTAGGCCCGCCGGTGCGAAATCCGAGTCAATCTCGATTATCGCTCCATCTTTCACCCTCTTTTCATCGAGTGCAAGGCTTACGCCATTCTTAAAGTTCAAGACCAACCGCCCGTTCGACATTTCCCCGCGAAAAGACAAGGAAAAGGATCGTGGTCGTACTAAGAACAAGAACATTAAGAAAATGTTTTTTTAAAGATACATTTTTTATTATTCTTATATTTTGAAATTTAACAGGAATGAAGTAAGATAAGATGAGGGAAGAGATTTTGATTTGGAGAAGAAAACGAGGAAAACTTTATTATCATGATTTTATTTATTTTAGCACATTTTATTATTTTCGAGTTCGGACCCAACCATAAGTAATTACTTCACCCGTGTTTCTTAGGGATGAAGAATTCATTCCTTCGAAACATCGGGTAGCGTAATATTTTTTCAAGTATCGTCCGTCGATCGGAAGCATATGTCGTTCTCCCCGGCAATTCACTAGCCGGTAGGAACCTCCCGAGTATACTCGCTTCAACCACAAACGGTCCTTCCCAAGTGGGTTCAAATTTTCCTCCTATCTTGCGGTGTGCAAGAATAGGTCTCTCGAGAACGAGAACTAAGTCACCAACTTTGAAAGTTCTCGGGCGGACCAGCTTTGTCATGGGCTTGAACCATTTTAGCTTGGTATAGTTCTAAATTCTCGTTGCGCCGCAAGTCTTTTCCCTTCCAAGCTTTCTAATTCTTCGAGTCGTAGTCCGGCATTTTCTTCTCGTCGTGATCTTGTTTGCAATCGCAATTCCGAGTGAAGGAAGTCGAACCTCTAAAGGTAACACCGCCTCGGACCCATACACCGCGAGCGTAAGGTGTAGCTTCGAGTAGGAGTTCGAAGGTTGTCCGGTAGGCCCATAAGGCTTCTAACAATTTCTCGTGCCAATTTCTTCTATTATCGTCCGTGGTTTTCTTTAAGATTCGAACGAGAGTTTTATTAAAAGCCTCGCCGAGACCGTTTGCTCTCGGGTAGTAAATTGTCGAGTATCGCCGGCCGATTCCGTGTCTCCCGACAAAATTGTTGATCCGTGTGCTTCCGAATGCCGACCCATTATCCGAGATGATCCTGCGCGGCACTCCGAAATGGTAGACAACTTGTTTCTTGAAAAACTGCAGCACGTGGTGTGCTTTCACTTCTCTAAGTGGAACTGCTTCTGCCCACTTGGAAAAGTAATCTGTAGCCGCAAGAATAAAGTGATGTCCTTTCGAAGATGGTGGTTCTATTGGACCCACTATATCTGTTCCCCAACATTCAAACGACCACGACGCAATTGTCGGGTGTAGCACATTCGGAGGTTGGTGTAGAACCACTCCGTGCACTCGGCATCGATGACGCTCTCGGCGATTTTCATGCGGCTCGGTCATCATCGAGGGCCGATAGTACCCTAGTCTTTTAATTTTCATCTTCATTTTTGTACCCGACCGGTGAGCGCCACGCAGTCCCGAATGCACTTCTTTAACAATTTCACGGGCCTCGGACCCGCTTAGGCACCTTAGCCACATTCGATCAAAAGACCTTCCGTACAATGTGTTGTTTATTAATGCGTAGGACGCAGTTCTTTTCTTGATATGATGTGCTAGCGACCTATCCTCCGGTAGCTTTCATGTTTGCGGGTAGTTCCATCAATGGCCGTCGCCAATCTTCCGTGTTTTCTCGTCATCGTCGCAACTCGATTCTTTTTCTTTTCCTCGATTTGTGTATTGTGTCTATGTCGAGCCGTGATAGGACTCCGACGTCCGCGAATCGACACTTCCACCGATTCATCTTGCAAACGAGCAAATTCTTTTGCGAGACGGGCTAAAGCATCTCGCTAAAGCATTCTCTTTTCTAGGAATTTTGTAGATCGTCACATTTGGAATGCGTTCCAACAACTGTATGGCATACCTGGAAGTATTGTTCGAGTCTTGGTTTAAAAATTCCGTATTGTCCGGCGATCCGTTGAATGATTAACCGTGAATCCCCGTAGATGTTGATGTCCGTTATCCCCATTCGAATGGTTAATTCCGGTCCCGTTATGAGGGCTTCGTATTCTCGCTTCGTTGTTTGTACACGGTTCCGTCAAGTGGTAGGAGTATCTTAACATCCCCCGCTCCGGTGTTATAAAGATTAGCCCGATTCCCGCCTTACCGGCACTATCACTTGCGATTCTTCGTCTTTGTGTGCCGAAGATGCTCCGTCGAAATACAATTCTCAACGTCGATCATCGTGGTCTTCTAGGTTCATTATTTGTTCATCCGGCAGATCGTCATCGAGAGGAGATTCTGCCGGCAAAGGGTGTGCCTTGCGAGGAAGTCCGCTAAGACTTGTCCCTTTACGAGCACGCAGAGGCACGAAAGTTATATCGAATTGCAATAATATCATCGACCATCCGGCAAGTCTGCTCGGAAAGTGTTGGACGAGTCATCAAGTATTGCAATGGATTAAACTTCGAAATCAAGTCGACCTTATGAGAAAGCATGTAGTGCTCGAGCTTTTGAGCGGCGAAGATCGTGGGCCAAACAATGCTTTTCAATTGCGGGATACCTTACCTCCGTCGGAAGTAAACGACGGCTTAAGTAGTAAAGAGCATTTTCTTTACCCTCATCATCGACACTGGCTAACAGGGCTCCGAGAGAGTCGTCTAAAGCCGCGGTGTAAAGTATCGCCGGTCTACTCGAGACCTGGGTCGCTAAGACAGGAGGTGTCATTAAATATTGTTTAATATCTTCGAAGGCCTTCGGCATTTCTCTTCCCAAATAAATTTGGCGTCCTTTTTAACTAGTGCCGAGAAAGGCCGACACCTACACCGACGGTGTCTGAGATAAAGCGTCGAAGATATGCCGGCTTTCCTTGAAAAGATCGTAGTTGTTTTAAGGTTTTGGGAGGCGGCATTTCTAAGATGGCTTTAATCTTCTCCGGTCGATTTCAATTCCACGATGTCGGACAACGAATCCTAAGAATTTCCGGAGGTGACGCCGAAGGCGCATTTTAAGGGATTCATCTTAAGGTTAAATTGTCTTAATCGTTCGAAAACAATTCTCAAATCATACGAGTGGTTTTCCTTTACTTTGCTTTCGATGACGACATCGTCCACGTAACACTCGATTTGATTGTGGATGAGATCATCAAAAATTCTTGTCATTGCTCTTCGGTAAGTCGCTCCTGCGTTCTTCGGTCCGAATGGCATCACCGTGTAGCAAAATACTCCGATCGGCGTTCCGAATGTTGTAAGCTTTTCATCTTCTGAGCCATTTTTATCCGGTTGTATCCCGAAGATCCATCCATGAATGAGAATATTTCATGTGTCGAAGCAATATCGATCATCGGTTCGGAATTGGTAGAGGGAATTCATCTTTTGGACATGCCTCGTTTAAATCTCTGAAGTCCACACAGATTCGATCCGACCATTCTTCTTTCCGACCGGCACCACATCGAGCTAACCGAGTCGGGTATTGTTCTTCACGGACAAATTTAGCGTCTATTAGCTTTTTAACTTCGGCTATGACTTGTTGTTCGATTTCAGACGCATTCTTCCGGGACCTTGTCCGACCGGAACGAAGTAGGATCCACTCCTAACTTATGGACTCGCAACCCTCGGGGCTAATCCCGGCATTTCATCGTAGCTCCAAGCAAAACGAGTCTTTAAATTCCATTAATAACTTGATTATTTCTTCGGAGTCTTCTTTATCGAGTAAGGAGCTAACAAAGGTAGGTCTAGGCTCTTCGCTAGTACCCAAGTTAACTTCCGTTAACTCATCTATCGTAGATTTGATTTCTTCTTCGAATTCGGTGGAGCGTCTCCAATTTGTAAATCTTCGAGTTCGTCCGTAGTTTCCATGCGGCTTTCATTGGATTTGCAAGTGACAACCAAGCAAAATTCGGCATCGTCAACCGACCCTACCGTGCCGAATCCGAGTCCATACTTTGAATCGGGAGGACGCGGAGTTATTCCATAACTTTTCAAAATGTTGTGATTGGCCTTTTGTCCATTGTCGAGGTAAGAAACCACGTTGAATTAAATTTTGAACACGGGGGAGAGTACCACTCAAAAGGTAATTCCATTAATTCCCGATGAAGTGACATCTTCGAATTGTACATTATTTTCGGTTTTGGAGGAAGAAGCACCACGGTAGAATTTCGATCGGCTTATGCACCGTCACTACGTACCTCTTTGACCTCCATACCCTCGATCTTATTAGAATGGATCGGAGTTAGGGTCATAGTATGTACGTAGTGGTTAATCTTCTCGTACATTGATTTGTATTCTTCGTTCTTTTCATCTTCGAGGGAGATCTTGTATTGCGGCTTCTTTCGACTTATTGTTGCCGCTTCTTGCTTGATTTCTTTTTCTTCTTCGGAACTATCTTCCCAATCAACATTGATGGTTGGTTTCCTCCGTCCGATTGTCCCAGTGTCTCTACCACGGCCTCGTCCGCGCCTCGACCTCGGATGCGAGTTGTGGAGAAACCTTCACCATCTCGCCTGGAAGGGAGTGGTGAGTGACCGTTGGATCGGAACTTCGGGTTCTTCGTTGTCTCGAACTTTCTTCGCTTCATTTGTTATGGTATCTCCGGAGAAGATTGTTTTCTTTGGCGGTGCATAATAAGCCGCATCTTCATGGACTCCAATCTCATGTACGGAGAATGGTTGTAAGTCACCTTTGATGCACTCGTTCCCTCCATCGTAGTACTTCGATGCACTGGTGTAGAGATGATGGTACCATCCTCGTTTTCATGTATCCATGGTCGGCCCGACAAAGCGTTGAACGACGTTTCCGAATCGATTATATGAAATTTTGCGGTTGTCTTTGCTAAGTCACCGGTTTTCATCGTAGCGTTATTGACCCGAGGGCTCTTTCTCCTTTCTAGTTGAATCCTCTTAATAACATTTTGTCTGGCCTCGAGCTCACGAGCATCAATTTCCAAGTATGCTAGTGTTCGAAGACTCATTATATTGATTGATGCTCCCGGATCCACCAAAACTGCGGAGAGCGTAAACTTCCCAATTGTAACCGAAATGTACAACGGTCGGTTGTGATCTGCTCGTCCCAAGTAGTAGGTCATTGTCCGTGAAGGTAACACCTGTCTGTTCCTTTAACGAGCGAAACCTCATCTAGGAATCTCCGGCCATTCGAGCTAAGCAAATTCTCGGATCAAGTAAGGCATTGATCGAGCTTCTCTCATCTCCTTTGATAAGATGAGAGCATCGTAAATGCTCGGTTGGCCGGTAGTTTCCTAAGATGAGCCAAGCACGTTGTAGTCCACTTTGTTCTCATGCATCTCGGCTTCTTCTCGAATGGGTATTTCTTCCGTCTGGGGTTGGTTCTTCTTGAACAACCACCGCTTTCCTTTGTCTTTTGGACCCATTCTCGAAGGTAGAACTTTTCCACTTCTTAGGTTGACTTCTGTAATTTCTTCGAATCTAGTATTGAGTTTGTCGGTGTCTCCTCCCGAATCGGAATGACGGGCTCTTCCGATTATCTTCAAAATGCGAAGGCTCTAACTCTATCGTAACTCGGAGCTCCTCGAAACTCGCGGATAGATCCGTTGCTTGTTGAACTCCTCGTAGCCTCCTTGATGGATGCCTTCTTCGTCATTGTGATCGTCGAGATCATGTATGATTTGAGAATTGTTGTTGGTATCGAAATCGACACCCGGATTGTCGCTAGTTACGTAATCGTTAGAAACAGTCAAAACGTAGCCAACGCCATCACCCTTATCATTATATGATCCCACCAAAGTGAGCAGATAATCATACAAAATCGAGAGGTTCGAGGGATTTCTCCCGAATCGGAAACAACTATCCTAGGATAAGCGACCCCTAGTCTAGCCTTAGGAATCTCGGTCCCCTCTTCATCGTCAATTTTCTTCTTCTCTTCGATTGTCTCTCGTCGAGGTGGCTCTTCTATCGCAAGTGATAGTATCGGCTCAACGGGGTCTCGAACTCCGAATTGAAGCTCGCACCGAAGCGGTTCGGATGTTGTCTAAAATCTTCTTCGAAGATCTCGTCCGAGGCGGTGGTCCATCCATCGTCGGTTGCATAGGGATCTATCGGAATGACGGGATCGGTCGAGATAACATCGACGGAACCTCCTTTACGGGGTTCCTTCATGTACTCCTTCGGGATTGTTATATTTCCTTTCCGAAGGTTGTCATTGAGCCAACTTTTAAAGGTAATGCGCTCTTCTATCTTGTGCCCAAGCATCCGATGGTAGGGGCAAAAGTTGGGATCACCTTTCTTGTTGACTTCCTCCGGTCTTTTGGGCTCACGCACTCGGAAATCCGGAGTTTTCATTAAGCTACGGAACATCTTGGTACTGCTTCATTCTTGAACGGATATTCTCTCGCTCGTAAGCTCCCTCAATGTACGTTGCGGACGAGACGGTTGTTCATACCGCGGAGACGACCGATAGCCGGACCGGGGCTGCCGGTAATTTTGTTGTGGTTGTTGCGGCCGTTCGGTGGTATTTGCATCGGCTGTTTGCCTTTGTCAACCGCTGCAACGATCCCGGATTTCTTCTCGAAGGTCTTCACCGGCTTTTGCTTGTCCGTCTTGTCGGCAAAACTTAATTGCTTCGCCTCTTCTTGCAAGCTTCCGGCCTCGCTTAACAACTTCTCAAAAGTCTTAATAGTGAATCCTCGAGGAGAAGTGCTATCGGGCCGTGAATGCTTTTAAGCAAGATGCCGACCGCATGTTGTTCTTGCGGTTGTGGTTCACACTTCATGCTTAAGTTTCTCCATCGAAGTATGTAATCCACCAAAGTTTCATTCGGCCTTTGTTTCTCTACCACTAAATCACCTATGGTGATGTGGTGCTGAGCTTCCGGCAAATCGCTTGATGAAGAGGTTCTCTAGCTCGAGAACGTCTTCACCGAACCATCGGGTAGCTCGCATACCCGGCCGAAGGCGATTCTCGACGGTACCGCTAACGAATCGTCGGAAGAGTAGGCGCATCGCTCCCGCCGGCATTGCAGCAACCGGCACGAAAGTGTGCAACATGCCGTCGGGGTTCCTGGCCCGTCGAAGGTCTTAAACGGAGAGGTGGTACGAAGCCTTTCGGGTATTGGACGACGTCGAATTCTTCCGGGTAAGGTCTACCCGTCCGAATGGATGTCCCGTTCTTCGATTGTGCTTAGGGCTTCTCGCACCTGCTCGCTCTACAAGTTCTTGATATCCTTTTCGGGGATCATACTTTGTGTTGTATCCTTTTCGGTGGTCATCCCCATCGACGGATGTAATCTCCTTTCCTCCGTCTACGATGTGAATGACTTACTGGGGTGTCTCTCCATGTGGGTTGTACTTGAGTCCGGAGAGTGGCGCAGAGCTATGGCCATCTCTTCCATCCTCTTCGCCATTCGAGCGATCGTGTCGTCCTTTTCCTCGAAGCCGTCTCTTCATCGGCTCGCTCCTCTCTTCTGCGCATCGCGGGAGCACCTTGAGAAGCCGATGAAGCTCGTGTCTCAACCATGTTGATTTCTGCATATTCGTTGTCCATGAATTCCGATGAGTCGATCTCATCTCGAACTTTTCTTCTCTTTCTTTTGCCGACCAGTCGGATGTCGGTTCTCAACTTTTCCATGGCATCTTCTAGCCGGAGCTTTCGCATGCATCTTTGTGGTTGTCATGTGATGGTTGCCGGTCCTTTTTCACGAGTCCCCTTCATCGCAAGTAGCACTTTCTTCGTATTCCGGCCTCTGGCGAGACTTTCTTCTCGGGCCGTTGTTTCAATCTCAACCGCCCCGTAGTGGGACGCCACACCATCCTTCTAAGCGAGCGAAGGTCTAGGACCGAGATGGTCCGCTTGGCCAAATGTCTGGAAGGTGGTATCCTCCCTAATCCGTAATCCCGATACTACGACAGGCGGGCTAGCCTTCATTCTCTTGCTTGGCTTTTCTATCATGACGGCGGGTTCTACTCGGGGCCCAAGACGGATTCGATCGGCACCCGCCCTATCCTTCGTAGAATTTCCGACACGAGGGCGGTTTTCCTTCTTTGCTAGCTTTTCTACCAAAGTTCGCAGTCGAGCAAACAGCGTAGTTCTAGTTCTTTTCTTGCGGCTATCGTTGTAGTATGCGGGTCGTGGTAATGTGGCAACAATCTTTCGAACATTCTCCTCATCCTCCGCGGCGAGAGGGGATGGAACCCGCTTCCTCCCAAAAGTGGTATGTAGTCGAGCGATGGTGTATATTCCGGTAACGGTGTATATCTCGGCAACTGCGGAATTTCCTCCAGAAGGCAATCTCGGCGGCTACGGCTCCCGGGCGATCCTTCATTTCTATTTCTTCTTTGGGTCTTTGTCGGCGACGGAATCTTCGAACTCGGACCCGATTTCGAAGACGAAGGTCTTACAGAAGATCCGTACCCTCCACGGTAACGGGTTTACCATAGTTCGGATTTCTTTCCCTTTGATTTGGCGAAGTCGGGGTAGGTGCGAAACAAGCTAGACCGATGGGGGTAGTAAGAACGATCCTCCGCGGACGGCAGTACTTCTCCTAGTCGGGACCCTTTGCGAGGAGGAAACTCTTGGGTCGACCTAAGGTTAAACTCGCGGTGCTCCTCGGCTCAGATACCTTGTTTGTCGCGTGCAAAGAGGGAGACGTCGGTGACCTTGACGTTCGTGTTTTCAAATCCTCGTCCAAATCGGATGACCCCATTGTCGGGCGACTCATCCTTATGAGACGCCGAAGTCCAGTCCCGTTGGTGAAGGAGAAAATCGGTCTCGGGGCTTCCATTTCGCGGGGTAGATTGCGGTTGTCGGTCCCAAGTTGTGCTTCTTTTCTTTAAGACGAAAAGAAAGGAATTGAAAAGAGTCCGAACTCATTCTTGTTCATGTATTTATAAGAAGGAATCATTTGTTAAAAGGGTCACTTATTAGAGGGTTTGTTTATTCGTAACGGAATGTTCAAAGGTGTGAGAAGGTAAGGAATCCGATTCGAGTTGGAAAGGGAAAGAAAGTCTTAAGCAAGACTTCTCGACTCGAAGGATCATTCCTAAACTAACACCTATTGGGGTCCACCCCACCTCGAAATGAGGTAAAAGGATCTCGAACCTCTCCGTTTAGGGGTGTCTAAACAAAGTGGCTCCTAAATCCGGGAGAATGTTGGCTATACTTGTTCAAGGTAGAAATGAACATAGTATTCCAACGGAAAGAAGGGTAGTTTGATCCGCTAAGGACATGGATGCACTTACCGGTTTTTGAAAGCAGAATTATTTGATTATAATGGAGAGAGGAATAGTCCCCAGCGGAGTCGCCAGAAGTTGTGCGGCTTATTTTAGGTTTGTGTATTGTATTTTAAAAAGGGGGGTCGCCTAACAGAAGTTGTCGGCGAATTTAAATTTTAAATTTGATTTAAATATATATATAATTTAGAAAGTAGTATTTGATTTTGAAAATAATTTTAAATATGAGATTAAACCGATCTCACATCCCGAATAGTTTATATAAACGAGCACCGCACCACAAACCGTGTATCTATCCCTAAGGATGGACACACTCGCTCGACGGTGGGGCTCGATCAAATAAACTAGAAGTTTTGTGACATCCGTTTGGTCTGCGAACCAATTTTATAAGCCGACAAATTCCCCGCTTAATATGAAAGTATTAAACAGGGTTTATATTACACAGGTTCTTTAAAATTCCCTATAAGGGCAAGCCCTCATAGCTTAATTACATCTTAAGTGACGGGAATCACCTAAGAAAACTCTCGATAATAACCAATAATCTCGCTCTCAAGAATTTCAAAGTTTAAGGTTTTCAAAGATTGAATTTTGGAATTTCAATAGGAATGGATCAAATTTGGAACATTTTGTTTTGTGAATCCAAAGGAAGGAAGGTAGGAGAAATCGACGATTCGAAGTGAACTTCGTAATTTCCCGACTATCCTATTGTTTGGCTTGAATTTAGGAAAGTCCTAATGTTTATTTAGTATTTCAATCTTCGCCAATTTTAATTAATTAGGGCTTATATTCGTATGATAAAATCAAACAAATAGCTCTAGAAGATGTGAGGGTTTGTTGTCGTATCGGACGTCTACCTCGGAATCCTAAGACCGGTTAGGGCTTAATTTGCATAAAATGATTATGCAAGTGCCTAACGAAAAGGTTGAGGATTTATGTTGCACTAGGCGAAGCTACCTCGAAGTCACTATGGCTTTGTTGTTTAATTCTAAGAAGGTTTTGTTGAAGTAGGTTCAAGTTTCTGCGACGACGATGGCCGTGTCGCTGCACCGTGCTCCAAGTTCCTTGTTGTTGCGAGAGGTTTAGTTTTAGAAATCATAAATCGGGAGATGAGAAAAGTATTTTGGTTTAGAGAAATCTTAATTTTCCAAGTGTTTTTACGTTTTAATTAAAACAAATCTTAAAGTTGATTATAACGACACGGTTAAGATCCGCACGGTTCCATCCTTCCGGCATCATTGTTTTTATCGGATTCACTTACTCCGTATGAATTTGCTAAACTCAACCGAATGAGTTCCACACTTTCATTTAGACCGTGGAAATCTCGTTAGCAACACGTAGGTTACATCATCCGAGGTATTCCCGATCATCCAACGGGACGTTTTAGTTTAGTTAGCGATTGTAGTTTTGTGTTTCCGTTTGTGATTAAATTTTGAGTTGTTTTATATTTTGAAATGTTGTGGCGGTGAATTTTATCTTGCAATGACTTTTTAACTTAGTTTTGGTTTCAGCTTTAGGGACTATCCTAAAGGTGTGGGTTTTCATGCAAACGAGTTGTTTTATCATGCGAAGAAAAGTAAAGTGCATTTCCGATAAAGTAAATTGCAAGAAAGTAAATCGCAAGAAAGTAAATCGCAATAAAATAAAAGCGTACCTGGAGGGTCTTCCCGTCATCCTAAGCTGCACTTAAAACACAATTAGAATATTTAAGCAAGTCCCTAGGTAAAGCTAAGGAAAGGTTATGGTTTTCACCAAATTCCTAATCCTATAACCTAGTCGACTCTTATGACGTCTAGGTTCTTTGTGTTTTGTTTGAGCGACGATTTTCTTCATCAAAGGACAATTAAGTCCAATTGTTCTTATAAATATCCTATCATATTGAGGAAGTGCTTAGAAGAATCTTAAACATCTTTTCAATATTTTTTAGGATTGTTTTAAGTCCAAATGAATTTAATTATATAAATGAATCAATCGTCCGAGGTTTTCAAGTTTTGTTAACTTGCCTGCTGAATTAAGACATTTGAATATCTTATGAGTGAAGTAGCACTTCATTTAATGTTTCATTTAAAGAGTTATAATAATCAAAGCTTTCAAGGGTAAATTAGTATTCAAATGATTTGATTTAAGTTAAAGGGTTTAAATTTGGAATAGTGTTCAAGTTGTTTTATATTTAATTTCTTTTATGTCTTAGGTGATGTTATATTTAATTCAATTTAATTTAATTGAGTTTTAATTTAACTTAATTTAATTTAATTTGATTTGATGTTTAATTAATTTGATTTGATTTAATTTAATTTAATTATTTAATTTAATTTAATTTAATTTAATTTTAATTTAATTGTTTAATTTAATTTAATTTAATTATTTAATTTAATTTAATTTAATTTCAATTTAGTTTAATTTAATTTAATTTTATTATTTAATTTAATTTAATTTAATTTATAATTTTAATCGAGATTTTAAAAGAGTTTAATGATTTAATTAAGTCTTTTAACATTTTAAATTTGTTATCATTTTAATTAAGAGTTATGTTAATGATATAATTAGTTTAGGGATTTTTTAAATTAAAGAATAAATCTCTTCCTAATAAATATCCCTTATTTTAATAATTCCAATTTTATTATTCTTCCAAATTTAATCTATTATTTAATTAAAGTTTAATCATTTTAAAATTGTTTAATGAGTTTCTACCCTTTAATTATTTAATTTTCAATCATCCAAATCGATTAAGATCAAATATTTTACTTGTTAATTTTATTAAACCTAAAGTTTTAATTAAGGGTTAAAATTTTAATTACCATTTTGCCCTTCAAGCTTAATAATTTCATAACTCACTAAATTGAGCTTAAATGAACTTGAAATTTTTATATGACTTCACTCATATATCAATAAAGACATGAGAGGAGAAAAATGTGATTTTTCTCGTATTTAATTTATTTATATAATTATTTTTGCGGAAAATGTAGAGATTTCCAAGGAAAATTTAATAACATGACCAAGGGAAAGTTTCTGTCCTTAAGAAAATTAGGGGGACATTCCTAATGACCAGAAGCACTTGGACCAATTTTGGTGATTTTTTGAATTATATTATTTTTTATTATAATTATTTTGAGTTTTGGAGTGTTAATTAATTTAAAAATAAAATAAATGTTGAAAAATGGGTTTTATATTTTTCAAAAATCTCTCTGATATCAAGGGAAACCAAAGAAGCAAATTTTGCAATTTTCTGATTTTTCTATGATTTATTATAATTACTTTAGTGAAAAATGCTAGAAAATACATTTTTTTAATTTTAAAATTACCCTAGGGCTTTAAAATTCAATATCTCACTAAATGTATCTAAGAAAAATGTGGGATTTGTTCCTAAGTGATTAAAATTCAAATGTAACATTTTGGTGAATTTTATTATTTTTGTGATTTTTATTATTTTTTAATTATTAAAAATATTAAAATATTATTAAAAATCAACTTTTTTAGAAAATTGAAATTTTAATTTTCTTAGGTTCCCCTGATATCAGAGAGGCTCCAAAACCAATTTGGTGAATTTTTGAAAAGTATTTTAAAAGTTATGAATTTTTAAAGTTTAAAATGGCTAAGTGACTTAATCAACCCAATTAGTTTGGCTAAACTGTCCAATTGACTCAAATTTTTATATGATTCCTCTAACTTCAAAGCGTCAAATGCGAGAATCGATTTCAAGTCAATTTGATGCCCTCGGTTAACTCTAATTAATTAAAGACCTATTCTTTGGGTGTTTAAGCCAATTAGGGTTGTTTTGAATGAACTAAGCCAAAATCTATTTTTCCTGTGGTTCTTCGGTCATAGCGTAACATCACCAAATTTTCCTAATTTATTTCACAAATACGTTTATTTACCGGAATTAAAATACTCAAAAATGTTGACTCCGAACTTGAAAAATCAAGAACTTCATAGGGTTACCTCTGACTTTGGAAAATTCAGGGAATGTTCCTCAAATTCGCAGGCTTCAAAGCCCTATGGTCTCATGCTACATGAATCGTATGCATGCAGCTTGGAGAATTAAAACAATGCAGAGTAAATAAATTATAAAAAATAAAATATTTGATGAAATTAAGTGATTTCTTTTCCACATTATTCTCCTCTCTTCACTGAGCAAGAGGGTATTTTTACTTTATTTTTCTGATTTTTCTATTACGTAGATATGAATTTTTGAAGTTTAGGGAATTAAATAAATCGAAAAAATCCCTAATTTTCTACTTATCCGAGCCGCCGCCGCATCCCCGCAGCTCCGGTGCGTCACGCGGCGCGCTCCCATTCGACGCCGCCACTTGAGTCGCCAGCCCGGCCCCGCGGTTCTCGTACCGTCTCGGTCCGACGCCATCCGAGCCTTCCGTCCGCGCGTGTATTGAATGGACGGCATCCGTTCATCGTCCCCAAGTGTTCTCACCCGAGAGCCGTCCACACTAAATCCAAGATCTCACTCGATTCTCAATGGATTTTTTACGTTTCTATACTCTATGGATTCGTCTTGAAGAGACGAACACATCTATACGTTAACATGCATTGAAACTAAAGCATTTGAAATGGAGAATCTCCGGGCTCTCTGGATGAAGAGCGCTCACCTCGGCTCGCAGAAGTGTGGCTTCAATCCCAGAGCTGTTGCACTCGATTGGGTCCCAACAAGCCCGCATGAAGTCTCCCGGTCTCGGTGAATTGTCTCGGATATGATTTCGACCAAGCCCGATCACAAAGCTTGAGGCCGGGAGCAACTCGGGGTGGCCCGGAGATGGGGCTTTTGATGGTGGACACCTTCCTTGACTCACAGGAAGGTGTAGAGCCGAATCAATTTGGGAATTGGCTCACCGTGGAGAAGTGTCCCGGTTTTGGGTGGAATTTCAACTCCGAAATTGAGCTTGGCTGCAGGGAGAAATGCCAGGGGAATTTCACTCGGGGGATCAAGTGCTCTAAGGGTGGAGGAGTGGTCCGGAACAATTTTGCGCAGTTTTGGCAAGGTTTATGCTTCTCTCCCTTCATGGCCGAGAGGGGTGGAGTTTAAATAGAGCTGGTCGGGGGCCTCCGTGGGGAGTTAGTGGGCTTGGGATCGCCCCGCTCTCGGTGAGGAGAAGAACAGGGGCCCATGGTGACCACTAGGCATAAAGGGGCCTCAAATAAGTGAGAATTTCAATGTTGGCTCACATGCGAGCTCTCGGCCATGGTGTTTTCCGAAGGCCCGGTGGCTGCAGTTGTGCAATGGTCACCATCTTGGTCAAATGTGGCTGGGGTTTAGTGTGTGTGACTGGCAAATGCCATGTGTAAAGTGGTCGAATCAAAGTAGAATGTGGCATGGCTAGTTTTGAGTCTACAATGGGTCAATCCACCCATTTGGGCTTGGTGCAATCTCTTCAAGGTGGCTTTGGATGCCGGTGGGGATCAAAGGGATCACCGGTTTGGCATGGAGAAGTCTCCATCCAAATATATTTCCGCATTAAATTTAAGTTTGTGTGAAACATGATTAAGGCTAACGAGCTTTAGGATTAAGCAGCCCCCCCTCTTCTTACCCAATATGGCATGGTGGAGTGTCCAAAGCTCTCATGGCTCACATGTGGCTCATGCATGGCTTCATGGCTCACCTTTGGTCTGCAAAAAGTTTGGTCAATTTCATAAAAAAGGATTTTAAGGATTTTGGATAATTTGGTGGAAATTTGGATGAAGCTTCATTTAGAAATATTTGATCATTGGTTTAGGACTTAGGCATAATTTTAATTGAAAGTATGATGAGGGGAAATGTCATATGGGCTTTGGAAGAATTTTTGGGGTTTTGGATTTGGTGGAAGTGGGCTTTTTAAAATGGTTTAAGGAATGGGCCCTTAAGTTTAAAATGAATTTATGGATGGGAATTTTGTAAAGAGGTTGGGCCAACACTGTTGGGTTTAGCTCATGGATGTGTCATGAGTGATTTGAAACAAATTGGGGGTGATTTGGATTTGAATTGGGTTGAATTTGGGTTAAATGGGCTTAGTCAAAAATGGGCCTTTTAACCTCGGGGTCGTAGTTTCAGTGGGGTTTGGGTTCAAATTTTGGGCAAATCATGTTAGGGTTTTGTTTGTGGGAATGTTAAGGAAGATTTAGAAAAGATTTGAGGTTAATTGGAGTTGAATTGCGAGTCGGGGTTAAGTTCGGGGTCATGGGTCCAAATCTGGCTTTAAGGCCAAAAGTGAGATTGGATCCAAATGTCAATCAAATTGGACTTTGATTTGGTCTAGATTGGTATTGGGAATGTTGAATTGAAGTTTAGAATTGAATTGGACCAGAATTTGGGTCAATTGGATAGGTTTGGTTTGACATTGGGTTCACTTTGGGTTAAAATGGGCGAAATTGGGGGTTTGACAAAAGTAAGGTAAATTGACAAAATTGGCCAATGGTGTAGTTGGACAAAATGGAAATTGAAATATTTGGGATTTTCTGGAATTTTCTGGGAATTTTCTGAATTTTTGGATTTTTAGGCCAAGAAGAGTATTTTGGGTATTTGGAGGGTATTGGGAGGTATTTTTTGGAATTTTTGGTATTTTTGGGTATGGATGATCAATTTGAGTGATGTGGAGATGTTTGAGAGTGATTTTGGAAAATTTTTGGGTAATTTGAAAATTTTGCAAAAAAATTTGGGTAATTTCAAGGGTTTTGGGCAGTTTAGTAGGGTGTAGGGTCCCGGGTCAAAATTGAAAATTTGGGAAATTAAAGATTGGGTGAATCTAGGTGGAAAGAAATCATTTTGGTTGAGCCATGAAGCCATTTCAAGCCCATATGAGCCATGAAAGGACTCATTTGAGGCATTCACTATGTTGTTCCTAACCCTCTTAGCCAAGGGCGCAGGTTAAGGACCATCCATGGAATCACCTACATGAAATGAGGTTAAGCTTCGGGTATGGGTGTGGTTTTAGAAGTGTGTGGAAATGTAGTGTAAGTGTAGTGTGTATGTAAGTGTATGTGTAAGTCAGCCCCTTCACTCGTACCAGGCCACCTCAGTAAGGGGCCCAAGGCCAAAGAGTCCTATAGGAACTCATCCTTTAAACTTCTACACTGGGATTTCAACCCTCTAGGTGATTAGGTCTATATCAAGTTTCAGGAGTTTTATGTGGAGTTTAAGTGGTTTAAATTTCTAAAATGTGGGTCCCAATTCTAGTCCTCTAAGATAGTCAAAGGAAAAGCCTAAGGCTAGATCCTGGCTAATTCAAAAAGAAGAAGGGAAGACCTCATCAAAAATGAGGTCAACAAATGGACCCCCAATGTGTGTGGTGAGCCGACTAGAGACACCGCGCGTATCGTGCCGACCGAAGCGATCAACAAAACTAACACAGATGTCCAAGTGACGAACTTAGGACGAAGTAGAAGAGTTTCGCCGGGGAGTGTCAAGAGCATTCCGGAACCGGGAGATTCTTGAACTCTCGCCGGGGAAAGGAAAAGAGGTGAATCCCAAATCACATGATTCGGGGGAATTTCGATTTAGATTTTATTTTTTTTTAGTTTAAGTTTTGATGTGTGAGTTCAAATTTTAGTTTGGAGTTTCAATTTAGATTGAAGCCAAAATTAATTTGAGGAAATTTGGATTTGAAATGAGAATTGGAATTTTGAGGTTTTAGATATAACATCTTTAACCTCGAAAGAAAATTGAATCGATTAGATTGAATCGTTGCAATGAGAAGAGATCTCAGAGCAATGTGGTGTTGGATGTAAAAATCCTTAACCTCAAGAGTTTGATTTTGATGTATTTCAAAGGCAATAGGAAAAGAATCCTAAAGCGGTGCGCCTTTGGATGTAAAATCCTCGACCCAAAATGTTTGAATTCATGTATTTCAAGGCAATGGAAAGAATCTCAGCGTTGCGGGGCCTTGGATGTAAAACTGACCCAAAAGAGTTTGATTTTGATGTATTTCAGGCAATAGGAAAGAATCAGCAAGGCAAGCCTTGGATGTAAAATCCTCGACCCAAAAGTTTGATTTGATGTATTTTCAAAGGCACAGGAAGAATCCTAAAGCAAGGGCCTTGGATGTAAAATCCTCGACCCAAAAGAGTTTGATTTTGATGTATTTCAAAGGCAATAGGGAAAGAATCCTAAAGCAAAGGCAGTCTTGGATGTAAAAATCACCCAAAAGAGTTTGATTTTGATGTATTTCAAGTAATAAATGGAAAGAATCCCAAAAGCAAGGGCCTTGGATGTAAAATCCTCGACCCAAAAGTTTGATTTGATGTATTTCAAAGGCAATAGAAGAATCCTAAAGGCAAAGGTACTGATGTAAAATCCTCGACCCAAAAGAGTTTGATTTTGATGTATTTCAAATAGTAAATAGGGAAAGAATCCTTAGCAGGAAAAGGGCCTTGGATGTAAAATCCTAATCTAAAAGTTTGATTGATGTATTTCAAAGGTAACAGGAAGAATCCTAGCAAAGCAAGGGCTTCTGATGTAAAATCTCGACCCAAAAGTTTGATTTGAATTTGATGTATTTCAAAGGCAATAGGAAAAGGATCCTTAAAGTTAGCAAGGGGCCTGGATGTAAAATCCTCGACCCAAAAGTTTGATTTGAATTTGATGTATTTCTGGCAATAGGAAAAGGATCCTAGCAAAGGCAAGCCTCTTGGATGTAAAATCCTCGACCTAAAAAGTTTGATTTAATTCGATGTATTTCTAAAGGTAACAGGAAAAGGATCCTGGGCAAAGGCAGCCTTTGGATGTAAATCCTCGACCCAAAAGTTTGAATTTGATGTATTTCAAAGGCAATAGGGAAAGAATCCTAAAGCAAAGGCAAGCCTTTTGGATGTAAAATCCTCGACCCAAAAGGTTGAATTTGAATTTCGATCGTAGATTTGATGTAGATTTAATCCGGAAAGATTGAATTTGAATTTGATTGAGAATTTGATTCGAAATTTGGAAAGATCAAATTTGATTTCCAGTTTTAAAGGATGGAATTTGAGATTTGTGTTGATTTCGTTTATCTTTTAATGGTTCAAATTTTATTTTATTGTTTATTTAATGTTCATGTGAACTTGGTGTTTGTCATTTTTAGATTTTTTTTTTAGAAAGTTTTTCTTTTGTCTTTTTTTTTGTTTTTATTTTCTTCTGTTTCTTTGTTCGAAGTTCATTTAACTTTAATGGCGTTTTCCTAACCACCTGCACAAAAGAGTGTGAAGGCCAAAACGTGACATGGTCACTTTCATTCCAATCATGTTGAAAATACGTCGTACAACTCGATCCGGAATATATTTCATACAATCCATGTAGACTCAAAACGGACCGTGTATGATCTTTGTTGATGCATCAAAAGAATCATCCGTCAAAAATCCATGTCCGAATAGTGAGGTACATGGTCAATAACATCACCTTCCAAGCCATCCTTGGCAAGGATGCCGCCGGATGTACGTTGGAGGTGTGATATTTCCCATGTAACTCACGCCGTAAGGCCGAGGCTCTCTAGCTCGGGGTCCTGGCCGGAAATGGCAGAGCCCCGTCGTCGTCCATCCTCCCCGAAAGTAACTGAGATTCGCTCCACCGGCACTCCCGGTATGCAATGCTTTGCGACATCCGCTCCGTTACCCCGCAATATCATGACGGAACCCACCGGTAAAGTGTATCGCCCATCGTCCTCGGAACTCACCCGGGCCCTGCCATCCTGAGGTCGCATCCGAACATGATGTTACGCTCTATCTGTGAAAGAGACTGGCAAGTGTGCAGTGCTGTCCGACGAAGTCGTGGTGATCAATATGTGGGGGTATGCAACAATTTCGTTTGTAGATGCTGATAATGCACGTATTGCATGCAATTTGCTCATAAAGACTCCTCCATGTTATCAATCTTTTTACCATTCTCTTGATGACTAATGGCATCGGATCTACTTGCCCATGACTATGTCCTGTGGGTTTCCTTTATGTCTTCAGCAGTTGTAGCAACATCCGCATTGTATTGTGATTCTTCCTTTCCCCGGCATCCATCTCCGGGGTTCCGAGTATGTGTTTTCAGCGGCCCGCTCGGCCTATTCTCTTCGCATCCCGTGATACAATCCACGATTTGCTGTTGTTCATACTCCGAGAATACGTCGCATGTAGCTCCTATACCTTCTGGGTGATGTCGATTCTTCTTCCTTTAATTCTCTCCTCAAGTATTCGAAAGTTTTCTTTCAACATTTTGCATCCTCTCCAGCCTCGTATTCCGTAATGATCCGCATGGCGAGGCCTTCGTGACATATTGTAAGACATATGGTTCAATCCCTTCATCGGCTCCCCGCATACCTCGGCTCCTCGTGGATGATGTCTGTCAGACATCCCCCGGCCGCTTCAACAAGGTCATGCACCGCCGGTGGTTCTATCCGTGGCGTGGTAGCCTTCTTTCTTCCGATCTTCCGGAGATTTCCCCGGTTCTTTCTATTATTCTAGGAGCCGGCCTCCTTTCTTCAAAGCACTTCGCAAACCGGTGTCCTTGAAATGTGAGTGCCGGCATTAGCAATTGTCTCACACAAGTACTGTCCGCAGCCTAGTTTTGTTAACATTTTACGGATACTAGAAGTAATTTATTTGTTCGTTGCGTGTGTTTTTAAGAGTAGCTCTCCGCACTTCTTGAATCTCTCAGGTGCGGCGCCGACAAGCCCGCCCTCCGCCGTAGTGATTACGGACTTCCATTTTCTTGTCTTCTTCAAACATTTGCCTTTCTCTTCTTGTCGCCTGATTTGGTGGCTGGGCCTCCCACTTTCATCACCGTCCGTCCTGCGCTCTTCTCGGTTAACCGGGGACCCGCCTCACTTTCCTCGTATCAGAGTTCGCTGGTGCGAAATCTCGAGCTCAATCTCGATTATCGCTCCATCTTTCACCCTCTTTTATCGAGTGCAAGGCTTACGCCATTCTTAAAGTTCAAGACCAACCGCCCGTTCGACATTTCCCCGCGAAAAGACAAGGAAAGGATCGTGTGGGCTGTACTAAGAACAAGAACATTAAGAAAAATGTTTATTAAAGATACATTTTTTATTATTCTTATATTTTGAAATTTAACAAAGAATGAAGTAGGATAAGATGAGGGAAGAGATTTTGATTTGAAAAAGAAAAACAAGGAAAACCTAATTATCATGATTTTATTTATCTTAGCACATTTTATTATTTTGGTTCGGACTCAATCATAAGTAATTATCTTCGCCCGTGTTTCTTAGGATGAAGAATTCATTCCTTCGAAACATCGAGTAGCGTAATACTTTTTCAAGTATCGTCCGTTGATCGGAAGCATATGTCGTTCTCCATGGCACTACCAATCAGTAGGAACCTCCCGAGTATACCGCTTCAACCACAAATGGTCCTTCCCAAGTGGGTTCAAATTTTCCTCCTATCTTGCGGTGTGCAAGAATAGGTCTCTTTGAGAACGAGAACTAAGTCATCAACTTTGAAGGTTCTCATGACCCGCCGTGACGGGGTGGGTTTGAACCATCTTAGCTTGGCATAGTTCTTAAATTCGTTGCGCCGCAAGTCTTTTCCCTTCCAAGCGAATTCTTCGAGTCGTAATCCGGCGTTTTCTTCGTCGTGATCTTGTTTGCAACTCGCAATTCTGAGTGAAGGAAGTTGAACTCGGTATGCAACACTCGCTCGGACCCATACACCGCAGCGTAAGGTTTAGCTTGAGTAGGAGTTCGAAGGTTGTCCCATAGGCCCATAAGGCTTCTAACAATTTCTCGTGCCAATTTCTCTTATTATCGTCCAGGGTTTTCTTTAAGATTTGAACGAGAGTTTTATTAAAAGCCTCGCCGAGACCGTTTTGCTCGGTAGTAAATTGTCGAGTATCGCGCCGATTCCGTGTCTCCCCGACAAAATTGTTGATTTGTGTAAGTCAATGCCGATCCATTATCTGAGATGATCCCCCGCGCGGCACTCCGAAACGGTAGACAACTTGGTTCTTGAACTCTGGAGCACGGGTGTGCTTTCACTTTCAAGTGGAACCGGCTTCGCCCACTTGGAAAAGTAATCCGTAGCCGCAAGAATGAAGCGATGTCCTTTTCAAGATGGTGGTTCCCATCGGACTCCATTTGAGGACCAGGCTCCCAACATTCAAATGGCCACGACGCAATCGGTTTGGTGTAGCACATTTGGAGGTTGGTGTAGAACTACTCCGTGCACTTGGCATTGATGACAAATTGGCGATTTTCATGCAACAGTCATCATCGAGGGCCGTAGTACCCTAGTCTTTTAATTTTCATTTTCATCTTTGGACCCGACCGGTGAGCGCTTACGCAGCCCCGAATGCACCTCTTAACAATTTCACGGGCCTCGGACCCGCTAGGCACCTTAGCCACATTTGATCAAAACCTTCTATAATGCTGTTTATTAATGCAGACGCAGTTCTTTCTTGGACCTGCGGCCAGCGACCTATCGTCCGGTAGCTTTCCGTTTGCGGTGTAGTCTATCAATGGCCGTCGCCAATCTTCTCGTGCTTTCGTCACCGCGTAACCGATTCTTTTTCTTTTCTGATTTGTGTATTGTGTCTATGTCAAGTCAGACAGACCACATCCGTGAACCGACACTTCCACCGATTCATCTTGCAAACAAAGCAAATTCTTTTGCGAGACGGGCTAAAGCATCTCAGAGCATTTTCTTTTTCTCAAATTTTGTAGATCGTTACATTTGGAATCTCGTTCCAATTTCGTATGGCATACTGGAAGTATTGTTCGAGTCTTGGTTTAAAAATTTCGTATTGTCCGGCACCGTTGAATGATTAACCGTGAATCCCCGTAGATGTTGATGTCTATTATCCCCATTTGAATAGTTAATTCCACTCCCGCGTTATGAGGGCTTCGTATTCTCGCTTCGTTATTTGTACACGGTTCTGTTAAGTGGTAGGAGTATCTAACATCCCCCACTCCGGTGTTATAGAAAGATTAGCCCGATTCCCGCCACGGCATTATCACTTGCGATTCTTCGTCTTTGTGTGTCAAGATGCCTCGTCGAAATATAATTCCCAACGTCGATCATTAAGGTCTTCTAGGTTCATTATTTGTTCATCCGGCAAATCATCATCGAGAGGAGATTCGCCGCAAAGGGTGTGCCGTGAGGAAGTCTCGCTAAGACTTGTCCCTTTACTTGACGCAGGCACGAAAGTTATATCGAATTGCAATAATATCATTGACCATCCTGGCAAGTCTCGCCGGAAAGTGTTGGACGAGTCATCAAGTATTGCAATGGATTAAACTTCAAATCAGTTTCGGACTTTGTGAGAAAGCATGTAGTGCTCAAGCTTTTGAGCGGCGAAGATCGTGGCCAAACAATGCTTTTAAATTGCGGGATACCTTACTTCCGTCGGAAGTAAACGACGGCTTAAATAGTAAAGAGCATTTTCTTTACCCTCATCATTGACCTGGGCTAACAGTGGCTCCGAGAGAGTCATCTAAAGCCGCGGTGTAGCACGCGGTCTACTCCGAGACCTGGGCCGCAAGACAAAGAGGTGTCATTAAATATTGTTTAATGTTCGAAGACCTTCTCTGGCATTTCTCTTTCCCAAATAAATTTGGCGTCCTTTTTAACTAGTGCCGAGAAAGGCCGACACCTACCCGACAGGTTTGAGATAAAAGCGCTTCGAAGACATGCCAACTTCCCTTGAAAAGATCGTAGTTGTTTTAAGGTTTTGGGAGGCGGCATTTCTAAGATGGCTTTAATCTTCTCCGGGTCGATTTCAATTCCACGATGTCGGACAACGAATCCTAAGAATTTCCCGAGGTGACGCCGAAGGCGCATTTTAAGGGATTCATCTTAAGGTTAAATTGTCTTAATCGTTCGAAAACAATTCTCAAATCATGCTGTGTGGTTTTCCTTTATTTTACTTTTGATGACAACATCGTCCACGTAGCATTCGACTTGATTGTGGATGAGATCATCAAAAATTCTTGTCATTGCTCTTTGGTAGGTCGTCTATGCGTTCTTCAAATTCGAATGGCATCACTGTAGCAAAATACTCCGATCGGTTTCCGAATGTTGTAAGCTTTTCATCTTCTGGAGCCATTTTTATCCGGTTGTATCCCCGAAGATCCATCCATGAACGAGAATATTTCATGTGTCGAAGCAATATCGATCAATGGGGCCTCCGGAATCGGTAGAGGGACCATCTTTTCGACATGCCTTGTTTAAATCTCCGTCCACACAAATTCCGATCCGACCATTCTTCTTCGACCGGCACCACATTGGCTAACCTCAAAGCCGGGTATTGTTCTTCACGCGAAAAATTTAGCGTCTATTAGCTTTTTAACTTCAGCTATGACTTGTTGTTTGATTTCTAGACGCATTCTTCGGGACCTCGTCCGACCGGAACCGTGCGTGATCCACTCCTAGCTTATGGACCGCAACCTCCGGAGCTAACTCGGCATTTCTCATCGTAGCTCCAAGCAAAACAAGCCTTTAAATTCCATTAATAACTTGATTATTTCTTCGAGTCTTCTTTATTGAGGAAGGGAGCTAACAAAGGTAGGTCTAGGCTCTTCTCTAGCATCTAAGTTAACTTCCGTTAACTCATCTATTGTGGATTTAATTTCTTCTTCGAATTTCCGGTGGAGCGTCTCCAATTTGTAAATCTTCGGGTTCGTCTGTAGTTTCCATGCAGTTTTCATTGACTTTGCAAGTGACAACCAAGCAAAATTCAAACGCATCGTCAACCGACCCTACCGTGCCGAATCCGAGTCCATACTTTGAATCGGGAGGACGCGCCGAGTTATTCCATAACTTTCCAAAATGTTGTGATTGGCCTTTTGTCCATTGTCGAGGTAAGAAACCACGTTGAATTAAATTTTGAACACAGGGAGAGTACCACTCAAAAGGTAATTTCACACTATGAAGTGACATCTTCGAATTGTACATTATTTTCGCCTTTGGAGGAAGAAGCACCGCGGTAGAATTTGATCGTTTTGCACCGTCACTACGTACCCTTGACCTCCATACCCTCGATCTTATTAGAATGGATCGGAGTTAGGGTCATAGTGTGTACGTAGTGGTTAATCTTCTCATATTACCGATTTATATTCTTTTCGTTCTTTTCATCTTCGAGGGAGATTCTGTATTGCGTCTCTTTCGACTTATTGTTATCGCTTGCTTGATTTCTTTTTCTTCTTCAACTATCTTCCCAATCAACATTGATGGCTGGTTTCCTCGTCCAATTGTCCTAGTGTCTCTACCACGGCCTCGTCCCCGCCTCGACCCCTGATGCGAGTTGTGGAGAAACCTTCACCATCTCGCCGAAGGGAGTGGTGAGTGATCGATGGACTAGAACTTCGGTGTTCTTTCGTTGTCCCGAACTTTCTTTGCTTCATTTGTTACGGTATCTCCGGAGAAGATTGTTTTCTTTGGCGGTGCATAATAAGCCGCGTCTTCATGGATTCCAATCTCATGTAATGAGAATGGTTGTAAAGTCACCTTTGATGCACCGGTTCCCTCCATCGTAATACTTGATGCACCGATGCAGTAGATGATGGTACTGTCTCGCTTTCATGTATCCATGGTCGGCCCGCAGCATTGAACGACGTTTCGAATCGATTATATGAAATTTTGCGGTTGTCTTTGCTAAATCACCCCGTCTTCATCGCAGCGTTTATTGACCCGAGGGCTCTTTCTCCTTTCTAGTTGAATCCTCTTAATAACATTTTGTCGGCTCCCGAGCTCACGAGCATCAATTTCCAAGTATGCTAGTGTTCGAAGACTCATTATATTGATTGATGCTCCCGGATCCACCAATACTCGGAGAGCGAAACTTCCCAATTGTAACCGAAATGTACAACGGTCGGTTGTGATCCGCCGTCCCAAGTAGTAGGTCATTGTCCGTGAAGGTAACACCTCGTCGTTCCTTTTTAACGAGCAAACCTCATCTAAGGAATCTCCGGCCATTCGAGCTAAGCAAAATTTCTGGATCAAGTAAGGCCTTGATCGCAGCTTCCCTCATCTCCTTTGATAAGATGAGAGCATCGTAAATGCTCAGCTTTGGCCGGTAGTTTCCTAAGATGGGCTAGCACGTTGTAGTCCACTTTGTTTCCATGCGTCTCGGCTTCTCGAACGGGTATTGCCTTCTCCGCCGGGGTTGGTTCTTCTTGAACAACCAATTCGCTTTCCTTTGTCTTTTGGACCCATTCCTTGGAGGTAGAACTTTTCCACTTCTTAGGCCGACTTCGTAATTTTCCGAATCTAGTGTTGAGTTTGTCGGTGTCTCCTCCTCGAATCGAATGATCGGCTCTTCCGGATTATCTTCCAAATCAAGGCTCTAACTCTATCGTAACCGGAGCTCCTCAAACTCGTCGCATAGATCCGTTGCTTGTTGAACTCTCGCAGCCTCCTTGATGGATGCCTTCTTCGTCATTTTGATCGTCGATCTTGTATGATTTGAGAATTGCTGTTGGTATCAACCGACGCCCCGGGATTGTCGCTAGTTACGTAATCGTTAGAAACAACAAACGTAGCCAACGCCATCACCCTTATCATTATATGATCCCACCGAAGTGAGCAAGATAATCACAAAAATCGAGGTTCGAGGGATTTCTCCCCCGAATCGGAAACAACTATCCTAGGATAAGCAGCCCCTAGTCTAGCCTTAGGAGTCTCGCCTCCCTCTTCGTCAATTTTCTTCTTCTTCGATTGTCTCCCGTCGAGGTGGTTCTTCTATCGCAAGTGATAGTACCGCTAATGTCTCGAACTCGAATTGAAGCTCGGCACCGAAGCGGTTCGGATGTTATCTAAAATCTTCTTCAAGACCATGTCCGTGCGGTAGTCCATCCATCGTTGGTTGCATAGGGATCTATCGAATGACGGGATCGGTTGAGATAACATTGACGGAACCTCCTTTCTCTGTTCCTTCATGTACTCCTTCGGGATTGTTATATTTCCTTTCCGAAGGTTGTCATTGAGCCAACTTTTGAAGGTAATGCAGTCTTCTATCTTGTGCCCAAGCATCCGATGGTAGGGGCAAAAGTCGGGATCACCTTTCTTGTTGACTCTCCTGTCTTTGGGCTCCGGGCACGTAACCGAGTTTTCATTAAACTACGGAACATCTTTTGGTACCGCTTCATTTTGAACGGATATTCTCTGCTCGAAGCTCCCTCAATGTACGTTGCGGACGAGACGGTTGTTCATACCGCTGAGACGATCGATAAGCCGGACCGGGGTTGCTGGTAATTTTGTTGTGGTTGCCGGCGTCGTTCCCAGTGGTATTTGCATCGGTTGTTTGCCTTTGTCAACTCGCCGCAACGATCCCAGATTTCTTCTCAAAGGTCTTCACCGGGTTTTCGCTTGTCCGTCTTGTCGGCAAAACTTAATTGCTTCGCCTCTTCTTGCAAGCTTCCGGCCTTGCTTAACAACTTCTCAAAAGTCTTAATAGTGAATCCCTTGAGGAGAAGTGCTATCGGCCATGGAATGCTTTTAAGCAAGATGCCGACCGCATGTTGTTCTTGAAAGGCATTGTGGTTCACACTTCATGCTTAAATTTTCCATCGAAGTATGTAATCCACTAGAGTTTCATTCGGCCTGTTTCTCTAACAAATCACCTATAGTGATGTGGTGTCGAGCTCCCGCAAATCGCTTAATGAAGAGGCTCTCTGAAGCTTCCGAGAATGTCTTCTGCCGTAACCGCTGGGTAATTCTCGCATACCAAGCCGAAGGCGATTCCCGACAGATCGGCTAACGAACCGTCGGAAGAGTAGCGCACGCTCCCGCCGGCATTGTAACAACTGGCACGAAAGTGTGCAACATGCCGTCGGGGGTTCCCGGTTCCGTCGAAGGTCTTAAACACCGCAGGTGGTACGAAGCCTTTCGGTATTGGGATGGGCCGTCGAATTCTTCCGGGTAAGGTCTACCCGTCCGAATGGATGTCCCGTTCTTCGATTGTGATAAGGCCTCTCGCACTCCGTCGCTCTTACCAAGTTCTTGATATCCTTTTCATGGATCATACTTTGTGTTGTATCCTTTTTCAAACTCGGTCATCCCCATTGACGGATGTAATCTCCTTTCCTCCATCTACGATGTGAATGACTTCGGGGGTGTCTCTCTATGTGGCCGTACTTGACTCGGAGAGTGGCCGAGCTACGGCCATCTCTTCCATCCTCTTCGCCATTTGAGCGATCGTGTCGTCCCTTTCCCGAAGCCGTCTCTTCATCGCCCGGCTCCCTCTCTTCGCAACATGCGGTGGAGCACCTTGAGAAGCCGATGAAGCTCGTGTCTCAACCATGTTGATTTCTCGCGTCCGTTGTCCATGAATTTCGATGAGTCGATCTCATCTCCGAACTTTCTTCTCTTTCTTTGCCAACCGTCGGATGTCGGTTCTCAACTTTTCCATGGCATCTTCTAGCCGAGCTTTCTCGTGTATCTTGTGCTTGTCATGCGATGGCTCGTCGGGTCCTTCACGAGTCCCCTTCATCGCAAAGAGCACTTTCTTCGCATTCCACTCGGTGAGACTTTCTTTCGGGCCGTCGTTTCAATCTCAATCGCACCGTAGTGGACGCCACACCATCCTTCTAGCAATAGAAGGTCTAGGACCGCATGGTCCGTTGGCCAAATGCCGGAAGGTGGTATCCTCCCTAATCAGAATCCCGATACTACGACAGCGGGTTAGCCTTCATTCTCTTGCTTCGGCTTTTCATCATGACGGCGGGTTCTACTCGGGGCCCAAGACGGGATTTGGATCGGCACCCGCCCTATCCTTCGTAGAATCTCCCGACACGGCGCTTTTCCTTCTTTGCTAGCTTTTCTACCAAAGTTTGCGGGGCCGAGCAAACGGCGTAGTTCTAGTTCTTTTCGGGTGCTATCGTTGTAGTATGCGGGCCGAGGTAATGTGGCAAAGAATCTTGCGAACATTCTCCTCATCCTTCCGCGGTGGAGAGGGGATGGAACCTCGCTTTCCTCCTAAAAGTGGTATGCGCTCGGGGCATGGTGTATATTCCGGTAGCGGTGTATATTCCGGCAACTCGGGAATTTCCTCTCAGAAGGCAATCCTCAAAGCAACTCTCCGGCTTCCCCCGGCGATCCTTCTATTTCTATTTCTTCTTGGGTCTTTGTCGTCGGAATCTTCGAATCAGACCCGATTTCGAAGACAAGGTCTTACGTAAAGATCCGTACCCTCCACGGTACTGTGTTTACCATAGTTCGGGATTTCTTCCCCTTTGATTTGCGTGCTCTGCAGGTGCAACAACTAGACCAAAGGTAGTAAGAATGGCCCCGCGGACGGCAAGATTCTCCTAGTCGGGACCCTTGCGGGAGGAACTCTTGGGTCGACTTCAAGGTTGAAACCTGCTGTGGCTCCTCGCCCGATACCATGTTTGTCGCGCAAAGAGGGAGACGTCGGAGACCTGACGTTCGGAAGCAATCCCTGTCCAACTGATGACCCCATTGTCGGGCAGCTCATCCTTATAGACAGCGAAGTCCGGGTCCGTTGGTGAAGGAGAAAATCGCCGGGCTTCCATTTCGCAGGGTAGATTCGGTTGTCGTCCCAAGTTGTGCTTCTTTTCTCTTTAAGACGAAAAGAAAGGAATTGAAAAGAGTCCGAACTCATTCTTGTTCATGTATTTATAAGAAGGAATCATTTGTTAAAAAGGGTCACTTATTAGAGGGTTTGTTTATTCAGAACAGAATGTTCAAAGGTGTAGAGAAGGTATGAATCCGATTCGATGAAAGGGAAAGAAAGTCTTAAGCAAGACTTCTCGACTCAAGGATCATTCCTAAACTAACACCTATTGGGGGTCCACCCCACCTCGAAATGAGTAAAAAGGATCTCGGAACCTCTCTCGTTTAGGGGTGTCTAAACAAAGGGGTTCAAATCCGGGAGAATGTTGACTATACTTGTTCAAGGTAGAAATGAACATAGTATTCCAACGGAAAGAAGGGTAGTTTGATCCACTAAGGACATGGATGCACTACCGATTTTTGAAGTTAATTATTTGATTATAATGGAGAGAGTGAATTGTCCTCAAAGCAGCAGTCGCCTTAAGTTGTCGCACTATTTTTAGGTTGTGTGATATTTTGAAAGGGGGCGCTCAATGGTTGTCGGCGAATTTAAATTTTAAATTTGATTTAAATATATATATAATTTAGAAAGTAGTATTTGACTTTTGAAAAATAATTTTAAATTTGAAAGTTTTAAGATATGAGATTAAACCGATCTCACATCCCAAATAGCTTATATAAACGAGCACCGCACCACAAACCGTGTATCTATCCCTAAGGACAGACACAATCGCTCGAGGGTGGGGCTCGATCAAATAAACTAGAAGTTTTGTGACATCCGTTTTGTCCGCGAACCAATTTTATAAGCCGACAAATTCCCCTTTCGCTAATATAAAAGTATTAAACAGGGTTTATATTACTCGGGTTCTTTAAAATTCTGCAAGGGCAAGCCTCATAGTTAATTACATCTTAAGTGACGGGAATCACCTAAGAAAACTCGATAATAACCAATAATTCGCGCTCAAGAATTTCAAAGTTTAAGGTTTTCAAAGATTGAATTTGAATTTCAATAGGGAAATGGATCAAATTTGGAACATTTTGTTTTGTGAATCCAAAGGAAGAAAGGTAAGAGAAATCACCGATTCGAAGTGGAACTTCGGTAATTTCCGACTATCCTATTGTTTGGCTTGAATTAGGAAAGTCCTAATGTTTATTTAGTATTTCAATCTTGCCAATTTTAATTAATTAGAGCTTATATTTGTATGATAAAATCAAACAAATAAATTTCAGAAGATGTGAGGGTTTATTGTCGTATCGACGACTACCTTGAATTTAAGATCGGTTAGGGCTTAATTTGCAATGCAAATGTCAACGAAGAGGTTGAGGATTTATGTTGCACTAGGCAAGCTACCTCAAGTCCTATGGCTTTGTTGTTTAATTCTAAGAAGGTTTTGCTGAAGTAGGTTCAAGTTTTGTCGACGACGCATGGCCGTGCTGCCCACCATGCTCCAAGCTCCTTGTTATTGCGCAGGTTTAGTTTTAGAAATCATAAATCGTGGGATGAGAAAAGTGTTTTGGTTTAGAGAAGATCTTAATTTCCAAGTGTTTTGTATTTTGATTAAAACAAATCTAAAGTTGATTATAACGACACCGGTTAAGATCCCACGGTTCCATCCTTCCGCATCATTATTTTTATCGATTCACTTAGTCCAGAGAATCCAAACCTAACCGAATGAGTTCCACACTTTCATTTAGACGCGGAAATCCCGTTAGCAACACGGTAGGTTACATCATCCCGAGGTATTCCCGATCATCCAACAGACGTTTTTAATTTAGTTGCAATCGTAGTTTTTGCTCGTTTGTGATTAAATTTCCTTGAGTTGCTTTATATTTTGAAATGTTGTATGTGAATTTTATCTTGCAATGACTTTTAACTTAGTTTTGGTTTCAAGCTTTTGTGGACTATCCTAAAGGTGTGGGTTTTCATGCAACAAACTTGTTTTATCATGCAAGAAAAGTGAGTGCATCCGCAATAAAGTAAATTGCAAAGTAAATTGCAAGAAAGTAAATTGCAATAAAATAAAAGCGTACCGGAGGGTCTTCCCGTCATCCTGCTACACTTAAAACACAATTAGAATATTTAAGAAAGTTCTAGGTAAAGCTAAGGGAAAGGTTATGGTTTTCTACCAAATTCTAATCCTATAGCTAGTCATCCCCTATGACGTCTAGGTTCTTTGTGACTTAATCAACCCAATTAGTGGGGCTAACCAAGTCCAATTGACCTCAAATTTTTATGGTGGATTCCTCTGATCCTAAAGGCCGCGGAGAATTGATTTCAAGTCAATTTGATGCCTGGGTTAACTCTAATTAATCGAAAGACCTATTTTGGGTGTTTAAGCCAATTAATATTAAATTTAACTAAGCCAAAATCTATTTTTCCTTAGGTTCTCTGTCATAAGGAACATCACCAAATTTTCCTAGAATTTATTTCACAACATGCTATTTACTGGAATTAAAATACTCAAAACGTTGACCTGAACTTGAAAATTGCCAGAACTCCTTCATGGATGGCTCCCCCGACTTTGGAAAATTCAAAGGGAATGTTCCCAAATTCAGAGGCTTCAAAAGCCCTATGGTCTCATGCCATGGTGTGAATTGTATGCATGCATGGAGAATTAAAACAATGCAGAGTAAATAAATTATAAAAAATAAAAATACTCATGAAATTAAGCATTTCTTTTCCACATTATTCTCCTCTTCACCGAGCAAAGAGGGTATTTTTATTTTATTTTTCCGATTTTTCTGGGCTACGCAGATATGAATTTTTGAAGTTTAGGAATTAAATAAATCGAAAATCCCTAATTTTCTACTTATCCGAGTCACGCGCGCATCCTCGGCAAGCCCGAAAGGCCACGCGGCGCGCTCCCATTCGACGCCGCCATCAGCCGGGCAGCGCCCCGGCGCCGCGGTTCTCGTACCGTCTCCGGTCCGACGCCATCCGAGCCGTCCGTCCGCGCACAGAGTTGAATGGACGGCATCCGTTCATCGTCCCAAGTGTTCTCACCCGAGAGCCGTCCACACTAAATCCCTAAGATCTCACTCGATTCTCAATGGATTTTTACGTTCTTATACTCTATGGATTCGTCTCAGTTATACGAACACATCTATACGGTTAACATGCATTGAAACTAAAGCATTTGAAATGGAGAATCTCCCGTAAGCTCGGGATGAAGAGTTAGCTCATACCTTGGCTCGTAGAAGTGTGGCTTCAATCCGAGAGCCGTCGCACCTTCGACGGGTCCCGCAAGCTCCGCATGAAGTCTCCCGGTCTCGTGAATTGTCCGGATATGATTTCGACCAAGCCCGATCACAAAGCTCGAGGCCGGAGCAACCGGGTGGCCTGGAGATGGGGCTTCTTGATGGTGGACACCTTCCCTTGACTTGTGAAGGTGTAGAGCCAATCAATTTGGGAATTGGCTCAATGCGGAGAAGTGTCTCGGTTTTGGGTGGAATTTCAACTCGAAATTGAGCTTTTGCTGCAGGAGAAATGCCGTGGGAATTTCACCGGGGGATCAAGTGCTCTAAGGGTGGAGGAGGGTCTGGAACAATTTTGGCAGAGTTTTGGCAAGGTTTATGCTTCTCTCCCTTCATGGCCGAGAGTGAGTTTAACAGCCGGGCCGGGGCCTCCTGGGGAGTTAGGGGCTTGGGATCACCTGCTCGGGTGAGGAGAAGAACAGCCATGGTGACCACTAGGCATGGGGCAGCTCAGCAAGTGAGAATTTCAATGTTGGCTCACATGTGAGCTCTCGGCCATGGTGTTTTCTCGGGCGTCTGTGGCCGACGCGGCAATGGTCACCATCTTGGTCAGGTGGGTCAGGGCTGGGGTTTAGTAGGCAATTGGCAAATGCCATGTGTAAAGTGGTTGAATCAAAGTAGAATGGGGCATGGCTAGTTTTGAGTCTAAATGGGTCAATCCACCCATTTGGGCTTGCGGTGACCCTTCAAGGTGGCTTTGGATGCCGTGGGGATCAAAGGGATCAATTGGGTTTTGGCATGGAGAAGTCTCCATCCAACATATTTGGATTAAATTTAAGTTTAGGTGAAACATGATTAAGGCTAATGAGCTTTAGGGGATTAAGGAAAGCCCCCCCTCTTCTTACCCAATATGGCATGGTGGAGTGTCCAAAGTTTCATGGCTCACATGTGGCTCATGCATGGCTTCATGGCTCACCTTTGGCTTGGCAAAAAGTTTGGTCAATTTCATAAAAAAGGATTTTAAGGATTTTGGATAATTTGGTGGAAATTTGGATGAAGCTTCATTTAGAAATATTTGATCATTGGTTTAAAGACTTTAGGATGATTTTAATTGAAAGTATGATGAGGGGAAATGTCATATGGGCTTTGGAAGAATTTTTGGGGTTTTGGATTTGGTGTATGGGCTTTTAAAATGGTTTAAGGAATGGGCCCTCAAGTTTAAAAATGAATTTATGATGGGAATTTTGTAAAGAGGTTGGGCCAAATAATTGTTGGGTTTAGCTCATGGATGTGTCATGAGTGATTTGAAACAAATTGGGGGTGATTTTGGATTTGAATTGGGTTGAATTTTAAGTTATTCTGCTTAGGTCAAAAATGGGCCTTTAACTCTTGGGTTGAGTTTGAGTGGGGTTTGGGTTCAAATTTTGGGCAAATCATGTTAGGGTTTTGTTTGTGGGAATGTTAAGGAAGATTTAGAAAAGATTTGAGGTTAATTGGAGTTGAATTGGGTGAGTTTGGGTTAAGTTCTGTCTGGGTCCAAATCGGGCTTTAAGGCCAAAAGTGAGATTGGATCCAAATGTCAATCAAATTGAGACTTGGATTTGGTCTAGATTGCATTGGGAATGTTGAATTGAAGTTTAGAATTGAATTGGACCAGAATTTGGGTCAATTGGATAGGTTTGGTTTGACATCGGGTTCATACTTTGGGTTAAAATGGGTGAATTGGGGTTTTGACAAAAGTAAGGTAAATTGACAAAATTGGCCCATGGTGTAGTTGGACAAAATGAAATTGGGAATATTTGGGATTTTCTGGGATTTTCTGGAATTTTCTGGGAATTTTCTGAATTTTTGGATTTTTAGGCCAAGAAGAGTATTTTGGGTATTCGAGGGTATCGGGAGGTATTTTTTGGAATTTTGGTATTTTTGGGTATGGATGATCAATTTGAGTGATGTGGAGATGTTTGAGAGTGATTTTGGAAAATTTGGGTAATTTGGAAATTTTGCAAAAAATTTGGTAATTTAAGGGTTTTGGGTAGGTTTAAGTAGTGTATGGTCCCGGGTCAAAAATCAAAAATTGGGAAATTAAAGATCGGGGTGAATCTAGGTGGAAAGAAATCATTTGGTTGAGCCATGAAGCCATTTCAAGCCCATATGAGCCATGAAAGGACTCATTTGAGGCATTCACTATGTTGTTCCTAACCCTCTTAGCCAAGGCTTGGGGTTAAGGACCATCCATGTGAATCACCTACATGAGTCGAGGTTAAGTTGGGTATGGGTGTGGTTTTAGGAAGTGTGTGGAAATGTAGTGTGTAAGTGTAGTGTGTATGTAAGTGTATGTGTAAGTCAGCCCCTTCACTGCACTGTGCCACCCAGTAAGGGCCTCCCATGGCCAAAGAGTCCTATAGGAACTCATCCTTTAAACTTCTACATCTGCTTCAACCCTCTAGGTGAATTGTGGGTCTATACTGGTGCCTGAGCTCATGGTGAGTTTAGAAGTGGTTTAAATTTCTAAAAATGTGGGTCCCAATTCCAGTCCTCTAAGATAGTCAAAGGAAAAGCCTAAGGCTAGATCCTAAGCACTAAAAAAGAAGAAGGAAGACCTCATCAAAAATGAGGTCAACAAATGGACCCCCAATAGGTGTGGTGAGCCGACGGAGCACACCGCGTATTGGTGTTGACCGGAAGCGATCAACAAAACCAACACGTATGTCCAAGTGACGAACTTAGGATGAAGTAGAAGAGCTTGCTGGGGAGTGTCAAGAGCATCTCCGGAACCGGAGATTCTTGAACTCTCGCTCAAAAGAAAAAGGAGGTGAATCCCAAATCACATGATCCGGGGGAATTTCGATTTAGATTTTATTTTGTTTTTAGTTTAAGTTTTGATGTGTGAGTTCAAAATTTTAGTTTGGAGTTTCAATTTAGATTGAAGTTTGTCAAAATTAATTGATTTGATGTATTTCATTGCGATAGGGAAAAGATCCTAAAGCGATGCGGTCTCGGATGTAAAATCCTCGACCCGAAAGGTTGAATTTTGATGTATTTCGGTGCGATAGGGAAAGAATCCTAAAGCGATCGCGGTCTTGGATGTAAAATCCTCGACCCAAAAAGTTGAATTTTGATGTATTTCGGTGCAATAGGAAAAGAATCCTAAAGCAGTGCGAGTCTTGGATGTAAAATCCTCGACCCAAAAGTTTGAATTTGATGTATTTCGGTGCGATAGGAAAAGAATCCTAAAGCGGTGCGGTCTTGGATGTAAAATCCTCGACCCGAAAGTTTGAATTTGATGTATTTCGGTGCGATAGGGAAAAGAATCCTAAAGCGGTGCGATCTTGGATGTAAAATCCTCGACCCAAAAGGTTGAATTTGATGTACTTCAGTGCGATAGGGAAAGAATCCTAAAGCGGTGCGGTCTTGGATGTAAAATCCTCGACCCGAAAGAGTTTGATTTTGATGTATTTCGGTGCGATAGGAAAGAATCCTAAAGCGAGTGCGGTCTTGGATGTAAAATCCTCGACCCAAAAGTTTGAATTTGATGTATTTCGGTGCGATAGGAAAAGAATCCTAAAGCGGTGCGGTCTTGGATGTAAAATCCTCGACCCAAAAGTTTGAATTTGATGTATTTCGGTCACGATAGGAAAGAATCCTAAAGCGGTGCGGTCTTGGATGTAAAATCCTCGACCCGAAAGAGTTTGAATTTGATGTATTTCGGTGCGATAGGAAAAGAATCCTAAAGCGATGCGGTCTTGGATGTAAAATCCTCGACCCAAAGGTTTGAATTTGATGTATTTCGGTGCGATAGGAAAAGAATCCTAAAGCGATGCGGTCTTGGATGTAAAATCCTCGACCCAAAGAGTTTGAATTTGATGTATTTCGGTGCAATAGGAAAAGAATCCTAAAACGGTGCGGTCTTGGATGTAAAATCCTCGACCCAAAAGTTTGAATTTGATGTATTTCGGTGCGATAGGAAAGAATCCTAAAGCGGTGCGGTCTTGGATGTAAAATCCTCGACCCAAAAGTTTGAATTTGATGTATTTCGGTGCGATAGGAAAAGAATCCTAAAGCGATGCGGTCTTGGATGTAAAATCCTCGACCCAAAAGTTTGAATTTTGATGTACTTCGGTGCGATAGGAAAAGGATCCTAAAGCGAGTGCGGTCTTGGATGTAAAATCCTCGACCCAAAAGAGTTTGATTTTGATGTATTTCGGTGCGATAGGAAAAGAATCCTAAAGCGGTGCGATCTTGGATGTAAAATCCTCGACCCAAAAGGTTTGAATTTGATGTATTTCGGTGCAATAGGAAAAGAATCCTAAAGCGAGTGCGGTCTTGGATGTAAAATCCTCGACCCAAAGAGTTTGATTTGATGTGATTGATATTTGATTCGAGATCCGGAAGAAATTGAATTTAAATTTGATTGAGACTTGAAGCTCGGAAAGATTGAATTCGGAAATTTGGAAATTTGGAAGGATGAGTTTGAACTCGATTGAAATTCGATTTAAGATTTGATTTGAAATTTGGAAGATCAAGTTTGAAACTTGATCGAGATTGGATTTGGAATTTGATTGAGGATTTGATTTGAAATTTGTAAGGATGGAATTTGATTTTGAAGTTTGGAAGGATGGAATTTGAGATTTGTGTTGATTTCGTTTATCTTTTAATGGTTCAAATTTTATTTTATTGTTTATTTAATGTTCATGTGAACTTGGTGTTTGTCATTTTTCGAATTTTTTTTTTAGAAAGTTTTCTTTTATTCTCTTCTTTTTTGTTTTATTTCTTTTCGTTCTTTGTTCGAAGTTCATTTAACTTTAATGGCGTTTCCCAATCAATTTGCACAAAAGAGGTGAAGGCCAAAAACGTGACATGGTCACTTTCATTCCAATCATGTTGAAAATACGTCATACGACTCGATGCGGAATATATTTCATACAATCCATGTAGACTCGAAACGGATCTGTGTATGATCTTTGTTGATCCATCAAAAGAATCATCATCAAAATCCATGTACGAATAGTGAGGTACATGGTCAATAACATCACCTTCCAAGCCATCCTTGGCAAGGATGCCGAGTTGGATGTACATTGGAGGTGTGATATTTCCCATGTAACTCACGACTCGTAAGGCGGAGGTTCTCTAGCTCCGGATGCGAGTTGGAAATGGTAAGGTATTTTCTTGTCGTCCATCCTCCCGAAAGTAAGCGAGATTCGCTCCACTTGGCACTCCTGGTATGCAATGCTTTGCGATATACTGCTCCGTTACCTTGCGGTATCATGACGGAACCCACCGGTAAAGGTATCTTTGCGGCCCTCGGAATTCACCGGGCTCGCTATCCGGAGGTCGGATCCGAACATGAATGTTGCACTCATTCGAGAAAGAGGCCGTGCGAAAGGTCGACGAAGTCGTGGTGATCAATATGTGGGGGTATGCGGTCACCTGTTTGTAGATGTTGATAATGCGGCTATTGGGTATGCAATCGCTGGCGGTACCCTCCATGTTATCGATCTTTTTACCATTCTCTTGATAACTAATGGCATCGGATCTACTTGCCCATGACGGAGTATCCCCGGTGGGTTTCCTTCTGTCTTCGACAAAGTTGTAGCAGCATCCGCATTGTATTGTGATTCTTCCTTTCCACGGCATCCATCTCCGGGGTTCCGAGTATGTGTTTTCCCTCAGGCGGCTGCTCGGCCCATTCTTTTCGGATCCGGATACGATCCACGATTTCTTGTTGTTCATACTGCGAGAATACGTCGGTGTGTAGCTCGAGGCCTTCTAGTATGTTGATTCTTCTTCCTTTAATTCTCTCGAAGTATTCGAAAGTTTTCTTTTCAACATTCGCATCCTCTCCGGCTCGTATTCCGGAATGATCTGAGATGGCGAGGCCTTGTGACATATTGTGGGATATATGGTTCAATCCCTTCACGTTCCCCGCATACCTCGGCTCCTCGGGGATGATGTACGTCGGGACATCCCCGGGGTTGCTTCGCAACAAGGTCATGCACTTGCTTGGTGGTTCTATCCGGTGGCGTGGTAGCCTTCTTTCTTCGATCTTACGGAGATTTCCACTGGTTCTTTCGTTATTCTAGGAGCTGGCCTCCTTTCTTCGGGTTCTCGGTGAACCGGTGTCCTTGAAGTGTACGTGCTGGCATTAGTAAGCTGTCTCGTCGCGGCGGTCGCGGCTAGTTTTGTTAACATCTTACGGATACGGCGATTCTTATTCCTTCGTTGCGTGGTGCGTGAGAGTAGCCCTCCGAACTTCTTGAATGTCTGCGGGCGCGGCGGCGACAAGCACGCCCTCCGCCTGTAGTGACTACGGACTTCATTTTCTTATCTTCTTCGGTGTTTGCTTTTCTTTTCTTGTTGTTGGATTGGTGGCTTGGGCCACCCACTTTCATCAGCTGTCACGTCAGGGCAGTTCTGCTCGGTTAGCTCGGGACCCGGTCACTTTCCTCGTCTTGTAGGCCTGCGCGGTGCGAAATGCGAGTCAATCTCGATTATCGCTCCATCTTTCACCCTCTTTTCATCGAGTGCGAGGCTTACGCCATTCTTAAAGTTCAAGACCAGACCGCTCGTTCGACATTTCCCTGCGAAAAGACAAGGAAAAGGATCGAGAGGCTGTACTAAGAACAAGAACATTAAGAAAATGTTTTTTAAAGATACATTTTTTATTATTCTTATATTTTGAAATTTAACGGGAATGAAGTAAGATAAGATGAGGGAAGAGATTTTGATTTGGAGAAGAAAACGAGGAAAACTTTATTATCATGATTTTATTTATTTTAGCACATTTTATTATTTTGAGTTCGGACCCAACCATAAGTAATTACTTCACCAGTGTTTCTTAGGGATGAAGAATTCATTCCTTCGAAACATCGGGTAGCGTAATATTTTTCAAGTATCGTCCGTTGATCGGAAGCATATGTCGTTCTCCACGGCAATTCACTAGCTGGTAGGAACCTCCCGAGTATACTTGCTTGACCACGAAACGGTCCTTCCCAAGTGGGTTCAAATTTTCCTCCTATCTTGCGGTGTGCAAGAATAGGTCTCTTGAGAACGAGAACTAAGTCACCAACTTTGAAAGTTCTCGGGCGGACCGGTTTGTCATGGGCTTGAACCATTTTAGCTTGGTATAGTTCTAAATTCATGTTGCGACGCAAGTCTTTTCCCTTCCGAAGCTTTCTAATTCTTCGAGTCGTAGTCCGGCATTTTCTTCGTCGTGATCTTGTTTGCAAGCTGCAATTCGAGTGAAGGAAGTTGAACCTCTAAAGGTAACAACTTGCCTCGGACCCATACACCGGAGCGTAAGGTGTAGCTTGAGTAGGAGTTCGAAGGTTGTCCGGTAGGCCATAAGGCTTCTAACAATTTCTCGTGCCAATTTCTCTTATTATCGTCCGGGGTTTTCTTTAAGATTTGAACGAGAGTTTTATTAAAAGCCTCGGCGAGACCGTTTGCTCTTGGGTAGTAAATTGTCGAGTATCGCCGATCGATTCCGTGTCTCCCGACAAAATTGTTGATTCGTGTGCTTCGAATGCGACCCATTATACGAGATGATCTCGCGCGGCACTCCGAAACGGTAGACAACTTGGTTCTTGAAAAGCTGCGGCACGTGGTGTGCTTTCACTTCTCTAAGTGGAGCTGCACGCCCACTTGGAAAAGTAATCCGTAGCCGCAAGAATAAAGCGATGTCCTTTCGAAGATGGTGGTTCTATTGGACCCACTATATACGTTCCTCGACATTCGAACGACCACGACGCAATTGTCGGGTGTAGCACATTTGGAGGTTGGTGTAGAACCACTCCGTGCACTTGGCATTGATGACGGCTCTTGGCGATTTTCATGCGGTCGGTCATCATCGAGGGCCGATAGTACCCTAGTCTTTTAATTTTCATCTTCATTTTTGGACCCGTGGTGAGCGCCACGAGTCCCGAATGCACTTCTTTAACGATTTCACGGGCCTCGGACCCGCTTAGGCACCTTAGCCACATTTGATCAAAAGACCTTCGTACAATGTGTTGTTTATTAATGCGTAGGACGGAGTTCTTTTCTTGATACGATGAGGCTAGCGACCTATCCTCCGGTAGCTTTCATGTTTGCGGGTAGTTCATCGATGGTCGTCGCCAATCTTACGTGTTTTCCGTCACTGCTGCAAGCTGATTCTTTTTCTTCTTCGATTTGTGTATCGTGTCTATGTCGAGCTGTGATAGGACTCGACGTCCGTGAGCTGACACTTCCATTGATTCATCTTGCAAACGAGCAAATTCTTTTGCGAGACGGGCTAAAGCATCTGCTAAAGCATTCTCTTTTCTAGGAATTTTGTAGATTGTCACATTTGGAATCGATTCCAACAATTTGTATGGCATCTTGGAAGTATTGTTCGAGTCTTGGTTTAAAAATTACGTATTGTCCGGCGATCGTTGAATGATTAAGCTGTGAATCCCGTAGATGTTGATGTCCGTTATCCCAGTTTGAATGGTTAATTCCGATCCCGTTATGAGGGCTTCGTATTACGCTCGTTGTTTGTACACGGTTACGTCGAGTGGTAGGAGTATCTTAACATCCCCCGCTCCGGTGTTATAAAGATTAGCCCGATTCTGCCTTCACGAGCACTTATCACTTGCGATTCTTCGTCTTTGTGTGCTTGAAGATGCTCCGTCGAAATACAATTCCCAACGTCGATCATCGGGGTCTTCTAGGTTCATTATTTGTTCATGCGGCGGATCGTCGTTGAGAGGAGATTCGTCGGCAAAGGGTGTCTTTGCGAGGAAGTCTGCTAAGACTTGTCCCTTTACGGCACGCGGAGGCACGAAAGTTATATCGAATTGCGATAATATCATTGACCATCCGGCAAGTCTGCACGGAAAGTGTTGGACGAGTCATCAAGTATTGCAATGGATTAAACTTCGAAATCAAGTTGACCTTATGAGAAAGCATGTAGTGCTCGAGCTTTTGAGCGGCGAAGATCGAGGCCAAACAATGCTTTTCAATTGCGGGATACCTTACCTCCGTCGGAAGTAAACGACGGCTAAGTAGTAAAGAGCATTTTCTTTACCCTCATCATTGACTCAGGCTAACGAGGCTCCGAGAGAGTCGTCTAAAGCCGCGGTGTAAAGTATCGGCGGTCACACCGAGAGCCGGGGCTGCTAAGACGGGAGGTGTCATTAAATATTGTTTAATATCTTCGAAGGCCTTCGGCATTTCTCTTCCCAAATAAATTTGGCGTCCTTTTTAACTAGTGCCGAGAAAGGTCGACACCTACACGACGGGTTTGAGATAAAGCGTCGAAGATATGCCGGCTTTCCTTGAAAAGATCGTAGTTGTTTTAAGGTTTTGGGAGGCGGCATTTCTAAGATGGCTTTAATCTTCTCCGGGTCGATTTCAATTCCACGATGTCGGACAACGAATCTAAGAATTTCCGGAGGTGACGCCGAAGGCGCATTTTAAGGGATTCATCTTAAGGTTAAATTGTCTTAATCGTTCGAAAACAATTCTCAAATCATACAAGTGGTTTTCCTTTACTTTGCTTTTGATGACGACATCGTCCACGTAACACTCGACTTGATTGTGGATGAGATCATCAAAAATTCTTGTCATTGCTCTTTGGTAAGTTGCTCCTGCGTTCTTCAGTCCGAATGGCATCACCGTGTAGCAAAATACTCCGATCGGCGTTACGAATGTTGTAAGCTTTTCATCTTACGGAGCCATTTTTATGCGGTTGTATCACGAAGATCCATCCATAAATGAGAATATTTCATGTGTCGAAGCAATATCGATCATCAGTTCTGGAATTGGTAGAGGGAATTCATCTTTTGGACATGCCTTGTTTAAATCTCCGAAGTCCACACAGATTCGATCGACCATTCTTCTTTCGACTGGCACCACATTGGCTAACCGGGTCGGGTATTGTTCTTCACGGACAAATTTAGCGTCTATTAGCTTTTTAACTTCGGCTATGACTTGTTGTTCGATTTCCGGACGCATTCTTCGGGACCTTGTACGGTCGGAACAGAAGTAGGATCCACTCCTAACTTATGGACTGCAACCTCTGGGGCTAATCTTGGCATTTCATCGTAGCTCCAAGCAAAACAGTCTTTAAATTCCATTAATAACTTGATTATTTCTTCGGAGTCTTCTTTATTGAGTAAGGAGCTAACAAAGGTAGGTCTAGGCTCTTCGCTAGTACCCAAGTTAACTTCCGTTAACTCATCACATTGTAGATTTGATTTCTTCTTCGAATTCGGTGGAGCGTCTCCAATTTGTAAATCTTCGAGTTCGTTCGTAGTTTCCATGCGGTTTTCATTGGATTTGCAAGTGACAACCAAGCAAAATTCGGTATCGTCAGCCGACCCTACGTGCCGAATCCGAGTCCATACTTTGAATTGGGAGGACGGCGGAGTTATTCCATAACTTTTCAAAATGTTGTGATTGGCCTTTTGTCCATTGTCGAGGTAAGAAACCACGTTGAATTAAATTTTGAACACGGGAGAGTACCACTCAAAAGGTAATTCCATTAATTCGATGAAGTGACATCTTCGAATTGTACATTATTTTCGGTTTTGGAGGAAGAAGCACCACGGTAGAATTTGATCGGCTTTGCACCGTCACTACGTACCTCTTTGACCTCCATACCCTCGATCTTATTAGAATGGATCGGAGTTAGGGTCATAGTATGTACGTAGTGGTTAATCTTCTCGTACATTGATTTGTATTCTTCGTTCTTTTCATCTTCGAGGGAGATCTTGTATTGCGGCTTCTTTCGACTTATTGTTCTTGCTTCTTGCTTGATTTCTTTTTCTTCTTCGAACTATCTTCCCGATCAACATTGATGGTTGGTTTCTCTCGTCCCGATTGTCCTAGTGTCTCTACCACGGCCTCGTCCCGGCCTCGACCTCGGATGCGAGTTGTGGAGAAACCTTCACCATCTCGCCGGAAGGGAGTGGTGAGTGAGCGATGGACTGGAACTTCGGGTTCTTCGTTGTCTCGAACTTTCTTTGCTTCATTTGTTATGGTATCTCGGAGAAGATTGTTTTCTTTGGCGGTGCATAATAAGTTGCATCTTCATGGACTCCAATCTCATGTACGGAGAATGGTTGTAAGTCACCTTTGATGCCTTGTTCCCCTCCATCGTAGTACTTGATGCACTCGGTGTAGAGATGATGGTACCATCCTGTTTTCATGTATCCATGGTCGGCCCGACAAAGCGTTGAACGACGTTTACGAATCGATTATATGAAATTTTGCGGTTGTCTTTGCTAAGTCACCGGTTTTCATCGATAGCGTTATTGACCCGAGGGCTCTTTCTCCTTTCTAGTTGAATCCTCTTAATAACATTTTGTCGGCCTCGAGCTCGCGAGCATCAATTTCCAAGTATGCTAGTGTTCGAAGACTCATTATATTGATTGATGCTCCTGGATCCACCAAAACTGCGGAGAGCGTAAACTTCCCGATTGTAGTCGAAATGTACAACGGTCGGTTGTGATCTGCCGTCCCAAGTAGTAGGTCATTGTCCGTGAAGGTAACACCTCGTTGTTCCTTTAACGAGCAAACCTCATCTAAGGAATCTCCGGCCATTTGAGCTAAGCAAATTTGCGGATCAAGTAAGGCATTGATCGAGCTTCTCTCATCTCCTTTGATAAGATGAGAGCATCGTAAATGCTCAGTTTGGCCGGTAGTTTCCTAAGATGGGCTAGCACGTTGTAGTCCACTTTGTTCTCATGCATCTCGGCTTCTTCTCGAATGGGTATTTCTTCTGTTGGGGTTGGTTCTTCTTGAACAACCACCTGCTTTCCTTTGTCTTTTGGACCCATTCTCGAAGGTAGAACTTTTCCACTTCTTAGGTTGACTTCGTAATTTCTTCGAATCTAGTATTGAGTTTGTCGGTGTCTCCTCCCGAATCGGAATGACGGGCTCTTCCGGATTATCTTCAAAATGCGAAGGCTCTAACTCTATCGTAGCTTGGAGCTCCTCGAAACTCACAGATAGATCCGTTGCTTGTTGAACTCTCGTAGCCTCCTTGATGGATGCCTTCTTCGTCATTGTGATCGTCGAGATCATGTATGATTTGAGAATTGTTGTTGGTATCGAAATCGACACCCGGATTGTCGCTAGTTACGTAATCGTTAGAAACAGTCAAAACGTAGCCAACGCCATCACCCTTATCATTATATGATCCCACCAAAGTGAGCGAGATAATCATACAAAATCGGAGGTTCGAGGGATTTCTCCCCGAATCGGAAACAACTATCCTAGGATAAGCGACCCCTAGTCCAGCCTTAGGAATCTCGGTCCCCTCTTCATCGTCGATTTTCTTCTTCTCTTCGATTGTCTCTGTCGAGGTGGCTCTTCTATCGCGAGTGATAGTACCGGCTTAACGAGGTCTCGAACTCCGAATTGAAGCTCGCACCGAAGCGGTTCGGATGTTGTCTAAAATCTTCTTCGAAGATCTCGTCCGAGGCGGTGGTCCATCCATCGTCGGTTGCATAGGGATCTATCGGAATGACGGGATCGGTTGAGATAACATTGACGGAACCTCCTTTACGGGGTTCCTTCATGTACTCCTTCGGGATTGTTATATTTCCTTTCCGAAGGTTGTCATTGAGCCAACTTTTAAAGGTAATGCGGTCTTCATCTTGTGCCCAAGCATCCGATGGTAGGGGCAAAAGTTGGGATCACCTTTCTTGTTGACTTCTCTCGGTCTTTTGGGCTACTGCAGTTGGAAATCTGGAGTTTTCATTAAGCTACGGAACATCTTTGAGTACTTGCTTCATTCTTGAACGGATATTCTCTCGCTCGAAGCTCCCTCGATGTACGTTGCGGACGAGACGGTTGTTCATCTTGCGGAGACGATCGATAGCTGGACCGGGGTTCGTTGGTAATTTTGTTGTGGTTGTTGCGGCCGTTACGGTGGTATTTGCATCGGTTGTTTGCCTTTGTCAACTCGCTGCAACGATCCCGGATTTCTTCTCGAAGGTCTTCACCGGCTTTTGCTTGTCCGTCTTGTCGTGAAAACTTAATTGCTTCGCCTCTTCTTGCAAGCTTCCGGCCTTGCTTAACAACTTCTCAAAAGTCTTAATAGTGAATCCCTTGAGGAGAAGTGCTATCGGGCCGTGAATGCTTTTAAGCAAGATGCTGATCGCATGTTGTTCTTGCGGTTGTGGTTCACACTTCATGCTTAAGTTTCTCCATCGAAGTATGTAATCCACCAAAGTTTCATTCGGCCTTTGTTTCTCTACCACTAAATCACCTATAGTGATGTGGTGCTGAAGCTCCGGCAAATCGCTTGATGAAGAGGTTCTCTAGCTGCGAGAACGTCTTCACCGAACCATTGGGTAATTCGCATACCGGTCGAAGGCGATTCTCGACGGAGCTGCTAACGAAGCTGTCGGAAGAGTAGCGCATCGCTCCCGCCGGCATTGCAACAAGCGGCACGAAAGTGTGCAACATGCTCGTCGGGGGTTCCGGTTCCGTCGAAGGTCTTAAACGAGAGGTGGTACGAAGCCTTTCGGGTATTGGACGGCGTCGAATTCTTACCGGGTAAGGTCTACCCGTCCGAATGGATGTCCCGTTCTTCGATTGTGCTAGGGCTTCTCGCACTTCTTGCTCTACCAAGTTCTTGATATCCTTTTCGGGGATCATACTTTGTGTTGTATCCTTTTTCAGCTGGTCATCCCCATTGACGGATGTAATCTCCTTTCCTCCGTCTACGATGTGAATGACTTCTGGGGGTGTCTCTCTATGTGGTTGTACTTGAGTCTGGAGAGTGGCGAGAGCTATGGCCATCTCTTCCATCCTCTTCGCCATTTGAGCGATCGTGTCGTCCTTTTCTCGAAGCTGTCTCTTCATCGGTTACGGCTCCTCTCTTTCGCAGTTGCGGGAGCACCTTGAGAAGTCGATGAAGCTCGTGTCTCAACCATGTTGATTTCGCATATTCGTTGTCCATGAATTCCGATGAGTCGATCTCATCTCGGAACTTTTCTTCTCTTTCTTTTGCCGACCGTCGGATGTCGGTTCTCAGCTTTTCCATGGCATCTTCTAGCGGAGCTTTACGTGTATCTTTGTGGTTGTCATGTGATGGTTGCCGGGTCCTTTTTCACGAGTCCCCTTCATCGCGGTAGCACTTTCTTCGGATTCCGGCCTCTGGCGAGACTTTCTTTCTCGAGGCTGTGTTTCGATCTCAGCTGCCCAGTAGTGGGACGCCACACCATCCTTCAGCGGCGGAAGGTCTAGGACCGGATGGTACGTTGGCCGAATGCTTGGAAGGTGGTATCCTCCCTAATCCGTAATCACGATACTACGACGGGCGGGCTAGCCTTCATTCTCTTGCTTGGCTTTTCTATCATGACGGCGGGTTCTACTCGGGGCCCAAGACGGGATTTGACGGCACCCGCCACATCCTTCGTAGAATTTCCGACACGGGGCGGTTTTCCTTCTTTGCTAGCTTTTCTACCAAAGTTTGCGGTCGAGCAAACGGCGTAGTTCTAGTTCTTTTCTTGCGGCTATCGTTGTAGTATGCGGGCTCGTGGTAATGTGGCGACAATCTTTCGAACATTCTCCTCGTCCTCTGCGGCGGAGAGGGGATGGAACCTGCTTCCTCCCAAAAGTGGTATGTAGTCGGGCGGTGGTGTATATTCGGTAACGGTGTATATTCGGCAACTACGGAATTTCCTCCGGGAAGGCGATCTCGGCGGCTACGGCTTCCACGGCGATCCTTCTATTTCTATTTCTTCTTTGGGTCTTTGTCGGCGACGGAATCTTCGAGCTCGGACCCGATTTCGAAGACGGAAGGTCTTACGGGAAGATCCGTACCCTCCACGGTAACGGGTTTACCATAGTTACGGATTTCTTTCCCCTTTGATTTGGCAGAAGTCGGGGTAGGTGCGAAACAACTAGACCGGTGGGGGTAGTAAGAACGGTCCTCTGCGGACGGCGGTACTCCTCCTAGTCGGGACCCTTTGCGGGGAGGAAACTCTTGGGTCGACCTAAGGTTAAACTCGAGCGGTGGCTCCTCGGCTTCGGATACCTTGTTTGTCGGTGCAAAGAGGGAGACGTCGGTGACCTTGACGTTCGTGTTTTCAAATCCCTGTCCGAATCGGATGACCCCATTGTCGGGCGGCTCATCCTTATAGACGGCGAAGTCCGATCCGTTGGTGAAGGAGAAAATCGGTTTCGGGGCTTCCATTTCGCGGGGTAGATTACGGTTTGTCGGTCCCGAGTTGTGCTTCTTTTCTTTAAGACGAAAAGAAAGGAATTGAAAAGAGTCCGAACTCATTCTTGTTCATGTATTTATAAGAAGGAATCATTTGTTAAAAGGGTCACTTATTAGAGGGTTTGTTTATTCGAACGGAATGTTCGAAAGGTGTAGAGAAGGTAAGGAATCCGATTCGAGTTGGAAAGGGAAAGAAAGTCTTAAGCAAGACTTCTCGACTCGAAGGATCATTCCTAAACTAACACCTATTGGGGGTCCACCCCACCTCGGAAATGAGGTAAAGGATCTCGGAACCTCTCCGTTTAGGGGTGTCTAAACGGTGGCTCCTAAATCCGGGAGAATGTTGGCTATACTTGTTCAAGGTAGAAATGAACATAGTATTCCAACGGAAAGAAGGGTAGTTTGATCCGCTAAGGACATGGATGCACTACCGATTTTTGAAAGCAGAATTATTTGATTATAATGGAGAGAGGAATTGTCCCCAGCGGAGTCGCCAGAAGTTTGTGCGGCTTATTTTAGGTTTGTGTATTGTATTTTAAAAAGGGGTCGCCTAACAGAAGTTGTCGGCGAATTTAAATTTTAAATTTAATTTAAATATATATATATAATTTAGAAAGTAGTATTTGATTTTGAAAATAATTTTAAATATGAGATTAAACCGATCTCACATCCCGAATAGTTTATATAAACGAGCACCGCACCATGAACCGTGTATCTATCCACAAGGATAGACACACTGCTTGACGGTGGGGCTCGATCAAATAAACTAGAAGTTTTGTGACATCCGTTTGGTCCGCGAACCAATTTTATAAGCCGACAAATTCCCTGCTTAATATGAAAGTATTAAACGGGGTTTATATTACACAGGTTCTTTAAAATTCCATATAAGGGCGAGCCACTATAGTTAATTACATCTTAAGTGACGGGAATCACCTAAGAAAACTCTCGATAATAACCAATAATTCTGCTCTCAAGAATTTCAAAGTTTAAGGTTTTCAAAGATTGAATTTTGGAATTTCGATAGGGAATGGATCAAATTTGGAACATTTTGTTTTGTGAATCCAAAGGAAGGAAGGTAGGAGAAATCACTGATTCGAAGTGAACTTCGGTAATTTCCCGACTATCCTATTGTTTGGCTTGAATTTAGGAAAGTCCTAATGTTTATTTAGTATTTCAATCTTGCCAATTTTAATTAATTAGGGCTTATATTTGTATGATAAAATCAAACAAATAGCACTAGAAGATGTGAGGGTTTGTTGTCGTATCGGACGTCTACCTCGGAATCCTAAGACCGGTTAGGGCTTAATTTGCATAAAATGATTATGCAAGTGCCTAACGAAAAGGTTGAGGATTTATGTTGCACTAGGCAAGCTACCTCGAAGTCCTATGGCTTTGTTGTTTAATTCTAAGAAGGTTTCTTTGAAGTAGGTTCAAGTTTCTGCGACGACGATGGCCGTGCTTGCCACCGTGCTCCAAGTTCCTTGTTGTTGCAGAGGTTTAGTTTTAGAAATCATAAATCGGGAGATGAGAAAAGTATTTTGGTTTAGAGAAATCTTAATTTTCCAAGTGTTTTTACGTTTTAATTAAAACAAATCTTAAAGTTGATTATAACGACACCGGTTAAGATCCCACGGTTCCATCCTTCCGGCATCATTGTTTTTATCGGATTCACTTAGTCCAGATGAATTTGCTAAACTCAAGTTGAATGAGTTCCACACTTTCATTTAGACCGTAGGAAATCCGTTAGCAACACGTAGGTTACATCATCCGAAGTATTCCCGATCATCCAACGGGACGTTTTAGTTTAGTTGCAATTGTAGTTTTGTGTTACGTTTGTGATTAAATTTTGAGTTGTTTTATATTTTGAAATGTTGTGGCGGTGAATTTTATCTTGCAATGACTTTTAACTTAGTTTTGGTTTCGGTTTTAGGGACTATCCTAAAGGTGTGGGTTTTCATGCAACGGTTGTTTTATCATGCAAGAAAAGTAAAGTGCATTTGCTGATAAAGTAAATTGCGAAAGTAAATTGCAAGAAAGTAAATTGCGATAAAATAAAAGCGTACTGGAGGGTCTTCCCGTCATCCCAAGCTGCACTTAAAACACGATTAGAATATTTAAGCGAGTCCACTAGGTAAAGCTAAGGGAAAGGTTATGGTTTTCTACCAAATTCTAAATCCTATAGCTAGTCGACTCTTATGACGTCTAGGTTCTTTGTGTTTTTGTTTGAGGACGATTTTCTTCATCGAAAGGACAATTAAGTCAATTGTTCTTATAAATATCCTATCATATTGAGGAAGTGCTTAAGAAGAATCTTAAACATCTTTTCAATATTTACAGGATTGTTTTAAGTCAGAATGAATTTAATTATATAAATGAATCGATCGTCAGAGGTTTTCGAGTCTTGTTAACTTGCTCGGTGAACTAGGACATTTGAATATCCTATGAGTGAAGTAGCACTTCATTTAATGTTTCATTTAGGAGTTATAATAATCAAAGCTTTCAAGGTAAATTAGTATTCGAATGATTTGATTTAAGTTAAAGGGTTTAAATTTGGAATAGTGTTCAAGTTGCTTTACATTTATTTTGAATTCTTTATGTCTTAGGTGATGTTATATTTAATTTAACTTAATTTAATTGAGTTTTAATTTAGTTTAACATAATTTAATTTGATTTGGTGTTTAATTAATTTGATTTGATTTAATTTAATTTAATTATTCAATTTAATTTAATTTAATTTGATTTAATTTAATTTAATTTAATTTAAATTTAATTTAATTTAATTTAATTTAATTTAATTTAATTTAATTTTAATTTAATTTAATTTAATTTAATTTGTTTTAATTTAATTTAATTATTAAATTTAATTTAATTTTAATTTAATTTATCTTTAATTTACTTTATTTTTAATTTTAATTGAAATTTTTGAAAGAGTTTAATTTTAGTTTAATAATTAAGTCTTTTAATATTTTGAATTTGAATTATCATTTTAATTAAGAGTTGAATATTAATGAGATGATTAATTTAGGGATTTTTAAATTAAAGAATAAATCTCTTCCTAATAAATATCCCTTATTTTAATGATTCAATTTTATTATTCTTCCAAATTTAATCCATTATTTAATTAAAGTTTAATCATTTTGAAATTATTTAATGGGTTTCTACCCTTTAATTATTTAAATTTCAATCATCCAAATCAGATTAAGATCAAATATTTTACTTGTTGATTTCTTATTAAACCTAAAGTTTTAATTAAGGATTAAAGATTTTAATTACCATTTTACCCTTTAAGCTTAATAATTTCATAACTCACTAAATTGAACTTAAATGAACTTGAAATTTTTATGTGACATCACTCATATGTCAATAAAGACATGAGAGGAGAAAATGTGATTTTTCTGTATTTAATTTATTTATATAATTATTTTGATGGAAAATAGAGATTTTCGAGGAAAATTTGATAACATGACCAAAAGAAAGTTTCTGTCCTTAAGAAAATTAGGGGACATTCCTAATGACCAGAGAAGCACTTGGACCAATTTTGGTGATTTTTTGAATTATATTATTTTTATTATAATTATTTTGAGTTTTGGAGTGTTAATTAATTTAAAAATAAAATAAATGTTGAAAAATGGGTTTTATATTTTTCAAAAATCTCTCTGATATCAAGGAAACTAGAGAATCAAATTTTGCAATTTTCTGATTTTTCTATGATTTATTATAATTATTTTAGTGAAAATGCTAGAAAATACATTTTTTAATTTTTAAAATTACCTTAGGGCTTTAAAATTCAATATCTCACTAAATAGACCTAGGAAAAATGTGGGATTTGCTCCTAAGTGATTAAAATTCAAAATGTGACATTTTGGTGAATTTTATTATTTTTGTGATCTTTATTATTTTTTAATTATTAAAAATATTAAAATATTATTAAAAATAAACTTTTTTAGAAAATTGAAATTTTAATTTTCTTAGGTTCCCCTGATATCAGAGAGGCTCCAAAACCAATTTGGTGAATTTTTGAAAAGTATTTTAAAAGTTATGAATTTTTAAAGTTTAAAATGGCTAAGTGACTTAATCAACCCAATTAGTGGGGCTAACCAAGTCCAATTGACCTCAAATTTTTATGGTAGATTCCTCTGATCCTAAAGGTCAGTGGAGAATTGATTTCAAGTCAATTTGATACCTGGTTAACTCTAATTAATTAAAGACCTATTTTGGGTGTTTAAGTCGATTAGGGTTGTTTTGAATGAACTAAGCCAAAATCTATTTTTCCTAGGGTTCTCTGGTCATAAGGAACATCACCAAATTTTCCTAGAATTTATTTCACAACATGTTATTTACTTGGAATTAAAATACTCAAAATAGTGACTCGAACTTGAAAAATCAAGAACTCCTCATAGGGATGGCCTCCGACTTTGGAAAATTCAGGGAATGTTCCCAAATTCAGAGGCTTCAAAAGCCCTATGGTCTCATGCCATGGTGAATTGTATGCATGCATGGAGAATTAAAACAATGCAGAGAGTAAATAAATTATAAAAAATAAAATACTTAATGAAATCAAATGATTTCTTTTCCACGTTATTCTCCTCTATTCACTGAGCAAGAGGGTATTTTTATTTTATTTTTGTGATTTTTCTACACAAAGATATGGATTTTTGAAGTTTAGGGAATTAAATAAATCAGAAAATACCCTATTTATCTACTTATCCACGCGGCGCCAGCGAAACATCGGCGGCTCCGAAGGGGTACGTGTCGCGCTGTGATTGGGCGCCGCCATCCGAGTCGGCGGCCGGGCCCGCGGTTCTCGCACCGTTTCTGGTCCGACGCCATCCGAGCCGTTCGTCCGCGCGTGTATTGAATGGACGGCATCCGTTCATCGTCCCCAAGTGTTCTCGCCGAGAGCCGTCCACACTAAATCCCTAAGATCTCACTCGATTCTCGATGGATTTTTACGTTCTTATACTCCATGGATTCGTCTTGAAGAGACGAACACATCTATACGGCTAACATGCATTGAAACTAAGGCATTTGAAATAGAGAATCTTCGAAGCTCGGGATGAAGAGTTAGCTCATACCTTGGCTCGGAGAAGTGTGGCTTCAATCCGAGAGTTGTTGCACCTTCGATTGGGTCCTAGCGAGCTCCGGATGAAGTCTCTGAGTCGCAGTGAATTGTCCGGATATGATTTCGACCAAGCCCGATCCACAAAGCTTGGAGGACTGGAGCAAGCTGGGTGGCACTGGAGATGGGGCTTTTGATGGTGGACACCTTCCCTTGGTGCAGTGAAGGTGTAGAGCCAATCAATTTGAGAATTGGCTCACTTGTGGAGAAGTGTCTCGGTTTTGGGTGGAATTTCGACTACGAAATTGAGCTTTCGGAGGAGAAATGACAGGGGAATTTCACTGGGGATCAAGTGCTCTAAGGATGGAGAAGGGTCTGGAACAATTTTGGCAGAGTTTTGGCAAGGTTTTGTGCTTCGCTTCTCTCATGGCCGAGAGGAGTGAAGTTTAAATAGAGCTGGCTGAGGGGCCTCCCAGGGGGAGTTAGGGCTTGGGATCAGCTGCTCTGGTGAGGAGAAGAACGACCATGGTGACCACTAGGCGAGGGGCGGCTCGGCAAGTGAGAATTTCAATGTTGGATCACATGTGAGCTCTCGGCCATGGTGTTTTCCGGCGGCTTGGTGGCCGGCCGGCCGAGGTCGAGTCACCCTCGAAGCTCGGGTGGGTCGGGCTGGAGGCTTGTGCAATCGATTGGCAATTGCCATGTGTAAAGGAGTTGGATTGAAATGGAATGGGGGATGAGCCTATTTTGGGTCCAAATGGGTCAACTCACCTTTTGGGCTTGGTTCACCTCCCATGGCCTGATTTTGGGCTGAGAGGATCGGTTGGGTCGGCCAGAGAGAGTGGTGTGGTCTCTATCCATGATGAGGTGGCTAAACATGGTTTAGTGTGTGACATGCTTAAGGTAAAAAGGCTTAATGAAAGATTAGGAAAGGAGCCCCTCCTTTTACCATTAATGGCATGGTCACATGTCAAGCCTCCCATGGCTTCATGTGGCTTGTCAATAGCTTGCATGGCTTGTCTTTGGCTTGGAGAAAGTTGAGTCGATTTCATAAAAATGGGTTTTAAGAAATTTTTGGTAATTTGATGGGAATTTGGATGAAGCTTCATTTGGAATAATTCAATGATGATTTTAGGACTTAGGTAATGGATTTAATTAAATGGATGACAAATGGAGATGTCATGTGGGCTTTAGGGTAGATTTGGGCTTTTGAATTTTGAAGGAAATGGGCTTTTAGAAGGGTTTAAGGGAAGTGGGCTTTTAAGTTTATGAATGTGTTCATGGATGAAAATTTTTGTAAAAGGTTGGGCCAAATAATTGTTGGGTTTAGCTCATGGATGTGTCATGAGTAACTTGAAGCAAATTTGGGGTAGTTTGGGCTTGAATTGGGTTGGATTTGGATTCTTTTGGTGAATGGGCCAATATAGGTCCAAATGGGCCAAGTTGGGCCAATGTTGGGCTAGGGTTGAAATTGATGTAGAATTATTGTTGAGAAGTGTTTATGGGGGTGTTTCAAAGAGGTTTTGACGTTGGTTGGGCTTTGATTTTTGGGGTTTGGGTTCATTTGGGTTAGGTTTGGGCTTAGGTCGAAAAATGGGCCTTAAGGTCAAAAGTGGAATTGGATCCAAATGTCAATCAAATTGGACTTGGATTTGGTCTAAATTGGTATTAGGAATGTTGAATTGAAGTTTAGAATTGAATTGAACCAAAATTGGGGTCAATTGGGTAGGTTTGGTTTGACATTGGGTTCACTTAGGGTTAAAATGGGTCGATTTGGGGGTTTTGACAAAAGTAGGGTAAATTGACAAAATTGGCCCATGGTGTAGTTGGACAAAATGAAATTGGGAATATTTAGGATTTTCTGGAATTTTCTGGGAATTTTCTAAATTTTTGGATTTTTAGGCCAAGAAGGGTATTTTGGGTATTTGGAGGGTATTGGGGGTATTTTTGGAATCTTTGGTATTTTTGGGTATGGATGATCAATTTGAGTGATGTGGAGATGTTTGGGAATAATTTTGAAGAATTTTAGGCAATTTGGAAATTTTGCAAAAATTTGGGTAATTTGAGGTTTTGGGTAGGTTAAGCGGGTGTAGGGTCCCGGGGTCAAAAATTGAAAATTTGGTAAATTGAAGATTGGGTTAATTTTGGTGGGGTGAAATCATTTTGTTTGAGCCATGAAGCCATTTCAAGCCCATATGAGCCATGAAAGGACTCATTTGAGGCATTCATCTATGTTGTTCCTAACCCTCTTAGCCTGAGGGCTTAGGGGTTAAGGACCATCCATGTGAATCACCTACATGAGTCGAGGAGGTCAAGTTGGGTATGGGTGTGGTTTTAGGAGGTGTGTGGAAATGTAGTGTGTAAGTGTAGTGTATAAGTGTAATGTGTGTGAAGTCGGCCCCTTCACTGCGACCAGGGCCACCAGGGGTAGTCCTAAGGCCGAAGGGTCCTATAGGAACTCATCCTTTAAACTTCCACATTTGATTTCAACCCTCTAGGTGATTAGGGGTCTATAGTCGAGTTTGTGGAGTTTGCGGGGAGTTTAGAAGTGGTTTGAATTTCTAAAAGGCGGGTCCCAATTCTAGTCCTCTAGGATAGTCAAAGGAAAAGCCTAAGGCTAGATCCTAAGCACTAAAAAGAAGAAAGGAAGACCTCATCAAAAATGAGGTCAACAGTCCTTCACAAAAATTTCATCCAAAAGCCCATTTTAATATCCAAAAGCCCACTTCCTTAAACCACTTTAAAAGCCCATCCAAAACCATTTCAAAAGCCCAAAATCTATCCTAAAGCCCACATGATATTTTCATTTGTCATCCTTTTAACCAAAATCAACCCCTAATTTTTAAATCCATGATCAAATGATTCCAAATCAAGCCTCATGCCAAATCACCCCTAAATGCCAAAAATCCCTAAAACCCATTTTCATGAAACTTGGCTAAGCCATTCCCAAGCCACATGAAGCCATGAAGCCATCCTTAAGCCCCATGTAAAGCCATGAGAAGTTTGACATGTGACCATCCCATAAATGGAAAATGGAGGAGCCCCTTTCTTAAGCCTTCCTTAAGTCTTTTTAACCCCATTCATGCTACGTACTAAACCAAGTTTAGCCACCTCACCATGGATGGAGACCACACCATTTTCTCTTGGCTGACCCAAGTGACTCTTTTCAGCCCAAAACCAGGCCTTGGGTGGTGAACCTAGCCCAAAACCATGGGTTGACTCATTTGAACCCAAAATAGCCTTCCCCCATTCCATTTCAATTCAACTCCTTTACACATGTCCATGGCCAATTGACTGCACTAAACCCCAGCCCTGACCTCCCTGACCTTAAGGGTGACTCGACCACGGCCTGCCGACCCACGACGACCACCGGAAACCACCGTGCCGAGAGCACCCATGTGAGCCGATTTTGATTCCGCCTGCTCGACTTGTCCCATGCATAATAGCCACCATGGTTGTTCTTCTCCTCACCAGAGCAGTTGATCCAAGCCATTAAACCCCCCTGGGAAGCCCTCCAGCCACCTCTATTTAAACACCACTACCTCTCGGCCAAATGGGACATTGAAACAAACCATACAGAAACTCTGCCAAAATTATTCCAGACTCTTCCCCACACCTGGAGAACTTGATCCCCACTGAAATCCCCCTGTCATTTCCTCTCTGTGAGCTCAATTTCAGAGTTGAAATTCAAGCCCAAAACCAGGATACTTCACCACAGTGGGTCAATCCTCAAATTGATTGACTCTACACCTTCACCAGACCAAGAGGAGAAGTTTCCCAGCAAAAGCCCCCTCACCAGGCCAGCCATTGCTTCCAGCCTTAAAGCTTTGTGATCGGCTGTGATCACTTTTGTACCTAGGCAATTCACAAGGCCAAGGGACTTCATCTGGAGCTTGCTTAGACCCAATCGAATGTGACACAACTCTCAGATCGAAGCTTCACTTCTCTGAGCAAAGGTATGAACTCTCTCTTCCTCCTGAGCTCCTGGAGATTCTCCATTTGATATGAATCGATTTTAATGCATGTTTACCATATGGATGTGTTCGTCTCTTCAAGACAAATCCATAGAGCATAAGAACCCAAAAATCTGTTGAGAATCGAGTGAGTTCTTAGGGTTTTAGTGTGGACAGTCACGGGTGCACACCAGTCGTAGACGATGACCAAGAGCCGTCAGATCGAGCGTGTATCGAGCGGACGGTCGAGATCGAGCCGGACAGCGCAATGGTACATGAACCGCGGGCCCCTGGAGTGCTGAGTCAGATGGCAGCGTCGAGTAGGAATGCACCGCGTGGGCGTTCGGAGCTGCCGAGGATTGCGTGGCGCCACGTGGATAAGTAGATAAATAAGGATTTTTCTTATTTATTAAATACCCAGAACTTCAAAAATGCATAACTTTGTGTAGAAAAATCCTAAAAATAAAATAAAAATACCCTCTTACTCACTGAACAAAGGAGAATAATGTGGAAAAGAAATCAAGTCATTTCATCAAGTATTTTATTTTTAATGATTTATTTACTCTCTTTGGTATTTTAATTCTCCATTTGCATAGAGAATTCACCACGACATGAGACCATAGAGCTTTTGAAGCCTCTGACTTAGGGAACATTCCCTGAATTTTCCAAGGTCAGAGGTCATCCCTATGAGAAGTTATTGATTTTTCAAGTTCATGTTACTGTTTTGAGTATTTTAATTCAATAATTAGCATGTTGAGAAATAAATTCTAGGAAAATTTGGTGATATTTCTTATGACCAGAGGAACCTAGGAAAAATAAGTTTTGAGTTAATTCACTTGGAATAACCCTAATTAGCCTAAATACCCAAAATTGAACTTTAATTAATTAGGGTTACCCACACATTAAATTGACTTGAAAATAATTCTCCACTGATCTTTGGGATTAGAGGAACATCACATAAAAATTTGAAATCAATTGGAAATGTTTAACCCCACTAAATGGATTAATTAAGTCACATAACCAAAGTTAAAATTTAAAAATTCATAACTCACAAAATGCTTTTCAAAAATTCACAAAAATGGTTTTGGAGCTTCTCTGATATCAGAAGAACTTAGGAAAATTAAAATTGTAATTTTCTAAAAAAGTTGATTTTTATCATTATTTTAATATTTTTAATAATTTAAAAATAATAAAAATCATAAAAATATTAGAAATCACCAAAATGTCACATTTTGAATTCTAATTATTTAGGAACAAACCAAATATTTTTCTTAAGTCTCTAGGGTAAGATATTGAATTTTAAAGGCTTAATGTAATTTTTAATAGTAAAAAAATGTATTTTCTAACCTTTTCACTAAAATAATTCTAATAAATCAAAAAAAATTAGAAAAATATAAAATTTATTTCTCTAGACTCCTTGAGGTTAGAGAGATTTAAGAAAAATATAAAATCCATTTTTCAACTTTAATTTTATTTTAAAATTAATTAATACCCCAAAACTCAAAAATAATTCTAATAAATAAAATATAATTCAAAAAATCACCAAAATTGGTCCAAATGGTCCTCTAGTCATTAGAAACATCCCATAATTTTCTTAAGGACAGAAACATTTCCTTGGTCTTGTTATTGAATTTTCCTTGAAAACCCCTATTTTCCATTAAAAATAATTACATAAATAAATTAAATACAGAAAAATCACATTTTCTCCTCTAATGTCTTGATTGACATGTGAGTGAGGTTACATAAAAATTTCAAGTACATTTGAGCTTAATTTAGTGAGTTATAGAATTATTAAGCTTGAAGGGCAAAAGGGTAATTAAAAATTTCAACCCTTAATTAAAATTTTAGCATTAATCAAAAGGGGAAGGGTAAAATATTTGACTTTAAACTGATTTTGGATGATTGAAACTTAAATGATTGAAGGTAGAAACCTACTAATCATTTCAAATATAATTAAAGTAAAACTTTAGTTAACTAAGTAATTGAAATTTTGGAAGAATAATAGAAATTGGAATTATTAAAGTAGGGATATTATTAAAAGGATATTTATTCTTTAATTTAAAAATCCCTAAATAAATCACTTTAATAATACTAAATTCTTAATTAAAAAAAATCCAAAAGAATAATCTCAATTAATAATTAAAATTAAAATTAAATTAAATTAAAATTAAAACTAAATTAAATTAAATTAAGATTAAAATTAAATTTAAATTAAATTAAATTAAAATTTAAAATTACATTAAATTAAAATTAAAAATTAAATTAAATTAAATTAAATTAAATTAAAATCAAAATTAAATTAAATTAAATTAAATTTAATTAAATTAAAATTAAATTAAATTAAAATTAAATTAAATTAAATTAAATTAAATTAAATTAAATTAAATTAAATTAAAATCAAATCAAATTAAATTAAAAATAAATTAAATTAAATTAAATTAAAATTGAATTAAATTAAATTAAAATCATTTAACAACAAACCTAAATGAAATCATTAAGAATTAAATCTAAAATAGCTTGAACACTATTCCAAACTTAAACTAATTTTTTATAATTAAGTCAAAATTAAAATTAAATCACTAAGTTTAAATCATTAAAATACTTAATAAGTTGATTTGCCCTTTTAAAGATCTTATTATTATAACTTTTAATTGAGGTATTAAGTGAAGTGTTACTTCACTCATAGGATATTCAAATGTCCTAGTTCACTGAGCAAGAGAACAAAACTTAAACTCCTGGATGATTAATTCACTTGTATAATTAAATTCTCTTGGACTTAAAACAATCCTAGAGGTATTGAAAAGATGTTTAAGACTCGTCTTAAGCACTTCCTCAATATGATAGGATGTTTATAAGAACAATTAAATTTAATTGTTCTTTGATGAAGAAAATCATCCTTAAACCAAAACACAAGAACACAGACGTCATAGGAGATGACTAGCTATAGGATTAGGACTTTGGTAGACAACCAAAACCTTTACATTAGCTTTACCTAGGTACTTGTTGAAATATTTAAATGCCTTAACATGTGTTTTAAGTGCAGCTTGGGATGACGGGAAGACCCTCTAAGTACGCTTTTATTTAATTGCAATTTACTTTATTGTAATTTACCTACATGCACTGTACTTTACTTTTCTTGCATAAATGTTGCATGAAAATCAAAACCTTTAGGATAGTCCCTGAACTGAAACCAAAACTAAATTAAAAGTCATTACAAGATAAAAATCACCGCCACAACATTTCAAAATATAAAACAACTCAAAATTTAATCACAAACAGAACAACAAAACTAAAACTTTAACTAAATTAAAACGTCTCGTCGAATGATCGGGAATACCTCGAATGATATAACCCACGTGTTGTAAACGGGATTTCTCACGGTCTAAATGAAAGTGTGGAACTCATTCAGTTGAGTTTAGCAAATTCATCTGGACTAAGTGAATTCGATGAAAATAACGGTGTCGGGATGACGGAACTGTGGGATCTTAATCGGTTCTGTTTAAACAGCTTTAAGATTTGTTTTAATAAAAATATTAAAAAACACTTGGATTTTAAGATTTTCTCTAATCCAAAAAACTTCTCTCATCCTTTGATTTATGACTTCTAAAACTAAACCTCTGCAACAACAAGGAGCTTGGAGCACAGTGGGCAGCACGGCCATCGTCATCAGCAAAACTTGGATCTAATTCAGCAAAACTTTCTTTAGTTTTAAATAACAAAGCCATAGGACTTCGAGGTAGTTTTCTTAGTGCAACATAATTCCTCAACTCTTCATTAGGCATTTGCATAATCATGTTATGCAGATTAAGTCCTAACCGGTCTTAGGATTCCGAGGTAGTTGTTTGGTACGACATAAGCCCTCACATCTTCAAGACTATTTGCATGATCATGTCATGTAAATATAAGTCCTATAATTAATTGGAAGGACTGAAATACTAAATAATTCTCCCTAAATTGAAGCCAAACAATAGGCTAGTCAGGAAGTTGCCAAGATTCCTCTTGGATCCTCAGCTTCTCCTACTTCTCTTCCTTTGGACTCCTAAAATAAACTGTTCCAAATTTAATCCATTCCCAATTGAAATTTCCAAAATCCAATTGTTTGAAAACCTTAAAATTTGAAATTCTTGAGAGCAAAACCACTAATCATTATCGATAGTTTTCTTAAATGATTCCTATTATTTAAGATGTAATTAACTATAGGGGCTTGCCCTTATAGGGAACTTTAAGAACCCAGGTAATATAACCCCTGCTTAATTCATTTATATTAAGCAAGGGAACTTGTCAGCTTATAAAATTGGTTCGTAGACCAAACGGAAGTCACAAATATTCTAGTTTATTTAACCGAGCCCCATCATCAAGCAGTGTGTCTATTCTCCAGGATAGATATACAATTTGTGGTGCGGTGCTCGTTTATATAAACTATTCGGGATGTGAGATCAGTTTGATTTTATATCTTAAAATTTTCAAATTTAAAATTATTTTCAAAATCAAATACTACTTTTCAAATTATTTATTTAAATTAAATTAAAAATTCGCCGACAATTTCTGTTAGGCGACCCCTTTTTTCTAAAGTACAACACAAACCTAAAAATAAGCTGTACAAAGCACAAGTAGACTGAGAAGGCTGCGTCTAAGCGTCGAAGCCCCACGCTTAATCACAGGGTAGTTACTTTGCAATTTCAAGGAATTTTTAGCGAATTTTGAAGAGGTGTTTGAGGCACCCTTTGATACAAATATGGGTAATTGATTAATGGTGCTAAAAGACATTCAAATTTTACTTGAAAGGATGCATCTCTTGGGTAGATTCATTGAATATGGACACATTTTGAAGAGACACTAAGGCGCCTTTTGTGAAAGTATAAAAGGACTTGAAGAAGAACTAGAGAGTTTGTTAGAAAGTAGAATTAGAGTTATTATAGAGAGTAATTATGGTAAGAAGTAATTATCTCATTCTTAGTGAAAGGGAAGGTGAGTAGAGATTTCTAAGTAAAATTCCATTATTTTAGAGAGATTTAAACCCTCTTGGGTTGGGCGACCAGTCCTGGGAGTCTTATAAGAGAAAGGAAGAGATTCAAAGGAACTTCAAGAGTTTGGTGGAGAGGAACTTGAGATAAGTTTTTATTTTTGTACTTCATTTGGTTTTAATTGGGATTTCTTGTGTTTTCTAGATGATTTCTACTTTTAAAATTACTTATTTTTTTATTTTCTCCATGGATGTTGAGTAGTATTATTTATCTTTTTTCCTTAAAAAGTAAAGAAATTAAGTGTTTGATGGAAGTTGTGGAAGTATTGATCAAGTATTGATCTTTAATGTTGGAAGAAGTTGTGTTGATTTAAGCCTTGCACTTCATTTAATTCTTAATTTGGTCAAATAAGAAGTTAACTTTTTTTGTGAGAACATGTAAGATCCTAGTAGGTATTGTCTCAATCAACAATTGGTAGAAATCACATGAGATTGTATGGATGAGAAAGTTATTCATATAAGTTTATGCAAACAAATAAGAAAATATACTTTGATAGATGTAGAATTAGAGGACTTTAGGGTGAAAAACTGAAGCCCCCAATTTGCCTTATTTTTTTAGGCTTTGATGTGAAATGTTAACCCCTACGTGAAGGGAAATGAGGGAACTCTAGAGTGAGAGATAGTATATTCCCTACCTAACTCGTCTTCAAAACTATTCAAACTTTAAAATAGCTAAGTTCTTTATAGCATCTCTAGTAAGGGTAAAGAATATTATTGCTTTTATTTGGCACAACATATTTTACATACTTCCACAACAGAACTCTTTTACTTCTTACTTATTCATGATAAGGAAAAAGATATTTTCATCTATAGTTCTTTAATTTTACAAAAATCTCGTTATAGTTAATTAATTGTTCATTTTCTTTCGTAATTTAAGAAAATACCAAAAGGAATCGCATTTTCAAGTTTTATATTATCTTAAATTGTTTAAGTGTCTTTTACTAAATAGATTTTGTGATCTAAAACCTTTTTATCTTTTGAATATCCAAAATTTTTCTCTGTGGGATCGATATTTCGGAGCTTAATCACAAAGTCCTATATTACTTGAAAATGATACGTATAATTGTGTAGAATCCCTAAATTTAAATATAATTGTTGAATTCTTATTTACATAGGAATCAAATTCTCGGTGCCGTTGTAAAGAAGAAAATTTTACATCATAAATATAATTAGAATCTTATTACCACAAGTATAAATTTACTAGTATTCCTGTTGTGAGATCAGTTATTGTCCACAACTGACCTAACTCGTAAATTGTCCACCTTCTAGATCTAATATCTTGCTTGATACTCTTCCAAATCGCATGGGGTTTGTTCCTACACCTTCATTTAGTCCAAATGAACCTATCTATATGGTTAATCATGCATGAAATTAAGTTTTACTTCATAATGACTTAAAGGAGAGGTCTATACCTGAGTTAAAGAGTAATATCCTCAATTGGAATTATTCTGCACATTTTTTGTGACATTACGAAGCTCCTTCAAGTGCCAATTTGAGTTAAGGCTATAGTTTTGTAAGAACTCGATAAACAGGTGGTGTAGCCTTGATTATTGTTTGGTACAAGGAGCTCTAGGGATGGGGATTTCAATGAGGAACTTCTTCATTTGGTTTGGGGAAGGTTAGGAGCAAGCTGATTTAGAGATTGTGTAGGTTTATGGTATGAAAGAAAAGTGTCTTATTTTTGGTGATTTTTTAGTAGATAAATTAGTCTCAGCAGTGGGGAAGATGACTGGAAGATAGTGGCGTTGCACTCAAGAAGGCTTTGAGAGGCTTTTAGAGAATTTTGGCAGGGCTTCGCTAGGGAATTGAGCACACTTGCATTTTGGCCATGGAGGGGAGGATTTTATAGCCATGGCCAATGGGTGAGCCCTGAGCTATGATAGGTTGGTCTCTAGAAGCTAAGGTGGAGGGCTGAGCAATGAAAGCATGTAATGGGGAAGTGTCACAAGGGATGGGCTTAATTTTGAGATCAAAGACGAGTTGACCTTCTCAGTTTTGAGCTCTCCGGTGACTAAGGTGGCTAACCAAAGCTAAGTTATGGCTAGCTAGGTCAGGGGAGTTCAGAGGGAGGCTTAATGGTGATCAAAATGGGAGTTTAATCAAGTGATGACAAGCTTGGGTCACTTAACCAAATATTAGAGGTGATCCCCCAAATCAAGGGACCCTTTGTCCATGGCTCACCTAGGATGGGCTACGTGGATCAAGGTTAGGTCTTTGGGCCCAATAGATGGATGTGGTTTAAATGGTTTGGTTGGACCAAATGGTTTGAGGTGTGTTTGGATTTTTGGTTTAAATTCATGATTTGATCCTGAATTTGGGTTTGAGCTTGGCTAGAGTTTGGATTTAGGACAATTCAATGTTTAATTTGGTGGATAAAGTTGATATGAGGAATTTGAATGTTAATTTGGATTGAAATTGGGATGCCATAGAGTTTAATTTGGTATATTTTAGTTTTAGGACAAAAAATAGGTATTTTGGTTTGGGTTGGATTTAGAATAAGTTTGATCTTTGGTTTAGTCCAATTGAAAGTTCAAATTGGTCTAGAGGAATGTTATGAAGAGTTAAGGATTCAAATTTGAGAGAATTGAATTGATTAGGGTGTTCAATTAATGAGATTTAGGGATATGGTCAAATTATGGATTTTAAATTGGGCTTGGAATTTGAATTTTAAATTGGGTTCAATTAGGATTTTATTTTGTTTCAATTAAGCTTAGACATAATGAATTTGAGTTTAGGCTTGAAATTAGGGAAGTTTGAAATCAATTCGGTGGAAATTGTGGGTGATTTGAAGAATTTAGGCCCTTAGGGGTCATTTGGGAAATTTGGACAATTTTAGTGGATTTGGGTGAAATTGAAGCTATGGGTGGTTCAATTGATTTTGGGGACATTTAGAATGAATTTGAAGATTTTGGGAAATTTTTGGACATGAGGGGTATTTTGGTAATTTTGGCAAATTTGGGGTATTTTGGGAATCTTGGAGTATTTGGGGCAAGTTGAGTGGTATTAAATGGTTTGAATGGTTTTTGAAGAGAATTTAAGAATTTGAGTAATTTAGGGAAATTAGGGTTTCAGGGTCATTTTAATAATTTTGAGAAAGTTTGGAGTTAAAAGGGTCAAAATTCAGAATTTAATAAAATTTATATCACTGAGGGGGATAATTATAAAATTACCCTTTTTGAGTCATAGGCCCAAGAGAGTACCATTTTGGATCCTCCATATGTTGTTCCTCCAAATTTAGATTTCAAAGGGTTTTTTTAAGATCTCGTTTGAACGTACATTTTTGACCTATCACACGGGGTTTATCGTGCCTAAGCTTTCATCATTCTTTCTCATTTTTTGTCTCCTTCATTATATATCCTTATCTTTCTAATTCCTATCTTCTTCAGATCATCTATACGTCTAGAAGAGAGATTTATTTGGAAAAAGGAATTATACGATGATAGACAAGTTGATGATTCCTTCAAAAATAAGAAAGAAAAAAAATTAAAACACTACCTTCACTACCTAGAGAATTTAAGGGCCTTAGTAAATTGGGGTGACAGGTCCACAGATCCCTGACTCGGCTACTTCTACCTTATTATGGTTTCCTTAACTTCTTTTGGAAGCCCCGTTGGGCCCAATCCTTCCTTCAATCCATTCGTTGATGTAATTCTAACGAGCCTCACTTAGCTGTTAGATCAATGATCGTTTGGTATTCGACGATTCACCTCAACTCTTATGGCCTTGTTCAACCGTTAGCAAGATCCCCCTTGATGACCCAATCATCTCACAAGGTCTTAGTTTCTGATTATTCATTGTCCATTTGGGTTGCAATATACATTCCCTTCTCCCTTACGGCTCGGTATAGGCTTTGAAGTGCTAATTTGTTTCGATTTGGGGAAACCATTTCTTTGACACATCCCTTCCATCTACTCAATCATAAAATCATCAATAAGAATCATATTATCGAAAGTATTCTTGGGTATTCCCCAAGATATAACTTACCAAAGGGGTTAATTCCTTTGGGAGCTACTCTTGAACCAAGAATATGCACAAAAACCTAATTCTCTAGTTGTGGGTTGCTTCCCAAAGATTTTCTTGCGAATTCATTCCAAAGTCATTTTGATCGTATCTTGTTTAAAATGTACATTTCTTTGGAAATTACACGAACATCTTTTTCTAAATGTACTCCACATTCCTTTAATTGTTTGTTTGTTTTTGTCATCTTTTCTTTCTTTCTAGTTCCTATCTTTTGTGAATCATTTCTTTACTTCAAAATAGGCTTATTTGGAAAGAGAATTAGATGATGACAAAAAGATAAGCTAGCCCCTCCAAAACAAAAAAAGAATAATAATAGAGATGTCCAAGCCATGTGTGTGTGCTTTATTTTTTGAACACTTTAATTTTAGTTTTTGCATTAGATAATGCTTTTCCAAATTTATTCTTACTTGAGTGTTGTATTTTGCGACCTCTCTCAGATGGTGTGCATATAATCCTGCTGGATCTAGTGGTGAACTCACTTGGACATTAAATTTTTCATTAAATCCACCTCTTCTGCTATTTTGTTGTTTTTTCTTCTATCTAATTGTAGGTCTTGTTGCTACTAACATATGATTATTAGCCATCTTTGTTGTTTCTGTTTTTAGAAATATTTAACCCAACCCTTGATTTTTTTGCACTGTTTTAGAACCCAAAAATGATGTTAAATAATTTTTTAGCCATAACATCAATTTATTTATGACTTGGAAACAAATATTATGATCATGAATAACTAGTAGTGATTTTATGGCCAAAGTTCCAACCAAGTTTTTTTACTTTCAAAATAATTTACTTTTTTAACATAAATACAAATTAAAAAAAACTAAAATATTTGTTATCTATCAAATTAGATTCTTATTTCACTTGAATATACAAATAAAAAATGTTACATTTAGCTAATCAGCTGAATAATAATTGAGCTAGTTTCAATTATGCTTATTTGTATCCCTACATGAGAAAATAATCTTTAGTGAAAGTATTCAGTGCTACCCCTCGTGTCATCATTTAATTAAATTAACTTGAAAAAAAAATTAGAAATTTAGTATGCTTTTTCTTAGCTCTATTTGTACATCGTTTAGGCTTAGCTTTGCAAAGTCTGTTAGCTTAGCCTCAAATAAATTAACAAATCACATTGCAACATACTTTAAAAGCTTTGTACATAACATAGAGATATTTCTTGCTAGATTAATTGCTTTCCATAGCAATAGAGATCCACACACTCTTGTGAGAAAACAAAAGAAAATTTAAAAAAAATCATAAGTATATGCTCAGTCACATTTTGGTGAGAAGTTATGGAAAAGAAACACAAGAACTAACAGAACAATCAAGTTCAAAACACAAGGATTTAACATGGTTCAACAATATTCCTATGTCCTTGGGAGCAAAGTGCAGCAGCTGCTTTTGTTTTCTTGAAAAATAGTACATAACTCTCACTTTGCTTGCATGCTCCGCTCCGCTGACTCGCTGTGTCCCACTCCAACATCTGTCCCTAATTTGTTATATGAGCCATATCTAACAAATCCCCACCTTGGCTTTCAGAAGAAAGATACCTTGAAGTTTCTCACACACCAAAGTTGGTTGGGTTACCATGCATGTCTAGAAAATGTAAATACTGAATAAGATTAAGCAATGCAAGAACTTGTTGATAGTACGTGGCTTGGTCAACATATAAGCTACATTCTCATTAGTATGAATTTTTTAGAATAGTATCTCATTAGTAGAAATCAGTTCTCTAATCTTGTGATACCACATATCATTGTGCTTAGTTCTAACATGGTACACCTATTATTTAGCCTGATAAATGACACTTTGACTATCACAATCTAACTTAACTCCTCCTTACTCAACAACTAGTTCCTTTACTAGCTAGTAAGCCATAAGGTTTTTATAGCAACTTCTGTTATTGTCATGTACTCAGCTTCAGTTGTAAATAATGCCACAATAGACTGAACTCTTGATTTCCAACATAAATGCCCTCCACCAAGAGTAAAAACATACCCAGTTGTAGACATTCTATCATCTAAATCATCTGCATAGTTTGAATCCACACACCCTACAACTAAAGGATAATTCTGCTAACTACCAAATATAATTTCATGTCCTACAATATCTAAAATACCCTTCAGATACTTGAAAATTCACTTGACTGCTTCTCAATTTTGTCTTTCAGGTTTAGACATGTATTTGCAAACTTAACTAATCGCATGAGTGATCCATGAAGAAAAATACATATTTTTATGCCTTGATTTTTATCAATTTCTAAGGATATTATGCTTTAATGAAAGGTATTTTTGTGTTTTTAGATGTAGGAGATGTAAAAAGGTCTAGAAAAGGAAAAGGAGCAAAAGGGAGCAAAAATGGAGCAAAATACAAAAAGAAGAAAAAAATATGGCCTGGCGCCTAGGCGCCAGAAGCTGGCGGCTAAGCGTCAGACTCGATACAGAAACTGTCAAGTTTTTGACAACGTTTGGACGGTTATTTTGACGGAGTGAGCAGTTATTGGACATTCTAGAAGACTTGTAGTTGTTCCATGATAATAGGACATGTGATACATTGCATTTGGACGCTCCAAAACGGTTTTAAATGCGAAGAGGTGCGAGCCAAAGAGAAGAGGTGCGAGCCAAAGTAAAGAGGTGTGAAGAACTGGACGCGGTGGCTGGCGCCTAGGCGCCAGATTCTGGGGCCTAAGCACCAGACCGACCTTCTAGAAGATTCATTGAATTTGGACATGTTTTGAAGAGGTGCCTCAAGGCAACCCTTGAAGCCTATAAATAGGAGTCCACTCCTTCAGAGAAAATCGCCTTTCATTCGTCCCACCTCCTCTAGTCTCCTTAGAGAGAGAAATCTCATTAGAGAGAGAGAATCTAAAGAATTAGAGAGAGAAATTTAGGGCCACTTTTGTTTAGTTTAGTGAGTTTACTTTCAATTTGTAGCATCTAGAGTTCATTACACTGTGGAGTCAGGAGTCAGAAGATCTGTAGAAGGAATATTTGAGATAAGTATTTTTATTTAATTCAAAGTTTATTTATTATGTTTTGCAGTTTATTTTCAATGTGTTCTGAGTAGTTAGTTTACTTTCTTCCTTCAATCATGAAGAGATAGATAAGATAATATAAAGATTCGATGGAGAATTAAAATTCAAAATATTTTCAAAAACATTTTGATGACATTAATACCTGATCTTACTTTACTTTTTAAAATGGCCATTTAAATTGTTAAAACCTATTGAAGAGTTTTGAAACCTTGAAGGAGAAGAACTCTTAACTTGTAAATGTCACATGAATCCTTGGGTAGTTGATGGCCATGTGCGGGCTATTCAAGGTGAAGTGCAAATAAATAGGAAGATAAGATTTAAAGGGCGTAGAATTGATAAGTTTTTAGAGTGACAGGCTAAATTCTTATAATTTGATTTATAAATCAGGAATGGGTCACTAGTAGGGCCGACCATAGCCACCCTTGGACATCTAGAAGTGAGAGTCTAGATTAACCCATTACTACTAACAATACATCCGCACTCGATCCGTAAGTTAGCTCAATGTTCTTTGCGCTCGGATCAAAGGGTAAAGAATAGGAATGCTTCTATCTGGCACAATACCATAAATCAGATTCTCTAATGAATATTAAATTATCTTAAAAATCTTGGATTAATAGAAGGAAAGAAAGTTGTTATTTTATATAGTTTTCATAAATCATTCTCTTAGTATTGTTTTCTTTAATTGCATCTAGTAAATTAATAATAATTTATAGTTAATTTAAAGGATTAAAAGATATTTTTAAAAATATAATATTTATAAAATTATTTCTATAATTCTTCCCCGTGGGATCAATACTTGGATTATAATAGAAACCCCTATATTACTTGAAACGATACGTATACTTGCGTAGTACCCCTAGTGTGTAAAGTAATTTCTAAAATTTACAATATTTTCATTTATACACTAGCCTCTTATTATAAATTGGGTCAAGCTTTGGCCATCTTTTGGAAGCATATATTACTGTGTTACTTGCGGTCGGGTCAAGTTTTTGGCGCTGTTGCCAGGGATAGAAATAAAATAGTTATAAATTTCTAAAAAAAATAAATTTATTTTATTTCTAAAAATATAAAAAATATAAAAAAATTATTAAAAATATAAAATAAAAAAAATTAATTGTATTTTATTCCTTGTTTTATGAGAAGATTTGGTTCTTAAGGATTAATACCTTTAGATTCTGAATTAGAAAGAACAATTAGAAAAATTAAAAAGGGAAACCAAATTCAAAAATTTCAAGAAATGGCTACTTTACAAAATCCAATTGTTCTTAATAATCAAAATGTTTATAAACCATTAAGGGATTATGCTAATCATACAGTTGATGAACTTCATAGTAGTATTCAAATACCAACTGTAGATGCTAATTCTTTTGAACTTAAACCATCTATTATTCAAATGGTGCAAAATAATCAATTTGGTGGAACACCAAATGAGGATCCAAATTTACATCTTGTTAGTTTTTTAGAACTTTGTGCTACCTTTAAATATAACAATATTTCGATGATGCTTATTAGACTTAGACTCTTTCCTTTTTATTTAAGAGATAAAGCAAAGATGTGGTTAAACTCATTAGTGACTGGTTCTATTAAAACATGGGCTGAAATGGCACAAAAATTCCTTGCTAAATATTTTCCTCCTTCTAAAACTGCTAAATTAAGAAACGATATTACTTTGTTTAGTCAATATATGAAACCTGGGGAAGATTTAAAGAACTATTAAGAAAATGTCCTCATCATGCTTTACCTAATTGGTTAATTATTCAAACGTTTTATAATTGATTAATGGATCTATAAAATCAATTATTGATGCTGCTACTGGAGGTTCTTTAATGTCTAAATCATTTGAAGAGGCTTACACTTTAATTGAAGAAATGGCTAATAACAATTTTTAATGGTCTTCCGAAAGGATTAATCCTAAAAAATGGCAAGTATTCACGATAATGAAGCCTTTTCTATTTTAGCTTCAAAAGTAGCAGCAATGTCTAAGAAATTAGATAGTTTTGCAATTAATATTTCGCAAAATAATTCTGCTAATATTGAAGATTCTCAAACTATTGAAACTTTACAAGATATTGCAAGTAAAAATAATCCTTATTCAAATTATTATAATCCAGGGTGGAAAAATCATCCTAATTTTAACTGGAATAATTCACAACAACAATGGGGTAATAATCAATCTCATCCCACTGGAAATTGGAATAATCAAGTTAATTCAAATTTTAAACCTCCTGGATTTAATAATCAACCGAAAAAGTTACCAATAGAGGAATTAATATTACAAATAAATAATCAATTAAAAAATCAAAATACTATTATTCGTAATATTGAAAATCAAATGGGGGCAAATTGATGGTTTAATTAATAACAAACATGTAGGAACACTTCCTAGTAATGTTGAAATTAATCCAAAAGAAACTGGAAAAGAACATGAACAAGCTAAAGCTGTGCAACTTAGAAGTGGAAAGGAATTAAAAGAAAGAATGCAGAATGAAATTAAAAAAGAGATTGAGGTTGAAGAGATTGAAAAACCTAAAGAAACTCTCTCTCTAGTCAAGATCGATCGTTATACTCGTTAATGTGGAAGTTAAAAAACCACCACCACCTTTTCTCAAAGACTTAAACAACGAAACTTGATCATCAATTTTCTAAGTTCTTTGAAATTTTTAAGAAACTTCCTATTAATATACCTTTTGATGAAGCTTTGGAACAAATGCCAACTTACGCAAAATTTATGAAGAATATTTTAAGCAAGAAACAGAAATTTGAAGCTTTTGAAACTGTTGCACTAAGTGAAGAATGCAGTGCAATAATTCAAAAGAAATTTCCTGAAAAGCTTAAAGATCCTCGAAGTTTCACTATACCCTGTGCTATTGGAGAAAAATTTTGTAGAAAAGCTATATGTGATTTAGGAGCAAGTATTAATCTCATGCCATTTTCTATCTTTCGAAGGTTAGGTTTAGGAGATATTACTCTCACCACTGTAACCCTTTAGTTAGCTGATAGATCTATCACTTATCCTAAAAGAGTTATAGAGGATGTACTTGTTAAAGTGGATAAATTTATCTTTCTTGTAGATTTCATAGTACTTGATATGGAAGAAGATAAAGAGATACCTATTATTTTAGGGAAACCTTTTCTAGCTACCGGACGAGCTATGATTGATGTGCAAAAAGGAGAACTAACCATGAGAGTTAATGATCAAGAAATCAAATTCAATGTTCTTAAATCAATGAAGTACCACGATAGAGAGAAATGTTATCGAATGGATATAATTGATTATTTAATTGAAAAACATTATCAAGAAAAATGTAAAGTCATTTACGAAGAAAAATTTGAATTTTTAAGCGATGAAGATGAAGTTGTGGAAGAAGAAGAGACTTATTTTATAAAAGATAATTGGGAAACTTTAGACATAACTCAAAATGATATACTTTTACCATCGATTGAAAAAGCCCCGAACTTGGAATTAAAAATGTTACCTTCCCATTTAAAATATGCGTTTCTTGGAAATTCGTTAACTTTACTGTTATTATTCTTCGAACTTAGTACGGATCAAGAAGAAAAACTAATAGGTGTGTTAAAGAATTATAAGAAAGCTTTTGGTTGGACTATTGTCGATATAAGAGGAATAAGCCCTTCCATTTGCATGCATAGAATTTTAATGGAAGAAAATTTTAAACCAACTATATAATCGCAAAGATGATTAAATCCTATCATGAAAGAGGTTGTTAAAAAAGAAATTATTAAATGGTTAGATGCTGGTATTATTTATCCTATTTCGGACAGTCAATGGGTAAGTTCTATTCATTGTGTTCCGAAGAAAGGAGCAGTAACTGTCATTATTAATGATAAAAACAAACTTATCCCTAGAAGATAAGTTACTGGATGGCGAATCTGTATTGACTATAGGAAATTAAATAAAGCCACTAGAAATGATCATTTTCCTTTACCTTTCTTGGATCAAATGCTTGATAAACTAGTTGGACACTTAAATTTTTGTTTCCTGGATGGATATTCTGGTTATCATCAATTACGTATTGCTCCTGAGGACCAAGAAAAGACAACATTTACAAGTCCTTATGGAACATTTGCTTTTAGAAGAATGCCTTTTGGTTTATGTAATGCACCTGCAACTTTTCAAAGATGTATGATGTCAACATTTTGTGATTTGATTGACAAAGGAATTGAAATATTCATGGACGATTTTTCGATCTTTGGAACTTCTTTTGAATCTTGTTTAGAAAACATTTCCAATGTTACGAAAGAAGTGAAGAAACAAATTTAGTTCTTAACTGGGAAAAATTTCAATTCATGGTCATAGAAGGCATTGTACTTGGTCACAAAGTATCACAAAAAGGGATGGAGGTTGATCATGCAAAAGTAAAAATTATTGTTGAATTACAACCACCTACTACTGTTACTGATGTGAGAAGTTTTCTAGGTCATGCTGGATTTTATAGAAGATACATAAAGGATTTTTCTAAAATTTCTAAACCTCTTTGTCATTTATTAGAAAAAGATGCAAAATTTGAATTTAATAAAGAATGTATTAATGTTTTTAATATTCTTAAAGAAAAATTAATATCTGCACCTATCATTGTTGCACCTAATTGGGAAAATTCTTTTGAATTAATGTGTGACGCAAGTGATTTTACAATTGGAGCTGTATTAGGACAAAAGTATGAGAAAATTTTCAAAGTTGTTTATTATGCTAGTAAAACTCTCACTGAAACATAAAGAAATTACACTACCACTGAGAAAGTGCTTCTAGCTATAGTATATGCCTTTGATAAATTTAGACCTTATCTTCTTTGTACTAAATGCATAGTTCATATTGATCATTCTGCTATTAAATATCTATTATCTAAGAAGGATTCTAAACCTAGACTGATAGGATGGGTTTTACTTCTACAAGAATTTGATTTTCAAATAGTAGATAGAAAAGGACTCGAAAACCAAATTGTCGATCATTTGTGCTAGAATTAAAAATGATATTATTTCGGAAGAAATTATAAATGAGAAATTTCTTGATGAATCTTTATATGCTTTATTCGAGAATATAAAACACCTTGAGTATCTTGATATTGTTAATTATTTAATTAGCAATATTTTGCCTTATGAATTGGATACCTAATTTATTAAGAAATTTAAATATGATGCTAAATCTTATATCTGGGAAGAACCTCATTTATTTAAAATTGGAAAAGATTCTATGATTCGAAGATGTATACCTTATGAAAAAACTTTTGCTATTATTCAAAATGTCATGATTCCGATTTTGGAGGACACTTTGGCATAGATAAAACTACATTTAAAATTTTAAATTTTGGATTTTATTGGCCTACCTTATTTAATGATGTGAGACATTATGTGAAAACATGTGATCAATTTCAAAGGATGGGAAATATATTTAGGAAGAATGAAATACCTTTAAACTATATATTGGAAGTTGAAATTTTTGATATATGGGGTTTAGACTTTATTGGACCATTTGTTCCATCATTTGGAAAAATTTACATTTTATTAGCAGTTGATTATATTTCAAAATGGATTGAAGCTGTTGCTTTACCAAACTGTGATTCCAAAAGTGTTTCTAAATTTTTAAAGAAAATGATATTTTCAAGATTTGGAATGCCTAAGGTAATTATCACGGATGGTGGAAGTCATTTTAGGAATATAAGAATTCAATCATTACTTCAAAAATTTGGAATCAAGCATAGAATAGCAATCGCTTATCACCCACAAATAAGTGGAATGGCTGAAGTATCAAACAGAGAAATTAAAAGAATTCTAGAGAAGACTGTTAATCCTAAAAGAACTGATTGGGTTGATAGACTTGATTCTGCATTATGGGCTTATAGAACAACTTACAAGACACCAATCGGAATGTCACCTTACTGGTTAATTTATGGTAAACATTGTCACTTACCTGTAGAACTTGAGCATAAAGCTTATTGGGCTATAAAGGAGTTTAATTTTAATTTGAATAAAGCAGGAGAAAAGAGGTTATTGCAATTAAATGAGATGGAAGAAATAAGAAATGAAGCATATGAAAATGCGAGGATTTATAAAGAGAAAATGAAGATGTTGCATGATAAGAAAATTTCAAGAAAATTTTTTGAACCTGGACAAGAAGTATTACTGTTTAATTCTCGTTTAAAACTTTTTCCTGTAAAATTAAGATCTAAATGGATTGGACCCTATATAGTTGAGAAAGTATACCATTATGGAGCTGTGGATATTAAAGATCCCAAAACAGGAAAAATTTTTAAAGTAAATGGATTAAGATTGAAGCCTTATTTGGGAGACATTAAAAAGATTTATAAAGAGGCTTATAAATTGAGTCAACCTGATTAAAGATTTACTTAAGTCGGGCTGACGACGTTAAACCAAGCGCTTTATGGGAGGCAACCCATATTTTTCTTTTGTTTTGAGTGTTTTTGTGTTTTAATGTAAGGTTATGCCTCGATCTTGATTAATTTAATATTACTTTAGAAAAATTTGATGCTTATAAGTCTTTATTAGCTTAGGCTAAAAATTATTTTAAAGTATGTAAATTTAAAAATTGGATCACTCCATTTTGAATATGAGTAAAAATGAGATCAAGTTAACATATTGCTTACGATGTGAGTTGTTGAGTCTAAATTACTCTTACCAGTATAGTATACCTATCTTGGAGAACGAAATTTTGCAATTTGACGATTAGGCGAAACGAAGTTGAACATAGTTCTGGCGCCTAGGCGCCAGAATTCGGCACTTAAGCGCCAGAATCATCTATGTATTAATAGGTCCGGCGCCTAGGTGCCAGATTCGGCGCCTAAGCGCCATGGATACTGGGACGTGCAAAAACCAAAATTTTCAGTTTTTCACATGATTTTCCCTTATAAATCAACCTATTCTCTTCCCTAACCATCAAAGCAATCATAATTATGTCCCTTGCACTTCATTCTTGAGATATTTGAGAGAATTTTGAAGAAATGGAAGGAAGAAATCATGGAGAAGAAGTTAGAGACAAGGTTTCTAGGGATCCTCAACCTTACTTCAATGGTTTCATCGCTGTAAGTTTTAAAAAAATCTCTATTTAGATAAGTTTGAAGTGGATTTTAAAAGCATTGGAGATCGCCTTCATGAGATGTTTCATCAGATTGAACATCTAGAATGGCAGATGAAACTTCAATTTGATCATTTTGCGGCTTATCATGATTCTCAAGTTGAAATGTATGCGAAGAACAAGTGGATTGACGAAAAGACGGCTACGGATTTCCCGAGAGCGTTAGTGTTCTTTCCAAGTAGCATTCATAATTTCCTTTGTGAAGATTGAATATTCTAGTAATGGGTTAGTTATTATATGGTTTGTTGAGTCGTTGTATAGATTTAGAGAATCGATTGTGTTTGTTTGTGTATTTTCTTTCATGTTCAATGTGTGTTGTTTTTGCTTAGAAATTGTTGTGTTTGAGTGTGTTTGTTTGTGTATTTTCTTTCATGTTCAACTTATCTGGAATGTATTGAGTTAACATTGAAGATTATGAATGGAATTTAGTGAGTTTGATGTAAACTTAGTGTTTGATTGGTGGATTTAATATTAAATTTTTAAAATTTTTGGAAAATGTTTTGGAGGTTAGAAACTGAAGCCCTACTCTAATATGAGTAATTGGAAGTTGAATTTATGAATTTTGGTGGAAAATTAAATTTAAAAATAATTTTTTGTGAAAGGCGAGTCTGGCGCCTAGGCGCCAGAATTTGGCGCCTAAGCGCCTGTTCGGCCTACTACCCAAAAATTACCATTTAAACCCCCAAAAGTCATTTTTGACGCCTAAGCTTCATCTTCTTCCCCATTTTCACGAAAATACACCCTTTGGATCCATTTTGAGGTCAATACATTAAGGATTTGAGCGCGAAACCACTCTATTTCATCGTCTCAAGGTCAGATCTACACTTTAAACCATTTATTTTCGATTTTCACCATAGATTTTTCTAGTTTTTGCTAAAAATAGAAATATTGAAAAAAGTTTTGATTTTTAGTGATTTCTTTGGATTTTTAAACTTATTTTAAGTTTTATAAACTTAAAAAGAGTTTAAATATTTGATTCCTAAATTTGTTCTTGTTTTCTTTCACGTTTAGATGGCTCCAAAATCTAAGTGCGGGAAGGGACGAGAAAATTTTGATAGCAGCAAATTTCCAACTACGGCTGCGCATTTTCGTTTCCACGAACTTGCGACGTTGAGAAAGTTCATCTCGGAACGAAGTTTTTATCATCCTGGGGAGATGATCGAAAACACTATCGTTGCGCACAACTGGCAACGATTTTGTTACTTCACTATTATTGCTGTTATCCCGGTTGTTCGAGAATTTTATGCAAATTTTCTGGATGCTGAAGATTCTGAAGTCTTTGTTAGAGGAATCGGAGTAGGATTTACTTCAGAAAGAATCAATATATTCTATAGCCTGCCACCGACGATTGAGTGCTTTATTATTCGGATTATCACCATCCGAGGGTGATTTGGATATGATTATTGCCTATTTGACTGACAGTACTAGATCTTGGAAGATCAGGAACGACAAAAGGGTAAATTTCAAATCTTCCAAGCTAAATGGTATTTCAAAAGCATGGAACTATTTCATTTCTGCGAGATTGTTACCTTCCAATCATCTGAGTGAAGTAACTAAAGATCGAGCGATCTTGAATTACTGCATTCATGAGAGGAAACCTATAGACGTTGGCAGTATTATTTATGAATCTGTGGATTCTATTGCGAGATCCAGCACTTCTGTTGGATTGGGATTTCCTTCTTTGATTTATTCGTTATGTGTTAATGATGGAGTCAGTGCTGATATTTCTGAGGAGAAGTTAAAGACTACCAAGCCAATTGGGCATGAGAGTGTTAATATCTATGATCGTCTTCGAGGTAAGAGATCGACCGCTCCTACTTCTGCATATACTCCAGGTAGACCTTCTACTTCTCGCCCCTCTACTTCAGCTGAGCCACCATCTAGTTTCTGGGAGTTCATGCATGATCGGTTTTAGAGCAACGGCGAGTGTTGTTTCAGACTCACTGTAGGATAAATACTATTGACAAGAACTGGATCATCTTTCTGACTATACCCAGAGGAAGAGTAATTACGATGCAGAGTATGATGAAGCCCTAGTCAGATTTCTGAAGGGTGAACATGATGTGAGTTTCCCTACTTTTCCTAGCTTTACACCATTTATTAATCCTAAGGACGTTGAGTTTTCCTTTGGTGATGATGATGACGATGAGGCGACAGCTAGTGATTAGTAGTAGAGAGATCTTTATGTAGTGCTACTCTGTTGCTAGTTTGTTTTGTTTGGATTGTTTGTTAGTTTTATGTTTGATGTGTGTTGTTTAGCTTATGTACTTGTGTGGATGGATTCTGTGGTTAAAACATTTTTAGTATATTGTGTTGAGACTGATGTTAGAGTTAATTTATACGTTTGTTTTAGTCTACTGTTTAATACTTAGTAATTTTGCTCTGCTTTAATTTTGTTTCAAATTTAGTATAATCAAAAATTAGCCTGCTTACTTTTTTATACATGCTTCAATTTTATCTTAATTATTCATAAAAGCATGTTTAGAAAGTTAATTTTTCTTTTTAAGATTGTTTTTACATACTTATAAAAATTCTTATGATTTTCTTTCTCTCATACTTTCAAAATTTTCATAGTGTACCAAAACTTAAGTTTGGGGGAAGGGAAATTCATTCAAATTTAAATTTTATTTGTCCTTAAAGAGCTAATATTTTCTTAAAAATAAAAACTTTTTAACATAACTTAAGGAATTAAGAATTTATTTGAGATCACTTTTATTTTTGAAATTATAAACAATTTAGTGAAATTAACTAAAGTTTTAATAACTTTGATTGATTTTAAGAATAGAATTATTTAACTTAAGGAAGAGAAATGATAGAATTTAGAAATATTAAGTAATTAGAAATTATCACTCAAAAAGAAAATGTTGGAAATCTTTTTGAATTTTATTTATGTTATAATAATTAAGTGAAAATGTATAAGTTTTAAAAATATAAGTTAAGGATAGTGAAGTTCAAAACCATTAACGAGTTATCCAGGATATAGTAATCCTATATATATATATATATATATATATATATATATATATATATATATATATATATATATATATATATATATATATATATAAAAAGAAAAAAAGAGAGGAGAAGCTTGAGGAAATGCCTAATCAAAAATTAGCTTCACTTGAATTATCTTATAGGAAGAAAACTAGTTACATATCTTACTTAATTTTTATACATGAATATTCATTTAAAAATGATTTTTCAAGAAAATCTTTTTCTTGTAAATGATCTATGAGATCTTAATATAATAAGCTTCTATTATTTTCAAAATGAATGGAAACTTTGAAATCTTATGATTTAGTAGTTGAATACTCTTTAAATTCTTAAAATTAAACCTAGTTAGTGAAATTAGGTTAATAATTTACTAAAGACTTTATAAAATCAAAAATTATAAGGAATCATAAATATTTATCTTTTATTCCAAAGGTTATATTTTATATAGTAAAAAGAGTTACTTGAGGACAAGTAATATTTAAGTTTGGGGGATTTTGATCCATGAAGAAAAATACATATTTTTATGCCTTGATTTTTATTAATTTCTAAGGATATTATGCTTTAATGAAAGGTATTTTTGTGCTTTTGGATGTAGGTGATGTAAAAAGGTCTAGAAAAGGAAAAGGAGCAAAAGGGAGCAAAAATGGAGCAAAATACAAAAAGAAGAAAAAATATGGCTCGGCGCCTACGCGCCGAACTCGATACAAAAGCTGTCGAGTTTTTGACAACGTTCGGACGGTTATTTTGACGGAGTGAGCAGTTATTGGACATTCTAGAAGACTGACAGTTGTTCCTTGATAATAGGACATGTGATACATTGCATTTGGATGCTCCAAAACGGTTTTAAACGCGAAGAGGTGCGAAGAACTGGACGCGGTGTCCGGCACCTAGGCGCCAGATTCCGGCGCCTAAGCGCCAGACCGACCTTCTAGAAGATTCGTTGAATTTGGACATGTTTTGAAGAGGTGCCTCAAGGCAACCCTTGGAGCCTATAAATAGGAGTCCACTCCTTCAAAGAAAATCGCCCCTCATTCGTCCCACCTCCTCTAGTCTCCTTAGAGAGAGAAATCTCATTAGAGAGAGAGAATCTAAGGAATTAGAGAGAGAAATTTAGGGCAACTTTTGTTTAGTTTAGTGAGTTTACTTTCAATTTGTAGCATCTAGAGTTCATTACACTGTGGAGTCAGGAGTCAGAAGATCTGTAGAAGGAATATTTGAGATAAGTATTTTTATTTGATTCAAAGTTTATTTATTATGTTTTGAAGTTTATTTTCAATGTGTTCTGAGTAGCTAGTTTACTTTCTTCCTTCAATCATGAAGAGATAGATAAGATAATATAAAGATTTGATGGAGAATTAAAATTCAAAATATTTTCAAAAACATTGTCATCGACATTAATACTCGATCTTACTTTACTTTTTAAAATGGTCATTTAAATTGTTAAAACACGTTGAAGAGTTTTAAAACCTTGAAGGAGAAGAACTCTTAACTTGTAAATGTCACATGAATCCTTGGGTAGTCGAAGGCCATGTGCGGGCTATTCAAGGTGAAGTGCAAATAAATAGGAAGATAAGATTTAAAGGGCGTAGAATTGATAAGTTTTTAGAGTGACGGAGCTAAATTCTTATAATTTGATTTATAAATCAGGAATGGGTCACTAGTAGGGCCGACCATAGCCACCATTGGACATCTAGAAGTGAGAGTCTAGATTAACCCATTACTACTAACAATACATCTGGACCTGATCTGTAAGTTAGCAAATGTTCTTTGCGCCTGGATTAAAGGGTAAAGAATAGGATTGCTTCTATTTGGCACAATACCATAAATCAGATTCTCCAACGAATATTAAATTATCTTAAAAATCTTGGATTAATTGGAGGAAAGAAAGTTGTTATTTTATATAGTTTTCATAAATCATTTTCTTAGTATTATTTTCTTTAATTGCATCTAGTAAATTAATAGTAATTTATGGTTAATTTAAAGGATAAAAAGATATTTTTAAAAATATAATATTTAGAAAATTATTTCTATAATTCTTCCCAGTGGGATCGATACTTGGGTTATAATAGAAAACCCTTTATTACTTGAAACGATACGTATACTTGCGTAGTACCACTAGTGTGTAAAGTAATTTCTAAAATTTACAATATTTTGATTTATACACTAGCCGCTTATTATAAATTGGGTCAAGCTTTGGCCATCTTTTGGAAGCATATATTACTGTGTTACTTGCGGTCGGGTCAATGAGCTAAGTCAGGGCGAGTACATATCATTCCATATATCAATAATTGCACTGAAGTATGGACATGTACTCAGTCTTCAATTTCCCTATCTGTCTTAAGACACTATTCTGAAGAAAACTTAAAATGAGTTGCTAAAGGAGTGCTCATGGGCTTTGCTTTACTCTTTTCAAACCTGTCTAGCACTTTTAAACATAGTCTCATTGCGATAACATAGTCATATTGAGCCTCTATCTCAGAGAATATCCATTCCCAGAATTTTATTTGTAGCACCTAAGTCTTTCATATCAAATTCTTAACTTAATAAAGCTTTCAAACCAATGACATCATGCGTATTCTTTGCAACAATCGGTATGTTATCAATGCACAGTAGTAGAAGAATAGAAGAATAATCATCAAGGCTCTTAACATAAACACAACAATCATACTCACATAACTTGTAAACAATCTGAATCATGTAGGAGTTGAACCGCTTGTACCATTGTGTTGGAGATTGTTTCAACCCATACAATGATTTCTTTAATTGATAAACCAGATGCTTATGTCTAGGTTGAGTGAACCCTTTTGAGTGCTCCATGTAAATCTGCTCCTCCAAATCTTCATATAAGAATGAAGTTTTAACATCCATCTATTCTAAATGTAATTCTTAAATAGCTACTAATCCAAGCATTGCCCTGATTAAAGTATGTTTGACCAAAAGAGAAAAGATGTCATCATAATCTATCACCTTATGCGGTGAAAATCCCTTTGCTACCAATCGAGCTTTGAACTTTTCCTTTTTTTATAATGATGTTTTCCTTTTGTACACCCACTTGCACCTAACAATCTTTTTTCCCTCAAGAAGCTGAACTAGCTCCCATGTATGATTTTTCTGCAAATAGCACCCATCGATTTCTCTTTCTCCTGGCTAGTGATAGCTCCTTGAAAGTTGACTGGATCATCACTACTGATGAGAAGTGCACAAGAGACCAAGTTTTCATAACCAAATCTGCTTCGAGACCTTATATTGGTGCATCTCTGTCAATCTCTGGCTAGCTTATATTTTTACAGATTATCTGCATTTGAATCACTAGATGTTGGATTTGAACTTTCTACCCACTCAGTTGTCACTAGATAATGTTCTAAATCCATCTGCATTGTATCTGAACTGAAACTCTTTTCTGACATCATGTCTTGACGCTGCTACAACATGAACTACTCATCAAAAATGGCACATCTATAGATCACCATTTTTTTGCAATTTGATTATACTCTTTGACACCTTTCTTGTAGCCTAAAAGATATAATTCTTAAAATTTGGATCAAGTTTTGATCTTTCATCACCAGGTACATAAAGCATGACAATAAAAAATTTATAAGTGATCAAAATCATTTGCATTGTCTGACCATACCTCTTATGAAACTTTGCTACCTGATAATGCCCAAGGTGATCTATTAATAAAGTAGCACGCAATACTCACAACCTCTACGCAAAAACTTTTAGGAAGTCCTACATTCAGTCTCAAGCATCTTGCCCTGTTAGTTAAGGACCTATTCATCCTTTATGCAATGTCATTCTGCTTTGGTAACTTGCGCACTGAAAATGTCTCTTAATCCTATGCTCCTCAAAAAATCTCTGAAACTACAAATCTGTGTACTCTATGTCATTATCAAACCTCAATTATTTAATCTTTCTACTAGTTTGGTTCTCCACCTCAGTTTTTTACAGCTTGAATTCAACGAATAATTTAGATTTCTGTTTCAAGAAATACACCCAAATTTTTCTTAAAAAATCATCACTAAAGGTAACATAATATAGAGTTCCTCTCAATGATGATTCCTTAGTTGGGCCCCACACTTCAGAATGAGCATAATAAAAAATCCCTTAAGTTTTGTGCCTTCGAGTCATGAAACTGACTCTAGTTTTCTAAGAACACAAAACTTACAAAAATCGAGCTTGTAGCTTTTAACATTTTGCAATAGATTTCTTTTATGCAATTCAGTCATCCCATGTTCACTAAGGTGCTCATGACGCATGTTTCACAGTTTTATATTATTATCTGACTCAATAAAATGAACTCCACCTACAACTACACTCCCCAACTGTTTATAGATATTCCCTGCAGCTAACTTTCCTTTCATCACAGTCAATTGACCTTAACAATTCTAATGATTCATTTATCCTCATCTGCTTCAGGAATAAAACCTTTTATATGTAAAGTGCCGAAGGAAATTAAATTATTTTTCAAATCTAGAATATGCCTAACATCAAGAATCTATGCATCCACGAATTGAGTTGATGAAACTGAAAGCATATCACAATCACTACAATCTGAATAGTCATTATGCATCACATTTACATACTTGGATGATACATCAAGTTTCTCATCAGTCTGTTTCTTCAGCTTTGAAAAATTTCTCTTTATATGTCCCGACTCATTGCACATATAGCAATGAATAATCTTTATGCCTATAGAATTTGATCTGGAATTTTGTTTTCCAGGACCCTCCTTCTCGTACTTCCTTCCACGATCCTGATTACCCTTAACATAAAAATTATCACCATGAGATGATCCAAAAAATACTAAAAAGCAGTAAATCTCCTTAGGTTTACAAATACAACACATATATATAACCCTAGTGTACATTATCTAATTACAAAATTACCCCTAGTGTACTTGGGTTCCATCATACTCCGCTCGCGAGCTCCGCTGGCATGCTGCGTTCCACTCCAAGATATGTCCCTTACCTAGTATATGAGTCATAACTAACAAATTTTTTTTTCTAAAACAATGTTTTGTAGCCTATATTTGTTGCAATGAAGTAACATAGTGCTATTATTATATGATTAAAATTGCTAACATTAGCAAGGATAATAAAAAAATTGATATTTACATATGTAGCACAAAATCCTCATGTATTTATAAATGCTACACCAAAAAGTTCATATTTTCATTAAGTTGAATGCTTTTAGGACATCGAATGTCATATTGTTGGTAAGCTCATACACATCATTGGAGATATGTGAAGAATGAGTATAGTTGTAGAGGATAGATATGTGCTTTGGGATTTCTCTCTCTATTTTTAGAAGGGAAGCAAAAGTGAATGAGTAGAGATCATTTTATGAGAGATCCCCTTTAGAAGCGAGGGAACATCTATTTAAAATTTTTTTTAGATAGCTTTTCGGTGCCTCCACTCTCAGGTAACAAAGCCATAACATACAAAAAAATCTTAGTATTATATGTAGTCTAACCACAAAACACTAATAAAAGACGACAACATCCTGCTGTTAGATGATCCAAAATGGACGTAGATGTAAGTCGCTTCTTTAACAATCTTCTTTTTTAATGATAAAGGACACTTCTACTAGTGAGATAGGTGAATCAACTCAGTGGTTCAACCTCAGCAAATTGGTAAGTGATAGCTAGCAGAAATTTTGGAAAATATGTTCTTCAAAGGCCCGCAAGGGCTGCTGACAAATGCGCAAGCTTATGAGAGTCATTTACTAATGTACACTTACATAGCACATTAGTGATTTAAATCCATGCATGAAAAATTATATTTCCCCTTCAAAAGTGGATAATAGTGTTATTTTTGATGTGATATTAAAGTTTTGAGTGATATGTGTGTAAATATGAAAGTCTGGGTGTGAGATATGTTAATACATAAGAGTTGTGTAATATGTATGTAAAAACAAGACCAAAACACAATACTAGAAGACATTTCAATAGACCATGAGACAAAATAAACACTTAAATTTATTCAAACATTGAAGTGTGATAATAATTCAACATTAACTTTGTCATTCCTATTAATGCATCCTTATCACAGAAAAGATATAGTTCATCTCATAAAATTCAACATGGATATTTGTATTACAAACTTTCAATATCTACAAAACTTTATTTTGAGAACAAGAATAATATCAAAAGTATTTTTTAAATGAAGAGAAATTCCTTTTTATATGCCAAAAATTATCTTATACATCAATACTTCTATGGACCTAATTTTTCTTTATAACAAATTAATTTTCATAAGAATGTTTATAAAAGATAAAAAAGTTGCCTAATAAATTCTGTAAGTAATCGGAATGGGACTAAAGTCATTTATCTTTGTATTAAGAAAAATAGAACAGACTATTATTTTCATATTTAAAATATAAAACAGGCTATTACTTCTTTAGTAGAATGCCAAATTACTTAATATTATTCACTCACAACCCAAATTAATATAAGCAAATTACATCAAATAACCTCATAGTGGCAAAAGACATGGTCGGCTAAATAGCTATTATGGATTAAGTATAAGCAAGCAAAGTAGTTTAGCAAAAACTTGCAGAGAGAGAGAGAGAGAGAGAGAGAGAGTGGTGGCGTAAGAGAGAGAGAGAGAGAGAGAGAGAGAGTGGTGGCGTAAGGATATTTTGCTGTCCCGCCGTCCAAATCTCCAACCATCTCTCTTTCTCTCTCTAAACTTCTCTTTCATCCTTCTTGCCACCCCACCCACGCGCAATCAATTGCTACAGCTCTACCATTTCTTTACATGTATATATAAATGTATATGTCTCCACTCTTGAAGATTTATATCCTTCAATCCATTGCATCATCCTACCAAAACTGTTTTCTTAGGCCACCTACAAGATTTATTCAGTTCTCTCTCTCTCTCTCTCTCTCTCTCTTTTTCTCTCTGAATTTTCTCTCTCCATCCATCTCTGCTCTTGGTCATAGAGAACTACTCAGTTTGACAAGTTAATTTGGTGAGCTTTTGCTTGATGTTTTGTGTACTTTTGAATGCTTATATTCATTAGGAACTATTCGATTTCTGGCTTCTAAGCTAGAGTGCAAATTGATCTTGTCCTGAAATGGATCCATATATGTTTAATGTTATATTTAAATTCCAAGGCATTTAAAGACAAGCAATTTTCCAAAAATATTTTTTTATATGTGGTGACCATCATCTTAACTGAACTTTCCTCTTATAATTATAAATTCACAACCTTAGTTTGTTAATTAGAAGCATTCTTATTACATTTATGAAAAAGACTTGCAGAAGGTATGAGAGAGAGAGAGAGTGTGTGTGTGTGTGTGTGTGTGTGTGAGAGAGAGAGAGAGAGAGAGAGAGAGAGAGAGAGAGAGAGAGAGAGAGAGATCAAACGTAAAGATCACTTTTTTATTCATTGAGTGATTTCTTCATTCAATCTGAAGAGAAGTGCAGTAAAAGTGACATGAGCATGCTTGCGCCACATAAGTCAAAAAGAATGGCTGAACACTTAGAAAGTGGTTGGAGAATGGCTGTCTAGCTCATTCACATGGATATAGCTAGGACAAAAAGGTGGTAATTAATACTATAAGAAAATGGATGGGTTGCAGCAATAAGAATAGTAGTCAGCAACTCTCAAGCTGCTTTAGTTAAAATTTACAAATTAATTATACAAAGATAGTCAGGCTAGCTATCATGACTACTGTTTTGATGAAAATATTCTCACTTCTTGAGGTATGCTATTTGGGAATATTAATTTGGCAATTTATTAACCTTTTCACGTCAAATGTATAGTTTGTAATGTGAACTATACAGCATCTATTGCCTTGCTTGGAAGTCATATAAGTTACCATTATTTGGCACCTTCTAATTTGTTTGCTTTTACTTCACATCCTCAGGAGAGGCCAGCAAATGGAAGTGGAGTCCTGTGTTCCTCCAGGCTTTAGATTCCACCCAACAGAAGAAGAGCTTGTGGGTTACTACCTAACAAGGAAAATATTTTCCCAGAGGATTGATATAGAAGTTATCACAGACATAGACCTCTATAAAATTGAGCCATGGGAGCTACAAGGTAATTAATTTATAAATATTTTTAAGAAATCAATTATTAATAATTGCGGTTCAATTAACTCAGATATTTTTTTAATGACAATAGCTTAAAACATATGTGGGATTTACTTGCATATCTTGATGATTTATATGTAAATTTATAAAAATTATATGATTTTCATGTAAATCCCACAAACCAAACTACGATATTATATTAATATATATATGTATACTATTCAAGCGCTGCTATTTTATATGTCTATGCAGAAATATTAGACATTGTTATTTGAATTACTTATCTTGACTACAAATTTAAAAAACACAGTAGAATTGGTTCGAACATATTTATAGTTAACTCAAAAACAGACATTTTACTCGATTTCTAAAATCAAAATCAATATCAAAATCATCAATTTAAAGTTAGGCAAAATTTAAAGTTAGACATTGTTATATGGAAATTTGGTATTAACGTTTGCATTTATGGACATATGAAACCAAAGTGCTATAAATATCAAACTTTAGGTGTTATATATGGAAACACAATAAGAATGATGTTGTATATATAAATTTCTCAAGAATAAAATAGAAGTGAAAGATTTCCTCAATTTTATATTTCTAAAATAACATATATTTCAAGTCGAGTATAAAGAATAGAAGTTCCCAATTTAATGAATACTCAATACGAATTTCGTTATCTAGAAGTAAAGAATATGTGTATACAAACTCTCATCATGAAAACAAAAGAGCCAAGCTTCATTCAAGAGTGATCACGACCTCTTTCCTTTGTTTATGCAGATAGATGCAAGCTTGGCTACGAGGAGCAAAATGAATGGTATTTCTTTAGTCATAAGGACAAAAAATATCCAAGTGGAACTCGCACAAATAGGGCCACAGCTTCTGGATTCTGGAAAGCAACTGGGAGAGACAAGGCCATTTTTTCAAAGTCGTCTAAAGTAATTGGAATGAGGAAGACTCTTGTCTTCTATGAAGGACGTGCACCATATGGCAGAAAGTCAGATTGGATCATGCATGAATATCGCCTTCAAACAAGTGAACTAGCGCCTAATTCTCAGGCAATTTAATCAACTCAAAGCCTTCACTTGTACCTTTTTTTCTTCATTAGTTACTCCTCCAATGATCCTATTCATCATATTAATTCATTATCATTCATTTCATCAACATAAATGATAAAAATAAAATGTACTGGTGAAGATAAGAATTTGATTATAATTGCATTCAACAATGTAAAGGAAACTATAAATTTTTTCATCATTCATAAAAATGTATAATCTATTTACATGCAACCGAATATGCTCTATGTGGGTCATACGTACAACTCATGCAGCTCTTCGTGCGTACTCCCAGTAACCCTTGAATACACCCATAATAATCTATGAATAAACTTAAATGGAACCCTCGAAGGTTACTGGGAGGTTATCGGCTTTATTGGGTTATTGAAATTAATGCCCCAATAATCTGTCAATAACCTCTCAATAACTCTGAAATGGTGGTTATTGAATGGGTTATTACGCACGCAGAGCGGCGTGTGTTCTCCGTTTGCAAATATGTTTCCTATGTGAGGGAGTTCCAGTAATAACTATATAAAATATAGTAGTCACAACGAAGTCAAGGAAAATATAGATTCTAAGGACTTCTATATTTACCATGTTACATCTCACTATATTATGATTTAAAAGTACAAGGAAAAAACTCTCCCATGAAATCGAACCATTCTCATTGTCAATTGCATAAGCTATATATTCTCAAGTAAATAATATGATTGAGAAACATGCCATGAATTGCAGGAAGAAGGATGGGTTGTATGCAGAGCATTCAAAAAACAAAGTCCGAGTCCAAGACAATGTTTCGGCATTTACAATCCAAGCTATTCACTTAGAGCTCAGACCCATTATGACTGCGCTCAAATGGGGACAAACACAAGCTTTAGTTATGAAACATTGCATGGTTTTGGAATTGAGAATGAATTCGAGAACCCACAGCTTGAGAGCCCTAACTTCTCATCATCAAGCAATTTTATGACTAATGATTCTCTTGAAACTAACTGCATCGTAGACTGGAAGTTCTTGGACAAGTTATTGGCATTGCAGCCAAGTGAATCAGCTTCATGTTCTAACTCTGAACACAAGAATGGCTGTTATGAATGATCAAAATACATGAGATAGTTTCCAGATAGGTGATTGAAAGAGGTATCATATATAAATATATTGTTCTTTATGATAGAATATATATATAACATATACAGTTTTTATCAATACAACTGGAAGGAACGGAGAACATGGAGCAAAAAACTAACTTCGCATAATTGTAAGATGCGGTATAAGATTCTGTTATCTGCTTCTAGCATGTAATAGCAAATAAGGTTTTACTGAATTTGGAACTGTACTGTAAAAATGTGGATTTTTATTCTTGTTTTACTTGCTCTGATTTTTCGTTAAAGAAAAACTAATATTTAAAGTATTCGAGGGAATGTAAGCTATAAGAGAGCATTTTGGTTAAGGATTTGAAAATTTTAAGAAAAATCTAATTTGATTTAGCAATTTTTTAAACGTTTGGTACTATGATGGAAGCAAACTCTGGTCAACTTCTTATTTTTTATTTTTTATTTTTTATTTTTGGTTATGAGATTCTTTTGATATAAGAATAAATAATTAATTTTTATATTTCATCCAAAAAAATTTGAAAATCATTCAAACTAAATTTTATTTAGGATGCTCTCACTAATTTTTTTTTTTCAAATTATATAGAGATATTTTGATAGTCAAATTTTTCACATTTGAAAGCAATTCGATAACATTAAAAAGATGCTTAATATAATCTATTGAGTACTTATATAGAAATGTTAAAAATCCATATGTTTTATTTTTTATTATTTATTATTTATTTTTTTTATTACCATCCATTGTTCTTGTGATAACGTATTTATTTGTCTATTGAATCTGATGACTATGCTGTTGAAACTTAATTTAATAAGGTGAAAGGTTAAATTATTTTTTTGAGCTAGTTCTGAATAGGGGTGTAAATGAACCGAACACGAACGAACTGAACTAGTGTTCGTGTTCGGTTCGTTCGAAAATTAAGTTGTTCGTGTTTGGTTTGTGTTCGAAATTGTTCGTGAATGTTCTGTCGTGTTCGGTTTGATTTGTTCGAAAATAGTTCGAATTGTTCGTATTGTTCGAGTTGTTCGTAATGTTGGAATCGTTCGAATTGTTCGAATCGTTCGAATTGTTCGAAATTGTTCGAAATTGTTTTACTTATATTTTTAATAGAAATTTCTTTAAACAAGCTAAAAATGCCTTACTAAACTATTGTTGAACAAACCGAAGTGTTCGTGTTTAGTTTAATTGTAAGATAAAAGCCTCATTAAAATAGCTTCAAAATCTTAAAATTTTACATGACCTGCGTAATATATTACAATCTATATATATATTACAATCTACATTACATTTGATTTAAAAGATCTAATTCTAATATAAATTTGGCATAAAAAATAAATATTGTGGACACATTTTAAGGCTAGCAATGTGAACGAGATTCAAATGTGTGTGGACGAGATTCAAATCAAATACATATAGCATTATAATAATTCTAAAAAAAAGGTCCATATTTGAATAAAATCTATTCAAAATGAATACATATAGCATTTCTACATCTCAATGATACTAAACTAATAGATAAAAGTGCTTTCAAATAGAAACAAAACTATTTAATCTGAAGAACGAGTCTTTGAACGAAAGTGGTCATTATTCTATAGCTTGATTGTGATAAAATAAAATAAAATTATTTGTTAGCATGCAGGTTGAATGGCATCTCCAATTGTTATCCTATTATTAGTCTGGATGAAGCCAGAGCACAAAAGATTGTAGCATCCTGTAGCTTGATATGCATCGGTCTAAACAACACAAAAACATTGATCAATACTACATAAATATAAATAAATTTACACCATTATCCATAGTTTTAAAAATATATTTATGAATGCATACTTACTGTCCAGTAAGTAAAGAACCTGGGATAACTATCTCCATATAATTCTGGGCTGACCTGTCATCCTGCTTCAATAATGTTGAGACCTTCTCCGAATGATCCAGAGATTACCCATATTTGTGATAAGCTGAAATCTAATGAGCTCTTCACTGTAGGAGTCCATACATTTAAGCTGGCTTTTGCTCCATAGTATTGGTCTCCATATACATATCCAACTGCATTTTGTAGTATTGAAGAAGTTCATAAAACTCAAATTTTTTTTTCAAACAATCTACTTATCCTATAAATTGGGGGTTTGTCTTAATATGTTTTTCTTCTTCATGTAAGTAAAATTCTTCTTGCTATTTTCCTATAGAATAACTTGTATACAAAAAAAATAAAATAATTCCAGTAGAAAATATTTCTACACAAATGTTATTAATTAGCACATCATCAAACTTTAGGGAGAACTGATAAGAAAATAAGGAGGAAGAACCATGACGTCTCACCTGACTTACAGGAGGAACATCCTTGAAGCCTACAATAAAACGCAGGTAATCTAACACAGTTCTTTCATAATTGCAGATAAGCTGAATTTACAATAAAACTGCAGGTAAGCTGAATTTACAATAAAAATGCAGATAAAAAATGAAAGGAAGTATAATCATTAGAGATAAACTCTGTAGGAGAAAAGGGAATTTAAATACTTACCACACAGTTCTTATGTATTTACATATCTAACACCTGAGCCAACTCAAATATGACTATCTTTGAAGATTTAAATTGAGCAGAACTGCAGAACAGGTTTATAAACATTTTTCCGAAGTAAATTTGTAATAAAAATGACGTCTCACCTGACTTACAGGAGAAACAACCCTCTCACTAGTTGAATTTGAGAGTTGTCGAATCTCTCAGAAGCCATTGAATTTAGACTGCTGGCAGCAACAAAAACCAATCAATAAAACCCATCTCAATTATAAAACCCCATTGAGACTGCTTCAATTACATAAAACTGACCCGTAAACTAAGCAAAAATGTTTGAACTAGCATCTCGAAGGCCTATCTTGGGAGTACTAGGGTCATTAGCCACATACACGGAGAAGTAATAGTTAATGTCAATGAAATCACATGACCCCTTTAGTTTTTGAGTTTCAGAATGGGTGAAAGATAAAAAATGAAAGGGAGTATAATCATTAGAGATAAACTCTGTAGGAGAAAGGGGAATTTAAATACATACCACACAGTTCTTATGTATTTACATATCTAACACCTGAGCCAACTCAAATCAAATCATAAAACTTTCATACCTGTATAAACCCAATACTCTTTCATACCTATATACATACCACCCAGTTTCTTATTGCTTCAAACCATATCATAAATTTTCACTGGATGTCAAACATTTACATCAAATATGAACATCTGTGAAGATTTAAATTGAGCAGAACTGCAGAACAGGTTTATAAACATATTTCCAAAGTAAATTTGTAGTAAAAATGACGTCTCACCTGACTTACAGGAGAAACAACCCTCTCACCAGTTGAATTTGGGAGTTGCTGAATCTCTCAGAAGCCATTGAGTTTAGACTGCTGGCAGCAACAAAAACCAAGCAATAAAACCCATCTCAATTATAAAACCCCATTGAGACTGCTGGGAGTAATAATAGGGACACCCAATCTCAATTATAACCCAAGCTATTTGGGAGCAGAACTACAAAATTTGGGAGTTGCAATAAAAACCAAGAAATAAAACCCATCTCAATTATAAATCCCCATTGAGACTGCTGGCAGGAGGTTAGATAGAGAAACCAACCCTCTCATCAATTTTAGGAGTTGCTGCACCTCTCCCAATCCTCTAAACAAGTGCAACCAAACCGAAATCAGGGAGTTTAGATAGAGAAACAGCCCTCTCACCAATTTTGGGAGTTACAGAAGCTCTCTCAGAAGCCCCTAAAACAACCCTCTCAATCTGCATTGTATTGTACATCCATTTTGCACAGCTTACACCCTTGTATGAAAATATGTACGAACTGTATGAAAATTCAGAATCCATAAGCTTGATTCAGGAACCTCTAAATGAATACTAATCATACATCAATTTTCCAGTAAACTCAGTAATTCATTACCATCATAGTAGTGAAAGCAATAAAGAATAGACATAATAATAACAACATTGTAGATTGCATAAGTTTTTCCTATACTTAATAACCATCATAGTAACCATCATAGCTCTACTCAACAAAACCTCTGTATTTTTAACAGTTTATGATAAAATAGTCATATCCAAAAAGTACAATGTGTCTTAAACAGGAAGATATATTGGTAAGCAAAAAAATATCTAAACAAACTTGTCACAGCTCAATTGTTATTTCATATTTCATAACAGAACATCCATCTTTCATAAACAGGATGATATATTGATAAGCATTAAAGCCATATTTCATAACAGAACATCCATCTTTCATAACCACAACCATATTTCATCATCCTGTTCAACCTTTGATTAAAATCAGGTTGAACCATTGAACCTATAAGCATATAATGAAACATTATGCAACTATAAATAGATGTTGAACTCCATGCATAACTTAGCAGGCAGCAGCCACATTGACATTTTAAAGCAAAAATTCCTTAAAGCCATGTTCGTCCAGACTATATACTCACATTTACAGTACTTTTACTGAAATAGATTAACCATTATAGATGCAGCAACTCCAATTTGGAGCCTCCAAAAGATGCTCAGCAAAAAAAAAAATCTCAATGCTTATTGCGCATAAAAAAAGACTTATCAACTTATTGCACACAAAAAAAAAGATCTATAGTCTATATGAAGACAAACATATCTACATTAATCTAGGTTTCACTCAAAAAAAAAATGAAAGAAATAAACCTAGAAAATTTTTTTAAAAATTTAACTTAAGGGGCAACTGGCAAGCATGAAGTTATATTTGAAATGTTAAAGAAAATATACTCAAAGATGAGTAGATGACGCCTCAGCAAGCCTACAAACAACCAAGCAAGAATACCACGTAGTCGATCCAACGTCGACTATATGGAAGAAAAATAGAAGCAGAGATTAGAGAATGAAGACAAACATTCAACCCTAAACTCTTTACGAGACAAAGCTTTTCACGATTTTGCAGTGAAGAGAAGGAGACTAGGAGAGGCTGGAGTCTGGAGAGCCAGCCGCAGCCCGCAGCCTTTCTAGTAGAAGCAGAAGGCCGAAGCGTCAAACAATGAAACAAAAATGTGGGGTAAGGGTCCCTTAGGGTTTTTTTTCTCTTTATTCTTTACAATTAAATTACTATATATTAAGTTTTTAATATATATAAATATTATCATATTATATTATTATATTACTTATTTAACTTATTTTATATAAATATATAATATTTATATTACTAATACAGTTTATTATTATTGATATATTATAATATATAAAATTTAATTTTTAAAACTTGATCAATTTTTAAAATATATATAATATAATTATTTTTAATTTCATAAATTTTTAATAAATAATTATTTTATATTTCGAACAATAACGAACCGAACACGAACGAACGCGCCACTGTTCATGTTTGGTTCGTTTAACAAACCAAACGAAAAAAATTGTTCGTGTTTGTCTCGTTTGCTTATCGAACGAATCCAACACGAACTTCTTGGCGAACCGAACACGAACTGTTCTCGAACAACGAGCTTTTTTGACAGCCCTAGTTCTGAATATAGAGAATTTCATTTTGAGTGCTAATAGATGTGTGTGTGTCTATATATATATAGACACACACACGTAAGGAATTATATTCATATTAGAAAAAGGTTACATATTGTCAGCTAGAGATTCCAACTACCAGAATCACAACTCACCCAAATAAAATATACTAACAATTTAAATAAATAAAAATAGAATTAAATCATCAACTACATCTTATATAAGGTAACTTTATCACCATCTAAAACTATAGCTAGATCTGGCGGAGTAGTCCCAATACATTTCCCTACTGCATCCGCCCCTTGTTTAGCCAGAAAATCCGCAGTCCAGTAAGCTTCTCTATAAACTCTACTCCACTTTATCCAACAACCATTTAAAAGTCGCTTTATTATGTTCAAACTATAACACGTTCCCACGGGCATTGCTCCACCATATTACATATGTTAAAAAGAAATAAAGAATCTGCTTCAATCTGAAAGAATATTAATCTTTATCAACATAAGAAAGAATATTAATCAACACACTGCTATTTGAATAAATTTCCTCTTTATTCTTCTTCTCTTTCCTCTACAACAAAAGAAACCAACAACATATGTAAGGAATCACTGAAATTAAGGGCCCGTGTGGGGCAGCTTAAAAGTGCGGCGAAGTTTTCAAAAACGCCGCCACACTGTTTGGTTTGTTAAAATACTGTGTTTTTTTTTTTGTATTAGAATCAGATAATGGAGTTATAGCCGCGGCGCTCGTTCCTATCCGCGTGCACTCGTTATTTTATGCTTGTACCCTCATTTTGCTCACGGAATCCGTTCCTCTTCTCGTCCGTCTCTCGCTCTCGCCGTCGAAGCAGAAGTTGAACACTTCGGCGAAGCAGTCCCCTCGCTGTACCTCACGCCGACCTGCTGCTCCGACATCACAAGGGTTCGGTCACGAAGGCAATCACGAAAATGAGCTTCCCTGCTCCGACATCGCAAGGGTTTGGTCACAAAGGCAATCGCGAAAATGAGAGGGTGAAGCGGAAGGAAGGCGTAGGCGAGGGTTTCAGGGAGGAGATGGGTTATAATTAGATAAATATTGTTTAGTTTGTTTTGTACTAGTAATTAAATAAAGATTATTATAGAAATTAATTATAATTAGATAAATCAATATTTAACTGAAAAACCACTAAAGTAATAAAAAATATAAATTATATATTAATTTTAATTAATTTAATAAAATTCTAATAATTATTAATTGATATAATTAATATATAATCAATTGTTATTTAATTAATATTAAGCTATAAGTTAATATAATAAGTTTCATAAAATTATTATTGATGGCTAGTCGGTTCTATAAATGTTTAATTAATGATATACAGGGGCAGAATGGTCATTTTTTCGAAACAATGTAATCAATGTTGTTTACTAAACTGAACCAAACAGTCGACTAAATTATCCGGATCAACTACGGATCAGCAGTTTATCGAATAAGTTCATATTTGGATAAGTTTGATAATTGTACATTGTCCCAAACAAACCCTAAATGACTATCAACTCTCTTCCCCTTCACTTTATGTAAGCATTTTTGATGAGTACTATACCCATTGAGAGGCACAAATATATTAAATTTGCAAGAAAAATTTCTCCAAATAATTTTTGAGTGATCAGAGTATCAGAATAAATGGGACACGGATTCCTTGTCTTTTCTACAAAGTAGACAAATAGAAGGAACCCATAACCCTTTGAGCTTCTTTGTATCATCAGTGGGTAGTGTATTGAGAGCCTCCATGAAAAAAAAGACATGCTCGGTTTAAGGAATGCATTTCAGATTTTATCACCAGTATTATTTCCATTCCTCTAGTAAAGCTTGTGTGCTATAACATTACTCATAGATTCTTTATCATATTTTTTTCATTTTCATTTCATCAACTTTAGTATAATCAATAGGTATATTCAAAACATACCTAGACATGCTCTTCATTGAGAACATTATTAAGCTTATTAGAATCTCAACCATTGCTATTCTAAATGTTTGCAACCGACACGTTCTTATTTTGAATATCTTGAGACATATGCCACAATGGACTAAAAAAAGAATAATCAGCATACTAGAAGCTCAACTTTTATTCTCCAAGCTCCAAAGTAATAACTCCCATGTATATCTTTGAGGTTCTTACTAGGAGATCACTTCCTTCCTGGAATGTTATTCCACTTCTTCACAGAATTTGGCAGCACGTTTCTATGCACCATATTAATATGTGTATGAGTTTTATCAGGGAAGGGAATGCTCCTGTTGATTGGTTAGCTAAGTGGGGTAAAAATAATATTATGATTGGGTTAAATCCCTTTGGTTCAATTAAACTTTTGCTTCATGGTGACTCATTGGGAATTCCATACATCAGGTAGATAAAGAATTGATGTGCTCTATCTGGAATTTCTCCCCCTTTCCAAATGCTTGCTCAGAAGATTGTTTCAGTTGGTCGGGGGCTACTAATACTCTGGTTCGTTCTCTATCGAAGGAACAGGGGGAGTAACGTGGCTTGTGCCTCTCTTTCCTAGCTCTTGTGCTTGACCTCATTGATTCTCTTCATACTTACGACTCGGTTTGGTGAAGTTAGAAGATACTTTCTTTTGGATCTTAGTTTGTTTGCAGTTATGGAAACTAGGAGCATGTCTTCCACTGGAACACACCATCCAGATTTACTAACTCGCCTATTTGCTCTTCTACATGCATATGCTTATTTTTTGGGGTGTCACTTGAGATACTCGACTTTTCAAGCAATTGGGTTTTTTGCTCTAATATTGTTGGATGCGCGTTCTCATTTCCTCTTAGATGTACATATTCTAATCGTTATGCCTTTTTGTTTTTAAGAATACTTCTTGTGCATGTATTTTGGGTATACCATACCATTATTGTTTTATTTTCTTTCTTTTTTGTGGAGTTGTATTGTGGAGAGGGGGACTCCTAGGAATCTAATATTCTTCTTTATGGTTTTTAATGGGGATCCCGTTTCCCTTCCTCATTTTGTATCTTTGATTAATATTAACACGTAGGGAGCCACGAGCAGCTCTTTCTACTTTAAAAAAAAATCACTGCAAGAGATGTTCTAATTAGCATCCAATATTTGTGTATGATTTTTCTAAGGCAAAATTAGCATCATGTTTGCTACTGTTAAGTGGCAAATAATAAATTTTGATGTTTACAATAGATTTTTTCGATTTACATTTAAAAATTTGATAGTGAAAGCATTATGAATATAGTGAAACTTCAATTGGAGTTGCGACGAATTTTATAAATTTACATCTAACAAAGCAACACAAAAACTTAACTTGTGAGTGTTGAACTAATTGTGACTCAAGTTAATCAGCAATTTAATGCAAATGGCCTAATATACTCATTCAGCCCATCTAAATTTCATTTACGCTCTCCGTACCTCTCCCGGTCTCCCATTCTGGCTGAAACCCTCACAAGATTCTCCTCTCCCCTTTCCCTCTCCCTTTCGATTTAGCTCAAAATCACCATCTTCCCGGATTAACCTTCATGATTAAGTCGCCATTAGTACAAGCTGGGATGGTAAAGACCAGATCGCGCTTATAGAGACCACCACAACTCTCATATTTTCTCATCCTTCTGCACAACTACTATCAGAAAGCATTAAATAAGGTAAGTCTATTCGCGCTACCCTTTTCATTTATATCTGGCTTGCATGTCATAATTGAAGTTTAGGTGTTAGAAGTGTATATAAATAAGAATTGAGTGATATGTATATAAATGCATTGGTAATGTGGTTTACAACAACAACAATAAGCCTTTATTCCACTAAATGGGATAAGCCACATGAATATTTTTTCTTCATTTGTGTCCTATTAAGCATAAGTAATGTGGTATCTATACAAAAATTAAAATATTGGTGTTTGGTATGAATATACATAAGAGTTCAGTGGTATGTATGTAAAAATTGAAGTTTAGGTGCTAGGTGTATATAAACAAGAATTGAGTGTTATGTATGAAATGCATATATTGGTAATGAGCTATGCATGTAAAAATTAAATTTTTGGTGTTCGATATGTATATACATAAGAGTTTAGTGGTATGTATGCAAAAAATTAATGTTTGGGTGTTAGGTATATATAAATATAAATATATATCAGAATTGAGTTTTATGTATGAAAATCTTGTTAAAAACATAAGTTTGGTTTTAGGCATGTAAATCCATTTAGGGAATGTTATTAGTAGAATTCACATTAATTGGTTTAAGTGGAAGAATGCATCGAGTATATTGTTAATGTGACGGCGATATAAGGATATTGTTATTAGTAGAACTAGAGTTGGTTGGTTGACATGGAGGAATGCAAGCATCAATCCTGTCTATTGTTCAAAGTGATGGTAATATAGATGGGGTTACTATTATTAGTTCATGTTGGTTGGTTGAAGGAGGAGTACAGGTCTTGTTCACAGCAATGGCAATATAGATGGGAATGTTATTAGTAGAATTTACATTTTTTAGTTGAAGTGGAGGATTGCAATGAGTCTATTGCTTAAGAAATAATCCTCTTCAAAGAAGTGTTATATATGGTTGACCAATTAGCATCGACTTCACCCGATGAAGTAAGCTACTTAAAAGAGGTTTTGCGGTCATTTTCTTAGATTAGAATTAGCTCACATGAACCATTACGCATAATCATCCATTGTACATATTGATAAGTGACCCGACCATAATTACGCAAGTAAAATAGCTTATCATATTATAGTCAAACTTGATCCCAAATCAGATTAAGCGGCTAATGTACGATAATTAAAGATTAAAATTTTTAAATATAAATCGTACAATAGGGTTACTACACAAGTATATGTATCATTTCAAGTAATATAGAGTTTTCTAATTTAGCCCCAGATATCGATCCCACGGGGAAGGTTAAGTACAAATAATTAAGAAAGAAAGATGAAAATATATTTGTAAAATAATCAACTAACAAGTACTAATATGCAAGTTATTAAAGTAGCAATTGTAACTAAAATCATAATTTATATTTTTTAACACAATAAACAAAGATTCTTTCCCCATACAAAATATTTAATGATTAGTAAATATCTAAATTTGAGAACTTAGAGAATGTGGTATTGTGACAAATAACAGCATATATATTCTTTACCCTTTGGCCCAGCGTATAAAAAATATTGGCTAGTTTTAGAAGATTGGATCAGGATGTATTGTTAGTAGTAAGAGACGGAGTTCTAGGCTCTCACTTCTAGTCCCCCCCAAGGGTGCCTATGGTCGGGCCTACTAGTGACCCGTCACCTCCTCTTAATCCAAATTGATAGAATTTAGCATGTCACTCTAAAAACATATTCAATTCTACGCCCTTCAAAGATTATCTCTCTATCTATTCACACCTCCCCCTTTAAGGATTTACCATCTACATTTCCAAGGGAAATGTGATACTCACAAGTTAAGAATTCTTAGCCCACGGTCAAATCTTAAGAACTCTCCACAGATTTTAACATTACAAGTGATCAAGTTGTAGTGTAAATGAAAATTAGGTAAAGTATTATCACAAATTACGGATGAAGAAAAATAAGTTCTCAAAACCAAATTAAATCCTTATCTAAATCATTTCATATTCGTAGGGAGAAAGAAAAGAAAACTACTCAGAAAGCATAGGAATCACGCCACAAACCATATTTATATAATTCAAATTCAAACTATAAAACTTAATAACCAAATTATAAATACTTATTTGGAATGATATCCAAGCAATCCTTTGAAGTTTCTCTGACTCCGGCTGACTTTTATAAGACTCCAACTCCAGTAATCACACTATCAACACTCTGAACTCTCACTAAATAAAGATAAATAACACTACACACTCTTATACTAAATGAAATGACACACCTCTTTCACTCTTATGACACTTACACACTCCAAAATGACTACACATTGCTGTAGAATTATCCTCTATTTATAGAGCTTCGAAAATGACCAGGGGTTGCTTCAGGCACCTCTTCAATATTCGTCCAAATTTGTTGAATATTCTAGAAGGTAACTGTGGCGCCTAAGCGTCAGATCTGGCGCCTGGCGCCAGTCTCCTGCAAGAAAAGACGCGTCCCTTCAGGTTTGGAGTCGCACCTCTTCGTTGAATAACTGATTCCCTATGTCTATATTTATTTTATCTTGTTTATAACATATGAGAATTTATCCTGAGACTTCTAGATTGCTTCTTACCGTAAAAAAACCGTCCAAGAACTCTTTAGATTTCTCTGCTGAGTCTGGCGCCTGGGTGCCAGATATGACGCCTGGGTGCCAGATCTGGCGCCGAGGCGCCAGAGTCAGCCCTTATTTTCTTCTTTTCTTCAATTGAATCATTTTTACTCCTTCTACTCTTTTTTTGATTTTTTTTCTTCATAAACTTATTTTCTTGTACTTGCAACAAAAAACATAAGAAATACCTTTCATTAAAGCATAATATCCTTAAAATATTTATTAAAAATGATATAAAAGTTTAGGTAATTTTAAGGGTGATCAATAAATATTGAGTAATTTTTATTTTCTGTATTAGTTGCACTAATCAGTAAAGTTGCATCTATACTGCAAATGGATATTTGTGTTTGAGAGCTTGGAAGTATAACAAGTTATATCCAAGATGAAGAGGACTCACAAGTGAGTTCTTGAATGACATTGAGAGAATCATATTGCTAGCTTCACAGCTGCCCATCTATCGTTCGGAGGATAAGTTTTGGTATCCATTTGTAAAGCACTCAAATCAAGCGTTTCTGTCAAGAAGTTAAGTTGGATCATTACTGCAAGGAATTCATGCATATTTATTTCTATTAGACTGCACGTGGTAAACATTGACCTAAAGTTTAGTTTGCGCAAGGAGGTGCCTCGACAGTTATGCCCCTTTTGTAGAGGATTTTAATCCTGAAACATATGAATAAATGGTTCATGACGCTCAAAGAGAATAAATTGTTGAGAGCATTCAACACAAACTTGAAATACCAGACAACGAATCACAACTGTTCTATGATTTACTGAATACTGCATAATAAATTTTATGAGATAGTCACACAACGCATAAAAAATTATCAGTAGTCCTGAGAATGTTAATCATCAAATCTAGTTTTAACATGCCCAAAAAACATTCATTCAAGTGACAATATTATTAAAAGAGACAAACCCCACAAGAAATTTAGTGTTGGATGACATGTACAAAACTAAAAGGTTAGTTTCAAAGTTAGAGTTACCATGTCAGAAGATCGATTACTTTGTTAATGTTCGCATGAAACATTATAAGGCCGATACAATCAAGACAGCTTATCGATTTTGCAATGCTGATAAATTCAAGCAAAGGATAGAAAAAAATACTTTATATAAGCATCTCTTTTATTTTCCCTCATACCTCGGCTTCATAATTTATTTGATTCCATGCGTACAGCCCCTCACATGACTTGGCACAGTATTGGATCTGTTGATGCTAACTCAACTAGTAAGGATCACATAGTGAAGTTTGGAGACAATTTGGTCGTACTTACCTAGACTTTGCAGCGAATCACGCAATGTTAGATGTGGGTTTTGTGCAGATGGCTTCACCCCGTACAACCACACTACAACCCCATACTCATGCTAGCCAATGATCATTACGTAATTCAATTTGCACCTCGATATGTGCATGGCAGTGTTGTTTTATTTTAACTTTGATTATAACAAGTCCACATAGCCCAAAAGGAAAATCGATGACTACATACAACGTTTGATTGAAGAGCTTCAAATGTTATGGGAGATGCTTACTTATGACATCGCTATGAAGTAGAATTTTCAGCTAAGAGTGGCTCTTATGTTGACAATTAGTGACTCCTGACCTATGAGATGCTAGCTGGTTGGAGCACAGCCAAAAAATCAGCTTGTCCTTATATGTTGAATGTGTTTACTCTGATACATGGTAGGAAAAATAATTGGTTTGGCTGTTGCTGCAGAATTCTTCACCATGATCACTTATTTAGAAGCAACAGAGATACATTCTTCAAAAATAGAGTTGAGAAATCAAGCCAATCCCCCGGGATTACTAGAGTCAAAATATTATAGATACTAAGTGAAGTATCAAAGATCACCGATAGACCAGACATAGCTTTAACTCATCTTAATGATTTCAGTGTCATGCGCAACTGGAATAAGTGCAATATATTCTAGGTCTTTTGTAATCAAAGACAAATCTGAATACATATAATCTCAATTTTATGCATGTTGAGAAGAATTATTTTGATAACATCTTCAATACTGTTATGGATATCAAGGGTAAGACAAAAAATAATGTGAAAGCAAGAATGGACCTAAAAGAGTGTTGAAAAAGAAGGACCTTAGAACTTCAGAAGACAAATGAAGGTAAATTAATGAAGTCAAAGGTTGTATACTGTCTTACACCAAATCAACTGAAGATGATATTTGAGTAGTTCAATTCTTTGAAGTTTCCTAGTGGCTGTGTGACAAATTTGAGTCATTATTTTTGACTTAGGAATAGGTAAGGTATTTGGCATGAAGAGTCAAGACTATCATATATTTTTGTAGTGCATATTACCTTTTGTTTTTCATGTTCTACCAAAGGTGGTGCTTAATCCGTTGATCGAAGTCAGTATATTCACCATAGAGATGTGTGCAGGGATATTGAATGTTGACTCGTTGAGATATCCTAATGTAAGTATCTCCTATTATTATGTAAGATTTAAAAGATATTTTTCCCCAATATCTTCGACTCTATGGAGCATCTGCCTATACATATATTGTACAAGGCTATATTGGGAGGGGGGGTCCAGTGCAGTAGAGATAGATGTATCCCTTCAAGAGGCATGTATCCCCAATGCATACAATTATGAGTTGCATTTTATTTCATAGTAAACTGCCTCCATATTTAATGTAAATATTTTTTTCTTACGATTTTAAGCAAAATCAAAATGATGGTTAAGAATAATGCACATTGTGAGAGACACATCTATGAAGCATATCTATTGTAGGAGACAATAACATTACACTCATATTATTTTGAACAAGGCCATCAATGAGGTCATATTGTAGGTGACATGCCTTTACAGCTAGAATTATCTATATATCAAATATCAGGGGAGCTATCAGGGAGGCATGGTTCACGTATCTATTTGTAAAAGAATTCAGTCAACTACGATGTATTTTTGTTTAAGGAAACACAAACACAAATAGTAAGATTAGCTAATATAGTTTACTTAATGAAGTCATTCAAATGCAATATCCAGAAAATTAAAGCTACATTGTATTCATTTTCGATTCTTGGTGGTTTGATTATGTTTTGAATCAAGGAACTCGAACACTCATGACTTCTAATAACAATAAAGTAAAATGAAACAGATAACATCTAAGCTTTAATCCATTTGTTCTAGAGCAAAAGTTTATTAAATCCAATACCCTAGTAGAGTAAGGATAAAGTTGTCTGGCCTGTGGTTGTGAAGAATAAACCAAGGAAAACTATTAAGATCTGTAGCACTATAGAACTGATTCACAAGGAGAGAGGTATGTAAGATTCTCATATTATGGGCCGTGCAAAAGATGAAATGTTTGTACTAGAGGATACCACCAGAATTTGGAAGAGGTTGCTCATAGTATGCATGAGGATGATGATGAGAGTGAAGAATAAATTTTAGGTTCAACTTCAAGAATGAGTTCCTCTGGTGAAACATAATAACAATTGTATGTAATTTTAGATTATTGATTATTACTGTTACTTTTATCTTTCACTTTTATTGTATTGAGACATAGCTCTTTACTCTCGTTTTTCCTATTTTTTGGACATAGTTGTTACCTGTTTCTTACATTTAATACAATGTTTATTTTTACTTATGATTATTTTTCTTGCCTGTATTAATCTTATTAATGTCATTCCTTTACTTGCAGATGGCCACAAGTGGCGTAGGTGGCTAACAACTTCAGAGACCGCATGTTCTGGGGACACTAGAGACCACCTACCATTTTCGAAAGGGGAGTTCATCTATATGGAGCTCCAGCTAGGGTGTTAGAAGGCTCCTCAACACAGACAGGGTGTAAGTCTTTTTGTTTGGAGTGTCTGCAGTTTTTTAATTGGACGTCTTCTTTTTTTTTTCTGAGGCATTCTTTGCACTTTGGCAGGTATAAGACCCACTTCATGGAGCTCCAGCTGATAGCCATAAGATAGAGTCTCGTTCGTTTGACCTTAAGGCTACTAAGGTTCCCGTGGATGACAAAACTCATACATTGTTGACTGAGAATCTCAAGATGTGTTGGGTAGACTATCTTCACGACAAGTTAGACTTTGGGTCTTAGTGGCTTAACATGACGGGTCTGTGGTACCCCCAACTTGGCTACCTCTACTCATTAGAACCACTCCTCTCTACCTTTGACTAGCCTTGTTGATTACTTTGCTCCCTTTGTCTTCTTCGATGTCTTTTTGATGGTCCGAAGCAGATGAGCTACCGCCTGTTTGATGCATAGGATATCCTTATTGTTCAAATTATGATTGTTTCATAGGCTCCACATACTGAGCAACCGTTATCCTTTCTAAGTGAGAGAGATTTGCTCTTGACCTGATGTCTTAACGTGAGCTTCAATGCTTTGGGACCTCCCCATGCGAAACAACCTACCTTTGATAACCTATACCTCAAGTTCACGATAATAAAGCGAAACACTTTTATCGCAACTATTCTCGGGTATCCCCCAAGACGAAATTAACCAGTAGGGATATGTCCCTCTGGGAGACTTTTGACCCAAAAAAAAAAATTTTGCTCTCTGACTTATATAAGGTTCCACATTGGGTATGTCGTGTTTCAAGGTACTTTGAGCTGATCTTATTCAGACGTATACTCTCAACCCATCTCACGAGGAATACCCTCATAAATGCCTTTCGTCTCTGTTCTTTTATTTGTTTTTCTATTTGTTGTTTCGCTGTTCGATTCCTCTCTTTCTCGAATCATCTATATGATTTGGAAGGGAGATTTACTTGAATGGGGGAATTTTATGATAACACGAAAATAGACAAGTTGGCAACTCCGAGATGTTAAAAAGAATCGAGAAAAATAGAAAGTCAATTGTAGCACTAAGCTTTCTCATCGCTACAAATCCCATACGCAATTGACTGCACACCTGAAAATATGTTCTTCGAAGAAGATATTTTATAAGATACAAGAGTTCTTACTGCATTCTTAAGTGTGAAATCTAATTTACACAACCATAATGAAAATTTACATCTAAACCTATATTGCTAGTTCCAAAATGGAAATTCACTTCAAAGTTAAGTTTGCATTGCCAAAATGGGAATTATGGCAATGGAATTTAGATTCCAATGTGAATGTCCCATGCTAGAATTGACAAAGTAGATTTCAAAGTGAACATTCATTATGATTGTGGAAATTAGTGAAAACGCTTTTATCTTTTGAAGTATTTCTTCCTACAAACATATTTTTAAGTGTTCAGTCAATCTTGTGAGGGGCTGCGGTGACAAGCATGTTTAGTTCTATGATTGAATTTACAGTTAGAAACAAAATACAAACAAATATGCCTATGATATGGTTGGAGTAGCTATAACTGTAGGCATTATTAGAAAGAGACATTATGAAGTCTAAATAAACCATCACAATAATGTTTTCTTAATACGAAACAATAATTACGTCTTGAAAACTAACTAATTTTAATTTTGACTCGAATTTCTTTATAGTTGAAAACAATTAAGCTCCAACCAAAATGTTAACACCTACTGAGATTGTTAAGGCCGTCGAAGATCGATAATCGGTGAACATTTATCAATATTTTATCTCTAATCTTAGTTTTCACCAAGCTACACCAACTCATTCATGAGTATATTTCATTCACATTATATCTACAAGTGTAAAGCTAGTGATCCATATGGGGTTAGTGATCCATATGAAACAAATATATTTATGAGTGGCCTGGGTAGCTACGGTGGCAAACACTATTAGAGAGAGATGCCTTAATCAATTACGGGTCAAAGTTCGACTGTTTAATGATCTTCGACAAAACTAACATACTAAGATGTTAAAATATCCAACTTCAAGTCAAGATGATGTAGGTTCCAACAAAACAACTTGAAATCTACTAATTGATCACATCCCCACCTATATCACCATAACTTTTAACAAGGGACCTGAGATGTCTAGAACATTCACACCTTTTAAATGATTTGATCACCTGAAATTACAACTTTGTCACTAGAGCTACTACTGCTAAAAATACAATTCAAGTATTCAGTTCTTGATCTATTAAAATAAATGACTTTTGACTCCAATGTTGGCCTCTATAATTTATTTTTTCCTAAACTCTTTCTCCAATCTTATTCACAAGAACGATATGACCACAAAAACCATACACTATGGTTCATCCTCTTGTAAATGTCTTGCAAAATCATCCAAAGAAAAAGCAAAAACATATGTGCATACAGCAGATCATTGAAGCAATTAGGGCTGCTAACGATCTGATTTTGTGCCAATTGGAGTCACTCAAAATCGGCTTGAAAAAAATTCGATCCAAAATATTAGCTCGTAGCTTGGCTCCTTTATTTCTATCCAATCTCGATCCAAGCCAAGATTTGAATACATATTTTTTAGTGATTAACAATATTTGAGCTAAATTTGCTAATTCATATGTTGTCAATGATCCAATTTTGAGTCAATCCAGGGTCGGCCAACAATTAGCTTGAGAAAAAAAAATTGATCCAAAAATTTTAGCTCAGAGTTCAGTTTATTTCTTTTGATCTAATATCAATCTGAGCAAAAATTTGAATCAATCATTAAGTGATTAAAGATGTTAGTTCTAAATTCACAGCCCTAGATATAATCCAACTAAAATAGGAAAATATTTGACAAACCACCTATTTGCTAAACCCTAGACCTAAACACATTCTTCAAAGAAAATAAAAAATAAAAACTAAAATGAAGATAACAATTTACCTACCTCGGTCGTTGTGGGTAGCAAAGGAGTGGAAGGAGGAGAAAAATGGGATTTTCCAGTCGCTGTGAGCTGCTATCTTCCATTGCGTTTGCAGCTAATTCTTATTCTGCCTGTATTGAGAGGATTACGGGGATGAAGGTGATGATTTTGGATGAGACAAAGAGGGGCAACGAGGGTTTTAAGGACAAGCGATGGCTTTGAGTAGAGAGGATGAGGGCTAAAAGGAGATATTAGGGCAAGACCGGGAGGGAGGTGATTTCAGGCATGATATATGTTTTGTTTTGATGGCCTATCAATAGCATTTTTGCATCGGTTAAAAAAACTATTACCGACGGTCATTCCCATCGCTTATTAATAAAATGTGTCTGTTAAAATCTTGCCAAATGACAAGTTCGAAGGTAAACAATGAAATATAGCTACTGGGTAATATTTGCTTATAACCGACGGGTCATCCGGTCGGTTATAATTAAAAACAATCAGAAAACAAAATACTATTGATAAGCGAAAGTATATGTTTTAGTTATATCCTCACAAATAATCAAGATAAAAATTAGTCTCTAAACTATCGGTAATTAGAATAATTTTTCCTCTACGTATAAAGTCGTCGGTTTTTCCGTCAATTTTAGCATTTTTTTCATGTAGTGAATTATGATAAGAATTAGGGTCATTAGCAAAATATTACATGTTTATATGGAGCGGGCTCCCATTCATAGATAATTATAAGATTTAAAACTTCTTGCCTATTGACAGTAATAGTGATAGAGTCAGGTAGTGTTGAATGAGTCATTATTTGTATGCTGACTCTTATGGAAAGCATGGCAGGTTCCCTTGGCAATCATAGAGTCGATAACCTCAAGAATGCCCATTGTGCTAGCGATTTTTGTGACATCACTCTTTGTCCAAAAACATAAATAGAGACTTAGTAACTTAACATATGTGGGAAAATTAGTTAACTATTTTTTTACAGGCTGATGGTTATGAGTGCATCGTTTAAAAATAGAAGGTTTGTCAATACTGAACTATGCAATGCATATATTTCTTCCATGCATGTAAAATCAAACAAAAAGAAACGTTTAGTATATATGAGAAATAACTCCAACATTAATAACACTGGTTAGTAAGCTATCGAATTTCAATGTTATTACTTTGTATTATTTCTTCTATTTCTCTACCACCTCTCATCTAGCTTACAAGGCAATTCTTTTATCTATTTCTCTACCACCTCATCTAGCTCAAATTTTCAGAAAACAAGTCAAAAATGCACGCTTTGACTATGGGGTTGTTGGATATTCAGTGCTTCGAAAATTGAAGATTCTTTTGTAAAAAAAGAAATGTATTTAAATGCAACTGAAATAGAATCCAGCTTTTTTTTTTTTTTCAGGAATGATGAGCCCGTGGAATACTATGTCATTCAAAAGGAAAAAATTTGCATACGTAGAGCGTACACAGCGCTGCGTATGTCATCCAATAGGAGGCGGTCACGTACTTCTGACCTTCATGTAACTTACCTGTAACTTGCAAAAATAAGGAGGTTACAGGGAGGTTACATTACAGACAGATTACAAAGAGGTTCTAAGGGATAAAACACAGAAATACCCCCTATGTAACCTCCATGTAACTTTATGAACGTATGTAGCGCTGCGTACGTTTTACGTACTCAAATTTTTTTCCATTCGAACCCATGCCAACCTCATTGGCAAAATTACTATGTTGCAGGTAAGTATGGCAATTTTCTTTTTATTTTTTTTTTACTTTTTAGCAACTGCAAAATATGTTTCATCAAACATATCCCAATAGCTTGTCAACTTGGTGAAAATGTGTAGGTAATGTAGAATGCATACCCTTTATATACAGCATAAAATATGATAAGGATTCCTTCGTTTATCTCTTCTTCGAAGTTAAGAAACAATGCCATCTTACCAAATAATTAATATAAAAAAAATACCCAAACGATTTCATGTGTTTATAGATAAATAACTTCATTCTGTAATGTTATTTTACAAATAATATAATAGTCCATCCATGCTTAATACGTTCCAAAAAGGAAAACTTGTTGCTTGTTGATTAGAAAATAAGCTATCCATTCTTACCGGAAGTTGGACAGTGACAGCATAGGTTAAATCACTCTTTGGAAGATAATAAGACAAAAAAAAGACGGTGACAAAATATGATTTCTCCTCACCTTGAATATGATAAATAGCATTCTTACGTCTAATTATTTGCAATGTTTTAATTGTGAATCTAATTTTAAATTGGTCAAAATAAATTGATGAGTAAAAAAAGGACACTACATAATTAGTGGAATAAATATAGACTTGAATTGATCACGCAATTAATAGAATAAATATAGGCTCTATAATAGGCATGAATTGATTACACAATTAGTAGAATAAATATAGGTTTATAATAGGCACAAATTGATTGCACTTAATGCCTGCGATTATTTTGTATATTTTTTCCTTTATTACGTTATGCATTTGTTAGTATAAATAAGTTGTTATGTTAGGATGTAAAAGTACCCTTTTAAGACTTGTATTCTTCCTTCTTCAAATAATAGAAAGAAAATTCCCGAAAGTCCAATCTCATTGTTTTTTTTCAATTTTTCTTTCAACGAGCCATTAACTTGGAACCAACATTTGGTATAAGAGTCACTAGCAGAAGGACATGTCGTCACCGAGCAAAGCTATCGTAGGAGATATGACAGCAATAAAGATCGGAAGAGAAGGGAACAAGACGCTCACCTATCCGTTACTCACGAAGAGTAACTACTCGGTGTGGGCGTTGAAGATGCGTGTGAACCTACAGACTCAAGGAGTGTTGGACGCTGTGGAGCAAGACGAGGTCGAAGAGTGTAAGGATAGAATGACCCTCGCTGCCATCTATCAAGCGCTACTGGAGGACATTCTTCTCATGGTGGCAGAGAAGGACTCCGCCAAGCAAGCAGGGGAGACACTAAAGACGATGCATGTCGGCGGAGCGAGTCAAGGAGGCGAAAGTGCAAACCTTGAGGACTCACTTCGAGGCAACCCGCATGAAGGAAGGAGAGACGGTGGACGATTTTGCCATGAAATTGACGTTCATTGTGACAGACATCCGCTCATTGGGAGAGAAGTTGGAAGAGATCTCTGTCATCAAGAAGTTCCTTTGAGCCGTACCACAAAAATACATGCAGATCGTCACCGCAATCGAGCAATTCTGTGACCTCAAAAGCATGACCGTCGAGGAGGTCGTCGGTCGTCTCAAAGTCCACGAAGAGAGACTGTGCAGCTACAGAAACCCAGAGGAGGAGAAACACCTCTTGCTCGCGCATGCAGAATGGATGTCAAGAATGAATAAAAATGGAGAAACCAATTTTTCTTCCGAATCCTCGAGTAGCGGAGGCAATGGTGGAGATAGTCGAGATTGTGGCAAAGGGCGGGGACGAGGGTAAGCTCGAGGCTGAGAAAGCTCACCTCGACAGGAAGACATCAAACCCCACAAAGACAAGAGCACAATGAAGTGTTACGCTTGTCAAAAGTTAGGACACTTCACATCCGAATGTCGTAGCAAGAAGCCCGAAGAGGAAGCAAACCTTACTAGCCTCCATGACGAGGAGCCAGCGTTGATGTTTGTAGAGGGAGTGGCGAATCCCTTGCCCGAAGACGAGAAGGCAATCCTAGAAGAGTTCACGCAAGAATCATCCAAGGAGGAACCAGAGGTGGTGTTGCTCCATGAAGAAAAAGTCATGGCGAACCTCCTTGCAAGTGACGAGGACTATAATCACACCGACGTAGGGTATCTTGACAACAAAGCAAGAAACCACATGATAGGCCATCGAGAAAATTTTAATGAGCTCGACGAGAAGATCACCAGAAATTTGAAGTTCGAAGATGGCTAACTCGAGGTATATTACATTCGTATGCAAGAATGGTGATCAACGTCTAATGACCGAGGTATATTACATTCCAAAATTAAAAAATAATATCATAAGACTTGGTCAAATGACAGAAGTAGGCAACACGATCACCTTAGTCGGCTTGTTCTTGAAGATGTTCGACCGAAATGGAGTCCTATTGATGAAGGTGGAGAAATTGCCAAATCGGTTGTACAAGATCTCCCTCGAGACAAGCCAACCCGCTTCTCTATTAGCATCACTAACTAATCCAGCTTGGTTATGGCATGCGAGACTTAGGCATGTAAACTTTTGGGAGAAGGAGATGGTCATAGGGCTGCCTAAGATCAGACACCCCAACCAAATGTGTGAGAGTTGCATGATTTCAAAGCAAACAAGGCTGTCGTTCTTTGCCCAAGCCAACTTCCGAGCCGAATGCACGCGGATCTGTGTGATCTGATCATCCCGACATCACTCGCTGGTAACAAATATTTCTTTTTTACTTGTTGATGATTATAGTCTTTGGATGTGGGTGTACATGCTCAGGGAAAAAGGAGAAGCCTTTGAAGCATTCAAGAAGTTCAAGAAGCTCGTGGAGAACAAGTCAGAGTACAAGTTGAAGACTTTGCGAACTGATCAAGGTGGCGAGTTTACTTCCCAGAAGTTCGCGGAGTTCTACAAAGAAGAGGGAGTCGAGCGTCACCTCACGACACCATACAAACCTCAACAAAACGGTGTGGCGGAAAGGAGAAATCACACCATGATGGGCACTGCGAGAAGCTTGCTTAAGAGCATGCAAATCCAGGCGAACCTCTGGGGAGAGGCGGTACGACATGCAGCTTATCTCCTACAGCTTGCCAACAAAGGTGCTGAGAGATTGTACTCCCTACCAAGCATGGTTCGGCAAGCGAACTCATTTGAAGCACTTGAGAGTGTTTGGATGTACCGCACATGTGAAGGTTACAGGTCCAAATCTCAAGAAGCTCGATGATCGAAGTCAAGCAATGGTGTACCTTGGCGTCGAAGATGGAAGTAAGGCGCGCAGATTCCTCCATCCACCACACCAAAAAATCCTTGTGATCAGAGACACAGTGTTTGAAGAGGAGAAGAAGTGGGAATGGTGCAACGATGATGACGAGCATGTACAAAATACTGTGGAGTTCGAAACTTTACAAGATGACCTAGAAGTAGTGGACTCAACTTCGCCAAACCACTCAACCTCGCCAATAACCCTAGTAGTCAAGCCGAAATCTCAACGACAACAAGAGACCTCAGGAAGATCCACAAATGAAGATACTCCCAAGAAATTCCGCTCACTTGCCGAGATATATGCAGAGGCACCTCTAGTAGAGATGGATCTTGATGTGATGTTGTTGCTCACTACCAACAAGCCAACAACCGAGGAGGCATAGAATGAGGCCATGCAGAAAGAGCTCGAGTTTATTAATAAAGAACCCGGTGTTTCATGGACGTAGCAAGCACAACGACACTCGATTCCACTTTATTCGTGAGTGTGTCGAGAATCGACAGATCATCGTGGAATTTGTAAGCACTGGAGAGCAACGTGCGGATATTCTCACCAAGGCTCTAGCAAGAGTCAAATTTGCGAAAATACAAGAGCTGCTTGATGTAAACAATTACAAACCAAATCAAGCTTACGGGGGAGATTGTGAATCTAATCTTGAATTGATCAAAATAAATTGATGAGTAAAAAGGACTCTACATAATTAGTGGAATAAATTTAGGCTTGAATTGATTATGCAATTAATGGAATAAATATAGGCTCTAAAATAGGCATGAATTCATTACACAATTAGTGGAATAAATATAGGTTTATAATAGGTGCAAATTGATGACACTTAATGCCTGCAATTATTGTGTACGTTTTTTCTTATATAACGTTATGCATTGGTTAGTATAAATCGGTTGTTATCTTACAATATAAAGTTACTCTCTTAAGACATGTATTCTTCCTTCTTCAAATAATAGAATGATAGTTCCCGAAAGTCCAATCTCATTGTTTCTTTTCAATTTTTACTTCAGCGATCCATTAACTTGGAACCAACAGTAATTTAATCAATAATCTGAGGATTTCTTATGCTTAAACCGTTCAAGGAAAAATAATAATCAACAATGGCAGCAGAAAGTGACGCTAAGGCGAGAATGAATTCAAATACGTACAATAATTACTATTTTGATATTTCTTTTCTTATTTGGTTCTATAACCATTAAAAACCCCCATATTAACATCAACATATTCAAAATATTTTCTTAAATTCAAATTAAAGACATATAAATACATTGCCTGTGAGTATATTCTCAGAGCTGAGCAGTATAAAATAATAACAACAACAAAGCCTTTCTCCCACTATGTGGGGTCGGCTACATGATTCCATTTTCTCCATTGCGTCTTATTTAGTGTCATATTTTCTTTTAGTTCTAATAAATTAAGATCATTTTTTATACAATAAGCCCAAGTCTTCCTCGGTCCATCTCTGCCTTTCTTAACATAAGTTGAATCTAAAACATCTACTCTCCTAATTGGATCATCAAATGGTCGACGTTTAATGTGGCCAAACCATTTAAGACGACTCTCTCTAATTTTGTCTGTCACAATAGCTACACCAACCCATATCTTTATAGAAAGTACAAAGACCAAGTGATTAAGAGATGTTTTCCCTTAGAAGAGGCTTAAGATGTTATTAGGTCATGATTCTGAATTTGAGGGACAACTTAGGGTTTATAGAACTGTTGTATTATAATCTGGATTTTTTTGGCCTATTGTGTTTAGAGACATGAATGATTTTGTAAAAAATTGTGACAAATTTCAAAGAGTAGGAAATATTTCCAAGAGAGACGAAATGCCCTTAAAGTTTAATTTAGAGATTGAAAATTTTGATGTTTTGGGTTTAGACTTCATTGGACCCTTTGTACCTTCGTGAGGGAATCTGTATATATTGATAGCTGTGGATTATATCTCAAAATGGATAAAGGCAATGGCTTTGCCTAACTGTCAAACTGATAGTGTATCTAAATTTTTAAAGAAGAATACTTATGCATATATTGTATGCCTAGAGTTATTATTAGTGATGAGGGGAGCCACTTTAAAAATAGCAAGATTGAGACATTGGTTAGAAAGTACGGTATAGATCATAAGATATGCACAATGTATCACCCTCGAACAATTGTGAAATTAATAGGATCTTGGAAAAACAGTCAACCTAACATAAAAGATTGGGCTTTAAGAATTGATGATGTTTTATGGGTCAATAGGACTAGTCATAAAATACTTATAGGGATGTCTCTATATTGGCTCATATTTGGTACAACTTGTCATTTTCCAGCTAAATTGGAACATAATGCATATTGAGTTTTCAAAGAGTTTAATTATAATATGAAGGAGGCTACGGAGAAGTGATTATTACAGCTCAATTAACTTGATGAGGTTAAAAAAGAACCTATGAAAAAAGGAAAAAATATATAAAGAGAAAAATGAAGAAATGACATGATCAAAAGATTCTTAGGAAAAATTTTCAGCCTGGACAGGAGGTGTTTTTGTATAATACACGATTGAGATTATTCCAATGGAAGCTAAAATCTTGGTGGTTTGGACTGTTTATAGTAGTAAAGGTTTATCCTTTTTGTGCTATTGATATTGAAGACCCAAAGAGCGGATGAGTCAGTGTTTAAGGTCATTGGGTTGAGACTTGTTGGTCGCCATTTGGAAATTTTTGATTATATATATATATATATATATATATATATATATATATATATATATATATATATATAGTAGGAATGATCTCCATTAGGTTTTTTGTTAGTTGGAGCCTTTCCATCTATGATTTTGTACTCTCCTTTTAGTATTAACTTGTAAGGAGCCCACTTGTTTGCTCCTTTTCTTTAATATATATATATATATATATATATATATACATATATATATATATATAGCAAAAAGGAAAGTTCATTAAAATTGAAAAATCAAGTACATCTCAAAAAGGGGAGAGTAAGAGAGGCCCCCAAAAGTAAAAGCCTTAAAGGCTCAGAAGGTGTAGCAGAAAACAGTACAGTACAATTTAAAGTATCAGCTTTGGCCAACCAATCAACAGGTTGGTTACCTTCTCTATAGATATGAGACCATTTGAGTTGAATAAAACCAGAAATAGATAGAATGGCTCTACATAAATAAACCAAGTTCCAAGGAGGAGGAGAAGTGCCTTGCATAATATGGATAGCCTGTTGAGAATCAGCGTCAACCCAAACATATTTCAGATGAAAAGCTTTGGCAGTAATTAAGGCCCAATAAACTGCAAGAAGCTCTGATTCCAAAGCTGAGGAAGAGATAACAGGTGCATGGAAGTACCATACGAGCTGTCCTAAATGATTCCTGTAAACAGCACCAATTCCAGCAGATGAAAAAGTAAAACTCCCATCAATGTTAATTTTAAGCCATGGCTGGGAAGGGAGTACCCAATGCAGCAACACAGCTTTTCTTTTAGGTAATATAATCAACTCAGAATGCTTGTTGAGAAAACTACAACAATTCACAACCACAGTTTTGACCAAATAAAGTTTGCTTTCATATTTAGCTTGATTTCTAGCCATCCATATAAACCAGCTGATGACCAAAGGAATTGTGGAATTCTGCTGCTTCCAATCTGTCCAGCAAGCATCAAAAGTTTGACAATTATGCCTATGTTGAGAAAGCTTTAGATAATGTAGAACATCAGTCCACACTTGTTGAGTGATAGAACAATGTAGGAAAAGGTGAGTATAAGTTTCCCATCAGAATGACAAAGCCAGCATTTAGAAGCAGTCCTTAAGCCTTTTAACTTCAAAATATCATCCAGAGGAAGGAATTTGTGAAATAATCTGCAGCTGAAAAAAGACATTGAGGGAGATAAGTTTCTGTGCCAAATCTTATCACCCCAATGGGTATCCTGCCAATGAGTAAAGCATTGATGAATAAAACTGTTCAGAGAGTGGTTAGAGGAATTCTTGAGTAGAATTTTATCAGGTCTAGTTGTGTCAATGGGAATTGAAATGATATTTTGCATAGTATCCTCATCAAGTACCCTGTTCAGATAATCCTCATTCCACTTATCATGAATCAAGAAATTTGAGACTGTTAGCTGGGGATTATAATCAATGGAAGAAGAAATAGGGCCATCTGGCAGCCAGTTATCCAAATCGAAGTTAATATTGCCAGTACCCACCTCCCAACAGAAAAGAGTATTGGCAACATCTCTAACCTTCAGCAAGCTTTTCCAATGTTTGGAATCACCCAATTTAGGAGTAACAGCATTAGGATGTAGTTTCTTACAGTACTTCTCATGCAAATACCTAGCCCACAATGTATCTTGTTGCCTGAACTTGATCCACTGTATACAATAATAGAGGTGACTCATTTGTTGAAAACTTTTAAAGCCCAGTCCACCAACTTTAGTAGGTTTACACAGTTTATTCCAAACTATCCAATGTGGTTGTTTGTATTGTCCATCCCAGAGGAATTTTTTAAAAAGAGTTTCAAGCAATCTTTAAGTGCTTCTTTTCATCTTCACCATCTGCATAGTGTAAAGGGGGAAAGTAGATAGGATGCTTTTGAGCAGTTTCACTCTTCCTCCATTAGAAAGGAAACTATTAGTCCAACAGTTAATAGTTGAGGAAATCTTATTAACAGCTTCATCATATTGTGATTGTTTTTTCCTCCCTTTAATCAACTGCACCCCCAAGTACTTTAAAGGCATATCAGCAGTAGCAAAACCAGTTAAATCTTTCAGCCAATGTGTAAGTTTATAATGTTTCCTAGCCAAGTACTGACATTTCCTCTTATTGAGCTTAAGTCCAGCCACTTGGGAAAGATGATCTAGAATTTGTAGAGTTTTCTTTATTGCCTGTTTGCTGCCTTTAGTAAAAAGGATTACATCATCTGCATAATCCAGGTGACTAATCATCTGAGAAGAGATATGTTTATAATTAAGATAATGATATTTGCTATGAGCAGCATTGAGAATTCTAGAAAAATAATCAAATGCCAAGATAAAAATGGTAGGAGACAAGGGGTCTTCCTGTTTAAGGCCCCTTCCAGCAGTGAAGAAACCATTACTACCATTGAACAATATACTATAGTAGGAACTTGAAAGCCATCTTTGAATTAAGTTACAGAAGGAAGGGTTAAAACATCTGGCCTTAAGAACTTGCACAATAAAAGTCCAGCTGAGTGAGTCATAGGCCTTCTGAAGATCCAGCTTAAAGATAAGATTCTGCCCCCTACAAGACTTGTCGATGTCAAGTAACAACTCCCGAGCAAGCAAACAGGTTGTCCGTAATATTTCTCCCTGCACAAAAGCTGATTGATTAGAACTAATAAGCTGTTGGAGATGTGGTTGAAGTCTACTAACAATGATCTTGCTAATAATTTTAGTAAATGTGCTAGTAAGGCATATAGGTCTGAAATCAGTCCAGCTGGATTTGTTATTATCTTTTGGAATAAGAGCAATACTTGTAGCAGCAAAGTACTTAGGAAGTTCAGTTCCAGAGAAAAAAGACTGAACAGCCTTAATAAGGTCAAGACCCACAATGTCCCAAGCTTTAATATAAAAAGTGGAAGTAAACTCATCAGGGCCAGCAGTCTTATTACCATATATACTCTTCAGTACATTCAAAATTTATGTTTCATCAGGTAATAGGGTTAGCTGGAGCTGATGTGCATAATTAAAGTCATCATGGAATACTTCAGATATAAAGGAAGAAGGAGAAGTAGGGGAAGCAGCTAAATGTGATTGAAAAAAGTTCACAACACTTTGTAAGATTAAATGAGGTTCATTCACCCAGTTGCCATCGGATTCCTTAATTTTGAGAATGGTATTAATGCGCATTACGTATTTAATGACTGCATGAAAAAATTTAGTATTCCTGTCACCATATAAGTGTCTATTTATAGCAGGTTTTTGTTCCAAGAAAAGTTCTTCCCTTTCCAAAGCATGTAGAAGCTGAGTTTGTGCATTGATTAACTCCTGAGTATGAGACCCATCCTGATCATGCATGGCTTCCAGCACCTGGACTTGATGATCAGCATCAATCACTTGTTGAAAAACATTACCAAAACTAGTTATATTCCAATGCCTTAACTAGCATGCCACATTTTTCTGAAGTCTCCAAAGTTTGACAATAGGATTCATAACAGTAAAGGTTGGAACATTCCAAGCTTCGTTTATCACCTCTAAAAAAATTTGCATGTTCAGTCCAAAACTTTAAAAATCTGAAAGGTGAGACACCGGCTTTAGGAAAGAAGGAAATCTGAATTAATAAAGGAGAGTGATCAGATGTATATCTGTGTAGATGATGGATTTGAGTTATAGAAAAAGTGTTCAGGCAAGAGCCATTAGCTAGAAATCTGTCAATTCTTTCCAAAAGATTACCCCTTTGCCAAGTGAAAGGATAACTAATAAAATCAAGATCAAATAAGCCTGCACTAGTAATATTCTGGGAAAAGTGTAACATTGACTGTAGATCAGGAGTTTTGCCTCCCAGCTTCTCAGTGGGATCCCTAATGCAGTTAAAATCACCACCAACAATCCAATTGTTGTTAATAGCAGCACTGATACTAAGTAAATCAGCCCATAAGGAAGATCTATCTGTATTAGAATAGCCAACATATACAAAGGTAGCAATGCCAGTAAATTGCTCCACCCCAAACTGAAGATGCATAAATTGGTAATTATCAATGACAACAGTACAATTCAACTCTTTTCTGCTAAAGACCCAAATCTTGTTGTTACAGTTAGCATGAAAGTGAAAACCAGGGAATCTCTTTGTGAATTTAGAAATATTTTTATATACCATAAGTTCTAACAAAGCAAAGAGCCAAAGTTTGTGAGTCCTGTTTAAAAAAAGGAATCTATCAAGGGTACCAGGACCAGCCAAACCCCTGACATTCCAACACAGTAGATTAATCATGATGAATGGCCTTACCAGCCCTAGTTAACCTTGGAGGAGGGGCTGAAGAGCTTTCCATACCAATGATATTAGTTAGAGATAAATTTTGTAGTTCGAGAGCATCTTTTCTTCTTCTTCTTCTTCTTCTTCTTCTTCTTCTTCTTCTGCTTTTTTGTTAGGACCAAACCCCCTCCATTTTATTAGTAAGCCCATCTAAGATAAGATTAGCAGCATCCTTCTCCATTGGATCTTGTGCAGTTATAAAAGTGTCACCTGCTTCAGAACTCAAAGGGAGAGCATCCCCCCCCCCAGAAGACTCATTTTCCCCACCAGTGGGATCTCTTATTTCAAGCACCTGACCAGTAATGGTCTCAGCATCAAAGTTCTCAGTAGTACCCCTGCAGTGGACTGGATTTTTGTCTGGATGTGGCAGTCTGTGTTCTGCCTGAATTGGATCAGTCAACACTTCAATAGATTGGGTGGCTAAAGCCATCTGACCAGGAGTTGGAGCCTTTGGATGAGAGGTTGAGGGATTTGATTGAGCAGCAGTTTTATCCTTTTGTGCAACTTTGTAAGGCCTAAGTTCAGGATGTAAATTGAAACATTGATCCATGGTATGCCCAAATATGTGACAGTTTTTACAATATAAAGGTTGATACTCCATAACTATAGGCTGCCAATACCCATTATTAGCAGTGCCTAACCAAACTCCATCCAGATAAGGTAGGGTAATATCCCTTTCCACAAGGAACCTTGCCTTAGAAATTCTTGTGACATTTACAGTTGACATATCTAATGTAAGTGGCCTTCCCATTGAGTCAGCTATGTCATAAATAACTCTGTGATTATTAAAAGGCAGCTTAAGATTAGGTAGACTGAACCACACAGGTATAATTGGGAGTTCCTTGGAAGGATCAAAATCCAAGGTCCACTTCAACAGTTTCATGGGTTTCCCATCTATCATTATAACCTTCTTAGAAAATATTTGTGCATAATCCTCCTCCAAAGAAAGCTGCAACATAATATGCCTGATGTCAAAAACTCCCACTTTCCAGCTACCTAATAATTTAAAATCATCCACAGCTTTTCTTAGAACATCAAGTTTGGGATGTCCAAACTGAAATTTGCCAATCAAGGTAAATCTGTAAGGTTCAGTGAGTTTAGCTAGCTCCTCCTCTGTAAAAATCAATGCTAGTTTACCAACCTTTTTAGTACAGCGCCGAAAAAGTTCACATTCAGCCTTGCCTTCAATGGCATCATGGAAAAGCTGGGGAAAAACCAGTTTGTCTCCAATAGTAGTACCACCCTCTTTTCTAACTGTGACCTCAGCAAAAGTGCCTCTTCCCACAAAATTTGGATCAGCCTTAGTAAGTTTAGTAGTCATTTCCCAATAGAACGAGTAAACCACTTAAGAAATTCAAAAATAAAAATGCCCGGGAAGGTCGAGAAAACCTTTCCCAAGCAAAAACCAGGGAGTCTTGAGTGAAAACACCAGCTTTCTTCCCCCCACCTGCTTCCCTTCTCCACCCGAAGTAAGCGCCGCCAAAAGCTCAATCACCACCTCTATGAAAACCCTAGCAGTGCACAGGAAAGCCTAGCCGCCAACATGATATATATATATATATATATATATATATATATATATATATATATATATATATAATTTTAATTTTGAGAAAATGTGACTGACTTGATCTCATATATTTAATAATTTAAGAAATCGAACATAACATCACAAGTAATACACCATCTCGAGAGAGACATCTACTAGGTAATGAGCTTGATCATATAAACTAAATAATTCATGACATCCGTCTGGTCTGCAAACATTTTGTGTGACTGACAAGTTCCCCTATTTAATATAAATATCAAATATGGTTTATATTACATGGGTTCCTAATTTCCTATAAGGGCATTCCCTTATAGTTAATTACAACTTAAATAACTGTAGTCACTTAAGAAAACTCTCGACAATGATCATAAGTTTCATCTTCAAGAATTCAAAGTCGAGTCTCCACTATTGCTTATATGAAGAGTCAAGTGGGAATGGACCAAGTGGGAACAGTTATTTTAGAATCCAAAGGAGCGAGAGCTAGGGGATGTCATAGACCTTGAAGCAAACTTAAATGACTTCCTAAACTATCTGATTGTTTGGTTTTACATCTTGGGAGTGAAGTTATTTAATGTTTTTTCCCGTCATTTTATTTAAAATTGTTTTCTTACACTTGTGATCACAGAAAAATTCATTAAGAAATTCATATCTATTTTTGATGAAATTACATTTTAAAGAAAGGTATTTTCTTTATTTTATTGCAGGAATGAAGATTTATAAGTGATGGAAGCAAAAAGCATGAAATGAAGCAAATTTGGATAAAAAAGGAGGAAATTCATGCAAATATAACTACTTCGCCGACGGCGAGATCGTGAGGAGAATTTTCTGAAGGAATTATAACTACCTCGCCGACAGCGAGCCCGAGCCCGCCGACAGCGAGATCGCGCGGTTTGAAGACCTTCTAGAAGCCCCGCTGACGGCGAGGTCGTTTCTCGCCGACGGCGAGCTAGTTCAAAATGCTTATACATTGAACCTGGACACTTTTTGAAGAGGTGTTTAAGCACCCCTTGAACCTTTGCTTAACTCTATAAATAGAGGCCAAATTTTAATGTCTTAGTGTGTCTCTAGAGTCTTCTGTACGTGTCTTTTGAGTCTTAAAAAGTTTTTCTAGAATCTTTTATTTGTGTGTTTAGTGAGTTCATTAGTTGAGTGCTATATAGTTTGTTGTACTAGAAGGAAAAGTCAAAGGAACTTCGAGGAGTACGCTTGGGAGGAAATTAAGATAAGTATCTTTGTTTATTGTTGTTAACTTCAAATGAAATCCATGCTTTGTTTTATTCCCATGCATTCTGAGTAGTTTTCTTAGTCTTTCTCCTTGTTTATGAAAATTATTGGATTAATGAAATTTAATAGAAGCACATAAAATAATATTAAAATAAATTGTGATAATGTTTACTTAAAACTTAATTTACTTTCAGTCTGGCCAATTGAGTAGTTAAAATATGTTGAATTATCAACTATAGTAAAAATTACATCCAATATTCAGGGAAGTCAAAAGCCTTGGAAGGCAGGTTCAAATAAATAGGGACATTAATTATTGGGCGTAGAATTGGATATTTTAGTGTGACAGACTAAAATACTCAAATTCGGTCCTACTGTTTGAGAGCTGAAGTGTAGATGTTAGCCCTCGAGTGAGTGGGACGTGGGAGCTCGAAGTGGCGACGGTATCCTCCCGGCTCTACTGCAGATTCAGTAATCAAACATAGGATTAGTCAATGTTCTTTGCACCTAGACCAAAGGGTAAAGAATAGTAATGCTCCTATTTGTCACAATACAATATAAAAATTCTATTTAAATTCATCATTCACTTAATTTTCTAAAAACAAGGAGAAGGATACTTTTTCTGAATTATTTAAATCAACTTATTTCAAGCATTAGTTTACTTTAGTTGCAATAGTTACTTTTTAAATTCCGTTTACTATATTAGTAAGTAATTCCTTTAAATTTAGCTAATAACAAATCTGTTAAAAACTTCCCTGTGGGATCGATAACCAGGACTCCACTAGAGCCCTGTATTACTTGATACGATACGTATACTTGCGTAGAATCCACATTATACATTAAATCATATAACTATATTTAAAGAGGGATCAAGTTTTTGGTGCCGTTGCTATAAACATAAACTGCATACATATAAAAAGTGGGTCAAGTTTTTGGCGCCATTGCCGGGGATCTAAAGAAATTATTTACTAGAGTAACGGATTATTTTAAACTATTTTAAAAAATTGTATGTGAAAATTTGGAAATGAAAATTTAATACCTTACAATTCATAATTAGAGCGTACAATTAAAAGAATTAGAAAATAAAAAAGAGAAATTATAAATTTAACACAAATGACAAATATACCTGAAAATGAAAATATCAATCAACCAAGACCATTACGAGATTATGCCAACCCTACATTAGATGAAATTCATTTACCTATTCAAAACCCCGATGTAGTTGCTAATTCATTCAAACTTAAACTCGCAATTATCCAAATGGTAGAAAATAATCAATTTAGTGGTTCACCTACTGAAGATCCTAATTTACATCTTGCTACTTTTTTAGAACTATGTGCTACTTTCAAATATGAAGGAGTATTTAACGATGCTATTAGACTTAGACTTTTTCCTTTTTCTTTAAGGGATAAAGCGAAAATGATGTTAAATTCGTTAGCACCTGGATCTATTAAAACTTGGGGAGAATTATCACAAAAATTTCTATTCAAATATTTTCCACCATCTAAAACCGCTAAGCTTAGAAATGATAAAACTTCTTTTAGTCAGTTTGATGGAGAGTCAATAAATGAATCTTGGGAGAGATTTAAAGAACTTCTTAGGAAATGCTCACATCATGCGTTATCAGATTGGTTAATTATCCAAACTTTCTATAATGGATTAGTAGGATCTTTAAGATCAATCATCGATGCTGCTGCTGGAGGATCATTAATGTCAAAATCATTTGATCAAGCCTATGCACTAATCGAAGAAAGGACAACAAATAATTTTCAATGGCCTGTTGATAGAATGAATCCGAAAAAAATAGCTAGTATTCATGAAAATGATGCAATATCTATGTTAGCTTCACAAATTGCTGCTATATCTAAGAAATTAGATCATTTCAGAATGAATTACTCTCCAACTATAACGGAAGAAAATTCATCTAGACAACTTATAGAATCCCAATCTCATTATGAAACAATTAATGCAATTAACAACAGACCCAATAATCCTTATGCAAATTATTATAATCCTGGATGGAAAAAGCATCCTAATTTTAATTGGAATAATAATACAACTAATCAACCATGGATGAATAATTTGACACAACAATTAGGAAATCCTAACTATAAACCTAATTATCCACCTGGATTTAATAATAATAACCCTCAATTTAAAGATAAGAAATTATCAATAGAAGAATTAATATTAAATATGGGTCAACATTTACAAAATCATGGAAATTAACTACAAATACAAGGAAACCAATTACAAAATCAAGGAACAGCTATCAAAAATATTGAAACTCAACTTGGACATATCACTACTGCACTTAATAATAGAATACCTGGAACATTTCCTAGTAATGTAGAAATAAATCCCAAAGACAACGGAAATGAACAAATTAAAGTGATACAATTACGAAGTAGAAAAGAATTAGAACCTCGAATTCAGAAAGAACTTGAAAGTCAAAAAGAGGAAGTGGAAATTGAAAAGGATAAGAATCAACAAGATCCAAACTTAGAAAATCCTTTAATACCGATGAAAATTTCTGTTGAAAAACCTCCACCACCATTTCCTCAACGACTAATTCAACATAAAAAAGACAAATAATTTGCTAAATTCCTTGAAATTTTGAAGAAATTAACGATAAATGTTCCTTTCGTAGAAGCTTTAGAACATATGCCAAACTATGTAAAATTCATGAAAGATATTCTAAATAAAAAAAGAAAATTTACCGATAATGAAATGATCGAACTTAGTGAAGAGTGTAGTGCTATTATTCAAAAAAAACTTCCTGAAAAATTAAAAGATCCTAGTAGTTTCACTATACCCTGCGCTATTGGAGAAAAATTCTATGGATTGGGAGAAATTTCACCTACTTCAGTAACTCTTCAGTTAGTTGACCTTTCTGTTACATATCCTAAGGGAGTTATTGAAGATGTATTAGTTAAAGTGGATAAATTTATCTTCCCTGTAGATTTTATTGTTCTAGATATGGAAGAAGATAAAGAAATTTCTATCATTTTAGGAAGACCATTTTTAGCCACTGGAAAAGCTATGATTGATGTTCAGAAAGGAGAACTAACTATGAGAGTAAATGACCAAAAAGTAACTTTTAATATTGCTAAATCAATGAAATATCCTGCGCTAGAAAAAGATGATGAGTGTTTTCGAATGGAAGTACTCAATCATTTACAAAAAGAACATTTTAAAGAATATTATGAAGAAAAATTAGAAAAAGAAAATAGTGAATTAATTGAAAAATCTGAGATAAATGAAGAATTAGATTATATTCAAGAGAAATTTGAATTTTTGGATAACACAGAAAATACTGAAAAAAATATAGTTCCATCAATTATTAAACCTCCTGAACTTGAGTTAAAAATGTTACCTAATTATTTAAAATATGCTTACTTAGGTAATTCTTCAACTCTACCAGTTATTATTTCATCTGAATTAAATGAATCTCAAGAACAAAAATTTTTAGATACGTTAAAAAAATATAAAAAAATTTTTGTTTGGACTTTAGCAGATATTAAAGGAATTAGTCCTTCAATCTGTATGCACAAAATTATTTTAGATAATGAACATAAACCTAAAACCGATCCTCAAAGGAGATTAAACACGATAATGAAAGAAGTAGTCAATAAAGAAATTTTAAAATGGTTAGATAATGATATTATATATCCAATTTCTGACAGTGCTTGGGTAAGCCCAATTCACTGTGTACCTAAAAAAGGAGGGGTGACTGTTAAAACTAATGAAAATAATGATCTTATCCCTATAAGACAAGTTACTGGATGGCGAATATGTTTTGATTATAGAAAATTAAACACATTCACTAGAAAAGATCACTTCCCTTTACCATTTCTAGACCAGATGTTAGATAGATTAGCCGGACATAAGTATTTTTGTTTCTTAGATGGATATACTAGTTATCATCAAATACAAATTGCTCCTGAGGATCAAAATAAAACTACATTTACTAGTCCTTATGGAACTTTCGCTTTTCGAAGAATGTCTTTTGGATTATGTAATTCACCTGCAACATTCCAAAGATGTATGATGTCTATATTTAGTAAATTAATTGATAATGGAATAGAAGTATTTATGGATGATTTCTCTGTATTTAGAACAACATTTGACACATGCTTAAATCATCTTGAAAAAGTATTTGAAGTATGTGAGAAAACTAATTTAGTTCTTAATTGGGAGAAATGTCGATTTATTGGAAGTAGACTCGCAAAAATTCAAGTAATAGCTAAATTACCACCTCCAACTACGGTAAAAGGGGTAAGAAGTTTTCTTGGACATCCTGGATTTTCCAGGCGTTATATTAAAGATTTTTCAAAAATTACTAAATCTCTATGCCAACTTCTTGAAAAGGACAAGAAATTTGAATTTACAACTGAATGCCTAGATATTTTCGAATTATTAAAAGATAAATTAATTACAGCACCTATAATAGTTTCACCTAATTAGGAAAAACCATTTGAGCTTATGTGTGATGCTAGTGATTATGCTATAGGAGCAGTTCTTGGGCAAAGATATGATAATATTTTCAAAGTTATATACTACGCTAGTAAAACTCTAAATGATGCTAAAATTAATTATACAGTTACTGAAAGAGAATTGTTAGCAGTTGTATATGCTTTTAATAAATTTCGGCATTATCTAATAGGAACTAAATGTATTGTGCATATTGATCATTCTGCTATAAAATATTTAATGCAAAAGAATGATTCTAAACCAAGATTAATTAGATGGATATTATTAATGCAAGAATTTGATTTTGAAATAATTAACAAAAAGGGAACTGATAATTAAATTGCTGATCATTTATCAAGATTAGAAAATGATGAATTATCTAATATTGATAATGAAATTTTAGACAGTTTTCCTGATGAACAACTTTATAATATAAATGAGTTAAAAATACCTTGGTATGCTGATATAGTAAATTATATTGTAAGTGACATTTTACCACCTATGTTAACTTTGCAACAACAGAAAAAATTCATTCACGATACTAAATCATACTTTTGGGATGAACCATACTTATATAAGCAATGTAAGGATTTAATTATTAGAAGATGCGTGCCTTATGAAGAAATTGAACCAATTTTTTAAAAATGTCATGACTCGATTTTGGAGGACATTTTGGGACAGATAAAACTGCATATAAAATTCTACAATCTGGATTCTACTGGCCTACTCTATTTAGAGACGTATATAAATATATAAAAACCTGTGATAAATGCCAAAGAGTAGGAAACATATCAAGAAAAAATGAAATGCCTCTGAATTTTATATTAGAAGTTGAAATTTTTGATGTTTGGGGATTAGATTTCATGGGACCTTTTATTCCATCATTTGGAAACTCATATATATTAGTAGGTTGTTGATTATGTTTCCAAATGGATTGAAGCACAAGCTTTACCTAGGTGTGATGCTAAAAGTGTTTCGAAATTTTTAATGAAAAATATTTTTACTAGATTTGGAATGCCGAGAGTGATTATCACTAACGGAGGACCTCATTTTAGAAATAAATATATTCACAAACTAGTAGAAAAGTATAATATTATGCATAAGATATCAACTGCTTATCAACCACAAACTAATGGATTAATCGAAGTTTCTAATCGAGAGATTAAGCGTATATTAGAAAAGTCTGTAAATCCTAATAGATCAGACTGGTCTATAAGACTAGACACTGCATTTTGGGCATACAGGACTGCTTATAAAACTCCGATTGGAATGACTCCTTCAGGCTTATATATGGAAAAACTTGCCACTTACCAGTTGAATTAGAATATAAAGTGTATTGGGCGATTAAAGAATTTAATTATAATATGAAAGAAGCTGGTGAGAAGAGATTGTTGCAATTAAATGAATTGGAAGAATTAAGGAATGAATCATATGATAATGATAAGATTTATTAAGAAAGGGTGAAATTATGGCATGATCGGAAGATTAATCAGAGAAATTTTGAACCAGGACAAGAAGTTTTGCTATATAATACTAGATTGAAATTATTTCCTGGGAAATTGAAATCTCGATGGTTAGGACCCTTCACCATAACTCAAATATTTTCATATGGAACTATAGAAATTGAAGATCCAAAAACAGGACATAGATTTAAAGTAAATGGACGAGAGATTAAAACCATATTTCGAAAACGAGACGACCAAATTTTAAAGAGGTTTTAATGCTTAGTCAACTCGAACACTAACCGAATTATGTCGGGCCGACGACGTTAAACCAAGCGCTTTATGGGAGGCAACCCATAGTAGTCTTTTATTTTTAAATGTCTACATATTAGTGAGTCTATATTATTAAAAAAAATCTTACTACTTAAATTTTTATTAGAATCATCACAAAAATTGAACCTCTTGGATGAGATCAGAAAATATACGGACCAGAGCGAAAACGGGAGATTTTTACAAATCTAGCCGACAGCGAGCCCGAGCCCACTGACAGCGAGATCATGGACATTACTTCAGTCAGTTTTATAACTAAGTCGCCGACGGTGAGGAACTTCCCATCGACGGCGAGGCAGTTAAAAATTTGGCTTCTTAAAGATTTTTCGTGCGGTTTTGGACGGATCTAAGCCATTCCTTGGTAAGAAATTGTTCCAAATCCGATTTTACACCATTTTCTTCCTTAGGAACGACTAGAGACCAATCCATTCCATCCAAAATGGCCTCCAAATTCCTAGAAACCACAAAAACTAAAGTTTTCAACCGGAGAAAATTCGTCAGTTCGGAGGCACAGCGAATCTTCAACAAAGGCTTGATGAAGAAAAGACTTATCAAAGAAAGAGGATTCGTCAATAGAGGAGTAGAGAATTCTACTACAAAAATCGAAGAAATGATCGCACAGCGGCATTGGGAGGTATTTTGCTATACAACATCCGTTGTAGTTATACCGGTAGTTAAAGAGTTTTACTCTAATTTACATGCGATCAACAATGGAAATGTGTACGTCAGAGGAAGATGGGTAACATTTACTCCTTCAAGGGTAAATGAATTATTTTCTATAGAGAATAGCTCTGTTTGTCATTATTCTAACTTTGTGCCTTCAAGATACAATATGAACGAGATCTACAGATACCTAACCGACGAACCATATGATTGGGAGTTACGAGAAGACGGGTATGTCAGTTTTTCTGCATCACTTCTAAACCCTGTTTCAAAGCACTGGCATTTCTTTATATCATCAAAATTATTACCTACCATGAGAGTAAATAAAGTTTCAAAGGAATGCGCTATTTTAAACTACTGTATTCAAATTGGATTACCTATCGATGTTGGATCAATAATAGTAAAGTCTGCATTGGGATTAATTGTGCATGGGTCAGTGCAAGGACTTGGACACCCATCGACTATATTTGTTTTATGCAGTCAGTACCAAGTTTCTTATGAGGCTTGGGAAAAAGTACTTTTACCATGGAAACCCCTAGATCCTACTGATATGTTTCCCACTTTGGATAACAATGATGAGATCACCGTTATTTCTGACAGAGCATCACAGAACAATCCTTTAGCAAGGCCCTTTACTCGAGAAGACTAATTTCATTTGAAGAAGATTAAAGGATTGGAGAAAGAATTGCAAAATGTGATGAATTCTATTGACAATATCTCTGATATGTTTGATCATATTGATTGGAGAATGAAGGAGCACTTTGATCATACTGGACATCTGGAGGCCAGTTTTATTCATTTACTAAAACAGAAAGGATGGATTAACGAAGAATCTACTGCAGAATTCCCTTTCAGGCCTTTCTACAATTTATTTGTGCACCTGCGTCGCATCGAAAATATCAGAGAAGATATTAGTTCGGACACTGAAGAGTAGGAAAGATTTCTATGTTTATATTATATTTGTATATATTTATGTGTGTGTTTGATATGTAGTTAAGTTTTATTATGAGTCGAAGTTTGATTTGATCATCTCAGATTTGATGAGATTTTATGTAAATTGTTATGTCTCAGCATTTAGAGTATTGTGGTGTGGATTGCGATGCTGAATATTATGGATTTAAACATTTAGGTTAAATATGTGTTAAAGTTGTTAGTGTGAAAAATTGTAAGTTTCATGGATTTCATTTATAAAGTTATTTTGTTTGTGTTGTGTGACTTTTTGTGAATATAAGTGTCTAATCTTTGTATTATTATTTAATTAAGTGATCGGAAGATTGATTAAAGGCAAATCGAGGTTATAGATGATTTACAAATTTCAAAATTTAAAATTTTTGGAACCTCGCCGACGACGAGAATTATCTCGCCGAAAGAGAGAAAACCCGCTGACAGCAAGTTCGACCTCGTCGACGGTGGATTTTTCCCTAAACTTTTGCCTTATGGAATTAAATTAGCTCGCCGGCGGTGAGAAAAACCTCACCGACAGCGAGAAAGCAAAAAGACCTATATTTGACCAGTCAACCGACACTATTCATCATCCCTTTCCTCAAATTTTCGAAAAAACCGACCTAGGGCTTGAGAGATCTCGGATTTGAAGTGATTTCAAGACTTTTTGAAACCGGATTTCATCTTACCTTGGTAAGGGCTTCACTCCTATGCAAAAATTTTTTATTTTCACCATGAATTTCTTCTACGTTGGGATATTTTGAAAAATTTTGAAATGTGAAGAAAATACTTGGAAGAATTTCATAGAAATTGATTTAAATGGATTTTAGTTGTTGTAGGAAGCCTTCTTAGTAATATTTTGGAGTTTAGTTAAAATTTTTGTAAATTTCACAGATCGAGAAATGGCTCCACGACAAAAGCGACAAATAGAATATGACGAAACTCGATTCATTAATGCGAGAGCACAAACTCGATATTTTCAAAACATACAAGCAAGAAAATGCATAAAAGATCGAGTTTTCAAGAATCCAGGAGGAGAAGTAGAACGAGTTATAAAGGAGCGAGGATGGGAAAACTTCTGCTACGTAACCAACAGAGCGTACTGCAAAAGTTGTGAAGAAATTTTATACAAATTTAACACAGGCTGAAGATGCACCGGTTAAGGTTAGAGGATTTTTTGTAGATTTCAACACTGCTAGAATAAACGCTTATTATGAAGTACGAGACACTTACATGAGCGAATATGAAACTTTTGGAACTATGGAAGGACCACTAGAAGAGGTGATCAACTTTCTCACTGATGGGAAAGGAGTCTGGAAGTTAAAGCAGCGGGAACAGGTAAACTTCCCTCTTTCTATGCTAAATGCAACATCTAAAGCTTGGCATTATTTTATTTGTTCTACTTTGTTACCTACCTACCACCATAGTGAGGTAACAAGAGATAGAGCAGTTCTGAATTTCTGTATTCAGAACCAGAAGAGTATTAATGTGGGAAATGTTATATATAAAAACATATTAGCCACTGCTAGAATTGAAAGTGGAGGAGGACTAGGACATCCTGGTCTTATCTATGCACTTTGCTAATTATCTGGGGTAGAGGCAAGAGATGATGAGGAATGGATAGAGCCTATGAAACCCCTTACTTAGGCTAATATAAAGAAATATGAATCCCACAAAGGATGGATATCAGGAACAAGGAGTTACATGCCTTCATCAAGTAGAGATATCCCCTCTACCAGTTATGATCCTCCTCAGCCTACCACTCCTACCCTTCAAGATCTGATGAATGAGTTAACCCTGAGTAGAAAGAGTTTTGAGTTATTTGGAGAAAATATGGAAAGAAGATTTGAGCATATAGATCAAAGGATTGGAGCCTTGGAGAGAAGGCACGGTTATGATAGCGAATATCTCCAGCGACATTCAGAGTACAAGAATGCATACTATGAAGCTGAACGTCGATATAGGAGTGGTGATTTAGATGTTGTCTTTCCTGAGTGCCCCCGATATTCACAGTACCAGCCTGCTCAGCCTTCTCAGCATGGAGATCAGGGTGATGCCATAGTTTGGGATTTCGATGCAGAAGATTAGAATCTTTATTTAGTTTGTTTGGTTTGTTTAGATTTGTTATTGTGCAAACTTTATTAATTCTGTGTGTAATATTTTAGAACTTTCTATGGACTTTGGACTTAGTATGTTTGTTAGTTTGCTTGAGCAATGATATTAAATTTCTTATGTGTGTTAGATTAGTTGCAAATTTTTATATATATAGGATGTTAGTCTTTCTTTAATGTATTGTTTAAATTTTAAATGTATGTGTAGCAAATAGATTAAGTTTTCTTTGTTATGTTTGATACTTATTTTAAAAATTTCCATCCCTGCACTTTCTTTTTAAATATTATATGTGGAAGAATACTAACAGTACAGGTTTTGTAAGTAATGAAAAAGACTGCAAAAATTTCAAAGAAAAGAAATACCTAAATCTCAAAGGTATGATGAATTTTATTTATATACTTTCCCTTTTTCACTATGAAGTAAAGATAGAAAAATTTAAGTTTGGGGGAAGGTAAAAATAAAAATTTAATTATTAAAATTGTTCTCAATTTCTATTGTAAAAAAATATTATTAAATGATTTTCTATCGTAGTTTTTCAATTCAATAAATATGAGTTACTTTATTTAATTATTATATAAAGTTAAAGAAAATATTTCTAGTAATTCAATTAATTAATGGAATAAGATATTTGGTTAAAAGTAATAAAAATATAGTAAACTATTTAAAATAAGGGAAACTATATTCTAAAAATTGAAAATTCTTAAGTATTTAAGTGAAAAAGAAAGGATAGAAACTCAATGAAGTAAAGGCTATGAAATATATATAAGCAAAGAAATAGTTTAAGTTCAAATTTAGGAAGAGAAATTGAAGTTTAAAATTATTAAAAGACTATCCAGATACAGTAATCCTCACTTGAAAAAGAAAAATAAAAAGAAAAGAAAAAGAAAAAGAAAAGAAAAGAAAAGAAAAGAAAAATATAAGTAAGGAGAAGCTTGAGGAGATGCCTTATCAAAAATTGGCTTCAATAGAATCAACCTAAAGAGTAGAACTTAATTATTTCTAAACTTATATTTATGGATTAATATTTTACTAAATAGTGTTTTCTTGAACTTCCTATCATTTAAATATCTTAAGTAATTTACTATTTTAAATGTAGTTGTTCCTGAAATAAATAGAAAGCTAGAAATCTTAGAGATGATAACTAAATAATCTTATCTCTATAAAGTTAATTTAATTACTTAGAAATATTTCTATTCAACTTTATTATAATGTTATTTAAATTTAATTCATATATTATCCGGATTGAAAAATTCTATTATAGAAATCATTATTATTATTTATTTAGTATTAAAATTACTTGAGGATAAGTAATAATTAAGTTTGGGGGATTTTGATCACGTGAAAAATTCATTAAGAAATTCATATCTATTTTTGATGAAATTGCACTTTAAAGAAAGGTATTTTCTTTATTTTATTGCAGGAATGAAGATTTATAAGTGATGGAAGCAAAAAGCATGAAATGGAGCAAATTTGGATCAAAAAGGAGGAAATTCATGCAAATATAACTACTTCGCCGACGGCAAGATTGAGGCCGCCGACGGCGAGATCGTGAGGAGAATTTTCTGAAGGAATTATAACTACCTAGCCGACAGCGAGCCCGAGCCCGCCGACAGCGAGATCACGCTGTTTGAAGACCTTCTAGAAGCCCTGCTGACGGCGAGGTAGTTTCTCGCCGACGACGAGCTAGTTCAAAATGCTTATACATTGAACCTGGACACTTTTTGAAGAGGTGTTTAAGCACCCCTTGAACCTTTGCTTAACTCTATAAATAGAGGCCGAATTTTAATGTCTTAGTGTGTCTCTGGAGTCTTCTGTATGTGTCTTTTGAGTCTTAAAAAGTTTTTCTAGAATCTTTTATGTGTGTGTTTAGTGAGTTCTTTAGTTGAGTGCTATTTAGTTTGCTGTACTAGAAGGACAAGTCAAATGAACTTTAAGGAGTCTGCTTGGGGAGGAAATTAAGATAAGTATCTTTGTTTATTGTTGTTAACTTTAAATGAAATCCATGCTTTGTTTTATTCCCATGCATTCTGAGTAGTTTTCTTAGTCTTTCTCCTTGTTTATGAAAATTATTGGATTGATGAAATTTAATAGAAGCACATAATATAATATTAAAATAAATTGTGATAATTTTTACTTAAAACTTAATTTACTTTCAATCTGGCCAATTGAGTAGTTAAAATATGTTGAATTATCAACTATAGTAAAAATTACATCTAATATTCAGGGAAGTCAAAAGCCTTGGAAGGCGGGTGCAAATAAATAGGGACATATTAATTATCGGGCGTAGAATTGGATATTTTAGTGTGACAGACTAAAATACTCAAATTCGGTCCTACTGTTTGAGAGCTGAAGTGTAGATGTTAGCCCTCAGGTGAGGGGAATGTGGGAGCTCGAAGTGGCAGCCAGTATCCTCCCGGCCTAGCCGCGGATTCGGTAATCAAACATAGGATTAGTCAATGTTCTTTGCACCCGACTCAAAGGGTAAAGAATAAGAATGCTCCTATTTGTCACAATACAATATAAAAATTCTATTTAAATTCATCATTCACTTAATTTTCTAAAAATAAGGAGAAGGATACTTTTTCTGAATTATTTAAATCAACTTATTTCAAGCATTAGTTTACTTTAGTTGCAATAGTTACTTTTTAAATTCCGTTTACTATATTAGTAAGTAATTCCTTTAAATTTAGCTAATAACAAATCTGTTAAAAACTTCCCTGTTGGATCGATAACCAGGACTCCACTAGACCCCTGTATTACTTGATACGATACGTATACTTGCGTAGAATCCACATTATACATAAAATCATATAACTATATTTAAAGCGGGATCAAGTTTTTGGTGCCGTTGCTATAAACATAAATTGCATACATATAAAAAGTGGGTCAACTTGCATGATATACAATCATGCAAATGGCCTTGAAAGATGGGAGGATTTATGCCACACTAAACGTACAACCTCATAATCCTAAAAGAGTTTGGACTTTTGCTGCTCAACTTGATTGTGCAAGAGCCTAAGGATAGTGTGAGTAATTACGTCATACTAGACAAACAACCTCAAATTCCTAAGGGTTTATGTTATTTAAAACTAAGGAATGTTCAGCTGAAGTGGATCTGCTCCATTGCTGAGTGTTGATCGTCATTTGAAGTCGTTGTCGGCTGGTTTAGATGTGAACCTTTCGTTTGTGTTTTTGGATGGTGCAGATTTAATTTCATAAATATAATTTTTAGAAAAATATCATTTTTTTAAATTTTAAAATATGAAATCAAATTGATCTCATATAACGGTAGTTTAAAAGTCAACTTTGATCAAAATAGTCAATTCTTGACCCAATGTCAACTTTTGACTGAAAAGTCAATTTTTGACCTAATGACCACCCCATTAACCCAATATGTCAACTTTGGTTAAAATGGTCAATTTCTGACCCAACGACCAACACATTGACTCAATAGGCCAACTTTTGACAAAAAATTCAACTTTAGTCAAAATGGTCAATCCTTGACCCAATGACCAACCCATTGACTTAATAGGTCAACTTTTGACCAAAAAATCAATTTTGGCAAAATAGTCAAATTTTGACCTAACGACCAATTATTGACCCAATAAGTCAATCTATTACCAAAAAGTAAACTTTAGCCAAAATGGTCAATCCTTGACCCAATGACCAACCCATTGAAGTCAACTTTTGACCAAAAAGTCAACTTTGGTCAAAATGGTCAATCCTTAACCCAATGACCAACCCATTGACCCAATAGGTCAACTTTGACTAAAGAGTCAACTTTGGTCAAAATGGTCAATTTCTGACACAATGACCACCCCATTTAACCAAATGGGTCAACTTTTGACCAAAAATTTAATTTTGCTCAAAATAATCAATTTTGACCTAATGACCAATTATTGACCCTATAAGTCAATCTCTGACCAAAAAGTCAGCTTGGTCAAAATGGTCAATTCTTGACCCAATGACCAACTGATTGACCAAATAGGTCAACTTTTGACCAAAAAGTCATCTTTGGTCAAAATTATCTATCCTTGAGCCAATAACCAACCCATTGACCCAATAGGTCAACTTTTGACCAAAAAGTCAACTTTGGTTGAAATGGTCAATTTCTAACACAATGACCATCCCCATTGACCCAATGGGACAACTTTTGATCAAAAATTAATTTTTTGTCAAAATTATCAATTTTTGACCGAATGACCACCTCATTGACCTAATGGGTCAACATTTGACCAAAAATTCAACTTTGGTCAAAATAATCAATTTTTGAGCCAATGACCAATTAATTACCAAATAAGTCAATCTCTGACCAAAAAGTCAACTTTGGTCAAAATGGTCAATCCTTAACCCAATGACCAACACTTTCACTCAATAGGTCAACTTTTAACCAAAAAGACAACTTTGGTCAAAATGGTCATTCCTTGACTCAATAATGACCAACCCATTGACCCAATAAGTCAACATTTAATCAAAATGTCAACTTTAGTCAAAATGGACAATCCTTGACCCAATGACCACCCATTGACCCAATATGTCAACTGTTGACCAAAAAGTCAACTTTAGTTAAACTGGTCAATTTCTGACCCAATGACCAACCTATTGACCTAAGAAGTTAACTTTTGACCAAAATGTCAACTTTGGTCAAAATGGTCAATGCTTGACCCAATGACCAACCCATTGACCCAATAGGTCAACTTTTGTCCAAAAACAAAATTTTGGTCAAATAGTCAATTTTTGACCTAATGACTAATTATTTACCCAATAAGTTAATCTCTGACCAAAAAACTCAACTTTGGCCAAAATGGTCAATCCTTGACCCAATGGGTCGACTTTTGAACAAAAAATCAACTTTGGTCAAAATGGTCCATCCTTGACCCAATGACCAACCCATTGACCCAATAGGTCAACTTTTGACCAAAAAGTTAATTTTGTTCAAAACAATCAATTTTTCACTTAATGACCACCCATTGACCCAATAGGTCAACTTTGGTCAAAATTATCAATTTATGACCCAATGACCAACCCATTGAACCAATAGGTCAACTTTTGACAAAAAAGTCAACTTTGGTCAAAATGGTCAATCTTGGACCCAATGACAAAACCATTGACCTAATATGTCAACTTTTGACCAAAATGTCAATTTTGGTCAAAATAGTCAATTTTTGACACGATGATCAATTATTCACCCAATAAGTCAATCTCTGACCAAATAGTCCACTTTGGCCAAAATGGTTAATACTTGACCCAATGACTAACCCATTGACCCAATAGGTCAACTTTTGAACAAAAAGTCAACTTTGGTCAAAATGGTCATCCTTGACCCAATGACCAACCCATTGGCCCAATAGGTTAACTTTTGACCAAAAAGTCAATTTTGGTCAAAGTAGCAAATTTTGACCTAATGACCATCTCATTGACCCAATAGGTTAACTTTTGACCAAAAAGTAAACTTTGGTCAAAATGGTCAATTTCTGACCAAATGACCACCCCAATAACCTAATGGGTCAATTTTGACCAAAAAATTAATTTTGGACAAAATAGCCAATTTTTGACCTAATGACCAATTATTGACCCAATAAGTCAATCTCTGACTAAAAAGTCAACTTTAGTCAAAATGGTCAATCCTTGACCCAATGACCAACCGATTGACCCAATAAGTCAACTTTTGACCAAAAAGTCAGCTTTGGTCAAAATGGTCAATCCTTGACCCAATCACCCAATAGGTCAACTTTTGACCAAAAAAATTAATTTTTTTTCAAAATAATCAATTTTTGACCTAATTACCACCCCATTGACCCAATAAGTCAATCTCTGACTAAAAAGTCAACTATGGTCATAATGGTCAATCCTTAACCCATTGACCAACTCATTGACCCAATGACTAACCCATTGACCTAATGGGTCAACATTTGAATGAAAATTTAATTTTGGTCAAAATAGTCAATTTTGATCTAATGACCAATTATTGCTCCAGTAGTTCAATCTCTTACAGAAAGGTCAACTGTGGTCAAAATTGTTAATTTCTGTCCTAATGACCAAATATTGACCCAATAAGTCATTCTCTTATAAAAAAATCAACTTTGGCGAAAATGATGAATCCTTGACCCAATGACCAACCCATTGACCCAATAGGTTAACTTTTGACCAAAAAGTCAACTTTGGTAAAAATGGTTAATCTTTGACCCAATGAGCAACTCATTGACCCAATAGGTCAACTTTTGACTAAAAAGTCATGTTTGGTCAAAATGGTCAATTTCTGACCTAATGACCAACCCATTGACCCAATAAGTAAACTTTTGACAAAAAAGTTAACTTTTGTCAAAATGGTCAATTTCTGACACAATGACCATTCGCATTGACCCAATGGGTTAACTTTTGACAAAAAATTAAATTTTTGTTAAAATAATTAATTTTTGACTGAATGACTACCCCATTGACCCAATGGGTCAACATTTGTTCAAAAATTCAACTTTGGTCAAAGTAGTCAAAAATTAATTTCTGACCTAATAACCAATTAATTACCAAATAAGTCAATCTCTGACCAAAAAGTCAACTTTGGTCAAAATGGTCAATCATTAACCCAATGACCAACACTTTCACTCATAGGTCAACTTTTAACCAAAAAGACAACTTTCGTTAAAATGGTCATTCCTTAACTCAATGACAAACCATTGACCCAATAGGTTAACATTTATCAAAAAGTGAACTTTAGTTAAAATGGACAATCCTTGACCCAATGACCAACCCATTGACCAAATAAGTCAATCTCTGGATAAAAAGTCAACTTTGGTCAAAATGGTCAATCCTTGACCCAATGACCATCGCATTGACCCAATAGGTCAACTTTTGACCAAAAAGTCATGTTTGGTAAAAAAGGTTAATTTCTGACCCAATGACCAATCCATTGACCCAATAAGTTAACTTTAGTCAAAATGATCAATCCTTTACCCAACGACCAACCCACTGACCCAATAGGTTAACTTTTGACCAAAAAGTCAATTTTGGTAAAAATAGACAATTTTTAACCTAATGACCACTTATTGACACAATAAGTCATTCGCTGACCAAAAAGCAAACTTTGGTCAAAATTGTTAATTCTTGACTCAATGACCAATCCATTGACCCAATAGGTCAACTTTTGTCAAAATGGTCATCCTTGACCCAATGACCAACCCATTGACCCAATAGGTCAACTTTTGACTAAAAAGTCAACTTTGGCCAAAATGATCAATCCTTGACCCAATGACCAACCCATTGACCCAATATGTCAACTTTTGACTAAAAAGTCAACTTTGGTCAAAAGGGTCAATCTTTGACCCAATGACCAACCCATTGACCCAATAGGTTAACTTTTGACCAAAAAGTCATGTTTGGTCAAAATGGTCAATTTCTGACCTAATGACCAAGCCATTGACCCAATATGTCAAGTTTTGACCAAAAAGTCAATTTTGGTCAAAATGGTCAATTTCTGACACAATGACCATCCCCATTGACCTAATGGAACAACTTTTGACCAAAAATTAAATTTTTGTCAAAATAATCAATTTTAGTTTCCCTTCTGCATCTTTAAATCCGGTGTCAAAGCAGTGGTATTATTTTATTTTGGCAAAGTTATTTCCAACTTGAAGATTAGCAAGGTAACAAAGGAAAGTGCCATTTTGAATTTATGTATTCAAACTGGGAGGTCGATTGATATTGGTAATATAATTGTGAAATCAGTTTTGGGATTAATTGTTCATGGATCAAAATATGGGCTTGGACACTCGTCCACCATATTTCTTTTATGTAGTCAATCACAAGTTTCATATGAGAGTTAGAAAAAAGGTTCTTCTTCCCTGGAGTCCTAATGATTCAACTAATATTTATAACTACCAAACAGTAGGAGATGAAGATGATATGAATCTGGTTCCTGATCAACCAACTCAGACTTTACAACCGATTCAGCCCTATTTTCCTGAAAGTTCCAAAATGATACTGAAGAAGATCAAAAAGTTGGAGGAGGTATAGAATGTTATGAATGTAATCAATAATATTTCTGATTTTTTTGACCATATAGATTGGAGGATGAAGGAACAATTTGATCATACTAGTCTGATTGAGATGGGTTTGATTAATTTGATGAAGAAGAACGCGGTGATTGCTGAGGATTCATCTGATGAATTTCCATTCCGTCCCTTCAAAAATTTGTATGTGCATCTGCAATCTATTGGAGATATTAGAGAGGAAGAAAGTTCTGAGACCGATGTAGAGTGATTATTGGATTGTGCTTATGTTTGATGTGTGTGTATTTTACTTTGCTTAATTCTGTTTGGTGTGTTTAGTACTTTGCTTTGCTTTGTAATTTGAATTTTGATTTGCTACGCTTAATTTCATGGTGTATGCCTAGATTTTAGTGTTTGCCTATCGTAGCGTATTTGTAACACTAAAATCAAGAGTTGTTGGTTAAATTTGATGAACATATTTAGTGTTTATAATGTAACGTGGATTTTATATATGGAAGTATGTTTTGTATTGTTTATTTAATAACTATGTTAGTTATTGCTTGTGTGATGAAATAGAAATGATTGAAATTATGAAAAACTTTTCAGACCCAAAAATTGTTTTGGACTGGCGCCGTCGGTGCCTAAATCCCGAGAGTTTTGGCATTTTAAATAAATAGAGCGCCGCCGGTGCCATATCGAGCGCCGCCGGCACCCAAATACAGTAAAAGGCCGAAAAACCCTTTATTTCGTGATTTTTACCTTGGGACCCAAGATTTTTTCCATTGCTTTCATCTTCCTCCTCCATTTTCGCGATTTTGAAGACCTAGGGCTTGCTAGATTTTAGATTTGAAGTGATTTCAAAGCTTTTTTAGACCGGATCTACACTTCTCTTGGTAAGAGCTTCACTTTAAGTTAAAAATTTTTTATTTTCACCATGGAAATCTCTCACATTGCTTAGATTGGAATTTTTGGATTTTTGAAAAATTTTGAGATTTTCTATTATGACATTTGCTCTTACTTGTTTAGAATAGTGTTTGGAGTTTGATACATAGTGGATTTGGGATTTATTAGAATTTTATTGAAATTTTTATAAATTCACATGGCTCCAAGGATAAGTAAAGGGAAGAGAAAATTGGATTTTGATGAAGAAAATTTTGCTTTAACTCTTACTTTTACAATAAGAAGTGTATTTAGGATTGGGCTTTTGATAATCCTGGAGGATCTGTAGAACAGTTAATTGCTGGAGGTTCTGTAGAACAGTTAATTGTCGAATGGAATTGGGAACGATTTTGTTATTTTTCTGCAAATGCTGTTATGGGAGTTGTTAGAGAGTTCTATTCAAATGTGCTCTGGACTAAAACTGAGTATGTGTTAGTTAGGGGAAAAATGGTTGAATTTACTCCTCAACGAATTAATGCTTTTTATCAGTCTCGGGAACCATTTGTTTGTTAATATGAAAACTTTGATACTCACTCACGAGGAAAATATGAGGGAATTGATTGCTTTTCTGATGGATGGAAAAGGGGAATGGAAAATAATTAAAAAACAAATGATTAATTTACCAGCTTCCAAGTTAAATGTTGCATCAAAAGCTTGGCACTATTTCATCTCTACAAGACTGTTACCTTCTTATCACCACAGTGAAGTTACAAGGGATAGAGAAATTCTGAACTATTGTATTCAAAAGATGAAGAAGATTGATATTGGAACTATTATCTTTAAGAACATTCAAGCTATTACTAGAGGCGAGTCCACTGGAGGATTAGAACATCCTGCCCTAGTTCATGCTTTATGTGTTCAGTCTGGAGTAGAGTTCAACAGTTCTGAAGAGATACCTATTCCGCTGAAACCAATTATAAAGACTATTATTGGTATTTATGAGTCTCATGTAGGAGCTCGAGTTGAGAGTAGTAGTACTAATATTCCTACTACGAGTCATGACGTTCCATCTACATCTGAGTCCCCAACATTATCTGATATTATGGAGCAACTGAGATTATAGAGTGCTAGTGTGGATAGAATCCATGGTAGGATGGATGTGTATGAGGCTAGAAGTGATGTGAATGAAGATTATATGTGAAAATGAGTTGAGTTCGATATTGCCTATTATGATGCACAGGTCAGATTCATGAGGGAGGAGACTGATGTGATATTTCTTACCTGCCCCAGCTATACACCGTATAGGCCTGATCATGCTGACCCTGCTAATGAACCTGGTGATGAAGATTGGTAGTTTGTTCGTTTTTATTTTAGTTTTTCTTATTGTGTGGTGTGTTGTATTGTTGTGATGTAGTAGTTATTTTCTTTCATGTGATGCGTAAACCTTTGATGTACAGTTATGTCAAAATTGTTGAATGAACTGAGTAGTGATGTGATAGTTGTTCAGTATTGTGGTATTTTGTTGGATGTTTAAATGTCTAAAGTTAATTCCTCTTTACCCATGCAAATGTTTAAAATATTTATATATCATTGTTACTAACTGTTTCATTCCTGCTAGTTGTAAATTTTGACTAATACCAAATAGCTGATGAAGATTTTAAAATCCCAGCACAAAAAAGGTTAGTTTCTTTACTCTATACTATTTCAAATTTATTGAAAAATTTAAGTTTGGGGGAGGGTAGAAAAATATTAACTCTTATTTGTTCTCAATTATTATATTTTTAAAAATTATTAGCATAACATCTAGCAGTTGAACCTCACCGTAAGTAACTAAAACTTTTTATTTTAGTTGAATATTATAGGAGTGGATGAAAGTTTTTAGTAATAAAGGTTAAATTTATAGAGGTAAGATCTTTGGTATGAAAGGATTTGATTCTAGTTAACTATTTAAAGTAAAGAAAACAGTATTTTTGAAATGTTAAGAGACTTAAAGTATTGTGTGTTAAGAAGAGATTGTGACTTTATGATGAATAATATAGCTTATAATTAATTATAAAGTAAGTAGATATTTCAAGTTTTGAACTTTAGAAAGAGGAGAGTGAAGTTCAAAATCATTACAAGCTATCTAGATATAGTAATCCTCATTAAAAAAAGAGAAAAGAAAGAAAAGAAAAGAAGGATTGAAAAACAATCCCAAAAGAAAAAAAAGAGAGAAAAGAAAGAAAAATATTTATAAGGAGAAGCTTGATGAGATGCCTAATCAAAAATTGGCTTCACTTGAGTCACCCTGAAGGGAAACTTGAATTCATTTTTGAATTTATATTTAAGTATTGGCCTATATTCTGATAAAGTTTGCATGAACTCCTTTTTCACATAAACTTTCAAGGCTCTTTTAATATGACAAATTATAGTTTATCTTGAAATAAATAGAAGATTAGAACCCTTGGACTTGATTACTGAATATTCTTATACCTGTAGTGTTAACCTAAGTTACTCAATTTCTTTCTAAAAGTCTAACCAATATATTATTTTAAATAAAAAATTTTAGTATCTTACAGATGAATAGTACATTGCCTAGAGTTATATTTTTTATTTAGTAAAAGAATTGCTTGAGGACAAGTAATAGTTAAGTTTGCGAGATTTTGATGCACCAAAAATATATGTTATTTTTGCTATATAGCTTTACTCATATTTGGTGATATTGCACTTTAAAGAAAGGTATTTTTCATGATTTGTTGCAGCTATGATGATTTTAGGTGATTAGAGCGAAAAGAAGTGAAAAAGAACGAATTCAGAGAAAAAAGGAGCAAAAAAAGAGGAAAATAGATTCTGGCGCCGCCGGCGTCAGAGTGGGCGTCGCCGGAGCCAGAATGGGTGCTGCCGGTGCCATTTTCCGGAGAATTCAGTAATTAATTCGACGATATAACACTGTGGGTGCCCTATCGGGCACTGCCGGTGCCCAATGTCTATGGACTTCAAATTTGAAGAGTTTTGGCAACTTTTTGAAGGGATGCTTATGGAAACTCTTGGGATTTATTTCCTAACTAATAAGTAATTATTTTCTGACAAAAATTAGTGTTAGTTCTGTGTATTTTAGAGATTTTAGTGTGTTTTAAGTGTTAGGGCTTAGGAGAGAAGAGTGTAGAAGTGATAATCTGAGAGGGATTCTTCTCTAAGGAGTAAAGGAGGAGTAAAGTGAGAGATTGCTTCTTCCTTTCAATTCTAAAGAGGGAATTGAGTGTTGTAAAGAAGATAAAAAAAGATTCAAAGGAACTTCAAAGGAATTGCTTTGGGGAAGAGAAAGAGAAAAGTTGTATTTTCTTTTGTGGTTTGTATGACTTTTCTTTTATATATAAAATCCATGTTTTATTGTGTCTTCTCTATGAATTCTGAGTAGTCTCCTTTTTCTTTCTTTTTGCATAAAGATGTGATGATGTGTTGAAGTGGATTTGAAGTGTTTTTAAAGTATTAAAGAAATTGTGATGGTTTTTCATTTCAAACTTAATTTACTTTTTGATCTGGCCAATTGGATTGTTAAAATATGTTGTGGAACATTAACTCTGAAAGGATTTAATATCTTACAACAACAAAGAAGAACCCATTCAATTTCCATGGATGAATTGCGTTGTTCATGGGAATTGAGTGAAAATAAATAGGGAAATGTGTTTTGATGGACATCAAATTGGAGATTTCAGGGTGACAGGCTGAGATCCCCAATTTGGTCCTAAGATTAGTAACGAAACTCGAAGGTTAGCCTTTAGGTAAAGGGTGAGTGGGAGCTCCATAGTGGCAGTCGATATCCTCCTAGCCTAGCCTTAGATTTAGTAACTAAACTTAGGATATGTTAAAGATATTTTCTTGCTTATAAGAGGGGGAACTCTTTTAAGGGTAAAGAATTAATTATGCTCCTATTTGGCATAATACCATAAATAATCATTCCATATCATCCACATATCATATTCTCTTTTCAAGAGGAAAGATACTTTTTTTATATATTAAAAACATTCAAATATATAGCTTAGTGTGTGTCTGATAGTTAATTATGTTTTAAAGATATAGAAGTAATTGTAGTTTGCTTAATTGTTACTGTTTTCTGCTTCTTAGTAGTAGAAGTAAACATTAAACTTTAATCGTCAATTGAGTATTGGAATTCAGTATTACATTATCAATAGTGAGATTCTCCCCTTCCTTGTGGGATTGATAAACGAGACTCCATTAGAGCTCTGTATTACTTGGTACGATACGTATACTTACGTTGAATGTTTGGACTTTACAAAATTTATTATAAATATATATAAATTTGAGTTCATAAGTTATTGCAATATATAAAAGTCCGCAGTCATATACCCATCAAGTCCAGCTGTTTTAGAGTTATCTATAGAATTGAGGGCTTACCAAATTTCATTTTCAGTGGGTGGATTGGTTAGTATCAGGTTGCTGGTGTACTGGTAATGATCCTGAAAGTAAGAAGAGTTGATGGGAACCCTTTCCATAAGAGGCTGTTCAACCAGATTCTGAAAATAGCAGGTGGCATTCTTACCAATATCTTAATTATTATATAACCAGGTCTCATTCTCCCGCATATATATGTATATATATATATATATATATATATATATATATATATATATATATATATATATATATATATATATATATATATATATATATTGGAGGAAAGAGCACTTATGGATCCTTACGTGTTAATATAAAAAGTGTAGTACAAAAAAGTGGGGGAGGTGAATCCCCATTCTAAAATAAAAAAAATACAATGAGTACTAACTCCTAGAGGTTTCACCTCCCTGTTTACAATTCACCCAAAAAAAGGCCCCAAAAATTACATGTATAAGAAAAGTATACAAGTAAAGTAAAAGGCCTAAAATTGAAAATAAAAGAGCTGTGCAGTAGAAATAGTTATGGAAAGGTAGACACCAAAAGAAGTACAATTTAGCATAGTGCAGTGAGTCCTCTCAGAAAAACTAGTCTTCATTAGTCTAGGAAGTAGCATCCAGCCAGAGATTAAGCAGTCCACTGTAGGTGTTCCAACACTTATCTAGAAATAAGTAAAATTGAAATAGGAGCATTGCAATAAACCAACTGTGGTGCCAAGCAACAAACCAAAGGAGAAGCAAAAAATTAAATAAGCTGCAACAATCAAAACATAGTAAGAAGCAAATAATCTATCCTTCCAAGAACAGAAAGTAGAACAAATAAACTAATCAGTAGAATGTCCAAGAGAGCAGCCCATTGCAGTAGTAACAAAGTGCAAAAGAACATCAGAGGGTAAGGAACAGAAAGAGGAAACCAAATTAAGATCTTACATAAGTAAAGTCCAAAGAATGCACAATTAGAAGTGGACAGAAAGAGCCTGGGGGTTTAATCCAACATAAGGCATATCACCAACAGCACGTGCTAACCAATCTGCATAGGGGTTACCTTCCCTGAAAATTAAACTCCAAGCCACATTAATCTGATGTACAGATATAAAAGCATGAATCCTATTAGGAGGACAGACAAGAAACCAAAGTGGAGGAGAGACTCCAGATAAGACGTTATAAATAATTTTGGAGTCAGTTTCCACAATAAGTGTGTAAACTCAAAAGAAATCGCAGCTTTGATAGCCAAGAATGCTGCCCAACATTCAACAATTAAAGGAGAATCAACAATAATAGGGGATGAAAAGTAGCATAATAACTTCCCCAAATGATCTCTGTAAAAACCTCGCACAACAGCAGTCTTAACAGTATAACTACCATCCACATTCACCTTAACCCAGCCCATAGGATGTGGGTGCCAATTAACTAGCACAAGTGATCTAACCAAAGAATGGTGTGGAGCATCAGTCACCAACTTTGAGGGCTTATAAAATTAAGCTAGTATATAAGAAGTACTAATATGGGGGGAAGGGGGGAGTTACTTATAACTATTCCTGGCATTCCATAGGAACCAAAGAACCACAAGTGGGAAAGAATGAAGGTTAACATCCAAACCCTCAGCAAGTAAAATATTGTTAGAGATATCCTGCCCTTAATAAAGGCAGACTACTGAGGGGAGATGATAGAGGTTAAATGTTGTTTCAGTCTAGAAACAATCAGTTTACTAATAATCTTAGAAATTATAGTAGTAAGGGAGATGGGTCTAAAATTTCTACAATGAGTTTTATCATTGGTTTTGGGAATTAAAATGATGGTGGTAGCCATGAAATATTTACCTAGGTCATCTCCCTGAAAAGAGCTGGATGGCATTAATTACCTCAGTTTTGATTATGTCTCAACAACTAATATAGAAAGCAGAAGATTAGGACCAGGCTCTTTGTTGGGGTTAATATCTTTTAGTGCAGAGAAGATTTCCAGTTCAGTAGGAATATCTGAAAGGATAGTGAAGAAACATAGTCCCTTTCAGCTACAAAGAAATAATAGTTCACATAGGAAACTTGAATATTTTCTGCACAAAGAGAAGAAAATTAATCCACAGTATTAGTACCAATTTGATCCATATCAGTAAGAATCAACCCATCATCAGTAACAATCTTACGTGTAGCATTGATATTTCCCCCGTATTTGATAGTAGCATGAAAGTATTTAGTATTACGATCACCATTAAGAAAATACATATCATTAGCCTTTGCCTAAGGAAATCTCCTCAGTAGAGATTTCATGGAGGAGATCATGATGGGCCTTAGCCACATCCTCAACAAGAGAGGCATTAGAAATATCATGTGCTTCAAAATCATCAACAACCTGTTGGTCAACCAAGACTCTGGAGTGCACATTACCAAAAAGATCCAAATTCCACTTCCTGAGAGCAGCCGCAACCGTTTTTGCAAATGCCAGAGAATGAACCAAAGAGTACCAGCCATATCTAGTTCCCACATCTTCTTAACAAAGCTAAGAAGAGAAAGATGAGAGGTCCAAGCATTAAGAAATTTAAAATGATAAATAGCGGGTTTAGTATTGAAATCCAAAGTGAGTAAAATGGGGTTATGATCAGAGGTTGTATGACTAAGATGTCTGACTCTACAAACATTATAATGCTTAAGTAGGGAGGAGTTCCCCAAAAATCTGCCCATTCTTTGCAAAAGAGTGCCTCTACACCAAGTGTATGGGAAAACATAATACCCCAGATCAAAGAGGCCATCATCAGAGATAAAATCACAGAAACGAGTGATGAAAGCAGAGTCAGTTCTAGTGCCCCCTCTTCTCTCCAAAGGGGACATAATTATTTTTAAAATCCCCCCTACAAACCAATTATCAGTGATAGTAGTATCCATACGAGAGAGCTTTTTCCATAGTAAAATTTTATCAGGAAGTATAGAGCTAGCATAAACAAAGGTTACCCAAACATTGAACTCTTGCATGCTATAATGGATGAGAATAAACTGCATATTGCCCTCAATAATCTGCAGCTGCAAATCCCTCTTCCAAAAAATCCATATTTTATTATTATGACTGCAATAATGCAATTAGCTATTAAACTTCCTAAAGATAGTATCTCTATGGATAGTAACTAAAGCTTCCAATAGAGCAAATATAGTAGGTTTCTGGACCCTGCATATATGCTTTAAATGATTAAGGGAGTTAGGGTCAGCAACTCCCCTAATGTTCCACACAAGAATATTAAACACGGGGTCTTGAAAACCCCCTCCTGGTGACCCTGGAGGGTTGAGGCAATGGTTCACTATTAGAATGGTAAGCCTTTTCACTGGTATTAGTGAGTAATAACTGAGAGAGTTCAACTTTCTTTTTCCCTTTTTTCCTACTAGACTTTTGAATGAGTCACCCAGATTTCAGAGCAGAACTAGTAACATTGACACCATGCATATTAGTATTAACGAAAGGGATAGAATCACTCTCATAAGTAGGGTTGGGATATAACTCAGTAGCAGTAGCATTTTGACAATCCATAACATAATTGCTATTAATATCAACATGAAACTCATAATCATGTGTAGTGTTTAAAATAAGAGGTTGATGTGAATCAATAGGGGGGTCAACCATTCTCTCAGAGGTTTCAGAAGGAGTATTATCAACAACAGGTGAAGGGAGCAAAGATTCATCAGTACACACATTGACATCAATATTGGCAGCAAGAGGTTGTTGTGCAGCAATAGGGAGGGAAACCATTCCCTCAGAAGTTTTAGGAGTAGTATTAGCAACAGATAAAGGGACCAGAGAATCATCATTACACACATTAACATCAATAGTTGTAGCAGAAGGCACAGAGCTAGGGAAAACATCAGTCAGACCCAGTAGAGCAGTGGAGGTATTAGCAAAAGTAGGGGTAGAATAGACAGATGTAGTGTTAGTATGGGGTTGTTCATCAGTCAGTCCCAGCAGAGCAGCGGGGGCGTCAGCAAAAGCAGGGGCAGAATGGACAGATGTAGAAGTAGTATGGGGTTGTTCATCCAAATTTGTGTAGAGGGTGGCATCAGTAATGGGGATAGGGTGAGAGATGTGAACAGGTGCAGGAACTAAAGGAGGGCTATGCTCTCAGGAGAAAGAGACCACCCCCCACCTCATCTTCCACTGTAGATTTTCCCAAAAGGTATAGAAGGAGATTACCAATAATTTTTCTATAGACACTACTCATCTAGTATGGCACTCCTTCCAGCCCTCTGGGCTAAGCTGATACCAGATTGGCCTTGGGCCTATCCCTCACCTGGTGGCCTGGTTCCTATGAATGGCTAGAAACAAAGCTAAATTTAAAAACTCTCTTCACACTGCTCAAGAGGTGAGCAGGTTTTGCCTCTCTTTTCTACAAAAACTAATAAAGCTAGAGAACTTCCCCAACATCTGCAAGGTTACCATTAAATAAACCAGCACCAAATGCACCTTGGTCCCTATAATTTGGCAACCTTAGTTAAAAGATCTACTCAAATTCAATACTGATGCGAGCTTCTCTTCTGGGGGGGTGGCATAGGGGGTATTTTCAGATATCACCTGGGACAGTTTCAACTCTATTTTCATGCACCTTTGAAGGCCAAGGATGCACTTGAAGCTGAACTAGCTGTTGCATTTTGGGCCATTAAGGTGGCCAGCATGCACAATTGGAACAATCTCATTGTTGAAGTAGACTCCACCAACTTAATCCAGCTGACTGAAAATGATCAAATTTCTGATTAGCATCATGCTTATTGGAACAATAGAATTCAGGATCTGAGGAACACTGTGGAGGTGAATTTCACTTTTATATTTAGAGAAGGCAATAAACCAACTCATTGGCTGGCTAAATGTGGACTCAATTCCTCTGAGGTGGTGGTCTCTTCCTCCCCGCCCCCCCCCCCCCCCACGTTCGCTCATTTTTCTACTGAAAGGAGATCTCCTGAAGGTGCCTCATTTTGGAATTGCCGAGCTTCATGGGTCTTAGATTTTTTCATGGGCTTTTTAGTTGAAGAAACTAACTTGAGGATTGTAGTGCTTACATATACAAATACATACTGGTACACTAAATTTTTTGCTTTTCTTTTTGTGTCCTTTGATTCTCTCTTTTCCTTCTGTTTTTTGAGTGGTGTTGTAAGTTTGAGGATGGAACCCCTAGGATTTGTTAGTTGGAGATCCTCAATCACACTTATTTTTGTACCTCTTGAATTTTAACATGTACGGAGCTTTGAGCTCCTTTCCAATATATATATATATATATATATAAAGAAAAAAAGAAACAAAGGCTCCCTATATTTTAAAATAAACTTTGATTACAAAAGGAGGGAGAGGGACCCAACAAAACCAAAGGGAAACAGAAGGCCTACATATTTCTACCAACCCACCAAAAATCAAAAAGGAAAAGTAATGTAAGACCAAAACTAATGGTGGTAAGTATATATATATATATATATATATATATATATATATATATATATATATATATATATATATATATATATATATAAAGAAAAGAGCTAGAGTAGCTCCCTACATGTTAATGATGAGAAAAAAACAATTACATACCCTGATTGAAGTATCCAAAAATAACTATGGTGGTATAAGATGCTACACACCACACCCTATACGTGACACCAGTATACTTCCAACAGAAAAAGAAAAACCAAAGCAAAACATATGTCATCCACTAATAGACACCAATCTAAAATGTGGAGCCTGCACAAGGTCTGCATCCAAAAGGTAGGACAGGGTAGGAGGAGGGGCAGCTGACACAAGGACCTGTTGAGAGTGGAGGGCTTTCCTAGCTAGCCAATTAGCAGGCCTATTACCTTCTCTGTAAATGAAAGAGAACTGGATATTACATTGTTGGGAGAGTCTTCTGATCTTATGTATCCAATTTGAAAGATGCCAAGGAGGATGGAGAGTGTTTTGTAAGTATTGCAGAATAGTGGCAGAGTCACATTCCACAAGGATATTATGCCAATGGCAGGAAATGGCTAGCTGTATAGCCCAACAAACTGCTGTTAACTCAGCTTCTAAAGCATCAGCCGCCACAGTAGGAGAATGGAAGAGACAGATACACTTGCCATATGGATCCCTGAACACACCACCACACCCAGCACCCACACATATATATATATATAACCAATGTATATATATTTATATATGTGTACAAGTAAAACAACACCATTACAAAAGAAACAAAAAATACCCTAAAAAAATCCTCAAAAATCCAGTCTGAGGTGGGGGGTAGCAAGGAGATCTCCAACAATTAATAACTTTAGCTTGGGTGGAGTTGAGGTAGAGAGAACCACTTGAGAAGAGATGACACTAGTCTTGGCAATCCAATCAGCTAGTTTGTTTCCTTCCCTATAAATAAACTGGAAACTGACATCAATCTGATTTTTAAGGACCTGGATCTTGTGAATCCAATAAGCATGATGCCAAGACTCTTGGCTGCCAGAGTTAAGCATATTGACCATCACCTGAGAATCCCCCTCCATAATCAGTTTGTTCCATTGAAATTATACAGCCAACTTTACAGCCCTAAAGACAGCAATAAGTTCTGACTCCAATGCATCAGCTGTTGTAATAGGAGCTTAGAAGAATAACAGGCATTGCCCCAAATAGTTTCTGAAAATACCCCCCATACCAGCAGCGCCCTCTTTAAAATCGCCATCAGTGTTAACTTTGAGTGTATTGAAATTGGGGGTTTCCAGTAAACTTTAATTATTTTGGGGGTAGGTTGGGATGAGGGGTGGAGTGGAGACTAATGGCTGGGAAATTTTTAAAGCTGATGAGTTTCTGAATATATGAGAGGAAATGCCTTGCCACATCAATAACACTGGTAGGAATTCCCTAAAAAATAGCCTTGTTTCTAGCCATCCAAATAAATCATGCAGTAATTAGAGGCAAGGCACTAAGACCCCTTTGGTGCCAATCTGGCCAACACGTAAGGATATTCTGCCATTGTAAAAGAAAAGTATTGATCTTTAAATTCTGTAGCAGGTGGGTCCAAGTGTTTTGAGAGAAGCTGCATCCAAAGAACAAATGAGGGATGGATTCCTCCTCCTTATGAAAGAGACTACAATAAGAAGGACCTCTTAATCCTTTCAGCTTAAGGATATCATCATTTGGGATGAAGTGGTTAAACATTTTCCAGCAAAATATGGCCATAGATGGGGATAGATATCTGTTCCAAAACAAATCTCCCCAAGGGACAGAATCCCACTGAAATAGCTAAGCATGGATTGCATTAGAGATGCTTTGATATTTGATAGAATTTGAGGTATAGAGTCAGGTTTAGATCTATCAAACTATATAGTAGATATTATTTGAGTAGAAGGAGCTTGTAGAAAGGTGTGGAGAAGGGGCATAGACCAACTATCCCCAGTCCAACAATCAGCAACTTGAAGATTCAAATTTAGATTGGTGTCACAAGGTTGCAACCAATCAGGAGGACACCAATGGTCCAGCCAGAAATTTAGAGTCCCTTTACCAAGATTCCAAAGATAGAGCTTCTCAGCCATATGTCTGGACTTAATCAAAGCTCTCCACATTCTAGAGTCCCCCAATTTTGGGTTAACTTGCGAGGGGTGGGAGTGTCTGAAATACTTCTCAAGAAGGTAAAGCTCCCAAAGAGATTCATGTGTTCTGAACTTTATCCATGATTTGCATAGATTGACCTGGATAATCTGGTGAAGGCTCTTAAAACCCAAACCACCAGCCAAAACAGGTTTAGCAATTTTCTTCCAAGATGCCCAGTGTAATTTCTTCCTTTGGCTTGCCCACAGAAGCTGGTTAAAAGCCCTCTCCAACTGCATTTGAGTGCTTTTCTTCATAATGATCATTTGCATCACATGGGAGGGAAGGGTAGTGAGGATACATCTGAGCAAGGTGATTCTCCCTCCATTAGAAAGATAGATATGGATCCAATTGGAGAGGTAACTGTAGATTTTGTTTTGGATCTCATCAAAGTGGTTCTGTTTAATTCTGCCAGTATTTAACTGCACCCCCAGGTATTTCAGAGGGAGCTGAGTGCTGGTGAACCCAGTGTATGAGAGAATCCAATGCTTCAGCTCAAGGGGGATCTTCTTGGGGAACAGAATTTGACACTTAGTAAGATTAAAGCATAGTCCAGATTGGTTTTGGAAAGTATGGATACATTTGTGAATCCATTTGACAACAGGCTTTGAGGCATTTGAGAAAACCATTACATCATCTAAATATATAAGGTGTGAGATAAGAATGTTTGATTTGTGATGATACTTGGCAACCTTGTGGGATCTTTGCAAATTGTTGAGTAGATGAGAGAAATAATCAATTGCCAGAATGAAAAGAGTTGGTAAAAGAGGGTCCCCTTGTTTAAGCCCCCTGGAAGTAGTGAAGGACCCCCAGCAGGAACCATTAAGTAAGATGGAATGAGAATTTTTGCTAAGCCATCTCTAAATTAGATTACATAAGCTATCATTGAAACCCCTGGCAGCAAGGACATCAAAAATGAAATCCCAGTTTATGGTGTCATAAGCTTTCCTTATGTCAAGTTTGTAAATCAGATTGCCCCCTCTACAATTCTTGTTCAGGTCCAGCAACATCTCTTGAGCCAATAACACATTATCAGAGATGGATCTGCCTTTAACAAAGGCAGATTGATTAAGGCTGATGATTTTGCTTAAGTGGGGGTCACAATGATCTTGCTTATTGTTTTGCTTATAACAGATGTCAAACTTATGGGTATGAAATGATCCCAGCTTTATTGCTCAATAGTCTTAGGGATCAGGACAAAATTGGAGGAGCTGAAAAAGGGGATGATCTCTTTGCCATTGAAAAAACTGGTGATGGAAGTAATGATATCTTGTTTTATAACAGGCCAAGCCTTCTTGTAGAAGTCTGCAGTAAATCCATCTGGGCCAGCTGATTTGGAATTATCTATGGAATTCAGAGCTTGCCAAATTTTAGTTTCAGTGGGAGAGCTAGTGAGTGACAAAATATTTGTATATTGATAGTTCTCTAGAAAGCAAGAGGGATCTATGGGATCTCTAATCATGTTTGGTTGTAACACAAGATTCTAAAAGTACCTTGTGGCACTTCTGCCAATTTCCATATTATTATGAAGCCAACTGCCACATTCAGATTTTATTCTGTGAATGGTGTTGCATCTCCTCCTGTATTTGATATAGGCAGGAAAAAACCTAGTGTTTCTATCACCCTCAGTGAAGCTTTTCAGAGAAGCTTTCTGCTTAAGGAAGATGTCTTGAATCTCGATGAAATTAAGCAAGTTGGCTTGAACAGCAGACAACTGGTGTTCCCTCGCCTCCCCCATCTGAATCTGATTTTCTAGTAACAAACCTCTTTTTCTGCCTCATCAAAAGCAGTGAACACATTACCAAATTCTTTCCACCCCCATCTTTTCAGTTCTTTGCTGGTTTTCAGGTGTAAGTGACCAAGTTTGACCCAAGGGTCATCATGGATCACTCCCTTCCATAGTGACTGAATAAGGGGCACAAACTGTGGGTGAGTAAACCAAAAGTTCTAATATCTGAAGGGAGGGCTGGAAATCCTTTAAGGGGGTGCAGATATGGATAACAATAAGGGTATGTGATCAGAACAAGCAAAGGTGAGATGAGTGACCACAGTATGTAAAATTGGGAGTGCCATCTCTCATTAACCAGAAATCTATCTAATCTCTCCCAGATTTTATTTCTTTTTCAAGTAAAGGGAGGACCCCTAAAGCCAAGATCAAACAAGCCTGCAAGGTGAATATTATCATTGAATTTGTTCATGATATTGATATTAGGAGATCTCCCCCCTACCTCTTTTCAGCAGGATTAACAATGCAATTAAAATCTCCCCCACAAGCCAAGGGGAAGTCATGGACTGACTGATTTGAAGCAATTGATCCCATAAATATATTCTGTCAACCTTTTTGCAACCAGCATAGATAAAGGTTGCCAAGACACTGTGATGAGCAAAATGTAGGGATAGATGAACAAACTGATGATGATCAATGAGTAAGGACAATTTAACTTCATTTCTGTTAAGGATCCATATTTTGTTATTAGAGTTGGTATGAAAAGAGTAACCAGGAAATTTTTTTAGGATTTTTTTATAATTTAGAAGAACCATGGGTTCTAAGAGGACAATGCACCAAGGGTTGTGCTTTTTATTGAGATTGATAAGTCTTTTAAGGGAGTGAGGATTGGCACTCCTCTAATGTTCAAGCAAAGGAGATTTATCTTTTGGGGATGGAGGAGGGGAAGAGGATTTGTGTGAGCTGGATCTAGTTCTACCTCTAGTAAGAGGGGGGGAAACCTCCCTACAAGTGGTGTTAGGCTTCTCAGCTAACTTTTGGAGTTCATTTTTATGTTTCTTCTTCTTTTTGGACGTATTGATAACCCATTCCTCTTCCATAGAGTCATGGTTACTCCTTAAGCTTTCAGCAGAAGGGGGGAGAAAAATCTGTTGAGGAGTGATTGGCTCAACAAAAGTAAGAATTAAAGAGGGGCTTGATTGAAGAATAGAGGGTGGAAGGATAGGGGGAAGGTGTATGTGAGATCAGCCTTCCCTCAGCTGGAGGAAAAACCACAGGTTGATTAGCAGTAACAGCAACACTAGTCCCCTGAACAACATGCTGGGGACTAGGAGGAGGAAATCTGGAAGCTGTGGGATTGAGCTCAACTCTGGTCTTAGTAGGGGGTCTTCTGAGAGGAGGATGAAGTCTAAAACATCTATCAGTGGTATGACCAAACATTTTACAATGGGAACAATAATAAGGTCTTTACTGCATAATCACTCCCTCCACTAGTTTGGTCATACCACTAGTCCCCTGAATGTTACATGATGTTGCATAAAGAGGGTAGGCCTGCTGTCAAATTTACTTTTGAGGAGATGACTACTTTAGCTGATGCTATTAAATTCACCATCATTGACCAGTTTCAGTTTGGGCACCCCAAAATGGAACTGGTCAGACAGTTCTTTGAGCAGATGCACTTTGTTGGCTAATGGAAATTGGGAATCATGGACGACAGTCATCGATTGATTAGATTGTCTAGTGAAGAGGATTATGCCAGGCTTCTAGACTTGGAAGTTCTATAGATAGCCAAAAATTCTATGAAACTAATGAAATGGTATCCAGGCTTTGATCCCTCCAAGAAGCCCCCTGTTAAGCCACTGTGGTTTACCTTTCCTAATCTCCCCATATATTTATATCACACTCATGCCATATTTCAAATCAACAGAGCTCTTGACACACCTTTAAGAGTGGACTCCCCAAATTATGAGATGGGCATCCCCACTGTAGCTAAAGTTCTGGTGGAAAGAGATGTTTCCCTTCCAGAACTTGATAAAATTTGGATTACAACCTTAGATGAAGAAGATGGTTTCTGGCAGGAAGTGATTATAGAGAAAAAACCCATATTTTTCCAACATTGTAGAATGTTTGGTCACTTAAAAGGAAAGTGTTACAGGTTGAAGCCCTCACCAAAAAAGCAAAACAAGGCCAGAATAGTGGTTTCTCAGGTTAATGACCCTGGGCTCTATAGTGGCTTGCATCCTCCTCAACAAAGTCATGGCACTTCTATTGTCATTGAACCTCAGTAGTATACTGGGGAAAACATAGGGGGAGTCTCCATTACAGGGGCAGCACCAGAACACCCTCCCCACAATGAAAATAATAATAAAAAAGGTAAGGAGCAAATTAATCAGGAAACTACACCAGAAGTTGAAGTGGTAGAAGAAGCTGATGAAGAAAATTCAATAGAGGAGCCTGTTCCCTCTCTGGATAAGCTCAACACTATGCAGAATAGCATGGAATGTGCTTAGCTGAAACAAAAGGCAAAAAAAAAAGAAAAAATTAACATTTGAACTTCTTAAATTAGCCCCCCAACCACATCCAAATAATGAAAATCCTACTCAACAAGGTTCCCCTCTGGTAGCAGTAGGGGCAGGACCAGATCCCAGTACCACCTCTACCACTCCCCACCACCCCAAAAATCTCTTGATGTTTAATTTCCTTTGTTGGAATATTAGAGGGGCTTCTCACCCCCTCTCTTACAAAAGGTTGCTTCATCTCTACAAGAAACACCAGCTTTGGTGTATTGCTTTAGTTGAACCCATGGTTCAGAATAATCAGAAGAAATGGCTATCTAGGTTCCCTGGGTTCTCTCTCTTCACTAATATTTCTAACAAAATCTGGATTATTTGTAGGAATGAGATTTAGTGGAGTGTGAAGATTGATCATTCACAATTTGTTCATCTCCACCTCAACCTAAATGGTTTTGACTTAGCTGCCATTTTTGTGTATGCTGGGTGCACCAAGAGTGCAAGACAGGAGTTGTGGTCTGAAATTCATAGAATCAGTATTAATGATCACTCCAGTTGGCTGATTGGGGGAGATTTTAATTGCATTGCTTCCACTGCTGAAAAAATTGGAGGAAGAACCCCTCACCTCACTAAACTAACTGAGTTCAATGACAACATCCAAAGAGCTGGCTTTTTTGATTTAGGCTTTCAAGGGAATCAGTTTACCTGGAGAAGGGGCAAAATCTGGGAGAGGCTTGATAGATTCCTGGCCAACCATAATTGGCATCAAAATTTCTTTCACACTATTATATACCATTTAAACTTTGCTGGTTCTGACCACAGACCACTCCTTATTACCATCACTGCTTCCATCAAGGTCTCTCAACCACCTCCTTTCAGATATCTCAATTTCTGGTCATCTCATCCCAATTTGCTTGCTCTAGTTGTTGAACATTGGGTTTATGGCACTCATGATAATCCACTCAGTAATCTCCAGCAGATGCAATTGCATGTGGGAAGGAAGCTAAGGTCTTGGAGCTGGAACACCATTGGCAATATTTTTTAAGAAGTTACCGAAGCTGAAAAGGATGTTGTTGAACTAGAGACTGCTGCTGTTGCTGATGAATCTAGTTGTGGGACTTTTGTGACTGCCCAAGAAAAGCTTCTTACTCTTATAGATTGGCAGGATCAACTCCTCAGGCAGAAATCGGCTATTAGCAAGCTTAAAGAGGGTGGTAAGAATACCAGGTATTATCGTGCTTTCATAAATTACAGGAGGAAAAGCCATGTTATTCATTCAATTGTGAATGTGCATGGGCAGCTGATTAGAGATGGGGATGAGATTGCCATGGATGCTATCAAGTTTTACAAAAACCTCCTCACTTACATCCCTGCTGACAGACCAATCATTGATTCTCAACTCTTCAATAAGGAGTTTATTTACACCCAGTCCCTCCTCTTGGCTGATATTCCCTCTCAGGAAGAGATTTGGTTGGCTCTCAATACCATTGACAGCTCTAAAGCAGTTGGCCTTAATGGTTTCTCTGCTGATTTTTATAAGAAAGCCTGGAACATATGCAAAGATGAGGTCACCAAAGCCATCCAAAGCTACTTTCAGGGCATTGATCTTCCCTAATATTTCCATTCCTCCATTATGATTCTCATCCCCAAGAATTCTGCCACCAAAGACTGGAACCAGTTCAGACCCATCAGCCTTACCTCTGTAATCAGTAAGATTATCAGTAAAATCTTGGTGGGAAGGTTACAACCTCATCTGGACAAAATCATCACTCATAACCAGTCGGCCTTTGTGAAAGGTAGATCCATATCTGATAATGTTCTTCTTACCCAAGAATTACTGCTGGATCTGGACAGACCTTGTAGGGGTGGCAACCTCATCTACAAGTTAGACATTAAGAAAGCCTATGACACTATTGAATGGAATTTTGTCTTGGAGGTGCTTCATGCTAGAGGATTTTCTCAAGATTTTGGTTACCTTATTAGTAGATGGCTTCACCAAAACAACCACTCCCTTCTCATCAATGGTACCTGTTGGGGTGGTTTTCAGGCCACCAGGGGAGTTAAAAAAGGAGACCCTCTTTCTCCTACCATATTTATTTTAATTATGGACTATTTTTCTAGAATTTTGGAAGCTCAAGTTTCACCTTACCACTATGCCAACTACCATCATAGATCTAACGTTGCCATCTCCCACCTGATTTATGCAGATGACATAATGCTATTCTCCAGGGCTAACAAACCTGCTGTTAAAAGAGTTCTTAGTTGTATTCACCAATTCTAGCAAACTTTTGACCTTCAGTTCAACCATGCCAAATGTGAGTTAGTCTTCCTAACCACATTGCTGCCAACATATCTCACTGGATCACTCAGACCACTGGCTTTTCTAAGGCTAACCTCCCCCTAAAATATTTGGGGGTACCTCTGATTAAAAGCAGAACCAAACAGGTTCAATTTAATGAGATCATTGGTAAGATCCATACCAAGCTCTCCAGCTGGGCTCAATTTTTTTTGTAAAATGGTGGAAGAATTACTATTCTCAATAGTATCCTTACATCCTTCCCTTCTTATATCCTTCAAATGACTTGTATGAAGAAAAGCACCTAAATCAAAATTGAAAGAGTTTTTAATAGATTTTTTTGGTCTGGAAATAGGAAGCAAATACATTGGTCAAGCTAGCAGAAGTTAGCAAAACCCTATGGGGCTGGTGGTTTGGGATTTAAAGGTCTGAAACAACTTCAACAGGTGAATTTTTACAAGCTTTGGATCCACTTCAGGCAACAGAATTCCCTTTGGGCTAAGTATGTTAATGGTAAATACTGTAAAGGAACTCACCCAACCTTGGCTAAGGTCAGACCTGGGGCATCTAGAATTTGGAAACATATGATGATGAATAGAGAGCTGGCTGAATCTATGTAAAAATGGGAGTTCGGTAGAGGGGACATCTTATTCTGACAGTACCATTGGTGTCCTGATGATATGCTTACTGGCTTGCCACACATGGTTAAAACTCAGTTTCCAGTGGCTGACTACTGAAAACATGATCAATGGGATACTCCTGCTCTCCATTTACTGCTCCAGGAACATTCTGTGCAGCAAGTTGTTAAAATTCCTTTTGATAGATCTCAGCCTGATAAAATTATATGGCAGGATAGAAAGCTTCATAGCCTCACCAAAACACTTTATCTGAAAATCAACATCTGGAATTCTACTGGTTGTGGGACAAAGCTTTGGAACAAGTTTCTCACCTCCTCTATGTCCTTCCTGAACTGGAGGATTTTCCACCATTACCTCCCCACTGATGACATACTCAAGCTTAAAGGTCTTAGAGGACCTTCTAAATGTTCTCTTTGTGGCCAGCAAGCTGAATCTCTTCAACATTTATTTTTCATATGCTCTTTCTTCCAGCAGGTGTGGACTATGCTTTCTGGTCTGCTCAACATAAACACTCTAATCTTGGACTGGCAGGATTTCTTCAACTGCTGGCACTCTTGGCAGAAGATTAAACTGGGGGTTATCCCTTTTATTGTGGCCTGGTTTATATGGATGCACAGGAATGGGGTGAAATTTAATGATCTTCCCAGCAAAGTTACCACTGTTGTGGGAAATTGCCATTCCTACATTTCTAAGCTTATCAGATTTTAAAAGTTCCCCAACATCCTCAAAGTTCCCCCCCCCAAGATTCATCCAAACATTTCAGGATTCTCAAAATTAGTTGGAATTCTCCTACATATCCCTATATCAAAGTCAACACTGATGGTGCTTTCTCAGAGGATGGAGCTGGCATTGGTGGAGTTTTCAAGAATCACCTTAGCAAATGTGTTTATTATTTCTATTCCTCTGCTGATGTGGCTGATCCCCTAGAGGCCGAGTTGTCTGTTGTTTACAAGGCAATTCTCTTTGTCGTTTTCAACAACTGGAACTCTTTAATTGTGGAGGGGGACTCTATTATGATCATTCACTATATGAATGATATTTTCCCCCTACCTTGGCACCACCTAGTCTGGAAACATAGAATCAAGGTCCTAATCCAGAACCATCCTATAACATTTTCTTTTATCTTTAGGCAGGGAAACAGACCGGCCAACTGGTTAGCCAGGAATGCACTCAGCTCACGTAACATTCTTGTTTCCACAAAGCCTCCTCCTCAATTACAATTTCTGTTGGAAGCTGATGTTTTCCAGGCTCCACACTTCAGAATTGTGGAATAGTTCTGTTTGGATCTCTGATCTCTGAATTCTTACTCACTGACCTACTTGCTTCACCATCTGCCACTACATCTAAGCTCTCCATGGGATTTGCTGAAGTGTTTTGGCCTGTCATGGAGTTTTTTGGAGGTTTACTTCTTTTTTTCTACAACTCTTTGGTATACTAGTTTACATGTAACTAACTTCTTTTTAGTAGTGCCTTAGTTTTTGTGTTTCTTTGGGTGGTTTGTCATGGGAATTTGGGACTCCATAGGACCATAAGTTTGTTTTTTTTTACTTTTTGGATGGGGAACCCTCTCTTTCTATTGTGTAACACAATATTTTGATTAACATGTAGGAAGCCTTATGTTGCTCCTTCCCCCAAAATATATATATATATATATATATATATATATATATATATATATATATATATATATATATATATATATATATATATATATATATATATATATATATATAACTATGCTTATTTTTGTGGATCGACATTTCATAAGTCATTCATACCATTAGGCTTGAGCTACCAACAACCTATGAGAGCAAGGGGTACCCATTTGCTAAATGTTAAAATACAGTAATGCAAATCCTTGACCATGTAGTCCTCAGGTTAGACATGATATACTTCCCACATACCTAGATGATTTTATCATCATCGTTCTTTCCACCAAAAACTCCAACTTACACCAGCCTCAATGATCGGTATAAGGCCACTATAAATATACTCAATTACTAAAATGGTTTGAGAACTGTATCCAGTGCCCATACCCCTGCGCATTGGGTATTACTGTAGGTTAAGTTGTAATAGGATGATTCTCATTAGTATGTTTTTAATTAAAGGGTCTCGAATCATTCCTTGGTGAGTCCTTTAGTTATGAGGATGATTTTCCTCAATAAATTATAACAAGCTCAAATTTCTTATGGAATATCCAAAATCTTCTTAAGAAATTCGGAGAATGACTTTAAACAACTTTAGAATCTCTTAGACTATTTCAAGTTATTTGGCCTTATTATATTATTCAGTTGATCAATCCATGTTGAATTAGGAGTTATATTGTTATACCATAAATTGTGCTCAGTGTAAGCTTATTGATGTCTTAGTTAGGCCACGCAAATGGTCAACCGTTAATGTATTAAGAATGATTTTGGTAAACACCCACGAAGGGGTATTCTTAGCCAATAAAGAATTTTACACTCTTTCCCTTAGGCTTGAGCTTGTAGTTTTTTAAAATGTTTCATCATCACTTTTTTTTCTTTTATTATTCCTCAAATGATATCAAATTAATCTTCATTCACTATCATGCACTCAGGGCTTAGGAGCAAAGTTGTAATTTTTTGAAAGTTTTATAAATTGTGTTTGATCTTTATCAAAAAGATGTACTTTGTTTAACCATTGGTTAGGTCTAAATCAGTTACTTATTGATCTTCAAATTCATGCCCATCAATCTTGGATCATCATCTAAATTCTTATTTCTTCCAATGTATGACAATTCAAATAATTACAATTTTGCCCTTTGTAGTAAATGACTTGAGTGGGCTACTACCCTATTTACCCTTTATGTTTCAATCATCTCAATAAATTAACCATCACAATATAACTCCCATTCTCTATTGTTTAAGCCTAAAATTTAATTAAATTAAGGTAGAGTATAAAATTTCAAAATTATCATTATTCCCCTATGGTTTACACTACATAACTCTCATATTGATATTCAAATGGTGATGAAACTTTATTCACCTCTCACTCATGAGCTAATTAACATCAGACAAGAAATTATATTTTTCTAAATTTTCATTATATTTTGTAATTGATTAAATCCATAGTTATGAATTTTTAATGATAATTAATTTAATTTCCTAAAATATGTCCTCTGACCTTAGAAAAGTTTTATAATATTACTTAAAGTCAGAGGACATGTCATGACCATTTTCAAAATTTATTGAACTATATTTTAATTTTTATAATTTAAAATTTATTTTTAAAAGGAAAATAAACAAAAATTTACATTTTTAATTTTAAACCCCAATTTTATTTTTTCTAAGTTCCTCTAAACTTAGTGAACTCATCAAACTTTATTTAATATTTTTTTGGTCTATATTTTATTTATTTCAATTATTTATTTCAATAATGTAGAAATACAAGAAAAAACATTTACGTATTGAAAATACACTTTTTGCCTTTGAAACTTTTATGGGAACATCTTAAGGTTATTTCTTTAATCAGAGAAGATTTTGTGATATTTTGAATTATATTTATATTTCTATAATTTCTTTAATGATTTTAAGTGGGAAAATACCTAAAAATTAAATTTTAAATTTTAAATTTTTCTTAGGTGTCACTGATCTTAACTTACTAAACTTTATCTTATATTTTTTTTTTACTTTTTATTTTATTTTATATAATTTCCTTAATTATATAATGGTGAATATTATATAAAATTAGGGCTTTTAGGGCTAGCAGTGTTCTCTGACTTTAGAAAAATTAGAGAATTAAGTAGGTACAAGAAGGATAATCCTTGAAATTTCATGCCATGGTCATCAACTATTAATTACTTATGATCGAAACAAGTTTGGAGTTTTTAATTATTTTAAAATTAAATTTAAGATAATTATTTTTAACTTTAGATTCATTAAACTCTCCTTTGTTCACTGAGCACAAGGGTATTTTTTATTTATTTTTCTAATTTTTTCACACTTAAAAATGATTTTTTTTTAAGTTTTTGTATTTAATTAAATCAACCAATCCATATTTTTCTACTTAACTACATTGGCACCCCATCAACGTTGGCAGCTCTGAAAGCCCATGCATCGCTCCTCCATTCATCGTGCTTTACACCTCACTTACCATGTACCCGCACGATCAGCGGTCTTATATCGCACCATTCCTTCACCTGAACTTATCCATCCCATCCATATTAAATAAAAGAGAATGAAAGACTTCGGGTTATCGTCCCAAATGGGTTATAATCCGAGAGTTGTCCATAATCTAGAGTCAAGATCTCATCCGATAATTGACCAAGCTATTTGGGATTTGTTTCTAAAACTTCATCTCAGTAATAAAAACACATCTATTGACAAAGTGGACATGAAATATTGAGTCTCTTCACAAAGGCTCAAACTAAGACAAAATTAGGGTTTGTCGAGCTATACCTTTTCCCAAGAGGCGAGGCCTCAAATGGGTTGGTTGGTAAGCTTCAGCTTGACACCATGAACCTCCTCCAAGTTTTTATTTTCTCTATGGGTATAGGTATGACCTAGACAAACTGGTGGATCGGGTTTGGTCTAGCCCTAGGTTACAAGACATAGAAGAGGGAGATTTTGATTAGGGAAGTGGTTTTAGGCTGTGGGGAAGCTTATGGAAGGATCAATTTGATGTTTTTTGGGGTTTGGTGAGATGTCCAATAATGTCTTAGTTTTTAGTGGAGAAAAGATGGTTTCACAGTGGGGAAGAGGGGCGCAGGATAGTGGAAATGAGCTTAGTGTAAGTGTTAAATGGTTTGGGGTAAGTGTTAAATGGTTTGGGAGCAATTTGGTAGTGTTTCCCCAAGGTATGTGTATGCTTCATTTGGTTGTTAGGGGGTCCAATTAGAGGCTCGGCAATATAGGAGAGTTATGGCTCCAATTCACTAGTCAAAGGATGCATATGTGGAGAGGAGACAAGGGAAAAGGTCCAATGAAGTTGAGTCAAGTAGGATGGGTGAAATTTTGGGTATTAGTCCTGGTGTTTGCTATTGGGTTTGAGTTTTTCAATGGTCATGAAGGTCGACTGGCCATGGGAGGTCACCATCTGATTGAGGGGGGCCAGGGGTGGAGCGTTGTGAAGCCAATTAGGGTGTATTATAAGTAGATGTGTTAAATCAAAATGAAAAGGGGTTTAGGCTTTCTTTGTGTTTAATTGGGCTAGGATCATGGAAATGGGTTTAGGTGACTCCCCATGGTGGCCAGAGCTGAAGGTCAGCTTGAACAAGTCCCAATCATGGTGATCAAGGGTTAATTATGGGTTTATGTGAGTCATTATAGTAGTTAAGCACATTTGGGGGAATCATGAAAGTGGTTCCACTTTTGTTATTCATGGTATGGTTGCTCACATGAGGCTCATACATGGCTTCATACTTGTATTTGGCTTGGATGAAGCCACATGGCTTGCCCATGGCTCATTCATGGCTTGCATGGCTTACATTAAAGAAGTGGGTGAGAATTTCAAGATTTAGAAAGGCATTCATGAATTCCAAACTTAGCCAATTTAAACATGGAATATTTCACCATAGGTTCAATAAAATTAAATGTGGAGGGTGTTGATTTATTCAAAAAAGGGAAGTATATGAAGACATATAAATAGATAAGTTGGCGACACGAAGTGCTGAAATTTTGTCATGTGGTCTTTGGTCTTAATTGGAGTTGAGCTTGGCTTGGTGGACTTTCGAAATTAGGCATGGCGGGCTTTCAAAGTTAGGATGATTTTGGGCTTAAATTTGGACATGGATTTGATGTCATTATGATTTGATCATGGGCTTAGTAGAGTTTGTAAATTATCATGATGAAATTTGGGCATGAGCTTAGTGAATTTAGACCTTGTCATGCAGATTCAAATTTTAGTGGATTTTGGACTTAGGGTCAACTTGGGTGGATTTGGATTCGAGCTTTGGTGATTTTGAATTAAGTCTTGAACTTTGGTGGGTTTGGATTTGATTTTTTGATTTCGGTTGATTTGAGGTGAATTTGATGTGGATATGACAATTTTGCAAACTTTAGTGAAAATTAGGGTAATTGAGTAATTTTGGAAATTTTGGTGAAAATTAGGGCAATTGGGTGACCTTGCGAATTTGGGGGAAAATTGAGTGATTTGGGTAATTTGGATTAATTGGGACAATTTTGGGCTTTTTTTGGTAATTTTAGTTATTTTGTGAAATTCTAGATACATTTCATAATTTAAGGATGTTAAGGAATTTTGGTGGATCTTGGTGGATTTGGTGGTTAGGAATGGTCATGATGATTTTAGGACGGATTTGGGTAGGGTGAAGTGTGGTGAAAGGTATGGTGGATGTGGCGATGTGAATATCTAAGTGAAGTACATGTGTGAGTGAAGTGAGTGGCCAAGTTATAAGGGGTTTTCCTAGGGCTTCATGGTCCTATGCAAACCCTTCTTTGAGCTTCACCATGTTGGTCGAAATCAACTCTACCAATTATTGAGGGTTTAAGAATGCTCATATGAGACTTCACAAAAGAGTTAAGAGGTGGCTAGAATTTCTAAGTGAGGTGGGTACCGTGTAGTCTTCTAGGATAGTATAGGGAAGACCTATGGCTAGATCCTATGCTCTAAGAGAAAAACTAGACTTACCAGAAATGAGGTCAACAGTTCATAGGAACAAAGTTTCTTTCTTCTGACCTTAGGTCCATCAAGGTTTTTGTGGATAATACAATTCAAGGGTCTCTAGATGTATTGGGTTGACTACCTTAATGGCAGGGTAGCCTTAGGGTCCATGTAGCTTGGGATGATAGATCTGTGCTACCCTTGCCCGACTATCTCTACATTTTAGGGATTTACTCTTCCCTTCCTTTGACTGCCACTATTGAGCCCTGTCACTCCTTAACTTCTTTGATATCAACTTCATGGTGATGTTGATGAGCTACCGCTCATTTGGGATACAACATTTTTTCCTCCATTCTTATGGCCCTAACGTTCTTTGACATATTGAGATATCCCAAACAAGATGATTTTGGGTACTCTGTGGGCTCCATGTGTACATGACTCTGATGCAATATCTATGTTAGCTTCTCAGATTGCTATTATATCCAAGAAATTATATCATTTTGGAATAAATTATTCACCTAATATAATAGAAGAAAATTCATCTGGACAACTTATAGAAGCTCAATCTTCATCTGAAACTTTAAATGCTATTAATAATAGACCCAATAATCCTTATGCAAATTATTACAACCCTAGTTGGAAGAACCATCCAAATTTTAATTGGAATAACAACTCTGCTAATCAACAATGGATGAACAACTCAGTAAACCCATTAAGAAATTCATCTAACCAAGGAAATTCAAATTATAAACCTTCTTATCCACTTGGATTTAATAATAACTCTCAATTTAAGGAATAGAAGTTATCTATGGAAGAATTCATATTAAATATGGGTCAGCATTTGCAGAATCAAGGAAATCAGCTACAAATTCAAGGGAACCAATTACAAAATCAAGGAACTGCAATTAAAAATATTGAAACTCAACTTGGATATATCACTACTGCACTTAATAATAGAATTCCTGACACTTTTTCTAGTAATGTGGAAATAAATCCTAAAGATCAAGGAAAAGAACAAATCAAAGCAATACAGTTACGAAGTGGAAAAAAATTAGAAACAAGAATACAAAAAGAAACTAAAAGTGAAAAAGAGAAAGTGGAAACTGAAAAAGAAAAGAATCAGCAAGATCGAAATTTAGAATATCCACTAATTCCTATGAAAATTTCTATAGAGAGACCACCACCACCATTTCCTCAGTGATTAAAGCAACATAAAAAGGATAAGCAATTTTCTAAATTTCTTGAAATCCTGAATAAATTAACGGTAAACATTCGTTTTGTACAAGCATTAGAACAAATTCCCAATTATGTGAAGTTTATAAAAGATATTTTAAACAAGAAAAGAAAGTTCAGAGATAATGAAACTGTTGCACTTAACGAAGAGTGTAGTGCAATTATTCAGAAAAAGCTTCCTAAGAAATTAAAAGATCCTAGTAGTTTCACTATACCATGTGCTATTGGAGAAAAATTTTATGAAAAAGCTTTATGTGACTTTAGAGCTAGCATAAATCATATGCCTCTATCAATTTTTAAAAGATTAGGATTAGGAGAAGTCTCACCTACTTCAGTAACTCTTCAGTTAGCTGATCGTTCAGTGACATATCCTAAAGGAGTTATTGAAGATGTGTTAGTAAAAGTGGATAAATTTATCTTCCCAGTGGATTTTATTGTCCTAGATATGGAGGAAGATAAAGAAATACTCATAATTTTAGGAAGACCCTTATTAGCTACTGGAAGAGCTATGATTGAAGTTCAAAAAGGAGAACTAACTATGAGAGTAAACGATCAAGAAGTAACTTTTAACATTGCGAAATCAATGAAATATCCTGCTATAGAAAAAGAAGATGAATGTTTTCGAATGGAAACTCTTGAACATCTACGAAATGAAAATTTTAAAGAATACTTTGAAGATCAACCAGAACTAGAAAATATAGAATTAATTTAAGAAACAGACAATGAAAAATTAAATTATATACAAGAAAGATTTGAGATGTTGGATATTACTGAAAACGCTGAAAAGAATATAGTTTCATCGATTATTAAACCTCCTGAACTTGAGTTAAAAGTTTTACCTACTCATTTGAAGTATGCATTTTTGGGAAATTCTTTAAATTTAACGGTTATTATATCGGCAGAATTAAATGAATCACAAGAACAAAAACTTCTGGACACATTAAAAAAGTATAAGAAAGCTTTTGGTTGTACCTTAACAGATATTAAGGGAATTAGTCCTTCGATATGTATGCATAGAATTATTTTGGATAATGAACATAAACCAAGAAATGATCCCCAAAGGAGATTAAACCCAATAATGAAAGATGTAGTCAAGAAAGAAATATTGAAATGGTTAAACAATGGTATTATATATCCTATTTTGGACAGTGATTGGGTAAGCCCAATTCATTATGTTCCTAAAAAAGGAGGAGTGACAGTTGAAGCTAATGAAAATAATGATTTAATACCTATAAGACAAGTTACTGGATGGCGTATATGTATTGATTATAGAAAATTAAATGCAGCCACAAGGAAAGATCACATCCCTTTACCATTCCGAGACCAAATGTTAGATAGATTAGCCGGACACAAATATTTTTGTTTTTTAGATGGATATACCAGCTATCATCAAATACCTATTGCTCATGAGGATCAAGAGAAAACTACATTTACTAGTTCTTATGGAACATTTGCTTTTCGAAAGATGCCTTTTGGATTATGTAATGCACCTGCAACATTCCAGAGATGTATGATGTCTATATTTAGTAAATTAATTGATGATGGAATAGAAGTATTTATGGATGATTTCTCTGTATTTGGAACATCATTTGACGCATGCTTGGATCATCTTAAAAAATTCTTAGAGGTATGCGAACAAACTAACTTAGTTTTAAATTGGGAGAAATGTCAATTTATGGTTGCAGGAGGAATTGTATTAGGGCATAAAATTTCAGAAAATGGCATGGAAGTAGACTCTGCAAAAATTTAAGTTATATCTAAATTACCACCTCCTACTACAGTGAGATGGGTAAGAAGTTTTCTTAGACATGCCGGATTTTACAGATGCTATATAAAAGATTTTTCAAAAATTACTAAACCTTTATGCCAACTTTTAGAAAAAGACAAGAAATTTGAATTCACTACAGAATGCAAAAATGCTTTTGAATTATTAAAAAATAAATTAATCATAGCACCTATAATAATTTCACCTGATTGGGAGAAACCATTTAAACTTATGTGTGATGCTAGTGATTATGCTATAAGAGTTGTTCTTCGATAAAGTTATGATAAAATTTTTAAAGTTATATACTATGCTAGTAAAACTCTCACTAGTGCTGAAATTAATTATACAGTTACAGAAAAAGAATTATTAGCAATTGTATATGCTTTTGATAAATTTAGACCTTATTTAATTGGAACTAAATGTATTGTGCATACTGATCACTCTGCTATTAAATATTTAATGCAAAATAAAGATACCAAACCAAGATTAATCAGATGGATATTACTGATGCAAGAATTTGATTTTGAAATAATTAATAGAAAAAGAATTGATAATCAAATTGCAGATCATTTGTCAAGATTAGAATATTGTGAATTATCTGACACTGACAATGAAATTACAGACAGTTTTCCTGACGAATAATTTTATAATATAAATGAGTGGAAAATACCATGGTATGTTGATATAGTTAATTATATTGTAAGTGATATTTTACCACTCATGCTAACTCTGCAACAACAGAAAAAATTCATTCACGATGCTAAAACGTATTTTTGGGATGAACCATATTTATATAAACAATGTAAGGATCTAATTATTAGAAGATGTGTGCCTTATGAAGAAACTGAACAAATTATTCAAAAATATCACGATTCTGAATTTGGAGGACATTTTGGGACTGATAAAACTGCTTATAAAATTTTACAATCTAGATTTTATTGGCCTACTCTTTTTAAATATGTTTATAGATATATCAAAACTTGCGATAAATGCCAACGAATAGGTAATATATTTCAAAGAAATGAAATGCCTCTGAATTTTATATTAGAAGTTGAAATTTTTGATGTTTGGGGATTAGATTTCATGGGACCATTTATTCCTTCATTTGGAAACTCATATATATTAGTTGTTGTTGATTATGTTTCTAAATGGATTGAAGCACAAGCCTTGCCTCATTGTGATGCTAAGAGTGTTTAAAAATTTTTAATGAAAAATATTTTCACAAGATATGGAATGCCGAGAGTGATTATCTCTGACGGAAGATCCCATTTTAGGAATAAATATATTAAGAAATTGGATTCATAAAATATCGACTACTTATCATCCACAAACCAGTGGATTAGCTGATGTTTCTAATCGAGAAATTAAATGAATTTTAGAAAAAACTGTAAACCCTAGTAGCTTAGATTGGTCTACAAGACTAGACACTACATTATGGGCATATTGGACTGCTTATAAAACCCTGATTGGAATGAATCCTTAGAGGCTTATTTATGGAAAAACTTATCACTTACTAGTTGAATTAGAGCACAAATCATATTGGGCGATTAAAAAATTCAATTATAATTTAAAAGATGCTGGTGAGAAGAGATTGTTGTAGATGAATGAATTAGAAGAATTAAGAAATGAATCTTATAATAACGATAGAATTTATAAAGAGAAAATGAAATTATGGCATGATCGGAAGATTAACCAAAACAATTTTGAACCAGGACAAGAAGTTTTACTTTGTAATACAAGATTGAAATTATTTTCTGGGAAACTAAAATCTTGATGGTTATGACCTTTCACTATAACTCAAATATTTACGTACGGAGCTATAGAAATTGAAGATCGAAAAGATCGGACACGAATTTAAAGTAAATGGACACGGATTAAAACCATATTTTGAAGGAAAAAAACCAAATTTTAAAGAGGTTTTAATGCTCAGTTAACCTGATTAAGGACCAGAATAGGGCGGGCTGACGATGTTAAACCAAGCGCTTTATGGGAGGTAACCCATAGTGATCTTTATTTAGGTGTAATAATTGTATATTTATTTGATTTATTACTATTTTTGGTATAAAATGAATTCTACTACTCAAATTTATATTTATAATCATCACAATATTGGATACATAGAAAAAAAATTGGAAAGAATTCGGACCAGAGCTAAACTAGGCAATTTTGCCTTAACTCACCGATAGAGAGATCGACGCCGCCGACGGCAAGTTTTGCCCGCCAAATTCAGTTCATATTTTTAAGAATCCCGCCGATGGTGAGATCGTTGCTGCCGACGGCAAGATCGGTGAATGAGCGGTTTTGGGAGTTATTTTGACGGTTTCTGGCGATTCTAAATGTTTTAACTCTTTAAGAACGCCTACAACTCGAAATATAAACCATTTTCTTCCTTAAAATGATTTGAAACTCCACAAAAACTCATCATTATGGCATCCAATCCACTTGAAATCACTAGATCCCGAGTGTTCAATCGAAGAAAGTTTGTCAGTTATGAGGCCCACAAATCTTCAACAAAGTTATGATGAAGAAGAGATTAATCAAAAAAAGAGGATTCGTGAATAGAGGAGTGGAGAATTCGACAACATCTATCGAGGAGATGATTATGCGACGACGTTGGGAGGTATAATGCTATTCAACTTCTGCAGTATTCATCCCCATAGTAAAAGAGTTCTACTTCAATCTTCATGTAATTAACAACAGAAGCGTTTATGTGCGAGGCAGATAGGTAACTTTCACTCCTTCTAGAATCAATGAGTTATATTCAATTGAAAATACACCTGTTTTCCACTATTCCAATTTCGTTACTATAAGAAATAATATGAATGAGATATATCGATATTTGACTGATGAATCAGAAAATTGGGAAACAAGAGAAGATGGGTATGTTAGCTTTTCTGCATCACTTCTAAACCCCGTCTCTAAACACTGGCACTTCTTTATTTCTTCAAAATTATTACCCACTATGAGGGTAAACAAAGTTTCTAAGGAGTGTGCAATTCTGAATTATTGTATTCAAGCGGGATTACCTATCGATGTTGGTTCAATTATTATGAAGTCTTCTTTAGGCCTGATTGTGCATGGATCGAATTATGGGCTTGGACATCCTTCAACAATTTTTGCATTATGCAGTCAGTACCAAGTTTCTTATGAAGCCTGGGAAAAAGTACTTTTTCCTTGGAAACCATTAGATCCAACTGATATGTTTCCTACTCTGGATAACAATAATGAGACAACCATTACTGCGGATCAAGCATCTCAAAACTCTCTTTTAGTCAAGCCCTTTACTGATAAAACAAATCTGATCTTACGAAAACTCAAAGGATTGGAAAAAGAGGTACAAAACATGATAACTTCCATTAATAATATCTCTGATTTATTTGATCATATTGATTGGAGGATGAAGGAACACTTCGATTATTCTAGACATCTTGAGGCTAGTTTCATACGGCTTTTGAGAAAGAAATGATGGATTGAAGAAGATTCTACATAATAATTTCCTTACAGGCCTTTCTACAATCTATTCGTTCATCTACGTTCTATCGGAGATTTCAGAGATGAATTTAGCACAGACACTGATGAGTAGAAGACATTTGTATTTGTTTATGTGTTGAGTTAGTTTGAATTTAATTTTTATGAAATTTGCACTTTTGATATTTTATATTTTAAGATTTGATCTCAGTATAGATGAGATTATGTGTTTTTGTTTAGTATCAGCGTTTTTACCACTGTGGTTTAGATTGCGATGTTGAATTTTATGTGTTAAGTAAATGTGGTGTATGCATATTATAAAACCTTGGATTTCAGATATAAAATTATTATGTTTTGTGTTGTGTGAATTTATGTGAGTTAAAATAGTATCTTATCACAATAAAATGTACTTAATTGATTGATTGGACATTATCAAGGCTTAAAATAAATTGAAAACATTATAAATATTAAAAATATTAATTCCCGAAAAATCCTGCCGACAACGAGAATGATGTCGCAGACGGTGAGATTTTCCAGAAACTTTAAACGTATTTGAATTAATTAGCCCGCCGACGGTGAGATTTTTCCCGCTGACGGCGAGATCCCGAAAAACACTTTATTTTGGTCGATAACCGTCACTATTCATCGTCCCCTTCCTCAAAACTTCAAAAAACCTACCTAGGGCTTGAGAGATCTTGGATTTGGAGCAATATCAACACATTTTGACACCGGATTTTATCTTCCCTTGGTAAGAGCTTCACTCCCATGCAAACATTTTTTATTTTCACTGAGTATTTCTTCCACATCTGTGGATTTTGGAAAAAATTGAAATATAGAAAAAATAGTTGGAAGAAAGCCGTGGAATTCATTTTAGATTATTTTAAGTCACCTTTGGAATCCATTCTAGTATTATTTTGAAGTTTAGTCAAGATTTATGTAAATTTGATAGATCGAGAAATGGCTTCACGACAGAAGAGGCGACTAGATTATGAAGAGACATGATTCGTGAATGTTAGAGCTCAATCAAGATATAAATTTAATATCAAAGCAAGAAAATGCATTCAAGATAGAGTTTTTAAGAATCCAGGAGGAGAAGTGGAACGAACGATAAAAGAGAGAAGATGGGAAATTTTTTGTTATGTAACAAATATAGCTGCAATTGAAATCGTAAAAGAATTTTATGCCAACCTGACTGAGATAGAAGATGTACCAATAAAGGTTAGAGGATTTTTAGTTGATTTTAATGCTGCAAGAATAAATTCTTTCTACAAAGTACAAGATCTGCAAACCAGTGAGTATGATACATTTGGAACAATGGAAGGACCACTGGAGGAGGTGATTAACTTTCTCGCTGATGGGAAAGGGACTTGGAAAATTAAGCAGCGTGAACGGGTAAACTTCCCTCTGTCTATGTTAAATGCAACCTCTAAAGCTTGGCATTATTTTATTTGTTCTACTTTGTTACCTACCTATCACCATAGTGAAGTAACGAGAGATAGAGCAGTTCTGAATTTTTGTATTTAGAACCACAGAAGTATTAATGTGGGAAGTATTATTTACAAAAATATATTAGCCACTGCAAAAAGTGAAAGTGGAGGAGGACTAGGACATCCTGGTCTAATTTATGCACTCTGCCAATTGTCTGGAGTAGAGGCTAGAGATGATGAGGAATGGGTTGAACCTATGAAACCCATTACCTAGGCTAATATAAAAACTTATGAATCCCACGAAGGATGGAGATCTGGGACTAGGAGCTATGCACCTTCAACTAGTAGGGATATTCCCTCTACCAGTTATGACCCTCATAACTATAGTTCTCCTACACTTTATGATTTGATGAATGAAATGACCCTGCAGCAAAAATTTTTTGAAAAGATTGAAGAAAAATTGGAGCATATTGATCAGAAAATTGGAGGATTATAATGGAGGCATAATTATGACAGCGATTATCTCTAGAGACATTCTGAATTTGAGATAGCTACTATGATGCTGAGAATCATTATCGGAGAGGAGATCCTGATGTTATATTTCCTGAGTGCCCCCGTTATACTCACTACCAGCCTACTCCACCTGCTGAACAAGGAGACCAGGATATAGTTTGGGATTTTAATGTTGATGATTAGATTCTATGCTTAGGTATTTATGTTATGTGATTGTTTGTTTGTTTTCTTAGATTCAGTATTGATGTTCAGTTTATGAACTTTGATTATTATGTTGTGTAAGACATTTTAATATTGTTATGGCTTTTAAATTTTAATATTTCAATTTGTGATTGTAACTCTGAAACTGGATTTGTGAAATATATGTGGATTTTGTGTTATGTTGTGGTATGAATTGTGTTAGTAGTTGTACTTATTTCAAAACTTCTTTACCCAGCAATTTCTTTGATATTATATATATGTACAAAGTTATTAACAGTACAGGTTAATTAAGTGATGAAATGAACCTGCATAAATTCAAAAATGAGAAATACCTAAAGCACGAAGGTATGATTTAGATTTACAGTTTATTTTCTTTTCACCCTATATAAATAGATAGAAAAATTTAAGTTTGGGGGAGGAAAAAAATAAAAATTTAATTATTAAATTGTTCTCAATTTATATTTTCAAAAATTATTATAAAATGATTTTCTGTTATGAATTTAATTCAGTAAACTAGAATTAATTTATTTAATTATTATAGAAAGTTAAAAGAAATATTTCTAGTGATTAAACTAATTTTGTAGATTAAGATATTTGGTATAAGAGGATAAGAATATAGTTAACTATTTAAATTAAGGAAAACAATATTTCAAAATATAAAATTCTTAAGTATTTAGTTGAGGAAGAAAAGATTGAAACTCAATGAAGTAAAAAACTTTGAAATACATATAAGGTAAGTAAATGTTTCAAGTTTCAAATTTAGGAAGAGAAAGGTGAAGTTCAAAATTATTAACAGGCTATCCAGATAAAGTAATCCTCACTTGAAAAAGAAAGAAGGATTGAAAAATCAATCCAAATGAAAAGAAAAGAAAAATTAAGTGAGGAGAAGCTTGAGGAGATGCATTATCAAAAATTGGCTTCATTTGAATCAACCTAAAGGGTAAACTCAGTTACATTTCTGAACTTATATATTTGGATTAGTATTTTACTATGTAGTGCTTTCATGAAATTTCTATCATCTGAATATCTTAAGTAATTTAATATTGCAAAATATAGTCATTCTTGAAATAAATAGAAGACTAGAAATCTTAAACTTGATGACTAAATAACTTTACATCTATAGAGTTAATTTAATTATCTAAAAATCTTTCTAATAAACTTTACTATAATATTTTATTTAAATCAAATTCATAGTATTTTTGAATAAAAATTTTATTACAAATAATCATTACTTTTATATTGTATCAAGATTACTTGAAGACAAGTAATAATTAAAGTTTGGGGGATTTTGACCACAGGAAAATGTATTAAGAAATTCATACCAATTTTATATGAAATTGCACTTTAAAGAAAGGTATTTTCTATGTTTTATTGCACGTATGAAGATTTATAGGTATTGGAAGCAAAAAGATCAGAAAGAAGCAAATCTGGAACGAAAAGGACTAAAAAGAGATGGAAATTAAACTAGCCCGCCAACGGCGAGGAATAGGCCGCCGACGGCGAGGAATAGGTCGCCGACGGCGTGATTTTCCCGAAAGTTTTGAATATATTATAAAGGAGCTCACCGACGGTGAGATCGAGCCCGCCGACAGCGAGCCTTAGCGGTTAGCCAAAGTTCTAGAAGCCCGCCGATGGCGAGATCGACCCCGCCGATGGCGAAAATGTCGGTTCAAGCCAAATACATTGAATCTGGACGCTTTTTGAAGAGGTGCTTAAGAAACCTTTGGATATATTCCTTCTTCTTTAAATATAGACGAATTTAGGCTGAAAAGTGTGTGTCTTGTGGAAGTCAGTAGTGTGTGGTGAGTCTATTGTGTGTGCATTAGTGTGTTTTAGAGTATATTAGTAAGTATAATTAAGTGTGATGTACAAGAAGAAAGAGTTAGAGGAACTTCAAGGAATCTGCTTGGGGAGAAGATTCGAGATAAGTTTAAATTTATTGTTTTATAACTTTAAATGAAATCCAAGTTTTGTGTTATTTTTCTTATGCATTCTGAGTAGTTTTCTCTATCTTTCTCCTTGTTGTTGAGATTTTGTGAAATGAAGAATTGAATTAGTTGTGCCTAAAAATATTAAATAAAATTGTGATAATCTTTTTACTTAAATCTTAATTTACTTTCAATTTGGCCAATTCAATTGTTAAAATATGTTGAATTATCAACTATAGTAAAGATTACATCTATGATTCAGGGAAGTCAAAAGCCTTGGAAGGATGGTGCAAATAAGTAGGGAAATATTAATTATCGGGCGTTGAATTGGATATTTTAGTGTGACAGACTAAAATCTTCAATTCGGTCCTATCGTTTGGGAGCTGAAGTGTAGATGTTAGCCCTCAGGCGAGGGGAACATGAGAGCTCCGAAGTGGCAGCCGGTATCCTCCCAACCTAGCCGCAGATTCAGTAACCAAGCATAGGATTAGTCAATATTCTTTATGTCTAGACCAAAGGGTAAAGAATAGGAATGCTCATATTTGGCACAATATAATTCTAACTAATTTAATTATTCATTCACTTAATTCTCTTAAGAAAGAGAAAGATACTTTTTTTTTTAAATTGCAATCTTCTGTTTAAAAATTATGTAATAGAGTTTAGTATAAGCGTTCTTTATTTTCGTACACTAGATAGTAATTGCATCTGCTCAGATTAGTTCTTAATCTCTAAACTTCCATGTGGGATCGATATCTAGGACTCCATTAGAGCCCTTTATTACTTGAACGATACGTATACTTGCATTGATAAAAGGGGGGACACAATTGCTAATTTTACTCTGATAATCATTTATAAAATATATAACATAAAGCTCTAAAATCATATAAACCCTGCTGCCTCCCGACCCCAGGTCACTTACTACCATCTCTTCCTAAATTTAAAAAATAAAAAATCTATAATCTTCCTCTATTTCTTGAAATATATGAACTATTAGAATGCATCTAATGGATGTGCTCAATTCTCATTATATGAAATTTACTCTACACTAGTCGATATAAACTTTTTTTCTTTTTTGAAATAGAGGTGAAATCACACTTCCCTTGTTGAGTGTAAATTTTTTAAAGCCTATGAAATGGACTTAGTCCCTAAAGTAAATGTATCGATTTAACTATGGAAACTTTGAAGCAAGATTACATGTAGCTTTACATGATACCGACTCCTTTGAGTTAGGTAAATCATTATTTAAATGGAACAGTTTGAGACTTTGATACATGAAAATATTAGGCAGAATTTAGGATTGTATTTATACATTTCTATTTATGATATCTCACTTTAAGGAATGTATTTTTATGTCTTTATTACAAGTATAAGAGGTAATTGAGGTGGAGAAGGTGGGAGAATCAATGGAGCTTAAAGGAGGAAATATGGTTACTTGGCGCCTAGGCGTCAGACCCTTGGCGCCCAAGTACCAATCATAACATAATAGAAACAGAGAGGTTGGCACATGGGAATCAACCATTGCGCACCTAGACGACTCGATACCGGTTCCTAGGCGTCAGACTCTTGAGCACCTAAGCGCGCAAGAAAAATTCAACAAAGCAGAAGCTTGGCCGCTGGGCACTAGCCCCAACATGCCTAGGCGCTAACAAAACTTTTGGACAATTGCTACTGTTGAAGTGCTAGGTCATGAGGAAATCGTGTGTCAAAGTAAGGGAGTTGTGGATGCTAACTATTTGAGCCTATAAATAGTCATGTATTGTAGGACAATAGAGGAAGAATGGAGAATTGATGAGGGATTGATAAGGATTGATGTTGGCTAGTTGCTTAAGGGTATTTCTTGCTTTAGAGAGGCATAGTTCTTCTTCTAAGTGTTGAGGGTGTGGTTTTCTACCAGGCATGAGTGGGGAATCAGTAGGAGTGTTGTTTGGAGTTAACAATGGTCATTGTAAAGGAGGAATAGCAAAATATCTTTGTTTATTGCTTTGTGTATTTTGTTCTAACAAAGATTTAGTGGATTTCTCTTATGTTTAATGCAGTTGTTTGGTGAAATCAACATTCTTCATTGGTAAACCTATATTTGTTTCTTGTGATGATTAGTTAGGATGAATGGAATGTAAAGTGCTATGTAATTTCTTTATTTTCAGATGGTGTTGATTAACCTTAGGAACTTAATTTACCTTTCATTCTGGCCAAGTGAATTATTAAAATATGTTGTGAACCATAAGACTTGGGAAAGCTATGGTATAATCAACTGGTTAATCACATTAAACTATGAGGTATAAGTTGATATGCCTTGAGGGTAGATGCAACTGTTAGGAACATATGGTTTAAAGGGATAGTTATGGGATTTAAGGAATTAAAGTCCTTTATATCCAAACTTTATTATGCACTCGGGAGAGGGTGGTAAAAAAGATTGTTGCTCCTATTTGTCACTAGATATTTCACTACTTTCAAATTTAAATTCCATTTCATTCACTTAACTCATTACAAGGAGGAGCCTCTTGTGTATTTGATATCTTTCAATCCAAATTGCTAAAAGTAGGATTGCTTCATAGAATTTAAATTTGATGTTTATTGTAAAATAGTAGTTTAGGTTTATAGGAAATTTAATAACATTCACTTTTCAAGCTAGGAATAAAACCAGTAGGCTAGAGTTTTTCAAATTTTAAATTACCTCGTTATTTGTGGATTGATATTCTGGACTCTAGAACTCAATATTACTAATACGACACGCGCAATGCGTGAGCCCCAGTGTCTGGTTGTACCTGGAAGCGGTATCATGTCTAAAGAAAAAATTAATTAACCATTTAATTACTATATTAAAAGATATATATAATTTAAAAGTTTCTTAAGGATATTGAGTTTTGAGTTTGATTGGCTTTCGTCTTTGATTTGAAATGTTGCTTCGATATCCATGCATGGATGCTATTATCAAAAAATCAAAACATTGAAAGAAACTTATATTGAGCAAATGTACTAGCTGGAAATCCAATGGTGCGGGGCAATTGGTCCGAAGAGATTGAAATAATATCTTATTTTTCTAGTGTAACAATTTCATATATTGCTCATGTTATTCCTTATTTTTTAATATGAAAATTTATGTATTTATCTAAACACTATTACAGCTACGCATAAATCTCTTATGTTTTCTCGTGGCATCAAGTTCACATTTTAGTTCTATTTTTTCTACTTCATCTTCTATTAAAATTACAAACATTAAAAATACTACAATTTCTCAATATCCACTTAATGAAGATTATCTTAATAAATGGACTATTCCTAAAGTAGAAAATTATATTTTTATACAAAATTGGAACAACTTATTTTAAAGGTAAATCTTCCAACACGACTGTAGAACAATCAATTATTACAGATGAAATAGAAAGAGTCGTACCTTTATTATTTAAAGAAGATCTGAACACTTATTTTCAGAAGTACAAATATATTCATATGTTTAATCCAAACAGTATTTAAACCCTTAACCCTTAAAGATTTTAAATGATTCTATCTTAGCATGTTTAAGAGATTAGAGGTGCTTAATTTGGCCTTAATCATTAACGGGAGTTTTATAAAAAGGTTTATGCTATGAATCAATTTATTTTAATACATATCAAAATTTAAGCAAATTATTTGTTTGTTGTGAAGATGAAGCATCAGTTATTGGAATATGTTGATTGGGTAGAGTGCCATAGAGATAATATGTAAGATTAATCATACAGAGAGAAGGAATTCCATGCACCTTTCCCCTCCCTTGAGAAAAGAGGCAAGCCATTTGTAATTAAGAGATTCAAAAGACAGTTCCCTTTGGGTGTGATCAACCGATAAGAGTCCCAACAAAATTCACGTGTTAAAAAATCGGGGAGAAAATTAATTTTACCCTTAATGTATTCAATATAAAAATAAAAAACTGATAATTGAGCCAGACATGTGACAAGATGTGTTTGGAAGATAAATTTTTAACATCTTAAAGAATAATAAAATTGGTTGTGCTACAAACTATTTGTAATAAAAATTTAGCATTTGATAAATCATCTTGAAATTTAGAAATGACTTTTACAATGATAAGCATATCTAATATAATAGTGAAAGAATTTGTTGGAGTCTAATTTTTGTGACTTGAGGTAAATATAACAAGTTTTACTATTGATGAGAGGATTAAATTTTGTTTTAAGATTTTGTCATAACTAAGATTGGATGCATTTGTTTCTATAATTTCAAAACTTGAAGGGTTAGCTAAATTAATACAAGGTAATTTTTTTACTTTTGCTTTAATTTTCTGAATTGTTGTATTTTGAATATATGACAAAATAGGAGGATTTTTTTAGTCATCAAAAAGAGAAGTAGCATCGAGAGCATGATTTTTATGAAAATCGACAATAATTTAAAGCTCTTGGGAATCTTTGATGTTGTTTTTCAGCTCTAATATCAGGAAAATTATTAAGAACTTTAATACTACAGTTAATAGAAAATATAGAAACATTTGAAATACTATGGCCTAAAAATAAAATTTTTGTTTTAAAAAATTTTACTCTTAGGTGCTGAGATAACTGATTCATTCTTCTTACCCCTTTTAAAGGTATCGACATGTTTAATATGTTCATCAATGGTTTGAGAAAAGATTAATATGTCAACTATATACAAAATAGTTTAAGCTGAAAATGGATTAAATACTTCATTCATGATATTTTGGAGCTTAGAATGCGTGTTTTTGGGTCCAACGGCATCATATTCCATTTAAATAAACCAAAAGGAATAATAAAAGCTATTTTATATTGACTTTGTTCATTTATTTGGATTTACCAATTTCATGATTTAAGATCAAACTTGATGAGGAGAATAACATTAGTTAATCGATTTAATAAATCTTTTTTATTTTGGATAGGATATTTTATCCATTGAAGTACCTTATTTAAGGGCTCAAAATTAATGACTAATCTAGGGTTTCCTCTCTCTTTTTCAAATGCATTTTCTACATCAAATACTGTGTAGCTCCAAGGAGAATATGATTTTGTAATAATCATTTTGGCAGATAATTCATTTATCTAATTTTTATAAAGATTAAGAGAATGTTGATTCATTTGACATGGTTTGGATTTTTTAGACATTTCTTTTACATTAAATCATAATTCACATAATGTGTTTTTTATCCCAAAAGACTATAGGATTATCGCCACAAATTTCATTTTGTAATTTGCTTAAAATTTTTTTTATTTTCTCGTGGATTTTGTTATCCTGATGTCATTCATTAGTTCTTTTCATTTTGATTTCTTCTTGTAAAAAAATAATACGACGACTTTTCTCTCTATAGTGTGATTTATTTCATTAATAATAGTTCTTCTTTGATTAATACTAAACTAATATTTTAATATTGTAGAAAATCATTCAATGATAATTCCCCAGGAATCTATTTTAGTTGGCTGATCTAAAGAAAATGGTGTTCCAAGAATTATGTGTTGAGAATGGATTTTAACTAACAAAGGAGTATGAATACATTATTCATTTTTGCATATGACAACATTAGATAATTTATACTCAATTTCCATTCAAAGTAAGTCTTTGAGTGCTTTTTCCAAAAATACATAGAATGAACAATTTCTTTTTTAATAGAATTCATATTAGTGTTTGAATCAACTAAAGGCAATAAGAGAGGAAAAATATATATGTTCTTTATTTTTGATTAATTTTTTAGTGATAAAAGATTATTGGAAGATAGTATTTTGAAGAGAATTTAACATTTCAGTATTGTTTAATAAATCAATTTTTCATCAATAACAGAGCTAGATGGTGAGCAGGAGGTATAATTTTCTGTATCTGTATTTTTAAGTTTGTTTTAATCATTCATCAATTTGTATGTCACTACGTTTTTTTTCTTAACACGTCCTAGGAAAACATCTTGTTACCATCGAAATTGAGTAAGAGTAGGACATCTTAGTTTATGCAGTAATAATTTGCTTTGTTCTTCATCTTCTTTAGTTCAAATAAAATGTTCTAAAATACTGATGATCAAAATGATAATCTGCTTTAGTATTTAAAGAGTGACGTCTTCAATTTTTATTTCATTAAAAAAAATTATTTTTATTTTTTAATCATAAATTTATGACACCATCATTTCACAATTCCAGTAAAATCACAACTGATCATTCTAACAACCTTAAGTGTTGTATTTTGTCTGGAATTAAACTGTTGCTATATGCATTCAAAGGATAGTCTCACGCATGTGTGTGTGTGTGTGCGCACGCACGCACGCGCGTATATATATTTATAAACATATAGATATAGATATATAGATATATATGTTGAAGCAAATCATTAATTGAATTTGTATTTGTTTTTCCCAAGGGTCATTTTTATATTGAATGATTATAAGCCAATATATTGTTAAAATAATAAAAAAAATTAATAGTTACAAACCTAATCACAAAGCATATTATAGTCAAAATAATGAGTTTGAATGAAAAAAAAAAAATCTCCATGTAATTAAAGAGAGAAACTGACATCAAATTCTTTTCTAACTCAGCACCTTCCACCCCTATTTTTTACCAAGTCACAAAGCACAATTAGTAAAGTAAAACAACTTAGTTATACATGGGTGTTCTACCCCTGAGGTGACCAAAGAGTTCACTCTCCGCTCCGACAATCAACTCTTTCATCCCTTCCGCACTGCCGTGGTAGCCAAAGGCGAACCCCCGCCTCCGCCTCCGAGGGCAACTGCAGCGGACTCCACATGAGTCAGCAGATACTCATATATCTTCTTTCTCAGCCTCTCCACTGTTTCCGGCAGCAGCCCCCCAGCCTTGCCTCGAACTCCCTCTCCGATGCACTCTCTCTTCCCGGCAGTGTCGAGCCAATCATTCACCTTCTTCAGTTGGGCAAGCATTCCAGCCACGAGGTCCCGGTCCCATGGCAGCCTTGCTGCCGTCCCACTGGCTTCCGCATCCAGAAACCTCTCGACAAATCCTACAAACCAGTTCTTTGCTTCTTCCTCCAACGCCTTCGCTAGTTCCGCTCCATCCTCCAATCCTCCCCCCTTCTCCCAACGTCTGACTGGTGGTGACACAGTTGCATTCGTTGGCCGTTGCTTAGCCACCTTCGTCGCCATCCCAGGCGCTCGTTGCTTCCCCTTTGACGATGGCGCTGTAGCCTTCGCAGTATTGTCGAGTACGACGATCGCTGGCGGCGGTGTAGCAGCAGAAGACGAGTAGTGTGACTTGTGGATATATAGGGAGAGGGGTGAGAGGTCTGTGCCGAGGGCAGCATTCACCCAAGCCGTCGCGCGACGGTGGCTATCGGATGAAAGACGTGCGGTCTCTTCGGGGATGGCATTGACGCTGCCAGCGGAAGATTGGTCCGGCGAGCTGCAAGAGCAGGTTGCAGCAGCTTTGAGCGATTCAGAGAGAAGGGCGGCTCGGGCAAGATTGGAATGGAGGGCGAGGAACTGCTCAACTACCGGCTGCGGGTTATCTTCCTTCGATGTGTAAGATAAGTCTGCGTAAATGCTGCAAGGATCAAGAGAAGACATTATGCTAGAAGCTAACTAACAAATATAATTGCATAGATACCACTCAATTCCTATCTATTGACATATTTAGCACCTAAATTTGATATTTTACATTCATATCTACATCACATAAAAAAATACCTTAATTTTAACTTTTGGAAGGTGAAAAACATATTTTGATAATAGGTGAGGTGGCATGTAAAAATTGTTTAGGTGTTAAATTAGTAAATAAACAGTAATTGAGTGGTATGTATATAAATCTTCCACATAGTTCTTAATTTCTATTCATTTTTCTTTCTTTTATTTTAGATTTGCACAATTTCTATTTATTTTTCTATTGAAGGAATCGTAATGCTAGCGATGAAGAAAGAACTCCATCAGCAAAATAAATGTAGCAAGAAAATAATGTTATGATTGAGAAGAGACTAGTTTAAATGAAAATTATATTAAATAGATTAAGAGAAAAATACCTTTTGAAAACAAGATGCATTAAAAATAAAGGGCATTTACATATGTAGATTTATATCATCAGAATCTTATATCACATCCAAATATCAATGTTTAAACTTCAAATATGTGAAAAACATCTGAATAGGTAAAATGGCGTGGATATAAAGATCGAAATTTAGGCGTTACATATGCAACTACATAAGAATTGAGTGGTATGTATGTAAATCTTCCATTTTTTCTAATAGTTTGACCAAGCAACAAAAATCGTAGATGCATCAAAATATAAAGGCAAAATCATCAAGAGTTTTGAAAAACAAATCCGATAGGGGTTGAGGCATATTCTAGGTAGATAATGATGAAACAAAATAGGCTCTGGTCAACACATCTCTAAATATCCAATAGGATCCCTCCAATCCGAACGACTGAAAAATTAATATTGGTCAACTTTCTTTAGAACTGAGTTAATCTCTGTATTGACGTTGGACTTATCCTTAAGCCGTGTTTTAAAAGAGTCTATTTAAGGCAGTTGCAACTCAATAATATGTTGTTGCGCAGTAGACAAATGATCATATTGCCCGTGTATAATAATGTTGTTTGAAACAGAACTGTCATATCAATATATTTTATACTATTGAAGCAAAAATCCAGTCTGAGAATATTCAAAAAAAAAAAGGGACATATAAATCCCTTATCAGTATCTTGATTAATAAAATTAAGAAGAAGACTGTTAAAATAACAAATAATATGATAATATTATTTTTAAAATATAGACGGCGTATATCACGAGCTAAGCCGTCCCCCAGGGATACTCTCCACATCTGATCATATTCTTTGCGATGGAATATTCTAGCTTATCTACCCAACGAAAAAAGACAGTTTACCGTGATTCTCCGTGGGCGATGTAAAACTCTCTCGTAGTTATGTGGCTGACGTGAAATTAGCAGAGAACTTTGAAGTTCACAGTAGCAGTATAATTCTAAAGAGATATCAGAAATCATCAAGCTCATCTTTCTTAAATGTGGCTGAGGTGAAATTAACAGAGAACTTTGAAGTCCACAGTAGCAGTATAATTCTTAAGAGATATCAGAAATCATCAAGCTCATCTTTCCTGAATGCTTTAAAAGACATCTCATTAGAAATAGCATAAGAAAATTAAAAACATAGGTAATTAACTATAGTTTTATGTCCATATAAGGTTTCAGATAAAACAGTATATCAACCAACGAATCACCACAAGAAAATAACATATCTTATTAAAAATATTGGTTGTCTTTAACACACGTAATATCAAGCTCATGTGTCTCACATATACATATCACCAAAAAAGGTCATCTAGAAGATAGAACCGAAAAAAAGATGGGAACTTGATTGTTTTTATTAGGAATTCACATGTCACACCAACCAATAGCGATCAAACGTCTCATCATAAAACTTCAAAACCCACTAAAAGAAAAATAAAAGAAATATAAAAGGAAAAAATACTTACAAACAACGTAAAAAATCAAAACAATAAATATGAAATACACAATGAACGGAAATAAACTTGAACGGTACAAAATAAAAATACAATCAACAATGACACTCTTCAATAATCATTACAATTAATAATATGATAAAACTTCAATCACCCTCCAAATATCGCATCTGTAAAATGTTTATTCAACTCTGTCATCTCGCTTGCACATTTCCCACCTTTAATGTAGGTTCCGGGAACATTTTTAGCCTATGAAAAAAACTGTCCTAGACAGTACTCATATGTTTTGGCAAGGACATGTTTATGATCCTCGTCTGCCCTACAGAAGTCGATGTCGTTGCCGGAAGAATGCTGTCAAACATAATTGTCGATTTATCGTGGCAAATCACAATCTGAACCTGTTTGGAAAATGAGTAAGATGTCATATCGCGAAGTATAACCAATTTCTTCTTCCAAACACCGAAAGTTCTCTCAATGACACCGCATATGGTAGAATTTCTTCTATTAAGTATTTCTTTCCTGCCCCGCGTGACATTACTGACTCGCGTCGGGTATGCGGTATCTCGCATCAAGATGGAGCTTGAGATACCCTCACTGCAACGGATTTCCAGCACCAACCAATTATTATTTACTTAATGTAAATTGAATTAGTGTTGACAGAGAAAATAATTGAGTTGTTTGATTTCAAGCGAACATCTGAGTGGATGTGGGAAATTGTATTAGTTATTCTGTGTTGCAGCTTTAAAAATTTGATTGTCATGTGCACTGCCCACCCAACCGGTCATGATAAAAATGAAGCACATGTTAAAGTCGTATACTGTCAAGACATTCTGAGTCGGGTACCTATAATGACTAATGAATGCAGTTTTTTCTTATTTGGAACATGTGCATCATCGTGTGTTCCATCAATTACTACAATATAATTCTAGAAAGATAACGAATGGTTAAGTATTTATGATACTTAATTGAAAATTGAATGTAACAAATAGTAGAAATTATCTTAAAGTATGACATATACCGCGCATGGTGTGAAATCTCTGTGTGGGTCCGTTCGAATATAGGATCTGTTAGTTTTATGACTTGTGAAAGAAAACTTAAGTGCATTCAACCTTACTGAGAAGTATCTGCAAATCGTATCGAATGTGTGTTGAAAAAGCTTCGCAGCTTCTCGCATTGATTCATTCTACGATAATATGTAGAGGGTTATTGTCAACGCCTCTCGTAAAGTCATTCTGGATGAGCCGTGAAGTTCATAATTTCTATATAGTTCCTCAAACAAATCAGTGAATATTGTCCGTCAAAGGGAACAAATTGTTAAATCTCGTTGGGTGGCCCACAAGTAACTCTCCAACCCATTTGTCGCCAGCATATGAGGATGTCATGCAAGGGAAGCGCTCTATGTACAGTTATAATATTCATGCATCAAGCATACAATAGCTACAACTCTCATTCTGTGTCTTTCTCTAGGTGTATCCATATATTCAGTATCGAAATGACTATCACATAAGCATCAATGAATTAGCACCAATCATATAAGGTTACAAGCAAAACCAATATAAGCAAATAACGTTACCGAAGTAAATACAAATCATAACCAAAAACGAAAAACTTGAAATTAAAGTGATAAGTTCAAAGCTGTTTAAATATACAAAGCAAAATGAAAAACATAAACCAATAGAAATGTACGCAATTGCAAATGAGAAAACAAATATTCTTGCTCATAAAAATAATGTGGTAAGCCACCCTGCAATCATCGAGAATTACGATGAAAAGCTATCTCTGGATCGAAACTTCAAGCAACTTCATAGAAACAAATACAACAGCAAGTCCTCAAAAATTTTTAGAGTTGCATTCAGAATTTGCACAACATGCTGGGCGAAAGTTGCTTGAGATGTGCTAGGGTCATTGCTGCATGAAGTCACCAACTGTTATATTTGTCTTCTAAGGAAAGCATCTCCCATTTTCTTCTTATTTTCAACCCGAGGACGCTTAGAGAGGCTCATGAACTCAAGTTCATGGAGGTCCAAGGAATCACCCGTTTGATCAACTTTCAAATTTTCGAGGATGCCACCAAACCATGACTTACTGAGAACACATGCATTGTTGTCCATTGTCACAACAACCTCAAACATATGATTCAACTTCTCCAACTTAAGATCGATTCCACTATATTTAAATTTTTCTGCAGCAGACACCACATACAAATTCATATAACATATATTTGAATTTAAAAACAAATAAAAATTGACCAAATAAGGGACATTTCAAAAATGCTCACTGCAAATCCCTGTCCACCACTCCACAGAAGCATTAGCCGATCTTCGTAGCCTAAGCTAGTTGATTCTCGCTTCAATTCCTTCAATATTTTACAATCCTTCTTCAGCTGATCCCACTTGTTTTTGAATAGTCTCCTATCATACTCTCTACATGTACATTCTTTGAATTTTCTAATAATATTTTACCGATCTTCCTTGTTGAAATAGGTTATTGGTCTATTTCCTAGATCGACCTCATTGAGACAAGGGTCACAAAATATTAATTCTCTTTATCTCACATTACAGATGAACCAGCCTCTTTTGTCTTGGTCATTGTATTACTAGCATGAAACAGACTAATTAACATAAATAAGGTTGTCACAATATCACAAATCAAAGGAAATCAGAATGCCACAACATCATCATCACAACCTCCAAACCAACACCTCCACACATCGGCACATTAAGACACCAATACATCCACGACATCACCAACAAAACACCCACACCCCAATACCTCCACATAAACACAACCACAAACTAATCACCACCTACACAACTACAAACCAACACCTAAACACACACACACCATATCTCACATCATCACAGACACCACACAAACACCACCAACTCAAACAGACAGCACCACCTTCACACCAACACCTCCAAAGAATGGCAAATCAAGACATAAACATATTCACCAAACTACCAGCACCAACTTCACATACCAAAATCTCTACATAAACACATCCACACACTAACCACTACCCAATAACACACTAACACCTCCATATAGACACCACACTGACACCAACACATCCAACATACACCAAAGCCTCAACACCAACACCTCCACACACTAACACATCAAGACACCAACACATCACCACACCATCAACACCACCTCCACACACCAACACCTTCACAAAAATACATCCACACACTAACCACCACCTCCACGACCACACACCAACACCTCCACACATACACCAACACCTCCACGACCACACACCACCACCTTCTCATAGCCACAAACAGACACCACATAGACATCATTACCACCACCTCCACACACTGACACATCAAGGTACCAACACATCCATTACACCACCGACACCACCTCCACACACCAACACCTCCACACAAGCACATCCACACATTAACCACCAACTCCACAACCACACACCAACACTTTCACACAAACACCACCACATCATCACAGCAACACACGGACACCACCAGACACCACATAGACACCAACACCTCTATCAGACATCAAAACCTCCACACACCACCACACAAACACCAAAACCACCAGACACAGCACCACCTCCACATCAAAGCCTTCACACACTGCACATCAAGACACCAATACATATACCACATCACTCGCACCACCTACACACACCAACACCACACAAACAGAACTACACACTAAGCAACTCCTCCACAACCACACTTCAACACCTCCAAACGGACAGCACCACCTCCACAAACCTCCACACACATAGAGGAGCAGCAAAAGAAGGCCAAACTAATCTTAAGAAATCATAGGGCATAGAAACAGACCCATATATAACATCTATTTTGTAAGTTTTATCAAAACATACACAGCACCTGAAATATTGCTATTAGCAGCTGCAAAACTACCCATTCATCCATTTATCAATTTCTTACTGTCATGAGATCTTCAATGATAAAATCTCATCCCATAATTAAAACATACACAACACCGGAAACATTGTTATTAACAAATTCAACACCATATTTTATCCATTTTTCAAATTCTCACTCAAATATCTAGATTCATGTTAAAATCCCAACCCATATTCAACACATACAAAACAGCCAAAATATTATTATTAACAAATCAAGCAATAGCTTTCATCTTTTTTTCAAACTCTCACTGAAATATCAAAATTCATGTTAAAATCCCCTCATATTCAACACATGCACAACACCCAAAATATTGTTGTTAACAAATACAGCACCAACTTTCATCCAATTTTAAAATTCCCACTGAAATATCAAAATTCATGAAAAAATTCAATGCTCACCGCAAAGCACAAACCATTTACGACAAATATTGCGACGCACAGCTTAAGGTGCTAGGTATGTAATCATCCCAATAAAACCAAAACAAATAGATTAAATCAACGAACTGAACAGACCACATACATGCACCCGAATCATTGCTAATAACAAATCAAGCACCAAAAATCCAAAGTTCACCGTAAAGCACCAATCCGACAACATTGCCAATTGAAAACACAAATCATGAAGCTTCAAAAGAATAAATCAAATTCATTATGGATGCAACATGAAGCATCAAAATCATCAACCGAGCATATCAAACTGAAAACCACCAAACCGAGCAATCAGAGAATTTAGGAAGAGGAAAACAACAACCATAATGCATAGGAGGTGAAAAACAGAGAAGTAGAAGAGGGAATACTGTAATGCACACAACCACCGAGCCAAAGAAGTGAAGGGAGAGGGAAAGAGAGAATAGAAAGCTCACCGCAATAACAACCAAACCGAAGAAGGGGAACCACCACACAGAGCATAGAGAGCATAGAGTGCGTAGAACCACTAAATCGAGCGGAAGAAAAGAGAGGAGAGCGAGAAGTATATAAGGGTCACCGGAACAACCTCCACAACCAATGATAGGCAACCGGAAACGTCTAGCCACCAGACTATAGACCCAAGGGAGAGAGATATCTAGGGCATAAGAATCGCGAGAGAGGGAGTGGGGTCGAGAGAGACAGAAGAAACGTGAGAGATCTGGGGACCGCGGGTTAAAAAGCATGCGAAGAAACGAGGGCTAAAGGTTGAACAGGAGGCTTTTTAACACAAATTTATCGAGAAAGTTGTTCACGCCATTTTTTCTAAACGATAAGATTCACGCTTTCAAAACACGCCGCTCACAAAAAGCTACCACAATGGACCCTAAATCGAAATGACGAGTCAACCAAAGTAAGAGTCCAATTTATTAAAATGTGAATAGCTTTGATGAGGCACGTGGAAGAAATTTTGTGCTTCCCCTAGCTCCAAAACATTATGGATTTCTTGGATGCAAGAATAATTTAATAAATCCTGCAAAATTCAAATTTAATAAATTATTTTTGGGTAGAATACTTGGTGTTTAAGTGTACATTTTCTTTCAATAATTTGATTTTTTTTTTTGAATAATTATCTTATCTTGTCTTGTGCTTTTTTAGCATGAAAATATTATTGTCATAGACACATAAGTAGAATATTAGGATCTATTTCCCTTTGCCTCTTTGATGCCATCATCTTCTCTGACAATTTTTTCTTTGCTCCTACCAATTGTACAACAATAAGTGCTTCCAAAACCAGCAATAGATGTCAGTCACTTCCTACTGGGATCACTGATGAACAAATACATCCAGTCAAACTGAGTGATGCTCTAAATGCTGGGGGATGCTCTAAATGACTGAGATTGTGGTTCTATAAACTGGAGTTCAATTGCACAATGTTGCTTCCATTCTTGTCAAAGATAGCGAAGTGCTCAAAAGACTATAATCTTAATTTTGTGTAACTCAATCTTGTTTCACTGTAGAGAATGCTTACCCATACTTACATGAGAACAACTTATTTTTTGTCCGACGTAAAGATACTTTATTTTTTCCACCTACGATGGTTGGAAGGCTTGTTATACCTCCACCCATGCCATCCCCCGATGTTGCAAATATAAGGATAGGGGGATTTAGTGAACTGGTATGACAATCACGACTTTATCATCTTCAACGAGGGGTGCTAATTATGAACTCCCTAAAGAATCCAAACCACTTAAAGGTGGAGATATGCTTAATTCTACATAACCTGAAGTTCACTACATAAATCAAGGTGCAGATTTGTGTGTTTTTGTTAAAGGATCCCTTGAATTTAGGCCAGAAGTTACTCATTGTAGAAAAATCCAAAAAAGAAAAGGAGGCTCGTTGTCTAAATTGAGTAGCGAAAAAGAAACAATTAGGTTAGTCCTAATTTCAATCACAAGTTGAGTTAAGATCATAATCAACCCCTATGGCCAAGAAGTGAGAAAGAAGAGGCAACAAGCAAGTGGATGGTGGCAATACAAACCTCCGCTTTGCGATAGTTGACCACACATGAATTCCCCTATAAAAGTTCCAACTTCCCGATGCTCGAGACAAACATTAGTGATGGTGGAGATCCACCGTGTCTATCTAATCATTATCGACAACAACGAAGGAATGATCATGATGAAAGTCTCCTTCTTGGTGTCTTTCTCAAGAGGTGGTGAAGATTGCGTTAGGACAATCATGGCAAAGCTCTATCTATCAACCCCCAATAACAAGATCAAAATTGTTCGACCTAGAACCTATGTTGCATCTCTAATAGCATTATGGAAGCACTCCAACAATATTTTAGGAAGTGGTCGCTCAATGACTTGATCAACAGGGAAGGCATTACATAGTGCAAATAACTTGTCAATTTAATTTTAAGGAAGATCGGAAGCTGTATGACATAAGATTTTATGTAGGACACCCTCGCGTCTTTTTCCAGGCAACATTGGCAACTCTTAAAGGTGGATTCTAATGACCATAATGAGTTCCGCTTTAAATGAAAGAGTAATCTATGCTAAGATGTGGCATAAGACTAGGCCGCATGAAGTATAAACACTAACAAAAACACTCTTAAGAATCCTAAAAAATATTACTTCATCATAAGCATATATTGGTCGTGTAAATCTAGTCTAAGGGATGATGTACTTGGCAACCTCTCAATCTCAACTCCGAGTCAAAAGCATCGTCGAGATAATAGAAGATGTATAACACAAAAAGAACCTAAGCAAATCATAGTGTGAGTTTTCTTCACACAGAGGGTCCTTGGCATAAGTTGAGAAAGTAAAAGCAAACACAACACGAGATTTTAGCATTTCTAGCCATTTTGGTTTCATTATGATAATTGATAAATAATAACACTTAAAAACTTGTTTAATCATTAAAGTGTATTCTCGTCTTTGCAAGTTAGAAAGTTGTTAAGAGCTACACAAAACATTCATTTGATCTGATACATCCGTCCTTCAAAATAAACATAAGATCTTAGAAAAAAAATTCAAAAACTAGAAATTGTTCAAAATAAAGCTACAAGCGATACGCATTCCAACCCTGAGCAATTTACAGCCTTTATATCATCTAACATGTATGAGCCGCAACCCTAGATAGCTTCAATGATAAATCAACCAAATAAATTTAGAGCAAACATAGTAGATCTATCGGAACCTCTAGCCTCATTAACTTTTATTAGCAGTAAAATGTTAGGCTAGAAACTTCTAGATCAGAAGAATTTTTTCAAAATAGGACGACTGAAGCTTTCTAGTAGTTTACATGTGACCTGCTTCCTATCAACATTCTTGTAGGTTAAAATATGCTCGCATATCCGTATCATTTTCCTGCTATGATCTCCAAGCATCTTCTAAACTCAACAAGTTCATGTTAAATATCCAATCAAATTTACTATATACTTTGACCACCATCACTGTGTCCACCTAGAAGGCCAAAGCAAAAGGAGTATCCAGCATGATGGTAGATGATGTGGTTTGATAGTTCTATTAAACTTTTATTAGCTCTTCTATTCATGCTCATTTACAATAAAATAACCTTCTCTTTGGTAAGCTTATGATGGCTTTGTCCACATACTCAATTTAATTATTTTTCAGAGAATGACTACTAAAAAAGGCTTACATTTATTATGTGCCCTTAAAAAATTCAATCTACTTTGGTCTTAATGTTTTTGACCAAATGAACTAGAGAAAGCTTCAGTCATTTCCATGACTAGAGCTTCTGCTTCCAACCATTCCTTGAAAAAGTCAACCAACACCAATAAGAATCAATTTTGACCGCTTCTAGTTCTTGGGATGACAAAGTCCATTCTCCACGTGATGAATAGTAAGGACTAATAAATGATTGGAGCTCCTGAACCGGTTGATATAGAAATCAAGTTGGGGTAGGCTTAACTAGCTTTCCTTACAAACTAGTTGGCATGCCCCTTGACAATTAGCCGAAGTAAATCCTATCGCAACACCATAGAAAGAATTTGGCCAACCATGCGGCTCTCACGCTCCCCAGAATATATCTCATTGCCAATGCCAAAAACTAAAGTGAGATTCTAGAAAAAGAAAATTCAGAAAACATCATCAGGGTCCAAGCGTGGGCTTGGCATGACTTGCATCTCCTTAGAGTACTAGATGACTTCATCGTTAAAGATCATAAGAAAAAATTTATCACAACAAATTCAAGAAAAAATTTATCACAACAAATTCATGAAAATTGTACTAGCTAATTGGCTTATACACTCCCTATACTGAATCTCTAAAATTAGTTGCACTTTAGTCGGTGCCAAGCACTAAAGTGAGATTCTAGATAAAATTTTTCTTAATAAAATATAATCAGATATAAAATACCTAATCTCCCAATATTTTGATCAAATGGGCATTGCCATGCCTAAATGAGGCTATCATGCTAGTAAAATAGAGCTTTAGCCCAACAATGTACAAGGCCTCTAGTTCCTCGACCACAGGTACTACAAGCTTCTTGATTAACATAGCTTAAGGAATCTTTTATTTTGTCAAAAGATCAACTATTTAGTTTTCGGCCAGGGTAGCATAGTTTAAATCAAAATGCTTGAACTTAGCGAATTCCCACAATACTATCTAGAAATATTTTTCAATAATTGGATCGCTAACTTTTTAGGTTCCTAAGTTTTGATTCAACACCAACCTAGAGCTAGCATGGAGTATTCAATTTCTTACTCCTATTGAGGTCGCCAACTTCGATCCAATAAGAACAACTTCATTTATTCGCTTGATTATTAGTGCATTCAAAAATCAACCGAACAGTACAAATGATAATGTCAATTCCACTAATTTACTCCTCAAATGCATCACCAATTTAAAGAATCCAAACTTCTTCAAAAGAAACTAAGTAATCTTGGGGGTTTTCCTATTTCAGAGTTGACAAAAAAATCAATTCAAGCTTGCGCTTCTATGATTGATCAAAGCATGCACTCAACATCATACTCATAAAACTCTCTTGACCTTTCATGAGCCATTAAGAAAGCTTTAATTTCTATAAAACTTGTTAGAATGACCACTCAATAATCACCCTGATTAGATGAACAAGGACATAGGCCCTTGGTTATGGAGGAAAATGAAGAGTCAACAAGCCCATTGATGGCTTGCTTCATTCTAGCTCGCTACCAGTTGCACAATCTACTTTCTTCTTACAGAAACACGGCTGATCATAACACTATGAACTTTCGTTTATAAGATTAATCTTTCTCTAAGTCAATTGCTTTTGAGGATGAGTGGAAACATCTGCGTGCTTTAGTTCAACAGAGTTTGCTTCGTATTCAATCATCTTTAATTTCTTGAATACATTGAGAAGTGAGGTGCTCCATTGACCTAATTACAAAGTAAATATCCTCATCCAACAATCATCTTAGTCAACTTCTAAACATGCTAGACAAAGCATGACAGCAAAAATTTTGGCATTGTATGAATTATCAGGATTTGATGGAATTACATTCAAAGTAATAATTATTTCAAGCAACTTGTTGGTCAATTATTTCAAGCAGCTTGACAAAATTAGCACCGAACTACTTCTCAAGATCCAACTTCATGTTGAATTTGCTGAGGGTAGTAATTGTTTCTGATAGACCCTCCAACTATTTGATCGATGACTTAATTTTCACAAAAAAATCATCTAAATAAACTTTGATATTCCTCCCATTTTAGCGTAAAAAATGTTTTCCATGAATCTCTAAAATGTTGCATTTGAATTCTTCAAATCAAATGTCACCACAGTACAGAAGATGCTTTTGGCAATGGTGAAATAAATCTTCTCATAGCAATAAAGAGGTTTTTTTTCTTCCAAAAAAATCACTGCTGTATTCTCGGAGTTTTACAAGATTCATATGATTATCTCCACCAATAGCATTGTAAGATCTTAATGAAAAGGAAAATTTCATAAATCCAAATGTGTCACATGGTTCCAATCGCAACCGATTAAGTAAGCTCCCCTCTTCAAAAGATTGAAAGTACTACACCTCCAAGGACATATTCAATAGATACATATAGGAAATATTCGTAATACAATAAAAAGGGAAAGAAGAAAGACAGAATAATTAAGAAACCCACACATTGTCTCTATTACCATCTCTTTTCCAACTCTGCCTATCCCGCTATTGTTACTCAATGACTGACACCAATATAATATAATTCTCTCACAAGCTCATCTTTACACCGCATGTCGTAATTCTAGTGAAAAAACAATTGTCTTAAGTTTTTGCAAGATTGGAGAGCTGTCAGGAGAGATGTGGCGAGGATCTATTGAAAAACCAACCCATAAAAGTTAGGAACCTAATTAAACATTTCTACAGAACACCTTCGTATTTACATTAATTTTAACAGCGTCGATAAGAAAGAATTAGTAAAGGGACTACTGAACCTGCTAATGAACTTAAGACACCAGCCACGGGATTTTTAGCACAAGAGTTCAATAAATACGAAATTTTGAAGGACCTACATGTAATATACCATATTTATTCAAGCAAAGAAGCCTAGTTAAGTTAGCTTAACTAAAACCTCACTTTCAAATCATATTACCTCAAGCATCGAACTAAGCTCTCCGCTGCAGAAGCCTCCTGCAATGCCTCAACAGCAGCTAGTTGAGCAGCATCCCTATATCTCACAACATCCTAAAACAGAAATACAATATATGTAAAAAAAAAAATTGTTAAAAGAAAAGAATGGAAACTTGTTTTTTTCTCTATCAAATTAAACCTTTCCAAGTTTCACTAGAGGTTGTGGAAGAGATGCCCAATAAATGCTTCCATCTGTCCATCTCTTGCTACTAGAGGAAACCTTAACAAGGCCACCAGGTGAAATATTATTTGGATTTGTGACATCCGATGTCTTCTTCACAACGGTAACTCGCGCTTTCGCTGATTTTTCCGTTTCATCTATAGATGCATTTCCGTTCCCTTTCTTTAGAGGAGTTTGAGCCCTGCTATATTCTTTCGGTGCTTGCCTCTCTACTGGCATCAATAGCCTTCGAGAAAACTATAAATCAAAGGGAGACATCATTATAGTGCTATAATTTAAGAGCTAATATCCATCAACATTGAAATGGTAAATTAACTAGGTAAATTTACATAACAAAGCATACGAATTTTATATATTTACATATCTCACGCATAAACTTACATGTTTACATACATAGCACTTTGCTTTGTAAAATCTATGCACAAAAAAAATGTTTCACTTTTAAAAAGTGATAACAGTGTTATTATTTATGTGATATTAGAGATTTGAGTCTTATATGTGTATATATGTCTAGGTGTGAGATATGTAAATACATTAGAATTGTATGCTATGTATGTGAATGACCCAATTAACTAACATCGGACTACTCTGAAGTCCTTATAATGCAAGAAGAAGGATGCTGACCACATAGTTCGACGCTTCAGATTTTGTTTCTATCTTTGATGGCTTCGAATTCGAGCTATCCCTCCCCTTCACCAAAATCTTACCCTCCCAACTCTTTCTCAAAGACTTCGGCCCCGGCTCGATCCCTGGAACCGAACATACTTCCGAGCTTCCACCAAATGATTTCCTGCCAGTGGTGGTTGCCCGCAAAGCAAAAGTTGCTCTTTCCAACAAGTTCATTCTTGTACTCGATGGCTTTTCTAGCACTTTAACCTTTGATTGGTGTTTAGCCCTGTTAGATAGCTTGTCGAATGAGGTCGGTACCGAGTGGCTACTGGTAGGAGACGAAGGAACCGACCTTGAACTCGTCAAGTTTGATCTCTCATAGATTTTAAACTTCTTCTCCACATTGTTGCTTGGAGATAGCTTTGGCAACGACGAAGTAGATTGGCTAAGAGATGCTTTTTTCTTTACCATTTCTTCATCTTTGAAAGTTCTCTCCACCTTTGATGAATTTGTCCTGTCTTTCACCAGCGACGGAGCAACAACATCCTTGGAACTATTGAGAAAAGTGAGGGGCCGGGTGGCAACAAGATCCTCGGGGCTTCCCACACAAGGATGACGACCAGGTACCGGCCTCACGCCTAGAAGGACGGGCACGGGCATAGCCGCCTCGAGCCGATCAACATATATGAATTGACCGAGTTGGATTTTATCGCTCAAGATGAGGTCATCGTGCTCATCAGGAATGGAGACATAAGTGGCATGGGAGGAATCAGAGACCTTGAGATAAAATCCCTTATTTGTGAAAAGCTCGCCACCGGCGAGTGCTGGAACTATGCTGACAACCTGAAGGAGAGAAGAGCGGTGTTCACCGGCAATTTTCACATCTGTGTTCATGTGCTGGAGTAACTTGATGAGAACTCCTGGGACCAATGTGGCCATCTTCTCTGCCCTCTATAGCGCATTACTCTGAAACACATGATTGAAATTCATATTTTCATCAATACTTCAATCATTATAAATATACCATAGAAAACTTTGATAGTCCCTAGGAAATTTTTCTTTGGCAAAAATACAAATGCATGGAAGAATATGACAAAAATGAAAGGGGGCATTTATATGCATAACACCCAATTCTTATGTATTTACATATCTAATGCATAAATCTTTCTTTTTACATTTATATCACTTAATCTTTCATATCAAATAAAGAATACTGCCATTTAACTTTTAGAAAGAGAAATACACCTTTTCATGCATAGGTGTAAGGTTGCATGTATGTAAAAATTGAAGGTCAGGCATTCGGTATGTAAATACATAAGAATTGAGTGGTATGCATATAATCCTCCAAAAATAAACTAAGAACAGATCCAAAGAGAACGGAGCTACAGATTTAGGATACCTTAGAAGCGTATTCTTGAATCTTCCTATTATATTAGAGAGCAAAAACTGTAGATGATGCTATAAGAGATTCTAGCAGGCCTTGACTGCAAAAATCACAAGGAAAAAAATATTAGATCTTGGCATTATTTAGCTGAATACAAAAACACTACATCCAGTCCGACAACAGTAGGATCAATAAATAAGAGAGTAACTAAAACAAATGTCTATGTAATAGAGGCTATAAGCAGTTAAACATAAATACTACGATTTGGAGAAATACCTCGTAGATTTGTGAGGAATAATGCAAATTTATCAAAAAAACCTAGCTCTCCGGCTCTAATACCTAATACCCTAATCGCTTGTAGATTTTTGAGGAAAAAAAATGGATATTTCATCTAGAAATCCTAGCACTCGAGCTCCAATACCTGAAACCCTATTTACCATTCTTCATATTTTTTTCTTGAGAACACTACAAATTTCCACAAAATAACCTAAAGAAATTAAAAAAAAAAACCAAATTGTTTATCTATGTATCACACCCAGTTCTTCCAAAAGAGATATCGCCAAAATGAAACAGCAAAATGCAAATGCAAACGTAGAGGTTTAGAAACCAGATGCAGAGGCAAAGGAATCATTGCTCATCCAGAAACCAATCGAAGGCCTTACAAATAAGAGCAATTTTCATTAGTTCGGCTCTCTCTCTCTTGAGAAAATAAGATCAGAATCTAAAGGAATCTCAGTACAAAAAACTAACCTTTGGACTTCACACCACTTTCTCTCCGATTCCAGGATCTTCAAAGAAGATGGCCACGCGGTATCCACTCCCAAGGCGCCAAAAGCAACGCTTGATGGAAAGCCAGAAAGAAGATGAAAAATTCCTCCTTATCGGCGAAAGGCCAACTACTGATCACATTAAAGCAGAACTCAGATAGAGAGAGAGAGAGAGAGAGATTGGTGCTTTACCTTCGTTCTGCTTTCTTCTCACCCGTCTCTATCAGCCTCTCACTGCAGCAGAGCTAAGCAACGATACATCTATGGATTCTTAAACCGAGCTTTGTTCGCTCGGCTCGGAGGAAAGATGCTTACGTGGGTCAAGCGCTGGGTTTCGGGTTTGGTCATGGTAACGGATGAAGTTATCAAATAAATATTTTCTTCGGTTTAAAGAAAAGACAAAAAGGATATTTTCTAAGTCTATTTTTACTGATGTTCATAATGAGGACTTTTGAGTGCGTGTTTAGAAGTTAGTCTTTGTAAATGTAATTTATAAATAAATTTTAAAATTGCAAAATGAAAACATAATGTGACAATGATTCCTAGTATAAGAATGTTAAGAAAAAGGCTTAAGTATGATCATGTCATTAAATATTAATATTTGGAGTAAAAACTTTTAGACATAAAAAAAGAAAGGTTTACGTCTATATCTATTGAATCCAATCCAAATATATGCAGCAGACCTATCTAAGGAATAGAGTATTGAAGAATGAGGGAAAGTGAGAGGAGACCAATAGCACGATAATGAACGGTAAATTTGCCTAACATTGATTCATGATATAAACTCCTTATTTACATGAACGAGTCACCATTTAATTACCTAATATGAAGCTATGGTTGGGGTATTTAAGCTAGTACATAAATATGGCCCCATGGGGCCCATTCGTATGGTTGGGTAGCTGCTAGGACAAGAGGCTATTAGGCGGGTCATTGTTAGGTCGGGCAATTGTCCTCCCGAGCGACAATATCCGGAAGGTGCACGCCTTTCGCTTTGGGACTATGAGATACGTCTTTACTCTCTTGGCCTATCTAGGTTGGAAGGTGACTTATACATCCAATGAGTCCAGTTCAATGGATTCTTCAAGGGCGGTATGCCTTTTATCCTCCCGAGACACAATTCTTCGGGTGTGTGTGGATTGTCGGTAGATCGTGTGGCCTTGGGTCATCTTGGTAGGCCCTGCTGAGCCACATCACTGCTCCTATTATCCGCGATAACTCGAGGGTGAGTCATCGAGGAAGTGGTTGACTAAGAGGTTGAAGTTGATTGAAAATGTAAGGGCAAAAGAGTCATCTGATTCGGTTCTTGGTACATGGGGGGGGTGTTGGCGATCGATCCATCAATAAAATGTATGTTTTCGTTCATTTCTCTTTCTATTTTTAAATGAGTCGCCAATTTGTCCATCGTCGCATACTTCTCTTTTATAAATAAGTCTCTCTTCCAAGTCATGTGAATGATCAGGAGAAGAGGGGAACCAGAAAAGACAAACATATGTCAAAGTTGATAAATAAGAGAAAAAATGTGGAGAGCTTGTGTATGATAAACCTCGTAAGTTAGGTTAAGTATGTCCGCCCAAATAAGACTGAGTGGAAGCACCTTCGACCAATATCCACGAAATAATATCTACGTAGACAACCACAACCAAATATTAAAGTATGTTTGCCTCTTATGTGTTCTAGAGTGTTCCCAATTGTATGTATCCCGCTTGGTTAATTACAACTTGGTGGTTTCCCAAGAATATGCTTGAGCCAAAGAAATTTTACTTACATTAGTAGTGATGACTAGCACAGGGCTATCAAAAGGTTGGTTATCTCGCATGGAATGCTCTAATGCTTTCAAAGCTCTTGCTAATCCACGGGCGGAGAAGTGAGTCTCTTGCAGTCCCCACATTGGTAACAGACTCATCGACATACAGAGTCTGTGAAGTAACTAAATCATCCTGACGAAGAATCTCGTTATGTGAAAACTCATCTGAGCCATTAGAGTAGAGGACAAAATTATCATATCCCAAACGAGTGGCAACTCATCGACTATATGGCCATCGAGATGACACCAATAAAGGTAAAATGAGTGACATGGCTCAATGGGGTTAGTTAGAGGAAGGGATGAGTAATCCCTAAAAGGTAGAGGTTGTCGAGTCTGGGTACCACAGACCCGTCATCCCAAGCTACGTAGACCCTAAGTCTACCTGATCGTGAAGGTAGTCAACCCAACATGTTCTGAGATCCTTAGTCAATAATCCATGAAGTGCTTCTTCCACAAGAATCTTGGCAGCCCTAATGTCAAAGGAATAAATCTATATTCTATGAATATCGAGTGGAGCTCTAAGTGGTGGGACTTATACCCGCTAAAATGGCAAGGAATCCGCTGGAAAAGAAGAGAAAATAAGGTTAAGCTACAAATCTAGAAACACTCCCAACAAAGGGACTTTCACCCTGTCTGGGTCGGGGAGCCTTCTAACAACCTAAGCATTCTAAAAAACTCTTATATATGAAGATTTGCTAGGCCAGTTGGGTGGAGAAGCAGAGGGCTTCTCTTCAGGATATGCAACAATTTCAGTTATTTAGAGTAGTCCTTAAATATTGTGTAGGTCCTATTAGAATGATTTGGATGATATTCATGCTGTGCAACACATTTTAAAATCAGGCCAAAAGTCATGCAGAAAGTAAAAGCAAGTTTTAAATGTCTAGTTTCTTTTACTCTTAAACTTTAATTTATCTTGAAATATTTATTTAGATTTTTATGTATAAATTTTATAATTTTATGGTCCTCAATGAGCCTAATTTATAATTTTTGTGACTTCCCAGATAAACTAGAAAAAAAACAAGGAAAACAATCCAATTATGCAAACTGGTAATAGAATGTAAAAGCACTTCGAAATATATAAACTAAGCCAATGTTGTTAGTTCGGCAACATATCCCAGGAAAAGCATGAAAATGGTCGGACTTCACATATACATTCTTGTTATGAGTTCTATACTATAATTGATAATTCAAACTTAAGATACATGACAAGTGTTGCCACAAATGGTTCCCGTCACCTGGTGCGATGCATAGACCACCTCAAAACAAGTGTCCATACCTTATTTCCGATACAGACTAGGCCTAAGGACTATATCAAATAAATTTGAAAGAGAAAATAAATACTCCACTTGCATGAAAGCAACGTTAGTGGGAAATCCAATAAATATACAATACATAATGAGCCATGCCTTTCATCGAGAGAGCTAAATGACACCTGAAAGAAATAGGTTTGTAGAAATCATTACATGTTCCCCCTGATGATACTCGTGTGCGTGCATATTTATAGGTGCATCTCCCTGCAAATGAATGTCATGATATACTAATATGCATATCAAGCATATGAGCACACCAAAGAGAACAAAAGTGATGCATGGCTAGAACAAACAAGCTAGCAAATAACAATAGTTAGAGGCATCAAAAACACTACCTAGCATCTTAGTCCTATGTTAGTAGATCATCTAACGAAAAATGTCCTAACTAACTTCAAAGTACAGGGTAAGTCTCCGGGTAAATAAGAATTTTATGGGGTCATCGCATCTACCCCATCCTAAAGATCCAAGGGATCTAAACAGTATCACTCTGGATGGATTTTAAGAAGAGTTAGCCTTACATATGGCCTAGTTTGTTATATGCATAATTTTAGAGATAATGGCTAATGTAATAAATAAAAAAGCTTTTTTTTTCAAAAAAAAAAAGCAATTAAAAGTGGACCCGTAACATGCATGATAATATATATTAAATCTCTTGAATACTTAACACAGTCATACTCATGTAACTCTCAATACTTTAACTCACATTACTCACTAAGGTGAATCTATAACTTGTTAATACTTCATGATCAAGACGGAGCCACTCTTCTATTGAGTCTGGTTCGCTATCCATGCACACATTCAAATACAAATGCAAATAGTTATGTGATAGATGTGATGACGAGTACATCGTGGAGGCAATGACTCAAGAGCAGGCATGTCGTTGAGGTAAAGACCCATGGGATGGGTGTGTCATGGAGGCAATGACACAAAGGGGTGGGCGTGCCGTGGAAGCAGTGACCTAACGGATGGGTGTGCCATGGAGACTGAGTGGGCATGTCGCAGAGACAATGGCCTGTTGGATAGGTGTGTCATGGAGGTAGTGACCCAAAGGGGTGGGCATTCCATAGAGGTAGCAACCCAAAGGATGGGCATGTTGTGTAGTGACCCGGATGCATGGCTATGTCGTGGGGGCAGCAGCCCAATAAAATGGGTGTGTCATAGAGCTAGTGACCCGAATGGGTGGTTGTGTCGTGGAGATAGTGGCCTACAGGATTGGTGTGTCATGGAAGTAATTACCAAGGGTGGGCATGCAGCGGAGGCTATTTCTTGACAAATGGGTGTGCCACGGAGACAGCAACACAAAACTATGGGTATACCATGAAGGCAGTGGCTTGATAAGTAGGCGTGCCATAAAGGCAACAACCTAAAGATTGGGTGTGTCGTGGAGATAGTAACCCGAAAGGGTGGGCGTAAAGTGGAGGGAGTAGCCCAAAAGGTGAGCATGTCATGAAGGCAATAGCCCAAAGAGTAGGTATGTCATAAAGGGAGTGCTCCAAAAAGGATGGGCATGTCGTGGAGGCATCGAACCAAAGGATAGGTGTGCCGTAGAGATAGTGACCCGAAAGAGTAGGCGTGTTGTGAAGGTAGATGTCGAAGTTTGTAGTAGTGTCGGAGATTTTTGAATCTCGTAAAAGGATCTTTAGATAGTAAGAAATTTAAAGAAAATAAGGGCTTATAAAATAGAAAACAGTTGAAAAAGAGATTTCAGTGATAATCCCTAAGGAAAATTCTAGAATGTCATGTCCAAGAAGTTCTATATAAGGATAATGAAATTTTGGTAATCAAAGATTCTAGATGTAATATTTATCTTGAGTTCTTAAATCTCCAATAGGAGCAAACTCCTATAGTTAATTACATCTTAAATAATTTATGATTGTCTAAGAAAACTTCTGATTAATGTTAATCACTTATTTTCTAAGAGGTTTCAAGAACAAGGAAAGAAACATCAATGTTCAATCCTAGGGGTAACGTGTCATACTACCCTAAAAGTTTGATTTTGTCAATGTTATTTATTTGTTTTATTTTATTTTTGTTTTGTTGTTTCTTATTTTATTGTCATTTTTATTTTGTAGTTCGTTATTTGTTTAGTGGCTATCCTAAAAGTTTAGGTTTTGTGACTATCCTAAAAATTTAGGTTTTGTTTGGGTAATGTCAAAGTTTTTTTTTTGTTCCTTTCATTTCATTTGTCATTTTATTTTGTTGTTAATTCTTGATGTCATTATTTTAATTAAGTTTTAGTGCCATCATTTTGTCTTTATTGTCCCACAAAACAGAGTTAGTACACCCTATAACATGCAAAGAAAATCTAAAATGAAACTTGTCTGTATCCTGCAAGGGAAAAATGTCAGATTTAAAAGAAATAATGTCAATTTTATTTCTTAAATACTTCTTTTTATTTGGTTTTATTTTAGATAACCAAACCAAGATGTCACTGGCTCCGTCATCCTAGGGTTATTAGAGGCCTTAATCTACTTAGTCTGAAAGGTATTTAATTTAAGTTGAACCTAAGTTAGAAATGTTGAGTTAGGTTCAATATGGGTTGATCCTAATGTTTGAGTTAACTTGGGTTCAATTTAGGTTGAACCTAAGTTAGAAATGTTGATTTAGGTTCAATGTGGGTTAAATCTAATTTTTAAGTTAACTTGGGTTCAATTTAGGTTGAACCTAAGTTAGAAATGTTGATTTAAGTTCAATATGGGTTGAACCTAATGTTTACGTTAACTTGTGTTCAATTTAGGTTGAACCTAAGTTAAAATTTTTATTGACTTAAGTTCAATATGGGTTGAACTTAATGTTTAAGTTAACTTGGGTTCAATTTAGGTTGAACCTAAGTTAAAATTTTTATTGACTTAAATTTAATATGGGTTAAACTTAAGTTTAAATGAAGCATAAGTTCAATTTAGGCAGAAATGTTGACTTAAGTTTAATATGGGTTGAACTGAAGTTAGGTTTGAAGTTAGGTTGAACCTAAGTTAGATTTTATTAACTTAAGTTCAAAATGGATTGAACTTAAGTTAGGTTTTGAGTTAACTTGAGTTCAAATTTGGGTTGAACTCAAGTTAGATTTTGGTTAAGTTAGGTTCAATATGGTTTAAACCTAATGTTTGGTTAACTTAGGCAGCGTTTGGGCAGCTTATTGAGGGCGGTGGTGTTTTGATAACGCCGCTGCCCTCTTTGAATAAAATGTTTGGAGCCGCTTTATCCCACTGCCAATACTGCGCTTAATAGTTTTATTCTGTGAAGTCGGAAGCGGGCGGCCTCCAGATTATTGCGCGTATTGGTGTTTTATTTCCACGGGTGCCCTTCTACTGCTCTACGTGTCGCCCTCCCCGTCTCACACTCCCCATTGAGCACCATCCTAGATCTCCTCCCCGTTCGGCCCCGTCTGCTGCTCTACGCGTTGCCCTCTCCGTCCGCTCTTTGTGTCTACCCGTAGCTGCTCTACGCGTCTACTCTGTTTGCACTTCACGTCGTCCTCTCCGTTTTCTCCGTCTGTTGCTCTACGCGTCTACCTGTCACCCTCCCCGCTGAGCACCATCGCAGATCTCCTCCTCGTTCGGCTAGATCAGACAGATCGTTGAGCACCACCCAAGATCTCCTCCTTGTTCGACTAGATCACGAGTTCTCGCCTCTGCTCTACTCCTAACCTGACATTTTATGTATGTTTTCTGTAGATGAGGTAGATCTCAAATCTCTGTTAATTCCTTTCTTTAGTTTAGGAGAAGCTATAGATCTCACTTCCTAAAAATATAGATCTGTTTATCGATAAGATTTTAATTGTGGTGTGGATATATTAACATTATTGCTGTTAATCAACCTTTTTTTACTAGTTATTCTATTTTGTTATATATATTTTTGCTTCTACTCATGCAATTTTGATCACCTATCGGCAGTAAGAATACGGGGATTGTTCGGGTGGATGTTTGTATTATCATATACATGCATTGTAAAAACAAACTAATCCTTGTAAAAACAAACCTGCTTGACTTTTGGAAGTTGTCCAGCTAAGTTTTAATGACAAGGAGATATGTTGGCTTAATTTAAGAAGAATATTATGTGATTATTATTAAAGGTACGTGAATGTGTTATCTGAAAGTAAATGTGGAACATTGTTGGAGGGAAGCTATGCAGAGAGATGAAGCAGTGTTATCTTCCATGCTAGTGCTTCTTTAAAACCTTATTAATTGGATTAATTAGCTTCATTGAGTGATACGGAGCAGGTCGATACACGTGGGTTCATGAATAGTCTAGATTTTCAGATTAATGAGATAAATTTTCACTGATGATGTGAGCTAAAGCCTTGCCCATCTGGAATTATTGGTGTCCCTTTGTGTTGATGATGACTGGGTGCAAAAGGGCTCAATAGTCTAGATCTTTAGTAGAGGCTATATGTATTTTTGTTGGAATTGAGTTTTAATTTTTTTATTTTTATTTATTTATTTATTTATTTAGCATTTTTAGTGTATTTTGATTTTCATACAGGGTAGTGTAATATTTTTTAAGATTAGTTACTTATCTTTGAAGATTACGTGCTTGTTTTGTCATTATTTACAAACACAATTAATATACATTAATATCTTTAGATCCTAAGATGTTTCGCATCAATAATTGATTGTATGAAAAGAATTAATTTCACTTTTCTTTTTTTGCTGTATTTTTAACTAGACGATTGAAATTAATGTTTTATATCTTTTTTGTGTTGTTATATTCTTTTCACTTTGACATTTTTTGTAAATGCCTTTCTTATAGTTATACTATTATCTAATTGATATGTTTCATTTAAAAAATATATATATGGAAAGAATTGTTTTGTGATTAGAATAATTGCTAGACCATTGAGACATATATGTCTAGTTATTTAGTTAAAAAATCAAGTTATTATTTTACAAATGTCATTTAATGCTTGAAATGTCATTTTAATTCGAGCTGCAGCTTTTACATTGTTTTTTTAGCAATGGTAAGGACAAATGAAGCTGGTACCTAAGCGATGTAGGATAAGGAGGTTACAAATATTTTCTGCAACATCTGCATCAGTGAGATTGACGCCGGTAATAGGCCAAGCACCCATTTCAGTAAGGAAGGTTGGCTGAATATAGTTCAAAAGTTCAAAGATCTGACAGGAAGAGATTATGCCATAGTACATTTTAAAAATAAATGGGATCAGTTGAAGAAAGAGTGGAAAATCTGGAAGGAGCTGAAGCGTGGACACATGGGGTTGGGCTGGGATCCCATTAAACGGATAATCAATGCTTCAGATGCTTGGTGGGCCGAGAGAATTGAGGTCCGATTTTCTTTACTTCTTGTTTGCAAAATTTTTATTCAATTTCTCATTTGTTACAAATTTTTTTTTCATTTAAGCTATTATCTCCCTAAACCCCAATCTCAACGTAATGTTACAAGCAATGCCGGCAGTGAAAAAATTCAAACAGAGCGGAATTGAACCAGAGTTTGAAGAAAAACTTGACATAATGTTCAAAGGGGTGGTGGCAACGGGGAAGTATGCAGTCAGCCCTAGTGAGACAGGGTTTACTGGAATTCCAGATGATTTTCCACCAGAGCCGGTGTATGTTGATGGGGAAATACACCGTGTTGACTAGAGGGAGATGGGTGAGTCAAGCTCACAGTCGAAGAGGCCCAGGAAAGGGAGAAAGAAGAAAGAAAAGGATAGTATTCTGTTGGATAAGCTCGATCGTCTCATTGATGCTTCTGGAGCACCACCGCCTGCTCCAGCTTCTGACAGCAAAATCTTAGAAAGTATTCAGACTTTGGCTACTATCCCTGAAGTGGTTGCGGACAGATGCTTCTATGCAATGTCTATGAAAAAACTAGAGGATCCAAAACGCAGACAAATATTCATGGTGATGGAACCGGAGATGCGCGTTGAGTATTGGCGTGTTATTATGGATGACTGAGCTTTTTTATGTTTTTCCTTTCTTCTGTATTGTAGTCTTTGATGTTTTGTACGCAGCTGTTATTCAGACTTATGTTTTCTTGTTAATTGTACCTCTGCATGATTCAACTCAAGAGCTAATTAGTAGCGCTATATGCATTTAGAGTTATATTTTAATTGTATCTGGTTTGCTCTACTGAGAAGTAATTGCTGGTCTGACTAACATCTTCCTTGTTCTATGATGGATACACAACAAGAACGTCGTAAGAGAATGGCATGGGCTGCAGCTATTTTCATATTATTGTTGGAGTATTATCGATCAAGCAGCCTTCGTTTACCCCTTATGACCTCCACCTATGTTGGGGACAAATGGGTGGGTGAGATGCTTTCGGAACATCCAATTCGTTTCAGGAACATATTTAGAATGTCTGTCTCGATATTTTTAGATCTGATTCACGAGTTATCCCTAAACCATGGACTTCAAGGTTCTTCGATAACAACAAGAAGAGAGGTATTGGCTATAACCCTATATATTCTGTCACATAATGAATCAATTAGAGCTGCCATGGAGAGACTTCAGCATTCATCTACGACAATCAGCCGCTATTTCTCCAAAGGCATACAGGTACTTGCTAGTTTAGCTACTAAAATCGTCAGGCCAGAGAATCCATCATTTGCTCATACTCCAGTACAAATTTTAAATGATCCCCATTACATGCCTTATTTCAAGGTAATTTTTATTTTCTTTACGTACATAGCAAAAAAATAAATATCTTCTAACTATGCAGAATAGAACTGCATAGGTGCAATTGATGGTACTCACGTACATGCCCGAGTAGCCAGTCAGGATAAGGTGGTTTTCATTGGTCGAAGAGGTTCACCAACTCAAAATGTTATAGAGGTATGTGACTTCAACATGTGATTAACGTATGTTATGGCGGGCTGGGAAGGGAGTGCACATGACAGTCGGATTTTCTCTTATGTTACTATGAATAGATCACTTTGAAAATTTGTCTTGTTTTTGTCTAGGATGCACGGATTGATTGTGCTTTCAATCTGAGTGCTATTTAGGGCTGTCGTAAATGTTCTTATTCACTTCTCCTCTTTAGGTTCGATTGAAGTATTTTCCTCCTCTATGTAAAAACAGAAGAATTTTGTGGCGTTTATGTAGATTTTCTTTTATATGTATGAAAAATTACATGTATCACACTTAATTCACCTTCAATAATTCTTTTGTTGGAGTTTGGATGATCTGGAAGCATAGGATCAGCCAAAGAGGGCTGCTTCAGGTTTTAAATTTCAAACAGCTGAAAAAACAATTTTAAATACATAAGAAGTGATCGGTATACATGGGAACTCGTCACTGTTCTTTAGTAGACCTGTATTAGCCATGTTTCAAATGATAGCAGCCTTTGCAGTATTGCTGACTATTAATACTATTGATTTCTTTTGTGATTAAGAATAAGATGTCATGGTGAAAATATTCTCTGCTTCTGGTTTTGTAGCAATATTTAATTCTGTGTACCCATTCACTATTTTATATTTAATTTGAGGAGCTTTCATATGTGAAGCTTGTAAAGTGTTTTTTTTCTTTCATATGTGAAGCTTGTAAAGTAGTTGGTACACCCTTTCACAAGTTTGTATAATTTTCTGATATCAATAGTTAGAGAAACTATTTCTGAAGTGGATGTTACTTGAAATATGATGCCATTTCTGACATAATTTTCAAATACCTTCTATCTAAAAATGGGAGTTCCAATTTAAGATATTTGAACATATATAAGAAATCAAGAAATATAAAATGGTCCTGTTGATTATTTGCTGAGTAACATTCACTAATGGTGTACTCAATGTGATTTTCTTTTCTGAAAACTGGTTTAATAAATACTTTGACAGTAATATATTCACTTCATTGAAATTTCTTAATTTAAATATGGATATTTTATTTGCACAACAGCTTTTAGAGACCAGTGCAAGGCCAAATGGTAGATTCAGCTCTAGAAATTTGCAATATCTAGTTAAAGGCTTGCATTTTGCACTCAAAGGACATGAACATTCCTTTCTTTCATAAACAGACTATGAGATTTCTTCAATTAAAGCAACAGTTATAAAACAGGTCTATGGACTCTGAGGATTGATAGTTTGCTGAAGTTGTTAGCACTGCAAATTTATATACCTCCATAAAGGTTTCCACTGATGAATGATTTCATTCCAAGAAGTTGAACACAGTCATCTCCCACAGGTCAGTTGATGGCCATGAATCAAAAATTGGATATGTGAGATTATCAATATTTTCCCAGGTACTGATTTTGAAGCTTCTCATGTAATGCAGTATGCTTTGTACATCACAGACATTAACTAACTGTTGACTGCAATTATGTTACATAAACATCAAAGACTTGGCCACCATAATTGCATTTCTCACTATTATAGTTGCTACTAGGAAAGTGTTGAACCGTTGGTGTTATTACAATCATCACATTTTAAAATGGCTAACATCTACCTTTTTATTCCATATATTAATTGTGTGAATTATTAGTGCTGGAAAAAAAGTCAATCCTGAAAAGTGGCGTAAGAATCATGATGCAAGATAAAGCTACACAGTTTTATCAACTTGGCCCAAATTTTCTCTCATACCTAGTTGAAGCAAGGTCATAAATTGAATTCTAGGTTTATTGATGTGATGCAACTCAAGCAAAAAGAATTAGACAATTTACATTCATTTAGTCATTGCAATATGCATTTAAAGGATGGCTCTACCTTCTTTCATATCCAAGTCTAAGTACTTGCTTTTTTTTCTGCTATTCTTGGTTATAGTGTTCTTTGATGTCAATGTGAATGATTTCCAAATCTCTTACGCATCAATTATTTAAATAAGCTTTTTGAAGCATTGATGACATTTAGGTTTCAGATTCTACTTGTATTTTATTTGGATATCTGTTAGTTATGTAAATGTACTGTTGTATTTTGAAAACCTTTCATTAATATGTTTGATCTAGTTTTAAAATAGAAAATGGTTGAGTGGTGTATATGTGAATAATTCTTAAGCGATCCCAATGCTTGTCATTTTCGACTTGTTTGAATATTTTTTAGTAAAAAAATGGCTCATAGTCAATGTGTCTTGTGAATTAAAGCTTCATGTTCGGTGCAAATCAAATATTTTTGTTCATTTTAAAGCTTGTGCTCGGCTTATATCTAACTTGAATGATTTACAAAATAATAAATTTGAATATTTTTTTAAATACAGTAAAAAAATTAATATAAAGTATTTATAATAATATATATTTAATTATTGAATTTAATTGAGCCAAAATAAGATGAACACGTTCAAACAAAAGTCTATTATTATTTGGCTTATTTAGAAATCAAGTTAAATAAAATTGTTCGTGTTCTGCTTAGCTTCTTAAGGAACAAATCGAATACAAGCAACTTAGCTTGGCGAACACAACTAGTTTTTATGACAACCCTATTTACTAAACTATTATCTTATCATTACAAATACACACTTCAAGGAATAAAAAGTGCTTATTAAGTTAAAACTGGAGCTACCACTTGATAAATATACTTATTTTTCACTTGCTAGGAGTTAGAATATATATTTTTTTTCAAAGAAGTGTCGTGATTCCAAGAGAAAGTTTTGGCTGCCCAACATAGTTTGGTTGTTATGAATGAATCAAAATAAATAGTTGTTTTAGGATAAGAAAAATAAGAAATTGTTCATCTTTCAAGATTAGTTAAGAGAGGCAAAATCTAATATAAGATGACTTATTCCATTTATAAGATTGTGATAGAAATTTAAAACGAGTTTAAGAACTAATGGCATAGCAGTAAAGGATACTTGATGGTAGATTAGAAGCATATTGTACATTTGAAAGGGGATTGGTTAGTGGGGTGAGGTACACAAGCTTTACATAAGAATTGCATGGTATGTAAGTAAATATTTAAAAGTAAAATTTTTTATTTAAAAATATTTATTGTTAAATTTTAAATAAGATTTTATACTTAATAAAATTTTATTAATAAATAAGAGTATAAATTGTTATTTTTCTACAAACAGCTGCATATAAGCAGTTTTCAAACGTGTAAACCAAAAAGCTGAAGAGCTTATTCATTTTGAGGGGATTTAGTGTTATTTATCCATAAACAACTGCTAATCAATTTGTTTTCCAAACGCTCAAACCAAACAGACAGACAGCTTACTCGAATCAGCTGCTTATCAGTAGATTATCAGAATAAGCAGCTTATCTGAATAAGCTGAATAAGTTGAATAAGCTGCAGCTGCCCCAAACAGACCCTTGAGTTCAAGTTAGGTTGAACTCAGGTTAAATTTTGGTTAGGTTAGGTTCAATATGAGTTAAACCTAACATTTAGGTTAACTTAGGTTCAGATTGAGTTGAACCTAACTTATAGGTTTGAAGATTTAAATCTTATTGGAATTAAGCTTACTTGGGTTTATAAGTTACTTAAGTCTAATGTAAGTAAGACTTAAGAGAAAATTAAGTCTAATGGGGTTACACTTAATTGAGGTTTAGGTATGATTAAACCTTAGTTAGTTAAGGTTTAGTGATTTAATTAGGTCTTATGGGTTAGACCTTATTAGGGTTTAGGTTTGATTAAACCTTAGTTAGTTAAGGTTTAATGATTTAATTAGGTATAATGGGTTAGACCTAATTAGAGTTTAGATTTGATTAAACCTTAGTTAGTTATGGTATAATGATTTAATTAAGTTTAATGACTTAAACCTAATTAGAGTTTAGGTTTGATTAAACCTTAGTTAGTTAAGGTTTAATGATTTAATTAAGTCTAATGGGTTAGACCTAATTATGGTTTAGATTTGATTAAACCTTAGTTAGTTAAGTTTTAATGGTTTAATTGAGTATAATGGGTTAGACTAAATTAGGGTTTAGCTTTGATTAAACCTTAATTAGTTTTGGTTTAATGATTTAATTAAGCTAATGGGTTAGACCTAATTATAGTTTAGGTTTGATTAAACCTTAGTTAGTTAAGGTTTAATGGTTTAATTAGGTTTAATGGGTTCGACCTAATTAGAGTTTAGATTTGATTAAACCTTAGTTAGTTATGGTTTAATGATTTAATTAAGTCTAATGACTTAGACCTAATTAGAGTTTAGGTTTGATTAAACTTTAGTTAGTTAAGGTTTAATGATTTAATTAAGTCTAATGGGTTAGACCTAATTATGGTTTAGATTTGATTAAACCTTATTTAGTTAAGGTTTCTTGGTTTAATTGAGTCTAATGGGTTAGACTAAATTAGGGTTTAGCTTTGATTAAACCTTAGTTAGTTTTGGTTTAATGATTTAATTAAGCTAATGGGTTAGACCTAATTATAGTTTAGGTTTGATTAAACCTTAGTTAGTTAAGGTTTAATGATTTAATTGTCTAATGGGTTAGACTTAATTAGGGTTTAAATTTGATTAAACCTTAGTTAGTTAATGTTTAATGGTTTAATTAGGTCTAAAGGGTTAGACCTAATTAGGATTTAAATTTGATTAAACCATAGTTAGTTAAGATTAAATGGCTTAATTAGGTCTAATGAGTTAGACCTAATTAGGGTTTAAGTTTGATAGAACCTTAGTTAGTTAAGGTTTAATAGTTTAATTAGGTCTAATGGGTTGGACGTAATAAGGGTTTAAATTTGATCAAATCTTATTTAGTTAAGGTTTAATGGTTTAATTAGGTCTAATAGGTTCGACCTAATTAGGGTTTAAATTTGATTATACGTTAGTTAGTTAAGGGTTAATGGTTTAATTAGGTCTAATGGGTTAGACCTAATTAGGGTTTAAATTTGATTAAACTTTAGTTTTTTAAGGTTTAATGGTTTAATTAGGTCTAATGGGTTAGACCTAATTAGGGTTTAATTTATCTTAAACCCAATGTAATTAAGGTTTATGGTGTTTAATTAGGTGTAATTAGGGATTAAACCTAATTAAGATTTGGTTTGTCTTAAACCTAATGTAATTAACGTTTAAGGTGTTTAATTAGGTCTAATTAGGGGTTAGACCTAATTAAGGTTTGATTTTGTGTTAAACCTGATTTAGTTAAGGTTTAACGGGTTTAATTAAGCCTAGTGATGTTTCAAGCTTAATTAAGGTTTGATTTTGTATTAAACCTACTTTAACTAACGTTTAATGGATTTAATTAAGCCTAGTAATGTTATAAGCTTAATTAAGATTTGATTTTGTATTAAACCTAATTTAGTTAATGTTTAATGGGTTTAATTAAGCCTAGTGATGTCTCATGCTTAATTAAGGTTTGATTTTGTATTAAACCTATTTTAGTTAAGGTTTAATCGGTTTAATTAAGCCTAGTGATGTCTCAAGCTTATTTGAGCTTTGATTTTGTATTAAACCTAATTTAGTTGTGGTTTAATGGGTTTAATTAAGCTTAGCGATGTCTCAAGCTTATTTAAGGTTTGATTTTGTATTAAACCTAATTTAGTTAAAATATAATGGGTTTAATTAAGCCAGGTGATGTCTCAAGCTTACTTAAGGTTTGATTTTGTATTAAACCTATTTTATTTAAGGTTTAATGGGTTTAATAAAGCCTAGTGATGTTTTAAGCTTAATTAAGGTTTGAATTTGTATTAAACCTAATTTAGTTAAGGTTTAATGAGTTTAATTAATTCTAGTGATGTTTTAAGCTTAATTAAGGTTTGAATTTGTATTAAACCTAATTTAGTTAAGGTTTAATGAGTTTAATTAAGCCTAGTGATGTTTTAAGCTTAATTAAGGTTTAATTTTGTATTAAACATAATTTAGTTAAAATTTAATGACTTTAATTAAGCCTAGTGAAGTTTTAAGCTTAATTAAGGTTTGATTTTGTATTAAACCTAATTTAGTTAAGGTGTAATGGGTTTAATTAAGCCTAGTGATGTTTTAAGCTTAATTAAGGTTTGATTTTGTATTAAACCTAATTTAGTTAAGGTTTAATGGGCTTAATTAAGCCTAGTGATGTTTTAAGCTTAAATAAGGTTTGATTTTGCATTAAACCTAATTTAGTTAAGGTTTAATGGGTTTAATTAAGCCTAGTGATGTTTTAAGCTTAATTAAGGTTTGATTTTATATTAAACCTAATTTAGTTAATGTTTAATGGGTTTAATTAAGCCTAGTGATGTCTTAAGCTTAATTAAGGTTTGTCTTGTGTCTACTTGGGGTTAGACTCAACGTTGACCTAGCCCATCATAAAATAGGCCAAGTAGAGTGAGGGGAAAGATTTTAGGGTTTTAAAATTAATAATTTATAATTAATAAATTGAACCCTAGCTTAAATAGTCTTTTTAAATTGACTTAATGATTTAAGAATTGTTTTAAAGTTATTGTATATCACCTTAAAATTCCTAACCATTCTCAAAGTTTAATTTTTCCATATTTCATTTTTTAATAATTATTGTTAAAAATAACTATAAAGTGTCTTAAAAATTAGGAAATCATGTCTTATAGGATTTTCCTAGACTGGGAAAAATCAGGAAAGGTTCCTAAGGACCTTGAGATTAATCCCTCAAACTTTCATAAATTTATGATTTATAAATAATTTTTAATAATTAAAATGCTTCAGAGAGTATTTAATTAATTAAAAATTAAATATAAGTCCTTAATTCATGATTTTAATTCCATGTGGTTCCTCTCACTGCTCTGAGGTTATTTTTTGTGTGCAAAGATTTAAATTTTTGATTGTTTTAAGGTTATTCTATTTTAATTAATTGATTAACTAAACAAAAAATTCCATATGGCGCCGCGTGTCCTTGTATTAATCGAAACGAGCTTGATCCGCTATGGAGCCCTGAACAGCAGATCAATCTGGAATGAATCAGGACAGTCCATTTTTAAAGCATGGAAACAGACGGTCTTAGTTCATCGTCTTTATCCTAGCTCATCCCTTGCACCGTTCATGGAATTGAGTGATTTTTGTTTCTAGAGCTTCATCTCAAGGAGACGAAGATATCCATACAGATTTGTATGGGTTTGAATAGGTTCGTTTCGCCAAGTGTCAAACCCGAACGTTATTAAGACTAGCTCAACCATAACTTGGCCACAGTCGATACAGTATCAAATTGAACAGCTCTACAGCTTCACCTCGACCACATAAAGCTTTCCCCCAAGTCAATTTGGATTGAAATGAGGTCTATAAATGATTTTGTTCTCAAGGTGTGTCGGCTTAAGAGGAGATGATTGAAAAGTGAGTTAGAGGCTTTGTGGATGGCCAATTTTGATTGGTCTCGTCTTCGTCGGGTCCTAGGAAGCTTTAGGGATGGTTAATTGAATTTTTGAATAACTTCATTTCAAACTCTATTTTTGTCTTGTTTTGGGGTTTTCGGGTTGACTAAATTGAAGGAATTCAGTAGGCTTTATGGCTTGATTTCATGTGGGATTAATTGCTTAGGCCCTAGGGAGTATTTTGGTGTTGGGAGTTTTGGGAATTAGGCACTGTCTAAGGTTTTCCAATTTTCCACTCCTATCCTTAGTGCTCTCAGGTTTGGCCTATTTATTACCATGGGAGGCTATGAGTGAGCTTAATTTTTCTTGGGTTATCTGGGGAGGTTGTTAACTTCACCATTAATGTCTTAGGATAGGATTTGTGCTGAGGGATAAGGAGAATTACATTTCCCAAGGGTAAACTATGTGAGGTTTACCCATGGTCTATCTTGAGTTCATGGTTTGGCCTCTCCTTATTTGCTCTTTAATTTAATGAAATTAAGGATGGTATGACACATAGGCTCATTACTCATCTCATGCATGGATTGATTATGATTGCATTTAGCCATGGTAAAGGGTTGGTTAAGCCATGTTTCTTCTTTATTGGATGAAAGAATAGATGCATGGTGACTCAACCATCTCCTTTTTCAAGTATATGGGGAAAATATCACACTTAAGCTTGCCTTCTCATCATGGTTATGATGATTTCTAACCAAGGTAAAAGATAGGTTCAAATGGTGTTTATTCATCAATGGATGACTTTTGAGGTGAGTGTTGACTCATCCATGTCATTCTTTTAAGAATTAATGAGGGAATGACACTTCATTTCTCCTCTTCATGATGTCTTCATAATGTGTTTTAACCATGGTTATGATGATGTGTTATGAGTTATCCAATGTGTTAACTTATAGGTAAAGTGTCTCATGGGCCATTTGTAACCCATATGAAGTCATCCATGATGTCATTATTGGGTCTAGAAATTTAAAGCTATTTATTGTGTCATAAATGGTGTCATATGTCCAAATTATTTTTTTATGGCTTTTTAATTGTATTTTCATTTTTAATTAATTTTGTAATTAATCAAAAATATTAGAAAGTATATTATTAGCCAATAAATTAATCAAAATAATTTTAGAATTAATTATTTGATTAATTTCATTATTATTTTTTCAAAATGGATTTGACTAAATTTGATGGATGTTGACTAGGATTGACCATGGTTGACCCAGGTTGACTCAAATTGACCCATTTTAGCCCAAGGGTGACTAATGTGACTTTTCTAACCTTGTCATGGTTTAACTTAATCATAAAGTCTAAGGGTTTTGAATTTTTGGGTGGGTTTGGTCATGATGACTATTTTTAGGGTTTATATGAATCCAAAAGTCAATGTATTGACTATTTATTTTTGTTATGGTCTCTCTGACAAATGTCAAGTTGATTAGGTCAATGTCTGACTTATGATGTCAATGTGGTAGTTTTTTAGATCTTAGATTGGCGAGTTTGATCAATTTTTGTCTTTTTAAGTCAGGGTTTGACCAATTTTATTAATGTGATGGTCTTTAGGTCATGTGTTGACCATTTGGATTAATTTGTCCTATTTTGGTCAAAGGTTGACTAATGAGATCAATGTGATGGTCAAAGGGTGATGAATTGATGATTTTGGCCAATTTTGACTTTTTGGGTCAAAGGTTGACCTGTTGGGTCAATACGGTTGGTCATTGGGTCAAAAATTGACCGATTTGACTAAAGTTGACTTTTTGGGTCAAAGGTTGACCTGTTGGGTCAATAGGGTTGGTCATTAGATCATAAATTGACTAGTTTGACCAATGTAGACTGAACCTTGATAGATATAAGTGCAACGGATGCCAGAAACTTGGTTCTGCTAGATCAATGCGCTGATGATTTAAGATATGAAAATAATGATTTTATAATATGGGATACTACGCAAGTATACGTATCGTTTATCAAGTAATATAGGACTTTCTGATTAAGCCCCGAGATATCAAACCCATAGGGAAAATGTGAAATCTTTAAAGGAATCGAAGAAATTATCTTTTTACTTTCTTTAATTATTTTCAAAAAAGTATGTTCTGATTTTGAAAAGTTTTGAAGGTTGATATATCTTTTGAAATTTTCTTAATAAAATGCTAAAAAAGAAATTAAAATTACAATAACTAATAACACTGGATGTAAAATACTATTAACTAGAATATCTTTTCCTTTCCTTTCATGAAGTAGTAATAATTCTTAAAGTATTGTTGTGGAAGTATTCAAATTTTTGTTGTGACAGATAGAAGCAAATGTGTTCTTTACCCTTACTTGGTTCTATAAAGAAAATAGGTTAATTTGAAATTTATATTATTTTGAACATGGTTAGGCAGGGAAGATACAAGTCTCTCACTCTAGAGTTCCCTCGATTCCCACCTGGGGACTAACTTCTCATACCAAAACTCAAAACTTCAAACCAAATTAGGGGGTTTTAACCCGTCACTCTAAAATCCTCTAATTTTACTCCATTTTATAAAAATATCTTTTAATATTACATTCAATTATATGGACTACAGTTCTCACCCATATAATTTCATGTGATTCTTACTAACTTTTATGAGACAATACCGCATTGGATTTTACATAATCTCAAGAAATTTTACAACTTAACAGGCCAAATTAAGAAGTAACCAAAGTTTTTAGAATCAATCTTCACAACTTCTTCCAACTTTTAAACACTTATACTTTCCATAACAATTCTCTTTAAATTAATTACTTGTCCATTTAAGAAAGAAAAAGATAAAGTAAACTACTTAGAATGCATTGAGAAAATATAAAAACACATTGATTTGAAATTAAAAACAACGATAAGAAAAATAATAAATGAAAACAAGTATTAATAAACTAAATAAAAGTAAACATTTATCTGAAAATCCTCTCCACAAGACTAAGGAAGTTCCTTTGAAACTTTAACTCTTCGCTAAACTACTTCTTAGAGCAAATCTCCCAACTCTGTTGACTCAGAATATAGACTTCAGACTTGAATAAAAACTAATCTAAAAGAAAGAAAAGAAGTGGGAAGAAGAATACTTCACTCCGACCATTTTCTTCTTTCTACTCTCTACTCCTACTCTAAATAAAAACTTTTAAAATGCAGTGGAAGAACAATGGAAGTACTCTTCAAAATGCATTCGAAGAGTCTCCTCAAATTGCCTCCTTTAAATCTTTTCTAAGACTCTCTTTAAATAGTAAACTAAAAGGTGCCTTGCTGTCTCTTCAAAATGTGTCCAGATTCGATGTATCTACCAAGGAACGCACCCCTTCATTCAAACTTGCCGCCCAAAGGAAGTTATGTATGTTACCACCAAGAGTTGCATCCCATCCCCTTTGAAATTGGCACTAAATCCATTTAAATCTCGATTTTTAACTGTGGCAGCTAAGCGCCGGCCCAGCGGCACTTAGCCGCCAGTGCCAAATTTTTTATTTTTCATTTTTTGCTCTAAATTTGATCCAATTTTGCTCCATTCATCATGACCATCCATTTTCATCATATCTGCAAGAAAAACACAAAATACCTTCCATTAAAGTGCAATATCATTGAAAATAGGTATAAAAATGTGCATAAAAATACTATATATTTTACGTGTATCAAAATCCCCCCAACTTAAAATGTTACTTGTCCTCAAGTGACTGTTAATGTCATAGAACATTTTAACATGCAAATTATGTAATGAGTTTCTTAGGAAGATAACAAAATTTTATTCTAGAAATGGAATAGTCCAATTTAAAAAAAAATTCTGTAATTAAAACCAGCTTTAAGTTTAGAAAGTTCTTAAGTAAAAAAAAATGATAAATATAAGTCTCTATCTATTTCAGAAATATTTGTATATTTTTCAAAATATAGGATTCAAACATTTATTTTTCTCACTTAAAAATCTTTATTTGAAAAATAATTTTACTTACTATTTTACAAATTCAAGCTTTAGATTTTCTTTGAACTTATATCTTAAACTTTAGGTATTGTCGGCATATTTTTTACGGTTTTAAATTTAATTTAAGTATATATATATATATATATATATATATAATTTGGAAAGTAACATTTGATTTTTGAAAATAATTTTAAGTTTGAAAAATTTGAAGATATGTAGTCAAACTGATCTCACATCCCAAATAGTTTATATAAACGAGCACCGCACCACAAACTGTGTATCTATCCCGAGGAATAGTTACACTGCTTGACGATGGGGTTCTATTAAATAAACTAAAAGATTTGTGACATCCGTTGTGTCTGCGAACCAATTTTAGACAGGTTCCCCTACTTAATATAAGGGAATTAAGCAGGGTTTATATTACCTGGGTTCTTAAAGTTCCCTATAAGAGCAAGCCCTATAGTTAATTACATCTTAAATGACGGGAATCATTTAAGAAAACTCTCAATAATGATCAGTGGTTTTGCTCTCAAGAATTTCAAAGTTTAAGGTTTTCAAAGGATTGAATTTTGGAATTTCAATAGGGAATGGATCGAGTTTGGAACAGTTTATTTTAAGAGTCCAAAGGAAGAGAAGTAGGAGAAGCTGAGGATCCAAGAAGAATCTTGGCAACTTCCCAAACTATCCTATTGTTTCATTTAATGTTTCATCTTGCCTGTTTTAATTAATTAGGACTTATATTTGTATGACACAATCATACAAACAGCCTTGAAGATGTGAGGACTTATGTCGTACCAAACGACTACCTCGGAGTCCTAAGACCGGTTAGGACTTAATTTGCATAACATGATTATGCAAATGCCTAACAAAGAGTTGAGGGTTTATGTTGCACTAAGCAAACTAACTCAAAATTCTATGGCTTGGTTATTTAGACTAAGGAAGGGTTTTGCTGAAGTAGATCCGAGTTTTGTTGACGATGATGGTCGTGCTGCCCACTATACTCCAAGCTCCTTATTGTCGCAGAGGCTTAGTTTTAGAAATCATAAATCAGGAGATGAGAGAAGTGTTTTGGTTTAGAGAAATCTTAAAATCCATGTGTTTTTTAATGTTTTAATTAAAACAAATCTTAAAGTTGATTATAACAACACCGGTTAAGATCCCACGGTTCCATCCTTCCGGCATCGTTATTTTTATCGGATTCACTTAGTCCAGATGAATTTGCTAAACTCAACTGAATGAGTTCAACACTTTCATTTAGACCGTGGGAAATCCCGTTAGCAACACGTGGGTTACATCATCCGAGGTATTCTCGATCATCCAAAGAGACGTTTTAATTTAGTTAAAGTTGTAGTTTTTGTTATTCTGTTTGTGATTAAATCTTGAGTTTTCTTATATTTTGAAATGTTGTGACGGTGAATTTTATCTTGTGTGACTTTTAATTTAGTTTTGGGTTTCAGTTTTGTGGTTATCCTAAAGGTTTTAGTTTTCATGCAACAATCTTATTTATCATGCAAGAAAAGTAAAACGCAGTGCAGGTAAATAAATTGCAATAAGGTAAATTGCAATAAAGTAAAAGCGTACCTGGAGGGTCTTCTCGTCATTCCTAGCTGAGACTTTAGTATTGCATTGTATATATGTGTTTATAATTTTGCAGAAATTAAAGCATGCCAGAAAACAGGAAGAAGTAGGACTAACAAGCAGTAGCTACTCAATCTTATGATGTCTATGTTTAAATCCTGGTTATCTACCAAGTCCTATGATGTCTATGCGAATTTTTATGTTTTGTTTCAATGAACTTTGTTAATTTAATTGAGGATGGTTTCGTTAAGCAGACATATTAAGTTTAATAGACCTCAGAGGTATCCAAACAATCAAAGAAGGATGCAGGTTCATGCTTTCCTCTCATATCCTGATGAAAAGTCTCGGGCTCATTTAGACTTATTATGTTGCTTAACAATTCACCCTACCTATACCCTTATGCTTAATGAACACAGTTATTCGGGGTAGGTTGGGGCAGATGGGTTTAGGAGTGGTTTGGATTTGTATTTGGTGGTAACTGGTAGTTTGATTTGGACTTATGGGAGTGCTGTGAAGATTTGTTTGAGTTTATGTTTTACATTTGGTTTTGGTTTTGGTTTCGGTTTGGGTTTTGGTTTTGGTTTGGTTTGAGTTTTGATTTGAATTTGGTTTTGTTTTTGGTTTGTTTTTTGGAGCCAGGAACTTTGGGTTTGGAATGTGAATTAGGAAGGTTGTGTGGACATCAGGTAAATTTTGGGTTACTCCATGCATTCACTAAGCATAAGGGTATTCTTATTATATTTTCTACACCAAGTTGTGATTTCATATGGGACTTTATAAAGGGGAAAATGAACCATGCCTCAGGAGGCCTATCTTAGGTTTGATTGTTATCGTGTTGGTATTGTATTGTGGTCGGGATTGTTGTTGTTGTTGTGATTTGTGATGGTTGTGTTATTTATATATTATCATTTTATTATGTTATTATTGTTTATGTTGTTATGTATTATTATTTTATGTTATTATTGTTATTTATTATTTATGTGTTTTATTATTGTTATTTTTATTATGTGTTGTTTAAAATTATTATCTTTTATTTGTAATTGAAATTATTATTATCTTTATTATTTATTTAATTCATTATGATTTATTTACTTTATCATCATTTATTTGTTTTTTTTTGTTTTATTTAACTAATTGATTGTTATTTATTTGTTTTATTTAATTAATTGTTATTTATTTAATTAATTTATTTTATTTTACTTTAACTTAATATTTATTTATTTAAATTATTATTTTAGTTATAATTTATTTTATTTTGTTATTTAATTTAATTTAATTTATTATTATTTACAATTATTATTAATTTAATTTAATTAATTTATTTAATTTAATGTAATGTATTATTGTTTAATTTAATAAAATTTAATTTAATTTGTTTTATTTAATTTAATTTAATTTATTTAATTAGTTTAGTTTAATTTAATTTATTATTTATTTACATTATTGTTTAATTTAATTTAATTTAATTTATTTAATTTATTTTGTTTAATTTAACTTATTATTTATTTATATTATTAATTTAATTTATTTAATTTGTTTATTTAATTTATTTAATTTAATATTTATTTATGTTATTATTTAATTTAATTTAATTTAATATGATTTGATTAATGTAATTAATTTAATTTAATTTAATTTATTATTATTCACAATTATTATTTAACTTTAATTTATTATTCAGTTTTCATTAATTTATTTAACTTAATTTAATTAATTTAATTAATTTAATTTAATTTAAATTATTATTTATTTACATTATTATTTAATTTAATTTGATTTATTTAATTTTTTTAATTTAATTTGATTTAATTTAATTTATTATTTATATACATTATCATTTATTTTAATATTTAATTTTCTTTTATTTAATTTAATTTAATTTAAATTATTATTTTCATTATCATTTAATTTAGTTTATTATTAATTTATATTATTTAAATTATTTTTAATTTATATATACATGTATTATTTATTTTATTATTCTTTATATTCTTATCTTTTAATATATATATATATATATATATATATATATATATATATATATATATATATATATATATATATATATATATATATATATATATATATATATTTAAAAAGGAGCTACAGCAGACTCCTACATGTTAACAATAAGAGGAAAAGGCTTACAATAATCGGTCCTAATGGTAGCTATCGACCATCCGATGTAAAAAAGGATGATGTTGTTACCCTTTTTCAGCTTCACTTCTGCACCAATTAACATCATCAGCTTGATCAGAACCCAATACAAGAGAGGGTGCTTGTAGTTTCTCTATAGAGGATACCACGAGTTACGGCTCACAATGAACAAGCGGCTTCCCGTATATCGAAATGGAGATGTGTGCGGCTTTACCGACCAACTGCGGACTTGGCTCGGATAATTGATGGGAGATCACATGGTCCTTCTCATAGGGGACAACATCTTCATTTGAGGTAGTGTCAGGTACAGCTTTTCCAGAATTCTGAACTTTTCTACTTGGGGGGTGGAGTCTAAAACATCTCTCATTGCTATGTCCAAACATTTTACAATGAGAACAGAAATAAGGCTTTTGTTGCATAATGACTTCTTGCCATTGCCCTTCACTAGCTGATTCAATCCAGATCTTATGAATCTCAGGTAAGGTAATATCTCTTTCAACTTGGATTCTAGCTGCTTCAAGTTTAGCCTTGTTTTGAGTTTCAGCATCAAGTCTTAGGGGTGTGCCAAGAGATCTACCAATTTGGAATAATGCTGATTGGTTAAAGTATCTATAGGGAAGTTTTAGTAGTTTGAACCAAATAGGAACAATAGGTGGGTCTTTGCTGGAGTCAAAAGTGGGGGTCCACTTGATGATTTTCATTTCCACCCCAGCTATGCTAACCACTTGTTTAGCAAACAGAAGTGCATAATCCTCTTTATTGGAAAAATTGATCAGCAGGTGTTTCCCATCTAATAGCCCAATTTTCCAATTGCTTTTGAAGTTGAGGGATGCAAAGAAATTTCTGACAGTTTCCATCTTGGGATGACCCAGCATGAATTTACCAATCAATGTGAGTTTCACCTCTTCATCCAAAGCAGTCAGTTCTTCATCGGTGAAGATAACGAGTTGGACATCCTTCTTTTACTTCAAGAGGTTGGATAAAGGGACGGGAGATCTTCCCAGTGACGAACCTCATGAAGTTTTGGGGAAATATGAGCTTAGAGGGATCGAAATAGCGGGGGCATTGTCGACCACTCCGAGCATAAGTGGCTTTAGCCCAATTAATATTGGTATCCGGATCTATTGGACGAGCCATTAGGAGAAGAAACCCAACATAGCCACCAACAGAGAGAAGTCACAGGACAGGACCCAGACAAAGAGACCCCAGCCAGCAAATAAAATAGATGAATCCGGGTATGGAGAGCCAAAAAACAGTTAATCACGAAATCCTCAGCAACTAGCAAAACCTCAGCAACCAAGAACAACAGAAGCCAGGACCAGCAGTAGACAGGCAATGAAACAGTATAATTTTAAAAAAGAAGAGCTCGGGAAGACTCAAAAAGCCAGAAGAAGAGCCAAAGAACTGCTACACACCTCACGAGAGACCGAGAGGAGGAGGAACCTAGATGGAGAACCCACTCGAGAGCTCACCCGAGACCAAGCCGCCGCCGAGTCATGGCGTGAAACCCTAGCGGAGCAAAATCCACACCAGCCGCCATTATATATATATATATTGTGGTTATATATATATATATATATATATATATATATTATAAGTCATTTTTATTTTAATTTATTATTGTTTGTAATTATATTTATATTTAAGTTTATCATTTATATTATTTATTTATCATTTATATTATTATTTATTTAATTATAAAGCTTTTCATTTTCTCTCTCCTCAATTATCCTTTTCTTTATTTAATGTTATGATCATTTATATTAAGTTATTATTTATTAAAAATTATTATTTACACATATATTTACATTTAGATTATTTTAAAGAGGCATGACATTTTTATTTGATTATTTTTATTATTTATTTATTTATAAAGCTTTTTTAATATTCTCTCTCTTAAATTATAGTTTCATTTATTTTAAATTATTATCATTTTTATTAAGTTATAATCTATTAAATTTTTTATTTACACATATATTTACCTTTATATTATTAATTTACATATGTATAATTTATGTAGTTATTTTATTTATATGTTATTTTATTATTATATGTTATAAAAAAATATTTCATTCCCTTTCATTTTATTTTATTCCTATTTATATTTTCTTTTCTCTTTATGTTTATTTTCCTTTCTTTTATTTTTTCTTTCCTTTATGTTAAATTATTTCTTTTAGATTTTAAATCTTATTTTTCAATTTAGTAGAAATAGGTGGTAGATTTGTAAATATTTAAAACTATTTATATAACTTTGCTTAAAAAAAGAATTCCTAAGCCTATGCATGAATAAAATTTAAATAGCATGAAGATAACCTACACATGAAGATATACATAGAGATAGCTTGCATGAAAAAGAAAATAAATCCCTAAGGCTAAACATGGGAAAGAGTACATGGTGTGAAGATTTGTAATAATTAACACATAATAATTTTTTTTTTAAAACCTATGTAGAGGAAGAAGAATTTTTTTAAAGAAAATACATGTATGTGCTAAACATAAACAAGATAATGACAAATTTTTTTTCCTTTTTTCTTTTTTAAATAAATTTTGAAACAAAAACAAAAGTAAAGGGAGGGGGGAGGGGATTACCTTAGCTTGGAGAAGCACTTGTTGGAGACCTTGAAGAGTCCCTTGTTGGAGATAAAGTGAGTGAGTGTTGCTAGCTTGGAAGGAGGAGAAGAATAGGAGAGGGAGGCTCACGGTTTTGGAGAGGAAGTGAGTGAGTGGGATGGTAAAGTGAAGTGTGTAAGGGAGTGTGTAAGAGTGTGTAAGTGGGATTATGGGGGGGGGGTTTAATGGGGAGGCTCACGACTAAGAATTAAGGAGGGAGTGAGGATGAGATGAGGGAGAAATATGGTGGAGGCATGGTGAAGGTAAGGAGGGTAGGGTGAGGTGGCGGGTAGGGTGAGGGAGAGGTGAGGGAGAGATGAGGGAGAGGTGAGGGAGAGATTTTTTTTTTAAATGTATTTTATTTTTTTTCTTTTAGGGCTGCTGTGAGGTGTAAAAAAAAAAGGAAGTATGTGGGTGTGTGTGAGTGGGTGTATTTTAATTTGGTGAATTTTGGATTTTGGGTCCATTTTAAGAACATTGGGCTTACTTGAGTTTAGATTGGGCTAGAGCTTGAATGAAGCCCAAATTCCTTGATCAATATTGTCCACATGATTGTAATGAAGATCTTTCATGAAGACAAAAAGTGCTTTTGAGCTCATTTGGTGGTTCAATTTTGGCATGGATTGGATTTTTGATTATTTTGGATGATGTTGGGTTCGGGTCAAGTTACTTGAGTTTGAGTGGGAATGAGGTTCAGAAGTCTTCAAAAATAATGTAGATATGGTTGTATAGAAGAATTGTCATGAAGACATAAAAAGGTTTTGACAAGGTCTAGAGGGTCAATTTGGTAGATTTAAAACATGTGTTCAGCTTGGGTCAAAATTGGGGTTTCTTTGGTCCAAAATGGATTTGGGTAAGATCTGAGCTCAAATTATGGGTAATTGATGATCTAATTCAGTTTAAGTAGGTGTTATAAAGAGTTTGTAATTGAAATTTGGGAGGAATTGATTGACATTGGGTCACTTTAGGAGTTTTGGGTTATTTAGGCAAAATTGGGGATTTTGATTTCAAGTGGAATTAGATTCAAATGTGGGTCACATTGGACTTGAATTTTGTCTACGTTAATATTGGGGATGTTGAATTTTTGTTTAGAATTAAATTTTATGAAAATTGGGGTTAATTGGGTCAAGATTGGGTTTGATTTAGGCACCTTTAGGTTAAATGGGCCAAGTTGGGATTTTGGATTGAAAGTATATTAATTTGGCAAAATTGACCCATAGTATAGTTGAACAAAATGAAATTGGAGATTTTTAGGATTTTCTATAATTTTTTGAGAAATTTTTGAAATTTTTGGATTTTTGGGAAAAAGGGATATTTTGGGTATTTTCAGGGTATTGGGGGTATTTTTGGAAATTTTGGAATTTTTGGTCATGAATGGTCAATTTGAGTGGTAAGGAATATCTTGGAATGATTTTTGGGAAATTTTGGTGAATTTGGGTAATTTTGGGTTATTTAGGGAATTTTGGGAGGCTGGTGGCCAAAAATTGAAACTTTGGAGATTTAAAGGTGGCTTCAAGGTGAGAAGGATGTAATGACCAAGGGTCACTTACATTTGGTCCTCTATGTGTTGGTCCCTACCACTTAGTCATAGACTTAGGGCTGGGATGTCCACATGAGTTTCCAAAGAGTTCAGGGTTGAAATTAGGATGTGCAATGTGTGTATGTTGTGAATGTGAAGTGTATGAGTGGTGATCTCCAGACCTCCCTCAGGGCAAATCCTAAGGTCTGACCACCTATAGGAGACTTCCCCTAGGATTCCTCATGCTTGCCTTTTTCCTACCAAAATGTGGAGGTTAGGCCTTAAGCTTATGAAAAACCCCTAGTGATGCAAGAAGAGTTTTGAATTTCTATGGGAAGGGTTCCATGACTAGTCCTCTAAGAATGTCACCAGAAGAGCCCAACGGCTAGACCTTAGGCTATTCTAAAGAGAGACCAGACCTCAACCAAAAGTGAGGTCAACAGGTATGAAACCAATTTTTGATTAGGCCCTTAAATCCTCCAGCTTCTCCTCCCTTTTCATATACTATATTTTTCACTTCTTTTTTTTTATAAGGCAAGGATTACTATATCTGGATAGACCTTTAATGATTTTGAATTCCATCATTCCATTTAAAATAAAGATCAGATATACATCTTTCACTTAAAAATCATAATAATAGTATCTGAAAATTACTCTTCAATAAAAGAAATTTAAGCTTTGAAGAATAAAAGTCAAATCTTCTATTTATCCAATAATACAAAACTTCTTACTAAAGATAGTGTAACTTTAATTAACACCTCTTCATTAAGAAAATTTTAACTTTAAGTTTTCATGTTTACTATAAATTTTAACTAAATTATTTTATTCATTTCTATATTCAAAATTTTGTTCCCCTAATATAACTTCATGTACATAATTGTTCTCAATCAAAAATAAGATTTATTTTTAAGTATTCTTGAGAATCAAATGAAATTTTAGGTTTTTGAAAATCTTTGTTTTTATAATCCCCCACAAACTTTAAATTTTTAATTAAGATAAAATATTTAAGCATAAGAAATGATACATGGGTGAGAAATAAAAACTCACATATCATGCTTGCAGGAATTTTTAATATCCTAATATGCAAGTATAACAATTTAAATACAAGAGTAAAATGAAATCAAATTTAGTTTTTCAAAACATTATTCACTTTTTTTTATAATAATAAGAAAAGTAAAAATTTCAGAAGACTTCTACAGTAGTGGAGGTTTTCAAAGCAAATGCACACCAACTAAAATAACAAAATGATACAGATAACAGATGATAGTGGAATTTGAAGAATTTTAAACATGTAGTTTTCCTAAGTAGAAGTTTCTAATAGTGGTTTATAATTTCCTAACATTTTTTGAAATTAAAAATACATACTACTAAAAACTCTGACATAACATACACATAAAAACATTTACTATTACACACTACCACACAACAACATATAAATCAACAATAAAACAACAATAATACTCGAATATGCATAACAGATAAACAGTACAACTAAAATCTGCATACTATCAAGGTTCACATCACAACACAATCATCAAACAAAATACTAGATAAAGTACACAGTGACACAACACATCAATACAATAACTAAAACAAACAACATACATCTACTCTTCATCCTCTTCATCATCATCATCTTGCTCGTTCCAATCTCTGGATGGCACATAAGGTAAATAGAATGGATAAGGTGGTATCTCAGCACTCTGATCTCCTCTAATTAGTCTATCCAAATATTGCTGATAATTCTCCTCATATTCATCATGTTTTACAATATATCTCTCAACATTTTCCAGCTTACCATCCATATCTCTCACATGCTCTCGATTAAGACTCACTTTTTTCAAAATCTTTCTTAATAAACCAGTCTGTGAATCAGTAGATGAAAAAGCACTTGAACTAGTAGCAGGAGAAGCAGAAGCAGCAGAAGTAAAAGTAGTAGAAGCCTTACCAAATCCTCCTCTCCAACCAAACTCTGAATGTACAGTGTAAGCACCAACGTTTACACTTGTAATTGGTCTCAATGGCTGAAGTACCTCTTCCCAGGTTTCAAATTTCACTCTAGATCTTTCACAAAGTGAATGAATCAAGGAAGGAAATCCCATACCCGCAGTCGTGGTTGATCTAGCACAGTTCAAAACATAATAAAAAATTATGCTTCCAATATCAATAGGCTTCCCATGTTGAATACAATGGTTCAACACCGCTCTTTCTCTCTTCACTTTAATGGTATGACATGATAGTAACAACTTAGATGAGATAAAATAATGCCATGCCTTAGAAATGGCATTCAATTTGGAAACAGGAAAGTTCACTCTTCTATCATTTGTAATTTTTCATAATCCTCTTCCATCAGTCAGAAACTCCATAATCTCATCTAATTCTCCTTGTGAAGGATGATAGTTAGAATAAAAACAGAACATTTCAGGAGGTAGTCTATAAAAGGTATTGATTGCACCCGAAGAAAAGTTTACTTCATGCCTCCTAACCATCACCTGATTTTCCTCTCGACAGAGTAAATTTGCATAAAATTCTCTTACCACAGAAACAACAGCAACAGAGGAGAAGCAACAGTAATTCTACCAGTTTCTTCTTGCAATCATATCTTCAATCACCTCTCCTGGCTTATTAAGCATTCGCTCAGGAATCAACTTACGTGACTGTAATGCATCGACGTATCGTTCCTCAGCCCTCAAACTAACAAATTTTTCAAAATCAAACTTTGTCTTTTTTCGTGCACGCTTTGACTTTGGAGCCATCTCTAAAAATTCACGAAAAATTCACTATAAATTCCAAAATCAAACTAAACTTGCTAAATTATCTTCTAAAAGATTTTTTCACGAAATCCAAGAAATTTATCAAGTTTTTCCTCAAATTTTCACCATGAATAGTGCTTTTAAGATCTTCCAAAATGTACTCAAAATATATGGTGAAAATAAAAAATTTTTACTTAGGAGTAGTGCTCTTACCTCAAGGAATCCAAATCTAACAATTTTTGTTAAGATCGGCTCTTAAATGATCCACAATATGATACCCTAGGCTCCTCTTTCGCGACAAAGCAAAAGTTGAAGACGATGGCAGGTTTTTAACTTCCGAGAATCAATTTTCATGAACTGGCGCCTAAGCGCGAACTATCGGCGCTTAGCAGTGAAATCTGGCGCTTAAGCGCCGACATTCTGGGGCTTAGCCACCAGTACCCAAATTTTTATAATTAAGGTATATGCACTAAATTACTTGGTTAATTACCATTAGTTACTCAAAAATAATTATTTTTCCCACATGAATCTTCTAATACTCCAAATCAAAATTTAATAACCATTGATTTCACACAAGTTTCACAAAAACAAACTTATATTAAAACAAACATAATACTTAATACAGTACTAGAGTTTTTATCCAAACATAAAGGATAAAATTCTCAAAATACAAGACACTATAATCTTAAACTGATAAGTGTACATCTCTAAGATGTACCAATCACATCATCAGGCATATATAAAAACATTAAACACACCAAAGATGAATTCACAAGAAAACTAACATAACACATAAGACACTAAAAAAATTGAAACAAAACAATTTTAATTCCACTCTCCATTAGGTGAAATATAAACAGGACCACTATTATTCTCATTTGACCCTTCAGGAATATAAATTTAATAGAACGGGCGATCATTGTTCATTCTTATATCATCTTCTTCAATCCATTTGTTCTTCACAAACATCGCCTTATCTATTTCTTCCACATACCTTGAATGATTGAATTGCATCTTGAGTTGCCATCCCATGTGATCCAGATGTGAAGAATATCATTGATATTTGCTTCCATTGAAGTCACTCGGGCTTCAATTTTTGTTATCATCTCTGCAATACCTTGAATGCTAACAGCCAGATATCCATTAAATAACTCCTTAGCACTATCACTAATGAACTTACTTTTATCAGAATCTTGCTTCTTCTTCATCTCGTTCTCCCAGGAAGACATGGTGCTCAAAATTCTCTTCTTAGACTTCAGAAATGAAAATATGACTTGGGGCAAGTTTTTTCCATAAGTTAGGACCTTTTTATAGACTTGGGAGATGCTAGAATATTCTCCAACACGTTTAGAATCTCCTAAATAACTCCCACAACTTCTCCCCCACGATCTAGGCTCTAAATTCACATTCTTCACGTTTTTTATAACTGTGGTGCCTAAGCGCCAACTAATCGGCCCTTAGTCGCTAATGCACAATTTAGCACAGGTCTGCTAAGTGTCCAAATTCTCATTCTGACTTTTCTAAATCATTAATTAAGGTCAAATAAACTCCTCTTAAGTTTAAAAACTCCAAATTACTATCACTAAAAACATAAAACAAACCAAGCAACACAAACAAAACACACAAAACAAACATAAAGCAAACACACTGATAAATATGGGTTGCCTCCCATAAAGCGCTTGTTTTAACGTCTTCAGCCTGAAATACCCAGAACTCATTCTGAGTGACCCAAAATTAAATTCTCTTCAGATTTAGATTTATTGACTGAAAAATATGGTTTAAGTCTATGTCCGTTAACTTTAAATATTTTTCCAGTCTTAGGATCTTGAATATCTACAGTTCCATAAGAATAAACTTTTATCATAATGAATGGACCCATCCACCTGGACTTAAGTTTTCCAGAAAATATTCTTAATCTAGCATTATACAGCAAAACTTGTTGTCCTGGTACAAGATTTTTGGTAAGAATCTTCCGATCATGCCATAACTTCATCTTTTCCTTATAAATCTTATCATTTTCATAAGATTCATTCCTTATTTCTTCAAGCTCATCCAATTGCAATAATCTTTTTTCAGCAGCATCATTCAAATTATAATTGAACTCTTTAATAGCCAAATAAGCCGTATGCTCAAGTTCAAAAGGTAAATGACAAGCTTTTCCAATAATCAGCCTATATGGGGACATTATTATAGATGTTCTGTAAGTAGTCCTGTAGGCCCACAAAGCATAATCCAGTTTAATTGACCAATCCTTTCTATTTGGATTAATAGTATTTTCCAATATTCTTTTAATTTCACGATTGGATAATTCAACAAAACCACTTATCTGCGGATGATAAGCAGTAGCAATGCGATGATTAATATGTTAGTTCTTTGCTAACTTCCCAATAATCGCATTTCTAAAATGACTTCCTCCATCAGTTATGATTACTCTTGGTATTCCAAATCTGCAAAATATATTCTTTTCTAAAAACTTTGCAATACTTTGAGCATCACGTCGAGGTAAAGCAATAACTTTAATCCATTTGGAAACATAGTCCACTGCTATCAAAATATAAACATTTTCGAAAGATAGTGTAAATGGTCCCATAAAATCTAATCCCAAAATTCAGATATTTCAACTTCCAACATATAATTGAGGGGTATCTCATTTCTTCTAGAAATATTGCCTACACGCTGACATCTATCACCATTTTTAATATAAACATTCACATCCTTAAAAATTGTAGGCCAATAAAATCCTGATTGTAATATTTTATATGTAGTTTTATCACTTCCAAAATGTCCCCCATAATCAGAATCATGACATTTTTGAATAATTTCATAAGTCTCTTCCAAACTTACACATCTTCGAATTATAAGATCCTTTCCTGGTTTATATAAAAATGGGTCATCCCAAAAATAAGTCTTAGCATCAGACATAAATTTCTTCTTTTCGTGATATGTCAAACCATAGGGTATAATATTACTAACAATAAAGTTTACTATGTCTACATACCACGGAACACTCCATTCTTTAACAGTGAACAGTTTTTCATCAGGAAAATGTTCATTAATTTCTTCAATATCACAAAAAGATTTTTCTATCTCGAGCCTGGACAAATGATCAGCAATTTGATTATTAGAACCCTTCCTATCTACTATCTCAAAATCAAATTCTTACAAAAGAAGAATCCATCTTATAAGTCTTAGTTTTGCATCATTTTTCTTCATTAAGTATTTGATAACACAATGATCAGTATGCACAATACATTTAGTTCCAATTAAATATGATCCAAAATTTATCAAAGGCAAATACTATAGTTAATAACTCTTTCTCAGTAGTGGTATAATTAATTTGAGCTTCATTAAGAGTTTTACTAGTATAATAAATTACTTTGAAAATTTTATCATATTTCTGACCCAAAACAGCACCAATAGCATAATCACTAGCATCACACATTAATTCAAAAGGTTTTTCCCAATTTGGTGAAATTATTACAGGTGCAGTGATTAATTTTTCTTTTAATGTTTCAAAGGCTTTATGGAAATCATCATCAAAATTAAAAATTGCATCCTTTTCCAGTAAACGGCATAAAGGTTTTGTAATCTTTGAAAAATCTTTGATGTAACGCATGTAGAATCCAACATGTCCTAAAAAACTTCTAATTCCCTTTACATTGGTTGGGCAAGCTAAATTAGATATAACTTGAATTTTTTTAGGATATACCTCCAAATCTTTTTCTGAAATCCGATGTCCTAAAACAATTCCTTCTACTACCATAAATTAGCATTTTTCCTAATTAAGGACCAAATTAGTTTCTTCACAGCATTTTAGAACTTTAGATAGATGTTCTAAACATGATTCAAATGAAATTCCAAACACTGAAAAGTCATCCATAAAAACTTCAATCCCTTTTTCAATTAAATCACAAAAAATAGCCATCATACATCTCTGAAATATAGCAGGGGCATGACATAAACCAAAGGACATTCTTCTAAAAGCAAACGTACCATAAGGACTGGTAAATGTAGTTTTCTCTTGATCCTTAGGAGCAATTTGAATTTAGTGGTAACCAGTATATCCATTTAGAAAACAAAAGTATTTATGCCCAACCAGTCTATCCAACATTTGATCTAGAAAAGGAGTGGAAAATGATCATTCCTTGTGGCAAGGTTTAATTTTCTATAATCAAGGCTTATTCACCACCCTGTAACTTGTCTTATTGGTATCATTTCATTCTTTTCATTAATAGTCACAGTTACTCCTCCTTTCTTAGGAACACAATGAATAAGAGTAACCCATGTACTATCTAAAATAGGGTAGATAATTCCAGCATCCAACCACTTTAAAATTTATTTCTTAACAACATCTTTCATGATAAGATTTAATCTCCTTTGGGGATCAGCCCGCGGTTTGCAATGATCTTCCATAAGAATTCTGTGCATACAAATTGAAGGACTGATTCCTTTAATGTCAGCAATTGTCCATCCAAAGGCTTTCTTATGCTTCTTCAAAATTTCAAGCAAACTCTCTTCTTCTTTTTCAGTTAATTGAGAGGAAATTATAACAGGCAAGGTTGAGGAGTCACCTAGAAAAACATACTTCAAATTATCAGGAAGCATTTTTAACTCAAGTTCAGGAGGTTTTTCAATTGATGGATCATAAGATTTATCATTTTTAGTCATATCCAACAATTCAAAACTTTCATGAACATACTTTAAATCTTCTTCTTGAAAATCTTCAAAATCAAATAACTCCTCTTCTTGCTTATATTCAAATTCTTCTCTTTTAGCTTTCTCTTCATAAATTGATTTGAAATGACATTCACTTAAATATTCAATAACATATATCCTATAACACTCATCTTGTTTACCTCTAGCAGGAATTTCATCGATTTTGAAATATTAAATGTAACAGTCTGATCATTAACCCTCATCTTTAATTCCCCTTTTTGAACATCTATCATGGCTCTGCCTGTAGCTAGAAAAGGTCTCCCCAAAATTATGAGTATCTCTTTATCTTCCTCCATATCTAACACAATGAAATCCACAGCAAAAATAAATTGATCCACTTTTACCAAAACATCTTCTATAACTCCTTTAGGATATGTGATCGAACGATCTGCTAATTTCAGAGTTACAGTAGTCGAGGTTATTTCTCCTAGTCCTAGTTTTTTGAATATTGATAGAGGCATAAGGTTAATGCTTACGCCCAAATCACATAATGCTTTTCCACAGAATCTTTCTACGATTGCACATGGAATTGTGAAACTACCAGAATCTTTAAGTTTTTCAGGAAGCTTTTTCAGAATTATCGCACTGCACTCCTCACTAAGTGCAATAGTCTCATTTTCTTCAAACTTCCTCTTTTTATTAAGAATATCCTTCATAAATTTCACATAGCTTGGCATTTGTTTTAGGGCTTCAGCAAATGGAATATTAATGGTAAGCTTCTTTAATATCTCCAAGAATTTTGAAAATTGCTTATCCAACTTTTGTTGATGAAGTCTCTGAGGAAATGGAGGTGGTGGTTTTTCTAAATCAACCTTAGGCGGAGAAATAGGTCTTTCAAAACCTTTTAGAGCGTCCTTTTTATATATTTCAATCTCTTCTGTCTCAACTTTAGTTTTTTTTTTAACTCGACCTTCCAATTATTTTCCACTTCTCAGGTAAATTGCTTTCACTTGTTCTTTATTCTTTTCTCTTGGATTCACTTCAGTATTACTTGGAAGCATTCCTTGGGATCTATTACTTAAGGCATTTGCAATTTGTCCCAATTGATTTTCAATATTTCTGATGGTTTCTCCTTGAATTTGTAATTGATTTCCCATATGTGATACTATTTCTTCCATAGACAACTTCTTCTCCTTATTTTGTAAAGCATTATTATAACCTGAAGGATAAGTTAATATATTATTATTATTACCTTGGTTGTTCCAATTCCCCAATGGGTTACTTGGGTGTTCCCCCATTGTTGATTAACACCACCTTGATTATTGTTATTCCAGTTAAAATTTGGATGATTCTTCCAACCTGGGTTATAATAATTGGAATATGAGTTGTTAGGTTTGATTATAGCATTCACGGTTTACGGTGAAGAATAAGAATCAACCATTTGGCCTAATGAGTTTTCTTCAATCATGAGATTTGGTTGAGAAAAATTCAACCCAAATTGGTCTATCTTCCTTGATACAACAACAACATGATTTGCTAACATTGTAAAAGCATCATTTTCATAAACACTGGCTACCTTTTTAGGATTTAACCTTTCAGAAGGCCATTGAAAATTATTAGTAGCCATTTCTTCAATTAAAGCATAAGCATCGGAAAATGGTTTAGACATTAATGATCCACCAAGTAACAGACATCGATGATTGATCTAAGAGATCCAACTAATCCATTATAAAAAGTTTGAATTTTTAACCAATCTAGTATCGCATGATGTGGACATTTCCTGAGGAGATCTTTAAATCTTTCCCATGCTTCATATATTGAATCTACTTCAAACTGACAAAAAGATGTTATATCATTTCTCAACTTAGCAGTCTTAGATGGTGGAAAATATATAACAAGAAATTTTTGTGACAGTTCACCCCAAGTTCTAATTGATCCAGGTGCTAACAAATGTAACCACATTTTAGCTTTATCCCTTAGTGAGAAAGGAAAAAGTCTAAGTCTAATAGCATCATCCGAAACACCATCATATTTAAAAGTAGTACACAACTCTAGAAAATTAACAATATGCAAATTAGGATCTTCAGTTGTTGCTCCCCCAAACTGATTATTTGACACCATTTGGCTAATAACAGGTTTAAGCTCAAAAGAATTAGCATCTACAGCAGGGTTTTGAATACTACCACGAAGTTCATCTAATTTAGGGTTAACATAATCTCTTAAAGGTCTTAATTCTTGATGGATGCCAACATTTTAATTTTGATGATTTGCCATTTCTTGAATATTTTTTACTTTTTCTGTATTTTTAATTTTTTTGTTTTTTCTGATAGTTCTTTCTAATTCAGAATTGTAAGGCACAAGTCCTACAGAACCTGAACTACACATACAATACTAAAATAAAACAAAATACAACACACTAACAAAAACAAAGAAAAGTAAAAATTTATAATTTCTTAATTCTCTTTAAAATGCAATTTAAATTAATTTTCCCCGGCAACGACACAAAAAACTTGATCCCCAATAGATATAAGTGCAATGGATGCCAGAAACTTGGTTCTGCTGGATAAATGCTCTGATGATTTAAGATATGAAAATAATTATTTTATAATATGGGATACTACGCTAGTATACGTATCGTTTATCAAGTAATATAAGACTTTCTGATTAAGCCCCGGGATATCGAACCCACAGGGAAAATGTGAAATCTTTAAAGGAATCAGAGAAATTATCTTTTTACTTTCTTTAATTGTTTTCGAAAAAGTAAGTCTGGATTTTGAAAAGTTTTGAAGGTTGATATGTCTTTTGAAATTTTCTAAATAAAATGCTAAACAAGAAATTAAAATTACAATAACTAATAACACTGTATGTAAAATATTATTAACTCGAATATCTTTTTCTTTCCTTTCATGAAGTAGTAATAATTCTTAAAGTATTGTTGTGAAAGTATTCAAATTTTTGTTGTGACAGATAGAAGCAAATGTGTTCTTTACCCTTACTTGGTTCTATAAAGAGCATAGGTTAATTTGAAATATATATTATTTTGAACATGGTTAGGCAGGGAGATACCAGTCTCTCACTCTAGAGTTCCCTCGATTCTCACCACCTGGGGGCTAACTTCTCATACCAAAACTTAAAACTTCAAACCAAATTAGGGGGTTTTAGCTTGTCACTCTAAAATCCTCTAATTTTACTCCCTTTTATAAAAATATCTTCTAATGTTAAATTCAATTATATGGACTACAGTTCTCACCCATATAATTTCATGTGATTCTTACTAACTTTTATGAGTCAATACCACATTGGATCTTACATAATCTCAAGAAATTTTACAACTTGACAGGCCAAACTAAGAAGTAAACAAAGTTTTTAGAATCAATCTTCACAACTTCTTCCAACTTTTAAACACTTATACTTTCCACAATAATTCTCTTTAAATTAATTACTTCTCCATTTAAGAAAGAAAAAGATAAAGTAAACCACTCATAATGCATTGAGAAAATATAAAAACACATTGATTTGAAATTAAAAACAACGATAAGAAAAATAATAAATGAAAACAAGTATTAATAAACTAAATAAAAGTAAACACTTATTTGAAAATCCTCTCCACAAGATTAAGGAAGTTCCTCTGTAACTTTGACTCTTCGCTAAACTACTTCTCAGAGTAAGTCTCCCAACTCCGTTGACTCAGAATACAAACTTCAGATTTCAATAAAAACTAATCTAAAAGAAAGAAAAGAAGTGGGAAGAAGAATACTTCACTCGGACCCTTTTCTCCTTTCTACTCTCTACTCCTACTTTAAATAAAAACTTTGAAAATGCAGTGGAAGAATAATGGAAGTACTCTTCAAAATGCAGTGGAAGAGTCTCCTCTAATTGCCTCCTTTAAATCTTTCCTAAGACTCTTTAAATAGTCAACCAAAAGGTGCCTTGATGTCTCTTCAAAATGTGTCCAGATTTGATGTATCTACCAAGGAAAGCACCCCTTCATTCAAACTTGCCGCCCAAAGGAATTTATGGACGTTACCACCAAGTGTTGCATCCCATCCCCTTTGAAATTGGCGCCCAATCCATTTGAATTTCGATTTTTAATCGTGCGGCTAAGCGTCGGCCAGCGGCGCTTAGCCGCCAGTTCCAAATTTTTTATTTTTCATTTTTTTGCTCCAAATTTTGTCCAATTTTGCTCCTTTCATTATGACCATCCATTTTCATCATACCTTCAAGAAAAACACAAAAATACCTTCCATTAAAGTGCAATATCATTAAAAATAGGTATAAAAATGTGCATAAAAATATTATATATTTTAGGTGTATCATGGACTTTTTGGGTTAAAGGTTGACATGTTTGGTTCTCAGTTGATCAAATTAGGGTTTGTCATTGTTGATATGATCATTTAAGTCTGTTATTAAAATCTGGGTTAAAAAAGCTTCATTACGGTTTTACCCTGGACATTAAGGTTTAGTGACCATCATTAAGATTTAGGGAGTCCATATTGGTAGAATTTCTATCTCAACATGGTTTAGAAATAATCCTCACAAAAGTGAGGTCAACAGTAGCAACCCAAAAGGGTGGGCATGCAATGGAGGTAGTGACCCAAAGAGTGGATTTGTCATGGATGCAGTGACTCAAGAAGGTGGGCATGTTATGGAGGCAGCAATCTGAGGCTCTGTTTGGCGCATCTGCAGCTTCTCAGCTTTTCAGCTGCAGCTGCACTGCCCCAGAAAGCTGTTGCGGGGAAGCAGCTGCGGGAAAGTTGGCTGTCTGTTTGGTGCAGTTGTGTGAAAACAGCTGTGAGACAGCTGTTTCCAAGAAAATGACCAATTTACCCCTGTTGAGTAAAACTGTTTAAAAAAAGACCTTAAGTGCCACATTCTCTTAACTTTAGAAACAAAAATTCATTTCTAAACAGAACAAAACATGCTAAAATTTTTTTATTTAGAATATTAGGCATATGCAATACATTCTTATGTATTTACATTTCTAACACAAACTATATTTTTTAGGAAAATTTATATAATATTTAAGATGACTTACCTATCCTGGAAATTTTCAATGCTGATATGTATTAGAAAGGCTATTCAATAACTCAGATGGAATGGTTTGATCAATCATTATATCAGGAATCAATCCCAAGACACACTATTCAAGCTCGCTGCAAATAAAATAATGTGATCCCTTCATGGTATTGGTAAAGGTTCCAAACTCATCATTTGCTAAAGGAAGCAAAGCAAGACCCTCTACGTGTTTACCAACATCCTCATTGCTCGAAGTCGGTTTAACAATACTCTAACGAACGAATTTGAATGATTTGTTTATCGTGCTTAGTTTCAAATATTCCTCTAGAAACTTCGTACTATTACCTGGACTAACCAAACAGATTAAAATTTGACCAAAATTTATACATTATCTCAAAAATGAAACCAGGTAGACAAACAACGGGCATCCCGAATAAAACTAGAGCCTCGCCTAGTATTTCAGTATTTTTAAAATCCAAATCGTGAAAGAACGCCTTAGCTGGCGATATCCAATTTCCACCTACAAAATTAGAATATAAGACCTTAGTTGAATAGGCAATTTTGTATATATTATCGACTAAAATACTCCATGGCTCCTCGTATAAACCAGTTGGCTGCGAGAATAGCATTGCTTGGTGGGACCCAACTGACTCACTTAAACCAACCAGACAACTCACAGTGAGCTGGAGCAACAACATATTCTAACAATAAACTTCAAAGCATTCATTAACGTGAACATTAAGCCCTGTTCTTACCGGCAATGGAAGAGAACAGAACACTCGACCTTCCTTATAAAAATGATCCTATTAAAAAAAATTCCCATAAAAAAAAACATATCAAAATTGAGTTAAATACCATTGAAACCATATCGGCATTTATTCCACTCGCTCGCTCATTAAATACCATAACCTGTTTAGGCCTATTTTTCTTCATATCAAGAACAAGTAACACTAACTGTTTTCTTCATATTAGATACACGATTCACAACATATCATAATAATAAAGGCAAGGGCTGAGAGGAAGATATCAAAGAGGGGGTGAAGATAGGCAAACATACTTCAAAAAAAATATTTCAATGAACATCATCAACACCCCTATGAGAAAATTCAGACTGAAATTCCATGAAAAACTGAATTAACATAGCATGAAATTCTTACAAATCTACAAATCTAAACTTTTTTATAGGAATAATTGCATGCATACCACTTAATTCTTAACCAGATATGCCCAAACTAATGAAAGCAATAAAAAACAGTGATTTTCTCCGGAAAAGGCAAAATTCCCATCAATGCAGAGCTGAAAGCTGAATATTGCATGAGAATCAGATAAGTTGTGGACTAGGTGCTATTTTCTTGTGGAAAATTTTGGTTCTTGTGACAACTGTTAAATAGTCTGCCTATGTTAATCAAACTATTGCCTGTTAAGTTAAGAAAAAATGTGAACTTATGCTGATCTAAGTTTAAAATAGTAGCAGCACTGAGCTTTCTTTGAATGCTATGGGCCACTCATCATCTTATCATATGAGCACTGCAATCATAACTGGCAACATTACCAAGTGTTATATTTCAATCATAACTAGAAACATTACCACTGATTTTAAGTAGCAGATGCTAGCTTGAACATATGTTATAATTCAATTCATATAAAGAAAATTGCCACTGATTTTAATTCAATTATATACTACAGTAGAAACCCACAAAAACAATTACAAACTATGGCTAAATTATGGTTTGCCTTGAAAACTCTAGTACATTAAAAGCAGATTTAGAAGCATACAAACCATGGCTAAATGTTCTATAGAACTCAAAATTCAAAAACCTGCAATTCTCCATTGTTATCCATACTCTCTTATCCATCATTGGGTTTCAATCACTACAAATGTTCCACTATTTTTCTACACATCCCCTTAACCAGAGATAGCATTATATCCTAGCATTATATGGAAGATTACCGAATATTCAAATCAATATTATTGTTTCCTAGCATTATATCCACAGGATATTTATCTAGTTAGTAACCACGTTTTGTGTCATTCATAACCAATGATCTCGATTTGCATCATAAGTTAGAGTATGACATCCAAGGCAAGATTAGAGCCATTAATAAGAACATGTTGGTTATCTTAAGCGCAACTTGTGCATCTTCGCATTAATACAATTAAACCTTAATTTAATTCATCCACTGAACAAGCAGTCCTCAAGAGGTAACACAATTTTTATTTTAAGGAACTCGTCGATAGGAAAAAATGAAACCGAAAACAGTACAAATTGCACATTATCAAAATCAACCATGAAGATCCTTATAGCAAGCACACAAGTATTAGAAAATGAAAAGCAAAAGGAATTCAAAACAACCTATACAAACACTAAACCTGATAATATAAACAATTAAACAAATTATATGAAGTGCACTTTATAGTTCTGAGATGTTGTTGATTTGCCCTGGAATTGAATACCAATACATCTGGAACACTAACGAAAGCGAGTTTCCAACCAAAACCTAAGTTCAACAATTCCCCTTTAGCGACTAGACGCAAGTCTTGTGCACAAATCCCAGCATCAATTTTCCATTCTCATGTCCTAATTTAAATTGTACAAATAATAGAAATAAGAAATATATAATTAATTACTTTTTTGTCATTGTTGATTGTTTCAATAAAACGCGTTAAACTTGTAAAGAAATAAAAATAAATACCTTCACAATCAAGAAAGCTGCAACACAGTGAACAGTAAGAAGCATGGAAGCACTTTGAACTACTCAACTAGGTTAAGATTTCTCCATGGAAATCAAAAGACAATGATAGTGAAGTTTGACTAGTGCAATGTTTCCTAAAAGGGCTCCGAAAGATCCATCAGGAAGTAGAGGAGAACCTGGATGTCGGGCAGGCTAGACGTCGCGCAGGGAAGAAGAAACAACGAAGTTTGGAACGTCGCGCGTGAAGAAGGAGCAAAGCGACATGGCGCGGGAAGAGAAGAACCGAGTGATGCTAGGGGCTCTAGGGGAAAATTTGTGCATATTAGATGCGAAAGCTGGGGCCGCGGGGTGTATCCCACGGTCCTCTTTTCGCTAGCTTTTCCATCCTCCCACCGCGAAGCCGCGGGCCAAACAACTCCTTTCCACGCTCTGGGGCCGCGCCGCCCGAAAATAGCTGCGACAAATGAAGCCTGAATGGGTAGGCATTTCATGGAGGTAATGACCTAAAAGGGTGGACGTATCATGGAGGTAACAACCTAAAGGATGGGTGTGTCACGGGGAAGTGACCCTAAAGGGTGAGTGTTGACCTCACTTTTATCATGACTCACCCCACTGCCCTACATATAACCCCTAAACCAGAGTTGTGCTTTCTTAGCCTCCCCAGGGCAAACCCAAGTCCTAAACACTTGGTTGTATTGACTTAGGGTTTCGACTGGTGTTTTCCTTAGTTCATTTAGCATTTCAAAGTCACCAACTTGTATATTTATGTGTCGTCGTATGGTTCCCCTATTCGAGTAAATCACTTTCTCAAATCATATAAATGATTTGAAAAGGAGAGGAATCAAATAACAGAAGGAAATACTACAATAAATAGATAAACAACTAAGAAGGAAAGAGATAAAAAGCTTATATATGGGTAATCCTCGTATGAGGTGTCGAGAGTATACATCCAAATAGGATAGGATCGAAATGCCTCAAAACATAAAATCCTTTAAGAAAATCCCTATAGAAGTCACCTGTAGCTAGAGAACTAAAAAGAGCAATTTGGTTTTGGGGTAAAGAGCACTCGCAGAGGAATATATTCATACTGGGTAATTACGTCTTGCGGGATACCTAAGAATACTCTCGATATAGTGGGTTATCAAAGAGTGATTACTTCGTATGGGGAAGTCTTGATTCTTTGATGCTCATGCTAAACCATCGAACAGAAAGTGACTCTCTCACATATCAAATGGGTGGTGGCTCTTCGGGATATGAAGCCTATATATAACTATAATCATTTTAAAGGGGAAATCCCTAAGCATTAAAGCATTTATAGGCCGTGATACACCTAAAATATATAGTATTTTTATGCACATTTCTATACCTATTTTTAATCATATTGCACTTTAATGGAAGGTATTTTGTGTTTTTCTTGCAGGTATGATGAAAATAAGTGATTATGATGAAAGGAGCAAAATTGGATCAAATTTGGAGCAAAAAAATAAAAAAAATGAAAAATTTGACCTTGGCGGCTAAGCGCAGCTTGGTCGGCGCTTAGCCGCCACTGTTAAAAATCGCGTTTTCTTCATTTTTTGCGCCAATTTCAAGGGGTATTTGAAGCAACTTTTGGTGGTGACTTCCTTAACTTCCCATGGGCGGCAAATTTGAATGAAGGGATGCATCTTTTGGTGGATACGTTGAATCAGAACATGATTTGAAGAGATACCAAGGTACCTTTTGGATTATTATTAAAATTATGTCATGTAATGAATGAGGGCGTCTTTTTAGTGAGTCTAGTTTTCAAGAGTCTTTTCTAATTTTTAGAGTTTTCTTCTTGTTCAAAGAATTTTTACTTTTAATCTTTTATTCTTTATAATTTAGTTAGTTTAGTTTTAGAGAAGAAAGGGTTGGTGTGAAACTTTCTTTCCACCAATTTTTCTTTCATCCATTTATCTAGTTTTTATTAAAGTTTAAAGTTAGTGTTGGAGTCAACAGAGTTGGGCACCAACATCTGTAGTGTTGTCTTGTGGAAAGTCAAGTTTGAAAGGAACTTTCGGAGTCTTGTGGAGAGGATTTTCAGATAAGTGTTTACTTCTGTTTTCTATATTTAGTTTTTTTGTTGTGTTTTCTTTATGATTTCTATTTTTAAATCAATGTGTGCTTGTGTTTTCTCCATGAATTCTGAGTAGTTTTCTTTATCATTTTCTTTCTTAAATGAAAAAGTAATTAAATTATGTAGGATTGTTGTGGAATGTATAAGTGTTTAAAGTTGGAATAAGTTGTGAAGATTTAACTCCATGAACTTAATTTATTTCTTAATTTGGCCAGTTAAGATGTTAAATTTGTTGTGATAGTATGTAAGATCCAATGTAGGATTGTCTCGAATAACAAATGGTATAAATCACATACAATTATATGGATGAGAATTGTAGTCCATATAATTGAATGCTTAGGAGATATGTTTTTAATGGGGAGTAAAATTAGAGGTCTTTAGAATGATAGGCTAAAGCCCCCTAATTTAGTTTGATATTTTAAATTTTGTTATGAGAAGTTAGCCCCCAGGTGGAGGGAATTGAGGAAACTCTAGAGTGAGAGCTGATATCTTCCCTGCCTAACCATATTCAAGATTTTAAAATTTCAAATTAACCAATGTTCTTTATAGAACTAAGTAAGGGTAAGGAAATAAATTTGCTCCTATTTATCACAACACACTTAAATACTTCCACAATAATGCTTTCATAATTATTATTGATTTATAAGAGAAAGAAAAAGATATTTTATTTCCTAGTATTTTATACCACATTTTAAAGTTCTGATAATTTTCATTTCCATCTAAGCTTTTATTAAAAATACCAAAGACAATTTTCAAGCTTTTCAAATCAAAACATACTTTCAAAAGTCATTAAAAAAAGTAAAAATATAATTTTATTAATTCTTTAAAAAGTTTTTACATTTCCTTGTGGATTCGATATCTCGGGCTTAATCAAAAAGTTCTATATTACTTGATAAACAATACGTATACATGTGTAGTATCTCATATTATAAAATCATAATTTTCATATCTGAATTATCAGCACATATATTCAGTGTGGAGTCAAGTTTTTGGTGCACATATATTTATCAAGGATCAAGTTTTTGGTGTCGTTGCCGGGGGAAATTAATTAAAATTGCATTTATAGAAATTAAGAAAAATTTAAATTTTTTACTTTTCTTTATTTTTGTTAATGTGTTTTGTTTTGTTTTATTTTATTATTGCATGCGTACTTCAGGTTCTGAGGGACTTGTGCCTTATGATTCTGAATTAGAAAGAACTATCAGAAAAATCAAAAAAATTAAAAATTCTGAAAAAGATAAAAATATTCAAGAAATGGCAAATCATCAAAACAAAATGTTGGCATCCATCAAGGATTTAGATCTTTAAGAGATTATGCTAACCCTATAGTGGATGAACTTCATGGTAATATTCAACACCCTGCTGTAGCTGCTAATTCCTTTGAACTTAAACCTGCTATTATCCAAATGGTGTTTAATAATCAGTTTGGGGGAGCAACGACTGAATATCCTAATTTGCTTCTTGCTAATTTTCTAGAGTTGTGTGCTACTTTTAAATATGATGTTGTTTCAGATGACACTATTAGATTCAAACTTTTTTCCTTTCTCACTAAGGGATAAAGCTAAGATATAGTTAAATTCGTTAGCACCTGGATCTATCAGAACTTGGGGTGATTTTGCACAAAAATTCCTTGCTAAATATCGAAGACTGCTAAATTGAGAAATGATATTACATCTTTTTATCAGTTTGAAGGTGAATCAATATATGAAGCATGAGAAAGATTTAAAGATCTCCTCAAGAAGTGTCCACATCATTCGATACCAGATTGGTTAATAATTCAAACCTTTTACAATAGATTAGTTGGATCTCTTAGATGAATTATCAATGTTGCTACTGGTGGATCATTAATGTCTAAACAATTTCCTAATGCTTATGCTTTAATTGAAGAAATGACTACTAATAATTTTTAATGGCCTTCTAAAAGGTTAAATCCTAAAAAGGTAGCCAGTGTTCATGACAATGATGCTTTTATAATGTTAGCAAATCAAGTTGCTGCAAATTCAATAAAGATAGACCAATTTGGGATGAATTTTTCTCAACCAAATTCCATGATTGAAGAAAATTCAGTAGGATAAATGGTTGATTCTTATTCTTCACCAGAAACTTTGAATGCTATAAGTAAGCCTAATAACCCATATTACAATTATTATAACCCAGGTTGCAAGAATCATCTAAACTTTAACTAGAATACCAATAATCACGGTGGTATTAATCAACAATGGGGGAACCACCAAGTAAACACATTGGGGAACTGTAACAACCAGGAAAATAATAATTTTAGACTAACCTATCCTCTAGGTTTTAATAATGCTTTACAATTAAAGTAAAAGAAGTTGTCTATTGAAGAAGTGGTGTCACATATGGGAAATCAATTGCAAATTCAAGGAGCAACCATCGAAATATTGAAAATCAATTGGGGTAAATTGTAAATTCATTAAGTAATAAATCCCAAGGAATGCTTCTAAGTAATACTGAAGTGAATCCAAGAGATAAAAATAAAGAGCATGTAAAAGCAATTCAACTTAGAAGTGGAAGAGAGTTGGAATGTAGAGTTCAGAGAGAAACTGAAGTAGAGAAAGAAGAGATTGAAAAACCAAAAGAGGACGCTCAAAAAGGTTTGGAATGACCAATTTCTCCACCTAACGTTGATTTGGAAAAGCCACCACCTCCATTTCCTCAGAGACTTCGTCAACAAAAGTTGGATAAGCAATTTTCAAAATTCTTGGAGATATTTAAGAAGCTTACCATTAATATTACATTTGCTAAAGCCTTAGATAAAATGCCGAGCTATGTGAAATTTATGAAGGATATTCTCAACAAAAAGAGGAAGTTTAAAAATAATGAGACAATTGCACTTAGTGAGGAGTGCAGTGCAATAATTTAGAAGAGGCTTCCTGAAAAGCTTAAAGATCCTGGTAGTTTCACAATTCCATGTGCAATCGGAGACAGATTATATGGAAAAGCTTTATGTGATTTGGGTGCAAGCATTAACCTTATGCCTCTATCAATATTTAAAAGACTGGGATTCAGAGAAATAAATCCAACTACTGTAACTCTGCAATTAGCAGATCGTTCGATCATATATCCAAAAGGAGTTATAGAAGATGTTTTGGTTAAAGTGGATCAATTTATCTTTCCTATTGATTTCATTGTGCTTGATATGGAGGAAGATAAAGAGATGCCCATCATTTTGGGAAGACCTTTCCTAGTCACAGGTAGAGCAATGATAGATGTACAAAAAGGGAAATTAATGATGAGGGTTAATGGTCAAACTTTTATATTCAATATTTCGAAATCGATGAAATATCCTACAATAGGTAAAAATGATGAATATTTTAGGACAGAAAAAAATGAATTGTTGGATATGACAGAAAAAAATGAATCTTATGGTCCATCAATTGAAAAACCTTTTGAACTTGAGTTAAAAATGCTTCCTGATCATTTGAAGTATGTTTTTCTAGGTGAATCCTCAACCTTGCCTATTATAATTTCATCTCAATTGATTGAAAAAGTAGAAGAGAGTTTGCTTGAAATTTTGAAGAAGTATAAGAAAGCCTTTGGATAGACAATTGTTGATATTAAAAGAATCAGTCCTTTAATTTGTATGCACATAATTCTTATGAAGGATAATTGCAAACCTCAGGCTGATCCCCAAAGGAGATTAAATCTTATCATGAAAGATGTTGTTAAGAAAGAAACTTTGAAGTGGTTAGATGCTGGAATTATTTACCCTATTTCAGATAGTGCATGGGTTAGTCCTATTCATTGTGTTCCTAAGAAAGGAGGAGTAACTGGGACTGTTAATAAAAAGAATGAAATGATTCCAATAAGACAAGTTACATGATGGAGAATATGCATTGATTATAAAAAATTAAATCTTGCCACAAGGAAAGATCATTTTCCACTCCCATTTCTGATCAGATGCTGGATATACTGGCTGGGCATAAATACTTTTATTTTCTGGATGGATATACTGGTTACCACCAAATTTAAATTGCTCCTGAGGATCAAGAAAAAACTACGTTTACCAGTCCTTATGGTACGTTTGCTTTTGGAAGAATGCCCTTTGGTTTATGTAATGCCCCTGCTACATTTCAGAGATGTATGATGGCTATTTTTTGTGATTTAATTGAAAAAGGGATTGAAGTTTTTATGGATGACTTTTTAGTGTTTGGAATTTCATTTGAATCATGTTTAAAACATTTGTCTAAAGTTCTAAAATGTTGTGAAGAAACTAATTTATTCCTTAACTGAGAAAAATGCCAATTTATTGTAGCAGGAGGAATTGTATTGGGACATCGAATTTCAGAAAAAGGTTAGGACGTAGATCCTGCAAAAATTTAAGTTATCTCTAATTTACCTTGCCCGACCAACATAAGGGGAATTAGAAGAATTCTGGGATATGCTAGATTCTACAGGCGTTACATCAAAGACTTTACAAAGATTACAAAACCTATATGTCGATTATTGGAAAAGGATGCAATTTTTTATTTTAACGATGATTGCCTAAAAGCTTTTGAAACATTAAAAGAAAAATTAATCACTACACCTGTTATAATTTCACCAAATTGGAAAAAACTTTTTGAATTAATGTGTGATGCTAGTGATTATGCTGTTGGTGTTGTTTTGGGTCAGAAATTTGATAAAAATTTCAAAGTTATTTATTATGCTAGTAAAACTATTAATGAAGCTCAAATTAATTATACCACTACCAAGAAAGAGTTATTAGCTATAGTATTTGACTTTGATAAATTTCGATCATTTTTAATTGAAACTAAATCTATGGTGCATACTGATCATTCTGCTATCAAATAATTAACGAAGAAGAAGGATGCGAAGCCAAGATTGATTAGATGGATTCTTCTTTTGCAAGAATTTGATTTTGACATAGTAGATAGGGAGGGTTCCGATAATCAAATTGCTGATCATTTGTCCAGGTTTGAAAAAGAAAGATCTCTTTGTGATGCTGAAGAAATTAATGAACATATTTCTATGAAAAATTATTCACTGTTAATGAGTGGCGTGTTCTATGGTATGCCGACATAGTAAAATTTATTTTCAGTAATATTATACCCTATGGTTTGACATACCATGAAAAGAAGAAATTTCTGTCTGATGCTAAGTCTTATTTTTGGGATGACCCATTTTTATATAAACAAGAAAATGATCTTATAATTCGAAGATGTATACATTTAGAGGAGACTTATGAAATTATTCAAAAATGTCATGATTCTGATAATGGGGGACATTTTGGAATTGAAAGAACTGCATATAAAATCTTACAATCTAGATTTTATTGGCCTAGAATTTTTAAGGATGTGAATGCTTATATTAAAAATTGTGATAGATGTCAGTGTGTAGGCAATATTTCTAGAAGAAATGAGATGCCCCTCAATTATATGTTAGAATTTTAAATATTTGATGTTTGCGGATTTGATTTCATGGGTCCATTTACACCATCTTTCAGAAATATTTATACTTTGATAGCAGTAGATTATGCTTCCAAATGGATTGAAGCTATTGCTTTACCTCGATGTGATGCTCAAAGTGTTGCAAAGTTTTTAAGAAATAATATATTTTGCTGATTTGGAATACCAAGAGTAATCATAATAGATGGGGGAAGTCACTTTAAAAATGCGATTATTGAGAAGTTAGCAAAGAAATATCATATAAATCATCACATTGCTACTGCTTATCATCCTCAGACAAGTGGTTTGGTTGAATTATCCAATCGTGAAATTAAAAGAATTTTGGAAAACACTGTTAATCCAAACAGAAAGGATTGATCAATAAAACTGGATTATGCATTGTGAGCCTATAGGACTGCCTACAAAACCCCTATATGAATGTCCCCATATAGGCTGATTTTTGGAAAGCTTATCATTTGCCTATTGAACTTGAGCATAAAGCATATTGGGCTATTAAAGAGTTTAATTATAATTTGAAAGATGCTTCTGAGAAGAGATTATTGCAATTAAATGAGCTTGAAGAGATAAGGAATGAATCTTATGAAAATACTAAGATTTATAAGGAAAAGATGAAGTTATGGCATGATCAGAAGATTCTTACTAAAAATCTTGTACCAGGACAGAAAGTTTTGCTGTATAATGTCAGATTGCAAATTTTTTTCTAGAAAACTTAAGTCCAGGTGTATTATTCCATTTATTGTGATAAAAGTTTATTCCTATGGAGCTGTGCATATTCAAGATCCTAAGACTGAAAAAATATTTAAGGTTAATGGTCATAGAATTAAACCTTATATTAAGTCGATCAACTTAAATTTGATGAGAATCTGATGTTAGGTCACTTAGAATGAGTTCTGGGTATGTCATGCTGAAGACGTTAAACCAAGCGCTTTGTGAGAGGCAACCCATAGTTATCGGTGTGCTTTGCTTTATTTTTGCTTTGTGTGCTTTGTTTGGTTTGTTTTTATGTTTTAGTAGTAGTATTTTGTTTTATTTATGTTATAATAGTGTTTATTTGACCTTATTTTATGATTTAGAGGAGTCAGAATGAAATTTTGGACATTTGACATACCTGTGCTAAATTGAACAGTGGCTGTTAAGCGCTGCCTAGTTGGCGCTTAGGCGCCAGAGTTATAAAACATGTGATAAATGAGGTTCTAGAAGCCTAGATCGTGGCGAAGTGGTTTTGGAAGTTATTTTGGAGTTTATAAACGTTAAAGGGCTGGTTTATGCACTTCTAAAGTCTATAAAAGGCTATGAATTAAGAGAAACACTTGCCCAAGTCCTATTTTTGTTCCTGAGTCTTAAGAAGAGTGTTTTGAGTGCATCATGTCTTCCTGGGTGAATGAGATCAAGAAGACAGAGGAGTCTGACAAGAGTATGTTTATTAGTGATAAAGCTAAAAAATTATTATTCAATGGCTTTCTTACCGTTAGTATTCAGGGAATTGCATAAAAGATTTCAATGATCGAAGCCTGAGTGACTTCAATCGAAGCAAAGAACAATGAAAGTAACACACATTTGGAGCATATGGGATGGCAACTCAAGATGCAATTCAATCATACAAGTCACGTGGAAGAAGCAGATAAGGCGATGTTCCTAAAGAACAAGTGATTAGGAGAAGAAAATGTAAGTGTTCAATCATCGCCCGTTCTATCAGATTTATATTCCAGAAGGGTTAACTGGAATTAATAATGGTTCTAGATATATTCTGCCTACTGGAGAGTGGAATTAAATGTTGGTTTTATCTTGTGGTTTATTTTGAGTATTTTATGTTTTTTGTGTTTTGTTTTTTAAACTGTTTAATATTTTATGTTTGTGATCTGTTGCACTTTAATGTGTGATTGTTACATCTTAGTGATGTACACTTATCATTATGCTTATTGAGTCCTTTTGTATTTAGGGAATTTCATCCAAAGTGTTTTGATAGAAATTTTTAGTTTGTATTGTGGTTTGATTTTAATGAATATAAGTTTGTATTTGTGTGAAATTTGATTGGAATTAATGGATATTAAAGTTTGAAATTGGAGTATTAGAGATTATTGAGTAAGCGAAAAGTATTTTGAGATGATTAAGGGTAATTAACTAAGTGGTTTAGTGCATTTTCTTAATTGTGAAAATCTTGACACTGGCAGCTAAGCACCATATTTCGCGGCTAAGTGCCGATGGCCTCGTGCTTAGGCGCCGGTTTGCAAAAATTGGTTTTCAGCAGTTAAAATCTGAAAATCGCTATTGTTAACTTACCTGTCATCTTTAACCTCTAACTTTCGTGAAAAGGAGCTTAGGGCATAAACATTTTGGATTGTTTGACGGCCGATTTCAACAAAAAATGTTAGATTTTGATTCCTTAAGGTAAGAGCACTACTCCTATGTAAAATTTTTTTATTTTCACCATGTATTTTGAGTACATTTTGGAAAATCATAAAATCACTATTCATGGTGAAAATTTGAGGAAAAGGATGAGAAATTGCTTGGATTTTGTGGAAATTACTTTTGGAAGTTAGTTTAGCAAGTATAGTTTGATTTTGAAATTTATGGTGAATTTTTCATGAATTTTTAGAAATAGCTCCAAAGTCAAAGCGCTCGAGAGAAAAGACAAGATTTAATTTTGACAAATTTGTTAGTGCAAGGTGATGCACCAAAAATATATACTGTTTTTCCTATATAATTTTACCCATTTTTGGTGATATTGCACTTTAAAGAAAAATATTTTTCATGATTTGTTGCAGGTATGATGATTTTAGGAGATTGGAGTGAAAAGAAGCAAAAAGGAATGAATTCAGAGCGAAAACAAGCAAAAAAAGAGGAAAACTGTTTCTGGCGCCGCCGACGCAATTTTCTAGAGAGCTTCGAAATAATTCAGATGATAGAGTGCCGCCGATGCTCTATCGGGAGCCGCCGGTGCCCAATGTCGGCGGACTTCAAATTTGAAGAGTTTTGGCGACTTTTTGAAGGGATGCCTATGGAAACACTTGGGATTTCATTTATAACTTATAAGTAACTATTTTTGGACAAAAAATAGTGTGAGTTCAGAGTGTAAGAGAGAGTTCTGGAGTTCTAGTGTGTTTTTAGTGAGGGAGATTGTGTGTTGATTGTATAGCTTAGTGTAGCAGTGAGAATTTGAGAGGAATTCTTCTCTAAGGAGTGAAGGAGAAGGAGTAAAGTGAGAGATTGTTTCTTCCTTTCCATTCTAAAGAGGGAATTGAGTGTTTCAAAAAAGAGAGAAAAGGATTCAAAGAAACTTCAAGAGAATTACATTGGGGAAGAGAAAGAGATAAGTTGTATTTTCTTTTTTGGTTTGTTTAACTTTTCTTTTATATATAAAATCTATGTTTTATTGTGTCTTTTCTATGAATTCTGGGTAGTCTCTTTTGTCTTTCTTCTTGCTAGAGATGTGATTATGTGTTGATGTGGATTTGAAGTGCTTTTAAAGTACTGAAGAAATTGTGATGGTTCTTCATTTTGAACTTAATTTACATTTCGATCTGGCCAATTAAATTGTTAAAATCTATTGTTGAACATTAACTCTGAAAGGATTTAGTGTCCTACAATAACAATGAAGACTCCATTCAATTTCCAAGGATGAATTACATAGTTCATGGGGATTGAGTTCAAATAAATTGGGAAATGTGTTTTGATGGTCTTCAAATTGGAGGTTTCAGGGTGACAGGCTGAGATCCTCAATTTGGTCATAAGATTAGTAACTAAACTCGAAGGTTAACTTTCAGGTGAAGGGTGAGTGTGAGCTCCGTAGTGACAGCCGATATCCTCCCAGCCTAGCCTTAGATTTAGTGACTAAACTTAAGATATGTCAATGTTCTTTTCATGCTTGGAAAATGGGGTACTCTTTTGAGGGTAAAAAAATAATTATGCTCCTATTTGGCACAATACCATAAAAAATCATTCCATATCATCCACACATCATATTCTCATTGCAAGAGGAAAGATACTTTTCTTATATATCAAAACCTTTTAAATATATAGCTTAGTGTATGTCAGTTAGTTAATTTTGTTTTAAAATATTAGAAGTAATTGTAGTTTACTTAATTATTACTATTTTCTACATCTTGTTCGTAGAAGTAAACATTAAACTTTAATTACAATTTGAGTATTGGATTTCAGTATTCCGTTATATATTGTAAGATTCGTGCCTTCGCTGTGGGATCGATAACCATGACTCCATTAGAGCCCTGTTTTACTTGGTACGATACGTATACTTGCGTTAAATGCTTGAACTTTACAAAATCATTATAAAAATATATAAATCTGAGTTCATAAGTTCTTGCAATGTAAAGTCCGCCCATCACAAGGGATAAAGCTAAGGCGTGGTTAAATTTGTTAGCACTTGGATCTATTAGAACTTGGGGAGAATTGTCTCAAAAGTTTCTATCAAAATATTTCCCTCCATAAAAGACTGCTAAGCTAAGAAATGATATCACATCTTTTGGTCAGTTTGAAGGGGAATCAATATATGAAGCTTGGGAAAGATTTAAATATCTTATTAGGAAGTGCCCACATCATGCTTTACCAGATTGGTTAATAATTCAAACATTTTATAATGGATTAGTGGGATTATTGAGATCGATTATAAATGCTGTTGTTGGTGGATCGTTAATGTCAAAACCTTTTGATGAGGCAAACACATAAATAGAAAAAATGACCACTAATAATTTTCAATGGCCCTCTGAACGGGTAAATCCTAAGAGAGTAGCCAGTGTTCATGATTCAGATATAATGACTATGATAGTTTCTCAAATTGCTGCCCTTTCTAAGAAAATAGATCAGTATGGAATGAATTATTCTCATCCACCCCAAGTGTTAGAGGAAAATTTATTTGGACAGATAATAGAATCTCAAACACCTTATGAGACTTTGAATGCTATTAATAGACCTAATAATCCTTATTTAAATTATTATAATCTTGGTTGGAAGAATCACCCAAATTTCAATTGGAGTAATAGTAATGCCAATGTTAACCCACATTGGGGGAAGAATTCTATAAATCTAGTTGGAAATTCGAACAATCAAGGAAACACCAAGTTTAGACCCTCTTATCCTCCTGTATTCAATAGTAACCCACAATTTAAGGATAAGAAGTTATCTACTGAAGAAATGATTCTAAATATGGGAAATCAATTACAAGCTCAAGGTGTTGAGATGAAAAATATTGAAAATCAATTGGGGCATATTTTCACTGCACTTAATAATAGACCTTTTGGAACGCTTCCAAGTAATGTTGAGATCAATCCAAAAGATCAAAACAAGGAATAACTTAAGGCTATTCAATTAAGGAGTGGAAAGGAATTGGAGACAAGAGTACAAAAAGAAGTTGAAATAGAAAAGGAGAAGGTGGGTATTGAAAAAGTTCAAACTTGATTTATCCAAACTTGGATTATCCTCTTGAACCAATGAAGATTACTGTTGAAAAACCACCTCCTCCATTTCCTTAAAGATTGAAGAAACAAAACAGCGATAACAGATTTGGAAAATTTTTTGAGATCCTTAAAAAATTAACGATAAATATTCCTTTTGTTGAAGTATTAGAACAAATGCCTGACTATGCCATGCTTATGAAGGATATTCTAAAAAAGAAAAGAAAGTTTACAGATCATGAAACTGTTGCACTTAGCGGAGAGTGTAGTGCAATTATTCAGAAAAAGCTTCTAGAAAAACTTAAAGATCCTAGTAGTTTCACTATCCCGTGTGCTATAGGTGAAAATTTTTTTGGAAGAGCCTTATGTGATCTGGGAGCTAGTATTAATCTTATGCCTTTATCAACTTTCAAAAGGTTGGGAATAGATGAAATTTCTCCTACATCTGTGACTCTTCAGTTGGGCGATCGTTCCATTACTACCCTAAAGGAGTGGTGGAAGATGTGTTAGTGAAAGTGGATAAATTTATCTTTCATGTGAATTTTATTGTACTTGATATGGAGGAAGATAAAGAAATTTCAATTATTTTGGGAATATCATTCCTTGCTACTGAGAGAGCAGTGATTGATGTTCAAAAAGGAGAATTAACTATGAGAGTTAATGATTAAGAGGTGACCTTTAATATTTTGAAATCTATGAAGTATCCCTCAATGGAAAAAGATAATGAATGTTTTAGGATGGAGATCTGTGAATATTTGAGAAATGATCATTTTGAAAATATATTTGAAAAAGAAGAAGAGTATGAAAATATGTTTGAAGAAGGAATTGAAAATGAAGAAAATTCAGATAGTAAGAAGAATGAAGATTTGGAGTATGTTCAGGAGAAATTTGAAGTATTAGACACTATGGAAGGTGGAAATAAAAGCTTAATTTCATCTATAATAAAATCTCATGAACTTGAGATGAAAATTCTCCCTAATCATTTGAAGTACATGTTTTTAGGAGAATCATCTACCCTGTCAGTTATTGTATCTTCAGAGTTAAACGATTATCAAGAAAAAAAGTTGTTTGAAATTTTAAAGAGATACAAGAAAGCTTTTGGATGGACTTTAGCAGACATTAAAGGAATCAGTTCTTCAATTTTTATTCCCAGAATTTTATTAGATGAAGAACATAAACCGAGAGTTGATCCGCAGAGGAGATTGAATCCAATAATGAAAGAAGTAGTTAAGAAGGAGATTTTAAAATGGCTGGATGCTGGAATTATTTATCCTAATTCAGATAGTGCTTGGGTGAGTCCAATACATTGTGTACCGAAAAGGGAGGAGTGGTTGTTGAAGTGAATAAATTTAATAAAATTATACCCACAAGACAAATTAATGGATGGTGAATTTGTATTGACTATAGGAAATTAAATGCCGCCACCCGAAAAGATCACTTTCCTCTTCCTTTTCTCGATCAAATGTTGGATAGATTTCTTTGGACAAAGGTACTACTACTTTTTGGATGGATATACTGGTTATCATCAAATACCTATTGCTCCTGAGGATCAAGAAATGACAACATTTACTAGCCCTTATGGAACCTTTACTTTCGAAGAATGCCTTTTGGACTGTGTAATGCATTTGCAACATTTCAGAGATGCATGATGTCTATCTTCAATAATATGATAGATAACAGAATAGAAGTTTTAATGGATGATTTCTTTGTATTCAGGACTTCATTTGAAATTTGTTTGGAAAACTTAGCAAAATTTTTGGAGCTTTGTTAGAAAGAAAATTTAGTTCTGAATCAGGAGAAATGTCAATTTATAGTTGCAGGAGGCATTGTGCTTGGGCATAAAATTTCTGAACATGGTCTGGAGGTAGACCCTGCTAAAATTAGAGTGATTGAGAGATTTCCACTACCCACTACCGTGAGAGAGGTGAGGAGTTTCTTAGGACACGCTGGATTTTATAGGCGATATATTAAAGATTTTTCTAAAATTACTAAACCTTTGTGCCAACTTCTAGAAAATGATCAATGTTTTATTTTAATGATGAATGTTTGAGTGCTTTCGAATTATTGAAAGAGAAATTAATCACTACACCCATAATTATTTCACCAAATTGGGAGAAACCATTTGAACTCATGTTTGATGCTAGTGATTATGCGATTGGAGTAGCATTGGGGCAAAGACATGATAAAGTTTTCAAAGTCATTTACAATGCTAGTAAAACTCTTGATGAAGCTCAAATTAATTATACCACTATAGAAAGAGAGTTATTAGCTATAGTATTTGTTTTTGAAAAGTTTAGACCTTATTTAATTGGAGTTAAAAGTATTGTGCATATTGACCATTTGACTATCAAATATTTAATGCAAAAGAAGGATGTGAAACCTAGAATGATTAGATGGATACTTCTTCTACAAGAATTTAATTTTATGATAGTTGATAGGAAAGGATCTGATAACCAAATAGCTGATCATTTTTCAAGATTAAAGTATGATAAATTATCTGAATTTGAGAAAGAAGTTACAGAAACTTTCTCTGATGAACAACTTTATACTATTATGGGAAGAAATTTGCCTTGGTATGCTTATATTGTGAATTATATTGTGAGTGATATTGTACCACCTGATTTAACAAGGCAACAATAGAAGAAATTAAAATATGATGCAAAATTTTATTTTTGGGATGAGCCTTATCTATATAAACAGTGTAAGGATCTGATTATTAGGAGATGTGTTCCACAAGAAGAAACGAATTTAATTATTCAACGATGTCATGATTCTGAATTTGGAGGTCATTTTAATGTTGATAAAACTGCTTTTAAGATTTCACAATCTAGATTTTATTGGTCTACTCTTTTTAAGGATGATTACAAATATATTAAATCATATGATTGATGTCAGAGAGTAGGTAATATCTCTAGAAGAAATGAAATGCCTCTAAATTATAAGTTGAAATTTTTGATGTATGGGGATTATATTTTATGGGACCATTTACTCCTTCATTTGGAAATTTATATATACTGGTTGCAGTTGATTATGTCTCAAAATGGATTGAAGCTATTGCTTTACCTAGATGTGATGCTTGGAGTGTTCCAAAATTTTTAAAGAAAAATATATTTACAAGATATGGAATGTCGAGAGTGATTATAACTGATGGTGGATCCCATTTCAGGAATAATCAAATTAAGAGATTGATTGAGAAATATAATATTATTCATAGAATCTCTACTGCTTATCATCCCCAGACTTGTGGTTTAGCATAAGTGTTTAATCGTGAAATTAAAAGAATTTTGGAGAAAACTGTGGATAATCATTAATTGATTGGTCTGCTCGATTAGATATTGCATTATGGGCTTACAGGACTGCTTTTAAGACCCCTATTGGAATGTCTCCTTATAGACTAGTGTTTGGTAAGACTTGCCATTTATCGGTTAAATATGAGCATAAAGCATATTGGGCGATAAAAGAGTTGAATTTTAATTTGAAAAATGCTGGAGAGATGAGGTTTATGCAATTAAATGAATTGAAAGAGATTAGAAATGCATCTTATCCCATTGACAAGATTTATAAAGAGAAAATTAAATTGTGGCATGATCGGAAGATATTGAAAAAGAAATTAGAATTTGGACAAAAAGTTTTGTTATACAACACAAGATTGAAGTTATTTTTTGGAAAACTGATGGTTAGGACCTTTTACAGTTGTAAAAGTTCATTCATTTGGAGCTATTGATATTAAGGATCCTTATACTGGAAAGATTTTCAAAGATAATGGGCATCAATTAAAGCCTTACTTTGATGGGTTTCAACCTGGCTTCAAAGAGGTTTTAATGCTGAGTCATCTCGATTAACTGAATGGTTTGTCTGGCTGACGATGTTAAACCAAGCACTTTATGAGAGGCAACCCATATGTATTTTTGTGGTGTGCTTGCTTGTTTGTTTTAGTTGTGCTTTTTAGATAGTATTTTTGAGTCCTAATCGCTCATAAATACTTTTAAAATTGATAAATATTGGATCGAATTGAGATATTGTAATATTTTGGGCCAAATGAAGTTCGGTGAGATTTTTGACCACTGGTGTCGACGACCCAATTACAGAGAGAATTGTTGAATTTCGGGTTTGAGCGCCGCCGGTGCCCTATCGAGCGCCGCCGGCGCCCAAAACCTGTTGGCAGTTTTTGGAGTTTCAAAATTCAAGTTTTGCCAGTTTTAAGCGAGATCTTCATCCTTCTAACTCCCTAAACTCCATTTTATACTTGCAAGCTCCAAAAAACGAAATCTACCATTTCTAATTTGTATCCCATGAATTCCTACTCCATAGATACCCCTCGATGTCGCATTTTCAACTGAAGGAAGTTTTTATGTTTTGGAGTGCCGTGATTGTTCAACAAAGTGATGATGAAGAGGAGGATTATCAAGGAAAGAGGCTTTATAAATGGAGGTATGGATAATCCTACTATAAGAATTGAAGAGATAATTAAGGAAAGACGTTGAGAAGTGCTTCGTTACACTACCGCTGCCGTAGTCGTTCTGGTTGTGAAGGAATTCTATGCAAATCTTCGCGGGATCAACCAATGATTCGTCTTTATGCGAGGTAGGTTTGTGCAATTCACTCATGTGAGAATTAATGATCTCTTTATAATTGAGAATGTACCTATTTGCTGCTATTCTTATTTTAATGCCACAAGTGGTAATATGAATGATGTGTATCGTTATCTGACAGATGAGAATGAAGATTAGGAAGTTAGAGAAAATGGATATATCAGTTTCCCTTTCGCATCCTTAAATCTGGTGTCAAAGCAGTTGCATTACTTTATTTCGGTAAAGTTATTTCCAACTTTGAAGATTAGCAATGTAACCAAGGAAAGTGCCATTTTGAACTTTTGTATTCAAACTGAGAGGCCGATTGATATTGGTAATATAATTATGAAATCTATTTTGGGATTAATTGTTCATGGATCTAAATATGGGCTTGGACACCCGTTGACCCGACTTTTGTATTTCCAAATACAAGGAATTGTTACCACTGCTAGAAAATTTAATTTCTGGCAAAGGCGCGAAACACTTGACCTGGAATAACTTGCTATATAGATGTGTACCAAATAAAACTTTTTAAATATATGTTTATATAGCAAAATATAATTTAAAAAGAAAATATTTTATATACTTTTTGGGTACTACGCAAGTATACGTATCGTTTCAAGTAATATAGAGCTTTGAAATAAAGACCCCAGTATCGATCCCAAGGGGAAAAAAAATGGTAACAAATTTTTAAATATTGTATTTCAAAAATATTTTTGTATTTTAATCTAACTATAAATTACTTTTAATTTACTAGATGCAGTTAAAGAAAACAATAATAAGAAAATGATTTTGTGAAAACTATATAAAACAAACAACTTTCTTCCCTTCAATTAATCTAAGATTTTTAAGATAATTTAATATTCGTTGGAGAATTTGATTAATGGTATTGTGCCAAATAGAAGCATTCCTATTCTTTACCCTTTGATCCAGGCGCAAAGAACATTGGCTAATTTACAGATCAGGTCCGGATGTATTATTAGTAGAATGGGTTAATCTAGACTCACACTACTAGATTTCCAAGGGTGGCTATGGTCGGCCCTACTAGTGACCCTTTCCTAATCTATAAATCAAATTATAAGAATTTAGTCACGTCACTCTAAAAACTTATCAATTCTACGCCCTTTAAATCTTATCTTCCTATTTATTTGCACTTCACCTTGAATAGCCCGCACATAGCCTTCGACTACCTAAGGATTCATGTGACATTTACAAGTTAAGAGTTCTTCTCCTTCTAGGTCTCTAAACTCTTCAACAGGTTTTAACAATTTAAATGGCCAATTTAAAAAGTAAAGTAAGATCAGGTATTAATGTCATCACAATGTTTTGAAAAGATTTTGAATTTCAATTCTCCATCGAATCTTATATTATCTTATCTATCTCTTCATAATTGAAGGAAGAAAGTAAACTAACTACTCAGAACACATTGAATATAAACAACAAAACATAATAAATAAACTTTGAATCAAATATAAAATACTTATCTCAAATAATCCTTCTACTGATCTTCTGATTCCTACTGACTCCACAGTGTAATGAACTCCATATGCAACAACTTGAAAATAAACTCTCTAAACTAAAACAAAAGTGGCCCTAAATTTCTCTTTCTATTTCTCTCTCTAAGGATGAGAGATCCTAAAGTGGAAAAGAGAAAGGGGTTACGATGGGGGGCACGTTTTTCTGAAGAAACAGACTCCTATTTATAGGCTTCAAGGGTTGCCTTGAGGCACCTCTTCAAAACATGTCCACATTCAATGAATCTTCTAGAAGGTCTGTCTGGCACCTAGGCACTGGAATCTAGCGCCTAGGCGCCAGACACCGCGTCCAGATCTTCACACCTCCTCACTTTGACTCGCACCTCTTCGCCATTAAAACCGTTTTAGAGCTTCCAAATGCAATTTATCACATGTCCTAATATCAAGGAACAACTGCCAGTCTTCTGGAATGTCTAATAACCGCTCACTCCGTCAAAATAATCGTTCAAACGTTGTCAAAAACTTGACAGTTCTGTATCGAGTCTGGCGCTTAGGCGCCAACTTCTGGTGCCTAGGCGCCAGGCCATATTTTTTTATAATTTTTGTATTTTGCTCCATTTTTGCTCCTTTTTGCTCCTTATTGCTCCTTTTTCCTTTTTTGGATATTTTTACATCACCTACATCCAAAAACACAAAAATACCTTTCATTAAAGCATAATATTCTTATAAATTGATAAGAATTAAGACATAAAAAAATAGGTATTTTTTATGGATCACCCGTCCACCATATTTCTGTTGTGTAGTCAATCACAAGTTCCATATGAGAATTGGGAAAAGGTTCTTCTTCACTGGAGGCCTATTGATCCAACTAATCTCTATAACTACCAAACAGTGGGAGATGAGGATGATATGAATCTTCTTGCTGATCAACCAACTCAGACTTCACAACCGATTCAGCCTTATTTTCCTAAAAGTTCCAGAATGATACTGAAGAGGTTCAAACAGTTGGAGAAATAGGTACAGAATGTTATGAATGCCATCAATAATATTTTTGATTTATTTGATCATATAGATTGGAGGATGAATGAACAATTTGATCACACTGGTCGGATTGAGATGGGCTTGATTAATCTGATGAAGAAGAATGCTGTTATTGTTGAGGATTCATCTGATGAATTCCCATTCCGTCCCTTCTACAATTTGTTCGTGCATCAGCAATCTATTAGAGATATAAGAGAGGAAGATAGTTTTGAAATCGATGTGGAGTGATTATTGGATTCTACTTATGTTTGATGTGTGTTTAGTTTACTTTGCTTAATTCTGTTTGGTGAGTTTAGTATTTACTTTGCTTTTCTTTGTAATATGAATTTACATTTTCTATGCTTAATTTGATTATGTGTGCTTAAATTTTAGTGCTGGTTTCCGTAGCGTACTTGCAACATTAAAACTCTAAGAGTTGTTGGTTTAATTTGATAAACATATTTAGTGTTTATGATGTAACGTGGATTTTATATATAGAAGTATGTTTTGTATTGTTTGTTTAAGTATTGTGTCAGTTATTGCTTGTGTGATGAAATAGATGCTTAATGAAGTGTTAAATGTCATTGTGGAGGTCGAAAGGATTGAAATTACGAAAAAAATTTTGGACCGGCACCGCCGGCACCCAAATTCAGAGAGTTTTGGCATTTAAAAAAAACAGAGCGCCGCCGGCGCCCGAGTACAGAAAAAGGCCATAAACCCTTTATTTCGCCATTTTAACCCTGAGACATGCGATTTTTTCCACTGCCTTTGTCTTCCTCCTCCATTTTCACTATTTTAAAGACCTAGGGCTCGTTAGATCTCGGATTTCAAGTGATTTCAAAGCTTTTCGAGATCGGATCTACACTTCTCTTGTTAAGAGCTTCACTTTAAGTTAACAATTTTTTATTTTCATCATGGGAATCTCTTACATTGCTTAGATTGGAATTTTTTGATTTTTGAAGAAATTTTGAGATTTCCTATGATGAAATTTGCTCTTACATGTTTATAATAATATTTGGAGTTTGTTACATTGTGGATTTAAAATTTATTGGAATTTTCTTTGCAAATTTTTAGAAATTCACATGGCTCCAAGGTTGAGTAAAGGGAAGAGAAAATTGGATTTTGATGAAGAAAAATTTGTTAATGTTAAAGTGCAATTTCGCTTTAATTCTTACATTTGCAATAAGAATTATATTCAGGATCAAGCTTTTGATAATCCTGGTGCATCTGTAGAACAATTAATTACCGAGCAAAACTGAGAAAGTTTTTGTTATTTTACTATAAATGCTGTTATGGGTGTTGTTAGAGAGTTCTATTCAAATGTGCTCTGGACTGAGACTGAGTATGTGTTAGTTAGAGGAAAAATGGTTGAATTTACTCCTCAACATATTAATGCATTCTATCAGACTCGGGAACCATTTGTTTGTGAATATGAAAACTTTGATACTCAAGTGGTAAATATGAAGGAAGTGATTGCTTTTCTGACAGATGGAAGAGGGGAATGGAAAGTAAGTCAAAAACAGATGATTAACTTCCCTGCTTCCAAGTTAAATGTTGCATTAAAGTTTGGCACTATTTCATCTTTGCAAGACTATTACCTTCTTATCACCATAGTGAAGTTACAAGGGATAGAGCAATTCTGAACTATTGTATTCAGAAGATGAAGAAGATTGATATTGGAGCTATTGTCTTCAAGAACATTCAGACTATTGCTAGAGGCGAGACCACTAGAGGATTAGGACATCCTGCCCTAGTTCATGCCCTGTGTGTTCAGTCTGGAGTAGAGTTCAGTAGTTCTGAAGAGATAGCTATACCACTGAGACCGATTACAAAGACTATTATTCGTACTTATGAGTCTCATGTGGGAGCCCGAGATGAGAGTATGAGTACTGATATTCCTACTACGAGTTATGACATTCCATCTACATCTGAGCCCCCTACATTATCTGATATTATGGAGCAGCTGAGATTATAGAGTGCTAATGTGGATAAACTCCATGGTAGGATTTAAGGCCAGAAGTGATGTGAATGAAGATTATATGAGAAGAAGAGTTGAGTTTGATATTGCCTATCATGATGCTCAGGTCAGATTCATGAGGGGGGAGACTGATGTGATATTTCCTACCTGCCCCAGCTATACACCATATAGACCTGATCATGCTAACCCTGCTGATGAACCTGGTGATAAAGATTGGTATATTGTTTGTTTCTGTTTTTCTTGTTGTGTGTTGTGTTGTGTTTTATTGATGTGATGTAGTAGTTATTTGTTTTTCATGTGATGTGTAAACCTGTTGATGTACTGTTATGTTGTAATGAAAAATTGAAATTATTAAAAGAACTGTGTAGTGATGTGATAGTTTGTTTAGTATTGTGGTGTTTTGTAGGATGTTTAGATGTTTTAAAGTTAATTTCTCTTTACCCTTACAAATGTTTAAACTTTTTATATATCACTATTACTAACTGTTTCATGCATGCTAGTTGTAAATTTTGACTAATACCAGATAGCTGTTGAATATTTCAAGATCCCAGCACAACAAAAAGGTTAGTTTCTTTGACTCTTTACTGTTTTAAATTTATTGAAAAATTTAAGTTTGGGGGAGGGTAGAAAAATATTAACTCTTATTTGTTCTCAATGATTAAATTTTCAAAAATTATTATAATAACTTATAGCAGTTGAACCTCACTATAGGTAACTAAAACTTTTTATTTCAGTTGAATATTATGGAAAGATTGGATGAAAGTTTTTAGTAATGAAGGTTTATTTTATAGAGGTAAGATATTTGGTATGAAAGGATTTGATTATAGTTAACTATTTGAAGTAAAGAAAACTGTATTTCTGAAATGCTAAGAGACTTAAAGTATTGTGTGTTAAGAAGAGATTGTACTTTATGATAAATAATAAAGCTCATTCCTAATTATAAGGTAAGGAGGTGTTTCAAGTTTGAACTTTAGAAAGAGGAGAGTGAAGTTCAAAATCATTAAAGGCTATCCTAATAAAAAGAAGGATTGAAAAACAATCCCAACAAGAAAAGAAAAAGAAAAAGAAAGAAACATATTTATGAGGAGAAGCTTGAAGAGATGCCTAATCAAATATTGGCTTCACTTGAGTCACCCTAAAGGGAGAACTTAATTTTATTTTTGAATTTATATTTAAAGTATTGGCCTACATTCTGATGAAGTTCTCATGAACTCCTTTTTCACATAGTATTTCAAGGCCCTCTTAATGTGACAAATTATGGTTTATCTTAAAATAAATATAAGACTAGAACCCTTAGACTTGATTGCTGAATATTCTTATACTTGTAGTGTTGACCTGAGTTACTGAATTTCTTTCTAAAATTCTAACCAATATATTCTTTTAAATGAAAAATCTTAGTGTCTTACAGGTGAAAAGTGCATTGCCTTGAGTTATATTTTTATGTAGTAAAAGGATTACTTAAGGACAAGTAATTGTTAAGTTTGTGGGATTTTGATGCACCAAAAATATATATACTATTTTTGCTATAAAATTTTACCCTTTTTTGTGACATTGCACTTTAAAGAAATGTATTTTTCATGATTTGTTGTAGGTATGATGATTTTAGGTGATTGAAGCAAAAAGAAGTGAAAAGGAACGAATTCAGAGCGAAAAGGAGGAAAACAGTTTCTGGCGCCCCAGTGCCAAAATGGGCGCCGCTAGCGCCATTTTCCAAAGAGCTCCAAAATTCAGACGATAGAGAGCTGTCGGCGCCCAATGTCGGTTGATTTCAAATTTAAAGAGTTTTGGCGACTTTTTGAAGAGATGTCTGTGGAAACTCTTGGGATTTCGTTTCTAACTTATAAGTAACTGTTTTTGGATGAAAAATAGTGTGAGTTCAAAGTGTAAGAGAGAGTTAGTGAGGGAGAGTGTGTGTTAAGTGTTAGGGCTTAGCGTAGAAGTGAGATTTTGAGAGAAATTCTTCTCTAAGGAGTGAAGAAGGAGGAGTAAAGTGAGAGATTGCTTCTTCCTTTCCATTCTAAAGAGGGAATTGAGTGTTGCAAAGAAGACAAAAAAGGATTCAAAGGAACTTCAAGGGAATTGCATTGGGGAAGAAAAAAAGATAAGTTGTATTTTCTTTTGTGGTTTGTATGACTTTTCTTTTATATATAACATCCATGTTTTATTGTGTCTTGTCTATGAATTCTAAGTATTCTCCTTTGTCTTTCTTCATGCATAGAGATGTGATGATGTGTTGATGTGGATTTGAAGTGCTTTTACAGTATTGAAGAAATTGTGATGGTTTTTCATTTCAAACTTAATTTAATTTTCGATTTGGCCAATTGAATTGTTAAAATCTTTTGTTGAACATTAACTCTAAATGGATTTAGTGTCCTACAACAACAACGAAGAATCCATTCAATTTCCAAGGATGAATTGCGTAGTTCTCGGGAATTGAGTGCAAATAAATAGGGAAATATGTTTTGATGGACTTCAAATTGGAGGTTTCAGGGTGACAGACTGAGATGCCCAATTTTGTCCTAAGATTAGTAACTATACTTGAAAGGTTAGCCTTCAGGTGAAGGGTGAGTGGGAGCTTCGTAGTGACAGCCGGTATCCTCCTAGCCTAGCCCTAGATTTAGTGACTAAACTTAGGATATGTCAATGTTCTTTTCATGCTTGGAAAAGGGGGTACTCTTTTGAGGGTAAAGAAACAATTATGCTCCTATTTGGCACAATACCATAAATAATCATTCCATATCATCCACACATCATATTCTCATTGCAAGAGGAAAGATATTTTTCTTATATATCAAAATCTTTCGAATATATAGCTTAGTGTGTGTCTGTTAGTTAATTCTGTTTTAAAGATATTAGAAGTAATTGTAGTTTGCTTAATTGTTGTTGTTTTCTGCATCTTGTTAGTAGAACTAAACATTAAACTTTAATTACAATTTGAGTATTGGATTTCAGTATTCCGTTATATATTGTAAGATTCGTGCCTTCCCTGTGGGATCGATAACCATGAATCCATTAGAGCCCTGTATTACTTGATACGATACTTATACTTGTGTTGAATGCTTGGAATTTACAAAATCATTATAAAAATATATAATTCTAAGTTCATAAGTTCTTGTAATATAAAGTCCGCCTGCATCACAAGGGCTGAGGAACGATACGTTGACGCACTACAGTCACTTAAATTGATTCCTAAACGTGTATTTAGTAAGTCAGGAGAGGTTATTGAGGAGATGATTACTAAAAGGAATTGGGAAAATTACTGCTGCTTCTCCGTTGTTGATGTTGTTTCTGTGGTCAGAGAGTTTTATGCAAACTTACTTGTAGCAGAAGAAAATTTGGTGATGGTGAGAAGGCTAGAAGTACATTTTACATCTGCGGTAATCAATGTCTTTTTTCGACTGCCTCCTGATATGTTTTGTTTTTATTCGAACTATCATCTTACTGAGGAAGAGTTAGATGAGATTATGGCATTTCTGACTGACGGAAGAGGTTTATGGAAGATCACAAATGATAGAAGGGTAAATTTTCAAGCCTCTAAGTTAAATGACATTTCTATAGCATGACATTATTTTATCTCATCTAAGCAGCTGCCTTCAAGCCATACTAGTCAAGTTACAAGGGAGAGAGCTGTTCTGAACTATTGCATTCAGCAAGAGAAGCCTATAGATATTGAAGCAATCATTTATGATTAAATTTTGAATTGCGCCAGATCTACCACTACTGTAGGTATGAGATTTCTTTCCTTGATTCATTCATTATGTGAACGATCTGGAGTAAAATTTAAAACTTGGGAAGAGGCCCTTTAGCCTTTAAAACCAATTACCAGTGTAAACGTTGGAGCTTACACTCTACATTCAAAGTTTGGCTGGAGAGGAGGATTTGGTAGGGCTTCTACTGCTTCTGCTTATGCTTCTACTGCTTCTACTTCCTGTGTTACTACTTCGAGAGCTTCATCATCAAGTGATTCACAGACTGGTTTGTTAAGAAATATTTTGAAGAAGGTGAGTCTTACTCATGAGCATATTAGAGATATGGATGGTAAAATGGATAATATGGAAAGATATATTATCAAACATGATGAATACAACAAGAATTATCAACATTATTTGGATAGATTGATCAAAGGTGATATGAGTGCTGAGATGCCCCCTCATCCATTCTACATACCTTATGTGCCATCCAGAGGTTGGAACAAGCAAGATGATGATGATGATGAGGATGATTAGTTGATTTTTTTCTTATGTGTTACTGAGTTTTTATTGATGCACTGATGTATGTTATGTCTTCTTTTTTATTTTGATATTGTGTTTGTTATGTGAACTTTGGTAATATGCTGATTATTGTTAGAATATTTTTGCATATTCAGATGTATCTGTGTTGGATTGATATTCTATATGTTGTTTTGTGATATTGGTGTAGTAGTAAATGTTTTAATATATATGTTGTGTCAGAGTTTTTATAGTGTGTACTTTAATTCCAAAATTGTTAGGAGAATTTGGAACACTATTAAAAACTATTATTTAAAACTGCATGTTTAAAACTTTTCAAAATCTATTACTACCATTTGTTATCTAGTATTGGTGTGATTTCAGTTATTTTCAGTTGGTGTGTATTTGCTTTGAAAACCTCCACTATTGTAGAAGTCCTTTGAAATTTTGAATTTCCATTTAATGAAAAATTGAAAATTTTGAATTTGATTTCTTTTTACTCCTGTTTTTAATTGTTTTACTTGTATATTTAGGATATTAAGATTCTTGCAAGCATGTTATATTAGTTTTAATTCTCACTTATGTATCATTTCTTATGCTTAACTGTTTTATCCTAACTAAAAATTAAAGTTTGGGGGGAATTTTAAAAACAAAAAGATTTTAAAAACTTAAAATTTTATTTGTTCTCAAGAAAACTTAAAATTAATTTGATTTTTGATTGAAAACAATTATGTATATGAAGTTATATTAGGGGAACAAAATTTTGAATATAGAAATAAATAAGAGGATTTAGTTAAAATTTTTATTAATAATGAAAAACATAAAGTTAAAATTTTCTTAGTAAAGAAGTGTTAAATATAGTTTAACTATCTTTAGTAAGAAATATTGTATTTTTGGATAAATAGAATATTTGACTTTTATTATTCAAAGCTTAAATTTCTTTTATTGAGGAGTAATTTTCAAATACTGTTATTATGATTTTTAAGTGAAGATGTATATCAGACCTTTAACTTAAATGGAAGGGTGGAATTCAAAATCATTAAAGGCCTATCCAGATATAGTAATCCTTGCCTTATAAAAAAAAAAGAGAGAGAAAAAAGTGAAAAATGTTATTTAAAAAGGAAGGAGAAGATTGAGGATTTAAGGGCCTAATAAAAAACTGGTTCCATACCTAAAGTATAAGATATAAGTTCTGAGAAAATCTAAAGCTTAAGGTTATAATATAGTAAGTAAAATTATTTTCAAATAAAGATTTTTAAGTGAGAAAAATAAGTGTGTGAATCCTATATTTTGAAGAATCTACAAGTATTTTTGAATTAGATAAAAACCTATATTTTACATTATCCCTTACCTAAGAACTTTCTAAACTTTAAGTTGGTCTTAATTACTGAATTTTTTTTCTAAATTAGGACTATTCAATTTCTAGAATGAAATTTTGTTATCTGCATAAGAAACTCATTACATAATTTGCATGCTAAATTTTCTATATGATTAAGAGTCACTTGAGGACAAGTAACATTTTAAGCTTGGGAGATTTGATACACATTAAATATATAGTGTTTTTATGCACATTTTTATACTTATTGATGATATTGCACTTTAATGGAAGATATTTAGTGTTTTTCTTGCAGGTATGATAAAAATAAGTGATTATGATGAAAGGAGCAAAATTGGATCAAATTTGGTACAAAAAAATAAAAAAATAAAAAAATAAAAAATTGGAACTTGGCGGCTAAGCTCCGCCTGTTCGGTGCTTAGCCGCCTCAGTTAAAAATCAAATTTTCTTCATTTTTTGCTCCAATTTCAAGGGGTGTTTGAAACAAATTTTGGTGGTGACTTCCTCCCATGGGCGGTAAATTTGAATGAAGGGATGCATCTTTTGGTGGATACGTTGAATTGGGACATGATTTGAAGAGACACCAAGGCATTTTTTTATTATTATTAAAATTATGTCATGTAATGAATGAGAGGGTCTTTTAGTGAGTCTAGTTTTCAAGAGTATTTTCTAATTTTAAGAGTTTTCTTCTTGTTCAAAGAGTTTTTACTTCCAATCTTTTATTGTTTATAGTTTAGTTAGTTTAGTTTTAGAGAAGAAAGGGTTGGTGTGAAACTTTCTTTCCACCAATTATTCTTTCATCTATTTATCTAGTTTTTATTGAAGTCTAAAGTCAGAGTTGAAGTCAATAGAGTTGGGTGCCAACCTCTGTAATGTTGTCCTGTGGAAAGTTAAGTTTGAAAGTAACTTCCATAGATGTGTGGAGAGGATTTTCAGATAAGTGTTTACTTCTGTTTTCTATATTTAGTTTTTCTTGTTGTGTTTTCTTTATGATTTATATTTTCAAATCAATGTGTGCTTGTGTTTTCTCCATGAATTCTGAGTAGTTTTCTTTATCTTTTTCTTTCTTAAATGAAGAAGTAATTAAATTATGTAGGATTGTTGTAGAATGTATAAGTGTTTAAAGTTGGAATAAGTTGTGAAGTTTTAATTCCAAGAACTTAATTTACTTCTTAATTTGGCCAGTTAAGATGAAAAATTTGTTGTGAGATTATGTAAGATCTAATGTGGTAATGTCTCGAATAACAAATGTTATAAATCACATGCAACTATATGTATGAGAATTGTAGTCCATATAATTAAATGCTTAGGAGATATGTTTTTAATGGGGAGTAAAATTAGAGGTCTTTAGAGTGGCAAGCTAAAACCCCCTAATTTGGTTTGATATTTTAAATTTTTTTTATGAGAAGTTAGCCCCCAGGGGGAGGGAATCGAGGGAACTCTAGAGTGAGAGCTGGTATCTTCCTTGCTTAACCATGTTCAAGATTTTAAAATTTTAATTTAACCAATGTTTTTTATAGAACCAAGTAAGGGTAAAGAATAAATTTGCTCCTATTTATCATAGCAAATTTAAATACTTCCACAACAATACTTTCATAATTATTATTGCTTTATAAGAGAAAGAAAAATATATTTTATTTCCTAATATTTTATACCGCATTTTAAAGTTCTGATAATTTTCATTTTCTGCTTAGCTTTTATGAAAAATACCAAAATTATTTTTCAAGCTTTTCAAATCAAAACATACTTTCAAAAGTCATTAAAAAAAGTAAAAATATAATTTTCTTAATTCTTTAAAAAGTTTTTACATTTCCCTATGGGTTCGATATCTCGGAGCTTAATCAGAAAGTCCTATATTACTTAATAAACGATACGTATACTTGCGTAGTATCCCATATTATAAAATCATAATTTTCATATCTAAATCATCAACACATATATTCGGTGTGAAGTCAAGTTTTTGGTGCACATATATTTATCGGGATCAGGCCTTAAGGGTATGGTACAAATCATCGTATCCCAAACCGAAGGCAGTTTATCAACTTTGGGCTGTTAAAATGATATCAACGAGATTAAAGGAGCAAATGAATCAACATAGAGTAGTCAAAGGTAATGAAGAGTAGTCTTAAGAGGTAGAGGTAGTCAGGTCAGGGTACCATGGACCCATCATTGATCCCCAAATATTTACCCTTACGTTTTTTGATATGAAATTGTACTTTAATTATTTATAATATGGGATACTACACAAGTATACGTATCGTTTATCAAGTAATATAGGACTTTTTGATTAAGCCCCGAGATATCGAACCAACAAGAAAATGTCTAAAAATATAAAGAAATACGAAAAATAGCTTTTTACTTTTTAAAATGATTTTGTAAAGTATGTTTTAAGATATAAAATTTTTCAAATTTTTTTTGGAATTTTCTGAATAAAAGTAAAGCAAACAACTAAAGTTAACACAACTACAAAATTGTATGGAAGCAAATGAGAATAAAATATCTTTTCCTCTTTCAATGAATCAGTAATAATTATGAAATTTCGTTGTGGAAGTATCTAAAATGTGTTGTGCCAAATAGAAGCAAATATATTCTTTACCTTTACTTGGTTCTATAAAGAACATTGGTTAATTTAATGATTTGAAACCTTGTAGATGGGTTAGGAAGGTAAGATACTAGCTCTCACTCTAGAGTTCCCTCGATTCCCTCCACCTGGGGGCTAACATCTCATAACAAAATTTTTCACATCAAACCAAATTAGGGGGCTTTAGCCTGTCACTTAAAAGTCCTCTAATTTTACTCCCCATTATAAGCATATCTTCCTATTTATTTGCACCCAACCCTTATGGACTACAATTCCCATCCATATAATTACATGCGATTCTTTCTAATTTTTGATTGAGACAATACCGTAATGGATCTTACATACTCTCCCAACAATTTTTAACATCTTAATTAGCAAAATCAAGAAGAAAATGAAGTGTAAGGTAGTGAATCATCACAACTTCTTCCAACATTGAAATGCTATACTTCACACAAGTTCCTTCCATAATTTAATTACTTCATCATTTAAAAAGGAAAAAGATAAAGAAAACTACTCAGAATCCATGGAGAAAACACAATCACAACTTGATTTAAAAGTAAAAATCATAGTGAAACACTACAAGTTTTACTTTAAAACCAAATGTAAAGCAAAGTTAAACACTTACTGAAAATCCTCTTTACAAGACTCTTGAAGTTCCTTTAAAACTTTGCTTTCCCTTTATAAGACACAATAGATGATGGTGCCTAACTCTGTAGACTCCGAATCTTGACTCTACTCTTAATAAAATTAGATACAATTGATAATTAAAGTGGTGAAGTGGAAAGGTGTGCTCTCAATAACTCTCTAACATAAACTTGACTCTTAACACTAATCACACCCTTCAACAACAACCCTTTTTCTAATCTTCAAGTCTTCTTTTTAAAATTTTCCAAAAGGTGCCTTGGTGTCTCTTCAAAATATATTCAGATTAAATGTATCATTGATGCGGCAGACTTATATTTTGCAAGAATTTATGAACTCAAATTTATATATTTATAAAGATTTTGTTAAGTCAAATCATTCAACGCAAGTATACGTATCGTATCAAGTAATACAGGGCTCTAATGGAGTCCTGGTTATCCATCCCACAGGGAAGTTCAGAGTATAAGAAAGCGTTCACAATATAAATAATATAGCACTAAAATCCGATATTTAAATATCACTTAAGGTTTAACACATACTCCTGCTAACACTATGCAGAAAACAGTAATAATTAACTAAACTACAATTACTTCTAACAACTTTAAAAAAAGAATTAACTAACAGACACACTAAACTAAGTATTTGAAAGGTTTTCGATATATGAGAAAAGTATCTTTCCTCTTACAATGAGAATATGATGTGTGGATTGATATGGAACAATTATCTATGTTATTGTGCCAAATAGGAGCATGGATGATTCTTTACCCTTAAAAGAGTACCCCCTCTTCTAAGCAAGAAAAGAACATTGACATATCCTATGTTTAGTCACTAAATCTAAGGCTAGGCTGGGAGGATACCGGCTCTCACTTCGGAGCTCCCACTCACCCTTCACCCGAAGGCTAACCTTTGATATTAGTTACTAATCTTAGAACCAATTTGGGGATTTCAGCCTGTCACCCCGAAATCTCCACATTGAAGTCCATCAAAACATATTTCCCTATTTATTTGCACTTAATTCCCATGAACTACGCAATTCATCCATAGAAATTGAATGGATCTTTCATTATTGTTGTAGGACATTAAATCCTTTCAAACTTAATGTTCAACAACATATTTTAACATTTCAATTGGACAAATCGAAAAGTAAATTAAGTTCAAAATGAAAAACCATCACAATTTCTTCATTACATTAAAAGCACATCAAATCCACATCAATCCATCACCACATCTCTATGCAAGAAGAAAGACAAGGGAGACTACTCAGAATTCATGGAGAAGATACAATAAAACATGGATTTTATATATAAAAGAAAAGTCATACAAGCCACATAAGAAAACATAACTTATCTCTTTCTCTTCCCCAATGCAATTCCCTTGAAGTTCTTTTGAATCCTCTTCCCTCTTTTCTACAACACTTGATTCTCTCTTTAGAATGGAAAGGAAGAAGCAATATCTCACTTTACTCATTCTCCTTCACTCCTTAGAGAAGAATTCCTCTCAAATCCTCACTCTGCACAGTCTTCTCGTAAACCCTAACACTTAATAAGCACTAAAACTACATTAGAAGACACAAGACATACTCCATTTTTGTCCAAAAATAGTTACTTATAAGATATGGATGAAATACTAAGAGTTTCCATAGGCATCCCTTCAAAAAGTTGCCAAAATTCTTCAAATTTGAATTTCACCGGCTTCGGACACCGGCAGTGCTCTATCCTGCCAATATTTTTTGGAGTATCTGGATTTGGTCGTCGGCAGCGCCAGAACATGTTTTCTCCATTTTGCTCCTTTCTGATCCTTTTTGCTCCAAATTTGTTCCTTTTTTATTCTTTTCACTCCAATCACCTAAAATCATCATACCTGCAACAAATCATGAAAAATACCTTTCTTTAAAGTGCAATATCACCAAAAATGGGTCAAATTATATAACAAAAATCGTATATACTTTTGGTGCATCGGAATCCCCCAAACTTTAACTATTACTTGTCCTCAAGTAATCTTTTTACTACATAAAATATAACTCTAGGCAATATACTTTTCAACTGTAAGACACTAAAATTTTTCATTCATAAGAATATATTAGTTAGATTTTCAGAATGAAATTTAGTAGCTCAGGTCAACATTACAGGTGTAAGAATATTCAACAATCAAGTATAAGAGTTCTAATCTTTTATTTATTTCAAGATGAACCATATTTTGTCACATTAAGAGTGCCTCAAAAGATTATGTGAAAAAGGAGTTCATGCAAACTTCTTTAGAATGTAAGCCAGTACTTAAAACATAAATTCAGAAATGAAATCAAGCTCTCCCTTTAGGGTTATTCAAGTGAAGCCAATTTTTGATTAGGCATCTCCTCAAGCTTCTCCTCATAAATATTTTTTCTTTCTTTTTTTCTTTTCTTTTCTTTTTCTCTTTTCTTTTAGGGATTGTTTTTCAATCCTCCTTTTCTTTTCTTTTTCTTTCTTTTTTTAACGAGGATTACTATATCTGGATTGCCTTTAATGATTTTGAACTTCACTCTCCTTTTTCTAAAGTTCAAACCCGAAACACCTCTTTACTTTATATCTAAGTATAAGCTTAATTATTCATCATAAAGTTAAAATCTCTTCTTAACACACAATACTTTAAGTCCCTTAAATTTTCAAAAATACAGTTTTCTTTACTTTAAATAGTTGACTATAATCAAATCCTTTCATACCAAATATCTTACTTCTATAAAATTAACCTTATCACTAAAAATTTTCATCCTATCCTTCCATAATATTCAGCTGGAATAAAAAGTTTTAGTTATCTTACAATGAGGTTCAACTGCCAGAAGTTACGTTAATTATTTTTGAAAATATAATAATTGAGAACAAATAAAAGTTAGTAATTCTCTACCCTCCCCCAAACATTATTTTTTTTTCAGTAAATTTGAAACAGTTGAGAGTAGAAGAAAACTAACCTTTCTGCACTGGGATCTTGAAATCTTCAACAGCTATCTGGTATTAGTCAAAATTTACAACTAGCAGGCATGAAACAATTAGTAGCAGTGATATAACAATTTTAAATATTTGCATGGGAAATGAGAAATTAACATTAAACATCTAAACATCCAACATAACACTACAATACTAAACAAACAATCACAATATTACACAATCCAACTAACAATTTTAATGTTTCAGTATAACAGTACCCCAATAAGGTTACACAATATATGAAAAATAAATATCTACTACATCAAATCAGTACAACACAACACAACAAGATCAACAGAAATAAAAGACAAAAAATCTACCAGTCTCCATCACCAAGATCAGCAGGGTCATTAACAGGTTCGTCAGCAGGGTCAGGTCTATATGGTGTATAGCTGGGGCTAGTAGGAAATATCACATCGGACTCCTCTCATAAATCTGACCTGAGCATCATAATAGACAATATCGAACTCAACTCTCCTCTGCAGATAATCTTCATTCACATTACTCCTCGCTTCAAAGACATTCATTCAACCATGAATTCTATCCACACTAGCACTCTGTAGTCTCAGCTGCTCCATAATATCAGATAAGGTAGGTAGCTTAGATGTAGATGGAATATCATAACTCGTAGTAGGAATATCAGTACTCCTACGTTCAGCTCTGGCTCCCACATGAGACTCATAAGTATGGATAATATTCTTTATAATTGGTCTCAATGGTATAAACATTTCTTCAGAACTATTAAAATCCACTCCAAACTGAACACATAGGGCATTAACTAAGGCAGGATGTCCTAAACCACCAGTGGTCTCGCCTCTAGCAATAGTCTGAATGTTTTTGTAGATAATAGCCGCAATATCAATCTTTTTCATCTTCTGAATACAGTAGTTCAAAATTGCTCTATCCCTTGTAACTTTGCTGTGGTGATAAGATGGTAATAGTCTTGTAGAAATGAAATAATGGCAAACTTTTGAAGCAACATTCAATGTAGAGGCAGGGAAATTAATCAACTATTTTTGACTTACTTTCCATTCTCCTCGTCTGTCAATCAGAAAAGAAATCACTTCTCTCATATTCTCCCTTCAGTATCAAATTTTTCGTATTCACAAACGAATGGTTCCCGAATCTGATAGAAAGCATTGATACGTTGAGGAGTAAACTCAACCATTTTTCCTCTAACAAGCACATACTCAGTCTCAGTCCAGGGTACATTCGAATAGAACTCTCTAACAACTCCCATAACAGCATTTACAGTGAAATAACAAAACTCCCAGCTCCGCTCTGCAATTAATTGTTCAACAGATCCTCTAGGACTATCAAAAGCTCGATCCTGGATACAATTCTTATTGTAAAGGTTAGAGTTAAAGCAAAGTTAGGCTTTGATATTAACAAACTTCACCTCATCAAAATCCAATTTACTCTTCCCTTTACTCAACCTTAGAACCATGTGAATTTCTAAAATTTGCAAGAAAATTCTAATAAATCCTAAATTCACAATGTAACAAACTCCAAACACTATTCTAAACAAGTAAGAGAAAATTTCATCATGGAAATCTCAAAATCTCTTTAAAACTCCAAAAATTCCACCATAAGCAATGTGAGAGATTTCCATAGTGATAATCCAAAAATTTTAACATAAAGTGAAGCTCTTACCAAGAGAAGTGTAGATCCAACCTTGAAAAGCTTTGAAATCACCTTGAATCCGAGTTCTAACAAGCTTTAGATCTTCAAAATCGTGAAAATGGAGGAGGAAGATGAAGAAAATGAAAGAATTTGTGGGTCCCAAGGTAAAAATCGTGAAAACGAGGGTTTTTGGCCTTTTACTGGGTTTGGGCGCCAGCGGCGCTCTATTTAAAATATTAGCCAAACTCTCTGGATTTGAGCACCAGCGACACCTATTCTGGCGCCAGTGGCGCAAGTCCAAAATATTTTTTGGGTCCAAAATTTTTTTCGTAATTTCAATCGTTTCGACATTCACAATGATGTTTAACACTTCAATAGGCAATTACATCATCCCATAAGCAATAATTAATACAATTCTTTACACAAACAATACACAACTATCTTATATATATAAAATCCAAGATACATCATAGACACCAAATATGTTCATTCAAACCAACTACTCTTAGATATTTAGTGCAGCACGTACTCTATAATAGGTAAACACTAAGATCTAAGCACACAATGAAAGTAAGCACATCCAAATCCAAATTCAAATTTCAAAGCAAATACTACACAAACCAATCATAACTAAGCAAAGCAAACTAAACACACAACAAACATATGTAGAATTCATCAATTACTCCACATCAGTTTCAGAACTATCCTCTCCTCTAATGTCTCCAATCGATTACTGATGCACAAACAAATCATTGAATGGACGAATTGGAAATTCATCAAATGATTCCTCAGCGATCACCATGTTCTTCTTCTTCAGACTGATCAAGCCCATCTCAATTCAACCAGTGTGATCGAATTACTCTTTCATTCTTCAATCTATATGATCTAATAAATCATAAATGTTATTGATTGCATTCATAATGTTCCGTATCTCTTTCTCCAACTATTTGATCCTCTTCAATATCATCCTGGAACCTTCAGGAAAATAGGGTTGAATCGGTTGTGAAGTGTGTGTTGGTTGATCAACAAGAAAATTCATGTCATCTTCATCTCCAACTATCTGGTAGTCATAGGGATTAGTTGGATCAATATGCCTCCATGGAAGAAGAACCTTTTCCCAACTTTCATAAGGAACCTGTAACTGACTACATAACAGAAATATGGTGGACGGGTGTCCAAGCCCATATTTAGATCCATACACCATTAATCCCAAAACTGATTTCACGATGATATTACCAATGTCAACCGACCTCCCAGTTTGAATACAGAAATTCAAAATGGCACTTTCCATGGTTACCTTGCTAATCTTCAACGTTGGAAATAACTTTGTCGAAATAAAGTAGTGCCACTGCTTCGATACTGGATTAAGATGCAGATGGGAAACTAATGTATCCATCCTCTGTAATTTCCCACTCCTCATTCTCTTCCGTCAAATATCGATACTAATCATTCATATTGTCCCTTGTGGCATTAAAATTAGAATAATGGCAAATAAGTACGTTCTCGATCATAAAGAGATCGTTAATTCATGCAGGAGTGAACTGCACAAATCTACCACGCACAAATACAAACCCTTGGTTGATCCCGTGAAGATTTGCATAAAACTCTTTCACGACAGGAAGTGGTAGTGTAGCAAAGCACTTCCCAACGTCCCTCCGTAATAATTTATTCAATTCTAGTAGTAGAATTATCCATACCTCGATTTATGAAGCCTCTTTCCTTGATAATCCTTCTTTTCATCATTACTTTGTTGAACAAATGTTGCGCCTCGAAACTTATGAAATTCCTTCTGTTGAAAACACGGAATCAAGGGGTTTCAATGGAATAGGAATCCATAGGATACATATTGGGATTGGTGGTTTTCATTTTTCTGGAGTTACAAAGTCAAAAATGGAGTTTAGGGAGTTATAATGATGAAGATCCCGCTAAAAACTGCCAAAGCTCGCATTTTAAAACATAAAAACCATCAATATGTTTTGGGAGCAACGACGCTCAAACAGGCAAGTTCAGTGTTACATATTTGATATGGCACCGGTGGCACCCATTATGGCGCTAGCGGCGCCAGTGGTCAAAAATTCTCACCGAACTTCGTTTGGCCAAAAATATTCCAATATCTCGATATGATCCATCATTTATTAATTTTCTAAGTATTTAGGAGTAATTAGGGTTCAAAAACAACTATCTAAAAAGCACAACTACATTGAACAAGCAAACACACCACAAAGATACATATGGGTTGCCTCCCATAAAACTCTTGGTTTAACGTCGTCAGCCCGAAAAACCATTCAGTTCATCGAGATGTCTCAGCATTAAAACCTCTTTGAAGTCAGGTTGAAACCCATCAAAGTAAGGCTTTAATCGATGTCCATTAACCTTGAAAGTCTTTCCAGTATCAAGATCTTTAATATCAATAGCTCCAAAAGAATGAACTTTTACAACTCTAAAAGGTACTAACCATTTTGACTTTAGCTTTCCAGGAAATAACTTCAATCTTGTGTTGTATAATAAAACATTTTTTCCAAATTCCATGTTCTTTTTTAATATCTTCCGATCAAGCCATAATTTCCTTATCTCTTTATAGATCCTACATTGTGATAAGATGCATTTCTAATCTTTTCCAATTCATTCAATTGCATAAATCTTTTCTCTCCAGCATTTTTCAAATTAAAATTGAACTCTTTTATCGCCCAATATGCTTTATGCTCCAATTCAACTGGTAAATGGAAAGTCTTACCAAACACTAGTCTATAAGGAGATATTCCAATAGGGGTTTTAAAAACAGTCCTATAAGCCCATAAAGTAGTATCTAATCGAGCAGACCAATCTAATTTATGATTATCCACAGTTTTCTCTAAAATTCTTTTAATTTCACGATTAGACACTTCTGCTAAACCACTAATCTGGCGATGATAAGCAGTAGAGATTCTATGAATAGTATTATATTTCTCAATTAATCTCTTAATTTGATTATTCCTGAAATGGGATCCACCATCAGTTATGATCACTCTCGGCATTCCATATATTGTAAATATATTTTTCTTTAAAAATTTTGAAAAACTCTGAGCATCACATCTAGGTAAAGCAACAACTTCAATCCATTTCGATACATAATCAACAACAACCAATATATATAAATTTCCAAATGAAAGAATAAATGGTCCCATAAAATCTAATCCCCATACATCAAAAATTTCAACTTCCAAATAATAATTTAGAGGCATTTCATTTCTTCTAGAGATATTACCTACTTTCTACATCGATCACATGATTTAATATATCTATAAACATTTCTAAAAAGAGTAGGCCAATAAAATCCAGATAGTAAAATTTTAAAAGCAGTTTTATCAACACCAAAATGACCTCCAAATTCAGAATCATGACATCATTGAATAATCAAATTTGTTTCTTCTTATGGCACACATTTTCTAATAATCAGATCCGCACACTATTTATATTGATAGGGCTCATCCCAAAAATAAAATTTTGCATCATATTTGAACTTCTTTTGTTGTTTCCTTGTTAAATCAGGTGGTATAATATTGCTTACAATATAATTCACATTATCAGCATACCAAGGCAAATTGCTTCCCATAATAGTATAGAGTTGCTCATCAGGGAAAATTTCAGTAATTTCCTTTTCAAATTCAAATAATTTATCATATTCTATTCTTGACAGATGATCAACTATTTCATTTTCAGCTCCCTTCCTATCAACTATCATAAAATCAAATTCTTGCAGAAGAAGTATCCATCTAATGAGTCTGGGTTTCACATCCTTCTGTTGCATTAAATATTTGATAGTCGAATGGTCTGTATGCACAATACTTTTAGCTCCAAATGAATAAGGTCTAAATTTTTCAAAAGCAAATATTATAGCTAATAACTCTCTTTCAGTTGTGGCATAATTAATTTGAGCCTTATTAAGAGTTTTACTAGCATAGTAGATGACTTTGAAAACTTTATCATGCCTTTGTCCCAATGCTACTCCGATCGCATAATCACTAGCATCACATATAAGTTCAAATGGTTTCTCCCAATCAGGTGAAATAATTATATGTGCGGTGATTAATTTTTCTTTCAACAATTCTAAAGCGCTAAAGCATTCATCATTAAAATCAAACTTTCTATCATTTTCTAAAAGTCGGCACAAAGGTTTGGTAATTTTAGAAAAATCTTTAATATATCGCCTGTACAATCCAGCGTGTCCTAAGAAAATCCTCTCTTCTCTCACAGTAGTGGGTGGCGGCAATCTCTCAATCACTCTAATTTTAGCAGGATTGACCTCCATACCATGTTCATAAATTTTATGCCCCAGCACAATTCCTCCTGCAACTATAAATTGACATTTCTCCCAATTCAGAACTAGATTTATTTTCTCACAGAGCTCCAGAACTTTTGCTAAGTTTTCCAGGAAAATTTTAAATGAAGTCCCGAATACAGAAAAATCATCCTTAAACACTTCCATTCCATTATCTATCATACTACTGAAGATAGACATCATACATCTCTGAAATACTGGAGGTGCATTACACAGTCCAAAAGGCATTCTTCGAAAATCAAAGGTTCCATAAGGGCTAGTAAATGTTGTCTTTTCTTGATCCTCAGGAGAGATAGGTATTTGATGGTAACTAGTATATCCATCTAGAAAATAGTAGTACTTGTGTCCAGCAAGTCTATCTAGCATTTGATCGAGAAAAGGAAGAGGAAAGTGATCTTTTCTAGTGGCAGCATTTAATTTCCTATAGTCGATACAAATTCACCATCCATTAATTTGTTTTGTGGGTATAATTTCATTACATTCAGTCACTTCAACATTCACTCCTCCCTTTTTCGGTACACAATGTATTGGACTCACTCAAGCACTATTCGTAATAGGATAAATAATTCCAGCATCCAGCCTTTTAAAATCTCATTCTTAACTACTTCTTTCATTTTAGGATTCAATCTCTTTTGCGGATCAACTCTCAGTTTATTTTCTTCATATAATAAAATTTTGTGCATACAAATAGAAGGACTAACTCCTTTAATACTGCCAAAGTCCATCCAAAAGCTTTCTTGTATCTTTTAAAGTATCCAACAACTTTTGTTCTTGAAAATCGTTTAACTCCGATGATACAATAACTGATAAGGTAGATGATTCTCCTAAAAACATATACTTCAAATGATTAGGGAGAATTTTCATCTCAAGTTCAGGAGGTTTTACTATAGATGGAATTAAGCTTTTATCTCCGCCTTCCATAGTGTTTAAGACTTCAAATCTCTCCTGAACATACTCCAAATATTAATTTTTCTTTGTTGACCTCATTTTGGTGAGGTCTTTTCCTTTCTCTTAGTGCTTAGGATCTAGCCATAGGACTTCTCCTTGACTATCCTAGAGGACTAGAATTGGGACCCACCCTTTAGCAATTCAACTACTTCTTGACTCCTATTGGGACCCCACTTGGATGGTTGCAAACCTCTAAATCACCTTAGAAGGTTAAGAACACCATATGGAGAACCAATAGTGAGTTCCTATAAGGTTGTTCAAGCCTTAGGACTACCTTGGGTGACCTGGTCCTGGTGAGGTCTGGCTTACACACACTGCACTCTCACACACACCATCCATACCCATTTCCTCCCCCTGGTTCTTGGGAGCACTCATGTGGCTAAATCTAAACCCCTAGCTCTTTGGCTAAGAGGGTTGGATACAACCCATGAGATGTTCAGGAAGGACATTTCTTAGTCCATGGCTCACTTTAAGCTTCACCGTGATCAAAATTCAACTTTTGCCAAAGTTCCTGGTTTTGACATTGGGTCCTTCAAACCCACCTAAAATCACCTAATTGCCCCAAAATTTCCAAAATTCCTACAAAATTACCTAAAATTCCCAAAAGTCCTAAAAATCATTTAAAAATAATCCCCACCTCTTAAATCCACAAAAATACCCCAATACTCTCCAAATAACCTCTTAATACCCTAAATACACCTTTTAGCCAAAAAATCTAAAAATTCCAAAAATTCCCAAAAAAAGTGCAGAAAATCCCAAATATATCCAATTTCATTTTGTTCAACTACACCATAAGCCAATTTTGCAAAAATAACCCACTTTTATTAAAATCCCCAATTTGACCCATTTTTAACATAAATGGACCCAATGTCAAACCAAATTGATCCAATTGACCCCAATCTTGCCCAATTTCAATTCTAAACTTCAATTCAACAGCTCCAATACCAATTTAAACCAAATTCAAGCCCAATTTGATCCACATTTGAGTTCAATTTCAACTTTAATCCAAAACCCCCAATTTTAACCTATGACCCAAACCTACCCCAAATTCAGCCCAATTCAACTCATTTTCCCCCCAAATCAACTCTAAACTCTCCCTAATACATTCCTACACCAAGCACAGCATTAATTGGCCCTCAATTTATACTCAAACTCTACTCAAAATCCCTTTGAAATCAAAACCCCCAAATTTGACCTAAAGTTACCACATACCCCAAATTACCCAAATTGAATCCCCTAAAACCAAAATTTCCATCCAATTTCTATACTAAACCTTTTATAACAATCATTTGTACCCTTTTGAATTATCAATTGGACTTGAAGCAAGTTCTAGCCAAACCTAAATCTAACCTAACCCATGGTGGCCAATTAACCAAAATCCCAAAATTCACATAATTGACCTTTCAATTGAAGTCAAAATATCACCATGTCTTCATGAAAGTTATTCATGGCAATCCTCTCTAAAATGTTGCTCAAGAAACTTAGACCTAAATCAAGCCCAAACTCAAGTTAGCCGAACCTAAACCCAAGTGAGCCAATTTGAACCCATGGCCTAACTTAACCAAATTGAACCAAATGTGGCCAAACCAACTCTTCCACGTACCACCATTTGAACCCTAGGAACCACCATAGATCCACCTAGCCCAAGCTAAGTGAGCCATGGACCAAGGCTTCCCCATTTTAAGGGATTTCCTCCCTTAAGTTGATAAATCTCCTTTTGCCCAACCCCAAAATCCTCCCATACGTGATTAATCACCATTAAACCTCTCCATGACTCACCTGACCTCATGGCCAGCTCCCCTGTCTTTGCCAGCTGACTTAGTCGCCGGAGGGGGTCAAAACCGAGAGCTACCACCCACCTAAACTCACCCAAACTCCACCAATTGGCCACCTCAGCCAAATTAAACATCGGAGCCTTTCTGCCCTCCACCTAAGCAGTAGAATCCACCCACCAATTGAACCCAAACCCTGCTAAATGGCCCTGGCCATTTAAGCACCACCTCTCAGCCATGAGAGGGGTGTTGAAATTTTTCTCAATAGAACCTCACCAAATCACTCCCAGAGCTTTTCCCAGCCTATAGAAGAAGAACCCTACTGCTTCCTGCTTCCTCCTTCACTGGTTGAGTTCAATTTTTGAGCTCAATCTCGGGCTGAAAATAGGACATTCCCTAAACCTCCACTAAAACCAAATTAAACTCACCCACACCTTAACAGCACCCAGAGGAGTTCCCCAGTGGAAGCCCCCTCTCCAGGCCACCCAATCTCTCCAGCCATCAAAGCTTGAAATCGGGCTTGGTCGAAGTCATACCCAGGAACTTCACCACAGCTCCAGGCTTCATCCCTAGCTTCCTTGGACTCCAACGAACGTGCCGAGCCTCTCTGATAGAAGCTTCACTTCTCAGAGCCAAGGTATTGCCCTCTTCTTCCTCCTGAGTTTCCAGCGATTCATCATTTCATTCAAGTCAATTTCAATGCATGTTAGCCGTATGGATATGTTCGTCTCTTCAAGACGAGTTGATAGAGCATAAGAATGTTTAATTTGGTTAAGTATCGAGTGAGATATTAGGGTTAGAAGGTGGACGGTTCTCGACTCACACCAGTCGGGACGATGACCAGCAACCGTCTGATCGTGCGTGTCTTGGATGGACGGCTAGGATTGCGTCGGAAGAAGCAGCGGGACATGAACCGCGGGCCGCGTGTCTGTCGAGTTAGATGGCGGCGCCGAATCAGGGAGTGACGCGTGGAGCTTCGACCCGCCATAGGTTGAGTTGGCGCCGAAGTGGATAAGTAGGAAAATCCAATTTTTCTTATTTATTTAAGTACCAAAAACTTCAAAAATTGATATCTTTGCATAGAAAAATCATAAAAATAAAAGAAAAATACCTCTCGCTCAAGTGAACGTAGAAAGAATAATGTGGAAAAGGGATTGATCTATTTTGTTGAGTATTTTATTTTTAATTTATTTAATACTGTTTTGAGTATTTTAATTCTCCATGCATGTATGCATTTCAACATGGCATGAGACCATAAGGCTTTTGTAGCCTCTGATCTTGGGAACATTCCCTGAATTTTCCAAGGTTAGAGGCTATACCTGTGGCAAGTTATTTATTTTCCAAGTTTTTATACCTGTTTTTTGTATTTTAATTCTAATAATTAGCATGTTAATTAATAAAATCTAGGAAAATTAGGGGAGGTATCTTATGACCAATGGACCCTAAGAAAATTAGGACTTGGTTTAGATCATTCAAATGAACCTTAATTTGGCCAAAACCCTAAAACCAAAATGGAATTAATTTGAAATAACCAACCACTTAAATAACTTGAAACCACTTCTCCACAGATCTTTAGGGTTAGAGGGACCTCACATAAAAATTTGGAGTCAATTGGGAATGGTTTAACTCATCAAATGGATTTTCTAAGTAACATAGCCAAAATTGAACTTTAAAAATTCATAAAACCCAAAATACATTTCAAAAATTTACCAAATTAATTTTGGGACCTCTCTGATATCAGAGGAGTCTAAGAAAATTAAAATTGTAATTTTCTAAAAAATTTAATTTTTTACCTATTTTTAATATTTTAGTAATTAGAAAATAATAACAATCACAAAAATATTAAAAATCACAAAAATGTCATATTTTGCCTCCTAATCACTCAAGAACCAACCAAATATTTTTCCCAAGTCTCTAGGTTAAGATATTGAATTTTAAAATCTTGATGTAATTTATAATATCAAAATTAAAATTTTAACCATTTCTCACCAAATTAATTCTAATAAATCAAGGAAAAATAAAAAAAATATAAAATTTATTTCTCTGAACTCCTTGAGGTAAGAGAGATTTAAGAAAAATATAAAATCTATTTTTCAACATTAATTTTATTTTATAATTAATTAATACCCTAAAAATTGAAATAATTATAATAAATAAAACATAATTAAAAAAATTACCAAAATTGGTTCTAGTGGTCCTTTTTTCCATCCCTTAATTTTCCTAAGGATAGAAACCTTAACTTGTTTATGTTGTTGAATTTTCATTGAAAACCCTTATTTTCCAGAAAAAATAATTATATAAATTAAATTAAAAATGAAAAAAATCACATTTTCTCCTCTAATGTCTTGATTGACATGTGAGTAAATTGACATAAAAATTTCAAATTCATTTGAGCTCAATTTAGTGAGTTATGAAGTGAATAGGCTTAAGAGGGCATAAAGGTAAGTAAGGATTTTAACTTTAATTTATATTTTAGGCCTAATAAAAAGACGGTAAAATATTTGATCTTAATTTTTTTTTCTCTTGGATGATTGAAATTTAGGGAATAAAGGGGTAGAAACCCATTAAGCACTTTGAAAATATCAAAATGAAACCTTAATTAATTAAATCATTTATGTTTTGGAAGAATAATTAAAATTTTGGATTATTAAAATTAGGGATATAATTTAAGCAGATACCTTTTTTTAATTTGAAATCCCTAACTGAATTAATTCAATGGTATCCAATCCTTAATAATTATGATTGAAATTAATAGTTGAAAAGTGAATAATCCTTAATTAAATTAAAACTTAAAACATTAAATAATTTAATAATCAATTAAAGCTTAAAACATTAAATAATTTAATAATCAACTTAAAACATTTGAAATTAATTTGAAATCACTTGAGATCAAACTTAAATTAAATTTAAAACATTAAATAATCTCAAAACAAACCATAATTAAAATGTGAAAATCAAGCCCATTAAAATCTACCTAAATTAATATGATCAATTTAAAAATCAAATTTAAAATTATCGAAACTTAATGAAATTAAACAACTCAAATATCAATTTCAATCAAAGTAATTTAAGACACTTAGAAGAAAGCTAAATTGAATTTTAGAATTAAATTATCTTAAGTCAGCAATTCAATTTTAATAAAGAATGGTTAGGTTCCTTAACAAACCAATTTGCCCCTTAAAGACTTCTGTTATCATAACTCTTAAATGGGACATCAAATGAAATAGTACTTCACTCACTGAATAATCAAATGTCCAAGTTCACTAAGCAAGAGACAAAACTCAACTAAACAGTGAGATGATTAATGCACCAATACAATAAAATTCATTTGGACTCGAAAAAATCCCAGAAGTATTGAAAAGATATTTAAGACCCGTCCTAAGCACTTTCTCAACACGATGGATGTTTTAGAAGAATAATTGAACTTAATTGTTCTTTGGCGAAGAAAATCAACCACAAAACAAAACAACTTAGACGTCATAGGAATTGACTAGCAATAGGATTAGGATTTTGATAGACAACTAGAAACTTCCCTTAGCTTTACCTAGGTGTTTTATTGCAAATATATAAATGCCTTAACATATGTTTTAAGTGTAGCCTGAAACGACGTGAAGACCCTGCCAGGTACGCTTTTATTTTATTGCAATTTATTTACATGCGGTGTATTTTACTTTCCTTCCTTGCAAAACTTGCATGTTAAACAAGATTGTCACCCTGCATGAAAACTGAAACCTTTAGGATAGCCATGAAACTGTAACTTAAAACTAAATTAAAATTAACACAAGATAAAATTTACCCCCACAACATTCAAAATATAAGACAACTCAAAATTTAATCACAAACAGAACAACAAAGCTACAACTACAATTAAATTAAAACATTTCATTGGATGATCGGGAATCCCTCGGATGATGTAACCCACGTGTTGCTAACGAGATTTCCCACCGTCTAAATGAAAGTGTGGAACTCATTCAGTTGAGTTTAGCAAATTCATTTGGACTAAGTGAATCTGATGAAAATAACGGTGCTTGGACGACGGAATCATGGGATCTTAATCGGTCTCGTTTAACCAACTTTAAGATTTATTTTAATTAAAATATTAAGACATTTGAACCTTAAGACACCTCTAAACCAAAACACTTCTCTCATCTCCTGATTTTCACTTTCTAAGACTAAACCTCTGCAACAACAAGGAGCTTGGAGCATAGTGGGCAGCACGGCCATCTTCGTCAGCAAAACTCGTGTCTTCTTCAGCAAAACCCCTTCTTAGAATTAAATAACAAAACCATAGGATTTCAAGGTAGTTTTCTTAGTGCAACATAAATCCTCAACTTTTCATTAGCATTTGCATAATCATGTTATGCAAGTTAAGCCCTAACCGGCCTTAAGATTCCGAGATTGTCGTGCGGTACGGTGTAAATCCTCCTATCTCCTTAGGCTGTTCGTACGATCGGATATCGTTCGAATATAAGCCCTAAATAATAAAACAAGTAGGACGAAACATTAAATAATTCTCTTAAATTAAAGCCTAACATTAGGATAGTCTGGGAAGTCACCGAAGTTCACTTCGTGTCTGTGGCATCCCCTATGTCTCTTCCCTTGGACTCTCAAAATAACTGTTCCAAATTTAAGCTACTCCCTACTGAAATATCCAAAGTCCAATTGTTTGAAAACCTTAAACTTTGAAATTCTTGAAAGAAAAACCACTGATCATTATCGAGAGTTTTCTTAAATGATTCCCATCATTTAAGATGTAATTAACTATAGGGGCTTTCCCTTATAGGGAACTTTAAGAACCCAGGTAATATAAACCCTGCTAAATTTCTTTATATTAAGCAGGGGAACTTGTCAGCTTATAAAATTGGTTCATAGACCAAACAGATGTCACAAAACTTCTAGTTTATTTAATTGAGCCCCATCATTGAGTAGTGTGTCTATTCTTCGGGGTAGATACACGGTTTGTGGTGCGGTGCTCGTTTATATAAACTACTTGGGATGTGAGATCGGTTCTATTTCATATCTTAAAATTTTCAAACTTAAAAGTTATTTTCAAAAATCAAATACTAATTTTAAAATTATATATATTTTTAAATTAAATTTAAAATCTGAAAATTCACCGACAATTTCTGTAGGCGACTCTTTTTTTAAAAATACAACGCAACCTAAAAATAAGCCGAACATTCTTACTATCTGAATTTTCTTTATCTTCAATTTCTTCTTCAAACATATTTTTACATTCTTCTTCTTTTTCAAATATATTTTCAAAATGATCATTTCTCAAGTAATCATAGACCTCCATCCTAAAACATTCATTATCTTTTTCCATCGAGGGATACTTCATAAATTTTAAAATATTAAAGGTCACATCTCGATCATTAACTCTCATAGTTAATTCTCCTTTTCAACATCAATTACCACTCTTCCAAGAAGTAAGGAATGGTCTTCCCAAAATGATTGAAATTTCTTTATATTCCTCTATATCAAGTACAATAAAATCCACAGGAAAGATAAATTTATCCACTTTCACTAACAAATCTTCCACCACTCCTTTAGGGTAAATAATTGATTGATCGGCCAACTGAAGAGTCACAGATGTAGGAGAAATTTATCCTATTCCCAACCTTTTGAAAGTTGATAAAGGCATAAGATTAATACTAGCTCCCAGATCACATAAAGCTTTTACGAAAAGTTTTTCACCTATAACACTCAAAATAGTGAAACTACTAGGATCTTTAAGTTTTTTCGAAAGCTTCTTCTGAATAATTGCACTACACTCTCTGCTAAGTGCAACACTTTCATGATCTGTAAACTTTCTTTTCTTTCTCAGAATATCCTTCATAAACTTGGCATAGTCAAACATCTGTTCTAATGCTTCAACGAAAGGAATATTTATCGTTAATTTTTTAAGGATCTCCAAAAATTTTCTAAATCTGTTATCCCTGTTTTGTTTCTTCAATCTTTAAGGAAATGAAGGTGGTGGTTTTTCAACAGTTATCTTCATTGGCTCAAGAGGATAATCCAAGTCTAGATGAATCTTGTTTGAACCTTTTTCGATTTCCTCCTCCTTTTCTATTTCAACTTCTTTTTGCACTCTAGTTTCCAATTCTTTTCCACTCCTTAATTGAATATCCTTAAGTTGTTTCTTGTTTTGATCTTTTGGATTGATCTCAATATTACTTGGAAGTGTTCCAGAAGGTCTATTATTAAGTGCAGTGAAAATACGTCCCAATTGATTTTCAACATTTTTCATAGCAATACCTTGAGCTTGTCATTGATTTCCCATATTCAGAATCATTTCTGCAGTAGATAACTTCTTATCCTTAAATTGTGGGTTACTATTAAATCTAGGAGGATAAGATGGTCAAAAATCAGTATTTCCTTGATTTTTTGAATTTCCAATTAGATTTATAGAACTATTAGCGTAGTGCGCGTTAACATTAGCATTGCTATTATTCTAATTGAAGTTTGGGTAATTCTTCCAACCAGGATTATAATAATTCGAATAAGAATTGTTAGGTCTATTAATAGCATTTAAAGTATCATAAGGTGTTTGAGATTTTGTGATCTGTCCAAATGAATTTTCCTCCAACACTTGAGGTGGTTGAGAATAATTCATTCCATATTGATGTATTTTCTTAGAAAGGGCTGAAATTTGAGAAACTACTATAGTCATCATATCTGAATCATGAACACTAGCTATTCTCTTAGCATTTACCCTTTCAGAGGGCCATTGAACATTATTAGTAGCCATTTCTTCAATTACAACGTATGCTTCATCAAAATGTTTTGAGATTAATGATCCACCAGCAGCTGCATCTATAATAGATCTCAATGATCCCACTAATCCAATATAAAATGTTTGAATTATTAGCCAATCTGGTAAAGCATGATGTGGACACTTCCTAAAAAGATCTTTAAATCTCTCCCAAGCTTCATATATTGACTCTCCTTCAAAATGACAAAAGGATGTAATATCATTTCTTAGTTTAGCAGTCATTGATAGAGGGAAATATTTTGATAGAAACTTTTGTGATAATTCACCCCAATCTAATAGATCCAGGTGCTAACAAGTTTAACCATGCCTTAGCTTTATCCCTTAATGAAAAACGAAAAAGTCTAAGTCTAACAGCGTCACTAGACACTCCATCATATTTAAACGTATCACACAGTTCTAGAAAACTAGCGAGATGTAAATTTAGATCCTCATTAGGTGTTCCTAAAAATTAATTATTTTGTACCATTAGGATAATAGTAGGTTTAAGTTCAATTGAATTAGCACCAACATCAGGATTTTGAATAGTTATGCGAATTTTATCTACAGTTGGGTTAGCATAATCTCTTAAAGGTCTTGGCAAAATTCCAATATCATTTCTCTGATTATCTTGATTATGCGCCATTTTGCAAAGATTTTCAATTTATTTTTGTTGTTTTCTAATTTTTCTGACAGTACGCTCTAACTCCGAATCGTAAGGCACTAAACCTATAGATCCACTACTATGCATATACAATAACAAAAATACTTTAATTAAGTAAACAAACACACAAATACACACTACAAAATAAAGATTTTCTGTAACTATATTATTAATAAAAACCGTTTATACTATCTTACTTACTACTTCGTTAGTTACTTCGTTACCTTTTCCCCGGCAAGGGTGCCAAAAACTTGATGCGGTGGACTTATATTTTGTAAGAATTTATGAACTCAAATTTATATATTTATAATGATTTTGTTAAGTCCAAGCATTCAACGCAAGTATACGTATCATATCAAGTAATACAGGGCTTTAATGGATTCTTGGTAATCGATCCCATAGAGAATTTCAGAGTATAATATAGTGTTCACAATATAAATAATATAACACTAAAATCTGATATTTAAATAACACTTAAGGTTTAACACACACTCCTACTAACACTATGCAGAAAACAGTAACAATTAACTAAACTACAATCACTTCTAACAACTTTAAAAATAGAATTAACTAACAGACACACTAAACTAAGTATTTGAAAGGTTTTCGATATATGAGAAAAGTATCTTTCCTCTTGCAATGATAATATGATGCGTGGATTGATACAGAACAATTATCCATGTTATTATGCCAAATACGAGCATAGATGATTCTTTACCCTTAAAAGAGTTCCCCCTCTTCTAAGCAAGAAAAGAACATTGACATATCCTATGTTTAGTCACTAAATCTAAGGTTATGCTGGGAGGATACCTGCTCTCACTTCGGGGCTCCCACTCCCCCTTCACTCGAAGCCTAACCTTTGACATTTAGTTACTAATCTTAGAACCAATTTGGGGATTTCAACCTGTCACCCTAAAATCTCCACATTGAAGTCCATCAAAACATATTTCCTTATTTATTTGCACTCAAATCCCATGAACTATGCAATTCATCCATAGAAATTGAATGGATCTTTCATTATTATTGTAGGACATTAAATCCTTTCAAACTTAATGTTCAACAACATATTTTAACATTTCAATTGGCCAAATGAAAATGTAAATTAATTTCAAAATGAAAAACCATCACAATTTCTTCATTACATTAAAAGCACATCAAATCCACATCAATCCATCATCACATCTCTATTCAAGAAGAAAGACAAGGGAAACTACTCAGAATTCATGTAGAAGATACAATAAAATGTGGATTTTATATATAAAAGAAAAGTCGTACAAGCTACAAAAGAAAATACAACTTATCTCTTTCTCTTCCCCAATGTAATTCACTAGAAGTTCATTTGAATCATCTTCTCTCTTTTCTACAACACTTGATTCTCTCTTTAGAATGGAAAGGAAGAAGCAATCTCTCACTTTACTTCTTCTCCTTCACTCCTTAAAGAAGAATTTCTCTCAAATCCTCACTCTACACACACTTCTCCTAAACCCTAACACTTTAACTAAAACTACACTAGAAGACACAAGACACACAAGATACACTTCATTTTCTTCCAAAACCAGTTATTTATAAGATAGAGAGGAAATCTCAAGAGTTTCCATAGGCATCCCCTGAAAAAGTCGGCATAACTCTTCAAATTTGAATTCCACCGACTTTAGGCACTGCGTCGCCAGATAGGGCACTGACGGTGCTCTATACTGCGAATATTTTCTGGAGTCTATGGATTTGGGCACCGGCGGCACCCATTTTTGCGCCGGTGGTGCTAGAACATGTTTTCCACCATTTTGCTCTTTTTTGCACCGAATTCATTCTTTTTTGTTTCTTTTCACTCTAATTATCTAAAATCATCATAACAACAATAAATCATGAAAAATACCTTTCTTTAAAGTGCAATATCACAAAAAATGGGTAAAATTATATAACAAAAATAGTATATATTTTTGGTGCGTCGATCATCAAGACTGCATCCATTCGTTCAAATTTTAAATGAGTTTTGACGCTGATGGGAACTTAGTGAAGTTCAAACAAAAGGATGCTTCAAAACCCCCCTTCAAATTTGTGCTAAAATCAAATAAAATTCGTCACCTTAACTGTAGTGCCTATGCACCAAAGGTCCAGTGCTTAGCCGCCAAAGGCTAATTTTGAACACCTTTCAATTTTTGCTCCAAATTTGATTCTTTTTTTGCTCATTTCATCATAGTCAGCCATTTTAATCATACCTACAAGAAAAACACAAAAATACCTTCCATTAAAGTGCAATATCATAAAAAAAATATTTATAAAAATGTGCTTAAAAACACTATATATTTTAGGTATATCAAAATCCCCCAAACTTAAAATGTCCGATGTCCAATTGTTTGAAAACCTTAAACTTTGAAATTCTTGAAAGCAAAACCACTGATCATTATCGAGAGTTTTCTTGAATGATTCCTGTCATTTAAGATGTAATTAACTATAGGGGCTTGCCCTTATAGGGAACTTTAAGAACCCAGGTAATATAAACCATGCTTAATTTCTTTATATTAAGCAGGGGAACTTGTCAGCTTATAAAATTGGTTCGCAGACCAAAGGGATGTAACAAAACTTCTAGTTTATTTAATCGAGCCCCATCATCGAGTAGTGTGTCTATTCTTCGGGGTAGACAGTTTGTGGTGCGGTGCTCGTTTATATAAACTACTTGGGATGTGAGATCGTTTCGATTTCATATCTTAAAATTTTCAAACTTAAAGATTATTTTCAAAAATCAAATACTATTTTTCAAATTATATATATTTTTAAATTAAATTTAAAATCTAAAAATTCGCCAAAAGTTTCTGTAGGCGACCCTTTTTTTTAAAAATACAACACAACCTAAAAATAAGCTGAACAATTTATGGCGACTCTGCTGGGGATTAGTTCCTATCTCCATTTTGATCGGATGGTATTGATTTCATAAGTCGGTAATGAGTCCATGTCCCTTGTGGACCAAACTACCATTCTTTCCATTGGCATACAACATTTATTTCTTTCTTGAATGGGTATAGTTAACTCCTTTTGGATTTTGGAGCCACTGTTTAGACATCCCAAAATAGAGAGGTTCCAGAATCCTCCCACCTCCCCAAAGAGGTGAGGAAGACCCCCAATAGGTGTGTTAGAATAGGAGCGATCTATTCATGTGATTTCAATGTGAATTCGACCTCCTCTAAATCTCAGACTGAGTGTGATACTTCGTTCCTCTTTAGGTTTGACTTGTTGTAAACATGTCAAACTGAAATTCCGCTCTAACAACCTTCCAATAAAATCTAAACAAAATAAAATTTTGTTAAAATTTCAATTCAAAATGAAATTCTCAAAGCCCATCGAATACACAATAATAAAATAAAATGCAAAATTTTGAGATAAAAAAAAAATTGTCATGAAAAAATTTTGAAGGATGCCCAGTTTACAGGACAAGTGCGTTAACTTGAGTATTACCGCTGAAATTACAAGGCAAAGGACGTCATTGACTTCTGAATGTTCTTCAAAAGACAATCTACACATTCACCGAAGGACTGTCCCGCGACGAAGCTGCGAACAAGTTCAAATGCCATGGATTGACAAATCAAAATGGATAGAAGGATAATAGGTAATGGGTCCCGACCCTCCCACTAAAGCAAAGTTAAAAGAGACAACAACTTGATGATGGGTTGTGGGTCCCAACCTCCCACCATGGTAAAAAAATAAAAAAAATAATACGCTCAAGGACGTTCAAAGTTTAGCAGAAAGATAATCAAGAAGGGGTGAGACACGATGAAACTTCAACATTTTAATAAGAATATGACTTCAGGGGAGAATGAAATTAGTGCCCTAATAACTGGGTCCTTCACTTTAAGGAATTCGGATTGGGTCCTAAGTGGATTTTGAAATGAAGCAGTGTGCTTGAAATATGAGTAATTGATCCGGGATATCAAGGGTCTTTTAATTTTTTGCCATGTGACGTGGTCCAGATTTTTGGATGAGTTATAATATCCCTGGATTCATGTTAAGAAATATTTTAGATTTATTAATCAGGGGAGTTTCAACATTCAAAATCTTTAATAGAAATATGTCTTACCAGATACAGTAATTCTCAGAAAACAAAAGGAGTAAAAAAAAGTGTTTCTGAGGAGAAGCTTGAGGTGAGCACACAATCAAAATGTGGGGTCCCAATTCAGACATTCAAAATCTTTAACATGTGCTCCACCAGATACAATAATCCTCAATTAAAAAAAAGAGAGCGAAAAGCTGAAGGAAAAAAAAGGGAAAAAGAGAAAACAAGAATGCTCCCCGAGAAGAAGCTTGAGGCAAGCATATAATAAAAAATTGGTGCCTTAATCCTCCCCCGATTAATAAAACATGAAAGGCTACCTTAAGAAGTTTCCTCTGATATTATACTTTGAAGAGAGTCAAGTGATTTTATGTCTTTTGGTCGGTCATTAATTGACTTAGAAATATCTTTGGACAGTAAAAATATTCGGATCACATGAGCATAAATTTTGAATTTGCTTAGGCCCAGAAAGAAAGAATTGAATTTGAAGGGCCCTATTATTAGCAATTGATGAAATTCAACCTTGAAGTTATATCATTCAGTACCCAGCAAATACAACTCCAACATCAATTTTAAGAGTGTCAAAGTGACTTCTTAATGACAACTTAGACAATCCTTACAAATCATTGTCGAGAAATGATGATCATTGCGACAAAGCTACAAAGTTACAAAATTTCCAGCTGTGGTGTTTGTAGAAATAACACCTCTTTGTAGGTACATAAAAAAATCGATAGTACCTTTAAGAGCGGGTTATTTTCTAAATGTGGCTTTAGTCAGTGGATGATACCTCGAGAAGTACTGTGCATCGTTATGTTTTAAAGTCAGTCTTGTTCTAAGAAGCACAGATGCTGCACTGGCTTGTAACTAGGTCTAAATCCTAAAATAAAAAAAATACAACAAAAGAAAAGTCATAAAACATAAAAGAATACAATAAAATTTCACAACAAAAAAACAACAATAAATTTTCCAACGAATGAAATAACAAATAAATGAATAATAAAAATAATGAAATCACCAAAATTAAACAAGTGTATACAAATCAAAATGAAATTCAAACCAAAGTGAAAAAAATTCAAATCAAAACCAAAATTTAAATTAAAAGAAAATCAAATCATAAAAAAAAAATCAAGTAAAGACAAAAAACAAATAAAAAAATCTGAGTTCCTCTCTTGACTCTGTTGCAAGTTGAGCATCATCAGCCTAAGGCTATTCTCAATTCCCTTTCAATTTTATTCGTGTGAGAGAGGATCGGTTGGTTCTATTGACATGGAGCCACTAGGTCTCGTAGGTTCTGTTGGCGTGGAGCCACACCCTTTCTTACAGAAACTACTTTTTTTTTAATCAGCTCCTCGAGTTGGATGTGAGACACCCTCGTACCCTCTTTAAACTGATTCTTTCCAGTGGGAAATGCGAAATCCAAATTCCAAACTTCAAACTTTTTACGATTCCAACATCCTATGAAACTCAGCAAACCTTCACAGATTTTCACTGAATCTCTTGAATTTTTCCTCCCTTCTTGAGTTGAAAAATTTTTGAAGATCAAAACAAAATGAACATAAAACAACAGAAAGAAGAAAAAAAAAGAAAAGAGAAGAGAAAAAAAAATGAAAATAAATGAGAACTCTTTTAAGAATCTAAATGTCAAAATGAATTCCAAACTGACACGAATTCTAAATAGACGAAAATGAAATAGAATCACTAAAATGAAAAAAAACAAATCTAAATCTCAGACTGATTTTCATTTTGAATCCTTCAATTCCAACCTTTCAATTCTCCTTTATCTATTTGTTAGAGGATCGACAAGCCCTATTGACATGGAGCCACGAACTTCGTTCGATTTGGTTCTGATGGCATGGGATTGGGTCCCTCTTCATACAGATCAAATTTCCAAGGCTGGAGCCGAACTTCCTGTTCTCTTCAAGGCTAGAGCTGAACTTCTAGCTCTCTTTCAAATTTTCGAGGCTGGAGCCGAACTTACAGTTCTCTTCGAGGCTAGAGCCGAACTTGCTCTCTTTCAAATTTCCGAGCCTGGTGCCGAACTTCTAGTTCTGTTCGAGGCTAGAGACGAACTTCTAGCTCTCTTCCAAATTTTCGAGGCTGGAGTCGAACTTCCAGTTCTCACCCTTTTGGGGCTGGTACCTAACTTCCAGTTCCCTCCCTCTTGAGGTCGGTTCCTAACTTCCGAATCTCTTTCGAGACTGGTACCTAACTTCCATTTCTCACCTTTTTGGGGCTGGTACCTAACTTCCAGTTCCCTCCCTCTCGAGGTCGGTACCAAACTTCTGACTCTCTTTCGAGATAGGTACCTAACTTCCAGTTCTCACCCTTCTAGGGCTGGTACCTAACTTTCAGTTCCCTCTCTTTCGAGGTCGGTACCTAACTTCCGACTCTCTTTTGAGACTGGTACCTAACTTCCAGTTCTCCCCCTTTTGGGGCTGGTACCAAACTTCCAGTTCCCGCTCTTTCGAGGTTGGTACCTAACTTTTGACTCTCTTTCCAGACTGGTACCTAACTTCGAGTTCTCACACTATTGAGGTTGGTACCTAACATCCAGTTCCCTCCCTCTCGAGGTCGGTACCTAACTTCCGACTCTCTTTCGAGACTGGTACCTAACTTCTAGTTCTCACCCTCTTGGGGCTGGTACCTAACTTCCAGTTCCCTCCCTCTCGAGGTCGATACCTAACTTCGGACTCTCTTTCGAGACTGGTACCTAACTTCCAGTTCTCACCCTTTTGGGGCTGGTACTTAACTTCCAGTTTCCTCCTTCTCTAGGTCGGTACCTAACTTCTGAATCTCTTTCGAGACTGTTACTTAACTTCCAGTTCTCACCCTTTTGGGGCTGGTACCTAACTTCCAGTTCCCTCCCTCTCGAGGGCGGTACCTAACTTCCGACTCTCTTTCGAGACTGGTAACTAACTTCCAGTTCTCACCCTTCTGGGGCTGGTACCTAACTTCCAGTTCCCTCCCTTTCGAGATCGGTACCTAGCTTCCGACTCTCTTTCAAGACTGGTACCTAACTTCCAATTCTCACCCTTTTTGGGGTTGGTACCTAACTTCCAATTCCCTCCCTTTCGAGGTCGGTACCTAACTTCTGACTCTCTTTTGAGGTTGGTACCTAACTTCCAGTTCTCACCCTTTTAGGGCTGGTACCTAAGTTCCACTTCCCTCCCTCTCGAGGTCGGTACCTAACTTCTGACTCTCTTTCGAGACTGGTACCTAACTTCCAGTTCTCACCCTTTTGGGGCTCGTACCTAACATTCAGTTGCCTCCGTTTCGTGGCTGCCGAGCCAGATGGCAGTACCGAATCAGGGAGCGATGCATGGAGTTTCGACCCGCCGTAGGTTGAGTTGGCGCCGACGTGGATAACTAGGAAAATCCATTTTTTCTTATTTATTTAAATACCAAAAACTTAAAAAATTGATATCTTTGCTTAGAAAAATCATAAAAATAAAAGAAAAATACTCTCTTTCTCATCGAACAGTGGAGAATAATGCGGAAAAGGAATTGATCTATTTTGTTGAATATTTTATTTTTAATTAATTTAATACTGTTTTGAGTATTTTAATTCTCCATGCATGTATTCATTTCAGCATGGTATGAGACCATAGGGCTTTTGTAGCCTACGATCTTAGGAACATTCCTCGAATTTTTCAAGGCGCGGAGGCTATCCCTGTGGCAAGTTATTTATTTTCCAAGTTTATGTGCCTGTTTTTTGTATTTAATTCTAATAATTAGCATGTTGATTAATAAAATCTAGGAAAATTAGGGGAGGTATCTTATGACCAGAGGACCCTAAAAAAATTAGGACTTGGTTTAGATCATTCAAATGAAACTTAATTTGGCAAAAATCCTAAAACCAAAATGGAATTAATTTGAAATAACCACTTACTAAAATAACTTGAAACCAATTCTCCACTGATCTTTAGGGTCAGAGGAATCTCACATAAAAATTTGGTGTCAATTGGAAATGGTTTAGCCCATCAAATGGATTTTCTAAGTAACATAGCCAAAATTGAATTTTAAAAATTCATAAAACCCAAAATACATTTCAAAAATTCACCAAATTAATTTTGAGACCTCTCTGATATTAGAGCAGTCTAAAAAAATTAAAATTGTATTTTTCTAAAAAAAATCATTTTTTACCTGTTTTTAATATTTTAATAATTAAAAAATAATAAAAATCACAAAATATTAAAAATAAAAAAAATATCATATTTTGCCTCCTAATCACTCAAGAACTAACCAAATATTTTTTCCAAGTCTCTAGGTTAGGATATTGAGTTTTAAAAGCTTGATGAAATTTTTAATATCAAAAATAAATTTTTAACCATTTCTCACCAAATTAATTCTAATAAATCAAGGAAAAATCAGAAAATTATAAAATTTATTTCTGCGAACTCCTTGAGGTCGAGAGAGATTTATGAAAAATATAAAATCCTTTTTTCAACTTTAATTTTATTTTATAATTAATTAATAACCTAAAAATTGAAATAATTATAATAAAAAAAATATAATTAAAAAAATCACCAAAATTGGTCCTAGTGGTCCTTTTGTCAGAAGGAACATCCCATAATTTTCCTAAGGATAGAAACCTTACCTTGGTCATCTTGTTCAATTTTCATTAAAAACCCTTATTCTCCACAAAAAATAATTATATAAATTAAATTAAAAATGAAAAAAAATCACATTTTCTCCTCTAATGTCTTAATTGACATGTGAGTAAAGTGACATAAAAATTTCATATTCATTTGAGCGCAGATTAGTGAGTTATGAAGTGAATAGGCTTAAGAGGGCATAAAGGTAAGTAAGGATTTTAACTTTAATTAATATTTTAGACCAAATAAAAAGAGGGTAAAATATTTGATCTTAATTTATTTTTTCTCTTGGATGATTGAAATTTAGGGAATAAAGGGGTAGAAACCCATTAAGCACTTTGAAAATATCAAAATGAAACCTTAATTAATTAAATCATTTAAGTTTTGGAAGAATAATTAAAATTTTGGATAATTACAATTAGGGATATAATTTAAGAAGATACCTTTTTTTTTTAATTTGAAATCCCTAATTGAATTAATTCAATGGTATCCAATCCTTAATAATTACGATTGTAATTAATAGTTGAAAAGTGAATAATCCTTAATTAAATTAAAACTTAAAACATTAAATAATTTAATAATCAATTAAATCTTAAAACAATAAATAATTTAATATTCAACTTAAAACATTTGAAATTAATTTGAAATCACTTGAGATCAAACTTAAAATAAATTTAAAACATTAAATATTCTCAAAAAAAACCATAATTAAAATGTGAAAATCAAACCAATTAAAATCAACCTAAATTAATTTGATCAATTCCAAAATCAAATTTGAAATTATCAAAACTTAATGAATTTAAACAACTCAAATATCCCTTTCAATCTAAGAAATTTAAGACACTTAGAAGAAAGCTAAATTGAAATTTAGAATTAAATTATCTTAAGACAGCAATTCATTTTTAATCAAGAATGGTTAGGTTCCTTAACAAACCAATTTGCCCCTTAAAGATTTCCATTATGATAACTCTTAAATGGGACATCAAATGAAATATTTCTTCACTCACTGGATAATCAAATGTCCAAGTTCACTGAGCAAGAGACAAAACTCAACTAAACTGTGAGATGATTAATTCACCAATACAATAAAATTCATTTGGACTCGAAATAATCCCAAAAGTATTGAAAAGATATTTAGGACCCGTCCTAAGCACTTTCTCAATATGATGGGATGTCTTAAAAGAATAATTGAACTTAATTGTTCTTTGGTGAAGAAAATCATCCACAAAACAAAACAACCTAGACGTCATAAGAATTGATTAGCAATAGGATTAGGATTTTGATAGACAACCAGAACCTTCCCTTAGCTTTACCTAGGTGTTTTCTTGCAAATATATAAATGCCTTAACATATGTTTTAAGTGTAGCCTGAAATGACGTGAAGACCCTGCCAGGTACGCTTTTATTTTATTGTAATTTGTTTACCTACGCTGTATTTTACTTTCCTTCCTTGCAAAACTTGCAAGTTAAACAAGATTGTCACCCTGCATGAAAACTGAAACCTTAAGGATAGCCACGAAACTGATACCCAAAACTAAATTAAAATCAACACAAGATAAAATTCACCCCCACAACATTAAAAATATAAAACAACTCAAACTTTAATCACAAACAGAACAATAAAACTACAACTACAATTAAATTAAAACGTCTCATTGGATGATCGGGAATCCCTCGGATGATGTAACCCACGTGTTGCTAACGAGATTTCCCACGGTCTAAATGAAAGTGTGGAACTCATTCAGTTGAGTTTAGCAAATTCATTTGGACTAAGTGAATCCGATGAAAATAACGGTGCTGTGATGACAGAACCGTGGGATCTTAATCGGTTATGTTTAACTAACTTTAAGATTTGTTATAATTAAAATATTAAGACATTTGAACCTTAAGACACCTCTAAACCAAAACACTTCTCTCATCTCCTAATTTTCACTTTCTAAGACTAAACCTCTGCAACAACAAGGAGCTTGGAGCATATTTGGCAGGACAACCATCTTCGTCAGCAAAACTCGTGTCTTCTTCAGCTAAACGCCTTTCTTAGAATTAAATAACAAAACCATAGGATTTCGAGGTAGTTTGCCTAACGCAACATAAATTCTCAGCTTTTCGTTAGGCATTTGCATAATGATTTTATGCAAATTATGCCCTAACCGGTCTTAGGATTCCGAGTTTGTCGTGCGGTACGATGTAAATCCTCCTATCTCCTTAAGTTTTTCGTACGATCGGATATCATTCTAATATAAGCCCTAAATAATAAAACAAGTAGGACAAAAAATTAAATAATTCTCTTAAATTGAAGCCCAACATTAGGATAGTCTGGGAAGTCACCGAAGTTTACTTCGGGTCTATGGCATCCCCTACTTCTCTTCCCTTGGACTCTCAAAATAACTGTTCCAAATTTGAGTTGCTCCCTATTTAAATCTCCAAAGTCCAATTGTTTGAAAACCTTAAACTTTAAAATTCTTGAAAGAAAAACCACTGATCATTATCGAGAGTTTTTTTAAATGATTCCTGTCATTTAAGATGTAATTAACTATAGGGGCTTGCCCTTATAGGGAACTTTAAGAACCCAGGTAATATAAACCCTGCTTAATTTCTTTATATTAAGCAGGGGAACTTGTCGGCTTAAAATTGGTTCGTAGACCAAAGGGATGTCACAAAACTTCTAGTTTATTTAATCGAGCCCCATCATCGAGCAATGTGTCTATTCTTCAGGGTAGATATACGGTTTGTGGTGCGGTGCTTGTTTATATAAAATACTTGGGATGTGAGATCAGTACGATTTCATATCTTAAAATTTTCAAACTTAAAGATTATTTTAAAAAATCAAATACTATTTTTCAAATTATATATATTTTAAATTAAAATTAAAATCTGAAAATTCACCGACAATTTCTGTAGGCGACCCTTTTTTTAAAAATACAACACAACCTAAAAATAAGCGGAATAATTTCTGGCGACTCCACTGGGGACTAGTTCCTCTCTCCATTTTGATTGGATGTTCTTGATTTCATAAGTCGGTAGTGAGTCCATGTCCTTTATGGACCAAACTACCATTCTTTCAGTTACCATACCACATTCATTTCTTTCTTGAATGGGTATAGTCAACTCCTTTTAGATTTTAGAGCCACTGTTTAGACATCCCTAAACAGAGAGGTTCCGGAATCCTCCCACCTCCCCAAAGAGGCGAGGTAAACCCCCAATAGGTGTGTTAGAATAGGAGTGATCTATTCATGTGATTTCAATGTGAATTCGACCTCCTCTAAATCTCGGACTGGGTCGGATACTTCATTCCTCTTTAGGTTTGACTTGTAAACATGTCAAACTGAAATTCTGCTCTAAAAACCTTCCAATAAACTCTAAACAAAATAAAATTTTGTTAAAATTTTAATTCAAAATGAAATTCTCAAAACCCATTGAATACATAGTAATAAAACATAATGCAAAATTTTGAGATAAAAAAAATTCACATGAATAAATTTTAAAGGATGCCCAGTTTACAGGACATGTGCGTTAACTTGAGTATTACCGCTAAAAGCAAAGGACGTTATTGACTTCTGAATGTTCTTCAAAAGATGATCTACACATTCACTGAAGGACTATCCCGCGACGAAGCTGCAAACAAGTTCAAATGCCATGGATTGACAAATCAAAATGGATAGAAGGATAATAAGTAGTGGGTCCTGACCCTCCCACCACAGAACAGTTAAAAGAGACAACAACTTGACGATGGGTCGTGGGTCCCAACCTCCAACCACAGTAAAAAATAAAAAAAACAATATGCTCAAGGACGTTCAAAGTTTAGCAGAAAGATAATCAAGAAGGGGTGAGACACGACGAAACTTCAACATTTTAATAAGAATAAGACTTCAGGGGAGAATAAAATTAGTGCCCTAATAACTGGGTCCTTCTCTTTAAGGAATTCAGATTGGGTCCTAAGTGGATTTTGAAATGAAGCAGTGTGCTTGAAATACGAGTAATTGATCCGGGATATCAAGGGTCTTTTAATTTTTTGCCATGTGACGGGGTCCAAATTTTTGGATGAGTTATAATATACCTGGATTCATGGTAAGAAACATTTTAGATTTATTAATCAGGGGAGTATCGACATTCAAAATCTTTAATAGAAATATGTCTTACCAGATACAGTAATTCTCAGAAAACAAAAGAAGTAAAAAAATGTTTTTCTGAGGAGAAGCTTGAGGTGAGCACAAAATCAAAAATTGGTGTCCCAATTCAGACATTCAAAATCTTTAACATGTGCTCCACCAGATACAGTAATCCTCAATTAAAAAAAAAGATAGAGAGAAAAGCTTAAGGAAAAAAAAGAAAAAAAGAGAAAACATGAATGCTCCCTTAGAAGAAGCTTGAGGCAAGCATATAATCAAAAATTGGTGTCTTAATCCTCCCCCGATTAATAAAACTTGAAAGGCTAACTTAAGAAGTTCCCTCTGATATTATGCTTTGAAGAGAGTCAAGTGATTTTATGTCTTTTGGTCGGTCATTAATTGACTCAGAAATATCTTTGGGCAGTAAAAAATATTCTGATCACATGAGCATAAATTTTGAATCTGCTTAGGCCCAGAAAGAAAGAATTGAAGTTGAAGGGACCTATTATTAGCAATTGATGAAATTTAACCCTGAAGTCAAATCATTTAGCACCCAGCAAATACAACTCCAACATCAATTTGAAGAGCGTCAAAGTGACTTCTTAATGACAACTTGGACAATCCTTACAAATTAGTGTAGACAAATGATGATCGTTGCGACAGAGCTACAAAGTTACAACATTTCCAGCTGTGGTGTTTGTAGAAATAACACCTCTTTATAGGTACAAAAAAAAATTCGATAGTACCTTTAAGAGTGGGTTATTTTCTAAATGTGGCTTTAGTCAGTGAATGATACCTCGAGAAGTACTGTGCATCGTTATGTTTCAAAGACAGTCTTGTTCTAAGAAGCACAGATGCTGCACTTGCTTGTAACTGGGTCCAAATCCTAAAATTAAAAAAAAAAACAACAAAAGAAAAGTCATAAAACATAAAAGAATACAATAAAATTTCACAACAAATAAACAACAGTAAATTTTCCAATGAATGAAATAACAAATAAATGAATAACAAAAAATAATGAAATCACCAAAATTAAACAAAATAAAAATGTGTATACAAATCAAAATGAAATTCAAACCAAAGTGAAACAAAATTCAAATCAAAACCAAAATTTAAATCAAAAGAAAATCAAATCATCAAAAAAAAAAAAATCAAGTAAAGATAAAAAACAAATCAAAAAATCTGAATTCCTCTCGTGACTTGGTAGCATGTTGAGCTTCATCAGCCTAAGGCTATTCTCAATTCCCTTTCAATTTTATTCGTGTGAGAGAGGATCGGCTGGTTCTATTGACATGGAGCCACGAGGTCTCGTAGGTTATGTTGGCGTGGAGCCACACCCTTTCTCAAGGAAACTACTTTTTTTTAATCAGCTTCTCGAGTTGGATGCGAGACACCCTTGTACCCTCTTTAAACTGATTCTTTCCCGCGGGAAATCCGAAATCCAAATTCTAAACTTCAAAATTATTACGATTCCAACATCCTATGAAACTCAGCAAACCTTCACAGATTTTCACTGAATCTCTTGAAATTTTCCTACCTTCTTAACATAAAAAAATTTTGAAGATCAAAACAAAATGAACATAAAACAACAGAAAGAAAAAAAAAGAAAAGAGAAGATAAAAAAAATGAAAATAAACGAGAACTCTTTTAAGAATCTAAATGTCAAAATAAATTCCAAACTGACACGAACTCTAAATAGACGAAAATGAAATCAAATCACTAAAACGAATAAAACAAATCTAAATCTCAGACAGATATTCATTCTGAGTCCTTCAATTCCAATTCAATTCTCCTTCCTCTGTGTGTTAGAGGATCAACTAGCCCTATTGACAAGGAGCCACGAACTTCGTTCGATTTGATTCTGATGTCATGGGATTGGGTTCCTCTTCATACAGATCAAATTTTTGAGGCTAGAGCTGAACTTCTAGATCTCTTTGAGGCTAGAGCCAAACTTCTAGCTCTCTTTCAAATTTCCGAAGCTCGAGCCAAACTTCCAGTTCTCTTCGAGACTAGAGCCGAACTTCTAGCTCTCTTTCAAATTTTGGAGGCTGGAGCCAAACTTCTAGTTCTCTTCGAGGCTAGAGCTAAACTTCTAGCTCTCTTTTAAATTTTCAAGGCTGGAGCAGAACTTCCAGTTCTCACCCTTTTGGGGCTGGTAACTAACTTCCAGTTCCCTCCCTCTTGAGGTCGGTACCTAACTTCCGACTCTCTTTCGAGACTGGTACCTAACTTCTAGTTCTCACCCGTTTGGGGCTGGTACCTAACTTCCAGTTCCCTCCCTCTTGAGGTCGGTACCTAACTTCTGACTCTCTTACAAGACAGGTACCTAACTTCGAGTTCTCACCCTTCTGGGGCTGGTACCTAACTTCCAGTTCCCTCTATTTCGAGGTCGGTACCTAACTTTCGACTCTCTTTCGAGACTGGTACCTAACTTCCAGTTCTCACCCTTTTGGGGTTGGTACCTAACTTCCAGATCCCTCTCTTTTGAGGTCGGTACCTAACTTCTAACTCTCTTTCGAGATTGATACCTAACTTCTAGTTCTCACCCTTTTGAGGCTGGTACCTGACTTCCAGTTCCCTCCCTCTCGAGGACAGTACCTAACTTCCAGTTCTCACCCTCTTGGGGCTGGTACCTAACTTCCAGTTCCCTCCCTCTCGAGGTCGGTACCTAAATTCTGACTCTCTTTCGAGACTGGTACCTAACTTCTAGTTCTCACCCTTTAGGGGCTGGTACCTAACTTCCAGTTCCCTCCCTCTCGAGGTCGGTACCTAACTTCCGATTCTCTTTCGGGACTGTTACCTAACTTCTAGTTCTCACCCTTTTGGGGTTGGTACCGAACTTCCAGTTCCCTCCCTCCCGAGGTCGGTACTTAACTTCTGACTCTCTTTCGAGACTGGTACCTAACTTCCAGTTCTCACCCTTTTAGGGCTGGTACCTAACTTCAAGTTCCCTTCCTTTTGAGGTCTGTACATAACTTTCGACTCTCTTTCGAGACTGGTACCTAACATCCAGTTCTCACCCTTTTGGGGCTGGTACCTAACTTCCAGTTCCCTCCCTTTCGAGGTCGGTACCTAACTTCCGACTCTCTTTCGAGACTGGTGCGTAACTTCCGGTTCTCACCCTTTTGGGGCTGGTAGATAACTTCCAGTTCCCTCCCTTTCGAGTTCGGTACCTAACTTCCGACTCTCTTTCGAGACTGGTACCTAACTTCTAGTTCTCACACTTTTTGGGGCTGGTACCTAACTTCCAGTTCCCTCTCTTTCGAGGTCGGTACCTAACTTCCGACTCTCTTTCGAGACTGGTACCTAACTTCCAGTTCTCACCCTTTTGGGGCTGGTACCTAACTTCCAGTTCCCTCCTTCTCGAGGCCGGTACCTAACTTCGGACTCTCTTTTGAGACTGGTACCTAACTTCCAATTTTCACCCTTTTACAGCTGGTGCCTAACTTCCAGTTCCCTCCCTTTTGAGGTCGATACCTAACATCTGACTCTCTTTCGAGACTCGTACTTAACTTCAAGTTCTCACCCTTTTGGGGATGGTACCTAACTTCCAGTTCCCTCCCTTTCGAGGTCAGTACCTAACTTCCCACTCTCTTTCGAGACTGGTACCTAACTTCCAGTTCTCACCCTTTTTGGGGCTGGTACCTACCTTCCAGTTCCCTCCCTTTCGAGGTCTGTACCTAACTTCTGACTCTCTTTCGAGACTGGTACCTAACTTCCAGTCTTCTTCGCGGTCCCGTGATTGGAACTTAGGTTCCAATTCTCATCTTAAACCCTTAAAACCAATCTTAAGTCAAACTTCAACCAAAATCTAAACTCGAATCAATTCAAAACTCAAACTTAAAATTTGAATCGAATCTAAAATCTGATCCCTCCAGATCTTGTGATTTGGAGTTCACCTCCTTTCCCCAGCAAGAGTTCAGGGATCTTCAATCTTGGGGATATACCTGATACTCCCCAGTAGAAATTTTTCTTCACTTTGTTCTAATTATGTCACTTGGGACGTCTGTGTTGGTTTTGTTGATCTCTTTGGTCAATGCCAACACGCGCGGTGTGCTCTTTTAGTACACCACACCTATTGGGGGTCCATTTATTGACCTCATCTTTGGTGAGGTATTTTACTTTCTCTTAGTGCTTAGGATCTAGCCATAGGACTTCTCCTTGACTATCCTAGAGGACTAAAATTGGACCCACCCTTTAGCAATTCAACTACTTCTTAACTCCTATTGGGACCCCACTTGGATGGTTGCAAACCTCTAAATCACCTTAGAAGGTTAAGACCACCATATGGAGAACCAATAGTGAGTTCCTATAAGGTTGTTCAAGCCTTAGGAATACCTTGGGTGACCTGGTCCTGGTGAGGTCTGGCTTACACACACTGCACTCTCACACAGACCATCCTTACCCATTTCCTTCCCCTGGTTCATGGGAGCACTCATGTGGCTAAATCCAAACCCCTAACTCTTTGGCTAAGAGGGTTGGATACAACCCATGAGATGTTTAGGAAGGACATTTCTTGGTCCATAGCTCACTTTAAGCTTCACCGTGATCAAAATTCAACATTTGCCAAAGTTCCTGGTTTTGACATTGGGTCCTTCAAACTCACCTAAAATCACCTAATTACACCAAATTTCCCAAAATTCCTACAAAATTACCCAAAATTCCCAATACTCCTTAAAATCATTTTGAAACAATCCCCACCTCTTAAATCCACCAAAATACCCCAATACTCTTTAAATAACCTCTCAATACCCTAAATAACCCTTTTAGCCAAAAAATCTAAAAATTCCAAAAATTCCCAAAAAAATTCCAGAAAATCCCAAATATTTCCAATTTCATTTTTTTCAACTACACCTTATGCGAATTTTGCCAAAATAACCCACTTTTATCAAAATCCCCAATTTGACCCATTTTTAACCTAAATGGACCTAATGTCAAACTAAATTGATCCAATTGACCCCAATCTTGCCCAATTTCAATTCTAAACTTCAATTCAACATTCCCATTACCAATCTAAACCAAAACCAAGCCCAATTCGATCCACATTTGAGTTCAATTTCAACCTTAAACCAAAACCCCCAATTTTAACCTATGACCCAAACCTACCCCAAATTTAGCCCAATTCAACTCATTCACCCCCCCCCCCAAATCAACTCTAAACTCTCCCTAATACATTCCTACACCAAGAACAACAGTAATTGGCCCTCAATTTAAACTCAAAAGCTACCCAAAATCCTTTTGAAATCAAAACCCTCAAATTTGACCTAAAGTTACCACATACCCCAAATTACCCAAATTGAATCCACTAAACCAAAAATTTCCATCCAATTTCTATACTAAAAATTTTATAACAATCATTTGTTCCCTTTTGAATTATCAATTTTCCTTGAAGCAAGTTCTAGCCAAACATAAATCTAACCTAACCCATGGTGGCCAAATTTAACCAAAATCCCAAAATTCACATAATTGACCTTTCAATTGAACTCAAAACATCTCCATGTCTTCATGAAAGTTCTTCATGGAAATCCCCTCTAAAATGTTGCTCAAGACACTTGGACCTAAATCAAGCCCAAACTCAAGTTAGCCTAACCAAAACCCAAGTGAGCCAATTTGAACCCATGGCCTAACTTAACCAAATTGAACCAAATGTGGCCAAACTAACTCTTCCACAGCCACCATTTGAACACTAGGAACCACCCTAGATCCACCTAGCCCAAGCTAAGTGAGCCATGGACCAGGGGTTCCCCATTTTAAGGGATTTCCTCCCTTAAGTGGATAAATATCCTTTTGCCTCACCCCAAAATCCTCTCATACCTGATTAATCACCATTAAACCTCTCCATGACTCACCTGACCTGAGGGGCCAGCTACCCTATCCTTGCCGGCCGACCTAGTCACCGGAGGGGGTCAAAATCGAGAGCCAACACCCACCTAAACTCACCCAAACCACACCAATTGGCCACCTTGACCAAATTAAACATTGGAGCCTTTCTGCCCTCCACCTAAGCAGTGGAATCCACCCACCAATTGAACCCAAACCCTGCTGAATGGCCCTGGCCTTTTAAGCACCACCTTTTGGCCATGAGAGGGGTGTTGAAATTTTTCTCAATAGAACCTCACCAAATCACTTCCAGAGCTTCTCCCAACCTAGAGAAGAAGAACCCCACTACTTTCCTGCTTCCTCCTCCACTGGTTGAGTTCAATTTTTGAGCTCAATCTTGGGCCGAAAATAGGACATTCCCTAAACCTCCACTAAAACTAAATTAAACTCACCCACACCTTCACAACACCCAGAGAAGGAGTTCCCCAGTGGAAGCCCCCTCTCCAGGCCACCCAATCTCTTCAGCCATCAAAGCTTGAAATCAAGCTTGGTCGAAGTCATACCCAGGCAATTCACCACAGCTCCAGGTTTCATCCCTAGCTTCCTTGGACTCCAATGAATGTGCCGAGCCTTTCTGATAGAAGCTTTACTTCTCAGAGCCAAGGTATTGTCTAATTCTTCCTCCCGAGCTTCCAACGATTCTTCATTTCATTCAAGTCAATTTCAATGTATTTTAGCCGTATGAATATGTTCATCTCTTCAAGACGAGTTCATAGAGCATAAGAATGTTTAATTTGGTTAAGTATCGAGTGAGATATAAGGGTTAGAAGGTGGACGGTTCTCGGCTCACACCAGTCGGGACGATGACCAGCAGTCGTCGGATCACGCTTGTATTGGATGGACGACTAGGATCGCATTGGACGAAGCAACGGGATATGAACTGCGGTTAGCGTGGCTGCCGAGTCAGATGGCAGCACCGAATCAGGGAGCGATGCGTAGAGCTTCGACCCGCCGTAGGTTGAGTTGGCGCTGACTTGGATAAGTAGGAAAATCCAATTTTTCTTATTTATTTAAATACCAAAAACTTCAAAAATTGATATCTTTGCATAGAAAAATCATAAAAATAAAAGAAAAATACCATCTTGCTCAGTGAACAGAGGAGAATAATGTGGAAAAGGAATTGATCTATTTTGTGAGTATTTTATTTGTAATTAATTTAATACTATTTTGAGTATTTTAATTCTCCATGCATGTATACATTTCACCATGTCATGAGACCACAGGGCTTTTGTAGCCTCTGATCTTGGGAACATTCCCTGAATTTTTCAAGGTCAGAGGCTATCCCTGTGGCATGTTATTTATTTTCCAAGTTTATGTGCCTATTTTTTGTATTTTAATTCTAATAATTAGCATGTTGATTAATAAAATCTAGGAAAATTAGGAGAGGTATCTTATGACCATAGTACCCTAAGAAAATTAGGACTTGGTTTAGATCATTCAAATGAACCTTAATTTGGCCAAAACCCTTTAACCAAAATGGAATTAATTTGAAATAACCACCCATTAAAATAACTTGAAACCACTTCTCCATAGATCTTTAGGGTCAGAGGAACCTCACATAAAAATTTGGAGTCAATTGGAAATGGTTTAACCCATCAAATGGATTTTCTAAGTAACATAGCCAAAATTGAACTTTAAAAATTCATAAAACCCAAAATACATTTCAAAAATTCACCAAATTAATTTTGGGACCTCTCTGATATCAGAGGAGTCTAAGAAAATTAAAATTGTATTTTTCTAAAAATTTCATTTTTTACCTATTTTTAATATTTTAATAATTAAAATATAATAAAAATCACAAAAATATTAAAAATTACAAAAATGTCATATTTTGCCTCCTAGTCACTCAGGAACCAACCAAATATTTTTCCCAAGTCTCTAGGTTAAGATATTGAATTTTAAAAGCTTGATGTCATTTTTAATATCAAAAATAAATTTTTAACCATTTCTCACCAAATTAATTCTAATAAATCAAGGAAAAATCAAAAAATTATAAAATTTATTTCTTTGAACTCCTTGAGGTTAGAGAGATTTAAGAAAAATATAAAATCCATTTTTCAATTTTAATTTTATTTTATAATTAATTAATACCCTAAAAATTGAAATAATTATAAAAAATAAAACATAATTTAAAAAATCATCAAAATTGGTTCTAGTGGTCCTTTGGTCAGAAGGAACATCCCATAATTTTCCTATGGACAGAAACCTTACCTTGGTGATGTTGTTGAATTTTCATTGAAAACCCTTATTTTCCAGAAAAAATAATTATATAAATTAAATTAAAAATGAAAAAAATCACATTTTCTCCTCTAATGTCTTAATTGATATGTGAGTAAAGTGACATAAAAATTTCAAATTCATTTGAGCTCAATTTAGTGAGTTATGAAGTGAATAGGCTTTAGAGGGCATAAAGGTAAGTAAGGATTTTAATTTTAATTAATATTTTAGGCTTAATAAAAAGAGGGTAAAATATTTGATCTTAATTTTTTTTTTCTCTTGGATGATTGAAATTTAGGGAATAAAGGGGTAGAAACCCATTAAGCACTTTGAAAATATCAAAATGAAACCTTAATTAATAAATCATTTATGTTTTGGACGAATAATTAAAATTTTGGATTATTAAAATTAGGGATATAATTTAAGCAGATACCTTTTTTTTAATTTGAAATCCCTAATTTAATTAGTTCAATGGTATCCAATCGTTAATAATTATGATTGAAATTAATAGTTGAAAAGTGAATAATCCTTAATTAAATTAAAAGTTAAAACATTAAATAATTTAATAATCAATTAAAGCTTAAAACATTAAATAATTTAATAATCAACTTAAAACATTTGAAATTAATTTGAAATCACTTGTGATCAAACCTAAAGTAAATTTAAAACATTAAATAATCTTAAAACAAACCATAATTAAAATGTGAAAATCAAACTAATTAAAATCAACCTAAATTAATATGATCAATTTCAAAATCAAATTTAAAATTATCAAAACTTAATGAAATTAAACAACTCAAATATCCCTTTCAATCTAAGTAATTTAAGACACTTAGAATAAAGCTAAATTGAATTTTAGAATTAAATTATCTTAAGTCAGCAATTAAATTTTAATCAAGAATGGTTAAGTTCCTTAACAAACCAATTTGCCCCTTAAAGACTTCCATTATCATAACTCTTAAATGGGATATCATATGAAATATTACTTCACTCACTGGATAATCAAATGTCCAAGTTCACTGAGCAAGAGACAAAACTCAACTAAACTGTGAGATGATTAATTCACCAATACAATAAAATTCATTTGGACTCGAAATAATCCCAGAAGTATTGAAAAGATATTTAGGACCCGTCCTAAGCACTTTCTCAATACGATGGGATGTTTTAGAAGAACAATTGAATAATTGTTCTTTGGTGAAGAAAATCATCCACAAAACAAAGCAACCTAGACGTCATAGGAATTGACTAGTAATAGGATTAGGATTTTGATAGACAACCAGAACCTTCCCTTAGCTTTACCTAAGTGTTTTCTTGCAAGTATATAAATGCCTTTACATATGTTTTAAGTGTAGCCTGAAACGACGTGAAGACCCTGCCAGATATGCTTTTATTTTATTGCAATTTATTTACCTGCGTTGTATTTTACTTTCCTTCCTTGCAAAACTTGCATGTTAAAGAAGATTGTCACCCTGTATGAAAACTGAAACCTTTAGGATAGCCACGAAACTGAAACCCAAAACTAAATTAAAATCAACACAAGATAAAATTCACCTCAACAACATTCAAAATATAAGACAACATAAAATTTAATCACAAATAGAACAACAAAACTACAACTATAATTAAATTAAAACGTTTCATTGGATGATCAGGAATCCCTCGGATGATGTAACCCACGTGTTGCTAAAGAAATTTCCCATGGTCTAAATGAAAGTGTGGAACTCATTCAGTTGAGTTTAGCAAATTCATTTGGACTAAGTGAATCTGATGAAAATAACGGTGCCGGGATGAAGGAACCGTGGGATCATAATCGGTTCCTGTTTAACCAACTTTAAGATTTGTTTTAATTAAAATATTAAGACATTTGAACCTTAAGACAGTTCTAAACCAAAACACTTCTCTCATCTCCTGATTTTCACTTTCTAAGACTAAACCTCTGCAACAACAAGGAGCTTGGAGCATAGTGCGCAGCACGGCCATCTTCATCAACAAAACTCGTCTCTTCTTCAGCAAAACCCCTTTCTTAGAATTAAATAACAAAACCATAGGATTTCAAGATAGTTTGCCTAGTGCAACATAAATCCTCAACTTTTTGTTAGCATTTGCATAATCATGTTATGCAAATTAAGCCCTAACCGGTCTTAGGATTCCGAGGTTGTCGTGCGGTACGATGTAAATCCTCCTATCTCCTTAGGCTGTTCGTACGATCGAATATCGTTCGAATATAAGCCCGAAATAATATAGCAAGTAGGATGAAACATTAAATAATTCTCTTAAATTAAAGCTGAACATTAGGATAGTCTGGGAAGTCACCGAAGTTCACTTCGGGTCTGTGGAATCCCCTACTTCTCTTCCCTTGGACTCTCAAAATAATTGTTCCAAATTTGAGATAATCCCTATTGAAATCTCCAAAGTCCAATTGTTTGAAAACCTTAAACTTTGAAATTCTTGAAAGCAAAACAAGTGATCTTTATCGAAAGTTTTCTAAAATGATTCCGGTCATTTAAGATGTAATTAACTATAGGGGCTTGCCCTTATAGGGAACTTTAAGAACCCATGTAATATAAACCCTGCTTAATTTCTTTATATTAAGCAGGGAAACTTGTCAGCTTATAAAATTGGTTCGCAGACCAAATGGATGTCACAAAACTGCTAGTTTATTTAATCTTGCCCCATCATCGAGTAGTGTGTCTATTCTTTGGGGTAGATACATGATTTGTAGTGCGGTGCTCATTTATATAAACTACTTGGGATGTGAGATCGGTTCTATTTCATATCTTAAAATTTTCAAAAATAAAGTTATTTTCAAAAATCAAACAATATTTTTCAAATTATATATATTTTTAAATTAAATTTAAAATCTGAAAATTCGCCGACAATTTCTGTAGGCGACCCTTTTTTTAAAAATACAACACAACCTAAAAATAAGTCGAACATACCTACTATCTGAATTTTCTTCATCTTCAATTTCTTCTTCAAACATATTTTTACATTCTTCATGTTTTTCAAATATATTTTCAAAATGATCATTTCTCAAGTAATCACAGACCTCCATCCTAAAACATTCATTATCTTTTTCCATTAAGGGATACTTAATACATTTTAAAATATTAAAGGTCACATCTTGATCATTAACTCTCATAGTTAATTCTCCTTTTTGAACATCAATTACCGCTCTTCCAGTAGTAAGGAATGGTCTTCCCAAAATGATTGGAATTTTTTTATCTTCCTCCATAGCAAGTACAATAAAATCCACAGGAAAGATAAAGTTATCCTCTTTCACTAACACATCTTCCACCACTCCTTTAGGGCAAATAATGGAATGATCGGCCAGCTGAAGAGTCACAGATGTAGGAGAAATTTCTCCTATTCCCAACCTGTTAATCGTTGATAAAGGCATAAGATTAATACTAGCTCCCAGATCACATAAAGCTTTTACGAAAAGTTTTTCACCTATAGCACTCGAAATTGTGAAACAACTAGGATCTTTAAGTTTTTTTGAAAGCTTCTTCTGAATAATTGCACTACACTCTCTGCTAAGTGCAACACTTTCATGATCTGTAAACTTTCTTTTCTTTCTCAGAATATCCTTCATAAACTTGACATAGTCAGGCATCTGTTCTAATGCTTCAACGAAAGGAATATTTATCATTAATTTTTTAAGGATCTCCAAAAATTTTCTAAATCTGTTATCCCTGTTTTGTTTCTTCAATCTTTAAGGAAATGGAGGTGGTGGTTTTTAAACAGTTATCTTCATTGGCTCAAGAGGATAATCCAAGTCTGGATAAATCTTGTTTGAACCTTTTTCGATTTCCTCCTTCTTTTCTATTTAAATTTCTTTTTGCACTCTAGTTTCCAATTCTTTTCCACTCCTTAATTGAATATCCTTAAGTTGTTTCTTGTTTTGATCTTTTGGATTGATCTCAACATTACTTGGAAGTGTTTCAGAAGGTCTATTATTAAGTTCAGTGAAAATACGTCCCAATTAATTTTCAATATTTTTCATAGCAATACCTTGAGCTTGTCATTGATTCCCATATTCAGAATCATTTCTTCAGTAGATAACTTCTTAACCTTAAATTGTGGGTTACTATTAAATCTAGGAGGATAAGATGGTAAAAAATTAGTATTTCCTTGATTTTTTAAATTTCTAATTGGATTCATAGAACTATTAGCCTAGTGCGGGTTAACATTAGCATTGCTATTATTCTAATTGAAGTTTGGGTAATTCTTCCAACCAGGATTATAATAATTTGAATAAGAATTGTTAGGTCTATTAATAGCGTTTAAAGACTCATAAGGTGTTTGAGATTTTGTGATCTGTCCAAATGAATTTTCCTCCAACACTTGAGGTGGTTGAGAATAACTCATTCCATATTGATGTATTTTCTTAGAAAGGGCTGAAATTTGAGAAACTACTATAGTCATCATATATGAATCATGAACACTAGCTACTCTCTTAGCATTTACCCATTCAGAGGGCCATTAAACATTATTAGTAGCTATTTCTTCAATTACTATGTATGCTTGATCAAAAGGTTTTGACATTAATGATCCACCAGCAGCTGCATCTATAATAGTTCTCAATGATCCCACTAATCCATTATAAAATGTTTGAATTATTAGCCAATCTGGTAAAGCATGATGTGGACACTTCCTAAGAAGATCTATAAATTTCTCCCAAGCTTCATATATTGACTCTCCTTCAAACTTTCAAAAGGATGTAATATCATTTCTTAGTTTAGCAGTCTTTGATGGAGGGAAATATTTTGATAGAAACTTTTGAGATAATTCTCCCCAATCTAATAGATCCAGGTGCTAACAAGTTTAACCATGCCTTAGCTTTATCTCCTCAAGCTTCTCCTTCCTTTTTACATACTATTTTTTATTTTTATTTTTCTTTTATTCTTTTTCTTTTTTTCATCTTTTTTTTTCTCTTCATTGTTTTTTTTTTATAAGGCAAGGATTACTGTATCTGGATAGACCTTTAATGATTTTGAATTCCAGCCTTTCATTTACAATAATGGTCTGATATATCCTTCACTTATATATCATAATAATAGTGTTGAAAATTATTTCTCAATAAAAGAAATTTAAGATTTGAAAAATAAAAGTCAAATCTTCTATTTATCCAAAAATACAACATTTCTTACTAAAGAAAGTTTAACTATATTTAACATTTCTTCACTAAGAAAATTTTAAATTTAAATTTTTCATCATTACTATAAATTTTAACTAAATTCTCTTACTCATTTCTATATTCAAAATTTTGCTTCCCTAATATAACTTCATATACATAATTATTTTCAATTAAAAATCAAATTTTATTTAAGTATTCCTGAGAACAAATAAAATTTTAGTTTTTTTTCTTAAAGATTATTTTAAATTCCCCGCAAACTTTAATTTTTTTAGTAGGATAAAATATTTAAACATAAAAATGATACATGGGTAAGAATTAAAAACTAGAATAACATGTTTGTAGGAATTTTAATATAATAAATATGCAAGTGTAACAGTTTAAAAATAAGGAGTAAAAAGAAATTAAATTTAGTTTTCAGTTTTTCATAAAATAAAAATTTCAAAATTTCAAAGGACTTCTACAATAGTGGAGGTTTTCAAAGCAAATACACACCAACACAAATCACAACATACTAAAAAATAAATGGTAAGAAATTCTGAAAAGTTTAAACATGCTATATAAATAGTGGTTTCTAATAGTGTACTAAATTTTTCCAACATTTATAGGAATTAAATTATACACTACTAAAAACTTAAACACTAGAAACACATAAAATATTTACTACCACACCTCACATATTACATCATAAAACATCAATCCAACACTTAAACATCTGAATGTGCATAATAGAAATAGTTCAACAATATCTACACAACATCAGAGTCCATAGAAAAATACATCACATCACATTTGAAATCATTAAATAAAAACATAACAACACATAAGAAAATCACATAGCAATATCATAAACTCAAAACAACAATCCTAATCATCATCCTCATCATCATCATCTTCATTCCATTCTCTGGATGGCACATAAGGTATATAAAAAGGATGAGGAGGCATCTCAGCACTGTGATCTCCTCTAATCACTCAATCCATGTACAACTAATAATTCTCTTCATATTCATCATGTTTTACATCATACCTTTCAATATTTTCAATCTTACCATCCACATCTCTAACATGCTCTCTAGTAAGTGATGCACCAAAAATATATATTGTTTTTGCTATATAATTTTACCCATCTTTTGTGATATTGCACTTTAAAGAAAGGTATTTTTCATGATTTGTTGTAGGTATGATGATTTTAGGTGATTAGAGCAAAAAAAAGCAAAAATGAATGAATTTGGAGCGAAAAGGAGCAAAATGGGAGAAAACAGCTTCTGGAGCAGCCAGTGCCATTTTCCTGAGAGCTCCAGAATTAATTTGACGATAGAGTGCCGCTGGAGCCCTATGTCGGTGCAATTCAAAATTGAAGAATTTTGGCAACTTTTTGAAGGGATGCTTAAGGAAACTCTTGGGAATTCATTTCTAGCATATATGTAACTGTTTTTGGACAAAAATTGGAGTGAGTAGTGTGAGGTTTTGTGTGAGGAGTGTGAGGTTTTGTGTGTGAAGAAGTGTGTGTAGAGAGTTAGGGCCTGGAAGAGTGAGTGTAGAAGTGAAGATTTGAGAGGGATTCTTCTCTAAGGATTGAATGAAAAGGAGTAAAGTGAGAGATTGCTTCTTCCTTTCCATTCTCAAGAGGGAATTGAGTGTTGCAAAGCAGAGAGAAAAGGATTCAAAGGAACTTCGAGGGATTTACTTAGGGAAGAGGAAGAGATAAGTTGTATTTGCTATTGTGGTTTGTATGACTTTTCTTTTATATATAAAATCCATGTTATATTGTGTCTTCTCTATGAATTCTGAGTAGTCTCCTTTGTCTTTCTTCTTGCATTGAGATGTGATGATCTGATGATGTGGATTTGAAATGTGTTTAAAGTATTGAAGAAATTATGATGGTTTTTATTTCAAACTTAATTTACTTTTTGATCTGGCCAATTGAATTGTTAAAATCTATTATTGTACATTAACTCTGAATGGATTGTGTGTCTTACAACAATAATGAAGAGTCCATTCAATTTCCATGAATAAATTACGTAGTTCACGGGAATTGAGTGCAAATAAATAGGGAAATGTGTTTTGATGGGCCAGATTAGAGGTTTCAGGGTGACACGCTGAGATCCCCAATTTGGTCCTAGGATTGGTAACTAAAGTAGAAGGTTAGCCTTCAGGTGAAGGGTGAGTAAGAGCTCCGTAGTGACAGCCGGTATTCTCCCAGCCTAGCCTTAGATTTAGTGACTGAACTTAGGATATGTCAATGTTATTTTCATGCTTGGAAGAGGGGGTAATCTTTTAAGGGTAAAGAAACATTTATGCTCCTATTTGGCACAATACAATAAATAATCATTCTATATCATTCACACATCATATACTTATTACAAGAGGAAAGATACTTTTCATATATATCAAAACCTTTCAAATACATAGCTTAGTGTGTGTGTTAGTTAATTCTGTTTAAAGATATTAGAAGTAATTGTGGTTTACTTAATCATTACTGTTTTCTACATCTTGTTAGTAGAATCATACCTAAACTTTAATTGCAATTTGAGTATTGGATTTAAGTATTACACTATTTATTATAAGGAACGTGCCTTCTCGTGCGGCTTATTTTCGAGGTTGTGTGTTTTATTTTGAAAAGGGGTCGCCTAACGTAAGTTGTCGGCGAATTTTTAATTTAATTTAAATAAATAATTTGAAAAGTAGTATTTGATTTTAAAAATAATTTTTAGATTTGAAGATTTTAAGATATGAAATCAAACCGATCTCACATCCCAAATAGTTTATATAAACGAGCACCGCACCACAAACCGTGTATCTATCCCTAAGGATAGACACATCGCTCGACTGGTGAGGCTCGATTAAATAAACTAGAAGATTTGTGACATCCGTTTGGTCCGCGAACCAATTTTATAAGCCGACAAATTCCCCTGCTTAATATGAAAGCATTAAACGGGGTTTATATTACTCGGGTTCTTTAAAATTCCCTATAAGGGCAAGCCCCTATAGTTAATTACATCTTAAGTGGCGGGAATCACCTAAGAAAACTCTCGATAATAATCAATAATTCTGCTCTCAAGAATTTCAAAGTTTAAGTTTTCAAGGGATTGAATTTTGGAATTTCGATAAGGAATGGATCAAATTTGGAACATTTTATTTTGAGAATTCAAAGGAAGAAAAGTAGGAGAAATTACATATTCGAAGCGAACTTCGGTAATCTCCCGACTATCCTATTGTTTGGCTTGGATTTAGGAAAGTCTTAATGTTTATTTAAATGTTTTGATCTTGCCAATTTTAATTAATTAGGGCTTATATTTGTATGATAAAATCAAACAAATAGCCTCGAAGATGTGAGGGTTTATTGTCGTACCGGACGACTACCTCGGAATCCTAAGACCGGTTAGGGCTTAATTTGCAATGCAAGTGCCTAACGAAGAGTTGAGGATTTATGTTGCACTAGGCAAACTACCCCAAAGTCCTATGGTTTTGTTATTTAATTCTAGGAAAGTTTTGCTGATGTAGATTCAAGTTTTGCTGACGACGATGGCCGTGCTGCCCACCATGCTCCGAGCTCCTTGTTGTTGCAGAGGTTTAGTTTTAGAAGTCATAAATCAGGGGATGAGAAAAGTGTTTTGGTTTAGAGAAGTCTTAATTTCCAAGTGTTTTTTTTTGTGTGTTTTAATTAAAACAAATCTTAAAGTTGATTATAACGACACCGGTTAAGATCCCACGGTTCCATCCTTCCGGCATCATTATTTTTATCGGATTCACTTAGTCCAGATGAATTTGCTAAACTCAACTGAATGAGTTCCACACTTTCATTTAGACCGTGGGAAATCCCGTTAGCAACACATAGGTTACATCATCCGAGGTATTCCCGATCATCCAACAGGACGTTTTAATTTAATTGTAGTTTTGTGTTCTGTTTGTGATTAAATTTTGAGTTGTTTTATATTTTGAAATGTTGTGGCGGTGAATTTTATCTTGCAATGACTTTTAACTTAGTTTTGGTTTCAGTTTTAGGGACTATCCTAAAGGTGTGGGTTTTCATGCAACAGTTGTTTTATCATGCAAGAAAAGTAAAGTTCATTTGCAATAAAGTAAATTGCAAGAAAGTAAATTGCGAGAAAAGTAAATTGCAATAAAATAAAAGCGTACTCGGAGGGTCTTCCCATCATTCCAAGCTGCACTTAAAACACAATTAGAATATTTAAGCAAGTTCCTAGGTAAAGCTAAGGGAAGGGTTATGGTTTTCTACCAAATTCCTAATCCTATAGCTAGTCATTTCCTATGACGTCTAGGTTCCTGTGTTTTGGTTTGAGGACGATTTTCTTCATCAAAGAACAATTAAGTCCAATTGTTCTTATAAATGTCCTATCATATTGAGGAAGTGCTTAAGAATAATCTTAAACATCTTTTCAATATTTCTAGGATTGTTTTAAGTCCAAATGGGTTTAATTATATAAATGAATTAATCGTCCAGGGATTCAAGTTTTGTTAACTTGCTCGAGTGAACTAGGACATTTGAATATCCTATAAATGAAGTAACATTTCATTTAATGTTCGTTTAGGAGTTATGATAACTAAAGCTTTTGAGAGTAAATTGGTGTTCAAATGATTTGTGATTTAGTTTAATTTCCATTAATGGGTTTAAATTTGGAATAGTGTTCAAATTATTTTAGATTTATTTTGAATTCTTTATGTCTTTGGTGATGTTATATTTAATTCAACTTAATTTAATTTAATTTAATTTAATTGAGTTTTAATTTAATTTAATTCAATTTAACTCAATTTAGTTTGATTTGATGTTACATTAAATTAATTTGATTTGATTTAGTTTTAATTTAATTTGATTTAATTTAATTTAATTTAATTTAATTTAATTTTAATTCAATTTAATTTAATTTTTAATTTGGTTTAACTTAATTTAATTTGGTTTTATTTATTTAATTTAATTTAATTTAATTTATTCATTCAATTTAATTTGATTTGTTTATTTAATTTAATTTAATTTAATCTTTAATTTAATTCAATTTTTAATTTTAATTTAATTTAATTTAACTTAATCCAATTTAATTTACTTAATTTAATTTTATTTTTTAATTTTAATTGAAATTTTTAAAAGAGTTTAATAATTTAATTTTAGTTTAATGATTAAGTCTTTTAATGTTTTGAATTTGAGTTATCATTTTAATTAAAAATTAAATATTAATGAAATGATTAATTTAGGGATTTTTAAATTAAAGAACAAATCTCTTCCTAATAATATCCCTATTTTAATAATTCCAATTTTATTATTCTTCCAAATTTAATCAATTATTTAATTAAAGTTTAATTATTTTAAATTGCTTAATGGGTTTCTACCCTTTAATTATTTAAATTTCAATCATCCAAATAAAATTAGGATCAAAGATTTTACTTGTTAATTTTTATTAAACCTAAAGTTTTAATTAAGGATTAAGATTTTTAATTACCATTTTTACCCTTTAAGCTTAATAATTTCATAACTCACTAAATTGAACACAAATGAACTTGAAATTTTCATGTGACTTCACTCATATGTCAATAAAGACATGAGAGGAGAAAATGTGATTTTTCTGTATTTAATTTATTTATATAATTATTTTTGGTAGAAAATAGAGATTTTCAAGGAAAATTTAATAACATGACCAAGGGAAAGTTTCTGTCCTTAAGAAAATTAGGGGACATTTCTAATGACCAGAGGACCACTTGGACCAATTTTGATGATTTTTTGAATTATATTATTTTTATTATAATTATTTTAAGTTTTGGAGTGTTAATTAATTTAAAAATAAAATAAAGGTTGAAAAATGAATTTTATATTTTTCAAAAATCTCTCTGATATCAAGGAAATCAGAGAATCAATTTTTACAATTTTCTGATTTTTCTATGATTTATTATAATTATTTTAGTGAAAATGCTAGAAAATACATTTTTTAATTTTAAAATTACCCTAGAGCTTTAAAATTCAATATCTCACTAAATAGACCTAAGAAAAATATGGGGTTTGTTCCTAAGTGATTAAAATTCAAAATGTGACATTTTGGTGAATTTTATTATTTTTGTGATTTTTATTATTTTTTAATTATTAAAAATATTAAAATAATATTAAAAATCAACTTTTTTAGAAAATTGAAATTTTAATTTTCTTAGATTCCGCTAATATCAGAGAGGCTTCAAAACCAATTTGGTGAATTTTTGAAAGGTATTTTGAAAGTTATGAATTTTTAAAGTTTAAAATGACTAAATGGCTTAATCAACCCAATTAGTAGGGCTAACCAAGTCCAATTGACTTCAAATTTTTATGGTGGGTTCCTCTGATCCTAAAGGTTAGTGGAGAATTGATTTCAAGTCAATTTGATGTATGGTTAGCTCTAATTAATTAGAGACCTATTTTGAGTGTTTAAGCCAATTAGGGTTGTTTTAAATGAACTAACTCAAAACCTATTTTTCCTAGGGTCCTCTGGTCATAAGGAACATCATCAAATTTTCCTAGAATATATTTCACAACATGCTATTTATTGGAATTAAAATACTCAAAAACAGTAACATGAAGTTGAAAAATCAATAACTCTTCATAGGGATGGCCTCGACTTTGGAAAATTCGGGGAATGTTCCCAAATTCAGAGGCTTCAAAGCCCTATGGTCTCATGTCATGGTGAATTGTATACATGCATGGAGAATTAAATGTATGCAGAGAGTAAATAAATTATAAAAAATAAAATACTTAATGAAATTAAATGATTTCTTTTCCACATTATCCTCCTTTGTTCACTGAGCAAGAGGGTATTTTTATTTTATTTTTCTGATTTTTCTACACAAAGTTATGAATTTTTGAAGTTTAGGGAATTAAATAAATCAGAAAAAATCCCTAATTTTCTATTTATCCATGCGGCGCCGCGTCAACCTCGGCGGCTCCGAAACGTCGCGTGGCGCGCTCCCATTCGACGCCGCCATCCGACTCGGCGCTCCCGGGGCCCGTCGTATCGTTCGCGTCTTCGATCCGACGCGATCCTGGCCGTCCGTCCGCGCGTGTATTAAATGGACGGCATCCGTTCATCGTCCCCGAGTGTCCTCACCCGAGAGCCGTCCACACTAAATCCCTAATATCTCACTCGATACTCAATGGATTTTCATGTTCTTATGCTCTATGGATTCGTCTTGAAGAGACGAACACATCTATACGGTTATCATGCATTGAAATTAAAGCATTTGAAATGGAGAATCTCCGAAGCTCGGGATGAAGAATTAGCTCATACCTTTGCTCGGAGAAGCGTGGCTTCGATCCGAGAGTTGTTGTACCTTCGATTGGATCCTGCAAGCTCCGAGATGAAGTCTCCTGGTCCGGTGAATTGTGCTAGGTTGGATTTCGACCACAGCTCGATCACAAAGCTTGGAGGCTAGAGCAATCCGGGAAGCCCTGGAGATGGGGCTTTTGCTGGTGGACACCTTCCTTGGTCCAGTGAAGGTGTAGAACCAATCAATTTGGGTATTGGCTCACCTGTGGAGAAGTGTCCTGGTTTTGGGTGGAATTTCAGTTGAGAAATTGGGTTTTGTCAGTGGGGATTAGGGCAAATTGACACTGGGGATCAACTGCTTTAAGGGTGGAGAAGGGTTTGAAACAATTTTTGTAGAGTTTCGGCAAGGTTTGTGCAACTCTCCTCTCATGGCCGTGAGGGGGTCGGGTTTAAATAGAGGTGGCTGGAGAGCCTCCCAGGGATGGCCAAGGGTTGGGATCAGCTGCTCTGGTCAAGGGAAGAACAGCCATGGTGGCCATTGGGCATGGGGCGGCTCAAGCAAGGTGGAATTCCAAAGTTTGGCTCCTCCCAAGGTCTCGGCCATGGTGTTTTCCAGCGATCCGGGCGGCCGGCCGGCGAGCATGGGTCACCTTCGGGTCGTGGAGTCCGGGGCTTGAAGTTGGTGAAGTCAATTGGAGTTTGACATGTGTAAAGGCTTTGAATTAAAATGGAATGGAGAAGGGGTCATTTTGGCTTCAATTTGGTCAACCCATTGGTTTGGGTTGGGTGCACCTCCCCATGGCTCGATTTTGGGCCGAGAGGATCGATTGGGTCGGCCAAGAGAGAATGGTGTGGTCTCTATCCATGATGAGGTGGCTAAACATGGTTTAGAGTGTGTCATGGATAAGGTTAAAAACGCTTAATGAAAGATTAGGAAAGGAGCCCCTCCTTTTACCATTAATGGCATGGTCACATGCCAAACTTTCATGGCTCCATATGGCTTGTGAATGGCTCATCCTTGGCTCCATTTGGCTTGGGAAAGCTTGGGTCGATTTCATAAAAAAGGATTTAAGAAAATTTTGATATTTTGATGGGAATTTGTATGGGGCTTGATTTGGAATTGTTTAATTGATGACTTTGAAACTTAGGGGCAATTTTGATTAAATGGATGATGAGGGGAAGTGCCATGTGGGCTTTAGATGAATTTGGGCTTTTGAATTTGAAGGAAGTGGGCTTTTTAGGAAAGTTTAAGGGGAATGGGCTTTTTGATTTTAGGATGGGCATTTGGGTGAAGATTTTGTGAAGGACCTCGTCAAATAAGTGTTATAATTGGTTTAGGGATGTTCTATGAAGGGCTTGGAGTCAATTTGGTGTGATTTGGGGTTGAATTGGTTTGAATTTGGATTTATTTGGTAAGTGGGCCTATTGTTGACCTCATTTTTGATGAGGTCTTCTCATCTTCTCTTTAGTACTTAGGATCTAGCCTTAGGCTTTTCCTTTGACTATCTTAGAGGACTAGAATTGGGACCCACCTTTTAGAAATTCAAACCACTTCTTAACTCCCTGTAAACTCCACAAACTTGACTGTAGACCCCTAATCACCTAGAGGGTTGAAATCAGATGTGGAAGTTTAAAGGATGAGTTCCTATAGGACTCTTTGGCCTTAGGACTGCCCTGGGTGGCCTGGTCTGGTGAAGGGGCTGACTTACACACACACTACACTTCCACACACCTCCTAAAACACACCCATACCTAACTTGACCTCCTGACTCATGTAGGTGGTTCACATGGATGGTCCTTAACCCCTGAGCCCTCGGCAAGAGGGTTAGGAACAACATAGTGAATGCCTCAAATGAGTCCCTTCATGGCTCATGTGGGCTTGATATGGCTTCATGGCTCAACCAAAATGATTTCACTCCACTCAAATTCACCCAATCTTCAATTTCCAAAATTTTCAATTTTTGACCCCCGGGACCCTACACCCGCTTAAATCTACCCAAAACCCTTAAAATTACCCAAATTTCTCAAAAATTTCCAAATTACCCAAAATTCTCCAAAATCATTCCCAAACATTTCCACGTCACTTAAATTGATCATCCATACCCAAAAATACCAAAAATTCCAAAAATACCTCCCAATACCCTCCAAATACCCAAAATACCCCTCTTGGCCAAAAAATCCAAAAATTCAGAAAATTCCTAGAAAATTCCAGAAAATCCCAACTATTCCCAATTTCATGTTGTCCAACTACACCATGGGCCAATTTTGTCAATTTACCCTACTTTTGTCAAAACCCCCAATTTTACCCATTTTAACCCAAAGTGAACCCAATGTCAAACCAAACCTACCCAATTGACCCCAATTTTGGTCCAATTCAATTCTAAACTTCAATTCAATATCCCCAATACCAATTTAGACCAAATCTAAGTCCAATTTGATTGACATTTGGATCCAATCTCACTTTTGGCCTTAAAGCCCAATTTGGACCCATGACCCAAACCTAACCCAAACTCACCCAATTCAATTCCAATTAACCCCAAATCTTTTCTAAATCTTCCTTAACATTCCCAAAAACAAAACACTAACATGATTTGCCCAAAATTTAGACCCAAACCCCACTCAAACTCAACCCAAAGCTAAAAGACCCTATTTTGACCTAAACCCAAACCTAACCCAAATGAGCCCAAACCCCAAAATCAAAGCCCAACCAAAGTCAAAACCTCTTTGAAACACTCCCATAAACATTTCTCAACATTGGTTTTACATCAATTTCAACTCTAGCCCAACATTAACCCAACTTGGCCCACTTGGACCTACATAGGCCCACTTACCAAATAAACCCAAATTCAAATCAATTCAACTCCAAATCACACCAAATTGACTCCAAGCCCTTCATAGAACATCCCTAAACCAATTATGACATTTATTTGATAAAGTTCTTCACAAAATCTTTACCCAAATGCCCATCCTAAAATCAAAAAGCCCATTCCCCTTAAACTTTCCTAAAAGCCCACTTCACCACATTCAAAAGCCCAAATCCATCCAAAGCCCACATGGCACTTCCCCTCATCATCCATTTAATCAAAATCACCCCTAAGTTTCAAAATCATCAATTAAACCATTCCAAATCAAGCTTCATGCAAATTTTCACCAAAATATCCAAAATTCTTAAAACCCATTTCCATGAAATTGACTCAACTTTCCCCAAGCCAAAGACAAGCCATGCAAGCCATGGACAAGCCACATGAAGCCATGGAAGGCTTGACATGTGACCATGCCATTAATGGTAAAAGGAGGGGCCCCTTTCCTAATCTTTCATTAAGCATTTTTTACCTTAAGCATGTCACACACTAAACCATGTTTAGCCACCTCATCATGGATAGAGACCACACCACTCTCCCTTGGCCGACCCAATCGATCCTCTCAGCCCAAAATCAAGCCATGGGGAGGTGCACCCAACCCAAATCAATGGGTTGACCAAATTAAGGCCAAAATGACCCCCTCCCTATTCCATTTTAATTCAAAGCCTTTACACATGGCAATTGCCAATTGATTGCACAAACCTCCAGCCTCCGACCCACCTCGGACTCCGAGAGTGACCCTTGCCTCGCCGGCCCGCCCGGATCGCCGGAAAACACCATGGCCGAGACCTCGGGAGGAGCCAAAGTTTGGAATTCCCACTTGCCGAGCCGCCCCATGCCAAATGGTCACTATGGTCGTTCTTCTCCTCACCAGAGCAAGCTCGATCCCATGCCTCAACTCCCCCGGAAGGCTCTCCAGCCTCTCCTATTTAAACCCCTCACCCTCACGGCCATGGAAGAGAGTTGCACAAACCTTGCCGAAACTCGCCAAAATTGTTCCAAACCCTTCTCCACCCTTAGAGTAGCTTGATCCCCAAGTGTCAATTTGCCCTAATCCCCACTCGATAAAATCCAATTTCCCAACCGAAATTCCACCCAAAACCAGGACACTTCTCCACAAGTGAGCCAATTCCCAAATTGATTGGTTCTACACCTTCACTGTACCAAGGGAAGGTGTCCACCGAACAAAAGCCCCATCTCCAGGCCACCCAGTTGCTCCAGCCTCCAAGCTTTGTGATCGGGCTTGGTCGAAATCACATCTAGACAATTCACCAGACCAGGAGACTTCATCTGGAGCTTGCTAGGATCTAATCGAAGGTGCAACAACTCTCAGATCGAAGCCACACTTCTCTGAGCAAAGGTATGAGCTGATTCTTCATCCCGAGCTTCTGGAGATTCTCCATTTCGAATGCTTTAATTTCAATGCATGATAACCGTATAGATGTGTTCGTCTCTTCAAGACGAATCCATAGAGCATAAGAACATGAAAAATCCATTGTGTATCGAGTGAGATCTTAGGGATTTAGTGTGGACGGCTCTCGGGTGAGGACGCTCGGGGACGATGAACGGATGCCGTCCATTCAACACACGCGCGAACGGACGGCTCAGATGGCATCGGACCAGGAGACGGTACGAGAACCGCGGGGCCCGGGATGCTGACTCAGGTGGCGGCGTCGAATGGGAGCGCGACACGCGGCGTTTCGGAGATGCCGAGGATGAGTTGGCGCCGCGTGGATAAATAGAAAATTAGGGTATTTTTTGATTTATTTAATTCCCTAAACTTCAAAAATTCATAACTCCGTGTAGAAAAATCAGAAAAATAAAATAAAAATACCCTCTTGCTCAGTGAACAGAGGAGAATAATGTGGAAAAGAAATCATTTAATTTCATCAAGTATTTTATTTTTTATAATTTATTTACTCTCTGCATACTTTTAATTCTCCATGCATGTATACAATTCACTATGGCATGAGACCATAGGGCTTTTGAAGCCTCTGAATTTGGGAACATTCCCTGAATTTTCCAAAGTCAAAGGCCATCCCTATGAAGAGTTATTGATTTTTCAAGTTCATGTTACTATTTTGAGTATTTTAATTCCAATAAATAGCATATTGTGAAATAAATTCTAGGAAAATTTGAGGATGTTTCTTATGACCAGAGGACCTCAGGAAAAATAGGTTTTGAGTTAGTTCATTTAAAACAACCCTAATTGGCTTAAACACCCAAAATAGGTCTCTAATTAATTAGAGTTAACCATGCATCAAATTGACTTGAAATCAATTCTCCACTGACCTTTAGGATCAGAGGAATCCACCATAAAAGTTTGAGGTCAATTGGACTTGGTTAGCCCCACTAATTGGGTTGATTAAGCCACTTAGTTATTTTAAACTTTAAAAATTGATAACTTTTAAAATACCTTTCAAAAATTCACCAAATTGGTTTTGGAGCCTCTCTGATATCAGGGAAACCTAAGAAAATTAAAATTTCAATTTTCTAAAAAAGTTGATTTTTAATAATATTTTAATATTTTTAATAATTAAAAAATAATAAAAATCACAAAAATAATAAAATTCACCAAAATGTCACATTTTGAATTTTAATCACTTAGGAACAAACCCCATATTTTTCTTAGGTCTATTTAGTGAGATATTAAATTTTAAAGCTTTAAGGTAATTTTAAAATTAAAAAAATGTATTTTCTAGCATTTTCACTAAAATAATTATAATAAATCATAGAAAAATCAGAAAATTGCAAAATTTGCTTCTCTGATTTCCTTGATATCAGAGAGATTTTTGAAAAATATAAAATTCATTTTTCAACATTTATTTTATTTTTAAATTAATTAACACTCCAAAACTTAAAATAATTATAATAAAAATAATATAATTCAAAAAATCACCAAAATTGGTCCAAGTGGTCCTCTGGTCATTAGGAATGTCACCTAATTTTCTTAAGGACAGAAACTTTCCCTTGGTCATGTTATTAAATTTTCCTTAAAAATCTCTATTTTCTACTAAAAATAATTATATAAATAAATTAAATACAGAAAAATCACATTTTCTCCTCTCATGTCTTTATTGACATATGAGTGAAGTTACATAAAAATTTCAAGTTCATTTGAATTCAATTTAGTGAGTTATGAAATTATTAAGCTTAAAGGGTAAAATGGTAATTAAAAATCTTAATCCTTAATTAAAACTTTAGGTTTAATAAAAAATTAACAAGTAAAATATTTGATCCTAATCTGATTTGGATGATTGAAATTTAAATAATTAATGGGTAGAAACCCATTAAGCAATTTTAAAATGATTAAACTTTAATTAAATAATGGATTAAATTTGGAAGAATAATAAAATTAGAATTATTAAAATAGGGATATTATTAGGAAGAAATTTATTCTTTAATTTAAAAATCCCTAAATTAATTATCTCATTAATATTCAATTCTTAATTAAAATGATAACTCAAATTCAAAATATTAAAAGACTTAATCATTAAACTAAAATTAAATTATTAAACTCTTTTAAAAATTTCAATTAAAATTAAAAAATAAAATAAAATTAAAAATTAAATTAAATTAAATAAATTAAATTAAATTAAATTAAATTAAATTAAGATTAAAAATTAAATTAAATTAAATCAAATTAAATTAAATTAAATAAATTAAATTAAATTAAATTAAATTAAATCAAATTAAATTAAATTAAATAATTAAATTAAATTAAATTAAATAACAAATTAAATTAAAACTAAATCAAATCAAATTAATTAATGTGACATCAAATCAAATTAAATTGAATTAAATTGAATTAAATTAAATTAAAACTCAATTAAATTAAATTAAATTAAATTAAATATAACATCACCTAAAACATAAAGAAATTAAATATAAAGCAACTTGAACACTTATTCCAAATTTAAACCCATTAATCGAAATTAAACTAAATCACAAACCATCCGAACACCAATTAAACGGAACCAAACGGAGCAAAAATGGTGGAGCGCACACGTGGTGGCGCCTAGGCACCAAATCCCGTTGCCTGTGCGCCAAAGGTAGACGAGGAAGGCGCCAGGTGCCAGACTCAAGTCCTAGGGCACCAGAATCATCCAGAAACGGTTATTGGACCGATTTTTGATGACTTTGGGAGTTATTTCGACGGTGTTAAGTAGTTTCTAGACCTTCTAAACTCGGCATTTATTCCTAATATATAAGACATGTGATACACCGTCCGGACACTTCGAAACAGTTTTAATTGCGAAGAGGTGCGACCTAAAGTGAAGGGATGCGAAGATTCTCCATTGCTAGGAGTCTAGCGCCTTGGCGCCTGCATCCCGTGCTCAGGCGCCTTGAACTCGCTCAGAAGATCAATGAATGTGGACTACTTTTGAAGAGGTGCCTTTGCTAAACCCTTTGTGCGCCTTCGAGCTCCTTGTAATAGGATTCCATTTTACAGAGAAAAATACCAGGTTCTTTCTTCAGTTTTAGTCATTTTAGAGTCATTTTAGAGTCATGAAGATGTAGATTTTTATATCTTATGGTGAAATTGGTGAGGATTTTTAGATATTTATGTAAGGAATGTACGAGCGGCGCATGGATCGGTGGGAGACTTTGGTGGAGAGATCTTCTTCCTTCAGAGGAAAAAGCTAAGTATTGTGTTCTTCTATTCTATTGTAATTAAGTGTAAACACTTTGTAGTGAATTTTCTTTGTTTTAAATCGAGTTTTCTATCGTGATTTATCCATGCTTCGTAAGTGATTTTCTTTACTCTTCTTTAATATGAAGTAGTGGCATGTGTAGGAAAATCATTTTTATGATAGAATTAACTATTAAATGCTTCAAGGTGACAGATAGTTGCATAAATATTATAGAATACTAATGAAATAAGTTTCTTGTTGGCACTTAATTTATTACATAATTCTATCAATGCTTTTACTTCTTATGCCACTAATTTCATTTACTTTTGTTTTGTAATGAAATAGATGTATGTTTAGGAATTAAGATTTGCTTTTAGATATTCTCTTATTAAATTATGGTGATGATATTCATATCGATCTTCATTTACTTTACAAATCGATCACTTGTATTGTTAAAACCTCGTTGAAAATTCTAAGACCTGCATGAGACAGAATTTTAACTAGTAGATATCACATGAATCCTTTGTGCCTGAATCCCTTGTGGCGTATTCATGTATGCAACAAATAAAGATATGATTTATCAAGCGTAGAATTGATTACTTTTTAGAGGATAGACTAAATTCTTAATAATTTGCCTAGAGAGAACTAGGTCACTGCAAAATAATTATAGCCAATTGACATCTAGTAGTGTGAGCTTAGATTAACCTATTCTACTAATAAAACATCCTTAACCGATCTATAGATTAGCCAATGTTCTTTACACTAACCAAAGGGTAAAGAATAGGATTGTTTCTATTTGGCACTAATACATAAAATTCTAAGCATTTCTTTCCTACACATTATCTCTGTAATTGCAAGAGAAAGGTAGTCTTTAACATCTCAAAATTCTCCAAACCAATTTATCCATAAGATATCTTTTTATTTAAGAACTTTATTTAGGATTAGTTATTAGAAAACCTTTTTAATCAACAATTCCAAATTTAGACCTTATAGAAATATACTGGAATTAGCCTAAAGGATTACTTACCTCGCTTCTTCCGTTGATCGATACCGGGGTTATAAAAGAAAACCCTATATTACTTCGAAACGATGCGTATACTTGCGTAGTACCCCTAGTGTGTAAAATATTTTCTAAAATTTTTCAACATTCTGATTTTATACACTAGTCGCTATTTATAAATTGGGTCAAGTTTTACTATCTTTTGGAAGCAAAAAACACGTTGCTATTGCGGGTCGGGTCAGGTGCCTAGGCGTCGGAACCTCGATCAACTCTTATTTGCCTATCGTTAAATTTTTAAAGTTTCAGTCTTAAAAATAGGTCTATTTAAAGGGTGTGATCCACATACAAACACGATAAAAATAAATTCAAATCACAAACAATCACAATGATAACAAAATGGGTCACATCCCACAAAGCACTTGGTTTAACGTCGTCGCCTAGACCTAATTAATTAAATTAACTGCATCTCTACTGGTAAGCCACTTTATAATTTGGTTTCATTTCTCCCATATAACGCTTTAGTCTTAATCCGTTAACTTTAAATACTTTTCCAGTTTTGGGATCTTTAATATCCATAGCTCCATAAGGGTAACACTTTCTCAATTATAATCGTCCCATCCATTTAGATTTTAATTTTCCAGAAAAAGTTTTAAACGAGCATTTAATAATAATAACACTTCTTGTCCATGCTCAAACATTTTCCTTGAAATCTTTTTGTCATGCAATTCTCTTCATTCTTTCTTTAAAAATACAAAAGATGACTCGTAAAAACTTCTCACATCGCAACGGTATTAGGTGGTTATGTCTCGCCAATAATTTTTACTTTGCTTGATCAACTTCCATTCCTACTTTTGAAATTTTATGTCCAAGTACAATTCCTTCTGTAACCATAATTTGAAATTTTTCCCAGTTTAGAACTAAATTTGTTTCTTCACATCTCTTCAAAACTTTTGTTATATTTTCCAAGAAAGATTCAAAAGAAGTTCCAAATACCGAAAAATTCCACGACAAATATCAATTCCTTTATCGATTAGATCACAGAATATTGACATCATACATCTTTGAAAACTTACAGGTGCATTGCATAAACCGAAAGGCATTCTTTTAAAGGCAAATATTCCATAAGGACTTGTAAATGTTGTTTTCTCTGGTCTCTTGAGCATTGTACTGATACAACTTAATATCCATCCAAAATAGAAGTATGAGTGTCCAAATAATTTATCCAACCTCTGATCCAAGAAAGGTAAAGGAAAATGATCCTTTCTAATGGCATTATTTAATTTTCGATAACCGATGTGCAAATTCGCTTATCCAAGAATTTGTCTTTGTTGATTAATTCATTTTTTATCATTAACAATGACAAGAATCTACCTTTCTTCTGAGCACAATGAATGACTCCCTATTAGCTATCTGAAATAGAATAAATACTCCCCAAACATCTAACCATTTGAAAATCTCTTTCTTTACAACCTCTTTTCACAATCGGGTTTAATCTTCTTTGAGGTTCGGAAGGATGGAACCGTGGGATCTTAACCGGTGTTGTTATAATCAACTTTAAGAATTGTTTTAATTAAAACATAAAAAACACTTGGAAATTAAGATTTTCTCTAAACCAAAACACTTTTCTCATCCCCTGATTTATGACTTCTAAAACTAAACCTCTGCAACAACAAAGGAGCTCGGAGCATGGTGGGCAGCACGGCCATCGTCATCAGCAAAACCTGAATCTACATCAGCAAAACCTTCTTAGAATTAAACAACAAAGCCATAGGACTTCGAGGTAGTTTGCCTAGTGCAACATAAATCCTCAACCTCTTCGTTAGGCACGTGCATTGCAAATTAAGCCCTAACCGGTCTTAGGATTCCGAGGTAGTCGTTCGGGTACGACATAAACCCTCACATCTTCAGGGCTATTTGTATGATTCTGTCATATAAATATAAACCCTAATTAATTAAAATTGGCAGGATCAAAACATTTAAATAAATATTAGGACTTCCCTAAATCCAAGCCAAAAAATAGGATAGTCGGGAAATTACCGAAGTTCGCTTCGAATCTGTGATTTCTCCTACTTTTCTTCCTTTGGATTCCCAAAACAAAATGTTCCAAATTTGATTCATTCCCTATTGAAATTCCAAAATTCAATCCATTGAAAAACTTAAACTTTGAAATCCTTGAGAGCAGAATTATTGATTATTATCGAGAGTTTTCTTAGGTGATTCCCATCACTTAAGATGTAATTAACTATAGGGGCTTGCCCTTATAGGGAATTTTAAAGAACCCGAGTAATATAAACCCTGTTTAATGTTTTCATATTAAGCAGGGGAATTTTGTCGGCTTATAAAATTGGTTCGCAGACCAAACGGATGTCACAAATCTTCTAGTTTATTTAATCAAGCCCCACCGTCAAGCAGTGTGTCTATCCTTAGGGATAGATACACGGTTTGTGGTGCGGTGCTCGTTTATATAAACTATTTGGGATGTGAGATCGCTTTAATCTCATATCTTAAAACCTTCAAATTTAAAATTATTTTCAAAATCAAATACTACTTTTCAAATTATTTATTTTAATTAAATTAAAAATTCGCCGACGACTTACGTTAGGCGACCCCCTTTAAAATAACACACGACCTAAAAATATGCCGACACATCTATGTAGGTCAAATTGGGCTAACTTGGGCCAATGTTGGGCTAGGGTTGAAATTGATGTAAAATTAATGTTGAGAAATATTTATGGGAGTGTTTCAAAGAGGTTTTGACTTTGGTTGGGCTTTGATTTTGGGGTTTGGGCTCATTTGGGTTAGGTTTGGGTTTAGGTCGAAAATGGGCCTTTTAGCTTTGGGTTGAATTTGAGTGGGGTTTGGGTCTAAATTTTGGGCAAATCATGTTAGTATTTTGTTTTTGGGGATGTTAAGGAAGATTTAGAAAAGATTTGGGGTTAATTGGAGTTGAATTGGGTGAGTTTGGGTTAACTTTGGGTCATGGGTCCAAATTGGGCTTTAAGGCCAAAAGTGAAATTGGATCCAAATGTCAATCAAATTGGACATGGGTTTGGTCTAGATTGGTATTTGGAATGTTGAATTGAAGTTTAGAACTGAATTGGACCAAAATTGGGGTCAATTGGGTAGGTTTGGTTTGACATTGGGTTCACTTTGGGTTAAAATGGGTCAAATTGGGTTTTTGACAAAAGTAGGGTAAATTGACAAAATTGGCCCATGGTGTAGTTGGACAAAATGAAATTGGGAATATTTGGGATTTTTTGGAATTTTTTGGGAATTTTCTGAATTTTTGGATTCTTGGGTCAAGAGGGGTATTTTGGGTATTTGGAGGGTATTGGGAGGTATTTTTGGAATTTTTGGTATTTTTGGGTATGGATGATCAATTTGGGTGATGTGGAAATTTTTGGGAATGATTTTTGAGGATTTTGGGTAATTTGGAAATTTTGCAAAAATTTGGGTAATTTCGAAGAGTTTTGGGTAGAGTTAAGCGGGTGTAGGGTCCGGGGGTCAAAAATTGAAAATTTGGGAAATTGAAGATTGGGTGGATGTAAGTGGAATGAAATCATTTTGGTTGAGCCATGAAGCCATATCAAGCCCATATGAGCCATGAAGGGACTCATTTGAGGCATTCATCTATGTTGTTCCTAACCCTCTTGCTCGAGGGCTCGAGGGTTAAGGACCATCCATGTGAATCACCTACATGAGTCGGGAGGTCAAGTTGGGTATGGGTGTGTTTTTTAGGAAGTGTGTGAAAGTGTAGTGTATAGGTGTAGTGTGTAAGTGTAGTGTGTGTGTAAGTCGACCCCTTCACCGGACCGGGCCACCTGGAGCGGTCCTAAGGCCAAAGAGTCCTATAGGAACTCATCCTTTAAACTTCCACATTTGATTTCAACCGTCTAGGTGATTAGGGGTCTATAGTCAAGTTTGTGGAGTTTGAAGGGAGTTTAAAAGTGGTTTGAGTTTCTAAAAGGTGGGTCCCAATTCTAGTCCTCTAAGATAGTCAAAGGAAAAGCCTAAGGCTAGATCCTAAGCACTAAAAAGAAGAAGAGAAGAACTCATCAAAAATGAGGTCAACACTTCCCTGTGGGATCAATAACCAAAACTCCATTAGAGCCCTGTATTACTTGATATGATACGTATACTTGCGTTAAAGTTTGGACTTTACAAAATCATTATAAATATAAATTTTGGTTCATAACTTCTTGCATAATAAAAAGTTCGCCGCATATGGGTTTTGGCACCGTTCTTTGGGGAAGGTATAAACAATATCTATTGATAATATAGTAACTGAAAACCTTTACTTTATAGTATGTAATTGTGTGCTTGTGTACTTATTAGAGTATTTGTGTGATTTTATATGCGTAGTAGTGGATCTATAGGTTTAGTACCTTACGATTCGGAGTTACAGCGTACTATTAGAAAAATTAGAAAACAAAAAAAAAAACAAACTGAGAATCCTTGCGAAATGGCGAATAACCAAGCTAATCAGAGAAATGATATTGGAATTTTGCCAAGACTTTTAAGAGATTATGCTAACCCAACAGCAAATGAAAATCATGTGACTATTCAAAGTCCTGATGTTGCTGCTAATTCATTTGAGCTTAAACCTGCTATTATCTAAATGGTACAAAATAATCAATTTGGAGGAACACCTAATGGGGATCCAAATTTACATCTTACTAGTTTTCTAGAACTGTGTGCTACATTTAAATATGACGGAGTGCCGAGTCATGGTGTCAGACTTAGACTTTTTCCTTTTTCATTTAGGGATAAAGTTAAGGCGTGGTTAAATTCGTTAGCACCTGGATCTATTAGAACTTGGGGAGAACTTTCTCAAAAGTTTCTATCAAAATATTCCTTCCATCAAATACTGCTAAGCTAAGAAATGATATCACATCTTTTGGTCAGTTTAAAGGGGAATCAATATATGAGGCTTGGGGAAGATTTAAAGATCTTCTTAGGAAGTGCCCACATCATGCTTTACAAGACTGGTTGATAATTCAAACATTTTATAATGGATTAGTGGGATCATTGAGATTGATTATAGATGCTTCTGCTAGTGGATCGTTAATGTCAAGACCTTCTGATGATGCATACACATTAATAGAAGAAATAGCTACTAATAATTTTTAATGGCCCTCTGAACGGGTAAATCTTAAGAGAGTAGCAAGTGTTCATGATTCAAATATGATGACCATGATAGTTTTAGTTTCTCAAATTGCAGCGCTTTTTAGGAAAATAGGTCAGTATGGATTGAATTATTCTCAACCACCCCAAGTGTTAGAGGAAAATTAATTTGGACATATAACTTAATCTCAAACACCTTATGAGACTTTGAATGCTATAAATAGACCTAACAATGCTTATTCGAATTATTATAATCCTGGTTAGAAGAATCACCCAAGTTTCAACTGGAATAATAGCTATACTAATGTTAACCCACAATGGGGAATAGTTCTATAAATCCAGTTGGAAATTCAAACAATCAAGGAAATACAAATTTTAGACCTTCTTATCCTCCTGGATTGAATAGTAACCTGCAATTTAAGGATAAGAAGTTGTCTACTGAATAAATGATTCTGAATATGGGAAATCAACCACAAGTTGCGATGAAAAATATTGAAAATCAATTGGGGCATATTTTCACTGCACTTAATGATAGACCTTCTGGAATGCTTCTAAGTAATGTTGAGATCAATCCAAAAGATCAGAACAAGGAATAACTTAAGGCTATTCAATTAAGGAGTGGAAAGGAATTGGAGACAAGAGTACAAAAAGAAGTTGAAATAGAAAAAGAGAAGGTGGATATTGAAAAAGGTTCAAATAAGATTTATCTAGACATGGAATATCCTTTTGAACCAATGAAGATTACTGTTGAAAAACCACCACCTCCATTTCCTCAAAGATTGAAGCAACAAAATAAGGATAACAGATATGAAAAATTTTTGGAGATCCTTAAGATATTAAAGATAAATATTCCTTTTGTTGAAGCATTAGAACAGATGACTGACTATGAAAAGTTTATGAAGTATATTCTCAAAAAGAAAAGAAAGTTCATAGATTATGAAACTGTTGCACTTAGCGGAGAGTGTAGTGAAATTACTCAGAAGAAGCTTTCGAAAAAACTTAAAGATCCTGGTAGTTTCACTATCCCGTGTGCTATAGGTGAAAAATTCTTTGGAAGAGCCTTATGTGATCTGGGAGCTAGTATTAATCTTATTCCTTTATCAACTTTCAAAAAGTTGAGAATAGGAGAAATTTGTCCTACATCTGTGACTCTTCAGTTGGCTGATCGTTCCATTACTTACTCTAAAGAAGTGGTGGAAGATGTGTTAGTGAAAGTGGATAAATTTATCTTTCCTGTCGATTTTATTGTACTTGATATGGAGGAAGATAAAGAAATTCCGATCATTTTGGGAAGACCATTCCTTGCTACTTGGGAGAGCAATGATTGATGTTCAAAAGGAGAATTAACTATGAGGGTTAATGATCAAGAGGTGACCTTTAATATTTTGAAATCTATGAAGTATCCCTCAATGGCAAAAGATGATGAATGTTTTAGGATGGAGGTCTGTGAATATTTAAGAAAGGATCATTTTGAAAATATATTTGAAAAAGAAGCAGATTATGAAAATATGTTTGAAGAAAATTCAGATAGTAAGAAGAATGAAGATTTGGAGTTTGTTCAAGAGAGATTTGAAGGATTAGACACTATGGAAGGTGAAGGTAAAAGCTTAATTCCATCTATAATAAAAACTCTTGAACTTTAGATGAAAATTCTCCCTAATCATTTGAAGTATATGTTTTTAGGAGAATCATCTCTGATCCACTTTAAAAATACCCATTTTTATGCCTTCTTTATGATTCAATTCTTAAGGATATTATGCTTTAATGAAAGGTATTTTTATGTTTTTGGATTTAGGTGATAAAAAAGAGTTCAAGAAGGAAAAAGGAGCAAAAAGGAGGAAAAATGGAGCTAAAAGAGCAAAGTTGTCAAAATTGTAGGCCTGACGCCTAGGCGCCAGAATTCGGCGCCTAAGCGCCATTTCGATACTGACGCAGACAAGATTTATGACGACTTTAAGCAGTTATTTTGATGGTGTTAAGCAGTTATTAGAACTTCTAGAAGACTGGAAGTTACTCTTAAGATATAGGACATGTGATACAATGCATCTGGACGCAGGGAAATAGTTTTAATCGCGAAGAGGTGCAACTCAAAGTGAAGAGGTGTGAAGACATGGTCAAGGAGTCCGACGCCTAGGCACGACAGTCACCTTCTAGAAGAGACAGTGTATTTGGTCAAATTTTGAAGAGGTTCCTTAAGTAACCCCTAGTCAAATTCAGAGCTCTATAAGTAGGAGCCCATTCTACAGAGAAAATAACACCATATAGTCCCTTTCACCCCTTCTAGCATCCTTTAGTCCCCAAGCACTATATAGCCATCCAATCATTTTAGGGAGCTACCTTCTTTATTATTTAGTTAGTTTATTTTGAGTGTTAAGTGTGAGATTATTAGTGTTGTTGTTGTTGAAGTCTTTCATCATTACATCGGAGTCAGTAGGAGTTAGCGGATCACTTGAATGAACAATCCAGATAAGTATTTGTAACTTGGTTCAAAGTTTTATAAAAATGTTTTGTTGTGTGAATTCAATATGTTCTGAGTAGTTAGTTTTTTTTTCTCCTTTCAACTATGAAAAGATAATAAAATAATTAAAATTTGTTGGAGAATTTAACTTAAAATATTTATAAAAATTGTGATGATATTAATACCTGATCTTAGTTTACTTTTTAAACTAACCATTTAAATTGTTAAAACCTGTTGAAAAATTCTAAGACCTATATGGAGATGAGTTCTTAACTAGTAGATATCACATGAATCCTTAGGTAATCGCAGGCTATACGCGGGTTATTTAAGGTGAAGTGAAAATAAATAGGAAGATATGATTTATTGGGTGTATAATTCATTAGTTTTTAGAGTGACAGACTACATTCTAATAATTTGATTTATAGAAAGGGAATGGGTCACTGGTAGGGCCGACCATAGCCACCCTTGGACATCTAGTAGTGTGAGCCTAGATTAACCCATTCTACTAATAAAACATCATAAACCGATCTATAGATTAGTCAATGTTCTTTATGCCTGGACCAAAGGGTAAAGAATAGGAATGCTTCTATTTGGCACAATACCATAATCTAAATTCTCCACAAATGGTAATTATTCTAAAAATCTTGGATTAGTTGAAAAGGAGAAAGTTGTTTTATTTATACCTGCATTAATATTTATTTTAGTGTTGCTTACTTACATTTAGTATAAATTTCATTAAATCTAAAATCAAAACTTTAAAAAGAAATAAAAATAAAAATTATTTTTAATTTGAAAAATCTAAAAATATTACATAACATTCTAAAAAATCTTCCTTGTGGGATCGATAACCAGGACTCCACTAGAGCCCTGTATTACTTGATACGATACATATACTTGCGTTTGAAATTGTGACTTTTACAAATTATAAAAATCTAAATATAAATTCATAAACTATTTCATAAGTCAAATCACATCAAGTGTTTGATGCTGCTGTCAGTGATTAAATCTTCTAACAGAGGTATCAAATTCTTGCATTTGAAAATATATAGAAGCCCCTTTAGGCTAAGTCACGCATCATCTACCCTACCAGTTATTGTAATTTTGAAATTAAATGAATATTAAGAATAAAAATTGTTTGAAATTTTAAAAAGATACAAAAAGGCTTTTGGAAGGACTTTAGCGGATATTAAAGGAATCATTCCTTCGATTTGTATGCACGGGATTTTATTAGATGAAGAACATAAACTGAGAGTTGATCCGCAGAGGAGATTGAATCCAATGATGAAAGAAGTAGTTAAGCAGGAGATTTTAAAATGGCTGGATGCTGGAATTATTTATCCTATGTCGGATAATGCTTGGGTGAGTCCAATACATTATGTACCGAAAAAGGGAGGAGTGACTGTTGAAGTGAATGAATGGAATGAAACTATACCCACAAGATAAATTAATGGATGGAGAATTTGTATTGACTATAAGAAATTAAATGCTGCCACTAGAAAAATTCACTTTCATCTTCCTTTTCTTGATGAAATGCTAGATAGATAATGCGGCGGACTTTATATTTTAAGAACTTATGAACTCAATTTTATATATTTATAAAGATTTTTTAAAGTCCAAACATTCAACGCAAGTATATCGTATCAAGTAAAGCATGGATCTAATGGAGTCCTGGATATCGATCCCACAGGGAAGCGAGGTAAATCACACTATTAATAATGTAATACTGAATTCCGATACTTAAATTGCGATTAAAGTTTAATGTTTACTTCTACTACCAAGATGCAGATAACAATAACAATTAAACAAATTACAATTACTTCTATATCTTTAAAACAAAATTAACTATCAGACACACAAAAAGCTATATATAATTGAAAGGTTTTTGATATACAAGAAAAGTATATTTCCTCTTGCAATGAAAATATGATGTGTGGATGATGTAGAATGATTATCCAATGGTATTGTGCCAAATAGGAACATAATTGACTCTTTACAGTTAAAAGTGTACCCCCTCTTCTAAGCAAGAAAAGAACATTAACATATCCTAAGTTTAGTTACTAAATCTAAGGCTAGGCTGGGAGGATACCGGCTACCACTACGGAGCTCCCACTCACCCTTTACCGAAAGGCTAACCTTCGAGTTTAGCTACTAATCTTAGGACCAAACTGGGGATCTCAGCCTATCACCCTGAAACCTTCAATTTAACGTCCATCAAAACACATTTCCCTATTTATTTGCACTCAATTCCCATAAACTACGCAATTCATCCATGAAAATTGAATGGGTTTTTCATTGTTGTTGTAAGACATTAATTCCTTTAAGAGTTAATGTTCAACAACATATTTTAACAATCCAATTGGCCAAATCAAAAAGTAAATTAAGTTCTAAATAAAAATCCATCACAATTTCTTTAATAATTTAAAAACATTTCAAATCCACATCAACACATCATCACATCTCTATGCAAGAAGAAAGACAAAGAAGACTACTCAGAATTCATAGAGAAGAAACAATAAAACATGGATTTTATATATAAAAGAAAAATCATACAAACCACAAAAGAAAATACAACTTATCTCTTTCTCTTCCCCAATGTAATTCCCTTGAAGTTCCTTTGAATTCTTTTCTATCTTCTTTGCAACACTTGATTCTCTCTTTAGAATGGAAAGGAAGAAGCAATCTCTCACTTTACTCCTTCTCCTTCACTCCTTAGAGAAGAATCCCTTTCAAATTATCACTTCTACACTCTTCTCTCCTAAGCCCTAACACTCAAAACACAGTAGACTCTCTACAATACACAAGACACACACTAAAATTTGCCTAAAAACAGTTACTTATAAGTTAGGAACGAAATCCCAAGAGTTTCCATAGGGATCTCTTTAAAAAGTTGCCAAAACTCGTTGAATTAATTCAGAGCTCTCTGAAAAATGGCGCCGGCGGTGCCAAAACCTGTTTTCCTCATTTGTGCTCCTTTTTGCTCCAAATTCGTTCCTTTTTGTTTATTTTCGCTCCAATCAACTAAAATCATTATACCTGCAATAAATCATGAAAAATATATTTATTTAAAGTGCAATATCACAAAAAAATGAGTAAAATTAGATAGCAAAAATAGCATATATTTTTGGCGCATCAAAATCCCCCAAACTTTAACTATTACTTGTCCTTAAGTAATCCTTTTACTACATAAAATATAACTCTAGGAAATGCACTATTCATCTATAAGATACTAAAATTTTTCATTCAAAAGATTATATTGGTTAGATTTTTAGAAAGAAATTTAGTAAATCAGGTCAACCCTACATGTATAAGAATAGTCAGTAATCAAGTCTAAGAGTTCCAGTCTTCTATTTATTTCAAGATAAACTATAATTTATCACATTAAAAGTACCTTGAAAGATTATGTGAAAAAGGAGTTCATGCAAACTTCATCAGAATATAGGCCAATACTTAAAATATAAATTCAGAAATAAAATCAAGTTCTCCCATCAGGGTGACTCAAGTGAAGCAAATTTTTTATTAGGCATCTCCTCAAGCTTCTCCTCATAAACATTTTTCTTTCTTTTCACTTCTTTTTTTCCTTTTTCTTTTCTTTTGGGATTGTTTTTCAATCTATCTTTTCCTTTCTTTCTTTTTTTCTTCTTCTTCTTTTTTTAATGAGTATTACAATATCTGGATAGCCTGTAATGATTTTGAACTTCACTCTCCTCTTTCAAAAGTTCAAAACTTGAAATACCTCCTTACTTTATAATTAGGTATGAGCTTTATTATTCATCATAAAGTCACAATCTCTTCTTAACACACAATACTTTAAGTCTCTTAACATTTAAAAAATACAATTTTCTTTACTTTAATTAGTTGACTAGAATCAAATCCTTTCATACTAGCCTTTATTACTAAAAACTTTCATCCCATCTTTCCATAATTTTCAATTAAAATAAAAAGTTTTAGTTACTTACAGTGAGGTTCAACTGCCAAAAGTTATGCTAATAATTTTTGAAAATATAATAATTAAGAACACATAAGAGTTAATATTTTTCTACCCTCACCCAAACTTAAAATTTTCAATAAATTTGAAACAGTGGAGAGTAAAAGAAACTAACCTTTCTGTGCTGGGCTTTTGAATTCTTCATCAACTATCTGGTATTAGTTAAAATTTACAACTAGCAGGCATGAAACAGTTAGTAACAGTGATATAAATATTTTAAACATTTGCATGGGTAAAGAGAAATTAACTTTAGACATCTAAATATCCAACAAAACACTACAATACTAAACAACTCTCACATCACTACACAGTTCATTCAACAATTTCAACAATACAGTACATCAACAGGTTTGCACATTACATGAAACTAAATAACTACTACATCACAACAATACAACACACCACACAACATGAAAACAAAAATAGAAACAAACAAACTACCAATATTCATCACCAGGTTCGTTAGCAGGGTCAGGAGGATTAGCAGGACAAGGTCTAGATGGTGTATAGCTGGGGCAGGTAGGAAATATCATATCAGTCTCCCCCCTCATGAATCTGGCCTGTGCATCATAATAGGCAATATCGAACTCAACTCTACTTCTCATATAATCTTCATTCACATCACTTCTGGCCTCATACGCATCCAACCTACCATGGAGTCTATCCACACTAGCACTCTGTAATCTCAGCTGCTCCATAATATCAGATAATGTTAGGGGCTCAGATGTAGATGGAATGTCAAGACTAGTAGTAGGAATATCATTACTCCTACTCTCAACTCGGGCTCCTACATGAGACTCATAAGTACACATAATAGTCTTTATAATTGGTCTCAGCAGAATAGCTATCTCTTCAGAAATGCTGAACTCTACTCCAGACTGAACACATAAGGCATGAACTAGGGCAAGATGTCCTAATCCTCTAGTGGTCTCACCTCTAGTAATAGTCTGAATGATCTTAAAGTTAATAGTCCCAATATCAATCTTCTTCATCGTTTGAATACAATAGTTCAGAATTGCTCTATCCTTTGTAACTTCACTGTGGTGATAAGATGGTAACAGTCTTGCAGAGATGAAATAGTGCCAAGCTTTTGATGCTACATTTAACTTGGAAGCAGAGAAATTAATCATTTGTTTTTGACTTATTTTCCATTCCCCTCTTCCATCCGCCAGAAAAGCAATCACCTCCCTCATATTTGCCTCATGAGTATCGAAGTTATCATATTCACAAACAAATGGTTCCCAAGTTTGATAAAAAGCATTGATTCATTGAGGAGTAAATTCAACCATTTTTCCTCTAACAAACACATACTCAGTTTCAGTCCAGGCCACATTTGAATAGAACTCTCTAACAACTCCCATAACAACAGTTGCAGTAAAATAACAAAATTGTTCCTAATTCTGTTCAACAGTTAATTATTCTACATATCTTCCAGGGTTATCAAAAACCCGATCTTGAATACACTTCTTACTGTAAAAGGTAAGAGTTAAGGAAAAATTGTGCTTTAACATTAACAAACTTTTCTTCATCAAAATCGAATTTTCTCTTCCCTTTACTCATCCTTAGAGCCAAGTGAATTTATAAAAATTGCAATAAAATTCTAATAAATCCCAAATCCATAATGTATCAAACTCCAAATACCATTCTAAATAAGTAAGAGCAAATTTCATCATTGGAAATCTCAAAATTTTTCAAAAATTCAAAAATTCCAATCTAAGCAATGTGAGAGATTTCCATGGTGAAATTTAAAAATTTTTAACTTAAAGTGAAGCTCTTACCAAGAGAAGTGTAGATCCGGTCTCAAAAAGCTTTGAAATCACTTCAAATCCGAAATCTAGCAAGCCCTAGGTCTTCAAAATTGCAAAAATGGAGGAGGAAGATGAAAGCAATGGAAAAAACCGCGGGTCCCAGGGTAAAAATCGTGAAATAGAGAGTTTTCGGCCTTTTATTGTATTCAGGCACCGGCGGCGCTAGATAGGGCATCAGCGGCGCTCTATTTATTGAAATAGCCAAAACTCTCTGGATTTGGGCATCGGTGGCGGCAGTTAAAAAGTTTTTCTGGGTCCAAAAATTTTTTCGTAATTTCGATCGTTTAGACCTCCACAATGACATTTAATACATCATCAAGCATCTATTTCATCACACAAGCAATAACTAACACAATTCTTAAAAAAACATTACAAAACATACTTCCATACATAAAATCCACGTTACATCATAAACACTAATTATGTTCATCAAATTAACCAATATCTCTTTCAGATGTTTAGTGTTGCAAGTACGCTACAATAGGAAAACACTAAAATCTAAGCACACACCATAAAATTAAGCGTAACAAATCCAAATTCAAATTACAAAGCAAAGTAAAGTACTAAACACACAAAGAAAAATTAAACAAAGTAAACTACACACACAGACATAAGCATAATCCAAATATCACTCCACATCGGTCTCAGAACTTTCTTCCTCTCTAATATCACCAATAGATTACTAGTGCACGAACAAGTTGTAGAAGGGACTAAATTGGAATTCATCAGATGAATCTTCAGCAATCACCGCATTCTTCTTCATCAGATTAACCAAACTCATCTCAATCTGACCAGTATGATCAAACTGTTCCTTCATCCTCTAATCTATATGGTCAAAGAAATCAAAAATATTATTGATTGCATTCATAACATTCTGTACCTCCTCCAACTTTTTGATCTTCTGTAGTATTGTTCTGGAACTTTAAGGAAAATAAGGCTGAATCGGTTGTGAAGTCTGAGTTGGTTGATCAGCAAGCAGATTCATATCATCTTCATATCCTACTGTTTGGTAGTCCTAAAGATTAGTTGGATCAGTAGGCCTCCAGGGAAGAAGAAAGTTTTCCCAACTCTCATATGAAACTTGTGATTAACTACATAACATAAATATGGTGGACGGGTGTCCAAGCCCGAATTTAGATCCATGAACAATTAATCCCAAAACTGACTTCACAATTATTTTACCAATGTCAATCGACCTCCCAGTTTGAATACAGAAATTCAAAATGGCACTTTCTTTTGTTACCTTGCTAATCTTCAAAGTTGGAAATAACTTTGCCAAAATAAAGTAATGCCATTGCTTTGACACTGGATTTAAAGATGCAGAAGGGAAACTAACATATCCATTCTCTAACTTCCCATTCTTCTTTCTCATCCGTCAAATAAAGATACACATCATTCATATTATCTCTTGTTGCATTGAAATTAGCATAGTGGAAAATAGGTACATTCTCAATGATGAAAAGATCATTAATTCTCGTAGGAGTGAATTGTACGAACCTACCACGCACAAAGACGAATCCTTGGTTGAACCTGTGCATATTTGTGTAGAATTCTTTCACAACCGGAATGACAATGACAGCGGTAGTGTAACACAACATTCCCAACGTCTTTCTTTAATTATCTCTTCAATCTTTGTAGTAGGATTATCCATACCACGATTTATAAAGCTTCTTTCCTTGATAATCCTCCTCTTCGTCATCACTTTGTTGAATAGTCGTTGCGCCTCGAAACATATAAACATCCTTCAGTTGAATATGCTAGATCGAGAGGTTTCTATAGAGTAGGAATCCATGGGATACGAGTTAGGAATGGTATTTTTCATTTTTCTGGAGTTTGGAAGTCTAAAATAGAGTTTAGGGAGTTATAAGAATAAAGATCTCGCTAAAAACTACCAGAACTCACATTTTGAAACTCAAAAACCATCAACAGGTTTTGGGCGCCGGTGGCACTCGATAGGGCGCCAGTGGGGCCCAAACCCGATATTCAGTAAATCCTCTCTGTAATTGGGCGCCGGCATCGCCCATTTTAGCGTCGATGGTGCCATTGGTAAAAAGCGTTATCGAACTTCATTTGGCCCAAAATATTCTAATATCTCAATTCGATCCATTATTTATCCATTTTTAAATGTATTTAGGAGGGATTAGGATTCACAAATAACTATCTAAAAAGCACAACTACAACAAACAAGCAAACACACCACAAAGATACATATGGGTCGCCTCTCATAAAGTGCTTAGTTTAATGTTGTCAGCCCGACAAACCATTCAGTTTAAAACCTCTTTGAAATCAGGTTGAAACCCGTCAAAGTATGGCTTTAATCGATGCCCATTAACCTTTAAAATCTTTCCAGTATCAGGATCTTTAATATCAACAGCTCTAAAATAATGAACTTTTATAACAGTAAAAGGTCCCAACCATTTGAAAATGAGCTTTCCAGGAAATAAGCTCAATCTTGTGTTGTATAACAAAACTTTTTATCCAAATTCCAATTTCTCAATATCTTTCGATCATGCCATAATTTCATTTTCTCTTTATAGATCCTGTCATTATGATAAGATGCATTTCTAATTTCTTCCAATTCATTCAATTGCATAAATCTCTTCTCTTCAGCATTTTTCAAATTAAAATTTAAATCTTTTATTGCCCAATATGCTTTATTCTCCAATTCAACCGGTAAATGGTAAGTCTTACCAAACAATAGTCTATAAGGAGACATTCCAATAGTGGTCTTAAAAGTAGTCCTATAAGCTCATAATGCAGTATCTAATCGAGCAGACCAATCTAATTTATGATTATCCACAGTTTTCTCCAAAATTCTATTAATTTCACGATTTGATACTTCTGCTAAACCACTAGTCTGGGGATGATTAGCAGTAGAGATTCTATGAATAATGTTATATTTCTCATTTAATCTCTTAATTTGATTATTCCTGAAATGGGATCCACCATCAGTTATAATCACTCTCGGCATTCCATATCTCGTAAATTTATTTTTCTTTAAAAATTTTGAAACACTCCAAGCATCACATTTAGGTAAAGCAACAGCTTCAATCCATTTCGAGGCATAATCAACTGCAACTAGTATATATAAATTTCCAAATAAAGGAGTTAATAGTCCCATAAAATCTAATCCCTATACATTAAAAAATTCAATTTCCAAATTATAATTTAGAGGCATTTAATTTCTTCTTGAGATATTACCTACTCTCTGATGTCGATCACATGATTTAATAGATTTGTAAACATCCTTAAAAAGAGTAGGCCAATAAAATCCAGATTGTAAAATCCTAAAAATAGTATTATCAACAACAAAATGACCTCCAAATTCAGAGCCACGACATCGTTGAATAATTAAATTCGTTTCTTCTTTTGGCACACATCGCTTAATAATAAGATCCTTACACTGTTTATATAGATAGGGCTCATCCCAATAATAAAATTTTGCATCATATTGAACTTCTTTTGTTGTTGCCTTGTTAAATCAGGTGATACAATATCACTCACAATATAATTCACAATATCAGCATACCAAGGCAAATTTCTTCCCATAATAGTATAAAATTATTCATCAGAGAAAGTTTCTATACTTCTTTCTGAAATTCAGATAATTTATCATACTCTATTCTTGACAAATAATCAGCTATTTGGTTAACAGATCCCTTCCTATCAACTATCATAAAATCAAATTCTTGCAGAAGAAGTATCCATCTAATTAATATAGGTTTCGCATCCTTCTTTTGAATTAAATATTTAAGAGCTAAATGATCTGTATGCACAATACTTTTAGCTCCAATTAAATAAGGTATAAACTTTTCAAAAGCAAATACTATAGCTAATAACTCTCTTTCAGTAGTGGTATAGTTAATCTGAGCTTCATTAAAAGTTTTACTAGCATAGTAAATGACTTTGAAAACTTTATCATACCTTTGCCCCAATGCTACTCCAATCGCATAATCACTAGCATCACACATGAGTTCAAATGGTTTCTCCCAATTTGGTAAAACAATTATAGGTGCAGTGATTAATTTCTCTTTTAATAATTCGAAGGTATTTAAACATTCATCATTAAAATCAAACTTTCTATCATTTTCTAAAAGTTAGCATAAATGTTTAGTAATTTTAGAAAAAATTTTAATATATCTCCTGTAAAATTCAGCGTGTCCTAAAAAACTTCTCACCTCTCTCACAGTAGTGGGTGGTGGCAATCTATCAATCACTCTAATTTTAGTAGGGTTGACCACCATACCATGCTCAGAAAATTTATGCCCAAGCACAATTCCTCCTGCAACAATAAATTAACATTTCTCCCAATTTAGAACTAAATTTGTTTTCTCACAAAGCTCCAAAACTTTCGCTAAGTTTTCTAAGTAGATTTCAAATGAAGTCCCATATACAGAGAAATCATGCATGAAAACTTCTATTTCATTATCTATCATACCACTGAAGATAGACATCATACATCTCTGAAATGTTTCAGATGCATTACACATTCCAGAAATCATTCTTCCAAAAGCAAAGGTTCTGTAAGGGCTAGTAAATGTTGCCTTTTATTGATCCTTAAGAACATTAGGTATTTGATGGTAACCAGTATATCCATCCAAAAAGCAGTAGTACTTGTGTCCAACAAGTCTATCCAGCATTTGATCGAGAAAAGGAAGAGGAAAGTGATCTTTTCGGGTGGTGGCATTTAATTTCCTATAGTCAATACAAATTCGCCATCCATTAATTTGTCTTGTGGGTATAATTTCATTATATTCATTCACTTCAATAGTCACTCCTCCCTTTTTCGATACACAATGTATTGGACTCACCCAAGCACTATCCGAAATAGGATAAATAATTCCAGCATCCAGCCATTTTAAAATTTCCTTCTTAACTACTTCTTTCATTATAGGATTTAATCTCCTCTACGGATCAACTTTTGGTTTATGTTCTTAATCTAATAAAATTCTATTCATACAAATAGAAGGACTGATTCCTTTAATATCTGCTAAAGTCCATCCAAAAGCTTTCTTGTATCTTTCTAAAATTTCCAACAACTTTTGTTCCTGATAATCTTTTAACACCGAAGATACAATAACTGGCAGGGTAGATGATTCTCCTAATAACATATACTTCAAATGATTAGGGAGAATTTTCATCTCAAGTTCATGAGGTTTTATTATAGATGGAATTAAGCTTTTATTTTCACCTTTCATAGTGTCTAATACTTCAAATATCTCCTGAACTTACTCCAAATCTTCATTCTTCTTGTTATCTGAATTTTCTTCATTTTGAATTTCTACTTCAAACATATTTTCATAATCCACTTCATTTTCAAACATATTTTCAAAATGATATTTTCTCAAATATTCACAGACCTCCATCCTAAAACATTCATTATCTTTTTCCATTGAGGGATACTTCATAGATTTCAAAATGTTAAAGGTCACCTCTTGATCATTAACTTTCATAGTTAATTCTCCTTTTTGAACATCAATCACTGCTCTTCCAGTAGCAAGGAATGGTCTTCCTAAAATTATTGGAATTTCTTTATCTTCCTCCAAATCAAGTACAATAAAATATACAGGAAAGATAAATTTATCCACATTCACTAACACATCTTCCACCACTCCTTTAGGGTAAGTAATGGAACGATCGGGTAACTGAAGAGTCACAGATGTAGGAGAAATTTCTCCTATTCCCAATCTTTTGAAAGTTGATAAAGGTATAAAATTAATACTAGTTCCCAGATCACATAAGGCTCTTCTGAAAAATTTTTCTTCTATAGCACACAGGATAGTGAAACTACCAGGATCTTTAAGTTTTTCAGGAAGCTTCTTCTGAATAATTGCACTACACTCTCCGCTAAGTACAACAGTTTCATGATCTGTAAACTTTCTTTTGTTTTTAAGAATATCCTTCATAAACTTAGCATAGTCAGGCATTTGTTCTAATGCTTCAACAAAAGGAATATTTATTATTAATTTCTTAAGGATCTCCAAAAATTTTCCAAATCTGTTATCCCTATTTTGTTGTTTCAATCTTTGAGGAAATAGTGGCGGTGGTTTTTCAACAGTAGTCTGCATTGGTTCAAGAGGATAATCCAAGTATGGATAAATCTTGTTTGAACCTTTTTCAATATTTACCTTCTCCTTTTTTTTATTTCAACTTCTTTTTGCACTCTCGTTTCCAATTCTTTTCCACTCCTTAATTAAATAGCCTTAAGTTGTTCCTTGTTTTGATCTTTTGGATTGATCTCAACATTACTTGGAAGCATTCTAGAAGGTTTATTATTAAGTGCAGTGAAAATATGCCCCAATTGATTTTCAATATTTTTCATCGCAACACCTTTAGCTTGTAATTGATAACCCATATTCAAAATCATTTCTTCAGTACACAACTTCTTATCTTTAAATTACGAGTTATTATTTAGGAGGATAAGATGGTCTAAAATTAGTATTTCCTTGATTGTTCGAATTTCCAACTGGATGTATAAAACTGTTCCCCCAATGTGGGTTAACATTGGCATTGCTATTGTTCCAATTGAAGTTTGAGTGACTCTTCCAACCAGGATTATAATAATTGGAATAAGGATTGTTTGATCTAGTTATAGCATTCAAAGGCTCATAAGGTGTTTGATATTTGATCCGTGATTTTAAATATACTTATAAATATAAGAATTCGATACCACTACTAGAAGATATAAATCCTCAGCAATAGTGCCAAAAACTTGATCCGGAGCGTAATTTTAATTTCAGTAATAATTAAATATTATAATCTTTTGATTGCAGAGTTACCTTTAAACGCAAGTATAAGTATCGCTCAAGTAATACAGGGCTCTAGTGGAGTCCTGGATATCGATCCCACATGGAGATATATGAAAGCCTACGGACTAGGATTATATAAACCAATTCAGAATCACAACTAAATCGAAATTGCCTATCTATCACTAATACGTAATCGATAATAATATGAAATTTATATCTAAACTAGTTTTACTAACAATTTACTATTACTACTAAAGTTAAGCTCAAATATATAATAGCAAAAATCTTTCTCCTTTGTTAAGATATTTAAGTGAAGTAATAATTAGAATTAGTTTTATGTGTTGTGCCAAATAGGAGCATACCTAATATTTACCCTTAGGTCCAAGCATAAAGAACATTGACTAATCCTATGCTTGGTTACTGAATCTACGGCTATCTTTGTGAGGATAGCGGCTCTCACTTCGGAGCTCCCACGTTCCCCTCGACTGAGGGCTAACAATCTACACTTCAGCACCCAAACAATAGGACCAAATTGAAGATTTTAGTCTGTCACTCTAAAATCTCCAATTCTACGCCCGATTAATATTATTTCTCTATTTATTTTCACTTCTCCTTTCAAGGATTTACCCGTCAACAATTCAAAGAGAAATGTGAACATACTAGTTAAGAATCCTTAGCCCATGATCAGATCTTAAGAATTCTTCATAGATTTTAACAATATAATGACCAATTCATATAGTAAAGTAAGTTTAGGTATAGTGTCATCACAACTTCTTTATATTTGGTTTGATACACTAATTCATATAATCATTTCACAAAAACTTCAAAACAAGGAGAAAGACAGAACAACTACTCAGAATTCATGAAGAGGATGCACTAAAACTTAGATTTCATATAATAAGTATGTTCTACAAACTAAAGTAAATAAACACAACTTATCTTAAATTTCTCCCAAAGCAAACTCCTTGAAGTTCCTCTGAATCTCTTCCTTTCTTTACAGTACGCGGAATTCTCCTTTGAAACGACAATGCAAAAGAGATCTCTCACTTCCCTTTCACGCTTACAATCCTTCAAAGAATTCCTCACAAAATCTCTATTATAACTCACCACTCACTAAATGAAAATACTAAAATAACTATCTACTCACTAATAGACACACTAGTGGACTCTTTTGGACATTTTGGACTCTCTAGTAAATACATAGGAGACCACTTTTTCAGCCTAAAATTGTTCTTTTTAAAGTTGTAGAAGAGTCTCTAAGGGTTTTGCAGGAGCCCCATTGAAATCGTCCACATTCGACGTATTTTTGGAAAGAACCATAGATCCCACCATCAGCGGCCTCGAGTTGCGCCGTCAGCGGCCTTCTAGAAACAGTACTTTAAAGAGGCCCCACCGACGGCGGCCTCGATCTCCACCGTCGGCGGTCTCCCTTGCAAATTATTCTAAACTCTCGGGAAAATCATGCTGTTAGTGCCATTGACCGCACTGTCGGCGCCCTAGGTCAAATTTGCATAATTTGGTCTTTTTTGCTCTAAATTCGCTCCTTTTGGCACATTTTTTCTCCTTTGTCCTTAAATCTTCATACCTACAAAAAAACACCAGAAATACCTTTTTTTAAAGTCCAATATCATCAAAATCAGTATAAAATAGGCATGAAAATCTTAACCTTTTTTCCTTAGGTCAAAATCCCCAAAACTTAATTATTACTTATCCTCAAGTAATCTTTAGTACTACATAAAAGTTATGATTCATTGTGGTAAAGTTTTAATTCGGAAATACTATAATTTTGATCTAAATAAATATTATAGTATGAATCCTTAGAACGATTTTCAAATAATTATATTAATTCTGTAGGTATAAGGTTATATAGTCATCAAGTCTAAGAGTTGTAGTTTTCTATTCATTTTAAGAATGACTATATGTTGTAATACTAATTCACTCAGAATATTTAGAAGATAGGAAATTCATGAGGAAACTACAAGTAAGAAACTAGTCATAAATATAAGTTATGAAATGCTTTTAGTTTTCCATTTAGGTTAATCCAAGTGAAGCCAATTTTTTATAAGGCATTTCCTCAAGCTTCTCCTCACTTATTTTCTTTTCTTTTTTAGGGATTGTTTTTCAATCCTTTTTCTTTTTTTTCTTTCTCTTTTTCAAGAGAGGATTATTATATCTGGATAGTCTGTTAATAATTTTGAACTCCACTCTTCTTTTCCTAAATTTGAAACTTTCAAACATTCTTTACCTTATATGTACATCATAGTTTTTACATTATTGAATCCCAATCTTTTCTTTCTTAACTAAATTCCTAAAATTCTTAATATTTCAAAATATAGTTTTCTTTACTTTAAATAGTTAACTATAGTCTTATCCCATTATACTAAATATCCTAATCTACAAGATTAATTTTCATTATAAAAAATATTTCTTTGAATCTTCTACAATATTTAGATAAAATCTAAATATAGTTATCGAAATTAAAATTTATCACAAAAATCATATTAATAATTTTTGAAAATATGTTATTTGAGAACATATAATAGTTAATTAGTATAATAGTTAATCATTTCACAAAAAATATCAAAACGAGGAGAAAGACAGAACAACTACTCAGAATTCATGAAGAGGATGCAATAAAACATGGATTTCATATAAAAAAGTATGTTCTATAAACTAAAGTAAATAAACACAACTTATCTTAAATTCCTCCACAAGGAAACTCCTTGCAGTTCCTCTGAATCTCTTCCTTTCTTTACAGTACGCAAAATTCTCCTTCGAAACAACAATGCAAAAGAGATCTCTCACTTCCCTTTCACTCTTACAATCCTTCAAAGAATGCCTCCTTGCAATTTATTATGAACTCTCAAGAAAATCACGTCGTCGGCGCCCTAGGTCAAATTTGCATAATTTGGTCCCTTTTGCTCCAAATTCGCTCCATTTTGCACATTTTTTGCACCTTTGTCCTTAAATCTTTATACCTACAAAAAAACACCAAAAATATCTTTCTTTAAAGTGCAATATCATCAAAATCAGTATAAGATAGGCATGAAAATCTTAATATTTTTTCCTTGTGTCAAAATCCCCCAAACTTATTTATTACTTGTCCTCAAGTAATCTTTAGTACTACATAAAATTTATGATTCATTGTGGTAAAGTTTTAATTCAGAAATACTATAATTTTGATCTAAATAAATATTATAGTAAGAATCCTTAGAAAGATTTCAAGTAATTATATTAATTATGTAGGTATAAGGTTATCTAGTCATCAAGTCTAAGAGTTGTAGTTTTCTATTCATTTCAAGAATGACCATATGTTGCAATATCAATTAACTCAGAATATTCAGAAGATAGGAAATTCATGAGGAAGCTACAAGTAAGAAACTAGTCATAAATATAAGTTCAGAAATGATTTTAGTTTTCTGATACACCTAAAATATATAGTATTTTTATGCACATTTTTATACCTATTTTTAATGATATTGCACTTTAATGGAAGGTATTTTGTGATTTTCTTGCAAATATGATGAAAATGTATGGTCGTGATGAAAGGAGCAAAATTGGATCAAATTTGGAGCAAAAAAAGATGAAAAATTAAAATTTGGGCACTGGCGGCTATGTGCCGCTAGGCCGGCGCTTAGCCGCCACAGTTAAAAAATCGAAACTCAAATGAATTTGGTGCCAATTTCAAAGGGGATGGGATGCAACTCTTGGTGGTAACTTTCATAACTTCCTTTGGGTGGTAAGTTTGAATGAAGGGGTGCATTCTTGGGTAGATACATTGAATCTGGACACATTTTGAGGAGACACCAAGGCACCTTTTGGATTACTATTTAAAGAGAATCTTAGGAAAGATTAAAGAGCTCTTCCTTTGCATTTTGAAGAGAGTTTTCATTGGAGTAGAGAGTAGAAAGGAGCTCTTCCTTTGCTTTTTGAAGGGTTCTTTCACTTGCAATTTTTTACATTATTTTACTTTTATTTTACGAGAGTTTTTATTAAGAGTAGGAGAAGAGAGTAGAAAGGAGAAAAGGGTTGGAGTGAAGTCTTCTTCTTCCCACTTCTTTTCTTTCTTTTAGTTTAGTTTCTATTGAATTCTGAAATTATTCTGAGTCATCAGAGTTGGGAGATCCGCTCTGAGGAGTAGTTTAGTGAAGAGTTAAAGTTTCAGAGGAACTTCCTGAGTCTTGTGGAGAGAATTTTCAGATAAGTATTTACTTTTATTCTTACATTTAGTTTTTTTTTAATTAATACTTATTTTTGTTTGGTGTTTTTCTTATGGTTTTTAATTTCCAATCAATGTGTTTTTGTATTTTCTCAATGAATTTTGAGTAGTTTACTTTATCTTTTTCTTTCTTAAATGGAGAAGTAATTAATTTATAGAGAATTGTTGTGGAAAGTATAAGTATTTAAAATTGAAGAAGTTGTGAAGATTGATTCTAAAAACTTTGTTTACTTCTTAATTTGGCCTGTTAAGTTGTAGAATTTCTTGAGATTATGTAAGATCCAATGCGGTATTGTCTCATAAAATTTAGTAAGAATCACATGCAATTATATGGGTGAGAATTGTAGTCCATATAATTGAATGTAATATTAGAAGATATTTTTATGGAAGGGAGTAAAATTAGAGGATTTTAGAGTGATAGGCTAAAACCCCTTTATTTGGTTTGAAGTTTTATGTTTTGTTATGAGATGTTAGCCCCCAGTTGGTGGGAATCGAGGGAACTCTAGAGCGAGAGACTGGTATCTTCCCTGCCTAACCATGTTCAAAATGATAAAAATTTCAAATTAACCTATGTTCTTTATAGAACCAAGTAAGGGTAAAGAACACATTTGCTTCTATCTGTCACAACAAATTTAAATACTTCCACAACAACACTTTAATAATTATTACTACTTCATAAAAGGAAAGAAAAAGATATTCTAGTTAATAGTTTTTTACATACAGTGTTACTAGTTATTATAATTTAAATTTCTTGCTTAACAATTTATTAAGGAAATTTCAAAAGACAAATCAACTTTTAAAACTTTTCAAAATCAAGACATACTTTGAAAAGCCATTAAAAAAAAGAGAAAAAAGATATTTTTATGATTCCTTTAAATATTTTCAAATTTTCCCTGTGGGTTTGATATCTCGGGGCTTAATCAGAAAGCCCTATATTACTTGATAAACGATATGTATACTTGTATAGTATCCCATATTATAAAATAATAATTTTCATATCTAAATCTCCAGCACATATATTTGGTGTGGAGTCAAGTTTTTGGCGCACATATATTTATCAGGGATCATGTTTTTGACATCGTTGCTAGGGAAAATAATTAAATTGCATTTTAAAGAGAATTAAGAAATTTTATATTTTTACTTCTCTTTGTTTTTGTTAGTGTGTAGTATTTTATTTTGTTTTATTGTTGTATGCGTAGTTCAGGATTTGAGAGACTTGTGTCTTACGATTCTGAATTAGAAAGAACTATCAGAAAAATAAAAAAAATTAAAAGTACAGAAAAAAATAAAAATATTCAAGAAATGGTAAATCATCAAGATCAAAATGTAGGCATCCATCAAGAATTAAGACCTTTAAGAGATTATGTTAACCCTACAGTAGATGAATTTCGTGGTAGTATTCAAAACCCTGCTGTAGCTGTTAATTCTTTTGAGCTTAAACCTGCTATTATCCAAATGGTGTCTAATAATCAGTTTGGGGGGCAACAACTGAAGATCCGAATTTGCATCTTGCTAATTTTTTAGAGTTGTGTGCTACTTTTAAATATGATGGTGTTTCAGATGATGCTATTAGACTTAGACTTTTTCCTTTCTCACTAAGGGATAAAGCTAAAATATGGTTACATTCATTACCACCTGGATCAATATAAATTTGGGGTGAACTGTCACCAAACTTGCTTGCTAAATATTTTCCACCATCTAAGACTGCTAAGTTAAGAAATGATATAACATTTTTTTGTTAGTTTGAAGGGGAATCAATATATGAAGCATGGGAAAGATTTAAAGATCTTCTCAGGAAATTTCCACATCATGCGATACCAGATTGGTTAATTATTCAAACTTTTTATAATGGATTAGTTGGATCTCTTAGATCAATCATCGATGCTGCTGGTGGTGGATCATTAATGTCTAAACCATTTTTTGATGCTTTTGCTTTAATTGAAGAAATGGCTACTAATAATTTTTAATGGCCTTCTGAAAGGTTAAATCCTAAAAAGGTAGCCAGTGTTTATGAAAATGATGCTTTTACAATGTTAGAAAATCAAGTTGTTACTGTATCAAGGAAGATAGACCAATTTGGGATGAATTTTTCTCAGCCAAATCTCATGATTGAAGAAAATTCATTAGGCCAAATGGTTGATTCTTATTCTTCACCAGAAACTGTGAATGCTATAAGTAAACTTAACAACCCATATTCCAATTATTATAACCGAGGTTGGAAGAATCATTCAAATTTTAATTAGAATAACAATAATCAGAGTGGTGTTAATCAACAATGGGGGAACCACCAAGTAAACCCATTGCGGAATTGGAATAACCAAGGTAATAATAATAATAGATTAACTTATCGTTCAGGTTATAACAATGCTTTACAAAATAAAGAGAATAAGTTGTCTATGGAAGAAGTAGTATCACATATGGGAAGTCAATTACAAATTCAAAGAGAAACCATCAGAAATATTGAAAATCAATTGGGACAAATTGCAAATGCCTTAAGTAATAGTTCCAAAGGAATGCTTCCCAGTAATAATGAACTGAATCCAAGAGAAAAGAATAAATAATAAGTAAAATCAATTCAGCTGAGAAGTGGAAAAGAATTGGAAGGTAGATTTAAAAAAGAAACTGAAGTAGAGAAAGAAGAGATTGAAAGACCTAAAGAGGACGATCCAAAAGGTTTTGAAAGACCTATTTCTCCACCTAAGGTTGATTTAGAAAAACCACCACCTCCATTTACTCACAGACTTTGTCAACAAAAGTTGGATAAGCAATTTTCAAAATTCTAGGAGATATTAGAGAACCTTACCATTAATATTCTATTTGCTGAAGCCTTAGAACAAATGTCAAGCTATGCAAAATTTATGAAGGATATTCTTAATAAAAAGAGGAAGTTTGAAGAAAGTGAGACTGTTGCACTTAGTGAGGAATGCAGTGCGATAATTCAGAAAAAGCTTCCTGAAAAAACTTAAAGATCCTGGTAGTTTCACAATTTCATGTGCAATCAGAGAAAGATTATGTGGAAAATCTTTATGTGATTTGGGTGCAAGCATTAACCTTATGCCTCTATCAATATTCAAAAGATTGAGACTAGGAGAAATAACCCCAACTACTGTAACTCTGCAATTAGCAGATCGTTTGATCACATATCCTAATGGAGTTATACACGATGTTTTGGTAAAAGTGGATCAATTTATTTTTCCTGTGGATTTCATTGTGCTAGATATGGAGGAAGATAAAGAGATACCCATAATTTTGTGGAGACCTTTTCTAGCTATAGGCAAAGCCATGATAGATGTGCAAAAAGGGGAATTAACGATGGGGGTTAATGATCAAACTGTTACATTTAATATTTCAAAATTGATGAAATATCCTGCTAGAGGTAAAGAAGATGAGTGTTATAGGATGGATGTTATTGAATATTTATGTGAATGTCATTTCAAATCGACTTACGAAGAGAAAGATTAAAGAGAAGAATTGGAATATAAGCAAGAAGAGGAGTTATTTGATTTTGATGATTTTCAAGAGGAAGATTTAAAGTATGTTCATGAAAGTTTTGAAATGTTGGATATGACTGAAAAAGATGGATCTTATGGTCCATCAATTAAAAAACCTCCTGAACTTGAGCTAAAAATGCTTCCTAATAATTTGAAGTATGTTTTTCTAGGTGAATCCTCAAGCTTGCCTGTTATAATTTCTTCTCAATTAACTGAAAAAGAAGAAGAGAGTTTGCTTGAAATTTTGAAGAAGCACAAGAAAGCCTTTGGATGGACAATTGCTGATATTAAAGGAATCAGTCCTTCAATTTGTATGCACAAAATTCTTATGGAAGATAATTGCAAACCGCGGGCTGATCCCCAAAGGAGATTATATCCTATAATGAAAGATGTTGTTAAGAATGAAATTTTAAAATGGTTGGATGCTGGAATTATCTCTCCTATTTCAGATAGTGCATGGGTTAGTCCTATTCACTGTGTTCCTAAGAAAGGAGGACTAACTGTAACTGTTAATGAAAAGAATGAAATGATACCAACAAGATAAGTTACAGGGTGGCGAATATGCATTGATTATAGAAAATTAAACTTTGCCGCAAGGAAAGTTCATTTTCCACTCCCTTTTCTAGATCAATTGTTGGATAGATTGGCTGGGCATAAATACTTTTGTTTTCTGGATCGATATATTGGTTACCACCAAATTCAAATTACTCCTAAGGATCAAGAGAAAACTACGTTTACCAGTCCTTATGGTACCTTTGCTTATAGAAGAATGCCCTTTGGTTTATATAATGCCCCTGTTACATTTCAGAGATGTATGATGGCTATTTTTTGTTATTTGATTGAAAAAGGGATTGAAGTTTTTATGGATGACTTTTCAGTGTTTGGAATTTAATTTGAATTATGTTTAGAACATCTATCTAAAGTTCTAAAATACTGTGAAGAAACTAATTTGGTCCTTAATTGAGAAAAATGCCAATTTATGGTAGTAGAAAGAATTATTTTGGGACATCGGATTTCAGAAAAAGGTTTGGAGGTAGATCCTGCAAAAATTCAAGTTATATCTAATTTACCTTGCCCAACCAATGTAAGGGAAATTAGATGTTTTTTAGGACATGCAAGATTCTACAAGCGTTACATCAAAGACTTTTCAAAGATTACAAAACCTTTATGTCATTTACTGGAAAAGGATGTAATTTTTAATTTTGATGATGACTGCCGTAAAGCCTTTGAAACATTAAAAGAAAAATTAATCACTGCACCTGTAATAATTTCACCAAATTGGGAAAAACCTTTTGAATTAATGTGTGATGCTAGTGATTATGCTATTAGTGCTGTTTTAGGTCAGAAATATGATAAAAATTTTAAAGTAATTTATTATGCCAATAAAACTCTTAATGAAGCTCAAATTAATTATACTACTACTAAGAAAGAGTTATTAGCTATAGTATTTGCCTTTGATAAATTTTGATCATATTTAATTGGAGCTAAATGTGTGGTGCATACTGATCATTCTGCTATTAAATACTTAATGAAGAAAAATGAGGCAAAACTGAGACAGATAAGATGGATTCTTCTTTTGCAAGAACTTGATTTTGAGATAGTAGATAGGAAGGGTTCTAACAAGCAAATTGTTGATCATTTGTCTAGGCTTGAAATTGAAAAATCTCTCTGTAATATTGAAGAAATTAATAAAAACTTTCCGGATGAAAAATTGTTCACTATTAAAGAATTGCGTGTTCCGTGGTATGCAGACATAGTAAACTTTATTGTTAGTAATATTATACCCTATGGTTTGACATACCAAGAAAAGAAGAAATTTATGTCTGATGCTAAGACTTATTTTTGGGATGACCCATTTTTATATAAACGAGGAAAGGATCTTTTAATTCAAAGATGTGTACCTTTGGAAGAGACTTATGAAATTATTCAAAAATGTCATGATTCTGATTATGGGGGACATTTTAGAAGTGATAAAACTGCATATAAAATATTACAATCGGGATTTTATTGGCCTACAATTTTTAAGGATGTGAATGTTTATATTAAAAATTGTGATAGATGTCAGCGTGTAGGCAATATTTCTAGAAGAAATGAGATGCCCCTCAATTATATGTTGGAAGTTGAAATATATGATGTTTGGGTTAAAATATTTGATGTTTGGGGACTAGATTTTATGGGACCATTTACACCATCTTTCAGAAATGTTTATATTCTGATAGCAGTAGACTATATTTCCAAATGGATTGAAGCTATTGCTTTACCTTGATGTGATGCTCAAAGTGTTTCAAAGTTTTTAGAAAAGAATATATTTTGCAGATTTAGAATACCAAGAGTAATCATAACTGATGGGGGAAGTCATTTTAGAAATGCGATTATTGGGAAGTTGTCGACATATTTTTGGGTTGTGTTGTATTTTAGAAAAAAAAAGATCGCCTACAGAAGTTGTCGGCGAATTTTCATATTTTAAATTTAATTTAAATATATATATAGTTTAAGAGATAGCATTTGATTTTGAAAATAATTTTAAGTTTGAAAATTTTAAGATATGAAATCAAACCGATCTCACATCCCAAATAGTTTATATAAACGAGCACCACACCACAAATTGTATATCTATCCCGAAGAGTAGACACACTGCTTGATGATGGTGCTCGGTTAAATAAACTAGAAGATTTGTGACATCCGTTTGATCTGCGAACCAATTTTATAAGATGACAAGTTCCCCTGTTTAATATAAAAGAATTAAACAGGGTTATATTACCTGGGTTCTTAAAGTTCCCTATAAGGGCAAGCCCCTATAGTTAATTACATCTTGAATGATGGGCATCATTCAAGAAGACTCTCGATAATAATCAGTGGCTTTGCTCTTAAGAATTTAAAAGTTTAAGGTTTTTAAAGGATTGGATTTTGAAAATTTCAATTGGGAATAGATCAAATTTGGAACAGTTAATTTTAAGAGTCCAAAGGAAGAAAAGTAGGAGAAGCTGAGGATCCAAGAAGAACCTTGGCAACTTCTCAAACTATCCTATTATTTGGCTTCAATTTGGGAATTTTTATTTAATGATTCAGTCTTGCTAATTTTAGTTAATTAGGACTTATATTCGTATGATATGATCATATGAATAGCCTTGAAGATGTGAGGGTTTATGTCGTACCAAACGACTACCTCAGAATCCTAAGACCGGGTAGGGCTTAATTTACATGACATGATCATGCAAATGCCTAACGAAAAGTTGAGGACTTATATTGCATTAGGCAAACTACCTCGAAGTCCAATGGCTTTGTTATTTAATTCTAAGAAATGTTTGCTGAAGTAGACACAAGTTTTGCTGACGAAGATGGCCGTGCTGCCCACTATGCTCCAAGCTCCTTGTTATTGCAGAGGTTTAGTTTTGGAAAGTGAAAATCAGGGGATGAGAAAAGTGTTTCGGTTTAGAAATATTAAAGTCCAAATATTTTTAATATTTTAATTAAAATAAATCTTAAAGTTGTTTAAACAGAACCGATTAAGATCCCACGGTTCCGTCATCCCGGCACCGTTACTTTCATTAAATTCACTTAGTACAGATAAATTTGCTAAACTCAATTGAATGAGTTCCACACTTTCATTTAGACCGTGAGAAATCCCGTTAGCAACACGTGGGTTACATCATCCGAGGTATTCTCGATCATTCAATGAGACGTTTTAATTTAGTTGTAATTGTAGTTTTGTTGTTCTGTTTGTGATTAGATTTTGAGTTGTTTTATATTTTGGAATGTTGTGGTGGTGACTTTTATCTTGTAGTGACTTTTAATTTAGTTTTGGTTTTAGTTTTGTGACTATCCTAAAGGTTTTAGTTTTCATGCAATAATCTTGTTTAACATGCAAGAAAAGTACAGCGCAGTGCATGTAAGTAAACTGCAATAAAGTAAATTGCAATAAAATAAAAGCGTACCTGGAGGGTCTTCCCGTCATCCCAAGCTGCACTTAAAACATATATTAAGCCATTTAAATATTTATAACAAGTACCTAGGTAAAGCTAAGAGAAAGTTTTGGTTGTCTACCAAAGTCCTAATCCTATTGCTAGTCAGCTCTTATGACGTCTAAGTTCTTGTGTTTTGTTTAAGAATGATTTTCCTCATCAAAGAATAATTAAATTCAATTGTTCTTCTAAACATCTCATCATATTGAGAAAGTGTTTAGGACGAGTCCTAAACATCTTTTCAATACTTCCAAGATTATTTTGAGTCCAAGTAAATTTAGTTGCACAGGTGAATTAATCATCCAGAAGTTTAGTTAAGCTTTGTCTTTTGCTCATTGAACTTGGGCATTTGATTGCCTGATGAATGAAGTGACATCTCACTTAATAATCCATTTAGGAGTTATAATAATTAAAGCCTTTAGGGGCAAGTTGGTTTGTTGAAGATTTTAATCATTCTTAATTTGAAGTTTGAGTTAAAAGTTTAACATGATTTAATTTAATTATGAGATTTTAATTAATAATTTTAGGTTTAGAATAGTGTTCAAATTATTTTTGGTTTAAATCTTTATACTTTAAGTGATCTTAATATTTTAAATTTGTTTTACTTTTATTATTGAATGATGTTAATTTAATATAACTTAAATTTGATTTAATTGAATTTAACTTAATTTAATTTAATTTAAATATTTTTAATTTAACTTAATTGTTAAACCACTTAATATTTTGAGCTTTCCTTTAATTTAAGGGTTATTATTATTTTTTAATTTTTTAATTTTAATTTACTTAGTTTGGATTATCATTTTAATCTTAATTAAAAGTTAAATATTATTGAAGTGATTTATTTAGGGATTTTTTTATTAAAGAATTAATATCCTCTCAAGTTATATCCCTATTTTTAATAATTCAAATTTTCATTAATTTTTCAAAATTTAAATTTGTTTAAATAATTAAAGTTTCATTTTTGGTTTATTAAAAGTGATTAATGGGTTTCTACCCTTTTAATTTCTCAAAGTTTCAATCATCCAAGAAAGATAAAATCAAATATTTTACCCTCCATTTTAATTAAACCTAAAATTTAAATAAAGGAGTTTAAATTCTTTAATTACCTTTATGCCCTTTTAGGCTTATTAATTTCATAATTCACTAAATTGAGTTCAAATGAACTTGAAATTTTATGTCACTTCACTCATATGTCAATTAAGACATTAGAGTAGAAAATGTGATTTTTCTGAATTTAATTTATTTATATTATTATTTTTAGTGAAAAATAGGAATTTTCAATGGAAATTCAACAACATGACCAAGGAAAGGTTTCTGTCCTTAAGAAAATTATAGATGTTCCTAATGACCAGAGGACCACTTGAACCAATTTTGGTGATTTCTTGAATTATATTTTATTTATTATAATTATTTTAAGTTTTGTAGTGTTAATTAATTGTGAAATAAAATTGAAGTTGAAAAATGGATTTTATATTTTTCTTAAATCTCTTTGACCTCAAGGAAGGAATGACCATACCTTTGCTCTGAGAAGTGTAGCTTCAATCAGAGAGTTGTGTCACCTTCGATTGCACCCAAGGAAGCTCCAGATGAAGTCTCTAGCTCTGGGGAATTGTCTAGGTATGACAGTGTCCACAGCCGATTTCAAATTTTTGAGGCTAGAGCAACTGGGTGTCCTAGAGAGGGGGCTTTCACTGGGGAACTCATTCTCTTGGTCCTGTGCAGGTGTGGGTGAGTTTAATTTGGATTTGGTGGAGGTTTGGGAGATGTCCTTTTTTTGGGCTTGAATTTAAACTCAGAAATTGAGCTTAGCTGGTGGAAATTGGGGTCGGAATCCTATGGGGATCAAGTGCCCTAGGTGAGGAGAAGATCCTGGAGCAACTTTGGCAGAGTTTTGTTTAGGTCTGGTTCAACACCTTCTTTGGCCGAGAGGGTGGTGGGTTTAAATAGACATGGCTGGAGGGCCTCCCAAGGGGGTTTGATCCTTGGGATCAGCTGCTCTATGCAAGAGAAGAACACCCATGGTGTTCAATTGGACTGGGACAACTCAGCAAGGAAGAATTGAAAATTTTGGCTCACATGGAGCTCTCGACCGTGGTGTTTTCCGGCGACCCAGGAGGCTGGCCGACAGGGTTAGGTCACCATCGTGATCAGAAGGATCAGGAGTTGGCAATGGTGCAGTCAATTAGCCATGAACATGTGTAAAGAGTTTAACTTTAAGTGGTATGGGGAGAGGGTAATTTTGGATCCAAATGGGTCAAGTCATGCAAATGGGTTGGGTTCACCTCTCCAAGCTATGGTTTGGGCTGAGGGAGATCAGGTGAGTCAGCTAGATTAGTGGGGAAAAGTCACCATCTAAGCATATTTAAGTTTAAGCATGGTTTAGGGGAAACATGGGAGTGCTTAATCACTTTAAGGGAATCAAGAAAGAGGCTCCTCCTTTTGCCCAATATGGCATGGTCACATGAACACCACTCACATGGCTTGCATGGGGCTTAAGGATGGCTTCATGGCTTCATTTGGGCTTGGGGCAAGGCTTGGCTCAATTTCATGAAAATGGATTTTGGAAGCTTTGGCATTTTAGTGGGAAATTCTCATGAAGCTTGATTTGGAATTATTTGGTTATTGATTTTATGACTTAGGGATGATTTCAATCAAACGAATGATGATGGGAATTTCACATAGGCCTTGGAATAAGTTTTGGGCTTTTGGATTTGGTTAAAATGGGCTTTTAGGATGGTTTAAGAAAGTGGGCCTTTAGGTTTGAAAACAAATTGGTGGATGGAAATTTTGTGAAAGATTGGGCCAAACAAATGTTGGGTTTAGTTTAGGGATGTATCATGAAAATTTTAGAAAAGGTTTGAAATAATTTGGGTTTGAATTGGGTTTAATTTAGGATTTTTTCGGTAAAGGGCCTAAAGTGGGTCAAATTGGGCTAACTTGGGCTAAGGTTGGGCTAAGGTTGGATTTGATGTAAAATTAATGTTGAGAAATGTTTATGGGGTGTAATAAAGAGTTTTCAATTTTGGTTGGGCTTTAATTTTGGGATTTGAGCCCATTTGGGTTAGGTTTAGGTTTAGGCCAAAAATGGGGATTTTGGTTTTGGGTTAGGTTTGGGTAGAGTTTAGGTTCAAATTTCGGACAAATCTTGTTAGTGTTTTGTTTGTGGGGATATTAGTAAGGTTTAGGAAAAGATTTGGGGTTAATTGGAGTTGAATTGGGTTGGTTTAGGCTTGGTTTAGGTCATGGGCCAAGATTGGGCTTTAAGCTTCAAATTGGAATTGGATCCAAATGTTAGTTAAATTAAGATTATATTTGGTCTAAATTGATATTGGGGATATTGAATTGAAGTTTAGAATTGAATTGGGTCAAAATTGAGGTCAATTGGGTTGATTTGGTTTAACATTGGGTCCATTTGGGTTAAATATGGGTCAAATTGGGGGTTTGGTAAAAGTGGGTTAAATTGATAAAATTGGCCTATGGTGTAGTTGAACAAAATAAAATTGGGAATATTTGGGATTTTCTTGAATTTTTTTGGGAATTTTTGGATTTTTTTTGTTAAGAAGGGCATTTTAGGTATTTGGAGGGTATTGAGGGGTATTTTTGGAATTTTTGGTATATTTGGCCATGGATGATCAATTTGAATGGTGGGAAATGTTAAGGATTGGTTTTGAGGAATTTTGGGTAATTTAGGAAATTTTGCAAATTTTGGGCAATTTCAAGGGCATTTGGTAGGCTTGGTGGGTTTAGGGCCCGGGAGTCCAAAATTGAAATTTTGGGAAAATGAAGGTTGATCAAGTGTGAGTGAAATGAAATCATTTTGGTTGAGCCATGAAGCCATATTAAGCTCACAAAAGCCATGAGAGGACCCATTCGACACATTCACTATGTTGTTCTTAACCTTCTTAGCCAAGGCCTAGGGGTTAAGGTCCATCCATATGAATTACCTACATGAGTCGGGAAGTAAAGCTAGGCATGAATGGTTTTAGGATTGGAATGTGTGTGGAAGTGTAATGTGTGTGCAAGTGAACCCTCACCAGACCAGGACACCCAGGGTAGTCCTAAGGCCAAAGATTCGTATAGGGAACTCATCCTTTAAACCTCCACATTTGATCTTAACCCTCCAAGTGACTTGGGGGTTTACAGTCAAACTTATGGGGTTTGCAGGGAGTTTAGAGGTGTTTAAATTTCTAAGTGGTGGGTTCCATTTCTAGTCCTCTAAGATAGTCAAAGGGAAAGCCTAAGGCTAGATCCTAAGTACTAAGGAGAGAGAAGAGAAAAGACCTCATCAAAAATGAGGTCAACAAATGGACCCCCAATAGATGTGGTGTGCAAACCAAGTGCACCGCGTGCATTGGCGTTAACTGAAGAGATCAACAAAACTAACACAGACGTCTAAGTGACACACTTAGAACAGAGTAGAAACAAATTTCCACTGGGGAGTATCGAGTATATCTCCAAGACTGGAGATCCCTGAACTCTCACTGGGGAAAAGAAGAGGAGGTGAATTCGAGATCATAAGATCTGGGGAAATTTGATTTAGATTTCATTTCATTTTCTATTTCAAGTTTTAATGTGTGAGTTTAGAATTCGATTTGTTTCGAGTTTCAATTTTGACTGAGGTTTAATTTAAAGTCAATTTAAGAAAATTCTGGATTTGAAATGAGAATTCGAACCTAGGTTCCAATCTCAGGATTGCAAAGAGAACTGGAATTTAGGTACCAGACTCGAAGTGAGAATCGAAGTTTAAATATCGATTGAAAAGGATGAGAATCAGAATTTAGGTACTGATATCAAAATGAGAACTGGAATTTGGTACCAGTCTCGAAAGAGAGGATTGAAATTTGGTATCAATCTCAAAAAGAGAGTCGGAATTTGGTACCGACCTTGAAAGGAGAGAACTAGAATTTGGTACCAGTCTCGAAAGAGAAAATTGAAATTTTGTATCAATCTCGAAAGAGAGTCAGAATTTGGTACCGACCTCGAAAGGAGAGAACTTGAATTTGGTACCAGTCTCGAAGGTTTAAAAGGTTGAAATTTGGTATCAACTTCGAAAGAGAGTCGGAATTTAGAGAGAACTGGAATTTGGTACCAGTCTCGAAGGTTTAAAAGGTTGAAATTTGGTATCAACCTCGAAAGAGAGTTAGAATTTGGTACCAAACTCGAAAGGAGAGAACTGGAATTTGGAACCAGTCTCGAAGGTTTAAAAGGTTGAAATTTGGTGTCAACCTCGAAAGAGAGTCAGAATTTGGTACCGACCTCGAAAGGAGGGAACTGGAATTTGGTACCAATCTCAAAGGTTTAGAAGGTTGAAATTTGGTATCAACCTCGAAAGAGAGTCAGAATTTGGTACCTCCTCGAAAGGAGAGAACTGGAATTTGGTACCAGTCTCGAAGGTTTAAAAGGTTGAAATTTGATATCAACCTCGAAAGAGAGTCGGAATTTAGTACCGACCTCGAAAGGAGAGAACTAAAATTTGGTTCCAGTCTCGAAGGTTAAAAGGTTGAAATTTGATATCAACCTCGAAAGAGAGTCGAAATTTAGTACCGACCTCGAAAGGAGAGAATTGGAATTTGGTACCAGTCTCGAAAGGAGAGAACTGGAATTTGGTACCAGTCTCGAAAAAGAGAATTGAAATTTGGTATCAATCTCGAAAGAGAGTCGGAATTTGGTACTGAACTCGAAAGGAAAGAACTGAAATTTAGTACCAGTCTCGAAGGTTTAAAAGGTTGAAATTTGGTATCAACCTTGAAAGAGAGTCGGAATTTGGTACCTACCTCAAAAGGAGAGAACTGGAATTTGGAACCAGTCTCGAAGGTTTAAAAGGTTGAAATTTGGTATCTACCTCGAAAGAGAGTCGGCATTTGGTACCGACCTCAAAAGGAGAGAACTGAAATTTTGTACCAGTCTCGAAGGTTTAAAATGTTGAAATTTGGTATCAACTTCGAAAGAGAGTCAGAATTTGGTACCGACCTTGAAAGGAGAGAACTGAAATTTAGTACCAATCTCGAAGGTTTAAAATGTTGAAATTTGGTATCAACCTCGAAAGAGAGTCAGAATTTGGTATCGACCTCGAAAGGAGAGAATTGGAATTTGGTACCAGTCTCGAAGGTTTCAAAGGTTGAAATTTGGTATCAACCTCAAAAGAGAGTCAGAATTTGGTACCGACCTGGAAAGGAGAGAACTGGAATTTGGTACCAGTCTCGAAGGTTTAAAAGGTTAAAATTTGGTATCAACCTCAAAAGAGAGTCAAAATTTGGTACCGACCTCGAAAGGAGAGAATTGGAATTTGGTACCAGTCTCGAAGGTTTAAGAGAACAGGAATTTGGTACCAGTCTCGAAGGTTTAAAATGTTGAAATTTGGTATCAACCTGGAAAGAGAGTCAGAATTTGGTATCGACCTTGAAAGGAGAGAATTGGAATTTGGTACCAGTCTCGAAGGTTTAAAAGGTTGAAATTTGGTATCAACCTCGAAAGAGAGTCGGAATTTGGTATCGAGCTCGAAAGGAGAGAATTGGAATTTGGTACCAGTCTCGAAGATTTAAAAGGTTGAAATTTGGTATCAACCTCAAAAGAGAGTCGGAAATTGGTACCGACCACTAAAGGAGAGAACTGGAATTTGGTTCCAGTCTTGAAGGTTTAATGAGAAATGGAAACTGGTTCCAATCTCGAAGATTTAATTAGAAGTGGAAACTGGTTCCAATCTCGAAGTTTTATCTGTATGAAGAGGGACCCAGTCCCATGCCATCAAAACCAAATCGAACAAAGTTCGTGGCTCCGTGTCAATAGAACTAGTCGATCCTTTAACACGCAGAGAAAAGATTTAAAAAGAACTGATAAGTATACCAAGTTGAAAAGACTCGACCTGGTGACAAGTTGGGGAAAAGATTTGAATTTCAGAAGGGTTTCAAACAGATTTTGTTTTGAAGAATAATTGAAGGATTCAGATCGAAGGATTCAGATCGAAGGATTCAGATCGAAGGATTCAGATCAAAGAATTCAGATTGAGATTTAAATTCATTTTGTTCGTTTTGGTGATTCAATTTCAAAAATATTTGGAGTTCGTGTCAGTTTAGAATTCATTTTGACATTTAGATTCTTAAACGAGTTCTCGTTTTTTTTCGTTTTCCTTTGTTCTTTGCTCGAAGTTCTTTTAATTTAATGGTGCTTCCCAGTCAATTTGCACAAAAAGAGGTGAAGGCAAAACATGACATGGTCTCTTTCATTCTAATCTTGTTGAAAATACATCATACATCTTCATCCAAAACATGATGATATTTTCTCTGAGAATTTAATATCTTATACAATCCTTATAAATCCAAAATGGATTATGTAATATTCTTCAAGTTTCTTCTAAAAGCAGCTGTCAAAATCCATGTCTGAATAGTGAGATACATGGACAATAACATCACCTTCCAAGTCATCCTTGGCAGAAATGCCGTATGGATGTGCATTGGAGGTGTGCTATCTCCCATGTAACTCACAACTCGTAAGGCCGGAGATTCTCTAACTCTGGATCTGGCTGGAAGTGCAAAGGCATTTTTCTGTTGTCCATCCTTCTAAAAGTAACAGAGATCTGCTCAACAGGCACTCCTAGAATGCAATGCTTTGCGATGTCCGCTCCATACCCTTTAACAATATGACGGAACCTACCGGTAGTGGTATCTCCACTGGCCCTCAGAACTCACTGGGGCCTGCTATCCGGAGGTCAGATCCGAACATGATATTGCACTGGTTGACAAAGGACACTGTGCATAAAGGTCTAACAAAATCATGATGGTCTATATGTGGAGGTATGCAGTCGCCCTCCTTGTAGATGTTAATGATGCAGCTGTTGGGTATGCAATTTGCAGGCAATACCCTCCATGTTATCATCCTCTTTACTATTCTTTTAATAACTTTCGGCATCGGATCCACCTCACTGCAACAGAGTATCCCTGGTGGATTTCCTTTTCTGTCTACCGCGAAGTTGTAGCAACATCCGTACTAGATCGTAACTCTTCCTTTCCCTGGCATCCATCTTCGGGGTTCTCAATAAGTCTTTTCCCTTAGACGACCAGCTTGACCAATTTTCTAGAGTTCAAGTATGCAGTCTACAATTTTTTGTTGTTCGTAATCTGAGAACACATCTGTATGCAGCTCGAGGCCTTCTAAGATATTGATCCTCTTGCCTCTAATTTTCTCAAAATATTCAAAAGTCTTTTTTTCAACATTCTGCATTCTTTCCAACTCATATTCTGGAATTATCTGCAATCGGTGAGGTCTAGTAATGTACTGGGGAATGTATGTTTCCACCCCGGCACGCTCTCCTGCATGTCTTGGATCCTCGGGGATAGTCTTTATCGGGACATCCTCCAGGGTTGCTTTCGCAACAAGGCTCTTCAGAATTGGGGCATCTGTCTGGGGTCGTGGTACTATCTCTGTTTCTATCTTCCTCGGGATTTCTTTTGTCCTTTATGCTGTACTTGGAATTGACTTCCTCCTTTCTAGTTCCTGACAAACCAATCTCTTCGAAGTATTCGCACTGACGGTAGCGACTATCTCTTCATGCTGATCTGCTGCCAGCTTAGTCAGCATCTTGCGAATGCGATGGTTCTTGTTTCTTCATTGACTAGGACTGAGAGTGGCTCTACTCACCTCTTGAATTTCTGTAGGCATGGTGCTGACAAGTCTGCCTTCTGCTGTAGCCACCACAGACTTAACTTTCTTATCTTCTCCTGTTGCATGAGTGATGTTTGCTTTTCTCTTTTTGCTGGTAGATGGTTGATTTGAGCCACCCAATTTCATCACTGTCTGACTGTGGAACTCTTCCCGATCGATCGAGGTCCAATCATTTTCTTCATATTGTGGCCCGGCTGGTGTGAAGTCAGAGTCAATCTTGATCACAGCTCCATCCCTCACCCTCTTTTCATCAAGTGCTAGACTCACGCCATTCTTAAAGTTCAGAACCAACCGCCCGTTCGACATTTGCCTGCGAAAAATAAGGAATGGATCAGGGGCTGTACTAAGAACAAGAATAGTAGAAATAATTATTTATTAATGAAGAGCTTTTATTTGTTTATTTTAAATTTAAATAGGAGTGGGAAAAGATGAAGAAAGATCAAGAGTGAGGCTCGATTTGAAAGGAAGGATAAAGACTTCATTATCATGATTTCACATGTTTTCTTTTAACACATTTTTTTTAACGATTTTCTTTATCATCCACTTTTTATATTTATATTTTTGGGTTCGGACCCAGTCATGCCTGTGCTTCTAAGAATGAGGATTCATCCTTCAAAATATTAGGTTGCGTAATACTTCTTGAGATATCGTCCATTAATTGGAAGCATAGGTCGCTCTCTACGGTAATTTACAAGTTGGTAGGAACCTCCTGAGTAAACTATCTTGACCACAAATGACCCTTCCCAAGTCAGTTCAAATTTACCACCTATCTTGCGATGTGCAAGAATAGGTCTTCTGAGTACTAGAACCAAGTCATTGACTTTGAATGTCCTTGGACGGACCAATTTATCATGGACCTGGATCATCTTGGCTTGATACAGTTCCAAATTCTACTGTCTTTGAAAGTCTTTTCCCTTCCAGGCATTTCAATTCTTCTAGTCATAATTTGGCATTTTCTTCCGTGGTGATTTTGTTTGCAACTGCAATTCTGAGTGATGGAAGCTGAACCTTGTTGACCTCATTTTTGATGAGGTCTTCTCTTCTTCTCTTTAGTACTTAGGATCTAGCCTTAGGCTTTTCCTTTGACTATCTTAGAGGACTAGAATTGGGACCCACCTTTTAGAAATTCAAACCACTTCTTAACTCCCCGCAAACTCCACAAACTTGATCGTAGACCCCTAATCACCTAGAGGGTTGAAATCAAATGTGGAAGTTTAAAGGATGAGTTCCTATAGGACTCTTTGGCCTTAGGACTGCCCTGGGTGGCCTGGTCTGGTGAAGGGGCTGGCTTACACACACACTACATTTATACACTACACCTACACACAACACTTCCACATACCTCCTAAAACCACACCCATACCCAACTTGACCTCCTGACTCATGTAGGTGATTCACATGGATGGTCCTTAACCCCTAAGCCCTTGGCTAAGAGGGTTAGGAACGACATAGTGAATCCCTCAAATGAGTCCCTTCATGGCTCATGTGGGCTTGATATGGCTTCATGGCTCAACCAAAATGACTTATTTCCACTTACATCCACCCAATCTTCAATTTTCCAAATTTTCGATTTTTGACCCCAGGGACCCTACACCGCTTAGCTTACCCAAAACCCCGAAATTACCCAAATTTCTCAAAATTTCCAAATTATCCAAAATTCTCCAAAATCAATCCCAAATATTTCCACATCACTCAAACTGATCATCCATACCCAAAAATACCAAAAATTCCAAGAAAACCTCCCAATACCCTCCAAATACCCAAAATACCCCTCTTGACCTAAAAATCCAAAAATTCAGAAAATTCCTAGAAAATTCCAGAAAATCCCAAATATTCCCAATTTCATTTTGTCCAACTACACCATGGGCCAATTTTGTCAATTTACCCTACTTTTGTCAAAACCCCAATTTGACCCATTTTAACCCTAAGTGAACCCAATGTCAAACCAAACCTACCCAATTGACCCCAATTTTGGTCCAATTCAATTCTAAAATTCAATTCAATATCCCAAATACCAATCTAGATCAAATCCAAGTCCAATTTGATTGACATTTGGATCCAATCTCACTTTTGGCCTTAAAGCCCAATTTGGACCCATGACCCAAACCTAACCCAAACTCACCCAATTCAACTCCAATTAACCCCAAATCTTTTCTAAATCTTCCTTAACATTCCCACAAACAAAACACTAACATGATTTGCCCAAAATTTAGACCCAAACCCCACTCAAACTCAACCCAAAGTTAAAAGGCCCAATTTTGACCTAAACCCAAACCTAACCCAAATGAGCCCAAACCCCAAAATCAAAGCCCAACCAAAGTCAAAACCTCTTTGAAACACTCCCATAAACATTTCTCAACATTGATTTTATATCAATTTCAACCCTAGCCCAACATTAGCCCAAGTTAGCCCAATTTGACCTACATAGGCCCACTTACCAAATAAATCCAAATTCAAACCAATTCAACTCCAAATCACACCAAATTGATTCCAAGCCCTTCATAGAACATCCCTAAACCAATTATGACATTTATTTGACAAAGTTCTTCACAAAATCTTTACCCAAATGCCCATCCTAAAATCAAAAAAAGCCCATTCCCCTTAAACTTTCCTAAAAGCCCACTTCACCACATTCAAAAGCCCAAATCCATCCAAAGCCCACATGGCATTTCCCCTCATCATCCATTTAATCAAAATCACCCCTAAGTTTCAAAATCATCAATTAAACCATTCCAAATCAAGCTTCATGCAAATTTTCACCAAAATATCCAAAATTCTTAAAACCCATTTCCATGAAATTGACTCAACTTTCCCCAAGCCAAAGACAAGCCATGCAAGCCATGGACAAGCCACATGAAGCCATGGAAGGCTTGACATGTGACCATGCCATTAATGGTAAAAGGAGGGGCCCCTTTCCTAATCTTTCATTAAGCATTTTTTACCTTAAACATGTCACACACTAAACCATGTTTAGCTACCTCATCATGGATAGAGACCACACCACTCTCCCTTGGCCGGCCCAACTCGATCCTCTCAGCCCAAAATCGAGGCCATGGGGAGGTGCACCCAACCCAAACCAATGGGTTGACCAAATTAAGGCCAAAATGACCCCCTCCCCATTCCATTTTAATTCAAAGCCTTTACACATGGCAATTGCCTATTGATTGCACAAACCTCCAACCCTGACCCACCTGGACCTGAGGGTGACCCATGCTCTGCGGCCAGCCCGCCCGGATCGCCGGAAAACACCATGGCCGAGACCTCGGGAGGAGCCAAAGTTTGGAATTCCCACTTGCTGAGCTGCCTCATGCCAAATGGTCACTATGGCTGTTCTTCTCCTCACCAGAGCAGCTGATCCCATGCCTCAACTCCCCCTAGAAGGCTCTCCAGCCTCTCCTATTTAAACCCCTCACCCTCACGGCCATGGAAGAGAGTTACACAAACCTTGCCGAAACTCTGCCAAAATTATTCCAAACCCTCCTCCACCCTTAGAGCAGTTGAGCCCCAGTGTCAATTTGTCCTAATCCCCACTGATAAAATCCAATTTCCCAACTGAAATTCCACCCAAAACCAGGACACTTCTCCACAGTGAGCCAATCCCCAAATTGATTGGTTCTACACCTTCACCGGACCAAGGGAAGGTGTCCACCAGCAAAAGCCCCATCTCCAGGCCACCCAGTTGCTCCAGCCTCCAAGCTTTGTGATCGGGCTTGGTCGAAATCACTCCTAGACAATTCACCAGACCAGGAGACTTCATCTGGAGCTTGCTGAGACCCAATCGAAGGTGCAACAACTCTCAGATTGAAGCCACGCTTCTCTGACCAAAGGTATGAGCTAATTTTTCATCCCGAGCTTCTAGAGATTCTCCATTTCGAATGCTTTAATTTCAATGCGTGATAGCCGTATAGATGTGTTTGTCTCTTCAAGACGAATCCATAGAGCATAAGAACATGAAAATCCATTGAGTATCGAGTGAGATCTTAGGGATTTAGTGTGGACGGCTCTCGGGTGAGGACGCTCGGGGACGATGAACGGATGTCGTCCATTCAATACACGCGCGGACAGACGACTCGGATGGCGTCGGACCGGGAGACGGTACGAGAACCGCGGGGCCCGGCTGCTCGACTCGGGTGGCGGCGTCGAATGGGAGCGCGACACGCGGCGTTTCGGAGATGCCGAGGATGAGTTGGCGCCGCGTGGATAAATAGAAAATTAGGGTATTTTTTGATTTATTTAATTCCCTAAACTTCAAAAATTCATAACTCTGTGTAGAAAAATCGAGAAAAATAAAATAAAAATACCCTCTTGCTCAGTGAACAGAGGAGAATAATGTGGAAAAGAAATCATTTAATTTCAACAAGTATTTTATTTTTTATAATTTATTTACTCTCTGCATACTTTTAATTCTCCATGCATGTATACAATTCACCATGGCATGAGACCATAGGGCTTTTGAAGCCTCCGAATTTGGGAACATTCCCTGAATTTTCCAAAGTCGAGACCATCCCTATAAAAAGTTATTGATTTTTCAAATTCATGTTGTTGTTTTGAGTATTTTAATTCTAATAAATAGCATGTTGTGAAATAAATTCTAGGAAAATTTGGTGATGTTTCTTATGACCGAGAGAACCCTAGGAAAAATAGGTTTTGACTTAGTTCATTTAAAACAACCCTAATTGGCTTAAACACCCAAAATAGGTCTCTAATTAATTAGAGTTAACCATGCATCAAATTGAATTGAAATCAATTCTCCACTGACCTTTAAGATCAGAGGAATCCACCATAAAAGTTTGAGGTCAATTGGACTTGGTTAGCCCCACTAATTGGGTTGATTAAGCCACTTAGCCATTTTAAACTTTAAAAATTGATAACTTTTAAAATACCTTTAAAAAATTCACCAAATTGGTTTTGGAGCCTCTCTGATATCAGTGGAACCTAATAAAATTAAAATTTCAATTTCCTAAAAAAGTTGATTTTTAATAATATTTTAATATTTTTAATAATTAAAAAATAATAAAAATCACAAAAATAATAAAATTCACCAAAATGTCACATTTTGAATTTTAATCACATAGGAACAAATCCCACATTTTTCTTAGGTCTATTTAGTGAGATATTAAATTTTAAAGCTTTAAGGTAATTTTAAAATTAAAAAATGTATTTTCTAGCATCTTCACTAAAATAATTATAATAAATCATAGAAAAATCAGAAAATTGTAAAATTTGCTTCTCTGATTTCCTTGATATCAGAGAGATTTTTGAAAAATATAAAATTCATTTTTCAACATTTATTTTATTTTTAAATTAATTAACACTCCAAAACTTAAAATAATTATAATAAAAATAATATAATTCAAAAAATCACCAAAATTGGTCCAAGTGGTCCTCTGGTCATTAGGAATGTCCCCTAATTTTCTTAAGGACAGAAACTTTCCCTTGATCATGTTATTAAATTTTCCTTGGAAATCTCTATTTTTTACCAAAAATAATTACATAAATAAATTAAATATAGAAAAATAACATTTTCTCCTCTCATGTCTTTATTGACATATGAGTAAAGTCACATAAAAATTTCAAGTTCATTTGAGTTCAATTTAGTGAGTTATGAAATTATTAAGCTTAAAGGGTAAAGTGGTAATTAAAATTTTTAATCCTTAATTAAAACTTTAGGTTTAATAAAAAAATTAATAAGTAAAATATTTGATCCTAATCTGATTTGGATGATTGAAATTTAAATAATTAAAGGGTAGAAACCCATTAAGCAATTTAAAATGATTAAACCTTAATTAAATAATTGATTAAATTTGGAAGAATAATAAAATTGGAATTATTAAAATAGGGATATTATTAGGAAGAGATTTATTCTTTAATTTAAAAATCCCTAGATTAATTATCTCATTAATATTCAATTCTTAATTAAAATGATAACTCAAATTCAAAACATTAAAAGACTTAATTATTAAACTAAAACTAAATTATTAACTCTTTTAAAAATTTCAATTAAATTAAAAATAAAATTAAATTAAAAATTAAATTAAATTAAGTAAATTAAATTAAATTAAATTAAATTAAATTAAATTAAAATTAAATTAAAATTAAATTAAAAATTAAATTAAAGATTAAATTAAATTAAATTAAATTAAATAAACAAATTAAATTAAATTAAATAACTTATATTAAATTAAATTAAATTAAATAAATAAAATCAAATTAAATTAAACTAAATTAAATCAAATTAAATGAACTAAATTAAATTAAATAAACAAATTAAATTAAATTAAATTAAATTAAATCAAATTAAATCAAATTAAATTAAATTAAATTAAATTAAATTAAATCAAATTAAATTAAAATTAAATCAAATCAAATTAATTAAATCAAATCAAATTAAATTGAACTATATTGAATTAAATTAAATTAAAACTCAATTAAATTAAATTAAATTGAATTAAATATAACATCACCTAAAACAAAAAGAAATTAAATATAAAGCAACTTGAACACTATTCCAAATTTAAACCCATTAACTTAAATCAAATCATTTGAATACCAATTTACCCTCGAAAACTTTGGTTATTATAACTCCTAAACAGAACATTAAATGAAATGTTACTTCACTCATAGGATATTCAAATGTCCTAGTTCACTGAGCAAGTTAACAAAACTTGAATTCCCGGACGATTAATTCATTTGTATAATTAAATTCATTTGGACTTAAAACAATCCTAGAAATATTGAAAAGATGTTTAAGATTCTTCTTAAACACTTTCTCAATATGATAGGATGTTTATAAGAACAATTGGACTTAATTGTTCTTTGATGAAGAAAATCGTTCTTAAACCAAAACACAAAGAACCTAGACGTCATAGGAGATGACTAGCTATAGGATTAGGAATTTGGTAGAAAACCATAACCCTTCCCTTAGCTTTACCTAGGAACTTGCTTAAATATTCTAATTGTGTTTTAAGTGTAGCTTGGGATGACGGGAAGACCCTCCAGGTACGCTTTTATTTTATTGCAATTTACTTTCTTGCAATTTACCTTCTTGCAATTTATTTAACTGCAATGCACTTACTTTTCTTGCATGATAAACAACTGCTGCATGAAAACCCACACCTTTAGGATAGTCCCTAAAACTGAAACCAAAACTAAGTTAAAAGTCATTGCAAGATAAAATTCACCGCCACAACATTTCAAAATATAAAACAACTCAAAATTTAATCACAAACAGAACACAAAACTACAATTACAACTAAATTAAAACGTCTCGTTGGATGATCGGGAATACCTCGGATGATGTAACCTACGTGTTGCTAACGGGATTTCCCACGGTCTAAATGAAAGTGTGGAACTCATTCAGTTAAGTTTAGCAAATTCATCTGGACTAAGTGAATCTGATAAAAATAATGATGCCGGAAGGATGGAACCGTGGGATCTTAACCGGTGTCGTTATAATCAACTTTAAGATTTGTTTTAATTAAAACTTAAAAAACACTTGGAAATCAAGATTTTCTCTAAACCAAAACACTTTTCCCATCCCCTGATTTATGACTTCTAAAATTGAACCTCTGCAACAACAAGGAGCTAGGAGTATGGTGGGCAGCACGGCCATCGTCATCAGCAAAACCTGAGTCTACTTCAGCAAAACTTTCCTAGAACTAAACAACAAAGCCATAGGACTTCGAGGTAGTTTGCCTAGTACAACATAAACCCTCAACTCTTCATTAGGCATTTGCATTGCAAATTAAGTCCTAACCGGTCTTAGGATTCCGAGGTAGTCGTCCAGTACGACAATAAATCCTCACATCTTCGAGGCTATTTGTTTGATTTTATCATACAAATATAAGCCCTAATTAATTAAAATTGGCAAGATCAAAACATTAAACAAACAATACGACTTTCCTAAATCCAAGCCAAACAATAGGATAGTCGGGAAATTACCGAAGTTCGCTTCGAGTCTGTAATTTCTCCTACCTTTCTTCCTTTGGATTCCCAAAAAAAAAATGTTCCAAACTTGATCCATTCCCTATTGAAATTCCAAATTTCAATCCCTTGAAAAACTTAAACTTTGAAATCCTTGAGAGCAGAATTATTGATTATTATCGAGAGTTTTCTTAGGTGATTCCCATCACTTAAGATGTAATTAACTATAGGGGCTTGCCCTTATAGGGAATTTTAAAGAACCTGGGTAATATAAACCACTGTTTAATGTTTTCATATTAAGCGGGGAATTTTGTCGGCTTATAAAATTGGTTCGCAGACCAAACGGATGTCACAAATCTTCTAGTTTATTTAATCGAGCCCCACGTCGAGCGATGTGTCTATCCTTAGGGATAGATACACGGTTTGTGGTGCGGTGCTCGTTTATATAAACTATTTGGGATGTAAGATCGGTTTAATCTCATATCTTAAAACCTTCAAATTTAAAATTATTTTCAAAATCAAATACTACTTTTCAAATTATTTATTTTAATTAAATTAAAAAATTCGCCGACAGCTTCTGTTAGGCGACCCCCCTTTAAAATAACACACAACCTAAAAAATATGCCGACAGATTTCTGTCGACTCCGCTGGGGACTAGTTCCTCTCTCCATTTTGATCAGGAGGTTTTGTCTTCATACATCGGCAGTGTGTCCATGTCCCTCGTGGGCCAGACTGTTGTTCTTCTGTTGACATACTGTGCTCATTTCTTCCTTGAGCCAGTATAGTCAACTCTTTTGGATTCTGGAGCCATCTGTTTAACCACCATTAAACAGAGTGGTTCAGGAATCCTTAGGGTTTAGTGGGGTGGACCCCCGATAGGCGTGGTAGGTTAGGAGCAGTTTACCGAAGCGAGTTTGATGCGATGCTAAACTCCTTCCAATCTCGGACCGGGTCCTACGTTTCATTCCTCTTTGAGTTTGACTTGTTCTTAACAAGTTAAAACTGAAACTTCTCTATCACAATCCTCCCTTTAAACTCCAAACAAAACACAAAAAGGTTTAAGACAAAATTCACATGAATAAATTCACAGGATGCCCGGTTATAAGACAATTGTGTCAACTTGAGTACCTCCACTGAAACTATAAGGCACGAGACATTACTGACTTCTGAAAATTCTTCAAATGACAGAGATGATGTCGTCACCGAAGTTGATCTTCTCGTTCGACGGAAACCTGCCCTACAACAAGGCTGCTCTCTACCAAGGATCATTGATTAAGTTTGGAACCGGCTTCGACGAGGTCGAAATCATTCTCGGCAAAGCGCCTTATGTCTTCTTCAAGACAGCTGCCCCAACAATAAAAGAGCCAACTGCCAAATTCGACCTCAGCTGCAAGCAAGAGTTCCCCGTACTCGGGAAGCCCAAGGACGGGAAGACTTTTGCTAAGGCTGGCTGCCTTGATCCCGTCAAGCCTGTCAGCCCCGTGGAAAAGAGGGTTGTCACTGCCACAGCTACCGGGTTCACAATCACTGCACCAGCTGCACCATCAGTCAAAGGAAAACAGATTTTTAATGAGGAAGAATCAGTCGATGCCCTTGCCCCACTGTTGTCTGTCATCGAGATTGGATCTAGCTCAAAGTTCGGTCAACTTGCCAGAATACAACACAGAAATAAGAAACGAAAGATTTTAAAAGCCAAAAGGGCAAAAGCTTTGGAGACCGTTCTGGCCACAGAAATACCTCAGCAGGACGAAATTGGATGGTCTGAGACCGCACCTCTCCTTGGAGGAAGCAGGTTTCACCCATTGTTTGCCGCTCTCGGAGAAGAGAGTATTCATAAGATTCTTCGTTGCCTCTCGAAAACCTACATACCGCCGACCAGATTCGGTCTTGCACAGGTCCGAGAACACGGCTTGCTACCACAAGGGGAGATCCCCACAAGATGAACAATGACAAAAGATCACTAGTTACTGCATCCGGACCGCGCATTAGGGACCGCGATTTATCCAGGAGAGCCGAGGCCTTCAAAGAGACGTCTAGTCTCCGGACCTTGGTTCCGAAGGAGAAGTTGCGGAGTCCTAAGGTTGCTGGACTGGTACCTCAACAGAGATCAAAAAGACGTCTCCCCGCAAAGGATTCTAAGTCTGATGCTCCAATCATTAGTGTTCCGGCCATGCCAGAACCAATGTCGATGGAAGGTGTACAACAACAGTCCCCAGTCGATCTCAAGATCATTAAAGGGAAGCCGATCGAGGAAAGATTAGAGAAGCTCGGGCGGACATCGCCGAGCGCGTCGAAAAGAACAAAGTGGAAGCATCAATGATGAAGAACACGATTTGTCATTTCATGTGGATGAAGATTTTGCGAGAGATCTTTATGGTTGAAACTAGAGCCTCGCGTCATCGCGCGGTGCTCCTTTGCCTACCGAGGAGAACGCCGGGGATGAGTCGCGAAGGGCCATCCGACGGAGGGATGAGCTTATCATCCGCATGGAGAAAAGGATGGAGGAGATGGCGGCCGTTATAGCCTCATTTCGGAATCAACCTCAATCTCCGAGAGCGGCCTCTCTAGAAATAAACGGGCCGAGAGACCATTCATGTTGCGGATGAAATGAATGATTCGGCCAGAACACTATCACAGGAAAAGGATATCAAACGGATAGTTGAACAACAAGTAAAGGAGGTGTTAGCCCGATCCGAAGGAGGAGCGTTGATTCCAAAGGGTAGACCATATCCGGAAGGAATTCGATGCGGTGCCTACCCGAAGGGCTTCGTGCCACCTACCTTGAAAACATTTGATGGAACGGGAAATCCCCAGACGGCATGTTGCACACTTTCGTGCCGAGTTGTTGCAATGCGGCGGGAGCGATGCGTTACTCTTCCGACGGTTCGTCGACGGTACTGTCGGGAATCGCTTTCGAATGGTATGCGGAATTACCCGATGGCTCGGTGAAGACATTCTCGAGCTAGAGAGCCTCTTCATCAAGCGATTTGTCGGAGCTCGGCACCACATCACTATGGGTGATTTAGTGGTAGAGAAACAAAGGCCGAATGAAACTTTGGTGGATTACATACTTCGATGGAGGAACTTAAGCATGAAGTGTGAACCACTAGCTGCAAGAACAACATGCGATCGGCATTTTACTTAAAAGCATTCACGGCCCGATAGCACTTCTCCTCGAAGGATTCACTTATTAAGACTTTTGAGAAGTTGTTAAGCAAGGCCGGAAGCTTGCAAGAAGAGGCGAAGCAATTAAGTTTTGCCGACAAGACGGACAAGCAGAAGCCGGTGAAGACCTTCGAAAAGAAATCCGGGATCGTTGCAGCGGTTGACAAAGGCAAGCAACCGACTGCAAATACCACCGAACGGCCGCGGCAACCACAACGAGATTACCAGCAACCCCGGTCCAGCTATCAGTCGTCTCCGCAGTATGAACAACCGTCTCGTCCGCAACGTACATTGAGGGAGCTTCTGAGCAGGGAATATCCATTCAAGAATGAAGCAGTACCGAAAATGTTCCGTAGTCTGATGAAGACTCCAGATTTCCAGCTGCCAGAACCTAAAAGACCAGAGGAAGTCAACAAGAACGGTGATCCCAACTTTTGCCCCTACCGGATGCTTGGGCACAAGATAGAAGATTGCATTACCTTTAAAAGTTGGCTCAACGACAACCTTCGGAAAGGAAATATAACAATCCCGAAGGAGTACATGAAGGAACCCCGGAAAGGAGGTTCCGTCAATGTTATCTCAGCCGATCCCGTCATTCCGATAGATCCCTATGCAGCGACGATGGATGGACTACCGCCTGGACGAGGTCTTCGAAGAAGATTTTAGACGGCATCCGAACCGCTTTGGTGCGAGCTTCAATTCGAGTTCGAGACCTGTTAAACCGATCTTATCACTTGCGATAGAAGAACCACCTCGACGAGGAGACGATCGAAGAAAAGAAGAAAATTGACGAAGAAGAGGGGACCGAGACTCCTAAGGCTAGACTAGGGGCTGCTTATCCTAGGATAGTTGTTTCCGATTTGGGGGAGAAATCCCTCGAACCTCTGATTTTATATGATTATCTGCTCACTTCGGTGGGATCATATAATGATAAGGGTGATGGTGTTGGCTACGTTTTGACTGTTTCTAACGATTACGTAACTAGCGACAATCCGGACATTGACTTCGATACCAACAACAATTCTCAAATCATACACGATCTCGACGAGCAAAATAACAAAGAAGACATCCATCAAGGAGGCTATGAGAGCTCGACAAGCAACGAATCTATCTGCGAGTTTCGAGGAGCTCCGATTACGATAGAGTTAGAGCCTTCGGATTCGAAGATAATCCGGAAGAGCCTGTCATTCCGATTCGGGAGGAGACACCAGACAAGTTCAACACTAGATTTAGAAGAAATTACGAAGTCGACTTGAGAAGTGGAAAAGTTCTACCTCCAAGAATGGGTCCAAAAGACAAAGGAAAGCGGTGGTTGTTCAAGAAGAACCAACCCCAGCAAAAGAAATACCCATTCGAGAAGAAGCTGAGACGCATGAGAACAAAGTGGACTACAACGTGTTAGCCCATCTTAGGAAACTACCGGCCAAACTTAGCATTTACGATGCTCTCATCTTATCAAAGGAGATGAGAGAAGCTCTGATCAAGGCCTTACTTGATCCAGAAATTTTCTTAGCTCAAATGGCCGGAGATTCCTTAGATGAGGTTTGCTCGTTAAAGGAACAACGAGGCGTTACCTTCACGGACAATGACCTACTACTTGGGACGACGGATCACAACCGACCATTGTATATTTCGAGTTACAATTGGGAAGTTTACGCTCTCCGGAGTATTGGTGGATCCGGGAGCATCAATAAATATAATGAGTCTTCGAACACTAGCATACTTGGAAATTGATGCTCGCGAGCTCGAAGCGGACAAAATTTTATTAAGAGGATTCAACCGAGAAAGGAGAAAGAGCCCTCGGGTCAATAACGCTATCGATGAAGACCGGTGACTTAGCAAAGACAACCGCAAAATTTCACATAATCGATTCGAAACATCGTTCAACGCTCTCTTGGGCCGACCATGGATACATGAAAATAGGATGGTACCATCGTCTCTGCATCAGTGCATCAAATATTACGATGGAGGGGAACAGTGTATCAAAGGCGACTTACAACCATTCTCCGTACATGAGATTGGAATCCATGAAGATGCAGCTTATTATGCACCGCCAAAGAAAATGATCTTCTCCAGAGATACCGTAACAAATGAAGCAAAGAAATTTCAGGACAACGAAGAACTTGAAGTTCTAGTCCAACAGTCACTCACCACTCCCTTTCGGCGAGATGGTGAAGGTTTCTCCACAACTCGCATCCGAGGTCGAGGCCGGGGACGAGGCCGTGGTAGAGACGTTAGGACGAGTTGGACGAGAGAAACCAGACCATCAATGTTGATTGGGAAGATAGTTACGAAGAAGAAAAATAAATCAAACAAGAAGCAGCGGCAATAAGTCGGAAGAAGCCGCAATTCAAGATCTCCCTCGAAGATGAAAAGAATGAAGAATACAAATCAATGTACGAGAAGATTAACCACTACGTACATACTATGACCCTAACCCCGATCCATTCTAACAAGATCGAGGGTATGGTGGTCAAAGAAGTACGTAACGACGGTGCAAGGCCAATCAAGTTCTACCGTGGTGCTTCTACCTCCAAAACTGAAAATAATGTACAATTCGAAGATGTCACTTCATCAGAATTAATGGAATTACCTTTTGAGTGGTACTCTCCCTGTGTTCAAAATTTAATTCAACGTGGTTTCTTACCTCGACAATGGACAAAAGGCCAATCACAACATTTTGAAAAATTATGGAATAATTCCGGTCGTCCACCCAATTCAAAGCATGGTCTCGGATTCGGCACGGTAGGGTCGATTGACGATACTGAATTTTGCTTAGTTGTCACTTGCAAGTCCAATGAAAGCGCATGGAAACTACGGACGAACTCGAAGATTTACAAATTGGAGACGCTCCACCAGAATTCGAAGAAGAAATTAAATCCACGATAGATGAGTTAACGGAAGTTAACTTAGGTACTAGCGAAGAGCCTAGACCTACCTTTGTTAGCTCCTTACTCAACAAAGAAGACTCGAAGAAATAATCAAATTATTAATGGAATTTAAGAGATCGTTTTGCTTGGAACTACGATGAAATGCCGGGATTAGCTCCGGAGGTCGCGATCCATAAGCTAGGAGTGGATCCTACTTCGTTCCGGTCGGACGAGGTCCCGGAAGAATGCGTCTAGAAATCGAACAACAAGTCATAGCCGAAGTTAAAAAGCTAATAGACGCTAAATTTGTCGCGTGAAGAACAATACCCGACTTGGTTAGCCAATGTGGTGCCGATCGAAAGAAGAATGGTCAAATCGAATTTGTGTAGACTTCGGAGATTTAAACGAGGCATGTCCAAAGGATGAATTCCCTCTACCGATCCCGGAATTAATGATCGACATTGCTTCAACACATGAAATATTCTCGTTCATGGATGGATCTTCGGGATACAACCGGATAAAAATGGCTCCGAGAAGATGAAAAGCTTACGGTATTCGAACGCCGATCGGAGTATTTTGCTTACACGGTAATGCCATTCGGACTGAAGAACGCGGGAGCGACCTACCGGAGAGCAATGACAAGAATTTTTGATGATCTCATCCACAATCAAGTCGAATGCTACGTGGACGATGTGGTCATCAAAAGCAAAGTAAAGGAAAACCACCTGTATGATTTGAGAATTGTTTTCGAACGATTAAGACAATTTAACCTTAAGATGAATCCCTTAAAATGCGCCTTCGGCGTCACCTCCGGGAAATTCTTAGGATTCGTTGTCCGACATCGTGGAATTGAAATCGACCCGGAAAAGATTAAAGCTATCTTAGAAATGCCGCCTCCCAAAACCTTAAAACAACTACGATCTTTTCAAGGGAAGCTGGCATATCTTCGACGCTTTATTTCAAACTGTCAGGTAGGTGTCGGCCTTTCTCGGCACTAGTTAAAAAGGACGCCAAATTTATTTGGGAAGAGAAATGCCGGAAGGCCTTCGAGGACATTAAACAATATTTAATGACACCTCCTGTCTTAGCAGCCCCGAGTCTCGGGTAGACCGGCGATACTTTACACCGCGGCTCTAGACGACTCTCTCGAGCCCTGTTGGCCGGGTCGATGATGAGGGTAAAGAAAATGCTCTTTACTACTTAAGCCGTCGTTTACTTCCGATGGAAGTAAGGTATCCCGCAATTGAAAAGCATTGTTTGGCCCCGATCTTCGCCGCTCAAAAGCTCGGGCACTACATGCTTTCTCATAAGGTCGACTTCGATCTCGAAGTTTAATCCATTGCGATACTTGATGACTCGTCCAACACTTTCCGGCGGACTTGCCGGATGGTCGATGATATTATTGCAATTCAATATAACTTTCGTGCCTCTGCGTGCCGTAAAGGGACAAGTCTTAGCGGACTTCCTCGCGGCGCACCTTTTGCGGCAGAATCTCCTCTCGATGACGATTTGCCGGATGAACAAATAATGAACCTAGAAGACCTTGATGATCGACGTTGGGAATTGTATTTCGACGGAGCATCTTCGACACACAAAGACGAAGAATCGTAAGTGATAGTGCCGGTAAGGCGGGGAATCGGGCTAATCTTTATAACACCGGAGCGGGGGATGTTAAGATACTCCTACCACTTAACGGAACCGTGTACAAACAATGAAGCGGAATATGAAGCCCTCGTAACGGGATCTGGAATTAGCTATTCGAATGGGAATAACGAGACATCAACATCTACGGGGATTCACGGTTAATCATTCAACGGATCGTCGGACAATACGGAATTTTAAAGCCAAGACTCGAACAATACTTTCGGTATGCCATACGATTCGTTGGAACGGATTCCAAATGTGACAATCTACAAAATTCCCGAAAAGAAAATGCTTTAGCGAGATGCTTTAGCCCGTCTCGCAAAAGAATTCGCTGTTTGCAAGATGAATCGGTGGAAGTGTCGGTTCACGGACGTCGAGTCCTATCACGGCTCGACATAGACACAATACACAAATCAAAAAAGAAAAGGAATCGAGTTGCGGCGGTGACGGAAAACACGAGAAGATTGGCGACGGCCTTTGATGGACTACCCGCAAACGGGAAAGCTACCGGACGATAGGTCGCTAGCCCATCGGATCGAAAAGAACTCTGTCTTACGCATTAATAAACAACACATTGTACGGAAGGTCTTTTGATCGAAAGTGGCTAAGGTGCTTAAGCGGGTCCGAGGCCCGTGAAATCGTTAAAGAGGTGCATTCGGGACTCCGTGGCGCTCACCGGTCGGGTCCGAAGATGAAAATGAAAATTAAAAGACTAGGGTACTACTGGCCCTCGATGATGACCGATCGCATGAAAATCGCCGAGAGGCGTCATCGATGCCGAAGTGCACGGAGTGGTTCTACACCAACCTCCAAATGTGCTTGCACCCGACAATTGCGTCGTGGCCATTTGAATGTTGGGGCACGGATATAGTGGGTCCGATAGAACCACCATCTTCAAAAGGACATCGTTTCATTCTTGCGGCTACGGATTACTTTTCCGAGTGGGCGAGGCGAGTTCCACTTAGAGAAGTGAAAGCACACCACGTGCTACGGTTTTCAAGAACCAAATTGTCTACCGTTTCGGAGTGTCGCGCGGGATCATCTCGGATAATGGGTCGGCATTCGATAGCACACAAATCAACAATTTTGTTAGGAGACACGGAATCGGCCGGCGATACTCGACAATTTACTACCCAAGAGCAAACGGTCTCGGCGAGGCTTTTAATAAAACTCTCGTTCAAATCTTAAAGAAAACCTTGGACGATAATAAGAGAAATTGGCACGAGAAATTGTTAGAAGCCTTATGGGCCTACCGGACAACCTTCGAACTCCTACTTAAGCTACACCTTACGCTGCGGTGTATGGGTCCGAGCGGTGTTACCTTTAGAGGTTCGGCTTCCTTCACTCGGAATTGCGAGTTGCAAACAAGATCACGACAGAAGAGAACGCCAAATTACGACTCGAAGAATTAGAAGGCTTGGAAGGGAAAAGACTTGCGGCGCAACGGAATTTAGAACTATACCAAGCTAAGATGGTTCAAGCCCATGACAAGCCGGTCCGCCCGAGAACCTTGAAAGTTGGTGACTTAGTTCTCGTTCTCGAGAGACCTATTCTTGCACACCGCGAGATAGGAGGAAAATTTGAACCCACTTGGGAAGGACCGTTTGTGGTTGAAATGAGTATACTCAAGAGGTTCCTACCGGCTAGTGAATTGCCGGGGAGAACGACATATGCTTCCGATCAACGGACGATACTTGAAAAAGTATTACGCTACTCGATGTTTCGAAGGAATGAATTCTTCATCCCTAAGAAACACGGGCGAAGTAATTACTTATGATCGGGTCCGAACCCAAAAATAATAAAATGTGCTAAAATAAATAAAGTCATGATAATATGTTTTCCTTGTTTTCTTTTCCAAATCAAAATCTCTTCCCTGATCTTATCCTACTTCATTCCTGTTAAATTTGAAAATAAAAAAAAATATATATATAAAAAAAATGTACCTTTAATAAACATTTTCTTAATGTTCTTGTTCTTAGTACAGCCCCTTATCCTTTTCCTTGTCTTTTCGCAGGGAAATGTCGAACGGGCGGTTGGTCACGAACTTTAAGAATGGCGTAAGCCTTGCACTCGATGAAAAGAGGGTGAAAGATGGAGCGATAATCGAGATTGACTCGGATTTCGCACCGGCGAGCCTACGGTACGAGGAAAGTGGCTGGGTCCCGGTTAGCCGAGAAGAACTACTCGGGCGAGACGGTGATGAAAGTGGGTGGCCCAAGCCACCAATCCAACAACGAAAAGAAAAGCAAACACCGAAGAAGATAAGAAAATGAAGTCCGTAGTCGCTACGGCGGAGGGCGAGCTTGTCGGCGCCGCGCCCGCGAGATTCAGAAATTCGAAGAGCTACTCTCGCGGCAACGCAACGAAGAAATAAGAATCGCCGTATCCGTAAGATGTTAACAAAACTAGGCTGCGGACCGGCGCGACGAGACGATTGCTAATGCCGGTACATACACTTCGAGGACACCGGTTCACCGGGAACCCGAAGAAAGGAGGCCGGTTCCTAGGATAACGGAAAGAATCGAGGAAATCTCCGAGAAGATCGGATGAAAGAAGGCTACCACGCCACCGGATAGAACCACCAATAATGCATGACCTTGTTGCGAAGCAACCCGGGGGATGTCCCGACGAGCATCATCCACGAGGAGCCGAGGTATGCGGGAGAACGTGAAGGGATTGAACCATATATCCCACAATATGTCACAAGGCCTCGCCATGCTGCAGATCATTCCGGAATACTAGACTGGAGAGAATGCAAAATGTTGAAAAGAAAACCTTTGAATACTTCGAGAGAATTAAAGGTAGAAGAATCGATATACTAGAGGGCCTCGAGCTACATACCGACGTATTCTCCGAGTATGAACAACGGCAAATCGTGGATTGTATCCGGGATTTGAAAAGAATGGGCGAGCGGGCCGCCTGAGGAAAATACCTACTCGGAACCCGGAGATGGATGCCGGGGAAGGGAAGAATCACGATACGATGCGGATGCTACTACTAACTTTCTTTGAAGATAGGAAGGGAAACCCACGGGAATACTCCATCATGGGCAAGTAGATCCGATGCCATTAGTCATCAAGAGAATGGTAAAGAGATTGATAACATGGAGGGTCTTGCCGGCAGTTGCATACCTGATCATGTGCATTATCAACATCTACAAACGGGGTGATCTGCATACCCCCACATATAGATCACCACGACTTCGTCGGACCTTTACGCACGGTCTCTTTCCGAACGAGTGTGACATCATGTTCGGATCGACCTCCGGATAGAAGGCTCGGGTGAGTTCCGAGGGCCGGTAAAGATACCTTTACCGGTAGGTTCCGTCATGATGCGAAGGGCAACGGAGCGGATATCGCTAAGCATTGCATACCGGGAGTGCCGGTGAAGCGGATCTCGGTTACTTTCAAGAGAATGGATGACGGGAAGACACCTTACCATTTCCGACCGGACCCGAGCTAGAGAACCTCCGGCCTTACGAGGCTGTGAGTTACATGGGAGATATCACACCTCCAACATACATCCAGCCGGCATCCTTGCCAAGGATGGCTTGGAAGGTGATGTTATTAACCATGTACCCCACTATTCAGACATGGATTTTTGATAGATGTTTCTTTGATGGATCGACAAAGATCATACACAGTCCGTTTTGAGTATACATGGATTGTATGAAATGTATTCCAGATCGAGTTGTATGATGTATTTTCAACATGATTGGAATGAAAGTGACCATGTCACATTTTTGGCCTTCACCTCTTTTGTGCAAATTGATTGGGAAACGCCATTAAAGTTAAATGAACTTCGAACAAAGAACAGAAAAGAAATAAAAAAAAGATTAAAAGAAAACTTTCTTTAAAAATCTAAAAATGACGAACACCAAATTCACGTGAACAATAAATGAACGATAAAATAAAATTTGAATCATTAAAAGATAAACGAAATCAACATGAATGTTAAATCAAATCACAAAGCAAATTCTCAATCAAATTTCAAATTCAATCTTTCCAAATTCCAAATCAAATTTCAATCTTTTCAAATCACAAATCAAATTCTCAATCAAATTCCAAATCCACTCCCGATCAAGTTTCAAATTTGATCTTCCAAATTTCAAATCAAATCTTAAATCAAATTTCAATCGAGTTCGAACTCATCCTTCCAAATCTCAAATTCAATCTTTCCAGATTTCGAGTCTCAATCAAATTCGAATTCAATTTCTTCCGGATCTCGAATCAAATATCAATCAAATTAAATTCAAACTTTTGGGTCGAGAATTTTATATCCAAGATTGCCTTACTTTAGGATTCTTTCCTATTGCCTTTGAAGTACATCAAATTCAAACTTTTGGGTCGAGGATTTTACATCAAGTTGCCTTGCTTTAGGATTCTTTCTGTTGCACTTGAAGTACATCAAATTCAAACTTTTGGGTCGAGGATTTTACATCCAAGACTGCCTTTACTAGGATTCTTTTCCTATTGCCTTTGAAGTACATCAAATTCAAACTTTTGGGTCGAGGATTTTACATCCAAGACTTGCCTGCTTTAGGATTCTTTCCTATTGAGCTGAAGTACATCAAAATTCAAACTTTTGGGTCGAGGATTTTACATCCAAGACTGCCTTTGCTTTAGGATTCTTTCCTATTGCCTTTGAAATACATCAAATTCAAACTTTTGGGTCGAGGATTTTACATCCAAGACTGCCTTGCTTTAGGATTCTTTCCTGTTGCCTTGAAATACATCAAATTCAAACTTTTGGGTCGAGGATTTTACATCCAAGACTGCACTTTGCTTTAGGATTCTTTCCCTATTGCACTTGAAGTACATCAAATTCAAAATTTTGGGTCGAGGATTTTACATCCAAGTGCACTTTGCTTTAGGATTCTTTCCTATTGCACTTGAAATACATCAAATTCAAACTTTTGGGTCGAGGATTTTACATCCAAGACTGCATTGCTTTAGGATTCTTTCCCTATTGCATTGAAGTACATCAAATTCAAACTTTTGGGTCGAGGATTTTACATCCAGACTGCCTTGCTTTAGGATTCTTTTCTGTTGCCTTTGAAGTACATCAAATTCAAACTTTTGGGTCGAGGATTTTACATCCAAGACTGCCTTGCTTTAGGATTCTTTTCCTATTGCACTTGAAGTACATCAAATTCAAACTTTTGGGTCGAGGATTTTATATCCAAGACTGCACTTGCTTTAGGATTCTTTCCTATTGCCTTGAAGTACATCAAATTCAAACTTTTGGGTCGAGGATTTTATATCCAAGACTGCACTTGCTTTAGGATTCTTTCCTGTATTGCCTTGAAGTACATCAAATTCAAACTTTTGGGTCGAGGATTTTACATCCAAGACTGCACTTGCTTTAGGATTCTTTTCCTATTGCACTGAAGTACATCAAATTCAAACTTTTGGGTCGAGGATTTTATATCCAAGACTGCACTGCTTTAGGATTCTCCCTTATTGCCTTTGAAGTACATCAAAGTCTTCTTCCATAGAAGCATTGAGTCTCTGCACTCACAAACCTTCGCAAATCTCTGCATTTACATTCCTATCTTCCACAATTTTTCACTTTCTATCCATAAACTTCTTACAATATGAATGTTTTCTTCTCTTGATCAGCTTATGAGTCGGAAGTCAGTCCCAGTGCATTCCCTCATTCTGATCATTTTGTCACTGTTTAGGTTGGATGTTAGTCCCAGTGCATTCCTTCCTAATGTGATATTTTCGCTACTTCCAGGGTTGGATATTAGTCCCAGCGCATTCCTCCCCGGAATAGTAGAAATCTTCTCTTGATCAGTCTATGAGTTGGAAGTCAGTCCCAGTGCATTCCCTCATACTGATCATTTTGTCACTGCATAGGTTGGATATTAGTCCCAGCGCATTCCTCCCCGGAATAGTAGAAATCTTCTCTTGATCAGTCTATGAGTTGGAAGTCAGTCCCAGTGCATTCCCTCATACTGATCATTTCGTCACTGCATAGGTTGGATGTTAGTCCCAGTGCATTCCTTCCTATCGTGATAGATATTTTCGCTACTTCTTGAGTTGGATATCAGTCCCAGCGCATTCCTCCTCAATCAGCTCTTAGGTTGGATGTTAGTCCCAGTGCATTCCTTCCTATCGTGATGAACATTTTCGCTACTTGTAGGGTTGGATATTAGTCCCGGCGCATTCCTCCCCGATGTAGCGGACACCTTCGATTCTTGAGTTGGATGTCGGTCCAGGTGCTTTCCTACTCATCCTGATCTTTTCATCACTGCATAGGTTGGATGTTAGTCCCAGTGCATTCCTTCCTATCGCGATAGACATCTTCACTACTTCTTGAGTTGGATATCAGTCCCAGCGCATTCCTCCTCAATCAGCTCTTAGGTTGGATGTTAGTCCTAATGCATTCCTTCCTAATGTGATAGACATTTTCGCTACTTGTAGGGCTGGATATTAGTCCCAGCGCATTCCTCCTTAATGTAGCAGACACCTTCAGTTCTTGAGTTGGATATCAGTCCCAGTGCTTTCCTACTCATCCTGATCTTTTCGTCACTGCATAGGTTGGATGTTAGTCCCAGTGCATTCCTTCCTATCGTGATAGACATTTTCGCTACCTGTTGGATTGGATACAAGTCCTATTGCTTTCTTCCCCAGCGTAGCAGACATTTCTCGATCAGCTCTCAGGTTGGATGCGCACCCTGTGCTTTCCTGCTCAACCTGATTTCTACAAATATTTTTCACAAATACTTCACAAATTTCCACAACATCTTTTCCAATACCTTCGCTATTGCTAGGGCCGGATGTGAGACCCCGTGCTTTTCGCCCCACTGTAGTAAACATTCCTTTGACACCCACTTGGGTTGGATGTGAATCCCAGTGTCTTCCTTCCCAATACAAAAATTATTTTTGACATTGATCCTCAGGCCGGATATGCATCCTTGTGCCTTCCTCCCTGACATGACTCCAGTAAAATCAAAATAAACCAAACTGACATTCAAATCTTGAAAAGTTAAACTCACAATCACAATTTGAAAACACACCTGCTAATCCCCAGCGGATACTCATAAATTCTCCACCTGAAGCTTCCTTGAGCTGGGCTTTCCCAAGTGGGAACCTCAACTCAAATTCGATTATTGGACCCGGTTCGACGTTTCGTCTGTTCTGAGTATGGTTGCTTGGACAGTTCTTTTGGTTTGGTTGATCGCTTCGGTCAACACCAATACGCGCGGTGTGCTTGTTCAGCACACCACACCTATTGGGGGTCCTTTTGTTGACCTCATTTTAGTGAGGTCTTAGCATTCTTCACGTTAGACCCTAGGATCTAGCTTTAGGAATTCCTTACTGACCATCCTAGCGGACTAGTCATGGAGCCCACCTCCCATAGAGCTTCAAACCACTTCTAGACCCATTTTTGTAAGACCTCGCATGAGTAGTCCCAAGCACTCGACTCTTTGTTGCAAGGGCTAAGGACTAACATGTAGAGGGCTCGAAAATGAGTTCCCATAGGGGCAGACGGCCTTAGGTGAACCCTTCATGACTTGAATTCGCGCGCACCACGACTTGACACATTTTTTGGCTCGACCGTCGCCGAACTTTTCCGGACGACCCCGGATGACGAAACGGACCACACGGATGCGTCCGGGACGTCAACTTTAGCTAGGAAGGATACCCATATTGCTATGGTTTTGTACGCGAGCAAGCAACACGAAAATCGATGCACTTTTTTTTTTAATTAGCGGGGCACGGGTTCGGACTCAGCCCGGGTTCAATTTGAGCCCGACATAGGCTGAACACGAGCCAGGGAGATTTCAAATTTCAAATTTTTAAAATTCAAATCAGCTCTTTAATATCATTTTAATTAGGCTTAATTAGAGGGTTTTATTTTCCAATTAAGGCCTATCCACAAAAGGCAGCTAATTACTTCCCCGCCCAAAGCATGTGCAACGGCTATTGGAGAGGCGCGGAATAGAAATCCCGCTAAATGAGGATTCGACATTAGGCCTCTTCTTCCTCGAGGGAACTCTGCCCGCTCGCCTCTGCGCTTGGAGACAGAAGACCCGCTCGCTCCTCTGTCCCGCTCGACTCCTGCTCCCAGTATTCGAATCGCCTCCTCTCTGCAAGCCTAAGCCGCTCGCCCCAGACACGACTCGTCTCCTCCTCCCGCTCCCGCTCGGCACCGAACACTCTCCATTCGCATCTCCCGCTCGCGTCTCCTCTGCACCGAAGCCTGCACCGAGACCCGCTGATCCTTCCCCTTCCTCCTCGCGACCCAAGCCGCAAGCTACAGAACCCTCACGCTCGCCTCACCTTTGCCGCCCGACATCCCTGCTCCTCTCTTCCGCTCCAATCTCGCTCGCCCCTCCTTGGCACGAAGTTGTTCGCCTCCTCTCTGCGCCAAGACTGCGGAAGCTCTGCAGCAAACTCCCGCTCGCCCGAAACCTTCGGCTTTCCCTCTCTACGCCCCGACTATCCGCACTCTTCCTCTTTCGTTCGTCCAAGCCATAGGATTCGAAGACCATTCTTCTATCGTGAACAACAGTACAAAGCCGCTTTCAATTTCCAACCTCTCAAAATAGGTTTCAGTGGTTTCTCTTGCTATTTTTGTTTCACCCAACACTGTTAATCAATTTTATGATTCATGGTAACTATTCTAAGATGCTTTTGATTAGCTCATAGTCTCCATTTTACTTTGTTATTATTGTCATGTGATGGGTGATTTCACATTGTGCAAACGAATTCATATTGAACTCATTGTTCAAAGCATGGGATTTATTTTTTATTGAAATCTGCTATGGAATGTTCATTTGGTGCTTAAATACGAATTGTAACTTATTTTGATGATTTCTTCTTAAAATTTTGAGAAATCTACATGCATGACCGCTCTATTCATATGTATTCACATATCTAGCATCTAAACTTAAATCTCATGCTTGTCACGTGAGTTCGATTCATGCTAAAATGATTCTCGAAGCATTTTATGTCTTAAACCTAGGTTTTATCTTTGTGTTGATATCGCCTAATGCTTTCGTTGTTTTAGAGGAGATTTAGGCGTTTCCTTGGGTACAATATTTTCACTATTTTGGGAGGTTTTTTTTGTGAACCATTTAAATATATTTTGTTCCTTTGTTTTAAAAGTGTTTTGTGGTCAATTTAAAATGCCGGTTTCTTCACTGCTTTTGGAAAGCTTCATGCTCCATTTAAATGCTCATTTGTTCACTATTTTGAAGAGTTTTATTACTCCGTTTAAATGTTAATTTCCACACTGTTTCGAGCTATTTGGGAGCCCTCTTGTTGCTGTTTGAAATCATTTAAATGCTGTTTAGAATCATTTAAATTGTTGTTTGGTATTTAATATGGATGTTTGGTGTTGTTGGAGCTGCAAGAATGCCCGGGGCTGCTGTAGGATGTCGTTAATGGCTGTAGTAGGCTGCTGTAGAAAGCTGCTGGGAGAGTTTTGAAAAGCTGATAAGAGTTGTTAGTTCTTTGTAGGAGATTTAGAAAGCTGTTGTTAGCCTTGGGAAGTGCTGTTTGCTGTTTGGAAGTCTTTGTGTAAGTGCTGTTCGGGGTTTATAAATGCCATGAGAGCTGTGGGTGGCGGTTTTGGAGTTGTCGATTGTCATAGGTGGCTGTTTGAGAGTTATTAATTGTTATATATTGTGATTTGGAACTATTAATTGTTGTTTGGAGGCTATTGGTGACTTTAAAGCTGTTGTGTAATGTTTCTAGTTGATGTTTGGAGGTCATTGGAGATTTAGAAAAGCCGTTTGAGCATTGTTTGGATTATTTGGAAGCTGTAGGATTGCCGTCCAACGCTTAGGACTATTGTTTGGAGTGTCTAAATTGCTGCCCCGAGTCGTAGGAGCTTGCAGGGTTATCGCGTAGGCTTGCTAGCTGTTGCCCGACAATACTTCAACGCACCATTTGAACATTTATTTTTCAGCCCGACTCACTTGCTTTTTCTTCTTTTTTTGGCTTTACTAGTTCTTGGAAGTGAGTCGGCCTCTTTTGTTCTCTTGACTTATTTTTGTTCTTTTAAAACGGTTAAGTCACAAAAAAGAGAATTTCTGATTTAACTTGAGGAAGGGTAAAACACTCTTAGTCACTTCACGTACAAGTTAGAGTGTAGGCTCCATAGACCTTAGGTGAAGCCCCTCTCTAGTACACCCCTTAGGTGAATTCCTGTACCTAATCCTCAGCATAGGCTTCCTAGACTTTAGGAGCACACCCTAGGTGAGAGTCACCCACCTAATCCTCAGCATATGCTTCCTAGACTTTAGAAGCACACCCTAGGTGAGAGTCACCCACTTAGTCCTCAGCAAAGGCTTCCTAGCCTTTAGGAGCACACCCTAGGTGAGAGTCACCCACCTAATCCACAACATAGGCTTCCTAAACCTTAGGAGCATACCCTATGTGAGATTCACTCATCCTTCACTGCAGACTTCCTAGACTTCAGGATCACACCCTAGGTGAGAGCACATCCACATAACCTTCGAATGCACAGTGAACTAGACACCTGACCCTAATTCACAAGCTGTTAGAGACACTATACACGGGAACGCACCGAGGCGCGGTTCACCCTTCCTTAATTAAATCAACTGTGGAATTCCCTAAAATGACTTAACCAATAATAAAACCCAATGCATCGGGATTTGAGCTTGAACATACACTCAAATCCTCCCGGCATTGGGGACATTTGTTTTGCCACATATGGATCATCGGACTGGTATAAGTCTGAGGTCTAGGTGGCGAGGGCGATGATAATAATGCTTATGTGTGCTATACGAGGGATACGAGGGATAATTAGAATAGTATCTCTTACCTCAAGGACCTTCAATAAGGGAGAGGAAAGGACCGATGATACTATTCGCCGACCCTTGGTGAGATCGTTTCCCCCGACGATCTTAGGTCGTTAGTAGTCCTAGCACGATTAGAGTGACTAGCCTGTGGACTATATTACTTTACAAAATATTTACAAAAACAAAAAAAAATAAAAATCTCTTTTGCTTGTTAAAAAAAAATGAAAACTTAAACAACAACTTTTGCATGAAAATCAGAGAATTTTTCTTATAAAATATATAAAGGTCCATGGTTAGTCACTTGGATTGGGTTAAGGACTACCCTCCATAGAGCGTCGGGTCGGTAACTCTTATCCAAGGTCGGGAAGCACACAGTCCAGCTCTGAGCCCCCACCTCTACTGATGTCTTATACCCAGTTCCGGTCTTCCATATGTGACTACGAGTTTTTATTTGTGATTTATACGACTTGTTTCTTTATTTTCTGACTTTCGTGTCCGGTTTTCTCGCTCTTTTTACTTTTCCTGCAAGTTTATTTAAAATTCCTGCAAATGATATCATGCTTGCAATACAAATCTGGCGGCAGTAGCAGATGCCCAGGTACGCTTTTACAGTTTATTTATTGCAATTTACTTTACTGAAGTCTATCTCATCTGCGATTTACTTTTCAAGTATTTTTGCATATACATGTAATTATCATATGCATGCAAAACCTGAACTGAGACTAAAACCAAAACAAAAGGAACAAAACAAAAATCAAAACTTTGGCAACAAAACTTGACATATACACCTGGCAAAACTGTTTGAACCTTAGACATTAGGGTTGCTACTTCAGCAAGGAGCATGGAGCAAACCACAAGCGGATGTGATCGACATTCTACAATAACATGCCGAGGAGCTTGGATCGAGAAGCAAGAGGATCTTCTTCAGCAAAACTCTTCCTAGTTTAAATAACAACACATAGGACTTCGAGGTAGTTCGCCCCGCGCGGCGTAAACCCTCACTCTCCTCTTTAGGCTTCTGTGTAACCATGTTGCGCAGCGTAAGTCCTAACTCGCTTTAGGTTCCGAGGTTGTCGTACGGTACGACGTAAACCCTCATATCTCTGCGGGCTATTTGCATAATTTGGTATTATGCAAGTGTAAGTCCCAAATAATAAAATTAGCAGGATTAAACAATTAAATAATATCTTCTCTAAAACGCAGCCGCACAGTAGGATAGTTGGGAAGTCATTGGGGTTCGCCTCAGATCTGTGACATCCCCTACCTTTTCTTTCCTTTGGACTCCTGAAAATAACTGTTCCCATTTGAGCCACTCCCACTTGCTTTTCCATGTCCTACCGTGAAAACCTAAACCCTTGAATTCTTGAAGACAGAACCACCGATCATTATCGAGAGTTTTCTCAAGTGACACCAGTCATTTGAGATGTAATTAACTATAGGGGCTTGCCTCTATAGGGAACTTGAAACCCAGGTAAAATAAACCCTACCTAGTCTTTCTATTAGGTAGGGGAACTTGTCGGTCACATATAAAGGTTCGCAGATCAAACGGATGTCACGAGTTCTTTAATTTGTATGATTGGGTCTACCGTCGCAAGATACATTACTCTTTCGAGAACGTGTATCATTTGTGACATCAGACACGATTATGCAAATTACTAAACAAATGAGATCCAGGCGGTTTCATCTTTCAAAATTAAAATACACTACTTTCAAAACTACTTTCAAAATCCATATGCCTTTTATACTAAACTAAATCACCAAATTTTTATATTCTTTTAAAAACAAAAAAATGCCGGCCGACAAACCTCTATGGATAAAACGGCCTTGGACCCGTACACTAAGGCGTGAGGTGTAGACTGGGTGGGAGTTCTGAAAGTCGTCCTGTAGGCCCATAAGGCTTCTAAAAACTTCTCTTGCCAATTTCTCTTGTTGTCGTCCAAAGTTTTCTTTAGGATTTGGACGAGAGTTTTATTAAAAGCCTCGGCCAAGCCATTCGCTCTTAGGTAGTAGATTGTCGAATAACGCCAGCCGATCCCATGTCTCCTGACAAAATTGTTGATTTTCATACTCTTGAACACGGATCCATTATCTGAGATAATTCTGCGTGGCACCCCAAAACAGTAGACGACTTGATTCTTGAAGAATTGTAGCACATGATGTGCTTTCACTTCTCTGAGCAGTATAGCTTCTGCCCACTTAGAAAAGTAATGCGTAGTCGCAAGAATGAAGCGATGTCCTCTTGAAGAAGGCGGTTCTATTGAACCCACGATATCTGTGCCCCAACACTCAAATGGCCACGACGCAATTGTCGGATGTAGGACATTTGGAGGTTGATGTAGAACCACTCCATGCACTTGACACTGGTGATAACTTTTGGAAATCTTCATGCAGTCGGTCATCATTGAGGGCCAATAGTACCCTAGTCTTTTAATCTTCATTTTCATTTTCGGACCCGACTGATGAGCGCCACAAAGTCCTGAGTGTACTTGTTTAACAATTTCACGAGCCTCGGACCTCCTCAGGCATCTTAGCCACATCTGATCAAAAGAATTTATGTATAATATATTGTTTATCAATGCGTAAGACAGAGTTCTTTTCTTGATTTGATGGGATATCGACTTATCGTCTGATAAGTTTCCCGTTTGCAAATAGTCTATTAGTGGCTGCCGCCAATCTTCTGTACTTTCTGTTACTGCCGCAATTGTTTCTTCTGCTTTTTCTGTTGATTTGTGTATTGTGTCCATGTCGAGCTGTGATAGGACCTGTCGTCCTTGAACTGACACTTCAACTGACTCATCCTGTAAGCAGGCAAATTCCTTTGCAAGGAGGGCTAATGCATCTGCTAGAACATTTTCTCTTCTGGGAACCTTATAGATTGTTACATTTGGAATTTGCTCCAACAGTCTCATGGCATACTGAAAGTATTGTTCGAGTCTTGGTTTTAAAATTTTGTACTATCCTGCGACCTGTTGAATTATCAACTGAGAATCCCCATAGATGTTGATATCCGTTATCCCCATCAGAATAGTTAATTCCAATCCGGTTATGAGGGCTTCGGATTCAGCTTCATTGTTTGTACATGGTTCTGTTAAATGGTAGGAATACCTTAACATCCTCCGCTCTGGTGTTATAAATATTAGTCTGATTCCCGCCTTAACAGGCACTATCGTTTGCTATTCTTTATCTTTTTGCGTTGAGGATGCTCCATCGAAGTACAGTTCCCAACGCTGGTCATCGGGGTCTTCTAGGCTCATTATCTGCTCGTCTGGCAAGTGTCGTTAAGAGACGATTCTGCCGGTAAAGGGTGTGCTGCGAGGAAGTTCTCTAGGACTTGTCCCTATACGGTACGAAGAGGAACGAACGTTATATCGAATTGCAATAGTATCATCGACCACCTAGCATGTCTGCCGGAAAGTGTCGGTCAGGTCATCAAATTTTGCAATGGATTGAACTTCGAAATAAGGTTGACCTTATGTGAAAGCATGTAATGCCTGAGCTTTTGAGCGGCGAAGATCAGGGCCAAACAGTGCTTCTCAATAGGAGGATACTTTACTTCCGTCGGAATTAGACGACGGCTTAAGTAGTAGAGAGCATTTTCTTATCCCTCGTCATTGACACAGGCTAGCGAGGGCTCGAGAGAGTCATCTAAAGGCTGCGGTATAAAGTATCAACGGTCTACCGAGGCTGGGGCTACTAAAACAGGAGGTGTCATTAAATACTGTTTAATGTCATCGAAGGAATTTTGACATTTGGAGTCCCAAGTAAACTTGGCATCCTTCTTGACCAAAGCAGAAAATGGCTGACACCTTCCTGACAAATTCGAAATAAAGCGTCGAAGATATGCCAATTTTCCTTGAAAGGATCGTAATTGTTTCAAGGTTTTAGGAGGTGGCATTTCTATGATAGCTCTAATCTTCTCCGGATTGATTTCAATTCCACGATGTCGAATAAGAAATCCTAAGAATTTCCCAGAGGTGACGCCGAAGGCGCATTTCAGGGGAGTCATCTTAAGGTTATATCGTCTTAATCACTCGAAAACAATTCTCAAATCATACAAGTGATCTTCTTTTAGTTTGCTTTTGATGACCACATCATCCACGTAGCACTCGACTTGGTTGTGAATGAGATCATCGAAAATTCTTGTCATTGCTCTTTGATAAGTTGCTCCTGCGTTCTTCAATCCAAACGACATCACTATGTAGCAGTATACCCCGATCGGCGTTCTGAAGGATGTAAGCTTTACATCTTCTGGTGCCATCTTTATTTGGTTGTATTCTGAAGATCCATCCATGAATGAGAAGACTTCATGTGTTGAAGCAATGTCGATCATCAATTCTGGAATTGGTAGCGGGAATTCATCCTTTGGACATGCATTGTTCAAATCTCTGAAGTCCACGTAGATTCTGATATGACCATTCCTTTTTCTAACCAGTACCACATTGGCTAACTAAGTTGGATATTGTTCTTCACGGACAAATTTAGCATATATTAGCTTCTTAACTTCTGCTATTACTTGTTGTTCGATCTCTAGACGCATCCTTCTCGGAGCTTGTCTGATTTGAACGACAGTGGGATCCACTCCTAACTTGTGAACTGCGACCTCTGGAGCTAATCCTGGCATTTCATCATAACTCCAAGAAAACAGTCCTTGAATTCCATCAATAGCTTGATTATCTCTTCGGAGTCTTCTTTATTGGGTAAGGAGCTAACAAAGGTCGGCCTAGGCTCTTCGCTAGTACCTAAGTTAACTTTCATTAACTCTTCTATTGTAGATTTAATTTCTTCTTCGAATTCTGGTGGAGCATCTCCGATTGACAGATCTTCAAGAACTTCTGAAGCTTCGAAGCAGTCTTCATTAGGCTCACAAGTGACAACCAAGCAAAATCCCGAATCATCAACATACCCTACTGTGCCGAGTTCTGAGACCATGTTTCGAATTGGGAAGTCAACTAGCATTGCTCCATAATTTTTCAAAATGTTGTGATTGACCTTTTGTCCATCGTCGAGGTAAGACACCACGTTGAATTAAATTTTGAACACAGGGAGAGTACCACTCAAAAGGCAGTTCCATTAATTCAAAAGAAGTAACATCTTCAAATTGTACAACTTTTTCAGTATTGGAAGAAGAAGCATTACGATGGAATTTGATTGGTTTAGTACCACCATGTACTTCCTTAACCACCATACCCTCGATCCTATTAGAATGGATTGGAGTCAGGGTCATAGTGTGTATATAATGGTTAATCTTCTCGTACATTGATTTGTATTCTTTATTCTTTTCATCTTCGAGGGAGATCTTGAACTGGGGTTGCTTTTGATTTACTGTTGCTTCTTCTTTCTTGATTTCTTCTTCTTTGGAACTGGTCTCCCAATCAATGTTGATGACTGGTTTCTTCTGTCTAACTGTTCCAATGTCTCTTCCACAACCTCTTCCCCGGCCTCGACCTCAGGTGCTAGTCCTGGAGAAACCTTCACCATCTCGGCGTAAGGGAGTGGTGAGTAACTGTTAGACTAGAATCTCCGGCTCTTTTTCATCTTGCACTTCTTTTGCTTCATTTAGTGTGACATTTCTGGAAAAAGATTGTTTTCTTCAGAGGCGCGTAGTAGGCTGCATCTTCATGAATTCCAATTTCATGCACGGAGAATGGTTGCAAGTCACCTTTGATACACTGTTCTTCTCCTATGTAATATTTTATGCACTGGTGCAGAGACGACTGTACCATCTGGTTTTCATGAATCCATGGCTGACCCAGTAGAGCGTTGAATGATGTATCAGAATCAATTATGTGGAATTTTGGGGTTGTCTTTGCCAAGTTACCAGTCTTCATTAGTAGTGTTATCGATCCAAGAGCTCTTTCTTCTTTCTGATTGAACCCTCTTAATAACATCATGTTTGCTTCGAGGTCGCGAGCATCAATTTCCAAATATGCTAATGTTCGAAGGCTCATTATGTTGATTGATGCTCCTGGATCAACTAACACCCTGGAGAGCGTAAACTTTCCAACGATGGTCGAGATGTACAACGGTCGATTGTGATCGAGTCGTTCAGAGTAGCAAATCATTGTCCGTGAAGGTAACACCTCGGCTTGTTCTTTTAACGAGCAAACCGCGTCTAAGGAGTTACCGGCCATTTGAGCTAAACAAATCTCTAGATTAAGTAGAGCCTTGATCAAGGTTTCTCTCATCTCCTTTGACAGGATCAGAGCGTTGTATATGCTTAGTTTGGCTGGTAGCTTCTTAAGATGGGCTAGCACGTTGTAGTCCACTTTATTACCATGTTCCTCGGTTTCTTCCTGAATGGACAATTCCTCTACTGGGGTTGGCTCCTCCTGAGCAACCACCTGCTTTCCTTTATCCTTTGGACCCATTCTCGGAGGTAGAACTTTTCCACTTCTTAGGTTGACTTCAGTTATTTCTTCTGAATCTGGTGCTGAATCTGTCGGTGTATCCTCTTGAATTGGAATGATTGGCTCTTCTGGCGTTGCTTCGGAATCTAATAACTCCAGTTCTATCGCAATTGGAGCTCGTCGAAATTCACAAATAGACTCGTTGCTTGTTGAGCTTTCGTAGCCATCCTTGTGAACGTCTTCTCCTTCCTCGTGGTCATTGAGGTTTAGTATGATTTGAGAATCGTTATTTATATCGGAATCGAGATCCAGATTAGCTTGCTTTTTTGTTAGTTACGTAATCGTTAGAAACATTCAAAACGTAGCCAACTCCAAAACTCTTATCGTTATAAGATCCCACCGGGGCGAGCAAATAATCATACAGAGTCAGAGGTTTGAGAGATTTTTCCCCAGAATCGAAAACAACCATCCTAGGATAAGCAGCCCCTAGTCTACTCTTTGGAGGCTCGATTTTCTTCTCTTCTACGATTTTCTCTTCCTTCCGGGGCTGTTCTTCAATAGCAAACGATAGTGCCGGCTCGGCAGGTTTAGAACTTTGAGTTGCAGCGCGCACCGAAGCGGTCTGGATATGGTCTAAGATTTTCTTTGAAGATTTTGTCCAAACGGTACTCCATCCATAATGGGTTGTGTAAGGCTCCATCAGAACAATGGGATCCATTGAAATAACATTGACAGAACCTCCTTTTTGGGGTTCCTTCATGTATTCCTTCGGGATCGTTATATTCCCTTTCCGGAGATTATCGTCAAGCCAACTCTTGAAAGTGATGCAATCCTCTATCTTATGCCCGAGCATCCGGTGGTAAGGGCAATAGTTTGGATAATCTTTCTTATTGATTTCTTCCGGCCTCTTGGGCTCTAGTAGCTAAAAATCTGGTGTCTTCATTAAACTGCGGAACATTTTTGCTACTGCTTCAGTTTTGAATGGATATTCCCTATTTAAAAGTTCTTTCAGGGTACGCAATGGACGATTCTGTTGCTCATAATGCTGAGGCGACTGATAAATCGGTCGAGGCTGTTGATAATTCTGCTGAGGTTGTTGGTAAGTACGTTGCGGTGGTTGATAACTAGCCTGTGGCCGCTCTGACTGTATCTGTACTGGCTGCTTGCCCTTGTCTACTGCCGCGACAATTTCAGACTTCTTTTCGAATGTTTTCACTAGCTTCTGCTTATCGTTCTTGTCCACGAAACTTAGTTGCTTTGTTTCCTCTTGCAAGCTCCTGGCCTTGCTAAGCAGCTTCTCGAAAGTCTTGATTGTATATCCTTTAAGGAGAAGTGCTATCGGACCATGGATACTCTTCAGCAAAATATCTATCGAATGCTATTCCTGAAGTTGTGGTTCACACTTCATGCGTAAATTTCTCCATCGAAGTATGTAATCCACAAAAGTCTCATTCAGTTTCTGGTGCTCCACTACTAGTTCACCGATGGTGATGTGGTGCTGAGCCCCGACAAACCGCTTAATGAAAAGGTTTTCTAACTCTGCAAAGGTCTTAACTGAACCATTTGATAATTCTGCGTACCAGTCGAAGGCAATCCCTGACAGGCTGCTGACAAACTGTAGAAAGAGTAAGGCGTCACTCCCACCGGCATTGCAGCAACTAGCACAAAATGTGCGACATGCTGCCGAGGGTTTCCAGTTACATCAAAAGTCTTAAACAGAGGTGGCACGAAGCCTTTTAGGTATTGGATGACATCAAATTCATCCGAATAAGGTCTACCCGTCTGAATAGATGTTGCACTCTTGGATTGTGCTAAAACTTCTCGCATCTGTTGTTCTACAATGTTTTTAAAGTCCTTTTCGGGAATCATGCTTTGTGAAGAATCTTTCTTTGGTGGCTCGTCTCTGTTGACGGATGTGATCTCTTTTCCTCCATCTGCAATATAGATGATTTCTAGGGGTGTTTCTTTCTGAGGTTGCACCTGACTTTGGAGAGTGGCTAAAGCGGCAGCCATTTCTTCTATCCTCCTTGCCATCTGAGAAATTGTGTCATCTCTTTCCCAAAGCTGTGCTCTCATCACTTCAGATTCATCTCTTTCTGCAGCTTCCGGAGCACCCTGTGAGGCTAACGATGCTCGTGTTTCAACCATGTTAACTTCAGCATACTCTTCATCCATGAACTCTGATGAATCAACTTCATTTTCCAACTTTTCTCCTCTTTCTTTTGCCAACTGTCAGATATCCGTCCTTAGCTTTCATATAGTATCCTCGAGGGGTCTCTTCCATATGGTATCGCAGTTGTCGTGTGATGGTTGTTAAACTTCTTTTCTGGGAGTTTCTTTTATTGCAGTAGCCCTTTCTTCCAATTCAGGCTCTTTGACGAGGCTTTTCTTCTCAAGACGTTGTGTTGGTCTCGGCTCGGTAATAATAGGTCGCCACACCATCCTTCTTGCAGCAGAAGGCCTAGGACTGGAAGGTCTGTCAGATATATGCTGGTAGGTGGTGTCCTCCCTAATATGATGGCCCGATACAATAACAGGTGAACTAGCTCTCATTTTCTTCCTTGGTTTCTCTATGGCAGTGACAGGCTCTACTCGTGGTCCGAGGCGGGATCTAGCTGGCACTTGTCCCATTCTTCTTAGGATTTCTGATACGAGGCATCTTTCTTTCTTTGCCAATTTTTCTATCACGGCCTGTAGCCGAGCAAATGGTGTAGTTTTAACCCTTTTTCTTCTGTAGTTACTATAGTATATAGGTCGGGGTAATGTAGCGGCAATCCTTCGGACGTCTTCTTCATCGGATGCAGCAGAGAGGGGGTGAAACCTACTCCCTTCCAACAGAGGTACATACTCAGGCAGTTCTTCTCTTTCCTCAGGAATTTCTTCTAGAAAAGCAACTTCAGCAGTTTTGGCTTTCTCAATCCTGGCTATCCTTCTGCTTTTTTTTCTCCTTTGAGTCTGATTTAGGGGTACAACTCTTGAACTGGACCCAATCTCAAAAACAGATGATATTGTAGCAAAATCTGTACCCTCCACGGTGACAGGCTCACCACAGACTTGGATTTCTTTCCCCTTTAGTTTTGCAGAAGCCGAGGTAGGCGCAGAGATGGCTAGACCGGTAGGGGTAGAGACAACAGTCCTCTTACGAATAGTAGTACTTCTTTCAGTTGGAACCCTTTGTTGGGGAGGGAATTCTTGAGCCGACTTCAAGTTGAACTCAATTACAGGCTCTTCAGTTTCTGGCACTTTGTCCATTAGTGCGAAGAGAGTGACGTCAGCGAACTTGATATCTGTGTTGTCAAATCCTTGTCCAAAATGGATGATCCCATTGTCAGGCAACTTATCCTTATAGACGGCGAATTTCATTCCATTGGTGAAGGAGAAAATTAACGTTAGTCCCGAATCAATGTTCCTTTTGTCGCAAAACTTAGGACGAAAAAGAAAGTATCCGAACACATTTTTATTTATCTTAGTGTATTTAATTTAAAAGATTTTGTTCAAAGGGTTGTTTATTAGAAGATTTCTTTGTTAAGAACGAAATGATTAAAGGTATAGAAAAGGTAAAGGACCTGATTAAGAATTGGAATGGAAGAGAAAGTCTCGCAAAACTTCTCAACCCGAAGGACCGCTCCTAAGCTAACACCTATTGGGGGTCCACCCTACCTTCGAAAAGAGATAAAAGGATTTCAGAACCTCTCTGTTTAGGGGTGTCTAAACAGTGGCTCGTAAATCTGAGAGAAGTTGACTATACCCGTTCAAGATAGAAATGAACGTAGTATGCCAACGGAAGAATGATAGTTTTGGTCCACTAGGGATATGAACTCACTATCGATTTATGAAAGCAAAACCATCTAATTAAAATGGAGAGAGGAACTAGTCCCCAGCAGAGTCGCCAGAAGTTGTCGGCATATTTTTGGGTTGTGTTGTATTTTAGAAAAAAAGATCACCTAAAGAAGTTGTCGGTAAATTTTCATATTTTAAATTTAATTTAAATATATATATATAGTTTAAAAGATAGCATTTGATTTTGAAAATAATTTTAAGTTTGAAAATTTTAAGATATGAAATCAAACCGATCTCACATCCCAAATAGTTTATATAAATGAGCACTGCACCACAAACCGTATATCTATCCCGAAGAACAGACACACTGCTTGATGATGGGGCTCGGTTAAATAAACTAGAAGATTTGTGACATCCGTTTGGTCTGCGAACCAATTTTATAAGCCGACAAGTTCCCCTGTTTAGTATAAAGGAATTAAACAGGGTTTATATTACCTGGGTTCTTAAAGTTCCCTATAAGGGCAAGCCCCTATAGTTAATTACATCTTAAATGATGGGAATCATTCAAGAAGACTCTCGATAATAATCAGTGGTTTTGCTCTCAAGAATTTCAAAGTTTAAGGTTTTCAAAAGATTGGATTTTGGAAATTTCAATTGGGAATAGATCAAATTTGGAACAGTTAATTTTAAGAGTCCAAAGGAAGAAACATAGGAGAAGCTGAGGATCCAAGAAGAACCTTGGCAACTTCTCAAACTATCCTATTGTTTGGCTTCAATTTGGGAATTTTTATTTAATGATTTAATCTTGCCAATTTTAATTAATTAGGACTTATATTCGTAAGATATGATCATACGAATAGCCTCGAAGATGTGAGGATTTATGTCGTACCAAACGATTACCTCGGAATCCTAAGACCGGGGAGGGCTTAATTTACATGACATGATCATGCAAATGCCTAACGAAGAGTTGAGGATTTATATTGCATTAGGCAAACTACCTTGAAGCCCTATGGCTTTGTTATTTAATTCTAAGACATGTTTTACCGAAGTAGACATAAGTTTTGCTGATGAAGATGGCCGTGCTGCCCACTATGCTCCAAGCTCCTTGTTGTTGCAGAGGTTTAGTTTTGGAAAGTGAAAATCAGGGGATGAGAAAAGTGTTTTGGTTTAGAAATCTTAAAGTCCAAATATTTTTAATATTTTAATTAAAACAAATCTTAAAGTTGTTTAAACATAACCGATTAAGATCCCACGGTTCCGTCATCCCGGCACCTTTATATTCATTGAATTCACTTAGTCCAGATGAATTTGCTAAACTCAACTGAATGAGTTCCACACTTTCATTTACACCGTGCGAAATCCTGTTAGCAACACGTGGGTTACATCATCCAAGGTATTCCTGATCATTCAACGAGACGTTTTAATTTAGTTGTAATTGTAGTTTTGTTGTTCTGTTTGTGATTAGATTTTGAGTTGTTTTATATTTTGGAATGTTGTGGCGGTGAATTTTATCTTGTAGTGACTTTTAATTTAGTTTTGGTTTCAGTTTTGTGACTATCCTAAAGATTTTAGTTTTCATGCAACAATCTTGTTTAACATGCAAGAAAAGTAAAGCGCAGTGCATGTAAGTAAACTGCAATAGAGAAAATTGCAATAAAGTAAAAGCGTACCTAGAGGGTCTTCCCGTCATCCTAAGCTGCACTTAAAACATATATTAAGGCATTTAAATATTTATAACAAGTACCTAGGTAAAGCTAAGGGAAGGTTTTGGTTATCTACCAAAGTCCTAATCCTATTGCTAGTCAGCTCCTATGACGTCTAAGTTCTTGTGTTTTGTTTAAGGATGATTTTCTTCATCAAAGAACAATTAAATTCAATTGTTCTTCTAAACATCTCATCATATTGAGAAAGTGTTTAGGACGAGTCCTAAACATCTTTTCAATACTTCCGAGATTATTTTGAGTCCAAGTAAATTTAGTTGCACAAGTGAATTAATCATCCAGAAGTTTAGTTAAGCTTTGTCACTTGCTCATTGAACTCGGGCATTTGATTACCTGATGAATGATGTGACATCTCACTTAATACTCCGTTTAAGAGTAATAATAATTAAAGCCTTTAGGGGCAAGTTGGTTTGTTGAGGATTTTAATCATTCTCAATTTGAATTTTGAGTTAAAAGTTTAAAGTGATTTAGTTTAATTATGAGATTTTAATTAATAATTTTATATTTGGAATAGTGTTCAAATTATTTTTGGTTTAATTCTTTATACTTTAAGTGATCTTAATATTTTAAATTTGTTTTACTTTTATTATTGAATGATGTTAATTTAATATAATTTAAATTTGATTTAATTGATTTTAACTTAATTTAATTTAGTTTAAATATTTTTAATTTAACTTAATTGTTAAAATGTTAATTTAATTTAATTTTAATTTTAATTTAATTTGTACTTAATTTAATTTAATTTAATTTAAATTTAATTAATTTTTTAAACCACTTAATATTTTGAGCTTTCTTTTTAATTTAAGGGTTATTATTTTTTTTAATTTTTTAATTTTAATTTACTTAGTTTCGATTATCATTTTAATCTTAATTATGAGTTAAATATTATTGAAGTGATTTATTTAGGGATTTTTTTATTAAAGAATTAATATCCTCTCAAGTTATATCCCTATTTTTAATAATTCAAATTTTCATTAATCTTTCAAAATTTAAATTTATTTAAATAATTAAAGTTTCATTTTTGGTTTATTAAAAATGATTAATGGGTTTCTACCCTTTTAATTTCTCAAAGTTTCAATCATCCAAGAAAGATAAAATCAAATATTTTACCCTCCATTTTAATTAAACCTAAAATTTTAATAAAGGGGTTTAAATTCTTTAATTACTTTTATGCCCTTTTAGGTTTATTAATTTCATAACTCACTAAATTGAGTTCAAATGAACTTGAAATTTTTATGTCACTTCACTCATATGTCAATTAAGACATTAGAGGAGAAAATGTGATTTTTCTAAATTTAATTTATTTATATAATTATTTTTATTGAAAAATAGGGATTTTCAATGGAAATTTAACAACATGACCAAGGAAAGGTTTCTGTCCTTAACAACATTATGCGATGTTCCTAATAACCATAGGACCACTTGGACTAATTTTGGTGATTTTTTGAATTATATTTTATTTATTATAATTATTTTAATTTTTGTAGTGTTAATTAATTGTGAAATAAAATTGAAGTTAAAAAATAAATTTTATATTTTTCTTAAATCTCTCTGAGCTCAAGGAGTTTAGAGAAATAACTTTTACAATTTTCTGATTTTTCGTTGATTTATTGGAATTAATTTAGTGAAAAGTTTAGAAAATACATTTTTTAATATTAAAAATTGTTTTAAGCATTTAAAATTCAATATCTTCACTTAGAGACTTGGGAAAAATATTTGGTTTGTCCCTAAGTGATTAGGAGTCAATATGTGACATTTTTATGATTTTTAATATTTTTATGATTTTTATTATTTTTTAATTATTAAAATATTAAAAATATCATTAAAAATGAAAAAATTAGAAAATTCTAATTTTAATTTTTATAGACTCCTCTGATATCAGAGAGCCCACAAAACCAATTTGGTGAATTTTAGAAATTTATTTTTGGAGTTATGAATTTTTAAAGTTTAATTTTGATCATGTGGCTTAATTAATCCATTTAGTGGGGTTAAATATTTCCAATTGAATTCAAATTTTTATGTGAGGTTCCTCTGATCCTAAAGATCAATGAAAAATTGTTTTCAAGTTATTTTAATGTGTGGTTAACCCTAATTAATTAAAGTTCAGTTTTGAGTAATTAGGCAAATTAGGATTATCCTTAATGAAATAACCCAAGATATAATTATCCTAGGGTCCTCTGGTCCTAAAAAACTTTCTTAAATTTTTCTAGAATTTATTGAAAAATATGCTAATTATTGGAATTAAAATACCAAAAACAGTGACATAAACTTGAAAAATACATAACTTTACATAGAGATGTCATCTGACCTTAAAAAATTAAGGGAATGTTCCCAAGATCAGAGGCTTCAAGAACCCTATGGTCTCATGCCATGGTGAATTGTCTATGCAAATGGAGAATCAAAATACTGAAATGAGTAAATAATTAATTAAAAATAAAATACTCATCAAAACTTGATTTCTTTTCCACATTATTCTCCTCTGTTCACTGAGCAAGAGGGTATTTTTTGTTTATTTTTATGATTTTTCTACACAAAGATATGTATTTTCTAAGTTCTGGGTATTTAAATAAATCAAAATTTCCATATTTTTCTACTTATCCACGCGGCGCCGACTCATCCTCTGCAGCTCCGAAAGCTCACGCGTCGCACTCCCATTCGACACCGCCATCTGAATCAGCGCTCCAGGGACCCGCAGTTCATGTAACGTTATCTAGTTCGGTGCAATCTGGACCATCCACTCGATACACGCTCGATCAGAAGGCGCCTGGTCATCGTCTACGACTGGTGTGCACCCGTGACCGTCCACACTAAAACCCTAAGAACTCTCTCATTGCTCAATGAATTTTCGTGTTCTTATTCTCTATGGATTCATCTTGAAGAGACGAACACATCCATATGGTTTACATGCTATGAAATTCAGTAAATCAAAATGGAGAATCAATGGATGCTCGGGAGGAAGGAATGATTCATACCTTTGCTCTGAGAAGTGTAGCTTCAATCAGAGAGTTGTATCACCTTCGATTGCACCCAAGGAAGCTCCAGATGAAGTCTCTGGCTCTAGGGAATTGTCTAGGTATGAAAGTGTCAACAGCCGACTTCAAAGCTTGGAGGCTAGAGCAACTGGGTGGCCTGGAGTGGGGGCTTTCACTAGGGAACTCCTTCTCTTAGTCCTGTGCAAGTGTGGGTGAGTTTAATTTGGATTTGGTAGAGGTTTGGGAGATGTCTTGTTTTTGGGCTTAAATTTGAACTCAGAAATTGAGCTCAGCTGGGGGAAATTGGGGTTGGAATCCAATGGGGATCAAGTGCAATAGGTGAGGAGAAGGTCCTGGAGCAATTTTGGAAGAGTTTTGTTTAGGTCTGGTTCACCACCTTCTTTGGCCGAGAGGGTGGTGGGTTTAAATAGACATGGCTGGAGGGCCTCCCAGGGGGGTTTGATGCTTGGGATCAGCTGCTCTATGCAAGAGAAGAACAGTCATGGTGTTCAATTGGACCTGGGACAACTCAGCAAGGAAGAATTGAAAAATTTGGCTCACATGGAGCTCTCAGCCATGGCGTATTTCGGCGACCCAGGTGGCTGGCCGGCAGGGTTAGGTCACCATCTTGATCTGAAGGGTCAGGGGTTGGCAATGGTGCAGTCAATTAGCCATGGACATGTGTAAAGAGTTTAGTTTTTAAGTGGTATGGGGAGAGGGGTGATTTTGGATCCAAATGGGTCAAGTCATGCAAATGGGTTGGGTTCACCTCTCCAAGCTCTGGTTTGGTAGAGGGAGATCAGGTGAGTCAGCTAGATTAGTGGGGAAAAGTCACCATCTAAGCATATTTAAGTTTAAGCATGGTTTAGGGGAAACATGGGAGTGCTTAATCACTTTAAGGGAATCAAGAAAGAGGCTCCTCCTTTTGCCCAATATGGCATGTGTCGGCATATTTTTAGGTTGTGTTGTATTTTGAAAAGGGGGCGCCTAACAGAAGTTGTCGGCGAATTTAAATTTTAAATTTGATTTAAATATATATATAATTTAGAAAGTAGTATTTGATTTTGAAAATAATTTTAAATTTGAAAGTTTTAAGATATGAGATTAAACCGATCTCACATCCCAAATAGTTTATATAAACGAGCACCGCACCACAAGCCGTGTATCTATCCCTAAGGATAGACACATCGCTTGAGGGTGGGGCTCGATCAAATAAACTAGAAGTTTTGTGACATCCGTTTGGTGCACGAACCAATTTTATAAGCCGACAAATTCCCTAGCTTAATATGAAAGTATTAAACGGGGTTTATATTACACGGGTTCTTTAAAATTCCCTATAAGGGCAAGCCCTATAGTTAATTACATCTTAAGTGATGGGAATCACCTAAGAAAACTCTCGATAATAACCAATAATTCTGCTCTCAAGAATTTGAAAGTTTAAGGTTTTCGAAGATTGAATTTTGGAATTTCAATAGGGAATGGATCAAATTCGGAACATTTCGTTTTGTGAATCCAAAGGAAGAAAGGTAGGAGAAATCACTGATTCGAAGTGAACTTCGGTAATTTCCCGACTATCCTATTGTTTGGCTTGAATTTAGGAAAGTCCTAATGTTTATTTAGTATTTCAATCTTGCCAATTTTAATTAATTAGGGCTTATATTTGTATGATAGAATCAAACAAATAGCCTAGAAGATATGAGGGTTTATGTCGTATCGGACGACTACCTCGGAATCCTAAGACCGGTTAGGGCTTAATTTGCAATGCAAGTGCCTAACGAAGAGTTGAGGATTTATGTTGCACTAGGCAAGCTACCTCGAAGTCCTATGGCTTTGTTGTTTAATTCTAAGAAGGTTTTCTTGAAGTAGCCTCGGGTTTTGCTGATGACGATGGTCGTGCTTGCCCACCATGCTCCGAGCTCCTTGTTGTTGCGAGGTTTAGTTTTAGAAATCATAAATCGGGGGATGAGAAAAGTGTTTTGGTTTAGAGAAGATCTTAATTTCCAAGTGTTTTGTATTTTGATTAAAACAAATGTTAAAGTTGATTATAACGACACCGGTTAAGATCCACGGTTCCATCCTTCCGGCATCATTATTTTTATCGGATTCACTTAGTCCGGATGAATTTGCTAGACTCAAGTTGAATGAGTTCCACACTTTCATTTAGACCGTGGGAAATCCCGTTAGCAACACGTAGGTTACATCATCCGAGGTATTCCCGATCATCCAACGGGACGTTTTAATTTAGTTGTAATTGTAGTTTTGTGTTCTGTTTGTGATTAAATTTTGAGTTGTTTTATATTTTGAAATGTTGTGGCGGTGAATTTTATCTTGCAATGACTTTTAACTTAGTTTTGGTTTCAGTTTTAGGGACTATCCTAAAGGTGTGGGTTTTCATGCAACTGTTGTTTTATCATGCAAGAAAAGTAAAGTGCATCTGCAATAAAGTAAATTGCAGGGAAGTAAATTGCATGAAAGTAAATTGCAATAAAATAAAAGCGTACCTGGAGGGTCTTCCCGTCATCCCAAGCTACACGTAAAACACAATTAGAATATTTAAGCAAGTTCCTAGGTAAAGCTAAGGGAAAGGTTATGGTTTTCTACCAAATTCCTAATCCTATAGCTAGTCATCTCCTATGATGTCTAGGTTCTTTGTGTTTTTGTTTGAGGACGATTTTCTTCATCGAAGAACAATTAAATCCGATTGTTCTTATAAATATCCTATCATATTGAGGAAGTGCTTAAGAAGAATCTTAAACATCTTTTCGATATTTTTAGGATTGTTTTAAGTCGAAATGAATTTAATTATATAAATGAATCAATCGTCCAGAGGTTTTCAAGTTTTGTTAACTTGCCCGGTGAATTAAGACATTTGAATATCTTATGAGTGAAGTAACACTTCATTTAATGTTTCATTTAGGAGTTATAATAATCAAAGCTTTCAAGGGTTAAAGGGTATTCAAATGATTTGATTTAAGTTAAAGGGTTTAAATTTGGAATAGTGTTCAAGTTGCTTTATATTTAATTTCTTTTATGTCTTAGGTGATGTCATATTTAATTCAATTTAATTTAATTGAGTTTTAATTTAACTTAATTTAATTTAATTTGATTTGATGTTTAATTAATTTGATTTGATTTAATTTAATTTAATTATTTAATTTAATTTAATTTAATTTAATTTAATTTAATTTAATTGTTTAATTTAATTTAATTTAATTGTTTAATTTAATTTAATTTAATTTAATTTAATTTAATTTAATTGTTTAATTTAATTTAATTTTATTTAATTTAATTTTAATTTAATTTAATTTATAATTTTAATTGAGATTTTAAAAGAGTTTAATGATTTAATTAAGTCTTTTAATATTTTAAATTTGAGTTATCATTTTAATTAAGAGTTAAGTGTTAATGATATAATTAGTTTAGGGATTTTTTAAATTAAAGAATAAATCTCTTCCTAATAAATATCCCTTATTTTAATAATTCCAATTTATTATTCTTCCAAATTTAATCTATTATTTAATTAAAGTTTAATCATTTTAAAAATTGTTTAATGAGTTTCTACCCTTTAATTATTTAAATTTCAATCATCCAAATCAGATTAAGATCAAATATTTTACTTGTTAATTTTATTAAACCTAAAGTTTTAATTAAGGGTTAAAATTTTAATTACCATTTTGCCCTCCAAGCTTAATAATTTCATAACTCACTAAATTGGGCTTAAATGAACTTGAAATTTTTATGTGACTTCACTCATATATCAATAAAGACATGAGAGGAGAAAATGTGATTTTTACTGTATTTAATTTATTTATATAATTATTTTTGGTGGAAAATAGAGATTTCCAAGGAAAATTTAATAACATGACCAAGGGAAAGTTTACTGTCCTTAAGAAAATTAGGGGACATTCCTAATGACCAGAGAAGTACTTGGACCAATTTTGGTGATTTTTTGAATTATATTAATTTTATTATAATTATTTTGAGTTTTGGAGTGTTAATTAATTTAAAAATAAAATAAATGTTGAAAAATGGGTTTTATATTTTTCAAAAATCTCTCTGATATCAAGGAAACCAGAGAAGCAAATTTTGCAATTTTCTGATTTTTCTATGATTTATTATAATTATTTTAGTGAAAATGCTAGAAAATACATTTTTTTTTTAATTTTAAAATTACCACTAGGGCTTTAAAATTCAATATCTCACTAAATAGACCTAAGAAAAATGTTGGATTTGTTCCTAAGTGATTAAAATTCAAAATGTGACATTTTGGTGAATTTTATTATTTTTGTGATTTTTATTATTTTTTAATTATTAAAAACATTAAAATATTATTAAAAATCAACTTTTTTAGAAAATTGAAATTTTAATTTTCTTAGGTTCCCCTGATATCGGAGAGACTCCAAAACTAATTTGGTGAATTTTTGAAAAGTATTTTAAAAGTTATGAATTTTTAAAGTTTAAAATGGCTAAGTGACTTAATCAACCCGATTAGTGGGGCTAACCAAGTCCGATTGACCTCAAATTTTTATGGTGGATTCCTCTAATCCTAAAGGTCGGTGGAGAATTGATTTCAAGTCAATTTGATGCCTGGTTAACTCTAATTAATTAAAGACCCATTTTGGGTGTTTAAGCCGATTAGGGTTGTTTTAAATGAACTAAGTCAAACTCTATTTTTCCTAGGGTTCTGCGGTCATAAGGAACATCACCAAATTTTCCTAGAATTTATTTCACAACATGCTATTTACTGGAATTAAAATACTCAAAACGGTGACCTGAACTTGAAAAATCAAGAACTCTTCATAGGGATGACCTCGACTTTGGAAAATTCGGGTAATGTTTCCAAATTCGGAGGCTTCAAAGCCACATGGTCTCATGCCATGGTGAATTGTATGCATGCATGGAGAATTAAAACAATGCGAGAGAGTAAATAAATTATAAAAATAAAATATTTGATGAAATTAAGTGATTTCTTTTCCACATTATTCTCCTCTCTTCAACTGAGCAAGAGGGTATTTTTATTTTATTTTTCGATTTTTCTACACAGAGATATGAATTTTTGAAGTTTAGGGAATTAAATAAATCGAGAAAATCCCTAATTTTCTACTTATTCGAGTCGGCGCCAACGCATCCTCGGCGGCTCCGAAAGGCCGCGCGGCGCGCTCCCGTTCGACACCGCCACTCGAGTCGGCGGCCGGGCCCCGCGGTTCTTGTACCATCTCTCGGTCCGATGCCATCCGAGCCGTCCGTCCGCGCGTGTATTGAATGGACGGCATCCGTTCATCGTCCCCAAGTGTTCTCGCCGAGAGCCGTCCACACTAAATCCACTAAGATCTCACTCGATTCTCGATGGATTTTTACGTTCTTATACTCTATGGATTCGTCTTGAAGAGACGAACACATCTATACGGTTAACATGCATTGAAACTAAAGCATTTGAAATGGAGAATCTCCGAAGCTCGGGATGAAGAGTTAGCTCATACCTTGGCTCGGAGAAGTGTGGCTTCAATCGAGAGGCTGTTGCACCTTCGATTGGGTCCCGGCGGGCTCCGGATGAAGTCTCTGAGTGCAGTGGATTGTCTGGATATGATTTCGACCAAGCCCGATCACAAAGCTTGGAGGCTGGAGCAAGCTGGGTGGCACTGGAGATGGGGCTTTTGATGGTGGACACCTTCCCTTGGTACGGTGAAGGTGTAGAGCCAATCAATTTGGGAATTGGCTCACTTGTGGAGAAGTGTCCTGGTTTTGGGTGGAATTTCGACTACGAAATTGAGCTTACGGAGGAGAAATGGCGGGGGAATTTCACTTGGGGATCAAGTGCTCTAAGGGTGGAGGAGGGTACGGAACAATTTTGGCGAGTTTTGGCAAGGTTTATGCTTCTCTTCTTTTCTATGGCCGAGAGGGGTGGAGTTTAAATAGAGCTGGCTGGGGGGCCTCCGGGGGAGTTAGGGCTTGGGATCGAGTTGCTCCGGTGAGGAGAAGAACGGCCATGGTGACCACTAGGCATGGGGCGGCTCGGCGAAGTGAGAATTTCAATGTTGGCTCACATGTGAGCTCTCGGCCATGGTGTTTTCCGGCGGCTCGGTGGCCGGCCGGCGAGTAATGGTCACCATCTTGGTCGAGTGGGTCGGGGCGGGGTTTAGTATAGGCGATTGGCAAATGCCATGTGTAAAGTGGTTGAATCAAAGTAGAATGGGGCATGGCTAGTTTTGAGTCTAAATGGGTCAATCCACCCAATTGGGCTTGGTGCACCCTTCCAGGTGGCTTTGGATGTTGTGGGGGATCAAAGGGATCAGCTGGTTTGGCATGGAGAAGTCTCCATCCAAATATATTTGGATTAAATTTAAGTTTAGGTGAAACATGATTAAGGCTAATGAGCTTTAGGGATTAAGGAAAGCCCCCCTCTTCTTACCCAATATGGCATGGTGGAGTGTCCAAAGCTCTCATGGCTCACATGTGGCTCATGCATGGCTTCATGGCTCACCTTTGGCTTGGCAAAAAGTTTGGTCGATTTCATAAAAAGGATTTTAAGGATTTTGGATAATTTGGTGGAAATTTGGATGAAGCTTCATTTAGAAATATTTGATCATTGGTTTAGGACTTAGGGATGATTTTAATTGAAAGTATGATGAGGGGAAATGTCATATGGGCTTTGGAAGAATTTTTGGGGTTTTGGATTTGGTGGAAGTGGGCTTTTAAAATGGTTTAAGGAATGGGCCCTTAAGTTTAAAAATGAATTTATGGATGGGAATTTTGTAAAGAGGTTGGGCCAAATAATTGTTGGGTTTAGCTCATGGATGTTTCATGAGTGATTTGAAACAAATTGGGGGTGATTTGGATTTGAATTGGGTTGAATTTGGGTTAGGTTTGGGCTTAGGTCAAAAATGGGCCTTTTAACCTTGGGTTGAGTTTGAGTGGGGTTTGGGTTCAAATTTTGGGCAAATCATGTTAGGGTTTTTTTGTGGGAATGTTAAGGAAGATTTATAAAAGATTTGAGGTTAATTGGAGTTGAATTGGGTGAGTTGGGTTAAGTTTGGGTCATGGGTCCAAATTGGGCTTTAAGGCCAAAAGTGAGATTAGATCCAAATGTCAATCAAATTGGACTTGGATTTGGTCTAGATTGGTATTGGGAATGTTTAATTGAAGTTTAGAATTGAATTGGACCAAAATTGGGGTCAATTGGGTAGGTTTGGTTTGACATTGGGTTTACTTTAGGTTAAAATGGGTCAAATTGGGGGTTTTGACAAAAGTAAGGTAAATTGACAAAATTGGCCCATGGTGTAGTTGGACAAAATGAAATTGGGAATATTTGGGATTTTCTGGAATTTTCTGGGAATTTTCTGAATTTTTGGATTTTTAGGCCAAGAAGGGTATTTTGGGTATTTGGAGGGTATTGGGAGGTATTTTTGGAATCTTTGGTATTTTTGGGTATGAATGATAAATTTGAGTGATGTGGAGATGTTTGGGATTGATTTTGGAAAATTTTGGGTAATTTGGAAGTTTTGCAAAAATTTGGGTAATTTCAAGGGTTTTGGGTAGGTTTAGTAGGTGTAGGGTCTCGGGGGTCAAAAATTGAAAATTTGGGAAATTGAAGATTGGGTGAATTTAAGTGGGAAGAAATCATTTTTGTTGAGCCATGAAGCCATTTCAAGCCCATATGAGCCATGAAAGGACTCATTTGAGGCATTATTTATGTTGTTCCTAACCCTCTGCGCGAGGGCTTAGGGGTTAAGGACCATCCATGTGAATCACCTACATGAGTCGGGAGGTTAAGTTGGGTATGAGTGTGGTTTTAGGAAGTGTGTGGAAATGTAGTGTGTAAGTGTAGTGTAAGTCGGCCCCTTCACCGAGACCGGGCCACCTGGGGCGATCCTAAGGCCGAAGAATCCTATAGGAACTCATCCTTTAAACTTCCACATTTGATTTCGACCCTCTAGGTGATTAGGGGTCTATAGTCAAGCTTGTGGAGTTTGCGGGGAGTTTAGAAGTGGTTTAAATTTCTAAAAGGTGGGTCCCGATTCTAGTCCTCTAAGATAGTCGAAGAAAAAGCCTAAGGCTAGATCCTAAGCACTAAAAAGAAGAAGGGAAGACCTCATCGAAAATGAGGTCGACAAATGGACCCCCAATAGGTGTGGTGAGTGACGGAGCACACCGCTCGTATTGGTGTTGACCGAAGCGATCAACAAAACCAACACAGATGTCCATGTGACGAACTTAGGACGAAGTAGAAGAGTTTCTGCTGGGAAGTGTCAAGTATATCTCCGGAACCGGAGATTCTTGAACTCTCGGCTGGGGAAAGGAAAAGGAGGTGAATCCCAAATCACATGATGCGGGGAATTTCGATTTAGATTTTATTTTGTTTTAAATTTTTATGTGTGAGTTTAGATTTCAACTTGGAGTTTTTTTTTAATTTAGATTGAAGTTTTGTCAAAATTAATTTGAGGGATTTGATTTGAAATGAAAATTGGAATTTTGAGGTTTTAGATGTAACATCTTCAACCTCGAAAGAAATTTGAATTTGATCAGATTGCATCATTGCAATGAGGAGAGCTCTCAGAGCAATGCGGTATTGGATGTAAAATCCTTAACCTCAAGAGTTTGATTTTGATGTATTTCAGTGCGATAGGAAAAGAATCCTAAAGCGAGTGCGATCTTGGATGTAAAATCCTCGACCCAAAAAGTTTGGATTTGATGTATTTCGGTGCGATTGGAAAAGAATCCTAAAGCGGTGCGATCTTGGATGTAAAATCCTTGACCAAAAAAGTTGAATTTGATGTATTTCGGTGCGATAGGAAAGAATCTGAAGCGAGTGCGGTCTTGGATGTAAAATCCTCGACCCAAAAAGTTTGAATTTGATGTATTTCGAGTGCAATAGGAAAGAATCCTGAAGCGGTGCGGTCTTGGATGTAAAATCCTCGACCCAAAAGTTTGAATTTGATGTATTTCGGTGCGATAGGGAAAGAATCCTAAAGCGAGTGCGGTCTTGGATCTAAAATCCACGACCCAAAAAATTGAATTTGATGTACTTCGGTGCAATAGGAAAGAATCCTAAAGCGGTGCGGTCTTGGATGTAAAATCCTCGACCCAAAAGTTTGAATTTGATGTATTTCGGTGCAATAGGGAAAGAATCCTAAAGCGGTGCGGTCTTGGATGTAAAATCCTCGACCCAAAAGGTTGAATTTGATGTATTTCGGTGCAATAGGAAAGAATCCTAAAGCGGTGCGGTCTTGGATGTAAAATCCTCGACCCAAAAGGTTAAATTTGATGTACTTCGGTGCAATAGGAAAGAATCCTAAAGCGGTGCGGTCTTGGATGTAAAATCCTCGACCCAAAAGTTTGAATTTGATGTACTTCGGTGCAATAGAAAAAGAATCCTAAAGCGGTGCGATCTTGGATGTAAAATCCTCGACCCAAAAGTTTGAATTTGATGTACTTCGGTGCGATAGGAAAAGAATCCTAAAGCGATGCGAGTCTTGGATGTAAAATCCTCGACCCAAAAGTTGAATTTGATGTATTTCGGTGCAATAGGAAAAGAATCCTGAAGCAGTGCAGTCTTGGATGTAAAATCCTCGACCGAAAAATTTTGAATTTGATTTGATGTATTTCAGTGCAATAGGAAAGAATCCTAAAGCAGTGCAGTCTTGGATGAAAAATCCTCGACCCAAAAAGTTGAATTTGATGTACTTCAGTGCAATAGGAAAGAATCCTAAAGCAGTGCAGTCTTGGATGTAAAATCCTCGACCCAAAAGGTTGATTTTGATGTACTTCAGTGCAATAGGAAAAGAATCCTAAAGCGATGCGGTCTTGGATGTAAAATCCTCGACCAAAAAAGTTTGAATTTGATGTATTTCAGTGCAATAGGAAAGAATCCTAAAGCAGTGCAGTCTTGGATGTAAAATCCTCGACCCAAAAGGTTGATTTTGATGTACTTCAGTGCAATAGGAAAGAATCCTGAAGCAGTGCAGTCTTGGATGTAAAATCCTCGACCCAAAAAGTTTGAATTTAATGTATTTCAGTGCAATAGGAAAAGAATCCTAAAGCAGTGCAGTCTTGGATGTAAAATCCTCGACCAAAAAAGTTGAATTTGAATTTGATTGAGATTTGAAATCTAAAAAGATTGAATTTGAGATTTGGAAGAATGAGTTTGAACTCGATTGAAATTTGATTTAAGATTTGATTTGAAATTTGGAAGATCAAACTTGAAATTTGATCGAGATTGGATTTGAAATTTGATTGAGAATTTGATTTGGAATAGAAAAGATCAAATTTTGAAATTTGATCGAGAGTGGATTTGGAATTTGATTGAGGATTTGATTTGGAATTTGTAAAGATGAAATTTGATCCGGAATTTGGAAAGATTGAATTTGAAATTTGATTTGGAATTTGGAAGGATGGAATTTGAGATTTGTGTTGATTTCGTTTATCTTTTAATGGTTCAAATTTTATTTTATCGTTTATTTAACGTTCATGTGAATTTGGTATTTGTCATTTTTCAGATTTTTTTTTTTTTAGAAAGTTTTCTTTTATTCTCTTTTTTTCTTTTCTGTTCTTTGTTCGAAGTTCATTTAACTTTAATGGCGTTTCCCAATCAATTTGCACAAAAGAGGTGAAGGCCAAAAACGTGACATGGTCACTTTCATTCCAATCATGTTGAAAATACATCATACAAATCGATCTGGAATACATTTCATACAATCCATGTAGACTCGAAACGGATTTGTGTATGATCTTTGTTGATTCATCCAAAGAAGCATCGTCAAAAAATCCATGTACTGAATAGTGGGGTACATGGTCGATAACATCACCTTCCAAGCCATCCTTGGCAAGGATGCCGGTTGGATGTACATTGGAGGTATGATATTTCCCATGTAACTCACGGCTCGTAAGGTCGGAGGTTCTCTAGCTACGGGTACGGCTGGAAATGGTAAGGTATCTTGCTTGTCGTCCATCCCCTGAAAGTAGCGAGATTCGCTCCACTGGCACTCTGGTATGCAATGCTTTGCGATATACGCTCCGTTACCTGCGGTATCATGACGGAACCCACCGGTAAAGGTATCTTTGCGGTCCTCGGAACTCACCGGGCCTGCTATCCGGAGATCGGATCCAAACATGATGTCACATTCGTTCAAGAAAGAGGCTGTGCGAAGGTCGACGAAGTCGTGGTGGTCAATATGTGGGGGTATGCGGTCACCCTGTTTGTAGATGTTGATAATGCGGCTATTGGGTATGCAATTTGCTTGGCGGTACCCTCCATGTTATCAATCTTTTTACCATTCTCTTGATGACTAAGGGCATCGGATCTACTTGCCCATGACGGAGTATCACAGGTGGGTTTCCCTTTCTGTCTTCGGCAAAGTTGTAGCGGCATCCGCATTGTATTGTGATTCTTCCTTTCCACGGCATCCATCTCCGGGGTTCCGAGTATGTGTTTTCCCTTAGGCGGCTCGCTCGGCCCATTCTCTTCAAATCCCGGATACAATCCACGATTTCGTTGTTGTTCATACTACGAGAATACGTCGGTGTGTAGCTCGAGGCCTTCTAGTATGTTGATTCTTCTTCCTTTAATTCTCTCGAAGTATTCGAAAGTTTTCTTTTCAACATTCTGCATTATCTCCAGCTCGTATTCCGGAATGATCTGCAGATGGCGAGGCCTTGTGACATATTGTGGGATATATGGTTCAATCCCTTCACGTTCCCACTGCATACCTCGGCTCCTCGGGGATGATGCACATCGGGACATCCCCGGGGTTGCTTCTGCAACAAGGTTATGCACCGCTGGTGGTTCTATCCGGTGGCGTGGTAGCCTTCTTTCTTCGATCTTACGGAGATTTCCCAGGTTCTTTACGTTATTCTAGGAGCTGGCCTCCTTTCTTCGAGGTTCTGGTGAACCGGTGTCCTTGAAATGTGAGTGCGGCATTAGCAATTGTCTCGTCGCGGTGGTCGCGGCTAGTTTTGTTAACATTTTACGGATACGGCGATTCTTATTTCTTCGTTGCGTGGGCGTGAGAGTAGCTCTCCGCACTTCTTGAATCTCTGCGGGTGCGGCGGCGGCAAGCTCGCCCTCTGCTTGTAGTGATTACGGACTTCATTTTCTTGTCTTCTTCGGTATTTGCCTTTCTCTTCTTCTTCTTGGATTGGTGGCTTGGGCCACCCACTTTCATCAGCTGTACGTCCGGGCGGTTCTTCTCGGTTGGTCGGGACCCAGTCACTTTCCTCGTACTGTAGGCCTGCTGGTGCGAAATCTGAGTCGATCTCGATTATCGCTCCATCTTTCACCCTCTTTTCATCGAGTGCAAGGCTTACGCCATTCTTAAAGTTCAAGACCAACCGCCCGTTCGACATTTCCCTGCGAAAAGACAAGGAAAAGGATCAGGGGCTGTACTAAGAACAAGAACATTAAGAAAATGTTTATTAAAGATACATTTTTTATTATTCTTATATTTTGAAATTTAACAGGAATGAAGTAGGATAAGATGAGGGAAGAGATTTTGATTTGAAAAAGAAAACAAGGAAAACTTAATTATCATGATTTTATTTATCTTAGCACATTTTATTTTATTTTATTTTATTTTATTTTTTTTTGGGTTCGGACCCAATCATAAGTAATTACTTCGCCCGTGTTTCTTAGGGATGAAGAATTCATTCCTTCGAAACATCAAGTAGCGTAATACTTTTTCAAGTATCGTCCGTTGATCGGAAGCATATGTCGTTCTCACCGACAATTCACTAGCTGGTAGGAACCTCCACGAGTATCTTGCTTCAACAACAAACGGTCCTTCCCGAGTGGGTTCAAATTTTCCTCCTATCTTGCGGTGTGCAAGAATAGGTCTCTTGAGAACGAGAACTAAGTCACCGACTTTGAAGGTTCTCGGGCGGACCGGTTTGTCATGGGCTTGAACCATCTTAGCTTGGTATAGTTCTAAATTACATTTGCGCTGCAAGTCTTTTCCCTTCAAGCTTTCTAATTCTTCGAGTCGTAATCTGGCGTTTTCTTCGTCGTGATCTTGTTTGCAAGCGCGATTCGAGTGAAGGAAGGCTGAACCTCTAAAGGTAACACTCTGCCTCGGACCCATACACCGAGGCGTAAGGTGTAGCTTGAGTAGGAGTTACGAAGGTTGTCCGGTAGGACCATAAGGCTTCTAACAATTTCTCGTGCCAATTTCTCTTATTATCGTCCGGGGTTTTCTTTAAGATTTGAACGGGAGTTTTATTAAAAGCCTCGGCGAGACCGTTTGCTCTTGGGTAGTAAATTGTCGAGTATCGCCGGTCGATTCCGTGTCTCACGACAAAATTGTTGATTTGTGTGCTTCGAATGTCGACCCATTATACGAGATGATCTGCGCGGCACTCCGAAACGGTAGACAACTTGGTTCTTGAAAAGCTGTAGCACGTGGTGTGCTTTCACTTCTCTAAGTGGAACTGCTACGCCCACTTGGAAAAGTAATCGTAGCCGCAAGAATGAAGCGATGTCCTTTTGAAGATGGTGGTTCTATCGGACCCACTATATCCGTGCCCTGACATTCGAATGGCCACGACGCAATTGTCGGGTGTAGCACATTTGGAGGTTGGTGTAGAACCACTCCGTGCACTTGGCATTGGTGACGGCTCTTGGCGATTTTCATGCGGTCGGTCATCATCGAGGGCCGATGAGTACCCTAGTCTTTTAATTTTCATTTTCATCTTTGCACCCGTCGAGTGAGCGCCACGAGTCTGAATGCACCTCTTTAACAATTTCACGGGCCTCGGACCCGCTTAGGCACCTTAGCCGCATTTGATCGAAAGACCTTCGTATAATGTGTTGTTTATTAATGCGTAGGACTAAGTTCTTTTCTTGATCGATGGGCTAGCGACCTATCATCCGGTAGTTTTCTCGTTTGCGGGTAGTCTATCGATGGTTGTCGCCGATCTTCGTGTTTTACGTCATCTGCTGCGACTACTTCTTTTTCTTTTTCGATTTGTGTATTGTGTACATGTCGAGTTGTGATAGGACTGACGTCCATGAAGCCGACACTTCCAGCGATTCATCTTGCAAACGGGCAAATTCTTTTGCGAGACGGGCTAAAGCATCTGCATAAAGCATTTTCTTTTCTAGGAATTTTGTAGATTGTCTCATTTGGAATCTGTTCCAACAGCTGTATGGCATACTGAAAGTATTGTTCGAGTCTTGGTTTAAAAATTCTGTATTGTCCGGCGATCTGCTGAACGATTAACTGTGAATCCCCGTAGATATTGATGTCTGTTATCCCCATTTGAATAGCTAATTCCAGTCCCATTATGAGGGCTTCGTATTCTGCTTCGTTGTTTGTACACGGTTACGTCGAGTGGTAGGAGTATCTTAACATCCCCGCTCCGGTGTTATAAAGATTAGCCCGATTCTGCCTTACGCGGCACTATCACTTGCGATTCTTCGTCTTTGTGTCTTGAAGATGCTCCGTCGAAATATAATTCCCAACGTCGATCATCGGGGCCTTCTAGGTTCATTATTTGTTCATCCGGCAAATCATCATTGAGAGGAGATTCTGCCGGCAAAGGGTGTCTTTGCGAGGAAGTCGCTAAGACTTATCCCTTTACGGCACGCGAGAGGCACGAAAGTTATATCGAATTGCAATAATATCATTGACCATCGGCGAGTCTGCTGGAAAGTGTTGGGCGAGTCATCGAGTATTGCAATGGATTAAACTTCGAGATCGAGGTTGACCTTATGAGAAAGCATGTAGTGCACGAGCTTTTGAGCGGCGAAGATCGGGGCCAAACAATGCTTTTCAATTGTGGGATACCTTACTTCCGTCGGAAGTAAACGACGGCTTAAGTAGTAAAGAGCATTTTCTTTACCCTCATCATTGACACAGGCTAACGGGGCTCCGAGAAGTCATCTAAAGCCGCGGTGTAAAGTATCGATGATCACACGAGGCTGGGGCTGCTAAGACGGGAGGTGTCATTAAATATTGTTTAATGTCTTCGAAGGCCTTACGGCATTTCTCTTCCCAAATAAATTTGGCGTCCTTTTTAACTAGTGCCGAGAAAGGTGACACCTACTCGACGGAGTTTGAGATAAAGCGTCGAAGATATGCCGACTTCCCTTGAAAAGATCGTAATTGTTTTAAGGTTTTGGGAGGTGGTATTTCTAAGATAGCTTTAATCTTTCCGGGTCGATTTCAATTCCACGATGTCGGACAACGAATCCTAAGAATTTCCGGAGGTGAGGCCGAAGGCGCATTTTAAGGGTTCATCTTAAGGTTAAATTGTCTTAATCATTCGAAAACAATTCTCAAATCATACGAGTGGTTTTCCTTTACTTTGCTTTTGATGACGACATCGTCCACGTAGCACTCGACTTGATTGTGGATGAGATCATTAAAAATTCTTGTCATTGCTCTTTGGTAGGTTGCTCCTGCGTTCTTCGGTCCGAATGGCATCATCTGTGTAGCAAAATACTCCGATCGGCGTTACGAATGTTGTAAGCTTTTCATCTTACGGAGCCATTTTTATGCTGGTTGTATCACGAAGATCCATCCATGAACGAGAATATTTCATGTGTCGAAGCAATATCGATCATCGGTTGCGGAATCGGTAGAGGGAATTCATCTTTTGGACATGCCTTGTTTAAATCTGCGAAGTCCACACAAATTACGATACGACCATTCTTCTTTACGTGACACTACATTGGCTAGCCAAGTCGGGTATTGTTCTTCACGGACAAATTTAGCGTCTATTAGCTTTTTAACTTCGGCTATGACTTGTTGTTCGATTTCTAGACGCATTCTTACGGGACCTTGTACGGCGGAGCGAAGTAAGATCCACTCCTAGCTTATGGACTGCAACCTGCGGAGCTAATCCTGGCATTTCATCGTAGCTCCAAGCAAAACAGTCTTTAAATTCCATTAATAACTTGATTATTTCTTCGGAGTCTTCTTTATTGAGTAAGGAGCTAACAAAGGTAGGTCTAGGTTCTTCGCTAGTACCTAAGTTAACTTCCGTTAACTCATCTATTGTGGATTTAATTTCTTCTTCGAATTCTGGTGGAGCGTCTCCAATTTGTAAATCTTCGAGTTCGTCCGTAGTTTCCATGCGGTTTTCATTGGACTTGCAAGTGACAACCAAGCAAAATTCGAGTATCGTCAGTGACCTCTGTGTGCCGAATCCGAGACCATGCTTTGAATTGGGTGGACGACCGGAGTTATTCCATAACTTTTCAAAATGTTGTGATTGGCCTTTTGTCCATTGTCGAGGTAAGAAACCACGTTGAATTAAATTTTGAACACGGGGAGAGTACCACTCGAAAGGTAATTCCATTAATTCGATGAAGTGACATCTTCGAATTGTACATTATTTTCGGTTTTGGAGGAAGAAGCACCGCGGTAGAATTTGATCGGCTTTGCACGATCACTACGTACCTCTTTGACCTCCATACCATCGATCTTATTAAAATGGATCGGAGTTAGGGTCATAGTATGTACGTAGTGGTTAATCTTCTCGTACATTGATTTGTATTCTTCGTTCTTTTCATCTTCGAGGGAGATCTTGTATTGCGGCTTCTTTCGACTTATTGTTGCTTGCTTCTTGCTTGATTTCTTTTTCTTCTTCGAGAACTATCTTCCCGATCGACATTGATGGCTGGTTTCCTCCGTCCGATTGTCCTAGTGTCTCTACCACGGCTTCGTCCCCGGCCTCGACCTCGGATGCGAGTTGTGGGGAAACCTTCACCATCTCGCCGGAAGGGAGTGGTGAGTGACTGTTGGACTAGAACTTCAGGTTCTTCGTTGTCTCGAACTTTCTTTGCTTCATTTGTTACGGTATCTCTGAAGAAGATCGTTTTCTTTGGCGGTGCATAATAAGCTGCATCTTCATGGATTCCAATCTCATGTACGGAGAATGGTTGCAAGTCGCCTTTGATGCCTTTGTTCCCTTCCATTGTAGTATTTGATGCCTTTGGTGCGAGAGATGATGGTACCATCCTGTTTTCATGTATCCACGGTCGGCCCGATAGAGCATTGAACTACGTTTCGAATCGATTATATGAAATTTTGCGGTTGTCTTTGCTAAGTCACCGGTTTTCATCGATAGCGTTATTGACCCGAGGGCTCTTTCTCCTTTACGGTTGAATCCTCTTAATAACATTTTGTCGGCCTCGAGCTCGCGAGCATCAATTTCCAAGTATGCTTAGTGTTCGAAGACTCATTATATTGATTGATGCTCCTGGATCCACCAATACTGCGGGAGCGTAAACTTCCCGATTGTAAGCTGAAATGTACAACGGTCGGTTGTGATCCGCATCCCCAGTAGTAAGTCATTGTCCGTGAAGGTAACACCTCGTTGTTCCTTTAACGAGCAAACCTCATCTAAGGAATCTCCGGCCATTTGAGCTAAGCAAATTTCCGGATCAAGTAAGGCTTTGATCGAGCTTCTCTCATCTCCTTTGATAAGATGAGAGCATCGTAAATGCTCGGTTTGGTCGGTAGTTTCCTAAGATGGGCTAGCACGTTGTAGTCCACTTTGTTTCCATGCGTCTCGGCTTCTTCTCGAACGGGTATGTCTTCCATTGGGGTTGGTTCTTCTTGAACAACCACACTGCTTTCCTTTGTCTTTTGGACCCATTCTTGGAGGTAGAACTTTTCCACTTCTTAGGTTGACTTCGTAATTTCTTCGAATCTAGTGTTGAGTTTGTCGGTGTCTCCTCTCGAATCGGAATGGTGGCTCTTCCGGATTATCTTCCAAATGCGAAGGCTCTAACTCTATCGTAAGCTGGAGCTCCTCGAAACTCACAGATAGATCCGTTGCTTGTTGAACTCTCGTAGCCTCCTTGATGGATGCCTATTTCGTCATTTTGATCGTCGAGATATTGTATGATTTGAGAATTGTTGTTGGTATCGAAATCGACGCCCGGATTGTCGCTAGTTACGTAATCGTTAGAAACAATCAAAACGTAGCCAACGCCATCACCCTTATCATTATATGATCCCACCGAAGTGAGCGGATAATCATACAAAATCGAGAGGTTCGAGGCATTTCTCCCCCGAATCGGAAACAACTATCCTAGGTTAAGCGGCCACTAGTACTAGCCTTAGGAGTCTCGGTCCCTCTTCTTCGTCGATTTTCTTCTTCTCTTCGATTGTCTCTGTCGAGGTGGTTCTTCTATCGCAAGTGATAGTACCGGCTTAACGGGTCTCGAACTACGAATTGAAGCTCGCACCGAAGCGGTTCGGATGTTGTCTAAAATCTTCTTCGAAGACCTCGTCCGAGGCGGTAGTCCATCCATCGTCGGTTGCATAAGGATCTATCGGGATGACGGGATCGGTTGAGATAACATTGACGGAACCTCCTTTACGGGGTTCCTTCATGTACTCCTTCGGGATTGTTATATTTCCTTTCCGAAGGTTGTCGTTGAGCCAACTTTTGAAGGTAATGCGGTCTTCTATCTTGTGCCCAAGCATCCGATGGTAGGGGCAAAAGTTGGGATCACCTTTCTTGTTGACTTCCTCGGTCTTTTGGGCTCTGGCGTAGGAAATCTGGAGTTTTCATTAAGTCTGCGGAACATCTTCGGTACCGCTTCATTTTTGAACGGGTATTCTCGCTCGAAGCTCCCTCGATGTACGTTGCGGACGAGACGGTTGTTCATCTTGCGAAGACTACGATAGTCTGGACCGGGGTTCTTGGTAATTTTGTTGTGGTTCTTTGCGGCCTTTACGAGTGGTATTTGCATCGGTTGTTTGCCTTTGTCAAATGCTTGCAACGATCCCGAATTTCTTCTCGAAGGTCTTCACCGACTTACGCTTGTCCGTCTTGTCGGCAAAACTTAATTGCTTCGCCTCTTCTTGCAAGCTTCCGGCCTTGCTTAACAACTTCTCAAAAGTCTTAATAGTGAATCCCTTGAGGAGAAGTGCTATCGGGCCGTGAATGCTTTTAAGCAAGATGCCGACTGCATGTTGTTCTTGCAATTGTGGTTCACACTTCATGCTTAAATTTCTCCATCGAAGTATGTAATCCACTAGAGTTTCATTCGGCCTTTGTTTCTCTACCACTAAATCACCTATAGTGATGTGGTGCTGAGCTCCGGCAAATCGCTTAATGAAGAGGCTCTCTAGCTGCGAGAATGTTTTCACGGAACCGTTGGGTAATTCGCATACCGGTCGAAGGCGATTCCGACGGACTGCGACGAACTGTCGGAAGAGTAACGCATCGCTCCCGCCGGCATTGCAACAACTGGCACGAAAGTGTGCAACATGTTGTCGGGGGTTCCCGGTTCCGTCGAAGGTCTTAAACAGAGGTGGTACGAAGCCTTTCGGGTATTGGACAGCGTCGAATTCTTCCGGGTAAGGTCTACCCGTCCGAATGGATGTCCCGTTCTTCGATTGTGCTAAGGCTTCTCGCACTCGCTGCTCTACCAAGTTCTTGATATCCTTTTCGGGGATCATACTTTGTGTTGTATCCTTTTTCGATTGGTCATCCCCATTGACGGATGTAATCTCCTTTCCTCCGTCTACGATGTGAATGACTTACGGGGGTGTCTCTCCATGTGGTTGTACTTGACTGCGGAGAGTGGCCGGAGCTACGGCCATCTCTTCCATCCTTTTCGCCATTTGAGCGATCGTGTTGTCCTTTTCCTGAGCTGTCTCTTCATCGATTCGGCTCCTCTCTTCTGCAGTTGCAGGAGCACCTTGAGAAGCGATGAAGCTCGTGTCTCAACCATATTGATTTCCGCATATTCGTTGTCCATGAATTCCGATGAGTCGATCTCATCTCCGAACTTTTCTTCTCTTTCTTTTGCCAACCGTCGGATGTCGGTTCTCGGCTTTTCCATGGCATCTTCTAGCGGAGCTTTCTGTGTATCTTTGTGGTTGTCATGCGATGGTTGCCGGGTCCTTTTTCACGAGTCCCCTTCATCGCGGTAGCACTTTCTTCGGATTCCGGCCTCTGGCGAGACTTTCTTTCTCGAGCTGGCTGTTTCGATCTCAGTCGCCCCGTAGTGGGACGCCACACCATCCTTCTAGCGGCGGAAGGTCTAGGACCGGATGGTGCGTTGGCCAAATGTTTGGAAGGTGGTATCCTCCCTAATCTGTAATCCCGATACTACGACGGGCGGGCTAGCCTTCATTCTCTTGCTTGGCTTTTCTATCATGACGGCGGGTTCTACTCGGGGCCCGAGACGGGATTTGGCGGCACCTGCCACTATCCTTCGTAGAATTTCCGACACGGGGCAATTTTCCTTCTTTGCTAGCTTTTCTACCAAAGTTTGCGGTCGAGCAAACGGCGTAGTTCTAGTTCTTTTCTTGCGGCTATCGTTGTAGTATGCGGGCCGAGGTAATGTGGCGACAATCTTGCGAACATTCTCCTCATCCTCCGCGGCGGAGAGGGGATGGAACTCGCTTCCTCCCAAAAGTGGTATGTAGTCGGGCGGTGGTGTATATTACGGTAGCGGTGTATATTACGGCAACTGCGGAATTTCCTCGGGAAGGCAATCTCGGCGGCTACGGCTTCCCCGGCGATCCTTCTATTTTTATTTCTTCTTTGGGTCTTTGTCGGCGACGGAATCTTCGAGCCGGACCCGATTTCGAAGACATAAGGTCTTACGGGAAGATCCGTACCCTCCACGGTAACGGGTTTACCATAGTTCCGGATTTCTTTCCCCTTTGATTTGGCGGAAGTCGGGGTAGGTGCGAAACAACTAGACCGGTGGGGGTAGTAAGAACGGTCCTCCTGCGGACGGCGGTACTCCTCCTAGTCGGGACCCTTTGCGGGGGAGGAAACTCTTGGGTCGACCTAAGGTTGAACTCGGCGAGTGGCTCCTCGGCTTCGGATACCTTGTTTGTCGGTGCGAAGAGGGAGACGTCGGTGACCTTGACGTTCGTGTTTTCGAATCCCTGTCCAAATTGGATGACCCCATTGTCGGGCGGCTCATCCTTATAGACGGCGAAGTCCGATCCGTTGGTGAAGGAGAAAATCGGTTTCGGGGCTTCCATTTAGCGGGGTAGATTCGGTTGTCGGTCCCGAGTTATGCTTCTTTTCTTCAGGACGAAAAGAAAGGAATTGAAAAGAGTCCGAACACATTCTTTGTTCATGTATTTATAAAAAAGAATCATTTGTTAAAAGAATCACTTATTAGAGGGTTTGTTTATTTAGAACGGAATGTTCAAAGGTGTAGAGAAGGTAAGGAATCCGATTCAGAAAGGAAAAGAAAGTCTTAAGCAAGACTTCCCGACTCGGAGGATCACTCCTAAACTAACACCTATCGGCGGTCCACCCCACCTCAGAAATGAGGTAAAAGGATCTCGGAACCTCTCTATTTAGGGGTGTCTAAACAGTGGCTCCTAAATCCGAGAGAATGTTGGCTATACTTGTTCAAGATAGAAATGAACATAGTATTCCAACGGAAAGAAGGGTAGTTTGATCCATTAGGGACATGGATACACTACCGATTTTTGAAAGCAGAATTATTTGATTATAATGGAGAGAGGAATCGTCCCCAGCGGAGTCACCAGAAGTTGTCGGCATATTTTTAGGTTGTGTTGTATTTTGAAAAGGGGGCGCCTAACAGAAGTTGTCGGCGAATTTAAATTTTAAATTTGATTTAAATATATATATAATTTAGAAAGTAGTATTTGATTTTGAAAATAATTTTAAATTTGAAAGTTTTAAGATATGAGATTAAACCGATCTCACATCCCAGAATAGTTTATATAAACGAGCACCGCACCACAAACCGTGTATCTATCCCTAAGGATAGACACACTTGCTTGAGGGTGGGGCTCGATCAAATAAACTAGAAGTTTTGTGACATCCGTTTGTTCTGCGAACCAATTTTATAAGCTGACAAATTCCACTGCTTAATATGAAAGTATTAAACGGGGTTTATATTACCAGGTTCTTTAAAATTCCCTATAAGGGCAAGCCCCTATAGTTAATTACATCTTAAGTGATGGGAATCACCTAAGAAAACTCTCGATAATAACCGATAATTATGCTCTCAAGAATTTCAAAGTTTAAGGTTTTCGAAGATTGAATTTTGGAATTTCGATAGGGAATGGATCAAATTCGGAACATTTCGTTTTGTGAATCCAAAGGAAGAAAGGTAGGAGAAATCAACGATTCGAAGTGAACTTCGGTAATTTCCCGACTATCCTATTGTTTGGCTTGAATTTAGGAAAGTCCTAATGTTTATTTAGTATTTCGATCTTGCCGATTTTAATTAATTAGGGCTTATATTTGTATGATAGAATCAAACAAATAGCACTAGAAGATATGAGGGTTTATGTCGTATCGGACGACTACCTCGGAATCCTAAGACCGGTTAGGGCTTAATTTGCAATGCAAGTGCACTAACGAAGAGTTGAGGATTTATGTTGCACTAGGCGAGCTACCTCGAAGTCCTATGGCTTTGTTGTTTAATTCTAAGAAGGTTTCTTTGAAGTAGCCTCGGGTTTTGCTGATGACGATGGTCGTGCTTGCCCACCATGCTCCAAGCTCCTTGTTGTTGCGGAGGTTTAGTTTTAGAAATCATAAATCGGGGGATGAGAAAAGTGTTTTGGTTTAGAGAAGATCTTAATTTCCAAGTGTTTTGTATTTTGATTAAAACAAATCTTAAAGTTGATTATAACGACACCGGTTAAGATCCCACGGTTCCATCCTTCCGGCATCATTATTTTTATCGGATTCACTTAGTCCGGATGAATTTGCTAAACTCAGCTGAATGAGTTCCACACTTTCATTTAGACCGTGGGAAATCCCGTTAGCAACACGTAGGTTACATCATCGAGGTATTCCCGATCATCCAACGGGACGTTTTAATTTAGTTGTAATTGTAGTTTTGTGTTACGTTTGTGATTAAATTTTGAGTTGTTTTATATTTTGAAATGTTGTGGCGGTGAATTTTATCTTGCAATGACTTTTAACTTAGTTTTGGTTTCGGTTTTAGGGACTATCCTAAAGGTGTGGGTTTTCATGCAACGTGTTGTTTTATCATGCAAGAAAAGTAAAGTGCATACGCAATAAAGTAAATTGCAGGGAAGTAAATTGCAAGAAAGTAAATTGCAATAAAATAAAAGCGTACACCGGAGGGTCTTCCCGTCCTCCCAAGCTACACTTAAAACACAATTAGAATATTTAAGCAAGTTCCTTGGTAAAGGCTAAGGGAAAGGTTATGGTTTTCTACCAAATTCCTAATCCTATAGCTAGTCATCTCTTATGACGTCTAGGTTCTTTGTGTTTTTGTTTGAGGACGATTTTCTTCATCAAAGAACAATTAAATACTATTGTTCTTATAAATATCCTATAATATTGAGGAAGTGCTTAAGAAGAATCTTAAACATCTTTTCAATATTTTTAGGATTGTTTTAAGTCCAAATGAATTTAATTATATAAATGAATCAATCGTCGAGGTTTTCAAGTTTTGTTAACTTGCCCAGTGAATTAAGACATTTGAATATCTTATGAGTGAAGTAACACTTCATTTAATGTTTCATTTAGGAGTTATAATAATCAAAGCTTTCGAGGGTTAAAGGGTATTCGAATGATTTGATTTAAGTTAAAGGGTTTAAATTTGGAATAGTGTTGAAGTTGCTTTATATTTAATTTCTTTTATGTCTTAGGTGATGTTATATTTAATTCAATTTAATTTAATTGAGTTTTAATTTAACTTAATTTAATTTAATTTGATTTGATGTTTAATTAATTTGATTTGATTTAATTTAATTTAATTATTTAATTTAATTTAATTTAATTTAATTTAATTTAATTTAATTGTTTAATTTAATTTAATTTAATTGTTTAATTTAATTTAATTTAATTTAATTTAATTTAATTTAATTGTTTAATTTAATTTAATTTTATTTAATTTAATTTTAATTTAATTTAATTTATAATTTTAATTGAGATTTTAAAAGAGTTTAATGATTTAATTAAGTCTTTTAATATTTTAAATTTGAGTTATCATTTTAATTAAGAGTTAAGTGTTAATGATATAATTAGTTTAGGGATTTTTTAAATTAAAGAATAAATCTCTTCCTAATAAATATCCCTTATTTTAATAATTCGATTTATTATTCTTCCAAATTTAATCTATTATTTAATTAAAGTTTAATCATTTTAAAAATTGTTTAATGAGTTTCTACCCTTTAATTATTTAAATTTCAATTATCCAAATCAGATTAAGATCAAATATTTTACTTGTTAATTTTATTAAACCTAAAGTTTTAATTAAGGGTTAAAATTTTAATTACCATTTTGCCCTCCAAGCTTAATAATTTCATAACTCACTAAATTGGGCTTAAATGGACTTGAAATTTTTATGTGACTTCACTCATATATCAATAAAGACATGAGAGGAGAAAATGTGATTTTTCTGTATTTAATTTATTTATATAATTATTTTTGGTGGAAAATAGAGATTTCCAAGGAAAATTTAATAACATGACCAAGGGAAAGTTTCTGTCCTTAAGAAAATTAGGGGACATTCCTAATGACCAGAGAAGTACTTGGACCAATTTTGGTGATTTTTTGAATTATATTATTTTTATTATAATTATTTTGAGTTTTGGAGTGTTAATTAATTTAAAAATAAAATAAATGTTGAAAAATGGGTTTTATATTTTTCAAAAATCTCTCTGATATCAAGGAAACCAGAGAAGCAAATTTTGCAATTTTCTGATTTTTCTATGATTTATTATAATTATTTTAGTGAAAATGCTAGAAAATACATTTTTTTTTAATTTTAAAATTACCCTAGGGCTTTAAAATTCAATATCTCACTAAATAGACCTAAGAAAAATGTGGGATTTGTTCCTAAGTGATTAAAATTCAAAATGTGACATTTTGGTGAATTTTATTATTTTTGTGATTTTTATTATTTTTTAATTATTAAAAACATTAAAATATTATTAAAAATCAACTTTTTTAGAAAATTAAAATTTTAATTTTCTTAGGTTCCCCTGATATCAGAGAGACTCCAAAACCAATTTGGTGAATTTTTGAAAAGTATTTTAAAAGTTATGAATTTTTAAAGTTTAAAATGGCTAAGTGACTTAATCAACCCAATTAGTGGGGCTAACCAAGTCCAATTGACCTCAAATTTTTATGGTGGATTCCTCTGATCCTAAAGGTTAGTGGAGAATTGATTTCAAGTCAATTTGATGCCTGGTTAACTCTAATTAATTAAAGACCCATTTTGGGTGTTTAAGCCAATTAGGGTTGTTTTAAATGAACTAAGTCAAAACCTATTTTTCTAGGGTTCTCTGGTCATAAGGAACATCACCAAATTTTCCTAGAATTTATTTCACAACATGCTATTTACTGGAATTAAAATACTCAAAACAGTGACACTGAACTTGAAAAATCGAAGAACTCTTCATAGGGATGACCTCGACTTTGGAAAATTCGGGTAATGTTTCCAAATTCGGAGGCTTAAAAGCCCTATGGTCTCATGCCATGGTGAATTGTATGCATGCATGGAGAATTAAAACAATGCAGAGAGTAAATGAATTATAAAAAATAAAATATTTGATGAAATTAAGTGATTTCTTTTCCACATTATTCTCCTCTCTTCACTGAGCGAGAGGGTATTTTTATTTTATTTTTTCGATTTTTCTACACAGAGATATGAATTTTTGAAGTTTAGGGAATTAAATAAATCGAGAAAATCCCTAATTTTCTACTTATCAGAGTCGGCGCCAACGCATCCTCGGCGGCTCCGAAGGCCACGCGGCGCGCTCCCGTTCGACGCCGCCACTTGAGTCGGCGGCCCGGGCCCCGCGGTTCTCGTACCATCTCTCGGTCCGACGCCATCGAGCCGTCCGTCCGCGCGTGTATTGAATGGACGGCATCCGTTCATCGTCCCCAGTGTTCTCACCGAGAGCCGTCCACACTAAATCCCTAAGATCTCACTCGATTCTCGATGGATTTTTACGTTCTTATACTCTATGGATTCGTCTTGAAGAGACGAACACATCTATACGGTTAACATGCATTGAAACTAAAGCATTTGAAATGGAGAATCTCCAGAAGCTCGGGATGAAGAGTTAGCTCATACCTTGGCTCAGAGAAGTGTGGCTTCAATTTGAGAGCTGTTGCACCTTCGATTGGGTCCCGGCAGGCTCCGGATGAAGTCTCTCGGTGCGGTGAATTGTCCGGATATGATTTCGACCAAGCCCGATCACAAAGCTTGGAGGTCGGAGCAAGCCGGGTGGCCTCGGAGATGGGGCTTTTGATGGTGGACACCTTCCCTTGGTCCGGTGAAGGTGTAGAGCCAATCAATTTGGGAATTGGCTCATTGTGGAGAAGTGTCCTGGTTTTGGGTGGAATTTCAACTCTGAAATTGAGCTTACAGAGGAGAAATGGCAGGGGAATTTCACTGGGGATCAAGTGCTCTAAGGGTGGAGGAGGGTCTGGAACAATTTTGGCAGAGTTTTGGCAAGGTTTATGCTTCTCTTTTTTTCTATGGCCGAGAGGGGTGGAGTTTAAATAGAGCTGGCTGGGGGGCCTCCCAGGGGGAGTTAGGGCTTGGGATCAGCTGCTCTGGTGAGGTGAAGAACAGCCATGGTGACCACTAGGCATGGGGCAGCTCAGCAAGTGAGAATTTCAATGTTGGCTCACATGTGAGCTCTCGGCCATGGTGTTTTCCGACGGCATCGGTGGCCGGCCGGCCGAGCGATGGTCACCATCTTGGTCGGGTGGGTCGGGTGCAGGGTTTAGTGTAGGCGATTGGCAAATGCCATGTGTAAAGTGGTTGAATCAAAGTAGAATGGGGCATGGCTAGTTTTGAGTCTAAATGGGTCAATCCACCCATTTGGGCTTGGTGCACCCTTGAGGTGGCTTTGGATGCTTGTGGGGGATCAAAGGGATCGAGTTTGGTTTGGCATGGAGAAGTCTCCATCCAAATATATTTGGATTAAATTTAAGTTTAGGTGAAACATGATTAAGGCTAATGAGCTTTAGGGATTAAGGAAAGCCCCCCTCTTCTTACCCAATATGGCATGGTGGAGTGTCCAAAGCTCTCATGGCTCACATGTGGCTCATGCATGGCTTCATGGCTCACCTTTGGCTTGGCAAAAAGTTTGGTCGATTTCATAAAAAAGGATTTTAAGGATTTTGGATAATTTGGTGGAAATTTGGATGAAGCTTCATTTATAAATATTTGATCATTGGTTTAGGACTTAGGGATGATTTTAATTGAAAGTATGATGAGGGGAAATGTCATATGGGCTTTGGAAGAATTTTTGGGGTTTTGGATTTGGTGGAAGTGGGCTTTTAAAATGGTTTAAGGAATGGGCCCTTAAGTTTAAAAATGAATTTATGGATGGGAATTTTGTAAAGAGGATGGGCCAAATAATTGTTGGGTTTAGCTCATGGATGTGTCATGAGTGATTTGAAACAAATTGAGGGTGATTTGGATTTGAATTGGGTTGAATTTGGGTTAGGTTTGGGCTTAGGTCAAAAATGGGCCTTTTAACCTTGGGTTGAGTTTGAGTGGGGTTTGGGTTCAAATTTTGGGCAAATCATGTTAGGATTTTGTTTGTGGGAATGTTAAGGAAGATTTAGAAAAGATTTGAGGTTAATTGGAGTTGAATTGGGTGAGTTTGGGTTAAGTTTGGGTCATGGGTCCAAATTGGGCTTTAAGGCCAAAAGTGAGATTGGATCCAAATGTCAATCAAATTGGACTTGGATTTGGTCTAGATTGGTATTGCGAATGTTGAATTGAAGTTTAGAATTGAATTGGACCAAAATTGGGGTCAATTGGGTAGGTTTGGTTTGACATTGGGTTTACTTTAGGTTAAAATGGGTCAAATTGGGGGTTTTGACAAAAGTAAGGTAAATTGACAAAATTGGCCCATGGTGTAGTTGGACAAAATGAAATTGGGAATATTTGGGATTTTCTGGAATTTTCTGGGAATTTTCTGAATTTTTGGATTTTTAGGCCAAGAAGGGTATTTTGGGTATTTGGAGGGTATTGGGAGGTATTTTTGGAATCTTTGGTATTTTTGGGTATGGATGATCAATTTGAGTGATGTGGAGATGTTTGGGATTGATTTTGGAAAATTTTGGGTAATTTGGAAGTTTTGCAAAAATTTGGGTAATTTCAAGGGTTTTTGGTAGGTTTAGTAGGTGTAGGGTCTCGGGGGTCAAAAATTGAAAATTTGGGAAATTGAAGATTGGGTGAATTTAAGTGGGAAGAAATCATTTTGGTTGAGCCATGAAGCCATTTCAAGCCCATATGAGCCATGAAAGGACTCATTTGAGGCATTCACTATGTTGTTCCTAACCCTCTTAGCGAGGGCTTAGGGGTTAAGGACCATCCATGTGAATCACCTACATGAGTCAGGAGGTTAAATTGGGTATGAGTGTGGTTTTAGGAAGTGTGTGGAAATGTAGTGTGTAAGTGTAGTGTAAGTCAGCCCCTTCACCAGACCAGGCCACCCAGGGCAGTCCTAAGGCCAAAGAATCCTATAGGAACTTATCCTTTAAACTTCCACATTTGATTTCAACCCTCTAGGTGATTAGGGGTCTATAGTCAAGCTTGTGGAGTTTGCAGGGAGTTTAGAAGTGGTTTAAATTTCTAAAAGGTGGGTCCCAATTCTAGTCCTCTAAGATAGTCAAAGAAAAAGCCTAAGGCTAGATCCTAAGCACTAAAAAGAAGAAGGGAAGATCTCATCAAAAATGAGGTCAACAGCATGGTCACATGAACACCACTCACATGGCTTGCATGGGGCTTAAGGATGGCTTCATGGCTTCATTTGGGCTTGGGGCAAGGCTTGGCTCAATTTCATGAAAATGGATTTTGGAAGCTTTGGCATTTTAGTGGGAAATTCTCGTGAAGCTTGATTTGGAATTATTTGGTTATTGATTTTAGGACTTAGGGATGATTTCAATCAAAGGGATGATGATGGGAATTTCACATAGGCCTTGGAATAAGTTTTGGCCTTTTGGATTTAGTAAAAATGGGCTTTTAGGTTGGTTTAAGAAAGTGGGCCTTTAGGTTTGAAAACAAATTGGTGGATGGAAATTTTGTGAAGGATTGGGCCAAGCAAATGTTGTGTTTAGTTTAGGGATGTGCCATGAACATTTTAGAAAAGGTTTGAAATTATTTGGGGTTGAATTGGGTTTAATATAGGATTTTTTTGGTAAAGGGGCCAAAGTGGGTCAAATTGGGCTAAATTGGGCTAAGGTTAGGCTAAGGTTGGATTTGATGTAAAATTAATGTTGAGAAATGTTTATGGGGTGTAACAAAGAGTTTTCAATTTTGGCTGGGCTTTAATTTTGGGATTTGGGCCCATTTGGGTCAGGTTTGGGTTTAGGCCAAAAATGGGGATTTTGGTTTTGGGTTAGGTTTGGGTGGAGTTTAGGTTCAAATTTGGGGCAAGTCTTGTTAGTGTTTTGTTTGTGGGGATATTAGAAAGGTTTAGGAAAAGATTTGGGGTTAATTGGAGTTGAATTGGGCTGATTTGGGCTAGGTTTAGGTCATGGGATCCAAATGTTAATCAAATATGGCTTGGATTTGGTCTAAATTGATATTTGGGATATTGAATTGAAGTTTAGAATTGAATTGGGTCAAAGTTGAGGTCAATTAGGTTGATTTGGTTTGACATTGGGTCCATTTGGGTTAAAAATGGGTTAAATTGGGGGTTTTGGTAAAAGTGGGTTAAATTGACAAAATTAGCCTATGGTGTAATTGAATAAAATGAAATTGGGAATCTTTGGGATTTTTTAGAATTTTCTGGGAATTTTTTGGAATTTTTGGATTTTTTGGTTAAGAAGGGTATTTTAGGTATTTGGACGGTATTGAGGGGTATTTTTGGAATTTTTGGTATATTTGGCCATGGATGATCAATTTGAATGGTGGGAAATGTTTAGGAATGATTTTGAGGAATTTTTGGTAATTTAGGCAATTTTGCAAATTTTGGGCAATTTCAAGGGCATTTGGTAGGCCTTGTAGGTTTAGGGGCCCGGGGGTCAAAAATTGATCCCTTAGGAAAATGAAGGTTGATCAAGTGTGAGTGAAATAAAATCATTTTGGTTGAGCCATGAAGCCATATTAAGCTCACAAAAGCCATCCGAGGACCCATTTGAGGCATTCACTATGTTGTTCCTAACCCTCTTTGCCAAGGGTCTAGGGGTTAAGGTTCATCCATATGTATTACTTACATGAGTCAGGAAGTAAAGCTAGGCATGAATGGCTTTAGGATTGGAATGTGTGTAAAAGTGTAATGTGTGTGCAAGTCAACCCTCACCAGACCAGGCCACCCAGGGTAGTCCTAAGGCCAAAGAGTCCTATAGGGAACTCAACCTTTAAACCTCCACATTTGATCTTAACCCTCCAAGTCACTTGGGGGTTTACAATCAAACTTATGGGGTTTGCAAGGAGTTTAGAGGTGTTTAAATTTCTAAGTGGTGAGTTCCATTTCTAGTCCTATAAGATAGTCAAAGGGAAAGCCTAAGGCTAGATCCTAAGTACTAAGAAGAGAGAAGAGAAAAGACCTCATCAAATGAGGTCAACAGAAGTTAGCAAAGAAATATCATATTAATCATCACATTGCTACTTTATATCATCCACAAACAAGTGGTTGGTTGAATTATCCAATCTTGAAATTAAAAGAATATTGGAAAAAACTGTTAATCCAAATAGAAAGGATTGGTTAATCAAACTGGATTATGCTTTGTGGGCCTATATGACTTCTTACAGAACACTTATAGGAATGTCCCTATATAGGTTGATTTTTGGAAAAGCTTGTCATTTATCTTTTGAACTTGAGCATAAAACATATTGGGCTATTAAAGAGTTCAATTATAATTTGAAAGATGCTGCTGAAAAGAGATTATTACAATTGAATGAGCTTGAAGAAATAAGGAATGAATCTTATGAAAATGTTAAGATTTATAAGGAAAAGATGAAGTTATGGCATGATCAGAAGATTCTTACTAAAAATCTTATACCAAGACAAATAGTTTTACTGTATAATGCTAGATTGAGAACATTTTCTGGAAAACATAATTCCATGTGGATGGGTCTCTTTATTGTGATAAAAGTTTATTCTTATGGAGTGTAGATATTCAAGATCCTAAGACTAGAAAAATATTTAAAGTTAACAGACATAGACTTAAACCATATTTTTGAGTCAATAAATTTAAATCTGATAATAATTTGATGCTGGGTCACTCAGAATGAGTTCTGGGTATGTCAGGCTGAAGATGTTAAAACAAGCGCTTTGTGGGAGGTAACCCATAATTATCGGTGTGCTTTGCTTTATGTTTATTTTGTGTGCTTTGTTTTCTTTGTTTGGTTTGTTTTTATGTTTTTTGTGGTAGTAATTTGGAGTTTTTAAACTATATTAGAGTTTATTTGACCTTAATTGATGATTTAGAGAAGTCAGAATGAAAATTTAGACACTTAGCAGACCTGTGCTAAATTAAGCACTGGTGGCTAAGCGCCGACAGGTTGGCATTTAGGCGCCACAGTTACAAAAAAAATGTAAAAAATGAGGTTCTAGAAGCCTAGATCGTGGGGGAGTAGTTTTGGAAGTTATTTTGGAGTTTTAAAACATCTTGGGGCTGTTTTAGCACTTCCCAAGTAAATAAAAAGCACTTAATTTAAGAGAAACACTTGCCCCAAGTCTTTTTTCATTTCTGAGTCTTAAGAAGAGAGTTTTGAGTGCATCATGTCTTCCTGGGAGAATGAGATGAAGAAGAAGCAAGATTCTGCCAAGGGTAAGTTCATTAGTGATAGTGCTAAAGAATTATTCAATGGATATCTCGCTGTTAGTATTCAAGGTATTGCAGAAATGATTGCAAATATTGAAGCCCGAGTGACTTCAGTGGAAGCAAAGATCAATGAAACTAACTTACAGTTGGAGCACATGGGATGAAAACTCAAGATGCAATTCAGTAATTCAAGGTACGTGGAAGAAGCAGATAAGGCGATGTTTTTGAAGAACAAATGGATTGAAGAAGATTATTTAAGGATGAACAATTATTGCCTGTTTTATCAGATTTATATTCCAGAAGGGTCAAATGAGAATCATAATGGTTCGGGATATAATCCGCCTAATGGAGAATGGAATTAAGAGTGCTTTGTTCTTATTTGTTTAGTATTCTTATGTGTTATGTTTAGTGTTCATGCGTGTTATGTTTGGTGTGTTTAGTGTTTATATTTAAGTATTAACTAAGCCTGATGATGTGATGGTTACATCCTGGAGATGTATACCTATCAGTTTGAGATTAAAGTCTCTTGTATTTAGAGAATTTCATCCTTAAGTGTGGATAGAAATTCTAGAAATGTATTAAGTGTTATGTTTATTTTTATATAAGTTTGTGTTTTTGTGAAATTTGTGTGGAATCAATGGATATTAATTTTTGATTTGGAATATTGGAAGATTTATGTAGGGAGAAATAATTATTCTGGAGTAATTAAGGGTGATTAACCAAGTGATTTAGTGCATATACCTTAATTGTGAAAATCTAAGTATTGGTGGCTAAGCGCGAAAGTGCCAGCGCTTAAGCGCCAGATTTCGTGGTTAAGCGCCAAGAGTTTGCGCTTAGGCTCCAGTTCATGAAAATTGGTTCCCGACAGTTAAAAACCCAAAAATTGCCATTTTAAACCGCCCCATCGTCTTCAACCTTCAGTTTATCACGAAAGAGGAGCCTAGGGCATCATATTGTGGATCATTTAAGAGACGATCTCAACAAAAATTGTTAGATTTGGATTCCTTGAGGTAAGAGCACTACTCTTAAGTAAAAATTTTTTATTTTCACCATGTATTTTGAGTATATTTTGGAAAATCTTAAAATCACTATTCATGGTGAAAATTTGAGGAAAAATTTGAGAAATTGCTTGGATTTAGTGAAAATATCTTTTGGAAGATAATTTAACAAGTTTAGTTTGATTTTGGAATTTATGGTGAATTTTTTTCATGATTTTTTAGAGATGGCTCCAAAGTCAAAGCGTGCAAGAGAAAAGACAAGATTTGATTCTGAAAAATTTGTTAGTATGAGGGTTGAGGAACGATACGTCGATGCATTGCAGTCACGTAAGTTGATTCCTGAGCGTGTGTTTAGTAAACCAGGAGAGGTGATTGAAGATATGATTGCTAGAAAGAACTTGAAGAAATACTGTTGCTTCTCCGCTGTTGCTGTTGTTTCTTTGGTTAGAGAATTTTATGCAAATTTGCCTGCTGCAGAAGAGAATCAAGTGATGGTTAGGAGGCATGAGGTCAACTTTTCTTCTAGGGCAATTAATACTTTTTATGGACTACCTCCTGACATGTTTTGTTTTTATTCTAACTATCATCCTACGGAAGGGGAATTAGATGAGATCATGGAATTTTTGACTGATGGAAGAGGATTATGGAAAATAATAAATGATAGAAGAGTGAACTTTCCTGCTTCCAAATTGAATGCCATTTCTAAGGCGTGGCATTATTTTATCTCATCTAGGTTGTTACCTTCGAGTCATACTAATGAAGTAATGAGAGAAAGAGCTGTGTTGAACCATTGTATTCAGCAAGGGAAGCCTATTGACATTGGAGGTATAATTTATGATTATGTTTTGAACTGTGCTAGAGCAACCACAACTGCAGGTATGGGATTTCCTTCCTCGATTCATTCATTATGTGAACGATCTGGAGTGAAGTTTGAAACCTGGGAAGAAATACTTCAGCCATTGAGACCAATTACCAGTGTAAACGTTGATGCTTACACTAAACATTCAGAGTTTGGTTGGAGAGGAGGATTTGGTAGGGCTTCTACTGCTTCTGCTGCATTTACTTCTCTGCTACTACTTCACGTGCTTCATCATCTACATATTCACAGACTAGTTTGTTAAGAAAAATTTTGAAAAAAGTGAGTCTTACTCGAGAGCCTCTGAAAGATATGGATGGTAAGATGGATAATGTAGAAAGATATATTGTGAAGCATGATGAGTATGAGGAGAGTTATCAGCAACATTTGGATAGACTGATTAGAGGTGATCGGAGTGCTGAGATGCCCCCTCATCCATTCTACATACCTTATGTGCCATCTAAGGATTGGAACGAGCAGGATGATGATGATGAGGAGGATGATGAGTAGGTTAGTGTTATTTGTTTTTGTTGTGGTGTTGTTCTTGATGTATGTGTGTTTTGTTTAGTATTTAGTTTGATGATTGTGTTGTGATATGAACCTTGATAGTAAGTAAGACTGTAGTTTGTATTATTTTTCTTTTATGCATATTCAGATGTATTGTTGTTGTTTGTATTGATGTTTTATATGTTGCTTTGTGGTAGTGATGTGTAATAGTAAATGTTTTAATGTGTACGTTTTGTCAGAGTTTTTAGTAGTGTGTACTTTAATTCAAAAAACTATTAGAGATTATAAACCACCATTGGGAACTTCTACTTAGGAAACTACATGTTTAAAATTTTTCAAATTCCACTTTCATCTGTTATTTGTATCAGTGTGTTATTTTAGTTGGTGTGTATTTGTTTTGAAAACCTCCACTACTGTAGAAGTCTTTTGGAAATTTATAATTTTCAATGTATAAAAATTTTTGTGAAAAACTAAATTTAATTTCATTTTACTCCTGTTATTTAAATTTTTATACTTGCATATTAGGATATTAAAAATTCCTGCAAGCATGATATGTCAGTTTTTATTTCTCACCCATGTATCATTTCTTATGCTTAAATGTTTTATCTTAACTAAAAATTAAAGTTTTGGGGGCGGGGGGGGGGGGGGGTTTAAAAAACAAAGATTTTCAAAAACCTAAAATTTTATTTGATCTCAAGAATACTTAAAAATAAATCTTATTTTTGATTGAGAACAATTATGTACATGAAGTTATATTAGGGGAACAAAAATTTTGAATATAGAAATGAATAAAAGAATTTAGTTAAAATTTATAGTAATCATGAAAAACATAAAGTTAAAATTTTCTTAATGAAGAGGTGTTAAATAAAGTTAAACTCTCTTTAGTAAGAAGTTTTGTATTTTTGGATAAATAGAAGATTTGACTTTTATTCTTCAAAGCTTAAATTTCTTTTATTGAAGAGTAATTTTCAAATATTATTATTATGATTTTTAAGTGAGAGATATATATCTGACCTTTATATTAAATGGAAGGGTGGAATTCAAAATCATTAAAGGCCTATCCAGATATAGTAATCCTTGCCTTAAAAAAAAAGAAGAAGAAAAAAAAAGAAAAAGTGAAAAATAGTATATGAAAAGGGAGGAGAAGCTTGAGGATTTAAGGACCTAGTCAAAAATTGGTTTCATACCTAAAGTTTGAGATATAAGTTCAGAGAAAATTTAAAGCTTAAGGTTATAATATAGTAAGTAAAATTATTTTCAAATAAAGACTTTTAAGTGAGAAAAATAAGTGTTTGAGTCCTATATTTTGAAGAATTTACAAATATTTATAAATTAGATAGAAACTTATATTTGTCATATTCCTTTACTTAAGAACTTTCTAAACTTTAAGTTGGTTTTAATTACTAAATTTTTTTTCTAAATTGGACTATTCGATTTCTAGAAAAAAATTTTGTTATCTTCCTAAGAAACTCATGACGTAATTTTCATGCTAAAATTTTCTATGAGATTAACTGTCACTTGAGGACAAGTAACATTTTAAGTTTGGGGAATTTTGATACACCTAAAATATATAATATTTTTATGCTCATTTTTATACCTATTTTTAGTGATATTGCACTTTAATGGAAGGTATTTTGTGTTTTTCTTGCAAATATGATAAAAATAGATGGTCATGATGAAAGGAGAAAAGTTGGATCAAATTTGGATCAAAAAAGATGAAAAATGAAAATTTGTGCACTGGCGGCTAAGCGTCATTGGGCCGGCGCTTAGCCGCCACATTTAAAAATCAAAATTCAAATGAATTTAGCGCCAATTTTAAAGGGGATGGGATGCAACTCTTGGTGGTAACTTCCATAACTTCTTTTGGGCGGCAAGTTTGAATGAAGGGGTGCATTCTTTGGTAGATACATTGAATCTGGACACATTTTGAAGAGACACCAAGGCACCTTTTGGTTTACTATTTAAAGAGAATCTTAGGAAAGGTTAAAGAGCTCTTCCTTTGCATTTTGAAGAGAGTTATCATTAGGAGTAGGAGTAGAGAGTAGAAAGGAGCTCTTCCTTCGCCTTTTGAAGGGTTCTTTCACTTGCAGGTTTTTACATTATTTTACTTTTATTTAACGAGAGTTTTTATTAAGATTAGGAGTTGAGAGTAGAAAGGAGAAAAGGGTCGGAGTGAAGTCTTCTTCTTCCCACTTCTTTTCTTTCTTTTAGTTTAGTTTCTATTGAAGTCTGAATTTATTCTGAGTCATCAGAGTTGGGAGATCCGCTCTGAGGAGTAGTTTAGTGAAGAGTTAAAGTATCAGAGGAACTTCCGGAGTTTTGTGGAGAGAATTTTCAGATAAGTGTTTACTTTTATTCTTACAATTAGTTTTTTTTTAAATTAATACTTGTTTTTGTTTGTTTTTTTTCTTATGGTTTTTAATTTCCAATCAATGTGTTTTTGTATTTTCTCAATGTATTCTGAGTAGTTTATTTTATCTTTTTCTTGCTTAAATGGAGAAGTAATTAATTTATAGAGAATTGTTGTGGAAAGTATAAGTGTTTAAAATTTGGAAGAAGTTGTGAAGATTGATTCTGAAAACTTTTTTACTTCTTAATTTGGCCTGTTAAGTTGTAGAATTTCTTCAGATTATGTAAGATCAAATGTGGTATTTTCTCATAAAAGTTAGTAAGAATCACATGCAATTATATGGGTGAGAATTGTAGTCCATATGATTGAATGTAATATTAGAAGATATTTTTATGGAAGGGAGTAAAATTAGAGGATTTTAGAGTGACAGGCTAAAACCCCCTAATTTAGTTTGAAGTTTTGAGTTTTGTTATGAGAAGATAGCCCTCAGTTGGTGGGAATCGAGGGAACTCTAGAGTGAGAGACTGGTATCTTCTCTGCCTAACCATGTTCAGAATGGTAAAAATTTCAAATTAACCTATGTTCTTTATAGAACCAAGTAAGGGTAAAAAACACATTTGCTTCTGTCTGTCACAACAAATTTAAATACTTCCAGAACAATACTTTAATAATTATTATTACTTCATAAAAGGAAAGAAAAAGATATTCTAGTTAATAGTGTTTTACATATAGTGTTATTAGTTATTATAATTTTAATTTCTTGCTTAACATTTTATTAAGGAAATTTCAAAAGACAAATCAACTTTTAAAACTTTTAAAAATCAAGACATACTTTCAAAAGCCATTAAAAAAGAGAAAAAAGATAATTTTTTGATTCCTTTAAAGATTTTCAAATTTTCCCTGTGGGTTTGATATCTCGGGGTTTAATCAGAAAGTCCTATATTACTTGATAAACGATACGCATACTTGCGCAGTATCCCATATTATAAAATCATAATTTTCATATCTAAATCATCAACACATATATTTGGCATGGAGTCAAGTTTTTGGCTCACATATATTTATCGGGGATCATTTTCCTTTTTGGTTAATCCAAGTGAAGCCAATTTTTGATAAGGCATTTCTTTGAGCTTTTCCCCACTTATTTTCTATTCTTTTTCAGAGATTGTTTTTCAATCCTTTTTCTTTTTTTCTTTCTTTTTCTTTTTCAAGTGAGGATTTCTATATCTAGATAGTCTGTTAATAATTTTGAACTTCACTCTTCTTTTCCTAAATTCGAAATTTTAAACATTCTTTACATTATATGTACTTCATAATTTTTACATTATTGAATCCCAATCTTTTCTTTCTCAACTTAATTCCTAAGATTCTTAATATTTCAAAATATAGTTTTCTTTACTTTAACTAGTTAACTATAGTCTTATCCTCTTATACTAAATATCCTAACTTACAAAATTAATTTTCATTTCTAAAAATATTTCCTTGAATCTTCTACAATATTTAGATAAAATCTAAATATAGTTATTGGAATTAAATTTTATCACAAAAATCATATTAATAATTTTTAAAAATATGTTATTTGAGAACATATAATAGTTAAGATTTTTCTTCCCTCCCCCAAATTTAAAGTTTTTCTTTAATAGAAATAATATATGGTAGAAAGAAAAATTCTAAATATAAAATTCATACCTTTGCATTTTAGGCATTTTTGTCTTTTTTGAAATTTGCAGGTTCTTCTCAAAATTTCTAACTTTAACTGCCCTGTAATATTAAAATTCTTTCGACACACATAACAGTTTAGAAAATTTGCTGGGGTAATGAAATTTAAAACAAGTATTTAAAACTAAACATCAATAATAAACTAACTACATTACACAGGATATATGCATTTCACAACACAGAACAAACATTTTACTATTTTAAACTCAACAAGTTACAATTACCATCACAGATATCACAAACATCTAGAAATGAAAATACAAGCTACAAACTAAACACATATCATAGAAAATAAAGCATAGCCCACATAATACAATCAATAAAAGTACTACAACAAAAATAAAAAACAAACACATATAACACATCACTATCAAATCATCAAGCATCAAAATCCCAGACAATGTCTTCATAACCCTAGTCAGGAGGAGGATTGGGCTGATACTGCGTATACATGGGGGCATTCTGGAAAAATGACATCAGGCTCTCCTCTGTAGTATCTAGCCTGAGCATCATAATAATCCATCTCAAAATTTGAATGCCTCTGAAGATACTCATTATCGTGATCATGACTTCGCTCTAATCCTTCAATCCAGTGATCAATTCCTTCCAGTATTTTATCCAACTCTTCAAACATTTTCCTCTACAGGGTCATGTCATTCATCAGATCATATAAGGTAGGGGAACTAGTTGAAGGAGGATCATAGCTAGTAGAAAGGTTGTCTCTACTAGTAGAAGGTGCTTTGCTCCTACTCCCTGTTCTCTATTCCTCATGGGATTCGTAAGTCTTTATATTTCCGTTACTAATGGGTTTCATAGGATATACTCATTCCTCATCCTCTCTTGCTTCAACTACAGATAGTTGACAAAGTGCATAAATGAGGCCAGGATGACCTAAATATCCACTTGTCTCACTCTTCGCAGTGGCCATAATATTCTTATAGATTATTCTCCCCACATTAATGCTTCTATTGTTCTGAATACAGAAATTCAGAACAGCTGTCTCTCTAGAGACTTCACTATGATGGTAAGTGGGTAGCAGAGTCAAACAGATGAAATAATGCCATGCCTTAGCAGTGACATTCATCATGGACAATGAAAAGTTAATCCGTTCACGATTTTTAATTTTCCAAACTCCTTTCCCATCAGTAAAAAAGTCGATAACATCGTTCAATGGACCTTCCATTGTTCCAAATGTTTCATACTCGCTAGAAAAATAGTCGTGAAACTCGTAAAAAGAGTTAATGCGATTAGCAATAAAGTCGACAGAAAATCCTCTTGGACTGGTTCATCCTCAAGTTGAGTAAGATTGGAGTAGAGCTCTCTAACAACTTCTATATTAGTCATGTTTGTTGTGTAGTAGAAGTTTTCCCAACCTCGCTCCTTAATAACTCGTTCCACTTCTCCTCCAGGATTTTTGAAAACTCTATCTTGTATAAACTTCTTACTTTGAAAGAGTAAAGTGTACCTCGATTGTGCTTTCACATTAATGAATTGAGTTTCATTGAATTCGAGTCTTCTCTTTTGTCGTGGAGCCATTGTTTGATCCATCAAATCACAAAAATTCCAAACTAATCTCCAAAATAATAATATAATGGCTTCAAAAGGGGGTTTAAAAAAATCTAAATCAATTTCCATGAATTCCTTCCAAGTCATTTCTTCACATTTTCAATTTTCCAAAATTTCTTAATGTAGAAGAAATTCATGGTGAAAATAAAAAATTTTTACATAGTAGTGAAGCTCTTACCAAGGGAAGATGAAATCTGGTGTTAGAATTTGTTGAAATCGCTCCAAATCCAAGATCTATTAAGCCCTAGGTCGACTTTTTGAGTAAACAGTGAAAGAAGATCATGAATAGTGGCATTTGACCGGTCCAAATCGCGGTAAATAGGTAATTTTTGCGATCGCGCCGTCGGCGGGCTCTATTGAATTGAATTCCTATTCTTCTTGGGAAAATTGCGCCGTCAGTGGCCTCGATCGTGCCGTCGACGAGATTCTCAAAAATTGATCATTTATTAAATTTTTGCGATTTCTATCAATTTTAAGCCTCGTCTACATCTATTTGATCCTTTTTATCATATATTTAAGTGATTAAGTGATGTATTAACACCAATAAACATAAATAAACATACACACAACAAACTTCACATTTATATATTGAATCCAAACGTTTGCAACACACAATACATAACACACATAAGTAGGTATTCTTTTAACCTAAATCTATCTAATCAACGTCGCAATCCAAACCACAACACTCAAAACGCTGAAAAAAACATTTCAAACTTAATCTCATCTATGCTGAGATTAAAAAGCAAACTAAAGAAATCAAACACATAAACATACAAACGTTGTTTAAATCAAACACAACATAATGAAGTCTACTACTCTTCAGAACTAGTGCTGGTCTCTCCTCTGATATCTCCCATTATTTGAACATGGACAAACAGGTTGTAAAAAGTTTGGAGTGGGAATTCTTCAGTTGAATCTTCATCGATCAATCCCATTCTTCTCATTAATCGCACCAAACTCACTTTGAATTGTCCAGTATGATCAAAATGTTCTTTCATTCTCCAATCGATGTGATCAAAGAAATCAGACATGTTGTTAACTGTACTTGTTAAGTTTTGTTCTTGATTCTCCAGATTATTGATTCTATACAAGAGCATAGTGTCTTGTCTGTTACTAAAGGTTGAAAAGGAACAGAATTCTGTGATGCTTGATCCATAATCAAGCCTACATCACTTTCTCCATCATTGGCTGGGAACATCTGAGTTGGGTCTAAGGGTTTCTAGGGTAGCAGTATCTTCTCCTAAACCTCGTACGATACTTGAAACAAACTGTAAATCGAGAAAATTGTGGAAGGATGACCAAGCCCTTGGGATGATCCTTGAACAAGCATGCCAAACACAAACTTCACAATAATCAATCCAACATCAATGGGCCATCCCATTTGAATGTAGTAGCTCAAAATTGCACTTTCTTTTGTAACTTTGCCTATTTTCATTGTCGGCAATAACTTTGCAGAGATTAAAAGGTGCCTATGTTTTGAAACGGGATTTAAAAGTGTTGCAGAGAAACTAACATACCTGTTTTCTATAACTTCCCAGTCATCGGTTTCGTCCGTCAAAATATGGTATATTTCATCCATCTTTTCTTTCATTAGCATGAAATTCAAATAATAACAGACTGGAACATTCTCAAGCATATGTAACTCATTAATTCTTCCAGAATTGAATTTAATCCACCTACCTTGCACATAAACGCTTCCTTGGTTAATTCCATGTAAATTGGAGTAGAATTCCTTAACCACTGGAACGACTACTGCGATAGTAGTATAGCAAAACACTTCCCATCTTCTTCGCACGATCATTTCTTCAATTGGTTTCGAAGAATTGATTTGTCCTTTATTGACAAATCCTCTTTCTTTAATCAATCTTTTCTTCGAGATTACCTTATTGAAAAGTCATTGCGCCTCTGCACTCACGAACTTTCTCCGGCTGTACACTCAAAATCTTGGGTTATTAATCGAATTGAAAGCCATTTGAGAAGAATTCAAGAGAGTATCCATTCATTTTTGGGAGTTTGGAGTGTTTAGGAACCGTCCATAGGAGTTTATAGAAGACGAATTCACTAAAAACTGCCAAAAATCATCGTTTTGAACACGAAAAACTGCCCACTCGCCGATCCCGCTGTCGGAGGCCTCGAAGGTGCCATCGGCGGGCCTTGTGCAATTAAATACCAGAGCTCTCAGGAAAAATCTGCAGTCGGCGGCGTCTAGCGCACCGTCGGTGCCCTAGGCAAATGTTTGCACAAAAACGCTGTGGTCCAATACATTCCAAATTTTTTCTATGAATTCAAATTCTATGATAATCAGAGGGTAAATATAAGTAGTAGGACTTAATATTACTATAAACTAACAATAATTGGAAACAAACACACAACTATTAAAGATAAATATGGGTTGCCTCCCATAAAGCACTTGGTTTAACGTCATCAGCCAGACCTATTCAGGTGTTATTCAGGTTGAATGAGCATTGAAACCTCTTTAAAATTTGGTCTTTTACCCTCAAAATATGGTTTTAATCTATGTCCATTTACTTTAAATCTATTCCCAGTCTTCTGATTTTCAATTTCAACAGCTCCATAAGTATAAACCTGAGTCACAGTAAAGGGTCCTAACCAATGTGGCTTCAATTTCCCAGGAAATAATTTTAGCCTTGTATTGTAAAGCAAAACTTCTTGCCCTGGTTCAAAGTTCTTTCAGTTAATCTTCTGATCATGTCTTAACTTCAGTTTTTCCTTTTAAATTCTGTTGTTATTGTAAGATTCATTTCTTAATTCTTCTAGTTCATTCAATTGCAGCATTCTCTTCTCACTAGCAATTTTCAAATTATAATTAAATTATTTAATCGCCCAATATGCTTTATTCTCCAATTCTACTGGTAAGTGATAAGTTTTTCCATATATAAGCCTGTAAGGAGTCATACCAATAAGAGTTTTATAAGCAGTCCTGTATGCCCATAATGCAGTATCTAGTCTCGCAGACCAATCTACTCTATTAGGATTTACAGTCTTTTCTAAAATTTGTTTAATCTCACGATTAGAAACTTCAGCTAAACCACTAGTTTGAGGATTATAGGCAGAAGAGAATTTATGAACAATATTAAACTTTTATGCCAATCATTGAATGTATTTATTCCTAAAATGGGATCCTCCGTCAGTGATAATCATTCTCGGCATTCCGTATCTTGTGAAAATGTTTTTCATTAAAAATTTTGAAACACTTTTAGCATCACAATGAGATAAATCTTGTGCTTCAATCCACTTTGATACAACCGTAATCAAAATATATAAGTTCCCAAATGAAAGAGTAAATGGTCCCATAAAATCTAATCCCCAAACATAAAAATCTCAACTTCTAATATGAAATTTAGAGGCATTTCGTTTCTTCTAGATATATTACCTACTTGTTGACATCTATCACATGTTTTGATATATCTGTAAACATCTCTAAAAAGAGTAGGCCAATAAAATCCAGCCCGTAAAATTTTATATGCAGTTTTGTCAACACCAAAATGTCCTCCAAAATCAGAATCATGACATTTCTGAAATATCTATTTAGTTTATTCATAAGGCACACATCTCCTAATAATAAGATCATTACATTATTTATATAAATATGGTTCATCCCAAAAATATGATTTTGAATCATGAACAAATTTTTTCTGTTGCTACAATGTTAGCATAGGTGGCGAAATATCGCTTACTAAATAATTTACTATATCAGCATACCAAGGTATTTTCCACTCATTTATATTATAAAATTGTTCATCAGGGAAATTGTCTATTATTTCATTGTTGTAGTCAGATAATTCATGATATTCTATTCTCGACAAATGATCATCAATTTGATTTTCAGTTCCTTTTCTATCAATCACCATAAAATTGAATTCTTGCATTAAAAGTACCCATCTAATTAATCTTGGTTTAGTATCCTTCTTTTACATCAGATATTTAATAGCAGAATGATAAGTATGCACAATACATTTAGTTCCAATTAAATAAGATCTAAATTTATCAAAAGCATACACAATAGCCTGTAACTCTTTTTCAGTAACTGTATAGTTAATTTGAGCATCATTAAGAGTTCTACTAGCTTAGTATATAACCTTAAAAATTTTGTCATATCTCTGACCAAGAACAGCTCCAATAGCATAATCACTAGCATCACACATTAGTTTGAAGGGTTTCTCCCAGTCACGTGAAACTATTACAGGTGTTGTGATTAGTTTTTCCTTTAATAATTCAAAGACATTTGAGCAGTCTTCAGTAAATTCAAATTTCTTATCTTTTTCTAAAAGTTGGCATAGAGGTTTTGTAATTTTTGAAAAATCTTTAATATAGCGCCTGTAGAAACCAGCATGTCCAAGAAAACTTCTTACCCCTCTCACTGTAGTAGGAGGTGGTAATTTAGCTATTACTTGAATTTTTGCAGTTTCTACTTCCATACCATTTTCTGAAATTTTATGCCCTAGTACAATTACTTCTGCAACCATAAATTGACATTTCTCCTAATTTAGAACTAAATTAGTTTTTTCGCATAGCTCCAAAACTTTTTTAAGATGATTTAAGCATGTGTCAAATGATGTTCCGAACACAGAGAAATCATCCATAAATACTTCTATTCCATTGTCTATTAATTTACTTAAAATAAACATCATACATCTTTGGAATGTTGCAGGTGCATTACATAGTCCGAGAGGTATTCTTCTAAAAGAAAAAGTTCCATAAGGACTAGTAAAACTTGTTTTCTCTTGATCCTCAGGAGCAATAGGTATTTGATGTAACCAGTATATCCATCCAGAAAATAGTAGTACTTGTGTCCAACAAATCTATCCAACATTTGGTCTAAGAAAGGAAGAGGAAAGTATTCTTTTCGGGTGGAGGAATTTAATTTTCTATAATGACTACAAATATGTCATCCAAAGACTTATCTGATAGGTATTAATTCATTATTTTCATTTTCTTCAACAGTTATTCCTCCTTTCTTGGGAACACAATGAATTGGACTTACCTAAGTACTATCCAAAATATGATATATAATTCCAGCATCTAACCATTTTAAAATCTCTTTTTCAACTACTTCTTTCATAAAAATGTTTAGTCTCCTTTGAGGGTCAATTCTCGGTTTTGTTCTTCATTTAATAAAATTCTGTGCATATAAATCGAAGGACTAATTCCTTTAATATCAGCTAAAGTCCAACCAAGAGCTCTTTTGTAATTTTTTAATGTATCCATTAATTTTTGTTCTTGAATTTCATTTAAGTCTGAGGATACAATTACTAGTAATGTTAAAAACTCTCCTAAAAATGCAAACTTAAAATGAATTGGAAGATTCTTTAATTCAAGTTCAGGGGGTTTTATAACTGTTGGAATTAATATTTCATTTTCTGGTTCTATTAAATTGAGCTTTTCAAATTTCTCCTGAATATAATTAGCTTCTTCACTGTCAATTTCATCATAATTATCTTTTTGGATATCATTTTTTTCTTCATAATTTTATTTGAAATATTCTTTCCTTAAATAATCACATATATCCATTCTAAAACATTCATCATCTTTTTCTATTGATGGATATTTCATTGACTTTGAGATGTTAAAATTTACTTCTTGATCATTTACTCTCATAGTCAATTATCTTTTTTGAACATCTATCATGGCTCTTCCTGTAGCTAGGAATGGTCTTTCTAAAATGATTGGAATTTTTTTATCTTCTTCCATATCTAAAATAATAAAGTCCACAGGAAAGATAAACTTATCAACCTTGACCAGAACATCTTCTATAACTCCTTTAGAATATGTAATAGATCGATCAGCTAACTGTAGAGTTACAGAAGTTGGTGCAATCTCTCCAATTCCCAACCTTTTAAAAGTTGATAGAGGCATCAGGTTTATGTTAGCTCCCAAATCACATAATGCTCGCCCATAAAATTTTTCACCAATAGGACATGGGATAGTGAAACTACCAGGATCTTTAAGTTTTTTCAGGAAGCATTCTTTGAATTATAACACTACACTCTTCACTATGTGCAACAGTCTCAAGAACTAGTAACTTCCTCTTTTTGTTGAATATATCCTTCATAAATTTAACATAATCAGGCATTTGTTCCAAGGCTTCAACAAAAGGAATATTTATTGACAATTTTTTCAAAATGTCTAAGAATTTAGCAAATCTTTTTCCTTTATCTTGTTGCTTTAGTCTTTGAGGAAATGGTGGTGGAGGTCTTTTAACAGTCTCATAATCTTGAATGATAAAGTCCACAGGAAAAATGAACCTACCAACCTTGACCAAAACATCTTCTACAACTCCCTTAGGATTTGTAATTGATCAATCAGCTAACTGTAGAGTTACAGAAGATGGTGCAATCTCTCCAATTTCTAACCTTTTAAAAGTCGATAGAGGCATCAAATTTATGCTAGCTCCCAATTCGGATAATGCTTGTCCATAAAATTTTTCACCAATAGCACATGGGATAGTGAAACTACCAAGATCTTTAAGTTTTTCAGGAAGTTTTCTCTGAAGTATAGCACTACACTGTTCACTGAGTGTAACAGTCTCATGATCTAGTAACTTCCTCTTTTTGTTGAGTATATCCTTCATAAATTTAACATAATCAGGCATTTATTCTAAAGCTTCAATAAAGGAATATTTTTTGACAATTTTTTTCAAAATGTCTAAGAATTTAGCAAATCTTTTTTCCTTTTTCTTGTTGCTTTAATTTTTGAGGAAATGGTGGAGGTGGTTTTTCAACAGTAATTTTCATAGGTTTCAAAGGAAAATCATAATATAAACTTTCGTTTTCTCCTTCAGTTTCTTCTTTTTCCTTTTCAACTACAGTTTCTTTTTGAACTCTTGTTTCCAACTCTTTTCCACTTCTTAATTGAATAGCTTTGATTTGTTTTTTTCCTGGATCTTTAGGATTTACTTCAACATTGCTAGGTAAAGTTCCAACATGTCTATTGCTTAATGCAGAAGCAATTTGTCCTAATTGGTTTTCTATGTTTTTAATAGCATTTTCTGTATTTTGTAATTGATTACCCATATTCAAAACTAATTCTTCCATAGATAACTTCTTCTCCTTAAATTGTGAATTATTATAAAAACCTAGTGGATTATAAGGTCTATAATTGGAATTACCTTGACATTTATATTTTCTAATGGGTTTACTGGATTGTTTCTCCACTAAGAATTAACATTATTATTTTGGTTATTCCAATTAAAGTTTGGATGATTCTTCCAACCTGGATTATAATAGTTTGAATAAGGATTATTTTGTTTATTATTTATTACATTTATAGTTTCATATGAGGATTGAGCATCTATAATTTGTCCTAATGAGTTTTCTTCTAACACTGGAGGTGTTTGAGAACGATTCACTCCGTATTGATCTATTTTCTTTGAAAGAGCGGGAATTTGAGAAACTATCATAGTTAAAGCATCAGAATCATGAATACTGGCTACTCTCTTAAGATTTACCCTTTCAGGAGGCCATTGAAAAATTTTGGTAGCCATTTCTTCTATTAACGAATAGACTTCTTCAAATGGTTTATACATTGGTGATCCACCAGCAGTAGCGTCAATTATAGATCTAAGAGATCCTACTAATCCATTATAAAATGTTTGAATAATTAACCAATCTGGTAAAGCATGATGTGGACATTTCCTAAGAAGTTCTTTAAATCTTCCCCAAGATTCATATATCGATTCTCCCTCATACTGACTGAAAGATGTGATATCGTTTCTAAGCTTAGCAGTCTTAGATTGTGAAAAATATTTCGATAAGAATTTTTGTTAAAGTTCTCCCCAAGTTCTAATAGATCCATGTGCTAATGAATTTAACCAAGCCTTAGCCTTATACCTTAGAGAAAAAAGAAAGAGTCCAAGTCTGACAGCATCATCGGATACTCTGTCGTACTTAAAAGTAGCACAAAGTTCTAAGTAACTTGCAAGATGTAAATTAGGATCTTTATTTAAAGTTCCACCAAATTGATTGTTTTGTACAATTTAGATAATTACAGTTTTAAGCTCAAATGAATTAGCATATACATCAGGATTTTAGATAATTAAGTGAATTTCATCTAATGTAGGGTTAGCGTAATCTGTTAATGGTCTAGATTGATGTTCATTTTCTATTCTTTGGTTATTTACATTGATTTCCATTGTTTTAGAATTTATAGGTTCTTTTCTTAGTTTTCTAATTCTCCTAACAATGAGTTCTAATTCTGAATCATAAGGTATAAGATTTTCATATCCAAATTTACGCATACAATCGAAATCAGTACACAGTTAACAGTTAACTAAATAAGTTGTAATTCTATTAAAAAGGTTTTCTAACAGTCCTAAATTGTCCGTTACTCTAAATATGTTATGAAATATTCCTATATTCTACAACAAATAAAAAATGTCACTGGCAATGGAGCCAAAAACATGATCCACGATTTTAAATATACTTATAAATAAAAGGATTCAATACCACTACTAGAAGATATAAATTCTCAGCAACAGTGTCAAAAACTTGATCCGGAGTGTAATTTTAATTTCAGTAACAATTAAATATCAGAGTTACCTTTAAACGCAAGTATATGTATCGCACAAGTAATACAGAGCTCTAGTGGAGTCCTGGATATCGATCCCACAGGGAAATATATTAAAGCCTACGAACTAGGATTATATAAACCAATTCAGAATCACAACTAAATCGAAATTGTCTATCTGTCACTAATACGCAATTGATAATAATATGAAATTTATATTTAAACTAGTTTTATTAACAATTTACTAATACTACTAAAGTTAAATTAAAATATATAATAGCAAGACTCTTTCTCCTTTGTTAAGATATTTAAGTGAAGCAATAATTAGGATTAGTTTTATATGTGTTGTGCCAAATAGGAGCATACCTATTCTTTACTCTTTGGTCCAAGCATAAAGAACATTGACTAATCCTATGCTTGGTTACTGAATCTGTGGTTAGGCAGGGAGGATACCGGCTCTCACTTCGGAGCTCCCACGTTCCCCTCGCCTGAGGGCTAACAATCTACACTTTAGCACCCAAACGATATGACCGAATTGAGGATTTTAGCCTGTCACTCTAAAATCTCTAATTCTACGCCCGATTAATATTATTTCCTTATTTATTTATACTTCTCCTTTCAAGGATTTACCCGTCTACCTTTCAAAGAGAAATGTGATACATACTAGTTCCTTACCCCACGGTCGAATCTTAAGAATTCTTCACAGATTTTAACAATACAATTGGCCAATTCGTATAGTAAAGTAAGTTTAAGTAGAGTATCATCACAACTTCTTTATGTTCGGTTTGATACACTAATTCATATGATTATTTCACAAAAACATCAAAACAAGGAGAAAGACAGCACAACTACTCAGAATTCATGAGGAGGATGCAATAAAACATGGATTTCATATAATAAAGTAAGTTCTACAAACTAAAGTAAATAAACACAGCTTATCTAAAATTCCTCCCCAAGCAAACTCCTTGAAGTTCAACTGAATCTCTTCCTTTCTTTACAGTACGCGCAATTCTCCTTTGAAACAGTAATGCAAAAGAGATCTCTCACTTCCCTTTCACTCTTGCAATCCTTCAAAGAATTTCTCACAAAATCTATATTTAAACTCACTACTCACTAAATGAAAATACTAAAATAACTATCTACTCACTAATAGACACACTAGTGGAATCTTTTGGACAGTTTGGACTCTCTATTAAACACGTAGGAGACCACGTTTTTGGCATAAAATGGTTCTTTTTAAAGTTGTAGAAGAGTCTCTAAGGGTTTTACAGGCACTCCTTCAAAAATCATCCACATTCGACGTATTTCTAGAAAGAACTGTTGATCTCGCTGTCGGCGGTTTCGAGCTGCGGCATCGGTGGCCTGGAGCTGCGGCGTCGGCGGCCTTTTAGAAATAGTACTTTAAACAGGCCCCACCGTTGGCGGCCTTGATCTCTACGGTCGTCGGCCTCCCTTGCAATTGATTCTGAACTCTCGGGAAAGTCATGCCTTCGGCGCCATCGATCTCACCGACGGCTCCCTAGGTCAAATTTGCATAATTTTGTCCTTTTTGCTCAAATTCGCTCCTTTTTGCACATTTTCGCTCCTTTAATCTTAAATCTTCATACCTGCAGAAAATCACCAAAAATACCTTTCTTTAAAGTGTAATATCATCAAAATCAGTATAAATTAGTCATGAAAATCTTAACCTTTTTTCCTCGGGTCAAAATAACATATTTTTAGTATAATGGTATATAGTGGTGAGTATTCCTGCCTGTTACGCCGGTGACCCGGGTTCGATCCCCGGCAACGGCGCCAAAAACTTAATCCATGATTTTAAATATACATATAAATATAAGAATTCGATACCACTACTACAAGACATAAATCCTCCGTGACAGTGCCAAAAACTTGATCTGGAGCGTAATTTTAATTTCAGTAACAATTAAATATTATAATCTTTTGATCGCAGAGTTACCCTTAAATGCAAGTATACATATCGCTCAAGTAATACACGACTCTAGTGGAGTCTTGTCTATCGATCCCACAGGGAAATATATTAATGTCTACGAACTAGGATTATATAAACCAATTCAGAATCACAACTAAATCGAAATTCCTATCTGTCACTAATATGCAATCGATAATAATATGAAATTTATATCTAAACTAGTTTTACTAAAAATTTACTAATACTACTAAAGTTAAGTTCAAATATATAATAGCAAGAATTGTTCTCCTTTGTTAAGATATTTAAGTGAAGAAATAATTAGAATTAGTTTTATATGTGTTGTGCAAAATAGGAGCATAGCTATTCTTTACCCTTTGGTCAAAGCATAAAGAACATTGACAAATCGTATGCTTGGATACTGAATCTGCGGCTAGGCTGGGAGGATACTAGCTCTCACTTCGAAGCTCCCACGTTTCCCTTGCCTGAGGGCTAACAATCTACACTTCAGCACCCAAACGATAGGACCGAATTGAGGATTTTAGCCTGTCGCTCTAAAATCTCCAATTCTATGCTAGATTAATATTATTTCCCTATTTATTTGCACTCATCCTTTAAAGGATTTACCCGTCTAGCTTTCAAAGAGACATGTGATACATACTACTTAAGAATCCTTAGCCCACAGTCAGATCATAAGAATTCTTCACAAATTTTAACAATACTAATGACCAATTCGTATATTAAAGTAATTTTAGGTGTAGTATCATAACAACATCTTTATATTAGGTTTGATACACTAATTCATATAATCATTTCACAAAAACATCAAAACAAGGAGAAAGACAAAACAACTACTCAGAATTCATGAAGAGGATGCAATAAAACTTGGATTTCATATAATAAAGTAAGTTCTACAAACTAAAGTAAATAAACACAACTTATCTTAAATTCCTCCCCAAGCAAACTACATGAAGTTCCTCTGAATCTCTTCTTTTCTTTATAGTACATGGAATTCTCCTTCGAAACGGTAATGCAAAAGAGATCTCTCACTTCTCTTTCACTCTTACAATCCTTCAAAGAATTTCTCACAAAATATCTATTTGAACTCACTACTCACTAAATGATAAAACTAAAATAACTATCTAGTCACTAATAAACACACTAGTGGACTCTTCTAGACACTTTGGAATCTCTAGTAAAACGTAGGAGACTACCTTTTCGGCTTAATATGGTTGTTTTTAAAGTTGTAGAAGAGTCTCTAAGGGTTTTGCAGGCACCCCTTCGAAAATCATCCACATTCGACGTATTTCTAGAAAGAACCATCGATCCCGCAGTCGGCGGCGTCGAGCTGCGCCGTCGGCGGCCTTCTAGAAACAGTACTTTAAACAGGCCCCACCGTCGGCAGCCTCGATCTTTGTCGTCGGCGGCCTCCCTTGTAATTTATTCTGTACTCTCGGGAAAATCACGCCGTTGGCGCCACGACCTCATCGTCGGCTCCCTAGGTCAAATTTTCATAATTTGGTCCTTTTTGCTCTAAATTCACTCCTTTTTGCACATTTTCGCTCCTTTGTCCTTAAATCTTCATACCTGCAGAAAAACACCAAAAATACCTTTCTTTAAAGTGTAATATTATCAAAATCAGTATAAAATAGGTATGAAAATCTTAACCTTTTTTCCTTAGGTCAAGATTCTATTATTTGTCCAAATGAATTTTCCTCAAATACTTGGGGTGGTTGAGAATAATTCATTCCATATTGATCTATTTTCTTGGAAAGGGCTGCAATTTGAGAAACTATCATATTCATCATATCTGAATCATGATCACTAGCTACTCTTTTAGCATTGAAAATTATTAGAAGTCATTTTTTCAATTAATGCGTATGCTTCATCAAAAAGTTTTGACATTAACGATCAACCAGCAGCAGTGTCTATAATTGATCTCAATGATCCCACTAATCCATTATAAAATGTTTGAATTATTAACCAATCTAGCAAAGCATGATGTGGGCACTTCCTAAGAAGATCTTTAAATCTCTCTCAAGCTTCATATATTGATTCCACTTCAAACTAACCAAAAGACGTGATATCATTTATTAGCTTAGCAGTTTTTGATGGAGGAAAATATTTTGATAGAAACTTTTGAGACAATTCCCCCTAAGTTCTAATAGATCCAGGTTCTAACAAATTTAACCACGCCTTAGCTTTATCCCTTAATGAAAAAGGAAAAATTCTAAGTCTGACAGCATCACTCGACACTCCATCATACTTAAAAGTAGCACATAGTTCTAAAAAACTAGCATGATGTAAATTTGGATCCTCATTAGGTGTTCCTCTAAATTGATTGGTTTATACCATTTGGATAATAGGAGGTTTAAGTTCAAATGAATTAGCAGCAACATCATGATTTTGAATAGTTAGATGAATTTCATCTGTTGTTGGGTTAACATAATCTCTTAGAGGTCTTGTCAAATTTCGAATATCATTTCTCTGATTATCTTGATTATTCACCATTTCGCAAGGATTTTCAGTTTGTTTTTGTTGTTTTCTAATTTTTCTGATAGTATGCTCTAACTCCGAATCGTAAGGTACTAAACCTATAGATCCACTACAGCACATATAAAATCACACAAATATTTTAAAAAGTAAACAAACACACAATTACACATTATAAAGTAAAGGTTTTCTGTTACTATATTATCAATAGATACCATTTATACCTTCCTTCCCCGACAACTGCGCCAAAAACTTGATGCGGTGGACTTTATATTGCAAGAACTTATGAACTCAATTTTATATAATTATAATGATTTTGTAAAGTCCAAACATTCAATGCAAGTATACGTATCATATCAAGTAATATAGGGCTCTAATGGAGTCCTGGATATTGATCCCATAAAGAAGCGAGGTAGATCAAACTATTGAAAATGTAATACTGAATTCCAATACTTAAATTGTGATTAAAGTTTAATGTTTACTTCTACTTCCAAGATGCAGAAAACAATAACAATTAAACAAATTACAATTACTTCTATATCTTTAAAATAGAATTGACTATCAGACACACACTAAGTTATATATAATTGAAAGGTTTTTGATATATTAGAAAAGTATCTTTCCTCTTGCAATGAGAATATGATGTGTGGATGATATGGAATGATTATGTAGTGGTATTGTGCCAAATAGGAGCATAATTGATTCTTTACCCTTGAAAGAGTAACCCTTCTTCTAAGTAAGAAAAGAGCATTAACATATCCTAAGTTTAGTTACTAAATCTAAGGCTAGGCTGGGAGGATATCTGCTGCCACTACGGAGCTCCCACTCACCCTTTACCTAAAGGCTAACCTTCGAGTTTAGTTACTAATCTTCGGACCAAATTGGGGATCTTAGCCTGTCATCCTGAAACCTTCAATTTGACGTCCATCAAAACACATTTCCCTATTTATTTGCACTCAATTCCCATGAACTATGCAATTCATCCATGGAAATTGAATGAGGTTTTCATTGTTGTTGTAAGACATTAATTCCTTTCAGAGTTAATGTTCCACAACATGTTTTAACAATCCAATTGGCCAAATCGAAAAGTAAATTAAGTTCTAAATGAAAAGCCATCAAAATTTCTTTCATAGTTTAAGAACATTTTAAATCCACATCAACACATCATCACATCTGATGTAAGAAGAAAGAGAAAGGAGACTACTCAGAATTCATAGAGAAGACACAATAAAACATGGATTTTATATATAAAAGAAAAGTCATACAAACCACAAAAGAAAATACAACTTATCTCTTTCTCTTCCCCAATGCAATTCCCTTGAAGTTCATTTGAATCCTTTTCTATCTTCTTTGCAACACTTGATTCTCTCTTAGAATGGAAAGGAAGAAGCAATCTCTCACTTTTCTCCTTCTCCTTCACTTCTAAGAGAAGAATCCCTCTCATATTATCACTTCTACACTACTCTCTCCTAAGCCCTAACACTCAAAACACACTAGACTCTCTACAATACATGAAACACACACTAAACTTCATCCAAAAATAGTTACTTATAAGTTAGGAACAAAATCCCAAGAGTTTCAATAGGAATCCCTTCAAAAAGTCACCAAAAATCTTCACATTTGAAGTCCACAGATATTGGGCGCCGGCGGCGCACTATCGTCGAATTAATTCTAAGCTCTCTGGAAAATGGCGCCAGCGGTGCCACAACCTATTTTCCTCCTTTTTCCTACTTTTTACTCCGAATTCATTCCTTTTCACTTATTTTCACTCTAATCACCTAGAATCATTATACCTGCAACAAATCATGAAAAATACCTTTCTTTAAAGTACAATATCACTAAAAATGAATAAAATTAGACAGCAAAAACTGCATAGATTTTTGGTGCATCAATAGACATGTTGGACACAAGTACTACTACTTTCTGGATGCATATACTAGTTATCATCAAATACCTATTACTCCTGAGGATCAAGAAAATACAATATTTACTAGCCCTTACGGAACCTTTGCTTTTCAAAGAATGCCTTTTGGACTGTGTAATGCCCTACAATGTTTCAGAGATGTATGATGTCTATCTTCAGCAGTATGATGGAATAGAAGTCTTCATGAATGATTTCTCTGTATTCCGGACTTCATTTGAAATTTGTTTGGAAAACTTAGCAAAATATTTGGAGCTTTGTGAGAAAACAAGTTTTGTTCTGAATTGGGAGAAATGTCAATTTATGTTTACAGGAGGAATTGTGCTTGGGTATAAAATTTCTGAATTTGGTATGGAGGTCGACCCTGCTAAAATTCTAGTGATTGAGAGATTGCCACCACCCACTACTGTGAGAGAGGTGAGGAGTTTATTAGGACATGCTGGATTTTACAGGCGATATATTAAAGATTTTTCTAAAATTACCAAACCTTTGTGCCGACTTGTAGAAAATTATAGAAAATTTGATTTTAATGATGAATGTTTGTGTGCTTTTGAATTATTGAAAGATAAATTAATCACTGCACCTACAATTGTTTCACCTGATTGGGAGAAACCATTTGAACTAATGTATGATGCAAGTGATTATGCGATCGAAGTAGCGTTGGGGCAGAGGCATGGTAAAGTTTTCAAAGTCATTTACTATGCTATTAAAACTCTTAATGAAGCTCAGATTAATTATACCACTACTGAAAATGAGTTATTAGCTATAGTATTTTCTTTTGAAAAGTTTAGACCTTATTTAATTGTAGCTAAAATTATTGTGCATACAAAACATTCAACTATCAAATATTTAATGCAAAAGAATGATGCCAAACCTAGATTGATTAGATGGATACTTCTTCTACAAGAATTTAATTTTATGACAGTTGATCGGAAGGGATCTGATATCCAAATATCTGATCATTTATCGAGATTAGAGTATGATAAATTATCTGAATTTGAGAAGGAAGTTACAGAAACTTTCCCTGATGAACAACTTTATACTATTATAGGAAGAAATTTTCCTTGGTATGCTGATATTGTGAATTATATTGTGAGTGATATTGTACCACCTAATTTAACAAGGGAACAACAAAAGAAGTTTATATGATGGAAGATTTTATTTTTGGGATGAGCCCTATCTATATAAACAATGCAAAGATTTGATTAGTAGGTCATGTGTGCCACAGGAAGAAACTAATTTAATTATTCAACGATGTCATGATTCTGCATTTGGAGCTCATTTCAGTGTTGATAAAACTGCTTTTAAGATTTTACAATATGAATTTTATTGGCCTACTCTTTTTAAGGATGTATACAAATATTTTAAATCATGTAATCGATGTCATAGAGTACGTAATATCTCTAGAAGAAATGAAATACCTCAAAACTATAATTTGGAAGTTGAAATTTTTTATGTATGGGGATTAGATTTTATGGGTCCATTTACTCCTTCAATTGGGAATTTATATATACTGGTTGTAGTTGATTATGTCTCAAAATGGATTGAAGCTATTGCTTTACCTAAATGTGATGCTCGGAGTGTTTCAAAATTTTTAAAGAAAAATATATTTGCGAGATATGGAATGCTGAGAGTGATTATAACTGATGGTGGATCTCATTTCAGGAATAATCAAATTAAGAGATTGATTGAGAAATATATTATTATTCTTAGAATCTCTACTGCTTATCATCCCAAGACTAGTGGTTTAGCAGAAGTGTCCAATCATGAAATTAAAAGAATTTTGGAGAAAAATGTGAATAATCACAAATTAGATTGGTCTGCTCGATTAAATATTGCATTATGAGCTTATAGGACTTCTTTTAAAACCCCTATTGGAATGTCTCCTTATAGACTAGTGTTTGTTGAGACTTGCCATTTATCGGTTTAATTAGAGCATAAATCATATTGGGCGATAAAAGAGTTGAATTTTAATTTGAAAAATGCTGGAGAGAAGAGATTATGCAATTGAATGAATTGGAAGAAATTAGAAATGCATCTTATCACAATGACAGGATCTATAAAGAGAGAATGAAATTGTGGCATGATCGGAAGATATTGAAAAAGAATTTGGAACTTGGACAGAAAGTTTTGTTATATAACACAAGGCTGAAATTATTTCCTTGAAAGCTTAAGTCAAGATGGTTGGGACCTTTTACAGTTGTAAAAGTTCATTCTTTTGGATATGTTGATATTGAGGATCCTGATACTGGAAAGATTTTCAAGGTTAATGGGCATCGATTGAAGCCTTACTTTGACGGGTTTCAACCAGACTTCAAAGAGATTTTAATGCTGAGTCATCTTGATTAACTGAATGGTTTGTCGGGCTGACGACATTAAACCAAGCATTTTATGGGAGGCAACCCATATGTATCTTTGTGGTGTATTTGCTTGTTTGTTGTAGTTGTACTTTTAGATAGTTAATTTGGAATCCTAATGGCTCCTATATACTTTTAAAAATTGATAAATATTGGATCGAATTGAGATATTGGAATATTTCGGGCCAAACAAAGTTCGGTGAAATTTTTTACCACTGGCGCCGTCGGTGCCAGAATGGGCACCGCCGGCGCCCAATTACATATTAAATGCTGAACTTCTAGATTTGAGTGCCACCGGCGCCCAAATCCTGGTGACAGTTTTTGGAGTTTAAAATTTTGATTTTTGGCAGTTTTGAGTGGGATCTTCTTCCTTATAACCCCAAAACTCCATTTTAAACCTCTAACCACAAGAAAAACAAAAACTTCCTTTCCCAATTCGAATCCCATGGATTCCTACTCCATAGAACCCCCTTGAGCTCTTATTTTCAACCGATGAAAGTTTATCAGTTTTGAGGCACAGCGATTATTAACCAAAGTGATGATGAAGAGGAGGATTATCAAGGACAAAGGCTTTTTTAATCGAGGTTTAGATAATCCTACTTCAATAGTTGAATAGATAATAAAGAAAAGGTGTTGGGAAGTGCTATGTAACTCTACCGCTGTCGTAGTTGTTCCGATTGTGAAGGAATTTTATGCAAATCTTCACGGGATCAACCAAGGATTCGTCTATGTGCGAGAAAGATTTGTACAATTCACTCCTGTGAGAATTAATAAGCACTTCATGATTGAGATTGTACCTATCTGCCACTATTCCAATTTTAAGGCGACAAACGATGATATGAATGAAGTTTATCGTTATTTGACGGATGAAAATGAAGATTGGGAAGCAAGAGACAATGGATATATTAGTTTCCCTTCTGCATCTTTAAATCTGGTGTCAAGGCAGTGGCATTACTTTATTTCGGCGATGTTATTTCCAAATTTGAAATTAGTAAAGTAACTAAGGAAAGTGCTATTTTAAATTTTTGTATTCAAACTGGAAGGCCGATTGATATTGGAAATATAATTGTGAAATCTGTATTGGGATTGATAGTTCATGGATCTAAATATGGGCTTGGACACTCGTCCACCATATTTCTGTTGTGTAGTCAATCACAAGTTTCGTATGAGAGTTGGGAAAAGGTTCTTCTTCCCCGGAGGCCTATTGATCCAACTAATCTTTATGACTACCAAATAGTAGGAGATGAAGGTGATATGGATCTGCTTACTGATCAACCAACACAGACTTCACAACTCATTCAGCCTTACTTTCCTGAAATTTCCAGAGCGATGATTAAGAAAATCAAGCAGTTAGAAAAAGAGGTACATAATGTTTTGAATTCCATTAATAATATTTCTGATTTATTTGATCACATAGACTGGAGAATGAAGGACAATTTGATCACACTGGTCGGATTGAAATGAGACTGATTAATCTGTTGAAGAAGAATGCTGTGATTGCTGAGGATTCATCTGATGAATTCCCATTTGGTCCCTTCAACAATTTGTTCGTTCATCATCAATCTTTTGGAGATATCAGAGAGGAAGATAGTTCGAAGACTAATGAGGAGTGACTATTAGATTCTGCTTGTGCTTGATGTGTGTTTGCTTTGCTTTGATTAGTTTTTTTGGTATTTTTAGTATTTGCTTTGCTTTGCTTTGTAGTTTGCATTTGGATTTACTATTCTTAATTTCATTGTGTGTGCTTAGATTTTAGTGTTTGCTTATCGTAGTGTACTTGCAAAACTAAAAATCTAAGGGTCGTTGATTTATATATAGAAGTGATGTTATGTGTTATTTGTGTAAGAATTGTGTTAGTTATTGCTTGTGTGATGAAATAGATGCTTAATGAAGTATTAAATGTCATTGTGGAGGATGAAATGATTGAAATTACAAAAAAAATTTCAGACCCAGAAAAATTTTTGCATTGGCGCCACCGGCACCCAAATACAGAGACTTTTGGCTAATTGAATAAATAGAGCACCGCCGGCGCCCTATCCCGCGCCACCGATGCCCGAATAGAGAAAAAGGCCAAAACCCTTATATTTCGCTATTTTGACCCTGGGACTCGCAAATTTCGCCCTTACTTTTGTCTTCCTCCTCCATCTTCGCAACTTTGAAGAACTAGGGCTTGCTAGATCTTGGATTTGAAGTGATTTCAAGGCTTTAAGAGACCATATCTACACTTCTCTTGGTAAGAGCTTCAGTTTGAGTTAAAATTTTTTTTATTTTCACCATAGAAATCTCTCACATTGCTTAGATTAGAATTTTGGGATTTTTGAAGATATTTTGGGATTTCCTATGATTAAATTTGCTCTTTCTTGTTTAGAATAGTATTTGGAGTTTATTACATTGTGGATTTGAAATTTATTGGAATTTTCTTGCATTTTTTAGAAATTCACATGGCTTCAAGAATGAGTAAAGGGAAGAGAAAATTTGATTATGATGAAGAAAAATTTGTCAATGTCAAGGCACAATTTCTTTTTAATAAACCTTTACAATATGAAGTGTATTCAGGATTGAGATTTTGACAATCCTGGTGGATTTGTTGAACAGTTAATTACCGAGCGAAAATGGGAAAGATTTTGTTATTTTACTACAAATGTTGTTTTGGGTGTTGTAAGAGAATTTTTTGCAAACGTGGCCCGGACTGAGACAGAATATATTCTAGTTCAAGGAAAAATGGTTGAATTCACCCCTCAGCGTATAAATGCATTTTATCAGACTCGAGAACCTTTTGTATGTGAATATGAAAATTTTGATACCCGAGAAGCGAATTTGAAGGAAGTGATTGCTTTTCTGACAGACGGAAAAGGGGAATGGAAAGTGAGTCAAAAACAGATGATTAACTTCCCTTCTTCCAAGTTAAATGTTCCATCTAAAGATTGGCACTATTTCATCTCTGCAAGTTAAATGAAGAAGAGTTGAGTATGATATTGCCTATCATGACACCCAGGTCAGATTCATGAGGGGGGAGACTGATGTGATATTCCCTACTTGCCCCAGCTATTCACCGTATAGACCTGGTCCTGCTGACCCTGCAGATGAAGCTGGTGATGAAGAGTGGTAGTTTGTCTGTTTCTGTTTCTGTTTTTCATTTTATGTGTTGTATTTTTGTGATGTAGTAGTTATTTACTTTCTATGTAATGTGTGAACCTGTTGATGTACTGTAGTGTTGTAATGAAAATTTGAAATTGTTAAATGTAATGTGTAGTGCTGTGATAGTTTGTTTAGTAATTGTGGTGTTTTGTTGGATGTTTAGATGTTTAAAGTTGATATCTCATTACCCTGCAAATGTTTAAAAATTTTATATCACTATTACTAACTGTTTCATACCTGTTAGTTGTAAATTTTGACAACACCAGATAGCTTTTGAAGATTTCAAGAACCCAAAACAAAAAGGTTAGTTTCTTTTACTCTCTATTGTTCCAAATTTATTGAAAAATTTATGTTTGGGGGAGGGAAGAAAAATATTAACTCTTATTTGTTCTCAACTATTATTTTAAAAAATTATTAGCAAAACTTCTGGTAGTTGAACCTCACTTTCGATAACTAAAACTTTTTACTTCAGTTGAATATTATGGAAGGATTGGATGAAAGTTTTAATAATAAAGGTTAATTTTATAGGGGTATGATATTTGGTATGAAAGGATTTAACTATAGTTAACTATTTAAAGTAAAGAAAACTGTATTTTTGAAATGTTAAGGGACTTAAAGTATTATGTGTTAAGAAGAGATTGTGACTTTATGATGAATAATAAAACTCATACCTAATTATAAAGTAAGGAGGTGTTTCAAGTTTGAACTTTAGAAAGAGGAGAGTAAAGTTCAAAATCATTAAAGGCTATATATTTAAAGTATTAGCCTACATTCTGATGAAGTTTGCATGAAATCCTTTTCCATATGGTCTTTCAAGGCACTCTTAATGTGACAAATTATGTTTCTCTTGAAATAAATAGAAGACTAGAACCCTTAGACTTGATTGCTGAATATTCTAATACCTGTAGTGTTGACGAGTTACTGAATTTCTTTCTAAAAGTCTTACCAATATATTCCTTTGAATGAAAAATTTTAGTGTCCTACAGGTGATAATTACATTGCCTTGAGTTATATATTTATGTAGTAAAAGGATTACATGAGGATAAGTAATTGTTAAGTTTAGGGGATTTTGATGCACCAATAATATATACTATTTTTGCTATATAATTTTACCCATTTTTGGTGATATTGCACTTTAAAGAAAGGTATTTTTCATGATTTATTGTAGGTATAATGATTTTATGTGATTGGAGCAAAAAGAAGAAAAAAGGAACCAATTCAGAGCGAAAAGGAACAAAATGGGAGAAAACAGCTTCTGGCGCCGCCGGCGCCATTTTCCCGAGAGCTCCAGAATTAATTGGATGATAGAGCGCCGCCGGTGCCCTATGTCGGTGCAATTCAAGATTGAAGAGTTTTGTCGACTTTTTGAAGGTATGCTTAAGGAAACTCTTAGGAATTCGTTTCTAACATATATGTAACTGTTATTGAACAAAAATTAGAGTGAGTAGTGTGAGGTTTTGTGTGAGGAGTGTGTGGTTTTCTGTGTGGAGAAGTGTGTGTAGAGAGTTAGGGCTTTGAAGAGTGAGCGTAGAAGTGAAGATTTGAGAGGGATTCTTCTCTAAGGAGTGAAGGAGAAGGAGTAAAGTGAGAGATTGCTTCTTCCTTTCCATTCTAAAGAGGTAGTTGAGTGTTGCAAAGAAAAGAGAAAAGGATTGAAAGGAACTTCGAGGGATTTGCTTGGGGAAGAGAAAGAGATAAGTTGTATTTGCTATTTTGGTTTGTATGACTTTTCTTTTATATATAAAATCCATGTTTTATTGTGTCTTCTCTATAAATTTTGAGTAGTCTCCTTTGTCTTTCTTTTTGCATAGAGATGTGATGATGTGATGATGTGGATTTGAAGTGCTTTTAAAGTATTGAAAAAATTGTAATGGTTTTTCATTTCGAACTTAATTTATTTTTTGATCTGGCCAATTGAACTGTTAGAATATATTGTTGTACATTAACTCCGAAAGGATTCAGTGTTTTACAACAATAATAAAGAATACATTTAATGTCCATGAATGAATTGCGTAGTTCATGGGAATTAAGTGCAAATAAACTGGAAAATGTGTTTTGATGGGCTTCAAATTGGAGGTTTCAGGGTGACAGGCTGAGATTCCCAATTTGGTCCTAAGATTGGTAACTAAAGTTGAAGGTTAGCCTTCAGGTGAAGGGTGAGTGGGAGCTCCGTAGTGACAGTCGGTATCCTCCCAGCCTAGCCTTAGATTTAGTGACTAAACATAGGATATGTCAATGTTCTTTTCTTGCTTGGAAGAGGGGGTACTCTTTTGAGGGTAAAGAAAAATTTATGCTTCTATTTGGCACAATACAATAAATAATCATTCTATATAATTCACACATCATATACTCATTGCAAGAGGAAAGACATTTTTCATATATATCAAAATCTTTCAAATACATAGCTTAGTGTGTGTGTTAGTTAAGTTTGTTTAAAGATATTAGAAGTAATTGTGGTTTGGTTAACTGTTACTATTTTCTGCATCTTGTTAGTAGAAGTGAACTTAAACTTTAATTGCGATTTGAGTATTGGATTTAAGTATTACGTTATTTATTAAAAGTAACGTGCTTTCCCTATGAGATCGATAACTAGAACTCCATTAGAGCCCTGTATTACTTGATACGATACGTATACTTGCGTTGAGGTTTGAACTTTACAAAATCATTATAAATATAAATTTGGGTTCATAAGTTCGTGCATAATAAAAAGTCCTCCGCATCACTCGAAAATAAAAGATTTTAAAACCAAGATTAGCATATTATCACTGGTACACCATGAAACTACTGGAGCGAATCCTCAGTGCAACATTCTATAGGATTCCCCGGGCAGATAATACTTACAAGGATGCTTTAGCTAAATTAGCTAAAGAGTTTGCTTGTCCACTAAAGGATTCCATAGCTATCACTATACGAGGATTTCAAATTTTGTCACAGATCGACCTCGATATCCTGCAGGAATTGTGAAATGAAAATTTTGCAGCTGCAGTCACAGAAGATTGGAAACAGCCGATAATAAAATATTTGCAAACTGGAAAGTTACTAGAAGACAAGTCAGTATCGAACCAGATTTAGTGACGGGCAATGTCATATACGGTAATCAACAATGTATTGTACAGAAAATCTTTAGATCAGATGTGGCTCAGATGTCTCAGCAAAGAAGAAGCACAGTAAATTATCAGAGAAGTACACGCCGGATTGTGTGGAGCTCACCAGTCAGGACCGAAAATGAAAATGAAAATCAAAAGAATTGGATACTATTGGTCAGCAATGATGACATATTGCATGGATATCGATAAGAAGTGTCATCAATGCCAAGTACATGGAGTGGTCCTGCACCAGCCTCCGAATGTTCTACACCCCACGATCGCATCGTGGCCATTCGAGTGTTGGGGCATGGATATAGTAGGACCGATAGACCCTCCTTCTTCTAGAATACATAGATTAATACTCGCAGCTACTGACTACTTTTCTAAATGGGCAGAGCTAGTTCCGCTACGAGAGGTTACAGCTCATCAGCTTCTGCAGTTCTTCAAGAGTCAGATTGTCTACCATTTTGGTGTCCCGCCCAGAATTAGTTTAGACAATGAGTTCGCTTTTAGAAGCACCAAAATTAATAACTTCATCAGATGACATGGGATAGATTGGAGATACTCTACGATCTACTACCCTAAAGCCAACGGATTGGCCGAAGCTTTCAACAAAACATTGGTACAAATTTTAAAGAAGACTCTTAACAACAATAAGAAGGGATGGCATGAGAAATTATTGGAAGCCTTATGGGCTTACAGAACGACAGTCATAACGCTGACGTAGTCTGCACCCTACACCCTTGTGTATGGGTCCGAGGCAGTTCTCCCGCTAGAAGTTCAGCTACCATCACTCAGAGTTGTTGTAGCAAATCAAATTACTACAGAAGAACATGCAAAGCTACAACTTTCAAAATTTAAGAGCCTCGAAGGAAAGAGATTGCTCGCACAGCAGAATTTGGAACTCTATCAGGCAAAGATGATTCGAGCACATGACTAATTGGTCCTCCCAAGATCGTTCAAAGTTGGTGACCTCGTTCCTATACTCAGAAGGCCTATTCTTGCACAACTTAAGATAGGTGGAAAATTTAAACCAACTTTGGAGGGAACGTTTGTAGTGGAGAAGGTTTACTTCGGAGGAACTTACCAGCTCGTAGACTTGCAAAGGGAGAGGCTCATGTTGCCTATAAATGGATGATATCTCAAGAAGTACTACACGACATGAAGATGTTGAAAGAGAATCTTATTCAGATAAAGCCACGTAGCTAGTGTCTGTGACTGGGTCCAAATTTTATAATAAATTTAAAATGATATAAAACAAAATTTTTCCTTACGAAAATATTCATGTGAAATCTCATAACTTAAATTTTCATAAATTTATATTAAATAAGATAATTGCATCAACAAAAGTTAAAATCAAACAATTTGAAATCCACCAATAACCTTTAAATATTGTTCCTGTTCATGCAAATTACCAACCACTAACATCTTCCCCTGTCTTGTCTTGTGCAGGAATGTCAGGACGTCAGTTGGTGTTGCTCTCAAAAGCGACTTAAACCTCACACGTCAGGAAAAGGGACAGACCTTGGGGTACGTAGGTACTTGAGGTCTAGACTATTCACACTCACCTACCGGTAGACATATTCCGCTCCCGTCGATGATCACCACTCCAAGAGGTGATCTGCTTTTAGCTTCAGTCGATAGACAGCTGGATGCGCCACTGGGACGCACTAAGAGAAGAAATGCAAACTAAAGAAAGCGTCGTATTTTAGAAAGGATGGAAAGGAGACAAGCCCTACTGTTGGCTGTTGAGTCAACTTCAGTACCAGAGGCAGTTTTCTATGAGCCATAAATGAAAGGAACACATGAGAATTCACTAAGGACAGATACAGAACCGAAGCCCATAGAAGAGCCCGTAGAAGAGCCAGAGCCATTCCAAGATCTGATAGAAGAAATTTTCACGGGATGTGTGACGTGCAGCTCGGATTTTCCCTGACAGTTGACAGCTTCAGGAGCATTCTCAGTATGCCCAGACTGCAATGTACTTCGATTGGAGGAGTACGGGACTTACGAAGCATACGCTGCTGCAGCCTTGAGAAGACAGCTTGGAGAGCAGCTGGATGTCGAGCCGTATGTACTAGAGTTTGTCCAGTTACTGCCATGGCCACTGATACCAGATTATATCATGGCACAGATCAGAAAAGTCTGTAAAGACAGATTTGAAAAGATAGAGATTATTCGAGGAAGAGAAGTCAATATCTTAGAAGGCCTCGAGCTTTGGACTAATGTTTTCTCGAGAAAAGATGAGATGAATATCTTCTCCTGTGTCAAGGCTCTCCAGACTCTGGGTAGGGCAGGCAAACTAAGGGAAAGAACATATACAAAGCCGAGCAGATGGAAAAGTGGAAAGGGCTGAGTCACGATTCAGTGTGGCTGCTACTACAACTTCACCACAAACAGGATGTGAAATCCCCCGGGATTTTACCACACGACAAAGTGGATGAAATGCCACCCGAGATTAAGATGATGATAAAGAAGTTGGTTGAATGTCACGTTCTTCCTGCAGATTGTATTCCTAACAGTTGCATCATCAATATTTACAAGGATGGGGATTGCATTCCCACACATATAGACAGTCACGACTTCTTGACGCCATTCTGTACAGTCTCGTTTGTCAGTGAGAGTGACATTCTATTTGGAAGAGAAATCCAGATCATTGGAACAGGAGAATTCTAAGGTATAATGAAGATTCACCTATCGGTAGGGTCAGTGTTAATATTCCAAGGAAATGGAGCCGACCTCGTAAAACACTGCATCCCAGGAGTTTGAGGAAAGCGGGTGTCAGTAACATTCAGAAGGTTACCGTCGTTCTGCAGGCTAGATCCAGAGTTAGAAGGTTATCGCCTGTCGGCATATTTTTAGGTTTGTGTTGTACTTTAGAAAAAAGGGGTCGCCTAATAGAAATTGTTAGCGAATTTTTAATTTAATTTAAATAAATAATTTGAAAATTAGTATTTGATTTTGAAAATAATTTTAAATTTAAAAATTTTAAGATATGAAATCAAACTGATCTCACATCCCGAATAGTTTATATAAACGAGCACCACACTACAAACCGTGTATCTATCCCGAAGGATAGACACACCGCTTGATAATGGGGCTCAATTAAATAAACTAGAAGATTTGTGACATCCGTTTGGTCCGCGAACCAATTTTATAAGCCGACAAGTTCCCCGCTTAATATAAATGAATTAAGCGAGGGTTTATATTACCCAGGTTCTTAAAGTTCCCTATAAGGGCAAGCCCCTATAGTTAATTACATCTTAAATGACGGGAATCATTTAAGAAAACTCTCGATAATGATCAGTGGTTTTGCTCTCAAGAATTTCAAAGTTTACAGTTTTCAATGGATTGGATTTTGGAATTTCAAAAGGGGGTGGATCAAGTTTGGAACAATTATTTTTAGGAGTCCAAAGAAAAATAAGTAGGAGAAGCTGAGGATCCAAGAAGAATCTTGGCAACTTCCTAAACTATCCTATTGTTTGGCTCGGATTTAAGAAAATCCTAATATTATCTGATATTTCAATCTTACCAATTTTAATTAATTTGGACTTATATTTGTATGATAAAATCATACAAATAGCCTCGAAGATAAGAGGGTTTATGTCGTACTAAACGATTTCCTCGGAGTCCTAAGACCGGTTAGGGCTTAATTTACATGACATGATCATGCAAATGCCTAACGAAGAGTTGAGGATTTATGTTGCACTAGGCAAACTACCTCGAAGTCCTATGGTTTAGTTATTTAATTCTAAGAAAGTTTTGTTGAAGTAGATCCGAGTTTTGCTGATGACGATGGCCGAGCTGCCCACCATGCTCCAAGCTCCTTGTTGTTGTAGAGGTTTAGTTTAAAAGTCATAAATCAGGAGATGAGAGAAGTGTTTTGGTTTAGAGAAAATCTTAAAATCCAAGTGTTTTTAATATTTTAATTAAAACAAATCTTAAAGTTGTTTAAACAGAACCGATTAAGATCTCATGGTTTTGTCATTCCGGCACCGTTATTTTCATTGAATTCACTTAGTCCAGATGAATTTACTAAACTCAACTGAATGAGTTCCACACTTTCATTTAGATCGTGGGAAATCCCGTTAGCAACACGTGGGTTACATCATCCGAGGTATTCCCGATCATTCAACGAGACGTTTTAATTTAGCTGCAATTGTAGTTTTGTTGTTCTGTTTGTGATTAAATTTTGAGTTGTTTTACATTTTGAAATGTTGTGGCGGTGAATTTTATCTTGCAGTGATTTTTAATTTAGTTTTGGTTTCAGTTCAGGGACTACCCTAAAGGTTTTGATTTTTATGCAATAGTTGTTTATCTTGCAAGAAAAGTAAAATACAGTGCATGTAAGTAAATTGCAATAAAGTAAATTGCAATAAAATAAAAGCGTACCTGGAGGGTCTTCCCGTCATCCCAAGCTGCACTTAAAACACATGTTAAGGCATTTAAATATTTCAACAAGTATCTAGGTAAAGCTAAGGGAGCGGTTTTGGTTATCTACCAAAGTCTTAATCCTATAGCTAGTCATCTCCTATGACGTCTAGGTTCTTGTGTTTTGGTTTAAGGACGATTTTCTTCATCAAAGAAACAATTAAATTCAATTGTTCTTATAAACACCCTATCATATTGAGGAAGTGCTTAAGACGAGTCTTAAACATCTTTTCAATACCTCTAGGATTATTTTAAGTTCAAGAGAATTTAATTATACAAGTGAATTAATCATCCGGGGTTTAAGTTTTGTTCTCTTGCACGATGAACTGGGACATTTGAATATCCTATAAGTGAAGTAACACTTCACTTGATACCTCATGTAAAAGTTATAACAATAAGAGCTTTAAAAAGGCAAATCAAATTATTAAGTATTTTAATGATTTAAACTTAATAATTTAATTTTAATTTTGACTTGATTATAAAAAATCAGTTTAAGTTTGGAATAGTGTTCAAATTATTTTAGATTTAATTCTTAATGATTTAATTTAGGTTTGTTGATAAATGATTTTGATTTAATTTAATTCAATTTAATTTAATTTTTAATTTAATTTAATTTAATTTGATTTGATTTTAATTTAATTTAATTTAATTTACTTTGATTTAATTTAATTTTAATTTAATTTAATTTAATTTAATTTAATTTTAATTCAATTTTATTTTAATTGAATTTTAATTTAATTTAATTTAATTTAATTTAATTTAATTTAATTTAATTTTAATTTAACTTTAATTTAATTTAATTTAATTTAATTTTAATTTTAATTTAATCTAATTTAAATTTAATTTTAGTTTAATTTTAATTTGGATTATTATTTAAATTTTTTTTAAAATAAGAATTAAGTATTATTGAAGTAATTTATTTAGGGATTTTTAAATTAAAGAATAAATATCCTCTTAAATAATATCCCTACTTTAATAATTCTAATTTCTATTATTCTTCCAAAATTTCAATTAATTAATTAATTAAAGTTTTATTTTAATTTTTTTTTGAAATGGTTAGTAGATTTCTACCCTTAATCATTTAAGTTTCAATCATCCAAAATCATTTTAAAATCAAATATTTTACCCTCCCCTTTTTAATTAATCCTAAAATTTTAATTAAAGGTTGAAAATTTTTAATTACCATTTTACCCTTCAAGCTTAATAATTCTATAACTCACTAAATTAAGCTCAAATGAACTTGAAATTTTTATGTAACCTCACTCACATGTCAATTAAGACATTAGAGGAGAAAATGTGATTTTTCAGTATTTAATTTATTTATGTAATTATTTTTAATGGAAAATAGGGGTTTCCAAGGAAAATTTAATAACATGACCAACGAAATGTTTCTATCCTTAAGAAAATTATGGGATGTTCCTAATAACCAGAGGACCGTTTGGACCAATTTTAGTGATTTTTTGAATTATATTTTATTTATTAGAATTATTTTGAATTTTGGAGTAATAATTAATTTTAAAATTAAATTAAATTTGAAAAATAAGGATTTTATATTTTTCTTAAATCTCTCTGACCTCAAGGAGTTCAGATAAACAAATTTTATATTTTTCTGATTTTTTTTATTTATTAGAATTATTTTAGTGAAAAGTTTGGAAAATACATTTTTTAATATTAAAAATTACATTAAGCCTTTAAAATTCAATATCTTATCCTAGGGACTTAAGAAAAATATTTGGTTTGTTCCTAAGTAATTAGAATTCAAAATGTGACATTTTGGTGATTTTTAATATTTTTATGATTTTATTATTTTTTAATTATTCAAAATATTAAAATAATGATAAAAATCAACTTTTTTAGAAAATTATAATTTTAATTTTGCTAAGTTCCTCTGATATCAGAGAAGCTCCAAAACCATTTTTGTGAATTTTTGAAAAGTATTTTGTGAGTTATGAATTTTTAAAGTTTAATTTTACTTATGGGGCTTAATCAACCCATTTGGTGGATCAAATCAAGTCCAATTAGTTTCAAATTCTTATGTGAGACTCTCCTGATGCTAAAGGACAGTGGAGAATTATTTTCAAGTCAATTTGATCTATAGTTAACCCTAATTAATTAAAGTTTAATTTTGGGTATTTAGACCAATTAGGGTTATTCCAAGTGAATTAACTCAAAACTTATTTTTCCTAGGTTCCTCTAGTCATAAGAAACATCACCAAATTTTTCTAGAATTTATTTCTCAACATGCTAATTATTGGAATTAAAATACTCAAAACAGTAACATGCAATTGAAAAATCAATAATTTCTCATAGGGATGGCCTCTGACCTTGGAAAATTCAGGGAATGTTCCCAAGTTCAGAGGCTTTAAAAGCCCTATGGTCTCATGCCATAGTGAATTGTCTATGTGCATGGAGAATTGAAATAATGCAGAGAGTAATTAAATCATTAAAAATAAAATACTAAATGAAATTAATTGATTTCTTTTCCACATTATTCTCCTCTGTTCACTGAGCAAGTTGGTATTTTTATTTTATTTTTAGGATTTTTCTACACAAAGTTATGGATTTTCTAAGTTCTGGTAATTAAATAAATCCATAAAATCCTATTTTTCTACTTATCCGAATCGGCGCCGCGTCATCCTTAGCATCTCCGAACAACCACGCAGCGCTTTCTGGTTCGACGCCGCCATCCGACTCAGCTCTCTAGGGGCCCGTGGTTGATGTACCATCGCGCTGTCCGACTCGATCCTGACCGTCCGCTCGATACACGCTCGATCCGACGGCTCCTAGTCATCATCTACGACTGGTGTGCACCTGTGACCGTCCACACTAAAACCCTAAGAACTCACTCGATTCTCAACGGATTTTTGTGTTCTTATGCTCTATGGATTCTTCTTGAAGAGACGAACACATCCATATGATAAACATGCATTGAAATTAAGTCATTTGAAATAGAGAATCTCCAGAAGCTCGGGAAGAAGAGAGAGTTCATACCTTTGCTCAGAGAAGTGAAGCTTCGATTTGAGAGTTGTGTCACGTTCGATTGGGTCCAAGCAAGCTCCAGATGAAGTCCCTTGGCCTGGTGAATTGCCTAGGTACAAAAGTGACCACAGCCGATCACAAAGCTTGGAGGCTGGAGCAACTGGGTGGCCCTGGAGAGGGGCTTTCACCGAGGAACTTCTCCTCTTGGTCTGGTGAAGGTGTAGGACCAATCAATTTGGAGATTGGCTCACTGTAGTGAAGTGTCCTATATTTGGGTGGAATTTAGACTCTGAAATTGAGCTCTGTTAATGGGGATTAGGGTAAATGAACACTGGAGATCAATTGTTCTAAGTGTGGAGAGTGGTCTGGGACAATTTTGGCAGAGTTTCAGTAAGTTTGTTTCAGCACCTCTTTCATGGCCGAGAGAGGTGGGATTTAAATAGAGCTGGCTGGAGGCTCTCCCAGGGGGAGTTAGGGGTTGGAAACAGCTACTCTGGTGAGGAGAAGAACAGCCATGGTGGCCATTGGGCATGGACCAACTCCGGCAGGGAGAATTTCAATGTTGGCTCACATGGGAGCTCTCGGGTGTGGTGTTTTCCGGCGATCCAGGCGGCTGGCCGGCAGGCATGGGTCACCCTTAGGGTCAGGAGGTCCAGGACTGGGGTTTAGTGTAGGGAATTGGCAATGGCCATGTGTAAAGTGGTTGAATTAAAATGGAATGGGGTGTTGACCTCATTATTTGATGAGGTCTTCTCTTCTTCTCTTTATTACTTAGGATCTGGCCATAGGCTTTTCCTTTGACTATCCTAGAGGATTAGAATTGGGACCCACCATTTAGAAATTCAAATCACTTCTTAACTCCCTGCAAACTCCACAAACTTGATTATAAACCCCTAATCACCTAGAGGGTTGAAATCAAATGTGGAAGTTTAAAGGATGAGTTCCTATAGGACTCTTTGGCCTTAGGACTGCCCTGGGTGGCCTGGTCTGGTGAAGGGCTGACTTACACATACACTACACTTATACACTACACTCTCACACACATCCTAAAAACACACCCATGCCTAACTTGACCTCCTGACTCATAAAGGTGATTCACATGGATGGTCCTTAACCCCTAAGCCCTTGGCTAAGAGGGTTAAGAACAACATAGTGAATGCCTCAAATGAGTCCCTTCATGGCTCATTTGGGCTTGATATGTCTTCATGGCTCAACCAAAATGATTTTATTCCATGTACATTCACCTAATCTTCAATTTCCCAAATTTTCAATTTTTGACCCCCGGGACCCTACACCCGCCTAGACTACCCAAAACCCTTGAAATCCTCCAAAATTTCCAAATCACCCAAAATCCCCAAAAATCAATCCCAAACATTCCCACATTACTCAAATTGATCATCCATACCCAAAAATACCAAAAATTCCAAAAATACCTCCCAATACCCTCCAAATACCCAAAATACCCCTCTTGACCTAAAAATCCAAAAATTCAGAAAATTCCCAGAAAACTCCAGAAATTCCCAAATATTCCCAATTTCATTTTGTTCAACTACACCAGGAGGCAATTTGGTAAATTTACCCTACTTTTGTCAAAACCCCCAATTTGACCTATTTTAACCCTAAGTGAACCCAATGTCAAGCCAAACCTACCCAATTGACCCAAATTCTGGTCCAATTTAATTCTAAACTTCAATTTATCATTCCCAACACCAATATAGACCAAATACAAGTCCAATTTCATTGACATTTGGATCCAATTTCACTTTTGGCCTTAAAGCCCAATTTGGACCCATGACCCAAACCTAACCCAAACTCACCCAATTCAACTCCAATTAACCCCAAATCTTTTCTAAACCTTCCTTAACATCCCTACAAACAAAACATTAACATGATTTACCCAAAATTTAGACCCAAACCCCACTCAAATTCAACCCAAAGCCAAAAAGCCCAATTTTGAACTAAACCCAAACCTAACCCAAATAAGCTCAAACCCCAAAATCAAAACCCAACCAAAGCCGAAACCTCTTTCAAACACTCCCATAAACATTTCCCAACATTTATTTTACATCAATTTCAACCCTAGCCCAACATTGGCCCAAGTTAGCCCAATTTGACCTACATCGCCCATTCACCAAGGAAGCCCAAATTCAACCCAATTCAAACCCAAATCACTCCCAACTTGCTTCAAATCACTCATGACATATCCCTAAACCAAACCCAAAAATTATTTGGCCCAAACTTCTGCAAAATTCCCATCCATGAATTCATTCTTAAACTTAAAAGCCCACTTACATGAAACCTTTCTAAAGCCCATCTCCACCAAAATCCAAAGGGCCAAAATCTATCCAAAACCCATATGACAATTGCTCTACACCATATTTTCAATTAAATCAATCCCTAAGTTTCAAAACTCATCATGAAGCCATTCCAAATTAAGCCTCATACAAATTCCCATCAAAATACCAAAATTTTCTTAAACCCATTTCCATGAAATCGACTTAACTTTTCCCAAGCCAAAGAAGAGCCATGAAGCCATGCATGAGCCACATGGAAGCCATGAGAGCCTCTTTACATGTCACCATGCCACATTGGGTAAGAGGGGAGAGAGCTTTCCTTAATTCCTAAAAGTCTTTAACCTTACCCATGATACCCCTTAACCAAGATTTAATCCAAATATTCTTGGATAAGGACATCACCACCTGTCGAACCACTAGCCTAACTCGATTTTCTCAGACCCAAAGCTAGACATGGAGGGTGAACCAAGCCCAAATAAATGGGTCGACCAAACCTAGCCAAGATTAGCCATATCCCCATGCCATTTTGATCCAAGTTCTTTACACATGTCCATGCTCAATCGACCGCACTAATGCCAAGCCCCGACCCCACTGGCCAAGATGGTGACCTGAGACTGGCCGGCCAGCCACCAGGCCGCCGGAAAAAGCCATGCCCGAGAACTCACATGTGAGCCCAACATTGGAATTCTCCCATGCTGAGCTGCCTCATGCCCAACGTCCACCATGGTTGTTCTTCCCATGCCCGCAGGCACCGATCCCAACCCTCGGCCATCCCCGCGAGGCTCTGCAGCCACCTCTATTGAAACCCGACCCCCTCACGGCCATGGACGAGAGTTGCACAAACCTTGCCGAAACTCTGCCAAAATTGTTCCGAGCCCTACTCCATACTTAGAGCAAGCTTGATCCCCGATGTCAATTTGCCCTAATCCCCACCAACGAACCCAATTTCTCAACTAAAATTTCACCCAAAAACCAGGACACTTTGCCACAGCGAGCCAATCTTCAAATTGATCGGCCCTACACCTTCACTAGACCAAGAGGAGAAATTTCCCACCGAAAGCCCCATCTCCAGAGCCACCCAGCTTGTTCTAGCCTCCAAGCTTTGTAATCGGCCGTGGTCACTTTCATAGCTAGTGCAATTCACCGCACCAGGAGACTTCATCCGGAGCTTGCCGGGACGCAATCGAAGGTGACACAATCCTCAGATTGAAGCCACACTTCTCTGAGCAAAGGTATGAGCTAATTCTTTATCCCGAGCTTCTGGAGATTCTCCATTTCAAATGCTTTAATTTCAATACATGATCACAGTATAGATGTATTCGTCTCTTCAAGACGAATCCATAGAGCATAAGAACACGAAAATCCATTGAGAAATGAGTGAGTTCTTAGGGTTTTAGTGTGCACGGCTCTCGGGTGAGGACACTTGGGGATGATGAACGAATGTCGTTCATTCCATACACGCGCGGACGGACGGCCAGGATCGCGCCGGATGAGGAGATGGAACGATACAACGAGCCCCTGGAGCGCTGAGTCGGATGGCGGCATCGAATCAGAAAGCACCACGCAGCACTTCGGAGATGTTAAGGTTGACGCGGCGCCGACTCGGATAAATAGAAAAATAGGGATTTTTTGATTTATTTAATTCCCTAAACTTCAAAAATCCATAACTTTGTGTAGAAAAATCAGAAAAATAAAATAAAAATACCCTCTTGCTCAGTGAATAGAGGAGAATAATGTGGAAAGAAATCATTTAATTTCATCAAGTATTTTATTTTTAATGATTTATTTACGCTCCGCATTGTTTTAAATCTCCATGCATATAGGAAATTCACTATGGCATGAGACCATGTGGCTTTTAAGCCTCCGAATTTGGGAACATTCCTCAAATTTTCCAAAGTCAGAGGCCATCCCTATGAAAAGTTATTCATTTTTCAAATTCATCGTACTATTTTGAGTTTTTAAATCCAATAATTAGTATGTTGTGAAATAAGTTCTAGGAAAATTTGGTGATGTTTCTTATGACCAGAGGACCCTAGGAAAATAGGTTTTGAATTAATTCATTTAAAATAACCCTAATTGGCTTAAACACCCAAAATAGGTCCCTAATTAATTAGAGCTAATCATACATCAAATTGACTTGAAATCAATTCTCCAATGACCTTTAGGATCAGAGGAACCCACCATAAAAATTTGAAGTCAATTGGACTTGGTTAGCCCTACTAAATGGGTTGATTAAGCCATTTAGTCAATTTGAACTTTAAAAATTCATAACTTTCAAAATGCTTTTTAGAAATTCACCAAATTAGTTTAGGAGCCTCTCTGATATCAGGGGAATTTAAGAAAATTAAAATTTCAATTTTCTAAAAAATTTGATTTTTTGCATTATTTTAATATTTTAATAATTAAAAAAATAATAAAAATCATAAAAATAATAAAATTCACCAAAATGTAACATTTTGAATTTTAATCACTTAGGAACAAACCCCATATTTTTCTTAGGTCTATTTGGTGAGATATTAAATTTTAAAGCCCTAAGGTAATTTTAAATAAAAAAAATGTATTTTTTTAGCATTTCCACTAAAATAATTCTAATAAATCAAAGAAAAATCAGAAAATTGTAAAGATTGGTTCTCTGATTTCCTTGATATCAGAGAGATTTTTGAAAAATATAAAATTCATTTTTCAACCTTTATTTTATTTTTAAATTAATTAATACTCCAAAACTTAAAATAATTATAATAAAAAGAATATAATTCAAAAAATCACCAAAATAGGTCCAAGTGGTTCTCTGGTCATTAAAAATGTCCCATAATTTTTTTAAGGATAGAAACTCTCCCTTGGTCATATTATTAAATTTTCCTTGGAAATCTCTATTTTCCACCAAAAATAATTACATAAATAAATTAAATATAGAAAAATCACATTTTCTCCTCTCATGTCTTTATTGGCATATGAGTAAAGTCACATAAAAATTTCAAGTTCATTTAAGCTAAATTTAGTGAGTTATGAAATTATTAAGCTTGAAGGGCAAAATGGTAATTAAAATTTTAACCCTTAATTAAAATTTTAGGCTTAATAAAATTAAGAAGTAAAATATTTGATCTTAATCTGATTTGGATGATTGAAACTTAAATAATTAAGGGATAGAAACCTATTAAACAATTTAAAAATAATTAAAATGAACTTTAATTGAATAATTGATTAAATTTGGAAGAATAATAAAATTGGAATTATTAAAATAGAGGATATTATTAGGAAGAGATTTGTTCCTTAATCTAAGGATCCCTAAATTAATCATCTCAATAATATTTAATTCCCAATTAAAATGGTAATTCAAATTTAAGATTTAAAATATTAAAAGACTTAACCATTAAATTAAATTAAAGTTAAATTATTAAACTCTTTTAAATTTTCAATTAAGATTAAAAATAAAATTAAATTAAAATTTAAATTAAATTAAATTAAAAAATATTAAATTAAATCAAATTAATTTAAATCAAATTAAATTAAAATTAAATTAAAATCAAATTAAATTAAATTAAATTAAATTAAAAAATAAAAATAAATTTAAATTTAAATTAAATTAAATTAAAATTAAAATTAAATTAAATTAAATTAAATTAAATTAAATTAAATTAAATCAAATTAAATTAAATTAAAGGAAATTAAATAAAATTAAATTAAATCAAATTAAATTAAATCAAGTTAAATTAAATTAAATTATATCATATCAAATCAAACTAAATTGAATTAAATTAAATTAGATAATGGAATCAAGTTAAAATTAAATCAAATTAAATTAAATTAAAATTAAAATTAAACCAAATTAAATTAAATTAAATTAAAGTTAAATTAAATTAAAAATAACATCACCTAAGACATAAAGAAATTCAAAAATAAATATAAAGCAACTTGAACACTATTCCAAATTTAAACCTGTTAACTGAAATTAAATTAAATCACAAACCATTTGAACACCAATTTGCCCTCGAAAACTTTTATTGTCATAACTCCTAAATGTAATGTTAAATGAAGTGTTACTTCACTTATAGGATATTCAAATGTCCTAGTTAACCGAGAAAGATAACAACAAAACTTCTAATTCTCTGACGATTAATTCATCTCGTATAATTAAATTCATTTCGACTTAAAATAATTCTAGCAATATTGAAAAGATGTTTAAGATTCTTCTTAAGCACTTCCTCAATATGATGGGATGTTTATAAGAACAATCGAACTTAATTGTTCTTCGATGAAGAAAATCGTCCTCAAACCAAAACACAAGAACCTAGACGTCATAGGAAATGACTAGCTATAGGATTAGGAATTTGGTAGAAAACCATAACCCTTCCCTTAGCTTTACCTAGGAACTTGCTTAAATATTCTAAATTGTGTTTAAGTGCAGCTCGGGATGACGGGAAGACCCTCCAGTGTACACTTTTATTTTATTGCAATTTACTTTCGCAATTTACCTTATTGCAATTTATTTAATCGCATCGCACTTACTTTTCTCGCATGATAAACAACCGTTGCATGAAAACCCACACCTTTAGGATAGTCCCTAAAACTGAAACCAAAACTAAATTAAAAGTCATTGCAAGATAAAATTCACCGCCACAACATTTCAAAATATAAAACAACTCAAAATTTAATCACAAACGTAATACAAAACTACAACTACAACTAAATTAAAACGTCTTGTTGGATGATCGGGAATACCTCGGATGATGTAACCTACGTGTTGCTAACGGGATTTCCCACGGTCTAAATGAAAGTGTGGAACTCATTTAGTCGAGTTTAGCAAATTCATCTGGACTAAGTGAATCTGATAAAAATAACGATGCCGGAAGGATGGAACCGTGGGATCTTAACCGGTGTTGTTATAATCAACTTTAAGATTTGTTTTAATTAAAACATAAAAAACACTCGGAAATTAAGAATTTCTCTAAACCAAAACACTTTTCTCATCTCCTGATTTATGAATTCTAAAACTAAACCTCTCGCAACAACAAGGAGCTCGGAGCATGGTGGACAAGACGGCCATCGTCATCGACAAAACCCGAGTCTACTTCAAGCAAAACTTTCTTAGAATTAAATAACCAAGCCATAGGACCTCGAGGTAGTTTGCCTAGTGCAACATAAATCCTCAACCTTTTGTTAGCATTTGCATGATCTTGTCATGTAATTAAGCCCTAACCGGTCTTAGGATTCCGAGGTAGTCGTCCGATACGACATAAACCCTCACATCTTCGAGGCTATTTGCATAATTGCGTTATGCAAATATAAGTCCTAATTAATTAAAATTGGCAAGATCAAAATATCAGATAACATTAGGACTTTCCTAAATCCAAGCCAAACAATAGGATAGTTGGGAAATTACCGAAGTTCGCTTCGAATCTGTGATTTCTCCTACCTTTCTTCCTTTGAATTCCCAAAACAAAATGTTCCAAATTCGATCCATTCCCTATCGAAATTCCAAAATTCAATCCTTTCGAAAACTTAAACTTTGAAATTCTCGAGAGCAGAATTACCGATTATTATCGAGAGTTTTCTTAGGTGATTCCCGTCACTTAAGATGTAATTAACTATAGGGGCTCGCCCTTATAGGGAATTTTAAGAACCTGTGTAATATAAACCCCGCTTAATTCCTTTATATTAAGCAGGGGAACTTGTCGGCTTATAAAATTGGTTCGCAGACCAAACGGAGTGTCACAAATCTTCTAGTTTATTTAATCGAGCCCCATCATCAAGCTAGTGTGTCTATCCTTCGGGATAGATACACGGTTTGTAGTGTGGTGCTCGTTTATATAAACTATTCGGGATGTGAGATCAGCTTTGATTTCATATCTTAAAATTTTCAAACTTAAAATAATTTTCAAAATCAAATGCTACTTTCTAAATTATATATATATATTTAAATCAAATTTAAAATCTAAAATTCGCCGACAATTTCTGTTAGGCGACCCCTTTTCAAAATACAACACATAACCTAAAAATATGCCGACAACTTCTGGCGACTCCGCTGGGGAAAATTCCTCTCTCCATTTTTAATCGACAATCTCGTTTTCAAAAATCGGTAGTGTATCCATGTCCTCGTGGATCAAACTACCCTTCTTTCCGTTGGAATACTATGTTCATTTCTACCTCGAACAAGTATAACCAACATTCTCTCGGATTTAGGAGCCACCGTTTAGACACCCCTAAACAGAGAGGTTCCGAGATCCTTTTACCTCATTTCGAGATGGGATGGACCCCCAATAGTATTAGTTTAGGAGCTGTCTCACGGGTCGAGAAGTTTCTACAAGACTTTCTCTTCTTTTTCCAGTTCCTAATCAATTCCTTTTACCCTTCCTACAACTCTCCTTCTTTCAATAATTCTCTTTCCTAACGAACAAATCTTTTTGAAAAGACAATTTTCCTTTAATACCACAAATACACTAAGATAAACATAAATGTGTTCGGACTCTTTCTTTTTCGTCATAAGTTTTACGACAAGAGGATGCACGATTCGGGGACTAACACTTGGAATCTGCCTTGCGTAAATGGAAGCCCCAAAACTCGATCTTCTCCTTCGTCAACGGACTCGACTCGGCCGTGTTCAAGGACGAATCGCTCGATAATGGAATCATTCGATTCGGACAAGGATTCGGGGACACCGACATCAAAATCCCCGACGTCACTCTCTTTTCACTCACAAGCAAAGTACCAGAAACTGAGAAGTCGTTGATTGAGTGCAACCTCAAGTCAACTCACGAATTCCCTCCTCTGCAAAAGATTCCAACTGAGAGGAGTACTGCTGTCCACGAAGGACCGTTGTTGCTACCCCCACCGGTCTAGTTGTCTCCGCACCTACCCCGGCTTCGCCAAATTAAAGGGGAAGGAAATCCGAACTATGGTGAACCCGTTACCGTGGAGGGCATGTACCTTCCCGTGAGACCTTCTGTTTTTGAAATCGGGTCCGGCTCGAGAATTCCATCGCCGACACTGACTCGCAGAAGGAACAGAGTAGAAGGATCGCTAGAGAAGCCGTAGCCGCCGAAGTTGCTTTCCCGGAGGAAATCCCGGAATCGCCCGAGTATACACCGCCGCTCCGAATACATACCACTTTTGGAGGAAGCAGGTTCCATCCCCTCTCAGCCGCAGAGGATGAAGAAAATGTTCGCAAGATTGCCGCCGCATCGCCTCACTTCGTATATTACAATGATAGCCGTAAGAAAAGGGCTAGAACTACGCCATTTGCTCGACCGCAAACCCTGATAGAGAAGTTAGCAAAGAAGGAAAAATGCCCCGTATCGAAATTTTAAGAAGGATAGGGCGGGTGCCGCTCAAATCCCATCTTGGGCCGCGAGTAGAACCTCGCTATCGTTGCGTAAAAGCCAAATAAAAGGATGAAAGCTAGTCCGCCCGTCGTTGTTTCGTGACTACGGATTAGGGAGGATACCACCTTCCAAAGATTTGGTCGACTGCACCATCCGGTCCTGGACCGTCCGCCGCTAGAAGGATGGTATGGCGTCCCACTACCGGACAATTAAGATCGAAACAACAACTCGAGAAGGAAAGTCTCGTCAGGAGACTTGAATCCGAAGAAAGTGCTACCGCAAGTAAAGGGGACTCATGAGAAGGAAACCCGACGCGTTATCACATGACAACCGCAAGGATGTACGTAAAAGACCACTAGAAGATGCTATGGAAAAGCTAAGAACCGATATTCGGCGATTAGCAAGGGAAAGAGAAGAGAAATTCGGAGATGAGATTGACTCGTCAGAGTTCATGGATGATGAATATACAGAAATTAACATGGTTGAAACGCGAGCTTCGTCAGATTCAGAAGGTGCTCTTGCAGCCGCATAAAGAGAGGAGCCGGAAGTAATGAGGAGACAGCTTCAAGAGAAAGATGATACGATCTCCCAAATGGCAAAAAGGATGGAAGAGATGGCTGTAGCCCAAGCCACTCTCCAGAGTCAAGTGCAACCCCAACGAGAGACACCCCCAAAGGTCATTCACATTGTAGACGGAGGAAAGGAGATTACGTCCGTCAACAGGGATGATCAGTTAAAGAAAGATACAACACAAAGCATGATTCCGGAAAAGGATATTAAGAACATGGTGGAACATCAAGTGCGAGAAGCCTTGACACAATCAAAGAGCGGGACATCCATTCGGACGGGTAGACCTTACCCTGAAGAATTCGACGCTGTCCAATATCCGAAAGGCTTTGTACCACCTCTCGTTCAAGACCTTCGATCGAACCGGAAACCCTCGGTAGCATGTTGCACATTTTCGTGCCGCTTGTTGCAACGCCGGCGGAAGTGATGCATTACTCTTCGTACAATTTGTCGGCGACTCGTCGTGGATCGCCTTTGATTGGTATGCGGAATTACCGAACGGTTCGGTGAAGACATTTTCGTAACTAGAGAACCTCTTCATCAAGCGATTTGTCGGAGCTCAAGACCACATCACTATAGGTGATTTAGTGGTAGAGAAGCGTAAACCCAACGAAACCTTTGTGGACTACATACTTCGATGGAGGAACCTAAGTATGAAGTGTGAGCCACAACTACAAGAACAAAGATGCGATCGACATTTTACTTAAGAGCATTCACGGCCCGATAAGACTTCTCCTCAAGGGATTTACTATTAAGACTTTCGAGAAGTTGTTAAGCAAGGCCGGAAGCTTGCAAGAGGAGGCGAAGCAATTAAGTTTCACCGACAAAACGGATAAACGAAAGCCCATGAAAACTTTTGAAAAGAAGTCCGGATCGTTGCAAAGCAATGACAAGGCAAGCAACCGATACAAATATCGTCGAACGGCCGCAAAGAACCTCAACGGAATTATCAACAACCCCGACCCAACTATCACTCATCCCAACAAGATGAACAACCGCCTCGTCCGCAACGTACGTTAAGGGAGCTTCCGAGTAGGAGTACCCGTTCAAGAATGAGGCAAAGGCCGAAAATGTTCCGTAGTTCGATGAAGACTCCGCATTTCCAACCGCCGAACCTAAGAGACCGAAGAAGTCGACAAGAAAGGTGATCCCAACTTTTGCCCTTACCACCGGATGCTTGGGCACAAGATAGAAGATTGCATTACCTTCAAAAGTTGGCTCAACGACAATCTTCAGAAAGGGAATATAACGATCCTGAAGGAATACATGAAGGAACTCCATAAAGGAGGTTCCGTCAATGTTGTCTCGACTGATCTCATTGTTCCGATAGATCCCTATGCGACTGATGATGGATGGACTACCGCTTGGACAAGGTCTTCGAAGAAGATTTTGGATCACATCCAAACCGCTTCGGTGCGAGCCTCAATTCAGAGTTCGAAACCTGTCAAGTCGACACTATCACTTGCGATAGAAGAACCACCTCAACAAGAGACAATCGAAGAAAAGAAGAAAATTGATGAAGAAGAGAAAACCGAGGCTCCTAAGGCTGACTAGGGGCCGCTTATCCTAGGATAGTTGTTTCCGATTCGGGGAGAAATCCCTCGAACCTCCGACTCTATATGATTATCTCGCTCACTCCGGTGGGATCTTATAATGATAAGGGTTATGGCGTTGGCTACGTTTTGATCGTTTCTAACGATTATGTAACTAGCGACAATCCGGACATCGATTTCGATACAAATGACAATTCTCAAATCATACACAATCTCGACAATCACGATGACAAAGAAGACATCCATCAAGGAGGCTATGAGAGTTCAACGAGCAATGGATCTATTTACGAGTTTCGAGGAGCTCCAGTCACAATAGAGTTAGAGCCTTCATACTCTGAAGCTAATCCAAAAGAACCTGTCATTCTGATTCTGGAGGAAACACCAGCAAACTCAATACTAGATTCAGAGGAAATTACAGAAGTTAACTTACGAAGTGGAAGAGTTCTACCTCCGAGAATGGGTCCAAAGGACAAAGGAAAACGTGTGGTTGTTCGAGAAGAACCAACCCCGACGAAGAAATACCCATTCGGGAAGAAGCCAAGACACATGAAAATAAAGTGGACTACAATGTGCTAGCCCATCTTAGGAAACTACCAGCCAAACTGAGCATCTACGATGCTCTCATCTTATTAAAGGAGATGAGAGAAGCTCTGATCAAGGCTTTACTTGATCCGGAAATTTGGTTAGCTCAAATGGCCGGAGATTCCTTAGATGAGGTTTGCTCGTTAAAAGAACAACGAGGTGTCACCTTCACGGACAATGATCTACTACTTGGGACAACAGACCACAACCGACCGTTGTACATTTCAGCTTACAATTGGAAGTTTACACTCTCTGCAGTATTGGTGGATCCAGGAGCATCAATCAATATAATGAGTCTTCGAACACTAAGCATATTTGGAAATCGATGCTCGCGAGCTCGAAGCCGACAAAATGTTATTAAGAGGATTCAACCGTAAAGGAGAAAGAGCCCCTGATCAATAACACCGCTAATGAAGACCGGTGACTTAGCAAAGACAACCGTGAAATTTCACATAATCGATTCAGTAGACGTCGTTCAACGCTCTACCGGGCCGACCATGGATACATGAAAACAAGATGGTACCATCATCCCTACATCGATGCATCAAATACTACGATGGAGGGGAACAAGTGCATCAAAGGTGACTTACAACCATTCTCCGTACATGAAATTGGAATCCATGAAGATGCAACTTATTATGCACCTCCGAAGAAAATAATCTTCTCCGGAGATACCATGAACGAATGAAGCAAAGGAAGTTCGGGATGACGAAGAACCCGAAGTTCTAGTCCAACACTCACTCACCACTCCCTTACGGCGAGATGGTGAAAGTTTCTCCATAACTCGCATCCGAGGTCGAGGCCGGGACGATGTCGTGGCAGAGACGTTAGGATAGCTCGGACGAGGAAACCAACCATCAATTTCGATCGGGAAGATAGCTTCCGAAGAAGAACAAGAGATCAAGCAAGAAGCAGACGACAATAAGTCGAAGAAGCCGCAATTCAGATCCTCTCGAAGATGAAAAGAATGAAGAATATAAATCGATGTACGAGAAGATTAACCACTATGTACATACTATGACCCTGACCCCGATTCATTCTAATAAGATCGAGGGTATGGTGGTCAAAGAGGTACGTAGCGGCGGTGCAAGACCAATCAAATTCTACCGTGGCGCTCCTTCCTCCAAAACTGAAAATAATGTACAATTTGAAGATGTCACTTCATCGAATTAATGGAATTACCTTTCGAGTGGTACTCTCCCCGTGTTCAAAATTTAATTCAACGTGGTTTCTTACCTCGACAATGGACAAAAGGTCAATCAAAACATTTTGAAAAATTATGGAATAACTCCGGTCGTCCACCCAATTCAAAACATGGTCTCGGATTCGGCACGCAGGATCAGCCGACGATGCCGAATTTTGCTTGGTTGTCACTCGAGAGTCTAATGAAAACCGCATGGAAACTACGTAAGAACTCGAAGATTTACAAATCGGAGATGCTCCACCGCAGTTCGAGGAAGAGATCAAATCTACAATAGATGAGTTAACGTAAGTTAACTTAGGTACTAACGAAGAGCCTAGACCTACCTTTGTTAACTCCTTACTCAATAAAGAAGACTCCGAAGAAATAATCAAGTTATTAATAGAATTTAAAGACTCGTTTTGCTTCGGAACTACGATGAGATGCCATGACTAGCTCCGCAGGTCGCAGTCCATAAACTAGGAGTGGATCCTACTTCGTCCCGCCGACAAGGTCCTAGAAGAATGCGTCTAGAAATCGAACAACAAGTCATAGCTGAAGTTAAAAAGCTAATAGATGCCAAATTTGTCCGTGAAGAACAATACCCGACTTGGTTAGCCAATGTAATGTCAGTCAGAAAGAAGAATGGTCAGATCAGAATTTATGTGGACTTTAGAGATTTAAACAAGGCATGTCCAAAGGATGAATTCCCTCTACCGATCCCAGAACTAATGATCGACATTGCTTCGACACATGAAATATTCTCATTCATGGATGGATCTTCGTGATACAACCAGATAAAAATGGCTCCGTAAGATGAAAAACTTACAAGCATTCGTAACGCCGATCGGAGTATATTATACGTTGATGTCGTTCGGACTGAAGAACGCAGGAGCAACCTACCAGAGAGCAATGACAAGCATTTTTGATGATCTCATCCACAATCATGTCGAATGCTACGTGGACGATGTGGTCATCAAAAGCAAAGTAAAGGACAACCACCTATATGATTTGAGAATTGTTTTCGAACGATTAAGACAATTTAACCTTAAGATGAATCCCTTAAAATGCGCCTTCGGCGTCACCTCCGGAAATTCTTAAGATTCGTTGTCCGACATCATGGAATTGAAATCGACCCGGAAAAGATTAAAGCTATCTTAGAAATGCCGCCTCCCAAAACCTTAAAGCAACTACGATCTTTTCAAGGGAAGTCGGCATATCTTCGACGCTTTATCTCAAACTTGTCGTGTAGGTGTCACCTTTCTCGCATTAGTTAAAAAGGACGCCAAATTTATTCGGGAAGAGAAATGCCGAAGGCCTTCGAGGACATTAAGCAATATTTAATGACACCTCCTATCTTAGCAGCCCCGGCCTCGTGTAGACCGTCGATACTTTATACCGCGGCTTTAGACGACTCTCTCGAGCCCCATTAGCCTGTGTCAATGATGAGGGTAAAGAAAATGCTCTTTACTACCTAAGCCGTCGTTTACTTCCGACGGAAATAAGGTATCCCGCAATCGAAAAGCATTGTTTGGCCCCGATCTTCGCCGCTCAAAAGCTCGGGCACTACATGCTTTCTCATAAGGTCAACCTAATCTCGAAATTTAATCCATTGCAATACTTTGATGACTCGTCCAACGCTTTCCGTAGACTTGCCGTATGGTCAATGATATTATCGCAATTCGATATAACTTTCAGTGCCTCTTCGTGCCGTAAAGGGACAAGTCTTAGCAGACTTCCTCGCAAAGACACCCTTTGCCGGCAGAATCTCCTCTCAATGATGACTTGCTCGATGAACAAATAATGAGCCTAGAAGACCCTAATGATCGACGTTGGGAATTATATTTCGACGGAGCATCTTCAGCACACAAAGACGAAGAATCACAAGTGATAGTGCCCGGTAAGGCAGGAATCGGATTAATCTTTATAACACCGGAGCGGGGAATGTTAGGATACTCCTACCACTTGACAGAGCCGTGTACAAACAACGAAGCAGAATACGAAGCCCTCATAACAGGTCTGGAATTAACTATTCGAATGGGGATAACAGAAATCAATATCTACGGGGATTCGCAGTTAATCATTCAACAGATCGCTGGATAAGACAGTAATTTTAAAGCCAAGACTCGAGCAATACTTCCAGGATGCCATACAAATTGTCGGAACGAATTCTCGAATGTGGCGATCTACAAAATTCCGTAAAAGAAAACGCTTTAAGCAGATGCGTTAGCTCGTCTCGCAAAAGAATTTGCATGCTTGCAAGATGAATCAATGGAAGTGTCGGCTCACGGACGTCAAGTCCTATCACAGCTCGACATGTACACAATACACAAATCAAAAAAGAAGAAGAACTCGTTGCAACAAGTGATGTAAAAACACGTAAGATCGGCGACAACCATTAATAGACTACCCGCAAACAGAAAACTACCGGATGATAGGTCGCTAGCCCATCGATCAAGAAAAGAACTCGTCCTACGCATTAATAAACAACACGTTATACGTAAGGTCTTTCGATCAAATGTGGCTAAGGTGCCTAAGCGGGTCCGAGGCCCGTGAAATTGTTAAAGAGGTGCATTCAGACTCCGTGGCGCTCACCAGTCGGTCCGAAGATGAAAATGAAAATTAAAAGATTAGGGTACTACCGGCCCTCGATGATGACCGACCGCATGAAAATCGCCAAGAGCCATCACCAATGCCAAGTGCACGGAGTGGTTCTACACCAACCTCCAAATGTGCTACATCCGACAACTGCGTCACGGCCATTCGAATGTCGGAGCACGTATATAGTGGGACCAATAGAACCACCGTCTTTAAAAGGACATCGCTTCATTCTTGCGGCTACAGCATTACTTTTCCAAGTGGGCAGAGGCAGCTCCACTCGTAGAAGTGAAGGCACACCACGTGCTGCGCTTTTCAAGAACCAAGTTGTCTACCATTTCGGAGTGTCGCGCAGATCATCTCGTATAATGGGTCAGCATTCGAAGCATGCAAATCAATAATTTCGTCGTGAGACACGGAATCGACCGACGCGTATTCAACAATTTACTACCCAAGAGCAAACGGCCCGGCCGAGGCTTTTAATAAAACTCTCGTTCAAATCTTAAAGAAAACCTCGGACGATAATAAGAGAAATTGGCACGAGAAGTTATTAGAAGCCTTATGGGCCTACCGGACAACCTTCGAACTCCTACTCAAGCTACACCTTAAGCTCTGGTGTATGGGTCCGAGGCAAGTGTTACCCTTAGAGGTCCAGCCTTCCTTCACTCGTAATTGCAGCTTGCAAACAAAATCACGACGTAAAAGAATGCCAAATTACGACTAGAAGAATTGGAAAGCCCGGAAGGGAAAAGACTTAGCAGCATGCAGAATTTAGAACTATACCAAGCTAAGATGGTTCAAGCCCATGACAGATCGGTCCGCCCAAGAACCTTCAAAGTTGGTGACTTAGTTCTCGTTCTCAAGAGACCTATCCTCGCACACCGCAAGATAGGAGGAAAATTTGAACCCACTCGGGAAGGGCCGTTTGTGGTCGAAGCAAGATACTCGTGAGGCTCCTACCAGCCTAGTGAATCGCCAAGGAGAACGACATATGCTTCCGATCAACCGGACGATACTTGAAGAAGTATTACGCTACCTGATGTTTCGAAGGAATGAATTCTTCATCCCTAGAAGCACGGGCGGAGTAGTTACTTATGACTGGGTCCGAACCCAAAAAAAAAATTAAAAAAAATGTGCTAAAATATAATAATAAAATCATGATAATAAAGTTTTCCTTGTTTTCTCTTCCATATCAAAATCTCTTTCCTGATCTTATCCCACTTCATTCCTGTTAAATTTAAAAATACAAAAAGTAATAAAAAAAATTGTCTTTAATAAACATTTTCTTAATGTTCTTGTTCTTAGTACAACCCCTGATCCTTTTCCTTGTCTTTTCAGGGAAATGTCGAACGGGCGGTCGGTCCCGAACTTTAGAAATGGCGTAAGCCTCGCACTCGACGAAAAGAGGGTGAAAGATGGAGCGATAATAGAGATCGACTCGTACTTCGCACCGCAGCTCCGCAATACGAGGAAAGTGACCGGGTCCCAGCTGACCGAGAGGAACCGCCCAGCCGGACAAGAATGAAAGTGGGTGGCCCAAGCCACCAATCCAAAGAAGCAAGAAAAGGAAAACAAACACCGAGGAGGACAAGAGAATCAAGTCCGTGGTCGCTACAGCAGAGGGCAGCTTGTCGCCGCCGCGCCCACGAGATTCAGGAAGTACGAAGAGCTACTCTCACAAAGAACTCGCCGAAGAAATAAAAATCGCCGTATCCGCAAGATGTTAACCAAACTAGCAACGGACCGACCGCGACGAGGCAATTGCTACGGCCGCACGTATACTTCAAGGATGCCAGCTCACTGTGTACTCGAAGAAAGGAGGCCAGCTCCCAGGATGACAGAAGAGACCCGGGCATTCTCAAGAAGAACAGAAGAAAGAAGGCTACTACGCCACCGCACAAAGCCACCGCAATGCATAACCTTGTCGTGTAAGCAACCCCGAGGATGTCCCGACGGACACCACCCCCGAGGAGCCGAGGTATGCAGGAGAACGCGAAGGGATCGAGCCGTATATCCCACAATACATCACTGTGCCTCGCCATTTGCAGATTATTCCGAATACGAGCTGGAAAGATTGCAGAATGTCGAAAAGAAAACTTTCGAATACTTCGAGAGAATCGAGGTAGGAGGATCAATATACTAAGGCCTCGAGCTACATACGTACGTGTTCTCAGAATACGAACAACAACAAATCGTGGACCGCATCCGGGATTTAAAAAGAATGGGCCGAGCAGGCCGCCTAAGAGAAAACACTTACTCAGAACCCCGGAGATGGATGCCAGGGAAAGGTAGAATTACAATACAATGTGGATGCTGCTACAACTTCGTAGAAGACAGGAAGGGAAACCCACCGGGAATACTTCGTCATGGCCAGGTGGATCCAATGCCATTAGTCATTAAAAGGATGGTAAAAAGAATGATAACATGGAGGGTACTGCCAGCAGATTGCATACCCAACAGCTTGCATCATTAACATTTACAAGAAGGGTGACCGCATACCCCCGAACATAGATCACCACGACTTTGTCGACCTTTCGCACGGTTTCTTTTCCGAACGAGTGTAATATCATGTTCGAATCCGACCTCCGGATAGCGGGCCCGTGTGAGTTCCGAGGGCCGCGAAAGATACCATTACCGGTAGGTTCCGTCATGATACCGAAGGGCAACGGAGCAGTATGTCGCTAAACATTGCATACCGAGAGTAGCAGTGAAGCGGATCTCGCTACTTTCGAAGGATGGACGAAAGGAAGACACCTTACCACTTCCAACTGTACCCGGAGCTAGAGAGCCTCCCGCCTTAAGAGCCGTGCAGTTACATGGAAAATATCACACCTCCAATGTACATCCATACGGCATCCTTGCCAAGGATGGCTTGGAAGGTGATGTTATCGACCATGTACCTCACTATTCGTACATGGATTTTTGACGTATACCTTTTGGATGGATCGACAAAGATCATACATAATCCGTTTTGAGTCTACATGGATTGTATGAGATGTATTCCGCATCGAGTTGTATGATGTATCTTCAAGCATGATTGGAATGAAAGTGACCATGTCACATTTTTGGCCTTCACCTCTCGTGTGCAAGTCGATCGAGAAACGCAATTAAAAGTTAAATGAACTTCGAACAAAGAACAGAAAAGAAAAAAAAAATAATAAAAGAAAACTTTCCTTAAAAATCTAAAAAATAATGAACTCCAAATTCATGATAAAATAAAATTTGAATCGTTAAAGGACAAACTAAATGACCATAAATTTTAAATCAAATTCAAATTCAACATTCCAAATTTCAAATCAAATCTCAATCAAATTCAAATTCAACCTTCCAAATTTCAAATCCAATCTCAATCAGATTCAAACTCAATCTTCCAAATCTGAAATCCAATCCGTTCTACTCTCTCCCTTGTCTGGGATGGAAGCGATTGATTCCATTAACACAGAGCCATAAGGTTTTCGATTCGAATCTGATGACGAGGAATTGTATCCAATCCAAACCAGCAACTTTCGATCAATTCTTTTGAATGGGATATGTAACATCTACATATTCCCTCCTAATCTATTTCTTTCCACAAAAATCTTTTACAACTTTCATGAAATTCTCGAAACACCAAACTTCCACACTGCAAATCTTTGCAAAATCAATTACTACATCAAAATCAAACTTTTCGGGTCGAGGATTTTACATCCGAGACCGTATCGCTTTAGGATTCTTTCCCTATCGCAAAGAAATGCATCAAAATCAAACTTTCGGGGTCGAAGATTTTACATCGTAGACCGTATTGCTTTAGGATTCTTTCCCCATCGCAATAAAATACATTAAAATCAAACTTTTGGGGTCGAGGATTTTACATCCGAGACCGCATCGCTTTAGGATTCTTTCCCTATCGCAATGAAATACATTAAAATCAAACTTTTGGGGCCGAGGATTTTACATCCGAGATCGCATTGCTTTAGGATTCTTTCCCTATCGCAATGAAATACATCAAAATCAAACTTTTGGGGTCGAGGATTTTACATCCGAGACCGCATCGCTTTAGGATTCTTTCCCTATCGCAAAGAAATACATCAAAATCAAACTTTTGGGGCCGAGGATTTTACATCCGAGACCGCATTGCTTTAGGATTCTTTCCCTATCGCAATGAAATACATCAAAATCAAACTTTCGGGGTCGAGGATTTTACATTCGAGACCGCATCGCTTTAGGATTCTTTCCCTATCGCAATGAAATACATCAAAATCAAACTTTTGGGGTCGAGGATTTTACATCCGAGATCGCATCGCTTTAGGATTCTTTCCCTATCGCAATGAAATACATCAAAATCAAACTTCGAGGCCGAGGATTTTACATCCGAGACCGCATCGCTTTAGGATTCTTTCCCTATCGCGATGAAATACATCAAAATCAAACTCTCGAGGTTAAGGATTTTACATCCAATACCGCATTGCTCCGAGATCTCTCCTCATTGTAATGATTCAATCCAATCAATTCAATTTTCTTTCGAGGTGAAGATGTTACATCTAAAACCACAAAATTCCAATTTTCATTTCAAGTTCAAATCCCTTCAAATTAATTTTGACAAAACTTCAATCTAAATTAAAACTCCAAATTGAAATCTAAGCTCACACATCAAAACTTAAACTAAAACAAAATAAAATCTAAATCAAAATTCCCCCAGATCATGTAATTTGGGATTCACCTCCTTTTCCTTTCCCTACCGAGAGTTCGTGAATCTCCAGCCTCGTAGATATACTTGACACTCCCCAACGGAAACTCTTCTACTTTGTCCTAAGTTTGTCACTTGGACTTTCGTGTTGGTTTTGTTGATCGTTTCTGGCCAACACCAATACGCGCGTGTGCTCCGTCACCGACCACACCTATCGGGGGTCCATTTGTCGACCTCATTTTCGATGAGGTCTTCTCTTCTTCTTTTAGTACTTAAGATCTAGCCTTAGGCTTTTCCTTTCGACTATCCTAGAGGATTAGAATTGGGACCCACCATTTAGAAATTCAAACCACTTCTTAACTCCCCGCAAACTCCACAAACTTGATTATAGACCCCTAATCACCTGGAGGGTCGAAATCAAATGTGGAAGTTTAAAGGATGAGTTCCCATATGACTCTTCGGCCTTAGGACCGCCCGGTGGCCCGGTCTCGGTGAAGGGCTGACTTACACATACACTACACTTATACACTACACTCTCACACACATCCTAAAAACACACCCATGCCTAACTCGACCTCCCGACTCATAAAGGTGATTCACATGGATGGTCCTTAACCCCTAAGCCCTCGCAAGCAGGTTATGAACAACATAATGGATGCCTCAAATGAGTCCCTTCATGGCTCATGTGGGCTTGATATGGCTTCATGGCTCAACCAAAATGATTTTATTCCACGTACATTCACATAATCTTCAATTTTCCAAATTTTCAATTTTCGACCTCACGGACCCTACACCCGCCAAATCTACCCAAACCCTCGAAATCCTCCAAAATTTCCAAATCACCCAAAATTCCCCAAAATCAATCCCAAACATTCCCACATTACTCAAATTGATCATCCATACCCAAAAATACCAAAAATTCCAAAAATACCTCCCAATACCCTCCAAATACCCAAAATACCCCTCTTGACCTAAAAATCTAAAAATTTAGAAAATTCCCAGAAAATTCCAGAAATTCCCAAATATTCCCAATTTCATTTTGTTCAACTACACCAAGAACAAATTTGGTCAATTTACCCTACTTTTGTCAAAACCCCCAATTTGACCTATTTTAACCCTAAGTGAACCCAATGTCAAGCCAGACCTACCCAATTGACCCAAATTCTGGTCCAATTCAATTCTAAACTTCAATTTATCATTCCCAACACCAATATAGACCAAATCCAAGTCCAATTTCATTGACATTTGGATCCAATTTCACTTTTGGCCTTAAAGCCCAATTTGGACCCATGACCCAAACCTAACCCAAACTCACCCAATTCAACTCCAATTAACCCCAAATCTTTTCTAAACCTTCCTTAACATCCCTACAAACAAAACATTAACATGATTTATCCAAAATTTAGACCCAAACCCCACTCAAATTCAACCCCAAGCCAAAAAGCCCAATTTTGACCTAAACCCAAACCTAACCCAAATAAGCCCAAACCCCAAAATAAAAACCCAACCAAAGACAAAACCTCTTTGAAACACTCCCATAAACATTTCCCAACATTTATTTTACTTCAATTTCAACCCTAGCCCAACATTGGCCCAAGTTAGCCCAATTTGACCTACATTAGCCCATTCACCAAGGAAGCCCAAATTCAACCCAATTCAAACCCAAATCACTCTCAACTTGCTTCAAATCACTCATGACATATCCCTAAACCAAACCCAACAATTATTTGGCCCAAACTTCTACAAAATTCCCATCCATGAATTCATTCTTAAACTTAAAAGCCCACTTACATGAAACCTTTCTAAAGCCCATCTCCACCAAAATCCAAAGGGCCAAAATCAATCTAAAACCCATATGACAATTGCTCTACACCATATTTTCAATTAAATCAATCCCTAAGTTTCAAAACTCATCATGAAGCCATTCCAAATTAAGCCCCATACAAATTCCCATCAAAATACCAAAATTTTCTTAAACCCATTTCCATGAAATCGACTTAACTTTTCCCAAGCCAAAGATGAGCCATGAAGCCATGCATGAGCCACATGGAAGCCATGAGAGCCTCTTTACATGTCACCATGCCACATTGGGTAAGAGGAGGAGAGCTTTCCTTAATTCCTAAAAGTCTTTAACCTCACCCATGATACCCCTTAACCAAGATTTAATCCAAATATTCTTGGATAAGGACATCACCACCTTTCGACCAACCTAGCCTAACTCGATTTTCTCACCCAAGGCTAGCCATGGGGAGGTGAACTCAGCCCAAACAAATGGGCTCGACCAAACCTAGCCAAGATTATCCATATCCCCATGCCATTTCGATCCAAGTTCTTTACACATGTCCATGCTCAATTGACCGCACTAATGCCAAGCCCCGACCCCACCTGGCCAAGATGGTGACCCGAGACCGGCGTGCCACCCACCGTAGCCACCGGAAAATGCCATGCCCGAGAACTCACATGTGAGCCCAACATTGGAATTCTCCTCGCCGAGCCGCCCCATGCTCAATGGCCACTATGCGCTGTTCTTCCCATGCCCAGCAGCACCGATCCCAACCCTCGGCCATCCCCTGCGAGGCTCTCCACCACCTCTATTTAAACCCGACCCCTCACGCGCCATGGAGGAGAGTTGCACAAACCTTGCCGAAACTCGCCAAAATTGTTCCGAGCCCTACTCCATACTTAGAGCAGCTTGATCCCTAGTGTCAATTCGCCCTAATCCCCACCAACGAACCCAATTTCTCAACCGAAATTTCACCCAAAAACCAGGACACTTTGCCACAGCGAAGCCAATCTTCAAATCGACCGGCCCTACACCTTCACTAGACCAAGAGGAGAAGTTTCCCACCGAAAGCCCCATCTCCAGAGCCACCCAGCTTGTTCCAGTCCTCCAAGCTTTGTGATCGGCCGTGGTCACTTTCATAGCTAGCAATTCACCGCACCGTGAGACTTCATCCGGAGCTTGCCGGGACGCAATCGAAGGTGACACAACCCTCGATCGAAGCCACACTTCTCCGAGCAAAGGTATGAGCTAATTCTTTATCCCGAGCTTCCGGAGATTCTCCATTTCAAATGCTTTAATTTCAATACATGATCACCGTATGTATGTATTCGTCTCTTCAAGACGAATCCATAGAGCATAAGAACACGAAAATCCGTTGAGAAATGAGTGAGTTCTTAGTGGTTTTAGTGTGGACGGCTCTCGGCGAGGACACTCGGGGACGATGAACGGATGTCGTTCATTCCATACACGCGCGGACGGATGGCCAGGATCGCGCCTGATGAGGAGACGAAACGATACAGCGGGCCCCTGGAGCGCTGAGTCGGATGGCGGCGTCGAATCAGAAAGCGCCACGCGGCACTTCGGAGATGTTAAGGTTGACGCGGCGCCGACTCGGATAAATAGAAAAATAGGGATTTTTTGATTTATTTAATTCCCTAAACTTCAAAAATCCATAACTTTGTGTAGAAAAATCGAAAAATAAAATAAAAATACCCTCTCGCTCAGATGAATAGAGGAGAATAATGTGGAAAAGAAATCATTTAATATCATCAAGTATTTTATTTTTAATGATTTATTTACCCTCTCGCATTGTTTTAATTCTCCATGCATATAGGAAATTCACCATGGCATGAGACCATAGTGGCTTTTGAAGCCTCCGAATTTGGGAACATTCCCCGAATTTTCCAAAGTCGAGGACATCCCTATGAGAAGTTATTGATTTTTCAAATTCATGTTACTGTTTTGAGTCTTTTAAATCCAATAATTAGCATGTTGTGAAATAAATTCTAGGAAGAGATTTGTTCCTTAATCTAAGGATCCCTAAATTAATCATCTCAATAATATTTAATTCCCAATTAAAATGATAATTCAAATTTAAGATTTAAAATGTTAAAAGACTTAACCATTAAATTAAATTAAAGTTAAATTATTAAACTCTTTTAAATTTTCAATTAAGATTAAAAATAAAATTAAATTAAAATTTAAATTAAATTAAATTGAAACATATTAGATTAAATCAAATTAATTTAAATCAAATTAAATTAAAATTAAATTAAAATTAAATTAAAATTAAAAATAAAATTAAATTAAAATTTAAATTAAATTAAATTTAATTAAATTTAATTAAATTAAATCAAATTAAATTAAATTAAAGGAAATTAAATCAAATTAAATTAAATCAAACCGAATTAAATCAAGTTAAATTAAATTAAATTAAATCATATCAAATCAAACTAAATTGAATTAAATTAAATTAGATAATGGAATCAAGTTAAAATTAAATCAAATTAAATTAAATTAAATTAAAATTAAAACTAAACCAAATTAATTAAATTAAATTAAAGTTAAATTAAATTAAAAAATAACATCACCTAAGACATAAAGAAATTCAAAAATAAATATAAAGCAACTTCGAACACTATTCCAATTTTAAACCCGTTAACCGAAATTAAATTAAATCACAAACCATTCGAACACCAATTCGCCTCGAAAACTTTTATCGTCATAACTCCTAAACATAATGTTAAATGAAGTGTTACTTCACTTATAGGATATTCAAATGTCCTAGTTCACCGAGCAAGATAACAACAAAACTTCAATTCTCGACGATTAATTCATCCGTATAATTAAATTCATTTCGACTTAAAACAATTCTAAAGCAATATTGAAAAGATGTTTAAGATTCTTCTTAAGCACTTCCTCAATATGATAGGATGTTTATAAGAACAACTCGAACTTAATTATTCTTTGATGAAGAAAATCATCCTCAAACCAAAACACAAGAACCTAGACGTCATAGGAAATGACTAGCTATAGTGATTAGGAATTTGGTAGAAAACCATAACCCTTCCCTTAGCTTTACCTAGGAACTTGCTTAAATATTCTAAATTGTGTTTAAGTGCAGCACTCGGGATGACGGGAAGACCCTCCAGTGTACGCTTTTATTTTATTGCAATTTATTTTCTTGCAATTTACCTTATTGCAATTTATTTAATCGCATCGCACTTACTTTTCTTGTATGATAAACAACTGTTGCATGAAAACCCACACCTTTAGGATAGTCCCTAAAACTGAAACCAAAACTAAATTAAAAGTCATTGCAAGATAAAATTCACCACCACAACATTTTAAAATATAAAACAACTCAAAATTTAATCACAAACAGAATACAAAACTACAACTACAACTAAATTAAAACGTCTTGTTGGATGATCGGAAATACCTCGGATGATGTAACCTACGTGTTGCTAACGGGATTTCCCACGGTCTAAATGAAAGTGTGGAACTCATTTAGTTGAGTTTAGCAAATTCATCTCGGACTAAGTGAATCCGATAAAAATAACGATGCCGAAGGATGGAACCGTGGGATCTTAACCGGTGTTGTGATAATCAACTTTAAGATTTGTTTTAATTAAAACATAAAAAACACTTGGAAATTAAGAATTTCTCTAAACCAAAACACTTTTCTCATCTCCCGATTTATGACTTCTAAAACTAAACCCGTGCAACAACAAGGAGCTCTGAGCATGGTGGGCAAAGACGCGCCATCGTCATCGCCTAAACCCGAGTCTACTTTAGCAGAAACTTTCTTAGAATTAAATAACCAAGCCATAGGACCTCGAGGAAGTTTGCCTAGTGCAACATAAATCTTCAACCTTTTGTTAGGCATTTGCATGATCTTATCATGTAAATTAAGCCCTAACCGGTCTTAGGACTCCGAGGTAGTCGTCCAATACGACATAAACCCTCACATCTTCGAGGCTATTTGCATGACTGCGTTATGCAAATATAAGTCCTAATTAATTAAAATTGGCGAGACTGAAATGTTAGATAACATTAGGACTTTCCTAAATTCAAAGCCTAACGATAGGATAGTCGGGAAATTACCGAAGTTCGCTTCGAATCTGTGATTTCTCCTACCTTTCTTCCTTTGAATTCCCAAAATAAAATGTTCCAAATTTGATCCATTCCCTATTGAAATTTCAAAATTCAATCCTTTGAAAACTTAAGCTTTGAAATTCTTGAGAGCTAATTACCGATTATTATCGAGAGTTTTCTTAGGTGATTCCCGTCACTTAAGATGTAATTAACTATAGAGCTTGCCCTTATAGGGAATTTTAAGAACCCAGGTAATATAAACCCTGCTTAATTCCTTTATATAAGCAGGGGAACTTGTCGGCTTATAAAATAGGTTCGCAGACCAAACGGGTGTCACAAATCTTTTAGTTTATTTAATCGAGCCCCACCATCAAGCAGTGTGTCTATCCTTAGGGATAGATACACGGTTTGTAGTGCGGTGCTCGTTTATATAAACTATTTGGGATGTGAGATCAGTTTGATTTCATATCTTAAAATTTTCAAACTTAAAATTATTTTCAAAATCAAATGCTAGTTTCTAAATTATATATATATATTTAACTCAAATTTAAAATCTAAAATTCACCGACAATTTCTGTTAGGCGACCCCCTTTTCAAAATACAACACTCAACCTAAAAATATGCCTACATGGGGTAAGGGTGTATTTTGGCTAAGTTTGGTCAAATGTATGGATTGGGCTAGGTGCACCTCCCCATGGCTAGTTTGGACTGAAGAGAAAGTTGTTTAGGTCAGCTTAATTAGTGGGGAAGGCTCACCATCCAAGTACAATTAAGTTTAAGCAAGGTTTAGTGGAATCATGGAAGTGGCTAATCCCCTTAAGGGAATATGGAAAAAGCCTCCTCCTCTTGCCATCTTGGGTATGGTGAGGTGTCCAAGGCTCTCATGGCTCCCATGTGGCTCATGCATGGCTTCATGGCTCCATTTGGCTTGGGAAAAGTTGAGTCAACTTTCATGAGGAAGGATTTTGTGATTTTTGGCATTTTGGTGAGAGTTGTCATGAGGTTTAATTTGGAATGGTTTGATGATAAATTTGAAAGTTAGGGAAGGTTTTAATTGGAATGGATGATGAAGTGTAGTGTCATGTGGGCATTAGAGTCAAATTTGGGCCTTTGAAATTATTTTAGGAGTGGGCTTTTTTAGGAAGGCTTAAGGAAGTGGGCCTTAGGCTTAAAAATAAATTTATGGATGGGATTTTTTTGTAAAAGTTTGGGCCAAGTAATTGTTGGGTTTGGTTTATGGTTGTGTCATGGGTGATTTGAAGCAAGTTTGAGGTGATTTGGAATTGGATTGGGTCTAATTTGGGTCTCTTTGGTAATAGAGTCCAAATGGGTGAAAATGAGCCATCTTGGGCTAAAGTTGGGCTAATATTGAAATTGATGTAAAATTAATGTTGGGAAATGTTTATGGTGGTGTTACAAATAGGTTTCAACTTTGGTTGGGTTTTGATTTTGGGATTTGGGCCCATTTGGGTTAGGTTTGGGTGTAGGCTCATTTAAGGAATTTTGGGTTTGGGTTGAAATTGAGTAAGGTTTGGGTGTAAATTTTGGGCAAATCATGTTAGTGTTTTGTTTGTGGGGATGCTAGGAAGGTTTTAGAAAAGATTTGGGTCAAATTGGGATTGAATTAGGTTGGTTTAAGCTAGGTTTAGTTCATGGGCCAAAATTGGGCCTTAAGCTTTTAAAATGAAATTGGATTCAAATGCCAATCAAATTGGGCTTGAATTTAATCTAGATTGACATTGGGGATATTGAATTGAATTTTAGAATTGAATTGGACCAAAATTGAGACCAATTGGGGTGATTAGGTTTGACATTGGGTTCATTTGGGTTTAAAATGGGCTAAATTGGGGGTTTTGGTAAAAGTGGGGTAAATTGACAAAATTGTCTCATGGTGTAGTTGGACAAAATAAAATTGGGAATATTTGGGATTTTTTGGAATTTTTTGGGAATTTTCTGATTTTTTTGGGAATTTTCTGATTTTTTGGATTTTTGGGTCAAGAGGGGCATTTTGGTAATTTGGAGGGTATTGGGGGTATTTTTAGAAATTTTGGTATTTTTGGCTGGAGATAGTCAATTTGAGTGGGGGAAAATGTTTAGGATTGATTCTGAGGACTTTTGGGTGATTTGGAGATTTTGGAGGATTTGGGCAATTTCAAGGGCTTTTGGTAGGTTTGATGGGTATAGGGTCCCCGGGGTCAAAAATTGAAATATTGGAAGAATGAAGATTGATCAAATATGAGTGAAATGGAATCACTTTGGTTGAGCCATGAAGTCATATTAAGCCTATATGATCCATGAGAAGACTCATTGGAGGCATTCACTATGTTGTTCTTAACCCTCTTAACCGTGGGCTTGTGGGTTAAGGTCCATCCATATGAATTACCTACATGAGTCAGGGAGTCAAGTTGGGTAAGGTGTGATTTTAGGATTTAGATTGTGTGTGTGAGAGTGTAGAGTGTGAGTGTAGTGAGTGTGTAAGTCAACCCTCACCGCACTGTGCCACCTGTAGGTAGTCCCAAGGCCAAAGAGTCCTACAGGGAACTCATCCTTTAAACCTTCACATTTGATTTCAACCCTCTAGGTTATTAGAGGTCTACAATCAAGTTTGTGGGGTTTGCAGGGAGTCAAGAGGTGTTTGAACTTCTAAAGGGTGGGTTCCACTTCTGGTCCTCTAAGATAGTCAAAGGAAAGCCTCGGGCTAGATCCTAAGTACTAAAGAGAGAAGAGAAGATCTCATCAAAAAATGAGGTCAACACCGCCCTCTGCCGCTATGATAGTCGTACCGCTGGGTGATCACGAGGGGATTTTTTGTCCCATAGCATAGCCTTTGGTTGGTTGGCTCATTTTTTAGATAGTTTCAGCCAGCATGTCAGATACCGGCAAATCCTCTTCAGTTTCTACACCAGACTACAGCAGATGATATTACTTCAACGTTAGTCAGATAGATGTTATAATTTATTGTAATTGGATATATGTACTCCATCATATTTTGGGATGCCTACAGCATTGCGTCCATTTTACTAAGTATTAGATTAGTTTTATCGATATTTGAATGAAGTTATGGAAGAATTCTGTTTTCAAAATGTTCCCTTTTGTGCATGATGGTTAATATGCCATGGGACCTCGTCGGGGTCCCTAAAATAATAAAATGAACAAGGAATGGTACAAAACAAAATTGAAACCAAAATAAAAGAAACCTAAATCAAAATGCTTGAAAATAAATTGAAAGAAAAATCATTAAAGTAAGGATGATATGATGAAACAAAAACAAAGATTTAAATAAAAAATATGAAAACAAATTCGAAAATAAAATTCTTCTCGAAATTTCCAAAAGCTCTCACTCATTTCGGAAGTCTTTCGTTCTAAAAAGAACATTTCACAATTTTTGTGTCTTACACAAATATCACAAATCTAAAATCCACAAATCCAGATCTTTTCCAAAGATATCCTTTGAAATCTTTTGCGATATTTGAGGGTCGATAAGAATTTTGACACCTCTTGTCTCCATATTCCCACCTCCGCTTTGAGATATTTTTCCACCTTTCATGATATTTGAGGGTCTATAAGAAACTTCGACACCTCTCTTCCCTATATTTCCACCTCCGCTCCGAGATATTTTTCCACCTTTCACATTATTCGACGATCGATAAGAAACTCGACATCTCTCTTCCCTATATTCCCACCTCTGCTCCGAGATATTTTTCCACCTTTCGTGATATTTGAGGGTCGATAAGAAACTTCAACACCTCTCTTCCCTATATTCCACCTCCGCTCTGAGATATTTTTCCACCTTTCACAATATTCAAGGGTCGATAATAAATCTTGACACCTCTCTTCCCTATATTTCCACCTCTATCCCAAGATATTTTTTTCACCTCTCGCGATATTCGAGGGTCGATAAGAAATCTCAACCCCTCTCTTCTCTATATTTACACCTTTCACGATATTCAAGGGTCGATAAGAAAGTTCGACACCTCTCTTCCCTATACTTCCACGACCCTTCTGAGATATTCTCCACTTGCCGTGATATTCCAAGGCTGGCACCTAAGTCCCAGTCCTCATCTCTGCACCTTCGAGATCAGCACCTATATTCCCATTCTCACTTCCAAGACTAGTACTTAAGTTATAGTTCTCATCCTTTAGGGTCAGTACTTCAATCCTGATACCCATCTTTTTCGAGATTGGTACCTAAATTCCGATTCTCACTTCTGAGGTTGGTACCTAAATTCCAGTCCTCACTTCCGTTTAATTGCACCAATCTATTAAATTCCAACTCACCATAACTTTCAAAATTCCGTTCAAAATCAAACCTCAAATTTAAATTCAAGTTTAAAATTCAAGAAAAATTTGAAATCAAACCCAAAATCAAGTCAAAATCTTCTCATAATCAAATTTTCAAATTAAAGAATGAACAAACCAAAAATTTTCAAAAAATTAAAATTCAAAAGAAAAAGAAAAGAAACATTTGCTCAAATTATTTCAAATCAAAAGGCGTAAAATCAAATCGGGTCCGGTCCTCCTCAGAATGTGGCATTTTGAAGGTTCCTACCCATCTTCTCCCCATTTGGAGTTTTCCTTTTCCCCAACGGGAACTTTCTACCCAGCGGACACATTCCATGTTGGACTCCAGGTCCTGTACTGAGTTCGGACTCAGATGCATATGTTGGTTTTGTCGATCTTGTCAATAAACACCAATATGTGCGGTGTACTCTCTTGTACACCACACCTATTGGGGGTCCAATTGTTTACCTCACTTTTCGTTGAGGTCTAGTCTTTCTTTAGATAACATACAGTCTAGCTATAGGACTTTCCTGGTGACTTTTCCTAGAAGTCTAGAAATGGAACCCTACCACATAGAAGTTCCACATGCTTGTCTTCTGACCCACTTTTTAATATGTTTGCAATTTAAGTTTATAGCAACGGCACCAAAAACTTGATTCTGCTTTAATATATATATATATATATATTTAATTATATGATTGAATGTTTAATGTGGATTCTACGCAAGTATACGTATGGTATCAAGTAATACAGGGCTCTAGTGGAGTCCTGGTTATCGATCCCACAGGGAAGTTTTTAACAGATTTGTCATCAGCTAAATTTAAAGGAATTACTTACTAATATAGTAAACGAAAATTTAAAGTAACTAAAGAAAACTAAAGTAAACTAATGCTTGAAATAAAGTTGATTTAAATAATTCAGAAAAAGTATCCTTCTCCTTATTTTTAGAAAATTAAGTGAATGATGTTTTTAAATAGAATTCTTAAATTGTATTGTGACAAATAGGAGCATTCTTATTCTTTACCCTTTGGTCCAGGTGCAAAGAACATTGACTACTCCTATGTTTGATTACTGAATTTGTGGCTAGGCTGGGAGGATACTGGCTGCCACTTTAGAGCTCCCACGTTCCCCTCACCTGAGGGCTAACATCTACACTTCAGCTCTCAAACAATAGGACCAAATTGAATATTTTAGTCTGTCACACTAAAATGTCCAATTCTACGTCCGATAATTAATATTTCGCTATTTATTTGCACCCTCCTTCCAAGGGTTTTGACTTCCCTGAATATTGGATGTAATTTTTACTATAGTTGATAATTCAACATATTTTAACAACTCAATTGGCCAGATTGAAAGTAAATTAAGCTTTAAGTAAAAATTATCACAATTTATTTTAATATATTAGGTACTTCTATTTAATTTCATCAATTCAGATATTTTTCATAAACAAGGAGAAAGACTAAGAAAACTACTCAGAATGCATGAGAATAAAACAAAGCATGGATTTCATTTAAAGTTAACAACAACAATAAACAAAGATACTTATCTTAATTTCCTCCCCAAGCGAGACTCCTTGAAGTTCCTTTGACTTTTCCTTCTAGTACAGCAAACTTCTAAATAGCACTCAAATAAACATAAGAAACTCACTAATGATAAACAAACACACTTAAGACACCAAAAAGAGACTAAGACTCTCTAAAATAGACACACAGAAGACTCAAGAGACACACTAAGACACTAGAATTCGGCCTCTATTTATAGAGGTAGGCAAAGGTCCAAGGGGTGCTTAAACACCTCTTCAAAAAGTGGCCAGGTTCAAAGTATTTTCATTTTGAACTATCTCGCCGTCGGTGGGAAACGATCTCACCGTTAGCAGGGCTTCTAGAAGGTCTTCAAACCGCATGATCTCGCTGTCAACGGGCTCGGGCTCGCTGTCGGTGAGGTAGTTATAAATCCTTCTGAAATTCTCCTTATGATCTCGCCATCGGCGGCCTCGATCTCGTCGTCGGTGACTTAGTTCAATTTGCATGAATTTCTTCCTTTTTGATCCAAATTCGCTCCATTTCATGCTTTTTGCTTCCATCACTTATAAATCTTCATTCCTGCAGTAAAATAAAGAAAATATATTTCTTTAAAGTGCAATTTCATCAAAAATAGATATGAATTTCTTAATGAATTTTTCTGTGATCATCTTCTTAGCATAGGCCTTTCATATGTTAGGGTCTAACCCCTAATCTTTAAGGGGAACAAGGTAAACATAAGGAAGACCAAATAGGATTCCTTATAGGTGGTCATGCCTTAGGATCTACCCTTAGAGGTCTGAGACTCTTGCACTTACACATACACTAACACATCCCATTTTTTATCCCCTAACTCTTTGGAAACTCATGTAAGTGGTTTTCCCAAGCTCTTAGCCTCAAGCTAGAGTTTGGCTAGTACCAACACATAGAGGACCAAATGAGAGTGACCCTTGGTCTGTGGCTCAATCCAAACAATTCTATACTACTCACCTTCAGCCAATCTCAATTTTTCCAAAATTTCAATTTTTAACCCCCTGCCCCTAAACTCTACAAAATTCCCAAAATCTCCCTAAATTGCTGAAATTCCCAAAAATCATCCCAAAATACCTCCCACCACTCAAATTGAACAAAATTACCCAAATTTACGAAAGTTTCCAAAATTGCTCCAAATTGGCCAAAATTACCAAATTGCCCCTAGAAAGTGGTCCAAAACCCAAAACTTCATAGAACCACCAGAGCTCCCCAAAAATCATTCTAGAGCGTCCCTCTCAGCAAATGATGAAGTTTGACTGTAAACATTTCATAATTCTGAGCAACCGGTGGGCCCATTGCAACCAAAGAATATGATACTTGAAGGATGTTCCGGGGTTCATAAAATCGTCCGCATTTGTCAGAAATGCCCCCGAACACTCCCGGTTGACTCCAAATTTCATTTTTTGCTACCCTAAGTAATTAATTTAACTTCTTGACCACTTACCCCGAAAATCCCCGAAATTACCAAAATACCTCTGTATAGCCAAAATTTCAAAAAATTTTAATAATTCCCAAAAATTTCCAGAATGTCCGGAAAAGTATCAATTTCATTTTCTCCAACTACACTATACTCTAATTTTGTCAATTTAAACCGATTTCATTAAAAGCCCCAAATTTATTATTTTTTGACCCGATCGACGACGAGGTTGCCCAAACGACCTCGGATTCTCAAATAGACTGCACTGTTGTGTTCGAAACATCAAAATTACTTGGGAGACATATAATTTGATATAGTTCAACACACGAGCGAACGACATCAAAATCGGCGCGTTGCGGCTAAGTAATTAATTATTAAAATGTTTTTTTTTTGTTTCTAGCCATGGCCTAACAGCTCACGCCGCCCCCCTCCTCCTTTCGTCGAGCCTCATCTCCCTTGGCCGAACCCTAACTCACGCTTCCCCCTCTCTAGGACAAATCCTCCATGATGGCTCTTTCCCCTTGCTTCTTCTCCAATGTTTGGTGCTTTCTTCATCTCTATCATCCATCAAATCAATGGCATGCATGGGTCACTTCTCTTCATCATTTCTTTCACCTCCATCACTTCAAAAATGGGTTTATTGCTGCACTTTGCTTGCTACCAAGGGTCCTCACCCATGGGTAAGTTGAATGGCCCCTTTTCCCTTTTTCTTCTTCTTCTACTTTGATTATTTAATGACCTTTTCTTGGCCATGTTTTGGGTTGGCCGAAATTTGCATAAGAGAAGGGGAGGTACTGTCATTTTCTTCTCTTGAGCCAAACTTTAGGTAAAATTATGTTTATTTTTTGTTTGGGTTAAGTTATTTGTCATCCTTACATTCCCTTTTGGCTTGGTCAATTTATTTTGGCCATTTAAGCACGATTTCCTCTCTCATATCTTGTTTTTTTTTTCTTATGTTTGGCTAAGGGATTACATGGTGTGATTTATAATTTGTGCTTGATTTTTAAATCTCTCTTCATAGCAAAAGCTTAAAATTTTTGCTTGGATTTTAAAGTTATTTTAAAGTGGTGAAAGTTACAAATTGGTGCTTGAGTTTTGAAGCTTTCTTTCATGACAATGTTTAGAACTCATGCTTAGGATTTAAAGTCTTTCTTTAATTGGTGAAAGTTATAAATTTGTGCTTAAAGTTTGAAGCAATTATATAGCAAAATTTCATGCTACTAGAATGATTCATGGTGGGATGATTCCATATGCTATTAGAAGGCATTCTTGCCACCTCCCTTGGCCGAAATTTTCATGATGGGAGTCTTGAAATTTATTTGCTTCACATGAGATTCAAATAGCTTTTCTTACACTTTGGAATGTTTGGAATGCATACTAAAAATTTAGTGTTTTACATAATAAAAACACTTGAGATTTCCTAAGTATAGCTTTTTCTACTTGAAAGCTTGGTGATATCTTTTACATGTTGGGAAGTGCTTAAGGCTTGACACACCTTATTTAGAAGAGATCACATGCTTCTCTTTTGTTATTTGGGACATCTTGACTTTATGACTTTGTATTTTGGAAGTATGAAAACACTTGTTCATTTCATGCAATTTTCGGATTCCAAGGTGACACCACATTTGGCACCCAAAATATGAAGGTATATGTGCTTCTTTTTCACTTATTTCACTAGGCCTTTGCATATATGACATCTAGGCTTCGTTTTCTTATACATATTTCATCTTGCCACATGCAGAAAATGATATTTTTATTGCCAAGAACATACAAGTTTGTATACTTGGTATTTTTTTCCTATGGTGCCTTTATGTTGAAAGTTTTGCATTTCTAAAGTTACATGTGACTTGAGAGTCACTTGCTCTATTGTGCCTTATGTGAACTTGTTACTTCTCTACTACATTTATTACATGGAATTGTGGGGATTCAATGTTACCTTGCACTTATTGGTACACTTTATAATTCACTTGATAAAATATTTGCAATTTTCGGATTCAACATGTTCACTTATGAAGCACTCACAAATGAGCCCTTACATGCTCGTTTTTTTCACTTATTCCAACATGTATTCACACATACAACACTTAAGCTATAATTCCACACACTTCCTACCTCATTTCATGCGTTATTATTGCTTGGTGATGGCTAGCTAACATGAAAGTAAATTTGGTAAAATACTAGGCAATTTTCGGATTGGAACATGCTCACACATGGAATATCCAAATTTGAAGTTATGTGAGCTTGTTTATCATCTATTTTGGCATGTATTCATATGTATCACATAAAAGATTCAATTTAGCATGTTTTCCATTTCATTCCACGCTTTTATATTGTTTGGAAATGGCTAGTTCATATGGAACTATTTTTGACAAAACAATATGTCAATTTTCGGATTCCTAAATGTGTGCTATGGAAACACTCATGAATGAGTCTATGCATGCTTATTTTCCATTTATTTCACTAAGGCTTTACATGTGTAACATTAAGGCTTTAATTTAGCACTCTTTTCACCTCATCTTATGCATTAAAAAAATGGTGTCTTACATGAAAGAACTCAAATGCTTCTTTCTCATGCAAGTCACTTTACAGTTTTAAAATACTTGTATACGCTTCATCAAATTTCAAAATAAAAGAAGATATTTACACATCACATACATGAAACATACTTTTAGCATTTGAAAGAGGAATGTGACTTTGTTATATACATGCTCATAGCACTTCATGGTGGTATCCATTGCACATAAGAAGGAATATCATTGTTCCTATGCATGTTTAGTACAAAATCTGCACTTGTGAAAATTATTTGGATGAGTTTGTATCATGCTTATGCTCATCTAAATTAAAAGTCTGCGCATATACATAATTTTTGGATTACCTTATATCATCCCTACACACTTCTTATGCAAAAATCTGCACTTATATGTGAAGTTAAAGTTGGTTTACATCATGTGTACACATCTCTTATATAAAAATCTGCACCTATACATCAACTTAGGATTGATTTGCATCGTGTATACACATGCCAAATGTCAAAATTTACATTATTATCTTCATCATATGTGTGGTTTCCTAGAGGTGAAATGTGCACTTGTATGCTATCGTTTTGGGCTAATTGGAAGAATGTCTTTGCTGCCCTCACTTCATATATGCAGGGATGAATGTGATTTAAATTGCTTTTAAGTGAGAAAAAGGGAAGGAAGAAAAGTTGCATGTTTACCACTTCGAAGAGAGATCTTGGATATGTTTTATATGCTTAAATGCCCTCAACTTACATGCTTAAGTTACGTGTCTTTACACTCTTTCACTTGCTCTTTTATTTGCCTAAAATGCTTGGAATAGTGTCATATTCTCATGTTACTTCACTTTCATGTTGTTGTGAATGTGGGAACTTGAAATTGGCGGAAATATTGAATGTTACATATATATACATGCTTGTGGCACTTCTTTTATGCAAATTGCAGGTATGGAAAATTGATTTTTTTATGCCGTTATGCTGCCCGATTTCTCTCGATCTAATTTGGTTTTCCTACGTTGTTCATTGGCATTGATTTTAAACGTCTTTTTTTTCCTTACATTACTACACCACTTACACAACCCACATCCTATACAATACATTATCCTACATAACCTACATCATCATACTCAATATATCACTACGCCACATTACCCTACACCACATTACCCCTATATGATACATTACCTCACCACCTCATATGTCACATTACTTCACTTCCTACACTACTCCACATATTACACACACCCTAAATTTTTTCACAAGCTACATTATCACAACCCATACATTAGTTCAACTCCTTACACTTACATTACCACATCTACTACCCTTCATTCTACATTACATCCTACATTACCTTACATACTACATTGCTCCACTTCTCATATCATTTTACACATAACATGCTACATCATTTTACACATCCCATGCTACATTACGCAAATTACCCTACATACCACATCACTTCACATGCTAGGTTATCTCACATCCCTACACTACATCACCCCATATACTACATTACCCTACATCACATCATATACTACATTAGCTCACATCCTTACAACACATCACCCTACATGCCACATTGCCTCAAGTCTCACACTATCTCACATCCTACATCACCTTACTTGTGACATCGTCTTTGTTATGATTTTATGCACGTGAAAGGATTTAAAGACCTTTGCATACTCGTTTTTAGCCATTCACGGGCTCGGTCTTATTGCCTTCCACAGCTATTAGAGGATTTGGTCTACTAACCCTCGCACCATGTTGGAGGAGTTCGTTGTTTTTATCACCTTACATACTACATGATGACCTCTTGTACCATCTTGGAGAGGTTTGACTCCTTTACCATATACACTCTATGGTGACCCCTTGCACCATAATGGATGGGCTTAGCCTACCTGTTTCACATGTCTCACCGTTACCTCTCTGCACCATGTTGGGAGAGGTTTAGCTGCTTTTACACGTGTTTTAGTTTTTCTTCTATTTTGAGAAACAACCCACCTCTTTTACGACATTGTGTTAGGTGGATTGTTTTCTCCCCTTTTCTTCTCCTTGATACCCCTCTCCTTTGTTTCTTCTTGTTTCTTGGCCTAAGTCACGTGTTTATGCAGGACACATAAGTGCGCATGTATAGCCTTTCGCTATATGTGGAGCCATCAAACAAGACTGTAAGTAGGATGGATGAGGGAGGACGATGATGACATTACATCAGAGAAGGATACGAGAGAATTCCTAGAATAGTGCCTCCTAACTCAGAGACCCTGGGAAGGGTAGAGGAAGGAATTCACGACACTATTCACCCACCCTCGGGGTATCTACAATTGTCACCCTTAGATTGCTAGTAGTCCTAACTCGATTAAGGTAGTCAACCTGTGGATCACACTGTTTAACAAAATATACAAATACATTTTAAAGCGCAAAACTACCCCACTAAAAAATAGCCTTTCACCCATACATTTTTACCTGCATGAAATCCAAATTAAAATGAATGAAAAATTTACAAAGGTCCACGGTTGACTGTCTGGATCCAGTTAGGACTGCCCTTTGTAGGAAGACGGTCTGGTAGTTAGCACCTAAGATTGGGATATATAGTACAGCTCTGAGTCCTCCGAGCCATCGTGCTTACGGTCCTTCCAGACTTTTACTCCGTTCTTTGTACTTTCGTACGGATTTCCTACCCTATACACCTGTTTAGTTTAGTTTGCTTGCTTTACTTTTCAGCACATACACCTGTTTAGTTTAGTTTGCTTGTTTTACTTTTCAGTACATACATACATGTTTAGTTTAGTTTGCTTGCTTTACTTTCGACACATACACTTGTTTAGTTAGTTTGCTTGCTTTACTTTTCAGAGCATATATACCTGCTTAGTTTTGCTTGCTTGTTACTGCTGCTTTACCTTTTACTGTAGCATGTACCTCTTGTTTAGTTAAGCTCGCATGTTAAATAACAATGCCACCCCGCATGACAACCAAAACCTTTAGGATAGCCGCAAAACTAAAACCAAAACAAATCTTCGTCAGTTTAACTTTCCATACAAATAAACAATGACCCACTTTTTAATGTTTACAAAAATAGCAACGGCACCAAAAACTTGATCCTGCTTAATATATATTTAATTTTTTGATGGAATATATAATGTGGATTCTACGTAAGTATATGTATCGTATCAAGTAATACAGAGCTCTAGTGGAGTCCTGGTTATCGATCCCACAGGGAAGTTTTAAAAGATTCGTAACAGGTAAATTTAAAAGGATTTACCTACTAATATAGTATACGAAATTTAGAATACTTAACTAAAGAGATCTAAAGTAAACTAATGCTTTAAATAAAGTTGATTTAAAGATTTTAGAAAAAGTATCCTTCCCCTTGTTTTTTTATAAACTTAAGTGAATGATGAATTCAAATAGATTTTTTTATTGTATTGTGTCAAATAGGAGCATTCTTATTCTTTACCCTTTGGTCCAGGTGCAAAGAACATTGACTAGTCCTGTGCTTGATTACTGAATATGCGGCTAGGTTGGGAGGATACTGGCTGCCACTTCGTAGCTCCCACGTTCCCCTCACCCGAGGACTAACATCTACACTTCAGCTCTCAAACAATGGACCAAACTGAATATTTTAGTCTGTCACACTAAAATGTCCAATTCTACATCTGATAAATAATATTTCTCTATTTATTTGCACCCTCCTTCCAAGACTTTTGACTTCCCTGAATATTGGATGTAATCTTTACTATAGTTGATAATTCAACATATTTTAACAATTCAATTGGCCAGATTGAAAGTAAATTAAGTTTTAAGTAAAAGATTATCACATTTTATATTAAGCACTTCTATTTAATTTCATTAATTCACATAATTTCATAAACAAGGAGAAAGATTAAGAAAATTACTCAGAATGCATGGAAATTAAACAAAGCATGGATTTCAGTTAAAGTTAAGAACAATAAACAAAGATACTTATCTCAATTTCCTCCCCAAGCATACTCCTTGAAGTTCCTTTGACTTTTTCTTCTAGTACAGCACACTTCTTAACTCACTACTTACACTTACTCACACTAAACTTCAACTTAGACTCAAAAGCACACTAAAATAATACTCTAAGACTCCTAAAATGTACACACTACATACTAAAATTCGTCCTCTATTTATAGAGGTAGACAAAGGTCCAAGGGGTAATTAAGCACTTCTTCAAAAAGCGTCCAGGTTCAATGTATCTGGCATTTTGAACGGTCTCGCCGTCGGAGAGAAATGACCTCGCCCTCAGCGGGGCTTCTAGAAGGTCTTCAAACCTCGCGATCTCGCTGTCGGCGGGCTCGGGCTCGCTGTCGGCGAGGTAGTTGCAAACCTTTAAGAAACTCTCTTTATAATCTCGCTATCGGCGGGCTCGATTTCGCCGTCGGCGACTTAGTTCATTTTGCATATATTTCTTCCTTTTTGATCCAAATTTGCTCTATTTTATGCTTTTTTTTCTTCTATCACTTATAAATCTTCGTTCCTGCAATAAAATAAAGAAAATACCTTTCTTTAAAGTCTAATTTAATAAAAAATAGGTATGAATTTCTTAACATATTTTTCTGTGATCAAAATCCCCCAAACTTAATTATTACTTGTCCTCAAGTAATTTTTATACTAAATAAAAACAATGATTTTTGTAATAGAATTTTTTTAATTCAAATAAACTATGAATTAAATTTAAATAATACTATAGTAAAGTTAAATAGAAACATTTTTAAGTAATTAAATTAACTTTATAGATATAAGATTATTTAGTTATCAGATCTAAGATTTATAGCTCTCTATTTATTTCAGGAAAGACTATATTAACAAGAGTAATTTACTTAAGATATTTAGATGATAGGAAGTTCAAAAAGACATTATTTAGTAAAATATTAATCTATATATATAAGTTTAGAAATATATTTGAGTTTTACCCTTTAGATTGATTCCATCAAGCTCAATTTTTTATAAGGCATCTCCTAAAGCTTCTCCTCATTTATATTTATTTATTTTTTTTATTTTTTTTATTTTTTTTCTTTTTAGATTGATTTTCAATCCTTATCTTTTTCTTTTTCAAGTGAGGATTACCGTATCCGGATAGCACTGTTAATAATTTTGAACTTCAACTTTCTCTTCCTAAATTTGAAACTTAAAATATTTCTTTCGCTTATATGTATTTCATAGTCTTTACTTCATTGAGTTTCAATCTCTTCTTTTTCACCTACATACTTAAGAATTTCAATTTTTGAATATAGTTTCCCTTACCTTAAATAGTTTACTATATTCTTTTTCCTTTTAACCAAATATCTTATTCTATTAAATTAATTTGGATTTCTAGAAATATCTATTCAACCTTCTATAATAATTATATAAATTAATTCAAGTTACTGAATTAAAAATTATTACAGAAAATCAAATAATAATAATTTTTTTTAAACATAGAAATTGAGAACAATTTAATAATTAAATTTGTATTTTTCCTCCCCCAAACTTAAATTTTTATATATATTTCTAAATGGTGAAAAGGAAAATATACAATGAATTTACATCATATCTTTGAGCTTTAGGTATTTCTTTTCCTTGAAATTTTTGCAGGCTTTTTTATTATTTAAAGAATATGTACTGTTAGTATTCTTCCATATATATAGTATTTAAAAGAGAGTGTTGGGTAAAGAAATTTTTAAATAAGTATAAAAACACAAACAGATTAAAACTTAATCTACTATTACACATCCAATCAACTGGGTTACTAAAACAATCTAAAATTAAAGTTCACAATTTATAAAACTTAAACAACACATTTAAAGAAAAACTAACATATTACCTTAAAGAGAATTTGCATACTAATTTAACATATATAAAAAGTCTAACTTAACAACTTAAGCAATTTAAAACAAACACACCAACTCCACAGTCCATAGAAAGTACATAACAATTACACAAAAAGTAATAAAGTTCTTAAAATAACAATTAATCAAAACAAACCAAATAAAGTCTATAATCTTCAGCATCAAAATCCCAAACTATATCATCTCCCTGATCTCCAGGCTGAGAAGGCTAAGCAAACTGATACTGTGTGTAGCGGGGGCATTCAGGAAAGACAACATCTAATTCACCTCTCCTGTAACGACGTTCAGCCTCATAATATGTTATTTCATATTTTGAATGTCGCTGGAGATATTCACTGTCATAATCATGTCTTCTCTCCAAGCCTCCAATCCTTTGGTCCATATGCTCAAACTTCCTTTCCATGTTCTCTACAAATTTTTCAAAACTGTTTCTATGTAGGGTCAGCTCATTCATCATATCATGAAGGGTAGGAGGGTGTACTGAGGGGGGTCATAACTAGTAGAAGGTATATCTCTACTCGATGAAGGCATATAACTCCTCATCCCTGATCTCCATCTTTCGTGGGATTCATACGTCTTAATATTAGCCGGAGTGATGGGCTTCATTGGTTCCACCCATTCCTCATCATCTCTAGCCTCAACTCCAAAGAGTTGGCAGAGTACAAAAATCAGACCAAGGTGTCCTAGTCCTCCTCCACTTTCACTTCGTGCAGTGGCTAATACGTTCTTGTAAATAATATTTTCCACATTTATATTTTTCTGATTCTGAATACAATAATTCAGAATTGCTCTATCTCTTGTTACCTCACTGTGGTGATATGTGGGTAACAAGGTAGAACAAATGAAGTAGTGTCAGGCCTTAGATAATGCATTTAACATTGAAAGAGGAAAATTTACCCTTTCGTGCCGCTTTATCTTCCAAACTCCTTTCCCGTCGGCAAGAAAGTTTATCACCTCTTCCAGAGGGTCCTTCCATTGTTCCAAAAGTATCATAGTCACTCGGTATACGTGTCACGTACCTCATAAAATGAATTAATCCTAGCAAAGATCGAATTCAACAAAAAATCCTCTTACTTTGATCGGTGCATCTTCAATTGCAGTCTGATTGGCATAAAATTCCTTGACAACTTCTACAGCAGCCCTGTTTGTGGTGTAGCAAAAATTTTCTCATCCTCTCTCTTTAATTATTCGTTCCACTTCTCCGCCCGGATTCTTGAAAACTCAATCCTATATGCATTTTCTTGCTTGAATGTTTTGAAAGTATCGAGTTTGTGCTCTTGTATTTATGAATTGGGTTTCGTCGTAATCCAACCTTCGTCTTTGTCGAGGAGCCATTTCGTTCGATCTATGAAAATCACAAAAATTCTAACTAAACTTCCAATTATTACTAAAATGGCTTCTTATAGCAACTAAAATCCATTTAAATCGATCTCCATGAATTTCTTCCAAGTATTTTCTCCACATTTCGAATTTTTCCAAAATTTCCCAATGTAGAAAAAATTCATGGTGAAAATAAAAAATTTTTGCATAGGAGTGAAGCACTTACCAAGGGGAGATGAAATCCGGTGTCAAAAAGTGTTGAAATCGCCTCAAATCCAAGATCTCACGAGCTCTAGGTCAGTTTTTTTCGAAGTTTTGAGGAAGGGGATGATGAATAGTGTCAGTTGACTGGTCAAATATAGGACATTTCGCGATCTCGCTGTCGGTGAGATTTTTCTCACCGTCTGCGAGCTAAGTAATTTACTAAGGCCAAAGTTTCTGGAAAATCTCACCGTCGGCGAGATCGTTCTAACTGTCAGCGGCCTTTCCCTCGCTGTCGGCGGGATAATTCTCGTCGTCGGCGAGCTCCCAAAAATTTTAAATATTTAAAATTCTTCAATCATTTTCAACCTCGATTTGACCCTAATTAATCTTCCGATCACTTAATTTAATAATTTAATATGAAGACTAGATACTTATACTCACAAAAGGTTCACACAAATAATATAACTTTATATATGAAATCCATAATACTTACAAACTTCACACTTTTAAACACTAACACTAAAGACTTCAATACTTCAAACTCTCATAAATACTCAGCATTGCAATCCACACCACAACACTCTAAATGCTGAGACATAACAAATACATATAATTTCATCAAATCTGAGATGATCAAATTTAAAGTTTAAATCATAGTAAAACCTAAATCCAAATCAATACATATATACACACAAATATCATATAAGATAGAAATCTTTACTACTCCTCAGTGTCTGAACTAACATCCTCTCCGATATTTCCGATGTGACGCAGGTGCACAAATAGATTGTAGAAAGGCCTGAAAGGGAATTCTACAGAAGATTCTTTATCATTCCACCCTTTCGTCTCGGCAAATGAATAAAACCGGCCTCCGGATGTCCAAGATGATCAAAGTGCTCCTTCATCCTCCAGTCAATGTGATCAAACATATCAGAGATATTATCGATGGAATTCATCACATTTTGCAACTCTTTCTTTAATCCTTTAATCTTTTTCATAATGAAATTTGTTTTATCAGTACGGGGCATCACTAAAAAATTGTTTTGTGATGGTCTATCAGAAATAATGGTAATCTCATCATTGTTATCCAAAGTTGGAAACATATCCATAGGATCGAGTGGTTTCCATGGAAAAAGTACATTTTCCCACTCCTCATAAGAAACTTGGTACCGATCGCATAAAGCAAATATAGTCGATGGGTGTCCAAGTCCATGAACTCGACCCATGCACAATCAATCCCATGCGTACTTTACTATAATTGATCCAACATCGATAGGTAGTCCAATTTGAATACAGTAATTTAATGTAGTGCATTCCTTTGAAACCTTATTTACCCTCATAGTGGGTAATAATTTTGATGAGATAAAGAAATTCCAATGCTTTGAGACAAGGTTAAGAAGTGATGCAGAGAAACTGACATACCCGTCTTCGCGCAACTGTCGGCATATTTTTTAGGTTGTGTTTTATTTTGAAGAGGGGTCGCCTAACAGAAATCTGTCGGCGAATTTTTAATTTAATTAAAATAAATAATTTGAAAAGTAGTATTTGATTTTGAAAATAATTTTAAATTCGAAGGTTTTAAGATATGAGATTAAACCGATCTCACGTCCCAAATAGTTTATATAAACGAGCACCGCACCACAAACCGTGTATCTATCCCTAAGGATAGACACACTCGCTTGACGGTGGGGCTCGATTAAATAAACTAGAAGATTTCAGTGACATCCGTTTGGTCCGCGAACCAATTTTATAAGCCGACAAAATTCCCCCGTTTAATATGAAAACATTAAACAGGGTTTATATTACCTCGGGTTCTTCAAAATTCCCTATAAGGGCAAGCCCCTATAGTTAATTACATCTTAAGTGACGGAATCACCTAAGAAAACTCTCGATAATAATCAATAATTCTCGCTCTCAAGAATTTCAAAGTTTAAGTTTTCAAGGGATTGAATTTTGGAATTTCAATAGGGAATGGATCAAACTTAGAACATTTTGTTTTGTGAATCCAAAGGAAGAAAGGTAGGAGAAATTACAGATTCGAAGTGAACTTCGGTGACTTCTCGACTATCCTATTGTTTGGCTTGGATTTAGGAAAAGTCCTAATGTTATTTAAATGTTTTGATTTTGTCAATTTTAATTAATTAGGACTTATTTTTATATGGTAGAATCATACAAATAGCCTCGAAGATGTGAGGGTTTATGTCGTATCAGATGACTACCTCGGAGTCCTAAGACCGGTTAGGGCTTAATTTGTAATGCAAATGCCTAACGAAGAGTTGAGGATTTATGTTGCACTAGGCAAACTACCTCGAAGTCCTATGGCTTTGTTATTTAATTCTAGGAAAGTTTTGCTCGAAGTAGGTTCGAGTTTTGCTGATGACGATGACCGTGCCGCCCACCATGCTCCGAGCTCCTTGTTGTCGCAGAGGTTTAGTTTTAGAAATCATAAATCGTGGGATGAGAAAAGTGTTTTGGTTTAGAGAAAATCTTAATTTCCGAGTGTTTTCAATATTTTAATTAAAACAAATCTTAAAGTTGATTATAACGACACCGGTTAAGATCTCACTGGCTCCATCCTTCCGGCATCATTATTTTTATCGGATTCACTTAGTCCAAATGAATTTGCTAAACTCAATCGAATGAGTTCCACACTTTCATTTAGACCGTGGGAAATCCCGTTAAGCAACACGTAGGTTACATCATCCGAGGTATTCCCGATCATCCAACGAGACGTTTTAATTTAGTTGCAATTGTAGTTTTGTGTTCGTTTGTGATTAAATTTTGAGTTGTTTTATATTTTGAAATGTTGTGGCGGTGAATTTTATCTTGCAATGACTTTTAACTTAGTTCGGTTTCAGCTTTAGGGGCTATCCTAAAGGTGTGGGTTTTCATGCAACTCGTTGTTTATCATGCAAGAAAAGTAAGTGCGATGCGATTAATGAAATTGCAATAATGTAAATTGCAAGAAAGTAAACTTGCAAGAAAGTAGATCGCAATAAAATAAAAGCGTACTCGAGGGTCTTCTCGTCATCCCAAGCCGCACTTAAAACACAATTAGAATATTTAAGCATGTTCCTAGGTAAAGCTAAGGGAAGGGTTATGGTTTTTTACCAAATTCCTAATCCTATAGCTAGTAATTTCCCATGACGTCTAGGTTCTTTGTGTTTTGGTTTAAGGACGATTTTCTTCATCAAAGAACAATTAAATTCAATTGTTCTTATAAATGTCCTATCATATTGAGGAAGTGCTTAAGAAGAATCTTAAACATCTTTTCAATATTTCTAGGATTGTTTTAAGTCCAAATGGATTTAATTATATAAATGAATTAATCGTCCGAGAATTCAAGTTTTGTTAATCTTGCTCGAATGAACTAGGACATTTGAATATCCTATAAGTGAAGTAACATTTCATTTAATGTTCGTTTAGGAGTTATGATAACTAAAACTTTCAAGGGTAAATTGGTATTCCAAATGATTTGATTTAAGTTAAAGGGTTTAAATTTGGAATAGTGTTCAAGTTGCTTTATATTTAATTTAATCTAATTTAATTTAATTGAGTTTGATTTGATGTTGAATTAATTTAATTTGATTTGATTTGATTTTAATTTAATTTGATTTAATTTAATTTAATTTAATTTAATTTAATTTAATTTAATTTAATTTAATTTAATTTAATTTAATTATTTAATTTAATTTAATTTATTTTATTTAATTTAATTCGTTTAATTTAATTTAATTTGATTTAATTTAATTTAATTTAATCTTTAATTTAATTTATTTAATTTAATTTAATTTAATTCAATTATTTAATTTAATTTAATTTATTTAATTTAATTTAATTTTAATTTAATTTAATTTAATTTAATTAATTTAATTTAATTTTTAATTTTAATTGAAATTTTTAAAAGAATTTAATAATTAAGTCTTTTAATATTTTAAATTTGAGTTATCATTTTAATTAAGAATTGAATATTAATGAGATAATTAATTTAGGGATTTTTAAATTAAAGAATAAATCTCTTCCTAATAATATCCCTATTTTAATAATTCCAATTTTATTATTCTTCCAAATTTAATCCATTATTTAATTAAAGTTTAATCATTTTAAAATTGCTTAATGGGTTTCTACCCTTTAATTATTTAAATTTCAATCATCCAAATCAGATTAGGATCAAATATTTTACTTGTTAATTTTTTATTAAACCTAAAGTTTTAATTAAGGGTTAAAATTTTAATTACCGTTTTACCCTTTAAGCTTAATGATTTCATAACTCACTAAATTGAACTCAAATGAACTTGAAATTTTTATGTGACTTCACTCATATGCCAATAAAGACATGAGAGGAGAAAATGTGATTTTTCTGTATTTAATTTATTTATATAATTATTTTTGGTAGAAAATAGAGATTTTCAAGGAAAATTTAATAACATGACCAAGGGAAAGTTTCTATCCTTAAGAAAATTAGGGGACATTCCTAATGACCAGAGGACCACTTGGACCAATTTTGGTGATTTTTTGAATTATATTATTTTTATTATAATTATTTTAAGTTTTGGAGTGTTAATTAATTTAAAAATAAAATAAATGTTGAAAAATGGATTTTATAATTTTCAAAAATCTTTCTGATATCAAGGAAATCAGAGAAGCAAATTCTGTAATTTTTTGATTTTTCTATGATTTATTATAATTATTTTAATGAAAATGCTAGAAAATACATTTTTTTAATTTTAAAATTACCTTAAAGCTTTAAAATTTAATATCTCACCAAATAGACCTAAGAAAAATTTGGGATTTTTTCCTATGTGATTAAAATTCAAAATGTGACATTTTGGTGAATTTTATTATTTTTGTGATTTTTATTATTTTTTAATTATTAAAAATATTAAAACATGATTAAAAATCAACTTTTTTAGAAAATTGAAATTTTAATTTTCTTAGGTTCCCCTGATATCAGAGAGGCTCCAAAACCAATTTGGTGAATTTTTGAAAGGTATTTTGAAAGTTATGAATTTTTTTAAGTTTAAAATGACTAAGTGTCTTAATCAACCCAATTAGTGGGGCTAACCAAGTCCAATTGACCTCAAATTTTTATGGTGGGTTCCTCCGATCCTAAAGGTCAGTGGAGAATTGATTTCAAGTCAATTTGATGCATGGTTAACTTTAATTAATTAAAGACCTATTTTGGGTTTTTAAGCCAATTAGGGTTGTTTTAAATGAACTAAGTCAAAACCTATTTTTCCTAAGGTTCTCTGGTCATAAGAAACATCACCAAATTTTCCTAGAATTTATTTCACAACATACTATTTATTGGAATTAAAATACTCAAAAGAGTAACCTGAACTTGAAAAATCAATAACTTTTCATAGGGATGGCCTCTGACTTTGGAAAATTCAGGGAATGTTCCCAAATTCAGAGGCTTCAAAAGCCCTATGGTCTCATGCCATGGTGAATTGTATGCATGCATGGAGAATTAAAATAATGCAGAGAGTAAATAAATTATAAAAAATAAAATACTTGATGAAATTAAATTATTTCTTTTCCACATTATTCTCCTCTCGTTCACTCGAGCAAGAGGGTATTTTTATTTTATTTTTCCGATTTTTCTACACGAGATAAATGAATTTTTGAAGTTTAGGAATTAAATAAATAGAAAAATATCCTAATTTTCTATTTATCCACGCGGCGCCGCGTCAACCTCGGCAGCCTCCGAACGCACACGCGTCGCGCTCCCATTCGACGCCGCCACCCGAGTCGGCAGCCCGGGCCCCGGTTCTTGTACCGTCTCCCGGTCCGACGCCATCCGAGCCATTCGTCCGCGCGTGTATTGAATGGACGGCATCCGTTCATCGTCCCCGAGCATCCTCACCCGAGAGCCGTCCACACTAAATCCCTAAGATCTCACTCGATACTCAATGGATTTTTATGTTCTTATGCTCTATGGATTCGTCTTGAAGAGACGAACACATCTATATGGTTAACATGCATTGAAACTAAGACATTTGAAATGGAGAATCTCCAGAAGCTCGGGATGAAGAATTAGCTCAAACCTTTGCTCAGAGAAGTGTGGCTTCAATCTGAGAGTTGTTGCACCTTCGATTGGATCCTAGCAAGCTCCAGATGAAGTCTCCTGGTCTGGTGAATTGTCTGGATGTGATTTCGACCAAGCCCGATCACAAAGCTTGGAGGCTCGGAGCAACTCGGGTGGCCCGGAGATGGGGCTTTTGTTGGTGGACACCTTCCCTCGGTCCGGTGAAGGTGTAGAACCAATCAATTTGGGAATTGGCTCACCGTGGAGAAGTGTCCCGGTTTTGGGTGGAATTTCAACTCCGAAATTGAGCTCGCGGAGGAGAAATGGCAGGGGGATCTCACTGGGGATCAAGTGCTCGTGTATGGGGAGGAGTCTGGAACAATTTTGGCAGAGTTTTGGCAAGGTTTGTGCTTAGCTCTCTTCATGGCCGAGAGGGGTGGAGTTTAAATAGGAGAGGGTGGAGGGCCTCCCAGGGGGAGTTGAGGCATGGGATCAGCTGCTCTGGTGAGGAGAAGAACAGCCATGGTGACCACTAGGCATGGGGCAGCTCAGCAAGTAAGAATTTCAATGTTGGCTCACATGTGAGCCCTCGGCCATGGTGTTTTCCGGCGGCCTGGTGGCCGGCCGGCCAGGCATTGGTCACCATCTTGGTCAGGGAGGTCAGGGCTGGGGCTTAGTGCAATCAATTAGTATTGGCCATGTGTAAAGGGTTTGATTTAGATGGAATGGGGGCATGGCTAAATTTGAACCTAAATGGGTCAACCCACCCATTTGGGCTAGGTGCACCACCCAAGGCCTGGTTTTGGCTGGGGGAAAAGTGATTTGGCTCAGCATAATCAGTAGGGTCAAGTCACCATCCAAGCACAATTAGGCATAAGCATGGTTAAGGGGAATCATGGGAGTGGTTAATCACCTTTAGGAATTAAGGAAAGAGTCTCCTCCTTTTGCCCAAAATGGCATGGTGACATGTAAAGAGGCTCTCATGGCTTGCATATGGCTTGTGCATGGCTCCATGGCTCCATTTGGCTTGGGAAAAGGTCGGGTCAATTTCATAAAAATGGGTTTTAAGAATTTTGGATATTTTGGGGTGATTTGGCATGTGGCTTGATTTGGAATTATTTGATTGATGATTTTGGAACTTAGGGACAATTTTGATTAAATGGATGATGAAAGGAAGTGTCATGTGGGCTTTGGATGAATTTGGGCTTTTGAATTTGAAGGGAGTGGGCTTTTAAGAAAGTTTAAGGGAAATGGGCTTTTGATTTTAGGATGGGCATTTGGATAAAAAATTTTGTGAAGAACTTTGTCAAATAAATGTCATAATTGGTTTAGGGATGTTCTATGAAGGGCTTGGAATCAATTTGGTGTGATTTGGAGTTGAATTGGTTTGAATTTGGGTTTATTTGGTAAGTGGGCCCATATGGGTCAAAGTGGGCCAAGTTGGGCTAATGTTGGGCTAGAGTTGAAATTGATGTAAAATCAATGTTGAGAAATGTTTATGGGAGTGTTTCAAAGAGGTTTTGACTTTGGTTGGGCTTTGATTTTGGGGTTTGGGCTCATTTGGGTTAGGTTTGGGTTTAGGTCAAAATTGGGCCTTTTGGTTTTGGGTTGAATTTCAGTGGGGTTTGGGTCTAAATTTTGGGCAAATCATGTTAGTGTTTTGTTTGTGGGGATTCTAAGGAAGATTTAGAAAAGATTTGGGGTTAATTGGAGTTAAATTGAGTGAGTTTGGGTTAGGTTTGGGTCATGGGTCCAAATTGGGCTTTAAGGCCAAAAGTGATATTGGATCCAAATATCAATCAAATTGGGCTTGGATTTGGTCTAGATTGGTGTTGAGAATGTTTAATTGAAGTTTAGAACTGAATTGGACCATAATTTGGGTCAATTGGGTGGGTTTGGTTTGACATTGGGTTCACTTTGGGTTAAAATGGGTCAAATTGGGGGTTTTGACAAAACTAGGGTAAATTGACAAAATTGGCCCATAGTGTAGTTGGACAAAATGTAATTGGGAATATTTGGGATTTTCTGGAATTTTCTGGGAATTTTCTGAATTTTTGGATTTTTTGGCCAAGAGGGGTATTTTGGGTATTTGGAGGGTATTGGGAGGTATTTTTGGAATTTTTGGTATTTTTGGGCATGGATGATCAGTTTAAGTGATGTGGAAATGTTTGGGATTGATTATGGAGAATTTTGGGTAATTTGGAAATTTTTGAGAAATTTGGGTAATTTTAAGGGTTTTGGGTAGGTTTAGTAGGTGTAGGGTCCCGGGGGTCAAAAATTGAAAATTTGGGAAATTGAAAATTTGGGAAATTGAAGATTGGGTGAATTTGGGTGGAAAGAAGTCATTTTGGTTGAGCCATGAAGCCATATCAAGCCCACATGAGCCATGAGGGGACTCATTTGAGGCATTCACTATGTTGTTCCTAACCCTCTTAGCCAAGGGCCTAGGGGTTAAGGACCATCCATGTTAATCACCTACATGAGTCAGGAGGTCAAGTTAGGTATGGGTGTGGTTTTATGAGGTATGTGGAAGTGTAGTGTGTAGGTGTAGTGTATAAGTGTGGTGTGTGTAAGTCAGCCCCTTCACTGCACTGTGCCACCTGTGGGCGATCCTAAGGCCAAAGAGTCTTATAGGAACTCATCCTTTAAACTTCCACATTTGATTTCAACCCTCTAGGTGATTAGGGGTCTACGGTCAAGTTTGTGGAGTTTGCGGGGAGTTAAGAAGTGGTTTGAATTTCTAAAAGGTGGGCCCCAATTCTAGTCCTCTAAGATAGTCAAAGGACAAGCCTAAGGCTAGATCCTAAGTACTAAAGAGAAGAAGAGAAGACCTCATCAAAAATGAGGTCAACAGCAACTCCCAATCATCAGATTCGTCGGTCAGGTATCTATAAATCTCATTCATATTGTATCTTGAAGGAACAAAGTTTGAATAATGACAGACAGGGGTATTCTCTTTAGAAAATAATTCATTTACCCATGAAGGAGTAAATGTTACCCATCTTCCTCTGACGTAGACACTTCCATTATTGATCGCATGTAGATTAGAGTAAAACTCTTTAACCACAGGAATAACTACAGTGGATGTCATATAGAAAAATACTTCCCAATGCCGCTGCACGATCATTTCTTCAATTTTTGTGGTGGAATTCTCTACTCCTCTGTTGACAAATCCCCTTTCTTTAATAAGTCGCTTCTTCATTAAAACTTTGTTGAAAATACGCTGTGCCTCCGAACTGACGAATTTTCTTCGGTTGAAAACTCCAGTTTTTGTGGTTTCTAAGAGTTTGGTGGCCATTTCGGATTGAAAGTAATGGTCTCTAGTCGTTTCTTGGGAAGAAAACAGTGTAAAAATGAATTTGGAATGATTTTCTATAAACAAATGGCTTTAGAACCGTCCAAAACCGCACATAAAACTTAAGAGACCAATTTTTCAACTGCCTCGCCGTCGACGGGAGGTTTCTCGCTGTCGGCGAGCTAGTTATAAAACTGATTTAAAGATATGGTGCGCGATCTCACTGTCGGCGGGCTCGGGCTCGCTGTCGGCGAGATTCTGTAAAATTACCCATTTTTGCTCTGGTTCGAATATTTTTTGATCTCATCATATAGGTTTGAATTTGTGATGATTCTAATTAAAAATTGAATAGTAAGATTTATTTTAATATTACAGACTCACTAATTTGTATATAATTAAAATAAAAGACTAAATATGGGTTGCCTCCCATAAAGCGCTTGGTTTAACGTCGTCTGCTCGACCTAATTTCAGTTAGTAATCAGGTCGACTAAGCATTAAAACCTCTTTAATATTTAGTCTTCTACCTTCGAAATATGGTTTTAATCTATGTCCGTTTACCTTAAATCTATGTCCTGTTTTTGGATCTTCAATTTCTATAGTTCCATATGAAAATATTTGAGTCATAGTGAAAGGTCCTAACCATCTAGATTTCAATTTCCCAGGAAATAATTTCAATCTAGTATTATATAGCAAAACTTCTTGTCCTGGTTCAAAATTTCTCTGATTAATCTTCCGATCATGCCATAATTTCATCCTTTCTTTATAAATCCTATCATTATCATATGATTCATTCCTTAATTCTTCCAATTCATTTAATTGCAACAACCTCTTCTCACCAGCTTCTTTCATATTATAATTAAATTCTTTAATCGCCCAATATGCTTTATGTTCTAATTCAACTGGTAAGTGGCAAGTTTTTTCATATATAAGCCTGTAAGGAGTCATTCCAATCAGAGTTTTATAAGCAGTCCTGTATGCCCATAATGTAGTGTCTAGTTTTATAGACTAGTCCAATTTATTAGGGTTTACAAAATTTTCTAAAATACGCTTAATCTCTCGATTAGAAACTTCAGCTAATCCACTAGTTTGTGGATGATAAGCAGTTGATATCTTATGAATAATATTATATTTTTCTACTAGTTTGTGAATATATTTATTTCTAAAATGAGTTCCTTCGTCAGTGATAATCACTCTCGGCATTCCAAATCTAGTAAAAATATTTTTCATTAAAAATTTTGAAACACTTTTAGCATCACACCTAAGTAAAGCTTGCGCTTCAATCCATTTGGAAACATAATCAATAGCTACTAATATATATGAGTTTCCAAATGAAGGAATAAAAGGTCCCATGAAATATAATCCCCAAACATTAAAAATTTCAATTTCTAATATAAAATTCAGAGGCATTTCATTTTTTTTCTTGATATATTTCCTACTCTTTGGCATTTATCGCAGGTTTTTATATATCTGTATACATCTCTAAATAGAGTAGGCCAGTAGAATCCAGATTGTAGAATTTTATACACAGTTTTATCTGTCCCAAAATGTCCTCCAAAATCAGAATCATGACATTTTTAAATAATTAGTTCAGTTTCTTCATAAAGCACGCATCTTTTAATAATTAGAACCTTACATTGCTTATATAAGTATGGTTCATCCCAAAAGTATGTTTTAGTATCATGAATGAATTTTTTTGTTGTTGCAAAGTTAACATAGGTGGTAAAATATCACTTACAATATAATTTACTATATCAGCATACCAAGGAATTTTCCACTCATTTATATTATAAAGTTGTTCATCAGGAAAACTATCTATAATTTCATTATCAGTATCAGATAATTCATGATATTCTAATCTTCATAAATGATCGACAATTTGATTATCCGTTCCCTTTTGTTAACGATCTCAAAATCAAATTCTTGCATTAATAATATCCATCTAATTAATCTTGGTTTAGAATCCTTCTTTTGCATTAAATATTTTATAGCAGAGTGATCAGTATGCATAATACATTTAGTTCCTATTAGATAAGGCTGAAATTTATTAAAAGCATATACAACTACTAATAATTCTCTTTCGATGAATCGTATAATTTATTTCAAGCATCATTTAGAGTTTTACTAGCATAATATATAACTTTGAAAATCTTATCATATCTTTGCCTAAGAACAGCTCCTATAGCATAATCACTAGCATTACACATAAGCTCAAATGGTTTCTCCCAATTAGGTGAAACTATTATAGGTGCTGTAATTAATTTATCTTTTAATAATTCGAAAGCATTCAGGTATTCGGTTGTAAATTCAAATTTCTTGTCCTTTTCAAGAAGTTGGCATAGAGGTTTAGTAATTTTTGAAAAATCTTTTATATACCTTCTGTAGAATCCAGCATATCCAAGAAAACTTCTTTCCCTTTTTACCGTAGTTGGAGGTGGTAATTTATCTATAACTTGAATTTTTGCAGGCTCTACTTCCATGCCCTTTTCTGAAATTTTATGCCCTAATACAATGCCGCCTGCAACCATAAATTAACATTTCTCCCAATTAAGAACTAAATTAGTTTTCTCACATACTTCAAGTACTTTTTCAAGATGATTTAAGCATGTGTCAAATGATGTTCCAAATACAGAGAAATCATCCATAAATACTTCTATTCCATTATCAATTAATTTACTAAATATAGACATCATACATCTCTGGAATGTTGCAGGTGCATTACATAATCCAAAAGGCATCCTTCAAAAAGTGAAAGTTCCATAAGGACTAGTAAATGCAGTTTTCTCTTGATCCCCAAGAGCAATTTGTATTTGATGATAACCGCAGTATCCATCTAAAAAACAAAAATACTTATGTCCGGCTAATCTATCTAACATCTGGTCTAGAAATGGTAAAGGGAAGTGATCTTTTCTGGTGGCTACGTTTAATTTTCTATAATCAATACATATTCACCATCTAGTAATTTATCTTATAGGGATAAGATCATTATTTTCATTAGCTTTTATGGTCACTCCTCCTTTCTTAGGTACACAGTGAATTGGGCTTACCCAAGCACTTTCAGAAATAGGATATATAATATCATTATCTAAAAATTTTAAAATTTCTTTCTTGACTACTTCTTTCATTATCGGGTTTAATCTCCTTTGGGGATCTACTTTACGCTTATGTTCATTATCTAAAATAATTCTGTGCATACAGATTGAAGGACTAATTCCTTTAATATCTACTAAAGTCCAACCAAAAATTTTCTTATATTTTTTTAAGGCATCTAAAAGTTTTTGTTCTTGAGATTCATTTCATTCATATGAAATAATGACTGGTAGAGTTGAAGAATTACCTAAGTAAGCATATTTCAAATGATTAGGTAACATTTTTAACTCAAGTTCAGGAGGTTTAATAATCGATGGAACTATATTTTTTTTTAGTGTTTTCTGTATTATCCAAAAATTTAAATTTCTCTTGAATATAATCTAGTTCTTCATTTATATCGGCTTTTTCAATTAATTCAGTATTTTCTTTTTCTAATTTTTCTTCATTATATTCCTTAAAATGTTCTTTTTGTAAATGATCGAGTACTTCCATTCGAAAACACTCATCATCTTTTTCTAGCACAGGATATTTCATTGATTTAGCAATATTAAAAGTAACTTTTTGGTCATTTACACTCCTAGTTAATTCTCCGTTCTGAACATCAATCATATCTTTCCCAGTGGCTAAAAATGGTCTTCCTAAGATGATAAGAATTTCTTTATCTTCTTCCATATCTAAAACAATAAAATCTGCAGGGAAGATAAATTTATCCACTTTTACTAAAACATCTTCAATAACTCCCTTAGGATATGTAACAGAACGATCATCTAACTGAAGGGTTACTGAAGTAGGTGAAATTTCTCCCAATCCTAATCTCTTAAAAATTGATAGAGGCATTAGATTGATGCTTGCTCCTAAGTCACACAAAGCTTTTCCATAGAATTTTTCTCCAATATCGCAGAGTATAGTGAAACTATCGGGATCTTTTAATTTTTCAGGAAGTTTTTTCTGAATAATAGCACTACACTCCTCACTAAGTGTGACAGTTTCATTATCAGTAAATTTTCTTTTTTTATTTAGAATATCTTTCATGAATTTTACATAGTTTGGCATCTGTTCTAAAGCTTCTACGAAAGGAATATTTATTGTTAATTTCTTCAGACTTTCAAGGAATTTAGCAAACTGTTTATCTTTTTATGTTGATTTAGTCGTTGAGGAAATGGTGGTGGAGGTTTTTCAACATAAATTTTCATTGGTATTAAAGGATTTTCTAAGTTCGGATCTTGTTGATTCTTTTCCTTTTCGATTTCCACTTCCTCTTTTCGACTTTCAAGTTCTTTCTGAATTCGAGGTTCTAATTCTTTTCCACTTCGTAATTGTATCGCTTTAATTTGTTCCTTTCCTTTATCTTTGGGATTTATTTCCACATTACTAGGAAATGTTCCAGGTATTATATTATTAAGCGCGGTAGCGATATGTCCAAGTTGAGTTTCAATATTTTTAATAGATGTTCCTTGATTTTGTAATTGGTTTCCCTATATTTGTAATTGATTTCCTTGATTTTGTAAATTTTGACTCATATTTAATATTAATTCTTCTATAGATAAGTTCTTATCTTTAAATTAAGGGTTATTATTATTAAATTCAGGTGGATAACTATGTTTATAATAAGAATTTCCTTGGTTAGAGGGATTTGCTAATGGTTGTATTATGTTGTTCATCCATGGTTGATTAGTTGTATTATTATTCCAATTAAAATTAGGATGATTTTTCCATCCAGGATTATAATAATTTGCATAAGGATTATTAGGTCTGTTATTAATAGCATTCATAGTTTCATATGAAGGTTGAGATTCTATAAGTTGTCCAGATGAGTTTTCTTCTAATATAGTTGGAGAGTAATTCATTCCAAAATGATCTAATATTTTAGATATAGCAGCGATTTGCGAAGCTAACATAGATATTGCATCATTTTCATGAATATTGGCTATCTTCTTCGGATTCATTCTATCAGCAGGCCATTGAAAATTATTGGTAGCCATTTCTTCGATTAGTGCATAGGCTTCATCAAATGGTTTTGACATTAATGATCCTCCAACAACAGCATCGATGATTGATCTAAGAGATCCTACTAATCCATTATAGAAAGTTTGAATAATTAACCAATCTGGTAACACATGATGTGGGCATTTCCTAAGAAGTTATTTAAATGTCTCACAAGCTTCATATATTGATTCTCCATCAAACTGGCTAAAAGAAGTTATATCATTTCTATGCTTAGCAGTTTTAGATGGTGGAAAATATTTGGATAGAAATTCTTGTGATAACTCTCCCCAAGTTTTAATAGATCCAGATGCTAACAAATTTAACCACATTTTAGCCTTATCCCTTAAAGAAAAAGGAAAAAGTCTAAGTCTAATAGCATCGTTAGATACTCCTTCATATTTGAAAGTAGCACATAGTTCTAAAAAACTAGCAAGATGTAAATTAGGATCTTCAATAGGTGAACCACTAAATTGATTATTTTGTACCATTTGGATAATTGCAGGTTTAAGTTCACATGAGTTAGCAACAACATTAGGGTTTTGAATAGTTAAATGAATTTCATCTAATGTAGGGTTGGCATAATCTCTTAATGGTCTCTGTTGAATGATATTTTCATTTTCAGGAATATTCGCCATTTGTGTTAAATTTATAATTTCTCTTTTTTGTTTTCTAATTCTTTTAATTGTACGCTCTAATTCTGAATCGTAAGGTATTAAATTTTCGTTTCCAAATTTATGCATACAATTTTGTAAAATAAATTTTAAAATAGTCCGTTACTCTAGTAAATAATTTCTATACTCCCCCGGCAACGGCGCCAAAAACTTGACCCACTTTTTAATTTTACAAAAATAACAACGGCACCAAAAACATGATCCTGCTTAATATATATTTAATTTTATGATGGAACATATAATGTGGATTCTACGCAAGTATACGTATCGTATCAAGTAATATAGGGCTCTAGTGGAGTCCTGGTTATCGATCCCACAGGGAAGTTTTAAAAGATTTGTAACAGCTAAATTTAAAAGGATTTACTTACTAATATAGTATACGGAATTTAGAATACTTAACTAAAGAGATCTAAAGTAAACTAATGCTTTAAATAAAGTTGATTTAAAGATTTTAGAAAAAGTATTCTTCCCCTTGTTTTTTAGAAACTTAAGTGAATGATGAATTCAAATAGATTTTTTTATTGTATTGTGAAAAATAGGAGCATTCCTATTTTTTACCCTTTGGTCCAGGTGCAAAGAACATTGACTAGTCTTGCGTTTGATTACTAAATCTGCGGCTAGGCTGGGAGGATACTGGCTGCCACTTCAGAGCTCCCACGTTCCCCTCACCTGAGGGCTAACATCTACACTTTAGCTCTCAAACAATAGGACCATATTGAATATTTTAGTCTGTCATACTAAAATGTCTAATTCTACGTCTGATAAATAATATTTCCCCATTTATTTACACCCTCCTTCCAAGGCTTTTGACTTCCCTGAATATTGGATGTAATCTTTACTATAGTTGATAATTCAACATATTTTAACAATTTAATTGGCCAGATTGAAAGTAAATTATGTTTTAAGTAAATGATTATCACAATTTATATTAGGCACTTCTATTTAATTTCATTAATTCACATAATTTCATAAACAAGGAGAAAGACTAAGAAAATTACTCAGAATGCATGGGAATTAAGCAAAGCATGAATTTCATTTAAAGTTAACAACAATAAATAAAGATACTTATCTCAATTTCCTCCCCAAGCAGACTCCTTGAAGTTTCTTTGACTTTTTCTTCTAGTACAACACACTTCTTAACTCACTACTCACACTTACTCACACTAAACTTCAACTTAGACTCAAAAGCACACTAATAGAATACTCTAAGACTCCTAAAATAGACACACTACATACTAAAATTCGTTCTCTATTTATAGAGGTAGACAAAGGTCCAAGGGGTACTGAAGCACTTCTTCAAAAAGCATCCAGGTTCAATGTATCTGGCATTTTGAACGGTCTCACCGTCGGCGAGAAACGACCTCGCCATCAGCGGGACTTCTAGAAGGTCTTCGAACCGCGCGATCTCGCTGTCAGCAGGCTCGGGCTTGTTGTCGGCGAGGTAGTTGCAAACTTTTAAGAAATTCTCTTTATAATCTCGCCGTCGGCGGGCTCGATTTCGCCGTCGGCGACTTAATTTATTTGGCATGTATTTCTTCCTTTTTGATCCAAATTTGCTATATTTTATGTTTTTTTTCTTCCATCACTTATAAATCTTCGTTCCTGCAATAAAATAAAGAAAATACTTTTCTTTAAAGTGCAATTTAATAAAAAATAGGTATGAATTTCTTAACATATTTTTCTGTGATCAAACAACAAACCATAAAAATTCGACGTAGCTTGCTTAGTGCAGCATAAACCCTCACCTCACCTTTTAGGCATTTGCACCTAGTGTAATATAAGCCCTAACTTGTTTTAGGTTTTCGAGGTTGTCATCAGATATGACATAAACCTTTATAATTTCCTAGCTAGTCATTTAACCAGTGTCAAAGTGAGTGTAAGTCAAATTAACTAAAATTGGTAGAATGACAGATAAATAATTTTCCTTAATTAAAGCCAAACAATAGGATAGATCGAGAAATCACCAAGATCTCCTCTTGTATCCATGATTTCTCCTAGTTCCTCTGTCTTTAGACTCCTCAAAATCAAATGTTGCAGAATTTGAGTCTTTCACACCTATTGGATTCTGATTATCACAATTTCATTGAAAATCCTTGAGTCTTTTGAAGTCGCAAAAAAAACCTTTCCTGATTTTTATCGAAAGTTTTCTTCGGTGACTTCGGTTAGCTAAGATGTAATTAACTATAGGGGCTTGCCCTTATAGAAAACTTAAATGAAACCAGCATTAATTTAAACCCCATTTGATTCCTTTTTGTTTTAAGTGGGAGAACCTGTCAGTTAATATAACAGGATTTGCAGACCAAACGAATTCATATTTGATTAGTTTATTTAACTTAGTCTCTATGTTAAATGATGTGTCTATTTCTCGGGATAGATGTATAGCTTGATACGAGCTCATTTACTTAAATTATTCATTGTATGAAATCAGTTTGATTTCATATTTTAAAATTAAAATTATATTTTCAAATTATATATATATATATATATATATATATATATATATATATATATATATATATATATATAAATCGGAAGTCCATCCAAAGTGGGAGATGGGATTTCGATTTCGGCGACCGACGACTTCTACTGGACGACCTATTTTTAAAAAGATAAACTATCTATGTACCAACATAGCCCAAGAGGCAAGACTCAATGGGTAGCTATCATGCCCTTAGAAGTGAAGCTCAAGAAGCAATACTTGATGGGAAGATACGATATGCTTGGATGTCGAGCCCAAGAGGCTAGATTAAATGGAAAGCTACCATGCTCCTAGAAGACAAGCCTAAGAGGTAGGTCTTGATATAAAGCTAATAGTCGATAGGGTTCTTATTAGAAAGACTCTAAAAGTGCAAATGGTTGACAAGGTCTCCAATTAAAGACCACAAAAGACTATAAGCCTCAGAAGGCACTCATATATCAAAGACCTCAGAAGACTACAAGCCTCAAAAGACAAAGTACATCAATGACCTCAAACGGCTACAACCATCAAGATATATTAGTACATCAATAATCTCAAAAGGCTACAAGACTCAGAAGACACAGGTAATTTAAAGACCTTGGAGGGCTGTGAGCCACAGAAAGCAACAACACATTTCAAACTCCTTTAAGGCATAAGCTTAAGATAACACAAGCTTCAGATGATATGTGCACAAGAGGATATAAATCTCACAAAGCATAAATATAAATAGTTACATAATTCTTTCATATATAAAATGCTTATGTTAACTATGATTGCAGATTTTCACATGTTTGAGAAGCAAAAAAACATCAAAAGGCATAAACTGAAAAGATTGATACTATTTTGTAACCAAGATGTTGGGTAACAATACCCGAGAAGTGGGGAAAAAACATCTCAGAAGGGGCAACTCTGACTCAAAAGGAAAATTAATAGCGACCTCAGAAACAATATCCAAAATTTATTACATCGATCTAGAGAAAAATGTACAAGCAGACATATCATTACTCTGTATAAATGCCGCATCAGAAAATTAGATGGCTATAAAACCAACTTATTATTGTAAAAGGGCTACAACAAATAAGCAAATCTTCGACTGGAGTCGGCATCTTCTCCCTGAAATTTCAAAATTTCTGCTAATCTTCAGGAGGTCTCCAGATTTCTTCACCACATAAGCATTAAAATATCTTCCTCAAAGTCTGGTAGGAAAACTCAAACATTTCTTCATCTCCAACAGAAAATGCAGCAACAATAAGAAATAAAATCTCATCGGTTGTCTGTTACGCAGAACGATGACTACTCTCTTCTGCACCTCAATATGAAAGATGATCCCTTGGTTCGGCTACTACACTACACATGTCGTGGACAACTTTCTTCTTCTAGGCCATTCATTCAGTCCCTATTTACTTATCTAACATCTAAACATCAAAGTTTGCATTTATGTGCGTATTTTAATTGAGGCTAAGCCAAGCTCAAATATTTTCTTTATTCCTATAATAGTTTCTCGAGTAACCACAACATAATATATTTGGTGGAAATTCGTTGCTTCACTGTGCAAAAAAGAAATAAGATTTTTGAATACCTCTTCACTAAATTCATCATCAACATGAATCTCAATGCATGGCATGGATCTTGAGACACCTTTTTGAGAAAGAATTGTTCAAGCATTGATAAAAAGACAACCACAACTTTATTTTTAGCAAACTTTCACTCAAACCGGTCAGCTTTGTAAGAAAAAGCCAATGATACTAAAACTGGTCCAATCCGAGTCAAATCAACTTTTGATCAAGTCATTGAACTGCTTTTGAAATGTTTCTTGACATGTTTGGAAGGTCAAAAAAATGTTGAATCCGGCAAGCTTACTGTCGAATCGTGCGTCTGGACAAGCAAATCCATCAAGCCCAAGATCGCTTAATTATGACATCAAAAAATCACACTAAGTTCTATTAAACGCTATCTGATCAAGTGAACATTTCTGGGTTGCTCGATCAACGTGTTTCATATTCCTTCATTATTTACAACCAAGACTCTATAATTAGAGTCATACACCTATCATGGGGGTTGTGTGGGAGCTTGAGAATTAAGGAAGAGATTGATGCTTTCTGAAGAAGCTGATGTCTAGCATCACTCCTGTCGTTGTAGATTGCCGCCGAACATCGTCAACAACCACCTGTCAGCTGCCACCAATTGCTATCCGTCGCCACCCGTTCCTTGCACTAAGTTCATTCGCACGTTGATCGACTTGTTGTAATTAAGAAGGATTTGTAACCCTTTCCTTTCTACGGGACAAGAGATTTCTGTAATCATTAACTTATAATGAATTTTTACAATGAAGTCAGTCCTCAATGTTTTTTTCTTTACAAGTCTTCCACGTAAAAAAACTTCTGATATTTCTGCTGGTTGTTTTCTCTCTTATGTGTGCTGAATCTTCGTACATTGCTAAGAAAATAATTCGTTACTCAACCGCCATAAACTTTCTAGCAAGCATCAACTATATATAATAAATTTGCTCAAACACTCCTTTAAAATTCTATTAAAATTCTATATATTATAACATATGTAGGTATAGATAAAATGGGATAACTGCATACACAAACCCTCAAAATATCGTTTTCACGTAACTATCATCCAAGTGATTTTTTTGAACTACTGACCATACATTTAATCGTGCCCCGATCAATCAAATAAGAATTTCAAAAAAAAGGAATTGATGGATTCGTGTTTCAATCTGAATTTTGATATTCGATAAAGAATTTAAAAAATTGGATGAAATAGTGCTACATCTGTAATAGCGATGTCGAGTATTATGAGTTTAATTTCCCCAAATAAAATGTAATAGGCATTTGCTCAATATAAAGTAAGTGATTGTGTTAAAATAACATATAATCCTATGCTAAGAGTATCCTTAATAGATATTGACATCCATTAATTGTCGTAATTTACGTTCGGGCTATCTTTCCTTAATAATTAATAAATGTTAAATGAGTAACTGAAAATTAAGAAAAGATTGACGGAATTGACGGATAAATGTAATTATTGATAATACTATTTATTAAATTTATTTCAGAACATGTACAGCACTTTAAATAATAACTAATTTTTTTCCAAAAATTATTTCAAACTAAATCAAACAGCTTTAAACTTAATCATAATTATAAATATAATCAAAATTACCTCAAACTAATTTTTTTTCATATAAATACAAAACAAAACAAAAAATTAAAATAAAATTCAAAATTTAATAACATTCCCAAATTGATCCATAAAATTACAAAAACAGCCCATTTCTCCTAATCAAGCCCGCCACACCAATCATTAACCAGCCAACTGTAGACTTATCTTTCTAAATAATAATAATAATAACAATAACAACAATAATAACATTGTTATTATTATTATTATTATTAATTTTCATAATCCTATAACTCAGATGCAGCTGGGTGGGATTACCAGCCCTGAGCTCGCTCCCTCCACATTTCTACAGAAAGTTTCGGCCTTCTCCTCACCATCATGGCTTAGTCTTACATCTCTAATCTCAATCCCACTGCATGGATTGCTCCGACTACAATCAAGCGTCACTGCCACCTCTGTCGCCGATGAACCCCTCACATCGTCGAACACCACATCACTGATCTTTATCCCTGAGCTCTGCAGCCCAAATTAATAATTAATAACCTTCTAATTAACACTGATTAATCAAATTCATTAAACTATGATACTTACTTGTGTGGGGCAATTATGATTATCAGGGCAGTAATTCTGATCAATAATAATGGGGTTCTTCACATTGTTCATTATGGCATGTTGGAAATTAATCCCTCTCACAAAGCCATTGTAGGGTTTTGCCCATGTTTTAATTCTAAGACCATTTTGTGTTCCGGTCAAGATCACCGAGCTCACTGTTACATTATGCATTGCAGAACTCCCGGGCGACTCGCCCAAGCTGCCGATGGATATGCCATGGCCTGGCCCGCATTTCATGTTTTCTATCCATGTATTGACGACACCCGTGCCCAGAGAGATGCAATCGTCACCCGTGCTCATGGCAGAGTTTATGATGGTTGCACCATTCGTTGTGTGGATGTGGATTCCGTCGGTGTTAGGGCTATCAAATGGTGCAGTGATTGTGGCTCCTTCCACTCTTATTCCCTGGCTATACATGATCGAGATCTGGAAGTTTTCACTATTTTTGACTGTTAATCCGCTCAAGACCACATTCTTCGACTGGCTAATTGTCAATACCTGAAATATTGAAACAACTTGATTGATATTAAATTGGGTTCACATGTTGGGTAAAGAACTACTTTATATGAATACAATTAGCTTGGAAGCGCAGTACTTTATTAATCAATTCAAAATTGTCAACTCTATGCTAAGATAAATAATTGCTCTATCTGCTTCACAAAAAAGGAAAATATTTCTTTTGTTCTGACTTGATATCAATCCACAAAAAAAGAAAAGAAAGTACTTATGTCAGTCGTATTTATGTGTGCGTGTATATATATATATATATATTTGTATGTGTATGTGTGTTATGTGTGTGTGCCGCTCACAGTGATTTTTTGGTTGACAGCTGCATTGTCAATCGTGATTCTCTAGTGTGATGTGTTTGAATGATAAGGGGCAAGAGTTATTTGAGGGCTCCTACGACAAATCATTATGTTATATATATATATATATATATATATATATATATATATATATATATATATTGCGAGAAGAAAATTAATACAATAAATTACCACATACTTGAAAGCGATCCACTCCGGTGTGGTGCCGTAGCCAGGTTCTCTAACAATGTTGCCCTTTAAGAGCACTTGAACGTTGCCATTATTACAGGGACCCTTAAATAAAGCCTGGCTCACCAGGAAGTCTCCCTCCGGCACCACCAAAGTCGCCGGCTTTTGGTCGCCGCAGACCTCTCCCCATGCGTCCAAGAATGCTGATGCAGAGTCTGTCTGGCCATCTGGAGTCGCGCCAAAGCTCAGCACGTTATAGGCCGCCATTGCCAACGTGGAGAAGAAGAGAAGAAGAAGAAAGGTGTAGGGCAGTAGCAGTGGCATTGTGAGAGAGCTCAGAAAGTGAGAAACGGTGAGATAGTTTAACTGTTTCATGCCTTTTATATAATATGGGGAGGAGAAGATGAAGAGAGTGAGATTGAATTAGTTGTCTAATTAAGGAGCAATTTTAGCATTCATTTGAGGCTTTTGACAAAATAGAATTCTCAGTGATGGTGAAGTTAGGTTGAACAAAAATGGAAATTTTTTTCTTGGTAAACGTTCATGCAAGTCAATGAAAAAAAATTGATGCCATGTGGTATTAAATTAATATTTCTCCTGCGGTATCAATGTAATAATATATTTGTTAAGGCTGTTAAAAAATATTTATAGCTTAACAATAGTTTGTGTTGTGCTATAAAATTTGTTAGAAAAATTAAGAAAAGAATTTTAATTTTTTTTATTCTAGTGTTCATGTTAATAAATAAAAAAAAAAAGAAAAAACAATAGTTCGTGCTTGTTCAACTTTTTTGGAAGCTTGTGCTAAATTATCTAATTGATTAAGCGAGCTAACATTGATTTGTTCTAGATTTGATTCGAATTAGCTATTTACTAATCATTTAATAGTTGAGTAGATTTCCAAAGATAAAATTTTAAATAAATAAAATATGGGTGTAAAAGAGTTAACTCATTCTTGTGTTAGGGCTAACTAGAGCTCAATTTGTCCAAGTAATTACATGCTTAAGCTTTAGCTCTAGCTCATACAACCAGCTTGATTTTATTTTGTTGAAAAATAGTGGACTCAAGCACGGGTCATGGCCCCGAGCTAGACGACAATGACAGGTGCTCTGTAGAGAATTTAATTGCATGAATTTGCTGGAGGATGCATTGACAATCGACAAGACATCTTATCAGACCTTTGAGGAAGCATCAATAGTTGATGAGAGCTCATGTGTAAACTCGATAGAGAATACAATAATGAAAACATTCTGGATGACATTAATTACGACTCAATTTAACGAGAAAACATATTTAACCAATTAGGTCAAGGCACAAAAGTGACAAATTTGAGTAGAAAATTTTGGTGAGATTGTTCTTGAAATATATGATTGGAGATTAAAATCAGGTTTTATGTAAGAAAATTGATGAAACTTTATATCATGTTTTCAAGAATTGGACAATAATGACTCTATAAGTTATTATGAATCAAGTATAGGTCAAGATGAGCTAAGACAAATTTTAGCACTAAGGAGCTTGATTCATGCACATGCTAACAACACAAATTTGAGCGGTGATGTTCGCTTGAGTGACTTACACATAAGCGAACATAAAATCCTAACAAAATTTCCCTACTCAATTGTATTACCCCTAATTTTCATCTCTAAAGTTCTATCAAGATTATTTTTTATTTAAATATAAATATGTATAATTAAATGACAGAACACATTTGATACATGAAAAAGCATGTGAATATGATAAAATAGATAAAATAATCTCATCCTACAACTATCTTTAAAGGATATCAGCAGTATTATCATATAAAAAGAGATTGTTCGAAAGAATTTATTGATAAATGTAAAAAAATCGATAATATTTTCCTATCATAATATGTTCTGCATTGAAATATTTTGAAGAAAAATGAAATATGTTCTTGTGATTTCATTAATGTAGTATTAAAAAAGGAACACTATATTAAATGTTTGGAGCATCTACCAAAATACCACACAATTCTTATGATTTTAGATGATTCGAGAAAAAGAAAGTGAAAAAGAATGCATTTTGAGTAAAAAGAAGCAAAATGAAGAAAATTGACTTTTCGCGCCGCAGGCGCCAGAATGGGCACAGCCGACGCCAAATTTCAGAGAGTTCAAACAATTAATTGGCGACCCAGCGGCGCCGGCGCCCTATCTAGCGCCGCCTGCGCCCAATGTCGGTTCAAGTAAAATTCAATGTACTTGGACGACTTATTGAAGGGTTGCTTGAGGAACCTCTTGGGAAATTCATTTATAATTTATTTTAGACAGTTATGGACACCCTTTTAGAAGAGAGAGAGGAGAGAGCAGAGTGAGAGATGTCTTTTGGAGTGAAGAGAGTGTGTTCGGGTTTGTAATAAGTGCGAGGGAAATGTGTAGAAGTCTTGTATTGTGAGAGATTCTGCTCTAAGGAGTGTAGGAGAAGCAGTAAAGTGAAAGATTACTTCTTCCTTACAATTCTAAAGAGAGAATTGAGTGTTGAAGAGAAGAAAGGAAATAATTTAAAACAACTACAAGATATTTGCTTGGGGAAGAGAAAAAGATAAGTTGTTTTTACTTTTGTGGTTTGTAAGACTTTGCTATTTTATATAAAATCCATGTTTTGTTGTATCTTCCTCATGAGTTCTGAGTAGATTTCTTTGTCTTTCTTTTTGCAATGAGATGTGGTGAAGTGTTGATGTAGATTTGATGTGTCATAAAAATGCTAAGGAAATTGTGATGGTTTTCATTTCGAACTTCATTTACTTTTCGATCTGGCCAATTGAATTTTTAAAATCTGTTGTGAAACATCTAATCTGAAAGGACTAAATGTTCTACAACAATAGTGGAGAATCCATTCAATTTCATAAATGAATTGCGTAGTTCATAGGAATTGGGTGCAAATAAATAGAGAAATATGGTTTAATGAGCGTAGTTTGAGGTTTTAGAGTGACAAGCTGAAATCCCTAATTTGGTCCTAAAGTTTGGTAACTAAAGCTAGGGTTAGCCTTTAGGTGAAGGGAAGTGAGAGCTCTGAAGTGAGAGCCAGTACCCTCCCAGTTTAATCATGGATTTAGTTACTAAACCTAAGATTTACTAATGTTCTTTACATAACTTGGAAGATTGGGTACTCTGAAGAGGGTAAATAATATTAATGCTCCTATTTAGCACAATAAAATTCTATTTTCAATCTATATCAATCACTCATCATAGAATCATTGTAAGAGAGAAGACACTTTCCATATATGAACCTTTCAATTACAAAACTTAGTCTGTGTTAGTTAATCCTACTAAAAAAATTTAAAAGTAATTTGTAGTAAATGTAGCTATTGTTATCTTTGCATTAACATATTAAATAGTACCTAAACTTGTGTTGTGAATTGAGTGTTGGATTTCAACATCATTGCTATATTTTGAAGAGTTCCTTCCTTCCTCATGGGATCGATAACCAGAACTCCACTAGAGCCCTGTATTACTTGAACGATACATACACTTGCATATACGTGTGACTGCCTAATTATTTAATTAATCTATTTGCAAAACAAAACTGAAACTATGTTTTGAATATTGACTTTCAAGGTAGCTGACCCAGATACTATATATATGCGTACTAAAAATTCAATCCTCCGCAACGGCGCCAAAAACTTGACTCGCAATCGGCTGATGACAAATATAATAATTAATGCTTTCAAATATATGTAATAGATAATAATAGCAACTAGTGTATACAAATATAATTTTTATCGATAAAATTTTACACACTATGGGTACTACGCAAGTATACATATCGTATCAAGTAATATAGGGCTTTGAAACAAAGACCCCAGTATCGATCCCACGAGGAGTGAGTTATGGATTTTAAATATTTTAATTTTATTTTTATGTATTTCTTTTATAGTTTATAAATTTGATATTTTTAATTTACTAGATGCAATAATAAAGAAGTAATGAATGATGCAATAATAAAGCAGTAATGAAATGATTGATGTAAATAACAATAAGAACACAACTTTCTTCCTTTCAATTAATCCAAGATTTTCTAAGATAATGATAATATTCGTGGAGAATATAAATTTATGGTATTGTGCCAAATAAAAGCTTTCATATTCTTTACCCTTTAGTCCAGGTGTAATGAACATTGGCTAGCCTATAGATCAGGTCCGGATGTATTATTAGTAGAATGGGTTAATCTAGGCTCACACTACTAGATGTCTAAGGGTGACTGTGGTCGGCCCTACTAGTGATCTTTTCCTTCTCTATAAACCAAACAACAAGAATTTAGTCTGTCACTCTAAAAACTTATTAATTCTACGCCCATTATGTAATATCTTCCTATTTATTTGCACATCACCTTGAATAACCCGCACAAGGCCTTCGACTACCCAAGGATTCATGTGATATTTACTAGTTAAGAATTCATCTCCTTCTAGGTATCAAAACTCTTCAACAGATTTTAACAGTACAAGTGATTAATTTGTAAAGTAAATAAAGATCTGATATTAATATCATCATAATATTATAAAATATAAATAGTTTTTAATTCTCCATCGAATTTTATATTATCTTATTTATCTTTACATAATTGAAAGAATAAAGTAAACTAACTACTCATAACACTTTGAATTTAAACAATAAAACATGATAATAAAACTTTGAATAAAATTACAAATACTTATCTCAAGTGTTTCTCCTACTGAACCTCTGAATTCTTCTAACTCCAAGAAAATAAAATTCAAAAGCACCAACTCTTTAAACTCTCAATACAAACTCTAAATAAACATACTAATTAATAAAAGTGGCCCTAAAATATTTATCTAATTTCTCTCTCTAAAGGGATGTATGGGGCTTGGGGCTTAGTTGGGCGTTTTTCTCTGAAGGAGTACCCTCCTATTTATATGCTTCAAGGCTTGCCTTGAGGCACCTCTTCAAAATGTGTCCACATTCAATGAATCTTCGAGAAGGTGTGTCTGGCGCCTAGGCGCCAGAATCTGGCGCCTAGGCACTGAACTCTGCGTTCAGTTCTTCGTACCTCTTCACTTTGGAACGCACCTCTTCGCAATTAAAACCGTTTCCAAGCGTCCAAATACATTGTATCACATGTCCTATAAACTAAGAACAACTGCTAGTCTTCTAGAAGGTCCAATAACCGCTAACACAGTCAAAATAAATGTCCAAAAGTCATCAAAAATCTTGATAGATCCTGTATCGACCTGGCTCTTAGGCGCCAGCGCCTAGGCGCCAGTGCCTAGTCGCCAGACCAATAATTCTGACAATTTTACATTTGGGCTCCATTTTTGCTCCTTTTTGCTCCTTTTTGCTCATTTTTCACTTTTTTTTCTTCTTGAACATTTTTCCATCACCTATATCCAAAAACACAAAAATACCTTTCATTAAAGCATAATATCCTTAAAAATTTGATAAAAATCAAGACATAAAAATGGGTATTTTTTTCATGGATCAAAATCCCCCAAACTTAAATGTTACTTGTCCTCAAGTTACCCTTTTTACTATATAAAATGTATAACATTTGGAATGAAAGATAAATATTTAAGACTCCTTGTAATTTTTGATCTTATAAAGGCTTTAGTAAATCATTAACCAAATTTTACAAAGTTTAATTTTAAGAATTTAAAGAATATTTAACTACCAAATCATAACATTTCAAAATTGTTTCATTCATTTCAAAAATAATAGAAGTTTATTATATTAAGATCACATAGATTATTTACAAGAAAAATATTTTCATGAAAAGTCTTTCTTTAAATAAAGATTCATGCATGACAACTAAGTAAAAGTATGTAACTAGTTTTCTTCATATAAGATAATTTAAGTGAAGCCAATTTTTGATTAGGCATATCCTCAATCTTCTCCTTTTTTTCTCTCTCTTTTTTTTTCACAATGAGGATTACTGTATTGGATAGCCTGTTAATGATTTTGAACTTCACTATCCATAACTTATATTTTCAAACATTTGCATTTTCACTTAATTATTATAACATGAATAGAATTTCAAAAAGATTTTCAATCTTTTATTTTTCAAGTTATAATTTGATTTCTTAATACTTCTAAAATTCAATTGTTTCTGTTATGAATAGAAAAATTTCTTAATCTTATTCTTCTTTAAGTTAAATAATTCTATTCTTAAAATCCATCAAAGTTATTAAAATTTTGGTTAAGTCCACTAAATTATTTATAATTTCAAAAAAATTTAAGTGATCTTAAATAGATTCTTCATTCCTTATGTTATGTTAAGATTTTTTTTTAGAAAATATTAGTTTATTAAGGACAAATGAAATTTAAATTTGCATATATTTTCTCTTCCCCCAAACATAAGTTTTGGTATATCATGAAAATAATAAAGTATGAGAGAAAGAAAAGTATAATTTAAAAAAGGAATTTTATAAGCATGTAAAAAAAGAATTTTAGAAAGAAATATAATTTACTTTTACACATGCTTTTCATGAATATTACAGAAATAATGGAGCATGTAAAAGTAAGCAGGCTCAAAAATTTTATATAGCAGTAATTGAATTAAATAACTATATTACTAATAGAAATAAAATAACATTACTAACTATTCTAAAATACTAAGCAGTAGGTTGAAACCAAAAATAAACACAAATTCATTCAAATTTCAGTCTGCAACCAAATATCTAAAACAGTCTCAACATCAAATAATTCATACAAAGTCTCATAAACAAATCTAAACTAGTATACAACAAACAACAATCAGTACTAGCAAACAAAAACTAATCTAACAACAGACTCAACACAACTCAGAGGTAAATCTGGCTAATAATCACTGTCTGTGGCCTCGTCATCGTTATCACCAAAAGAAAACTCCACATCCTTAGGATCAACATATGGTGAAAATCTAGGACAGGTGGGAAACTGAATATCATGCTCACCCTTCAAGAATTTGACTAAAGAATCTGAATACTAAACATCAAATTCACTCTTCCTCTGGCTGTAATCAGATAGGTGATTAATCTTCTGATCCATAGTATCAACTCTACAGTGAGTTAGAAATAACTCATTCTACTGCTCTAGAAATTGATCATGCATCGATTCCCAAAAACTAGTCGGTGGCTCAGCAGTAGAAGTAGAAGGTCTAGAAGTGGAAGCTCTACCTGGTGTAGGTGCAGAAGTAGAAGGGGTTGTAGATCTCTTCCCACGAAGACGATCATAGATACTAACACTCTCCTACCCAATTAGTTTGGTAGACTTCAGCTTCTCCTCAGAAATATCAGCAGTGACTCCATTATTCACACATAAAGTATAAATCAGAGATGGGAATCCTAGTCCTACAGAAATACTGGATCTAGCAGTAGACTCCACAGAATCATAAATAATACTGCTGACATCTATTGGCTTCCTCTCCTGAATGCAGTAATTTAAGATAGCTCGATCTCTAGTCACTTTGCTCAGGTGGTTGGAAGGTATAAGTCTTGCAGAAATAAAGTAATGCCATGCCCTTGAAATACCATTTAACTTAGAAGATTTAAAATTTACCTGTTTATCGTTCCGGATCTTCCTTGCTCCAGTGCCATCAGTCAAATAAGCAATAATCATCTCAAGATCTCCCTCAGATGGAGATAATCCAGAATAGTGGCACTCAATGGTAGGTGGCAGTCCATAAAAAACATTGATCCTTTCTTGAGTAAATCCTACTCCAACACCTCTGACGAAGACTTCGTAGTCTTCCGCATCCAAAAAGTTAGCATAAAATTCGTGCTTGACTAAAATAACAGCAACAATGGTGAAATAACAAAATCGTTGCCAGTTGTGCGCAACGATCGTGTTCTCGATCATTTCATCGGGATTATAAAAGCTTCGCTCTGAGATAATTTTCCTGGACGACGCAAATTCGTGATATTGAAAATACACTGCCGCAGTTGCGAACTTGCTACTGTCAAAATTTTCTGGAGCGTTTCCTTGCATAGATTTTGGTACCATCTAAACGTGAAAGAAAACATAAATAAATTAAGGAATAAAAGATTCAAACTCTTTTTAAGCTTAAGAAACTTAAAATGAGTTTATAAATTCATGGAGAAACATTAAAAATAAAAATTTTTCTCAAAATTTCAGTTTTTAGACAAAAATAGGAAAAACTATAGTGAAAATAAAAAGTAAATAGATTAGAGTGTAGATCCGACCTTTAGATGAAGAAATTAAGTAATTTTGGGCTCAATATCTTGATATTTTGACCTCAAAATGGATTTAGGAGGTGGGTTTTCACAAAAAAGAGGAAGAAGATGAAGCATAGGTGTCAAAAATGAATAATGGTGGTTTAAATTGTATTTTTCGGGTAAGCAGGCCGAGTCGGCACCTTGGCGCCAAATTCTGGGGCCTAGGCGCCGAATTCTAGCGCCTAGGCGCCAGACTCGCCTTTCCAAAAAAATCTCTTAAAAATTTTATTTTCCGCCAAAATTCATAAATTAAACTTCTAATCACTCATATAAGAGTATTGCTTCAGTTTCCATCTTCCAAAATATTTTCCAAAAAATTTTTAAAAAATAAAAATTAAATCCACCAATTAAACACAAGTTTAAATCAAACTCTTCTAATTCCATTCATGATTTTCAATTTCGGGCTCAATACAATTCAGATAAGTATCATAACATGATTCAAGTTCTAACAACAATCAAACAACACAAATTTGAAAGCAAAGACAACACACATTGAACATGAAAACAAACACACAAACAAACACAATCGATTCACTAAATCGATACAACGACACACTAGATAAATCACAATCTCACCACATCACTATCTAATTCCCATTATCTTGGCAAGGAAAACTATTCAACCCACTTGGAAAGAATACTAATGCTCTCGGAAAATCCGTAGCCGTTTTCTCGTCGATCCAATTGTTCTTCGCATAGATTTTCACTTGAGCATCTTGATAAGCCGCTAGATGATCAAATTGAAGTTTTGCCTGCCATTCCAGATGTTCAATTTGATGATACATCTCATAGAGGCGATCTCCAATGCTTTTAAACTCCGCTTCAAACTTATCCAGACGACTAGAAATTTTCTCCAAACTTACAGCGATGAAACCATTGAAGTAGGGTTGGGGAACCTTTGAAACTTTATCTCTAGCTTCTTCTCCAAGATTTCTCCTCTCCATTTCTTCAAAAATCCTCTATAATCTCTCAAGAATGAAGTATATAGGTCGAAATAATAATTGCATAAGGTTTGGGGACGAAGATAGGGTCATTTATAAGTTAAAATCGTGTGAAAAACTGAAAATTTTCGGTTTAGACACGATCCAGTAACTGTGGCGCTTAGGCGCCAAATTTGGCGCCTAGGCACCAGATCCATCGACACATAGTTTTACTATGGCGCTTAGGCGACAAATATGGTGCCTAGGCGCCGGAACCATGTTCGACTCTGTTTCGCCTAACGTCAAATTTCAAAGTTTCGTTCTCCAAAATAAGTAGCATAGAATGGTAAGATCAATATAGACTCAGTAACACAAATTATAAGCAATCCTAATGAACGTTAACTTGATCTCCTTTTTACTCATATATGAAATAGAGTGATCCAATGTCTAAGCTTTGTATAATTCGAGATAATTTTCAACTTAAGCCAATAAAGACTTGTTAAAATTCAAATTTTCTAAAATAATAAAAAATTAAACAAGACTGAGGCATAACCTTATATTAAAAATGTAAAAAAAAAAACACACAAAATAACAAATAACTATGGGTTGCCTCCCACAAAGCGCATGGTTTAATGTCGTCATCCTGACCTAATTAAGTCTTTTAATCCGCTAGACTCAACTCATAAGCCTCTTTATAAATCTTTTTAATATCTCTCAAATAAGGCTTCAGTCTTAATTCATTAACTTTAAAAATTTTTCCTGTTTTAGGATCTTTAATATCCACAGCTCCATAATGGTATACTTTTTCAATTATATATGGTCCTATCCATTTTGATCTTAATTTTTCAGGAAAAGTCTTAAACGAGTATTAACTAATAATACTTCTTGTCCAGGCTCAAATATTTTTCCTGAAATATTTTTATCATGTAATATTTTCATTTTCTCTTTATAAATCCTTGTATTTTCATATGATTCATTTCTTATTTCATCCATCTAACTTAATTGCAATAATCGTTTTTCTCATGTAGTATTCAAATCAAAATTAAACTCCTTTATCGCCCAACAAGCTTTATGTTCAAGTTCAACAGGTAAGTGACACTGTTTACCATAAACTAACCAGTAAGGTGACATTCCGATTGGTGTTTTATAAGCTGTTCTATAAGCCCATAATGCAGAATCAAGTCTATCAACCCAATCAGTTCTTTTAGGATTAACAGTCTTCCCTAAAATTCTTTTAATTTCTCTATTTGATACTTCAGCCATTCCACTTGTTTGTGGGTGATATGCAGTTGCAATTCTATGTTTAATTCCAAATTTTCCAATAATTATTGAATTCTTATATTTCTAAAATGACTTTCACCATCTGTGATATTTACCTTAGGCATTCCAAATCTTGAAAAAATATTCTTTAAAAATTTTGAAACACTTTTGGAATCACAGCTAGGTAAAGCTATAGCTTCAATCCATTTTGAAACGCAATCAACTACTAATAAAATATAAATCTTTCCAGATGATGGTACAAATGGTCCCATAAAGTCTAAACCCGATATATAGAAAATTTCAACTTCCAATATATAGTTTAAAGGTATTTCATCTTTCTTAGATATATTTTCCATCCTTGGACATCGATCACATGTTTTCACATAATGTCTCACATCTTTAAATAAGGTAGGCCAATAAAATCCTGAATTTAAAATTTTAAATGCAGTTTTATCTATTCTAAAGTGTCCTCCAAATTCAGAGTCTTGACATTTTTGAATAATAGCATAAGTTTCTTCATAAGGTACACATCTATGAATTACAGAATCTCTTCATAATTTAAATAATTGAGGATCTTCACAAATATAAGATTTATCATCAATTTTCAATTTCTTAATAAATTTGTTATCCAATCCATAAGGTAAAATATTGCTAACTAAATTGTTAACTATATCTGCATACCAAGGTGTTTGGTATTCTTGAATAACATACAATGTTCATCAAGAAATTTCTCATTTATATTTTCTTCAGTAATAACGTCATTCTTAATTCTAGATAAATGATCAGCAATTTGGTTATCCGTTCCTTTTTTATCCACTATTTTAAAATCAAATTCTTGTAGAAGTAAAACCCATCTTATCAGTCTAGGTTTATCATCTTTTTTTGTCATTAAATATTTAATAGCGGAATGATCAGTATGAACTATGCATTTGGTACCAAGAAGATAAGGTCTAAATTTATCAAAAGCATATACTATAATTAAAAGCTCTTTCTCAATAGTAGTGTAATTTCTTTGAGTTTCAGTAATAGTTTTAATAGCATAATATATAACTTTAAAATTTTTCTCATATTTTTGTCCCAATACAGCTCCAATTACAAAATCACTTGCATCGCACATTAATTCAAAAGGTTTATTCCAATTAGGTGCAATAATTATAGGTGCATTTATTAATTTGTCTTTTAAAATATTGAAAGTATTAACATAGTCTTCATTAAATTCAAATTTTGCTTGTTTTTCCAATAAATGAAAAAGAGATTTAGCAATTTTAGAAAAATCCTTTATATATCTTCTATAAAATCCAGCATGACCTAGAAAACTTCCCACACCAGTAATAGTAGTAGGGGGTTGCAGTTCGGCAATAATTTTTACTTTTTCTTGATCAACTTCTATCCCTTTTTGTGAAACTTTGTGACCAAGTACAATGCCTTTTGTGACCATAAATTGACATTTTTCCCAATTAAGAACTAAATTTGTTTCTTCACATCTTTTCAGAACTTTAAAAATAATTTCCAAACAAGACTCAAAAGAAGTTCCAAAAACTGAAAAATCGTCCATGAATACTTCAATTCCTTTGTCAATAAAATCACGATATATTGACATCATACATCTTTGAAAAGTTGTAGGTGCATTACATAAACCAAAAGGCATTCTTCTAAAGGCAAATGTTCCATAAGCACTTGTAAATGTTGTTTTCTCTTGGTCCTCAGGAGCAATAAGTAATTGATGATAACCAGAATATCCATCCAGAAAACAGAAATATGAATGTCCAGCTAATTTTTCAAGCATTTGATCCAAGAAAGGTAAAGGAAAATGATCCTTTCTAGTGGCGTCATTTAACTTCCAATAATCAATGCAAATTCACCATTCAGTAACTTGTCTTGTAGGAATTAGTTCATTTTTATCATTGACAATGACAGTTACTCCTCCTTTCTTCGGAACATAATGAATAGGACTTACCCATTGGCTATTCGAAATAGGATAAATAATTCCAGCATCTAACCATTTTAAAATTTCTTTTTAACAACCTCTTTCATGATAGGATTTAATCTTCTTTACTATTCAATAGTAGGTTTAAAGTTTTCTTCCATTAAAATTCTATGCATACAAATGGAAGGGCTTATTCCTCTTATATCAGCAATAGTCCAACCAAAAGCTTTTTTATAATTCTTTAACACTCCTATTAATTTTTCTTCTTGATTTAAACTTAGCTCGAAGAAATAATAACGAGTAAAGTTAATGAATTTCCAAGAAATGCATACTATAAATGTGAAGGTAACATTTTTAATTCTAGTTCAGGGGCTTTTTTAATTGAGGGTAAAAGTATATCATTTTGAGTTATGTCTAAAGTTTCACAGTTGTCTTTAATATAATGAGTTTCTTTAAATAATTCTTCTTCTTTTACTTCTTCATTTTCATCAGTTAAAATTTTAATTTCTTCTTCAGGAATGATTTTACATTTTTCTCGATAGTGTTTTTCAATCATAAAATAAAAAATATCCATTCGATAACTTTTTTCTTTGTCAGGGTACTTCATCGATTTAAGAACATTGAATTTAATCTCTTGATCATTAACTCTCATAGTTAATTATTCTTTTTGTACATCAATCATAGCTCGTCCGGTAGCTAGAAAAAGTCTCCCTAAAATAATTGATATTTCTTTATCTTCTTCCATATCAAGCACAATGAAATCCACAGGGAAGATAAATTTATCTACTTTAACAAGTACATCCTCTATAACTCCTTTAGGGTAGTGATAGATCTATCAGCTAACTGAAGGGTTACAGTGGTGGGAGTAATCTCTCCTAAATTCAACCTTCAATAAATAAAAAATGTCATGAGATTAATACTTGCTCCTAAATCACACAAAGCTTTTCTACAAAATTTTTCTCAAATAGCACAAGGTATAGTAAAACTTCCAGGATCTTTAAGTTTTTGAGGTAATTTCTTTTGAATTATTGCACTACATTCTTCACTTAATGCAATAGTTTCAAAAGCTTCAAATTTTCGTTTCTTACTTAATATATCTTTCATAAATTTTGCATAAGTTGGCATCTGTTCCAAAGCTTCAGCAAAGGGTATATTTATAGTAAGTTTCTTAAAAATTTCAAAGAACTTAGAAAATTGATAATCAAGCTCTTGCTGTTTTAATCTTTAAGGAAAAGGTGGTGGTGGTTTTTCAACTTCCACATTAATAGAAATATTAGTTTGATCTTAATTAAGAGAATGAGTTTCTTTAGATTTTTTAATCTCTTCAACCTCAATCTCGTTTTCAATTTCATTCTGCATTCTTTCTTTTAATTCCTTTCCACTTCTAAGTTGTACAGCTTTAACATGTTCATGTTCTTTTCCAGCTTCTTTTTGATTAATTTCAACATTACTAGGAAGTGTTCTTGAAGGTTTGTAATTAGTTAAATTAGCGATTTGTCCCATTTGAATTTCAATATTAAGAATAGTAGTATTTTGATTTTGTAATTGATTACTCATTTGTAAAATTAATTCTTCTATTGATAAATTTTTCTGTTGATTATTAAATCCAGGTGGTTTATAATTTGAATTTACTTGATTATTCTAATTTCAGTTGGATGGGATTGATTATTACCCCATTGTTGTTGTTGATTAATCCAGTTAAAATTAGGTTGATTTTTCTATCCAGGATTATAATAGAATACATATTATTTTTACTAGCAATAGCTTGTAAAGTTTCGATAGTTTGAGAATCTTCAATATTAGATGAGTTATTATGTGATATGTTGATGACAAATTTATCTAATTTCTTAGATATTGCAGCTGCTTGTAAAGCTAAGATAGAAAAGGCTTCGTTATCTTGAATACTTGACATTCTTTTAGGATTAATCCTTTCAGAAGGCCATTGAAAATTATTATTAGCCATTTCTTCAATTAAAGTATAAGCTTCTTCAAATGATTTAGACATTAAAGAACCTCCAGCAGCAGCATCAATAATTGATTTTAGTGATCCAATTAAACCATTATAAAATGTTTGAATAATTAACCAATCAGGTAAAGCATGATGAGGACATTTTCTTAAAACTTCTTTAAATCTTTCCCAAGTTTCATAAATTGTCTCCCCGTCAAATTGGCTAAATGAAGTAATATCATTTCATAGTTTAGAAGTTTTAGAAGGAGGAAAATATTTAGCAAGGAATTTTTGTGTCATTTCAGCCCATGTTTTAATAGAACCTGTTGCTAATGAGTTTAACCACATAGTTGCTTTATCTCTTAAAGAAAAAGGAAAGAGTCTAAGTCTAATAGCATCATCAGAAAATTTTTATATTTAAGGGTAGCACAAAGTTCTAAAAAACTAGCAAGGTGTTAATTTGGATCGTTATTTAGTATTCCTCTAAATTGATTATTTTGAACCATTTGAATGATAGATGATTTAAGCTCAATAGAATTAGCATCTACAGTATGTATTTGAATACTACTATGAAGTTCATCAAATGTAGGGTTAGCATAATCCCTTAATGGTTTGTAAACATTTTGTTCATTAATTTCAATTGAATTTTGTAAATTGTTATGTAAATTAGCCATCTCTTGAACTTTTTTAGTTTGTTTTCCTTTTTTAATTCTTTTAATAGTTCTTTCTAATTCAAAATCTAAAGGTAATAATCCTTCAGATCCAACACTATGCATAAAAAGTAAATTAATAAGAAATAAAATCTCTACTTATATAATTTTTTTTTGTTTTATATATTTTCTATTATTTTATTTATTTATTTATTTATTTTTTGTGTTTTTTTTTTGTATTTTATATTTTTGACAATAAAAGAAAATGAATAAAATAAAATAAAAATATTTAAAATCTAAAAATTTGACTCCGCTCCTCCCCGGAAACGGCGCCAAAAACTTGACCCAGATGCTATATATATGCGTACTAAAAATTCAATCCCCGGCAACAGCGCCAAAAACTTGACCCGCAATCCGCTGATGACAAATATAATAATTAATTCTTTCAAATATGTGTAATAGATAATAATAGCAACTAGTGTATACAAATATAATTTTTATCGATAAAATTTTACACACTAGGGGTACTACGCAAGTATACGTATCATAGCAAGTAATATAGGGCTTTGAAACAAAAACCCCAGTATCGATCCCACAAGGAGTGAGTTATGGATTTTATATATTTTAATTTTATTTTTATGTATTTCTTTTATAGTTTATAAATTTGATGTTTTTAATTTACTAGATGCAATAATAAAGCAGTAATGAAAGATGCAATAATAAAACAGTAATAAAATGATTGCTGTAAATAGCAATAAGAACACAACTTTCTTCCTTTCAATTAATCCAAGATTTTCTAAGATAATGATAATATTCATGGAGAATATAAATTTATGGTATTGTGCCAAATAGAAGCATTCATATTCTTTACCCTTTGATCCAGGTGTAATTGTCGGCATATTTTTAGGTTGTGTGTTTTATTTTTAAAGGGGGGTCGCCTAACAGAAGCTGTCGGCGAATTTTTAATTTAATTAAAATAAATAATTTGAAAAGTAGTATTTGATTTTGAAAATAATTTTAAATTTGAAGTTTTTAAGATATGAGATTAAACCGATCTCACGTCCCAAATAGTTTATATAAACGAGCACCGCACCACAAACCGTGTATCTATCCCTAAGGATAGACATACTGCTCGACGGTGGGGCTCGATTAAATAAACTAGAAGATTTGTGACATCCGTTTGGTCCGCGAACCAATTTTATAAGCCGACAAAATTCCCAGCTTAATATGAAAACATTAAACGGGGTTTATATTACTCAGGTTCTTTAAAATTCCCTATAAGGGCAAGCCCCTATAGTTAATTACATCTTAAGTGATGGGAATCACCTAAGAAAACTCTCGATAATAATCGATAATTCTGCTCTCGAAGGATTTCAAAGTTTAAGTTTTTCAAGGGATTGAATTTTGGAATTTCAATAGGGAATGGATCAAGTTTGGAACATTTTGTTTTGTGAATCCAAAGGAAGAAAAGTAGGAGAAATCACAGACTCGAAGTGAACTTCGGTAATTTCCCGACTATCCTATTGTTTGGCTTGAGTTTAGGAAAGTCCTAATATTTATTTAAATGTTTTGGTCTTGCTAATTTTAATTAATCAGGACTTATATTTATATGATAAAATCATACAAATAGCCTCGAAGATGTGAGGGTTTATGTAGTATCGAACGACTACCTCGGAATCCTAAAACCGGTTAGGGCTTAATTTACATGACCCGATCATGCAAATGCCTAATAAAGATTGAGGGTTTATGTTGCACTGAGCAAACTACCTCGAAGTCCTATGGCTTGGTTATTTTAATTCTAGGAAAGTTTTGCTGATGTGGATTCAAGTTTTGCTGACGACGATGGCCGTGCTGCCCACCATGCTCCGAGCTCCTTGTTGTTGCGAGAGGTTTAGTTTTAGAAATCATAAATCGAGAGGATGAGAAAAGTGTTTTGGTTTAGAGAAGTCTTAATTTCCAAGTGTTTTTGTGTTTTAATTAAAACAAATCTTAAAGTTGATTATAAGGACACCGGTTAAGATCCCACGGTTCCATCCTTCCGGCATCATTATTTTTATAGGATTCACTTAGTCCGGATGAATTTGCTAAACTCAATCTGAATGAGTTCCACACTTTCATTTAGACCGTGGGAAATCCCGTTAGCAACACGTAGGTTACATCATCCGAGGTATTCCCGATCATCCAACGGGACGTTTTAATTTAGTTGTAATTGTAGTTTTGTGTTACGTTTGTGATTAAATTTTGAGTTGTTTTATATTTTGAAATGTTGTGGCGGTGAATTTTATCTTGCAATGACTTTTAACTTAGTTTTGGTTTCAGTTTTAGGGACTATCCTAAAGGTGTGGGTTTTCATGCAACAGTTGTTTATCATGCAAGAAAAGTAAATGCAATGCAGTTAAATAAATTGCAATAATGTAAATTGCAAGAAAGTAAATTGCAATAAAATAAAAGCGTACCTGGAGGGTCTTCCCGTCATCCCAAGCTACACTTAAAACACAATTAGAATATTTAAGCAAGTTCCTAGGTAAAGCTAAGGGAAGGGTTATGGTTTTCTATCAAATTCTAATCCTATAGCTAGTCATCTCCTATGACGTCCAGGTTCTTTGTGTTTTGGTTTGAGGACAATTTTCTTCATCGAAGAATAATTAAGTTCGATTGTTCTTATGAACATCCTATCATATCGAGGAAGTGCTTAAGACAAATCTTAAACATCTTTTCAATATTTCTAGGATTGTTTTAAGTCCAAATGAATTTAATTATACAAATGAATTAATCGTCCAGGAATTCGAGTTTTGTTAACTTGCTCGGTGAATTAGGACATTTGAATATCCTATGAGTGAAGTAACATTTCATTTAATGTTCTATTTAGGAGTTATGATGACTAAAGCATTTGAGGGTAAATTGGTGTTCAGATGGTTTGTGATTTAGTTTAATTTCAATTAATGAGTTTAAATTTGGAATAGTGTTCAAGTTGCTTTATATTTAATTTCTTTATGTCTTAGGTGATGTTATATTTAATTCAATTTTATTTAATTTAATTGAGTTTTAATTTAATTTAATTCAATATAGTTCAATTTAATTTGATTTGATGTTTAATTAATTTGATTTGATTTAGTTTTAATTTGATTTAATTTAATTCAATTTAATTTAATTTAATTTAATTTAATTTAATTTAATTTAATTTAATTTAATTCGTTTAATTTAATTTAATTTGATTTAATTTAATTTAATTTAATCTTTAATTTAATTTAATTTTTTAATCTTAATTTAATTTAATTTAATTTAATTTATTTAATTTAATTTAATTTTAATTTAATTTTATTTTAAATTTTAATTGAAATTTTTAAAAGAGTTTAATAATTTAATTTTAGTTTAATGATTAAGTCCTTTAATATTTTAAATTTGATTTATCATTTTAATTAAGAATTGAATATTAATGAGATAATTAATTTAGGGATTTTTGAATTAAAGAATAAATCTCTTCCTAATAATATCCCTATTTTAATAATTCCAATTTTATTATTCTTCCAAATTTAATCCATTATTTAATTAAAGTTTAATCATTTTAAAATTGCTTAATGGGTTTCTACCCTTTAATCATTTAAATTTCAGTCATCCAAATCAGATTAGGATCAAATATTTTACTTGTTAATTTTTTATTAAACCTAAAGTTTTAATTAAGGATTAAAATTTTAATTACCACTTTACCCTTTAAGCTTAATAATTTCATAACTCACTAAATTGAACTCAAATGAACTTGAAATTTTTATGCAACTTCACTCATATGTCAATAAAGACATGAGAGGAGAAAATGTGATTTTTCTGTATTTAATTTATTTATATAATTATTTTTGGTAGAAAATAGAGATTTTCAAGGAAAATTTAATAACATGACCAAGGGAAAGTTTCTGTCCTTAAGAAAATTAGGGGACATTCCTAATGACCAGAGGATCACTTGGACCAATTTTGGTGATTTTTTGAATTATATTATTTTTATTATAATTATTTTAAGTTTTGGAGTGTTAATTAATTTAAAAATAAAATAAATGTTGAAAAATGAATTTTATATTTTTAAAAAATCTCTCTAATATCAAGAAAATCAGAGAAGCAAATTTTGTAATTTTCTGATTTTTCTATGATTTATTATAATTATTTTAGTGAAAATGCTAGAAAATACATTTTTTTTAATTGTAAAATTACCTTAAAGCTTTAAAATTTAATATCTCACTAAATAGACCTAAGAAAAATGTGGGATTTGTTCCTATGTGATTAAAATTCAAAATGTGACATTTTGGTGAATTTTATTATTTTTGTGATTTTTATTATTTTTTAATTATTAAAAATATTAAAATATTATTAAAAATCAACTTTTTTAGAAAATTGAAATTTTAATTTTCTTAGGTTCCCCTGATATCAGAGAGGCTCAAAAACCAATTTGGTAAATTTTTGAAAGGTATTTTAAAAGTTATGAATTTTTAAAGTTTAAAATGGCTAAGTGGCTTAATCAACCCAGTTAGTGGGGCTAACCAAGTCCAATTGACCTCAAAATTTTATGGTGGATTCCTCTGATCCTAAAGGTCAGTGGAGAATTGATTTCAAGTCAATTTGGTGCATGGTTAACTCTAATTAATTAAAGACCTATTTTGGGTGTTTAAGCCAATTAGGGTTGTTTTAAATGAACTAAGTCAAAACCTATTTTTCCTAGGGTTCTCTGGTCATAAGAAACATCACCAAATTTTCCTAGAATTTATTTCACAACATGCTATTTATTGGAATTAAAATACTCAAAACAGCAACTTGAATTTGAAAAATCAATAACTTTTTATAGGGATGACCTCTGACTTTGGAAAATTCTGGGAATGTTCCCAAATTCAGAGGCTTCAAAAGCCCTATGGTCTCATGCCATGGTGAATTGTATACATGCATGGAGAATTAAAAGTATGCAGAGAGTAAATAAATTATAAAAAATAAAAAACTAGATGAAATTAAATGATTTCTTTTCCACATTATTCTCCTCTGTTCACTGAGCAAGAGGGTATTTTTATTTTATTTTTCTGATTTTCCTACACAGAGTTATGAATTTTTGAAGTTTAGGGAATTAAATAAATAGAAAATACCCCTAATTTTCTATTTATCCACGTGGCGCCAACTCATCCTCGGCATCTCCGAAACGCCGCGTGTCGCGCTCCCATTCGACACCGCCACTTGAGTCAGCAGCCCGGGCCCCGCGGTTCTCGTACCGTCTCCTGGTCCGACGCCATCTGAGCCGTCCGTCCGCGCGTGTATTGAATGGACGGCATCCGTTCATCGTCCCCGAGCGTCCTCGCCCGAGAGCCGTCCACACTAAATCCCTAAGATCTCACTCGATACTCGATGGATTTTCATGTTCTTATGCTCTATGGATTCATCTTGAAGAGACGAACACATCTATACGGCTATCATGCATTGAAATTAAAGCATTCGAAATGGAGAATCTCTAGAAGCTCGGGATGAAAAATTAGCTCATACCTTTGCTCAGAGAAGTGTGGCTTCAATCTGAGAGTTGTTGCACCTTCGATTGGATCCTCGCAAGCTCCGGATGAAGTCTCCTGGTCCAGTGAATTGTTTAGGTGTGATTTCGACCAAGCCCGATCACAAAGCTTGGAGGTCTGGAGCAAGCTGGGTGGCCCGGAGATGGGGCTTTCTGTGGTGGACACCTTCCCTTGGTCTGGTGAAGGTGTAGAACCAATCAATTTGGGGATTGGCTCACTGTGGAAAAGTGTCCTGGTTTTGGGTGGAATTTTAGTTGGGAAATTGGATTTTATCAGTGGGGATTAGGGCAAATTGACACTGGGGATCAACTGCTCTAAGGGTGGAGAAGGGTTTGGAATAATTTTGGCAGAGTTTCGGCAAGGTTTTTGTAACTCTCTTCCATAGCCGTGAGGGTGAGGGGTTTAAATAGGAGAGGCCTGGAGAGCCTTCCGGGGGAGTTGAGGCATGAGATCGAGCTGCTCTGGTGAGGAGAAGAACGACCATGGTGACCATTTGGCATGGGGCGGCTCGGCGAAGTGGGAATTCCAAACTTTGGCTCCTCCCGAGGTCTCGGCCATGGTGTTTTCCGGCGATCCGGGCAGTGGCCGGCAGGCATGGGTCACCCTCGGGTCCGAGTGGGTCGGGGTTGGAGGTTTGTGCAATCGATTGGCAATTGCCATGTGTAAATGATTTGAATTAAAATGGAATGGGGAGGGGGTCATTTTGGCCTTAATTTGGTCAACCCATTGGTTTGGGTTGGGTGCACCTCCCCATGGCTCGATTTTGGGCCGAGAGGATCGGTTAGGTCGACCAAGGGAGAGTGGTGTGGTCTCCATCCATGATGAGGTGGCTAAGCATGGTTTAGTGTGTGACATGCTTAAGATAAAAAAGGGGTTAAGGAGGATTAGGAAAGGGGGCCCTCCTTTTGCCATTAATGGCTTGATCACATGTCAAGCCTTCCATGGCTTCATGTGGCTTGTCCATGGCTTGCATGGCTCACCTTTGGCTTGGCAAAAGTTTGGTCAATTTCATGAAAATAGATTTTAGGAATTTTTGGTAATTTGATGGAAATTTGTATGAAACTTGATTTGGAATTATTTGATGATGAATTTAGGACTTAGGTAATGGATTTAATCAAGTGGATGGCAAATGGAGATGTCATGTGGGCTTTAGGGTGGATTTTGGGCTTTTGAATTTGAAGGAAGTGAGCTCTTAGGAAAGTTTAAGGGGAATGGGCTTTTTGATTTTAGGATGGGCATTTGGGTAAAGATTTTGTGAAGAACTTTGTCAAATAAATTTCATAATTGGTTTAGGAATGTTTTATGAAGGGCTTGGAATCAATTTGGTGTGATTTGGAGTTGAATTTGTTTGAATTTGGGTTTATTTGGTAAGTGGGCCTATGTAGGTCCAAGTGGGCCAAGTTGGGTTAATGTTGGGGTAGAGTTGAAATTGATGTAAAATCAATGTTGAGAAATTTTTATGGGAGTGTTTCAAATAGGTTTTGGCTTTGGTTGGGTTTTGATTTTGGGGTTTGGGCTCATTTGGGTTAGGTTTGGGTTTAGGTCAAAAATGGGCCTTTTAGCTTTGAGTTGAATTTGAGTAGGGTTTGGGTCTAAATTTTGGGCAAATCATGTTAGTGTTTTGCTTGTGGGAATGTTAAGGAAGATTTAGAAAAGATTTGGGGTTAATTGGAGTTGAATTGGGTGAGTTTGGGTTAGGTTTGGGTCATGGGTCCAAATTGGGCTTTTAAGGCCAAAAGTGAGATTAGATCCAAATGTCAATCAAATTGGACTTGGATTTGGTCTAGATTGGTATAGGGGATGTTGAATTGAAGTTTAGAATTGAATTGGGCCAAAATTGGGGTCAATTGGGTAGGTTTGGTTTGACATTGGGTTCACTTAAGGTTAAAATGGGTCAAATTGGGGGTTTTGACAAAAGTGGGGTAAATTGACAAAATTGGCCCATGGTGTAGTTGGACAAAATGAAATTTGGAATATTTGGGATTTTCTGAAATTTTCTGCGAATTTTCTGAATTTTTGGATTTTTAGGTCAAGAGGGGTATTTTGGGTATTTGGAGGGTATTGGGAGGTATTTTTGGAATTTTTGGTATTTTTGGGTATGGATGATCAATTTAAGTGATCTGGAAATGTTTGGGAATGATTTTGGAGAATTTTGGGTGATTTGGAAATTTTTGAGAATTTTGGGTAATTTCAAGGGCTTTGGGTAGGTTAGGCGGGTGTAGGGTCCCGGGGGTCAAAAATTAAAAATTTGGGAAATTGAAGATTGGGTGGATGTAAGTGGAAAGAAATCATTTTGGTTGAGCCATGAAGCCATATCAAGCCCACATGAGCCATGAAGGGACTCATTTGAGGCATCCACTATGTTGTTCCTAACCCTCTTGCTGAGGGCTTAGGGGTTAAGGATCATCCATGTGAATTACCTACATGAGTCGGGAGGTCAAGTTAGGTATGGGTGTGGTTTTAGGAGGTATGTGGAAGTGTAGTGTGTAAGTGTAGTGTGTGTGTAAGTCAGCCCCTCACCAGACCAGGCCACCCAGGGCAGTCCTAAGGCCAGAGAGTCCTATAGGAACTCATCCTTTAAACTTCCACATTTGATTTCAACCCTCTAGGTGATTAGGGGTCTACAGTCAAGTTTGTGGAGTTTGCAGGGAGTTAAGAAGTGGTTTGAAATTCTAGAAGGTGGGTCCCAATTCTAGTCCTCTAAGATAGTCAAAGGAAAAGCCTAAGGCTAGATCCTAAGTACTAAAGAGAAGAGAAGACCTCATCAAAAATGAGGTCAACAGTAATGAACATTGGCTAGCCTATAGATCAGGTCCGGATGTATTGTTAGTAGAATGGGATAATCTAGGCTCACACTACTAGATGTCCAAGGGTGACTATGGTCGGCCCTACTAGTGACCCTTTCCTTCTCTATAAACCAAATCACAAGAATTTAGTCTGTTACTCTAAAAACTTATTAATTCTACGCCCATTATGTAATATCTTCCTATTTACTTGCACTTCACCTTGAATAACCCGCACAAGGCCTTCGACTACCCAAGGATTCATGTGATATCTAATAGTTAAGAATTCATCTCCTTCTAGGTATCAAAACTCTTCAACAAATTTTAACAGTACAAGTGATCAATTTGTAAAGTAAATGAAGATCCGGTATTAATATCATCACAATGTTTTAAAATATAAATAGTTTTTAATTCTCCATCGAATTTTATATTATCTTATTTATATTTTCATAATTGAAAGGAGAAAGTAAACTAACTACTCAAAACACATTGAATTTAAACAACAAAACATGATAATAAAAAATTGAATAAAATTACAAATACTTATCTCATGTGTTTCTTCTACAGAACCTCTGAATTCTTCTGACTCCAAGCAAATAAACTTCAAAAGCTCCAACTCTTTAAACTCTCAATACAAACTCTAAATAAACTTACTAATTAATAAAAGTGGCCCTAAAATATTTATCTAATTTCTCTCTCTAAAGGGATGTATGGGGCTTGGGGCTAAGTTGGGCGTTTCTCTCTGAAGGAGTACCCTCCTATTTATAGGCTTCAAGGGTTGCCTTGAGGCATCTCTTCAAAATGTGTCCACATTCAATGAATCTTCTAGAAGGTGTGTCTGGCACCAAGGCGCCGGACTCTGAGTCCAATTCTTCGCACCTCTTCACATTGAATCACACCTCTTCGCGATTAAAACCATTTCCAAGCATCCAAATACATTGTATCACATGTCCTATAAACCAGGAACAACTGCCAGTCTTCTAGAAGGTCTAATAACCGCTAACACCGTCAAAATAACCGTCCAAAAGTCGTAAAAAATCTTGACAGATCCTTATCGACCTGGTGCTTAGGCACCGGATTCTGGCGCCTAGGCGCCAAACCAATAATTTTGACAATTTTGCAATTTGGCTCCATTTTTACTTCTTTTTGCTCCTTTTTGCTCCTTTTTCACTTTTTTTTTTCATCTTCAACATTTTTCCATCACCTATATCCAAAAACTCAAAAATACCTTTCATTAAAGCATAATATCCTTAAAAATTTGATAAAAATCAAGGCATAAAAATTGGTATTTTTTTCATGGATCAGTAGCTCGCTCATCCGGTCAATGGGCTAAGTTATAGGAGTACCAACTAGGCCAAATCCTCCAAAGCCAAAAGATGGACAAAAAAATGATAGATGATATATGTGTGAGCCATTTGATTTGAAGCAAAATAAGGGAGCTTCCACCAATCCACTGAAGTAAGGCCAACTCTATGTGGTAGCCTACACCACATTGAAGCCTGTCCAAGGAAAGAGCTAATTCTGCAAAGTATCTTCGACCATCCTGTGGAAGCTCGATGACTCCTCGCAACCTGGTAGATCAATCGACTTAATCTGAACAACCAAACTAAGCTAATGAGCTGAACATATCAATTCGAGTCAACAAAACTTAGCCTGCTAAGCTAGTAGGTAGGCGGATGATAAGCATATACTTGTAAAATATCAAAAATAGCCAAATACAAACATCTTCCAAATAACGATAAGAATGTAAATCAACATTATTGATTACTATTCATTACTGTTCATCTCTCTCTCTCTCTCTCTCTCTCTCTCTCTCTCTCTCTCTCGCTTTCTCCCACCCTCTCCGTTCCCCTCTCTCTCTCTAACTTTCCATCTATTTTCTTTTCCTTGGGTGTGATTAATATACAATCTCGAAGTCAATGCCCTGAAAGATGCATTGAGCATAGATTATGCCATCACCAAGAAGAGGAGCAATGCAAGGAGAATGGCCCCACAACAAGGAGACCAATGACAACATATAATACATTATGGAATTTGTGGACCAACATATTCAATAAAAGAAGGATTAAAGGCTAGAAAAGTACAAATTAGAATTAAATTAGGAGCAAGGCCAGCAACCCCAACATAATGTTCTCGCACCTGATGACAGAAGAGCCCTCCAACCTTATAAAGGGAAGTTGAAACCCAGTATCTTGATAGTGTTGGGTTGGCATCAATATGTAAGCATTAGGTTGGTCGTACTGAAGCGCCATATAAGCCAGAGAATGTGTTTTTGACGCACCAAAAATATATACAGTTTTTACTATATGATTTTACTCATTTTTGGTGATATTAATCTTAAAAAGGAAGGTATTTTGTATGATTTTTGATTTTAGGCACAAGAAATGGTGATTGGAGCAAAAAGAAGCAAAAATGGTGCAATTTGGAGCAAAAGTGATCAAGAAAACAAATTTTGGCCTGACACATTTTGATAAGTCTTTCTATGTTTAATCCCCTTTACACCTCTTGAATATTTTTGAATGAGATTACATTTTAAAGAAAGGTTCATTTTATGCTTATTTTGTAGAGCTATTTGTTAGGAACGCAACACAACTGAAACGGGCTAAATCATAGTTGAAATGGAGCAAAATGGAGCAAAATGGTGGAGCTGCGCAGGATGGGCGCCGGACGCACCCAAACCGGCGTAGGCGGCCCCAATAGCCCGAGACCACGAAAAATAGGGTGCCAGCAGCACCTTATTCAGTGTCGGTGACGCCCAAGATGGCTTGGATGTGAAATTCAACGGTTATTGGCCATATACATCAAATCTGGACGCTATCTGGAAAATTTCCTCACGCACCTCTTAGGAAATTCGTTCCTACACTATTTTAAATAGAATTTGAAGCCAAAAAAGAGAGGAGATGTTAAGGAAAACTTGGAGAATTCTTAGATATCTTATAATAGGAGTTGAAATGTAGATTTCTACCGTTTTGGAGAGATTGGTGAGGGGATTTTGAGAGATTTTGTAAGGGAGTGTTCTAGCATTCCATGGATCAGCGGGAGACTTTATGGGAGAGATTTTTATCTTTCATTCAAGGGGAAAAAGCTAAGTATTGTGTTCTTCATTATCTTACGATTTTGTAAACACTTATTTTATGGATTTTCTTTGAAATGAGTTTTTTCATTATTTTTTCTTCGTGCTTTGCGATGTCTTTCTCTTACTCTTTCTTCTTCTATGGAAATAGCGACATGAGAAAATTATGTCATTGTTTCCTTTCTACTTTTCTTTTGCAATGACTAGGACTCATGTTTAGGATATTGGGATGCTTGCTAAACGAAGTTTTAATTGTAAATGTGATTTCTACTTGCACTTCATTTACATTACAAAAAGAGCTCGTTGTAGTGTTAAAATTTGTTGTAATTACATTAACGCGAAAGGGCAGTGTAATTCTCAACAAAGTGGAACCACATTAAATGTACGTGAATGAGTTATGTAGTTCATGGGGATTGAGTGCAAATAAATAGGGAAATATGGTGTCATTGGCATTGAATTAGAGGTTTCAGGGTGACAGACTTAGATCCCTGACCCGGCCCACAATAATGCAGTAATATTCGCTTCCAAAAGATGGCCAAAAATATGACTCAATTTATAAATAGCAGCTAGTGTATAAAATCAAAATGTTATAAAATTTAGAAAATATTTTACACACTAGGGGTACTATGCAAGTATACATATCATTTCAAGTAATATAGGGCTTTATAACAAAGACCCCAGTATCGATCCCACGAGGAAGAATTATAGTAATAAATTTCTAAATATTATATTTCAAAAATCTTTTTGTATTTTACTATTAATTTACTAGATGTAAATAAAGAAAACAATAATAAGACAATGATTTTATGAAAACTATATAAAATAAACAACTTCATTCCCTTCAATTAATATAAGATTTTTAAGATAATTTAATATTCGTTGGAGAATTTGATTTATGGTATTGTGCCAAATAGAAGCATTCCTATTCTTTACCCTTTGATCCAAGAGCAAAGAACATTGGCTAATTTACAGATCAAGTCCGGTTGTATTGTTAGTAGAATAGGTTAATCTAGACTCACACTTCTAGATGTCCAAGGGTGGCTATGGTCGGCCCTACTAGTGACCCTTTCCTAATCTATAAATCAAACTATAAGAATTTAATCGTCACTCTAAAAACTTATCGATTCTACGCCCTTTAAATCTTATCTTCCTATTTATTTGCACTTCACCTTGAATAGCCCGCACATGGCCTTTGACTACCCAAGGATTCATGTGACACTTACAAGTTAAGAGTTTTTCTCCTTCTAGGTCTCAAAACTCTTGAACATGTTTTAACAATTTAAATGGCCAATTTAAAAAGTAAAGTAAGATCAGGTATTAATTTCATCACAATGTTTTGAAAATATTTTAAATTTCAATTCTCCATCGAATCTCTTATTATCTTAATTATCTCTTCATAATTGAAGGAAGAAAGTAAACTAACAACTCAGAACACATTAAATATAAACAACAAAACATAATAAATAAACTTTGAATCAAATGAAAAATACTTATCTCAAATATTCTTTCTATAGATCTTTTGATTCCTACTCACTCCACAGTGTAATGAATTTCAGATGCAACAACTTGAAAATAAACTCACTAAACTAGACAAAAGTGGCCCTAAATTTCTCTCTCTATTTCTCTCTCTAAGGATGAGTGATTCTAAAGTGGATAAGAGAAAGAGGTGTTGACCTCATTTTTGATGAGGTCTTCTCTTCTTCTTTTTAGTACTTAGGATCTAGCCTTAGGCTTTTCCTTTGACTATCTTAGAGGACTAGAATTGGGACCCACCACCTAGAAATTCAAACCACTTCCTAACTCCCTGCAAACTCCACAAACTTGATTGTAGACCCCTAATCACCTAGAGGGTTGAAATCAAATGTGGAAGTTTAAAGGATGAGTTCCTATAGGACTCTCTGGCCTTAGGACTGACTTGGGTGGCCTGGTCTGGTGAAGGGGCTGACTTACACATACACTACACTTTCACACACCCAAACCCAACTTGACCTCCTAACTCATGTAGGTGATTCACATGGATGGTCCTTAACCCCTAAGCCCTTGGCTAAGAGGGTTAGGAACAACATAGTGGATGCCTCAAATGAGTCCCTTCATGGCTCATGTGGGCTTGATATGGCTTCATGGCTCAACCAAAATGATTTTATTCCACTTACATTCACCCGATCTTCAATTTCCCAAATTTTCGATTTTTGACCCCGGGACCCTACACACTTTAACTTCACAAAGCCGCTTGAAATTACCCAAAATTTTCAAAATTTTCAAATCATCCAAAATTCCCCAAAATCAATCCCAAACATTTCCACATCACTCAAATTGATCATCCATACCCAAAAATACCAAAAATTCCAAAAATACCTCCCAATACCCTCTAAATACCCAAAATACCCCTCTTAACCCAAAATACCAAAAATTCAGAAAATTCCCAGAAAATTCCAAAAAATCCTAATTATTTCCAATTACATTTTGTTCAACTACACCATGGGCCAATTTTGTCAAGTTACCCTACTTTTGTCAAAACCCCCAATTTAACCCATTTTAACCCTAAGTGAACCCGATGTCAAACCAAACTACCCGATTGACCCAGATTCTGGTCCGATTCAATTCTAAACTTCAATTCGACATTCCCGACACCAATCTAGACCAAATCCAAGTCGATTTGATTGACATTTGGATCCGATTTCACTTTTGGCCTTAAAGCCCAATTTGGACCCATGACCCGAACCTAACCCGAACTCACCCAATTCAACTCTAATTAACCCCAAATATTTTCTAAATCTTCCTTAGCATCCCCACAAGCAAAACACTAACATGATTTGCCCAAAATTTAGAACCAAACCCCACTCAAATTCAACCCAAAGCTAAAGGCCCAATTTTGACCTAAACCCAAACCTAACCCAAATGAGCCCAAACCCCAAAATCAAAGCCCAAGCAAAGTCAAAACCTCTTTGAAACACTCCCATAAACATTTCTCAACATTAATTTTACATCAATTTCAACCCTAGTCCAACATTGGCCCAACTTGGCCCACTTGGACCTATATTGGCCCATTCACCAAAAGAGCCCAAATTGACCCGATTGAGCCCAAATCACCCCCGATTTGCTTCAAGTCACTCATGACACATCCATGAGCTAAACCCGACAATTATTTGGCCCAAACTCTTTACAAAATTCCCATCCATAAATTCATTTTTAAACATAAAGGCCCATTCCTTAAACCATTTTAAAACCCCATCTTTTACCACATCCAAAGGCCCAAAATTGGTCTCAAAGCCCCATATGACATTTCCCCTCATCATACTTTCAATTAAACTCAATACCTAAGTCCTAAATTCATCATCAAATCATTCCAAATCAAGTTTCATACAAATTTCCATCAAATTACCAAAAATTCCTAAAATCCATTTTCATGAAATTGACGAAGCTTTCCCGAAGCCAAAGACAAGCCATGCAAGCCATGGACAAGCCACATGAAGCCATGGAGAGTTTGACATGTGATCGAGCCATTAATGGAAAAAGGAGGACCCCCTTTCCTAATCCTTCTTAAGCCTTTTTTACCTTAAGCATGTCACACTCTAAACCATGCTTTGCCACCTAATCCTTGATGGAGACTCCACCACACATGGGAGATTGACCCACGACCTCCTCGGCCCAGAAACCAGGTCTTGGGGAGGTGCACCCAACCCATTTGCATGGGTTGACCAAAATAAGCTAAAATGGCCCCTTCCCCTTTCTACTTTGATTCAACCACTTTACACATGTCGAACCTCGATTGAATGCACCAAACCCCGGCCCGACCCACCGAACAAGATGGTGACCAATGCACAGCCGGCCAGCCACCGGGTCCCAGAAAACACCATGGCGTAGAGCTCGCATGTGAGCCGACTTTGGGATTCTACCTTGCTGAGCTGCCCCATGCCTAATGACCACCATGGGCTGATTGCTGCCCTTGACCTAGCGGTCGATCCCAAGCCCTAACTCTCCTTGGGAGGCCCTCCACCCTCTCCTATTTAAACACCACCCCTCTCGGCCATGAGAGGTGCTGAAACAAACCTTAAGGAAACTCTGCCAAAATTGTTCTAGACTAGTCCCCATACATAGAGCATTTGATCCCCACTGAAATCCCCCTGCCATTTCCTCTCTGTGAGCTCAATTTCAGAGTTGAAATCCAAGCCTAAAACCAGGACACTTCTCCACAGTGAGCCAATCCCCAAATTGATTGGTCCTACACCTTCACCGGACCAAGAGAAGGTGTCCACCGAGCAAAGTCCCATCTCCGGGCCACCCGGTTGCTCCGGCCTCCAAGCTTTGTGATCGGGCGTGGTCGAAATCCTACCTAAGCAATTCACCGGACCGAGGAGACTTCATGCGGAGCTTGCTCGGGATCCGATCGAAGGTGAAACAACCCTCGGATCGAAGCCGCACTTCTGCGAGCAAAGGTATGGCTTCACTCTTCTTCCCGAGCTTCTCGAACATTCTCCATTTTTATTGAGTAAATTTCATCCCGCATAAACCATATGGATGTGTTCGTCTTCTCGAGACGAATCCATAGAAGCATAAGAACACGAAAATCCATCGAGTATCGAGTGAGATATTAGGGATTTAGTGTGGACGGCTCTCGGGTGAGGACGCTCGGGGACGATGAACGGATGCCGTCCATTTAATACACGCGCGGACGGACGGCGCGGATGGCGTCGGACCAGGAGATGGTACGTGAACCGCGGGACCCGGAGCGCTGAGTCAGATGGAGGCGTCGAATGGGGGCGCGACACGCGGTGTTTCGGAGCTGCCGAGGTTGACGCGCCGCCGCGTGGATAAATAGAAAATTAGGGTATTTTTATATTTATTTAATTCCCTAAACTTGGAAAATTCATAACTTTGTGTAGGAAAATCATAAAAATAAAATAAAAATACCCTCTTGCTTTGTGAACAGAGGAGAATAATGTGGAAAAGAAATCATTTAATTTCATCAAGTATTTTATTTTTAATAATTTATTTACTCTCTGCACATTTTTAATTCTCCATGCATGTATACAATTCACCATGGAATGAGACCATAGGGCTTTTGAAGCCTCTGAATTTGGGAACATTCCCTGAATTTTCCAAAGTCAGAGGCCATCCCTATGAAAAGTTATTGATTTTTCAAATTCATGTTACTGTTTTGAGTATTTTAATTCCAATAATTAGCATGTTGTGAAATAAATTCTATGAAAATTTGGTGATGTTCCTTATGACCGAGAGGACCTAGGAAAAATAGGTTTTGAGTTAGTTCATTTAAAATAACCCTATTTGGCTTAAACACCCAAAATGGATCCCTAATTAATTAGAGCTAACCATACATAAAATTGAATTGAAATCAATTCTCCAGTGACCTTTAGGATCAGAGGAACCCACCATAAAAATTTGAGGTCAATTGGACTTGGTTAGCCCTACTAAATGGGTTGATTAAGCTAGTTTAGTCAATTTGAACTTTAAAAATTCATAACTTTCAAAATATCTTTCAAAAATTCACCAAATTTGTTTTGGAGCCTCTCTGATATTAGGGGAATTTAAGAAAATTAAAATTTCAATTTTCTAAAAAAGTTGATTTTTAATATTATTTTAATATTTTTAATAATTAAAAAATAATAAAAATCATAAAAATAATAAAATTCACCAAAATGTCACATTTTGAATTTTAATCACTTAGGAACAAACCCCATATTTTTCTTAGGTCTATTTAATGAGATATTAAATTTTAAAGCTCTAGGGTAATTTTAAAATTAAAAAAATGTATTTTCTAGCATTTTCACTAGAATAATTATAATAAATCATAGAAAAATCAGAAAATTATAAAAATTGATTCTCTGGTTTCCTTGATATCAGAGAGATTTTTAAAAAATATAAAATTCATTTTTTAACATTTATTTTATTTTTAAATTAATTAACACTCCAAAATTTAAAATAATTATAATAAAAATAATATAATTCAAAAAATCACCAAAATTGGTCCAAGTGGTCCCCTGGTCATTAGGAATGTTCCCTAATTTTCTTAAGGACAAAAACTTTCCCTTGGTCATGTTATTAAATTTTCCTTGGAAATTTCTATTTTCTACCAAAAATAATTATATAAATAAATTAAATACAGAAAAATCACATTTTCTCCTCTCATGTCTTTATTGACATATGAGTGAAGTTATATAAAAATTTCAAGTTCATTTGAGCTCAATTTAGTGAGTTATGAAATTATTAAGCTTAAAGGGCAAAGTGGTAATTAAAATTTTAACCCTTTAATTAAAACTTTAGGTTTAATAAAATTAACAAGTAAAATATTTGATCTTAATCTGATTTGGATGATTGAAATTTAAATAATTAAAGGGTAGAAATCTATTAAGCAATTTAAAATAATTAAACCTTAATTAAATAATTGATTAAATTTGGGAAGAATAATAAAATTTGAATTATTAAAATAGGGATATTTTTGGGAAGAGATTTATTCTTTAATTTAAAAATCCCTAAACTAATCATCTCATTAATATTCAATTCTTAATTAAAGTGATAACTCAAATTTAAAATATTAAAAGACTTAATCATTAAACTAAAGTTAAATTATTAAACTCTTTTAAAATTCCAATTAAAGTTAAAAATAAAAATTAAATTAAAAATTAAATTAAATTAAGTAAATTAAATTAAATTAAATTAAATTAAATCAAATTAAATTAAATTAAATATTAATTTAATTAAATTAAATAAAATAAAAATAAATTAAATTAAAATTAAAAGTAAAATAAAATTAAAGATTAAATTAAAGTAAATTAAATAAACAAATTAAATAAAATTAAATGAATAAATTAAATTAAATAAATAAAATCAAATTTAAATTAAATTAAGTTAAAACAAATTAAATTAAAATTAAATTAAATCAAATTAAATTAAATTAAATTAAATTAAATTAAATTAAATTAAATTAAATCAAATTAAATTAAAATTAAATTAAATCAAATTAAATTAATTTAACATCAAATCAAACTAAATTGAATTAAATTGAATTAAATTAAATTAAATTAAATTAAAACTAAATTAAATTAAATTAAATTAAATTAAATTGAATTAAATATAGCATCACCAAAGACATAAAGAATTCAAAATTAATCTAAAATAACTTGAACACTATTCCAAATTTAAACCCATTAATTGAATTCAAACTAAATCACAAATTTACCCTCGAAAGCTTTAGTTGTCATAACTCCTAAACAGAATATTAAATGAAATGTTACTTCACTTATAGGACATTCAAACATCCTAGTTCATCGAGTAAGATAATAACAAAACTTAACTAAACCTCGGACGATTAATTCATTTGTGTAATTGAATTCATTTGGACTTAAAACAATCCTAGAAATATTGAAAAGATGTTTAAGATTTGCCTTAAGCACTTCCTCGATATGATAGGATGTTCATAAGAACAATTGAACTTAATTGTTCTTTGATGAAGAAAATCGTCTTCAAACAAAAACACAAGGAACCTAGACGTCATAGGAAATGACTAGGTATAGGATTAGGAATTTGGTAGAAAACCATAACCCTTCCCTTAGCTTTACCTAGGAACTTGCTTAAATATTCTAATTGTGTTTTAAGTGTAGCTTGGGATGACGGAAAGACCCTCCAGGTACGCTTTTATTTTATTGTAATTTACTTTCTTGCAATTTACATTATTGCAATTTATTTAACCGCTTTACACTTACTTTTCTTGCATGATAAACAATTGTTGCATGAGAACCCACACCTTTAGGATAGTCCCTAAAACTGAAACCAAAACTAAGTTAAAAGTTATTGCAAGATAAAATTCACCGCCACAACATTTCAAAATATAAAACAACTCAAAATTTAATCACAAATAGAACACAAAACTACAATTACAACTAAATTAAAACGTCCTGTTGGATGATCGGGAATACCTCGGATGATGTAACCTACGTGTTGCTAACGAGATTTCCCATGGTCTAAATGAAAGTGTGGAACTCATTCGGTTGAGTTTAGCAAATTCATCCGGACTAAGTGAATCCGATAAAAATAATGATGCCGGAAGGATGGAACCGTGGGATCTTAACCGGTGTCGTTATAATCAACTTTAAGATTTGTTTTAATTAAAATATTGAAAACACTTGGAAATTAAGATTTTCTCTAAACCAAAACACTTTTCTCATCCCACGATTTATGATTTCTAAAACTAAACCTCCGCAACAACAAGAAGCTTGGAACATGGTGGGCGATGACGGCTATCGTCACCAGAAAACTCGGGTCTACTTCAGCAAAGTTTTCTTAGAATTAAATAACGAAGCCATAGGACTTCGAGGTAGTTTGCCTAGTGCAATATAAATCCTCAACTCTTCGTCATGCATTTTCATTACAAATTAAGCCCTAACCGGTCTTAGGATTCCGAGGTAGTCGTCTGATACGACATAAACCCTCACATCTTCGAGGCTGTTTGTATGATTCTATCATATAAATATAAGCCCTAATTAATTAAAATTGACAAAATCAAAACATTAAATAGACATTAGGATTTTCCTAAATTCAAGCCAAACAATAGGATAGTCGGGAAATTACCAAAGTTCACTTCGAATCCATAATTTCTCCTACTTTTCTTCCTTTGAATTCCCAAAACAAAATGTTCCAAACTCGATCCATTCCCTATTGAAATTCCAAAATTCAATCCTTTGAAAACTTAAACTTTGAAATTCTTGAGAGCAGAATTATTGATTATTATCGAGAGTTTTCTTAGGTGATTCCCGTCACTTAAGATGTAATTAACTATAGGGGCTTGCCCTTGTAGGGAATTTTAAAGAACCCAGGTAATATAAACCCTGTTTAATGCTTTCATATTAAGCAAGGGAATTTATCGGCTTATAAAATTTGTTCGCGGACCAAACGGATGTCACAAATCTTCTAGTTTATTTAATCGAGCCCCACCATCAAGCAGTGTGTCTATCCTTAGGGATAGATACACGGTTTGTGGTGTGGTGTTCGTTTATATAAACTATTTGGGATGTGAGATCGGTTTCATCTCATATCTTAAAATCTTCAAATTTAAAATTATTTTCAAAATCAAATACTACTTTTCAAATTATTTATTTAAACTAAATTAAAAATTCGCCGACAACTTCTGTTAGGCGACCCCTTTTCAAAATAAAACACATAACCTAAAAATATGCCGACAAGGGGTTACCATGGGGGCACGTTTTTCTGAAGAAATGAACTCTTATTTATAGGCTTCAAGGGTTGCCTTGAGGCACCTCTTGAAAACATGTCCACATTCAATGAATCTTCTAGAAGGTCTGTTTGGCGCCTAGGCGCCGGAATCTGGCGCCTAGGTGCCGGACACCGCGGCCAGTTCTTCGTACCTCTTCACTTTGGCTCGCACCTCTTCGGGATTAAAACCATTTTGGAGCGTCCAAATGCAATGTATCACATGTCCTATTATCAAGGAACAACTGCCAGTCTTCTAGAATGTCCAATAACAGCTCACTCCGTCAAAATAACAGTTCAAACGTTGTCAAAAATTTGACAGTTTCTGTATTGGGTCTGGCGCCTAGGCCCCAGGCCATATTTTTTTATACTTTTTGTATTTTGCTCTATTTTTACTCTTTTTTGCTCCTTTTTGCTTCTTTTTCCTTTTTGAACCTTTTTACATCACCTACATCCAAGAAAAAAAATACCTTTCATTAAATCATAATATCCTTTGAAATTGATAAGAATTAAGACATAAAGAAATAGGTATTTTTTATAGATCAAAATCCCCCAAACTTAAATGTTACTTGTCCTCATGTAACTCTTTCTATTATATAAAATGTATAACCTTTGAAATAAAAGATAAATATTTAAGATTCCTTATAATTTTTGATGTTATAAAGTCTTTAGTAAATTATTAACCCAATTTCACTAACTAGGTTTAATTTTAAGAATTTAAAGAATATCTAACTACCAAATCATAAGATTTCAAACTTTTCATCCATTTTGAAAATAATAGAAGTCTATTATATTAAGCTCTCATAGATTATTTACAAGAAAAAGATCTTGAAGAATCTTTCCTAAATAAATATTCATGTATAAAAATTAGGTAAAATATGTAATTAGTTTTTTTTTTCTTATAAGATAATTCAAGTGAAGCCAATTTTTGATTAGGCATTTCCTCAAGCTTCTCCTCTCTTCTCTCTCTCTCTTTTTTTAAACATATATATAGAGAGGATTACTATATCTGGAAAGCCTATTAATGGTTTTGAACTTCACTATCCTTAACTTATATTTTCAAAACTTATACATTTCCACTTAAATATTATAACATAAATAAGAATTCAAAAAGATTTCCAATCTTTTCTTTTTTAAGAGATAATTTTTTATTACTTAATATTTCTAAAATTCTATTATTTCTATTATGAATAAATTTTTTTTTTAATCTTATTCTTCTTTAAGTTAAATAATTCTATTCTTAAAATCGATCAAAGTTATTAAAATTTTGGTTAATTTCACTAAATTGTTTATAATTTCAAAAATAAAAGTGATCTCAAATAAATTCTTCATTCCTTAAGTTATGTTAAAAAGTTTTTATTTTTATGAAAATATTAGCTCTTTATGGACAAGTAAAATTTAAATTTGAATGTATTTTCCCTTCCCCCAAACTTAAGTTTTGGTATACTATGATAATTTGAAAGTATGAGAGAAAGAAAATCATAAGAATTTTTATAGGTATATAAAAACAATCTTAAAAAGAAAAATTAACTTCTATCATGCTTTTATGAATAATTAAGATAAAATTGAAGCATGTATAAAAAGTAAGCAGGCTAATTTGTTTTTATTATACTAAATTTGAAACAAAATTAAAGCAGAGCAAAATTACTAATTACTAAACAGTAGACTAAAACAAATATAACATAAATTAACTCTAACTACAGTCTCAACACAATATACGAAGAATATTTTAACAACAGAATCTTAACACTAATCAATCCACACAGATATTTAAACAAATCAACAAACATTAAACACAAAACTAAATAAACAATCCAAATAAAACAAACTTATAGAGTAGCTCATCATAAAGATCTATAACTACTAGTCACTAGCTGTAGCCTCATCATCATCATCGTTACCAAAGGAAAATTCTACGTCCTTAGGATCAACAAATGGTGTGCAACTAGGAAAAGTAGGGAAACTAACATCATGTTCACCCTTCAGAAATCTGACTAGGGCTTCATCATACTCAGCATCATAACTACTCTTCCTCTGGGTATAATCAGATAAATGATCAAGTTTCCTATCAATAGTATCAATCTTGCAGTGAGTTTGAAATAACTCTTGCTGCTGCTCTAAAAACAGATCTTGCATTGATTCCCAGAAACTCGATGGTGGCTCAGCAGAAGTAGAGGGTCGAGAAGTAGAAGTCTACCTGGAATATGTGCAGAAGTAGAAGGAGCGGTCGATCTCTTCCCTCGAAGACGATCATAGATACTAACACTCTCCTGCCAAATTGGCTTGGTAGACTTTAACTTCTCCTCAGAAATATCAGCAGTGACTCTATTACTAACACATAATGAATAAATCAGAGATGGGAATCCCAATCCAACACAAGTGCTGGATCTCCAGTAGAATCCACAGAATCATAAATAATACTCCCGACATCAATAGGTTTCCTTTCCTGAATGCAGTAGTTTAAGATCGCTCGATCTCTAGTCACTTCACTCAAGTGGTTGGAAGGTAACAATCTTGCAGAAATAAAATAGTGCCATGCTTTAGAAATTCCATTTAATTTGGAGGATTTGAAGTTTACCCTTTTTCTGTTCATGATCTTCCAAGATCCAGTACCGTTAGTCAAATAAGCAAAGATCATATCCAAATCTCCCTCAGATGGTGATAATCCAGAATAGTAGCACTCTATAGTCGGTGGCAGGCCATAAAATACATTGATTCTTTCTGGACTAAATCCTACTCCGATACCTCAGACAAAGACTTCATAATCTTCGACATCCAGAAAATTTACATAAAACTCTTGAACAATAGAGATAACAGCAACAACAGTGAAATAACATTATCACTGCCAATTGTGTGCAACGATAGTGTTTTCAATCATTTCTCCCGGATGATAAAAACTTCGTTCAGAAATGAACTTCCTGGACGTCGCAAATTCATGGAAGTGAAAATGCACAGCCGCAGTAGAAAATTTGTTGCTATCAAAATTATCTCGTGCCTTCCTGTGTTTAGATTTTGGAGCCATCTAAACGTGAAAGAAAACAAGAAAAAATTTAGGAATCAAAGATTTAAACTCTTTTTAAGTTTATAAAACTTAAAATAAGTTTAAAAATCCAAAGAAATCACTAAAAATCGAAATTTTTTTCAAAATTTTGGTTCTTAGCAAAACCTATGGAAATCTATGGTGAAAATCGAAAATAAATGGTTTAAAGTGTAAATCTGACCTTAAGACGAAGAAATCGAGTGGTTTCACGCTCAAATCCTTGATGTTTTGACCTCAAAATGGATCTAAAAGGTGTATTTTTGCGAAAATGGGGAAGAAGATGAAGCTTAGACGTCAAAAATGGCTTTTGGGGCTTATTTAAGTAAATTTTCGTGTACAGGCCGAACTGGCTCTTAGGCGCCGAATTCTGGCGCCTAGGCGCCAGACTCGCCTTTCACAAAAAATTATTTTTAAATTTAATTTTCCACCAAAATTCATAAATTCAACTTCCAATTACTCATTCAGTGTAGGGCTTCAGTTTCTAACTTCCACAACATTTTTCAAAAATTTATAAAAATTAAATGTTTAATCCACCAATCAAACATAAGGTTTAAATAAAACTCACTAAATTCCATTTATAATCTTCAATATTGACTCAATACATTCTAGATAAGTATTACACTTGATTCAAGTTTCCAATACACACTCAAACACAACAATTTCTAAGCAAAAACAACACATATTGAACATGAAAGCAAATACACAAAAAAACACAATCGATTCTCTAAATCGATTCAACGACTCAACAAACCATATAATAACTATCTCATTTCCAAAATATTCTAATCTTCACAAGGGAAATTGTGTATTCCACTTGGAAAGAACACTAACACTCTCGGGAAATCTGTAGCCGTCATTTCGTCAATCCACTTGTTCTTCGCATAGATTTCAACTTGAGCATCTTGATAAGCCGCAAAATGATCAAATTGAAGTTTCATTTGCCATTCTAGATGTTCAAATTGATGAAACATCACATGAAGGTGATCTCCACTGATTTTAAGCTCCTCTTCAAACTTATCCAAATGACTAGAAATTTTCTCTAAACTTACAGCGATGAAACCATTGAAGTAGGGTTGAGGATCCTTTGAGACCTTGTCCTTAGCTTTTTCTCCATGATTTCTTCCTTCCATATTCTTCAAAAATTTCTTAAATCTCTCAAGAATGAAGTGCAAGGGACGTAATTTTGATTGCTTGATGATTAAAGAAGAAGATAGGTTGATTTAAAGGTGAAAATCGTGTGAAAACTGAAAATTTTCGATTTTTGCACGACCCAGTAACCGTGGTGCTTAGGCGCCGAATCTGGTGCCTAGGCGCCGGACCTATTGATACATAGCTTGATTCTGGCGCTTAGGCAGCGAATTCTGGCGCCTAGGCGCCGGAACTATGTTCAACTCCGTTTCGCCTAATCGTCAAATTTCAAAATTTCGTTTTCCAAGATAGGTAAGTTATACTGGTAAGAGTAATTTAGACTCAATAACACACATTGTAAACAATCATAATGAAGGTTAACTTGATCTCCTTTTTACTCATATTCAGAATAGAGTGATCCAATTTCTAAATCTTACATACTTTAAAATAATTTTCATCCTAAGTCAACAAAGACTTATGAGCATCAAATTTTTCTAAAGTAATATAAAATTAATCAAGATCGAGACATAACCTTACATTAAAACACAAAAATATTCATAACAAAAGATAATTATGGGTTGCCTCCCACAAAGCACTTGGTTTAACGTCATCAGCCCGACTTAAGTAAATCTTTAATCGAGTCGACTCAATTCATAAGCCTCTTTATAAATCTTTTTAATATCTCCCAAATAAGGCTTCAATCTTACTCCATTTACTTTAAAAAATTTTCCTATTTTGGGATCTTTAATATCCACAACTCCATAATGGTATACTTTCTCAACTATATAGGGTCCAATCCATTTAGATCTTAATTTTCTAGGAAAAAGTTTTAAACGAGAGTTAAACAGTAATACTTGTTGTCCAGGTTCAAAAATTTTTCCTGAAATTTTCTTATCATGCAACATCTTCATTTTCACTTTATAAATCCTCGCATTTTCATATGATTCATTTCTTATTTCTTCCATCTCATTTAATTGCAATAATCATTTTTCTCCTGCTTTATTTAAATTAAAATTAAACTCCTTTATCACCCAATAATCTTAATGTTCAAGTTCTACAGGTAAGTGACAATGTTTACCATAAATTAACCGGCAAGGTAACATTCTGATTGGTTAAGTTGTTCTATAAGCCCATAATGCAGAATCAAGTCTATCAACCCAATCAACTCTTTTAGGATTAACAGTCTTCTCTAAAATTCTTTTAATTTCTCTATTTGATACTTCAGCCATTCCACTCGTTTGTGGGTGATAAGCAGTTGCAATTCTATGTTTGATTCCAAATGTTTGTAGTAATGATTGGATTCTTATATTCCTGAAATGACTTCCACCATCAGTGATAATTACCTTAGGCATTCCAAATCTTGAAAATATCATTTTCTTTAAAAATTTAGAAACACTTTTGGAATCACAGATTGGTAAAGCAACAACTTCGATCCACTTTGAAACATAATCAGCTCGCTAATAAAATATAAATTTTTCCAGATGATGGAACAAATGGTCCCATAAAGTCTAAACCCCATATATCAAAAATTTCAACTTCCAATATATAGTTTAAAGGCATTTCATCCTTCCTAGATATATTTCCTATCCTTTGACATCGATCACATGTTTTCACATATTGTCTCACATCTTTAAATAAGGTAGGCCAATAAAATCTAGAATTTAAAATTTTAAATGTAGTTTTATCTATGCCAAAGTGTCCTCCAAAATCAGAATCATGACATTTTTGAACAATAGCAAAAGTTTCCTCATAAGGTACACATCTTCGAATTGTAGAATCTTTACCAATTTTAAACAAATGAGGTTCTTCCCAAATATAAGATTTAACATCATATTTAAATTTCTTAATAAATTTGTTATCCAAGTCATGAGGCAAAATATTGCTAATGAATTAATTAACAATATCAGCATACCAAGGTGTTTTGCATCCTTGAATAACATATAAAGATTCATCAGGGAATTTATCATTTGTATTTTCTTCTGAAATAATATCATTTTTAATTCTAGACAAATTATCAGCAATTTGGTTTTCAGTTCCTTTTCTATCTACTATTTGAAAATCAAATTCTTGTAGAAGTAAAACCCATCTTATAAGTCTAGGTTTAGAATCCTTCTTAGATAATGGATATTTAATAGCGGAATGATCGGTATGAACTATGCATTTAGTACCAAGAAGATAAGGTCTAAATTTATCAAAGGCATATATTATAGCTAGAAGCTCTTTCTCAGTGGTAGTGTAATTTCTTTGTGTTTCGGTGAGAGTTTTACTAGCATAATATACAACTTTGAAAATTTTCTCATATTTTTGTCCTAATACAGCTCCAATTGCAAAATCACTTGCATCACACATAAATTCAAAATACTTACTCCAATTAGGTGCAATAATAACAAGTGCAGTTATTAATATTTCTTTTAGAATATTAAAAGCATTAATACATTCTTTAGTAAATTCAAATTTCGCATCTTTTTCCAATAAATGACAAAGAGTTTTAACAATTTTAGAAAAATCCTTTATGTATTTTCTATAAAATCTAGCATGACCTAGAAAACTTCTCACATCAGTAACAGTTGTAGGTGGTTGCAATTCAACAATAATTTTCACTTTTGCTTGATCTACTTCCATCCCTTTTGTGACACTTTGTGACCAAGTACAATGCCTTCTGTGACCATGAATTGACATTTTTCCCAGTTAAGAACTAAATTTGTTTCTTCACATCTTTTCAGAACTTTGGCTATGTTTTCCAAACAAGATTCAAAATAAGTTCCAAAAACTGAAAATCGTCCATGAATATTTCAATTCTTTTCAAATCACAAAATTTTGACATCATACATCTTTGAAAAGTAGCAGGTGCATTACATAAACCAAAAGACATTCTTCTAAAAGCAAATGTTCCATAAGGACTTGTAAATGTTGTCTTTTCTTGGTCTTCAGGAGCAATAAGTAATTGATGATAACCAGAATATCCAACCAAAAAACAGAAACATGGGTGTCCAGCTAATTTATCGAGCATTTGATCCAAGAAAGGTAAAGGAAAATGATCCTTTCTAGTGGCTTTATTTATTTTCCTATTGTCAATACAAATTCACCATCCAGTAACTTGTCTTTTAGGAATTAGTTCATTTTTATCATTAACAATGACAGTTACACCTCCTTTCTTCAGACCACAATGAATAGAACTTGCCCACTGACTATCCGAAATAGGATAAATAATACCAGCATCTAACCACTTAATAATTTCTTTTTTAACAACCTCTTTCATGATAGGATTTAATCTTCTTTGCGATTCTATAGTAGGTTTAAAATTTTCTTTCATTAAGATTCTATGCATGCAAATGGAAGGGCTTATTCCTCTTATATTAACAATAGTCCAACCAAAAGCTTTCTAATAATTCTTTAAGACACATAGTAGTTTTCTTCTTGATCTTTACTCAGTTCAGAAGAAATAATAACAGGTAAAGTTAACGAATTTCTAAGAAACACATATTTTAAATGTGAAGGTAATATTTTTAATTCCAGTTCAGCGGCTTTTTTAGTTGATGGTAAAAGTATATCAGTTTGAGTTATGTCTAAAGTTTTCCAATTAACTTTAATAAAATGAGTCTCTTCTTCTTCTACTACTTCATTTTCATCAGTTACAAATTCAAATTTTTCTTCAGAAATGACTTTACATTTTTCTTGATAATGTTTTTCAATTAAATAATCAATTATATCCATTTGATAACATTTCTCTTTATCAGGGTACTTCATTGATTTAAGAACATTGAATTTAATTTCTTTATCATTAACTCTCATGGTTAGTTCTCCCTTTTGCACATCAATCATAGCTCGTACGGTAGCTAGAAAATGTCTCCCTAAAATAATAAGTATCTCTTTATCTTGTTCCATATCAAGTACGATGAAATCTACAGGCAAGATAAATTTATCCACTTTAACAAGGACATCCTCTATAACTCCTTTAGGATAAGTGATAGATCTATCATCTAACTGAAGGGTTACAGTGGTGGGAGTAATATCTCCTAAATCCAATCTTCGAAAGATAGAAAATGGCATGAGATTAATACTTGCTCCTAAATCACATAAAGCTTTTCCTCAAAATTTTTCTCCAATGGCACATGGTATAGTGAAACTTCTAGGATCCTTAAGCTTTTTAGGTAATTTCTTTTGAATTATTGCACTGCATTCTTCACTTAATGCAACAGTTTCAAAAGCTTCAAATTTTCGTTTTTTGCTTAAAATATCCTTCATAAATTTTGCGTAAGTTGGCATTTGTTCTAAAGCTTCAGCAAAAGGTATGTTAATAGTAAGTTTCTTAAAGATTTCAAAGAACTTAGAAAATTGATGATCTAATTTCTACTATTTAAGTCTTTGAGGAAAAGGTGGTGGTGGTTTTTCAACTTCCACATTAACAGGTATAAAAGTCTGATCTTGACTAAGAGAGAGAGTGTCTTTAGGTTTTTCAATCTCTTCAACCTCAATCTCTTTTTTAATTTCATTCTGCATTCTTTCTTTTAATTCCTTTCCACTTCTAAGATGCACGGCTTTAACTTGTTCATGTTCTTTTCCAGTTTCCTTTGGATTAATTTCAACATTACTAGGAAGTGTTCCTACAGGTTTGTTATTAATTAATGTAGCAATTTGCCCCCATTTGATTTTCAATATTACGAATAGCAGTATTTTGATTTTATAATTGATTATTCATTTGTAAAATTAATTCTTCTATTGATAACTTTTTCTGTTGATTATTAAATCCAGGAGGTTTATAATTTGTATTAACTTGATTATTCTAATTTCCAGTGGGATGAGATTGATTATTACCCCTTTTTTGTTGTGAATTATTTCAATTAAAATTAAGATGATTTTTCCACCCAGGATTATAATAATTTGAATAAGTATTATTTTTACTTGCAATAGCTTGTAAAGTTTCAATAGTTTGAGAATCTTCAATATTAGCAGAGTTATTATGTGAAATATTAATTGCAAAATTATCTAATTTCTTAGACATTGCTGCTACTTGTGAAGCTAAGATAGAAAAGGCTTCATTATCGTGAATACTTGCCATATTTTTAGGATTAATCCTTTCGGAAGGCCATTGGAAATTGTTATTAGCCATTTCTTCAATTAAAGTGTAAGCTTCTTTAAATGATTTAGACATTAAAGAACCTCCAGCAGCAGCATCAATAATTGATTTTAAAGATCTAATTATTCCATTATAAAATGTTTGAATAATTAACCAATCAGGTAAAGCATGATGAGGACATTTTCTTAATAGTTCTTTAAATCTTTCTCAAGTTTCATATATTGTCTCCCCATCAAATTGACTAAACAAAGTAATATCATTTCTTAATTTAGCAGTTTTAGAAGGAGGAAAATATTTAGCAAGGAATTTTTATGCCATTTCAGCTCATGTTTTAATAGAACCAGTCGCTAATGAGTTTTAACCACATCTTTGCTTTATCTCTTAAAGAAAAAGGAAAAAGTCTAAGTCTAATAGCATCATCAGAAACATTATTATATTTAAAGGTAGCACAAAGTTCTAAAAAACTAACAAGGTATAAATTTGGATCCTCATTTGGTGTTCCACCAAATTGATTGTTTTGCACCATTTGAATAATAAACGGTTTAAGTTCAAAAGAATTAGCATCTACAATGGGTATTTGAATACTACTATGAAGTTCACTATAGTAGGGTTAGCATAATCTCTTAATGGTTTATAAACATTTTGATCATTAAGTTCAATTAAATTTTGTAAAGTAGCCATTTCTTGAAATTTTTAAATTTGTTTTCCCTTTTTAATTTTTCTAATTGTTCTTTTTAATTCAGAATCTAAAGGTATTAATCCTTCAGAACCAAATCTTTGCATAAAACATGAAATAAAAATTTATATATATATTATTATTATTATTATTATTATTTTATTTTTGGAAATATAAAAATTATTTATTTTTTTTAAGAAAATTAATAACTATTCTATTTCTTTCCCCGGCAACGGCGCCAAAAACTTGACCCGACCCGCAATAATGCAGTAATATTCGCTTCCAAAAGATGGTAAAAAACTTGACTCAATTTATAAATAGCGGCTACTGTATAAAATCAAAATGTTATAAAATTTAGAAAATATTTTACGCACTAGGGGTACAATGCAAGTATACGTATCGTTTCAAGTAATATAGGGCATTGAAATTAAGATCCTAGTATCGATCCCACGAGGAAGAGTTATAGTAATAAATTTCTAAATATTATATTTCAAAAATCTTCTTTTATTTTACTATTAATTTACTAGATGCAAATAAAGAAAACAATAATAAGATAATGATTTTATGAAAACTATATAAAATAAACAACTTCCTTCCCTTCAATTAATCTAAGATTTTTAAGAAAATTTAATATTCGTTGGAGAATTTGATTTATGGTATTGTGCCAAATAGAAGCATTCATATTCTTTATCCTTTGATCCGGGCACAAAGAACATTGGCTAATTTACAGATCAAGTCCGGATGTATTGTTAGTAGAATGGGTTAATCTATACTCACACTTCTAGATGTCCAAGGGTGGCTGTGGTCGGCCCTACTAGTGACCCTTTCCTAGTCCAATTATTGAAAAATCTTATGAACTTAAGATGGATGTACCCCATACAATTTTAAAGCCTGCCTATTTAGGGAATTCATCTACACCACCAGTCTTTATATCTTCATATTCAACTCAATTACAAGAAAAACCTGAATTGAATGATGAAGAAGATAAAGTTATTAAACTAGGACTTGGAAGAGAATTTGAGGATAAATTTCAAAAGAACTTTGAGTTGAGAAAAGAGGATAAGGATATTGGAAGTCCATTGGAAGAAATTCCTAAGGAATTAGAAAAACCTATTTGCTCAACTAAGATAGATCCTCCATCATATAATAATTATAAAGAGGAAGAATTGGAAGATAACTTGAAAAAGAAGAGTGACATAGATGAATTTGATCCTGAATCTGAATTATCTAGTGAGAATTTGATCCAAAATTTGGGAGATCTTGAATTATCTTATAGAGATCCATTTCTTATAAATTTCAAGAATGATATTAATATGCAAATTCAGAAAATCAATAGTAGAATATTGGATCTATAAAGAAATATGAGGTAAAATGATATAAATCCATCTGAAAAGAAAGAGCTGAATGAAAAATTACAATTTGAGGATTCTATAGGAATTCCTGGATCTGAAAAAGATTGGGCAATTGATCGGGGATTACTTAATTGGAATTTTGATCCATGAGGAATTATTTGTCGGGCTCGCAACGTTAAAACCAAGTGCTTTATATGAGGCAACCCATAGTTATCAGTGTGCTTGAGAGTCATGATTGTTAGTGTTGTATGGTGTTTGCTTTAGAGTGGATTTACTTGATTTTTATATGTCATTATGGATTGATAAGTTTGATTGTTGATTGGTAGATGTTTGGATTGTTAGTAGTTTGATTTGATCTTTGTGTGTCAAGTGGGAGGTGATTACTTAACTTCTTATTATGGTTAGACTTGTATGTTCTCTTATAGTAGTTGGATTGATGAGTGTTTTACTGGGACTTGAGTTTTACAAGAGATATCATTAATTTGAACATTGACAGCTTCATCTCAATTTTGTTAAATCCTTTCTCTAACTTTGTTTTCATTTGATAGAAGTCATGAACCTATTTGATGAATAACTTGTGGATGATCTTACACTACGATTTTAAACTATTAGAGGTGCTTAAGTAAAGGTATTAGATGATGCCTGAGATAGGTGTCCAGAAATCAATATATCAGGGATAATCTTATCTTTGGGATTATAATCTATAAAATCATTTAAAAAAGTACCTAATTTATTAGTGTAGTGATTCCGTTAGAAATTGGAGGTAAGTTAGTGAGATGCGATGAGTTAAAGGATGAATTAAGCTCATTTATCTTATGTGTGTTTATGTTTGTGTTATAATTTTATATAATAATTGTAGAACATTTTTATATTCCCTTGCTGATACCTGCTATGCTAGTTAAACTTTTATTTAGTGAATTTTATTCTAGCATGATTAGTTTAGATTTACTTTCTGCTGCATATTGTTTTGTCCTAATGAATACTTGTAAATGGTTTTGATAGACATTTGTGGTAAATAGAATTTATAAATTTTTTTTCTTGCTCCTTATATTTTATGTACTGAATGCTATATATGTTAAAAATTATGTTTGGGGGTACGAAGAAAAATAAAATTTTAGTGTGAAAATACTTCTTTTTAGTGTAATTTTATTACAAGCATGTTTTAGGTTAGATTTACTTTCTTCTACTTTCATTCAATCCTGATTATGCATGTATATGAATTTGATAGGATATTGTAGTAGTAAGTAGATTCAACCTTTACTTTTTCTTCCTGCAACATTTTATGGAGTTAATTACAAAATATTTCAAAATTTAAGTTTGGGGGAAAGAAAAATTTTTAAAATCTAACTTTATTTGTCATCAGTAGCCTGTATTTAATTGTATATCACTTTTAAAATGACTTGTGGTATGTGGTGTTATCTTTAGGTTACTATAATTTCGATTTTAGGAATGTTAGAATAGTTTCATCACATAGGATTTCAACAAAGTTATAATCCTCACATAAAAAAAATGAGTGAAAAAAAGGGATTAAAAAAGATCCCGAAAGAAAAAAAATTGAAAAAAGGGATTGAAAATGATCCCAAAAGAAAAGAAAAAAAAAGAAAAAAAAAAGTGAGGAGAAGCTTGAGGAGAAGCCAAATGAAAAATTGGTTTCACTTGAATCTTTTTAAATGAAAAGACTTAAAAACAATCCCAAGCTTATTCTTATTTCAAAAGGTATTTGTTAAATTGGTATAGATAAAGGTGCTTAAATTCTATTTTTATACTTTCTTTGAATCTTTAGTTTGACAAGTTTCAATAACTTTTGAAGTAAATAGAAAATTAGGATTCTTAAGTTGAATATGAAATATTCTTACGCTCTAGTCCTAGATTGATTTGCTAGAATTTTTCCTATGTTATACTATAATATTTCTGAGAAGAATTTATAGCAAATTCTATTGAAACCCACAACCACATGTCAATATGTTTGGTTTTTAAAGTTATAGTGTTACTTGAGGATAAGTAACAATTATGTTTAAGGGATTTTGATGCACCAAAAATATATACGATTTTTGCTATATGATTTTACTCATTTTTGTGATATTACACTTTAAAAAGAAGGTATTTTGTACGTTTTTTTTTATTTTAGGCACATGAAATGGTGATTGGAGCAGAAAGAAGCAAAAATGACGCAATTTGGAGCAAAAATAAGCAAGAAAGCAAATTTTGGCCTTATACATTTCGTTAAGCCTTTCTATGTTTAATCTCTTTTACAATTCTTGTATATTTTTAAATGAGATTACAATTTAAAGACATATTATTTTTATGCTTATTTTGTAGGGCTATCTATTAGGAACACAATGCAACTGAAACGGGGTGAATCAGAGCTGAAACTGTGTCAAACGGAGCAAAATGGTGGAGCTGTGCAGGATGGGCGCCGGAGGCGCCAAAACTGGCGACAACGGCAATAGAAGCCCAAGACCACGAAAAAGAGCGCGTCGGCAGCACCCTATTCAGCGTAGGCTGAGTCCAAGACGGTCTGGATGCGAAATTGAGCGGTTATTGGCCATATACATCGAATCTGGACACTTTTTTTAATATTTCTTGATGCACCTCTTGGGAAATTCGTTCCTACACTATTTTAATCTGAATTTGAAGCCAGAAAAGTGAGGAGATGTTAGGGAAAACTTAGAGAATGCTTAGAGATCTTAGAATATGAGTAGAAATGTAGATTTCTATCTTTTTGGAGAGATTGGTAATGGGATTTTGAGAGAATTTGTAAGGGAATGTTCTAGCATTACATGGATCGGTGGGAGACCTTATAAGATAGATTTTTATCTTTCTTTCAAGGGAAGAAAGCTAAGTATTGTGTTCTTCATTATCTTATGATTTTGTAAACACTTATTTTGTGGATTTGCTTTGAAATGAGTATTTTCGTTTTGTTTTCTTCGTGTTTTATGATGTCTTTCTCTTACTCTTTCTTCTTCTATGGAAATAGTGGCATGAGAAGATTATGCCATTGTATCCATTCTACTTTTCTTTTGCAATGAGTAGGACTCATGTTTAGGATATTGGGATGCTTGCTAAAAGAGTTTTAATTATAAATGTGATGATTTCTACTTGCACTTCATTTACATTTTTAAAAGAGCTCGTTGTAGTGTTAAAATTTATTGTAATTTCATTGACCCGAAATGACAGTGTAATTCTCAATAAAGTGGAACCACATTCAATGTCTGTGAATGAATTGCGTAGTTCATGGGGTTAAGTGCAAATAAATAGAGAAATATGGTTTCATGGGCATCAAATTGGAGGTTTGAGGGTGAAGGGAAGTGGGAGCTCTGAAGTGGCAGCCAATATCCTCCCAGCCTAACCTTGGATTTAGGGACTAAGCCTAGGATTTTCCAATGTTCTTGATAGCGCTCTAAAGAGGAGGTACTCAGAAGAGGGTAAAGAATAGGATTGCTCCTATTTTTCACATACAATATTTAATGCATCTCATTCCTATACATTATCCAATTCATTACATGAGAATAATATTTTTTATTATCTCAAAATTCACCAGACCAATTTCCCTAAAAAGGGTTATCTTTAGAAGTAAAATTTGCATTTAGGAGTAGTTGTTAAAAAAACCACTGATATCACCCTTCCAAACTAAGGCTGTTAGTAGTGGACTAGAATTTGACTAAGAACCTCTTACCTCGCTTCCCTGTGGGATCGATAAACGAGACTCTATTAGAGCCCTGTATTACTTGATATGATACGTATACTTGCGTTTGAAATTGTGACTTTACAAAATTATTATAAATATATAAATCTGAGGTCATAAATTCTTGCATAATAAAAAAGTCGCAACAGAGAGCATCAGATCTCTTCGTAGATCTCTGTTGCTGAGCCACCAAAACTATTACAAACAAGTGTTGTGAAACACCGAACAATTGCACAAGTGTACATGCCATTTAACTAGTACACATAACAAATTCTATTTATTGATCTTCAAGAAACGAGTGAATTCCTGAAGCGTGGTCTATTGATTTTATGAGTAGCATGAAAGTTCGATTTTTGGTCATTTGTCAATGTTTCTAAAATAATAATAATAAAAAAATACAAATTTAATTGTAAGAGGTAAAAATCACAAGTGAAATATCTCTCTTGATCCAGATCATAAAAAAATATGGTTGACAATGTGATAATTAAGATGATAAATATAAGGAACTAAATTCTTCCTTATCCCCTCCCAGTGGAAATACGGAATCTAGAAAAATCTACCAGTTTAGTTCCTTAAATTTGATGAAATCCTTAATATTAAGTATTTCTCTATTAGATGATAGTAAACAAAGAGCAGTATTTCAATTCTCTTAGTTAATGAGTTTTATTCAAGATGTTCCACCACAAATTCTCCTTAAGCTTATATAGTTCATAATGGTTCTTAACTATTCAGTTGGCCACATTATATAAATATGAAGGTTTAATAGATAAAATATCACTAAAACAATTTACACGTCACATTAACAACATTTGACACTCTAGAACTTCTACTTAACAAAAGAGAAAAGAATATAATTCAAGTGACACTTCATTAACAAAATGAACATTTTATTTATTTAAGCTAGTAAACACATAGAGTTTTAGAAGGAAAAACTTCAGTACAGGTACAATTTTTGAGGCAAATTCATGCTCTTCTTTCCCTGACAGCTACGATTTCCCTCATACAATCTTGTCTCCCACAAAAACCTTGATCTCTCATCTTCTCCTTCAAAAATTACACACGCATAGAGAAATACCATAGGAAATAATAGAGAATTTGATTCCCCAACCACGTTAATGAGCATGCTTCCTTTACATAATTTCACCTTTGTCAACTTGGCAGACTTCATGAGAACATAAGCCACAGTAACTCCCTATGTCAATTTGTCAAAGTCATGAATTCCATTTGGTGCAAAAATGTTGCTGACCCTGTAAAGAAGTAGTGCAAGGATCTAGAAGTAGGTGAGGTGGCACCACATTAAGTGTTACAACATTAGCATTAGTTCTCTAGGGGGGCACCTTTGTTCTTCGTACCTAAAGCCATGATGCAGAATACAAGTTCCATGAATCCTAGATCAGATGGGTGGGCTTAAAAGTGGGGCACACATGCCAATAAAGGCAAATAGGACATGTTGGCAAAGTGCAATGTGTTCTTCTTGAGGTAAGATTTTGAGTTCTCCAAGCTTTTTTTTAATTTTTTAATTTTTAACATTTATTTAGTTTCAGGGTTGTAGGGTAGCAGTTCTAAAGATCCAGTCTCATGCATACAAAATAAGGAAAAACTAGGGTAGTGAACCTAAATAAAGAGTACAACAAATTAAAACTAAAACTAAGTAAATAATGTGTGAAGTTAAACAACAAACAATTCACCCAATTTTCAAATATATATATATATATATATATATAATGAAGAATTAGTAAAACAAATGCACTAAATTACTAGTAAAATAGGAATCGAACACAAATTTAATTTTGTATTTTTCTAAACACGGGAAATAACATAAGAGTTGAAATAAATGTAACATACTTGTTGACCTCACTTTTTTTGAGGTCTAATGTTTCTTCATTAGAAGCCTAGGATCTAGTCATAATACTTTCCTATTAACTATCCTAGAAGACTAGTGATGGAACCCTACGTTATTAAAATTCTAAACACTTTTTTACTCTTCTTAGAGTTTAACATGCATGTTTTTGATTTCTAGCACTTAGTAGGATTAATCCAGCATGAGGGAGCTCAAGGGGAGTCCCCATTAGACTGTCAAGCCTTAAGGATAACCCTGAGTAGTCTTGTCTTGGTTTCACTTACACACATACCTTAACTCATCACTTGCATCCAATCCTAATACCATAAATTCAGTCACACTTAATCTCTTTCTTCTCCGCTTTTGGAAATTCATGTGGGTGGTCCCCAAGCCCTTAGCCTTTGATTAGGGTGGCTAAGACCATCATATGAAGGATCTAAAATGGGATTCCACTTAGTCTCATGGAACTAAAAAGAGTACATTATGATTAACATCATCAATAAACTCAATTCTCACTACAACATACATTTTGACTTTGTATCCCCAAAATTTAAATTTACCATAAATCCCGAAAACCCTAAGTTTCTCAAAATTGTCCAAATTGACAATTCCATCCAAAATCATTTTAAATCATCACATATCCCCCAAATTACCAAAAAATATTTCAATTTTTTCAAAATTCCCAAAATATCCCTAGATCACAAAAAATTATCAAAAAGCCTCTTCTTGCCCAAAAATTACCAAAATAGCCAAATTCACTCTTAATGTCCTCAAAATCAATTTAAACCACCCATGTCTACAATTGTGCCCAATTCCAAAAATATTGGCCAAAATTCCCAAATTGCCCCTAAATGCTTAAGGTCTCTGATGCACGAAAAGTATGTTGAATTATTCATATATATTTAATGCTCATTTTTGGTGAGATTGCACTTTTAAAGAAGTTATTTTTCATGTTTTGCTACAGATATGATGATTTAAAAAAATTGGAGCAAAAAGAAGCAAAAAGGAACAAATTTAGAGTAAAAAAGGGCAAAAACTAGATTTTGAAGTTTTGGCACCGTCGACGCCAGAATGGGTACCGACGGTGCATTTTTCCAGAGAGCCCAGATAGTTAAGTGTGATAGGGCACCGACGGCACCCAATGTCACTGGAGGCCAAATTCAATGTATTTAAAAAATTTTTGGAGGGATTCTTGAAGTATCTCTTGGGAAAATCATCCCTAGATTATTTTAACTTGATTTTGGCACCAAAATTCAAACGAGGAGTCTAGAGAAGAAGTAGTGTGAGTGAAGTAAAGTGCGTGGGTGTTGAGACTTAATGTTTGTTAAAAGTTTGGAGTCTAGGGTTTTGTGTAAAGAGTTGTTTTGTTAGGGATTTTTCTCAAAAGAGTTGTAGGAGGAGAGGGGAAGTGAGATATTACTTCTTCCCTACTATTCCAAGAGAGAATTGTGTATTGTTGTGAAGCGAGAAGGTGACTCAAAGGAACATCAATTGATTTACTTGGGAAAGAAATTGAGATAAGTTGTATTTAATTCTTATTGTTTGTATGACTTTGTTTTTATATGTAAAATTTTTGTTTTGTCGTATCTTCCTCATGAATTCTGAGTAGATTTATTTGTCTTTCTAATTGCAACGGTACATAGTGAAATGATGGTATTGATTGGATGCACCACATAAATGTTAAGAAATTGTGCTAATTTTTCACTTTGTACTTCATTTACTTTTCAATCTGGCCAATTGAATTGTTAAATATGTTATGAAACATACGATCTAAATGTACTTTGCTTTCTATAATAAAAGTGAAGATTACAGTCTATGTTCATAAATGAGTGATTTAGTTCATGTGGGTTGGGTACAAATAAATAGGGAAATATTTTTATTGGGTGTAGAATTGAAGATTTTAGGGTGACAAACTAAAATATCCAATTTGGTTTTGGTGTTCGGAAACTAAAGTAAGAGTTAGCCTTCAGGAAAAGAGAAGTGGGAGCTCTGGAGTGAGAGCTAGTATCCTCCCAAACTAACCATAAATTTAGGGACTAAACCTAGGATTAGCCAATGTTCTTTATATCACTCGGAAGAGGGTAAAGAATAGGTATCCTCCTATTTGATACAATACAAGAATCTTACTAATCTTTATCATTCACTCACCATAACATCATTGTAAGGGGGAGAACATTTTCTCTAAATTTGAACCTTACATTACAAAATTTGTTGTAGTAGTAGTTAACTTTAATTTGAAGTATTGAAAGTACTTTAGTGATCTTAAAATTTATAGCATTGCTAAACTTTAACAACTTAAGTTTTTATTGTAAGTGCATTGCAAATTTTAATATTGGATTTCTGTGTTACGCTATAAGGTTTGCTTCCTCCTGTGGAATCGATAACCAAAACTTCATTAGAGCTCTGTATTACTTGAACGATACGTATACTTGTGTATAAATTAGCTACTTTCTTAATTAAACTGATTATACATTATGACTCAACTGCAAAATACTATTCAAATATTTATTCCAATGTTGTAGCCACACATCAACTTTTTTGTACCGTTGCCGGGGAGGCAATAGTAAATTGAGTAGTAACTGAAAAACTTTGTTTCACATATTATATTTGTGTGTGCTTGCTTTTAAGTGTGATTATTATAAGTCTATATGCGTAGTTTTGGATCTTAATGTTTAGTACCTTATGATTCAGAGTTAGAACGTACCATTAGAAAAATTAGAAAACATAAAAAAGAATCTAAAAATTTGAACAAAATGGCGAACAATGTATTTAATCAAGGAAATGAAAATGAACATCAACCTAGACCTTTAAGAGATTATGCCGACCCTACGGTAAATGAAATTCACTTAACTATTCAAAATCCTACTGTAGCTGCTAATTAATATGAGCTTACACCTAATATTATCCAAATGGTGCAAAATAATCAATTTGGTGAAAGAGCAAATGAAGATCCTAATTTACATCTTGCTAGTTTTCTAAAATTGTGTGCTACATTTAAATATGACGAAGTATCGAACGATGTCGTTAGGCTTAGAATTTTTTCTTTTTTAGTAAGGGATAAAGCTAAGCCGAGTTAAATTCATTAGCACCTAGATCTATCAGACTTGTGGAGAATTATCATAAAAAATTTTGTCAAAATATTTTCCTCCATAAAAAACTGCTAAGTTTAGAAATAATATTACATGTTTCTATCAGTTTAAAGGCAAATCAATATATGAAGCTTGAGAGAAACTTAAAGATCTCTTTATGAAGTGTACACATCATGCTTTACCTACTTGGTTAATAATTTAAAATTTTAGAATGGATTAGTGGGATCTCTTAGATCGATCATTGACGTTGTTGCTGGTGGATTGTTAATGTGAAAACCTTTTGATGAGACATTTTCTTTAATTGAAGAGATGTCTACTAATAATTTCTAATGGCCCTATGAGAGGGGTATTTCCAAAAGAGTAGCTAGTATTCATGATTTTGATGCAATATCTATATTGGCTTCTCAAATTGTTGTGATTTCAAAGAAAATATTTTAATTTGGAATGAACTATTCTCAAACGCTTCAGGTGTTAGAGGAAAATCATTGGGACAAATAGTAGATTCTGTGGACCTCATTTTTGGTGAGGTCTTTTCTCTCCTTAGTACTTCTTAGGATCTAGCCATAAGGTTTTCTCCTTGACTTTCCTAGAAGACTAGAATTGGGACCCACCCTTTAGCAATTCAGCTACTTCTTGACTCCTCTTGGGAACCCACTTGGATGGTTGCAAACCTCTAAATCACCTTAGAAGGTTAAGATCACCATATGGGGAACCAATAGTGAGCTCCTATAAGGTTGTTCAAGCCTTAGGACTACCTTGGGTGGCCTGGTCCTGGTGAGGTCTGACTTACACACACTGCACTCTCACACACACCATCCTTACCCATTTCTCCCCCCTGGTTCATTGGAACACTCATGTGGCTAAGTCCAAACCCCTAGCTCTTTAGCTAAGAGGGTTGGGTACAACCCATGAGATGTTCAAAATGGACATTTCTTGGTCCATGGCTCACTTTAAGCTTCACCATGATTAAAATTCAACATATGCCAAAATGCCTGGTTTTGACATTGGGTCCTTCAAACTTACCTAAAATTACCTAATTGCCCCAAATTTTCCAAAATTACCCAAAAGTTACCCAAAATTCCTAAAATACCTAAAGATCATTTTGAAACAACCCCCACCTTTTAAATTCACCAAAATACCCCAATACCCTCCAAATAACCTCTTGATACCCTAAAATACCCTTTTGGCATAAAATTCCAAAAATTTTAAAATTCCCAAAAAATTTCACAAAATCCCAAATATTCCTAATTTCATTTTGGTTAACTACACTATAGCCCAATTTTTCTAAAATAACCCACTTTTGTCAAAATCCCAAAATTGACTCATTTTTAACCTAAATGTACCCAATGTCACACCAAACCAACCCATTTGACCTCAATTTTGCCCAATTTCAATTCTAAACTTTAATTCAACATCATTAATATCAATTACAAGTCCAATTTGATTCACATATGAGTTCAATTCCATTTGAAATCCAAAATCCCCAATTTTGCCTAATTAATCCAAAACCCCCAATTAACCTAATACCAACTTTTTTTCCTAAATTTCAGTCCTAAACATTCCATAACATTCCCATGAAACCTATGCAACATTCAATTGCCCCAATTTAAGCCTAAACTTAACCTAAATCTATTTGAAAACCAAAAATACCCCCATTTTAGCTTAAAGCGAACCCATGCCCTAAACCTACCTAATTGATTAGCCAAACCCTGAAATTTCTTCCTAATTGATGTTAGGAACTCTTCAATACATTCCCCTAGACCATGTGAAACTTTCAATTGGGTTTAAACCCCACCTTAACCCAACTTGGGCCCAAATTGATTCAACCTTGCCTAAATTAACCAAAATACCAAAATCCACCAAATTGACCTTCCAATTAAACTCAAAACCTCTCCATGTCTTCATAAAACTTCTTCATGGCAATCATCTCTTCAAAATTTCTCAAGACACTTGGGCCTGAATCAAGACAAAACTCAAGTTAGCCCAACCCAAACCCAAATTAGCCAATTTGAACCCATGACCAAGCCAAACCAGATTGAACCAAATGTGGCTAAACCAACCTATCCACAACCACTAAGTAAACCCTAGGAACCACACTAGATCCACCTAGCCCATGCTAAGTGAGCCATAGACCAAGGGTTCCCCATTTTAAGGGATCTCTTCCCTTAAATGGACAAATCCACCTTTTGCCTCACCCCAAATCCTCCCTTGGCTGGTTTATCACCTTTAAACCCTACTCCTTGGTTGACCTGACCCATAGCTAGCTCCCTTGTCCTTGCCGGCTGACCCACTTTTTATATGTTTGCAAATTATGTTAATAGAAACGACACCAAAAACTTGATCCCGCTTTGATATTATGATGGAATGTTTAATGTGGATTCTACGCAAGTATACATATCGTATCAAGTAATACAGGGCTCTAGTGGAGTCCTGGTTATCGATCCCATAGGGAAGTTTTTAACAGATTTGTATCGGCAAAAATTTAAGGGAATTACTTACTAATATAGTAATCGGAAATTTGAAGTAACTAAATCAACTAAAGTAAACTAAAGCTTGAAATAAAGTTGATTTAAATAATTCAGAAAAAGTATCCTTCTCCTTGTTTTTAGAAAATTAAGTGAATGATGAATCTAATTAGAATTTTTTGAATTGTATTGTGACAAATAGGAGCATTCCTATTCTTTACCCTTTGGTCCAGGTGCAAAGAACATTGACTAATCCTATGTTTGATTACTGAATCTGCGGCTAGGCTGGGAGGATACTGGCTGCCACTTCAGAGCTCCCACGTTCCCCTCACCTGAGGGATAACTGTGCGGCTTATTTTAGGTTTGTGTATTGTATTTTAAAAAGGGGTCGCCTAACAGAAGTTGTCGGCGAATTTAAATTTTAAATTTAACTTAAATATATATAATTTAGAAAGTAGTATTTGATTTTGAAAATAATTTTTAAATTTGAAAGTTTTAAGATATGAGATTAAACCGATCTCACATCCCCAAATAGTTTATATAAACGAGCACCGCACCACAAACCGTATATCTATCCCTAAGGATAGACACACTGCTTGATGGTGAGGCTCGATCAAATAAACTAGAAGTTTTGTGACATCCGTTTGGTCTGCGAACCAATTTTATAAGCCGACAAATTCCCTCGCTTAATATGAAAGTATCAAACAGGGTTTATATTACACGGGTTCTTTAAAATTCCCTATAAGGGCAAGCCCCTATAGTTAATTACATCTTAAGTGACGGGAATCACTTAAGAAAACTCTCGATAATAATCAATAACTCGCTTTCAAGAATTTCAAAGTTTAAGGTTTTCAAAGATTGAATTTTGGAATTTCAATAGGGAATGGATCAAATTTTGGAACATTTTGTTTTGTGAATCCAAAGGAAGAAAGGTAGGAGAAATCACTGATTCGAAATGAACTTCAGTAATTTCCCGACTATCCTATCGTTTGGCTTGAGTTTAGGAAAGTCCTAATACTTATTTAGTATTTCAATCTTGCCAATTTTAATTAATTAGGACTTATATTTGTATGATAAAATCAAACAAATAGCCTAGAAGATGTGAGGGTTTATTGTCGTATCGGACGACTACCTCGGAATCCTAAGACCGGTTAGGGCTTAATTTGCAATGCAAATGCCTAACGAAAAGGTTGGGGATTTATGTTGCACTAGGCAAACTACCTCGAAGTCCTATGGCTTGGTTATTTAATTCTAGGAAAGTTTTGCTGAAGTAGGTTCAAGTTTTGCTGACGACGATGGCCGTGCTCGCCCACCATGCTCCAAGTTCCTTGTTGTTGCAGAGGTTTAGTTTTAGAAACCATAAATCGGGGATGAGAAAAGTATTTTGGTTTAGAGAAATCTTAATTTTCCAAGTGTTTTTTACGTTTTAATTAAAACAAATCTTAAAGTTGATTATAACGACACCGGTTAAGATCCCACGGTTCCATCCTTCCGGCATCATTATTATTATCGGATTCACTTAGTCCGGATGAATTTGCTAAACTCAATCGAATGAGTTCCACACTTTCATTTAGACCGTGGGAAATCCCGTTAGCAACACGTAGGTTACATCATCCGAGGTATTCCCGATCATCCAACAGGACGTTTTAGTTTAGTTGCAATTGTAGTTTTGTGTTCTGTTTGTGATTAAATTTTGAGTTATTTTATATTTTGAAATGTTGTGGCGGTGAATTTTATCTTGCAATGACTTTTAACTTAATTTTGTTTCAGTTTTAGGGACTATCCTAAAGGTGTGGGTTTTCATGCAACTGTTGTTTTATCATGCAAGAAAAGTAAAGTGCATTTGCAATAAAGTAAATTGCAAGAAAGTAAATTGCAAGAAAGTAAATTGCAAGAAAGTAAATTGCAAGAAAGTAAATTGCAATAAAATAAAAGCGTACACTGAGAGTCTTCCCGTCATCCCAAGCTGCACTTAAAACACAATTAGAATATTTAAGCAAGTCCCTAGGTAAAGCTAAGGGAAAGGTTATGGTTTTCTACCAAATTCTTAATCCTATAGCTAGTCAACTCTTATGACGTCTAGGTTCTTTGTGTGTTTTTTTGTTTGAGGACGATTTTCTTCATCAAAGGACAATTAAGTCCAATTGTTCTTATAAATATCCTATCATATTGAGGAAGTGCTTAAGAAGAATCTTAAACATCTTTTCAATATTTCTAGGATTGTTTTAAGTCCAAATGAATTTAATTATATAAATGAATCGATCGTCCGAGGTTTTCAAGTCTTGTTAACTTGCTCGATGAACTAGGACATTTGAATATCCTATGAGTGAGGTAACACTTCATTTGATGTTCCATTTAGGAGTTATAATAATCAAAGCTTTCAAGGGTAAATTAGTATTCAAATGATTTGATTTAAGTTAAAGAGTTTAAATTTGGAATAGTGTTCAAGTTGCTTTAAATTTATTTTCTTTAATTTAATTGAGTTTGATTTAATTTGATTTGATGTTTAATTAATTTGATTTGATTTAATTTTAATTTGATTATTTAATTTAATTTAATTTAATTATTTAATTTAATTAATTTAATTTAATTTGATTTAATTCAATTTTATTTAATTAATTTAATTTATTTAATTTAATTTAATTTAATTTAATTTAATTTAATTTAATTTAATTTTTAATTTAATTTAATTGTTAATTTAATTTAATTTAACTTAATTTAATTTAATTTAATTTAATTTAATTTAATTTAATTTAATTTAATTGTTAAATTTAATTTAATTTTAATTTAATTTATCTTTAATTTACTTTATTTTTAATTTTAATTAAAATTTTAAAAGAGTTTAATAATTTAATTAAGTCTTTTAATATTTTAAATTTGAGTTATCATTTTAATTAAAAATTGAGTATTAATGATATAATTAGTTTAGGGATTTTTTTAAATTAAAGAATAAATCTCTTCCTAATAAATATCCCTTATTTTAATAATCCCGATTTATTATTCCTCCAAATTTAATCTATTATTTAATTAAAGTTTAATCATTTTAAAATTATTTAATGGGTTTCTACCCTTTAATTATTTAAATTTCAATCATCCAAATCAGATTAAGATCAAATATTTTACTTGTTGATTTTTTATTAACCCTAAAGTTTTAATTAAGGGTTAAAAGTTTAATTACCATTTTACCCTTTAAGCTTAATAATTTCATAACTCACTAAATTGAACCCAAATGAACTTGAAATTTTTATGTGACTTCACTCATATGTCAATAAAGACATGAGAGGAGAAAATGTGATTTTTCTGTATTTAATTTATTTATATAATTATTTTTGGTGGAAAATAGAGATTTTCAAGGAAAATTTAATAACATGACCAAGGGAAAGTTTCTGTCCTTAAGAAAATTAGGGGACATTCCTAATGACCAGAGAAGCACTTGAACCAATTTTGGTGATTTTTTGAATTATATTTATTTTTATTATAATTATTTTGAGTTTTGGAGTGTTAATTAATTTAAAAATAAAATAAATGTTGAAAAATGGGTTTTATATTTTTCAAAAATCTCTCTGATATCAAGGAAACCAGAGAATCAAATTTTGCAATTTTCTGATTTTTCTATGATTTATTATAATTATTTTAGTGAAAATGCTAGAAAATACATTTTTTAATTTTTAAAATTACCTTAGGGCTTTAAAATTCAATATCTCACTAAATAGACCTAGGAAAAATGTGGGATTTGCTCCTAAGTGATTAAAATTCAAAATGTGATATTTTGGTGAATTTTATTATTTTTGTGATTTTTATTATTTTTTAATTATTAAAAATATTAAAATATTATTAAAAAATCAACTTTTTTAGAAAATTGAAATTTTAATTTTCTTAGGTTTCCCTGATATCAGAGAGGCTCCAAAACCAATTTGGTGAATTTTTGAAAAGTATTTTAAAAGTTATGAATTTTTAAAGTTTAAAATGGCTAAGTGACTTAATCAACCCAATTAGTGAGGCTAACCAAGTCCAATTGACTTCAAATTTTTATGCTGGGTTCCTCTGATCCTAAAGGTCAGTGGAGAATTGATTTCAAGTCAATTTGATACCTGGTTAACTCTAATTAATTAAAGACCTATTTTGGGTGTTTAAGCCAATTAGGGTCGTTTTAAATGAACTAAGTCAAAACCTATTTTTCCTAGGGTTCTCTGGTCATAAGGAACATCACCAAATTTTCCTAGAATTTATTTCACAACATGCTATTTACTGGAATTAAAATACTCAAAACAGTGACTCGAACTTGAAAAATCAAGAACTCCTCATAGGGATGGCCTCGACTTTGGAAAATTCAGGGAATGTTCCCAAATTCAGAGGCTTCAAAAGCCCTATGGTCTCATGCCATGGTGAATTGTATGCATGCATGGAGAATTAAAACAATGCAGAGAGTAAATAAATTATAAAAAATAAAATACTTGATGAAATTAAATGATTTCTTTTCCACATTATTCTCCTCCGTTCACCGAGCAAGAGGGTATTTTTATTTTATTTTTGTGATTTTTCTACACAGAGATATGAATTTTGAAGTTTAGGGAATTAAATAAATCAGAAAATACCCTATTTTTCTATTTATCCACGCGGCGCCAGCGAAACATCGGCAGCTCCGAAGGGGTACGTGTCGCGCTGTGATTGGGCGCCGCCATCTGAGTCAGCAGCCCGGGCCCCGCGGTTCTCGCACCGTTTCCTGGTCCGACGTCATCTGAGCCGTTCGTCCGCGCGTGTATTGAATGGACGAGCATCCGTTCATCGTCCCCAAGTGTTCTCACCCGAGAGCCGTCCACACTAAATCCCTAAGATCTCACTCGATTCTCGATGGATTTTTACGTTCTTATACTCTATGGATTCGTCTCGAAGAGACGAACACATCTATACGGTTAACATGCATTGAAACTAAGGCATTTGAAATAGAGAATCTTCGAAGCTCGGGATGAAGAGTTAGCTCATACCTTGGCTCAGAGAAGTGTGGCTTCAATCTGAGAGTTGTTGCACCTTCGATTGGGTCCTAGCAAGCTCCAGATGAAGTCTCCTGGTCTGGTGAATTGTCTGGATATGATTTCGACCAAGCCCGATCACAAAGCTTGGAGGCTGGAGCAATTGGGTGGCCTGGAGATAGGGCTTTTGATGGTGGACACCTTCCCTTGGTCTGGTGAAGGTGTAGAGCCAATCAATTTGGGGATTGGCTCACTGTGGAGAAGTGTCCTGGTTTTGGGTGGAATTTCAACTCTGAAATTGAGCTTACAGAGGAGAAATGGCAGGGGGATTTCACTGGGGATCAAGTGCTCTAAAGGTGGAGAAGGGTCTGGAACAATTTTGGCAGAGTTTTGGCAAGGTTTTTGCTTCTCCTCCTCTCATGGCCGAGAGGGGTGGAGTTTAAATAGAGCTGGCTGAGGGGCCTCCCAGGGGGAGTTAGGGCTTGGGATCAGCTGCTCTGGTGAGGAGAAGAACAGCCATGGTGACCACTAGGCAAGGGGCAGCTCAGCAAGTGAGAATTTCAATGTTGGATCACATGTGAGCTCTCGGCCATGGTGTTTTCCGGCGGCCTGGTGGCCGGCCGGCCAGGGTCAGGTCACCCTCGAAGCTCGGGTGGGTCGGGGCTGGAGGCTTGTGCAATCAATTGGCAATTGCCATGTGTAAAGGAGTTGGATTGAAATGGAATGGGGGATGAGCCTATTTTGGGTCCAAATGGGTCAACTCACCTTTTGGGCTTGGTTCACCTCCCCATGGCTCTGATTTTGGGCTGAGAGGATCAGTTGGGTCAGCCAAGAGAGAGTGGTGTGGTCTCTATCCATGATGAGGTGGCTAAACATGGTTTAGTGTGTGACATGCTTAAAGTAAAAAAGGCTTAATGAAAGATTAGGAAAGGAGCCCCTCCTTTTACCATTAATGGCATGGTCACATGTCAAGCCTCCCATGGCTTCATGTGGCTTGTCAATGGCTTGCATGGCTTGTCTTTGGCTTGGAGAAAGTTGAGTCAATTTCATAAAAATGGGTTTTAAGAAATTTTTGGTAATTTGATGGGAATTTGGATGAAGCTTTATTTGGAATAATTCAATGATGATTTTAGGACTTAGGTAATGGATTTAATTAAATGGATGACAAATGGAGATGTCATGTGGGCTTTAGGGTAGATTTGGGCTTTTGAATTTTGAAGGAAATGGGCTTTTAGAAAGGTTTAAGGGAAGTGGGCTTTTAAGTTTATGAATGTGTTCATGGATGAAAATTTTTGTAAAAGGTTGGGCCAAATAATTGTTGGGTTTAGCTCATGGATGTGTCATGAGTAACTTGAAGCAAATTTGGGGTAGTTTGGGCTTGAATTGGGTTGGATTTGGATTCTTTTGGTGAATGGGCCAATATAGGTCCAAATGGGCCAAGTTAGGCCAATGTTGGGCTAGGGTTGAAATTAATGTAGAATTATTGTTGAGAAGTGTTTATGGGAGTATTTCAAAGAGGTTTTGACTTTGGTTGGGCTTTGATTTTTGGGGTTTGGGTTCATTTGGGTTAGGTTTGGGCTTAGGTCAAAAAATGGGCCTTAAGGTCAAAAGTGGAATTGGATCCAAATGTCAATCAAATTGGACTTGTATTTGGTCTAAATTGGTATTAGGAATGTTGAATTGAAGTTTAGAATTGAATTGAACCAAAATTGGGGTCAATTGGGCAGGTTTGGTTTGACATTGGGTTCACTTAGGGTTAAAATGGGTCAATTTGGGGGTTTTGACAAAAGTAGGGTAAATTGACAAAATTGGCCCATGGTGTAGTTGGAAAAAATGAAATTGGGAATATTTAGGATTTTCTGGAATTTTCTGGGAATTTTCTAAATTTTTGGATTTTTAGGCCAAGAAGGGTATTTTGGGTATTTGGAGGGTATTGGGGGGTATTTTTGGAATCTTTGGTATTTTTGGGTATGGATGATCAATTTGAGTGATGTGGAGATGTTTGGGAATAATTTTGAAGAATTTTAGGTAATTTGGAAATTTTGCAAAAATTTGGGTAATTTCGAGGTTTTGGGTAGGTTTAGTAGGTGTAGGGTCTCGGGGGTCAAAAATTGAAAATTTGGGAAATTGAAGATTGGGTGAATCTAGGTGGAAAGAAATCATTTTGGTTGAGCCATGAAGCCATTTCAAGCCCATATGAGCCATGAAAGGACTCATTTGAGGCATTCACTATGTTGTTCCTAACCTCTTGCCGAGGGCTTAGGGGTTAAGGACCATCCATGTGAATCACCTACATGAGTCGGGAGGTCAAGTTAGGTATGGGTGTGGTTTTAGGAGGTGTGTGGAAATGTAGTGTGTAAGTGTAGTGTATAAGTGTAATGTGTGTGTAAGTCAGCCCCTTCACCAGACCAGGCCACCCAGGGCAGTCCTAAGGCCAAAGAGTCCTATAGAAACTCATCCTTTAAACTTCCATATTTGATTTCAACCCTCTAGGTGATTAGGGGTCTATAGTCAAGTTTGTGGAGTTTGCAGGGAGTTTAGAAGTGGTTTAAATTTCTAAAAGGCGGGTCCCGATTCGGTCCTCTAAGATAGTCGAAGGAAAAGCCTAAGGCTAGATCCTAAGCACTAAAAGAAGAAGGGGAGACCTCACCAAAAATGAGGTCAACAAATGGACCCCCAATAGGTGTGGTGAGCTGACGGAGCACACCGCGCGTATTGGTGTTGACCGAAGCGATCAACAAAACCAACACAGATGTCCAAGTGACGAACTTAGGACGAAGTAGAAGAGTTTCTGCTGGGGAGTGTCGAGTATATCTCCGGAACCGGAGATTCTTGAACTCTCGCCTGGGGAAAGGAAAAGGAGGTAAATCCCAAATCACATGACTCGGGGAATTTCGATTTAGATTTTATTTTGTTTCAATTTATGTTTTGATGTGTGAGTTTAAATTTTAGTTTGGAGTTTCAATTCGGATTGAAGTTTTGTCAAAATTAATTTGAGGGATTTGATTTGAAATGAAAATTGGGATTTTGAGGTTTTAGATGTAACATCTCCAACCTCGAAAGAAAATCGAATTGATTAGATTGAAACGTTGCAATGGGAAGAGGTCTCAGAGCAAAATGGTGTTGGATGTAAAATCCTTAACCTCAAGAGTTTGAATTTGATTTGATGTATTTCATTGCGATAGGGAAAAGATCCTAAAGCAATGCGATCTCGGATGTAAAATCCTCGACCCAAAGGTTGAATTTTGATGTATTTCGGTGCAATAGGGAAAGAATCCTAAAGCGGTGCGGTCTTGGATGTAAAATCCTCGACCCAAAAGTTGAATTTTGATGTATTTCAAGTGCAATAGGAAAAGAATCCTAAAGCGGTGCAGTCTTGGATGTAAAATCCTCGACCCAAAAGTTTGAATTTGATGTATTTCAGAGTGCAATAGGAAAAAAATCCTAAAGCGGTGCGGTCTTGGATGTAAAATCCTCGACCCAAAAGTTGTATTTGATGTATTTCGAGTGCAATAGGGAAAGAATCCTAAAGCGAGTGCAGTCTTGGATGTAAAATCCTCGACCCAAAAGTTGAATTTGATGTATTTCAGGTGCAATAGGGAAAGAATCCTAAAGCAGTGCGGTCTTGGATGTAAAATCCTCGACCCAAAAGTTTGATTTGATGTATTTCGGTGCGATAGGGAAAGAATCCTAAAGCGATGCAGGTCTTGGATGTAAAATCCTCGACCCAAAATGTTTGAATTTGATGTATTTCGGTGCGATAGGGAAAGATTCCTAAAGCGGTGCAGTCTTGGATGTAAAATCCTCGACCCAAAAGTTTGAATTTGATGTACTTCAGTGCAATAGGAAAAGAATCCTAAAGCAGTGCAGTCTTGGATGTAAAATCCTCGACCCAAAAGGTTGAATTTGATGTATTTCAGTGCAATAGGGAAAGATTCCTAAAGCAGTGCAGTCTTGGATGTAAAATCCTCGACCCAAAAGTTTGAATTTGATGTATTTCAGTGCAATAGGGAAAGAATCCTAAAGCAGTGCAGTCTTGGATGTAAAATCCTCGACCCAAAAGTTTGAATTTGATGTACTTCGAGTGCAATAGGAAAAGAATCCTAAAGCGATGCGGTCTTGGATGTAAAATCCTCGACCCAAAAGGTTAAATTTGATGTACTTCAGAGTGCAATAGGAAAAGAATCCTAAAGCGAGTGCGGTCTTGGATGTAAAATCCTCGACCCAAAAGTGTTTGAATTTGGATTTGATGTATTTCGGTGCAATAGGGAAAAATCCTAAAGCGATGCGATCTTGGATGTAAAATCCTTGACCCAAAAGTTTGAATTTGATGTATTTCAGTGCAATAGGAAAAGAATCCTAAAGCAGTGCAGTCTTGGATATAAAATCCTCGACCCAAAAGTTTGATTTGATGTATTTCAGTGCAATAGGGAAAGAATCCTAAAGCAGTGCAGTCTTGGATGTAAAATCCTCGACCCAAAAGAGTTTGATTTTTGATGTATTTCAGTGCAATAGGAAAAGAATCCTAAAGCAGTGCAGTCTTGGATGTAAAATCCTCGACCCAAAAGTTTTGAATTTGGATTGAGACTTGAAGCCTGGAAAGATTGAATTCGGAATTTTGGAAATTTGGAAGGATGAGTTTGAACTCGATTGAAATTCGATTTAAGATTTGATTTGAAATTTGGAAGATCAAATTTGAAATTTGATCGAGATTGGATTTGGAATTTGATTGAGGATTTGATTTGAAATTTGTAAGGATGGAATTTGATTTTGAAGTTTGGAAGGATGGAATTTGAGATTTGTGTTGATTTCGTTTATCTTTTAATGGTTCAAATTTTATTTTATTGTTTATTTAATGTTCATGTGAACTTGGTGTTTGTCATTTTTAGATTTTTTTTTTTTTTTTTTAGAAAGTTTTCTTTTATTCTCTTTTTTTTTGTTTTATTTCTTTTCTGTTCTTTGTTCGAAGTTCATTTAACTTTAATGGCGTTTCCCAATCAATTTGCACAAAAGAGGTGAAGGCCAAAAACGTGACATGGTCACTTTCATTCCAATCATGTTGAAAATACGTCGTACAACTCGATCCGGAATATATTTCATACAATCCATGTAGACTCAAAACGGATCGTGTATGATCTTTGTTGATCCATCAAAAGAATCATCTCGTCAAAAATCCATGTCCGAATAGTGAGATACATGGTTAATAACATCACCTTCCAAGCCATCCTTGGCAAGGATGCCTACTGGATGTACATTGGAGGTGTGATATTTCCCATGTAACTCACGACTCGTAAGGCCGGAGGTTCTCTAGCTCCGGATCTGGTTGGAAATGGTAAGGTATTTTGCTTGTCGTCCATCCTCCCGAAAGTAACCGAGATTCGCTCCACCGGCACTCTCGGTATGCAATGCTTTGCGATATCTCGCTCCGTTACCTTGCGGTATCATGACGGAACCCACCGGTAAAGGTATCTTACTCGGCCACTAGGAACTCACCCGGGCCTCGCTATCCGGAGGTCGGATCCGAACATGATGTTACACTCATTCAAGAAAGAGACCGTGCGAAAGGTCCGACGAAGTCGTGGTGATCAATATGTGGGGGTATGCGATCACCCTGTTTGTAGATGTTGATGATGCAGCTATTGGGTATGCAATCTGTTGGCAGTACCCTCCATGTTATCAATCTTTTTACCATTCTCTTGATAACTAATGGCATCGGATCCACTTGCCCATGACGGAGTATCCCCGGTGGGTTTCCCTTTCGTCTTCGACGAAAGTTGTAGCGAGCATCCGCATTGTATTGTGATTCTTCCTTTCCCCGGCATCCATCTCCGGGGTTCCGAGTATGTGTTTTCCCTCGGGCGGCCTCGCTCGGCCCATTCTTTTCGGATCCCGGATACGATCCACGATTTGCTCGTTGTTCATACTCTGAGAATACGTCGGTGTGTAGCTCGAGGCCTTCTAGTATGTTGATTCTTCTTCTTTAATTCTCTCGAAGTATTCGAAAGTTTTCTTTTCAACATTCTGCATCCTCTCCAGCTCGTATTCCGGAATGATCTGCAGATGGCGAGGTCTTGTGACATATTGTGGGATATATGGTTCAATCCCTTCACGTTCCCCTGCATACCTCGGCTCCTCAGGGATGATGTCTGTCGGGACATCCCCGGGGTTGCTTCGCAACAAGGTCATGCACCTGCCTGGTGGTTCTATCCGGTGGCGTGGTAGCCTTCTTTCTTCCGATCTTCCGGAGATTTCCCCGGTTCTTTTCGTTATTCTAGGAGCCGGCCTCCTTTCTTCGGGTTCCCGGTGAACCGGTGTCCTCGAAATGTGAGTGCTTGGCATTAGCAATTGTCTCGTCGCGCCGGTCCGCGACTAGTTTTGTTAACATCTTACGGATACGGCGATTCTTATTTCTCCGTTGCGTGGCCGTGAGAGTAGCCCTCCAAACTTCTTGAATCTCTGCGGGCGCGGCGGCCGACAAGCCTCGCCCTCCGCCGTAGTGACTACGGACTTCATTTTCTTATCTTCTTCGGTGTTTGCTTTTCTTTTCTTGTTGTTGGATTGGTGGCTTGGGCCACCCACTTTCATCATCGTACTGTCCGGCGGTTCGCTCGGTTAGCCGGGACCTAGGTCACTTTCCTCGTATCGTAGGCCCGCCTGGTGCGAAATCCGAGTCAATCTCGATTATCGCTCCATCTTTCACCCTCTTTTCATCGAGTGCAAGGCTTACGCCATTCTTAAAGTTCAAGACCAACCGCCGTTCGACATTTCCCCGCAAAAGACAAGGAAAAGGATCAGGGGCTGTACTAAGAACAAGAACATTAAGAAAATGTTTTTTAAAGATACATTTTTTATTATTCTTATATTTTGAAATTTAACAGGAATGAAGTAAGATAAGATGAGGGAAGAGATTTTGATTTGGAGAAGAAAACGAGGAAAACTTTATTATCATGATTTTATTTATTTTAGCACATTTTATTATTTTGAGTTCGGACCCGATCATAAGTAATTACTTCACCCGTGTTTCTTAGGGATGAAGAATTCATTCCTTCGAAACATCGGGTAGCGTAATATTTTTTCAAGTATCGTCCGTTGATTGGAAGCATATGTCGTTCTCCCCGGCAATTCACTAGCTGGTAGGAACCTCCCGAGTATACTTCGCTTCAACCACAAACGGTCCTTCCCAAGTGGGTTCAAATTTTCCTCCTATCTTGCGGTGTGCAAGAATAGGTCTCTTGAGAACGAGAACTAAGCCACCAACTTTGAAGGTTCTTGGGCGGACCCGGTTTGTCATGGGCTTGAACCATTTTAGCTTGGTATAGTTCTAAATTCGTTGCGCTGCAAGTCTTTTCCCTTCCAAGCTTTCTAATTCTTCGAGTCGTAGTCCGGCATTTTCTTCTGTCGTGATCTTGTTTGCGAATCGCAATTCGAGTGAAGGAAGTTGAACCTCTAAAGGTAACACTCGCCTCGGACCCATACACCGGAGCGTAAGGTGTAGCTTCGAGTAGGAGTTCTGAAGGTTGTCCGGTAGGCCCATAAGGCTTCTAATAATTTCTCGTGCCAATTTCTCTTATTATCGTCCAAGGTTTTCTTTAAGATTTGAACGAGAGTTTTATTAAAAGCCTCAGCGAGACCGTTTGCTCTTGGGTAGTAAATTGTCGAGTATCGCCAGTCGATTCCGTGTCTCCCGACAAAATTGTTGATTTGTGTGCTTCGAATGCTGACCCATTATCCGAGATGATCTGCGCGGCACTCCGAAACGGTAGACAACTTGGTTCTTGAAAAGCAGTAGCACGTGGTGTGCTTTCACTTCTCTAAGTGGAGCCGCTACGCCCACTTGGAAAAGTAATCAGTAGCCGCAAGAATGAAACGATGTCCTTTTGAAGATGGTGATTCTATCAGACCCACTATATCCGTGCCCCAACATTCAAATGGCCACGACGCAATTGTCGGATGTAGCACATTTGGAGGTTGGTGTAGAACCACTCCTTGCACTTGGCATTGATGACGACTCTTGGCGATTTTCATGCAGTCGGTCATCATCGAGGGCCAGTAGTACCCTAGTCTTTTAATTTTCATTTTCATCTTTGGACCCGACTGGTGAGCGCCACAGAGTCCTGAATGCACCTCTTTAACAATTTCACGGGCCTCGGACCCGCTTAAGCACCTTAGCCACATTTGATCAAAAGACCTTCTGTACAATGTGTTGTTTATTAATGCGTAGGACAGAGTTCTTTTCTTGATCTGATGGGCCAGCGACCTATCGTCTGGTAGCTTTCCGTTTGCGGGTAGTCCATCAATGGTCTGTCGCCAATCTTCCGTGTTTTCTCGTCATCGCTGCTAATTGATTCTTTTCCTTCTTCCGATTTGTGTATCATGTCTATGTCAAGTCGTGATAGGACCCGACGTCCGTGAACTGACACTTCCACTGATTCATCTTGCAAACAGGAAAATTCTTTTGCGAGACGGGCTAAAGCATCTGCTAAAGCATTCTCTTTTCTAGGAATTTTGTAGATTGTCACATTTGGAATCTGTTCCAATAGCTGTATGGCATACTGGAAGTATTGTTCGAGTCTTGGTTTAAAAATTCTGTATTGTCCGGCGATCTGTTGAATGATTAACTGTGAATCCCCGTAGATGTTGATGTCCGTTATCCCCATTTGAATGGTTAATTCCAGATCTCGTTATGAGGGCTTCGTATTCCCTTCGTTGTTTGTACACGGTTCCGTCAAGTGGTAGGAGTATCTTAACATCCCCGCTCCGGTGTTATAAAGATTAGCCCGATTCCCGCCTTACCGGGCACTATCACTTGCGATTCTTCGTCTTTGTGTGCCTGAAGATGCTCCGTCGAAATACAATTCCCAACGTCGATCATCGGGGTCTTCTAGGTTCATTATTTGTTCATCCGGCGGATCGTCATTGAGAGGAGATTCGGGCTGGCAAAGGGTGTGCTCGCGAGGAAGTCCGCTAAGACTTGTCCCTTTACGGCACGCGAGAGGCACGAAAGTTATATCGAATTGCAATAATATCATTGACCATCGGGCAAGTCTGCCGGAAAGTGTTGGACGAGTCATCAAGTATTGCAATGGATTAAACTTCGAAATCAAGTTGACCTTATGAGAAAGCATGTAGTGCCTGAGCTTTTGAGCGGCGAAGATCAGGGCCAAACAATGCTTTTCAATTGCGGGATACCTTACTTCCGTCGGAGTAAACGACGGCTTAAGTAGTAAAGAGCATTTTCTTTACCCTCATCATTGACACTGGGCTAACGGGGCTCCGAGAGAGTCGTCTAAAGCCGCGGTGTAAAGTATCGCCGGTCTACCCGAGACTCGGGGTCGCTAAGACAGGAGGTGTCATTAAATATTGTTTAATGTCTTCGAAGGCCTTACGGCATTTCTCTTCCCAAATAAATTTGGCGTCCTTTTTAACTAGTGCTGAGAAAGGTCGACACCTACTGACGAGGTTTGAGATAAAGCGTCGAAGATATGCCGGCTTCCCTTGAAAAGATCGTAGTTGTTTTAAGGTTTTGGGAGGCGGCATTTCTAAGATGGCTTTAATCTTCTCCGGGTCGATTTCAATTCCACGATGTCCGACAACGAATCCTAAGAATTTCCCGGAGGTGACGCCGAAGGCGCATTTTAAGGGATTCATCTTAAGGTTAAATTGTCTTAATCGTTCGAAAACAATTCTCAAATCATACGAGTGGTTTTCCTTTACTTTGCTTTTGATGACGACATCGTCCACGTAGCACTCGACTTGATTGTGGATGAGATCATCAAAAATTCTTGTCATTGCTCTTTGGTAAGTTGCTCCCGCGTTCTTCGAGTCCGAATGGCATCACCGTGTAGCAAAATACTCCGATCGGCGTTCGAATACTCGTAAGCTTTTCATCTTCTCGGAGCCATTTTTATCCGGTTGTATCCCGAAGATCCATCCATGAATGAGAATATTTCATGTGTCGAAGCAATATCGATCATTAGCTCCGGAATCGGTAGAGGGAATTCATCTTTTGGACATGCCTTGTTTAAATCTCCGAAGTCCACACAAATTCCGATCCGACCATTCTTCTTTCGACCGGCACCACATTGGCTAACCGTGTCGGGTATTGTTCTTCACGAACAAATTTAGCGTCTATTAGCTTTTTAACTTCGGCTATGACTTGTTGTTCGATTTCCGGACGCATTCTTCCGGGACCTTGTCCGACCGGAAGCAGTAGGATCCACTCCTAACTTATGGACCGCAACCTGCGGGGCTAATCTCGGCATTTCATCGTAGCTCCAAGCAAAACAGATCTTTAAATTCCATTAATAACTTGATTATTTCTTCGGAGTCTTCTTTATTGAGTAAGGAGCTAACAAAGGTAGGTCTAGGCTCTTCGCTAGTACCCGAGTTAACTTCCGTTAACTCATCTATTGTAGATTTGATTTCTTCTTCGAATTTCGGTGGAGCGTCTCCAATTTGTAAATCTTCGAGTTCGTCCGTAGTTTCCATGTAGTTTTCATTGGATTTGCAAGTGACAACCAAGCAAAATTCGGTATCGTCAACCGACCCTACCGTGCCGAATCCGAGTCCATACTTTGAATTGGGAGGACGACCGGAGTTATTCCATAACTTTTCAAAATGTTGTGATTGGCCTTTTGTCCATTGTCGAGGTAAGAAACCACGTTGAATTAAATTTTGAACACGGGGAGAGTACCACTCAAAAGGTAATTCCATTAATTCGATGAAGTGACATCTTCGAATTGTACATTATTTTCGGCTTTGGAGGAAGAAGCACCACGGTAGAATTTGATCGGCTTTGCACCGTCACTACGTACCTCTTTGACCTCCATACCCTCGATCTTATTAGAATGGATCGGAGTTAGGGTCATAGTATGTACGTAGTGGTTAATCTTCTCGTACATTGATTTGTATTCTTCGTTCTTTTCATCTTCGAGGGAGATCTTGTATTGCGGCTTCTTTCGACTTATTGTTGCTGCTTCTTGCTTGATTTCTTTTTCCTCTTAATAACTATCTTCCCAATCAACATTGATGGTCTGGTTTCTTCGTCTCAATTGTCCTAGTGTCTCTACCACGGCCTCATCCCCGGCCTCGACCTCGGATGCGAGTTGTGGAGAAACCTTCACCATCTCTCCGGAAGGGAGTGGTGAGTGACTGTTGGACTAGAACTTCAGGTTCTTCGTTGTCTCGAACTTTCTTTGCTTCATTTGTTACGGTATCTCCGGAGAAGATTGTTTTCTTTGGCGGTGCATAATAAGTCGCATCTTCATGGATCCCAATCTCATGTACGGAGAATGGTTGTAAGTCGCCTTTGATGCACCTGTTCCCCTTCATCGTAGTACTTGATGCACCGATGCAGAGATGATGGTACCATCCTGTTTTCATGTATCCATGGTCGGCCCAGAGAGAGCGTTGAACGACGTTTCGAATCGATTATATGAAATTTTGCGGTTGTCTTTGCTAAGTCACCGGTTTTCATCGATAGCGTTATTGACCCGAGGGCTCTTTCTCCTTTCCGGTTGAATCCTCTTAATAACATTTTGTCGGCCTCGAGCTCACGAGCATCAATTTCCAAGTATGCTAGTGTTCGAAGACTCATTATATTGATTGATGCTCCCGGATCCACCAATACTCCGGAGAGCGTAAACTTCCCAATTGTAATCGAAATGTACAACGGTCGGTTGTGATCCGCTGTCCCAAGTAGTAGGTCACTCGTCCGTGAAGGTAACACCTCGTCGTTCCTTTAACGAGCAAACCTCATCCAAGGAATCTCCGGCCATTCGAGCTAAGCAAATTTCCGGATCAAGTAAGGCCTTGATCAGAGCTTCTCTCATCTCCTTTGATAAGATGAGAGCATCGTAAATGCTCAGTTTGGCCGGTAGTTTCCTAAGATGGGCTAGCACGTTGTAGTCCACTTTGTTTCCATGCGTCTCAGCTTCTTCTCGAATGGGTATGTCTTCTGTCGGGGTTGGTTCTTCTTGAACAACCACCGCTTTCCTTTGTCTTTTGGACCCATTCTTGGAGGTAGAACTTTTCCACTTCTTAGGTTGACTTCGTAATTTCTTCGAATCTAGTATCGAGTTTGTCGGTGTCTCCTCCCGAATCGGAATGAATGGCTCTTCCGGATTATCTTCCAAATCCGAAGGCTCTAACTCTATCGTAGCCGGAGCTCCTCGAAACTCGCGGATAGATCCGTTGCTTGTTGAACTCTCGTAGCCTCCTTGATGGATGCCTTCTTCGTCATTTTGATCGTCGAGATCTTGTATGATTTGAGAATTGTTGTTGGTATCGAAATCGACGCCCGGATTGTCGCTAATTACGCAATCGTTAGAAACGATCAAACGTAGCCAACGCCATCACCCTTATCATTATATGATCCCACCGAAGTGAGCGAGATAATCATACAAAATCGGAGGTTCGAGGGATTTCTCCCCGAATCGGAAACAACTATCCTAGGATAAGCGGCCCCTAGTCTAGCCTTAGGAATCTCGGTCACCTCTTCTTCGTCAATTTTCTTCTTCTCTTCGATTGTCTCCTGTCGAGGTGGTTCTTCTATCGCAAGTGATAGTACCGGCTTAACGGTGTCTCGAACTCCGAATCGAAGCTCGCACCGAAGCGGTTCGGATATTGTCTAAAATCTTCTTCGAAGATCCGGTCCGAGCGGTAGTCCATCCATCGTCGCTTGCATAGGGATCTATCGGGATGACGGGATCGGTTGAGATAACATTGACGGAACCTCCTTTCCGGGGTTCCTTCATGTACTCCTTCGGGATTGTTATATTTCCTTTCCGAAGGTTGTCGTTGAGCCAACTTTTGAAGGTAATGCGTCTTCTATCTTGTGCCCAAGCATCCGATGGTAGGGGAAAAAGTTGGGATCACCTTTCTTGTTGACTTCCTCCGGTCTTTTGGGCTCGGCAGCTGGAAATCTGAGTTTTCATTAAGCTACGGAACATCTTCGCATCTTGCTTCATTTTTGAACGGATATTCTCCGCTCGAAGCTCCCTCGATGTACGTTGCGGACGAGACGGTTGTTCATACTTGCGGAGACGACCGATAGCCGGACCGGGGTTGCTCGGTAATTTTGTTGTGGTTGCTTGCGGCCGTTCGGTGGTATTTGCATCGGTTGTTTGCCTTTGTCAACTCGCCGCAACGACCCCGCATTTCTTTTCGAAAGTCTTCACCGGCTTACGCTTGTCCGTCTTGTCGGCAAAACTTAATTGCTTCGCCTCTTCTTGCAAGCTTCCGGCCTTGCTTAACAACTTCTCAAAAGTCTTAATAGTGAATCCCTCGAGGAGAAGTGCTATCGGGCCGTGAATGCTTTTAAGCAAGATGCCGATCGCATGTTGTTCTTGCAGTTGTGGTTCACACTTCATGCTTAAGTTTCTCCATCGAAGTATGTAATCCACCAAAGTTTCATTCGGCCTTTGTTTCTCTACCACTAAATCATCTATAGTGATGTGGTGCCGAGCTCCGACAAATCGCTTAATGAAGAGGCTCTCTAGCTCCGAGAATGTCTTCACCGAACCGTTGGGTAATTCGCATACCGGCCGAAGGCGATTCTCGACAGACCGCTAACGAACTGTCGGAAGAGTAGCGCATCGCTCCCGCCGGCATTGCAACAACCGGCACGAAAGTGTGCAACATGCCTGTCGGGGTTCCCGGTTCCGTCTAAGGTCTTAAACGAGAGGTGGTACGAAGCCTTTCGGGTATTGGACAGCGTCGAATTCTTCCGGGTAAGGTCTACCCGTCCGAATGGATGTCCCGTTCTTCGATTGTGCTAAGGCTTCTCGCACTCGCTCGTTCTATCAAGTTCTTGATATCCTTTTCAGGGATCATACTTTGTGTTGTATCCTTTTTCAGCTGGTCATCCCCATTGACGGATGTAATTTCCTTTCCTCCGTCTACGATGTGAATGACTTCTGGGGGTGTCTCTCTATGTGGTTGTACTTCGACTCCGGAGAGTGGCCGGAGCTATGGCCATCTCTTCCATCCTCTTCGCCATTTGAGCGATCGTGTCGTCCTTTTCCCGAAGCCGTCTCTTCATCGGTCCGGCTCCTCTCTTCCTGCGCTGCAGGAGCACCTTGAGAAGCCGATGAAGCTCGTGTCTCAACCATGTTGATTTCTGCATATTCGTTGTCCATGAATTCCGATGAGTCGATCTCATCTCCGAACTTTTCTTCTCTTTCTTTTGCCAACCGTCGGATGTCGGTTCTCAACTTTTCCATGGCATCTTCTAGCGGAGCTTTCGTGTATCTTTGTGGTTGTCATGCGATGGTTGCCGGGTCCTTTTTCACGAGTCCCCTTCATCGCGAGTAGCACTTTCTTCGCATTCCAGCCTCCGGCGAGACTTTCTTTCTCGAGTCGTCGTTTCGGTCTCAATCGCCCCGTAGTGGGACGCCATACCATCCTTCTAGCAGACAGAAGGTCTAGGACCGGATGGTCCATCGACCAAATGCTCGGAAGGTGGTATCCTCCCTAATCTGTAACCACGATACTACGACGGGCGGGCTAGCCTTCATTCTCTTGCTTGGCTTTTCTATCATGACGGCGGGTTCTACTCGAGGCCCAAGACGGGATTTGACCGGCACCCGCCCTATCCTTCGTAGAATTTCCGACACGGGCGGTTTTCCTTCCTTGCTAACTTTTCTACCAAAGTTTGCGGTCGAGCAAACGGCGTAGTTCTAGTTCTTTTCTTGCGGCTATTGTTGTAGTATGCGGGCTGTGGTAATGTGGCGACAATCTTTCGAACATTCTCCTCATCCTCCGCGGCGGAGAGGGGATGGAACCCGCTTCCTCCCAAAAGTGGTATGTAGTCGGGCAGTGGTGTATATTCGGTAACGGTGTATATTCGGCAACTCCGGAATTTCCTCCGGAAGGCAACCTCGGCAGCTCCGGCTTCCCGGCGATCCTTCTATTTCTATTTCTTCTTCGGGTCTTTGTCGGCGAAGGAATCTTCGAACCGGACCCGATTTCGAAGACGAAGGTCTTGCGGGAAGATCCGTACCCTCCACGGTAACGGGTTTATCATAGTTACGGATTCCTTTCCCTTTGATTTGGCGAAGTTGGGGTAGGTGCGGAAACAACTAGACCGAGTGGGGGTAGTGAGAACGGTCCTCCTGCGGACGGCAGTACTCCTCCTAGTCGGGACCCTTTGCGGGGAGGAAACTCTCGGGTCGACCTAAGGTTGAACTCGAGCGAGTGATTCCTTAGCTTCGGATACCTTGTTCGTCGGTGCAAAGAGGGAGACGTCGGTGACTTTGACGTTCGTGTTTTCAAATCCCCGTCCAAATCGGATGACCCCATTGTCGGGCGGTTCATCCTTATAGACGGCGAAGTCCGATCCGTTGGTGAAGGAGAAAATCGGCTTCGGGGCTTCCATTTCTGCAAGGTAGATTCCGGTTGTCGATCCCAAGTTATGCTTCTTTTCTTTAGGACGAAAAGAAAGGAATTGAAAAGAGTCCGAACTCATTTTTGTTCATATATTTATAAGAAGGAATTATTTGTTAAAAGAGTCACTTATTAGAGGGTTTGTTTATTTAGAACGGAATGTTCAAAGGTGTAGAGAAGGTAAGGAATCCGATTCAGAAAGGAAAAGAAAGTCTTAAGTAAGACTTCCCGACTCGAAGGATCACTCCTAAACTAACACCTATCGGAGTCCACCCCACCTCGTAAATGAGGTAAAAGGATCTCAGAACCTCTCTGTTTAGGGGTGTCTAAACAGTGGCTCCTAAATCCGAAAGAATGTTGGCTATACTTGTTTAAGATAGAAATGAACATAGTATTCCAACGGAAAGAAGGGTAGTTTGATCCATTAGGGACATGGATACACTACCGATTTTTGAAAGCAGAATTATTTGATTATAATGGAGAGAGGAATCGATCCCCAGCGGAGTCGCCAGAAATTGTGCGGCTTATTTTAGGTTTGTGTATTGTATTTTAAAAAGGGGTCGCCTAACAGAAGTTGTCGGCGAATTTAAATTTTAAATTTAATTTAAATATATATAATTTAGAAAGTAGTATTTGATTTTGAAAATAATTTTTAAATTTGAAAGTTTTAAGATATGAGATTAAACCGATCTCACATCCCCAAATAGTTTATATAAACGAGCACCGCACCACAAACCGTATATCTATCCCTAAGGATAGACACCACCGCTTGATGGTGAGGCTCGATCAAATAAACTAGAAGTTTTGTGACATCCGTTTGGTCCGCGAACCAATTTTATAAGCCGACAAATTCCCTCGCTTAATATGAAAGTATCGAAACGGGGTTTATATTACCCGGGTTCTTTAAAATTCCCTATAAGGGCAAGCCCCTATAGTTAATTACATCTTAAGTGACGGGAATCACTTAAGAAAACTCTCGATAATAATCAATAACTCGCTTTCAAGAATTTCAAAGTTTAAGGTTTTCAAAGATTGAATTTTGGAATTTCAATAGGGAATGGATCAAATTTTGGAACATTTTGTTTTGTGAATCCAAAGGAAGAAAGGTAGGAGAAATCACTGATTCGAAATGAACTTCGGTAATTTCCCGACTATCCTATCGTTTGGCTTGAGTTTAGGAAAGTCCTAATACTTATTTAGTATTTCAATCTTGCCAATTTTAATTAATTAGGACTTATATTTGTATGATAAAATCAAACAAATAGCCTAGAAGATGTGAGGGTTTATTGTCGTATCGGACGACTACCTCGGAATCCTAAGACCGGTTAGGGCTTAATTTGCAATGCAAATGCCTAACGAAAAGGTTGGGGATTTATGTTGCACTGTAGCAAACTACCTCGAAGTCCTATGGCTTGGTTATTTAATTCTAGGAAAGTTTTGCTTGAAGTAGGTTCAAGTTTTGCTGACGACGATGGCCGTGCTCGCCCACCATGCTCCAAGTTCCTTGTTGTTGCAGAGGTTTAGTTTTAGAAACCATAAATCAGGGGATGAGAAAAGTATTTTGGTTTAGAGAAATCTTAATTTTCCAAGTGTTTTTTACGTTTTAATTAAAACAAATCTTAAAGTTGATTATAACGACACCGGTTAAGATCCCACGGTTCCATCCTTCCGGCATCATTATTATTATCGGATTCACTTAGTCCAGATGAATTTGCTAAACTCAACTGAATGAGTTCCACACTTTCATTTAGACGCGTGGAAATCCCGTTAGCAACACGTAGGTTACATCATCCGAGGTATTCCCGATCATCCAACAGGACGTTTTAGTTTAGTTGCAATTGTAGTTTTGTGTTCTGTTTGTGATTAAATTTTGAGTTATTTTATATTTTGAAATGTTGTGGCGGTGAATTTTATCTTGCAATGACTTTTAACTTAATTTTGTTTCAGTTTTAGGGACTATCCTAAAGGTGTGGGTTTTCATGCAACTGTTGTTTTATCATGCAAGAAAAGTAAAATGCATTTGCAATAAAGTAAATTGCAAGAAAGTAAATTGCAAGAAAGTAAATTGCAAGAAAGTAAATTGCAAGAAAGTAAATTGCAATAAAATAAAAGCGTACCTGGAGGGTCTTCCCGTCATCCCAAGCTGCACTTAAAACACAATTAGAATATTTAAGCAAGTCCCTAGGTAAAGCTAAGGGAAAGGTTATGGTTTTCTACCAAATTCTTAATCCTATAGCTAGTCAACTCTTATGACGTCTAGGTTCTTTGTGTGTTTTTTTGTTTGAGGACGATTTTCTTCATCAAAGGACAATTAAGTCCAATTGTTCTTATAAATATCCTATCATATTGAGGAAGTGCTTAAGAAGAATCTTAAACATCTTTTCAATATTTCTAGGATTGTTTTAAGTCCAAATGAATTTAATTATATAAATGAATCGATCGTCCGAGGTTTTCAAGTCTTGTTAACTCGCTCGATGAACTAGGACATTTGAATATCCTATGAGTGAGGTAACACTTCATTTGATGTTCCATTTAGGAGTTATAATAATCAAAGCTTTCCAGGGTAAATTAGTATTCAAATGATTTGATTTAAGTTAAAGAGTTTAAATTTGGAATAGTGTTCAAGTTGCTTTAAATTTATTTTCTTTAATTTAATTGAGTTTGATTTAATTTGATTTGATGTTTAATTAATTTGATTTGATTTAATTTTAATTTGATTATTTAATTTAATTTAATTCAATTATTTAATTTAATTAATTTAATTTAATTTGATTTAATTCAATTTTTTTAATTAATTTAATTTATTTAATTTAATTTAATTTAATTTAATTTAATTTAATTTAATTTAATTTTTAATTTAATTTAATTGTAAATTTAATTTAATTTAACTTAATTTAATTTAATTTAATTTAATTTAATTTAATTTAATTTAATTTAATTGTTAAATTTAATTTAATTTTAATTTAATTTATCTTTAATTTACTTTATTTTTAATTTTAATTAAAATTTTAAAAGAGTTTAATAATTTAATTAAGTCTTTTAATATTTTAAATTTGAGTTATCATTTTAATTAAAAATTGAGTATTAAAGATATAATTAGTTTAGGGATTTTTTAAATTAAAGAATAAATCTCTTCCTAATAAATATCCCTTATTTTAATAATCCCAATTTATTATTCCTCCAAATTTAATCTATTATTTAATTAAAGTTTAATCATTTTAAAATTATTTAATGGGTTTTTACCCTTTAATTATTTAAATTTCAATCATCCAAATCAGATTAAGATCAAATATTTTACTTGTTGATTTTTTATTAACCCTAAAGTTTTAATTAAGGGTTAAAAGTTTAATTACCATTTTACCCTTTAAGCTTAATAATTTCATAACTCACTAAATTGAACCCAAATGAACTTGAAATTTTTATGTGACTTCACTCATATGTCAATAAAGACATGAGAGGAGAAAATGTGATTTTTCTGTATTTAATTTATTTATATAATTATTTTTGGTGGAAAATAGAGATTTTCAAGGAAAATTTAATAACATGACCAAGGGAAAGTTTCTGTCCTTAAGAAAATTAGGGGACATTCCTAATGACCAGAGAAGCACTTGGACCAATTTTGGTGATTTTTTGAATTATATTTATTTTTATTATAATTATTTTGAGTTTTGGAGTGTTAATTAATTTAAAAATAAAATAAATGTTGAAAAATGGGTTTTATATTTTTCAAAAATCTCTCTGATATCAAGGAAACCAGAGAATCAAATTTTGCAATTTTCTGATTTTTCTATGATTTATTATAATTATTTTAGTGAAAATGCTAGAAAATACATTTTTTAATTTTTAAAATTACCTTAGGGCTTTAAAATTCAATATCTCACTAAATAGACCTAGGAAAAATGTGGGATTTGCTCCTAAGTGATTAAAATTCAAAATGTGACATTTTGGTGAATTTTATTATTTTTGTGATTTTTATTATTTTTTAATTATTAAAAATATTAAAATATTATTAAAAAATCAACTTTTTTAGAAAATTGAAATTTTAATTTTCTTAGGTTTCCCTGATATCAGAGAGGCTCCAAAACCAATTTGGTGAATTTTTGAAAAGTATTTTAAAAGTTATGAATTTTTAAAGTTTAAAATGGCTAAGTGACTTAATCAACCCAATTAGTGGGGCTAACCAAGTCCAATTGACTTCAAATTTTTATGGTGGGTTCCACTGATCCTAAAGGTCAGTGGAGAATTGATTTCAAGTCAATTTGATACCTGGTTAACTCTAATTAATTAAAGACCTATTTTGGGTGTTTAAGCCAATTAGGGCTGTTTTAAATGAACTAAGTCAAAACCTATTTTTCCTAGGGTTCTCTGGTCATAAGGAACATCACCAAATTTTCCTAGAATTTATTTCACAACATGCTATTTACCGGAATTAAAATACTCAAAACAGATGACTCGAACTTGAAAAATCAAGAACTCCTCATAGGGATGGCCTCGACTTTGGAAAATTCAGGGAATGTTCCCAAATTCGGAGGCTTCAAAGCCCTATGGTCTCATGCCATGGTGAATTGTATGCATGCATGGAGAATTAAAACAATGCAGAGAGTAAATAAATTATAAAAAATAAAATACTTCGATGAAATTAAATGATTTCTTTTCCACATTATTCTCCTCTCGTTCACCGAGCAAGAGGGTATTTTTATTTTATTTTTGTGATTTTTCTACACGGAGATATGAATTTTTGAAGTTTAGGGAATTAAATAAATCGGAAAATACCCTATTTTTCTATTTATCCACGCGGCGCCGGCGAAACATCGGCAGCTCCGAAGGGGTACGTGTCGCGCCGTGATCGGGGCGCCGCCATCCGAGCCGGCAGCCCGGGCCCCGCGGTTCTCGCACCGTTTCCTGGTCCGACGTCATCTGAGCCGTTCGTCCGCGCGTGTATCGAATGGACGGCATCCGTTCATCGTCCCCAAGTGTTCTCACCCGAGAGCCGTCCACACTAAATCCCTAAGATCTCACTCGATTCTCAATGGATTTTTACATTCTTATACTCTATGGATTCGTCTTGAAGAGACGAACACATCTATACGGTTAACATGCATTGAAACTAAGGCATTTGAAATAGTAGAATCTTCGAAGCTCGGGATGAAGAGTTAGCTCATACCTTGGCTCGGAGAAGTGTGGCTTCAATCCGAGAGTTGTTGCACCTTCGATTGGGTCCTAGCAAGCTCCGGATGAAGTCTCTCGGTCTCGGTGAATTGTCCGGATATGATTTCGACCAAGCCCGATCACAAAGCTTGGAGGCCGGAGCAATCGGGTGGCCCGGAGATAGGGCTTTTGATGGTGGACACCTTCCCTTGGTCCGGTGAAGGTGTAGAGCCAATCAATTTGGGGATTGGCTCACCGTGGAGAAGTGTCCTGGTTTTGGGTGGAATTTCAACTCCGAAATCGAGCTTACGGAGGAGAAATGGCAGGGGGATTTCACTCTGGGATCAAGTGCTCTAAAGGTGGAGAAGGGTCCGGAACAATTTTGGCGAGTTTTGGCAAGGTTTTTTGCTTCTCCTCCTCTCATGGCCGAGAGGGGTGGAGTTTAAATGAGCCGGCCGAGGGGCCTCCCGTGGGGAGTTAGGGCTTGGGATCAGCTCGCTCCGGTGAGGAGAAGAACGACCATGGTGACCACTAGGCAAGGGGCGGCTCGAGCAAGTGAGAATTTCAATGTTGGATCACATGTGAGCTCTCGGCCATGGTGTTTTCCGGCGGCTCGGTGGCCGGCCGGCCAGTAGTCGAGTCACCCTCAAGCTCAGGTGGGTCAGGGCTGGAGGCTTGTGCAATCAATTGGCAATTGCCATGTGTAAAGGAGTTGGATTGAAATGGAATGGGGGATGAGCCTATTTTGGGTCCAAATGGGTCAACTCACCTTTTGGGCTTGGTTCACCTCCCCATGGCCTCGATTTTGGGCCGAGAGGATCGACTGGGTCGACCAAGAGAGAGTGGTGTGGTCTCTATCCATGATGAGGTGGCTAAACATGGTTTAGTGTGCGACATGCTTAAGGTAAAAAAGGCTTAATGAAAGATTAGGAAAGGAGCCCCTCCTTTTACCATTAATGGCATGGTCACATGTCAAGCCTCCCATGGCTTCATGTGGCTTGTCAATGGCTTGCATGGCTTGTCTTTGGCTTGGAGAAAGTTGAGTCAATTTCATAAAAATGGGTTTTAAGAAATTTTTGGTAATTTGATGGGAATTTGGATGAAGCTTTATTTGGAATAATTCAATGATGATTTTAGGACTTAGGTAATGGATTTAATTAAATGGATGACAAATGGAGATGTCATGTGGGCTTTAGGGTAGATTTGGGCTTTTGAATTTTGAAGGAAATGGGCTTTTAGAAAGGTTTAAGGGAAGTGGGCTTTTAAGTTTATGAATGTGTTCATGGATGAAAATTTTTGTAAAAGGTTGGGCCAAATAATTGTTGGGTTTAGCTCATGGATGTGTCATGAGTAACTTGAAGCAAATTTGGGGTAGTTTGGGCTTGAATTGGGTTGGATTTGGATTCTTTTGGTGAATGGGCCAATATAGGTCCAAATGGGCCAAGTTGGGCCAATGTTGGGCTAGGGTTGAAATTGATTTAGAATTATTGTTGAGAAGTGTTTATGGGAGTGTTTCAAAGAGGTTTTGACTTTGGTTGGGCTTTGATTTTTGGGGTTTGGGTTCATTTGGGTTAGGTTCGGGCTTAGGTCGAAAAATGGGCCTTAAGGTCAAAAGTGGAATTGGATCCAAATGTCAATCAAATTGGACTTGGATTTGGTCTAAATTGGTATTAGGAATGTTGAATTGAAGTTTAGAATTGAATTGAACCAAAATTGGGGTCAATTAGGCAGTGTTTGGTTTGACATCGGGTTCACTTAGGGTTAAAATGGGTCAATTTGGGGGTTTTGACAAAAGTAGGGTAAATTGACAAAATTGGCCCATGGTGTAGTTGGACAAAATGAAATTGGGAATATTTAGGATTTTCTGGAATTTTCTGGGAATTTTCTAAATTTTTGGATTTTTAGGCCAAGAAGGGTATTTTGGGTATTTGGAGGGTATTGGGGGTATTTTTGGAATCTTTGGTATTTTTGGGTATGGATGATCAATTTGAGTGATGTGGAGATGTTTGGGAATAATTTTGAAGAATTTTAGGTAATTTGGAAATTTTGCAAAAATTTGGGTAATTTCAAGGGTTTTGGGTAGGTTTAGTAGGTGTAGGGTCTCGGGGGTCAAAAATTGAAAATTTGGGAAATTGAAGATTGGGTGAATCTAGGTGGAAAGAAATCATTTTGGTTGAGCCATGAAGCCATTTCAAGCCCATATGAGCCATGAAAGGACTCATTTGAGGCATTCACTATGTTGTTCCTAACCTCTTAGCCAAGGGCTTAGGGGTTAAGGACCATCCATGTGAATCACCTACATGAGTCGGGAGGTCAAGTTGGGTATGGGTGTGGTTTTAGGAGGTGTGTGGAAATGTAGTGTGTAAGTGTAGTGTATAAGTGTAATGTGTGTGTAAGTCGGCCCCTTCACTGCACCGGGCCACCTGGAGCGGTCCTAAGGCCAAAGAGTCCTATAGGAACTCATCCTTTAAACTTCCATATTTGATTTCAACCTCTAGGTGATTAGGGGTCTATAGTCAAGTTTGTGGAGTTTGCGGGGAGTTTAGAAGTGGTTTAAATTTCTAAAAGGCGGGTCCCAATTCTGGTCCTCTAAGATAGTCAAAGGAAAAGCCTAAGGCTAGATCCTAAGCACTAAAAAGAAGAAGGGAAGACCTCACCAAAAATGAGGTCAACAATAACATCTACACTTCAGCTCTCAAACAATAGGACCAAATTGAATATTTTAGTCTGTCACACTAAAATGTCCAATTCTACGTCCGATATATAATATTTCCCTATTTATTTGCACCCTCCTTCCAAGGCTTTTGACTTCCCTGAATATTGGATGTAATTTTTACTGTAGTTGATAATTCAAAATATTTTAACAATTCAATTGGCTAGATTGAAAGTAAATTATGTTTTAAGTAAAAATTATCACAATTTATTTTAATATATTAGGTACTTCTATTTAATTTCATTATTTCGCATAATTTTCATAAACAAGGAGAAAGACTAATAAACTACTCAGAATGCATGGGAATAAAACAAAGCATGGATTTCATTTAAAGTTAACAACAATAAACAAAAGTACTTATCTTAATTTCCTCCCCAAGCAGACTTCTTGAAGTTCCTTTGACTTTTCCTTCTAGTACAACAAACTTCTAACTCACTAAATAACACTCAAATACAAATAGACTCAAGAAACTCAGTAATGACAAACTACAAACACACTTAAGACACACATACACACACAAACTCAAGAATTTGGCCTTTATTTATAGAGGTAGGCAAAGGTTCAAGGGGTACTTAAGCATCTCTTCAAAAAGCGTCCAGGTTCAATGCATTTTTTTGCATTTTGAACTGTCTCGCCGTCGGCGGGAAACGACCTCGCCGTCGGTGGGAAACGACCTCGCAGTCGGTGGGCTTCTAGAAGGTCTTCAAACCGCGCGACCACGCCGTCGGAGGGCTCGGGCTCGCTGTCAGCGAGGTAGCCGTAATTCCTTCAGAAGTTCTCCTCATGATCTCGCTGTCGGCGGCCTCGATCTCGCCGTCGGAGACTTAGTTCATTTTGCATGAATTTCTTACTTTTTGATCCAAATTCGCTCCATTTCATGCTTTTTGCTTCCATCACTTATAAATCTTTGTTCCTGCAATAAAATAAAGAAAATACCTTTCTTTAAAGTGCAATTTCATCAAAAATAGATATGAATTTTTTAATATATTTTTCTGTGATCAAAATCCCCCAAACTTAATTATTCCTTGTCCTCAAGTAATTTTCATACTAAATAAAAATAATGATTTCTATAATAGAATTTTTTAATTCACATATACTATGAACTAAATTTAAATAATATTATAGTAAAGTTGAATAGAAATATTTCTAAGTAATTAAATTAACTTTATAGATATAAGATTATCTAGTTATCAATTTATTTCAGAACTGACTATATTTAAAAGAGTAAATTACTTAAGATATTTAGATGATAGGAAGTTCAAGAAAACATTTATTTACTAAAATACTAATCTATATATATAAGATTAGAAATATAATTATGTTCTACTTTTAGGTTGAATCCATTGAAGCCAATTTTTTATAAGGCATCTCCTCTTGTTTCTCCTCACTTATATATATATATATATATATATATATATATATATATATATATATATATATATATATATATATATATATATATATTTTGTTTCTTTTCTTTTCTTCTTTCTTTTTCTTTTTGGATTGATTTTCAATCCTTCTCTTTTTCTTTTTCAAGTGAGGATTACTATATCTTGATAACCTGTTAATAATTTTGAACTTCAACTTTTTCTTCCTAAATTTGAAACTTAAAATATTCCTTTGCTTATATGCATTTCATAGCCTTTACTTTATTAAGTTTCAATCTCTTCTTTTTCATCTAAATACTCAAGAATTTCAATTTTAGAATATAGTTTTCTCTTACTTTAAAAAGTTTACTATATTCTTATTCCTTTTAACCAAATATCTTATTTTATTAATTAATTGAATTACTAAAAACATTCTATTTAACTTTCTATAATAATCAAATAAAGTAATTCATGTTTATTGAATTGAAAAACTACTATAGAAAATCATTTGAAATAGTTTTTGAAAATAGAATTTGAGAACAATTTAATAATTAAATTCGTATTGTTATCTTCCCCCAAACTTAAATTTTTCTATCTATACTAAATAGTGAAAAAAGGGAAAGTATATAGTAAAGTTCATCATACCTTTTGAGCTTTAGGTATTTATTTTCTTTGAAATTTTTGCAGGCTTTTTCATTACTTACAGAACCTGTACTGTTAGTATTCTTCCACATATAGTATTTAACAAAAAATGCAGGGATGAAATTTTTAAATAAGTATAAAACATAACAAATGAAAACTTAATCTATTACTGTACATACAATCAATTAACCTACTTTAACACATATTAAAACAATCTAAACAATATTAAAAATTTTTAACTTAAATAAAACATTAAATCAAGACTAACATCCTATCTAAAAGAAAATTACAAACTAATTTAACACACATAAGAAGTCTAATACCAGAGCATAAGCAAACATACCAACATCCATAGTCCACAGAAAGTACAGAATAATTAAACACAGAATAATAAAGTTTCCAAATTAACAAATCTAAACAACTAAACAAAGACTCTAATTTTCCAAACACAGAATAATTAAACTCAGAGTCAGCTCATTCATCAGATCTTGAAGGGTAGGAGTGGTGTACTGGGGTGGATCATAACTAGTAGAGGGTATATCTCTACTTGAAGAAGGTACATAATCCCTTGTCCTAGATCTCCATCCTTCGTGGGATTCATATTTCTTTATATTAGCTTGAGTAAGGGGTTTCATAGGTTCATCCAATTCCTCATTATCTATTGCCTCTACCCCAGATAATTGGCAGAGTGCATAGATAAGACCAAGATGTCCTAGTCCTCCTCCACTTTCATTTCTAGCGGTGGCTAATATATTCTTATAAATAACATTTCCCACATTAATACTCTTTTGGTTCTGAATACAAAAATTCAGAACTGCTCTATCTATTGTCCCCTCTCTATGGTGGTAGGTAGGTAACAAAGTAAAACAAATGAAATAATGCCAGGATTTAGATGTTGCATTTAACATAGAAAGAGGGAAGTTTACCTGTTCCCGCTGCTTTATCTTCCAAACTCCTTTCCCATCAGTGAGAAAGTCGATCACCTCTTCCAGTGGTCCTTCCATAGTCCCAAAAGTTTCATACTCACTGTTGTAGGTGTCTCGTACTTCATAATAAGCATTTATTATAGCAGCGCATAATTCTATAAAAAATCCTCTAACCTTAACCAGTGCATCTTCAGTCTGTGTTAAATTTGCATAAAATTCCTTTACTACTTCTACAGCTGCTTTCCGTTGGTCACGAAACGAAATTTTCCCATCCTCGCTCCCTAATGATTCACTCAACTTCTCCTCCTGGATTCTTGAAAACTCGATCTTGAATGCATTTTCTTGATTAGATATTGTGGAAATGTCTGAATTGTGCCCTTACATTCACAAAACGAGTTTCATCGTAATCCAACCGTCACTTTTGTCGTGGAGCCATTTCTCGATCTGTGAAATTTGCAAAAATTTTATCTAAACTTCAAAATATTACTAAGAAGGCTTCCTACAACATCTAAAATCCATTTAAATCAATTTCCATGAAATTCTTCCAAGTATTTTCTCCACATTTCAGATTTTTTCAAAATTCCCCAATGTAGAAGAAATCCATGGTGAAAATCAAAAATTTTTGCATAGGAGTGAAGCTCTTACCAAGGGAAGATGAAATTCAGTGTCAAAAAGTGTTAAAATCGCCTCAAATCTGAGATCTCTCAAGCCCTCGGTCGGTTTTTTCGAAGTTTTGAGGAAGGGAATGATGAATAGTGTCGGTTGGCTGGTCAAATATAGGTCTTTTCGCGATCTCTCTCTCGGCGAGATTTTTCTCGCCGTCAGCGAGCTAATTAATTTGATAAGGCAAAAGTTTAAGGGAAAATCCACCGTCGGCGAGCTCGTTATCGCTGTCAGCTGGTTTTCTCGCTGTCGGCGAGATAATTCTCGCCGTCGGCGAGATCCCAAAAAATTTAAATTTTTGAAATTCGTCAATCATTTTCAACCTCGATTTGCCCTTAATCAATCTTCCGATCACTAGAAAATTAGATACTTCTACTCACAAAAAGTTCACACAACACAAACAATATAACTTTATATATGAAATCCATGAGACTTACAAACTCCACACTAACAACTTAACAACATACTTAACTTAAATATTCAAATCCATAATACTCAGCAGCGCAATGCACACCACACTACTCTAAATGATGAGACATAACAATTACAAATAATCTCATCAAATTTGATATGATCAAATTAAAATTCAAATCATAATAAAACCTAAATCCAAATCAACATATATATAAACAAATATATGACATAAGATATAAATCTTTCCTACTCCTCAGTGTCTGAACTATGATCTTCTCTGATATTCCTGATGCGACGTAGGTGCACAAATAAATTGTAAAAAGGCTGAAAGGGAATTCTGCAGTAGATTTTTCATTAATCCACCCTTTTTGTCTCAGTAAATGAATAAAACTGGCCTCCAGATGTCCAGTATGATCAAAGTGCTCCTTCATCCTCAAGTCAATGTGATCAAACATATCAGAGATATTGTCGATGGAATTCATCACATTTTGCAGTTATTTCTCCAATCCTTTAATCTTCTTCAGAATGAAATTAATTTTATCAGTAATTGGTCTTGTTAAAGGATTGTTCTGCGATGCTCTGTCAGAAATAATGGTAATCTCATCATTGTTATCCAAAGTTGGAAACATATCCGTAGTATCAAGTGGTTTCCATGGTAAAAGTACTTTTTCCGAAGCCTCATAAGAAACTTGGTGCTGATTGCATAAAGCAAATATAGTCGATGGGTGTCCAAGTCCATGATCTGACCCATGCACAATCAATCCCAATGCAGACTTTACTATTATTGATCCAACATCAATAGGTAGTCCAATTTGAATACAGTAGTTTAATATAGCGCATTCCTTTGAAACTTTATTGACCCTCATAGTAGGTAATAATTTTTATGAAATAAAGAAATACCAATGCTTCGAGACAGGGTTAAGAAGTGATGCAAAAAAACTGACATACCCGTCTTCACGTAACTCCCAATCATCAGGTTCGTCGGTCAGGTATCTATAGATCTCATTCATATTGTATCTTGAAGGCACAAAGTTGGAATAATGACAGACAAAGGTATTTTCTATAGAAAATAATTCATTTACCCTTGAAGGAGTAAATGTTACCCATCTTCCTCTAACGTAGACATTTCCATTGTTGATCGCATGTCGATTAGAGTAAAACTCTTTAACTACTAGAATAACTACAGCGGATGTCGTATAACAAAATACCTCCCAATGCAGCTGTGCGATCATTTCTTCGATTTTTGTAGTGGAATTCTCTACTCCTCTGTTGACAAATCCTATTTCTTTAATAAGTCTTTTCTTTATCAAGCCTTTGTTGAAGATACGCTGCGCCTCCGAACTGACGAATTTTTTTCGGTTAAAAACTTCAGTTTTTGTGGTTTCTAAGAGTTTGGTGGCCATTTCAAATTGAAAGGATTGGTCTCTAGTCATTTCTAAGGAAGAAAACAGTGTAAATTTGGAATTGGGATAATTTCCTATAAAGAAATTGCTTAGAACCATCCAAAACCGCAAGAAAATTCTTAAAAAACTAAAATTTCAACTGTCTCGCCGTCAGCTGGAAGTTTCTCGCCATCAGTGAGCTAGTTATAAAACCGAATTGAGTCATGGCACACGTTCTCGCTTCAGCGGGATCGAGCTCACTATCGGCGAGATTCTTAAAAATCGCCCATTTTCGCTCTAGTCCAAATATTTTCTGATCTCTTCATATAGGTTCAAATTTGTGATGACTCTAATTAAAAATTTGAGTAGTAAGATTTGTTTTAATAATGTAGACTCACTAATTTGTAGATAATTTAAAATAAAAGACTACTATGGGTTGCCTCCCATAAAGCGCTTGGTTTAACCTCGTCAGCCTGACCTAATTTCAGTTAGTAATCGGTTGACTAAGCATTAAAACCTCTTTAAAAATTGGTCTTCTTCCTTCTAAATATGGTTTTAATCTATGTCCGTTTACCTTAAATCTATGTCCTCTTTTTGGATCTTCAATTTATATAGTTCCATATGAAAATATTTGAGTTATGGTGAAAGGTCCTAACCATCGAGATTTCAATTTCCCAGGAAATAATTTCAATCTAGTATTATATAGTAGAACTTCTTGCCCTGGTTCAAAATTTCTCTGATTAATCTTCCCATCATGCCATGATTTCATCCTTTCTTTATAAATTCTATCATTATCATATGATTCATTCCTTAATTCTTCTAATTCATTTAATTGCAACAATCTCTTCTCACCAGCTTCTTTCATTTTGTAATTAAGTTCTTTAATCGCCCAATATACTTTATGTTCTAATTCAACTGGTAAGTGGCAAGTTTTTCCATATATAAGCCTATAAGGAGTCATTCCAATCGGAGTTTTATAAGCAGTCCTGTATGCCCATAATGCAGTATCTAGTCTTATAGACCAATCCAATCAATTAGGGTTTACAGACTTTTCTAATATACACTTAATTTCTCGATTAGAAACTACAGCTAATCCACTAGTTTGTTGATGATAAGCAGTTGATATTTTATGCATAATATTATATTTTTCTACTAGTTTGTGAATATATTTGTTTCTAAAATGAGTTCCTCCATCAGTGATAATCACTCTCGGCATTCCAAATCTAGTAAAAATATTTTTCATTAAAAATTTTGAAACACTTTTAGCATCACATCTAGGTAAAGCTTATGCTTCGATCCATTTGGAAACATAATCAACAGCTACTAATATATATGAGTTTCCAAATGAAGGAATAAAAGGTCCCATAAAATCTAATCCCCAAACATCAAAAATTTCAACTTCTAATATAAAATTCAGAGGCATTTCATTTCTTCTTGATATGTTTCCTACTCTTTGGCATTTATCACAGGTTTTTATATATCTATATACATCTCTAAATAGAGTAGGCCAGTAGAATCCAGATTGTAGAATTTTATATGCAGTTTTATCAGTCCCAAAATGTCCTCCAAAATTAGAGTCATGACATTTTTGAATGATTGGTTCAGTTTCTTCATAAGGCACGTATCTTCTAATAATTAAATCCTTACATTGCTTATATAAGTATGGTTCATCCCAAATGTATGTTTTAGTATCATGAATGAATTTTTCTGTTGTTGCAAAGTTAACATAGGTGGTAAAATATAACTTACTATATAATTTACTATATCAGCATACCAAGGTATTTTCTACTCATGTTCATCAGGAAAACTGTTTAAAATTTCTTTATCAGTATTAGATAATTCATGATTTTCTAATCTTGATAAATGATCCACAATTTGATTATCAGTTCCCTTTTTGTTAATGATCTCAAAATCAAATTCTTGCATTAATAATATCCATCTAATTAATCTTGGTTTAGAATCTTTCTTTTGCATTAAATACTTTATAGCAGAGTGATCAGTATGTACAATACATTTAGTTCAGCATCATTTAGAGTTTTAATAGCATAGTATATAACTTTGAAAATCTTATCATATCTTTGCCCAAGAACTGCTCCTATAGCATAATCACTAGCATCACACATAAGCTCAAATGGTTTCTCCCAATTAGGTGAAACTATTATAGGTGCTGTAATTAATTTATCTTTTAATAATTTGAAAGCATTCAGGCATTCAGTTGTAAATTCAAATTTCTTGTCCTTTTCAAGAAGTTGGAGGTGGTAATTTTTGAAAAATCTTTTATATAACGTCTGTAGAATCCAGCATGTCCAAGAAAACTTCTTACCCATTTCACATAGTTGGAGGTGGTAATTTAGCTATAACTTAAATTTTTTCAGGGTCTACTTCCATGCCCTTTTTTGAAATTTTATGCCCTAATACAATGCCGCCTGTAACCATAAATTGATATTTCTCCCAATTAAGAACTAAATTAGTTTTCTTACATACTTCAAATACTTTTTTAAGATGATTTAAGCATGTGCCAAATGTTGTTCCAAATACAGAGAAATCATCCATAAATACTTCTATTCCATTATCAATTAACTTACTAAATATAGACATCATACATCTCTGGAATGTTGCAGGTGCATTACAAAATCCAAAAGGCATTATTCGAAAAGTGAATGTTCCATAAGGACTAGTAAATGTAGTTTTCTCTTGATCCTCAGGAGAAATTTGTATTTGATGATAACCGGTATATCCATCTAAGAAACAAAAATATTTATGTCCGTCTAATTAATCTAACATCTGATCTAGAAATGGTAAAGAGAAGTGATCTTTCCTGGTGGCTGTGTTTAATTTTCAATAGTCAATACATATTCGCCATCCAGTAACTTGTCTTATAGGGATAAGATCATTATTTTCATTAGCTTTTACGGTCACTCCTCCTTTCTTAGGTACACAGTGGATTGGGCTTACCCAAGCACTGTCAGAAATATGATATATAATACTATTATCTAACCATTTTAAAATTTCTTTCTTGACTACTTCTTTCATTATCGGGTTTAATCTCCTTTGAGGATCTGCTTTAGGCTTATGTTCATTATCTAAAACAATTCTGTGCATACAGATTGAAGAACTAATTCCTTTGATATCTGCTAATGTCCAACCAAAAATATTCTTATATTTTTTGAAAGTATCTAAAAGTTTAGTAGAGTTGAAGAATTACCTAAGTAAGCATATTTCAAATGATTAGGTAACATTTTTAACTCAAGTTCAGGAGGTTTAATAATCGATGGAACTATATTTTTTTCAGTGTTTTCTGTATTATCTAAAAATTCAAATTTCTCTTGAATATAATCTAGTTCTTCATTTATATCGGCTTTTTCGATTAATTCAGTATTTTCTTTTTCTAATTTTTCTTCATAATATTCCTTAAAATGTTCTTTTTGTAAATGATCGAGTACTTCCATTTGAAAACACTTATCAACTTTTTCTAGTGCAGGATATTTCTTTGATTTAGCAATATTAAAAGTAACTTTTTGGTCTTTTACTCTCATAGTTAATTCTCCTTTCTGAACATCAATCATAGCTTTCCGAGTGGCTAAAAATGGTCTTCCTAAAATGATAGGAATTTCTTTATCTTCTTCCATATCTAAGACAATAAAATCTACAGGGAAGATAAATTTATCCTCTTTTACTAATACATCTTCAATAACTCCCTTAGGATATGTAACGAACGATCAGCTAAGCGAAGAGTTACTGAAGTAGGTGAAATTTCTCCCAATCCTAATCTCTTAAAAATTGATAGAGGCATTAGATTGATGCTTGCTCCTAAGTCACACAAAGCTTTTCCATAGAATTTTTCTATAATAGCGTAGGGTATAGTAAAACTACCAGGATCTTTTAATTTTTCAGGAAGTTTTTTCTGAATAATAGCACTACACTCTTTACTAAGTGCGACCATTTCATTATCAGTAAATTTTATTTTTTTTATTTAGAATATCTTTCATGAATTTTACATGGTTTGGCATCTGTTCTAAAGCTTCTACCAAAGGAATATTTATTGTTAATTTCTTCAGAATTTCAAGGAATTTAGCACACTGTTTATCTTTTTTATGTTGAATTAGTCGTTGAGGAAGTGGTGGTGGAGGTTTTTCAACTGAAATTTTCATTGGTATTAAAGAATTTTCTAAGTTTGGATCTTGTTGATTCTTTTCCTTTTCAATTTCCACTTCCTCTTTTTGACTTTCAAGTTCTTTTGTAATTTGAGGTTCTAATTCTTTTCCACTTCGTAATTATATTGCTTTAATTTGTTCATTTCCTTTGTCTTTCGGTTTTATTTCCACATTACTAGGAAATGTTCCAGGTATTCTATTATTAAGTGCGGTAGCTATATGTCCAAGTTGAGTTTCAATATTTTTAATAGTTGTTCCTTGATTTTGTAATTGGTTACCTTGTATTTGTAATTGATTTCCCTGATTTTGTAAATGTTGACCCATATTTAATATTAATTCTTCTACTGATAATTTCTTATCTTTAAATTGTGGGTTATTATTATTAAATCCAGGTGGATAATTAGGTTTATAATTAGAATTTTCTTGATTAGAAGGAAATCCAAATGGTTGTGTTATGTTATTCATCCATGGTTGATTAGTTGTGTTATTATTCCAATTAAAATTAGGATGATTTTTCCATCCAGGATTATAATAATTCGCATAAGGATTATTAGGTTTGTTATTGATTGCATTTATAGTTTCATATTGAGATTGGGATTCTGTAAGTTGTCCAGATGAATTTTCTTCTAATATAGTTGGAGAGTAATTCATTCCAAAATGATCTAATTTTTTAGATACAGCAGTGATTTGTGAAGCTAACATAGATATTGCATCATTTTCATTAATACTAGCTATCTTTTTCAGATTCATTCTATCAGCAGGCCATTGAAAATTATTGGTTGCCATTTCTTTGATTAGTGCATAGGCTTCATCAAATGGTTTTGACATTAATGATCCTCCAATGACGACATCGATGATTGATCTTAAAGGTCCTACTAATCCATTAAGAAAGTTTGAATAATTAACCAATCTGGTAACGCATGATGTGGGCATTTCCTAAGAAGTTCTTTAAATCTCTTCCAAGCTTCATATATTGATTCTCCATCAAACTGACTAAAAGTAGTTATATCATTTCTAAGCTTAGCAGTTTTAGATGGTGGAAAATATTTGGATAGAAATTTTTGTGATAACTCACCCCAAGTTTTAATAGATTCAGGTGCTAACAAATTTAACCACATTTTAGCTTTATCCCTTAAAGAAAAAGGAAAAAGTCTAAGTCTAATAGCATCGTTAGATACTCCTTCATATTTGAATGTAGCACATAGTTCTAAAAAACTAGCAAGATCTAAATTAGGATCTTTAATAGGCGAACCACTAAATTGATTGTTTTGTACCATTTGGATAATTGCAGCTTTAAGTTCAAATGAGTTAGCAGCTACATTAGGGTTTTGAATAGTTAAATGAATTTCATCTCATGTAGGGTTGACATAATTTCTTAATGGTCTCTGTTGATTGATATTTTCATTTTCAGGAATATTTGCCATTTGTTTTAAATTTATAATTTCTCTCTTTTATTTTCTAATTCTTTTAATTGTACTCTCTAATTCTGAATCGTAAGGTATTAAATTTTCGTTTCCAAATTTTCGCATACAATTTTATAAAATAAAATTTTTAAAATAGTCCGTTACTCTAGTAAATAATTTCTTTACTTCCCCAGCAACGACGCCAAAAACTTGACAAACTTTTTATATGTTTGCAAATTATGTTAATAACAACGACACCAAAAACTTGATCCCGCTTTGATATTATGATGAAATGTTTAATGTGGATTCTACACAAGTATACATATCATATCAAGTAATACAGGGCTCTAGTAGAGTCCAGGTTATCGATCCCATAGGGAAGTTTTTAACAGATTTGTATCAGCTAAAATTTAAAGGAATTACTTACTAATATAGTAATCGGAAATTTACAGTAAATAAAGCAACTAAAGTAAACTAAAGCTTGAAATAAAGTTGATTTAAATAATTCAGAAAAAGTATCCTTCTCCTTGTTTTTAGAAAATTAAGTGAATGATGAATCTAATTAGAATTTTTGAATTGTATTGTGACAAATAGGAGCATTCCTATTCTTTACCCTTTGGTCCAGTGCAAAGAACATTGACTAATCCTATGTTTGATTATCGAATCTGCGGCTAGGCTGGGAGGATACTGGCTGCCACTTCAGAGCTCCCACATTCCCCTCACCTGAGGGCTAACATCTACACTTCATCTCTCAAACAATAGGACCAAATTGAATATTTTAGTCTGTCACACTAAAATGTCCAATTCTAAGTCCGATATATAATATTTCCCTATTTATTTGCAACCTCCTTCCAAGGCTTTTGACTTCCCTGAATATTGGATATAATTTTTACTGTAGTTGATAATTCAACATATTTTAACAAATCAATTGGCCAGATTGAAAGTAAATTAAGTTTTAAGTAAAAATTATCACAATTTATTTTAATATATTAGGTACTTCTATTTAATTTCATCATTTCTCATAATTTTCATAAACAAGGAGAAAGACTAGTAAACTACTCAGAATGCATGGGAATAAAACAAAGCATGGATTTCATTTAAAGTTAACAACAATAAACAAAAGTACTTATCTTAATTTCCTCCCCAAGCAGACTCCTTGAAGTTCCTTTGACTTTTCCTTCTAGTACAGTAAACTTCTAACTCACTAAATAGCACTTAAATACAAATAGACTCAAGAAACTCACTAATGACAAACAACAAACACACTTAAGACACACATACACACAAACAAACTCAAGAATTCAGCCTCTATTTAAAGAGGTAGGCAAAGGTTCAAGGGGTACTTAAGCATCTCTTCAAAAAGAGTCCAGGTTCAATGTATTTTTTTGCATTTTGAACTGTCTCGCCGTCAGTGGGAATTGACCTTGCCGTCGGCGGGCTTCTAAAAGGCCTTCAAGCCGCTCGACCTAGTCGTAGGCGGGCTCGGGCTCGCTGTCGGCGAGGTAGCTGTAATTCCTTCAGAAGTTCTCCTCATGATCTCGCCGTCGGCGGCCTCGATCTCGCCATCGGCGACTTAGTTCATTTTGCATGAATTTCTTCCTTTTTGATCCAAATTCGCTCCATTTCATGCTTTTTGCTTCCATCACTTATAAATCTTCGTTCCTGTAATAAAATAAAGAAAATACCTTTCTTTAAAGTGCAATTTCATCAAAAATAGATATGAATTTCTTAATATATTTTTCTGTGATCACCGGCCGACCTAGCCACCGGAGGGGGTCAAAACTGAGGGCCACAACCAAGTGAAACTAACCCAAAATCACCCAATTAACCACCTCAGCCAAATCAAACTTTGGAGCTCCACTGCTCTCCACCTAAGCAGTGGAATCCACCCACCAATTGAGCCCTAGCTCAGCCCAATGGCCCTGGCCATTTAAACACCTCTTCTCGGCCATGAGAAAGGTGCTGAAAGGTGTTGATTTTTTTCTCAACAAAATCTCACCAAATCACTCCCAGAGCTTCTCCCAACCTAGAGAAGAAGAACCCCACTGTTCTCCTGCCCTGAATCTCCTCAGCTGAGCCCAATTTCTCAGCTGAAAATCAGGCCAGAAATAGGACACCCCCTGAAACTTCATCAAATCCAAATTAGCTCTTCCCACACCTTCACCAGAGGTAGAGGAGTTCCCCAGTGAAAACTCCCTCTCTAGGACACCCAGTTGTTCCAGCCTCCAAGCTTTGTGATCGGGCCTGGTGGAAGTCAAGGCTAGGGATTTCACCACAGCTCCAGGCTTCATCCCTAGCCTCCTTAGACGACAACGAACGTGCCAAGAATTTCTGATTGAGACTTCACCTCTCAGAACCAAGGTATGAACTCTACCTTCCTCTCGAGCTTCTGCGCATCCTCCATTTAATTTAGCTTAATTTCATGGCATGTTATTCATATGGATGTGTTCGTCTCCTCAAGACGAATCCATAGAGTATAAGAATTCGAAAGTCCTTTGAGAAACGAGAGAGATCTTTGGGTTAGTAGGCCAACGTCTCACGGGACGCACCAGTCCTAGACGATGACCAGGAGCCTTCCGATCAATTGTATATCGGTTGAACGGCGGAGATCAAGTCGGACCAGAAGACGGAGCGGGACCGTGGGACTCAAGGCTGTTGACTCAGGTGGCAGCGTCGAATGGGAGCGCGACACGTATGGCTTTAGAGCCGCCAAGGTTGACACGGCGCTGACTGGTTTAAGTAGGAAATTAGGTTATTTATTATTTAATTAAATACCAAAAACTTTAATAATTCATATCTTTGCATACAAAAATCATAAAAATAAAAGAAAAATACCCACTTGCTCAGTGAACAGAGGAGAATAACGTGGAAAAGAAATCAAGTTATTTCAATAATTATTTTATTTTTAATTAATTAGTTACTCATTTTAGTATTTTAATTCTCTGTTTGCAAAGACATTTCACCATGGCATGAGACCATAGGGCTTTTGAAGCCTCTGATCTTGGGAACATTCCCTGAAGTTTTCAAGTTCAGAGGGCATCCCTATGACAAGTTATGTATTTTTTAAGTTTATGTCACTGTTTTTGATATTTTAATTCAAAATATTAGCATGTTGTTAGAAAATTCCAGAAAAATTTGGTGAAGCTTTTTAGGACCAGGGGACCCTAAGAAAATTATGGTTTGATTGAATTCCTTAAAAATAATCCTAATTGGCCTAATCACTCTAAATTGAACATTAATTAATTAGAGTTAATCACACATTAAAATGACTTCAAAGTAATTCTCCATTGATCTTTAGGATCAGGGGACCCTCACATAAAAATTTGAAGTCAATTGGAAATATTTAACCCCACTAAATGAATTAATTAAGTCACATAACCAAAATTAAACTTTAAAAATTCATAACCTCAAAAATACATTTAAAAAATTCATCAAATTGATTTTGGGACTTCTCTGGTATCAGAGGAGTCTAAGAAAAATAAAATTGGAATTTTTTAAAAACTTTCATTTTTAATCATATTTTAATATTTTTAATAATTAAAAAATAATAAAAATCACAAAAATAATAAAAATCATAAAAATGTTATATCTGGTCCCCTAATCACTTAGGAACCAATCAAATATTCTTCCTAAGTCTCTAGGTTAAGATATTTAATTTCAAAGCCTTAAAACAATTTTTTTTAAAATTAAAAAAATGTATTTTCTAGCCTTTCCACTAAACTAATTCTAATAAATCAAAGAAAAATTAGAAAAATATAAAAATTATTTCTCTAACTTTCTTTAGGTCAGAGGGATTTTTGAAAAATATAAAATTCATTTTTTAACTTTTATTTTATTTTATAATTAATTAACACTGCAAAACTTAAAATAATTATAATAAAGAAAATATAATTAGATAAATCACTAAAATTGGTCCAAGTGGTCTTCTAGTCATTAGGAACATCCCATAATTTTCTTAAGGATAGAAACTTTACCTTGGTCATGTTGGTGAATTTTCTTTGAAAACCCCTATTTTCCATTAAAAATAATTATGTAAATAAATTAAATTCAGAAAAATCACATTTTCTCCTCTAATGTCTTAATTGACATGTGAGTGAAGTGGCATAAAGATTTTTAGGTTCATTTAAGCTTGATTTAATGAGTTATAAAATAAATACGCTTAAAGGGGCATAAAGGTAATTAAAAGATTTTAACACCTAACTAAAACTTTAGGTTTAATCAGAATGGGGGGTAAAATGTCTAATTTTAATTTTCTCTCAGATGATTGAAACTTTGGGAAGTCAAAGGGTAGGAATCCATTAATCACTTTAATAAAACCAAAAATGAAACTTTAATTAATTGAGTGATTTAAATTTTGGAAGATTAATTGAAATTGGATTATTGAAATGGGGATATAACTTATGAGGATATTGATTCTTTAATTTAAAAATCCCTAAATAAATCACCTAATAATATTTAACTCTTAACTTAAGAGGATAAGTGGAATTAATAATTAAATGATTAAGGGTAAATAATTCTTAAAACATACATCATTAAATAATTTAATAATTGTTTAAAGCCTAAAATGTTAAATGACTAAAAAGTAAATTAAAATATTTGAAACTAATTTAAAATCATAAAAAATTACAAATTTTAAATAATTTTAAGACAACTCATCTTAAAACATAATGTAAAAAAAATTAAATTAATTAAATCATCAAAATTTAATAAGTAATTTGAATACCTCTTTTAACCTAAGGTAAATCTAAAATTTAAATTAACATGAAATATCGATATCATTTATAAAAAGTTTAACTTAAATGAATCAAACATTATTCCAAACTTAAAATCATTGATTAACATTTCATAATTAAATCATATTAAAGTAAATCATCAACCTTTAACTTCAAATCATTAAAATCTTTAACAAATTAACCTGCCCCTAAAAGCTTTAGATTATTATAACTATTAAATGAAGCGCTAAGTGAAATTTCACTTCACTCATAGGATAATCAAACTTCCTAGTTCACTGAGCAAGGGAACAAAACTTAACTAAACCTTTGGATTATTAATTCACCTGCGTAATTAAATTTACTTGGACTCAAAACTGTCCTAGAGGTATTGAAAAGATGTTTAGGATTTGTTCTAAGCACTTCCTCAATACGATGGGTGGTTTTAAAGAACAATTGAACTTAATTGCTCCTTGATGAATAAAATCATCCTTAACCAAAATCAAGAACCTAGACATCATTAGAAATGACTAGCTATAGGATTAGGATTCTGGTAGACAACCAAAACCCTTCCTTTAGTCTTTATCTAGGTACTTGTTCAAATATTTAAATGCTTTAACATGTGTTTTAAAGTCTAGCTTGGGATGACGGGAGGACCCTCTAGGTACGTTTTTATGGTATTGCAATCTACTCTATTGCATTTTCTACACTACACTTTACTCTTCTTGCATGTTAAACAAGATTGTTACATGAAAACCAAAACCTTTAGGATAGCCACAAAACTGAAACCCAAAATTAAATTAAAAGTCACAACAAGATAAAATTCACCGCCACAACATTCCAAAATATAAAACAATTCAAAATTTAATCACAAACAGAACAATAAAACTACAATTGCAACTAAATTAAAACATCTCGTTGAATGATCGGGAATACCTCGGATGATGTAACCCACGTGTTGCTAACGGGATTTCCCATGGTCTAAATGAAAGTGTGGAACTCATTTAGTTGAGTTTAGCAAATTCATCTGGACTAAGTGAATTTGATGAAAATAACGGTGCTGGGATGACGGAACCGTGGGATCTTAATCGGTTCTGTTTAAACAACTTTAAGATTTGTTTTAATTAAAATATTAAAAATATTTGGAATTTAACATTTCTAAACCAAAACACTTGTCTCATCCTTTGGTTTATGACTTCTAAAACTAAACCTCTGCAACAACAAGGAGCTTGGAGCATAGTGGGCAACACGACCATCTTCTTCAGCAAAACTCGGGTCTACATCAGCTAAACCTTTCCTAGAATTAAATAACCAAGCCATAGGATTTCGAGGAAGTTTTCCTAGTGCAACATAAATCCTCAACTTTCTGTTAGGCATTTGCATAATCATGTTATGTAAATTAAGCCCTAACCGGTCTTAGGATTCCGAGGTAGTCGTTTGGTACGACATAAACCCTCTCATTTTCGAGGTCATTTGCATGACTATGTCATACAAATATGAGACCTAAATAAATAAAATTGGCAAGATTGCAACATTAAATAAACTCCCAAATTGAAGCCAAAGAATAGGATAGTTTGAGAGGGTGCCAAGATTCTTCTTGGATCATCAACTTCTCCTACTTCTCTTCCTTCGGACTCCTGAAAATAACTGTTCCAAATTTGAGCTAACCCCTTTTGAAATTCCAAATTCAGTCATTTGAAAACCTTAAGCTTTGAAATTCTTGAGAGCAAAACCACTGATCATTATAGAGAGTTTTCTTAAGTGATTCCCGTCATTTAAGATGTAATTAACTATAGGGGCTTGCCCTTATAGGGAACTTTAAGAACTCATGTAATATAAACCCTGCTTAATTCCTTTATATTAAGCAGGGGAATTGTTCGGCTTATAAAATTGGTTCGCAGATCAAACGAATGTCACAAATCTTCTAGTTTATTTAATCATGCCCCATCATCAAGCAGTGTGTCTATTCTTCGGGATAAATATACGGTTTGTGGTGCGGTGCTCGTTCATATCTTAAATTTTATTAAACATAAAAATTATTTTTAAAATCAAATACTACCTTTCAAATTATATATTTAAATTAAATTAAAAATTTTGCCGAAAACTTCTGTAAAACATAAAGCATAATGGGCAATTAAAGAGTTCAATTTCAATTTAAAGGATGCTGGTGAGAAAATATTATTACTACAATGAATTGGAAGAAATTAGAAATGAATCTTGGTATAATTTACAAGGAGAAAAATGAAAATATGGCATGATCAAAAGACTATGTCAAAAATATTTGAACTTGGACAGGAAGTTTTGTTATATAATACAAGGTTGAAATTATTTCTTGGAAAACTAAAGTCTAGGTAGATAGAACCTTTCACCGTTATAAAAGTTTACCTATTTGGAGCTGTTGATATTGAATATCCTAAAACTGGAAGAATATTCAAAGTTAATGGGCATCGATTAAAACAATATTTTGAAGGGTTACGACCAAACTTTAAAGTGGTTTTAATGTTAAGTCATCCTGAATAAAACTAATGTTTGTCGGACCGGTGACGTTAAACTAAGCGCTTTTTGAGAGGTAACCCATAGTTATATGTGTTGTTTAGTTATTTTAATTTGAGTGTAGTTATTATTATTATTAGATAGTCTTATCTTTGAATCCTATTCACTCATAAATATCCTAAATGGTGTTAAATAATGAATTGTATTAAAGATTCAGAGTTTAATTGAACAAAAATGATGTTGGAGCAAAACTGTGCTATGGCACTGTCGGTGCCAAAATCAGCGCCAACGGTGAGATTTTCCAATGGCACCCTATCTAGTGCCGACGGTACTGACGGGCGAGTAGCAGTTTTTGGAGTTTAAAATGGCAGAATATAGCAGTTTTGATCTGGAGTTTTACCTTTATAACTCCCCAAACTCATTTTAAAACCCGTTAACTCTAGAAAGGTGAAAGGGTAGTTCCAAAATTTTCATTCCATGGCTTCCAACTTTTTTGATTCTCCAAGATTTAGAGTTTTCAACAAGAGAAATTTCATCAGTTTTGAGGCGCAGCGACTTTGCAACAAAGTCCTTATAAAAGGGAGACTTGTTAAGGAAAGTGGCTTTGTCAATTAAGGTATGACAGTTCATAGTACTCATGTTGAAGAAATTAATATATTGAGGCACTGGGAAGTGTTTTGATATACTACTGCCACAGTAGTCATTCCTGTGGTGAAGGAATTTTATGCAAATCTTCATGGAATCAACCAAGGAGCCGTCTATGTGTGAGGTAGGTGGATATCATTCACTCCTTCCATGATTAATAAACTTTATATTATAGATAATGTGCCAATATGTCATTACACCAATTTTGTCCCAACGAGAGATAGTATAAATGAAATCTATAAATGAAATCTATCGATATTTGATGGATGAAGGCGAAGATTGGGAGATAATAGATGACGAGTATGTCAATTTCATTACAACCTAATTTTAATCCTGTGTCGAAGCAATGAAATTTTTTTATATCTTTGAAATTAGTCCCGACCATGAAATTTAGTAATGTGTTGAAGGAAAGTGTAATATTGAATTATTGCATTAAACAGGAAGGCCTAGTGATATTAACACCATAATTGTGAAATCTATTTTGAGTTTGATTGTGCATGGATCAAACTATGGTTTGGGACATCCTTCAACTATATTTATTCTATGTATCTTATCACAGGTACCATATGAAATATGGGAAAAAGTGCTTCTCCCTTGGAAGCCCATGGACCTAACTAATATTTATGAATGTCCAACAACTGTGGATGAAAATGATCAGAGCATAACTGTAGACCAACCATCTCAGAGTTTACTACCTATTCAACATCATTTTCTTGAAAATGCTCAGTTAATTCTAAGGAAGATCAAGAAAATGGAGAAAGAGGTATGAAGTCTTATAGATACAATTAACAATATATCTAAATTATTTGATCATCTTGATTGGAGGATGAAGGAACATGTTGATCATACTAGGCATATGGAAGAAGGATTCATACGTTTGATGAAGAAAAAGGCTTGGATTGAAGAGGATTCGACTGATGAATTCCCGTATAGACCCTTCTACACTTTGTTTGTGCACCACCAAATCATGGGAGGTATCACAGAAGATAGCACTGACAATGATGATTAGTAGTGATTCATTGTTTTATCTACTTTATTTAGTATTTAAACTTTATTTACTTAAGTTTGTTTTGTAATTGGCTTACATATGTTGTGAATTTACACTTTTATGCTTGAGATTAGATTTTATATTATGATTTTAGTGTTAGAGTATTGTGGTTTGATGCAACACTGAATTATTGATGTGATAGAATGACTAATATGTGTAAGGTTGTAATTGTGGATTATATATATAAAAGTGATGTTTTGTGTTGTTTGTATAATATTTGTATTAGTTCATCACTTAATTATGAAGATAGATGCTTAAAAAGGCTAATTAGATAGTGTTGTTACTTTGAAACGAGCGAAATCACAAAATTTTAAGGATTTATGAAAATCGGTCTGGCGCAAACGCCCCCAAAACCTGAAACTCATCCTGGAAATAATAAATTTGTGATTTTGAGCCTTTGACCGCATTTGACCAACTTCAACCTCTAGCCAAGGCTGAATAGAACTTGTAGGGCTTGCTTGCATTTGGATTTGAGGCAATTTCGAGGCATTTAGATTTCAGACGATTTTACAAAATGCCTATTTCCAAACAAAATCATATTAAACCATCTAAAATTCCCCAAATTACCCAAAAATATTTCAATTTTCTCAAAAGTCCCAAAATACCCTACACCAAAAATTATCAAAATACCCCTCATCGACCAAAAAATACCAAAATATTCAAATTCAGTCTAAATGTCTACAAAATTAATCTAAAACACCCAATGTCTCCAACTGTTCCCAATTCCACCAATACTGTCCAAAATTCCTAAATTTCCTTTAAATGCCTAAGGTCCCTTATGCACCAAAAATATGTTTAATTTTTTATGTATATTTTATACTCACTTTTGGTGATATATCACTTTAAAGGAAGGTGATTTTTATGTTTTGTTGCTTGTATGATGATTTTAGGAAATTGGAGTAGAAAGAAGCAAGAAGGAACGAATTTGGAGTAGAAAATGGCAAAAACCATTATTTGTTGTTCTGGCACCGTTGGCACCAAAATGGGCGCCGACGGTGCATTTTTCAGAGAGCTAAGATAATTAAGTGTGATAGGGTGCCAAAAGCTCCCAATGTCGGTAGAGGCCAAATTCAATGTAATTGAACGACTTTTGAAGGGATTTCCCTAGACTATTTTAAATTAATTTTGGTGCTAGAATTCAAGAGAGGAGGGTTGAGAAAAAGTCGAGAGAGTAAAGTAAAGTGTGTGTAAGTTGAGAGTGAGTGTTTCCAAAGGGTTTAGAGTCTAGGGTTTTGTGGAAAGTGTTGTTTTGTAAGGGATTCTTCTCAAAAGAGTTGTATGAGGAGAGAGAAAGTGAGAGATTACTTCTTCCCTGCTATTCCAAGAGAGAATTGTGTGGTGTTGTGAAGAGACAAGGAGATTCAAATGAACTTCAAGGGATTTGCTTGGGGAGGAAATTGAGATAACTTGTTTTTAGTTCTTATTGTTTGTATGAATTTGCTTTTACATATAAAATCTTAGATTTGTCGCATCTTCCTCATGAATTCTGAGTATATTTATTTGTCTTTCTCCTTGCAATGGTATATGGTTAAGTGATGGTATAGATTGGATGTGTCATATAAATGATAAGGAATTGTGATGATTTTTCACTTTGTACTTCATTTAAATTTTGATCCAACCAATTGAATTATTAAAATATGTTGTGAAACATACGATCCGAAAGGACTATGCTCTCTAAAAAAAAGTGAAGATTACATTCAATATCCATGAATGAGTGATGTAGGTCATGGGGGTTGGGTGTAAATAAATAGGGAAATATGTTTATTGAGCGTAGAATTAGAGATTCTAGGGTGAAAGACTATAATACCCACATTGGTCTGAGTGTTTGGAAACTAAAACAAGATTTGGCCTTCAGGCGAAGGGAAGTAAGAGCACTTCAGTGAGAGTCAGTATCCTCCCAGCCTAACAACATATTTAGGGACTAAAACTAAGATTAGCTAATGTTCTTTATAAAACTCGGAAAAGGGCAAGAATAGGTATACTCCTATTTGGCATGATACAAATATCTTACTAATCTTTGTTATTCACTCACCATAACATCATTTTAAGGGGGAGGAAATTTTCTCTAAATTCGAACCTTGCATTAAAAAACACATTGTAGTAGTATTTAGATTTAATTTGAAGTATAGAAAATACTTAAGTGATCTTAAAAGCTCTAGCATTGTTATACTTTAACAACTTTAGTATTTACTATAAGTACAACGCAAATTTGAATATTGGATTTTTGTGCTACGCTATAAGGTTTGCTTCCTCCCTGTGGGATCGATAACTAGGACTCCACTAGAGCCCTGTATTACTTGAAAGATATGTATACTTATGTAAAACTGATTATACATTGTGACTGAACTGAAAATACTATTCAAATAATTATTCCAAGGTTACAACCACGCATCAGTCCCAAAATCACCCCCAATTTCGAACAAATTGATTTCAAATTCTCGCAATTTCAAATCTACATCAAAATTCATCTTGTCTAATCCCAATTGAAACCAAATACAAGCCCGATTGAGCCTAATTTAAAGCCTAAATCTTAAGTCCAAATCAAATGCCATAAATGGACCCTAAGAAAAAATTCCATTAAATTTTGCCACGTAACCAATCCAATTACCCAAAGTTACAGAGACCAGTAGAAGCTCCAACAACCTATATTCCTACTAGATTCCATTTGGGAAGCTGTATCGACATTGTTGTCATTGTTGCAGATGCTACCACTATTATTCCAACACCTACAAAGCATAGAAAAGTCATGTCTCGTGTGGGTCCAAGAGTACTGTCAGTCATTGTTCATGAGGAGTTTTCGAGAAGAAATTTTGAATAGAGAATGTTTCCCACTGCACTTGGTTTGTACGGTAGTGAACAAAATTTCTCTCGACACGCTGATGTAACCACCGGGACACTCCTTCCCAAGGCATCAATGTCAAGTAAGAAAGAGTGGATACCTAATGTTGTTGTACCAGTAATTTTAGAAAGACTAAAGAAGCATATCTATGAGATAGATCATGAGTCCAATGATCCAGCTGTCATTACTACCTTTGCTTAATAGTCTGGTGTAGGAAGGGATGATGCTCAGAGAAGGCCAGCTGATTTTATGGTGACTAAGGAGAAAGCAGTCGGTGATAAAGTAAGGAAACTCAAAGCCAAGATTTTAGAATTAGCAAAAGAATGAGGAATGAATTTTGATAATGAGGATTACTATTTGACAAACTATATGGATGAAGAGTTTGCAGAAATCAATGTCGTGGAAACCAGGGCCGCATCATCTGCACATAGCGCTCGTTTTTATGTTGAGGAGAAAGCCGTAGAAGAGTTTCATAGGGCCATTCAACTAAGGGATGAACAGAACATTCAGTTGGAGAAGAGGATGGACGAGATGATTGCCATCATAAACTGCCATTGCTACAATACTTGGACAGTCACAATAATGACAGATATCATCTCTCAAGGAAAACCAGCTCGAGGTCTTACACATTACATATGAAATAAAAGTGGTCACTTTTGATAATGACGACGAGCAGCTGATGAAAGATTTGGCTCAGAGTTTGGTACTAGAGAATGAAATCAAGCAGTTGGTCAAACAACAAGTTAGGGAGGCCTTAGCCCAATGCAAAGGAGGGGCATCAGATTTAAAGGGTGGACCCTTCCCAGAGTAATTGATGCAGAAATATACCTCAAGGGCTTTGTGTCGTTAACCTTTAAGACTTTCAACGAAACTGGAAACCCTCAACCACAAGTTGGACACTTCCAATCAAGCTGCTACGATTAGGAGCATAATGAAGCGCTACTATTCTACCAATTCATCAGCAGACTATCACTGATCGCATTTCATTACTATGCAGAGTTACCCATTAGATCAGTTAAGACATTCATAGAGTTGGAAAGCTTGTTTGTGAAGAGGTTCACCGGAGCCCAGCACCATGTCACCATTGAAGATTTTGTGGTAGAAAGAAAAAAGCCCAACGAGACCCTGGTGGACTACATTTTGAGATGTACAAACTTATGCATGATGTGTGAGGCTGAGCTTCAGGAGCAACATGTGATTGAGATCCTACTTAAAAGTATCCAAGTTCCGATAGCCTTCATGCTTAAAGAAATTACAATTAAGTCATTTAAGAAGTTACTCAGTAAGGCAAGTAGTCTACAAGAGAATGTTAAGCATATGGATTTCTTGGAGAAAATCGAGAAGCCAAGAACAGTTAAGGCAATGGAAAAGAAGTCCGGGAAAATGACAATAGTCGGTGAAGGAAAGCATCCAATGAGGATTGAGTCCAAGCAGTCTCATTAGGGTAATCAACAACCAGTACAATAAAGTCAACCTCCACCATAGTATGGTCATCCAGTTATTTCAGTAGAAACCATATAAAACATATGGAAGGCAGGGCCATTCGATGGCAAATAAGTTAAGTAGAGTGTACTCCTTCAAAGATAAAGCCGTAGTGAAGATGTTATAGAATTTGATGAATAATACTGAGTTTAGATTGCCTAAGCTGAAGAAACTAAATGAGGTGGACTAGAAGGATCATCCCAACTATTGCCCTAACCACAGACTATCTGGACACAACATAGAGAGCTTCTTTAGCTTCAAGGATTGACTTGAGAAAAATTTTAAAAAGTGAGCTTAAAAATTATGAAATAATATTTAAAGGGACTTGAAAGAGGTTTTTTAAATATGATTTTGGCCGAGCCGATCTCTTTGATAGACTCGTACGTAGAGAAGGGCGAATGGAGCACAGTCTTGACCAGATCCCCTAAGAAGATCCTGGATCAAATATAGATCACTTCAGAACAAGCTGCTGCTTAGAGTCTACAACTTGACAGACCAAAACTAGACATTATACCAGATAATTTTTCCCAATGAATGACTGAGAAGAAGGAGATCATGGACAAACAAAGGGTTAGTAGCGTGAAGGGTAGCATAGGGGCTATCTTTGTTAGATTGATTGACTCAGATTTGAGGGAGAAATCCCTCGAACCACTAGCTCTATACAATTACCTCAATGCCCCTCTTAGGTCTTATGATAAGAGTGATGATTTTGACTGTCTCTAGTGACGACGTAAATGACTACAACCAATCTAACCTTAATTATGATTTCTAGTATAATTTTTAAATCGTTATAATTCTCGATGGATAAGTTGGTAAAGATGAAGAAGACACCAATAACACCAGTTACAACAGTTTGGGAAGTGAGGAACCAGTCCTCGAGTGCAAAAGAACACCAATTACAATCAACTTGGACTTTTAAGATTTGGAATCAATGCCAGATGAGCTAGCTACAATTTCAAGAGAAGAACCTCTAGGTCGAACTAAAGATAACATAAGTGAATCAAAGGAGTGGAAAGATATAACTCCCGAGAATGGCTCCAATGGAAGAAGTCAAGCAAGTATTTACTTGGGAGGAGCTACCTCTGCTAATGGAAGAAACACATTCTTAAGAAGAAATTTGAGGTTCAAACAATGTGGACTACAATGTACTAGCTCATCCTAGGATGTTGCCAGCCAAAATAAGCATTTACAATGCCCTGATCCTGTAAAAGGAGATGAGAGAAGGATTGATCAAGGCCTTGCTTTATCTAAAAATTTTCTTAGCTCAATGATCTCTGAATATTTATGCTTACAAATTAGATATTAAATTTATGATTTATAATATGGGATACTATGAAAGTATACATATCGTTTATAAAGTAATATAAGACCTTCTAATTAAGCCTTGAGATATCAAACCCATAGAGAAATGTGTGAAACTTTAAAGAAATAAGAAAAATAACTTTATACTTTTTGAATTAATTTTTGTATGTATGTTTTAAGTTTTTAATTTCAAAAAGTTGTTTTTGATATTTTTAATAAAACATTAAGCAGGAATTAAAATTATCAATACTCTAAACACAATATAAAAGTTATAAGAATCAAATATCTTTTTCCTTCTTCAATGAATCAGTAATAATTATGGATATTTATATTGTGGAAGTATTTAAATGTGTTGTGTCAAATAGGAGCAATTATATTCTTTACCCTTACTTGGTTCTATAAGGAAAATTGGTTAATTTGAAATTTTGAAATATTATAGATGGGTTAGGCAGGGAAGATACCAGCTCTCACTCTAGAGTTCCCTCTATTCCCTCCACCTGAGGGCTAACATCTCATAACAAAAATTTAAAATAACAAATCAAATTAGGGGGCTTTAGCCTGTCACTCTAAAGTCCTTTAATTTTACTCCCTAATAAAGCATATCTCCATATATATTTGCATTCAATCATATGAACTACAATTCTCACATATATAATTACATGTGATTCTTTCCCATTGTTGTTTGAGACAATACCACATTGGATCTTACATAATCTCATAACAAATTTTAGCATCTTAATTGGCCAAATCAAGAAGTAAATTAAGTTCAAGTAATTGAATCATCACAATTTATTCTAACATTAAACACTTATACTTTCCACAACATACTTCCATAATTTAATTACTTCATCATCTAAGAAAGAAAAAGATAAAGTAAACTACTCAGATTTCATGAAGAAAACACAAACAAAACTTGATATGAAAGCATAAAACATAATGAAAACACAACAATCTTACTTAAAAACAAAGAGTAAATATAAAAATAAATACTTATATGAAAATCCTCTTCACAAGACTTTGGAAGTTCCTTTGGAATTTTACTTTCCACAATACAACTCTATAGAGGTTGGCACCCAACTCTGATGACTCTAATAAATAATTTAAACTTCAATAAAAATTAGATATAAGGATAAAAGAATATTGGTGAGAAGAAGGCTTAACACCAACCCTTCCTCCTTTCTTACTCTCTACTCTCTACTATAGAAAAAAGAACGCTAGATCTTAACACTCTCAACACACTAACAATAACTACTCTCTTCAACCCACACACAACACTCTAATAACAACACCCTTGCAATTTATGAGGCTTCATTTTAATAATTTTCCAAAAGGTGGCTTTGTGTCTTATCAAATCATGTTCAGATTCAATGTATCCACCAAAAGATGCATCCCTTCAATCAAATTTGCCTCCCAAAGGAAGTTAAGGAAGTCACCACCAAAAGTTGCTTCAAACAACCCTTGAAAATGGCATCAAATTTGATTTAAATTTGATTTTTAACTATGACGCTTAAGCTCCAGCACTTTGGCGCTTAGGCGCTAGAGGCCAAATTTCTCAAACTTCATAATTTTGCTCCAAATTTGATCCTTTTTTGCTCCTTTCATTTTAATTAATTATTTTCATTATACCTGCAAGAAAAAAACAAAGAAACTTCCATTAAAGTGAAATATCATCTAGAAAAGATATAAAAATGTGCATAAAAACACTATATATTTTAGGTGTATGATCTACCTAAAAAATACCCATTTTTATGCCTTATTTATGATTTAATTCTTAAGGATATTATGCTTTAATGAAAGGTATTTTCATGTTTTTGGATGTAGATGATTTAAAAAGAGTCCAAGAAACAAAAAGAAGGAAAAAGGAGCTAAAAGGTGCAAAAATGGAGCTTATGGAGTAAAATTTTAGAATTATTGGCCTAGTGCCTAGGCACCAGAATACGACGCCTAAGCGCCAGTTCGAAACAGACGCTGTCAAGTTTTTTTGATGACTTTGGGTAGTTATTTTGATAGTGTTAAGCTGTTGTTATAGCTTCTAGAAGACTGGAAGTTATTCCTAATATATAGGACATGTGATACAATGTATTTGGATGCAAGTAAATGGTTTTGATCACGAAGAGGTGCGACCCAAAGTGAAGAGGTGCTAAAGACCTGGTCACGGAGTCCGGCGTCTAGGTGCGATTGTTATCTTCTAAAAGATACATTGAATTTGGACAAATTTTGAAGAGGTGCCTTAAGCAACCCCTGGTTAAATTCAGAGCTCTATAAATAGGAGCCTATTCTACAGAGAAAAGGGCACCAAAACCCCCCCTCTTAGTACACATACCCATTTTAGCATCTTCTCTCTTATCTCTAGTATTTTTTAGTCTCTTCCATACTTAAGGTGCCACTTTATTTTGTATCTACTGAGTTTATATTGAGTGTTTATTGTGTGTTATTGTTGTTGGAGTCTTTCATCACTTGAAGGAACACTTCAGATAAGTATTTGTACTTTGGTTCAAAGTTTTATAAATATGTTTTGTGTTATTTCAATGTATTCTGAGTAGTTAGTTATCTTTCTCCTTTCAACTATGAAAAGATTATAAATTAATTAAATTTTGTAGGAGAATTAAATATAAAATATTTTAAAATAGTGTGATGATATTAATACATGATCTTAGTTTACTTTTTAAATTAGCCATTTAATTTGTTAAAACCTATTGAAGAATTTCGAGACCTATATGGAGATAAATTCTTAACTAGTAGATATCACATGAATCCTTAGGTAATCACAGGCTATACGTGGATTGTTTAAGGTGAAGTGCAAATAAATAGGAAGATAATATTTATTGGGCGTAAAATTAATGAGTTTTTAGAGTGACAGACTAAATTCTAATAATTTGGTTTATAGAAAGGTAACAGGTCACTGGTAGGGCTGACCATAGCCACCCTTCGACATCTAGTAGTGTCAGCCTAGATTAACGCATTCTACTAATAAAACATCCTGAGCCTATCTATAGATTAGTCAATATTCTTTGCACCTGGACCTAAGGGTAAAGAATATGAATGCTTCTATTTGGCACAATACCATAATCTTACTTCCCTACAAAAGATAATTTCTCTACAATTCTTGGATTAGTTGAAAAAGGAGAAAGTCGTTTTTATACCTGCATTGAATTTTAATTATTGTTTACTTTACTTTACTGCTTATTTGCTAACTTTCAAAATATTACTTATATTTCTTACTTTTTATAAAATTCTCTATCCCTATGGGATCAATAACTAGGACTCCACTAGAGCCCTGTATTACTTAAACGATACGTATACTTGCTTTTAAAATTGTGACTTCTATAATAATAAAATCGAAATATAAAATTATAAAAGTAAACCTCACACGTCAATTTTTTGAATCCATTTGCTGTAAATTAAAAATTCTAAAAAGTGGTATCAAATTCTTGTATTTTAAAGCATATATAAAGTCTCATCGCATCATGTTTTTGGCGTCGTTGCCGATGATAAAATATAATTTAATAAAAAGTAAAAAAAAACATAAAACAAAAAAAAAATAAAAATATTTTCTTTAATTTTTTATGCGTAGTTCTGGATCTGAAGGATTACTACCTTTTGAATATGAATTAGAAAAAACAATTAAAAGAATTAAAAAAGGAAAAAAAATTTCAAAACATCAAAAAATGGCTAACTTACATAATAATAATCAAAATGCAGTCGAAATTAATGAAAAAAATATTTATAAACCATTAAGGGAATATGCAAACCCTACAGCTGATGAACTTCATGTTAGTATTCAAAACTTCATGTTAGTATTCAAATTTCAGCTGTAGATGTTAATTCTTTTGAGCTTAAACCTTTTATTATTCAAATGGTTCAAAACAATCAATTTGGAGGAACACCTAATGAGGATCCAAATTTACATCTTGCTAGTTTTTTAGAACTTTGTGCTACCTTTAAATATAATAATATTTCTGATGATGCTATTAGGCTTAGACTCTTTCCTTTTTTCTTAAAAGATAAAGCAAAGATATGGCTTAATTCATTAGCAACTTGTTCTATTAAAACATGGGCAGATATGGCACAAAAATTCCTTGCTAAATATTTTCCTCCTTCTAAAACTGCTAAATTGAAAAATGATATTACTTCTTTTACACAATTTAATGGAGAAACAATTTATGAAGCTTGGGAAAGACTTAAAGAGTTAAGAAAATGTCTTCACCATGCTTTACCAGATTTGTTAATTATTCAAACATTTTATAATGGACTTATTGGATCACTTAGATCTATTTTTGATGCTGCTGCTGGTGGTTCTTTAATGGCTAAGACATTTGAAGAAGCCTACACCTTAATTGAAGAAATGACTAATAACAATTTTCAATGGCCTTCTGAAAGGGTTAATCCTAGAAGAATAGCCAGTATTCATGATAATGTAGCCTTTTCTGTTTTAGCTTCACAAGTGGCTGCGATATCTAAGAAATTAAATAATTTTGCTATTAATATATTGCATGTAAGTAATGATAATTCTGCAAATTCTGATGATTCTCAAATAATGGAAACTTTGCAAGCTATTGATAATAAAACTAATAACCCTTGTTCTAATTATTATAATCCTAGTTAGAAAATCATCTTAATTTTAAATGGAGTAACAAACATCAAGTTAATCCAAATTGGAACAATTAAGGAAATTCAAACTATAAATCAACTTATCCTCCTCGTTATAACAATCAGCAGAAAAAGTTGTCTGTAGAAGAATATATCTTGCAACTAAGCAATCAACTACAAAGTGAAAACACCGCTTTTCGTAATATTGAGAATCAGATGGGCCAAATCGCTAATTTCATTAATTACAGACCTCAAAGAACACTGCCTAGCAATATCGAAATTAATCCTAAAGGATCTGGAGAAGAACATGAACAAGCAAAAGCTGTATAACTCAGAAGTGGAAAGGAATTAAAGGATAAAACATGGAATGCGATTGAAAAAGAGAAAGAAGTTGAAGAGATTGAAAAACCTAAAGATACTCTTTATCCTGGTAAAGATCTGACCGTTGTACCTATTGAAGTGGGAGTTGAAGACCACTACCATCTTTTCCTCAAAGACTTAAACAGCAGAAGCTTGACCATCAATTCTCTATGTTCTTTGAAATTTTTAAGAAACTTACCATTTACATTCCTTTTACTGAAGCTTTGGAGCAAATGCCAAGCTATGCAAAATTTATGAAGGATATTTTAAGTAATAAGAGAAAATTTGAAGCTTCAGAGACTGTTGCTTTAAGTGAAGAATGAGTGCAATAATTCAGAAGAAATTACCTCAGAAACTTAAAGATCTTGGAAGTTTCACTATACCATGTACTATTGGAGAAAAATTCTGTGGAAAAGCCTTATGTGATTTAGGAGCTAGTATTAATCTCATGCCATTTTCAATCTTTCGAAGGTTAGATTTAGGAGAGATTTCTCCTACCATTGTAACTCTTCAGTTAGCTGATCGATCGATCACTTATCCTAAAGGAGTTATAGAGGATGTTCTTGTTAAGGTAGATAAATTTATCTTCCATATGGATTTCATTGTTCAAGATATGGAAGAAGATAAAGAAATACCTGTCATTTTGGGGAGACCTTTTCTAGCCACCGGTCGAGCTATGATTGATGTGCAAAAAGGAGAATTAACTATGAGAGTTAATGTTCAAGAGATAACATTCAATGTTCTGAAGTCAATGAGGTATCCTGAAAAAGAAAAATGCTATCGAATGGATATTTTTGATTATATATTTGAAAAGCATTACCAAGAAAAATGTAAGGTCATTTCTAATGATAAAGATAAAGAATCTATGTTATATAATGAGTCGTTAAATGAAGAAAATTTATCTTAAGAAACTCACTATATTCATGAAAATTAGAAAATTTTAGACACAACTAAGAATGATATACTTTTACCCTCAATTGAAAAAGCGCTTGAACTGGAATTAAAAATGTTACCTGCACTTTTAAAGTATGCATTTCTTAGAGATTCATTAACTTTACCTGTGATTATATCTTTAGAATTAAGCAAAGATCAAGAAGAAAAATTAATTGGAGTTATGAAGAATTATAAGAAAGCTTTTGGTTGGACTATTGCAGATATAAAAGGAATAAGCCCTTCAATCTGTATGCATAGGATTTTAATGGAAGGAAATTGTAAACGCACTATTGAACCCCAAAGAAGATTAAATCCAATTATAAAAGATGTTGTTAAGAAAGAGATTTTGAAATGGTTAGATGCTGGAATTATTTATCCTATTTCGGATAGCCAATGGGTAAGTCCTATTATTTGTGTTCCGAAGAAAGGAGGAGTAACTATCATTGTTAATGAAAAAATGAATTAATCCCAACAAGACAAGTTACTGGATGGCAAATTTGCATTGAATATCGAAAATTAAACAACGCCACTAGAAAGGATCATTTTCCTTTACCTTTCTTGGATCAAATGCTGGATAAACTAGCTAGACACTCATATTTCTATTTTCTGGATGGATATTCTGGTTATCATTAATTACCTGTTGCTCTTGAGAATTAAGAAAAGACAACATTTACAAGTTCTTATGGAACATTTGCCTTTAGAAGAATGCCTTTTGGTTTACGCAATGCACCTGCAACTTTTAAAAAAATGTATGATGTCAATATTCTGTGATTTGATTGATAAAAGAATATAAGTATTTATGGATGATTTTTTTGTTTTTGGAACTTCTTTTGAATCATGCTTGGAAAATATAATGAAAATTTTGAAGAGATGTGAAGAAACAAATTTAGTTCTAAACTGGGAAAAATGTCAATTTATGGTCACAGAAGGCATTGTACTTGGACATAATGTTTAACAAATAAGGAATGAAGTTAATCAAGAAAAAGTGAAAATTATTGCTGAACTGCAACCACCTACTACTGTTACTGATGTAAGAAGTTTTATGGGTCATGCTAGATTTTATAGAAGATATATAAATGATTTTTTTAAAATTGCTAAACCTCTTTGCAATTTATTGGAAAAAGAAGCTAAATTTGAATTTAATGAAGATTGTCTGAATGCGTTCAATATTCTGAAAGAAAAATTAATCACTGCACCTATCATTGTTGCACCTGATTGGAATAAACCTTTTGAATTAATGTGTGATGCAAGTGATTATGCAATTGGAGCTCTATTAGGACAAAAATATGAGAAGATTTTTAAAGTTATATACTATGCTAGCAAAACTCTTAATGAAACTCAAATAAATTACACTACTACTGAAAAAGAGCTTTTAGCAACAGTATAAGCCTTTGATAAATTTAGACTATATCATCTTGGAACAAAATGTATCGTGCCACTAATCATTCTGATATTAAGTATTTAATATCGAAAAAGGTTGCTAAACCTAGATTGATCAAATGGATTTTACTTTTACAAGAATTTGATTTTGAAATTGTGAACAGAAGAGGAACTAACAACCAAATTGCTGATCATTTATTAAGAATAAAAAATAATAATGAGAGGATTTATGAAGAAAATATAAAAGAGAAATTCCCGGATGAGCAATTATATGGCATTCAAGGATTACAAATCCCTTGGTATGCAAATATAGTTAACTACTTGGTTAGCAACATTTTACCTTATGGGATGAATAGTAAATACATTAAGAAATTCAAGAATGATTATAAATCATATATTTGGGAAGATCCTCATTTATTTAAATTAGAAAGAGATTCTGTGATTTGAAGATGTGTACCTTATGAAGAAAATTTTGTAATTATTCAAAAATGTCACGATTCTGAATTTAGAGGACACTTTGGAGTGGATGAAACTGCATTTAAAATTTTAAATTCTGGATTTTATTGGCCTACTTTATTTAAAGATGTTGGACATTATGTGAAAACTTGTGATCGATGTCAAAGAATGGGAAATATATGCAGAAAAGATGAAATGCCTCTAAACTTTATATTAGAAATTGAAATTTTCGATGTACGGGGTTTAGACTTTATGGGACTTTTCGTACCATCATCTGGAAAAATTTATATTTTATTAGCAGTTGATTATGTTTCAAAGTGGATCGAAGCTGTAGCTTTACCAAATTGTAATTCCAAAAGTGTTTCGAAATTTTTAAAGAAAATAATTTTTACAAGATTTAGAATGCCCAGGATAATTATCACAGATGGGGGAAGTCATTTCAGAAATATAAGAATTCAATCATTGCTGGAAAAATTTAGAATTAAGCATAGAATTGCAACTGCTTATCATCCTCAAACATGTGGAATGGCTGAAGTGTCAAACAGAGAAATTAAAAGAATATTGGAAAAGACTGTTAATCCTAAAATATTTGATTAGGTTGATAGACTTGATTCTGGATTATGGGCTTATAGAACAGCTTATAAGACACCTGTCAGAATGTCAACTTATTGGTTAATTTATGGTAAACATTGTCACATACCTGTTAAACTGGAGCATAAACCTTATTGGGCGATAAATGAGTTCAATTATAATTTCAATACTGCAGGAGAAAAACGATTATTACAACCGAATGAAATGGAAGAGATAACAAATGAGTCTTATGAATATGCAAAGATTTATAAGGAAAGAATGAAGAAATTGCATGAAAAAATAATTTCAAGAAAAATATTCGAGCCTGGACAAGAAGTATTATTATTTAATGCTTGGTTAAAACTTTTCCCTGGAAAATTAAAATCTAAATCGATGGGACCATTTATAATTGAAAAAGTATACCCTTATGGAGCTGTGGATATTAAATATCCCAAAATTAGAACTGTATTTAAAGTTAACGGATTAAGACTGAAGCCTTTTATTGGAGAAATGAAATTAAATTACAAAGAGGCTTATGATCAGAGTCTACCCAATTAATTCAATTAATTAGGTTTGGCTGACGACATTAAACCAAACGCTTTGTGGGAGGCAACCCATATTTGTTAATTTGAATTTAATTATTGCTATAAGGTTGTGCCTTGGTCTAGACTGAATTTGTATATAACTTCTGGAAACAGAAGGCTAACAAGTCTGTATTGGCTTAAGCTAAACATTTTCTTGAAGTATATAGAATTTGGACTTGGACCACTTGTTGACTCATTTATAATGAGTCAATACCTTTTGACCTAAAAAGTTAACATTAGTCAAAATGGTCAATTCTGGCCCAATGACCAACCCTGTTGACCCCATAGGTCAACCTTTTGACCTAAAAAGTCAACATTGGTCAAATTGGTCAAACCAGACACAATGACCAACCCTGTTGACCCTATAGGTAACCCTTTTGACCTAAAAAGTCAACTTTGGTCAAAATGGTCAAAACAGACCTAATGACCAACCCTGTTGACCCCATAGGTCAACCTTTTGCCTAAAAAGTCAACTTTTGTCAAAATGGTCAAAACAAACCCAATGACCAACCCTGTTGAACCCATAGGTCACCATTTTGCCTAAAAAGTTAACATTGGTCAAATTGGTCAAACCAGACCCAATGACCAACCCTGTTGACCCTATAGGTCACCCTTTTGACCTAAAAAGTCAACTTTGTTCAAAATGGTCAAAATAGACCCAATGACCAACCCTATTGACCCTATAGGTCACACTTTTGACCTAAAAAGTCAACTTTGGTCAAAATGGTCAAACCAGACCCAATGACCAACCCTGTTGGCCCCATAGGTCACCCTTTTGACCTAAAAAGTCAACTTTGGTCAAAATGGTCAAACCAGACCCAATGACCAACCCTATTGACCCCATAGGTCAACCTTTTGACCTAAAAGTCAACTTTGGTCAAAATAATCAAATCAGACCTAATGACTAACCCTGTTGACCCCATAGGTCACCCTTTTGACCTAAAAAATTAACTTTGGTCAAAATGGTCAAACCAGACCCAATGACCAACCCTATTGACCCCATAGGTCACCCTTTTGACCTAAAAAGTCAACTTTGGTTCAAATGGTCAAACCAGACCCAATGACCAACCCTGTTGACCCCATAGGTCACCCTTTTGACCTAAAAAGTCAACTTTGGTCAAAATGACCAAATCAGACCCAATGACCAACCCTGTTGACCCCACAGGTCAACCTTTTGACCCAAAATAGCAATTTTGGTCAAAATGGTCAATTTTTGATCAAACAACCAATGACATGTTTAAAACCTTACAATGAAAAATTAATCAAATTAATTTCAAAAAAAAATTATTTTGATTAATTAAATTGACTAATAATTTAATTTTCAATATTAATCAAATGACATGATTAATTAAAATGAAAATTAAATTTAAAGTCATAAAATGATAAAATTAATCAAATAATTGATTTCAAAATTATTTTGATTAGTTAATTGGCTAATGAATTAATTTTAAAAAAATTTTAATTAATGACCTAATTAATTAAAATGAAAAATTAAATTCAAAAGCCATAAAATCACAAAATCTACAAATTGATTAAAAGTAATGGAATTAATCAAATAATTAATCTCAAAATTATTTTTAATTAATTAATTGATCAATAATTTAATTTTCATATTTTAATTAATGACATAATTAAAATGAAAATTAAATTGAAAAGTCATGAAAAGAGACAAAAATCAATTTTAATGACATGTATATTAATCAAATAATTAATTTGGAATTATTTCCAATTAATTATAGATTAATAAAATAATTTCCAATATTTAAATAATGAAATAATTAATTAAATTTGGAAATTAAAATGAGAAGGGCATAAAATGGAATTTTAACCCATGAAACCATGATTTTTAAAATTCCAAATCCCTTTATTACATCATAAATGACCTCATCCATGGATTATTCATGACTCATGGGACTTATTAAGTGTAGGTTAGTACATTAAAATAACCTATAAACCATGGTTAAAGAAAATAATCATTAAACAAAATGAGGTGTCATCCTCTCATGAAATTAAAATTTGAGGTGGCTCGTCCTCATGAACTCACCAATGAAAATTAGACACCAATTAAACTCACATGAGCAACTTAATTAACCATGGTTATAACCAAATTTTAAGAATTTTGCATGAGAAAAATATGTGTCACCTTCTCATCCAAACCTTAAATGAGATGTTGGAAGGGGAAGGGCTCACTCTCATGACTCATCCTTCACCTCTTAGACCACCCAATGGAAGGGAGACAAGAAGCTAACCCATCCCACACCTTGGTTAAGAGCCATCATGGCTAAGGCTTGCATGAGATGAGTAAGGGGCTAATGTGTCACCACCTCATGAAATGGTAATTGAGGTGTTGTAAGGAGAGGGTCTCAACTATTTGAGTCACCATGAACCTCCCACTTAGCCAATGGAATGGAAACAAAGAGGCTAAAATCCATCACGACAAGATTTAAGCCAAAATTGCCATGAAATGTGCACTTGCTTAAGTGGCAAAATTCTCATGGAGGAAGAAGAGGTTAAGCTTGGTTTACATGGGGGAGGTTGTACTCTACAGCCCTAACTATATGATGGTCAAACCCAAGCCAACCAAGGTTAATCCATAGCCATTCATGGCTATAAATACTCCCCTTGGCCAATATCCAAGAGGAGAAAAACCAACTTGAAAAACCTAGATAGGATGCTCAAATCTCTTGACCTTCTACATCAATATTGTGCCTAAGGTTCCCAACTTTAGAGCCAAAGCAAAATCTAGCCACATCGACTCACCCAACCTAGCCAATTTGGCTCCAAACCCACTTAAGGTGACTCACACCACCTACATAGTGGAATCCCAAATTCCACCCAATTTCAAACCAAATTAAGTAAAATTGAGTTGAAATCCACCTCAAGGAAGCTAAGGGGAAGCTCCTCAAACAATCAATTCGATTCCAAATGGATTAAGGCAAATGTATGGATGCAATTAACATAATTATTGGGTTTAATACATAAAACAAAATCCGTACCATTTGACCTCTCAAAACCCATTCATCACCATATGGATGGGTGAATCTCGTCGAGACAATCATTTAAAAAAAATCACTCAATTTCGTTGAGAAACGAGTGAGATATTGAGTTTTGAATTTGGACGGTTCAGGAATTTTCTGAATTATCTAGTTTAATCCAGCCGTCTGATCCCGTGTTTCGGAACAGAAGGCCCAGATCAAACCGTGCAGTGTTCGGTGTTCGGATCCGCACAGCGGATCTTCTCGCCCATCGATCGTATGAGGACACATGGCAGCGCCTGGATTTTTCTGGGCTGGATTAATTCAGGGAAACAAAAAAAACTTCAAAAATTCATATCTTTTGATCCAAAGGTCCTAAAAATAAAATAAAAATACCTTTGGAAAGCTCTTGAAGAGAAGAAAATTATGAGACCAAAATCATAATTTTATTCTCAGTATTTAATTTTTAATTAATTAAATACTCTTTGGAGTATTTTAATTATTAAAAATTATTTACAAGTGAGAAAAATATGAAATTTTTAGAGAATTACCTTTAAGTCCTTAGGCACATCTTCTGATTTTTCTAAGGCTAGGATAGCTCTCTAGGATATGATTTCCTAATTTCCATGATATTTTGTAATTATTTTCAAAAATAATTATAAAATTTGGAAAAATTGGAAATTTAAATGCAATATGATTGAGAACATTAGGATAACAGACAACAATCCTAAAATAACAATTCTCAAGTCATTAAAACAATCTAAAAGACATTTTGAAATAAGGTTAAGATTTATTAATTTTAAAATTAATAATTCAAAACCTTCTCTTCACATATTTAATCTATCTCATCATGGATTAAGGAAGTGATGAATCCAACTCAAATCAAACAATAATTAGGTTAAAGACAACTTAAACCTAGCTAAACCATTAAACCTTAGGGTTTAAGACAAAAATAAAAATCTTTAATTAAGTTTAAAGACATAGTAAATATAATTAACCCATTAAACCTTACCTAAATTAGGTTTAATACAAAAATCAAACTCTTTAATTAAGTTTAAGGACATATTAGGCTTAATTGATCAAAATCAAACATTTTAATTAAGTTTAAGGACATATTAAACTTAATTAACCAAAATCAAATCTTTAATTAAGTTTAAGGACATATTAAACTTAATTAACCAAAATCAAACATTTTAATTAAGTTTAAGGACATATTAAACATAATTAACAAAAACCAAACTCTTTAATTAAGTTTAAGGACATATTAGACTCAATTAATCAAAATCAAACTCTTTAATTAAGTTTAAGGACATATTAGACTTAATTAATCAAAATCAAACCTTTTAAATAAGTTTAAGGATATATTAGACTTAATTAATCAAAATCAAACCTTTTAATTAAGTTTATGGACATATTAAACTTAATTAACCAAAATTAAATCTTTAATTAAGTTTAAGGACATATTAAACATAATTAACCCATTAAACCTTACCTAAATTAGGTTTAATACAAAAATCAAATTCTTTAATTAAGTTTAAGGACATATTAGACTTAATTGACCAAAATCAAATCTTTAATTAAGTTTAAGGACATATTGAACTTAATTAGCCCATTAAATCGTAACTAAATTAGGCTTAATGCAAATCAAACCTTTAATTAAGTTTAAAGACATAGTAAACTTATTTAACCTCCTTAAACATTAGGTTTAATCAAACACAAACCCTAATTAGGTCTAATCCATTAGACCTAATTAAACCATTAAACCTTAACTAACTAAGGTTTAAACAAACATAAACCCTAATTAGGTCTAACTCATTAGACCTAATTAAACCATTAAGTCTTAACTAAATTAGGCTTAATCAAACCTAGAACCTAATTAGGTCTAACCCATTAGACCTCATTAAATCATTAAATCTTAACTAAATTAGATTTAATCAAACCTAAACCGTAATTATGTCTAACCCATTAGACCTAATTAATTCATTAAGTCTTAACTAAATTAGACTTAATTAAACTTAAACCCTAATTAAGTCTACCACATTAGACTTAATTAATCTATTAAACCTTAACTAATTAAGGTTTAATCAAACTCAAACCCAAAATAAACTTAAAATAGGTTCAACACAACATGAACCCAAGTTGAACTTTTAACATAGGTTCAACACAACATGAACCCAAGTTAACCTAAACCTTAGGTTCAACCCAAATTGAACCTAACTTAAACCTAACCTAACTGGAGTCCAATCTAACTTGAACTCAAGTTAACCTAAACCATAGGCTCAACCCACATTGAACCTAACCTAAGCCTAACCTAACTTGAGTCCAATCTAACATAAACCCAAGTTAACCCAAACCTTAGGTTCAACCCACATTGAAGCTAACCTAAACCTAACCTAACTTGAGTCTAATCTAACTTGAACTCAGGTTAACCTAAACCTTAGGTTCAACCCACATTGAACCTTACTTAAACCTAACCTAACTTGAGTCCAATCTAACTTGAACTCAAGTTAACCTAAACCTTAGGTTAAACCCACATTGAACCTAACTTAAACCTAACCTAACTTCGAGTCCAATCTAACTCGAACTCAAGTTAACCTAAACCCTAGGTTCAACCCACATCGAACCTAACTTAAACCTAACCTAACTCGAGTCCGATCTAACTCGAACTCAAGTTAACCTAAACCTCAGGTTCAAACCACATTGAACCTAACCTAAACCTAACCTAACTTGAGTCCAATCTAACTTGAACTCAAGTTAACCTAAACCTTAGGTTCAACGCACATTGAACCTAACTTAAACCTAACCTAACTTGAGTCCAATCCAACTTGAACTCAAGTTAACCTAAACCTTAGGTTCAACCCACATTGAAACTAACTTAAACCTAACCTAACTTGAGTCCAATCTAACTTGAACTGAAGTTAACCTAAACCTTAGGTTCAACCCACATTGAACCTAACTTAACCTAAAACCTTAGGTTTAACCCATATTGAATCCAACCTAAACTGAACTAAACTTGAGTTCAACCTAACTTAAACTCAAATCAAATTTTAACTTAACCCACATTGAACCTAATTTAAACCTAACCTAACTTGAGTCCAATCTAACTTGAACTCAAGTTAACCTAAACCTTAGGTTCAACCCACATTGAACCTAACTTAAACCAAACCTAACTTGAGTCCAATCAACCTTGAACTCAAGTTAACCTAAACCTTAGGTTCAACCCACATTGAACATAACCTAAACCTAACCTAACTTCAGTCCAATCTAACTTGAACTCAAGTTAACCTAAACCTTAGGTTCAACCCACATTAAACCTAACTTAAACCTAACCTAACTTGAGTCCAATCTAACTTGAACTCAAGTTAACCCAAACCGTAGGTTCAACCAACATTGAACCTAACTTAAACCTAACCTAACTTGAGTCCAATCTAACTTGAACTCAAGTTAACCTAAACCTTATGTTCAACCCACATTGAACCTAACTTAACCTAAAACCTTAGGTTCAACCCATTTTGAATCTAACCTAAACTGAACTAAACTTGAGTTCAACCTAACTTAAACTCAAATCAAATTTTAACTTAACCCACATTGAACTAAAGTCAACTTTAAGTCTATGTTCAACCTAACTAGAACCTAACTTAATCCAAGTCAAACCTTAACTTAAGTTCAAACCATATTGAACTTAAGTTGACCTTAAGTCTAGGTTCAACCTGACTTGAACCTAACTTAACCTAAACTCAAAACTTAACTTAAGTTCAACCCATATTGAACTTAAGTCGACCTTAAGTCTAAGTTCAACCTGAATTGAACCTAACCTAACCTAAACTCAAAATTTAACTTAAGTCCAACCCATATTAGACTTAAGTCAAACCAAACTTAGGTTCAACCTGACATGAACCTAACCCAAAAACCTAACTTAAGTCTAACCCATATTAGACTTAAGTCAAACCATACTGAGGTTCAACTTGACATGAACCTAACCCAAAAACCTAACTTAAGTCTAACCCATATTGGACTTAAGTCAAACCATACTTAGGTTCAACCTGACATGAACCTAACCCAAAAACCTAACTTAAGTCTAACCCATATTAGACTTAAGTCAAACCATACTTAGGTTTAACATGACATGAACTTAAGTCTAACCTAAACCTTAGGTCCAACTTAACTTGAATCTAAACTAAAACCCAACTTAAGTTCAACTCATCTTAAACTTAAGTCAAAATCTAAATCTTAGGTTCAACTGACAATGAACCTAACTTAATTCAACTTGACATAAATCTTAGGTTCAATTGACAATGAACCTAACCAAACTCAAATCAACATAAAAACCATAACTAAACTCAAATTAAGATCAAAACCCGAAACCAAATTTAAACAGATAAAAGTCGACGTAAACCTTAGGTGCAACCCAAATTAAACCTAAATCGACATAAACTTTAGGTTCAACCCAAATTGAATCTAAATTAATAAAAACTATAGGTTCAATCCTAATTGATCCTAAATCGACATAAATTTTAGGTTTAACCTAATTGAACCTAAATCGATATAAATCTTAGGTTCAACCCAAATTGAATCTAAATCAACATAAGCCTTATGACAGACAAAATTGAACTCAAATCGACATAAATTTGACATTCCAAACAATTAATCAACATAATCGATATAAATTTGACATTTCAAACATAACTGACATAAAATCGACATTTTAAACCAAAATCGACATAATCGACCTAAATTTGACATTCCAAACAATTAATCGACATAATCGATATAAATTTGACATTTCAAACATAACTGACATAAAATCGACTTTTTAAACCAAAAAGCGACATAATCGACATAAATTTGACATTCAAAACAATTAATCGACGTAATCGATATAAATTTTTCATTTCAAACATAATTGATATAAAATCGACATTTTAAACCAAAATCGACATAATCGACATAAATTTGACATTCCAAACAATTAATTGACATAATCGACATAAATTCGACATTTCAAACAAAACTGACATAAAATCGACATTTTAAACCAAAATCGACATAATCGACATAAATTTGACATTTCAAACAAAAATCGACATAACCGACATAAATCCGACATTCCAAATGAAACTCAATAAATTCAACATTTCAAATAAAATTATTCGACATTAATCAACATTCTCAAACACAAACTGACATTAATCGACATTTCAAACCAAATTAAACAAACCGACATTAAATGACATTAATCGACATTTCAAACCAAACTCAATATATCTCGACATAAAACGACATAATTCTTAAAGTTCGACCCACATTGAACTTAACTCGACATAAAATTAAAAATCGACAATCCAACCCAAATCAATATTCAAGAAAAATAAAAATTTAAACATAAACTGACTTAAACCTAAATCGACATTTCAACCAAACTCGGACATCCGACAACTCTGGATCAATAGACACTTTGACCAGGTAATCTAAATATCTTGATATGACATTGTTTCTAACTTTATTTTCCTTGCAGGATGAAGACATGAAGTTTCATTTAGATTTTCTTTACATGTTATAGGGTGTGCTAACTCTGTTTTGCAGGACGTCGAAGACGAAACATTGACAACAAAACCATAACTTTTAGGACAGCCACAAAACTTAAACTTTCTACAAACAACAAAATAAAAATGACATGACAACAAAGTCAACTGGTCTTTTAGGTTAGTCACGAAATCTGAAATAAAACGACAAAATTATTAACATTGACATCGACATAACATCAACATTAACAAAAACATACGATGACATTTCTATACCATAATAAAATGATGACATGACACTAAACCAAAATAAATACATAATAAAATGACATGAAAAAAAACTAAAATTTAGAACAAAAGGGAATCATAAACAAAATAATAAAAAAATAAATAAGTATTGATATCTTCTTGACATCATTGAAGGTATCTCATGACATAATAACGACATAGGAAATAAAATATCTCATGATAAATCGAGATATTAATCACGACATCTTATGACATTACGACATCACATTAAGACATGACATAAAATGACATGATATAATGACATGACAAAATGACATGACAAAACCAAAATTTAAAACAAAATGGAATCATAAACAAAATAACAAAAATAAATAAGTAATGATATCTTTTTGACATCATTGAAGGTATCTCATGACATAATAACGACATAGGAGATAAAATATCTCATGACAAATTGAGATATTAATCACGACATCTTATGAAATTACGACATCACATAAAATGACATGACATTATAATTCACATTAAGACACGACATAAAATGACATGAAATTACGACATCACATTATGACATAACACGACATACAAACTATGACATCCCGACATGACATATGACATGATATACAAAATGACAAAAATGACATTACAAAACAAAACACACTGCCACGACAACACTTACACTTTTTCGAGGATAAATGTTAACCTTAATCGGGAGTTTTCCTAGGCAATATTAATTGCTCAGGATGTAATTAACTATAGGAGCTTGCTTCTATATGAGATTAAAGAACTCTAGATAGGTATTTCACCTATAAGATCTCTCTGGTTACCCAAGATCTTCATGTGATTTTCTTATACCAAAAACCTTAGTAATCATACAATCTGAAGATTTATTCTATGAGATTATCATTTGATCCTTTTTTCTCTCAATCTCTATCATGATTAATCCTTCTTCAATTTCTCCAAAGACCTCTGACAAAAGTCTATGTAGAATAAGAATTGGAGTGATAGATAGAGAAAGAGAGTGGCGACTCCTTGACATTAACATCATACAGGAATTGACGGTGATGACATGCGATCCATATAATTTCATCGCCATCACCACTCCATGTCAAATGTGAGTAAAAAGGAGATAAAGTTAAACCTTGTTTGTGATTTTTTGTGATTTGAATTTTTCGTAATTGTGTTTGTGTGTTGATCATACCCATTTGTTAGACCTAGTTTTACGACCTAAACTTTGAAAAATTTGACGATAGGAGAATCGGAGTCAATCTAGGTTCAGGTCAAAAAGTTCACTCCTAAACACCAGAATAACTTGTGTATCGATGATCCGGCGCTTAGGCACTAGATTCCGACGCCTAATCGCTGCGGTTACAGATCGTGGAAAAACAAAAATTCTTCAGTTTTTCACACGAAATCTCTTTGTATATAGCCTATTTTTCGTACCCAATCCCATAGAAACACTAATTTTGACCAGAGTAAGCTATTTTGGAGGAGTTATAAAGGATTTGAAGGCAATGGATAAAGGAAATCATGGAAATGAGGTAAGAGACAAATCTCCTAAAGATCGTCAGCCTTATTTTAATGGTTTTATTGCTGTTAGTCTGGAGAAAATGTTTAGTCAAATGGATAAGATAGAAGCAGAACTTCAAAGTATTGGTAATCATCTCCATGAGATGTACCACCAATACAAACACTTGGAACGACAAACTAAACTTCAATCTGATCATATGGCTGCCTATCACGACGCTCATGTAGAAATGTACGCGAAGAACAAGTGGATTGATGAAAAGACGACATTGGAATTTCCAAGGGCATTGGTGTTCTACCCCTTCAGTTCTAGCAAACTTCATTAAGAAAGAGATGGAAATTGAAGATCGGTGTTAATAGATCTTATATGTGTTTAAGGTGTGATCGAGTCTTATTTTAGTGTGTTGAATATCTCATTTGTGTGTTTGCTTAATGGTTCAATGTGTGTTATTGGATTTGAATATTTGCTTTGAATATGTTGTTGTTTGTGTAATATATAAAATGATGAACCTTGATACAGTCTTGTATTGAAAGTTATTGAATTTGGAATGGATATTAGGATTTCGAATTGAAGAATTTGGATACATTTATGTGGATCTAGACTACCATTTTAAATTAATTGTGAAAATATTTGGAGGTTATAAAATGGATTAATACTCACATAAGAGTAATTAGGAGTCAAATTTGATAAGATTTGGTGGAAAATATTTAATTTAAATAAAATTTTTGGATAGGAGCCATAATTCGGCTCCTAAGCACCGGTTCGACCTGAACCCGAAAATTCATCTTCTTAAACCCCCCACACCATTTTTGACACCTAAGTTTCCTTCTCCACTATTTTTCACAAAAGTACCACTTAGAGATCTCATTTAGAGCCGGATTTTCAAGTTTTTGGGCTTGAAATCACCCAATTTCTTCATCTCGAGGTCAGATCTACATTCTAAACTCATTATTTTTTATTTTCACCATGGAGTTTGCTCTTATTTAGAAAAACGAAAATTTTGACAAAAATTATAATTTTTCTTATGGTTAAATCCATAAATTTTTAAGCTTTTTCAAGTTTGAAAAGCTTAAAGTAGTTTATTTTCCTAGATCCGTTGAATTTATTTCGCGTTTCTATTTTTACGTTTAGATGGCACCCAAATCTAAGCGAGGAAAGGAATGAGAAAATTTTGATCGTAGCAAGTTCGTCACTACTGCTGCACACTTCTGATTCAATGATTTTGCTACGACTTGGAAATTTATCTCAGAGCGAAGTTTTTATAATCCTTGAGGAAGAATTGAGGAAACAATCGTTGTGCTCAACTGGCAACGATTCTGCTATTTCACTACTGTTGTCGTTATCCAGGTAGTTAGAGAATTTTATGCTAATTTCATGGATGCGGAGGAATACGAGATTTTTGTTCGAGGAGTTGGAGAAGGATTCACTCCTGAACGCATCAACATTTTCTATGGCCTGCCTCCAAATATAGAGTGTTATTACTCAGGATTATCTCGATCTGAGGGAGATTTGGATATGATCATTGCCTACCTGACTTATAGTACTGGAGCCTGGAAGATTCGAAACTGAAAAAGGGTAAATTTTTCATTTTCTAAGGTTAATGGTTTTTCCAAGGCATGGCACTACTTTAATTCTGCTCGTCTCCTTCCATCCAATCATCTAAGCGAAGTTACTAAAGAGAGAGCTATTCTTAACTACTGCATTCAAGAGAGGAAGTCTATTACATAGCGAACATTATTTATGATTCCGTGGAGGCTACTGCTCATTCTAACACTTCTATTGGACTTGGTTTTCAATCTATGATCTATTCTCTATGTCAAAGTCCTGGAGTAGTTGTTGAGCTTTTTGAGGAAAAGCTCAAGTCAACAAAGCCTATAGGAAGAGAAAGCGTCAGCATTTATGATCGACTGCGAGGCAATTGTTCTACTGCACCTGCTGGTTCATTACCTACTTCAGGTAGAGATTCTACTTTTAGACCTTCTACTTCTGCTGAGCCATCATCTACTTTTGGGAAACCATGCATGATCAGTTTATAGAGCAACAACATGAGTTATTCTTAACTCACTACAGAGTAGATTCAATAGATAAGAAAATTGATCATCTTTCTGAGTATACACAAAGAAAGAGTGATTATGATGCTGAGTATTCAGAGTCTTTAGTGAGATTTCTGAAGGGTGAGCACGTTGTTCAGTTCCCTACTTGTCCCTGATTTTCACCATATATTGATGCTAAAGATATGGAGTTTTCTTTTGGTGATGACGATGATGAAGCTACAAATAGTGATTAGTAGCTTGACTTATCTCTAGAGATTGTTGATTCTGTTTTTAGTGTGTTTCTTGTTTCTAGTGTTGTTTATTGTGATGTTATTAGTTAGTGTTATTGTGAACTTTTATGCTAAACTGTTTTTAGATTATCTGATGTGTGTTTAAGACTGAAATGTGAATGAATTTCTATAAAAGTTTTTTTCTGTTTCAGCCTACTGTTTAGTGTTCATGAATAGTTAGTAAATTTTCATGTTAAAAAAAATATAAAAATATATAAAATATAAGAAGAAGATTTATTTTTAGAAATTAACTCCTACTTTGTAAAACTTTTTCTATATATGCTTATTCATTTCTGTTATATTCATATTGAAGCATGTATAGAATTAGAAGTTAGTTTTCCCTTACTACATCATTATTGTACTTAGATTAATTCATGTTTATTTCTTTCTCTATTGCTTTAGAAAATTTCATAATTCATATTCATACTAATGCTGAAGTTCGGGGGAAGGGAAAACATTTATCAAATTTAAATATTATTTGTCCTTTAAGAACTAATATTTTCTTTAAAAATATATTAACATAACATAAGGAATGAAAAATTTATTTAAGATTACCTAAATTTTTGAATTTATAAATAATTTAGTAAAATTAACTAAAATTTCAAAAATTTTGATTGATTTTAAGAATAGAATTATTTAACTCAAAGAATAATAAGATCAAAATTTTTCTATTCATAGTAAAGAGAGTCGTATTTTTGAAATACTAAGGAATCAAGATTATTGCTTGAAAAAGAAAAGATTAAAATAAGATTTGAAAAATAATAAATTATTAATGTCATATTCATAAAGTAAGAATGCATAAGTATTTGAAAATAAGTTAAGGATACTGAAGTTCAAAATCATTAATAGGCTGTCCAAAAATAGTAAAAATCATTAATAGGCTGTCCAAAAAAAGAGAGATTGAAAAACAATCTAGAAAAAAAAAAGAAAAAAAAAAGTGAGGAGAAGCTTGAGGAAATGCCTAATCAAAAATTGGCTTCACTTAAATTATCTTATAGTAAGAAAACTGATTACATTTTTAACTTAATATCTATTTACATATATTTTTTACTAGAAAAACATTTCATGAAAATCTTTTTCTTATAAATATTCTATGTGACTTTGATATGATAAACTATAATTATTCTTGAAATAAATGAAAAATTGGAAGTCTTATGATTTGGTAGTTAAATATTCTCAAATTCTTAAAATTAAACTTAATTAGTGAAATTTGGTTAATGATTTGCTAAAACATTTGTAAAACCAAAAATTATAAGGAATCTTAAATATTTTAACTTCATTCCAAATGTTATCTATTTTATGTAATTAAAAGGGTTACTTGAGGACAAGTAACATTTAAGTTTGGGGGAATTTGATCTACCTTAAAAATACCCATTTTTATGTCTTGTTTATGATTCAATTCTTAAGGATATTATGCTTTAATGAAAGGTATTTTCATGTTTTTGGATGTAGATGATTTAAAAAGAGTCCAAGAAAGAAAAAGAAGGAAAAAGGAGTAGAAAAGAGCAAAAATGGAGCTTATGAAGTAAAATTTTGGAATTATTGACCTGGCGCCTAGGCACCAGAATCCGTCGCCTAAGCGCCAGTTTGATACAGACGCTGTCAAGTTTATTTGATGACTTTGGGTAGTTATTTTGACGGTGTTAAGCGGTTGTTGGAGCTTCTAGAAGACTGGAAGTTACTCCCAATATTTAGGGCATGTGATACAATGTATTTGGACACAAGGAAACAGTCTGGATCATGAAGTGGTGCGACGCAAAGTGAAGAGGTGCGAAAGACCTAATCAAGGAGTCCGACGCCTAGGCGCCAGATCCCAGCACCTAGGCACGACAGTTACCTTCTGAAAGATACATTGAATTTGGACGAATTTTGAAATGGTTCCTTAAGCAACCCCTGGTCAAATTCAGAGCTCTATTAATAGGAGCCCATTCTACAGAGAAAAGGGCACCAAAACCCCCCTCTTAGTACACATACCCATTTTGGCATCTGTTGACCTCATTTTTGATGAGGTCTTCTCTTCTTCTCTTTAGTACTTAGGATCTAGCCTTAGGCTTTTCCTTTGACTATCTTAGAGAACTAGAATTGGGACCCACCTTTTAGAAATTCAAACCACTTCTTAACTCCCCGCAAACTCCACAAACTCGACCGTAGACCCCTAATCACCTGAGAGGGTCGAAATCAAATGTGGAAGTTTAAAGGATGAGTTCCTATAGGACTCTTCGGCCTTAGGACCGCCCCGGCGGCCCGGTCCGGTGAAGGGGCCGACTTACACACACACTACATTTATACACTACACCTACACACTACACTTCCACATATCTCCTAAAACCACACCCATACCTAACTTGACCTCCCGACTCATGTAGGTGATTCACATGGATGATCCTTAACCCCTAAGCCCTCGCAAGAGGGTTAGGAACAACATAGCTGAATGCCTCAAATGAGTCCCTTCATGGCTCATGTGGGCTTGATATGGCTTCATGGCTCAACCAAAATGCTTTCTTTCCACTTACATCCACCCAATCTTCAATTTTCCAAATTTTCAATTTTTGACCCCCGGGACCCTACACCCGCTTGGCCTACCCAAAACCCTTGAAATTACCCAAATTTCTCAAAAATTTCCAAATTACCCAAAATTCTCCAAAATCATTCCCAAACATTTCCACATCACTTAAATTGATCATCCATACCCAAAAATACCAAAAATTCCAAAAATACCTCCCAATACCCTCCAAATACCCAAAATACCCCTCTTGGCCAAAAAAAATCCAAAAATTCAGAAAATTCCCAGAAAATTCCAGAAGATCCCAAATATTCCCAATTTCATTTTGTCCAACTACACCATGGGCCAATTTTGTCAATTTACCCTAGTTTTGTCAAAACCCCTAATTTGACCCATTTTAACCCTAAGTGAACCCAATGTCAAACCAAACCTACCCAATTGACCCCAATTTTGGTCCAATTCAATTCTAAACTTCAATTTAATATCCCAAATACCAATCTAGACCAAATCCAAACCCAATTTGATTGACATTTGGATCCAATCTAACTTTTGGCCTTAAAGCCCAATTTGGACCCATGACCCAAACCTAACCTAAACTCACCCAATTCAATTCCAATTAACCCCAAATCTTTTCTAAATCTTCCTTAACATTCCCACAAACAAAATACTAACATGATTTTCCCAAAATTTAGACCCAAATCCCACTCAAACTCAACCCAAAGTTAAAAGGCCCTATTTTGACCTAAACCCAAACCTAACCCAAATGAGCCCAAACCCCAAAATCAAAGCCCAACCAAAGTCAAAACCTCTTTGAAACACTCCCATAAACATTTCTCAACATTGATTTTATATCAATTTCAACCCTAGCCCAACATTAACCCAACTTGGCCCACTTGGACCCATATAGGCCCACTTACCAAATAAACCCAAGTTCAAACCAATTCAACTCCAAATCACACCAAATTGACTCCAAGCCCTTCATAGAACATCCCTAAACCAATTATGACATTTATTTGACAAATTTCTTCACAAAATCTTTACCCAAATGCCCATCCTAAAATCAAAAAGCCCATTCCCCTTAAACTTTCCTAAAAGCCCACTTCACCACATTCAAAAGCCCAAATCCATCCAAAGCCCACATGGCATTTCCCCTCATCATCCATTTAATCAAAATCACCCCTAAGTTTCAAAATAATCAATTAAACCATTCCAAATCAAGCTTCATGCAAATTTTCACCAAAATATCCAAAATTCTTAAAACCCATTTCCATGAAATCGACTCAACTTTCCCCAAGCCAAAGACAAGCCATGCAAGCCATGGACAAGCCACATGAAGCCATGGAAGGCTCGACATGTGACCATGCCATTAATGGTAAAAGGAGGGGCCCCTTTCCTAATCTTTCATTAAGCATTTTTTACCTTAAGCATGTCACACACTAAACCATGTTTAGCCACCTCATCATGGATAGAGACCACACCACTCTCCCTCGGCCGACCCAACCGATCCTCTCAGCCTAAAATCAGAGCCATGGGGAGGTGCACCCAACCCAAACCAATGGGTCGACCAAATTAAGGCCAAAATGACCCCCTCCCCATTCCATTTTAATTCAAAGCCTTTACACATGGCAATTGCCAATCGATTGCACAAACCTCCAACCCCGACCCACCCTGGACCCGAGGGTGACCCATGCCCGCCGCCGCCCGCCCGGATCGCCGGAAAACACCATGGCCGAGACCTCGGGAGGAGCCAAAGTTCGGAATTCCCACTCGCCGAGCCGCCCCATGCCAAATGGTCACTATGGCCGTTCTTCTCCTCACCGAGCAGACTCGATCCCATGCCTCAACTCCCCCGGAAGGCTCTCCAGCCTCTCCTATTTAAACCCCTCACCCTCACGGCCATGGAGGAGAGTGACACAAACCTCGCCGAAACTCGCAAAAATTGTTCCAAACCCTTCTCCACCCTTAGAGCAGTTGAGCCCCGATGTCAATTTACCCTAATCCCCACTCGATAAAATCCAATTTCCCAACCGAAATTCCACCCAAAACCAGGACACTTCTCCACAAGGAGCCAATTCCCAAATTTATTGGTTCTACACCTTCACTCGTACCAAGGGAAGGTGTCCACCAAAGAAAAGCCCCATCTCCGAGCCACCCGGCTTGCTCCAACTCTCCAAGCTTTGTGATCGGGCTTGGTCGAAATCACACCTGAGACAATTCACCGCACCAGGAGACTTCATCCGGAGCTTGCTGGATCCAATCGAAGGTGCAACAACTCTCAGATTGAAGCCACACTTCTCTGAGCAAAGGTATGAGCTAATTTTTCATTTTGAGCTTCTAGAGATTCTCCATTTCGAATTCTTTAATTTCAATGCATGATAGCCGTATAGATGTGTTCGTCTCTTCAAGACGAATCCATAGAGCATAAGAACATGAAAATCCATCGAGTATCGAGCGAGATCTTAGGGATTTAGTGTGGACGGCTCTCGGGTGAGGACGCTCGGGGACGATGAACGGATGCCGTCCATTCAATACACGCGCGGACGAACGGCTCGGATGGCGTCGGACCAGGAGACGGTACGAGAACCGCGGGGCCCGGGCTGCTGACTCAGGTGGCGGCGTCGAGTGGGAGCGCGACACGCGGCGTTTCGGAGATGTCGAGGATGAGTTAGCGCCGCGTGGATAAATAGAAAATTAAGGTATTTTTTGATTTATTTAATTCCCTAAACTTCAAAAATTCATAACTCTGTGTAGAAAAATCAGAAAAATAAAATATAAATACCCTCTCGCTCGAGTGAACGAGGAGAATAATGTGGAAAAGAAATCATTTAATTTCATCAAGTATTTTATTTTTTATAATTTATTTACTCTCTCGCAAACTTTTAATTCTCCATGCATGTATACAATTCACCATGGCATGAGACCATAGTGGCTTTTAAGCCTCCGAATTTGGGAACATTCCCCGAATTTTCCAAAGTCGTAGGCCATCCCTATAAAAAGTTATTGATTTTTCAAATTCATGTTGCTGTTTTGAGTATTTTAATTCCAATAAATAGCATGTTGTGAAATAAATTCTAGGAAAATTTGGTGATGTTTCTTATGACCAGAGAACCCTAGGAAAAATAGGTTTTGACTTAGTTCATTTAAAACAACCATAATTGGCTTAAACACCCAAAATAGGTCTTTAATTAATTAGAGTTAACCATGCATCAAATTGACTTGAAATCAATTCTCCACTAACCTTTAGGATCAGAGGAACCCATCATAAAAATTTGAGGTCAATTGGACTTGGTTAGCCCCACTAATTGGGTTGATTAAGCCATTTAGCCATTTTAAACTTTAAAAATTCATAACTTTTAAAATACCTTTCAAAAATTCACCAAATAGGTTTTGGAGCCTCTCTGATATCAGGGGAACCTAAGAAAATTAAAATTTCAATTTTCTAAAAAAGTTGATTTTTAATAATATTTTAATATTTTTAATAATTAAAAAATAATAAAAATCACCAAAATAAAAAAATTCACCAAAATGTCACATTTTGAATTTTAATCACATAGGAACAAATCCCACATTTTTCTTAGGTCTATTTAGTGAGATATTAAATTTTAAAGCTTTAAGGTAATTTTAAAATTAAAAAAATGTATTTTCTAGCATTTTCACTAAAATAATTAAACTAAATCATAGAGAAATCAGAAAATTGCAAAATTTACTTATCTAATTTCCTTGATATCAGAGAGATTTTTCAAAAATATAAAATTCATTTTTCAACATTTATTTTATTTTTAAATTAATTAACACTCCAAAACATAAAATAATTATAATAAAAATAATATAATTCAAAAAATCACCAAAATTGGTCCAAGTGATTCTCTGGTCATTAGGAATGTCCCCTAATTTTCTTAAGGACAGAAACTTTCCCTTGGTCATGTTATTAAATTTTCCTTGGAAATCTCTATTTTCTACCAAAAATAATTATATAAATAAATTAAATACAGAAAAATCACATTTTCTCCTCTCATGTCTTTATTGACATATGAATGAAGTTACATAAAAATTTCAAGTTCATTTGAGTTCAATTTAGTGAGTTATGAAATTATTAAGCTTAAAGGGTAAAGTGGTAATTAAATTTTCTTTTAACCCTTAATTAAAACTTTAGGTTTAATAAAAAAAAAATTAATTAACAAGTAAAATATTTGATCCTAATCTGATTTGGATGATTGAAATTTAAATGATTAAAGGGTAGAAACCCATTAAACAATTTTAAAATGATTAAACTTTAATTAAATAATGGATTAAATTTGGAAGAATAATAAAATTGGAATTATTAAAATAAGGATATTATTAGGAAGAGATTTATTCTTTAATTTAAAAATCCCTAAATTAATTATCTCATTAATATTCAATTCTTAATTAAAATCATAACTCAAATTTAAAATATTAAAAGACTTAATCATTAAACTAAAATTAAATTATTAAACTCTTTTAAAAATTTCAATTAAAATTAAAAATAAAATTAAATTAAAATTAAATTAAATTAAATAAATTAAATTAAATTAAATTAAATTAAATTAAGATTAAAAAATTAAATTAAATTAAAGATTAAATTAAATTAAATTAAATCAAATTAAATTAAATTAAACAAATTAAATTAAATTAAATTAAATTAAATTAAATCAAATTAAATCAAATTAAATTAAATTAAATTAAATTAAATTAAATTAAATCAAATTAAATTAAAATTAAATCAAATCAAATTAATTAAACATCAAATCAAATTAAATTGAACTATATTGAATTAAATTAAAACTCAATTAAATTAAATTAAATTAAATTAAATATAACATCACCTAAAACAGAAAGAAATTAAATATAAAGCAACTTGAACACTATTCCAAATTTAAACCCATTAACTTAAATCAAATCATTTGAATACCAATTTACCATCGAAAGCTTTGGTTATTATAACTCCTAAACGTAACATTAAATGAAATGTTACTTCACTTATAGGATATTCAAATGTCCTAGTTCATCGAGTAAGATAACAACAAAACTTGAATTCTCTGACGATTAATTCATTTGTATAATTAAACCCATTTGGACTTAAAACAATCCTAGAAAATATTGAAAAGATGTTTAAGATTATTCTTAAGCACTTCCTCAATATGATAGTGACATTTAAAAGAACAATTGGACTTAATTGTTCTTCGATGAAGAAAATCGTCCTTAAACCAAAACACAAAGAACCTAGACGTCATAGGAAATGACTAGCTATAGGATTAGGAATTTGGTAGAAAACCATAACCCTTCCCTTAGCTTTACCTAGGAACTTGCTTAAATATTCTAATTGTGTTTTATGTGTAGCTTGGGATGACGGGAAGACCCTCCGGGTACGCTTTTATTTTATTGCAATTTACTTTCTTGCAATTTACATTATTGCAATTTATTTAACTGCATTGCACTTACTTTTCTTGCATGATAAACAACTGTTGCATGAAAACTCCCACCTTTAGGATAACCCCTAAAACTGAAACCAAAACTAAGTTAAAAGTCATTGCAAGATAAAATTCACCGCCACAACATTTCAAAATATAAAACAACTCAAAATTTAATCACAAACGTAACACAAAACTACAATTACAACTAAATTAAAACGTCCCGTTGGATGATCGGAATACCTCGGATGATGTAACCTACGTGTTGCTAACGGGATTTCCCACTGGTCTAAATGAAAGTGAGGAACTCATTAAGTCGAGTTTAGCAAATTCATCTGGACTAAGTGAATCCGATAAAAATAATGATGCCGGAAGGATGGAACCGTGGGATCTTAACCGGTGTCGTTATAATCAACTTTAAGATTTGTTTTAATTAAAACATAAAAAAACACTTGGAAATCAAGATTTTCTCTAAACCAAAACACTTTTCTTATCCCCTGATTTATAATTTCTAAAACTAAAACACTGCAACAACAAGGAGCTCGGAGCATGATGGGCAAAGCACGGCCATCGTCATCAGCAAAACCCGAGTCTACTTCAAGCAAAACTTTCCTAGAATTAAATAACGAAGCCATAGGACTTCGAGGTAGTTCGCCTAGTGCAACATAAATCCTCAACCTTTTGTTAGGCATTTGCGTATCGCAAATTAAGCCCTAACCGGACTTAGGAATCCGAGGTAGTCGTTGGGTACGACATAAACCCTCACATCTTCAAGGCTATTTGTATGATTTTATCATATAAATATAAGTCTTAATTAATTAAAATTGGCAAAATCAAAACATTTAAATAAATATTAAGACTTTCTTAAATCCAAGCCAAACAATAGGATAGTCGGGAAATTACCGAAGTTCACTTCGAATCTGTGATTTCTCCTACTTTTCTTCCTTTGGATTCCCAAAATAAAATGTTCCAAATTTGATCCATTCCCTATCGAAATTCCAAATTTCAATCCTCGAAAATCTTAAACTTCGAAATTCTTGAGAGCTGAATTATCGATTATTATCGAGAGTTTTCTTAGGTGATTCCCATCACTTAAGATGTAATTAACTATAGTGGGCTCGCCCTTATAGGAATTTTAAAGAACCTGTGTAATATAAACCCCGTTTAATGTTTTCATATTAAGCGTGGGAATTTTGTCAGCTTATAAAATTGGTTCGCGACCAAACGGATGTCACAAATCTTCTAGTTTATTTAATCGAGCCCCATCGTCAGCAAGTGTGTCTATCCTTAGGGATAGATACACTGTTCGTGGTGCGGTGCTCGTTTATATAAACTACTTGGGATGTGAGATCGGTTTAATCACATATCTTAAAACCTTCAAATTTAAAATTATTTTCAAAATCAAATACTACTTTTCAAATTATTTATTTTAATTAAATTAAAAATTCGCCGACGACTCTCCGCTAGCGACCCCCCTTTAAAATAACACACAACCTAAAAATATGCCGACGGATTTTCGGCGACTCCGCTGGGAGAATTCCTCTCTCCATTATAATCGATAATTCTCGCTTTCAAAAATCGGTAAGTGCATCCATGTCCTTAGTGGATCAAATTACCCTTCTTTCCGTTGGAATACTATGTTCATTTCTATCTTGAATGAGTATAGCCAACATTCTCTCGCATTTAGGAGCCACTCGTTTAGACACCCCTAAACAGAGAGGTTCCGAGATCCTTTTACCTCATTTTCGAGGTGGGGTGACCCCCAATAGTGTTAGTTTAGGAGTAATCCTTCGAGTCGAGAAGTCTTGCTTAAGACTTTCTTTTCCTTTCCAACTACGAATCTGATTCCTTACCTTCTCTACACCATTGAACATTCCGTTCTAAATAAACAAACCCTCTAATAAGTAACTCTTTTAACAAATGATTCCCTCTTATAAATACATGAACAAGAATGAGTTCGGACTCTTTTCAATTCCTTTCTTCCCGTCCTAAAGAAAAGAAGCATAACTTAGGATTGACAACCGAATCTACTCCGCGTAAATGGAAGCCCCGAAGCCGATTTTCTCCTTCACCAACGGATCGGACTTCGCCGTCTATATGGATGAGCCGCCCGACAATGGGATCATCCGATTTGGACGAGGATTTGAAAACACGAACGTCAAGGTCACCGACGTCTCCCTCTTTGCACCGACGAACAAGGTATATGAAGCCGAGGAGCCACCGCTCGAGTTCAACCTTAGGTCGACCCAAGAGTTTCCTCCTCGCAAAGGATCCCGACTAGGAGGAGTACCGCCATCCGCAGGAGGACCGTCCTTACTACCCCCACCGGTCTAGTTGTTTCGCACCTACCCCGACTTCCGCCAAATCAAAGGGGAAAGAAATCCGTAACTATGGTAAACCCGTTACCGTGGAGGGTACGGATCTTCTCGTAAGACCTTCGTTTTCGAAATCGGGTCCAGCTCAAAGATTCCATCACCGACAAGGACCCAAAGAAGAAACGAAGTAGAAGGATCGCCGGAGAAGCCGTAGCCGCCGAGATCGCTTTCCGGAGGAAATTCCGTAGCTACCGTAATATACACCGCTACCGTAATATACACCGCCGCTCGACTACATACCACTTTTGGGAGGAAGCAGTGTTCCATCCCCTCTCCGCCGCAGAGGACGAGGAGAATGTTCGCAAGATTGTCGCCACATCGCCTCGCCCCGCATACTACAACGATAGCCGCAAGAAAAGAACTAGAACTACGCCGTTTGCTCGACTGCAAACTTTGGTAGAAAAGTTAGCAAAGAAGAAAAACTGCAACCTTATCGGAGATTCTACAGAGGATAGGGTGGGTGCCAGTCAAATCCCGTCTTGGACCCCGAGTAGAACCCGCCATCATGACAGAAAAGCCAAGCAAGAGAATGAAGGCTAGCCCGCCTGTCGTAGTCTCGTGATTGCAGTACTAGGGAGGATACCACCTTCCAAAGATTCGGCGGACTGCACCATCCGGTCCTAGACCTTCGCCGCTAGAAGGATGGTGTGGCGTCCCACTACCGGCGCTAAGATCGAAACATCGACCCGAGAAAGAAAGTCTCGCCAGGAGGCCGGAATCGAAGAAAGTGCTACCGCGATAAAGGGGACTCGTGAAAAAGGGACCCGACAGCCTATCGCACGACAACCGCAAAGACACACGAAAGCCCCGCTAGAAGATGCCATGGAAAAGTCGAGAACCGATATCCGACGGCTGGCAAAAGAAAGAGAAGAAAAGTTCGGAGATGAGATCGATTCATCGGAATTCATGGACGACGAATATGCGAAATCAACATGGCCGAGACACGAGCTTCATCGCCTTCGCAAGGTGCTCCCGCAGCCGCGAAAGAGAGGAGCCGGAACCGATGAGAAGGCAGCCTTCGGGAAAAAGACGACATGATCGCTCAAATGGCGAAAAGGATGGAAGAGATGGCCGTAGCTCCGGCCACTCTCCGCAGTCAAGTACAACCACAAAGAGAGACACCCCGCAGGTCATTCACATCAGAGACGGAGGAAAGGAGATTACATCCGTCAATGGGGATGACCACCGAAAAAGGATACAACACAAAGTATGATCCCCGAAAAGGATATCAAGAACTTGGTAGAACAGTAGAGTGCGAGAAGCCTTAGCACAATCGAAGAACGGGACATCCATTCGGACGGGCAGACCTTACCCGTAAGAATTCGACGCCGTCCAATACCCGAAAGGCTTCGTACCACCTCCGTTCAAGACCTTCGACGAATCCGGAACCCCCGACAAGCATGTTGCACACTTTCGTGCCGGTTGTTGCAATGCCGGCGGGAGCGATGCGTTACTCTTCCGACAGCTCGTCGGCAGTCCGTCGGAATCGCCTTCGACCGGTATGCGGACTACCCAATGGCTCTGGTGAAGACATTCTCGCAGCTAGAGAGCCTCTTCATCAAGCGATTTGTCGGAGCTCGCACCACATCACTATAGGTGATTTAGTGGTAGAGAAACAAAGGCCGAATGAAACTTTGGTGGATTACATACTTCGATGGAGAAACTCGAGCATGAAGTGTGAACCACAACTCGCAAGAACAACATGCAATCGACATCTTGCTTAAAAGCATTCACAACCCGATAAAGACTTCTCCTCAAAGGATTCACTATTAAGACTTTTGAGAAGTTGTTAGCAAGGCCGGAAGCTTGCAAGAAGAGGCGAAGCAATTAAGTTTCGCCGACAAGACTGACAAGCGTAAGCCGGTGAAGACCTTCGAAAAGAAATCCGGATCATTGCGGTAGCTTGATAAAGGCAAGCAACCGATGCAAATACCACCGAACGGCCGCAACAACCACAACAGAATTACCAAGAACCCCGGTCCAACTATCGATCGTCTCCGCAGATAAACAACCGCCTCTTCCGCAACGTACATTAAGGGAGCTTCGAGCGAGAATATCCGTTCAAAAATGAAGCAAGCATCGAAAATGTTCCGTAGCCTCAATGAAGACTCCGCATTTCCAACTGCCGTAACCTAAAAGACCAGAGGAAGTCAACAAGAATGGTGATCCCAACTTTTGCCCCTACCATCGGATGCTTCGGGCACAAGATGAAGATTGCACTACCTTTAAAAGTCGGCTCAACGACAACCTTCGTAAAGGAAATATAACAATCCCGAAGGAGTACATGAAGGAACCCCGTAAAGGAGGTTCCGTCAATGTTATCTCAACCGATCCCGTCATTCCGATAGATCCCTATGCAACCGACGATGGATGGAATACCGCCTCGGACGAGGTCTTCGAAGAAGATTTTAGACAAGATCCGAACCGCTTCGGTGCGAGCTTCAATTCGCAGTTCGAGACCTCGTTAAACCGGTACTATCACTTGCGATAGAAGAACCACCTCGACGAGAGATGATCGAAGAAAAGAAGAAAATCGACGAAGAAGAGGGGACCGAGACTCCTAAGGCTAGACTAGGGGCCGCTTATCCGAGGATAGTTGTTTCCGATTCGGGGGAGAAATCCCTCGAACCTCTAATTTTGTATGATTACCTGCTCACTTCGGTGGGATCATATAATGATAAGGGTGATGGCGTTGGCTACGTTTTGACTGTTTCTAACGATTACGTAACTAGCGACAATCCGGACATCGACTTCGATAACAACAACAATTCTCAAATCATACGCGATCTCGACGAGCAAAATAACGAAGAAGACATCCATCAAGGAGGCTACGAGAGTTCAACAAGCAACGGATCTATCTGTGAGTTTCGAGGAGCTCCAGTTACGATAGAGTTAGAGCCTTCGGATTTTGAAGATAATCCGAAGAGCCTGTCATTCCGATTCAGTGAGGAGACACCGACAAGTTCAACACTAGATTCGAAGAAATTACGAAGTCAACTCGAGAAGTGGAAAAGTTCTACCTCCAAGAATGGGTCCAAAAGACAAAGGAAAGCGTGTGGTTGTTCAAGAAGAACCAACCCTGCCAGAAGAAATACCCATTCGAGAAGAAGCCGAGACGCATGAGAACAAAGTGGACTACAACGTGCTAGCCCATCTTAGGAAACTACCGGCCAACCGAGCATTTACGATGCTCTCATCTTATCAAAGGAGATGAGAGAAGCTCGATCAAGGCCTTACTCGATCCGGAAATTTGCTTAGCTCAAATGGCCGGAGATTCCTTAGATGAGGTTTGCTCGTTAAAGGAACAACGAGGCGTTACATTCACGGACAATGACCTACTACTTGGGACGCAGATCACAACCGACCGTTGTACATTTCGGCTATAATCGGGAAGTTTATGCTCTCCGCAGTAATGGTGGATCCAGGAGCATCAATCAATATAATGAGTCTTCGAACACTAAGCATACTTGGAAATTGATGCTCGCGAGCTCGAGCGTACAAAATGTTATTAAGAGGATTCAACCGTAAAGGAGAAAGAGCCCTCGGTCAATAACGCTATCGATGAAGACCGGTGACTTAGCAAAGACAACCGCAAAATTTCACATAATCGATTCAGAAACATCGTTCAACGCTCTGCTGGCCGACCATGGATACATGAAAACAGGATGGTACCATCATCTCTGCATCAGTGCATCAAATACTACGATGGAGGGGAACAATGCATCAAAGGTGACTTGCAACCATTCTCCGTACATGAGATTGGAATCCATGAAGATGCAGCATTATTATGCACCGCCAAAGAAAACGATCTTCTCCAGAGATACCGTAACAAATTAAGCAAAGAAAGTTCGAGACAACGAAGAACCCGAAGTTCTAGTCCAACAGCTCACTCACCACTCCTTCCGGCGAGATGGTGAAGGTTTCTCCACAACTCGCATCCGAGGTCGAGGCCGGGGACGAGGCCGTGGTAGAGACGTTAGGACAGTAGGACAGAGGAAACCAGCCATCAATGTTGATTGGAAAGATAGTTCTGAAGAAGAAAAAGAAATCAAACAAGAAGCAGCGCGGCAATAAGTCGGAAGAAGCCGCAATTCAAGATCTCCCTCGAAGATGAAAAGAATGAAGAATATAAATCAATGTACGAGAAGATTAACCACTACGTACATACTATGACCGTAACCCCGATCCATTCTAACAAGATCGAGGGTATTGTGGTCAAAGAGGTACGTAACGATGGTGCAAGGCCAATCAAATTCTACTGTGGTGCTTCTACCTCCAAAACTGAAAATAATGTACAATTCGAAGATGTCACTTCATCAGAATTAATGGAATTACCTTTCGAGTGGTACTCTCCCCGTGTTCAAAATTTAATTCAACGTGGTTTATTACCTCGACAATGGACAAAAGGCCAATCACAACATTTTGAAAAATTATGGAATAACTCCGGTCGTCCTCCCAATTCAAAGTATGGTCTCGGATTCGGCACAAGTAGGGTCGACTGACGATACCGGATTTAGCTTGGTTGTCACTTGCGAGTCCAATGAAAACCGCATGGAAACTACAGTACGAACTCGAAGATTTACAAATCGGAGACGCTCCACCGAATTCGAAGAAGAAATTAAATCCACAATAGATGAGTTAACGGAAGTTAACTTAGGTACTAGCGAAGAGCCTAGACCTACCTTTGTTAGCTCCTTACTCAATAAATAAGACTCCGAAGAAATAATCAAATTATTAATGGAATTTAAGGACCGTTTTGCTTGGAACTACGATGAAATGCCGTGATTGAGCTCCGCAGGTCGCAGCTCATAAGCTAGGAGTGGATCCTACTTCTGTCCCGCCGTACAAGGTCCCGAAGAATGCGTCTAGAAATCGAACAACAAGTCATAGCCGAAGTTAAAAAGCTAATAGACGCTAAATTTGTCCACGAAGAACAATACCCGACTTGGTTAGCCAATGTGGTGCCAGCGTAAAGAAGAATGGTCGATCGAATTTGTGTAGACTTCGGAGATTTAAACAAGGCATGTCCAAAGGATGAATTCCCTCTACCGATCCCAAAATTAATGATCAACATTGCTTCAACACATGAAATATTCTCGTTCAAGGATGGATCTTCAGGATACAACCAGATAAAAATTGCTCCAGAAGATGAAAAGCTTACAGCATTCAGAACGCCGATCGGAGTATTTTGCTACACAGTAATGCCATTCGGACTAAAGAACGCAGGAGCAACCTACCAGAGAGCAATGACAAGAATTTTTGATGATCTCATCCACAATCAAGTCGAATGCTACATGGACGATGTGGTCATCAAAAGCAAAGTAAAGGAAAACCACCTGTATGATTTGAGAATTGTTTTCGAACGATTAAGACAATTTAACCTTAAGATGAATCCCTTAAAATGCGCCTTCGGCGTCACCTCCGGGAAATTCTTAGGATTCGTTGTCCGACATCGTGGAATTGAAATCGACCCTGAAAAGATTAAAGCTATCTTAGAAATGCCGCCTCCCAAAACCTTAAAACAACTACGATCTTTTCAAGGGAAGTTGGCATATCTTCGACGCTTTATCTCAAACCCGTCAGTAGGTGTCAGCCTTTCTCGGCACTAGTTAAAAAGGACGCCAAATTTATTTGGGAAGGGAAATGCTGAAGGCCTTCGAGGACATTAAACAATATTTAATGACACCTCCCGTCTTAGCAGACCTCGGCCTCGGTGCAGATCGCCGATACTTTACACCGCGGCTCTAGACGACTCTCTCGGAGCCTCGTTAGCCTGTGTCAATGATGAGGGTAAAGAAAATGCTCTTTACTACTTATGTCGTCGTTTACTTCCGACGGAGGTAAGGTATCCCGCAATTGAAAAGCATTGTTTGGCCCCGATCTTCGCCGCTCAAAAGCTCGTGCACTACATGCTTTCTCATAAGGTCAACTCCGATCTCGAAGTTTAATCCATCGCAATACTTCGATGACTCGTCCAACACTTTCCGGCAGTACTTGCGCGATGGTCAATGATATTATCGCAGTTCGATATAACTTTCGTGTCTCGCGTGCCGTAGAGGGACAAGTCTTAGCAGACTTCCTCGCAGCAAGCACCCTTTGCCGGCAGAATCTCCTCTCAATGATGATTTGCCGGATGAACAAATAATGAACCTAGAAGACCTCGATGATCGACGTTGGGAATTATATTTCGACGGAGCATCTTCAAGACACAAAGACGAAGAATCGCAAGTGATAGTGCCCGGTAAGGCAGTGAATCGGGCTAATCTTTATAACACCGGAGCGGGGATGTTAAGATACTCCTACCACTGACGTAACCGTGTACAAACAATGAAGCGTAATACGAAGCCCTCATAACAGGACCGGAATTAGCTATTCAAATGGGGATAACGTACATCAACATCTACGGGGATTCGCAGTTAATCATTCAACGTATCGCCGGACAATACGAATTTTAAAGCCAAGACTCGAACAATACTTCCAAGATGCCATACATACTGTTGGAACAGCATTCCAAATGTGACAATCTACAAAATTCCCGTAAAAGAAAATGCTTTAGCGAGATGCTTTAGCCCGTCTCGCAAAAGAATTTGCCCGTTTGCAAGATGAATACGTGGAAGTGTCGGCTCACTGACGTCAGTCCTATCACGACTCGACATGTACACAATACACAAATCGAAAAAAAAAAGAATCAGCTGCAGAGAAGGATGTAAAACACAGTAAGATCGGCGACAACCATCGATAGACTACCCGCAAAAAGAAAGCTACCGGACGATAGGTCGCTAGCCCATCGCATCAAGAAAAGAACTCCGTCTTACGCATTAATAAACAACACATTGTACGAAGGTCTTTTGATCAAATGTGGCTAAGGTGCTTAAGCGGGTCCGAGGCCCGTGAAATCGTTAAAGAGGTACATTCGGACTCCGTGGCGCTCACCGACCGGGTCCAAAGATGAAAATGAAAATTAAAAGACTAGGGTACTACCGGCCCTCGATGATGACCGATCGCATGAAAATCGCCAAGAGCCGTCACCAATGCCAAGTGCACGGAGTGGTTCTACACCAACCTCCAAATGTGCCGCACCCGACAATTGCGTCGTGGCCATTCGAATGTTGGGGCACGTATATAGTGGGTCCAATAGAACCACCATCTTCAAAAGGACATCGTTTCATTCTTGCGGCTACAGCATTACTTTTCCAAGTGGGCAGAGGCGGCTCCACTTAGAGAAGTGAAAGCACACCACGTGCTACGCTTTTCAAGAACCAAGTTGTCTACCGTTTCGGAGTGCCGCGTAGGATCATCTCGTATAATGGGTCGCATTCGAAGCACACAAATCAACAATTTTGTCGTGAGACACGGAATCGACCGGCGATACTCAACAATTTACTACCCAAGAGCAAACGGCCTCGCCGAGGCTTTTAATAAAACTCTCGTTCAAATCTTAAAGAAAACCTTGGACGATAATAAGAGAAATTGGCACGAGAAATTGTTAGAAGCCTTATGGGCCTACCGGACAACCTTCGAAACTCCTACTCAAGCTACACCTTACGCTCCGGTGTATGGGTCCGAGGCAAGTGTTACCTTTAGAGGTTCAGCCTTCCTTCACTCGAATTGCAGCTTGCAAACAAGATCACGACAGAAGAGAACGCCAAATTACGACTCGAAGAATTAGAAGGCTTGAAGGGAAAAGACTTGCAGCCGCAACGGAATTTAGAACTATACCAAGCTAAGATGGTTCGAGCCCATGACAACCGGTCCGCCCAAGAACCTTCAAAGTTGGTGACTTAGTTCTCGTTCTCAAGAGACCTATTCTCGCACACCGCAAGATAGGAGGAAAATTTGAACCCACTCGGGAAGGACCGTTTGTGGTCGAAACAAGTATACTCGTGGAGGTTCCTACCGCCTAGTGAATTGCCGTGGAGAACGACATATGCTTCCGATCAACGGACGATACTTGAAAAGTATTACGCTACCCGATGTTTCGAAGGAATGAATTCTTCATCCCTAAGAAACACGGCGAAGTAATTACTTATGATCGGGTCCGAACCCAAAAATAATAAAATGTGTTAAAATAAATAAAGTCATGATAATATGTTGTCCTTGTTTTCTTTTCCAAATCAAAATCTCTTCCCTGATCTTATCCTACTTCATTCCTGTTAAATTTGAAAATAAAGAAAAATATATATAAAAAAAAATGTATCTTTAATAAACATTTTCTTAATGTTCTTGTTCTTAGTACAACCCCCGATCCTTTTCCTTGTCTTTTCGCAGGAAATGTCGAACGGCGGTTGGTCCCGAACTTTAAGAATGGCGTAAGCCTCGCACTCGATGAAAAGAGGGTGAAAGATGGAGCGATAATCGAGATCGACTCGGATTTCGCACCGCAGGCCTACAAGACGAGGAAAGTGATCGGGTCCCGCTAACCGAGAAGAACTACCCGGCGTACAAGGATGAAAGTGGGTGGCCCAAGCCACCAATCCAACAACAAGAAAAGAAAAGCAAACACCGAAGAAGATAAGAAAATGAAGTCCGTAGTCGCTACGGCCGAGGGCAGGCTTGTCGCCGCCGCGCCCACAGAGATTCATGAAGTTCGAAGGGCTACTCTCACGCACCACGCAACGAAGAAATAAGAATCGCCGTATCCGTAAGATGTTAACAAAACTAGCCGCGGACCGCCGCGACGAGACAGCTTGCTAATGCCGCACATACACTTCGAGGACACCGGTTCACCAGAACCCGAAGAAAGGAGGCCAGCTCCTAGGATAACGGAAAGAACCGTGGAAATCTTCGAAGATCGAAGAAAGAAGGCTACCACGCCACCGGATAGAACCACCAATAATGCATGACCTTGTTGCGAAGCAACCCCGGGGATGTCCCGACAGCATCATCCCCGAGGAGCCGAGGTATGCAGGAGAAAGTGAAGGGATTGAACCATATATCCCACAATATGTCACAAGGCCTCGCCATCCGCGATCATTCCGGAATACGAGCCGGAGAGAATGCAAAATGTTGAAAAGAAAACCTTTGAATACTTCGAGAGAATTAAAGGAAGAAGAATCAACATACTAGAGGGCCTCGAGCTACATACCGACGTATTCTCGAATATGAACAACAAGAAATCGTGGATTGTATCCGGATTTGAAAAGAATGGGCCGAGCAGCCGCCTAAGGGAGAATACCTACTCGAACCCCGGAGATGGATGCCGGGAAGGGAAGAATCACAATACAATGCGGATGCCGCTACAACTTTGTCAAGACAGAAAGGAAACCCACCGGAATACTCCGTCATGGGCAAGTAGATCCGATGCCATTAGTCATCAAGAGAATGGTAAAAAGATTGATAACATGGAGGGTACCGCCAGCAGATTGCATACCCAATAGCCGCATTATCAACATCTACAAACAGGGTGACCGCATACCCCCACATATAGATCACCACGACTTCGTCGACCTTTCGCACAGCTTCTTTCCCGAACGAGTGTAACATCATGTTCGGATCCGACCTCCGGATAAGCGAGCCCGGGTGAGTTCCGAGGGTCGGAAAGATACCTTTACCGGTAGGTTCCGTCATGATACCGAAGGGCAACGGAGCGGATATCGCTAAGCATTGCATACCAGGAGTGCCAGTGAAGCGGATCTCGGCTACTTTCGTGAGAATGGACGACAAGAAGACACCTTACCATTTCCAACCGCACCCGCAGCTGGAGAACCTCCGGCCTTACGAGTCGTGAGTTACATGGGAGATATCACACCTCCAACGTACATCCAACTCGGCATCCTTGCGAAGGATGGCTTGGAAGGTGATGTTATTAACCATGTACCCCACTATTCGGACATGGATTTTTGACGGATGCTTCTTTTGATGGATCGACAAAGATCATACATAGTCCGTTTTGAGTCTACATGGATTGTATGAAATATATTCCGTATCGAGTTGTATGATGTATCTTCAACATGATTGGAATGAAAGTGACCATGTCACATTTTTGGCCTTCACCTCTTTTAGTGCAAATTGATTGGAAACGCCATTAAAGTTAAATGAACTTCGAACAAAGAACGTAAAAGAAATAAAAAAAAAAGAATAAAAGAAAACTTAAAAAAAAAAAATCTAAAAAAATGACGAACACCAAATTCACATGAACATTAAATAAACGATAAAATAAAATTTGAATCATTAAAAGATAAACGAAATCAACATGAATGTTAAATCAAATCACAAAGCAAATTCTCAATCAAATTTCAAATTCAATCTTTCCAAATTTCAAATCAAATTTCAATCTTTTCAAATCACAAATCAAATTCTCAATCAAATTCCAAATCCACTCTCGATCAAATTTCAAATTTGATCTTCCCAAATCTCAAATCAAATTCTCAACCGAATTCCAAATCCAATCTCGATCAAATTTCAAATTTGATCTTCCAAATTTCAAATCAAATCTTAAATCAAATTTCAATCGAGTTCAAACTCATCCTTCCAAATCTCAAATTCAATCTTTCCGCATTTCAAATCTCAATCAAATTCAAATTCAATTTCTTCCGGATCTCGAATCAAATATCAATCAAATCAAATTCAAACTTTTGGGTCGAGGATTTTACATCCAAGACCGCATCGCTTTAGGATTCTTTCCTATCGCACCGAAATACATCAAATTCAACCTTTTGGGTCGAGGATTTCATATCCAAGACCGCACCGCTTTAGGATTCTTTTCCTATTGCACCGAAGTACATCAAATTCAAACTTTTGGGTCGAGGATTTTATATCCAAGACCGCATCGCTTTAGGATTCTTTCCTATTGCACCGAAATACATCAAATTCAAACTTTTGGGTCGAGGATTTTACATCCAAGACCGCACTCGCTTTAGGATTCTTTCCTATTGCACTAAAATACATCAAATTCAAACTTTTGGGTCGAGGATTTTACATCCATGACCGCACCGCTTTAGGATTCTTTCCTATCGCACCGAAATACATCAAATTCAAACTTTTGGGTCGAGGATTTTACATCCAAGACCGCATCGCTTTAGGATTCTTTCCTATTGCACCGAAATACATCAAATTCAAACTTTTGGGTCGAGGATTTTACATCCAAGACCGCATCGCTTTAGGATTCTTTCCTATTGCACCGAAATACATCAAATTCAAACTTTTGGGTCGAGGATTTTACATCCAAGATCGCACTCGCTTTAGGATTCTTTTCCTATTGCACCGAAATACATCAAATTCAAACTTTTGGGTCGAGGATTTTACATCCAAGACCGCACCGCTTTAGGATTCTTTCCTATTGCACCGAAATACATCAAATTCAAACTTTTGAGTCGAGGATTTTACATCCAAGACTCGCATCGCTTTAGGATTCTTTCCTATTGCACCGAAATACATCAAATTCAAACTTTTGGGTCGAGGATTTTACATCCAAGACCGCACCGCTTTAGGATTCTTTCCTATCGCACCGAAATACATCAAATTCAAACTTTTGGGTCGAGGATTTTACATCCAAGACCGCACTCGCTTTAGGATTCTTTTCCTATCGCACCGAAATACATCAAATTCAAACTTTTGGGTCGAGGATTTTACATCCAAGACCGCATCGCTTTAGGATTCTTTTCCTATTGCACCGAAATACATCAAATTCAAACTTTTGGGTCGAGGATTTTACATCCAAGACCGCACTCGCTTTAGGATTCTTTCCTATCGCACCGAAATACATCAAATTCAAACTTTTGGGTCGAGAATTTTACATCCAAGATCGCACTACTTTAGGATTCTTTCCTATCGCACCGAAATACATCAAATTCAACCTTTTGGGTCGAGGATTTTACATCCAAGATCGCATCGCTTTAGGATTCTTTTCTTATTGCACCGAAATACATCAAAATCAAACTCTCGAAGTTAAGGATTTTACATCTAATATCACATTGCTCCGAGATTTCTCCTCACTCGCAGATGATTTAATCCGATCAATTCAATTTTCTTTCGAGGTTGAAGATGTTACATCTACAACCTCAGAATTCCAATTTTCATTTCAAATCAAATCCTTCAAATTAATCTCGACAAACTTCAATCTAAATTGAAACTCCAAACTAAAATCTAAACTCACACATCAAAACTTAAATTGAAACAAAATAAAATCTAAATCGAAATTCCCTGTGTCATGTGATTTGGGATTCACCTCCTTTTCCTTTCCCTGCCGAGAGTTCGGGAATCTCCGGTTTCGTAGATATACTTGCTACTCCCCAGCCGAAAACTCCTCTATTTCATCCTAAGTTTGTCACTTGGACGTTCGTGTTGGTTTTGTTGATCGTTTCGGTCAACGCCAATACGCGCGGTGTGCTCCGTCACTCACCACACCTATCGGGGTCCATTTGTCGACCTCATTTTTGATGAGGTCTTCTCTTCTTCTCTTTAGTACTTCAGGATCTAGCCTTAGCTTTTCCTTCGACTATCTTTGAGGACTAGAATCGGGACCCACCTTTTAGAAATTCAAACCACTTCTTAACTCTCTGCAAACTCCACAAACTCGACTCGTAGACCCCTAATCACCTAGAGGGTTGAAATCAAATGTGGAAGTTTAAAGGATGAGTTCCTATAGGACTCTTTGGCCTTAGGATCGACCCGGTGGCTCGGTCCAGTGAAGGGGCCGACTTACACACACACTACATTTATACACTACACCTACACACTACACTTCCACATACCTCCTAAAACCACACCCATACCTAACTCGACCTCCCGACTCATGTAGGTGATTCACATGGATGATCCTTAACCCCTAAGCCCTCGGCAAGAGGGTTAGGAACAACATAGTGAATGCCTCAAATGAGTCCCTTCATGGCTCATGTGGGCTTGATATGGCTTCATGGCTCAACCAAAATGATTTCTTTCCACTTACATCCACCCAATCTTCAATTTTCCAAATTTTCAATTTTTGACCCCCGGGACCCTTCACCCGCTTGGCCTACCCAAAACCTCGAAATTACCCAAATTTCTCAAAAATTTCCAAATTACCCAAAATTCTCCAAAATCATTCCCAAACATTTCCACATCACTTAAATTGATCATCCATACCCAAAAATACCAAAAATTCCAAAAATACCTCCCAATACCCTCCAAATACCCAAAATACCCCTCTTGGCCAAAAAAAATCGAAAAATTCAGAAAATTCCCAGGAAATTCCAGAAAATCCCAAATATTCCCAATTTCATTTTGTCCAACTACACCATGGGCCAATTTTGTCAATTTACCCTACTTTTGTCAAAACCCCTAATTTGACCCATTTTAACCCTAAGTGAACCCAATGTCAAACCAAACCTACCCAATTGACCCAAATTTTGGTCCAATTCAATTCTAAACTTCAATTCAATATCCCAAATACCAATCTAGACCAAATCCATGCCCAATTTGATTGACATTTGGATCCAATCTCACTTTTGGCCTTAAAGCCCAATTTGGACCCATGTCCCAAACCTAACCCAAACTCACCCAATTCAATTCCAATTAACCCCAAATCTTTTCTAAATCTTCCTTAACATTCCCACAAACAAAATACTAACATGATTTGCCCAAAATTTAGACCCAAACCCCACTCAAACTCAACCCAAAGTTAAAAGGCCCTATTTCGACCTAAACCCAAACCTAACCCAAATGAGCCCAAACCCCAAAATCAAAGCCCAACCAAAGTCAAAACCTCTTTGAAACACTCCCATAAACATTTCTCAACATTGATTTTATATCAATTTCAACCCTAGCCCAACATTAACCCAACTTGGCCCACTTGGACCCATATAGGCCCACTTACCAAATAAACCCAAGTTCAAACCAATTCAACTCCAAATCACACCAAATTGACTCCAAGCCCTTCATAGAACATCCCTAAACCAATTATGACATTTATTTGACAAAGTTCTTCACAAAATCTTTACCCAAATGCCAATCCTAAAATTAAAAAGCCCATTCCCCTTAAACTTTCCTAAAAGCCCACTTCACCACATTCAAAAGCCCAAATCCATCCAAAGCCCACATGGCATTTTTCCTCATCATCCATTTAATCAAAATCACCCCTAAGTTTCAAAATCATCAATTAAACCATTCCAAATCAAGCTTCATGAAAATTTTCACCAAAATATCCAAAATTCTTAAAACCCATTTCCATGAAATTGACTCAACTTTCCCCAAGCCAAAGACAAGCCATGCAAGCCATGGACAAGCCACATGAAGCCATGGAAGGCTTGACATGTGACCATGCCATTAATGGTAAAAGGAGGGGCCCCTTTCCTAATCTTTCATTAAGCATTTTTTACCTTAAGCATGTCACACACTAAACCATGTTTAGCCACCTCATCATGGATAGAGACCACACCACTCTCCCTCGGTCGACCCAACCGATCCTCTCAGCCCAAAATCGAGCCATGGGGAGGTGCACCCAACCCAAACCAATGGGTCGACCAAATTAAGGCCAAAATGACCCCCTCCCCATTCCATTTTAATTCAAAGCCTTTACACATGGCAATTGCCAATTGATTGCACAAACCTCCAACCCCGACCCACCCGGACCCGAGGGTGACCCATGCTCGCCGGCCAGCCGCCCGGATCGCCGGAAAACACCGTGGCCGAGACCTCGGGAGGAGCCAAAGCTCGGAATTCCCACTCGCCGAGCCGCCCCATGCCAAATGGTCACTATGGTCGTTCTTCTCCTCACCGGAGCAGCTCGATCCCATGCCTCAACTCCCCCGGAAGGCTCTCCAGACCTCTCCTATTTAAACCCCTCACCCTCACGGCCATGGAGGAGAGTGACACAAACCTTGCCGAAACTCGCCAAAATTGTTCCAAACCCTTCTCCACCCTTAGAGCAGCTTGAGCCCCGGTGTCAATTTGCCCTAATCCCCACTCGATAAAATCCAATTTCCCAACCGAAATTCCACCCAAAACCAGGACACTTCTCCACAGATGAGCCAATTCCCAAATTGATTGGTTCTACACCTTCACCGTACCGAGGGAAGGTGTCCACCAGCAGAAAGCCCCATCTCCAGGCCACCCAGCTTGCTCCAGCCTCCAAGCTTTGTGATCGGGCTTGGTCGAAATCACACCTGGACAATTCACTCGGACTGGGAGACTTCATCCGGAGCTTGCCGGGATCCAATCGAAGGTGCAACAACTCTCAGATTGAAGCCACACTTCTCTGAGCAAAGGTATGAGCTAATTTTTCATCCCGAGCTTCTAGAGATTCTCCATTTCGAATGCTTTAATTTCAATGCATGATAGCCATATAGATGTGTTCGTCTCTTCAAGACGAATCCATAGAGCATAAGAACATGAAAATCCATTGAGTATCGAGTGAGATCTTAGTGGATTTAGTGTGGACGGCTCTCGGGTGAGGACGCTCGGGACGATGAACGGATGCCGTCCATTCAATACACGCGCGGACGAACGGCTCGGATGGCGTCGGACCGGAGAGACGGTACGAGAACCGCGGGCCCGGCTGCCGACTCGGGTGGCGGCGTCGAATGGGAGCGCGACACGCGGCGTTTCGGAGATGCCGAGGATGAGTTGGCGCCGCGTGGATAAATAGAAAATTAGGGTATTTTTTGATTTATTTAATTCCCTAAACTTCAAAAATTCATAACTCGTGTAGAAAAATCGGAAAAATAAAATATAAATACCCTCTCGCTCGAGTGAACGGAGGAGAATAATGTGGAAAAGAAATCATTTAATTTCATCAAGTATTTTATTTTTTATAATTTATTTACTCTCTCGCATACTTTTAATTCTCCATGCATGTATACAATTCACCATGGCATGAGACCATAGGGCTTTGAAGCCTCCGAATTCGGGAACATTCCCCGAATTTTCCAAAGTCGAGGCCATCTCTATGAAAAGTTATTGATTTTTCAAATTCATGTTGCTGTTTTGAGTATTTTAATTCCAATAAATAAGCATGTTGTAAAATAAATTCTAGGAAAATTTGGTGATGTTTCTTATGACCGCAGAACCCTAGGAAAAATAGGTTTCGACTTAGTTCATTTAAAACAACCCTAATTGGCTTAAACACCCAAAATAGGTCTTTAATTAATTAGAGTTAACCATGCATCAAATTGACTTGAAATCAATTCTCCATCGACCTTTAGGATCGGAGGAACCCATCATAAAAATTTGAGGTCAATCGGACTTGGTTAGCCCCACTAATTGGGTTGATTAAGCCATTTAGCCATTTTAAACTTTAAAAATTCATAACTTTTAAAATACCTTTAAAAAATTCACCAAATAGGTTTTGGAGCCTCTCTGATATCAGAGGAACTTAAGAAAATTAAAATTTCAATTTTCTAAAAAAGTTGATTTTTAATAATATTTTAATATTTTTAATAATTAATAAAAATCACAAAAATAATAAAATTCACCAAAATGTCACATTTTGAATTTTAATCACATAGGAATAAATCCCACATTTTTCTTAGGTCTATTTAGTGAGATATTAAATTTTAAAGCTTTAAGGTAATTTTAAAATTAAAAAAATGTATTTTCTAGCATTTTCACTAAAATAATTAAAATAAATCATAGAAAAATCAGAAAATTGCAAAATTTGCTTCTCTGATTTCCTTGATATCAGAGAGATTTTTCAAAAATATAAAATTCCTTTTTCAACATTTATTTTATTTTTAAATTAATTAACACTCCAAAACTTAAAATAATTATAATAAAAATAATATAATTCAAAAAATCACCAAAATTGGTCCAAGTGATTCTCTGGTCATTAGGAATGTCCCCTAATTTTCTTAAGGACAGAAACTTTCCCTTGGTCATGTTATTAAATTTTCCTTGGAAATCTCTATTTTCTACCAAAAATAATTATATAAATAAATTAAATACAGAAAAATCACATTTTCTCCTCTCATGTCTTTATTGACATATGAGTGAAGTAACATAAAAATTTCAAGTTCATTTGAGTTCAATTTAGTGAGTTATGAAATTATTAAGCTTAAAGGGTAAAGTGGTAATTAAATTTTTCTTTTAACCCTTAATTAAAACTTTAGGTTTAATAAAAAAAAATTTAATTAACAAGTAAAATATTTGATCCTAATCTGATTTGGATGATTGAAATTTAAATGATTAAAGGGTAGAAACCCATTAAACAATTTTAAAATGATTAAACTTTAATTCAATAATGGATTAAATTTGGAAGAATAATAAAATTGGAATTATTAAAATAGAGATATTATTAGGAAGAGATTTATTCTTTAATTTAAAAATCCCTAAATTAATTATCTCATTAATATTCAATTCTTAATTAAAATGATAACTCAAATTTAAAATATTAAAAGACTTAATCATTAAACTAAAATTAAATTATTAAACTCTTTTAAAAATTTCAATTAAAATTAAAAATAAAATTAAATTAAAATTAAATTAAATTAAATAAATTAAATTAAATTAAATTAAATTAAATTAAGATTAAAAAATTAAATTAAATTAAAGATTAAATTAAATTAAATTAAATCAAATTAAATTAAATTAAACAAATTAAATTAAATTAAATTAAATTAAATTAAATTAAATTAAATCAAATTAAATCAAATTAAATTAAATTAAATTAAATTAAATTAAATCAAATTAAATTAAAATTAAATCAAATCAAATTAATTAAACATCAAATCAAATTAAATTGAACTATATTGAATTAAATTAAAACTCAATTAAATTAAATTAAATTAAATTAAATATAACATCACCTAAAAACAGAAAGAAATTAAATATAAAGCAACTCGAACACTATTCCAAATTTAAACCCATTAACTTAAATCAAATCATTTGAATACCAATTTACCATCGAAAGCTTTGGTTATTATAACTCCTAAACAGAACATTAAATGAAATGTTACTTCACTTATAGGATATTCAAATGTCCTAGTTCATCGAGTAAGATAACAACAAAACTTGAATTCTCGGACGATTAATTCATTTTTATAATTAAACCCATTTGGACTTAAAACAATCCTAGAAAATATTGAAAAGATGTTTAAGATTATTCTTAAGCACTTCCTCAATATGATAGGACATTTAAAAGAACAATTGGACTTAATTGTTCTTTGATGAAGAAAATCGTCCTTAAACCAAAACACAAAGAACCTAGACGTCATAGGAAATGACTAGCTATATGATTAGGAATTTGGTAGAAAACCATAACCCTTCCCTTAGCTTTACCTAGGAACTTGCTTAAATATTCTAATTGTGTTTTAAGTGCAGCTTGGGATGACGGGAAGACCCTCCAGTGTACGCTTTTATTTTATTGCAATTTACTTTCTTGCAATTTACATTATTGCAATTTATTTAACCGCATTGCACTTACTTTTCTTGCATGATAAACAACTCGTTGCATGAAAACTCACACCTTTAGGATAGCCCCTAAAACTGAAACCAAAACTAAGTTAAAAGTCATTGCAAGATAAAATTCACCGCCACAACATTTCAAAATATAAAACAACTCAAAATTTAATCACAAACAGTAACACAAAACTACAATTACAACTAAATTAAAACGTCCTGTTGGATGATCGGGAATACCTCGAATGATGTAACCTACGTGTTGCTAACGGGATTTCCCACGGTCTAAATGAAAGTGTGGAACTCATTCAGTTGAGTTTAGCAAATTCATCTCGGACTAAGTGAATCCGATAAAAATAATGATGCCGGAAGGATGGAACCGTGGGATCTTAACCGGTGTCGTTATAATCAACTTTAAGATTTGTTTTAATTAAAACATAAAAAAAAACACTTGGAAATCAAGATTTTCTCTAAACCAAAACACTTTTCTTATCCCCTGATTTATAATTTCTAAAACTAAAACACTGCAAATTAAATAACAAAGATCAATTATCAAGCCTACTAAATTCCATTGATGCAGATAGAAGAGAGCAATCTCCCAGCTCTTTTGAGTTTGGAACAAGTTTGTTTTAAGAAAGTGAATCATTATTGACCAAAAAATGTTAACAAGCACTAAAACAACAACATATTGGTTGCAAAATTCCATGTTGTCTTTATGGATTTTCCAATTCTTCAACTTTCATTCCATTTCAAGCTCAAGCCACTCGCTTTTTGCTTCGTCGATTGTTGTTAATCATCTCAGCATATCGGCATACAACTAATTCATTTGTTGTCACAATTACATTTTGCTGAAAGGTTAGACTATTTTTCTCTTGTCGTTTCTGTTGTATTGAAGAATAAAACTGTTCCAAAAAAAAAAAAAAATTTAATGAGCCAATCTAACACACCATTTCAACATCAGCTCAATAGTTTGTGTAGACCTAATCTTGGTTTGAGCCATACCTTGTAAGTTAGATTTATTTCATGCTTGGTCCGAGTCAATAATTGATTCAATTTAGTCATTCATTAATTTTCTATAGAAAATGCTTAGTCTAACATATCCACATGCATCCATACATCTAGAGACATACCTATATGAGTACATAATTGCATACATGCATGATTCACAATGTCAATACATGCTCGAGTACCTGTATACATCATTCATTCATGTATTTTTCTATATACATTTAAGTTGATTTGTTCTATTCATGTTCAATCTGAGCCTCATGTCTTGTGAGTAATCCCATTGATCTTGTTTTGAGCATGGTGGGCAGCACGACCATCGTCATCAGCAAAACCTGAGTCTACTTCAGCAAAACTTTCCTAGAATTAAATAACAAAGCCATAGGACTTCGAGGTAGTTTGCCTAGTGCAACATAAATCCTCAACCTTTTGTTAGGCATTTGTATCGCAAATTAAGCCCTAACTAGGACTTAGGATTCCGAGGTAGTCGTTGGGTACGACATAAACCCTCACATCTTCAAGGCTATTTGTATGATTCTATCATATAAATATAAGTCCTAATTAATTAAAATTGGCAAAATCAAAACATTTAAATAAATATTAAGACTTTCTTAAATCCAAGCCAAACAATAGGATAGTCGGGAAATTACCGAAGTTCACTTCGAATCTGTGATTTCTCCTACTTTTCTTCCTTTGGATTCCCAAAATAAAATGTTCCAAATTTGGTCCATTCCCTATTGAAATTCCAAATTTCAATCCCTTGAAAATTTTAAACTTTGAAATTCTTGAGAGCAGAATTATTGATTATTATCGAGAGTTTTCTTAGGTGATTCCCATCACTTAAGATGTAATTAACTATAGGGGCTTGCCCTTATAGGGAATTTTAAAGAACCTGAGTAATATAAACCCCGTTTAATGTTTTCATATTAAGCGAGGAGAATTTTGTCGGCTTATAAAATTGGTTCGCGGACCAAACGGATGTCACAAATCTTCTAGTTTATTTAATCGAGCCCCACCGTCAATGCAGTGTGTCTATCCCGAGGGATAGATACACGGCTTGTGGTGCGGTGCTCGTTTATATAAACTACTTGGGATGTGAGATCGGTTTAATCTCATATCTTAAAACCTTCAAATTTAAAATTATTTTCAAAATCAAATACTACTTTTCAAATTATTTATTTTAATTAAATTAAAAATTCGCCGACAGCACCTGTTAGGCGACCCCCCCTTTAAAATAACACACAACCTAAAAATATGCCGACAGCATCTTCTCTCTCATCTCTAGTTTTATTTAGTCTCTTCTATACTTAGGGTGCCACTTTATTTTGTATCTAGTGAGTTTATTTTGAGTGTTTATTGTGTGTTATTGCTGTTGGAGTCTTTCATCATTGCTTTGGAGTAGGTAGAAGTCAGTAGATCACTTGAAGGAACACTTCAGATAAGTATTTGTAATTTGGTTCAAAGTTTTATAAATATATTTTTTTGTGTTATTTCAATGTATTCTGAGTAGTTAGTTATCTTTCTCCTTTCAACTATGAAGAGATTATAAATTAATTAAATTTTGTAGGAGAATTAAATATAAAATATTTTAAAACATTGTGATGATATTAATACCTGATCTTAGTTTACTTTCTAAATTGGCCATTTAATTTGTTAAATCTTGTTGAAGAATTTTGAGACCTATCCGGAGATAAATTCTTAACTAGTCGATATCACATGAATCCTTATGTAATCGCAGGCTATACGCAGATTGTTTAAGGTGAAGTGCAAATAAAAAGGAAGATAATATTTATTAGGCATAAAATTAATTAGTTTTTAGAGTGACTGACTAAATTCTAATAATTTGGTTTATAGAAAGGTAACGGGTCACTGGTAGGGCCGACCATAGCCACCCTTGGACATCTAGTAGTGTGAGCCAAGATTAACCCATTCTACTAATAAAATATCTCGAGCCTACCTATAGATTAGTCAATGTTCTTTGCTCCTAGACCAAAGGATAAATAATAGGAATGCTTCTATTTGGCACAATACCATAATCTTAATTCCCTACAAAAGAAAATTTCTCTATAATTCTTGGATTAGTTGAAAAAGGAGAATGACTTTTTTATACTTGCATTGAATTTTAATTACAGCTTACTTTACTTTACTGCTTATTTACTTACTTTCTTTTAGTAAAAAATATTAGTTAATTAAATTTTAATATATATATATATAAGGTATATATAAATTGCATTTGAAAATTTCAAAATATTACTTATATTTCTTAATTTTTTTAAAATTCTCTATCCCTGTAGGATCAATAACCAAGACTCCACTAGAGCCCTGTATTACATGAATGATACATATACTTGCGTTTAAAATTGTGACTTCTACAATAATAAAATTGAAATATAAAATTATAAAAGTCAACCTCGCACGTTAAGTTTTTGAAGCCATTTGCTGGAAATTAAAAATTCTAAAAAGTGGTATCGAATTCTTGTATTTTAAGACATATATAAAGTCGCATCCCATCTGTGTATCAAAATCCCCTAAATATAAAATGTTACTTGTCCTCACGTTACTCTTAACCATAAAAATTTAAAATGCAAATTATGTAAATGAGTTTTTTTAGGAGGGTTTCAAAATTTCTTTTAGAAATGAAATAATACAATTTAGAAAAAAATTTAGTAAATAAGAACAACTTAAAATTTAGAAAGTTCTTAAGTAAACGATAATGAAAATATAAGTTTCTATCTAATTCAGACATACTTGTAGATTTTTCTAAATATAGGATTCAAACATTTTATTTTTCTCACTTAAAAATTTTAATTGAGAATAAATTTACTTACTATATTATAAAAGTTTTAGATTTTCTCAGAACTTACATTTTAAACTTTAGGTATGGAACCAATTTTTGATTATGCCCTTAAATCCTCAAGCTTCTTATTCCTTTTCACATACTATTTTTCAAGTTTTTCTTCTTTTCTTTTTCTTTTCTTTCCTTTTCTTTTCTTTTCTTTATTTCTCTCTCTCTCTTTTTATAAGATAAGGATTACTGTATCTGGATAGGCCTTTACTGATTTTAAATCCCCCCTCAAACTTTAATTTTTAGTTAGGATAAAAACATTTAAGCATAAGAAATGATACATGAGTGAGAATTAAAAACTAAAATAACATGCTTGCAGAAATTTCAATAACCTAAATATGCAAGTATAACAGTTTTAAAGAAAAACAGGAGTAAAAAGAAAATAAATTCAATTTTTCATAAAATCAAAATTTCAAAAGACTTCTACAGTAATGGAGGTTTTCAAAGCAAATACACACCAACTTAACATAACTTAAATCACAACAATACTAGATAATAACTGGTAGTAGATTTTGAAAAAGTTTTAAACATGCAATTTTCAAATAGTAGTTTTTAATATTGTTCAAAATTTCCTAACAGGATTGGAATTAATTTATACTCTATTAAAAATTTAAACACTAAATACACATTAAAACATTTACTAATACAGACATATCACAAACTACAACAATTAATATTAATTTATCACATAAACATCTAAATGTGCATGAAAAGAAATAGTCCAACTATGCTCTATATAATATCAGAGTTCATATCACAAATACATCACACAACAATGAAACATAACATAACATATAAATAAATCACAATAAAAAACATAACTACACATACAAAATCCCAAAACAAAACAAACTAAGCACAACAACTCTAATTGTCATCCTCATCGTCATCTTCATCAACCCAGTCTCTGTATGACACATAAGGAATATAAAACAGATGAAGGGCATCTCAGCACTGTGATCACCTTTAATCACTCTATCCATATACTGCTGATAATTCTCCTCATATTCATCATGCTTAATAATATGCCTTTCAATATTTTCAATCTTACCGTACTTATCTCAAACATGGTCTTGGGTAAGACTCACTTTCTTCAAAATCTTCTTTAATAGTCCAGTTTGTTAATCACTAGATGATGATGTGTCAGCACTATTTTTGGGTGTGGTGTTGCCCATTGGAAGCTTTTGGTCACCGGAATCAGAGTCATGTCGCCCACTTCTGAAGGATACTTTAATTTATATATATATATATATATATATATATATATATATATATTTAAGGAAAGAACATATTTTATTATCTAGGAAAGTCTATTACATCTCAAATGAGGAATAGAAAGAAGATCCCCATGTAAAAGTAAACTAAAAGAAAAGAATTCAGAAGATCTATGAAAAGTTCCATTATAAGGACATCAAACCAGTAAATTAGATGAAGAAGCTCTAGTTGTAAGCCAATTTCTTTGGTTGATTTCCTTCTCTATACACATGGCTCCACCAAATGGGTCTATCCGATGTCATTTGATTAATTTTGTTAATCCAAATTTGAATGTACCGAGGAGCTGAAGCCTTCTTCACTAATATATTGAGTAGAACAAGTTGAATCGGTTTCAATATGAATAAAAGGATGATTAAAAATCAAAGCTACTTTCAGACCCAAAAACATAGCTATAACTTCAGCCATAAGTGCATTATTAGCTTCAATAGGAGCTGCTAGGAACCACAAGTATCTAATAGTATGATTTCTTCCAAGAATTCCAATGCCAGCAGAACCATCTTTATAGCTTCCATCCACATTTATTTTAACCCAAGAAAAGGAAGGAGGAGTCCACTTAATTAGCATAGGCTTAGCTGTGACATGTTGAACATTTATATTATGGTGCTTCCTTAACTTGTATAAGTAAACCAAACAGTTATTGATCACCTTTTGAGAAGAAAATACTTTATCTTCAAATATCACAACATTTCTTGAAGACCAGATAAACCAAAATACAATTAAAGGAATGTAGAAATCAGCTGCCCCTTTCCAATCCTGCCAGCAATCAGGAATAGAATGCCATGCTGAAAATTGAATTTTGGTACAGCTGCTGCTAATAACATTTCTCCATATATGCTGTACAGCAGGGCAATTCAGGAATAGGTGAAAGATGGATTCCTCCATAGAGCAACAAAAGACACATCTAGAAGGACCTCTAATACCTTTAAATTTCAATATATCATCAGTAGGCAAGAATTTTCTGAATAGCTTCCAGCAAAAGAAAGACATGGAAGGAGAGATAAATTTATTCCATATAGCCTTTCCCCAGTCATTAGTAGAACAAGAGACATTAGAAAGCCAAATGAATTTGGATAAGCTTTGAGAAGCAGGAACTTTATAAAGTATTCTGTCCTTTCTATCATTTAGAATAGGGACAGCTATAATTTTCTCCATGGTTTCCTTATTAACGAGCAGTACGCAAAACGAGTTTTATTCCGGGATCCATTGATCCAACTATCGAATACCTTCTTAATTGCTGAAAACTGACTATACTGTGATAAGAGGGATTCATTAAATAACCAATTATCATTCCAAAGGTCAATTTGTCCATCACCAACTTCCTAAACAAAAAGTTGTTCTGCATACTCTCTAACTTTTAACAATTCCTTCCATGTTTTTGAGTCACCCAATTTAGAAATTGTTTGAGTTGGATGAGAGTTAGAGAAATATTTGCCATGCATGTAAATGGCCCATAAAGAAGAATTCGATGTAAAGTTTATCCATTGTTTACAGATATAAGCAAAACTAAGATGATGAAAACTTTTAAAACCCAAACCTCCATTAGCCATAGGTTTGCAAATCTTCTCCCAACTAGACCAATGAGTATGCTTATGTTGACCCTCCCACAAAAACTTATTGAACATTAAGGAGAGCAAATGTTGAGTACACTTCTTCATTTTAACCATTTGAAGTATGTAAAAAGTTAAGGAAAATAACACACTTTTAAGAAGAGTTATTCTACCCCCATTAGATAGAAAAGAATTAGACCAGCAATGAAGTTGAGAAGAAATCTTGGTAACAACATCATCATAGTGTGACAGCCTTCTTCTACCTTTAATCAAAGGAAAACCTAAGTATCTAAATGGATAGCCTGCTTCTTTGAACCCAGTAAAATCGGATATCCGAGTTCTTTAAATTTGCATTCAAACGAGGAGCTAGGAAGAAATTGACATTTAGACTTATTAAAAACCATACCAGAAACTTCTTCAAAAATTGATAGAGTTTTCATAATAAGTTTAATTGAACTTTTGCTGCCATTACAAAAAACAATCACATCATCAGCATAAGCCAAATGGCTTACCAAAATATTAGATCTATGTTGGAATTGGGCATGGGAATGATTAAGTTGCAACTGATTCAGCATTCTGGAAAAATAATCAAAAACCAATATGAAGATGTATGGTGATAAGGGATCACCTTGCTTAATCCCTCTACCAGATTGAAAGAAACCATGGCTCTTACCATTGATCAGAAGACTGTAATAATTATTATTAAGCCATCTAGAAATCAGGCTACAGAAATCAGCTCCAAAACCTCTAGCTGCGAGAACCTTCAGAAAAAAAACCCAACTGATGGAATCAAATGCTTTAGAAAGATCAAGTTTAATAATTATGTTAGAGCCCCTACAAGATTTGTCAATATCAGTAAGAAATTCTTGGGCTAACAGCACATTATCAGAGATATTCCTTCCCTTAATGTAGGCAGATTGATTGACAGAGATCAGATTGGGTAGAGAACTCTGAAGTCTTTCCACAATGATCTTGCTGAGAATTTTAGAAAAGATAGAAGTAATGTAAATGGGTCTGAAATCATTCCAAGTAGATTTGATCTCAGCTTTAGGAATGAGAATAATAGAAGATGCAGCAAAATATTTAGGAAGCTCCTCTCCCCGAAAAAAGATTGAACGGCAGGAATAACTTTGTCTTTGATTATACTCCAATGGCTCTTATAGAACTCTGATGAGAATCCATCAGGCCCAGTAGTTTTATTTGCATCCATAAAATTAATAACATTAAAAATCTCCTCCTCATTAGGAATTTGAGTGAGCCTGTTACCATTACCTTTGAACATTCCATCCTGCAGTAATTCAGCAGAGAATAATGCAGCATTTGTGGATTTAAAGGAAAAGAGTTGCTGAAAGTACCTATATCATCATTAGCAATATCCTGAGAATCATATAACCATCCCTTTTCTTCAGACTTTATTTTAAGAATTGAATTAAGTGATCTTCTGTATTTGATGACAGCATGGAAATATTTTGAATTTCTATCACCATAAAGAAATTTATTAGCAGAAGCCTTTTGCAGCAGAAATAACTCCTCATTTGCTATAGCAATACTTAGTTTATCATTAGCATCATACAGTAGAGATTCAGCACAGTTCCCTAACTCCACCTCTATCTCCATAGCTTTGACATGATTTTCAGCCTTGATGATGTTTTGGTTCAGGTTTCTAAAGACACTCCAGTTCCAATCAGTAAGAACCTTAGCTAAAGCTTTTTGAGTTTGCCATAGTTGAATCATAGAACCAACTTTTGAGAAAACCTGGGAACAGACCTAATTATCCTCAATAACTTTATGAAAATTAGGATGAGTAGACCAGACATTTAAGTATCTAAAAGACTTATTTGTAATAGCAGGTAGAGCATAAAAAGTAGCTAACAAAGGATTATGATCAGATCCAGTTGTTGCTAGATGTTGCACCTTGCAAATGGGTAACATATAAAACCAAGCTTGATTAACTAAAATTCTATCAAGCCTTTCATAAATATTACCTCTTTTCCATGTGAAGGGGGATCCCTCAAAACCAAGATCAAATAGATTAGCTTCCTTTATATGATTGGAAAAAGTAAGCAAATCTTGAAACTTAGGAACTCTACCACCCTTCTTCTCACTGGGGTGAGCAATAGAATTAAAGACCCCCCAACAAGCCATCCTTGGTTCACATTACATCCAATAATATGTAGATGATCCCAAAGCTCCTTTTTTTCATTGTTGGAAGAACCAACATAAATAAAAGTTGCAAAACCACTGAAATATTCAAACTCAAAATGAAAGTGCAGAAATTGAGAGTGATCCTTCAAGATGTCAATTTTTAATTCTTTCCTACAGAATATCCAAATCTTATTGGAAGAGTTAGAAATAAAATTAAAGCCTTTGAGTTTATTGGTAAATCTTTCAATATTAGATTTCACCAGTGGTTCAAGTAGTACCAACACCCAAAATTTATGAATCCTGTTTAGACATAGTAATCTATTAAGAGAGCCAGGATTTGCCACTCCCCTAATATTCCAACAGATGAATTTAATCATTTATCATTACTCTTCCTCCTCTAGTCAGCCTTGAGAAGGAAGGAGTAGAGGCACTTAAAGGTAAGATATTGGCTTCAGAAAGATGCTTCAATTCCTTTTTCTTTTTACTTTTTTGCACTACCCAATCATTTTGCAATTCTTTATTAACTATGAAATATTGATATTTAGTTTAGTATCTAAATGTTCCAGCTGTTGAAAAATAAGATAGGAAGCTTTCTGATGAGAAATATCCCTGACCATATGTGAACTATTCTTATTAACATCAGTTACATTTCCGAAGCGAAGCGACGAGGTAATATCTCGGATTCTTTGACAATGTTAATAGCAGATTTATCTTTTTGTGAATCCGAACGATGATCAATTCAACATTATTTGCTAAAGTTTCAGGTCTGCAAGTAGTGCCATCACCCAAAGCAGATGCCAAAGAAGACAAATTATCAGTATTCAAAATATTACTTGAAGAATTTTGATTGAGAGTATGACTCCTAGAAGCATTAAGATCATCAGAAGCAATTAAGGATGGTACATTAACTCCAGCAGAATCAGAAGAAGGCAAAATATCAGAAACAGTCAAAGAAGGTACATTGACTTCAGCAGATACAGTAGAGGGCAGAATATTAGAAACCAAACTGATTGACTGATTTGGAACAAGAGAAGGATTCCCAGCATCATGAATGTTTTCAGAAATAATCAATGGAGGATCATTACCAGCAACAGAAATATTAAGAACATTCATTTTTCCTTTCCCAACTTCTTTATATAAGCTATCTGTCTTACCTTTAACAGGTTTGAGATTAGGTTGAAGTCTGTAACAAAGTTCTTTAGAATGGCCAAACATTTTACAATGATGGTAGTACACAGGCCTTTGCTCCATAATGACTGGTTGCCAATACCCAATGTGTGGAGAGCCTAACCAAATCTCATCAACTTCAGGAAGAGTAATATCTCTTTCCACAAGAATTCTAGCTAATGAAGGTCTAGATAAGTTGAATGTGGACATATCTAACTTCAATGGCCTTCCAATAGCTGTCCCAATAGCATAGATAACTTGATGGTTGAAGAAGTGAAATTTCAGATTTGGTAATCTATACCAAATGGGGATAATAGGAGCTTCTTGGTTGGGATCAAAATCAGGAGACCATTTCAAGATCTTCATATATTTCCCCTCAATTACCATAACCTTTTTTGAAAATAAATTAGCATAATCTTCTTCTTTAGATAAATGTATCATTATATGCCTCCCATCAAAGAGACCCACCTTCAATTTGCCCAACAATTTGAAGTCTTCAAAACATTTTCTAATGAGATCCATTTTAGGATGGCCATATTGGAATTTCCCTATCAGTGTGAATTTATGAAGATCAATCAAGGAAGATAACTCATTGTCAGAGAAAATAAGGGCAGGTTTGCCCCCTTTCTTAACCACCTGCTTAATGAAAGGGCATTCACCCTTTCCAGTCGCAGAATCATGATACATTTGAGGGAAGATTAGCTTGTCATGTTGAATGATATTATCACCACTAACCACTTCGAGAAAAGAAGGTTTTACAGGAGTAGCAGCCATGACACAAAGAAAGATCAAAGGAAAAAACTAGAACCAAGAACTTCAAAGAAACAGAAGAAAATTGCAGCCCAAAAAAGTAATGGTCAAGAACAGGAATAAAATCAGAGACAAAATCCAGACCCAAAACAGGATTTTGAAAAAGAACAAGCCCGGGAAACAAAAAAATTGGAAAGAATCCAATTCTAAAGCCCAGGAACATCAGCAAGACCAATCCAAATCAGAGAACACCAAAGGAAGAACAATCCAAAACCTGAAGAACTTGAAGAAATCGTAGCAAACTTCAAGAATCCCTCCTACAAATCCGGAGCTTCTCTCTCATCCCCCATAACTATAAATTAGCTCAATGTATTTAGCTATATATATATATATATATATAAGTTTAGAAAAATATGAAATCAAACTGACCCTATATTTTTCATAGTTTAAATGAAAGAGCACTATACCTTAAGACCTGTATCAATCCCGAAAGATAAATACAAGACTTGAGGGTGAGGCCCGATCAAATAAACTAAGAAATATATGAAGTTCATTTGGTCTACGAAATCATTTTTTATTTGCCGACAAGTTCCTCTATTTAATATGAAGAATAAAATAGGGTTTATATTAAGCTGAGTTCGAAAAAGTTCCATATAAGGGCAAGCCCCTATAGTTAATTACATCTTAAATTACCGAGGTCACTTAAGAAAACTCTCGATTTAAATCAGGAATGAAATTTTTACGAATTGACTTCAAAAGGCTAAGGATTCTTCAATGAAATGTGGTAATCAGAGTCCAATAGGTGAAAGGTTCAAGTTTGGGAAAAATTGTTGTAGGAATCCAAAGGAGGAAGAACTAGGGGAGATCAAAGATCCAAGAAAGAGGCCTGGTGACTTTCCAATCTACTTTATTGTTTGACTCAATTTAGGTACATAAATTATTTAGTGTTAACTCCTGCCAGTTTTATCAAGTAGGGCTTACATTCACTTGATACCTATCAGGTGAATCGCTTGGAAGAAAGGAGGATTTATATCATATCGGATGGCAACCTCAGAAAACCTAAGATGAGTCAGGGTTTATATTTTACATCAGGGCTGCGTAAATGCCTAAAAGATCAGATAAGGATTTATGCTGTGCTAGACAAGCGATCTAGAAGTCCTATGTCTTGTTATTTAATTCTAAGGAATGGTTCAACTGAAGTAGACATGTTCTGCTGTTGAAGATGGCCTTGTTGCCCACAATGCATGCTCTACGCTCCTCGTCGTAGCAGGTTTAGTTTAATAAGTGACAATCAGGGGGGGTGAGAGAAGTGTCATGTTTTATAAGGTGGAAAATCAAGGTGTCCTAGAATTTTTAATTAAAACAAATGTTTAAGTTAATTATGGAGACACCAGTTAGGATCCCACAGTTCCCTCGTTCCGGCACTATCATTTTCATCGGATTCACTTAGTCTGGATGAATTTACTAAACCCAACCTAATGAGTTTTGTACTTTCATCTAGACCGTGGGAAATCTCTTCAGCAATACGTAGGTTACTTCGTCCGAGGGATTCCCTGTCATCCATTGAAATGTCTTAATTTTAGTTACAATTGAAAGTCTTATTTTGTCTGTGATTAAATTTTTATTATTTAACTTGTAGGGTTCAATCATTTTTACAATTTAATGGTATGCGGGAAAGTAAAGTGAGAAAACTACACTAAACAAGAGTATACGCTGTGGAAAGTAAATTAGGTAAACAACCAGACATGTATACGTTCCATGGAAAGTAAAGCATGTAAACAACTAGGCATATGTATGACAACCAAGCATGTATATGTATGTACTGAAAAGTAAAGTAGGAGAATGACTTAGGCATGTATATATATGTACTAAAAACATAAGAAAACTAAACAAAACAAGTGTGTGTTTGTGAATGTGTATGTGTAGGTGATGTGAATGTGTGACGTATATGTGATGCGAATGACTATATATATGGAATGTGAATGTGTATGTGGTAACTGAAAGGTAAGCAAGAAAAACTAAAAATTCAAAAAGACGGTCTCGTAGGAGATCCGAAAGTGAAACTACGGAGAAAGCTCATAGGAAATCTGTAGAAACAAATTTGTAATGAAAATCTGTAGGAGATCCGTAGAAAACATCGTAGAAAAAAAACACGACAAATAAAGGACTAGAAATCTGGGAGGACCGTAAGCGCGATGGCGTAGAGGGCTCAGAGCTGTGCTATATATCTCACCTTAAGTGCTTACTACTAGGCTGACAACCTATAGAAGGCAGTCCTAATTTGACCCGAATAGTCAACCGTGGACCTCTGTAAAATTTTCACACATTTCAGTTCAGATTGCATGCAAGTGGTAAAGTAGGTAAGTAGGTAAGTAGGCTATTTTTTTGTGGAGGTAATTTTGTATTTTGAAAAATGTATATGTATATTTTATTAAGTAATGTGATCCACAGGTTGACTACGCTAATCAAACTAGAACTACTAGCAACCTAAGGGTGACAGTGGCAAATACGCCAAGGATGGGTGATTAGTATCGGCAAATTCCTTCATCTACCCCCTCCGGGGTCTCTGAGTAAGGGCATACTATTCTAGAGTTTTCTCGTATCCTTCCTCTATGCAATGTCATCATCGTCCTCCCTCAAACATTCTACTTACAACTTTGTTTGATGGCCCCACATATAGCTAAAGGCTATTCATGCGCACTCATGTGTCCTACATAAGCACGTGACTTAGGCCAAGAAACAAGAAGAAGCAAAGGACAAGGAGTAAGGAAGAGAAAGAGGAGAAAACAATCCACCTAAAACAATATCTTAAAGGACGTGGGTCCTTTCTCAAAAAACAGAAGTCAAAGACATGTAAACTGGACCTATCCCAACCTGGTGTGGAGAGGTAGCCGTAAGTCATGTAAAACAGGTAGGCTAAGCCCCTCCAACATAGTGGAAGGGGTAGCTATGAAAGGCAATAAGAATAAGCCCATAAATGGCTAAGAACGTGGATGCAAAAGTCATAAATCCTTTCATGTGCATAAAGTCGTAAAGAGAAAGACGATGTCACAAATAAGGTAATGTAGTGAGTGAAGTGGTATAGGAATATGATGTGTAAAGTGACGTAGGAGGTGGGATAGTGTTAGACTTGAGGCAATGTGGCATGTAGGGTGATGTGTTGTAGGGATGAGAGCTAATGTAGCATATGATGTGATATAGGGTAATGTAGTATAGCTATATAATGTAGTGTAGGGATGTGAGGTAATGTAGCATATGATGTGATGCAGGGTAATGTAGTATTTTGGGTAATGTAGTGTGGGGATGTGAGATAATGTAGCATATGATGTGATATAGGGTAATGTAGTATATGGGGTAATGTAGTGTGTTGTGTGTAAAGTGATATGGGAAGTGAAGCAATGTCGTATGTAAGGTAATGTAGTATGTAATGTAGAATGTCGGGTAGGGAATGTGGTGATGTAAGTGTAAGGATTGAAGTAAAGTATGGTGTGTGGTAATGTAGCATGTGAAGTAATTTAGGATGTGATGTAAGATATGGAGTAGTGTAGGAAGTGAAGCAATGTGACATGTGAGGTGACGAGGTAGTGTATCATGTAGGGGTAATGTGGTGTAGGGTAATGTGGCGTAGTGATATAATGAGTATGATGATGTAGGTTATGTAGGATAATGTAGTGTATAGGATGTGGGTTATGTAAGTGGTGTAGTAACATAAGGCAAAATAAGACGTATAAAATCAAAACCAATAAATAATGTAGGAAAACCAAATTCAATTAAGAAAAATCGGGCAGCATAACAACATAAAAAATGAATTTTTCACACCTGCAAATTTGCATAAAGGAAGTGCCACAAGCATGTATATAGATATATGTAACATTCAATATTTCCACCAATTTCGAGTTTCCCACTTTCGCAATATCATGATAGTGAAGTGACATGAGCATATGACACCATTCCAAGCATATTAAAGAAGTAGGAGAGCATGTATAAGAATGTAAAGGCACTCAACATGAGTATGTAAGTCTAAGGCAAACTGAGCATGAATAATATATCCCAACTTTCTCTATTTTTGAAAGGTTAAACATGCCACCTCTTTTTCTTTCCTTTTTCTCACTTAAAAGCTATTTAAATGATGCTTAATAATGTAAATTTTAAGTGAGGGCAGTAAGGGATCATTTAAAGTAAACTTGCATGGTTACCACCAATGCAATTCTCAACATAGGGGCAACAAAAGGGCACATAGAACCAACTTACCATAAGCCAAATCAAGTATATTTTGCATAGGGACAACAAGGAAGTAATCCAAATCAATTAAAAATAAGTGCAAAAGTGCAGATTTTCATTTAATGGTAGCATAGGAACAATGACACTCTCTCATATTTACAATAGACATCACCAAAAGGGGCTAAGGCATCCATGTAACAATGGCCAACATTTCCAATCAAGTATTTGATGCTCATAGTAACTTCCATAAGAAACACATGCAAGCATTTGAAAAATAAAGTGAAGTAAAGGTGGAGTGTAATGTGAAAAGTGCACTTCATGTATGTGATATGTAAACACCTCAAAACTATGGGATGACATGTATGAAAAAGAGAATTTTGAATTTCTACAAGTAAAACATGATTTTTGTGCTTAGAATAAGGTGAAACATATGTGAAGTTATAGCTTTGATGTTTCATATGTGAATACATGTTGAAGTAGATGAAGAACAAGTGTAGGGGTGTTGAAATTTTGATATTTCATGAGTGAACATGTTTGAATCCGAATATTGCAAATATTTCACCAAATTTTTTCATGGTATTAAAACCAAGGCAAAAATTCATAAATGCATAGAATAAAGTATGATAGGTGTGAAAACCAAGCTTGGATTTTATACACATGAATACTTGAGGAAGTAAGAGAAACAAACAATCACACATGTGTTCGAATTTTGATAGTTATGCATGAGTCTATCTCTAGATCCAAAAATTGTACCAATTTATCAAGTCATTTACATGCAAACCAATAAGTGCGAGGCAACATTGAATCCCCACAAATCCATGTAATACATGTAGTAAAGAAGTGACAAGTTCACCTAAGACATAATAGAGCAAGTGCCTTTAAAGCAATATGTAACTTTCCAAGTGTAAGCTTTCAACATAAAGGCACTATAAGAAAATGATACCAAATGTACAAAACTTTCAAGTTTTCTTTGCGATCAAAAATATCATTTTGTGCATGAGGAAAGATGGAATATGTGTAAGAAAACAAAGCCTATATGTTATACATGCGAAGGCCTAGTGAAATGAGTGAAAAGAGGCACCTATTTCTTCATATTTTGGGTGTTACATGTGGTATTACCTTGAAATCCGACAATTGCATAAATTGAACAAATCTTTTCATGCTTCAAAAATACATAGCTCTAAAGCCAAGATCTCCCAAATAACAAAAGAGAAACATGTGACCTCTTCTAAGTGAGGTTTATCAAGCCTTAAGCACTTTCCAACATGTATAAGGCATCACCAAGCTAATTTCATGTATGGAATGGGGTGGAATGTGTGTGAAAAACAATGCCCATGTGTTATATATATGATAACTTGATGAAATAAGTGAAAGGCAAGCATTTAGGGTCACATTTGAAAGTGTTCCAAGAGTGAATATTTTCCAATCCGAAAATTGCAAAATATATCACTAAGCCAATTTCATTTCCACTTTACACATGAAAATAATAAAAGCTTTAAGCAATGATACATAAGCTTTGGCTCTAAAAAAAAGAGCAAATGAACTTTCGAACAAGCCCTACAACTTGCTCAAAGAAATGACAAAAGCCCTACACATTTTGAACATGAGTTTAGCAATGCAAATTATATAGGAAAGCACCATGAAACATACCATGAGCTAACCCAGCTCCAAATCTCTATGTGAAACACAAAGAAAAGCTCATGCCATTTAAGGTCCTAGCCCCCACATATATCAAGCATGTTTAGGGAACAAAATTGACTATTATTTTTAAAAAAATTTGCAGCATTTCCCCTAGAAATCGGACTTTTACAAATTTTCTCCAAGCATACTTACATGAGAAGAATCATATAGGAAACCCAAGCAAACCTGTAGGAACTTAGGCTAGAATGTAGAAGGCTTAATCAAGCCTAAATAAAACCCAAGCAAGTATGTAAGAGCTAATTAATGCAAAGCTAGGAGAACCAACTTCAAGCATATCTTTTCTCTCTTTTTTTTTTCTTCTCTTTTCTTTTTTTTTCAATTTTTTTTTTAAGTCAAGCAACATAAATGAGATGAAGCATACAAGGAACACGTAGGAAACTTCATTTTTCTCACATTTTTTTTGGCTAAAGAAACATAAAATTTTTGCCATGTGAAATAGTCCCAAGATTAAATGTGAAACTCAAATATATATATTTTTTTATATGAAGCCTTTCCAAAAATTAGCAAAAATTCCAAATTTTGCCACATGAAAGGTGTCATAAACTTAGCATGAATTCTAAACATTAGCCTTTGAAAATTACTTTAAAAATTCAAGAATAAATTTCAAACTTTTGCCACATGAAAGAGTTTCCAAAAACTCAAGCATAAACTTTAATTCCTACAGTATAACTCATTAGCCAAAAGCAAGAAAATATAAGCCATGAGAGGGGAAAAACAAGATTTAATGGCTAGGGCAAATCAACCAAGCCAAAAAGAGGTGAAAGATTGGCAAAGCACTTAGCTCCAACATAATTTAAACATAATTTTATCTAAGATTCGGCTCAGGAAGAAAAATGGCAGCACTTTCCCCTTCCTTGTGCAAATTTTGGCCAAACTAAGCAAGCCCTAGAAAGGAAAGAAAAGGAAGAAGAAGAAGAAGGGAAAAGTGAGCCATTGAACATACCAATGGGTAAGGACCTTTGGTAGCAAGAATAAGGCAGCCATGAGACCATTTTTTGAGGTGATAGAAGTGAAAGGAGAAGTGACCCAAAAGCTGCCATTGATTATATTGAAGCTAGGGGAGGGAGAAAGCCTTGCCTTGGAGAAGAAGCTAAGTAGAAGGAGCCAAACCATGGGAGCTTGCACCAAGGGGGCTTGGCTAGGGCTAAAACTTTTGCCACTTTTAGAAAAGGAGGGGGAATGGTTCACAAATTAGAAAGGGGGAGGGGGGGGGAAGAGGGGTTCGGCTAGGTTAAGTGAGAGAGCAAAAAAATATATTTTATTAGTTATTTACTCACTCGGGGACGCCGATTTTGACGTCGTTCGCTCGTGTGTCAAACTATATTAAATTACACATGCCTCCTAAGTAATTTTGACGTTCCAAATGGAACAGTGCAGTTTGTTTTGGAATCTGAGTTTGTTTGGGCAACCTCATCGTTGAAACATGTCAAAAAGGTCAAATTTTGGGTTTTCTCGATTAAATCGGATTTTGGTAAAACTCAAGGACAAATTTGTGGAAATTGAACATTGCATTTAGTTTGGGGGGATGTGTTGAGGTGTTTAAAATTCAAATTGTGAAGAAATTGGTCAACATTGGGTTCAACTTGGGTCAAATCAGAGCTTAGGTCAAAATTAGGGCTTTTTATTAAAATGGATTAAATTCACAAAATTGGGTTATAATGTAGTTGGAGAAAATGAAATTGATAATTTTTCAGAGGTTTTGAGAATTTTTAGGAATTTATTGAATTTTTTAAATTTTTTGCTAAGCAGGGGTATTTTGGTTATTTGGGTGATTTTTTGGGAATTTGGTCAAAAGTATGATTTAAAGGTCCAAATTATTTCAAAATGGAATTTGGAGTTCAACTACAGTGTTCGGGGGCATTTCTGACTAATGTGGGGAGTTTTACGAATCCCGGAGCGCATTTCTAAATATCATCTTCTTCGGTTGTGAGGCATTCACCGGCTGCTCAAAAGTATGACATGTTTACAGTTAAACTTCATCATTTAACGAGAGGAATGCTCTGGAATGGTTTCTGGAGAACTCGGGTGATTCTGTGAAGTTTTGGGTTTTGGGGGCATTTTGGTCATTTGGTAGAGTTTAGGAGCTAGGGGTCAAAAGAGGGAGAGTTTGGTAGCCTTCGAAATTCAATATGGGATGTCAAGCTCTTTGGGTTATGGATTAAAACTAGCTCTCTTTGGTCCTCCATGTGTTGGTCCTAGCCATCTTAGCCATAGGCTTAGGGTTGGTGGGACCACCCATATGAGTTTCCAAATAGTTAAGGGCTCAAAGTAGGATGTGTTTGGTTCAGAGTTGCAAGTGTGTAGTGTGTGAGTGTAGAACATGAGTCCTAGACCTCCCAGATTAATCCTAAGGCCTGACCTCCTATAGGGGATTTCACTTGGCCCTCATTATGTTTAGTATCATTCCTCTGATAATTAGAGGTCAGGCTTTAACATGTGAAAGCTCCAAGTGGGAAAAGCAAGCATGTGGAATTTCTATGTGGTAGGGTTTCATTGTTAGTCTTCTAAGAAAAGTCACCAAGAGAGTCCTATAGTTAGACCCTAGGCTATCTAAGAAGAAACTAGACCTCAACCAAAAGTGAGGTCAACAAATGGACCCCCAATAGGTGTGGTGTGCGAGAAGAGCACACCGCACGTTTTGGCGTTGAACAACGGGATAAACAAAACCAACACAACAGTATGAGTCAAAACACAAGACAGGGCATAGGAATTTCAACAGGAGAGAATCTGCTTGGGATTAAACTCCCATTGGGGAAGAGCTAACTCCAGCTGAGGAATGGCAGGCGAAGGCCTTCAAAATGCAGCAACGAATTCACTCTGCCACATTTTGAAAGGGACCCGATCAGATCTAAATCTGAAATTGAACTTGCATTTAGGAAGTGATTTAAAGTAATTTTTTGAATTTGATTTTGAAATTTCATTTTTGAATTTTGATTTTGCAATTTTCAATTTAATGTAAATGGGATTATCTCTTTCTTTTTCTTAGAATTAAGTATTTTGATTTAGAATGTTGAATGTAATTGAACGACCTTGCATCGCTCAAAAAACACCTGACTTGTGGAAAGTGTATGGGAAATGTGTGGGAAATGTGGGGATCGTAAAACAAGTGTAAGGAATCAGGCGATCTGACACACCTAAAATATATATGGTTTTTGATATATGATTTTACTCATTTTTGGTGATATTACACTTTAAAAGGAAGGTATTTTGTATGTTTTTTTCGTTTTAGGTACAAGAAACGGTGATTGGAGGAAAAAGAAGCAAAAACGGTGCAATTTGGAGCAAAAACGGTGCAATTTGGAGCAAAAACGAGCAAGAAAACAAATTTTGGCTTGACACCTTTCGATAAGTCTTTCTATGCTTAATCTATTTTACATTTATTGCATATTTTTGAATGAGATTACACTTTAAAGAAATACTATTTTATGCTTATTTTATAGGGCTATCTGTTAGGAAAACAACACAACTGAAACAGGGCGAATCAGAGCTGAAACGGAGCCAAATGAAGCAAAATGGTGGAGCTGAGCAGAATTGGCGCCGATGGCGCCCAAACCTGTGCCGATGGCACCAAAAATCGGAGGGCACAAAAAATAGGGCGTTAAAATACCATATTCAGTGCCGGCGGCGCCCAAGACGGTCTGGATCAATTCATAAAGAGTTATCCTCAAGGTCCCCCCGTTATTAAGAAAAATTCATTTGGACAATTGATTGAGCCTAGCTATTTTGAAATTGGCCTTGAGATGCACAATCCTTTTTCTGATTATTACAATCCAGGTTTCGATGATTATTCAAACTTTATCTGGAATACTAATTTAGGAGGAGAAAACCAATTTTGGGAAGATAATCAATTTAATCAGATATGTGATTGGAATAATCAGGACGATTTTAGCGATGAAATTTATTTTTCTTATAGATTGCACTCTAACCCACAATATGAGGAAAAGAAATTACTATTAGAAAAGGATGTGATTCAATTGGCATGTGAGCTAGAAAGTAAAGGGATCGCTATAAGGAATATAGAAAACCAACTGAGGCAGATTATGAATGCAATTAACAGTTACCCCAAGAGATTTTACCTAGTGACCCTGAGATAAAACATAAGCAGATGAATGACAAGTAAAATAAAGATATCGAACTAAGACATGGAAGAGAGTTTGTTGATATATTTTGAAAGAACTTTGAGGTAAAAGATGAGGATAAGGAGATTAAAATACCAATTGAAGAAATTCCAAAAGAATTAGAAAGATATATAGAAAGATCACCTTAACTCTTTACTCAGTACCAAAGGGAAGAATTGGAACATAACTTGAATCATAAGAGTAACATAGAAGAATTTGATCCATAATCTGAATTATCTAGAAAGAATTCGATCCAAAATTTTGGAGATCATGAATTATCGTCTACAGATCTGTTTCTTATGAATCTCAAGGATGATATTAATATGCGGATTGAGAAAATCAATAGAAAAATATTGGACCTATAAAGAAATATGAGGAACAATGATATAAATCAATCTGAAAAAGAAGAGATGAAAGAAAAATTACAATTTGAGAATTTTGTAGGAATCCCTGAATCTGAAAAATATTAGGAGATTGATCGAGGATTACTTAATTGAAATTTTGATCCAGGAGGAATCATTTGTAGGGCTGGCGACGTTAAACCAAATGCTTTATGGGCGGAAACCCATAGTTATCAGTGTGCTTTGATTTATTATTCTTGAGAGTCATGATAGTTAGTGTTGTATTATGTTTCCTTTAGTGTGGATTGATCAGCTTAATTCATGTTTGGATTAGTGGATTGACTTGATCTTTATGTGACATTATGGATTGATCAGTTTGACTCTTATTGGTAGATGTTTGGATTGTTAGTGGTTGGATTTGATCTTTGTGTGTCATGAGGGAGGTGATTCCTTAACTTCTTATTATGGTTAGACTTGTATGTTCTCTTGTAGTAGTTGGATTGATGAGTCCACTATGACTCGGGTCTTACCCGAACTTGAGTTTTACAGGAGTATCGTGAATTTGAACAGTGTTAGATCCATCTTAATTTTGTTACTACCATTCTCTAACTTTATTTTCATTTTGTAGGAGTCGCGAACCTATTTGATGAATAACATTAGGATGATCTTACACTACAATATGTAACTGATAAAGGTTCTTAGTTAAATGTATTAGATGATGCCTGAGATTAGTGTCTGAAAACCAATTAATCATGGATAATCTTATCTTTGGGATTATAATTTATAAAATCATTTTAAAATGTACCTAATTTACTAGTGTAGTGATTCCGTTAGAAATTGGAGGGAAGGTAGTGAGATTGGATGTGTTAAAGGATGAATTAACCTCATTTATCATATGTGTGTTAATGTTTGTGTTAAAATTTTATATAATAATTGAAGAACATTTTTATATTCCCTTGCTGATACCTGTTATGCTAGTTACACTATTATTTAGTGAATATCATTCTTGCATGATTAGTTTAGATTTACTTTCTGCTGCATATTGTTCTATCTTAATGAATAATTGTAAATGTTATTGAAAGACATGTGTGGTAGAGAGAATTTCTAAGTTGTTTTCTTTCTACTTATATTTTCTGCACTAAATGTTATATATATTGAAAATCAAGTTTGGGGGTAGGAAGAAAAATAAAATTTTAGAGTGAAAGTACTTTCTTTAAGTTTAATATTATTGCAATCATGTTTTAGGCTAGGTTTACTTTCTCCTATAGTCATTCTATCCTAACTATGCATGTATATAGTTTTGATAGGATGTTGTAGTAGTTAGTAGATTCTACCTTTACATTTTCTTCCTGTTACATTTAATGGAATTAATTGCAAAATATTTTAAAATTTAAGTTTGGGGGGGAAGAAAAAATTTTAAAATGTAACTTTCTTTGTCCTCAGTAGCCTATATTTAGTTTGATATCACTTTTAAAAAGACTTATAGTATGTGGTGTTACCTTTAGGTTACTATAATTTCAATTTTAGGAATGTTAGAAAAATAATCTAGTTGAACTCCTTAGTGACGAAACTGTTCTAGAGTTAAGATATTTTTTAGGAAACATTGGGAAAATGATTTTGTTATTTATGGTAGAAAGGAGTTGAATATTTTAAAAGCTAAAATTCTTTGATTTATACTCAATGAGAATTGAGTCTTTATTGAAAAACTTTTTTGAACTAATAGTTACACTTATAAAAAGTGAGGGAATGTTTTGAGTTTTGGATTTTAGAGAGAGGATAGTGAAATTTAAAATTATTAAAGGCCTATCCAGATATAGTAATCCTCACATAAAAAAAGTAAAAAAAAGATTAAAAATGATCCTGAAAGAAAGAAAAAAAGTGAAAAAAGGGGATTGAAAATGTTCCCGAAATAAAAGAAAAAAAAAGAAAAGAAAATAAGTGAGGAGAAGCTTGAGGAGAAGCCTAATCAAAAATTGGTTTCACTTGAATCTTTTTAAATGAAAAGACTTAAAAACAATCCTAAACTTATTCTTATTTCAAAAGGTATTGGTTAATTTGGTATATATAAGGTGCTTAATTTTTTTTTATACTTTCTATGAATATTTAGTGAGAATTTTCAATAACTTTTGAAGTAAATAGAAAATCGGGGTTCCTAAGTTGAATATGAGATATTCTTACACTCTAGTCCTAGGTTAATTTGCTAGAATTTCTCCTATGTTGTACTATAATATTTATGAGATGAAATTATAGGAAACTCTATTGAAACCCACAACCACAAGTCAACATATTTTATTTTTAAAGTTATAATGTTACTTGAGGACAAGCAATAGTTAAGTTTGGGGTATTGACACGCTTAAAATATATACGATTTTTGCTATATGATTTTACTTATTTTTGGTGATATTAAGCTTTAAAAGAAAGATATTTTTTATGTTTTTTGGTTTTAGGTACAAGAAACGGTGATTGGAGCAAAAAAAAACAAAAATGAGCAAGAAAACAAATTTTGACTTGACACATTTCGATAAGTCTTTATATGCTTAATCTCTTTTACACTTATTGCATATTTTTGAATGTAATTATAATTTAAAGAAAGGTTTTTTATGCTTATTTTGTAGAGCTATCTGTTAAGAATGCAACACAACTGAAAATGGGCGAATCGGAGCTGAAACGAAGCCAAACGGAGCAAAATGGTGGAGCTGCACAGAATGGGCGCCGGGGGTGCCCAAACCGGCGCCGGCGGTGCCAGAAATCTGAGGGCACAAAAAATAGGGCGCCGGCAAGGCCCTATTCAGTGCCAACGACAGCCAAGACAGTTTGGATGCGAAATTAAGTGGTTATTGCCATATACATCGAATCTGGACGCTTTTTGGAAGGTTTCTCATGCACCTCTTGGGAAATTCATCCCTACACTATTTTAAACCGAATTTGAAGCCACAAAATGGAGGAGATGATAGGGAAAACTTGGAAAATGCTTGGAGATCTTAGAATAGGAGTAGAAATGTAGATTTCTACCTTTTGGAGAGATTGGTGGGGGGATTTTTTGAGAATATGTAAGAGAATGTTCTCGCATTGCATGGATCGACGAGAGACTTTATGGGAGAGATTTTCATCTTTTTTTCAAGGGGAAAAGCTAAGTATAGTGTTCTTCATTATCTTATGATTTTGTAAACACTTATTTTGTGGATTTGCTTTAAAATGAAGTTTTCCGTTGTGTTTTCTTCATGTTTTGTGACGTCTTTCTCTTACTCTTTCTTGTTGTTTGAAAATAGTGGCATTAGAAGTTTATGTCATTATTTTCACTCTACTTTTCTTTTGCAATGAGTAGGATTCATATTTAAGATATTAGGATGCTTGCTAAAAGATTGTTTAATTATAAATGCAATGATTTTTACTTACACTTCATTTACATTACAATAAGGGCCAGTTGTATTGTTAAAATTCGTTGTAATTGCATTATCCCAAAAGGGCGGTGTAATTCTCAACAAAATGGAACCACATTCAATGTTTGTGAATGAATTGTGTAGTTCATGGGGATTGAGTGCAAATACATAGGGAAATATGATTTCATGGGTGTTGAATTGGAGGTTTCACGGTGATAGGCTGAGATCCCCAATTTTGTCCTAAGATTCGTAACTAAAGTCTAAGGTTAGCCTTCAGGTGAAGGGTGAGTGGGAGCTTCGTAGTGATAGCCGGTATCCTCCCAGCTTAGCCTTAGATTTAGTGACTGAACTTAGGATATGACAATGTTCTTTACTTGCTTGGAAGAGGGGTATTCTTTTGAGGGTAAAGAAACATTTATGCTCCTATTTTGCACATACAATATTTAATGCATCTCATTCCTTTACATTATCAAATTCATTACTTGAGATTAGTAGTTTTTATTATCTCAAAATTCTGCAAACCAATTTATCCAAAAAGGGTTATCTTTAGGATTAATATTTTGCTTTAGGAGTAGTTATTAGTTATTTTAAAATTAAGATTTACCATTACGAGTAGTTGTTAAAGAAAACCACTTATATCTACCTTTTAAACTAAAGTCTGATAGTAGTAGACTAGAATTTGACTAAGGACTCCTACCTCGCTTCCCTGTGGGATTAATAAACGAGACTCCATTAGAGCCCTGTATTACTTGATAGGATACGTATACTTGCATTGGATCATTGTGACTTTAGAAAAATTATTATATATCTTTTGTTGATAAATCCTTGCATAAAAACAATTAGCATTACGATCCTGCACTGATCCTAAAATGTATGACATGTGGGGAATATATGGAAATTGTATGGAGAATGTGGGGAATTGTAAAGTAAGGAATCGAACGACCTTGCACCTATCGTAAAGTATGAAATGTAGGGAATATATGGGAACTTTATGGATAATGTGGGGAAATGTAAAGTAAGGAATCAGACGACCTTGCACCGATCCTAAAAGTATGACATGTAGGGAATGTATATAAATTGTGTGGAAAATGTATGGAAAATGTAAAGGAATCATCTGACCTTGCACCGATCCTAAAATGTTTGACATGTATGGAATATTTGGAAATTGTATGGAAATTGTAGGGAAATGTGAAGTAAGGAATTGGACGACCTTGCACCGATCCTGAAATGTATGACATGTAGGGAATGTATGGAAAATGCATGGAAAATGTATGGAAAATGTAAAGTAAGGAATCTGATAACCCTGCACCGATCCTAAAATGTATGACATGTAGGGAATATATGGAAATTGTATGGAAAATGTAGATAAAATGTAAAGTAAGGAATCAACTGAGCTTGAACTAATCCTAAAAGTATGAAATGTAGGGAATATATGGGAAATATATGGAAAATGTAGGGAAATGTAAAGTAAGGAATCAGACGAACTTGCAACTATCCTAAAAGTATGAAATGTAGGGAATGTATGGAAACTGTATGAAAAATGTATGGAAAATGTAAAGTAAGGAATCAGATAACCTTGCATCGATCCTAAAATGTATGACATGTAGGGAATATATGGAATTTTTTTAGAAAATGTATGGAAATGTAAAGTAAGGAATCAGACGACCTCGCACCTCTCCTAAAATGTATGACATGTAGGGAATATATGGAAATTACATGGAAAATGTAGGGAAATGTAAAGTATGGAATCAGATGACCTTGCAACGATCCTAAAAGTATGAAATGTAGGGAATATATGGGAACTGTATGGAAAATGTGTGGAAATGTAATCAATCTTGGTGGAATTTGAGTAGAGATCGTGCTATTTTCTCAAGAGGTATGGACATTTGTAGAATTCATTGATTTGAGTAGACTTGAAATCTGTGAAGAGTGATGATGTGTGAGATACGAGAATCAGTGAATCGCTCTATTCGAACCGCAGAAGTTTTGGGACGAGTGAGAGGCATAAAATTTTGAAAAGATATTTTAGTTTCCAAATTTGTTTAAGTTTTCTTAATTTAGATTTTCTTTATCACATTATTGTTCTTTTATTCATTTTGATCTATTCATACATGTCTTGATCTAAATTATCTTTTGTTTAGTTCATTCACGAGTTTTCTTTTGACTTTGATTTATTCCATTAAAATTTTATGTACATGTCCATTTATTATTATTTGTATCGTTCATTGTTCACTTTAATTCGTAACTCAAGTGTGGCCCAGCAGCTTATTAAACATTGCACAAAAGGGGAACACTACTAATTAAGCGAGCTGAAACAAAATTTTCATTTATTTTGCTGAAAACATTGGTACAACTGATCAAGTGCTGATGAGAATCCAAAAAAATGATCATGTACACATGTCTGAATGTAGTAGAACTGAAATATTCATCAAACCAACGCTGGAATAGTAGTAACTGTTGTAAGCTGATGCAGGACCTGGTAGAAATCTGCTAATGTTTGGTATGCTGTCCCGCGGACAAGCCAACCTCCCAAAGGTTACGCTCCAAAACAAAATTTCCCTAGCAATAACCAAGAGGTACTGACGTCACATTGGTAATGGGCGGCAGCTTTCCAGCTCTGAATCTGGTTTGTAGTAGAACGGTGTCTTGCCTTCATCCATCCATCTAAATGTGACTGAAATTCTTCGTCCTCAAACCCCTAGGATACAGTGCTTGGCTAGGTCTACTCCGTTTCCCAGAAGTACCAAAACTGATCCAACTGGTAGAGCGATCTTTGTTGTGCCTCTGAATTCTCCTGCTCCGACGATCTCTATCTCTCAACTGAACAGAAAGTTACATTCACTGACAAATGAAACTGTGCAGAATGGTCTGATAAAGTCATGGTGGTCGATATGAGGTAGGATGCAGTCCCCATCCTCATAAATATTTATGATGCAGCTGTTGAGAATACAGTATTCCGACAGTATATGGCACTCGACACTCTTCTTGATCATTTTCTTTATTTTTGGTAGTATCGCATCCACCTCGTCATGCTGCAAAATCCCCAGGGGATTGCCTTATCTATCTTTTACAAAGTTGTAGCAGCAACCACATTATATCGTGACTCTCCGTTTTCCCCTTTTCCATTTCGATGGCTCTGTATATGTCCTTGGCCTCAAATGGCCTGCTCTACCTAGGTCTTAGAGAGCATCGACGTAGTACAAAATTCCTTCTTTGTCTTTTCTCGAGAATAAATTTGTGTATAACTCCAGGTCTTCCAAGATGGTAACTGCTTTCCCTTGAATGATGTCATAGTACTGGAACGTGTCCCTTTAACCTTTCCAATTTTTTCTATAAAGTAATCTGGTATCGGCAGTAGTGGCATTAGTAGGACGTACTCTGGTACATAGGGCTTGACGTCAGGTCGCTCTCCCAGTTGTCTCCTCAGTGCGGCGGTGGCATACGCCTCATAAGTCCCATATTCCTCTAGTTGTAGCACATTGCAGTCTGGGCATACTGAGAATGCCCCTGAAGTGGTTAGTTGTCAAGGGAAGTCTGAGCTATATTTTGGGAATCCTGTAAAAATTTCGTCCATCAAATCTTGTACTGACTCGGCTCCTCAGCGAGCTCTGGCTCTGTATTGGTCCTTGGAGAACTGTCATTTGTTTCCTTCATCTTAGGCTCATAGAAAACTTCTTCTGGCACTGGTGCATGTTCAACGACTAACTGTTAGGCCTGCCTCTCTGCCTTGTCTAAGAGACTACGTTTACAGCGATTAACATTCCTTCTCTTAGTACGCTCCAATGGCGCATCCAGCTGTCTCTCAACTGAAGCTTTAACTTGATCACCTTTCGGATTAGTGATCATGGACGGGAGCTGAACGTGTGTACTGTCAAGCAAGTGTGAATCAACAAATCCTCTAGTTACCGTAGCCTGAGGACTGTTCCTCATACCGAAGTGTGAGGTTTAGGCCTCTTTTAGAAGCAAATACGGACTTATGTTCTGACATTTCCTACACAAGCATGACAGGGGGAGATGTCAGCGGTTGGTATTTTGCGCGAATAATAACAATATCAAAACTTATTTTAATGAGTTTTAAGTTATGTGGTTTTAAATTGTTTTTATGTGATTATGTTATTTAATGTAATCCCATGGAATTTAAAATTAGAAGATTTCACACGAATGTTTCGTGGAAGGAGATTTTCATTTTATTTTGAAATTATTAGAAAATTTTAGACCCAGTAACAGATACTGGCCACACAGCTTCATCATAACAAATGTCTTCTTTTAAGATATCACGTTGCGTAGTATTTCTTCAGGTATCGTCCATTTATTGGCATCATAGGCCTTTCCCCTTGCGAATCCACCAATTGGTAGGATCCTATGGAGTAAACTTTCTCCACAACAAAGGGTCCTTCCCAAGTCAGTTCAAATGTCCCACCTATCTTTCGATGTGCAAGAATAAGTCTTCTTAGTACAAGTATGAGGTCGCCGACCCTGAACGCTCTCCGGCGAACCAATCTGTTATGGGCATGGATCATCTTTTCTTGATAGAGTTCCAAATTCTTTTGTGCGAGTAATATTTTTTCTTCTCGACCTTCTAATTCTGTTAGTCGGAGCTTCGCATTTTCTTCTGTGGTGATCTGATTTGCAACAGTGACTCTAAGTGACGGTAGTTGTACTTCCAGTGGTAAGACTGCCTCGGACCCGTACACGAGAGTGTAGGGCATAACCGTGTCAGAGTTCTGACTATTATCCTGTAAGCCCATAAGGCCTCTAACAATTTCTCGTGCCATTGTCTTTTGTTGTCGTCGAGTGTCTTCTTTAAAATCTGAACGAGTGTTTTCTTGAATGCTTCTGCCAGTCCGTTGGCTTTAGGGTAATAAATTGTAGAGCACCTCCAGTCTATCCCGTAGCGTCTAACGAAATTATTGATCTTGGTGCTCTTATAGGCGGACCCATTATAAGAAATAATTCTGTGCGGCACACCATTATGATAAACAATCTGCTCTCTGAAGAATCGTAAAACCTATTGAGCTGTAACTTCTCGTAGCGGAACGACCTCCGCCCATTTGGAAAAGTAATCTATAGCAGCGAGTATGAATTTGTGTCCTCTGAGGAAGGAGGGTCTATGATCCCACTGCCAAATACATGTGCTTACGATTTAGATATGAAAATTATGATTTTATAATATGGGATACTACTCAAGTATACGTATCATTTATCAAGTAATATAGGACTTTTAATTAAGCCCCGAGATATCTAACCCACATGGAAATGTAAAAACATTTTAAAGAAATAATAAAATTATATTTTTACTTTTTAAATGACTTTTGAAAGTATGTTTTGATTTGTGAAGTTTGAAAGTTGTTTTTGTATTTTTGATAAAAAGCTAAGCAGGAAATGAAAAGTATGAGAACTAAATTACGATATAAAACACTAGGAAATAAAATATCTTTTTATTTCTCTTATAAAGCAGTAATAATTATGAAAGTATTGTTGTGGAAGTATTTAAATGTGTTGTGACAAATAGGAGCAAATTTATTCTTTACCCATTACTTGGTTCTATAAAGAACACTGGTTAATTTGAAATTTTAAAATTTTGAAAATGGTTAGGCAGGGAAGATACCAGCTCTCACTCTAGAGTTCCCTCGATTCCCTCCACCTGGAGGCTAACTTCTCATAAAAAAATTCAAAATATCAAACCAAATTAGGGAGCTTTAGCCTGTCACTCTAAAGTTCTCTAATTTTACTCCTCATTAAAAACATATCTCCTAATATATTTGCATTCTATTATACGGACAACAATTCTCACCGATATAATTACATGTGATTTTTACCAATTGTTGTTTGAGACAATACCACATTGGATCTTACATAATCTCACAACAAATTTTAACATCTTAACTGGCCAAATTAAGAAGTAAATTAAGTTCATGAAATTAAATCTTCACAACGTATTCCAACTTTAAACACTTATACATTCCACAACATTCCTGCATAATTTAATTACTTCTTCATTTAAGAAAGAAAAATATAAAGAAAAATACTAAAAACTCATGTAGAAAACACAAGCACACATTGATTTGAAAATAGAAATCATAATGATAAAACAATAAGTTAAAATTAAAAACTAAATATAAAAAAAAGAAGTAAACACTTATATGAAAATCCTGTCCACAAGACTCTGGAAGTTCCTTTGTAACTTGACTTTCCACAGGACAACACTACAGAGGTTAGAGCCCAACTCTGTTGACTCGGAAACTGACTTCAGACTTCAATAGAAACTTGATAGATGGATGAAAGAAAATTGGGGGAAAGATGTTTTCACACCAACTCTTTCTTCTTTAAAAACTAAACTAACTAAATCTAAAAAACTTTTCAAAACTATAAACAATAAAAGACTAAAAGTAAAACTAGAAAAGAACTCTGGAAACTAGAAGAAGACACATTTAAACTAAAAGATGACACACACACACTAATTCCAAGTCTTCATAATATAATTTTCCAAAAGGTGCCTTAGTGTCTCTTCAAATCATGTCCAGATTCAATGTATCCACCAAAAGATGCATCCCTTCATTCAAATTTACTATCCATGGGAAGTTAAGAAAGTCACCACTAAAATTTTCATCAAACACCCCTTGAAATTGACAGCAAAAAGGAAGAAAATTCAAATTTTAACTATGGCGCCAAAGCGCCGTCCAGGTGGCGCTTAGCCGCTAAAGTTCAATTTTTCATTTTTTTCATTTTTTTGCTCCAAATTTGATCCAATTTAGCTCCTTTCAACATAATCACTCATTCTCATCATAAACACAAAAATCCTTCCATTAAAGTGCAATATTATAAAAAATATTTATAAAAATGTGCATAAAAATACTATAAATTTTATGTGTATCAAAATCCCCCAAACTTAAAATGTTACTTGTCCTTAAGTGACTCTTAATCACATAAAAAACTTTAACATTCAAATTATGTAATGAGTTTCTTAGGAACGTAACAAAATTTTGATCTAGAAATGGAATAGTCCAATTTAGAAAAAATTTCAGTACTTAAGATAAACTTAAAGTTTAAAAAGTTCTTAGGTAAAGGATAATGTAAAATATAGGTTTCTATCTAATTCAGAAATACTTGTAGATTCTTCAAAATATAAGATTCACACACTTATTTTTCTCAATAAAAAATCTTTATTTTAAAATAATTTTACTTACTATATTATAACCTTAAGCTTTAGATTTTCTTAGAACTTATATCATATACTTTAGGTATGGAACCAATTTTTTATTAGGCCCTTAAATCCTCAAGCTTCTCCTCCCTTATCATTGTTGGGATTAAATTTCAATCTATCTTTTTTTTTCCTTTTTTTTTCTTCTTCTTCTCTATTTTTTTTTTGTTTTATAAGGCAATGATTACTGTATCTGGATAGGTCTTTAATGATTTTGAATTCCACCCTTCCATTTAATATAAAGGTCTGATATACATCTTTCACTTAAAAATCATAATAATAGTATTTGAAGATTACTCCACAATAAAAGAAATTTAAGCTTTGAAAAATAAAAGTCAAATATTCTATTTATCCAAAAATACAACTTTTCTTACTAAAGATAGTTGAACTATATTTAACACTTATTTACTAATAAAATTTTAACTTTAAATTTTTCATTATTAATATAAAATTTAACTAAATTCTCTTATTCATTTCTATATTCAAAATTTTGTTCCCCTAATATAACTTCATATACATAATTGTTTTCAATCAAAAATCAATTTAATTTTAAGTATTCTTGAGTACAAATAAAATTTTAGGTTTTGGAAAAATTTATGTTTTTAAAATTCCCCCCAAAACTTTAATTTTTAGTTAGGATTAAACATTTAAGCATAACAAATGATACATGGGTGAGAATTAAAAATAATTTAACATGCTTGCAGGAATTTTAATATCCTAAATATTCAAGTTTAACAATTTAAAAACAGAAGTAAAAAGAAATCAAATTCAGATTTTTCAGTTTTTTTCATTATATAGAAATTTTAAAATTTCAAAGGACTTCTACAATAGTAGAGGTTTTCAAAGAAAATACACACCAACTGAAAATAACTCAAATCACATCAATAATAGATAACAAATGGTAGTAGTAGATTTTGAAAAGGTTTAACATGCGGTTTTTTTTTAATATTTTTTAATAGTGTTCCATATTCTCCTAACAGTTTTGGAATTAAAGTACACACTATATAAACTCTGACACAACATACACATTAAAACATTTACTACTACACATATATCACACAAAACAACATATAGAATATCAATCCAACAAAGATACATCTGAATATGCATAAAAAAAATAGTCCAACTATAGTCAACATACTACGAGAGTTCACACCACAAACACAACATCAAAATAAAACAAGAAACATAACATATATCAGTACATCAACTGAAACTCAGTAACACATAAAAAAAAGTCTACTAATCATCCTCATCATCATCTTGCTCGTTCCAATCTCTGGATGACACATAAGGTATATAGAATGGATGAGGGGACATCTCAGCACTCTGATCACCTATAATCAATTCATCCAAATAATGCTGATAATTTTCCTCATATTCATCATGATTTACAGTATATCTTTCTATATTATCCATCTTACCATTCGTGTCTCTAACATGCTCACGAGTAAGACTCACCTTCTTCAAAATCCTTCTTAACAAACTAGTCTGTGAATCACTAGATGACGAAGCTCGTGAAGTAGTAGCATAGGAAGTAGAAGCAGTAGAAGTAGAAGCAGAAGCATTAGAAGCCCTACCAAATCCTCCTCTCTAACCAAACTCTAAATGTACAGTTCCAACGTCTACAATGGTAATTGGTTTCAAAGGCTGAAAAACCTCTTCTTAAGTTTCAAATTTCACACCAAACCACTCACATAATGAACGAATCAAGGATGGAAATCCCATACTTGCAGTAGTGGTAGATCTGGCACAATTTAAAATATAATCATAATTGATTGCTCCAATATCTATAGACTTCTCTAGCTGAATGCAATAGTTCAACACAGCTCTCTCCCACGTAACTTCACTAGTATGACTTGAAGGCAACAACTTAGATGAGATAAAATAATGCCATGATTTAGAAGTGGAATTTAACATAGAGGCCTAAAAATTGACTCTTCTATCATTAGTTATCTTCCATAATCCTCTTCCATTAGTCAGAAATGCCATTATCTCATCTAACTCTCCCTAAGTAGGATGATAGTTAGAATAAAAACAAAAATATTAGGAGGCAGTCAATAAAAAGTATTGATTACTGCAGATGTAAAATGTACTTATTTCCTTCTTACCATCACAAAGTTCTCTTCTGCTGCAGTTAAGTTCACATAAAACTCTCTAACCACAGAAACAACAACAACAGCAGAGAAGCAACAGTAATTCTCTCAATTCCTTCTAGAAATCATCTCTTCAATACTTTCTCCTGGCTTATTGAACACACACTCAGAAATCAATTTACGTGACTGTAATGCGTCGACGTATCGTTCCTCAGCCCTTGCTCTAACAAATTTTTCAGAATCAAATCTTGTCTTTTCTATCGTGCACTTTGACTTTGGAGCCATCTCTAAAAATTCACAAAAAATTTCACCATAAATTTTAAAATCAAACTAAACTTGCTAAATTAACTTCCAAAAGTAATTTTCACTAAATCAAAGAAAATTTTCATCCTTTTCCTCAAATTTTCACCATGAATAGTTATTTTGGGATCTTCCAAAGTGTACTCAAAATACATTTACTTAGGAGTAGTGCTCTTACCTCAAGGAATCCAAATCTAACAATTTTTGTTGAGATCGACTTTCAAGTGATCCAATATATTGATGACCTAGGCTCCTTTATTGCAAAAATCAGACATGATAGGGGTATTTGAAAATGAAGATCAACATTGCTTAATATCCGGCTTCAGAACATTACTTAATAAAAAAATTTTTTGCTCAACATTGCTCAATGATAGGGGTAGGTTTTAGAATTTTATATTATCCGACAACCTGCTGAATGACGAGTTTCGAGTCTCCATAGATGGTAATGTCCGTTACGTCCATTAAAATTGTCAATTCTAGCCCGGTAATTAGCGCTTCATATTCTACTTCATTATTGATGCACGACTCTGTCAGGTGGTAGGAGCATCTCAACATTGCTTGATCCGATGTTACGAAGATCAGACTGATCCCTGCTTTGCCTGGTATCAATGTATATTGTCCTTTATTTCTCCTAGTTGAAGAAGCTCCATTGGAGTACATCTCCCAATGTTGAGCATTGGGGTCTTCTAATTGCAGAATCTGTTCGTCCGGTAGTTCATCGTTGAGCAGGGACCCAACTGGTAGTGGGTGTGCCACAAGAAAGTCTGCTAAAATTTGACCTTTGATAGCACGAAGGGGTACGAAAGTAATGTAGAATTGCAATAAAATCATTGACCACCTTGCTAAATGTCCAGAAAGTGTAGGTCGGGTCATCAAATACTGAAATAGATTGACTTTTGAAATCAAGTTAATCTTATGAGACAACATGTTGTGTCTAAGCTTTTGAACGGCAAAAATTAAAGCTAGACATTGTTTCTCAATAAGGGGATACTTTACCTCTACTGGTATTAGACGTCGACTCAAGTAGTACAGTGCATTTTCCTTACCCTCATCATCGACTTGTGCAAGGAGAGCTCCGATGGGGTCGTCCAATGCCTCGGTATAAAGTATCAACTGTTTACCCGAGATAAAGTCTGCCAAAACGGGTGATGTCATAAGATATTGCTTAATATCTTCGAAGACTTGCTGGAATTTCTCTTCCCAAATAAATTTGGCATCCTTTTTAATTAATACGAAAAAGGCCGACACCTCCCCGATAGATTAGATATAAGCGTCTTAAGTATGCCAATTTTCCTTGAAAGAGCGTAATTATTTCAAGGTTTTGGGTGGAGGCATTTCTAAGATAACTTTAATCTTCCTTGGGTCAATTTCAATTCCTCGATGATGGATAATAAATCCTAGAGACTGCCGGAAGGAAATACCAAAGGCACACTTTAATGGATTCATCTTGAGATTTTATTACCGTAATCGTTCGAAAACGATCCTCAAATCACATAAGTGGTTTTCCTTTACTCTGATCTTGATGACCAGATCATCCATGTAGCATTCTACTTAGTTGTGGATGAGGTCATCAAAGATCCTTGTTATGGCTCGCTAGAATGTTGCCCCGGCATTCTTCAACCTGAACGACATTACAATGTCATAGTAAATTCCAATTGGTGTTCTGAAAGCTGTAAGTGTTGCATCTTCTGGAGCCATCTTGATTTGGTTGTAACCTAATGATCCATCCATGAAGGAGAAAATTTCATGTGATGATGCAATATCAACCATTAACTCCGGTATCAGTAGTGGGAACTCATCCTTTGGACATGCCTTGTTTAAGTCCCTGAAGTCAAACATACTCGAATCTATCCATTTTTCTTTTTAATTGGCATGTCGTTGGCTAACCACGTCGGATATTTCTCTTCTTGGACAAAAATTAGCTTCGATTAATTTCTTTATTTCTACTGTAACTTGTTATTCTATATCATGGCAGATTCTTCACGGAGCTTGGTTTACTAGTGTTGTATCTTGATCTACTCCAAGGCGGTGAACTGCAACTTATGGGGATAACCCCGACATTTCATCGTAGCTTCAAGCAAAGCAATCTTTGTATTCTGACAATAGCCTGGTTAATTTATAACCTCTTCTTCGTTGAGTAACGAGCTTATGAAAGTTGGTCGGGGTTGCTCTTCAGTCCCGAGGTTGATTTCTCTTAGTTCGTCTACTGTAGACTTGATCTCCTCCTTAAATTCTGGTGGAGAATCATCGATTGTAGAATCTTCGAAGTCTTCTTTTATATCCAAACAATTTTCTTCTGAATGGCTAGTAACAACCATCTAAAATCCCAATTTATCAACAGGTCCTTTCGTCCTGAATCTAAGACCTTCTCTCGAGTTGAGTTTCTGACCTTTAACATTCTATAATGTTTCGAACAATTGTAGCTGGACTTTTGGCATTTTTTTGGTATGTGTCCTTGTTGAATTAAATTTTGCACACAAGGCTAAAAAATAACCAAAAGATAATTCTTCAAGATTTACAATTGGTGCAGCAGTAGTAGAAGAAGCTCGGTAAAACTTGATCAGTTTAACACCACAATTACGGACTTCCTTGACCTCTAGAATCATGATCATTTGAGGAGTAATTGGAGTTAAGATCATGGCTTGCACATAATGGTTAATCCGATCGCACATTGACTCATTCTCACTTTTTGTCGTCGTATCTTCCAACGTGATCTCAAACTGCAGTTTCTTCTGGTTGATTATCACCATTTATTTTTCTTGTTTGGAGTGTCCTTCTGTATTAATGTCAATTGTCGGCTTCGCTCGTTTAACTATCTGGTAAGTTCTTCCTCGCCCGTGTCCTCGGCCTTGATCTTGGATGTGTGGGCTAAAGAAACTTCCGCCTCCTCTTTGTGAAGGAGTTGTGGGAGATTGTTTAAGCGGAGCCATATGTTCCTATCCTTGCAATTCCTCTGATTCTTCATCTTTGTTTGTCACAACATTTCTGGAGAATACTATCTTTGCAGCGGAATTTAGTAGGCAGCGTCTTCATGTATTCCCACTTCGTGTATCGATAGCAGTTGCAAGTCTCCCTTAATGCAATGCTCTTTTCCATCCTTGTAATACTTTATACATTGATGTAGGGATGATGTGACCATGTTATACTCGTGAAGCTACGATTGACCAAGTAGAGTATTGAACGAAGTTTCTGCGTCGACGAAATGGAATTTTGTGGTTGTTACTAGATCTCCAACTATCATTTGTAACGTAATTGATCCAAGTTCTCTTTCCCTTTTCTACTTAAAGCCCCTTAGCATCATCTTATCTTTAGAGAGTTCTCGCACGTCGATATCTAAATATGCTAACGTCCTTAGAAACATTATGTTGAGCGACGCTCCTGAATCAACTAACACTCTAGAGAGTACGTACTTTCTAATGTTGATGGAGAAGTAGAGCGGACGACTATGATCGACGGTACCAAGTAGTAGGTCATCATCGGTGAAGATCACACCAGGCTGTTCTCTTAGAGTACAAACTCCATCTAAGGATGAGTTAGCCAAGTGAGCTGAGATAATTTTTGGGTCGAGTAAGGCCCTAACAAAATTTTCTCTCATCTCCTTTGACATGATCAAACCATTGTAAATGCTTAGTTTGGCCGGCAACTTCCTGAGATGTGCTAGTACATTGTAATAAACTTGATTTAGGTTTTTGACCTCTTCTCAAATCTGCACTTCTTCTACCATTTAAGGTGGTTCTTCGGTGGTTATTTGATTTCCTTTATCTACTGGAGCTGTCCTCGAAGGTAGTACCTTAACACTTCTAAGATTAGCTTGTGTTATTTCTTCCTCCGCTGGACCTAGACGCTCTTCCGGTGTTGCAGTTGATTCTTCTAGTACTGATTCTGTATCTGAATAGTCTAGGTTAAGTGGAGTTCCTTTACATTCAAGGACTGGTTCCTCCCTACTCGAACATTCATAACCAACATCGTCGATGTATTCTTCTTCATCGATGTTCTCATCGGGGGTTAGTGTGATTTGAGGATCGGTTTGGGAATCGAAAGTGGAGTTAGATTGGTCGTGGCTAGGTATGTTGTCAGTAGAGACAACCAGAATGTAACTAGAATCAAAATCATTGAATTTAAGAGAGCCCAGAGGGGCGTAGAGATAATGGTACAACGTCAGAGATTCGAACGGTTTAATTCCCAAATTTGAGACAACCAATCTAACAAGGGCAGCCACTATCCTACCCTTCGCGCTATCATCCATAGTTCCTCTTAAAATTTCTTTCTTCTTTAGCTTCTGTCGTCGTAATGGCTCTCCTGTCACAATCTTTATCTTGGGTTGGGATGGTGGAGGACCCTTGGCAGTGACCCGCTTTGAATCTGACTGAATCTGATCCAAGACTCTTTTGAGATAGTCCCAAGTTGTGCTCCATCCTTCTTCACTGGTGTAGGGATCTAACTAAGAGATTGGCTCGGCCGAAACCATATTTGTAGAACCTCTTACATATTATTTTAAATATTCATTCGAGATTGTGATATTTCCTTCTTTGTAATTCCTCTCGAGCCAATCCTTGAAGACAAAGATCCATCTATCGTATGTCTGAGTGGCCTGTGGTATGAACAGTAATTGGGTTGATTTTTCTTGTTGACAACCTGAATTCTGGTTTCCTTATAAGAATTTAGAACATCTTTACCAAGACATCTTCTTTAGAGTAGTAATATTTGTTTAGCAGTTCTGCTTGACGTGGCGTTTGTTGGGATAAGTGCTGGCCAGGTTGACTGTATTGTTACGACGGATGGGGTTGATTGTACTACTGAGTGTGTTGCGGTAGAGGCTGATCGTCTTCTTGTGGAGGCTGACTATGCTTGAGGCGGAGGTGGCCATGCGAGGCCCACAGTGCAGGTGGTATCCTCATTAGTTGTTTCCCTTTGCCAATCGTCGCAACTACGCCTGATCTTTTCTCAAATGATTTGACTGGCCTTGATTCCTATTTTTTCTCTGAAGGCTCCATGTGCTTAAGTTCTTCTTGCAAACTGCTCACCTTATTGAGTAGCTTCTCGAAGAATTTAATGGTCAAATCTTTAAGAATGAAAGCCACCAGACCATGGATACTTTTAAGTAGTATCTCGATCGCATGTTGCTCCTATAGTTGAGGTTCACACTTCATGCTAAGGTTCCATCATCTAAGGATATAATTGACCAGGGATTCGTCAGATTTCAGTCGCTCCACTACGAGATATCCAATGCTAATGTAGTACTGCGCACCAGCAAACCTCTTGACGAATAAGCTTTCCATCTCTGTGAATGTCTTTACTGAGCCATTGGGTAATTTTGTGTACCAGTCGAAAACTATCTCTGACAAACTGCCGGAAAAGTAGCGCTTCACTTCCTCCTGTATTCTAACAACTAGTTCTGAAATGGGCGATGTCTTTGGCGGGGGTTTTCGGTACCATCGAATGTCTCGAAGGTTGGTGGTACGAAGCCTGTAGGGTAAGGTACGACATCAAACTCCTCCGGGTAGGGTCTACTTTTGGAAATTGATGCACCGCCCTTAGACTGGGCTAAGGCCTCCCGAACCTTCATGCTTGATCATCTGATTAATATTTGGCAAATTAGAAGCTGGGTCTTTCTTCTACTATTTTTCTCCATTGGAAGAGGTGACTTCTCTTCTTTCATCTGTAACGTGTATAATTTCTAGTTGATTGACTTCCGGAGATGCTGCGGGTCGTGACTGTGTCTTTCCATATACCGTAGCCATTGCTGTCATGGTGGCAGTTATCTCTTCTATTTATTTCTCTAGTTGGAGTATTTGTTCATCCCAGGTCTGGATGGCCCTCTGGTATTCCTCCGTGGTGTTCCCCTCGGTAGCAGGAGTTTCACGCGCAGCTGAGGTGGCCCTAGTTTCCACCATGTTGATTTCCATGAGCCGTCCACATGGTCTGACAGGTAAAAATCCTCATTGTCGAAGTCCAATCCTCGTTTTTTTGCTAGTTTTGTAATTTCTTCACGTAGTTTATGAATTTTGTCTTCTATCATTTCTCTTTGTACTGATTAGAGATCCGACAATCTTTTTGCCATCGATTCCGAGGCGACAGTGGTAGTGGCGAAGGGAATATATAACTCATGATCCATATTGTGGCTAACACACTTCTCGGATTGTGCTGGTTCAGCAACCTTCAGTATCCACACCTTTCTTTTGGAATATGATGTCTGGAGGTGGGATGCCTCGGTGGGGACATCAGAGTGAGGAATGTTGTCTCTAGAGTACAGACCATGTGTAGAGGATCATAATCCTCTCCCACCATTCTCTGATAGGTATATCTCTTGGTTTGTAGTAGGTGACATTCTTGGACCCAATTGAGACTTGACTGGTCTACGTCTGACAGACACTGAAGCGGTAGCATCTGTATCTATTTTGGCGTTAGTGGTAATGTGTTCTTCCAGATGGAATCTAACTGGAACACGGGCTGATGGTGTCTCAGACTTATCCTTTATCAAAATTTCCTTTCTCATCTTGGGGGACACTGCACATCACGTCCTCTTATGTAGTTTCGCAACAAACAATCCTTCCTTTTCTGTGACTATGTGACACACGACACGGACTTGGGTGATGATTGAGGGCTCCTCCCTCACCTCGTCAAGGCTGTGGGTAGGAGGTGGCAATGTAGCAGAAATCTGATGGAGATTTTCATATCCAGTAGTATCCATTAGTCCCTCATTGAAAAGGAGCAGTCTCTGGTGCACCGAGTTCCTCCTGACAGGGAATCTCATCTATAGCTGGTGAATTGGAAATTCTGACCCTGATGGCCCTTAACTCTCTACGACGGCGATTCTTCCTCTGATTCTTTATCATCAAATTGACCTTGGAATAGGAGCCAAGTTCAAAAAATGGTGGAATGAAGAAGTCTTCCTCAGTATCCTCATGCAAAACCTCTTTTCCCTTTGCAGATGGGAAGGCAGGGGTAGTCACAGTGAATCCGGTGGCGGTAGGAGCGACAGTCCTCCTGTGCACAGACACGGTTGACTCGTCAGGAACATGAATAACTTTCATCCTCTTAACGGTTGGAAAATCCTGGTGGGAGTTCAAATCAAACTCAGCGAATGGCTCTTGAACTTCAGGAGTAGTGAATTTAACTATGACAAATCGAGCTTTTCCAAGGATAACCTCGAACTGGCCAAAGCCGGCACCGAACTGAATTGAGGGAGCAGCAAGACGAGCTTCGTGGGAAGTGGGCAAATTGCAGGAGAATGTGAGTATAACAATCGACATCACTTCTGTTGGTCACAAAAGAGAAAATTCTTAGAATTAGCGTATGGGCCAAAACCTTGTAGTTGTAATGTAAACACTACAAATTATCAATGGCTAATCTGTGAACTGGGTAAGCTTCCTTATTTTCATTTTGTTTTGTTCCTTAAAATTAGTAGTTTTGTTTTATGTATTTTCAATTTTGTTGTTGTTGTTTTAGTGAAGTTGGAATTTAGATATATTTTGAGATTCAAAAAAGATACAAAGTAGCAAAAATATGCCTGATGGGTGAGAAGGACAAGTGAAGTGCGAAATCTGGTTCGAGACCCTCTTCACAATGTACCTTACTCTGGTGGGATTTGCCCACTGACACACCTATTGGGGGTCCTACCCCACAGGATCAAAGAAAAATCCTAAAAGCCTTCTGGAACCTTTCATTTAAGAGTGATTTAAATGAACAGTCCCGAAGTCAAAGAGAGTCGATCGTACCTCCCTAAGAAAGAAATTGGTGAAGCATATCGACAGGAGAATGGTAATCTAGCCTATGAGGGACATAGACGCATTACCGATGTGTAAAAATAATTTTCTTGATTTTAATGGAGAGAGAAACGATTCCAAAGCGAAGACGCCAGAAGGTGTAGGTGTTATTTTTGGGTGTGGAGTTGCCCATTGGAAGCTGTCGGTCACCGGAATCAGAATTTTGTCTCCTGCTTCAGAAGGACACTTTAATTTACATATATATGTATATATACATATATATATATATATATATATATATATAAGTTTAGAAAAATATGAAATCAAACCGACCCCATATTTTTCATAGTTTAAATGAAAGAAAACTATACCTCAAGACTTGTATCTATCTCAAAAGATAAATACAAGACTCGAGGGTGAGGCCCGATCAAATAAACTAAGAAAGATATGACATCCGTTTGGTCTGCGAAACCATTTTTTATTTGTCGACAACTTCCCATATTTAATATGAAGAACTAAATAGGGTTTATATTAAGCTGGGTTCGGAAAAGATCTCTATAAGTGCAAGCCTCTATAGTTAATTACATCTTAAATGACCAATGTCACTTAAGAAAACTCTCGATTTAAATCAGGAAAGATACTTTTACGAATTGACTTCAAAAGGTTAAGGATTCTTCAATTAAATGTGATAATCGGAGTCCAATAGGTGAAAGGTTCATGTTTTGGAACAATCGTTGTAGAAATCCAAAAGAGGAAGAACTAGGTGAGATCACAGATCCAAGAAAGTGGCTCGGTGACTTCCCAATCTATCCTATTGTTTGGCTAGATTTAGGTTGAGAAGTTTTTTAGTGTTTACTCCTGCCAGTTTTATTAAGTATGGCTTACATTCACTTGATACCTATCACGTGAATAGCCTAGAAGATAGGAGGATTTACATCATATCGGATGACAACCTTAGAAAACCTAAAACGAGTTAGGGCTTATATTTCACAGCAGGGCGCATGTAAATTCCTAAAAGATCGTGTGATGATTTATGCTGCTCTAGACAAGCGACCTCAAAGTCATATTGCTTGTTATTTAATTCTAGATAATGGTTCAACTGAAGTAGACATGTTCTGCTGTTGAAGATGGCCGTCCTGCCCATAATGCATGCTCGACGCTCCTTATCGTAGCAGGTTTAGTTTAAGAAGTGATAATCACGGGGGTAAGAGAAGTGTCTTGTTTTAGAAGATTGAAAATCAAGGCTTCTTAGCATTTTAATTAAAACAAATGTTTAAGTTAATTATGGAGATACCAGTTTGGATCCCACGGTTCCCTCGTTCCGGCACCATCATTTTCATTAGATTAACTTAGTCTAGATGAATTTACTAAACCCAACTTAATGAGTTCTGTACTTTCATCTAGACCGTGGGAAATCTCATTAGTAACACATAGTTTACTTCATCTGATGGATTCCCAGTCATCCAATGAGATGTCTTAATCTTAATTACAATTGCAAGTCTTATTTTGTTTGTGATTAAATTTTGAGTTGTTTAACATGTGGGGTTTAATCATTCTTACAATTTAAAAGTATGTGGGAAAGTAAAGCGAGAGAACTACGCTAAACAAGAGTATACGCTGTGGAAAGTAAAACAGGTACACAACCAAACATGTATACGTGCCCTGAAAAGTAAAGCATGTAAACAACCAGGCATGTGTATGACAACCAAGCATGTATATGTATGTACTGAAAAGTAAAGTAGGAGAATGACTCAGGCATGCATATATATGCACTAAAAAGTAAAGCAGGAAAACTAAACAAAACAAGTGTGTGTGTGTGAATGTGTGTGTAAGTGATGTGAATGTGTGACGTATATGTGATGTGAATGTGTGTATATATGGGATGTGAATGTGTATGTGGTAACTGAAAGGTGTACAAGGAAAATGAAAAAGTCAAAAAGACAGTCTCGTAGGAGATCCAAAAGTGAAACTGCGGAGAAAGCTCGTAGGAAATCAGTAGAAACAAATTTTTAGTGAAATCCGTAGAAGATCTGTAGAAAACATCGTAGAAAAAAAAAACACGAGAAACAAAGGACTACGAATTTGTGAGGACCATAAGCGAGATGACGCAGAGGACTCAGAGCTATGTTGTATATCCCACCTTAAGTGCTAACTATTAGGCTGAAACCCTACGGAAGGCAGTCCTAATTCGACCCGAATATTCAACCGTGGACTTTGTAAATTTTTCACACATTTCAGTTCGGATTGCATGCAAGTGGAAAAGAAGGTACGTAGGCTTTTTTGTTGTGGAGGTAATTTTATATTTTGAAAAATTTATATGTATATTTTATAAAGTAATGTGACCACTGGTTGACTACCCTAATCGAACTAGGACTAAGAGCAACCTAAGGGTGACAGTGGCAGATACTTCAAGGACGGGTGAATAGTATCAGCAAATTCCTTCATCTACCCCCTCCGAGGTCTCTGAGTCAGGAGATACTATTCTAGAATTTTCTTTTATCCCTCCTCTATGCACTGTCATCATCATCATCCCTCAACCATCCTACTTACAACCTTGTTTGATAGCCCCACATATAGCTAAAGGCTATACATGCGCACTCATGTGTCCTATATAAACACGTGACTTAGGCCAAGAAACAAGAAGTAAAGAACATGGAGCAAGGAAGAGAAAGAGGTGAAAATGATCCACCTAAAAAAATGTCATGAAGTAGGTGGGTCATTTTTAAAAAACGGATGTCAAAGACTTGTAAACTAGACCTCTCCCAATGTGGTGTGGAGAGGTAGTCTTAAGTCATGTAAAACAGGTAGGCTAAGCATGTGAAGTAATTTAGGATGTGACGTAGGATGTGGAGTAGTGTAGGAAGTGAAGCAATGTGACATGCGACGTGGTGAGGTAGTGTATCATGTAGGGGTAATGTGGTGTAGGGTAATGTGGCATAGTGATATAATGAGTATGATGATGTAGGTTATGTAGGATAATGTAGTGTATATTATGTGGGTTATGTAAGTGGTGTAGTACCGTAAGGCAAAAGAAGATGTATAAAATCCATACCAATAAACAATGTAGGAATACCGAATTCGATTGAGAAAAATTGGGCAGCATAACGGCATAAAAATGATTTCTTCACACCTGCAAATTTTCATAAAGGAAGTGCCACAAGCATGTATATATATATATATGTAACATTCAATATTTCCATCAATTTCGAGTTTCCAACATTCACAATAACATGATAGTGAAGTGACATGAGCATATGACACCAATCCAAGCATATTAAACAAGTAGGAGAGCATGTATAAGAATGTAAAGGCACTCAATACGAGTATGTAAGTCTAAGGCAAATTGAGCATGAATAGTATGTCCCAAATCTCTCCCTTTTTGAAAGGGTAAACATGCCACCTTTTTTTCTTTCCTTTTTCTCATTTAAAAGCAATTTAAATGATGCTTAATATGGTAAATGTTATGTGAGGGCAGCAAGGGATCATTTAAACTAAACTTGCATGGTTACCACTCATGCAATTCTTAACATAAGGGCAACAAAAGGGCACTTAGAACCAACTTACCACAAGCTAAATCAAGTATATTTGCATATGTACAACACGCAATTAATGAAAATCAATTCAAAATAAGTGCAAAAGTGCAGTTTTTCACTTAATGGTAGCATAGGAACAATGGCACTCTCTTATATTTATAATAAACATCACCAAAAAGGGCTATAGGCATCCATGTAGCAATGACCAACATTTCCAATCAAGTATTTGATTCTCATAGTAACTTCCATGAGAAACAAATGCAAGCATTTCAAAAATAAAGTGAAGTAAATGTGGAGTGTAATGTGAAAAGTTCACTTCATATATGTGATATGTAAACACCTAAAAACTATGGGATGACTTCTATGAAAAAGAGAATTTTGAATTTCTACAAGTGAAACATGATTTTTTTGCTTATAATAAGGTGATGTTGCATACGTGAATACATGTTGAAATTAATGAAAAACAAGTGTAGGCGTGTTCAAATTTTGATGTTTGATGAGTGAACTTGTTTGAATCCGAAAATTGCAAATATTTCACCAAATATTTCATGGTATTCCAACCATTGCAAAGCTTAATAAATTCATAGAATAAAGTAGGATATGTGTGAAAACGAAGCTTGGATGTTATACACATGAATACTTGAGTAAGTAAGTAAATCAAACAATCACACATGTGTTCGAATTTTGATAGTTATGCATGTGTCTATCTATAGATCTGAAAATTATATCAATTTTATCAAGTCATTTACATGCAAACCAATAAGTGCGAGGAAACATTGAATCCCCACAAATCCTTGTAATACATGTAGTAGAGAAGTGACAAGTTCACCTAAGACACAATAGAGCAAGTGACTTTCAAGCAATATGTAACTTTCCAAGTGTAAGCTTTCAACATAAAGGCACTATAGGAAAAAGATACCAAATGTATAAAAATTTCAAGTTTTTTTTGCCATCAAAAATATCATTTTGTGCATGAGGAAAGATGGAATATGTGTAAGAAAACAAAGCCTATGTGTTATACATGCAAAGGCCTAGTGAAATGAGTGAAAAGAGGCACCTATTTCTTCATATTTTGGGTGTTACATGTGGTGTTACCTTGAAAACCAAAAATTGCATAAATTGAACAAGTCTTTTCATGCTTCAAAAATACATAGCTCTAAAGCCAAGATCTCCCAAATAACAATAGAGAAACATATGACCTCTTCTAAGTGAGTTGTATCAAGCCTTAAGCACTTTCCAACATGTATAAGGTATCGCCAAGCTAATTTCACGTATGGAATGGGGTGGAATGTGTGTAAAAAATAATGCCCATGTGTTGTATATATGATAACTTGATGAAATAAGTGAAAGGAATGCATTTAGGGTCACATTTGCAAGTGTTCCAAGAGTGAATATTTTCCAATCCGAAAATTGCAAAATATATCACTAAGCCAATTTGATTTCCAATTTAATATATCACTAAGACAATTTCATTTCCAATTTAAACACAAAAAAAAATAAAAGCTTTAAGCAGTTGATACATAAGCTTTCGCTCTAAAAAAAAGAGCAAATGAACTTTCCAACAAGCCTTACAACTTGCTCATAGAAATGACGAAAGTCCTTTGAACATGAGTTTAGACATCCAAATTATATAAGAAAGTACCATGAAACATACCATGAGATAACCCAGTCCAAATCTCTATGTGAAACACAAAGAAAAGCTCATGCCATTTAAGGTCCTTGCCCCTACATATATCAAGCATATTTAGGGAACAAAATTGATTAATTAAAAAATACAATCGACAACATTTCCCCTAGAAATAAAATTTTTACACATTTTCTCCAAGCATTCCTGCATGAGAAGAAGCATATAGGAAATCCAAACAAACAGTAGGAACTTAGGCTAGCATGCAGGTGGCTTAAACAAGCCTAAATAAAACCTAAGCAAGTATGTAAGACCTAATTAATGCAAAACTAAACAAACCAAATTGAAGCATTTCTTTTCTCTCTTTTCTTTTTCTTCTCTTTTCTTCTTTTTCACATTTTTTTTTAAAGTCAAGCAGCATAAATGAGAGCAAGCATATAGATAACAGGTAGGAAACTTCATTTTTTTCTCTTTTTTTTTGCTAAAGAAACATAAAATTTTTGGCATGTGAAATAGTCCCAAGACTAATTGTGGAACTCAAATATATATATTTTTGTATATGAAAGCCTTCCCAAAACTTAGCAAAAATTCCAAATTTTGCGACATGAAAGGTGTCCTAAACTTAGCACGAATTCCAAATATTAGCCTTTGAAAAGTACTTCAAGAATCCAAGCATAAATTTCAAACTTTTGCCACATGAAAGAGCTTCCAAAAACTCAAGCATAAACTTCAATTCCCACCATATAACTCTTTAGCCCTAAGCAAGAAAATATAAGCCATGAGAGGGGAAAAACATTCATTAATGGCTAGGGCAAATCAACCAAGCCAAAAAGGGGTGAACGAATGGCAAAACACTTAGCTCCAACATAGTTTAAACATAATTTTACCTAATATTTGGCTCAGGAAGAAAAATGGAAGCACCTCCCTCTTCATTGTGCAAATTTTGGCCAACCCAAGTAAGGCCTAAAAAGGCCATTAAGTAGGCAAAGAAAAGGAAGAAGAAGAAGAAGGGCAAAAGTGAGTCATTGAACATACCAATGGGTAAGGACCATTGGTAGCAAGAATAAAGCAGCCATTAGAACATTTTTGAGGTGATAGAAGTGAAAGGAGAAGTGACCCAAAAGTTTCCATTGATTAGATTGAAGCTAGGGGAGGGAGAAAGCCATGCCTTGGACAAGAAGCAAAGGGGACAGAGCCAAACCATGGGAGCTTGCACCAAGGGGGGTTGGCTAGGGCTGAAACTTGCACAAGTTTTGGAAGAGGATGCATGTTAGTTCGTGAATTAGAAAGGGGTGGGGGGGGGGGGGGAAGAGGGGTTCGACTAGGTTAAGTGAGGGAGGAAAAAAATATATTTTATTAGTTATTTACTCACCCGGGAACGCCAATTTTGATGTCGTTCACTAGTGTATCAAACTTTATAAAATTATATATGCCTCCCAAGTAATTTTGACGTTTCGGATACAACAACGCAGTTTGTTTGGGAATCTGAGGTCGTTCGGGCAACCTCGTCGTTGAAACAGGTCAAAAAAGGTCAAATTTAGGGTTTTCTCGATTAAATTGGATTTTGGTGAAACTCAAGGCCAAATTGGTGGTGATTGAACATTACATTTTGTTTGGGGGGATGTTTTGAAGTGTTTAAAATTCAATTTATGAAGAAATTGGTTAACATTGGGTTTGATTTGGGTCAAACCGGAGCTTAGGTCAAAATTGGGGCATTTGATTAAATTGACTTAAATTGAGAAAATAGGGTTATGGTGTTGTTGGAGAAAATGAAATTAGTATTTTTTCAGAGGTTTTAAGAATTTTTGGGAATTTTAGGAATTTTTTGAATTTTTGGCAAAGCAGGGGTGTTTTGGTCATTTGGGGGATTCTTTGGGAATTTGTTCAAAAGTCTAATTAAAAGGTTCAAAATGGAATTTGGAGTTGAATGGTAGTGTCCGACAGCATTTCTGACCATTGTGGAGAGTTTTACGAATCCTGTAGCACTTTTCCAAGTATCGGCTGCTTCGGTTGCGAGACATCCACCAGCTGCTCGAAGTATGGAGTTTTTACAGTTAAACTTCATCATTTGATAAGAGGAATGCTCTGGAATGATTTCTGGAGATCTTTAGTGATTTTGTGAAGTTTTGGGTTTTGGGGGCATTTTGGTCATTTGGTGGACTTTAGGGGTTAGGGGTCAAAAGTGGGAGAGTTTGGTAGCTTTCAGAATTCAATTTGGGATGTTAAGCTGTTTGGGTTATGGATCAGAAGTGACTCTCTTTAGTCCTCCATGTGTTGGTCCTAGCCATCTTAGCCATAGGCTTAGGGTTGGTGGGTGATGCACCAAAAATATATACTGTTTTTGCTATATAATTCTACCCATTTTGGTGATATTTTACTTTAAAGAAAGGTATTTTTCATGATTTGTTACAGGTATGATGATTTGAGGTGATTGGAGTTAAAATAAGCAAAAAGGAACAAATTTGAAGCAAAAAGGAGCAGAATAGAGGAAAACAACTTCTAACGCCGCCGACGACATTTTCGTGAGAGCTCAAAAGAAATTCGGACATTAGAGCACTGCCAGCGCCCTATCGGGTGCCGCCGGTGCCCTATCGGGTGCCACCGGTGCCCAATGTCGGTGGATTTCAAATTTGAAGAGCTTTGGCGACTTTTTGAAGGGATGCCTAAGGAAACTAATTTCGGTGAGATATTTTACCACTGGCGCCACCAGCACCCAATCACAGAGAAGTTTTGCTAAATTTGGGGTTTGAGCGCCGACGGCGCCCAAAACCTATTGACGGTTGTTGGAGTTTCAAAATGTAATTTTTGGCGGTTTTGGGCAGGATCTTCATTCTTATAACTTCCTGTACTCCATTTTAGACTTCCAAACTCCAGTAAAATGAAAACTACCATTCCCAATTAGCATCCCATGGATTCCTACTCCATAGAAACCCCTCGATCTCACATTTTTAATCGAAGGAAGTTTATAAGTTTTGAGGCGCATCGATTGTTCAACAATATGATGATGAAGAGGAGGATTATCAAGGAAAGAGGCTTTATAAATCGAGGTATGGATAATCCTACTGCAAGAGTTGAAGAGATAATTAAGGAAAGACGTTAGGATGTGCTATGTTCCACTACCGCTGTCGTAGTCGTTCCGGTTGTGAAGGAATTCTATGCAAATCTTCACGGGATCAACCATGTATTCGTCTTTGTGCAAGGTAGGTTTGTACATTTCACTCCTGCAAGAATTAATGATCTCTTTTTAATTGAGAATGTATCTATGTGCCACTATTCTAATTTTAATGCCACAAGTGATAATATGAATGATGTGTATCATTTTTTGACGGATGAGAATGAGGATTGGGAAGTTAGAGAAAATGGATATATTAGTTTCCCTTCTGCATCTTTAAATCCAGTGTCAAAGCTGTGACATTACTTAATTTCGGCAAAGTTATTTCCAACTTTGATGATTAGAAAAGTAATCATGGAAAGTGCCATTTTGAATTTCTGTATTCAAACTGGAAGGCCAATTGATATTGGCAATATAATTGTGAAATAGGTTTTGGGATTGATAGTTCATGAATCTAAATATGGGCTTGGACACCCGTCCACCATATTTTTTTTGTGCAGTCTTTCACAACTTCCATATGAGAGTTGGGAAAAGGTTCTTCTTCCGTGGAGGCCTATTGATCCAACTAATCTTTATGACTACCAAACAGTAGGAGATGAAGGTGATATGAATCTGCTTGCTGATCAACCAACTCAAACTTCACAACCCATTCGTCCTTATTTTCTTGAAAGTTCTAGAATGATACTGAAGAGGATCAAGCAGTTGGAAAAAGAGGTACATAATGTTATGAATGTTATCAATAATGTTTCTGATTTATTTGATCTTGTAGATTGGAGGATGAATGAACAATTTAATCACATTGGTCGAATTGAGATGGGCCTGATTAATCTGTTGAAGAAGAACGTGGTGATTGCTGAAGATTCATCTGATGAATTCCCATTTCGTCCCTTCTACAATTTGTTCATGCATCAGCAATCTATTGGAGATATCAAAGAGGAAGATAGTTCCGAGATTGAAGTGGAGTGATTACTAGATTCTACTTATGTTTGATGTGTGTTTGCTTTACTTTGCTTAAATTTGATTGGTGTGTTTAGTATTTACTTTGCTTTGCTTTGTAATTTGAATTTAGATTTTCTATGCTTAATTTCATTGTGTGTCTTAGATTTTAGTGTTTGCTTATTGTAGCATACTTGCAACACTAAAAATCTAAGAGTTGTTGGTTTAATTTGATGAACATATTTAGTGTATATGATGTAACGTGGATTTTATATATAGAAGTATGTTTTGTGTTGTTTGTGTAAGAATTGTGTTAGTTATTTCTTGTGATATGAAATAGACACTTAATAAAGTGTTAAATGTCATTGTGGAGGTTGAAACGATCGAAATTACGAAAAAAATTTCGGACCAAGAAAAATTTTTGGACTGGCGTCGCCGGCGCCCAAATCCAGACAGTTTTGGCATTTAAATTAAATAGAGCACCACCGGCGCCCTATCGTGCTCCGCCGGCGCTTGAATACAAAAAAAGGCCAAAAACCCTTTATTTTGTGATTTTAACTCTCAGGCTAATAGTTTTTTCTATTTCTTTCATCTTCCTCCTCCATTTACCCAATTTTGAAGACATAGGGCTTAATAGATCTCAGATTTCAAGTGAGTTCAAAGCTTTTTGAGACCGGATCTACACTTCTCTTTGTAAGAGCTTCACTTTAAGTTAAAATTTTTTTATTTTCAGCATAGGAATCTCTTACATTGCTTAGATTGAAATTTTTAGATTTTTGAAGAAATTTTGAGATTTCCTATGATGAAATTTGCTCTTACTTGTTTAGAATAGTATTTAGAGTTTGTTACATAGTGGATTTGGAATTTAATGATATATTCTTGTAATTTTTAAAAATTCACATGACTCCAAGGATGAGTAAGGGAAGAGAAAAGTGTATTTTGATGAAGAAAAATTTGTTAATGTTAAAGTGCAATTTCACTTTAATTTATACCTTTACAATAAGAAGTGTATTCATGATCGAGCATTTAATAATCCTGGTGGATTTATAGAAAAGTTAATTGCCGAGCGAAACTGGGAAATATTTTGTTATTTTACTGTAAATGTTTTTATGGGTGTTATTAGAAAGTTCTATTCAAATGTGCCCTGAACTGAGACTGAGTATGTGCTAGTTAGAGGAAAAATGGTTGAATTTACTCCTCAGTTTATTAATAAATTTTATTAGACTCAGGAACCAATTGTTTGTGAATATGAAAACTTTGATACCTGAGAGGCAAATATGAAGGATGTGACTGCTTTTTTGATAGACGGAAGAGGGGAATGGAAAGTAAGTCAAAAATAGATGATTAACTTCCCTGCTTCCAAGTTAAATGTTGCATTAAATGTTTGACACTATTTCATCTCTGCAAGACTGTTACCTTCTTATCACCACAGTGAAGTTACAAGGGATAGAACAATTTTGAACTATTGTATTAAGAAAATGAAGAATATTGATATTGGAGCTATTGTCTTCAAAAATATTCAGTCTATTGCTAGAGGTGAGACCACTGGAGGATTAGGACATCACGCCCTAGTTCATGCCCTGTGTGTTCAGTCTGGAGTAGAGTTCAACAGCTCTGAAGAGATAGCTATACCACTGAGACCGATTACAAAGACTATTATTTGTACTTATGAGTCTCCTGTGGGAGACCAAGTGAGAGTAGGAGTACTGATATTCCTACTACGAGTTATGAAATTCAATCTACATCTGAACCCCCGACATTATCTGATATTATGGAGCTGCTGAGATTACAGAGTGCTAGTGTGGATGGACTCTATGGTAGGATGGATCTGTTTGAGGCCAGAAATGATGTGAATGAAGATTATATGCGAAGAAGAGTTGAGTTTGATATTGACCATCATGATGCTCAGGTCAGATTCTTGAGGGGGGAGATTGATGTGATATTCTCTACCTACCCCAGCTATATACGGTATAGACTTGATCATGCTGACCTTGCTGATGAACCTGGTGATGAAGAATGGTCGTTTGTTTGTTTCAGTTTTTGTTTTTCTTGTTGTGTGTTGTGGTGTTTTTTTGTGATGTAGTAGTTATTTACTTTTCATGTGATGTGTAAACCTGTTGATGTACTGTTATGTTGTAATGAAAAATTTAAATTGTTAAATGAACTGTGTAGTGATGTGATAGTTTGTTTAGTAATTGTGGTGTTTTGTTGGATGTTTAGATGTTTAAAGTTAATTTCTCTTTACCCTGCAAATGTTTAAAAATTTTATATATATCACTACTAGTAATTGCTTCATGCCTACTAGTTGTAAATTTTGACTAATACTAGATATTTGTTGAAGATTTCAAGATCCCAGCACAACAAAAAGGTTTGTTTCTTTTACTCTCCAGTGTTTTAAATTTATTGAAAAATTTAAGTTTGGGGGAGGGTAGAAAAATATCAACTTTTATTTTTTCTCAATGATTATATTTTCAAAAATTATTAGCATAACTCCTAACAGTTGAACCTCACTTTAGATAACTAAAACTTTTTATTTCACTTGAATATTATGGAAGGATTGGATGAATGTTTTTTGTAGTAAAGGTTAATTTTATAGAGGTAAGATATTTGGTATAAAAGGATTTGATTATACTTAACTATTTAAAGTAAAGAAAATTGTATTTTTGAAATGTTAAGAGACTTAAGGTATTGTGTGTTAAGAAGAGATTGTGAATTTATGATGAATGATAAAGCTCATACCTAAGTATAAAGTAAGGAGGTGTTTCAAGTTTGAACTTTAGAAATAGGAGAGTGAAGTTCAAAATCATTAAAGATTATCCAGATATAGTAATCCTTATTTAAAAAAATGGAAATAAAAGAAAGGAAGGATTGAAAAACAATCCCAAAAAGAAAATGAAAAAGAAAGGAATTTATTTATAAGGAGAAGCATGAGGAGAAGCCTAATAAAAAATTGGCTTCACTTGAGTCACCCTAAAGGGAGAACTTGATTTCATTTCTGAATTTATATTTAAAGTATTGGCCTACATTCTGATGAAGTTTGCATGAACTCCTTTTTCACAGTCTTTCAAGGCACTCTTAATGTGACAAATTATGGTTTATCTTGAAATAAATAGAAGACTAGAACCCTTAGACTTGATTGCTGAATATACTCATACCTGTAGTGTTGACCTGAGTTACTAAAATTCTTTCTAAAATTCCAACCAATATACTCTTTTGAATGAAAAATTTTAGTGTCTTATAGGTGAAAAGTGCATTGCCTTGAGTTATATTTTTATGTAGTAAAAGGATTACTTAAGGACAAGTAATAGTTAAGTTTGGGGGATTTTGATGCACCAAAAATATATACAGTTTTTGCTATATAATTTTACCCATTTTTGGTGATGTTGCACTTTAAAGAAAGGTATTTTTCATGATTTTTGACAGGTATGATGATCTTAGGAACGAATTTGGAGCAAAGAGGAGCAAAAAGGAGGAAAACAGCTTCTGGCGCCGCCAGTGCCATTTTCCTGAGAGGTCAGAAGAAATTTGGACGATTTCAAATTTGAAGAGTTTTGGTGAGTTTTTGAAGGGATGCCCAAGGAAACTCTTAGGATTTCGTTTCTAACTTATAAGTAACTGTTTTTGGACAAAATATAGTGTGTGTTCTGGAGTTCTAGAGTAGTTCTAGTGAGGGAGAGTGTGTGTTGAGTGTTAGGGCTTAGTGTAGAAGTGAGGATTTGAGAGGGATTCTTCTCTAAGGAGTGAAGGAGTAGGAGTAAAGTGAGAGATTTCTTCTTTCTTTCCATTCTAAAGAGAGAATTGAGTGTTTCAAAGAAGAGAAAATAGGATTCAAAGGAACTTCAAGGGAATTGTATTGAGGAAGAGAAAGAGATAAGTTGTATTTTCTTTTGTGGTTTGTATGAATTTTATTATATATATAAAATACATATTTTATTCTGTCTTCTCTATGAATTCTGAGTAGTCTCCTTTGTCTTTCTTATTGCATAGAGATGTGATGATGTGTTGATGTGGATTTGAAGTGCTTTTAAAGTATTAAAGAAAATGTGATGGTTTTTCATTTCAAACTTAATTTACTTTTCGATCCGGCTAATTGAATTGTTAAAATCTGTTGTTGTACATTAACTCTGAAAGGGTTTAGTGTCCTACAATAACAATGAAGAATCTATTCAATGTCCATGAATGAATTGCGTAGTTCATGGGAATTGAGTGCAAATAAATAGGGAAATGTGTTTTGATGGACTTCAAATTAGAGGTTTCAAGGAGACAGGCTGAGATCCCCAATTTGGTCCTAAGATTAGTTACTAAACTCAAAGGTTAGCCTTCAAGTGAAGGGTGAGTGGGAGCTCTGTAGTGACAACCATTATCCTCCCAGCCTAGCCATAAATTTGGTGACTAAACTTAGGATATGTCAATGTTCTTTTCATGCTTGGAAGAGGGGGTACTCTTTTGAGGGTAAAGAAACATTTATGCTCCTATTTGGCAAAATACCATAAATAATCATTCCATATCATCCACACATCATATACACATTGCAAGAGGAAAGATACTTTTCTTATATATCAAAACCTTTCAAATATATAGCTTAGTGTGCGTCTGTTAGTAAATTCTATTTTAAAGATATTATAAGTAATTGTATTTTACTTAATTATTACTGTTTTCTGCATCTTGTTAGTAGAAGTAAACATTAAACTTTAATTTCAATTTGATTATTGGATTTCAGTATTACATTATCTATTGTAAGAATCGTGCCTTCCTTGTGTGATCGATAACCAGGACTCCATTAGAGCCCTTTATTACTTGATACGATATGTATACTTGCGTTGAATGTTCAGACTTTACAAAATCATTATAAATATATATAAATTTGAGTTCATGAGTTCTTGCAATATTAAAAGTCTGCCGCATCAATGGGTCCACCCATATGAGATTCCAAAGAGTTAAGGGCTCAAAGTAAGATGTGTTTTGTTGAGAGTTGCAAGTGTGTGGTGTGTGAGTGTAGAGCTTGAGTCCTGGACCTCCCAGGGTCAATCCTAAGGCCTGACCACCTATGTGGGATTTCAATTGGCCCTCCTTATGTTTAGTTTCTTTCCTCTGATCATTAGATGCCAGGCTTTAACATGTGAAAGCTCTAAGTGAGGAAAGCAAGCATGTGGAATTTCTATGTGGTAGGGTTCCATTGCTAATCTTCTAAGAAAAGTCACCAAGAGAGTTCTATGGTTAGACCCTAGGCTATCTAAGAAGAAACTAGACCTCATCCAAAAGTAAGTTCAACATGATGTTCTAGAAGTAGTTGCAAGTGAAGTAGAAGCAGTAGAAGTGGATGCAGATGCAGTGGAAGTTCTAAATCCTCCTCTCCAGCCAAAATCTGAATGTACAGTGTAAGAACAAACATTTACACCGGTAATAGGTCTCAATGGCTAAAGAACTTCCTCCCATGTTTCAAACTTTACACCAGACCGCTCACAAATCAAATGAATTAAGGATGGAAATCCCATACCTGAAGTAGTAGTAGATCTGACACAGTTCATCACATAAAAAAAAAATAATAGATACTACATCAATAGGCTTTCCTAATTGAATACAATGGTTCAGAAGAGCTCTCTCCCTTGTAACTTCACTAGTATGACTTGAAGGCAATAGTTTAAATGAGATAAAAGAATACCATGCCTTTGAAATGGAATTTAACTTAGAGGCATAAAAATTTACTCTTCTTTCATTTGTTATCTTCCATAAATCTCTTCCATCAGTCAAAAAAGATATGATCTCTTCTAATTCTCCTTCAGAAGGATGATAATTAGCATAAAAACAAAACAATGCAGGTGGCAAGTGGTAGAAAACATTGATTACCGCAGATGAAAAATGCACTTGTTCACCTCTAACCATCACCAAATTCTCTTATGTTGCAGGGAAGTTTGCATAAAACTCTCTGACCACAGAAACAACAACGACAATGGAGAAGTAACAATAATTCTCCCAATTCCTTCTAGTAATCATTTCATCAATAGCTTCTCCTGCTTACCAAATACTCATTCCAGAATCAATTTATGTGTAGAAAGTGCGTCAACATATCGATCCTCTGCTCTTGCACTATCAAATTTGTTGGAATCAAAATTTGCTTTATCTTTCGAGCGCTTTAACTTTAGAGCAATTTCTAAAAAAAACTTGCAAAAATTCACCATAAATTCTAAAATTAAACTAAACTTGCTAATTTAACTTCCAAAGGTAATTTCCACTAAATCAAAGAAATTTCTCATGCTTTAACTCAAACTACACCATCAATAATGACTTTAAGATTTATCAATAATGTACTCAAAATATATGGTGAAAATAAAAAATTTTTACTTAGGATTACTGCTCATACCTCAAGGAATTCAAATCTGACAAATATCATTGAACTCGGCTCTTAATTGATGCCCTAAATCCTATTTCATGATTTGAAGAGGTTGAGGGTGACTGGAGGTGTTAAAAATGTCAATTTTGGGGTCTTTAACTGCAGAAAATCAATTTTCGCTAACCGGCTCTTAGGAGCCAGGCTTCGGCGCTTAACCGCGAACTTAGGTGCTTAAGCGCCTAAGTTCTGGCGCTTAGCCGCCAGTACCCTGATTTTCAAAATTAATTAAAAAATGTACTAAACCCTTTGGGTAATCACCTTAAATCACTTAAAATAATCATTTCTTCCCCATAGACTTTTCTAATACTCCAAAGAAAGTTAAATTTCCATCAATTCCAAACAAATTTCATACAAACACAAACTTTCATTTAATTAAAACAATCATACTTAATACAAACTAAAAATTTCTTTCCAAACATTTTGGATGAAATTTCCCAATACACAATAATTCAAATACATCAAAACAAAGATAAATTTACATCTTTAAGATGTAACAAACACACTTTAAAGTTCAATAAAACACGAACATATAACACTAGACACAAAACACTGAACATATAAAAACATAACACAAGACTATACTCAAATTTATTCCAATCTCCATTAGGTGGAATATATCCAAGACCACCATTAGTTCCATTTGAACCATCTGGAATATAGATATGATAAAATGGGCGATGGTTGAAAACTCTCACATTTTCTTCTTCTATCCATTTGTTTTTCAGAAACACCGCCTTATCTGCTTCTTCCACATGACTTGTATAACTGAATTGCATTTTAAGTTGTCATCTCATATGCACTAAATGAGCGTTAGTTTCATTTACCTTTAATTCAATTGACTCCACGTTGGCTTCAATTTTTGCAATCCTTTCTGCAATACCTTGAATACTAACTGCTAGGAATCCATTATATAACTCTTGCGTACTTTCACTAATAAATTTCTTCTTTTTGGTTTCCTCCTTCTTCTTAATTTCACTCTCCCAAGAAGAAATTTTTGAGCTCAAAACACTCTTCCTAAGATTCAAGGATGAAAATAGGGACAGAGGCAAGTGTTTCTCTTAATTCAAGGGTTTTTTATAGACATGGGAAGTGCTAAAACCAACCCTAGACGTTTAAAAACTCTAAAATAACTTCTAAACCCACTTCCCCACGATTTGGGCTTCTAAAAATTCATTTATCACATTTTTTTAACTGAGACGCTTAAGCGCCAACCAGGCGGCGCTTAGCCTCAAGTGCACATTTTTGCATAGGTCTACCGAATGTCCAAATTTTTCATTCTGACTCTTTTAAGTCATCAATTAAAGTCAAATAAACACCACTATAGTTAATCTCTTTAAAATACTACCACATAATCATAAAAACAAACAAAACAAAGCACACAAAGGAAATAAAAAGCAAAGCACACCGATAACTATGAGTTACCTCCCACAAAGTGCTTAGTTTAATGTCTTCAGCCTGACATACCCAGAACTTATTCTGAGTGACCCAACATCAGATTTTCATCAGGTTTAAATTGATCAACTGAAAAATAAGGTTTAAGTCCATGACCATTAACTTTGAATATTTTTTTCAGTCTTAGGATCTTAAATATCCACAACTCCATAAAAATAAACTTTTATCACAATAAATGGACCCATCCATTTGGACTTAAGTTTTCCAGCAAAAATTTTCTATTTGGAATTATACAAGAAAAATTTTTGTCCTGGCTCAAGATTTTTATTAAGAATCTTCTAATCATTCCTAAACATCATCTTCTCATTATAAATCTTAGCATTTTCATAAGATTCATTCCTTATCTCTTCAAGCTCATTTAATTGCAATAATCTCTTCTCAGCAACATCCTTTAAATTATAATTGAACTCTTTTATAGCCCAATATGCTTTATGCTCATGTTCAACAGGTAAATGACAAGCTTTTCCAAAAATTAGCCTATATGGGGACATCCCTATAGGAGTTCTGTAAGCAGTCTTATAGGCCCACAAAGCATAATCCAGTTTGATTGACCAATCCTTTTTGATTGGATTAACAGCCTTTTCCAATATTCTTTTAATTTCATGATTGATTAATTCAACCAAACCACTTGTTTGTAGATGATAAACAGTAGCAATGTGATGATTAATATGATATTTCTTTACTAACTTCCCCATAATCGCATTTCTAAAATGACATCCCCCATCTGTTATGATTACTCTTGGTATTCCAACTCTAAGAAATATATTCTTTTTTAAAACTTTGCAACACTTAGAGCATCACATTGAGGTAAAGCAACAGCTTCAATCCATTTGGATACATAGTCCACTGTTATTAAAATATAATTTTTTCGGAAAGATGGTGTAAATGGTCCCATGAAATCTAATCCCCAAACATCAAATATTTCAACTTCTAACATATAATTGAGTGGCATCTTGTTTCCTCTATAAATATTGCCTACACGTTGACATCGATCACAATTTTTAATATATACATTAACATCTTTAAAATTTGTAGGCCAATAAAATCCAGATTGTAAAATTCTATAAACAGTTCTATCAACTCCAAAATGCCCCCAAAAATCAGAATTATGAAATTTTGAATAATTTCATAAGTTTCTTCTAAAGGCACACATCTTCAAATGATCAGACCATTTCCTTGTTTATATAAAAATGGGTCATCTCAAAAATAAGTTTTTGCATCAGATAATAATTTCTTCCTTTCCTGGTATGTCAAACCATATGCTAAAATATCACTAATAATAAATTTTACTATGTCAGCATATCACAGAATACGCCATTCATTAATAGTGAACAATTTTTCAGAAAGGAAATGTTCATTAATTTCTTCAGTATCACTAAAATATTTTTCAGTTTCAAGCCTGGATTGATGATCAGCAATTTGATTATCAACATCCTTCTTATCGACTATCTCAAAATCAAATTCTTGTAGAAGAAGAATCCATCTAATCAATCTCGGTTTCGTATATTTCTTCTTCATTAAATATTTGATAGCAGAATGATCAGTATGCACTACACTTTTAGTTCCAACTAAATATGATCAAAATTTATCAAAACCAAATACTATAGCTAATAACTCTTTCTCAGTAGTGGTATAGTTAATTTGAGCTTCATTAAGAGTTTTACTAGCGTAGTAAATTAGTTTTAAAATTTTATCATATTTGTGACCCAAAACAACACCAATAGCATAATCACTACCATCACACATTAATTCAAAAGGTTTTTCCCAGTTTGGTGAAATTATAATAGATGCAGTGATTTCTTTTAATGTTTCAAAAGCTTTTAGGCATTCATCATCAAAATAAAAAATTACATCCTTTTCTAATAAACAACACAAGGGTTTTGTTGAAAAGTATTTATTGTAACGCTTATAGAATCCAGTATGTCCCAGAGAACTTCTAATTCCCTTTACATTTGTTGGACAAGGTAAATTAGAGATAACTTGAATTTTTGTAGGATTTACCTCTATACCTTTTTCCGATATTCTATGTCCTAATACAATTCCTCTCGCTATCATAAATTGGCATTTTTCCCAATTAAGGACCAAATTAGTTTCTTCACAGTGTTTTAGAACTTTAGATAAATGTTCTAAACATGATTCAAATGAACTTCTAAACAGTGAAAAGTCATCCATAAAAATCTCAATCCCTTTTTCAATTAAATCACAGAAAATAACCATCACACATCTTTGAAATGTAGCAGTAGCATTACCTAAACTAAAAGGCATTCTTCTAAAAGTAAACGTACCATAAGGACTGGTAAACATTGTTTTCTCTTGATCCTCGGGAGCAATTTGAATTTGGTGGTACCCAGTATATCCATCCAAAAAATAAAAGTATTTATGCCCAACCGGTTGTTGACCTCATTTTTGATGAGGTCTTCTCTTCTTCTTTTAGTGCTTAGGATCTAGCCTTAGGCTTTTCCTTTGACTATCTTAGAGGACTAGAATTGGGATCCACCTTCTAGAATTTCAAACCACTACTTAACTCCCTGCAAACTCCACAAACTTGACTGTAGACCCCTAATCACCTAGAGGGTTGAAATCAAATGTGGAAGTTTAAAGGATGAGTTCCTATAGGACTCTTTGGCCTTAGGACTGCCCTGGGTGGCCTGGTCTGATGAAGGGGCTGACTTACACACACACTACACTCATACACTACACTTTCACACACCTCCTAAAACCACACCCATACCTAACTTGACCTTCTGACTCATGTACGTGATTCACATGGATGGTTCTTAACCCCTAAGCCCTTGGCTAAGAGGGTTAGGAACAACATAGTGAATGCCTCAAATGAGTCCCCTCATGGCTCATGTGGGCTTGATATGGCTTCATGGCTCAACCAAAATGATTTTATTCCACTTACTTTCACCTAATCTTCAATTTTCCAAATTTTCAATTTTTGACCCCCGGGACCCTTCACCCGCCTAACTTATCCAAAACCCTGGAAATCCTCCAAAAATCATCTAAATTACCCAAAATTCCTCAAAATCAATCCCAAGCATTCCCACATCACTCAAATTGATCATTCATACCCAAAAATACCAAAAATTCCAAAAATACCTCCCAATACCCTCCAAATACCCAAAATACCCCTCTTGACCCAAAAATCCAAAAATTCAGAAAATTCCCAGAAAATTCCAAAAAATCCCAAATATTCCCAATTTCATTTTGTTCAACTACACCATGGGCCAATTTTGTCAATTCACCCTACTTTTGTCAAAACCCCCAATTTGACCCATTTTAACCCTAAGTGAACCCAATGTCAAACCAAACCTATCCAATTGACCCAAATTCTGGTCCAATTCAATTCTAAACTTCAATTCAACATTCCCAACACCAATCTAGACCAAATCCAAGTTCAATTTGATTGAAAGTTGGATCCAATTTCACTTTTGGCCTTAAAGCCCAATTTGGACCCATGATCCAAACCTAGCCCAAACTCACCCAATTTAACTCCAATTAACCCCAAATCTTTTCTAAATCTTCCTTGGCATCCCCACAAGCAAAACACTAACATGATTTGCCCAAAATTTGGACCCAAACCCCACTCAAATTCAACCCAAAGCTAAAAGGCCCAATTTTGACCTAAACCCAAACCTAACTCAAATGAGCCCAAACCCCAAAATCAAAGCCCAATCAAAGTCAAAACTTCTTTGAAACACTCCCATAAATATTTCTCAACATTAATTTTACATCAATTTCAACCCTAGCCAAACATTGGCCTAACTTGGCCCACTTGGACCTATATTGGCCCATTCACCAAAAGAACCCAAATTCAACCCAATTCAAACCCAAATAACCCCCAATTTGCTTCAAGTAACTCATGACACATCCATGAGCTAAACCCAACAATTATTTAGCCCAAGCCTTTACTAAAATTTCATCCCAAAATCCATTTTAAAATTCAAAAGCCCACTTTCCTAAACCATCTTAAAAGCCCATCTAAAACCATTTCAAAAAGCCCAAAATCTACCCTAAAGCCCACATGACATCTCCACTTGCCATCCACTTAATAAAAGCCATTCCCTAAGTCCTAAATTCATCAACAAATCATTCCAAATCAAGTTTCATACAAATTTCCATCAAATTACCAAAAATTCCTAAAATCCATTTTCATGAAATTGACCAAACTTTTTGCCAAGCCAAAGACAAGCCATGGACAAGCCACATGAAGCCATGGAGAGTTTGACATGTGATCAAGCCATTAATGGAAAAAGGAGGACCCCCTTTCCAAATCCTTCTTAAGCCTTTTTTACCTTAAGCATGTCACACTCTAAACCATGCTTTGCCACCTAATCCTTGATGGAGACTCGACCACACATGGGAGATTGACCCACCTGACCTCCTCAGCCCAAAATCAGGTCTTGGGCAGGTGCACCCAACCCATTTGCATGGGTTGACCAAAATAAGCTAAAATGGCCCCTTCCCCTTTCTACTTTGATTCAACAACTTTACACATGTCAAACCTCAATTGAATGCACCAAACCCCAGCCCTGACCCACCTGAACAAGATGGCGACCAATGCCTGGCCGGCCAGCCACCAGGTCGCCGGAAAACACCATGGCCGAGAGCTCACATGTGAGCCAACTTTGGGATTCTCCTCCTGCCGAGCCGCCCCATCCCCGGTGGCCATTGTAGGCTGTTCTTCCCATGCCCGAGCAGCTCGATCCCAAGCCCTAACTCTCCCCGGGAGGCCATCCACCCTCTCCTATTTAAACACCACCCCTCTCGGCCAAGAGAGGTGCTGAAACAAAACCTTAAGGAAACTCTGCCAAAATTGTTCCAGACTACTCCCCATACACAGAGCACTTGATCCCCACTCGAAATCCCCCTGCCATTTCTTCTCCGCGAGCTCAATTTCGGAGTTGAAATCCAAGCCCAAAACCAGGACACTTCTCCACGGTGAGCCAATCCCCAAATTGAATGGTTCTACACCTTCACCGGACCGAGGGAAGGTGTCCACCAGCAAAAGCCCCATCTCCAGAGCCACCCAATTGCTCCGACCACCAAGCTTTGTGATCGGGCGTGGTCGAAATCCTACCTAGGCAATTCACTAGACCAGGAGACTTCATCTGGAGCTTGCTGGGATCCAATCGAAGGTGCAACAACCCACAGATCGAAGCCACACTTCTCTGAGAAAAGGTATGGCCTCACTCTTCTTCCCAAGCTTCTGAACATTCTCCGTGTCTATTGCGTAAATTTCATCCCACATAAACCATATGGATGTGTTCGTCTTCTCAGGACGAATCCATAGAGCATAAGAACATGAAAATCGATTGAGTATCGAGTGAGATCTTAGGGATTTAGTGTGGACGGCTCTCAGGTGAGGACGCTCAGGAACGATGAACGGATGCCGTCCATTCAATACACGGGCGGACGGACGGCTCAGATGGCGTCGGACCAGGAGACGGTACGAGAACCGCGGGCCCCGGGCTGCTGACTCAAGCGGCGACGTCGAATGGGAGCGCGACGCGTGTGCGTTCGGAGATGCCGAGGATGACGCGGCGCCGCGTGGATAAATAGAAAATTAGTGGTATTTTCTATTTATTTAATTCCCTAAACTTCAAAAATTCATAACTTTGTGTAGGAAAATCATAAAAATAAAATAAAAATACTCTCTTGCTCAGTGAACAGAGAAGAATAATGTGGAAAAGAAATTATTTGATTTCATCAAGTATTTTATTTTTAATAATTTATTTACTCTCTGCATATTTTTAATTCTCCATGCATGTATACAATTCACCATGGCATGAGACCATAGGGCTTTTGAAGCCTCAGAATTTGGGGACATTCCCTGAATTTTCCAAAGTCAGAGGCCAACCCTATGAAAAGTTATTGATTTTTCAAATTCATGTTATTGTTTTGAGTATTTTAATTCCAATAAATAGCATGTTTTGAAATAAATTCTAGGAAAATTTGGTGATGTTCCTTATGACCAGAGGACCCTAGGAAAAATAAGTTTTGAGTTAGTTCATTTAAAACAACCCTAATCGGCTTAAACACCCAAAATGGATCTCTAATTAATTAGAGCTAACCATACATCAAATTGACTTGAAATCAATTCTCCACTGACCTTTAGGATCAGAGGAACCCACCATAAAAATTTGAGGTCAATTGGACTTGGTTAGCCCTACTAAATGGGTTGATTAAGCCACTTAGTTATTTTAAACTTTAAAAATTCATAACTTTCAAAATATCTTTCAAAAATTCACTAAATTGGTTTTGGAGCCTCTCTGATATTAGGAGAATTTAAGAAAATTAAAATTTCAATTTTCTAAAAAGTTGATTTTTTTAATATTATTTTAATATTTTAATAATTAAAAAATAATAAAAATCACAAAAATAATAAAATTCACCAAAATGTCACATTTTGAATTTTAATCACTTAGGAACAAACCCCATATTTTTCTTAGGTCTATTTAGTGAGATATTAAATTTTAAAGCTCTAGGGTAATTTTAAAATTAAAAAAATGTATTTTCTAGCATTTTCACTAAAATAATTATAATAAATCATAGAAAAATCAGAAAATTGCAAAATTTAATTCTCTCATTTCCTTGATATCAGAGAGATTTTTGAAAAATATAAAATTTATTTTTCAACATTTATTTTATCTTTAAATTAATTAACACTCCAAAACTTAAAATAATTATAATAAAAATAATATAATTCAAAAAATCACCAAACTTAGTCCAAGTGGTCCTCTGGTCATTAGGAATGTCCCCTAATTTTCTTAAGGATAGAAACTTTCCCTTGGTCATGTTATTAAATTTTCCTTGGAAATCTCTATTTTGTACCAAAAATAATTATATAAATAAATTAAATACAGAAAAATCACATTTTCTCCTCTCATGTCTTTATTGACATATGAGTGAAGTCACATAAAAATTTCAAGTTCATTTGAGTTCAATTTAGTGAGTTATAAAATTATTAAGCTTAAAGGGTAAAGTGGTAATTAAAATTTTTAATCCTTAATTAAAACTTTAGATTTAATAAAAAATTAAAAAGTAAAATATTTGATCCTAATCTGATTGGGATGATTGAAATTTAAATAATTAAAGGGTAGAAACCCATTAAGCAATTTAAAATGATTAAACCTTAATTAAATAATTGATTAAATTTGGAAGAATAATAAAATTGGAATTATTAAAATAGGGATATTATTAGGAAGAGATTTATTCTTTAATTTAAAAATCCCTAAATTAATCATCTCATTAATATTTAATTCTTAGTTAAAATGATAATTCAAATTTAACATTCAAAATATTAAAAGACTTAATCATTAAACTAAAATTAAATTATTAAACTCTTTTAAAAATTTCAATTAAAATTAAAAATAAAATTAAATTAAAAATTAAATTAAATTAAGTAAATTAAATTGGATTAAATTAAATTAAATTAAATTAAAATTAAAAGTTGAATTAAATAAAAGATTAAATTAAATTAAATTAAATAAACAAATTAAATTAAATTAAATGAATTAAATTAAATTAAATTAAATAAATAAAATAAAATTAAATTAAATTAAATTAAAATTAAAAATTAAATTAAATTAAATGAATTAAAATTAAATTAAATTAAATTAAATTAAAATAAATTAAATCAAATTAAATTAAAAATAAATCAAATCAAATTAATTTAATGTAACATCAAATCAAACTAAATCGAATTAAATTGAATTAAATTAAATTAAAACTCAATTAAATCAAATTAAATTAAATTAAATTAAATTAAATAACATCACCTAAAACAGAAAGAAATTAAAGCAACTTGAACACTATTCCAAATTTAAACCCATTAATGGAAATTAAACTAAATCACAAACCATTTGAACACCAATTTACCCTCAAAAGCTTTAGTTATCATAACTCCTAAACAGAATATTAAATGAAATGTTACTTCACCTATAGGATATTCAAATGTCCTAGTTCACTGAGCAAGATAACAAAACTTGAGATTCTTGGACGATTAATTCATTTGTGTAATTGAATCTATTTGGACTTAAAACAATTCTAGCAATATTGAAAAGATGTTTAAGATTCTTCTTAAACACTTTCTCAATATAATAGGATGTTTATAAGAACAATTGAATTTAATTGTTCTTTAATGAAGAAAATCGTCCTTAAACCAAAACACAAAGGAATCTAGACGTCATAGGAAATGACTAGCTATAGGATTAGGAATTTGGTAGAAAACCATAACCCTTACCTTAGCTTTACCTAGGAACTTGCTTAAATGTTCTAATTGTGTTTTAAGTGCAGCTTGGGATTACGGGAAGACCCTCCAGGTACACTTTTATTTTATTGCAATTTACACTATTGCAATTTCATTAATCGCATCGCACTTACTTTTCTTGCATGATAAACAACTGTTGCATGAAAACCCACACCTTTAGGATAGTCCCTAAAACCGGTGTCGTTATAATCAACTTTAAGATTTGTTTTAATTAAAATATTGAAAACACTTGGAAATTAAGATTTTCTCTAAACCAAAACACTTTTCTCTTCCCCTGATTTATGACTTCTAAAATTGAACCTCTACAACAACAAGGAGCTCGGAGCATGGTGGGCAGCACGGCCATCGTCATCAGCAAAACCTGAGTCTACTTCAGCAAAACTTTCCTAGAATTAAATAACAAAGCCATAGGACTTCGAGGTAGTTTGCCTAGTGCAACATGAATCCTCAACTCTTCGTTAGGCATTTGCATTGCAAATTAAGCCCTAACCGGTCTTAGGATTACGAGGTAGTCGTTCGATACGACATAAACCCTCACATCTTCGAGGCTATTTGTGTGATTTTATCATATAAATATAAGCCACTAATTAATTAAAATTGGCAAGATCCAAACATTAAATAAATATTAGGACTTTCCTAAACTCAAGCCAAACAATAGGATAGTCGGGAAATTACCGAAGTTCGCTTCGAATATGTGATTTCTCCTACTTTTCTTCCTTTGGATTCCCAAAACAAAATGTTCCAAATTTGATCCATTCCCTATTGAAATTCCAAAATTCAATCCCTTGAAAACTTAAACTTTGGAATCCTTGAGAGCAGAATTATTGATTATTATCGAGAGTTTTCCTAGGTGATTCTCGTCACTTAAGATGTAATTAACTATAGGGGCTTGCCCTTATAGGAAATTTTAAAGAACCCAGGTAATATAAACCCTGTTTAATGCTTTCATATTAAGCAGGGGAATTTGTTGGCTTATAAAATTGGTTCGCAGACCAAACGGATGTCACAAATCTTCTAGTTTATTTAATCAAGCCCCACCGTCAAGCAGTGTGTCTATCCTTAGGGATAGATACACGGTTTGTGGTGCGGTGCTCGTTTATATAAACTATTTGGGATGTGAGATCAGTTTAATCTCATATCTTAAAACCTTCAAATTTAAAATTATTTTCAAAATCAAATACTACTTTTCAAAATTATTTATTTAAATTAAATTAAAAATTCGCCGACAACTTCTGTTAGGCGACCCCCTTTTCAAAATAAAACACATAACCTAAAAATATGCCGACAACTTCTGGCGACTCCGCTGGGGAAAATTCCTCTCTCCATTATAATCAGATAATTCTGCTTTCAAAAATCGGTAGTATATCCATGTCCTTAATGGGTCAAACTACCCTTCTTTCCGTTGGGATGCTATGTTCATTTCTATCGTGAACAAGTATAGCCAACATTATCTCGGATTTAGGAGCCACTGTTTAGAAACCCCTAAACAGAGAGGTTCCGAGATCCTTTTACCTCATTTCTGAGGTGGAGTGGACCCCCAATAGGTGTTAGTTTAGGAGTGATCCTTCGAGTCGAGAAGTCTTGCATAAGACCTTCTTTTTCTTTCTAACTCCGAATCGGATTCCTTACCTTCTCTACACCTTTGAACATTCTGTTCTAAATAAACAAATCCTTTAATAAATGATTCTTTTAACAAATGATTCCTTCTTATGAATACCTGAACAAGAATGAGTTCGGACTCTTTTCAATTTCTTTCTTTTCGTCCTAAAGAAAAGAAGCATAACTTGGGACTGACAACCAGAATCTACCCTGCAGAAATGGAAGCCCCAAAGCTGATCTTCTCCTTCACCAATGGATCGGACTTCGCCGTCTATAAGGATGAGCTGCCCGACAATGGGATCATCCGATTTGGACAAGGATTTGAAAACACGAATGTCAAGATCACCGACGTTTCCCTTTTCGCACTGACGAACAAGGTATCTGAAGCTAAGAAGCCGCTGATTGAGTTCAACCTTAGGTTTACCCAAGAGTTTCCTCCCCTGCAAAAGATCCCGACTGAGAGGAGTACTGCTGTCCGCAGGAGGACTGTTCTTACTACCCCCACTGGTCTAGTTGTTTCTGCACCTACCCCTACTTCTGCCAAATTAAAGGGGAAAGAAATCCAGAATTATGGTGAACCTGTTACCGTGGAGGGTACGAGATCTTCTGTGAGACCTTCGTTTTCGAAATCGGGTCCAGCTCAAGAATTCCATCACCGACAAGGACCCAAAGAAGAAACGAAGTAGAAGGATCGCTAGAGAAGCCGTAGCTGCTGAAATTGCTTTCTGGAGGAAATCCCGGAACCGCCCGAATATACACCGTCGCTCGAATACATACCACTTTTGGGAGGAAGCAGGTTCCATCCCCTCTTCGCCGCAGAAGATGAAGAAAATGTTCGCAAGATTGCTGTCGCATTGCCTCAGCCCGCATATTACAACGATAGCCGCAAGAAAAGGACTAGAACTACGCCGTTTGCTCGACTGAAAACTTTGATAAAGAAGTTAGCAAAGAAGGAAAAGTGACCCGTATCGGAGATTCTACGAAGGATGGGGCGGGTGCCAGTCAAATCCCGTCTTGGACCCCGAGTAGAACCAGCCATCATGACAGAAAAGCCAAGTAAAAGAATGAAGGCTAGTCCACCTGTCGTCATCTCAGGATTACAGATTAGGGAGGATACCACCTTCCAGCATTTGGCCGACAGACCATCTGGTCCTAGACCTTCTGCTGCTAGAAGGATGGTATGGCGTCCCACTACTGGGCAGTTAAGATTGAAACAACAGCCCGAGAAAGAAAGTCTCGCCAGGAGACTTGAATCTGAAGAAAGTGCTACTGCGATAAAGGGGACTCATGAGAAGGGGACCCGGCAGCTATCGCACGACAACTGCGAGGACGCACAGAAAAGCCCGCTAGAAGATGCCATGGAAAAGTTGAGAACTGATATCCGCCGATTAGCAAAAGAAAGAGAAGAGAAATTCGGAGACGAGATTGATTCATCGGAATTCATGGACGACAAATATGCAGAAATCAACATGGTCGAAACACGAGCTTCATCAGCTTCACAAGGTGCTCCTGCAGCCGCAGAAAGAGAGGAGCCAGAACTGATGAGAAGGCAGCTCCAAGAGAAAGACGACACGATCGCCCAAATGGCGAAAAGGATGGAAGAGATGGTTGTAGCTCTAGCCACTCTCCAGAGTCAAGTGCAACCACAAAGAGAGACACCCCCAGAGGTCATTCACATTGTAGACGGAGGAAAGGAGATTACATCCGTCAACGGGGATGATCAGCTGAAAAGGATACAACACAAAGTATGATCCCTGAAAAGGATATCAAGAGCTTGGTGGAACAGCAGGTGCGAGAAGCCTTAGCACAATCAAAGAGCGGGACATCCATTCGGACGGGTAGACCTTACCCAGAAGAATTCGACATTGTCCAGTACCCAAAAGGCTTCGTACCACCTCTGTTCAAGACCTTCGATGGAACCGGGAACCCCCGACAACATGTTGCGCACTTTCGTGCCAAATGTTCCAATGCCGGCGGGAGCGATGCATTACTCTTCCGACATTTCGTCGGCGGCATCGTCGGGAATCGCCTCGACCGGTATGCGAATTACCAAATGGTTCGGTGAAGACGTTCTCGAACTAGAGAACCTCTTCATCAAGCGATTCGCCGAGCTCGGCACCACATCACTATAGGTGATTTAGTGGTAGAGAAACAAAAGCCGAACGAAACTTTGGTGGATTACATACTTCGATGGAGGAACTTAAGCATGAAATGTGAACCACAACTACAAGAACAACATGCAGTCGGCATTTTACTTAAAAACATTCACGGCCCGATAGCACTTCTCCTCAAAGGATTCACTATTAAGACTTTCGAGAAGTTGTTAAGCAAGGCCGGGAGCTTGCAAGAAGAGGCGAAGCAATTAAGTTTCACCGACAAGACGGACAAGCAAAAGCCTGTGAAGACTTTTGAAAAGAAATCCGGGATTGTTGCAGCAGTTGACAAAGGCAAGCAACCGATGCAAATACCACCAGAACGGCCGCAGCAACCCCAACAGAATTACCAGCAACCCCGACCCAGCTATCAGTCATCTCCGCAGTATGAACAACCGCCTCGTCCACAACGTACATTAAGGGAGCTTCTGAGCAGGGAATATCCGTTCAAGAACGAAGCAGTGCCGAAAATGTTCCGTAGTCTGATGAAGACTCCAGATTTCCAGCTGCCATGCAGCCTAAAAGACCAGAGGAAGTCAACAAGAAAGGTGATCCCAACTTTTGCCCCTACCACCGGATGCTTGGGCACAAGATAGAAGATTGCATTACCTTCAAAGGTTGGCTCAATGACAACCTTCGGAAAGGGAATATAACGATCCCGATGGAGTACATGAAGGAACCCCAGAAAGGAGGTTCCGTCAATGTTATCTCAACTGATCCCATCATTACGATAGATCCCTATACGGCCGACGATGGATGGACTACCGCTTGGACAAGGTCTTCGAAAAAGATTTTAGACAGCATCCAAACCACTTCGGTGCGAGCTTCAATTCAAAGTTCGAAACCTGTTAAGCCTGTACTATCACTTGTGATAGAAGAACCACCTCAACAGGAGACGATTGAAGAGAAGAAGAAAATCGACGAAGAAGAGAGGACCGAGGCTCCTAAGGCTAGACTAGGGGCTGCTTATCCTAGGATAGTTGTTTCGATTCGGGGGAGAAATCCCTCGAACCTCTGACTTTGTATGATTATCTGCTCACTTCGGTGGGATCATATAATGATAAGGGTGATGGCGTTGGCTACCTTTTGACTGTTTCTAACGATTACGTAACTAGCAACAATCCAGACATCGATTTCGATACCAACGACAATTCTCAAATCATACACGATCTCGACGAGCAAAATAACAAAGAAGACATCCATCAAGGAGGCTACGAGAGTTCAACAAGCAATGACTCTATTTGCGAGTTTCGAGGAGCTCCAGTCACAATAGAGTTAGAGCCTTCAGACTCCGAGGCTAATCCAGAAGAACCTGTCATTCCGATTCAAGAGGAAACACTAGCAAACTCAACACTAGATTCGGAAGAAATTACAGAAGTCAACTTAAGAAGTGGAAGAGTTCTACCTCCGAGAATGGGTCCAAAGGACAAAGGAAAGCACGTGGTTGTTCAAGAAGAACCAACAGTAGCAGAAGAAATACCCATTCGAGAAGAAGCCGAGACACATGAAAATAAAGTGGACTACAACGTGCTAGCCCATCTTAGGAAACTACCGGCCAAACTGAGCATCTACGACGCTCTCATATTATCAAAGGAGATGAGAGAAGCTCTGATCAAGGCCTTGCTTGATCCAGAAATTTGCTTAGCTCAAATGGCCGGAGATTCCTTAGATGAGGTTTGCTCGTTAAAGGAACAGCGAGGTGTTACCTTCACGGACAATGACCTACTACTTGGGACAGCAGATCACAACCGACCGTTGTACATTTCAGTTACAATTGGGAAGTTTATGCTCTCCAGATTATTGGTGGATCAAGGAGCATCAATCAATATAATGAGTCTTCGAATGCTAGCATACTTGTAAATTGATGCTCGCGAACTCGAAGCCGACAAAATGTTATTAAGAGGATTCAATCAGAAAGGAGAAAGAGCCCTCGGGTCAATAACGCTACTAATGAAGACCGGTGACTAAGCAAAGACAACCGCAAAATTTCACATAATTGATTCAGAAACGTCATTCAACGCTCTACTGGCCGACCATGGATACATGAAAATAGGATGGTACCATCATCTCTACATCAGTGCATCAAATACTACGATGGAGGGAACGAATGCATCAAAGGTGACTTACAACCATTCTCCGTACATGAGATTGGAATCCATGAAGATGCAGACTTATTATGCACCACCGAAGAAAACGATCTTCTCCGAGAGATACCATAACAAATGAAGCAAAGAAAATTCGAGACAACGAAGAACCTGAAGTTCTAGTCCAACGAGTCACTCACCACTCCCTTACGGCGAGATGGTGAAGGTTTCTCCACAACTCGCATCCGAGGTCGAGGCCGTGGACGAGGTCGTGGTAGAGACGCTAGGACGAGTTGGACGAGAGAAACCAGCCATCAATGTTGATTGGGAAGATAGTTCCGAAGAAGAAAAAGAAATCAAACAAGAAGCAAGACGACAATAAGTCGGAAGAAGCCGCAATTCAAGATCTCTCTCGAAGATGAGAAGAACGAAGAATACAAATCAATGTACGAGAAAATTAACCACTATGTACATACTATGACCCTAACCCCGATCCATTCTAATAAGGTCGAGGGTATGGTGGTCAAAGAGGTACGTAGCGGCGGTGCAAAGCCAATCAAATTCTACCGTGGTGCTCCTTCCTCCAAAACTGAAAATAATGTACAATTTAAAGATGTCACTTCATCAAAATTAATGGAATTACCTTTTGAGTGGTACTCTCCCTGTGTTAAAAATTTAATTCAGCGTGGTTTCTTACCTCGACAATGGACAAAAGGTCAATCACAACATTTTGAAAAATTATGGAATAACTCGGGTCGTCCACCCAATTCAAAGCATGGTCTCGGATTCGGCACAGTAGGATCAGTTGACGATACTGAATTTTGCTTGGTTGTCACTTGTGAATCTAATGAAAACTGCATGGAAACTACAGACGAACTCGAAGATTTACAAATTGGAGACGCTTCACCAGAATTCAAAGAAGAAATTAAATCTACAATAGATGAGCTAACGGAAGTTAACTTAGGTACTAGCGAAGAGCCTAGACCTACCTTTGTTAGCTCCTTACTCAATAAAGATGACTCCGAAGAAATGATCAAGTTATTAATGGAATTTAAAGACTGTTTTGCTTGGCGCTACGATGAGATGCCGAGTTTAGCTCCGAAGGTCACGATCCATAAGCTAGAGTGGATCCCCGCTTCGTTCCAGCGGACATGGTCCCGAGAAGAATGCGTCTAGAAATTGAACAACAAGTCATTGCCGAAGTTAAAAAGCTAATAGAAGCCAAATTTGTCCGTGAAGAACAATACCCGACTTGGTTAGCCAATGTGGTGCCGGTCGAAAGAAGAATGGTCAGATCGAATTTGTGTGGACTTCGGAGATTTAAACAAGGCATGTCCAAAAGATGAATTCCCCCTACCAATCCCGGAATTAATGATCGACATTGCTTCGACACATGAGATATTCTCATTCATGGATGGATCTTCGAGGATACAACCGGATAAAAATGGCTCCGTAAGATGAAAAGCTTACGGCATTCGTAACGCCGATCGGAGTATTTTGCTACACGGTGATGCCATTCGGATCGAAGAACGCAGGAGCAACCTACCGAAGAGCGATGACAAGAATTTTTGATGATCTCATCCACAATCAAGTCGAATACTACGTGGACGATGTGGTCATCAAAAGCAAAGTAAAGGACAACCACTTCGTATGATTTGAGAATTGTTTTCGAACGATTAAGACAATTTAACCTTAAGATGAATCCCTTAAAATGCGCCTTCGGCGTCACCTCCGGGAAATTCTTAGGATTCATTGTCCGACATCATGGAATTGAAATCGACCCGGAAAAGATTAAAGCTATCTTAGAGATGCCGCCTCCCAAAACCTTAAAACAACTACGATCTTTTCAAGGGAAGCTGGCATATCTTCGACGCTTTATCTCAAACTTGTCAGGTAGGTGTCAGCCTTTCTCGGCACTAGTTAAAAAGGACGCCAAATTTATTTGGGAAGAGAAATGCCGTAAGGCCTTCGAGGACATTAAACAATATTTAATGACACCTCCTGTCTTAGCAGCCCCGGTCTCGGATAGACCAATCGATACTTTACACCGCGGCTTTAGACGACTCTCTCGGAGCCCTGTTAGCTCGAGTCAATGATGAGGGTAAAGAAAATGCTCTTTACTACTTAAGCCGTCGTTTACTTCCGACGGAAGTAAGGTATCCCGCAATTGAAAAGAATTGTTTGGCCCCGATCTTCGCCGCTCAAAAGCTCGTGCACTACATGCTTTCTCATAAGGTCAACCCGATCTCGAAATTTAATCCATTGCAATACTTGATGACTCGTCCGACACTTTCCAAGCAGACTTGCCGGATGGTCAATGATATTATTGCAATTCGATATAACTTTCGTGCCTCTGCGTGCCGTAAAGGGACAAGTCTTAGCAGACTTCCTCGCAGCACACCCTTTGCCGGCAGAATCTCCTCTCAATGACGATTTACCAGATGAACAAATAATGAGCCTAGAAGACCCTGATGATCGATGTTGGGAATTGTATTTCAATGGAGCATCTTCAGCACACAAAGACGAAGAATCGCAAGTGATAGTGCCCGGTAAGGCAGGAATCGGGCTAATCTTTATAACACTTGGAGCGGGGGATGTTAAGATACTCCTACCACTTGACGAACCGTGTACAAACAACGAAGCGAATACGAAGCCATCATAACGGGACCGGAATTAACTATTCAAATGGGGATAACGTGACATCAACATCTACGGGGATTCACAGTTAATCATTCAACAGATCGCCGGACAGTACAAAATTTTAAAACCAAGACTCGAGCAATACTTCCAGTACACCATAAAGCTGTTGGAAAGAATTCCAAATGTGACAATCTACAAAATTCCCAGAAAAGAAAATGCTTTAGCAGATGCGTTAGCTCGCCTGACAAAAGAATTTGCCTGTTTGCAAGATGAGTCGGTGGAAGTGTCGATTCACGGACGTCGAGTCCTATCACGAGCTCGACATAGACACAATACACAAATCGAAAAAGAAAAAGAATCGGTTGCAACGATGACGGAAAACACGAGAAGATTGGCGACGGCCATTAGTAGACTACCCGCAAACAGGGAAAGCTACCGGACGATAGGTCGCTAGCCCATCAGATCAAGAAAAGAACTCTGTCTTATGCATTAATAAACAACACATTGTACAGAAGGTCTTTTGATCAAATGTGGCTAAGGTGCCTAAGCGGGTCCGAGGCCCATGAAATAATTAAAGAGATACATTCAGGACTCTGTGGCGCTCACCAGTCGGGTCCGAAGATGAAAATGAAAATTAAAAGACTAGGGTACTACTGGCCTTCAATGATGACCGACTGCATGAAAATCGCCAAGAGCTGTCACCAATGCCAAGTGCACGGAGTGGTTCTACACCAACCTCCAAATGTGCTACATCCGACAATTGCGTCGTGGCCATTTGAATGTTGGGGCACAGATATAGTGGGTCCGATAGAACCACCATCTTCGAAAGGACATCGCTTCATTCTTGCGGCTACAGATTACTTTTCCAAATGGGCAGAGGCAGTTCCACTTAGAGAAGTGAAAACACACCACGTGCTACAGTTTTTCAAGAACCAAGTTGTCTACCGTTTCGGAGTGCCGCGCAGGATCATCTCAGATAATGGGTCAGCATTCGAAGCACGCAAATCAACAATTTTGTCGGGAGACACGGAATCGACTGGCGATACTCAACAATTTACTACCCAAGAGCAAACGGCCACGCTGAGGCTTTTAGTAAAACCCTCGTTCAAATTTTAAAGAAAACTTTGGACGATAATAGGAGAAATTGGCACGAGAAGTTGTTAGAAGCCTTATGGGCCTACCGGACAACCTTCAGAACTCCTACTCAAGCTACACCTTACGGTCTGGTGTGTGGGTCCGAGGCAGTGTTACCTTTAGAGGTTCAGCTTCCTTCACTCAGAATTGCAGTTGTAAACAAGATCACGACGGAAGAGAACGCCAAATTACGACTAGAAGAATTAGAAAGCTTGGAAGGGAAAAGACTTGCAGCGCAACAGAATTTAGAACTATACCAAGCTAAGATGGTTCAAGCCCATGACAAACTGGTCCGCCCAAGAACCTTCAAAGTTGGTGACTTAGTTCTCGTTTTCAAGAGACCTATTCTTGCACATCGCAAGATAGGAGGAAAATTTGAACCCACTTGGGAAGGACCGTTTGTGGTTGAAGCAATATACTCAAGAGGTTCCTACCAGCTAGTGAATTGCCAGGGAGAACGACATATGCTTCCGATCAACGGACGATACTTGAAAAAGTATTACGCTACCTGATGTTTCGAAGGAATGAATTCTTCATCCCTAAGAAACACGGGCGAAGTAATTACTTATGATTGGGTCCGAACCCAAAAAATAATAAAATGTGCTAAAATAAACAAAATCATGATAATAAAGTTTTCCTTGTTTTCTTTTCCAAATCAAAATCTCTTTCCTGATCTTATCCCACTTCATTCCTATTAAATTTCAAAATACAAAAAAAATATAATATATAAAAAAAATGTCTTTAATAAACATTTTCTTAATGTTCTTGTTCTTAGTACAGCCCCTGATCCTTTTCCTTGTCTTTTCGCAGGGAAATGTCGAGCGGGCGGTTGGTCCTGAACTTTAGAAATGGTGTAAGCCTTGCACTCGATGAAAAGAGGGTGAAAGATGGAGCGATAATCGAGATTAACTCGGATTTCGCACCAGCAGGCCTACAGTACGAGGAAAGTGACTGGGTCCCAGTTGACCGAGAAGAACTGCCCGGGCAGACAGTGATGAAAGTAGGTGGCCCAAGCCACCAATCCAACGACGAAGAAAAGAAAAGCAAACACCGAAGAAGACAAGAAAATGAAGTCCGTAGTCGCTACGGCAGAGGGCGAGCTTGCCGGCCGCCGCGCCCACGAGATTCAAGAAGTTCGAAGGGCTACTCTCACGACAACGCAACGAATAAATAAGAATCGCCGTATCCGTAAGATGTTAACAAAACTAGCCGCGGACCGGCGACGAGAAAGTTGCTAATGCCGCACGTACACTTCGAGGACACCGGTTCACCGGGAACCCGAAGAAAGGAGTCCAGCTCCTAGGATAACGAAAGGACTCGGGAAATCTCACAAAGACCAAAAGAAAGAAGGCTACCACACCACCGAGATAGAACCACCGCAATGCACTGACCTTGTTGCGAAGCAACCCCGGGGGATGTCCCGACGGATATCATCCCCGAGGAGCCGAGGTATGCAAGAGAATGTGAAGGGATTGAACCGTATATCCCACAATATGTCACCAGGCCTCGCCATCTGCAGATCATTCCGGAATACGAGCTGGAGAGAATGCAGAATGTTGAAAAGAAAATCTTTGAATACTTCGAGAGAATTAGAGGCAGAAGGATCAATATACTAGAGGGCCTCGAGCTACATACAGACGTACTCTCAGAGTATGAAAAACAGCAAATCGTGGATTGCATCCGGGATTTGAAAAGAATAGGCCGAGCAGGCCGCCTAAGGGAAAACACATACTCAGAACCCCGGAGATGGATGCCAGGGAAGGGAAGAATCACAATACAATGTGGATGCCGTTACAACTTTGCGGAGGATAGGAAAGGAAACCCACCGGGAATACTCCGTCATGGGCAAGTGGATCCGATGCCATTAGTCATCAAGAGGATGGTAAAGAGATTGATAACATGGAGGGTACTGCCAGCAGATTGCATACCCAATAGCCGCATTATTAACATCTACAAGCAGTGGTGACCGCATACCCCCACACATAGATCACCACGACTTTGTCGGACCTTTCGCACAGCCTCTTTCCCGAACGAGTGTAACATCATGTTCGGATCCGACCTCCGGATAGCAGGCCTGTGTGAGTTCCGAGGGCCGGTGAAGATACCTTTACCGGTAGGTTCCGTCATGATACCGAAGGGCAATGGAGCGAGATATCGCTAAGCATTGCATACCGGGAGTACCGGTGAAGCGGATCTCGGTTACTTTCATGAGGATGGACGACAGGAAGACACCTTACCATTTCCAGCCGGACCCGGAGCTAGAGAGCCTCCGGCCTTACGAGCCGTGAGTTACATGGGAGATATCACACCTCCAACGTACATCCAGCTCGGCATCCTTGCCAAGGATGGCTTGGAAGGTGATGTTATTAACCATGTACCCCACTATTCAGACATGGATTTTTGACAGATGCTTCTTTTGATGGATCAACGAAGATCATACATAGTCCGTTTTGAGTCTACATGGATTGTATGAAACATATGCCAGATCAAGTTGTATGATGTATCTTCGACATGATTGGAATGAAAGTGACCATGTCACATTTTTGGCTTTCACCTCTTTTGTGCAAATTGACTGGGAAACGCCATTAAAGTTAAATGAACTTTGAACAAAGAACAGAAAAGAAACAAAAAGGATAAAAGAAAACTTTCCTTAAAAATCTAAAAATGACGAACACCAAATTCACATGAACATTAAATAAACGATAAAATAAAATTTGAATCATTAAAAGACAAACAAAATGAACACATATTTCAAATCAAATCTCAATCAAATTTCAAATTCGATCTTCCAAATTCCAAATCCAATCTCGATCAAATTTCAAATTCAATCAACTCAAATCTCAAATCAAATTTCAATCGAGTTCAAACTCATCCTTTCAAATTTCAAATTCAATTTTTTTCAAATCTCAAATCAAATTTCAATCGAGTTCAAACTCAACCTTCCAAATCTGAAATCCAATCCGTTCTACTCTCTCCCTTGTCTGGGATGGAAGCGGTTGATTCCATTGACATGGATCGAATCTGATGGCGAGGAATTGTATCCAATCCAAACCAGTGACTTCCGATCAACTCTTTTGAACGGGGTATATAACATCTACATATTCCCTCCTAATCTTTTTCCTTCCATGAAAGTCTTTTACAACTTTCATGAAATTCTCGAAACACCAAAATTCCACACTTTTCAAATCGACACTACAAACCTTTGCAAAGTCGATGACTAATCAAATTCAAACTTTTGGAGTTGAGGATTTTACATCCGAGACTGCATTGCTTTAGGATTCTTTCATTATTGCAATGAAATACATCAAAATTCAAACTTTTTGGAGTTGAGGATTTTACATCCGAGACTGCATTGCTTTAGGATCTTTTCCCTATCGCAATGAAAGACATCAAAATCAAATTCTTGGGGTCAAGGATTTTACATCCGAGAATGCATTGCTTTAGGATTCTTTCCCCTATTGCAATGAAATACATCAAAATCAAACTTTTTGGAGTTGAGGATTTTACATCCGAGACTGCATTGCTTTAGGATTCTTTCCCTATTGCAATGAAATACATCAAATTCAAACTTTTGGGGTTGAGGATTTTACATCCGAGACTCGCATCGCTTTAGGTTCTTTCCCTATCGCAATGAAATACATCAAAATCAAATTCTTGGGTCAAGGATTTTACATCCGAGATCGCATTGCTTTAGGATTCTTTCCCTATTGCAATGAAATACATCAAAATTCAAACTTTTTGGAGTTGAGGATTTTACATCCGAGACTGCATTGCTTTAGGATCATTTCCCTATCGCAATGAAATACATGAAATTCAAACTTCTTGGGGTTGAGGATTTTACATCCGAGACTGCATTGCTTTAGGATCTTTTCCCTATCGCAATGAAATAAATCAAATTCAAACTTTTTGGAGTTGAGGATTTTACATCCGAGACTGCATTGCTTTAGGATTCTTTCCCTATCGCAATGAAATACATCAAAATCAAATTCTTGGGGTCAAGGATTTTACATCCGAGACTGCATTGCTTTAGGATTCTTTCCCCTATTGCAATGAAATACATCAAATTAAAACTTTTTGGAGTTGAGGATTTTACATCCGAGACTGCATTACTTTAGGATTCTTTCTCTATTGCGATGAAATACATCCAATTCAAACTTTTGGGGTTGAGGATTTTACATCCGAGACTGCATTGCTTTAAGATTCTTTCCCTATCGCAATGAAATACATCAAAATCAAACTCTTGAGGTTAAGGATTTTACATCCAATACCGCTTTACTCTGAGATCTCTCCTCATTATAATGATTCAATCCGATCAATTCAATTTTCTTTTGTGGTTGAAGATGTTACATCTAAAACCATGAAACTCCAATTTTCATTTCAAATCAAATCCCTTCAAATTAATTTTGACAAACTTCAATCTAAATTGAAGCTCCAAATTGAAATCTAAACTCACACATCGAAACTTAAATTGAAACAAAATAAAATCTAAATTGAAATTTCCCCAGATCATGTGATTTGGAATTCACCTCCTTTTCCTTTCCCCAGCGAGAGTTCAGGAATCTCCAATCTCGGAAATATACTTGACACTCCCCAGCGGAAACTCTTCTACTTCGTCCTAAGTTTATCACTTGGACATCTGTGTTGGTTTTTCTGATTGCTTCGGTCAACACCAATACGCGCGGTGTGCTCCGTCAGCTCACCACACCTATTGGGGGTCCATTTGTTGACCTCATTTTTCATGAGGTCTTCTCTTCTTCTTTTTAGTGCTTAGGATCTAGCCTTAGGCTTTTCCTTTGACTATCTTAGAGGACTAGAATTGGGATCCACCTTCTAGAATTTCAAACCACTTCTTAACTCCATGCAAACTCCATAAACTTGACTGTAGACCCCTAATCACCTAGAGGGTTGAAATCAAATGTGGAAGTTTAAAGGATGAGTTCCTATAGGATCTTTGGCCTTAGGACTGCCCTGGGTGGCCTGGTCTGATGAAGGGGCTGACTTACACACACACTACACTCATACACTACACTTTCACACACCTCCTAAAACCACACCCATACCTAACTTGACCTTCTGACTCATGTAGGTGAATCACATGGATGGTCCGATACCCCTAAGCCCTTGGCTAAGAGGGTTAGGAACAACATAGTGAATGCCTCAAATGAGTCCCCTCATGGCTCATGTGGGCTTGATATGGCTTCATGGCTCAACCAAAATGATTTTATTCCACTTACTTTCACCTAATCTACAATTTTCCAAATTTTCAATTTTCTAAATTTTCAATTTTCCAAATTTTCAATTTTCCAAATTTTCAATTTTTGACCCCCGGGACCCTACACCCGCCTAACTTATCCAAAACCCTGGAAATCCTCCAAAAATCATCTAAATTACCCAAAATTCCTCAAAATCAATCCCAAGCATTCCCACATCACTCAAATTGATCATCCATACCCAAAAATACCAAAAATTCCAAAAATACCTCCCAATACCATCCAAATACCCAAAATACCACTCTTGACCCAAAAATCCAAAAATTCAAAAAATTCCCAGAAAATTCCAGAAAATCCCAAATATTCCCAATTTCATTTTGTTCAACTACACCATGGGCCAATTTTGTCAATTCACCCTACTTTTGTCAAAACCCCCAATTTGACCCATTTTAACCCTAAGTGAACCCAATGTCAAACCAAACCTATCCAATTGACCCAAATTCTGGTCCAATTCAATTCTAAACTTCAATTCAACATTCCCAACACCAATCTAAACCAAATCCAAATTCAATTTGATTGAAATTTGGATCCAATTTCACTTTTGGCCTTAAAGCCCAATTTGGACCCATGACCCAAACCTAGCCCAAACTCACCCAATTTAACTCCAATTAACCCCAAATCTTTTCTAAATCTTCCTTGGCATCCCCACAAGAAAAACACTAACATGATTTGCCCAAAATTTGGACCCAAACCCCACTCAAATTCAACCCAAAGCTAAAAGGCCCAATTTTGACCTAAACCAAAACCTAACTCAAATGAGCCCAAACCCCAAAATCAAAGCCCAATCAAAGTCAAAACTTCTTTGAAACACTCCCATAAACATTTCTCAACATTAATTTTACATCAATTTCAACCCTAGCCCAACATTGGCCTAACTTGGCCCACTTGGACCTATATTGGCCCATTCACCAAAAGAACCCAAATTCAACCCAATTCAAACCCAAATAACCCCCAATTTGCTTCAAGTCACTCATGACACATCCATGAGCTAAACCCAACAATTATTTAGCCCAAGCCTTTAATAAAATTTCATCCCAAAATCCATTTTAAAATTCAAAAGCCCACTTTCCTAAACCATCTTAAAAGCCCATCTAAAACCATTTCAAAAAGCCCAAAATCTACCCTAAAGCCCACATGACATCTCCACTTGCCATCCACTTATTAAAAGCCATTCCCTAAGTCCTAAATTCATCATCAAATCATTCCAAATCAAGTTTCATACAAATTTCCATCAAATTACCAAAAATTCCTAAAATCCATTTTCATGAAATTGACCAAACTTTTTGCCAAGCCAAAGACAAGCCATGCAAGTCATTGACAAGCCACATGAAGCCATGGAGAGTTTGACATGTGATCAAGCCATTAATGGAAAAAGGAGGACCCCCTTTCCTAATCCTTCTTAAGCCTTTTTTTACCTTAAGCATGTCACACTCTAAACCATGCTTTGCCACCTAATCCTTGATGGAGACTCCACCACACATGGGAGATTGACCCACCTGACCTCCTCAGCCCAAAATCAGGTCTTGGAGAGGTGCACCCAACCCATTTGCATGGGTTGACCAAAATAAGCTAAAATGGCCCCTTCCCCTTTCTACTTTGATTCAACCACTTTACACATGTCAAACCTCAATTGAATGCACCAAACCCCGTACCCGACCCACCTGAACAAGATGGTGACCAATGCCTGGCCGGCCAGCCACCAGGTCGCCGGAAAACACCATGGCCGAGAGCTCACATGTGAGCCAACTTTGGGATTCTCCCTTGCTGAGCTGCCCCATCCCCAGTGGCCATTGTAGCTGTTCTTCCCATGCCCAGAGCAGCTGATCCCAAGCCCTAACTCTCCCTGGGAGGCCCTCCACCCTCTCCTATTTAAACACCACCCCTCTCGGCCAAGAGAGGTGCTGAAACAAACCTTAAGGAAACTCTGCCAAAATTGTTCCATACTACTCCCCATACACGAGCACTTGATCCCCACCGAAATCCCCCTGCCATTTCTTCTCTGTGAGCTCAATTTCAGAGTTGAAATCCAAGCCCAAAACCAGGACACTTCTCCACAGTGAGCCAATCCCCAAATTGATTGGTTCTACACCTTCACCAGACCAAGGGAAGGAGTCCACCAGCAAAAGCCCCATCTCCAGGCCACCCAATTGCTCCAGCCTCCAAGCTTTGTGATCGGCTGTGGTCGAAATCATACCTAGGCAATTCACCAGACTAGGAGACTTCATCTGGAGCTTGCTGGGATCCAATCGAAGGTGCAATAACCCTCAGATCGAAGCCACACTTCTCTGAGAAAAGGTATGGCCTCACTCTTCTTCCCAAGCTTCTGAACATTTTCCATTTCTATTGCGTAAATTTCATCCCACATAAACCGTGTGGATGTGTTCGTCTTCTCAAGACGAATCCATAGAGCATAAGAACATGAAAATCCATTGAGTATCGAGTGAGATCTTAGGGATTTAGTGTGGACGGCTCTCGGGTGAGGACGCTCGGGGACGATGAACGGATGTCGTCCATTCAATACACGCGCGGACGGACGACTCAGATGGCGTCTGACCAAGAGACGGTATGAGAACTGCGGGCCCCGAGCTGCTGACTCAAGCGGCGGCGTCCAATGGGAGCGCGACGCGTGTGCGTTCGGAGATGCCGAGGATGACGCGGCGCCGCGTGGATAAATAGAAAATTAGGGGTATTTTCTATTTATTTAATTCCCTAGACTTCAAAAATTCATAACTTTGTGTAGGAAAATCATAAAAATAAAATAAAAATACCCTCTCGCTCGGTGAACGAGAGAAGAATAATGTGGAAAAGAAATTATTTAATTTCATCAAGTATTTTATTTTTAATAATTTATTTACTCTCTGCATATTTTTAATTCTCCATGCATGTATACAATTCACCATGGCATGAGACCATAGGGCTTTGAAGCCTCCGAATTTGGGGACATTCCCCGAATTTTCCAAAGTCGAAGGCCATCCCTATGAAAAGTTATTGATTTTTCAAATTCATGTTACTTGTTTTGAGTATTTTAATTCCAATAAATAGCATGTTGTGAAATAAATTCTAGGAAAATTTGGTGATGTTCTTTATGACCGAGAGGACCCTAGGAAAAATAGGTTTTGAGTTAGTTCATTTAAAACAACCCTAATTGGCTTAAACACCCAAAATGGATCTCTAATTAATTAGAGCTAACCATACATCAAATTGACTCGAAATCAATTCTCCACTGACCTTTTGGATCAGAGGAACCCACCATAAAAATTTGAGGTCAATTGGACTTGGTTAGCCCTACTAAATGGGTTGATTAAGCCACTTAGTCATTTTAAACTTTAAAAATTCATAACTTTCAAAATATCTTTCAAAAATTCACTAAATTGGTTTTGGAGCCTCTCTAATATTAGGGGAATTTAAGAAAATTAAAATTTCAATTTTCTAAAAAAGATAATTTTTTTAATATTATTTTAATATTTTAATAATTAAAAAATAATAAAAATCACAAAAATAATAAAATTCACCAAAATGTCACATTTTGAATTTTAATCACATAGGAACAAACCCCATATTTTTCTTAGGTCTATTTAGTAAGATATTAAATTTTAAAGCTCTAGGGTAATTTTAAAATTAAAAAAATGTATTTTCTAGCATTTTCACTAAAATAATTATAATAAATCACAGAAAAATCAGAAAATTGTAAAATTTGATTATCTGATTTCCTTGATATCAAAGAGATTTTTGAAAAATATAAAATTCATTTTTCAACATTTATTTTATCTTTAAATTAATTAAAACTCCAAAACTTAAAATAATTATAATAAAAATAATATAATTCAAAAAATTACCAAAATTAGTCCAAATGGTCCTTTGGTCATTAGGAATGTCCCCTAATTTTCTTAAGGACAGAAACTTTCTCTTGGTCATGTTATTAAATTTTCCTTGGAAATCTCTATTTTCTACCAAAAATAATTATATAAATAAATTAAATATAGAAAAATCACATTTTCTCCTCTCATGTCTTTATTGACATATGAGTGAAGTCACATAAAAATTTCAAGTTCATTTGAGTTCAATTTAGTGAGTTATGAAATTATTAAGCTTAAAGGGTAAAGTGGTAATTAAAATTTTTAATCCTTAATTAAAACTTTAGGTTTAATAAAAAATTAACAAGTAAAATATTTGATCCTAATCTGATTTGGATGATTGAAATTTAAATAATTAAAGGGTAGAAACCCATTAAGCAATTTAAAATGATTAAACCTTAATTAAATAATTGATTAAATTTGGAAGAATAATAAAATTGGAATTATTAAAATAGGGATATTATTAGGAAGAGATTTATTCTTTAATTTAAAAATCCCTAAATTAATCATCTCATTAATATTTAATTCTTAGTTAAAATGATAATTCAAATTTAAGATTCAAAATATTAAAAGACTTAATCATTAAACTAAAATTAAATTATTAAACTCTTTTAAAAATTTCAATTAAAATTAAAAATAAAATTAAATTAAAAATTAAATTAAATTAACTAAATTAAATTGGATTAAATTAAATTAAATTAAATTAAAATTAAAAGTTGAATTAAATTAAAGATTAAATTAAATTAAATTAAATAAACAAATTAAATTAAATTAAATGAATTAAATTAAATTAAATTAAATAAAAAAATTAAATTAAATTAAATTAAATTAAAATTAAAAATTAAATTAAATTAAATGAATTAAAATTAAATTAAATTAAATTAAATTAGATTAAAATAAATTAAATCAAATTAAATTAAAATTAAATCAAATCAAATTAATTTAATGTAACATCAAATCAAACTAAATCGAATTAAATTGAATTAAATTAAATTAAAACTCAATTAAATCAAATTAAATTAAATTAAATTGAATTAAATAACGTCACCTAAAACAGAAAGAAATTAAAGCAACTTGAACACTATTCTAAATTTAAACCCATTAATGGAAATTAAACTAAATCACAAACCATTTGAACACCAATTTACCCTCAAAAGCTTTAGTTATCATAACTCCTAAACAGAATATTAAATGAAATGTTACTTCACCTATAGGATATTCAAATGTCCTAGTTCACTAAGCAAGATAACAAAACTTGAGATTCTTGGACGATTAATTCATTTGTGTAATTGAATCCATTTGGACTTAAAACAATTCTAGCAATATTGAAAAGAAGTTTAAGATTCTTCTTAAACACTTTCTCAATATGATAGGATGTTTATAAGAACAATTGAATTTAATTGTTCTTTGATGAAGAAAATCGTCCTTAACCCAAAACACAAAGGAATCTAGACGTCATAGGAAATGACTAGCTATAGGATTAGGAATTTGGTAGAAAATTATAACCCTTACCTTAGCTTTACCTAGGAACTTGCTTAAATGTTCTAATTGTGTTTTAAGTGTAGCTTGGGATGACGGGAAGACCCTCCAGGTACGCTTTTATTTTATTGCAATTTACACTATTGCAATTTCATTAATCGCATCGCACTTACTTTTCTTGCATGATAAACAACTGTTGCATGAAAACCCACACCTTTAGGATAGTCCCTAAAACCGAAACCAAAACTAAGTTAAAAGTTATTGCAAGATAAAATTCACCGCCATAACTTTTCAAAATATAAAACAACTCAAAATTTAATCACAAAAAGAACACAAAACTACAATTACAACTAAATTAAAACGTCTCGTTGGATGATCGGGAATACCTCGGATGATGTAACCTACGTGTTGCTAACAAGATTTCCCACGGTCTAAATGAAAGTGTGGAACTCATTCAGTTGAGTTTAGCAAATTCATCTGGACTAAGTGAATCCGATAAAAATAATGATGCCGGAAGGATGGAACCGTGGGATCTTAACCTGTGTCGTTATAATCAACTTTAAGATTTATTTTATTTAAAATATTGAAAACACTTGGAAATTAAGATTTTGTCTAAACCAAAACACTTTTCTCATCCCCTGATTTATGACTTCTAAAATTGAACCTCTGCAACAACAAGGAGCTCGGAGCATGGTGGGCAGCACGGCCATCGTCATCGCAAAACCCGAGTGCGCTTCAACAAAACTTTCCTAGAATTAAATAACAAAGCCATAGGACTTCGAGGTAGTTTGCCTAGTGCAACATAAACCCTCAACTCTTCGTTAGGCATTTGCATTGCAAATTAAGCCCTAACCGGTCTTAGGATTCTGAGGCTATTTGTGTGATTTTATCATACAAATATAAGCCCTAATTAATTAAAATTAGCAAGATCAAAACATTAAATAAATATTAGGACTTTCCTAAACTCAAGCCAAACAATAGGATAGTCGGGAAATTACCGAAGTTCGCTTCGAATCTGTGATTTCTCCTACTTTTCTTCCTTTGGATTCCCAAAACAAAATGTTCCAAATTTGATCCATTCCCTATTGAAATTCCAAAATTCAATCCCTTAAAAACTTAAACTTTGGAATCCTTGAGAGCAGAATTATTGATTATTATCGAGATTTTTCTTAGGTGATTCCCGTCACTTAAGATGTAATTAACTATAAGGGCTTGCCCTTATAGGGAATTTTAAAGAACCCAGGTAATATAAACCTTGTTTAATGCTTTTATATTAAGCAGGGGAATTTGTCAGCTTATAAAATTGGTTCACAGACTAAACGGATGTCACAAATCTTCTAGTTTATTTAATCGAGCCCCACCGTCGAGCGGTGTCATGCATCCTCAGGGATAGATCCACGGTTTGTGGTGCGGTGCTCGTTTATATAAACTATTTGGGATGTGAGATCGGTTTAATCTCATATCTTAAAACCTTCAAATGTAAAATTATTTTCAAAATCAAATACTACTTTTCAAAATTATTTATTTAAATTAAATTAAAAATTTGCCGACAACTTCTGTTAGGCGACCCCCCTTTTCAAAATAAAACACACAACCTAAAAATATGCCGACACCAGTCTATCCAACATCTAATATAGAAATTGGAGTGGAAACTGATCTTTACTTGTAGCAAGATTTAATTTTATATAATAAATGCATATTCACCACACTGTAACTTGTCTTGTTGGTATAATGTCAATCTTCTCATTAACCTTCACAGTTACTCCTCCTTTCTTAGGAACACAGTGAATAGGACTAACCCATGCAGTATCTGAAATAGGGTAGATAATCTCGACATCCAACCACTTTAAAATTTCTTTCTTTACAACATCTTTCATAATAGGATTTAATCTCCTTTGAGGTTTAGCCCTAGGTTTACAATTATCTTCCATAAGGATTCTATACATACAAATTAAAGGACTGATTCCTTTAATATCAGTTATCGTCTATCCAAAGGCTTTCTTATGTTTCTTTAAAACTTCAAACAAACTCTCTTCTTCTGTTTTAGTTAATTGAGATGAAATTATCACTGGCAAAGTTAAGGACTCACCCAAAAAAATATACTTTAAATGATCAGGAAGCATCTTTGACTCAAGTTCAGGAGATTTTTTAATTGATGGACCAAAAGGTTCATCTTTTTCAGTCATGTCTAATAGCTCAAAATTTTCATGAATTAAATTTAGATCTTTCTCATGAAAATATTCAGAATGATGTAACTCATCTTCTTGCTCATGTTCTAATATTTATCTTTCAGATTTCTCTTCATAAGTTGATTTGAAATGACATTTACTCAAATACTTGATAACATCCATCCCATAACATTCATAATATTTACCTCTTGCAAGATATTTCATTGATTTTGAAATGTTGAATGTAACAGTCTGATCATTAACTCTCATTGTTAATTCCCTTTTTTGCACATCTATCATTACTCTGCCTGTGGCTAGTAATAGTCTTCCTAAAATTATGGGTATCTATTTATCTTCCTCCATATCTGGCACAATGAAATCAACAGGAAAGATAAATTGATCCACTTTTACCAAAACATCTTCTATAACTCCTTTAGGATATGTGATCGAACGATCTGCTAATTACAGAGTTACAGTGGTTTGAGTTATTTCTCCTAATCTCAGTCTTTTAAATATTGATAGAGGCATAAGGTTCATGCTTGCACCCAAATCACATAAAGGTTTCCATAAAATCTATCTCCGATTGGACATGGAATTGTGAAACTACTGATCCATGAAAAAAATACATATTTTTATGCCATGATTTTCTCAAAATTTTAAGGATATTTTGCTTTAATGAAAGGTATTTTTTGTGTTTTTGGATGTAGGTGATGAAAAAATGTTCAAGAAGGAAAAAAGCATGAAAAAGGAGCAAAAAGGAGACAAAATGGAGCCAAAATGCAAAATTATCAAAACAATTGGCCTGACGCCTAGGCACTAGAATCTGGCGCCTACGCGCCAGCTTGATACAAAATTCTGTAAGATTTTTGATGAATTTTAGATGATTATTTTGACAGTGTTAGCGGTTATTGGACCATCTAGAAGATTGGCAGTTATTCTTCGATTATAGGAAATGCGATACATTGTATTTGGACGCTTGAAAACGGTTAGGATTGCAAAGAGGTGTGATCCAAAGTGAAGAGGTGCGAAGAACTAGATGCAGAGTCCGACACTTAGGCGCCAGACACACCTTCTAGAAGATTCATTGAACATGGACACATTTTGAAGAGCTGCCTCAAGGCAACCCTTGAAGCCTATAAATAGGAGGCTACTCCTTCAGATAAAAAGGCCCACAAACCACCAACGCCTAACCTAGTCCCCTAGCCCCATAGTCCATTTAAAGAGAGAAATTAGAGAAATATTTTAAGGGCCATATTTATAGTTTCTTTTATTAATTAGTGAGTTTATTTAGGGTTGGTATTGAGAGTTTTGAAGAGTCGGTGCTTTTGAAGTTTATATTGCTTTGGAGTCAGAAGGATTCAGAGGTTCAGTTGGAACTGGACATAATAATTTACAAAATCCAATTGAATTTAATGAACAAAATGTTTATAAACCATTAAGGGATTATGTTAACCCTACAGTTGATGAACTTCATAGTAGTATTCAAATACCTACTGTAGATGCTAATTCTTTTGAGCTTAAACCGTGTTTTATTCAAATGGTTCAAAATAGTCAATTTGGGGGAACACTAAATGAGGATCCAAATTTACACCTTACTAGTTTTTTAGAACTTTGTGCTACCTTTAAATATAAGAATGTTTCTGATGATGCTATTAGACTTAGACTCTTTCCTTTTTCTTTAAGAGATAAAGCAAAGATGCGGTTGAACTCATTAGCAGCAGGTTCTATTAAAACATGGGTTGAAATGGCACAAAAATTCTATGCTAAATATTTTCCTCCTTCTGAAACTGCTATATTAATAAATGATATTACTTCATTTAGTCAATTTGATGGGGAGACAATTTATGAAACTTGGGAAAGATTTAAAGAACTATTAAGAAAATGTCCTCATCATGCTTTACTTGATTGGTTAATTATTCAAACATTTTATAACGGTCTTATTGGATCACTTGAATCAATTATTGATGTTGTTGCTAGAGGTTCTTTAATGGCTAAATCATTTGAAGAAGCTTATACTTTAATTGAAGAAATGGCTAACAAAAATTTTCAATGGTCTTCTGAAAGGATTATTCCTAAAAGAATGGCAAGTATTCATGATAACGAAGCCTTTTCTATCATATCTTTACAAGTAGCTGCAATATCTAGGAAATTAGATAATTTTGCTATCAATATATCACATAACAACTATGCTTATATTGAAAATTCTCAAACTATTGAAACTTTACAAGTTATTGCTAGTAAATATAACCCTTATTCCAATTATTATAATCCTAGATGGAAAAAACACCCTAATTTTAACTGGAATAATTCACAACAACAATGGGGTAATAATCAATCCCATGCAACTGGAAATTGGAACAATTAAGTAAATTCAAACTATAAACCACCTGGATTTAATAATCAACAGAAAAAGTTATGTATAGAAGAATTAATTTTACAACTAAGTAATCAATTACAAAATAAAACACTGCTTTTCGTAATATTGATAATCAAATAGGACAAATCGCTAATTTAATTAATTATAGACATCAAAGAACACTTCCTAGTAATGTTGAAATCAGTCCAAAAGAAACTGGAAAAGATCATGAACATGTTAAAGCTGTACAACTTAGAAGTGGAAAAGAATTAAAAAAAAGAATTCAGAATGAAATTGAAAATGAGATTGAGGTTGAAGAGATTGAAAAACCTCAAGGAACTCCTTCTCCTAGTCAAGATCAGACTGTAATTCCTATTAATGTGGAAGTTGAAAAACCACCACGACCTTTTCCTCAAAGTCTAAAACAACAGAAGCTTGATCATCAATTTTCTAAGTTCTTTGAAATTTTTAAGAAACTTACCATTAACATACCTTTTGCTGAAGCTTTCGAACAGATGCCAACTTATGTAAAATTTATGAAGGATATTTTAAGTAAGAAACGAAAATTTAAAGATTTTGAAACTGTTGCATTATGTGAAGAATGTACTGCAATAATTCAAAAGAAATTACCTCAGAAACTTGAAGATCTTGGAAGTTTTACTATACCTTGTGCTATTAGAGAAAAATTTTGTGGAAAAGCTTTATGTGATTTTGGAGCAAGTTTTAATCTCATGCCATTTTCTATTTTTCGAAGGTTGAATTTAGGAGAGATTACTCCTACAACTGTAACCCTTCAGTTAGCTGATAAATCTATCACCTACTCGAAAGGAGTTATAGAGGATGTTCTTGTTAAAGTGAATAAATTTATTTTCCCCGTGGATTTCATTGTACCTGATATGGAAGAAGATAAAGAAATACCAATTATTTTAGGGAGACATTTTCTAGCTACCGGACGAGCTATGATTGATGTACAAAAAGGAGAATTAACTATGAGAGTTAATGATCAAGAGATTAAATTCAATGTCCTTAAATCAATGAAGTACCCTGATAAAGAAAAATGATATCTTATGGATATTATTGATTATATAATTGAAAAACATTATCAAGAAAGATGTAAAGTCATTTCCGAAGAAAAAACTGAATTATTAACTGATGAAAATGAAGAACTAAAAGAAGAAGAATTATCTAAAGAAACTCATTATATTAAAGATAACTGGGAAATTTTTGACATATCACAAAATGATATACTTTTACCCTCAATTAAAAAAGCCCCTGAACTGGAATTAAAAATGTTACCTGCACATTTAAAGTATGCTTTTCTTGGAAATTTATTAACTTTACCTATTATTATTTCTTCTAAACTAAGTTTAGATCAAGAAGAAAAATTGATAGGAGTGTTAAAGAATTATAAGAAAGCTTTTGGTTGTACTATTGCTGATATAAGAGGAATAAGCCCTTCCATCTGTATGCATAGAATTTTAATGGAAGAAGATTTTAAACCTACTATTGAACCTCAAAGAAGTTTAAATCCTATCATGAAAGAGGTTGTTAAAAAATAAATTTTAAAATGGTAAGATGCTGGAATTATTTATCCTATTTTGGATAGCTAACTATCATTGTCAATGACAAAAATGAGCTAATTCCTACAAGACAAGTTACTGGATGGCGAATTTGCATTGATTATCAGAAATTAAATAACACCACTAGAAAGGATCATTTTCCTTTACCTTTCTTGAATCAAATGCTTGATAAATTAGCTGGACACTCATATTTCTGTTTTCTGGATGGATATTCTGGTTATCATCAATTACCTGTAGCTCCTGAGGACCAAGAGAAAACAACATTTACAAGTCCATATGGAACATTTGCTTTTAGAAGAATGCCTTTCAGTTTATGTAATGCACCTGCAACTTTTCAAAGAAGTATGATGTTAATATTTTGTGATTTGATTGACAAAGGAATTGAAATATTTATGGAACATTTTTCAGTTTTTGGAACTTCTTTTGAATCTTGTTTGGAAAATATTTCCAAAGTTCTTAAAAGATGTGAAGAAACAAACTTAGTTCTTGATTGGGAAAAATGTCAATTTATGGTCACAGAAGGCATTGTACTTGGTCACAAAATTTCACAAAAAGGGATGAAAGTTAATCAAGCAAAAGTGAAAATTATTGCTGAACTGCAAACACCTACTACTTTATTGATGTGAGAAGTTTTCTGAGTTATGCTGGATTTTATAGAAGATATATAAAGGATTTTTCTAAAATTGCTAAACCTCTTTGTCATTTATTGGAAAAAGAAGCTAAATTAGAATTTAATGAAGACTGTGTTAATGCTTTTAATATTTTAAAAGAATAATTAATAACCGCACATATAGTTATTGCACCTAATTGGAATAAACTCTTTGAATTAATGTGTGATGCAAGTGATTTTGCAATTGGAGCTGTATTGGGACAAAAATATGAGAAAATTTTCAAAGTTATATATTATGCTAGTAAAACTCTTACTAAAACTCAAAGAAATTACACTACTACTGAGAAAGAGCTTTTAGCTATAGTCTATGCCTTTGATAAATTTAGACCTTATGTTCTTGGTACCAAATGCATAGTTCATACTGATCATTCTGCTATTAAATATTTAATGTCAAAAAAAGATGTTAAGCCTAGACTGATAAGATGGGTTTTACTTCTACAAGAATTTGATTTTCAAATAGTGGATAGAAATGGAACTGATGACCAAATTGCTCATCATTTATCTTGAATTAACAATGATGTTATTATTGAGTAAAATATAAATGAGAAATTTCCTGATGAACATTTATATGTTATTCAAGGATGCCAAACACCTTGGTATGCGGATATAGTTAACTATTTTGTTAGCAATATTCTACCTTATGGATTGAATAACAAATATATTAAGAAATTTAAAAATGATGCTAAATCTTCTATTCGGGAAGATCCTCATTTATCTAAATAAGGAAGAGATAATGTATTTCGAAGATGCGTACCATATGAAGAAAATTTTGCTATTATTAAAAAATGTCACGATTCCAAATTTGGAGGACACTTTGGAGTAGATAAAATTGCATTTAAAATTTTAAATTCAGGATTTTATTGGCCTACCTTGTTCAAAGATGTGAGACATTATTTGAAAACATGTGATCAATGTCAAAGGTTGGGAAATATATCTAAAAAAGATGAAATGCCTTTAAACTATATATTGGAAGTTGAAATTTTTGATATATGGGGTTTAGACTTTATGGGACCATTTGTACCATCATCTGGAAAGATTTATATTTTTTTAACAGTTAATTATGTTTCAAAGTGGATTGAAGCTGTAGCTTTACCTAACTGTGATTCCAAAAGTGTTTCAAAATTTTTAAAGAAAATGAATTTTTCAAGATTTGGAATGCCTAAGGTAATTATCACAAATGGTGGAAGACATTTTAGAAATATAAGAATTCAATCATTACTAGAAAAATTTGGAATCAAACACAGAATTGCAACTACTTATCACCCACGAACAAGTGGAATGGCTGAAGTATCAAATAGAGAAATTAAAAAAAATTTAGAGAAGTCTGTTAATCCTAAAAGAAATGATTGGGTTGATAGACTTGATTCTGCATTATGGTCTTATAGAACAGCTTATAAGACACCAATCGGAATGTCACCTTACCGGTTAATTTATGGTAAACAATGTCACTTACCTGTTGAACTTGAACATAAAGCTTATTGGGCGATAAAGAAATTTAATTTTGATTTGAATACTGCAGGAGAAAAACGATTATTACGATTAAATTAGATGGATGAAATAAGAAATGAATCATATGAAAATGCAAAAAATTATAGAGAAAATGAAGATATTACATGATAAAAAGATTTCAGGAAAATTATTCGAGCCTGAACAAGAAGTATTATTATTTAATACTCGTTTAAGACTTTTTCCTGAAAAATTAAGATCTAAATGGATGAGACAAAATATAATTTAGAAAGTATACCTTTATGGAGCTGTGGATATTAAAGTCCCCAAAACAGGAAAAATATTTAAAGTTAATGGATTAAGACTGAAGCCTTATTTGGGAGACATTAAAATGATTTATAAAGAGGCTTACGAGTTAAGTCAACCTGATTAAAGACTTATTGACGACGTTAAACCAAGCACTTTGTGGGAGGCAAACCATAGTTATTTTTGTGTGTTTTTACATTTTCAATGTAAGGTTATGCCTCAGTTTTGAAAAATTTTATATAACTTTAGAAAATTGGATGCTAACAAGTCTTCATTGACTTAAGCTAAAAATTATCTCGAAGTATATAAAGTTTGGACTTTGGATCACTCCATTTTGTATGTGAGTAAAAAGGAGATCAATTTAAGCTTCATTATGATTGTTTATAACTTGTCTTACTAAGTCTACATTGATCTTACCATTCTAATTTACCTATTTTGAAGTACGAAACTTTGAAATTTAACGATAGGCGAAAAGGATTCGAACATGGTTCCGGCGCCTAGGCGCCAAAATTCGGCGCCTAAGCGCCAGACTAAATTGTGTATCAATGGGTCCGGTGCCTAGGCGCCAGATTTGGCGCCTAAGCGCCACAGTTACTGGATCGTGTAAAAATCGAAAATTTTCAGTTTTTCACACAATTTTCTCCTTTAAATTACCCCATCTTCATCCCCAATACCTGAGAAACCAAAATTACGACCAAGACACTTCATTCTTGAGATTTAGAGAGGATTTTGAAGAAATGGAGAGAGGAAATCTTGGAGAAGAGGCTAGAAGAAAACATCTACGGATTTTCTGAGGGAGTTAGTATTCTTCCCAAGTAGGCCGAGTAGTCTTCATTGCAAAGAGAATGAAAATTTCTAATTTAAAGATTAGATAGTTATTGTGGTGTGATCTAGACTTTTATTAGTGTGTCGATATATCGATTTAGTAAATCGAATGTGTTGTTGGTGTGTTTGATTTATTGTTCAATGTGTGTTGTATTTGCTTTGAAATTATGTAGTTTGATTGTTTGTTAGGACTTGAATCATATTAATATACTTGACTGTATTGTACTGAGCAAAAATTTAAGATTATGAATGGAATTAGAAGAGTTTGATTTAAACCTTATGTTTAATTGGTGGATTTAATTTTTAATTTTTAAAATTTTTTGGAAAATATTTTAGAAGTTGGAAACTGAAGCACTACTCTAATATGAGTAATTAGAAGTTGAATTTATTAGTTTTGGTGGAAAATAAAATTTTAAAAGTGATTTTTGTAAAAGGCGAGTCTGGCTCCAGAATTCAGCGCCTAGGCGCCGGTTCAGCTTGCTTACCGAAAATTAGCATTTAAACCCCATTAGCCATGGTTAACGCCTAAGCTTCATCCCCTTCCTCTTTTTCGTGAAAACCCACCCTCTAGATCCATCTTGAGGTCAATACATCAAGTTTTTGAGCCCGAAATCGCTTGATTTCTTCATCTCCAGGTTAGATCTACCTTCTAATCCATTTATTTTTTATTCTTATTATAGTTTTTCCTATTTTTTTTGCTAAAAACCAAAATTTTGAGAAAAAATTTGATTTTTAGAGTTTCTCCATGGATTTTTAAACTGATTTTAAGTTTCTCAAGCTTAAAAGAGTTTAAATATTTGATTTCTAAATTTATTTGTGTTTTCTTTCACGTTTAGATAGCACAAAAATCTAAGCGAGGAAAGGCACGAGAAAATTTCGACAGCAGCAAGTTTTTGACTACTGCAACGCATTTTCATTATCACGAATTTGCGACATCAAGGAAATTTATCTCGAAGCACAGTTTTTACAAACCTGGTGAAATTATCGAGAACACGATCATTGCACAAAACTGGCAATGATTCTGTTATTTCACTGCTGTTGTCGTTATTCCTATTTTACGCGAGTTTTATGCCAACTTTTTGGATGCGGAAGACTACAAAGTCTTCGTTAGAGGTGTCAGAGTAGGATTTACTCCGGAAAAGATCAATATTTTCTATGGCCTACCACCTACCATTGAGTGCTACTATTCTGGTTTATCTCCATCTAAGGGAGATCTTGAGATGATTATTGCATATCTGACTGATGGCACTGGAGCTTAGAAGATCCAGAATGAAAAATGGGTAAACTTTAAATCTTCAAAGCTAAATGGTATTTTAAAGGCATGACATTATTTTATTTCTGCCAGACTACTTCTTTCCACCACCTGAGTGAAGTTACCAGAGATCGAGCTATGCTGAACTACTTCATTCAGGAGAGGTAGCCGATAGATGTTGGTAGTATTATCTATGATTCAGTGGAATCGATTGCTAGATCCAGCACTTCTGTGGGATTAGGATTCCCATCCTTGATTCATTATTTATGCATGAGTAATAGAGTTTCTGCTGATATATCAGAGGAGAAGTTGAATACTACAAAGCCAATTGGGCAGGAAAGTGTTAACATTTATGATCGACTTTGAGGAAAGAGATCTACTGGTCCTTCTACTTCTATACCTACTCCAGGTAGAGCTCCCACTTCTAGATCTTCTACTTCTACTGCTGAGCCACCATCTAGTTTCTGAGAATCGATGCATGATCAATTTCTTGAGAAGCAGAATGAGTTATTTCTAACTCACTGCAGAGTAGATACTATAGACAAGAAGATTGATCATTTATCTGAGTTTACCCAAAGGAAAAGTGAGTATGATGCTGAGTATTCAGAGTCTTTAGTGAGATTCTTGAAGGGTGAGCATTATGTTCAGTTTCCTACCTATCCTAGATTTTCACCGTATGTTGATCGAAAGGATGTGGAGTTTTCTTTCGGTGATGACGATGACGAGGCTACAGATAGTGATTAGTAGCTTGATTTACCTCTGAGATGTGCTGATTCTGTTGTTAGTTTATTTCGTGTTTGCTAGTATTATTTGTTGTTTGTTGTTTGTTAGTGTAGATTTGTTTATGAAACTTTGTGTGAATTGTTTGATGTTGAGACTGTTTTAGATATTTAGTGTATTGTGTTGAAGACTGAAATTTGGATAAATTAATGTTTATTTTCATTTCGACTCTACCGTTTAGTATTCTTAAATAGTTAGTAATGTTGTTCTGTTTTTATACTATAAGTAGTATAGTCATTTAATTCAGCTACTGATATAAAAAAAAATGAGCCTGCTTACTTTTATATATTCTTTGTTATTTCAGTAATATTCATAAAAAGCATATGTAGAAGTAAATTTTTCTTTTTAGACTGTTTTTTACATACTTATAAAAATTCCTTTTTAAGTTATACCTTTCTTTCTCTCATACTTTAATTTTTTTCCATGATATACCAAAACTTAAGTTTGGGGGAAGGGAAAATACATGCAAATTTAAATTTTATTTGTCCTTATTGAACTAATGTTTTCTAAAAAAATATTAACATAACATAAGGAATGAAGAATCTATTTAAGATCATTTAAAATTTTGAAATTATAAATAATTTAGTAGACTTAACCAAAATTTTAATAACTTTGATTGATTTTAAGAATAGAATTATTCAACTTAAAGAAGAGTAAGATTAAGAAAATTTTCTATTCACAGTAGAAATAATTGAATTTTAGAAGTATTAAGAAATAAAAAATTATAACTTGAAAAAGAAAAGATTGAAATTCTTTTTGAATTCTATTCATGTTATAGTAATTAAGTGAAAATGTATAAGTTTGAAAATATAAGTTAAGGATGGTGAAGTTCAAAACCATTAACAAGTTATCCAGATATAGTAATCCTCTCTGTAAAAAAAAAGAAGAGGAGGAGAGAGGAGAAGCTTGAGGAGATGCCTAATCAAAAATTGGCTTCACTTGAATTAGCTAATAAGAAAAAAACTGATTACATATTTTACTTAATTTTTATGATCTTTTTCTTGTAAATAATTTATGTGATCTTAATATAATAAACTACAATTATTTTCGAAGTGAATGACAATTTTTTGAAATCTTATGATTTGGTAGTTAAATATTCTTTAAATTCTTAAAATTAAACTTAGTAAAATTTGGTTAATGATTTACTAAAGCCTCTATAAAATCAAAAAATATAAGAAATCTTAAATATTTACCTTTTATTCCAATTATTATACATTTTATATAGTAAAAAGGGTTACTTGAGAACAAGTAACGTTTAAGTTTGGGGGATTTTGATCCATGAAAAAAATAGCTATTTTTATGCCTTGATTTTCTCAAATTTTTCAGGATATTATGCTTTAATGGAAGGTATTTTTGTGTTTTTGGATGTAGGTGATTCAAAAATGATCAAGAAGGAAAAAAGGATGAAAAAGGAGCAAAAAGGAGCAAAAATGGAGCCAAAATGCAAAATTGTCAAAATAATTGGCCTGGCGCCTAGGCGTCAGAATCCGGCGCCTAAGCGACAGCTCGATATAGAACTCTGTAAGATTTTTGACGACTTTTGGATGGTTATTTTGACGGTATTAGCGGTTATTGGACCATCTAGAAGATTGGCAGTTATTCCTAGATTATATGACATGTGATACATTGTATTTGGACGCTTGGAAATGGTTAGGATCGCGAAGAGGTGCAATCCAAAGTGAAGAGGTGAGAAGAACTCGACGCAGAGTCCGGCGCCTAGGCGCCAAATTTCGGTGCTTAGGTGCCAGACACACCTTCTAGAAGATTCATTGAACATAGACACATTTTGAAGAGGTGCCTCAAGGAAACCCTTGAAGTCTATAAATAGGAGGCTACTCCTTCAGAGAAAAAAGGCCCACAAACCACCAACGCTCAGCCAAGTCCCCTAGCCCCATAGTCCATTTAGAGAGAGAAATTAGAGAAATATTTTAAGGGCCATATTTATAGTTTCTTTTATTAATTAGTGAGTTTATTTAGAGTTTGTATTTAGAGTTTTGAAGAGTCGGTGCTTTTGAAGTCTATTTTGCTTTGGAGTCAGAAGGATTCAGAGGTTCAGTTGGAGAAACACTTGAGATAAGTATTTGTATTTTGATTCAAAGTTTTATTTATATGTTTTGTTGTTTAAATTCAATGTGTTTGAGTAGTTACTTTACCTTCTCCTTTCAATTATGAAAAGATAAAATAAGATAATATAAAATTCATTGGAGAATTAAAAACTATATATATATTTTAAACATTGTGATGATTTTAATACCGGATCTTAATTTACTATTTAAATTGGACATTTAAATTGTTAAAATCTATTGATGAGTTTTGAAACCTTGAAGGAGATGAATTCTTAACTAGTAGATATCACATGAATCCTTGGGTTGTCGAAGGCCTTGCGCGGGTTATTCAAGAAGAAGTGCAAATAAATAGGAAGATATTATTTAATGGGCTTAGAATTGATAAGTTTTTAGAGTGACAGGCTAAATTCTTGTAATTTGGTTTATAGAGAAGGAAAGGGTCACTAGTAGGGTCGACCATAGCCACCCTTGGACATCTAGTAGTGTGAGCCTAGATTAACCCATTCTATTAACAATACATCCAAACCTGATCTATAGATTAGCCAATGTTCTTTATACTATCGAGTGAATGTAAAGAATATGAATGCTTCTATTTGGCACAATACCATAAATTTATATTCTCCATGAATATTACATTATCTAAAAAGTCTTGGATTAATTGAAAGGAAGAAAGTTGTTTGCTTATTTTTATTTACATCAATCATTACTTTATTACTTGCTTTATTTACTGCATCTAGTAAATTAAATATCAACTTTTTAACTTTAAAAGAAATACATAAAAATAAAATAAAAATATTAAAAAAAAAATCTATAATCCTCCTCATGGGATCGATACTGGGGTCTTTATTTAAAGCCCTATATTACTTGAAACGATACATATACTTGCGTAGTACCCCTAGTGTGTAAAATATTTTCCATAAAATTATATTTACATACCCTAGCCACTATTATTATTTAAGTAAAAGTATTGGCTATAACATATTCTTATAGCATAAAATACTGCATTGCTTGCCGATTGCAAACCAAGTTTTTGGTGCATTGCTGCGGATCGATGGACAACTACGAAGATCCTTAAGCTATTCATGAAGCTTCTTCTGAATTATTACACTGCACTCCTCAATAAGTGCAACTGTCTCATTATCTTCAAACTTCCTTTTTTTGTTGAGAATATCCTTCATAAATTTCACATAGCTTGGCATCTGTTCTAAGGCTTCAACAAATGGAATATTGATTGTAAGCTTCTTAAATATCTCTAAGAATTTTGAAATTACTTATCCAATTTTTGCTGATGAGGTCTCTGAGGAAATGGAGGTGATAATATTTCCAAATCTTCCTTAAGTGGAGAAATAGGTCTTTCCAAACCTTTTGGAGAGTCCTCTTTTGATTCTTCAATCTCTTCTTTCTCTACTTCAATTTCCTTTTGCACTCAACCTTGCAAATCTTTTCCACTTCTCAATTGAATTGCTTTTACATGCTCTTTATCTTTATCTCTTGGATTTACTTCAGTATTACTTGGAAGCATACCTTGGGATCTGTTACTTAATGTATTGACAATTCATCCCAAATGATTTTTAATATTTCTAATTGTAGCTCCTTGACTTTGCAATAAATTTCCCATTTGTAACAACACTTCTTCAGTAGACAACTTCTTGTCCTTAAATTTTGAAGCATTGTTAAAACCTAGAGGATAGTTTGGTCTATAATTATTATTCCCTCGGTTGTTCCGGTTCCCCAGTTGGTCTACTTGGTTGTTCCCCCATTGTTCATTAATTCCACTCTGATTATTGGTGTTCCAGTTAAAGTTTGGATGATTCTTCCAACTTAGATTATAATAATTAGAATAAGGGTTATTAGGCTTACTTATAACATTAAAAATATCTGGTGATGTATGAGAATCAACCATTTGGCTTAATGAATTTTCTTCAATGATGGAAATTGGCTGAGAAAAATTCATCCTAAATTGGTCTATCTTCTTTGAAATTGCAGCAACGTGATTTGCTAACATTGCAAAAGTATCATTTTCATGAATATTGGCTACCTTTTTAGGATTTAACATTTGAGAAGGCCATTGAAATTTATTAGTAGCCAATTCTTCTTTCAAAGCATAAGCATCAGTAAACTGTTTAGACATCAGTGATCCTCCTGCAGCAGCATCGATAATAGATTTAAGAGATCCAACCAATCCATTATAAAAAGTTTGAGTTATTAACCAATCTGGTATCGAATGATGTGGATAATTTCTGAGGAGATCTTTAAATCATTCACATGCCTCATATATAGATTCACCTTCAAACTAACAAATAGATGTGATATTATTTCTAAGCTTCGCAGTCTTTGATTGTGGAAAATATTTAGCAAGGAATTTTTGTGCTAAATCACCCCAAGTTTTGATAGATCCACGTGCTAACAAATTTAACAATATCTTAGCTTTATCCCTTAGTGAGGAAGAAAAAGTCTAAGTCTAATAGCATCATCTGAAACACCATCATATTCAAAAGTAGCACACAACTCTAGAAAGTTGGCAAGATGTAAATTAGGATCTTCAGTTGGTGCTCCCCCAAATTGATTATTAGACACCATTTGGATAATAGCAGGTTTAAGCTCAAATGAATTAGCAGCTACAGCATGGTGTTGAATACTACCATGAAGTTAATCCACTGTAGGGTTAGCATATTCTCTTAGAGGTTTAAATTCTTGATGGATGTCAACATTTTGATTTTGATGATTTCCAATTTCTTGAATATTTTTATCTTTTTCAGAATTTTTTATTTTTTTTAATTTTTCTGATTGTTCTTTCTAATTCATAATCATAAGGCACAAGTCCCTCAGACCCTGAACTACGCATACAACATTAAATAAAATAAAACAAAACACACTATCAAAAGCAAAGTAATGTAAAAATTTTAATTTTTCTTTATTTTATTTAAATAAAATTTTAATCAATTTCCCTACAATGCCAAAAACTTGATCCCCAAATATTTATGCTTATGATTTAGATATAAAATTTATGAATTATAATATGGGATATTACGCTAGAATACGTATCGTTTATCAAGTAATATAGGACTTTCTGATTTGGCCCCGAGATATCGAACCCACAGGGAAATGTGTGAAACTTTAAAGAAATAAGAAAAATACCTTTTTACTTTATGAATTAATTTTTGTAATTATGCTTTAAGGTTTTAATTTTGAAAAGTTGTTTTTGATATTTTTAATAAAAAGTTAAGCAAAAAATAAAATTTTCAATACTCTAAACACAATATAAAAGTTATAAGAATCAAATATCTTTTTCCTTCTTCAATGAATAAGTAATAATTATGGATATTTATGTTCTGGAAGTTTTTAAATGTATTTTGCCAAATTAGAGCAATAATATTCTTTACCTTTACTTGGTTCTATAAATAAAAATTGGTTAATTTGAAATTTTGAAATTTTGTAGATGGCTTAGGCAGGGAAGATACCGCTCTCACTCTAGAGTTCCCTCTATTCCCTCCACCTGTGGGCTAACATCTCAAAACAAAATTTAAAATAACAAACCAAATTAGGGGGCTTTAGGCTGTCATTCTAAAGTTCTCTAATTTTACTCCCCAATAAGTCATATCTCCCTATTATTTGCATTCAATCATATGGACTACAATTCTCACTCATATAATTGCATGTGAATCTTTCCCACTGTCGTTTGAGAAAATATCGCATTGAATTTTACATAATCTCACAACAAATTTTAACATCTTAATTGGCCAAATCAAGAAGTAAATTAAGTTCAAGTATTTGAATCATCACAATTTATTCCAGCATTAAACACTTATACATTCCATAACAAACTTCCATAATTTACTTACTTCATCATCTAAGAAAGAAAAAGATAAAGTAAACTACTCAGATTTTATGAAGAAAACAAAACAAAACTTGATATGAAAGCATAAACAATATTGAAAACACAACAATCTTACTTAAAAACAAAGTATAAAAACAAAGATAAAGACTTATCTGAAAATTCTCTCCATAAGACTCTGAAAGTTCCTTAGGAATTTTCCTTTCTATAATACAACTCTATAGAGGTTGGTGCCCAACTCTGATGACTCTAATAAAGACTTTAAACTTCAATAAAAACTAGATAAAAGGATAAACGAAAATTGGTGAGAAGAAGGATTCACACCAACCCTTTTTCATTTCTTACTCTCTACCCTCTACTATAGAAAAGAAGAACTCTAAATCTTAACACTCTAAAGACACTAACAATAACCACTCTCTTCAACACACACACCACTCTAATAACAAGACCCTTGCAAATTATGAGGCTTCATTTTTATAATTATCAAAAAGGTGTCTTGGTGTCTCTTCAAATCATGTCCAGATTCAATGTATCCACCAAAAGATGCATTCCTTCAATCATATTTAACACACAAAGGATGTTAAGGAAGTCACCACCAAAAGTTGCTTCAAACTCCACCTGATAATGTTGCCAAATTTGATTTAAATTTGATTTTTAACTATGGCGCTTAAGTGCTGGCACTTTTGGCGCTTAGGCGCTAGAGGCCAAATTTCTCAAACTTCATAATTTTGCTCTAAAATTTATCATTTTCTGTTCCTTTCATTACAATTAATCATTTTCATCATACCTGCAAGAAAAACACAAAATATCTTCCATTAAAGTGAAATATCACCAAAAATAGGTATAAAGATGTGCATAAAAATATTATATATTTTAGGTGTATCACTCAAATATCTAGCACAGCCTCAGAGGAAGCATATTCGTTAAAGGGACAACCCAATGTAAACTTTACCGTTGAGGACATGCTACTAAGTACCACTTACCATAACTGTCCTCTCTACATTTCAATCAACATTGATAGTTTGTACTCTCTAGGGTTCTAGTATATCCAGGGGCTTCTCTCAACCTAATGAGTCTACAGACGAATGCATATTTGGACATTGATGTTCAAGAACTTATCAGTGATAGAATGATGATAAGAGTATTTAATCAGAAAGCAAAAAGAGCACTTGGATCAACCGCACTGCTAATGAATGTTGGAGATCTAGTAACAACCGTAAAATTCCATATTATCATCACAGAGACTTTGTTCAATGCTTTAATTTTTTCACCTTGGATTTATGAGTACAATATGGCTCCATCATAATTATTTTAGTGCATCAAATTTTATGAAGAAGGACAAAACACTAAATCAAGGGAGACCTACAACTATTCTTGATTCATGAAGTAGGCATCGATGAAGCCGCCACCTACGTTGCTACCCCAAGGAGAACTGCCTCTCAAAAGATTTCATGCTCAAAGAAGATGGAATTTCAAAGGGATCGGAAGAACTGGACCATTCAAATCCACTTCAATAATCTCTCACCACTTGTTAGCAACGAGTCAGTGAGGTTCTTTTAGCCCACACATCCAAGAACAAGGTCGGGGACGCAGGTGAGGGAGAACTAATAAGGTTGATGAACGTAAAAAGTCCAACAATCAACATCGATGTGGATGGAAGCTCTGAGGAGAATAAGTCCGATAAAGATATGATGAAAGTAAATCAGAAGTAGCCCTAGTTTGAGATCTCCTTGGATGATATGGAGAAAAGGGAATATGAGTTGATGTACACATGGATCAACCACTACGTGCAAGCCATGACCTTAACTCTGATTCACTCTCATAAGGTCGAGAGTATGGAGGACAATGAAATTCAGTGCATTGGTTTGAAATTGATCAAGTTTTACCATGCCCCTGCTCTTTCTAGTTTTGAAACTTCTGTAAAATTAGGAGAGGAAGATTCTAATAAATTAATGGAATTACTTCTCGGGTACTTTTCCCCTTGTGTACAAATGCTGATTCAACAGGTTTGGGTTTTGAAGAAAATGATGAAGGTATAGCTGCATCTGATTGAGAAATTATGGAAAGTTAAAAGTCAAACTCTAAAATTAAAGGAGGGTCTCAGATTTGGTACAATGGAAACGGTCGAAGATTCAAAATTTTGCATGGTTTTTACTTGTGGTTTAGAAGAGGATTGCCTTAATATTGAAGATGTTTTTGAAGATTCTTTGATAGACGAAGCTCCACTAGAGTTTGAGAAGGAAATCAAAACAACAGATGATGAATTAAAGGAAATAAACCTCAAGACAGAGGAGCATCCCTAAACAACCTTCATAAGTTCTCTACTCAAGGAAGAAGATTCTAAGAATTTGATTAAAATATTGGCTGAATTTAAGGATTGCTTAGCTTGGAGCTACAAAAAAATTCCAGGACTGTCTTAAGAACTTACAATACATCGCCTTGGAGTGGATCAAAGAATAAACCTAGTAAAAAGGCTCCCTGAAGATTGTGCCTCAAAATAGAATAATAAGTCATTACTGAGGTGAATAAACTAATAGATGCTAACTTTGTGTGAGAAGAATATTACCGAACATGGTTAGCTGATATTATGCCAGTTAAGAAACGAATGGACAAATATGATTGTGTGTCAACTTTAGGGATTTAAACAAAGCATGTCAAAAGGATGAGTTTACTTTATCAATACTGGAATTAGTGGGGGACATCACGTCCTTACATGAGATTTTCTATGTTATGGATGGATCGTCCATTTACCATAAGATCAAGATGGCTCTAAAAGATACGATGCATATTGCTTTCAGAACACCAGCTGTAATCTACTGCTACACAATGATATTTTTTGGCTTGAAGAATGCAGAAGAAACCTACTAGCGAGCGATGACAAAGATTTTTGATGAGCACATCCATAACCAGGTGGATTTCAGTATGGATGATTTGGTCAGAATAGTAAAGAAAGGAGCAATCATCTGTATGATTTGACAATCATATTTGAATGATTACGATAATATAATCTTATGATGAATCCCTTAAAGTGTGTCTTTGACATTACCACCATGAAATTTTTAATATTCGTTGTCTATCATCAGAGAATCGAAATCGACCTAGAGAAGAATAAAGCTATCTTATAAATACCACCTCCCAAAACCTTGAAACAACTACAATCATTTCAAAAAAAAATTTGGCCTACGTAAGATGCTTTATATCTATTATCTCAGGTAGGTGTCAGAACTTTTCAGCATTAATAAAAAAAGGATGTCAATTTTATGTGGGATGAGAAATGCTAGCGGGCCTTTGAAGATATTAAGCAATGTTTGATGTCACATTTTGTTCTAGAAGCTCCTATCCCTGGTCGACCGTTGATACTTTATGACGTGGCCTTAGACGACTCCATAGGAGCTCTTTTAGTCCAAGTTAATGATAAGGGTAAATAGAATGCACTCTTATGCTTGAATCTATGCCTATTACAGACGGAGGTAAAGTATCCTTCTATTGAGAAGCATTTTCTAGCATTGATTTTTGCCACTCAGAAACTTAGAGACTACATGATTTAACATAAAGTCAATCTTATTTTTAGGGTTAGTCTGTTACAATATCTGATGACATGACCAACACTTTCTAGATGTTTAACAGGATGGTTAAAGATTTTATTGCATTTTGATATAAACTTTGTGTCCCTTCGCTCTATCAAAGGATAGATTTTAGCATACTTTCTCGTAGCACACCCACTACTAGCTGGGTCCACTCTCAATGATTACTTACCAAATGGACAGAAAATGCAAGTGGAACAGACCAGTACCAGAAATTGGGAAATGTTCTTTGATGGAGCTTCGTCAGTTAGGAAGGATAAAAGATCACAAACAGTGATACCAGGAAAAGAATGGATTGGTCTGATTTTTGTTACTTGGATCAGGCAATGTTGAGGTTCTCAAACTACTTAAATGAGCCATGCACCAAAAATAAGGCAGAGTAAGAGGCTTTGATAACTAGTTTAGAATTGATGATATTAGTGGAAATAACATACATCGACATCATGGCGTTTCACAACTCGTCATTCAGCAAGTGGTCAGGCAGTGCATGATTTACCATCTGTAGTGACCATTGAACCTCAAAATTCCATCCCAACATATTCTTTTTTTTTGGCAAAATATAATCATAAGAAAGATGAGTGGTTTTTTCTATGGCACAATTACATAAATATCATTTAGAGGCCATCCTCAATCTGTTTAGCTTTAATATACCATCAAGTGGTAACATTAAAAGGAAAAACGTCCATAAGAAAAAAAAATGAAATAGAAGGAGATAGGAAGGCATGCTAAATCAAGTGACCCCACTTCCATTTATGGAATATTTGAAGTTAAGAATAATGCATTTTTAGTAATAAACACGTTAGAGTGGAGCTTCCAGAAAGGAGCATTTTTTTTATGTTTTTTTATGGGGATTTTAGAGATGTGCTTGTCATTCCTGTAATTTGGAAGGTGAATTTTGCTTCAAAAATATATTTTGTTTAATATATATATATATATATATATATATATATATATATATATATATATCCAAATTTTGTTAAACATGTTGGGAGCCATGAGCTTCTCCTTCACTCAATATATATATATAACCAAAATTAAAATGTATTAATCTCTGGAAAAAGTTTTACAAGTTTTGAGGTAGGGAACATCTAAAAGGTCCCCATTCAAAAGAAAGGCTAAAGGAGGGGAAAGGACAATGGAGACAATAGAAGAAGTAGATACACAACCCTGCTTGGCCAACCAGTTAGCTAGTCTATTGCCTTCCCTAAAATAAAGTGGAAACTGATGGAGAAGGATGACTACAAAAGTTTAATTTTCCCAAGCCAGTAAGAAATATGGCAAGGCTAATCTCCCACTAAATTTAAAGCATGTAGTACAATGGCATAATCTATCTCCACAAGAAGATTAGTCCAATTATTGAGGGATGCCAACTGGATATCCCAAAAAACAGCTGCCACTTCAGATTCCATTGCATCCGAGCCTCAATTGGGGAGGACAAGTAGAGAAAAGCCAAACCATTCTGATCTCTGAAAACACCATCAATTTTAGGTCTAAAATCAGAATAACTACCATCCCTTTTGACCTTTAGAAAGGAAGGGGGGCCTCTTCCAAGTTACAGGAGTGACTATTAGCTTGGGGGGTTTAGGCTGCCAAGAAGTGTTAGCAATATTGGGGAACATGGTGAAGGCCACAAGCTTAAGGAGAAATGCCTTGCAATTGGATGCTACCTTAAAAGGAGTAATAAGGATATCCTAAAATTTCAGTTGGTTCCTACCCATCCAGATAAACCGGGCTAATATGAAAGGGATAGGGCCCAACTGTACTTTAGACCAACCTTGCCAGCAATGAGTCAGAAGTTCCCAGTCCAGTCACAGAGTGCTGACAGTGAGTTTAGAAATGAAGTCACTCCAGACCCCTTGAGAGAATGAGTATTGGAAGAAGAGGTGAAAAAATGGACTCTTCAGCAACCTTGCAAAGATAACATCTGGAAGGGCCCCTAAGTCCCTTAAGCTTAAGGATATCATCCACAGGTAACAGGTTATGGAAAAATCTCTATCCAAGACATAGAGGGAGTGAGGAAAGTATTCTAGAGGCATTCAACCTAAGGGACAAGCTCCCATTGGTGAAGCCTAGCATAGATAAATTTGGTTAAACTGTGAGTTTTAGAGGCATTAAGAACAAGAGAGTCCTTCCTGGAAATATCAAAAAGAAGTCTGGAAATGGATTCAATGGATGGTTGAGTCAGAATAGATTGCAACATAGAAGTAGACCACTGATTACCCTCCCAACAATCGCCACTGATCCATTGAAAATTTGATAGCTTTTTAATATCTATTTCATGGTTATTTTTCATGATATTGCACTTTAAAGAAAGATATTTTTCATGTTTTCTTGTAGGACAAATGATTTTAGGCCTTTAGAGAAAAAGGAAGCGAAAAGGAGCAAATTTGGAGCAAAAAAGGACAAAAGTGCATTTATTGAACTAGTAGCACTGGACAGTGCTAGTTTCCAGAGAGTTACAACGTTTTGGAGAATAATGCGCCAAACGATGCTCCTACCAGTGTCGAACAGTGCCCTATCCTGATTTGTTACTAGATTTAATGTATTTTGCCAAATTTTGAAAGGTTTCTTGAGGAAACTCTTGGGAATTCAGTTTTGGCCGAATTTAAATACTTTTGGAGCCAAATTTCAAAGGGGGAAGAAAGGAAGAGAAGAGTTTAAATTTTAGAGAGGGTTTCTTTCCATTTTGTGCAGGAAGTTAGGATTTGTGTTTTCTCTTTTAAGGACTGTGAGAGGACTGAGAATGTGAGAGATTTCTTCTTCCTTACTCATCTAAAAAGAGAATTGTATTTTGTTGTGAAGAAAGAAGAGGAGTTAAAGGAATTCCTTGAGATTCATTGGGAAAAATTTTCAGATAAGTTGTCTTTACTTTACTTTATTTGTATGACATTGTTTTCATATATGAAATCCATGTTTTTTCATCTTTTCTTCATGAGTCTTGAGTAGATTTCTTCGCCTTTCTCCTTTTCATGTGACGTGTTGATGTTGTGAAATGAAAATGATGCGTCGATTTATTATGGAGAATTTGTGATGACCTTCTCACTTAGAACTTCATTTATTGTTTAATCTGGCCAGTTGAATTGTTGAAACTTGTTGGGAAACATATGTTCCAAAAGTATTATGAGTTCCACAATAAAAGTGAAGGTCACATTCAATGTCCATGAATGAGAGATGTAGTTCATGGGGATTGAGTGAAAATAAATAGGAAAATATACTTTGATGAGCATAGATATGGAGATTTCAGAGTGACATACTAAAATCCTTAATTTGGTCCTAATGTTTAGAAACTGAAGCGGGAGTTAGCCTTCAGGTGAAGGGAAGTGGGAGCTTTGGAGTGAGAGACAGTATCCTCCCACCCTAACCATGGATTCAGGGACTAAAGTTAGGATTAGCCATTGTTCTTTATACGCTGAAATATGGGTAAAGAATAGGAATGCTCCTATTTCGCACAACAGATTTGTATCACTGATCTATGTCTCAATAATCATCACATTATGAATGGAAAGGAGGAAGACTTTTTCTTGCAACTGTACTTTGTTATAAATTTAGTCTTATGTTAGTTTAACTTGCTAGAGTTTACAACGTGCTTTGGTAGAAATAGTAACTAATTATGTTTGTCTTTACTATAAGAATTAAACCACTTGTAATTATGCAGTAATTTGATTAGTGATTTCTGTGCTACACCATAAATCTAAAGCCTCCGTGTAGGATTGATAACTAGGACTCCACTAGACCTTGTATTACTTTAGTGATATGTATACTTGCGTTAATTTTGTGACTCATTATCATCTAAATCAATATATAAATCTAAATCTAAGTTCATTAATTTGTACAAATTTAAAAAGTCACACCAAGTTTATGGTACCGTTGTGGGGAGGCAAGGTAAAAAAATGTAAGTGTTAAAATTTAATTTTTGTAGTATTTGAAATCTTATATTTGAATTGCAAGTCATAGCTTTGTGTGTCTATTTATTGTTAGTGTGTTTATTGTGTTTGCATGTGTAGTATCGGATCTATAAGTTCAGTGCCTTACGATTCTGAATTAGAGCGTACTATTAGAAAAATTCAAAAACAACAAAAACAATCTGCAAATCCTCACAAAATGGTGAACAAGTTAAACAATCAAAATGAAAATATACCAAGACCTTTAAGAGATTATGCTAATCCAACAACATATGAAATTCACTTAACTATTATCGATGCCGATGTTGCTGGATCATTAATGTCAAAACCTTTTGATGAAAAATATTCGTTAACTGAAGAGATGGCTACTAATAATTTTCAAAAGCCCTCTTAGTGGTAAATCCTAAGAGAGTGGCCAGTATTCATGGTTCATATGCGATAACTATGATAGTCTCTCAAATTGCTGCACTTTATAAGAAGATAGATCAATATGGAATGAATTATTCTCCAACACCCCTAGTGTTAGAAGAAAATTCATCAGAACAGATGATAGAATCTCAAATTTCTTATGAAACCTTGAATGCTATACATAATAAATTCAATAATCCTTATTTGTATTATTATAATCCTAGTTGGAGGAATCATCTGAATTTCAACTGGAATAACACCAATGTTGTCGTTAATCCACAATGGGGAAAGAATCCTATGAATCCAGTTGAAAATTTGAACAACTAAGGAAATACCAATTTTAAACCTTCTTATCCTCTTGGTTTTAATAGTAATCAACAATTTAAGGAAAAGAAGTTGTCTACTGAAGAAATGATTTTGAATAAGGGTAATCAAATTCAAGCTCAAAACATTGCAATGAAGAACATTGAAAATCAATTGGGACATATCTTTATTGCGCTTAATAATAGACCTTCTGGGAATGTTCCTCGTAATGTTGAGATCAACCCAAAAGATCAAAACAAAGAGAAAATTAAGGCTACTCAATTAAGGAGTGGAAAAGAGTTGGAACAAAGAGTTCAAAAAGAAGTCGAAGTTGAAAGAGAGAAAGTGAACATTGAGAAAGGTTCTAGTAAGATATATCCAGACGAATATTTGCTAGAACCAATGAAGATAACTATCGAAAAACCACCTTCTCCTTTTCCTCAAAGACTAATGAAATAAAACAAGGATAACTGTTTTCAAAATTTTTTGGAAATTCCTAAGAAATTAACGATTAATATTCCCTCTGTTGAAGCATTAGAGCAGATGCCTGATTATGCAAAGTTTATGAATGATATACTTAAAAAGAAAAGAAAATTTAAAGACCACGAGACAGTTGCACTCAGTGGTGAGTGTAGTGCAATTATTCATAAAAAGCTTCCTGAAAAACTTAAAAACCCACGTAGTTTCAATATCCTGTGTGCTATAGGTGAAAATTTTTTGGAAGAGCTTTATGTGATCTCGGAGCTAGTATTAATCTTATGCCTTTATCAACTTTCAAAAGATTGATAATAATTAAAATTTTGCCTACATCTGTGACTCTTCAACTGGCTAATCGTTCTATCACTTATCCTAAAGGTGTTATGGAACATGTATTAGTAAAGGTTGATAAAATTATCTTTTCTGTGGACTTTATTGTTTTAGATATGTAGGAAGATAAAGAAATTTCAATTATTTTGGGAAGACCATTGCTTGCTACTGGGAGAGCTATGATAAATGTCCAAAAAGGAGAATTAACTATGAGAGTTAATGACCAAGAGGTAACACTCAACATTCTGAAGTCTATGAAGTACCCTTCAACTGAAACTGATGATGAGTGATATCAAATGGATGTCTGCGATTATTTGAGAGAAGATCATTAAAGAAGTATTTAAAGAAAATTTGGAATGTAAAGATGAATATGAAAGTAAAAAATGAAGATGATTTGGATGATATGAAGAATGAAAAGTTAGAATTTGTTCAAGAAAAAATTAAAAGATTGGATACTATGAAAAATGAAGATAAAAGTTTAATTCCATCTATCATTAAACCCCTCGAACCTGAGCTGAAAATTCTTCTTAATCATTTAAAGTACATGTTTCTAGGTGAATCATCTACTTTACTAGTCATTGTATCTTCAGATTTAAATGAATATCAAGAACAAAAATTATTGGACACCTTAAAAGATACAAAAAGGCATTTGGTTGGTCCATAGCTGATATTAAAGGAATCAGTCATTCGATTTGTATGCATAGAATTTTATTGCATGAACAACACAAACCAAGAATTGATCCACAAAAGAGACTGAACCCAATAATGAAAGAAGTAGTTAAAAAAGAGATTTTAAAGTGGTTAAATGTTGGAATTATATATCTTATTTCTCATAGTGTTTGGGTGAGCTGATCACAGAAAAATACATCAAGAAATTCATATCTATTGTTGATGAAATTGCACTTTAAAGAAAGGTATTTTCTTTATTTTATTGCAGGAATGAAGATTTATAAGTGATTGAAGCAAAAAGCATGAATGGAGCAAATTTGGATGAAAAAGGAGGAAATTCAAGCAAATATAACTACTTTGCCGACGGCGAGATCGAGGTCACCGATGCTGAGATCGTGAGGAGAATTTCTGAAGGAATTATAACTACCTCGTCGACAGCGAGCCCGAGCCCGCCGACAGCGAGATCGCGCGGTTTGAAGACCTTCTAGAAGCCCCGCTGATGGCGAGGTCGTTTCCCGCCGACGGCGAGGCTGTTCAAAATGCATATACATTGAACCTGCACACTTTTTGAAGAGGTGTTTGAGCACCCCTTGGACCATTACTTACCTCTATAAATAGAGGCCGAATTTTAGTGATTTAGTGTCCCTTTAGAGTCCCTTTTTAATATCTCTTTCTATTGTCTTAAGTGTCATTTGTGTCTACTTTAGTAAGATTGGGTGTATTTAGTGAGTTCATTAGTTTAATTGAGTGATATTTAATCTGCTGTACTAGAAGGAAAAGTCAAAGGAACTTCAAGGAGTCTGCTTGGGGAAGAAATTAAGAAAAGTATCTTTGTTTATTGTTGTTAACTTTAAATGAAATCCATGCTTTGTTTTATTCCCATGCATTCTGAGTAGTTTTTCTTAGTCTTTCTCCTTGTTTATGAAAATTATTCGGATTGACGAAATTAAATAGAAGTACCTAATATAATATAAATAAATTGTGATAATTTTTACTTAAAACTTAATTTACTTTCAATCTGAACAATTGATTAGTTAAAATATGTTGAATTATCAACTATAGTAAAAATTACATCCAATATTAAGGGAAGTCAAAAACCTTGGAAGGAGGGTTGTCGGCAAATTTTTAGGTAGAGAGTTATATTTTTGAAAAGAGGTCGCCTACAGAAATTGTCAGCAAATTTTTAATTTAATTTAAATAAACAATTTGAAAAGTAGTATTTGATTTTTTTGAAAATAATTTTAAATTTGAAAATTTTAAGATATGAAATCAAACTGACCTCACATCCTAGATAGTTTATATAAACAAGCACCGCATCACAAACCGTGTATCTATCTTGAAGAATAGACACACTGTTTGGTGATGGGGCTCGATTAAATGAACTAGAAGATTTGTGACATCCGTTTGGTCTGCGAACCAATTTTATAAGCCGACAAATTCCCCTACTTAATATAAATGAATTAGGTAGGGTTTATATTACCTGGGTTATTGAAATTCCCTATAAGGGCAAGCCCCTATAGTTAATTACATCTTAAGTGACGGGAATCACTTAAGAAAAATCTCGATAATAATCAGTAATTCTGCTCTCAAGAATTTCAAAGTTTAAGTTTTAAAAGGGATTGAATTTTGTAATTTCAATAGAGAATGAATCAAATTTGGAACATTTTGTTTTGGGAATTCAAAGGAAGAAAAATATGAGAAATTACAGATTCGAAGAGAACTTCGGTAATTTCCCGACTATCCTATTGTTTGGCATGGATTTAGGAAGGCCCTAATATATATCTGGTATTTCAATCTTGCCAATTTTAATTAGTTAGGACTTATATTCCTATGATAAAATCATACAAATAGCCTTGAAGATGTGAGGGTTTATGTCGTATCGAACGACTACCTCGGAGTCCTAAGACTGGTTAGGGCTTAATTTACATGACATGATCATGCAAATGCCTAACGAAGAGTTGAGGATTTATGTTGCACTAGGCAAACTACCTCGAAGTCCTATGGTTTGGTTATTTAATTCTAAGGATGTTTTGCTGAAGTAGACTCAGGTTTTGCTGATGAAGATGGCCGTGCTGCCCACCATGCTCCGAGCTTCTTGTTGTTGTAGAGAGTTGTAACCAAAAGAGAAGAGAAGAGTTTGGTTTTAGAAATCTTAGAGTCCAAGTGTTTTTTTAGTGTTTTAGTTAAAACAAATCTTAAAGTTGATTATAACAACACCGGATAAGATCCCACAGTTCCATCCATCGGGCATCGTTATTTTTTTCGGATTCACTTAGTCCAGATGAATTTGCTAAACTCAACTAAATGAGTTCCACACTTTCATTTAGACTATGGGAAATCCCGTTAGCAACACGTAGGTTACATCATCCGAGGTATTCCAGATCATCCAACAAGACATTTTAATTTAATTGTAGTTGTAGTTTTGTATTCTGTTTGTGATTAAATTTTGAGTTGTTTTATATTTTGAGATGTTATGGCGGTGAATTTTATCTTGCGATGACTTTTAATTTAGTTTTGGTTTCAGTTTTAGGGACTATCCTAAAGGTGTGGGTTTTCATGCAACAGTTGTTTATCATGCAAGAAAAGTAAGTGCGATGCGATTAAATAAATTGCAACAAAATAAAAGTGTACCTGGAGGGTCTTCCCGTCATCCCAAGCTACACTTAAACACAATTTAGAATATTTAAGCAACTTCCTAGGTAAAGCTAAGGGAAGGGTTATGGTTTTCTACCAAATTCCTAATCCTATAGCTAGTCATTTCCGATGACGTCTAGGTCCTTGTGTTTTGGTTTAAGGACGATTTTCTTCATCAAAGAACAATTAAGTTCAATTGTTCTTATAAATATCCTATCATATTGAGGAAGTGCTTAAGAAGAATATTAAACATCTTTTCAATATTGCTAGAATTGTTTTAAGTCCAAAAGAATTTAATTATACAAATGAATTAATCGTCCGGGAATTCAAGTTTTGTTGTTATCTTACTCAGTGAACTAGGACATTTGAATATCCTATGAGGGAAGTAACATTTCATTTAATGTTCTATTTAGGAGTTATGACAACAAAAGCTTTCGAGGGCAAATTGATGTTCAAATGGCTTTCGATTTAATTTCGACTAACGGGTTTAAATTTGGAATAGTGTTCAAGTTGCTTCATATTTATTTTTGAATTTCTTTATGTCTTAGGTGATGTTATTTTTAATTCAATTTAATTTAACTTTAATTTAATTTAATTTAGTTTAGTTTTAATTTTAATTTAATTTAATTTGATTTTAATTTTAACTTGATTCTATTATTTAATTTAATTTAGTTTGATTTGATATGATTTAATTTAATTTAATTTAATTTGATTTAATTTAATTTGATTTAATTTACTTTAATTTAATTTAATTTAATTTAATTTAATTTAATTTAAATTTTAATTTAATTTGATTTAAGTTGATTTAATTTAATTTAATTTAATTTAATTTAATTTAATTTAATTTAATTTTAATTTTAATTTAATTTTATTTTTAATTTTAATTTAATATTTTATTTTTTATGTTTTAAAGATGATTTAATTGTAATTGTTAAAGTATTAATTTAATTGAAATTTTAAAAGGGTTTAATTTAAATAATTTAACTTTAATTTAATTTAATGATTAAGTCTTTTAGCATTTTAAATGTTAAATTTGGATTATCATTTTAATTAGGAATTAAACATTATTGAGATGATTAATTTAGGGATTCTTAAATTAAAGAACAAATCTCTTCCTAATAATATCCCTATTTTAATAATTCCAATTTTATTATTCTTCCAAATTTAATCAATTATTTAGTTAAGGTTTATTTCAATTATTTTTAAATTGTTTAGTAGGTTTCTACCCTTTAATTATTTAAATTTCAATCATCCATATCAGATTAGGATCAAATATTTTTCTCTTTAATTTTATTAAGCCAAAAGTTTTAATTAAAGGTTAAAATTTTAATTACCATTTTTCCCTTCAAGCTTAATAATTTCATAACTCACTAAATTGAGCTTAAATGAACTTGAAATTTTTATGTGACTTCACTCATATGTCAATAAAGACATGAGAGGAGAAAATGTGATTTTTCTGTATTTAATTTATTTATGTAATTATTTTTGATGGAAAATAGGGATTTCCAAGGAAAATTTAATAATATTACCAAGGGAAAGTTTCTGTCCTTAAGAAAATTATGGGACATTCCTAATGACCAGAGGACCACTTGGACCAATTTTGGTGATTTTTTGAATTATAGACTTTTTATTATAATTATTTTGAGTTTTGGAGTATTAATTAATTTAAAAAATAAAATAAAGGTTGAAAAATAAATTTTATATTTTTCAAAAATCTCTCTAATATCAAGGAAATTAGAGAATTAATTTTTACAATTTTCTGATTTTTCTTTGATTTATGAGAATTATTTTAGTGGAAATGCTAAAAAATACATTTTTTTTAATTTTAAAATTACCTTAGGGCTTTAAAATTTAATATCTCATTATAGAGACTTAAGAAAAATATGGGGTTTGTTTTTAAGTGATTAAAATTCAAAATATAACATTTTGGTGAATTTTATTATTTTTGTGATTTTTATTATTTTTTATTTATTAAAATATTAAAATAATGCAAAAAATCAACTTTTTTAGAAAATTGCAATTTTAATTTTGTTAAATTCCCCTAATATCAGAGAGGCTCCAAAACCAATTTGGTGAATTTTTAAAAAGTATTTTGAAAGTTATGAATTTTTAAAGTTTAAATTGGCTAAATGGCTTGATCAACCCATTTAGTAGGGTTAACCAAGTCCAATTGACTTCAAATGTTTATGGTGGGTTCCTCTAATCCTAAAGGTCAGTGGAGAATTGATTTCAAGTCAATTTGATGTATGATTAGCTCTAATTAATTATGGACCTATTTTGGGTCTTTAAGCCAATTAGGGTTATTCCAAGTGTATTAATTGAAAACCTATTTTTCCTAGGTTCCTCTAGTCATAATAAACATCACTAAATTTTCCTAGAATTTATTTCACAATATGCTAATTAATGGAATTAAAATACTCAAAACAGCAACATGAATTTGAAAAATCAATAACTTCTCATAGGGGTGGCCCCTGACTTTGGAAAATTCAAGGAATGTTCCTAAATTCAAAGGCTTCAAAAGCCCTATGGTCTCATGCCATGGAGAGTTTCCTATATGCATGGAGAATTAAAACAATGCAGAGAGTAAATAAATTATTAAAAATAAAATACTTGATGAAATTAAATGATTTCTTCTCCACATTATTCTCCTCTGTTAAATGAGCAAGAGGGTATTTTTATTTTATTTTTCTGATTTTCCTACACAAAGTTATGCATTTTTGAAGTTTAGGGAATTAAATAAATAGAAAAATAACCTATTTTTCTACTTATCCACGCGGCGCCAACTCAACCTAGGCATCTCCGAAGCGCCGCGTGTCGTCTTCTGATTCGGTGCCGCCATCCAACTCAGCGCTCCGGGGGCCCGCTGTATCGTTCCGTCTCCTCATCCGGCGCGATCCTGGCCGTCCGTCCGCGCGTGTATTAAATGAACGACATCCGTTCATCGTCCCCAAGCCTCCTAGCCCGAGAACCGTCCACACTAAATCCCTAATATCTCACTCAATACTTAACGGATTTTCGTGTTGTAGTGCTCCATGGATTCGTCTTGAAGAGACGAATACATCTATACGGTGATCATGCATTGAAATTAAGGCTTTTGAAATAGAGAATCTCCAGAAGCTCGGGATAAAGAGTTAGCTCATACCTTTGCTCGCAGAAGTGCGGCTTCAATCCGAGGGTTGTGTCACCTTCGATCGGGTCCCGCAAGCTCCGGATGAAGTCTCCCGATCCGGTGAATTGTCTAGGTATGATTTCGACCAAGCCCGATCACAAAGCTTGGAGTCCGGAACGGATGGGTGGCCCGGAGAGGGGGCTTTTGCCGGCGGACTTCTTCCCTCGGTCTCGGTGAAGGTGTAGGACCAATCAATTCGAGGATTGGTCCACCGTGAAGAAGTGTCCCGATTTTTGTGCTGAAATTCGAACTCAAAATCGAGCTCGCCTAGAGGGAATTGGGGCTGGAATCCAGTGGGGATCAAGTGCTCTATGTGTAGAGAGTGGTCTGGAATGATTTTGGCAGAGTTTCCCTAAGGTTGGTTCAGCACACCTTCCGTGGCCGAGAGAGGGGGTGTTTAAATAGAGCTGGCTGGAGGCTCTCCCAGGGGAGTTAGGGCTTGGGATCAGCTGCTCTGGTGAGGAGAAGAATAGCCATGGTGGCCACTGGGCATGGGGTAACTCAGCAAGGTGGAATTTCAAAGTTTGGCTCACATGTGAGCTCTCGGTGTGGTGTTTTCCGGCGGCTCGGTGGTGCGCCGGCCAGGCACTGGTCACCATCTTGTTCAGGTGGGTCAGGGCTGGGGTTTAGTGTAGGCAATTGGCAAATGCCATGTGTCAAAAGCTTGGATTAGAATGGTATGGGAGAAGGCTCATTTTGCACTTGGTTTGGTGAACCTATGGAAATGGGCTTGGTTCACCTCCCCATGGCTGATTTGGGCTGAGGGAGGATCAGATGAATCAGCTAGGAAAGGGTAGAGAAGTCACCATCCATGAATATTTTGATTAATCATGGATTAAGGAGAAGCATTAAAAGGGTTAAAACCTTTTTAAGGTGACTTAAAAGAGGCTCCTCCTTTTGCCATTAATGGCTTGATCACATGTCAAACCATCCATGGCTTCATGTGGTTTGTCCATGGCTTGCATGTGGCTTCATGGCTTGTCTTTGGCTTGGGGAAAAGCTTGGTCAATTTCATGAAAATGGAATTTGGAGATTTTGGCAATTTAGTGAAAAATTTAGATGGTGCTTGATTTAGGTTGATTTGATGATTGATTTGGGACTTAGGAATTGATCCCAATTAAAGGGATGATGAGAAGGAATTGTCATGTGGGCTTTGGGCCTTTTCAAATTATTTTTGATGGGCTTTTAGGAAGGCTAAGGGGATGGGCCTTTAGGTTTCAAAACAAATTTTAGGATGAGAATTTTGCAAAGGATTAGATCCAATAAGTGTTGAATTTAATTTAGGAATGTTTCATGAATGATTTGGAATAAATTTGAGGTGGTTTAGGCATGAATTGGGTTGGATTTGAACCTCCTTGGTAAATGGGCCAATGTAGGTCAAATTGAGCTAACTTGGGCCAATGTTGGGCTAGGGTTCAAATTGATGTAAAATTAATGTTGGGAAATGTTTATGGGAGTGTTTCAAAGAGGTTTTGGCTTTGGTTGGGCTTTGATTTTGGGGTTTAGGCTTATTTCGGTTAGGTTTGGGTTTAGGTCAAAATTGGGCTTTTTGGCTTTGGGTTGACTTTGAGTGGGACTTGGGTCTAAATTTTTGGTAAATCATGCTAGTGTTTTGTTTGTGGGGATGTTAGGGATGGTTTAGAAAAGGTTTGGGGTTAATTGGAGTTGAATTGGGTTAGTTTGGATTAGGTTTGGGTCATGGGTCCAAATTGGGCTTTAAGGCCAAAAGTGAAATTGGATTCAAATGTCCATCAAATTAGACTTTGATTTGGTCTAGATTGGTGTTGGGAATGTTGAATTGAAGTTTAGAATTGAATTGGACCAGAATTTGGGTCAATTGGATAGGTTTGGTTTGACATTGGGTTCACTTTGGGTTAAAATGGGTCAAATTTGGGGTTTTGACAAAAGTGGGGTACATTGACAAAATTTGCCCATGGTGTAGTTGAACAAAATGAAATTGGTAATATTTGGGATTTTATAGAATTTTATGGGAATTTTTGGATTTTTGGGTCAAGAGGGGTATTTTGGGTATTTGGAGGGTATTGGGAGGTATTTTTAGAATTTTTGATATTTTAGCTATGGATGATCAACTTGATTGGTGAGGAAATTTTCAAGGTTAATTTTGGGGAATTTTGGGTGATTTGGAAATTTTAAAAAATTTGGGTAATTTCCGTGGCTTTGAGTAAGTTAAGGCGGGTGAAGGGTCCCTGGGTCAAAAATTGAAAATTTGGAGAATCGAGGATTAGGTGAATGTAAGTGGAATAAAATCATTTTGGTTGAGCCATGAAGCCATATCAAGCCCACATGAGCCATGAAGGGACTCATTTGAGGCATCCACTATGTTGTTCCTAACCCTCTTAGCCAAGGGCTCAGGGGTTAAGGACCATCCATGTGAATCACCTTCATGAGTCAGGAGGTCAAGTTAGGTATCGGTGTGTTTTTAGGAGGTGTGTGAAAGTATAGTGTATAAGTGTAGTGTGTGTGTGTAGGTCAACCCTTCCACCAGACCAGGCCACCCAGGGCAGTCCTAAGGCTAAAGAGTCCTATAGGAACTCATCCTTTAAACTTCCACATTTGATTTCAACCCTCTAGGTGATTAGGGGTCTACGATCAAGTTTGTAGAGTTTGCGAGGAGTTAAGAAGTGGTTTGAATTTCTAAGTGGTGGGTCCCAATTCTAGTCCTCTAAGATAGTCAAAGGAAAAGCCTAAGGCTAGATCCTAAGTACTAAAAAGAAGAAGAGAAGACCTCATCAAAAATGAGGTCAACAAATGGACCCTCAATAGGTGTGGTGAGCTGACAGAGCACACCGCGCGTATTGGTGTTGACCGAAGCGATCAACAAAACCAACACAAACGTCCAAGTGACAAACTTAGGACAAAGTAGAAGAATTTTCGCTGGGGAGTGTCAAGTATATCTCCGAGACTGGAGATTCCTGAACTCTCGCTGGGGAAAGGAAAAGGAGGTGAATTCCAAATCACATGATCTGGGGGAAGTTCGATTTAGATTTCATTTTGTTTTAGTTTAAGTTTTGATGTGTGAGCTTAGATTTCACTTTGAGTTTCAATTTAGATTGAAGTTTTGTTAAAATTAATTTGAAAGGATTTGAACTTGAAATGAAAAAAAGGAATTTTGTGGTTTTAGATGTGACATCTTCAACCTCAAAAGAAAATTGAATTGATTGGATTGAATCACTACAATGAGGAGAGATCTCAGAGTAATGCGGTATTGGATGTAAAATCCTTAACCTCAAGAGTTTGATTTTGATGTATTTCATTGCGATAGGGAAAGAATCCTTAAGCAATGCAGTCTCGGATGTAAAATCCTCAACCCCAAGAATTTGATTTTGATGTATTTCATTGTGATAGGGAAAGAATCCTAAAGCAATGCAGTCTCGGATGTAAAATCTTCAACCCCAAGAATTTGAATTTGATGTATTTCATTGCGATAGGGAAAGAATCCTAAAGCAATGCAGTCTCGGATGTAAAATCCTCAACCCCAAGAGTTTGAATTTGATGTATTTCATTGCGATAGGGAAAGAATCCTAAAGCAATGCAGTCTCCCAAAAGTTTGAATTTGACATATTTCATTGCGATAGGCAAAGAATCCTAAAGCAATGCAGTCTCGGATGTAAAATCCTCAACCCCAAGAATTTGAATTTGATGTATTTCATTGGGATAGGGAAAGAATCCTAAGGCAATGCAGTCTCGGATGTAAAATCCTCAACCCCAAGAATTTGATTTTGATGTATTTCATTGCGATAGGGAAAGAATCCTAAAGCAATGCGAGTCTCGAATGTAAAATCCTCAATCCCAAAAGTTTGAATTTGATGTATTTCATTGCGATAGGGAAAGAATCCTAAAGCAATGCAGTCTCGGATGTAAAATCCTCAACCCCAAGAATTTGAATTTGATGTATTTCATCGTGATAGGGAAAGAATCCTAAAGCAATGCAGTCTCGGATGTAAAATCCTCAACCCCAAAAGTTTGAATTTGATGTATTTCATTGCGATAGGGAAAGAATCCTAAAGCAATGCAGTCTCGGATGTAAAATCCTCAACCCCAAGAATTTGAATTTGATTGAGATTTGATTTGAAATCGGGAAAGTTGATTTAAAATTTGTGTTCATTTTGTTTATTTTTAACGATTTATCGTTCATTTAATGTTCATGCGAATTTGGAGTTCATCATTTTTTTTTTAGATTTTTAAGAAAAGTTTTTTTTTCTTTTATTCTTTTTGTTTCTTTTCTGTTCTTTGTTCGAAGTTCATTTAACTTTAATGGCGTTTCCCAGTCAACTTGCACAAAAGAGGTGAAGGAAAAAAATGTCACATGGTCACTTTCATTCCAATCATGTTGAGGATACATCATACAACTCGATCTGGAATACGTCTCATACAATCCATATAGACTTAAAACGTACTATGTATGATCTTTGCCGATCCATCCAAAAAGGTATCTGTCTAAAAATACATGTCTGAATAGTGAGGTACATGGTCAATAACATCACCTTCCAAGACATCCTTGGCAAAGAAGCCGTATGGATGTACGTTGGAGGTGTGATATTTTCCATGTAACTCACAGCTCGTAAGGCCGGAGGCTCTCTAGCTCCGGATCTGGCTGGAAGTGGTAAGGTGCTTTCCTGTCATCCATCCTTCTGAAAGTAACTGAGATCCGCTTCATTGGTACTCCCGGTATGCAATGTTTAGCGACATCTACTCCGTTGCCCTTCAGTATCATAACGGAACCTACCGGTAATGGTATCTTTACCGGCCCTCGAACTCACTCGGGCCTCGCTATCCGGAGGTCGGATCCGAACATGATATTACACTAGTTCGGAAAAGAAACCGTGCGAAAAGGTCCGACAAAGTCGTGGTGATCTATGTGCGGGGGTATGCAGTCACCCCTCTTGTAAATGTTAATGATGCAACTGTTGGGTATGCAATCTGCTGGCAGTACTCTCCATGTTATCATTCTTTTTACCATCATTTTGATGACTAATGAAATTGGATCCACCTGGCCATGACGGAGTATTCCCGGTGGGTTTCCCTTCCTGTCTTCTGCGAATTTGTAGCAGCATCCACATTGTATGGTAATTCTCCCTTTCCCTGGTATCCATCTCCAGGGTTCTGAGTAGGTGTTTTCTCTTAAGCAGCCTTCTCGGCCCATTCTTTTCAAATCCCGGATGCAGTCCACGATTTGTTGTTGTTCGTATTCTAAGAACACGTCTGTATGTAGCTCGAGGCCTTCTACTATATTGATCCTCCTGCCTCTGATTCTCTCGAAGTATTCAAAAGTTTTCTTCTCGACATTCTACATTCTTTCTAGCTTGTATTCTGGAATAATCTGCAAATGGCAAGGCCTGGTGACGTATTGTGCAATATATGGCTCAATCCCTTCACGTTCTTTTGCATACCTCGGCTCCTCGGGGATGGTGTCCGTCGGGACATCCTCCGGGGTTGCTTCTGCAACAAGGTTATGCATTACTAGTGGCTTTATCTGGTGGCGTGGTAGCCTTCCTTCTTCTGTTCTCCTTAAGATTTCCCCGGTCTCTTCCGTTATCCTCGGAGTCGGCCTCCTTTCTTCGTGTACCGGTGAATCGGCGTCCTCGAAGTATACGTACGCGGCGCAGCACCGCTCGTCGCGCCGGTCCGCTGCTAGTTTGGTTAACATCTTGCGGATACGGCGATTTTTTTTCTTCGCCGAGTTCGCCGTGAGAGTAGCTCTTCGTACTTCCCGAATCTCCGCGGGCGCGGCGCCGACAAGCTCGCCCTCCGCTGTAGCGACTACGGACTTGATTTTCTTATCTTCTTCGGTGTTTGTTTTCCTTTTCTTCGCTCTGGATTGGTGGCTTGGGCCACTCACTTTCATTATCGTCCGATCAGGCGGTCCTCTCGGTCAACCGGGACCCGGCCACTTTCCTCGTATTGCGGAGCCCGCTGGAGCGAAGTCCGAGTCAATCTCGATTATCGCTCCATCTTTCACCCTCTTTTCGTCGAGTGCAAGGCTTACGCCATTTCTAAAGTTCAGGACCAACCGCCCATTCGACATTTCCCTGCGAAAAGACAAGGAAAAGGATCAGGGGTCGTACTAAGAACAAGAACATTAAGAAAATGTTTATTAAAGACAGTTTTTTTTATTACTTTTATATTTTTAAATTTAACAGGAATGAAGTGGGATAAGATCAGGAAAGAGATTTTGATATGGAAGAGAGAACAAGGAAAACTTTATTATCATATTTTTATTTATTTTAGCACATTTTTTATTATTTTTGGGTTCGGACCCAGTCATAAGTAACTACTTTGCCCGTGCTTCTTGGGATGAAGAATTCATTCCTTCGAAACATCAGGTAGCGTAATACTTTTTCAAGTATCGTCCATTGATCGGAAGCATATGTCGTTCTCCTTGGCAATTCACTAGGCCGGTAGGAGCCTCCCGAGTAGATCGCCTCAACCGCAAACGGCCCTTCCCAAGTGGGTTCAAATTTTCCTCCTATCTTGCGGTGTGCAAGGATAGGTCTCTTGAGAACGAGAACTAAGTCACCAACTTTGAAGGTTCTTGGGGGGACCAGTCTGTCATGGGCTTGAACCATCTTAGCTTGGTATAGTTCTAAATTCTACTGCGCTGCAAGTCTTTTCCCTTCCAGGCTTTCTAATTCCTCTAGTCATAATTTGACATTCTCTTCCGTCGTGATTTTGTTTGCAACTGCAATTCCGAGTGAAGGAAGCTGGACCTCTAAGGGTAACACTCTGCCTCGGACCCATACACCGGAGCGTAAGGTGTAGCTTGTGTAGGAGTTCGAAGGTTGTCCGGTAGGCCCATAAGGCTTCTAATAACTTCTCGTGCCAATTTCTCTTATTATCGTCCAAAGTTTTCTTTAAAATTTGAACGAGAGTTTTATTAAAAGCCTCGGGCGAGCCGTTTGCTCTTGGGTAGTAAATTGTTGAATATCGCCGGTCGATTCCGTGTCTCCCGACAAAATTGTTGATTTGTGTGCTTCTGAATGCTGACCCATTATCTGAGATGATCCTGCGTGGCACTCCGAAAAGGTAGACAACTTGGATTTTGAAAAACTGTAGCACGTGGTGTGCTTTCACTTCTCTGAGTGGAACTGCCTCTACCCACTTGAAAAAGTAATCTGTAGCCGCAACAATGAAGCGATGTCCTTTTGAAGATGGTGGTTCTATTGGACCCACTGTATCTGTGCCCCAACATTCAAATGGCCACGACACAATTTTTGGATGTAACACATTTGGAGGTTGGTGTAGAACCACTCCGTGCACCTGGCATTGGTGACAGCTCTTGGCAATTTTCATGCAGTCGGTCATCATCGAGGACCAGAAGTACCCTAGTCTTTTAATTTTCATCTTCATCTTCGGACCCGATCGGTGAGCGCCACGGAGTCCCGAATGCACCTCTTTAACAATTTCACGGGCCTCGGACCCGCTTAGGCACCTTAGCCACATTTGATCGAAAGACCTTCCGTATAACGTGTTGTTTATTAATGCGTAGGACGCAGTTCTTTTCTTGGTCCGATGGGCTAGCGACCTATCGTCCGGTAGTTTTCCTGTTTCGCGAGTAATCTATTAATGGCCGTCGCCAATCTTCCGTGTTTTCCGTCACTTTTGCAACCGATTCTTCTTCTTTTTCTGATTTGTGTATTGTGTCTATGTCGAGCTATGATAGGACCTGACGTCCGTGAACTGACACTTCCACTGATTCATCTTGCAAGCAGGAAAATTCTTTTGCAAGGCGAGCTAACGCATCTGCTAAAGCATTTTCTTTTCTGGGAATTTTGTAGATCGTCACATTCGGAATCTGTTCCAACAACTGTATGACATACTGGAAGTATTGCTCGAGTCTTGGCTTTAAAATTCTTTACTGTCCGGTGATCTGTTGAATAATTAACTCGCGAATCCCCGTAGATGTTGATGTCTATTATCCCCATTCGAATAGTTAATTCCAGGTCCGTTATGAGGGCTTCGTATTCTGCTTCGTTATTTGTACACGACTCTGTCAAGTGGTAGGAGTATCTTAACATCCCCCGCTCCGGTGTTATAAAGATTAATCCGATCCCTGCCTTACCGGGTACTATCACTTGCGATTCTTCGTCTTTGTGTGCTGAAGATGCTCCGTCGAAATATAATTCCCAACGTCGATCATCGGGGTCTTCTAAACTCATTATTTGTTCATCTGGCAAATCGTCATTGAGAGGAGATTCTGCCGGCAAAGGGTGTGCTGCGAGGAAGTCTGCTAAGACTTGTCCCTTTACAGCACGAAGAGGCACAAAAGTTATATTGAATTGCAATAATATCATTGACCATCTGGCAAGTTTGCCGGAAAGCGTTGGACAGGTCATCAAGTATTGCAATGGATTAAATTTCGAGATCAGGTTGACCTTATGAGAAAGCATGTAGTGCCTGAGCTTTTGAGCGGCGAAGATCAGGGCCAGACAATGCTTTTTAATTGCGGGATACTTCATTTCCGTTGGAAGTAAACGAAGGCTTTGGTAGTAAAGAGCATTTTCTTTACCCTCATCATTGACCTGGGTTAACAGGGCTCCAAGAGAGTCGTCTAAAGCCACGGTATAGAGTATCAACGGTCTACCTGAGACAGGGGCTGCTAAGACAGGAGGTGTCATTAAATATTGTTTAATGTCCTCGAAGGCCTTCTGGCATTTCTCTTCCCAAATAAATTTGGCGTCCTTTTTAACTAATGTTGAGAAAGGCTGACACCTACCTGACAAGTTTGAAACAAAGCGTCGAAGATATGCCAAGTTCCCTTGAAAAGATCGTAGTTATTTTAAGGTTTTGGGAGGCGGCATTTCTAAGATAGCTTTAATCTTTTTCGGGTCGATTTCAATTCCTCGATGTCGGGGACCGAATCCTAAGAATTTCCCGGAGGTGACGCCGAAGGCGCATTTTAAGGGATTCATCTTAAGGTTAAATTGTCTCAATCATTCGAAAACAATTCTCAAATCATATATGTGGTTGTCCTTTACTTTGCTTTTGATGACTACATCGTCCACGTAGCATTCGACTTGATTGTGGATGACATCATCAAAAATTCTTGTCATCGCTCTCTGGTATGTTGCTCCCGCGTTCTTCGAGTCCGAATGGCATCACCGTGTAGCAATATACTCCAATCGGCGTTCCGAATGTCGTAAGTTTTTCATCTTCCGGAGCCATTTTTATCCGGTTGTATCCCGAAGATCCATCCATGAATGAGAATATTTCATGTGTTGAAGCAATGTCGATCATTAATTCTGGGATCGGTAGAGGGAATTCATCCTTTAGACATGCCTTGTTTAAATCTCTCGAAATCCACACAAATTCCGATCCGACCATTCTTCTTCCCGATCGGTACCACATTGGCTAGCCAAGTCGGATATTGTTCTTCACGGACAAATTTAGCGTCTATTAGCTTTTTAACTTCAGCTATGACTTGTTTTTCGATTTCTAGACGCATTATTCTGGGACCTTGTCTGACTGGGAGAGAAGTAGGATCCACTCCTAGCTTATGAACTGCGACCTCTTGAGCTAATCCTGACATCTCATCGTAGTTCCAAGCAAAACAGTCTTTAAATTCCATTAATGATTTGATTATTTCTTCGGAGTCTTCTTTATTGAGTAAGGAGCTAACAAAGGTAGGTCTAGGCTCTTCGCTAGTACCGAAGTTAACTTCCGTTAACTCATCTATTGTAGATTTAATCTCTTTTTCGAATTCTGGTGGAGCGTCTCCAATTTGTAAATCTTCAAATTCTTCTGTAGTTTCCATGCAGTTTTCATTAGACTCGCAAGTGACAACCAAGCAAAATTCAGTATCATCGACTGATCCTACTGTGTCGAATCCGAGACCATGCTTTGAATTGGGTGGACGACCGGAGTTATTCCATAATATTTCAAAATGTTGTGATTGACCTTTTGTCCATTGTCGAGGTAAGAAACCACGCCGAATTAAATTTTGAACACAGGGGAGAGTACCACTCAAAAGGTAATTCCATTAATTCGATGAAGTGACATCTTCAAATTGTACATTATTTTCGGCTTTGGAGGAAGGAGCACCACGGTAGAATTTGATTGGCTTTGCACCGTCGCTACATACCTCTTTGACCACCATACCCTCGATCTTATTAGGATGGATCGGGGTCAGGGTCATAGTATGTACATAGTGGTTAATCTTCTCGTACATCGATTTATATTCTTCATTCTTTTCATCTTCGAGCGGGATCCCGAATTGCGGCTTCTTCCGACTTATTGTCGCCGCTTCTTGTTTGATCTCTTTTTCCTCTTCGTAACTCGTCTTGCCAATCAATATTGATGGCCGATTTCCTCCGTCCAATCGTCCTAACGTCTCTGCCACGACCTCGTCCCCGGCCTCGACCTCGGATGCGAGTCGTGGAGAAACCTTCACCATCTCGCCGTAAGGGAGTGGTGAGTGACGATTGGACTAGAACTTCGAGTTCTTCGTCATCCCGAATTCTCTTTGCTTCATTCGTTATGGTACCTCTGGAGAAGATTGTTTTCTTCGGAGGTGCATAATAAGCTGCATTTTCGTGGATTCCAATTTCATGTACGGAGAATGGTTGTAAGTCACCTTTGATGCACTGTTCCCCTCCATCGTAGTATTTGATGCACTGATGTAGAGATGATGGTACCATCCGGTTTTCATGTATCCATGGCCGGTCCAAGTAGAGTGTCGAACGATGTTTCGAATCAATTATGTGAAATTTCACGGTTGTCTTTGCTAAGTCACCGGTCTTCATTAGCAGTGTTATTGATCCGAGGGCTCTTTCTCCTTTCTGGTTGAATCCTCTTAATAACATTTTATCTGCTTCAAGCTCGCGAGCATCAATTTTCAAATATGCTAGCGTTCGAAGATTCATTATGTTGATTGATGCCCCTGGATCCACCAATACTCTGGAGAGTGTGAACTTTCCAATTGTAACTGAAATGTATAACGTTCGGTTGTGGTCTGCTGTCCCAAGTAGTAGATCATTGTCCGTGAAGGTGACACCTCGCTGTTCCTTTAACGAACAAACCTCATCTAAGGAATCTCTGGCCATTTGAGCGAAGCAAATTTCGGATCAAGTAAGGCCTTGATCAGAGCTTCTCTCATCTCATTTGATAAGATGAGAGCGTCGTAGATGCTCAGTTTGGCCGGTAGTTTCCTAAGATGGGCTAGCACGTTGTAGTCCACTTTATTTCCATGTGTCTCGGCTTCTTCTCGAATGGGTATTTCTTCGCCGGGGTTGGTTCTTCCCGAACAACCACTCGCTTTCCTTTGTCCTTTGGACCCATTCTCGGAGGCAGAACTCTTCCACTTCTTAAGTTGACTTCTGTGATTTCTTCTGAATCTAGTATTGAGTTTGTTAGTGTCTCCTCTTGAATCGGAATGGCAGGTTCTTCTGGATTAGCTTCGGAGTCTGAAGGCTCTAACACTATTGTGACTGGAGCTCCTCGAAACTCGCAAATAGATTCGTTGCTTGTTGAACTCTCGTAGCCTCCTTGGTGGATGTCTTCTTTGTCATTGTGACCATCGAGATTGTGTATGATTTGAGAATTGTCATTTATATCGGAATCGATGTCCGGATTAGGTTGGTTGTCGCTAGTTACGTAATCGTTAGAAACAGTCAAAACGTAGCCAACGCCATAACCCTTATCATTATAAGATCCCACCGCAGTGAGCAAATAATCATACAGAGTCAGAGGTTCGAGGGATTTCTCCCCCGAATCGGAAACAACTATCCTAGGATAAGCAGCCCCTAGTCTAGCCTTAAGAGTCTCGGTCTTCTCTTCTTCATCAATTTTCTTCTTTTCTTCAATCGTCTCTTATTGAGGTGGTTCTTCTATCGTAAGTGATAGTGCCGACTTGACAGGTTTCGAACTCTTAATTGAGGCTCGCACCGAAGCGGTTTGGATGTGATCCAAAATCTTCTTCGAAGACTTTGTCCAAGCGGTAGTCCATCCATCATTAGTCGCATAGGGATCTATTGGAACAATGAGATCCGTCGAGATAACATTGATGGAACCTCCTTTCTGGGGTTTCTTCATGTACTCCTTCGGGATCGTTATATTCCCTTTCCGAAGATTGTCGTTGAGCCAACTTTTGAAGGTAATACAATCTTCTATTTTATGCCGAAGCATCCGGTGGTAAGGGCAAAAGTTGGGATCACCTTTCTTATCGACTTCTTCTGGTCTTTTAGGTTCTGGTAGTTGGAAATCTGGAGTCTTCATCAGACAGCAGAACATTTTTGGCACTGCCTCATTCTTGAACGGATACTCCCTGCTCAGAAACTCCCTTAACGTACGTTGCAGACGAGGCGGTTGTTCATAATGTTGGGATGACTGATAGCTTGGTCGGGGTTAATGGTAATTTTGTTGAAGTTGATGCGGCCGTTCTGACGATATTTGTATCGGTTGCTTGCCTTTTATCGATTGCTGCAACGATTCCGGACTTCTTTTCAAAAGTTTACACGGGCTTCTGTTTGTCTGTTTTGTCGGTGAAACTTAATTGCTTCGCCTCCTCTTGCAAGCTTCCGGCCTTGCTTAACAACTTCTCGAAAGACTTAATAGTAAATCCCTTGAGGAGGAGTGCTATCGGGCCATGAATGCTCTTTAGTATAATGCCGACCGCATGTTGTTCTTGTAGTTGTGGCTCACACTTCATACTTAGGTTCCTCCATCGAAGTATGTAGTCCACCAAGGTTTCATTCGGCTTCTGCTTCTCTACCACTAAATCACCTATAGTGATGTGGTGCTGAGCTCCGGCAAATCGCTCGATGAAGAGGTTCTCTAGTTCTAAAAATGTCTTCACCGAACCGTTCGGTAATTCTGCATACCAATCAAAGGCGATCCCTGATAGGCTGCTGGCAAATATTCTGAAGAGTAAGACATGACTTCCGCCGGCATTGCAACAACTGGCACGAAAATGTGCAATATGCTGCCGAGGGTTTCCGGTTCCATCAAAGGTATTGAACAGAGGTGGTACAAAGCCTTTCGGATATTGGACAGCGTCGAATTCTTCAGGGTAAGGTCTACCCGTCCGAATGGATGTCCCGCTCTTTGATTGTGCCAAGGCTTCTCGCACCTGCTGTTCCACCATGCTCTTAATATCCTTTTCCGGAATCATGCTTTGTGTTGCATCCTTCTTTAATTGATCATCCCCGTTGACGGACGTAATCTCCTTTCCTCCGTCTACAATGTGAATGACTTCTGGGGGTGTTTCTCTTTGGGGTTGAACTTGACTCTGGAGAGTGGCTAGGGCTACAGCCATCTCTTCCATCCTTTTTGCCATTTGGGTGATCGTATCATCTTTCTCTTGAAGCTGCTTCCTCATTACTTCTGGTTCCTCTCTTTCTGCGGCTGCAGGGGCACCTTGCGAAGCTGACGAAGCTCGTGTGTCAACCATGTTAATTTCTTCATATTCATCATCCATGAACTCTGACGAGTCAACTTCATCTCCGAATTTCTCTTCTCTTTCCCTTGCTAATCGCCGAATATCAGTTCTTAGCTTTTTCCATAAGCATCTTCTAGTGGTCTTTTCTGTACATCCTTGCAGTTGTCATGTGATAACTGTCGGGTTTCCTTCTCATGAGTCCCCTTTACTGTGGTAGCACTTTCTTCGGACTCAAGTCTCCTGACGAGACTTTACTTCTCAGGTTGTTGTTTTAATCTTAATTGTCCGGTAGTGGGACACCATACCATCTTTCTAGCAGCAGAAGGTCTGGGACCGGATGGTCTGTCAGCCAAATGCTGAAAGGTGGTATCCTCCCTAATTTGTAGTCCTGAAACAACGACAGGCGGACTAGCTTTCATTCTCTTATTCGGCTTTTCTGCAGTGATAGTAGGCTCTACTCGCGACCCAAGACGGGACTTGGCTGGCACCCGCCCTATCCTTCTTAAAATCTCTGACACAGGGCATTTTTCTTTCTTTGCTAACTTTTCTATTAGGGTTTGCAGTCGAGCAAATGGCGTAGTTCTAGCCCTTTTCTTACGGCTATCGTTGTAATATGCGGGCAGAGGCAATGCAGAAGCAATCTTGCGGACATTTTCTTCATCCTCTGCGGTGGAGAGGGGATGGAATCTACTTCCTCCCAAAAGTGGTATGTATTCAGGCAGCGGTGTATACTCGGGCAGTTCTAGGATTTCTTCTAGGAAAGCAACTTCAGCAGCTCTGGCTTCTCTAGCAGTTCTTCTACTTCTGTTCCTCCTCTGAGTCCGTGTCAGTGATGGAATTCTTGAGCTGGACCCGATTTCAAAAATAGAAGGTCTCATAGGAAGGTCTGTACCCTCCACGGTAACAGGTTCATCACAGTTCCGGATTTCCTTCCCCTTTAGTCCGGCGAGCGTCGGGTAGGTGCGAGACAACTAGACCGGTGGGGGTAGCAACAACGGTCCTTCGCGAACAGCGAGTACTCTCTCGCTTAGAATCTTTTGCGGAGGAGGGAATTCATGAGTTGACTTGAAGTTAAACTCAATCAACGGCTTCTCAGTTTCTGGTACTTTGCTTGTGAGTGAAAAGAGATTGACGTTGGGGATTTTGATGTCGGTGTCCCTGAATCCTTGTCCGAATCGAATGATTCCATTATCAGGCAATTCGTCCTTGAACACGACCAGGTCATGTCCGTTGACGAAGGAGAAGATCAGTTTTGGGGCTTCCATTTCTGCAGGGCAGATTCCAAGTGTTAGTATCCGAATCGTGCTTCTTCTTGTCGTAAAACTTATGACGAAAAAGAAAGAGTCCGAACACATTTCTGTTATCTTAGTGTATTTGTGGTATTAAAAGAAAATTGTTTTTTCAAAAAGGTTTGTTTGTTATGGAGGAGAATTATTAAAAGAAGGAGAGTTGTAGGAAGGGTAAAAGGAATAGATTAGGAACCGGAGAAGGAAGAGAAAGTCTTGTAGAAACTTCGCGACCCGCAAGACCGCTCCTAAACTAATACCTATTGGGGGTCCACCCCACCTCAGAAATGAGGTAAAAGGATCTCGGAACCTCTCCGTTTAGGGGTGTCTAAACAGTGGCTCCTAAATCCAAGAGAATGTTGGCTATACTTATTCAAGGTAGAAATGAACATAGTATTCCAACGGAAAGAAGGGTAATCTGATCCACTAAGAACATGGATACACTACTGATTTTTGAAAGCAGAATTGTCTAATTAAAATGGAGAGAGGAATTGTCCACAGCGGAGTCGCCAGTAGTTTTCAGCAAATTTTCAGGTAGAGTGTTGTATTTTTGAAAAGAGGTCGCCTACAGAAATTGTCGGCAAATTTTTAATTTAATTTAAATAAATAATTTTAAAAGTAGTATTTGATTTTTTTGAAAATAATTTTAAATTTGAAAATTTTAAGATATGAAATCAAACTGACCTCACATCCCAGATAGTTTATATAAACGAGCACCGCATCACAAACCGTGTATCTATCCTGAAGAATAGACACACTGTTTGGTGATGGGGCTCGATTAAATGAACTAGAAGATTTGTGACATCCATTTGGTCTGCGAACCAATTTTATAAGCTGACAAATTCCCCTACTTAATATAAATGAATTAGGCAGGGTTTATATTACCTGGGTTCTTGAAATTCCCTATAAGGGCAAGCCCCTATAGTTAATTACATCTTAAGTGACAGGAATCACTTAAGAAAACTCTCGATAATAATCAGTAATTCTGCTCTCAACAATTTTAAAGTTTATGTTTTCAAAGGGATTGAATTTTGGAATTTCAATAGGGAATGGATCAAATTTGGAACATTTTGTTTTGGGAATTCAAAGGAAGAAAAATAGGAGAAATTACAGATTCGAAGAGAACTTCGGTAATTTCCCGACTATCCTATTGTTTGGCTTGGATTTAGGAAGGCCCTAATATTTATCTGGTATTTCAATCTTGCCAATTTTAATTAGTTAGGACTTATATTCGTATGATAAAATCATACAAATAGCCTTGAAGATGTGAGGGTTTATGTCGTATCGAACGACTATCTCGGAGTCCTAAGACTGGTTAGGGCTTAATTTACATGACATGATCATGCAAATGCCTAACGAAGAGTTGAGGATTTATGTTGCACTAGGCAAACTACCTCGAAGTCCTATGGTTTGGTTATTTAATTCTAAGGAAGTTTTGCTGAAGTAGACTCAGGTTTTACTGATGACGATGGTCGTGCTGCCCACCATGCTCCGAGCTTCTTGTTATTGTAGAGGGTTGTAACCAAAAGAGAAGAGAAGAGTTTGGTTTTAGAAATCTTAGAGTCCAAGTGTTTTTTTAGTGTTTTAGTTAAAACAAATCTTAAAGTTGATTATAACAACACCAGTAAAGATCCCACGGTTTCATCCTTTCGGCATCGTTATTTTTATTGGATTCACTTAGTCCAGATGAATTTGCTAAACTCAACTAAATGAGTTCCACACTTTCATTTAGACTGTGGGAAATCTCGTTAGCAACACTTAGGTTACATCATCCGAGGTATTCCCGATCATCCAACAAGACGTTTTAATTTAATTGTAGTTGTAGTTTTGTATTCTGTTTGTGATTAAATTTTGAGTTGTTTTATATTTTGAAATGTTATGGTGGTGAATTTTATCTTTTGATGACTTTTAATTTAGTTTTGGTTTCAGTTTTAGGGACTATCCTAAAGGTGTGGGTTTTCATGCAACAGTTGTTTATCATGCAAGAAAAGTAAGTGCGATGCGATTAAATAAATTGCAACAAAATAAAAGCGTACCTGGAGGGTCTTCCCGTCATCCCAAGTTGCACTTAAACACAATTTAGAATATTTAAGCAAGTTCCTAGGTAAGGCTAAGGGAAGGGTTATGGTTTTCTACCAAATTCCTAATCCTATAGCTAGTCATTTCCTATGACGTCTAGGTCCTTGTGTTTTGGTTTAAGGACAATTTTCTTCATCAAAGAACAATTAAGTTCAATTATTCTTATAAATATCCTATCATATTGAGGAAGTGCTTAAGAAGAATCTTAAACATCTTTTCAATATTGCTAGAATTGTTTTAAGTCCAAATGAATTTAATTATACAAATGAATTAATTGTCCAGGAATTTAAGTTTTGTTGTTATCTTACTCAGTGAACTAGGACATTTGAATATCCTATGAGGGAAGTAACATTTCATTTAACGTTCTATTTAGGAGTTATGACAACAAAAGCTTTCGAGGGCAAATTGATGTTCAAATGGCTTATGATTTAATTTCAGTTAACGGGTTTAAACTTGGAATAGTTTTCAAGTTACTTCATATTTATTTTTGAATTTCTTTATGTCTTAGGTGATGTTATTTTTAATTCAATTTAATTTAACTTTAATTTAATTTAATTTAATTTATTTTTAATTTTAATTAATTTAATTTGATTTTAATTTTAACTTGATTCTAATATTTAATTTAATTTAGTTTGATTTGACATGATTTAATTTAATTTAATTTAATTTGATTTAATTTAATTTGATTTAAATTACTTTAATTTAATTTAATTTGATTTAATTTGATTTAATTTAATTTAATTTAATTTAATTTAATTTAATTTAATTTAATTTAATTTAATTTAATTTAATTTAAATTTAAATTTAATTTAATTTTTAATTTTAATTTAATATTTTATTTTTTATGTTTTAAAGATGATTTAATTGTAATTGTTAAAGTATTAATTTAATTGAAATTTTAAAAGGGTTTAATTTAAATAATTTAACTTTAATTTAATTTAATGATTAAGTCTTTTAGCATTTTAAATCTTAAATTTGGATTATCATTTTAATTAGGAATTAAACATTATCGAGATGATTAATTTGGGGATTCTTAAATTAAAGAACAAATCTCTTCCAAATAATATCCCTATTTTAATAATTCCAATTTTATTATTCTTCCAAATTTAATCAATTATTCAGTTAAGGTTTATTTCAATTATTTTTAAATTGTTTAGTAGGTTTCTACCCTTTAATTATTTAAATTTCAATCATCCAAATCAGATTAGGATCAAATATTTTACTCTTTAATTTTATTAAGCCTAAAGTTTTAATTAAAGGTTAAAATTTTAATTACCATTTTGCCCTTCAAGCTTAATAATTTTATAACTCACTAAATTGAGCTTAAATGAACTTGAAATTTTTATGTGACTTCACTCATATGTCAATAAAGACATGAGAGGAGAAAATGTGATTTTTCTGTGTTTAATTTATTTATGTAATTATTTTTGATGGAAAATAGGGATTTCCAAGGAAAATTTAATAATATGACCAAGGGAAAGTTTCTATCCTTAAGAAAATTATGGGACATTCCTAATGACCAGAGGACCACTTGGACCAATTTTGGGGATTTTTTGAATTATATTCTTTTTATTATAATTATTTTGAGTTTTGGAGTATTAGTTAATTTAAAAAATAAAATAAAGGTTGAAAAATAAATTTTATATTTTTCAAAAATCTCTTTGATATCAAGGAAATTAGAGAATCAATTTTTACAATTTTTTGATTTTTCTTTGATTTATTAGAATTATTTTAGTGGAAATGCTAAAAAATACATTTCTTTAATTTTAAAATTACCTTAGGGCTTTAAAATTTAATATCTCATTATAGAGACTTAAGAAAAATATGGGGTTCGTTCCTAAGTGATTAAAATTCAAAATATAACATTTTGGTGAATTTTATTATTTTTGTGATTTTTATTATTTTTTTTATTAAAATATTAAAATAATGCAAAAAATCAACTTTTTTAGAAAATTGCAATTTTAATTTTCCTAAATTTCCCTAATATCAGAGAGGCTCCAAAACTAATTTGGTGAATTTTTAAAAAGTATTTTGAAAGTTATGAATTTTTAAAGTTTAAATTGGCTAAATGGCTTGATCAACCCATTTAGTAGGGTTAACCAAGTCCAATTGACTTCAAATTTTTATGGTGGGTTCCTCTGATCCTAAAGGTCAGTGGAGAATTGATTTGAAGTCAATTTAATGTAGCTCTAATTAATTAAGGAACTATTTTGGGTGTTTAAGCCAATTAGGGTTATTCCAAGTGGATTAATTCAAAACCTATTTTTCCTAGGTTCCTCTGGTCATAATAAACATCACCTAATTTTCCTAGAATTTATTTCACAATATTCTAATTATTGGAATTAAAATACTCAAAACAGCAACATGAATTTGAAAAATCAATAACTTCTCATAGGGGTGGCCCCTGACTTTGGAAAATTCAAGGAATGTTCCCAAATTCAGAGGCTTCATAAGCTCTATGGTCTCATGCCATGGTCAATTTCCTATATGCATGGAGAATTAAAATAATGCAGAGAGTAAATAAATTATTAAAAATAAAATACTTGATGAAATTAAATGATTTCTTTTATACATTATTCTCCTCTGTTCACTGAGCAAGAGGGTATTTTTATTTTATTTTTCTGATTTTCCTACACAAAGTTATGCATTTTTGAAGTTTAGGGAATTAAATAAATAGAAAAATAACCTATTTTTCTACTTATCAACGCGGCGCCAACTCAACCTAGGCATCTCCGAAGCGCCGCGTGTCGTCTTCTGATTCGGCGCCGCCATCCAACTCAGCGCTCCGGGGGCCCGCTGTATCTTTCCGTCTCCTCATCCGGCGCGATCCTGGCCGTCCGTCCGCGCGTATATTAAATGAACGACATCCGTTCATCGTCCCCAAGCCTCCTAGTCCGAGAACCGTCCACACTAAATCCCTAATATCTCACTCAATACTTAACGGATTTTCGTGTTCTTGTGCTCTATGGATTCGTCTTGAAGAGACAAATACATCTATATGGTGATCATGAATTGAAATTAAGGCATTTGAAATGGAGAATCTCCAGAAGCTCGGGATAAAGAGTTAGCTCATACCTTTTCTCAGAGAAGTGTGGCTTCAATCTGAGGGTTGTGTCACCTTTGATTGGGTCCCAGCAAGCTCGAGATAAAGTCTCCTGGTCTGGTGAATTGTCTAGGTATGATTTCGGCCAAGCCCGATCACAAAGCTTGGAGTCTGGAACCGATGGGTGGCCTGGAGAGGGGGCTTTCGCTGGTGGACTTCTTCCCTTGGTCTGGTGAAGGTGTAGGACCAATCAATTTGAGGATTGATCCACTGAGAAGAAGTGTCCTGGTTTTTGTGCTGAAATTTGAACTCAAAATCGAGCTCGACTAGAGGGAATTGGGCCGGAATCCAGTGGGATCAAGTGCTCTATGTGTAGAGAGTGGTTTGGAATGATTTTGGCGAGTTTCCTAAGGTTGGTTCAAGCACACCTTCCGTGGCCGAGAGAGGGGGTGTTTAAATAGAGCCGGCCGGAGGCTCTCCCGTGGGAGTTAGGGCTTGGGATCGACCAGCTCGGTGAGGAGAAGAATAGCCATGGTGGCCATCGGGCATGGGGTAACTCAAGCAAGGTGGAATTTCAAAGTTCAGCTCACATGTGAGCTCTCGGGTGTGGTGTTTTCCGGCAGCTGCTGGTGGCCGGCCACGTGCACCGGTCACCATCTTGTTCAGGTGGGTCAGGGCTGGGGTTTAGTGTAGGAAATTGGCAAATTCCATGTGTCAAAATCTTGGATTAGAATGGTATGGGAGAAGGCTCATTTTGCACTTGGTTTGGTAAACCCATGGAAATGGGCTTGGTTCACCTCCCCATGGTTGATTTGGGCTGAGGGAGGATCAGATGAATCAGCTAGGAAAGGGTAGAGAAGTAACCATCCATGAATATTTTGATTAATCATGGATTAAGGTGAAGCATTAAAAGGGTTAAAACCTTTTTAAGGTGGCTTAAAAGAGGCTCCTCCTTTTGCCATTAATGGCTTCGATCACATGTCAAACCTTCCATGGCTTCATGTGGTTTGTCCATGGCTTCGCATGTGGCTTCATGGCTTGTCTTTGGCTTGGGGAAAAGCTTGGTCAATTTCATGAAAATGGAATTTGGAGATTTTGGCAATTCAGGTGAAAAATTTAGATGGTGCTTGATTTAGGTTGATTTGATGATCGATTTGGGACTTAGGAATTGATCCCAATTAAAGGGATGATGAGAAGGAATTGTCATGTGGGCTTTGTGCCTTTTGAAATTATTTTTGATGGGCTTTTAGGAAGGCTAAGGGGATGGGCCTTTAGGTTTCAAAACAAATTTTAGGATGAGAATTTTGCAAAGGATTAGATCCAATAAGTGTTGAATTTAATTTAGGAATGTTTCATGAATGATTTGGAATAAATTTGAGGTGGTTTAGGCTTGAATTGGGTTGGATTTGAACCTCCTTGGTAAATGGGCCAATGTAGGTCAAATTAGGCTAACTTGGGCCAATGTTGGGCTAGGGTTCAAATTGATGTAAAATTAATGTTGGGAAATGTTTATGGGAGTGTTTCAAAGAGGTTTTAGCTTTGGTTGGGCTTTGATTTTGGGGTATGGGCTTATTTGGGTTAGGTTTGGGTTTAGGTCAAAATTGGGCTTTTTGGCTTTGGGTTGACTTTGAGTGGGATTTGGGTCTAAATTTTGGGTAAATCATGCTAGTTTTTTGTTTGTGGGGATGTTAGGGAGGGTTTAGAAAAGGTTTGGGGTTTATTGGAGTTGAATTGGGTTAGTTTGGATTAGGTTTGGGTCATGGGTCCAAATTGGGCTTTAAGGCCAAAAGTGAAATTGGATTCAAATGTCAATCAAATTAGACTTGGATTTGGTCTAGATTGGTGTTGGGAATGTTGAATTGAAGTTTAGAATTGAATTGGACCAGAATTTGGGTCAATTGGATAGGTTTGGTTTGACATTGGGTTCACTTTGGATTAAAATGGGTCAAATTGGGGGTTTTGACAAAAGTGGGGTAAATTGACAAAATGCAATTGGGAATATTTGAGATTTTCTGGAATTTTATGGGAATTTTCTGAATTTTTGGATTTTTGGGTCAAGAGGGGTATTTTGGGTATTTGGAGGGTATTGGGAGGTATTTTTGGAATTTTGATATTTTGGCTATGGATGATCAAATTGATTGGTGAGGAAGTGTTCAAGGTTAATTTTGGGGAATTTTGGGTGATTTGGAAATTTTGAAAAATTTGGGTAATTTCTAAGGCTTTGGGTAGGCTAGGCGGGTGTAGGGTCCCGGGGGTCAAAAATTGAAAATTTGGAGAATTGAAGATTAGGTGAATGTAAGTGGAATAAAATCATTTTGGTTGAGTCATGAAGCCATATCAAGCCCACATGAGCCATGAAGGGACTCATTTGAGGCATCCACTATGTTGTTCCTAACCCTCTTAGCCAAGGGCTCGGGGGTTAAGGACCATCCATGCGAATCACCTTCATGAGTCAGGAGGTCAAGTTAGGTATGGGTGTGTTTTTAGGAGGTGTGTGAAAGTGTAGTGTATAAGTGTAGTGTGTGTGTAGGTCAACCCTCCACTGCACCGTGCCACCCAGGGCGGCTTCTAAGGCCTAAGAGTCCTATAGGAACTCATCCTTTAAACTTCCACATTCGATTTCAACCCTCTAGGTGATTAGGGGTCTACAGATCAAGTTCATGGAGTTTGCAGGGAGTTAAGAAGTGGTTTGAATTTCTAAGTGGTGGGTCCCAATTCTAATCCTCTAAGATAGTCAAAGGAAAAGCCTAAGGCTAGATCCTAAGTACTAAAAAGAAGAAGAGAAGACCTCATCAAAAATGAGGTCAACAAGGGTGCAAATAAATAGGGAAATATTAATTATCGGACGTAGAATTGGATATTTTAGTGTGACAGACTAAAATACTCAATTCGGTCCTACTATTTGAGAGCTGAAGTGTAGATGTTAGCCCTCAGGTGAGGGGAACGTGGGAGCTCTTAAGTGGCAACCAGTATCCTCCCAGCCTAGCCGCAGATTCACTAATCAAACATAGGATTAGTTAATGTTCTTTGCACCTGGACCAAAGGGTAAAGAATAGGAATGCTCCTATTTGTCACAATACAATTTAAAAATTCTATTTAAATTCATCATTCACTTAATTTTCTAAAAACAAGGAGAAGGATACTTTTTCTGAAGTATTTAAATCAACTTATTTCAAGCATTAGTTTACTTTAGTTTATTATAGTTACTTTGAATTTCCGTTCACTTTATTAGTAAGTAATTCCTTTTAATTTAGCTGATAACAAATCTGTTAAAAACTTCCCCGTGGGATCGATAAACGGGACTCCACTAGAGCCCTGTATTACTTGATACGATACGTATACTTGCGTAGAATCCACATTATACATTAAAACATATATCTATATTTAAAGCGGGATCAAGTTTTTGGTACCGTTGCTATAAACATAAATTGCATACATATTAAAAGTGGGTCAAGTTTTTGCTGTCGTTGCCGGGGAAGTAAAGAAATTATTTACATATTTAACGGAATATTTTATTTAATAAAATTGTATGCGAAAATTTGGAAACGAAAAATTAATACCTTACGATTCAGAATTAGAGCGTACAATTAAAAGAATTAGAAAAAAAAATTATAAATTTAACACAAATGGCAAATATTCCTGAAAATGAAAATATCAATCAACCAAGACCATTACGAGATTATGCCAACCCTACATTAGATGAAATTCATTTAACTATTCAAAACCCTGATGTAGCTGCTAACTCATTCGAACTTAAACCCGCAATTATCCAAATGGTACAAAATAATCAATTTAGTGGTTCACCTATTGAAGATCCTAATTTACATCTTGCTAGTTTTTTAGAACTATGTGCTACTTTCAAATATGAAGGAGTATCTAATGATGCTATTAGACTTAGACTTTTTCATTTTTCTTTAAGGGATAAGGCTAAAATGTGGTTAAATTCGTTAAGCACTCGGATCTATTAAAACTTGGGGAGAATTATCACAAAAATTTCTATCCAAATATTTTCCGCCATCTAAAACTCGCTAAGCTTAGAAATGATATAACTTCTTTTAGTCGAGTTTGATGGAGAGTCAATATATGAATCTTGGGAGAGATTTAAAGAACTTCTTAGGAAATGTCCACATCATGCATTACCAGATTGGTTAATTATCCAAACTTTCTATAATGGATTAGTAGGATCTTTAAGATCAATCATCGATGCTGCTGCTGGAGGATCATCAATGTCAAAACCATTTGATCAAGCCTATGCACTATCAAAGAAATGACAACTAATAATTTTCAATGGCCTGCTGATAGAATGAATCCAAAAAAAAGCTAGTATTCATGAAAATGATGCAATATCTATGTTATCTTCACAAATTGCTGTTGTATATAAAAAATTAGATGATTTTGGAATGAATTACTCTCCAACTATATCAGAAGAAAATTCATCTGGACAACTTATAGAATCCCAATCTCAATATGAAACAATTAATGCAGTTAACAACAGACCCAATAATCCTTATGGAAATTATTATAATCCTGGATGGAAAAATCATCCTAATTTTAATTGGAATAATAATACAACTAATCTACCATGGATGAATAATATGACACAACAATTAGGAAATCCATCTAATCAAGGAAATCCTAATTATAAACCTAATTATCCACCTGGATTTAATAATAATAACCCTCAATTTAAAGATAAGAAATTATCTATAGAAGAATTAATATTAAATATGGGTCAACATTTACAAAATAAAGGAAATCAATTACAAATAAAAGGAAACCAATTAGAAAATCAAGGAACAACTATCAAAAATATTGAAACTCAACTTGGACATATCGCTACTGCAATTAATAATAGAATACGTGGAACATTTCCCAGTAATGTGGAAATAAATCCCAAAGACAAGGGAAATGAACAAATTAAAGCGATACAATTACAAAGTGGAAAAGAATTAGAACCTCGAATTCAGAAAGAACTTGAAAGTCAAAAAAAGGAAGTGAAAATTGAAAAGGAAAAGAATCAACAAGATCCAAACTTTGAAAATCCTTTAACACCTATGAAAATTTCTGTTGAAAAACCTCCACCACCATTTCCTCAACGACTAATTCAACATAAAAAAGACAAACAATTTGCTAAATTCCTTGAAATTTTGAAGAAATTAACGATAAATATTCCTTTCATAGAAGCTTTAGAACAGATGCCAAACTATGTAAAATTTATTAAAGATATTCTAAATTAAAAAAGAAAATTTACCGATAATGAAATGGTTGCACTTAGTGAAGAGTGTAGTGCTATTATTCAGAAAAAACTTCCGAAAATTTAAAAGATCCCGGTAGTTTCACTATACCCCGCGCTATCGGAGAAAAATTCTATGGAAAAGCTTTGTGTGACTTAGGAGCAAGCATTAATCTAATGCCTCTATCAATTTTTAAGAGATTAGGATTGGGAGAAATTTCACCTACTTCAAGTAACTCTTCGGCTAGTCGATCGTTCGTTACATATCCTAAGGGAGTTATTGAAGATGTATTAGAAAAAGTGGATAAATTTATCTTCCCTGTAGATTTTATTGTTCTAGATATGGAAGAAGATAATGAAATTCCTATCATTTTAGGACGACCATTTTTAGCCAGTGGAAAAGCTATGATTGATGTTCAGAAAGGAGAATTAACTATGAGAGTAAATGACCAAAAACTAACTTTTACTATTGCTAAATCAATGAAATATCCTGCGCTAGAAAAAGATGATGAGTGTTTTCGAATAGAAGTACTTGATCATTTACAAAAAGAACATTTTAAAGAATATTATGAAGAAAAAATAGAAAAAGAAAATACTAAATTAATTGAAAAAGCCGATATAAATGAAGAACTAGATTATATTCAAGAGAAATTTGAATTTTTGGATAACACGAAAAATACTAAAAAAAATATAGTTCCATCAATTATTAAACCTCCTGAACTTGAGTTAAAAATGTTACCTAATCATTTAAAGTATGATTACTTAGGTAATTCTTCAACTCTACCAGTTATTATTTCATCTTAATTAAATGTATCTCAAGAACAAAAACTTTTAGATACGTTAAAAAAATATAAGAAAATTTTTGGTTGGACTTTAGCAGATATTAAAGGAATTAGTCCTTCAATCTGTATGCACAAAATTATTTTAGATAATGAACATTAACCTAAAGCAGATCCACAAAGGAGATTAAATCCAATAATGAAAGAAGTAGTCAAGAAAGAAATTTTAAAATGGTTAGATAATGGTATTATATATCCTATTTCTGACAGTGCTTGGGTAAGCCCAATTCACTGTGTACCTAAAAAAGGAGGGGTGACTGTCAAAGCTAATGAAAATAATGATCTTGTTCCTATAAGACAAGTTACTGGATGGTGAATATGTATTGATTATAGAAAATTAAACACAGCCACTAGAAAAGATCACTTCCCTTTACCATTTTTAGACCAGATGTTAGATAGATTAGCCGGACATAAGTATTTCTATTTCTTAGAAGGATATACCGGTTATCATCAAATACAAATTGCTCCTAAGGATCAAGATAAAACTACATTTACTAGTCCTTATGGAACTTTCACTTTTCGAAGAATGCCTTTTGGATTATGTACTGCACCTGCAACATTCCAAAGATGTATGATGTTTATATTTAGTAAATTAATTTATAATGGAATAGAAATATTTATGGATAATTTCTCTGTATTTGGAACAACATTTGACACATGCTTAAATCATCTTGAAAAAATATTTGAATTATGTGAGAAAACTAATTTAGTTCTTAATTGGGAGAAATGTCAATTTATGGTTACAGGCGACATTGTATTAGGGCATAAAATTTCAGAAAAAGGCATGGAAGTAGACCCTGCAAAAATTCAAGTTATATCTAAATTACCACCTCCAACTACGGTAAAAGGGGTTAGACGTTTTCTTGGACATGCTGGATTTTACAGGCTTTATATTAAAGATTTTTCGAATGTAACTAAACCTCTATGACAACTTCTTGAAAATGACAAGAAATTTGAATTTACAACTGAATGCCTGAATGCTTTCGAATTATTAAAAGATAAATTAATTACAACACCTATAATAGTTTCACCTAATTGGGAGAAACCATTTGAGCTTATGTGTGATGCTAGTGATTATGCTATAGGAGCAGTTCTTGGCAAAGATATGATAACATTTTCAAAGTTATATATTATGCTAAGTAAAACTCTAAATGATGCTCGAAATAAATTATACAAGCTATCGAAAGAGAATTATTAGCAGTTGTATATGCTTTTAATAAATTTTGGCATTATCTAACAGAACTAAATGTATTGTGCATACCGATCATTCTCGCTATAAAATATTTAATGTAAAAGAAAGATTCCAAACCAAGATTAATTAGATGGATATTATTAATGCAAGAATTTGATTTTGAGATAATTAACAAAAAAGGAACTGATAATCAAATTGTCGATCATTTATCAAGATTGGAAAATCATGAATTATCTAATATTGATAATGAAATTTTGGACGCTTTTCCCGATGAACAACTTTATAATATAAATGAGTTGAAAATACCTTGGTATGCTGATATAGTAAATTATATTGTAAGTGACATTTTACCACCTATGTTAATTTTGCAAAAGCAGAAAAAATTCATTCACGATACTAAATCATACTTTTGGAATGAACCATACTTATATAAGCAATGTAAGGATCTAATTATTAGAAGATGCGTGCCTTATGAAGAAACTGAACCAATAATTCAAAAATGTCATGACTCTGATTTTGGAGGACATTTTGGGACAGATAAAACTGCATATAAAATTCTACAATCTGGATTCTACCGGCCTACTCTATTTAGAGATGTATATAGATATATAAAAACGTGCGATAAATGCCAAAGAGTAGGAAACATATCGAAAAAAATGAAATGCCTATGAATTTTATATTAGAAGTTGAAATTTTTTATGTTCGGGGATTAGATTTCATGGGACCTTTTATTCCGTCATTTGGAAACTCATATATATTTGTAGTCGTTGATTATGTTTCCAAATGGATTGAAGCACAAGCTTTATCTAGGTGTGATGCTAAAAGTGTTTCGAAATTTTTAATGAAAAATATTTTTACTAGATTTGGAATGCCGAGAGTGATTATCACTGACGGAGGAACTCATTTTAGAAACAAATATATTCACAAATTAGTAGAAAAATATAAAATTATGCATAAGATATCAACTGCTTATCATCCACAAACTAGTGGATTAGCTGAAGTTTCTAATCGAGAGATTAAGCGTATATTAGAAAAGTCTCAGAAATCCTAATAGATCGACCTGGTCTATAAGACTAGACACTACATTATGGGCATACATGACTGCTTATAAAACTCTGATTGGAATGACTCCTTACAGGCTTATATATGGAAAAACATGCCACTTACCAGTTGAATTAGAACATAAAGCATGTTGGGCGATTAAATAATTTAATTATAATATGAATGAAGCTGGTGAGAAGAGATTGTTGCAATTAAATGAATTGGAAGAACTAAGAAACGAATCATATGATAATGATAAGATTTATAGAGAAAGAATGAAATTATGGCCTGATCGGAAGATTAATCAGAGAAATTTTGAACCAGGACAAGAAGTTTTGCTTTATAATACTAGATTGAAATTATTTCCTGGGAAATTGAAATCTCGATGGTTAGGACCTTTCACCATAACTAAAATATTTTCATATGGAACTATAGAAATTGAAGATCCAAAAACAGGACATATATCTAAAGTAAATGGACATAGATTAAAACCATATTTCAAAAATAGAAGACCAAATTTTAAAGAGTTTTTAATGCTTAGTCAACCTGAACACTAACTAAATTAGGTCAGGCTGACGACGTTAAACCAAACGCTTTATGGGAGGCAACCCATAGTAGTCTTTTATTTTTAAATATCTATATATTAGTGAATCTATATTATTTAAACAAATCTTACTACTCCAATTTTTATTAAGAATCATCGCAAAATTGAACCTATTGGATGAGATCAGAAAAAATTCGGACCAGAGCGAAAATGGGCTATTTTTACGAATCTCGCCGACAGCGAGCTCAAGCCCGCTGATAGCGAGATCGTGGACCATTACTCCATTCAGTTTTATAACTAAGTCGCCGACGGCGAGTTACTTCCCATCGACGGCGAGGCAGTTGAAAATTTGGTTTCTTAATGATTTTTTGTGCGATTTTGGACAGATTTAAGCCATTCCTTCGTAAGAAATTATTCCAAATCTGATTTTACACCATTTTCTTCCTTAGGAACGACTAGAGACCAATCCTTTCCATCCAAAATGGCCTCCAAATTCTTAGAAACCACAAAAACTGAAGTTTTCAACCGGAGAAAATTCGTCTGTTCGGAGGTGCAGTGAATCTTCAACAAAGGCTTGATGAAGAAGAGATTGATTAAAGAAAGTGGATTCGTCAATAGAGGAGTAGAGAATTCTACTACAAAAATTGAAGAAATGATCGCACAGCGACATTGAGAGGTATTTTGTTATACAACATCCGCTGTAGTTATACCAGTAGTTAAAGAATTTTACTCTAATTTACATGCGATCAACAATGGAAATGTCTACGTTAGAGGGAGATGGGTAACATTTACTCCTACAAGGGTAAATGAATTATTTTCTATAGAAAATACCTCTGTTTGTCATTATTCCAACTTTGTGCCTTCGAGATACAATATGAACGAAATCTATAGATACCTGACCGATGAACCGGATGATTGGGAGTTACAAGAAGACGGGTATGTTAGTTTTTCTGCATCACTTCTTAACCCTGTCTCAAAGCACTGGCATTTCTTTATATCATCAAAACTATTACCTACCATGAGAGTAAATAAATTTTCAAAGGAATGCGCTATTTTAAACTACTGTATTCAAATTGGATTACCTTTCGATGTCGGATCAATAATAGTAAAGTCTGTATTGGGATTAATTGTGCATGGGTTAGTGCATGGACTTGGACACCCATCTACTATATTTGCTTTATGCAGTCAGTACCAAGTTTCTTATAAGGCTTGGGAAAAAGTAATTTTACCATGGAAACCTCTGGATCCTACTGATATGTTTCCCACATTGGATAACAATGATGAGATCACTGTTATTTCTGACAGAGCATCACAGAACAATCCTTTAGCAAGGCCCTTTACTGATAAGACTAATTTCATTCTAAAGAAGATTAAAGGATTGGAGAAAGAATTGCAAAATGTGATGAATTCCATTGACAATGTCTCCGATATGTTCGATCATATTGATTGGAGAATGAAGGAGCACTTTGATCATACTCGGACATCCGGAGGCCAGCTTTATTCATCTACCGAGACGAAAGGATGGATTAATGAAGAATCTACTGCAGAATTCCCTTTCAGGCCTTTCTACAATTTATTTGTGCACCTGCGTCACATCGAAAATATCAGAGAAGATGTTAGTTCAGACACTGAAGAGTAGGAAAGATTTCTATGTTTATGTTATATTTGTATATATATGTGTGTTTGATTTGAAGTTAGGTTTTATTATGAGTCGAAGTTTGATTTGATCATCTCAAATTTGATGAGATTTTATGTAAATTGTTATGTCACAGCATTTAGAGTGTTGTGGTGTGGATTGCGATGCTGAGTATTATGGATTTGAACATTTAAGTTAAATATGTGTTAAGTTATTAGTGTGAAATTTGTAAGTTTCATGGATTTCATATATAAAGTTATATTGTTTGTGTTTGTGACTTTTTGAGAGTATAAGTATCTAATCTTCTTATTATTATTAAATTAAGTGATTGGAAGATTGATTAAGGGCAATTCGAGGTTGAAAATGATTGACAAATTTCAAAAATTTAAAATTTTTGGGACCTCGCCGACAGCAAGAAAACCCGCTGACAGCGAGACCGAGCATGCCGACGGCGGATTTTTCCCGAAACTTTTGCCTTATGAAATTAATTAGCTCGCCGACGGCGAGAAAAATCTCGCTGACAACGAGAACGCAAAAAGACCTATATTTAACCAGTCAACCGACACAATTCATCATCCCTTTCCTCAAATTTTCGAAAAAACCGACCTAGGGCTTGAGAGATCTCGGATTTGAAGCGATTTCAAGACTTTTTGACACCGGATTTCATCTTCCCTTGGTAAGAGCTTCACTCCTATACAAAAATTTTTGATTTTCACCATTGATTTCTTCTACATTGGGATATTTTGAAAAATTTTGAAATGTGAAGAAAATACTTGGAAGAATTTCATAGAAATTGATTTAAATGGATTTTAGTTGTTGTACGAAGCCTTCTTAGTAATATTTTGGAGTTTAGTTAAAATTTTTGCAAATTTTACAGATCGAGAAATGGCTCCACGACAAAAGCGACGAATAGAATATGACGAATCTCAATTCATTAATGCAAGAGCACAAACTCGATATTTTCAAAACATTCAAGCAAGAAAGTGCATACAAGATCGAGTTTTCAAGAATCCAGGAGGAGAAGTGGAACGAGTTATAAAGGAGCGAGGATGGGAAAACTTCTGCTATGTTACCAACAGAGCAATTGTAGAAGTAGTAAAGGAATTTTATACAAATTTAACACAGGCTGAAGATGCACCGGTTAAGGTTAGAGGATTTTTTGTAGATTTCAACGCTGCTAGAATAAACGCTTATTATGAAGTACGAGACGCCTACACCAACTAGTATGAAACTTTTGGAACTATGGAAGGACCGCTGGAAGAGGTGATCGACTTTCTCAGTGATGGGAAAGGAGTCTGGAAGATAAAGCAGCGGGAACGGGTAAACTTTCCTCTTTCTATGCTAAATGCAACATCTAAAGCCTGGCATTATTTTATTTGTTCTACTTTGTTACCTACCTATCACCATAGTGAGGTAACAAGAGATAGAGCAGTTCTAAATTTCTGTATTCAGAACCAAAAGAGTATTAATGTGGGAAATGTTATTTATAAAAACATATTAGGCACTTCTAGAAATGAAAGTGGAGGAGGACTAGGACATCCTGGTCTTATCTATGCACTTTGCCAATTATCTGAGGTAGAGGCAAGAGATAATGAAGAATGGATTAAACCTATCAAAACCCCTTACTCAGGATAATATAAAGAAATATGAATCCCACGAAGGATGGAGATCTGGGACAAGGGATTATGCACCTTCTTTAAGTAGAGATATACCCTCTACTAGTTATGAACCACCCCCTCAGTACACCACTCCTACCCTTCAAGATCTGATGAATGAAGTAACCCTGAGTAGAAAGAGTTTTGAGTTATTTGGAGAAAATATGGAAAGAAGATTTGAGCATATAGACCAAAGGTTCGGAGGCTTGGAGAGAAGACACGATTATGATAGCGAATATCTCCAGCGACATTCGGAGTACAAGATTGCATACTATGAAGCTGAGCGTCGATATAGGAGTGGTGATTTAGATGTTGTCTTTCCTGAGTGCCCCAGTTCTTCACAAAACCAGCCTGCTCAGCCTTCACAGCCTGGAGATCAGGGAGATGACATAGTTTGGGATTTTAATGTAGAAGATTAGAGCTTTTGTTTAGTTTGTTTGGTTTGTTTAGATTTGTGTTTTGCAAACTTTATTATTCTGTGTGTAATATTTCAAGTACTTTCTATGGACTTTGGACTTGATATGTTTGTTTGTTTGCTTAAGCTGTGATATTAGATTTATTATGTGTGTTAAATTAGTTGCAAATTTTTATATATAGGATATTAGTCTTTCTTTAATGTATTGTTTAAGTTTTAAATGTATGTGTAGTAATAGATTAAGTTTTCTTTGTTATGTTTGATACTTATTTTAAAATTTCCATCCCTGCACTTTCTTTTAAAATATTATATGTGGAAGAATACTAACGATACGAGGTTCGTAAGTAATGAAAAAGCTCGCAAAAATTTCAAAGAAAATAAATACCTAAAACTCAAAGGTATGATGAAATTTTAATATATACTTTCCCTTTTTCACTATATAATATAGATAAAAAAATTTAAGTTTGGGGGAAGGTAAAAATACAAATTTAATTATTTAAATTGTTCTCAATTTCTATTTTCAAAAATTATTATTAAATGATTTTCTATCGTAGTTTTCCAATTCAATAAATATGAGTTACTTTATTTAATTATTATATAAAGTTAAAGAAAATATTTCTAGTAATTCAATTAATTAATAGAATAAGATATTTGGTTAAAAGGAATAAGAATATAGTAAACTATTTAAAGTAAGGAAACTATATTTTAAAAATTTAAAATTCTTAAGTATTTAAGTTAAAAAGAAAGAATAGAAACTCAATGAAGTAAAGGCTATGAAATATATATAAGCAAAGAAATATTTTAAGTTTCAAATTTAGGAAGAGAAATTGAAGTTCAAAATTATTAACAGGCTATCTAGATACAGTAATCCTCACTTGAAAAAGAAAAGAAAAGAAAAGAAAAAAAAAGAAAAAAAGAGAATAGAAAAGAAAAGAAAAGGAAAATATAAGTGAGGAGAAGCTTGAGGAGATGCCTTTTCAAAAATTGGCTTCAATGGATTGAACCTAAAGGGTAAAACTTAATTATATTTCTAAACTTATATTTATGGATTAGTATTTTACTAAATAGTGTTTTTTGAACTTCCTATCATCTAAATATCTTAAGTAATTTACTCTTTTAAATATAATCATTACTGAAATAAATAAAAAGCTAGAAATCTTAGACCTGATAACTAAATAATCTTATCTCTATAAAATTAATTTAGTTACTTAGAAATATTTCTATTCGACTTTACTATAATGTTATTGAAATTTAATTCATATATTATCTGAATTGAAAAATTATATTATAGAAATCATTATTTTTATTTAGTATTAAAATTACTAGAGGACAAGTAATAATTATGTTTCGGGGATTTTGATCACAGAAAAATACATCAAGAAATTCATATCTATTCTTGATGAAATTGAACTTTAAAGAAAGGTATTTTCTTTATTCTATTGTAGGAATGAAGATTTATAAGTGATGGAAGCAAAAAACATGAAATGGAGCAAATTTGGATAAAAAAGGAGGAAATTCATGCAAATATAACTACTTTGCCGACGGCGAGATCATGAGGAAAATTTCTGAAGGAATTATAACTACCTCATCGACAGCGAGCCCGAGACCGCCGACATCGAGATCGCGCGGTTTGAAGACCTTCTAGAAGCCCCGCTGATAGCGAGGTCGTTTCCCGCCGACGGCGAGGCAGTTTAAAATGCATATACATTGAACCTGGACACTTTTTGAAGAGGTGTTTGAGCACCCCTTTGACCTTAACTTACCTCTATAAATAGAGGCCGAATTTTAGTGATTTAGTTTCTCTTTAGAGTCCCTTTTTAGTATCTATTTCTATTGTCTTAAGTGGCATTTGTGTCTACTTTAGTAAGATTGAGTGTATTTAGTGAGTTCATTAGTTTAATTGAGTGCTATTTAGTCTGCTGTACTAGAAGGAAAAGTCAAAGGAACTTCAAGGAGTCTGCTTGGGGAGGAAATTAAGATAAGTATCTTTGATTATTGTTGTTAACTTTAAATGAAATCCATGCTTTGCTTTATTCCCATGCATTCTAAGTAGTTTTTCTTAGCCTTTCTCCTTGTTTATGAAAATTATTTGGATTGATGAAATTAAATAGAAGTACCTAATATAATATAAATAAATTGTGATAATTTTTAATTAAAACTTAATTTACTTTCAATCTGGCCAATTGATTAGTTAAAATATGTTGAATTATCAACTATAGTAAAAATTACATCCAATATTCAGGGAAGTCAAAAACCTTAGAAGGCGGGTGCAAATAAATTGGGAAATATTAATTATCGGACGTAGAACTGGATATTTTAGTGTGACAGACTAAAATACTCAATTCGGTCTTACTGTTTGAGAGCTGAAGTGTAGATGTTAGCCCTCAGGTGAAGGGAACGTGGGAGCTCTGAAGTGGCGACCAGTATCCTCCCGACCTAGCCGCGGATTCGGTAATCAAACATAGGATTAGTCAATGTTCTTTGCTCCTGGAGTAAAGGGTAAAGAATAGGAATGCTCCTATTTGTCACAATACAATTTAAAAATTCTATTTAAATTCATCATTCACTTAATTTGCTTAAAACAAGGGGAAGGATACTTTTTCTGAAGTATTTAAATCAACTTATTTCAAGCATTAGTTTACTTTAGTTTATTATAGTTACTTTGAATTTCCATTCACTTTATTAGTAAGTAATTCCTTTTAATTTAGCTGATAACAAATCTGTTAAAAACTTCCCTGTGGGATCGATAACCAGGACTCCACTAGAGCCCTGTATTACTTGATACGATACGTATACTTGCGTAGAATCCACATTATACATTAAAACATATATCAATATTTAAAGCGGGATCAAGTTTTTGGTACCGTTGCTATAAACATAAATTGCATACATATTAAAAGTGGGTCGTGAGCCAAATTCATTGCGTTCCTAAGAAAGGAGGAGTGACTGTTGATGTAAATGATTGAAATGAAATTATACCGACAAGACAAGTCATTGGTTGGCGAATATGTATTGATTAATAAAAATTAAATGCTACCACCATAAAAGATCACTTTCCTTTACCATTTTTAGACCAAATGCTAGACAGACTTGCTGGACACATGTAATATAGCTTTCTAGATGGATGTATCGGTTATCACCAAATATCTATTGCTCCTGAGGATCAAGAGAAGACTACATTTACTTGCCCTTATGGAACTTTTGCTTTTAGAAAAATGCCCTTTGGATTATGTAATGCACCTGCAACATTTCAAAGATGTATGACATCCATATTTAGCAATTTAATTGATGATGGAAAAAAAGTGTCTATGGATGATTCTTAGTATTTGGAGATTCATTTGATACATGCCTGCGCAACATAGAAAAAGTTTTTGAGGTATGCGAAAAAATAAATTTAGTCCTAAACTGGGAAATGTGTCAATTTATGGTTGCAAGAGAAATTGTACTTGGGCATAAAATATTTGAATATGACATTGAAGTAGATCTTACGAAAATTCAAGTTATAGAAAAATTACCACCTCCAACAACTGTGAGAAGGGTAAGAAGCTTTTTGGGACATGTAGGATTCTATAGGCGATATATTAAAGACTTTTAAAAAATTTCTAAGCCTCTATGCCAACTTTTGGAAAAAGATAGAAAGTTTGATTTTAATGATGAATGTTTAAAAGCATTCGATCTATTGAAGGAAAAACTAATTGCTGCACCTATAATAGTTTCACATGATTGGGAGAAACCATTTGAACTAATGTGTGATGCTAGCTATTACACTATTGGAGTTGTTTTAGGGTAAAGAAATGATAAAATGTTTAAAGTTATATACTATGCTAGTAAGACTCTTACTGACGCTCAAATTAATTACACTACTACTGAAAGAGAATTATTAGCAATTGTATATGCTTTTGAAAAGTTCAGTTCTTACTTAATCGGAGCTAAATGTATAGTGCATACTGATCACTCTGCTATTAAATACTTAATGCAAAAGAAGGATGCAAAACTAAGACTGATTCGATATATGCTTTTAGTGCAAGAATTTGATTTTGAGATATTAAATAGAAAAGGGGTCGATAATAAAAAAGCTGATCATTTATCTAGACTTGATCAACCTAATTTGTTTGACTTTGAAAAGGAAATTACTGAAACTTTTCTAGATGAGCACTTATATAATATTATTGAAAGAAATTTACCGTGGTATGCTTATATTGTGAATTATATCGTTACTAGTATTTTACTACCTTCTTTAACAATGCAACAACAGAAAAAATTTAAGCATGATATTAAATTTTATTTCTTGGACGATCTTTATAGGTACAAGTAATGTAAAGATCTTATTGTTAGTAGATGTGTGCCTTATGAAGTAACTGAAAAAATTATTCGAGAATGTCATGATTTTGAATTTGGAGGACATTTCAGAATTGATAGAACTGCACATAAGATTTTGCAATCTGGATTTTCTTGGCTTGGACTTTTCAAAGATGTATATAAATTTATCAACACTTATGATCGATGTCAGAGAATAGGTAATTTATCTAGAAGAAATGAAATGCCTCCAAATTTTACTCTGGAAGTTGAAATTTTTGATGCATGGGGATTAGATTTTATGGGACCATTTATGCCTTCATTTGGAAATATATATATATACATTTTTTTTAAAAGAAATGAGCTACACTAGCTCCCTACATGTTAAAAAAATTGAAAAGTGAGAAGGTTACAAAGCTTCCAAAAAGCGCCCAGGAAAGAAGGCCAAAATACATCCATGAACATGCACTAAACTAACTATACTCATGTATACCCTAATCAAAAGAATATAACAAAAACCCATGCAAAAAACTAGTAGAGCAGTGGGAAAAAGATCAAGAGCCCAGGCCAGAATTCTCCACGACTCTTAAATGGGGAGCATACAACCGATCAGCTTCAATAAGGTAGGACAAATGGGGAGGTGGGACAATGAGAGGGCCATTCTGGCTAGCAAGTTTGTCAGCCTGTTTCCCTCTCTGAAGATGAAAGTGAACTGAATGTTGATAGGTTGGGCAAGGGATTTGATTCCATTAATCCAGCTGGAATGGTGCCAAGGAGGATGAAGGTTTTTTTTGCAAATACTGCAGGAGAGTGGCAGAGTCACTCTCCACAGCAAGATTGAACCAGTGAAAGGAGATGGCCAGTTTTAGAGCCCAAAATACAGCAGCCAACTCAGCTTCCAGAGCATCAACCGCAATGATTGGAGTGTGGAAGAAGCAGACACACATGCCATGAGAGTCCCTAAAAATTCCACCACATCCAGCTCCAAATTCAGAAAAGGCTCCATCAGTGTTAACTTTGATGAAACGGTTGATTGGAGCTTTCCAATTCACCAGAAATATCTTATACTTCTTAGGATATTCTTGCGTTGGAGTGTTGAGAATGTTAGGGAATTGTTTCCAATGTAAGAGTTTAGTCAAGAAAGCCTGGCAGTTTCAGGCCCGACCCGCAATAATGCTGTAATATTCGCTTCCAAAAGATGGCCAAAAACTTTGACTCAATTTATAAATAGCGGCTTGGGTATAAAATCAATATTATGTAAATTTAGAAAATATTTTTACACACTAGGGGTACTACGCAAGTATATGTATCATTTCAAGAAATATAGGGCTTTGAAACAAAGACCCCATTATTGATCCCATAGGGAAGAATTATAGTGATAAATTTTCTAAATAAAAAAAAAATATTTTTATCTTTTAATTTAATTATAAATTACTATTAATTTACTAGATGCAAATAAAGAAAACAATAATAAGAAAATGATTTATGAAAACTATATAAAATAAATAACTTTCTTTCCTTTAATTAATCTATGATTTTTAAGATAATTTAATATTCGTTGGAGAATTTGATTTATGGTATTATGCCAAATAGAAGCATTCCTATTTTTTACCCTTTGATCCAGGTGCAAAGAACATTGGCTAATTTACATATCAGGTCTGGATGTATTGTTAGTAGAATGGGTTATTTAGGCTCACACTTCGAGATGTCCAAGGGTGGCTAGGGTCGGCCCGACTAGTGACCCTTTCCTAATCTATAAATCAAATTATAAGAATTTAGTCTGTCACTCTAAAAACTTATCAATTCTACGCTCTTTAAATCTTATCTTCCTATTTATTTGCACTTTACCTTGAATAGCCCGCACATGGCCTTCGACTACCTAAGTATTCATGTGACATTTACAAGTTATGAGTTCTTCTCCTTCAAGGTCGCAAAACACTTCAATAGGTTTTAACAATTTAAATGGCCAATTTAAAAAGTTAAGTAAGATCAGGTATTAATGTCATCACAATGTTTTAAAAATATTTTGAATTTCAATTCTCCATCGAATCTTTATATTATCTTATCTATCTCTTCATAATTTATTGAAGAAAGTAAACTAACTACTCAGAACACATTGAAAATAAACAACAAAACATGATAAATAAACTTTAAATCGAATATAAAAATACTTATCTCAAATATTTCTTCTACAGATCTTCTGATTCCTACTGACTCCACCATGTAATGAACTCCAGATGCAACAACTTGAAAATAAACTCACTAAACTAAACAAAAGTGGCCCTAAATTTCTCTCTCTATTTCTCTCTCTAAGGATGAGAGATCCTAAAGTGGATAAGAGAAATGGACCCCTATTTATAGGCTTAAAGGGTTGCCTTAAGGCACCTCTTCAAAACATGTCCACATTCAATAAATCTTCTAGAAGGTCGGTCTGGCACCTAGGCGCTAGACACCGCTTCCAGTTCTTTGCACCTTTTCACTTTGGCTCGCACCTCTTCACGATTAAAATCATTTTGGAGCGTCCAAATGCAATGTATCACATGTCCTATTATCAAGGAACAACTGCCAATCTTCTAGAATGTCCAATAACCGCTCACTCCGTCAAAATAACTGATCAAACGTTGTCAAAAACTTGACAGTTTTTGTATCGAGTCGCCAGGCCATATTTTTATATACTTTTTGTATTTTGCTCAATTTTTGATCCTTTTTCCTTTTTAGACCTTTTTACATCACCTACATCCAAAAACACAAAAAATACCTTTCAATAAAGCATAATATCCTTGGAAATTAATAAGAATTAAGACATAAAGAAATAGGCATTTTTTTATAGATCAAAATCCCCCAAACTTAAATGTTACTTGTTCTCAAGTAACTCTTTCTACTATATATGAAATATATAACCTTTGGAATAAAAGATAAATATTTAAGATTCCTTATATTTTTTGATTTTATAAAGTCTTTAGTAAGTTATTAACCCAATTTCACTAACTATGTTTAATTTTAAGAATTTAAAGAATATTTAACTACCAAATCCTAAAATTTCAAACTTTCCATCCATTTTGAATATAATAGAAGTCTATTATATTAAGCTTTGATAGATTATTTACAAGAAAAATATCTTCTTGAAAAATCTTTTCTAAAGAAATATTTATGTATCAAAATTTAGTAAAGTATGTAACTAGTTTTCTTCCTATAACATAATTCAAGTGAAGCCAATTTTTGATTAGGCATTTCCTCAAGCTTCTCCTCTCTTCTCTTTTTTTTCTTTTCTTCTTTTTTTTTTCTTTTCTTCTTTTTTTTATATGTAGAGAGGATTGCTATATCAGGATAGCCTGTTAATAGTTTTAAACTTCACTATCCTTAACTTATATTTTCAAAACTTATACTTTTTCACTTAATTATTATAACATAAATAAGAATTCAAAAAGATTTCCAATCTTTTCTTTTTCAAGTGATAATTTTTTATTACTTAATATTTCTAAAATTCTATTATTTCTATCATGAATAGAAAAAATTCTTTATCTTATTCTTCTTTAAGTTAAATAATTCTATTCTTAAAATCAATCAAAGTTAGTAAAATTTTGGATAATTTTCACTAAATTATTTATAATTTTAAAAATAAAAGTGATCTCAAATAAATTCTTTATTCCTTAAGTTAAGTTAAAAAGTTTTTTATTTTTATCAAAATATTAGCTCTTTAAGGACAAATAGAATTTTATTTGAATGGATTTTCCCTTCCCCCAAACTTAAGTTTTGGTATACTACGATAATTTGAAAGTATGAGAGAAAGAAAATCATAAGAATTTTTAATAAGTATGTAAAAACAATCTTAAAAAGAAAAATTAACTTCAAGCATGCTTTTATGAATAATTAAGATAAAATTTAAGCATGTATAAAAAGTAAGCACGCAAATTTTATGATGATACAAAGTTTGAAACATAATTAAAACAGTGCAAAATTACTAATTACTAAACAGTAGACTAAAACAACATATAAATTAATTCTAAATTCAGTCTCAACCCAATATACTAAGAATATTTTAACAACAGAATCTTAACACTAATCAATCAACATACATCAAAGACAAAACAAAACAAACAAAACAAACAAAACAAACTAACAGAGTAGCTCACATAAAGATCTATAACTACTGGTCACTAGCTGTAGCCTCATCATCATCATCATCACCAAAGGAAAATTCTACGTCCATAGGATCAACAAATGGTGTGAATCTAAGAAAAGTAGGAAAACTAACATCATATTCACCTTTCAGAAATCTGACTAGGGCTTCATCATACTCAGCATCATAACTACTCTTCCTCTAGGTATAATCAGATAAATGATCTAGTTTCCTATCAATAGTATCAATCTTGCAGTGAGTTTGAAATAACTCCTGCTGCTGCTCTAAAAACTGATCATGCATTGATTCCTAAAAATCTGATAGTGGCTCAGTAGAAGTAGAGGGTCGAGAAGTAGAAGGTCTAGCTGAAGTATGTGCAGAAGTAGAAGGAGCGGTCGATCCCTTCCCTCAAAGACGATCATAGATACTAACACTCTCCTGCCCAATTGGCTTGGTAGACTTTAACTTCTCCTTAGAAATATCAGCAGTGACTCCATTACTAACACATAGTGAATAGATCAGAGATGGAAATCCCAATCCAACAGAAGTGCCGGACATCGCAGTAGAATCCACAGAAACATAAATAATACTCCCGACATCAATAGGCTTCCTCTCCTGAATGCAGTAGTTTAAGATCGCTCGATCTCCAGTCATTTCACTCAGGTGGTTGGAAGGTATCAATCTTGCAGAAATAAAATATTGCCATGCTTTCGAAATACCATTTAATTCGGATGATTTTAATTTTACCCTTTTTCCATTCCTGATCTTCCAAGATCCAGTATAGTCAGTCAGATAAGCAATGATCATATCCAAATCTCCCTCATATGGTGATAATCCAGAATAATAGCACTCAATAGTCGGTGGCAAGCCATAAAATATGTTGATTCTTTTTTGACTAAATCATACTCTGATTCCTCTCACAAACACTTCATAATCTTCAGCATCCAGAAAATTTGCATAAAATTCTCGAACAATCAGGATAACAGTAATAGCAGTAAAATAACAAAATCGTTGCCAATTGTGTGCAACAATAGTGTTTTCGATCATTTCTCCAGGATGATAGAAATTTCGTTCAGAAATGAACTTTGTGGACGTCACAAATTCATGGTAGCAAAAATGCGCAGCCGCAGTAGAAAATTTGTTGTTATCAAGTTATCTCGTGCCTTCCCGCGTTTAGATTTTAGAGTCAGCTAAACGTGAAAGAAAACAAGAACAAATTTAGGAATAAAAGATTTAAACTCTTTTTAAGTTTATAAAACTTAAAATAAGTTTATAAATCCAAAGAAATCACTAAAAATCAAAAAATTTTTCAAAATTTTTGGTTCTTAGCAAAACCTAGGGAAATCTATGGTGAAAATCTAAAATAAATGGTTTAAAGTGTAGATCTGACCTTGAGACAAAGAAATCGAGGGGTTTCAAGCTCAAATCCTTGATGTTTTGACCTCCAAATGGATCTAGAGGATGTATTTTCACGAAAATGGGGAAGAAGTTGAAGCTTAGGCATCAAAAATGGCTTTTGGGGGTTATTTAAGTAACCTTTCGGGTACAGGCTGAACTGGCGCTTAGGCGCCGAATTCTGGAGCCTAGGCGCCACACTCGCCTTTCACAAAAAAATACTTTTTAATTTAATTTTCCACCAAAATTCATAAATTCAACTTTCAATTACTCATATCATAGTAGGGCTTTAGTTTCTAACTTCCACAACATTTTTCAAAAATTTATAAAAATTAAATATTAAATCCACCAATCAAACATAAGGTTTCATTCAAACTCACTAAATTCCATTTATAACCTTCAATATTGACTCAATACATTCCAGATAAGTATTATATTTGATTCAACTTCCTTATACACACTCAAACACAATAATTTCTAAGCAAAAACAACACACATTGAACATGAAAGCAAATACACAAACAAACACAATCGATTCTCTAAATCGATACAACGACTCAATAAACCATAATAACTATCTCATTACCAGAATATTCTAATCTTCACAAGGGAAATTGTGTATTCCACTTGGATAGAACACTAACGCTCTCGGGAAATCTGTAGCTATCTTTTCGTCAATCCACTTGTTCTTCGCATACATTTCAACTTGAGCATCTTGATAAGCCGCAAAATGATCAAATTGAAGTTTCATTTGCCATTCTAGATGTTCAACTTGATGAAGCATCTCATGAAGGCGATCTCCAATGCTTTTAAACTCAGCTTCAAACTTATCTAAACGACTAGAAATTTTCTCTAAACTTACAGCAATGAAACCGTTGAAGTAGGGTTGAGGATCCTTTGAAACCTTGTCCCTAGCTTCTTCTCCATGTTTTCATCCTTCCATTTCTTTAAAATTTCCTCAAATCTCTCAAGAATGAAGTGCAAGGGATGTAATTTTTATTTCTTGATGGTTAGGGAAGAAGATAAGTTGATTTAAAGGGGAAAATCGTGTGAAAAACTGAAAATTTTCGATTTTTGAACGACTCAGTAACCGTGGCGCTTAGGTGCCGAATCTGGCGCCTAGGCGCCAGACCTATTGATACATAGTTGATTCTGGTGCTTAGGCGCCGAATTCTGGCGCCTAGGAGCCGGAACTATGTTCAACTCCATTTCGCCTAATCGTCAAATTTCAAAATTTCGTTCTCCAAGATAGGTAAATTATATTGGTAAGAGTAATTTAAACTCAATAACTCTCATTGTAAACAATCATAATGAAGGTTAACTTGATCTCCTTTTTACTCATATTCCGAATAGAGTGATCCTATTTTTAAATCTTACATACTTCTGTCAACAAAGACTTATGAGCATCAAATTTTTCTAAAGTCATATAAAATTAATCAAGATCGAGGCATAACCTTACATCAAAACACAAAAACACTCATAAACAAAAGATAAATATGGGTTGCCTCCCACAAAGCGCTTGGTTTAACGTCATCAGCCCGACTTAATTAAATCTTTAATCAAGTTGACTTAATTCATAAGCCTCTTTGTCAGCGAATTTTATTTTTTAAAATTTAATTTAAATATATATATATATATATATATATATATATAATTTAGAAAGTAGCATTTGATTTTGAAAATAATTTTAAGTTTGAAAATTTTAAGATATGAAATCAAACTGATTTCACATCCCAAATAGTTTATATAAACTAGCACCGCACCACAAACCGTGTATCTATCCCTAAGGATAGACACACTGCTTGATGGTGGGGTTTGATTTAATAAACTAGAAGATTTGTGATATCTGTTTGGTCTGCGAACCAATTTTATAAGCCGACAAATTCCCCTGCTTAATATGAAAGCATTAAACAAGGTTTATAATACCTGGGTTCTTAAAATTCCCTATAAGGGCAAGCCCCTATTGTTAATTACATCTTAAGTGATGGGAATCACCTAAGAAAACTCTCGATAATAATCAGTAATTCTGCTCTCAAGAATTTCAAAGTTTAAGTTTTCAAGGGATTGAATTTTGGAATTTCAATAAGGAATGGATCAAATTTGGAACATTTTATTTTGGGCATTCAAAGGAAGAAAGGTAGGAGAAATTACAGATTCGAAGCGAACTTTGGTAATTTCCCAACTATCCTATTGTTTGGCTTGGATTTAGGAAAGTCCTAATGTTATCTAATATTTCAGTCTTGCCAATTTTGATTAATTTGGACTTATATTTGTATGATAAAATCATACAAATAGCCTTGAAGATATGAGGGTTTATGTCGTACCGAACGACTACCTCAGAGTCCTAAGACCGGTTAGGGCTTAATTTACATGACATGATCATGCAAATGCCTAACGAAGAGGTTGAGGATTTATGTTGCACTAGTGCAAACTACCTCGAAGTCCTATGTTTTGGTTATTTAACTTTAAGAAAGTTTTGTCGAGGTAGATCCGAGTTTTCGTCGATGACGAAGGTCGTGCTGCCCACCATGCTCCGAGCTCCTTGTTGTTGCAGGGGTTTAGTTTTAGAAGTCATAAATCAGGAGATGAGAGAAGTGTTCTGGTTTAGAGTAAATCTTCATTTCCAAGTATTTTTTATGTTTTATTTAAAAAAAATCTTAAAGTTGATTATAACAACACCGGTTAAGATCCCACGGTTCCATCCTTCCGGCATCATTATTTTTATCGGATTCACTTAGTCCAGATGAATTTGCTAAACTCAACTGAATGAGTTCCACACTTTCATTTAGACCGTGGGAAATCCCGTTAGCAACACGTAGGTTACATCATCCGAGGTATTCCCGATCATCCAACAAGACGTTTTAATTTAGTTATAATTGTAGTTTGGTGTTATGTTTGTGATTAAATTTTGAGTTGTTTTATATTTTGAAATGTTGTGGCGGTGAATTTTATCTTGCAATGACTTTTAATTTAGTTTTGGTTTCAGTTTTAGGGGCTACCCTAGAGGTGTGGGTTTTCATGCAACGATTGTTTATCATGCAAGAAAAGTAAAGTGCATTTGCAATAAAGTAAATTGCAAGAAAAGTAAATTGCAATAAAATAAAAGCGTACCTGGAGGGTCTTCCCGTCATCCCAAGCTGCACTTAAACACAATTTAGAATATTTAAGCACTTAAAGCAAGTTCCGAGGTAAAGCTAAGGGAAGGGTTATGGTTTTCTAACAAATTCCTAATCCTATAGCTAGTCATTTCCTATGATGTCTAGGTTCTTGTGTTTTGGTTTGAGGATGATTTTCTTCATCAAAGAACAATTAAGTTCAGTTGTTCTTATAAACATCCTATCATATTGAGAAAGTGTTTAAGAAGAATCTTAAACATCTTTTCAATATTGCTAGAATTGTTTTAAGTCCAAATGAATTTAATTATACAAATGAATTAATCGTCCAGAAATTCAAGTTTTGTTATCTTGCTCAGTGAACTAGGACATTTGAATATCCTATAAGTGAAGTAACATTTCATTTAACGTTCTATTTAGGAGTTATGATAAAAAACGTTTTCGAGGGCAAATTGGTGTTCAAATGGTTTGTGATTTAATTTAATTTCAGTTGACGGGTTTAAATTTGGAATAGTGTTCAAGTTGCTTTATATTTATTTTTGAATTTCCTTATGTCTTAGGTGATGTTATTTTTAATTTAATTTAACTTTAATTTAATTTAATTTAATCTGGTTTAATTTTAATTTTAATTTTAATTTAATTTATTTTAATTTTAACTTGATTCCATTATCTAATTTAATTTAATTTAATTTTAGTTTAATTTGATATGATTTAATTTAATTTAATCTGATTTGATTTAATTTAATTTAATTTAATTTTAATTTGACTTAATTTAATTTAATTTAATTTGATTTAATTTAATTTAATATGTTTTAATTTAATTTTATTTAATTAATTTAATTTAATTTTAATTAAATTTAATTCAATTTAATTCAATTTAATTTAATTTGTTCAATTTAATTTAATTTAAATTAATTTAATTTGTTTGATTTAATTTAATTTAATCTTTAATTTAATTTTATTTTTAATTTTAATTTAATTGAAAATTTAAAAGGAGTTTAATAATTTAACTTTAATTTAATTTAATGATTAAGTCCTTTAACATTTTAAAACTTAAATTTGAATTATCATTTTAATTGGGGATTAAATATTATTGAGATGATTAATTTAGGGACCCTTAGATTAAAGAACAAATCTCTTCTTAATAATATCCCTATTTAATAATTCCAACTTTATTATTCTTCCAAATTTAATCAATTATTTAATTAAGGTTTATTTTAATTATTTTTAAATTGTTTAATAGGTTTCTACCCTTTAATTATTTAAATTTCAATCATCCAAATCAAATTAAGATCAAATATTTTACTTGTTAATTTTATTAAACCTAAAGTTTTAATTAAGGGTTAAAATTTTAATTACCACTTTGCCCTTCAAGCTTAATAATTTCATAACTCACTAAATTGAGCTTAAATGAACTTGAAATTTTTATGTGACTTCACTCATATGGCAATAAAGACAAGAGAGGAGAAAATGTGATTTTTCTGTATTTAATTTATTTATGTAATTATTTTTGGTAGAAAATAGGGATTTCCAAGGAAAATTTAATAATATGACCAAGGGAAAGTTTCTGTCCTTAAGAAAATTATGGGACATTCCTAATGACTAGAGGACCACTTGGACAAATTTTGGTGATTTTTTGAATTATATTATTTTTATTATGATTATTTTAAGTTTTGGAGTATTAATTAATTTAAAAATAATATAAAGGTTAAAAAATAAATTTTATATTTTTCAAAAATCTCTCTGATATCAAGGAAATCAGAGAATCAATTTTTACAATTTTCTGATTTTTCTTTGATTTATTAGAATTATTTTAGTGGAAATGCTAAAAAAATATATTTTTTTTAATTTTAAAATTACCTTAGGGCTTTAAAATTTAATATCTCATCAAAAAGACCTAAGAAAAATATGGGGTTAGTTCCTAAGTGATTAAAATTCAAAATGTGACATTTTGGTGAATTTTATTATTTTTGTGATTTTTATTATTTTTTAATTATTAAAATATTAAAATAATACAAAAAATTAACTTTTTTAGAAAATTGAAATTTTAATTTTCATAAATTCCCCTGATATCAGAGAGTCCCTAAAACTAATTTGGTGAATTTTTGAAAAGTATTTTGAAAGTTATGAATTTTTGAAATTTAAATTGGCTAAATGGCTTAATCAACCCATTTAGTAGGGTTAACCAAGTCCAATTGACTTCAAATTTTTATGGTGGGTTCCTCTGACCCTAAAGGTCAGTGGAGAATTGATTTCAAGTCAATTTGATATATGGTTAACTCTAATTAATTAGGGACCTATTTTGGGTGTTTAAGCCAATTAGGGTTATTTTTAATGAACTAATTCAAAACATATTTTTCCTAGGGTCCTCTGATCATAAGAAATATCACCAAATTTTCCTAGAATTTATTTCACAACATGCTAATTATTAGATTTAAAATACTCAAAACAGTAACATGAATTTGAAAAATCAATAACTTCTCATAGGGATGGCCTCTGACTTTGGAAAATTCAGGGAATGTTCCCAAATTCGGAGGCTTCAAAAGCCCTATGGTCTCATGCCATGGTGAATTTCCTATATGCATGGAGAATTAAAACAATGCAGAGGGTAAATAAATCATTTAAAATAAAATACTTGATGAAATTAAATGATTTCTTTTCCACATTATTCTCCTCTGTTCACTGAGCAAGAGGGTATTTTTATTTTATTTTTGTGATTTTTCTACACAAAGTTATGGATTTTTGAAGTTTTAGGGAATTAAATAAATAAGAAAATACCCTAATTTTTTATTTATCCACGCGGCGCCACGTCAACCTTGGCAGCTTCGAAACACCGCGTGTCGCGCTGCCATTCGACGCCGCCATCCAACTCAGCGCTCCCGGGACCCGCTGTATCGTTCCATCTCCTCATCCGGCGCGATCCTGGCCGTCCGTCCGCACGTGTATGGAATGAATGACATCCGTTCATCGTCCCTAAGCGTTCTCACCCGAGAGCCATCCACGCTAAAATCCTAAGAACTCACTCATTTCTCAATGGCTTGGACATGTGTAAAGTGTTTGAATCAAAGTAGAATGGGTTAAGGGTATATTTTGGCTCAAATTGGTCAAATGCATGGATTGGGCTAGGTGCACCTTCCCATGGCTAGTTTGGGCTGAAGATAAAGTGATTTAGGTCAGCTTCATTAGTGGGGAAGGGTCACCATCCAAGTACAATTAAGTTTAAGCATGGTTTAGTGGAGTCATGAAAGTGGCTAATCCCCCTTAAGAGAATATGGAAAGGGCCTCCTCTTCTTGCCATCTTGGGTATGGTGAGGTGGAAAGTAGATTCCATGGCTCTCATGGCTCCCATGTGGCTCATGCATGGCTTCATGGCTCACCTTTGGCTTGGAAAAAGCTAAGTCAACTTTCATGAACGAGGTTTCTAGGAATTTTGGTAATTTAGGAGTGATTTGATGGGATTTGGCACATGGCTTGATTTGGAATCATTTGATGATTGATTTGAACTTAGGGATGATTTTAATTAAGGGTATGATGAGAAGAATTTGTCATATGGGCTTTAGCATGAACTTTGGGCTTTTAGGAAGGTTTAAGAAAGTGGGCTTTTGGTTTAAAAATAAATTTATGGATGGGAATTTTGTGAAGGATTGGGCCAAACAAATGTTGTGTTTAGGTCATGGATGTGTCATGAGTGATTTGAAGCAAGTTGGGAGTGATTTGGGTTTGAATTGGGTTGAATTTGGGCTTCCTTAGTGAATGGGCCAATATAGGTCAAATTGGGTTAACTTGGGCCAATGTTGGGCTAGGGTTGAAATTGATGTAAAATAAATGTTGGGAAATGTTTATGGGAGTGTTTCAAAGAGGTTTTGGCTTTGGTTGGGTTTTGATTTTGAGGTTTGGGCTTATTTGGGTTAGGTTTGGGTTTAGGTCAAAATTTGGCCTTTTAGGTTTGGGTTGAATTTGAGTGGGATTTGGGTCGAACTTTTGGGCAAATCATGTTATTTTTTTCTTTGTAGGGATGTTAAGGGAGGTTTAGAAAAGATTTGGGGTTAATTGGAGTTGAATTGGGTGAGTTTGGGTTAGGTTTGGGTCATGGGTCCAAATTGGGCTTTAAGGCCAAAAGTGAAATTGGATCCAAATGTCAATCAAATTTGACTTGGATTTGGTCTAGATTGGTGTTGGGAATGTTGAATTGAAGTTTAGAATTAAATTGGACCAGAATTTGGGTCAATTGGGTAGGTTTGGTTTGACATTGGGTTCACTTAGGGTTAAAATGGGTCAAATTGGGGGTTTTGACAAAAGTAGGGAAAATTGACAAAATTGGCCCATGGTGTAGTTGAAAAAAATGAAATTGGGAATATTTGGGATTTTGCTGGAATTTTCTGGGAATTTTCTGAATTTTTGGATTTTTGGGTCAAGAGGGGTATTTTGGGTATTTCGAGGGTATTGGGAGGTATTTTTGGAATTTTTGGTATTTTTGGTTATGGGTGATCAATTTGAGTAATGTGGGAATGTTCAAGATTAATTTTGGGGAATTTTGGGTGATTTGGAAATTTTGAAAAATTTGGGTAATTTCAAGGGTTTTGGGTAGAGCTAGGCGGGTCCGGGGTCTCGGGGGTCAAAAATTGAAAATTTGGAAAATTGAAGATTGGGTGAATGTAAATGGAATGAAATCATTTTGGTTGAGTCATGAAGCCATATCAAGCCCACATGAGCCATGAGGGGACTCATTTGAGGCATCCACTATGTTGTTCCTAACCCTCTTAGCCAAGGGCTGAGGGGTTAAGGACCATCCATGTGGATCACTTTCATGAGTCAGGAGATCAAGTTGGGTATATGTGTGTTTTAGGAGGTGTATGAAAGTGTAGTGTATAAATGTAGTGTATGTGTAAGTCAGCCCTTACCAGACCAAGCCACCCAGGGTAGTCCTAAGGCCAAAGAGTCCTATAGGAACTCATCCTTTAAACTTCCACATTTGATTTCAACCATCTAGGTGATTAGGGGTCTACAATCAAGTTTGTGGAGTTTGTAGGGAGTTAAGAAGTGGTTTGAGTTTCTAAGTGGTGGGTCCCAATTCTAGTCCTCTAAGATAGTCAAAGGGAAATCCTAAGGCTAGATCCTAAGTACTAAAGAGAGAAGAGAAGACCTCATCAAAAATGAGGTCAACAAATGGACCCCCAATAGGTGTGGTGTGCTAACCAAGCACACCGTGCGTATTGGCATTGACCGAAAAGATCAACAAAACCAACACAGATGTCCAAGTGACGAACTTAGGACAAAGTAGAAGAATTTCCGCTGGGGAGTCTCAAGTATATCTCTGAGACTGGAGATTCCTGAACTCTCGCTGGGGAAAGGAAAAGAAGGTGAATTCCAAATCACATGATCTGGGGGAGTTTCGATTTAGATTTTATTTTGTTTCAGTTTAAGTTTTGATGTGTGAGCTTAGATTTTAGTTTTAGTTTCAATTTAGATTGAAGTTTTGTTAAGATTAATTTGAAGGAATTCGAACTTGAAATGAAAATTGAAATTTTGTGGTTTTAGATGTAATATCTTCGACCTCAAAAGAAAATTGAATTGATTGGATTGAATCATTACAATGAGGAGAGATCTCAGAGCAATGCCGTATTGGATGTAAAATCCTTAACCTGAAGAGTTTGATTTTGATGTAATTCATTGCGATAGGGAAAGAATCCTAAAGCAATGCAGTCTCGGATGTAAAATCCTCAACCCCAAAAGTCTGAATTTGATGTATTTCATTGCGATAGGGAAAGGATCCTAAAGCAATGTAGTCTCGAATGTAAAATTCTCAACTCCAAAAGTTTGAATTTGATGTATTTCATAGCGATAGGGAAAGGATCCTAAAGCAATGCAGTCTCGGATGTAAGATCCTCAACCCCAAGAATTTGAATTTGATGTATTTCATTGCGATAGGGAAAGGATCCTAAAGCAATGCAGTCTCGGATGTAAAATCCTCAACTCCAAAAGTTTGATTTTGATGTATTTCATTGCGATAGGGAAAGAATCCTAAAGCAATGCAGTTTCGGATGTAAAATCCTCAACCCCAAGAATTTGAATTTGATGTATTTCATTGCGATAGGGAAAGAATCCTAAAGCAATGCAGTTTCGGATGTAAAATCCTCAACCCCAAGAATTTGAATTTTGATGTATTTCAATGCGATAGGGAAATGATCCTAAAGCAATGCAGTCTCGGATGTAAAATCCTCGACCCCAAGAATTTGATTTTGATGTATTTCATTGCAATTGGGAAACAATCCTAAAGCAATGAAGTCTCGGATGAAAAATCCTCAACCCTAAAAGTTTGAATTTGATGTATTTCATTGTGATAGGGAAATGATCCTAAAGCAATGCAGTCTTGGATGTAAAATCCTCGACCCCAAGAATTTGATTTTGATGTATTTCATTGCAATAGGGAAAGAATCCTAAAGCAATGCAGTCTCGGATGTAAAATCCTCAACCCCAAAAGTTTGAATTTGATGTATTTCATTGCGATAGGGAAATAATCCTAAAGCAATGCAGTCTCAGATGTAAAATCCTCGACCCCAAGAATTTGATTTTTTAATAGTCATTGATTTTGCAAAGATTTGTAGTGTTGATTTGAAAAGTGTGGAATTTTGGTGTTTCGAGAATTTCATGAAAGTTGTAAAAGACTTTCATGGAAGGAAATAGATTAGGAGGGAATATGTAGATGCTACATATCCCATTCAAAAGAGTTGATCGAAGTTACCGGTTTGGATTGGATACAATTCCTCGCCATCGGATTCGATCCGTGTCAATGGAATCAACCGCTTCCATCCCAGACAAGGGAGAGAGTAGAACAGATTGGATTTCAGATTTGGAAGGTTGAGTTTGAACTCGATTGAGATTTGATTTGAAATTGGAAGGTTGAATTTGAATTTGATTGAGATTTGATTTGAGATTCGGAAAGCTTGAATTTGAAATTTGATTGAAAGTTTGTGTTCATTTTGTTTGTCCTTTAACGATTCAAAAATTATTTTATCGTTCATTTAATGTTCATGTGAATTTGGTGTTCATCATTTTTAGATTTTTTAGGAAAGTTTTATTTTATTCTTTTTGTTTCTTTTCTGTTCTTTGTTCGAAGTTCATTTGACTTTAATGGTGTTTTCCAGTCAACCTGCACAAAAGAGGTGAAGGCCAAAAATGTGACATGGTCACTTTCATTCCAATCATGTTGAAGATACATCATACAACTCGATCTGGGATACATCTCATACAATCCATGTAGACTCAAAACGGACTATGTATGATCTTTGTCGATCCATCCAAAAAGGTATCTGTCAAATATCCTTGTCTGAATAGTGAGGTACATGGTCAATAACATCACCTTCCAAGCCATCCTTGGCAAGGTTGCCGTATGGATGTACGTTGGAGGTGTGATATTTTCCATGTAACTCACAGCTCGTAAGGCCGGAGGCTCTCTGGCTCCGGGTCCGGCCGGAAGTGGTAAGGTGTCTTCCCGTCGTCCATCCTTCCGAAAGTAACCGAGATCCGCTTCACCGGTACTCCCGGTATGCAATGTTTAGCGACATCCGCTCCGTTGCCCTTCGGCATCATGACGGAACCTACCGGTAATGGTATCTTTACCGGCCCTCGGAACTCACCCGGGCCTGCTATCCGGAGGTCGGATCCGAACATGATATTACACTCGTTCAGAAAAGAAACCTTGCAGAAAGGTCTGACAAAGTCGTGGTGATCTATGTGCTGGGGTATGCAGTCACCCTTCTTGTAAATGTTAATAATACAGCTGTTGGGTATGCAATCTACTGGCAGTACCCTCCATGTTATCATTCTTTTTACCATCCTTTTGATGACTAATGACATTGGATCCACCTGTCCATGACGGAGTATTCCCGGTGGGTTCCCCTTCCTATCTTTTGCAAAGTTGTAGCAGCATCCACATTGTATTGTAATTCTACCTTTCTCTGGCATCCATCTTCGGGGTTCCGAGTAAGTGTTTTCTCTTAGGCGGCCCGCTCGGCCCATTCTTTTCAAATCCCGGATGCAGTCCACGATTTGTTGTTGTTTGTATTCTGAGAACACGTCTGTATGTAGCTCGAGGCCTTATAGTATATTGATCCTCCTGCCTCTGATTCTCTCGAAGTATTCAAAAGTTTTCTTTTCGACATTCTGCATTCTTTTCAGCTCGTATTCTGGAATAATCTGCAAATGGTGGGGCCTGGTGATGTATTGTGGAATATACGGCTCAATCCCTTCACGTTCTCCTGCATACCTCGGCTCCTCGGGGATGATGTCCGTCGGGACATCCTCCGGGGTTGCTTCTGCAACAAGGATATGCATTATTGGTGACTTTGTCTGGTGGCGTTGTAGCCTTCTTTCTTCTGTTCTTCTTAAGATCTCCCTAGTTTCTTCGGTCATCCTGGGAGCTGGCTTCCTTTCTTCAGGTTCCTGGTGAACTGGTGTCCTTGAAGTATATGTACTGGCAGTAGCAACTGCCTCGTCGTGCTGGTCCGCTGCTAGTTTAGTTAACATCTTGCGGATACGGTGATTTTTATTCCTTCGCTGGGTTTCTGTGAGAGTAGCTCTTCGTACTTCCTGAATTTCTGTGGGTGTGGCGCTGACAAGCCCGCCTTCTGCTGTAGCGACTACAGACTTGATTCTCTTATCTTCTTCAGTGCTTGTTTTCCTTTTCTTGTCTGTTGGATTGGTGGCTTGGGCCACCCACTTTCATTATCGTCCGATCGGGCGGTCCCTCTCGGTCAACTGGGACCCAGTCACTTTCCTCGTATTGCAGGCCTGCTGGTGCGAAGTCTGAGTCAATCTCTATTATCGCTCCATCTTTCACCCTCTTTTCGTCGAGTGCAAGTCTTACGTCATTTCTAAAGTTCAGGACCAACCGCCCGTTCGACATTTCCCTACGAAAAGACAAGGAAAAGGATTAGGGGTTGTACTAAGAACAAGAACATTAAAAAAATGTTTATTAAAGACAGTTTTTTTATTACTCCTTTTATATTTTCAAATTTAATAGGAATGAAGTGGGAAAATATCAGGAAAGAGATTTTGATATGGAAGAGAAAACAAGGAAAACTTTATTATTATGATTTTATTATTATATTTTTTTTAGCACATTTTTTATTATTTATTTTTGGGTTCGGACCCAGTCATAAGTAATTACTTCGCCTGTGCTTCTAGGGATGAAGATTTCATTCCTTCGAAACATCAGGTAGCATAATACTTCTTCAAGTATCGTCCATTGATCGGAAGCATATGTCGTTCTCCTTGGCAATTCACTAGCTGGTAGGAGCCTCCTGAGCAGACTGCCTCAATCACAAACGGCACTTCCCAAGTGGGTTCAAATTTTCCTCCTATCTTGCGATGTGCAAGGATAGGTCTTTTGAAAACGAGAACTAAGTCACCAACTTTGAAGGTTCTTGGGCGGACCAATTTGTCATGGGGTTGAACCATCTTGGCTTGGTATAGTTCTAAATTCTGCTGCGCTGTAAGTCTTTTTCCTTCCAAGCTTTCTAATTCTTCTAGTCGTAATTTGGCATTCTCTTCTATCGTGATTTTGTTTGCAACCGCAATTCTGAGTGAAGGAAGCTAAACCTCTAAAGGTAACACTGCCTCGGACCCATACACCAGAGCGTAAGGTGTAGCTTGAGTAGGAGTTCTGAAGGTTGTCCGGTAGGCCCATAAGGCTTCTAATAACTTCTCGTGCCAATTTCTCTTATTATCGTCCAAAGTTTTCTTTAAAATTTGAACGAGAGTTTTATTAAACGCCTCGACTGAGCCGTTTGCTCTTGGGTAGTAAATTGTTGAATATCGCCAGTCGATTCAGTGTCTCCTGACAAAATTGTTGATTTGTGTGCTTCTGAATGCTGATCCATTATCTGAGATGATTCTTCGGGCACTCCGAAACGGTAGACAACTTGGTTCTTCAAAAATTGTAGCACGTGGTGTGCTTTAACTTCTCTGAGTGGAATTGCCTCTGCCCACTTGGAAAAGTAATCTGTAGCCGCAAGAATGAAGCGATGTCCTTTTGAAGATGGTGGTTCTATTGGACCCACTATATCTGTGCCCCAACATTCAAATGGCCACGACACAATTGTCGGATGTAGCACATTTGGAGGTTGGTGTAGAACCACTCCGTGCACTTGGCATTGGTGACAGCTCTTGGCGATTTTCATGCGGTCGGTCATCATCGAGGGCCGGTAGTACCCTAGTCTTTTAATTTTCATTTTCATCTTCGGACCCGACCGGTGAGCGACACGAGTCCCGAATGCACCTCTTTAACAATTTCACGGGCCTCGGACCCGCTTAGGCACCTTAGCCACATTTGATCGAAAGACCTTCCGTACAACGTGTTATTTATTAATGCGTAGGACGCAGTTCTTTTCTTGATCCGATGGGCTAACAACCTATCGTCCGGTAGTTTTCCTGTTTGCGGGTAGTCATTAATGGCCGTCGCCAATCTTCCGTGTTTTCCGTCCATCGTTGCAACCGATTCTTCTTCTTTTTCGATTTGTGTATTGTGTCTATGTCGAGTCGTGATAGGACCCGACGTCCGTGAACCGACACTTCTATCGACTCATCTTGCAAACAGCAAATTCTTTTGCTAGACGGGCTAGCGCATCTCGCTAAAGCATTTTATTTTCTCGGGAATTTTGTAGATCGTCACATTCGGAATCTGTTAAAACAACTGTATGGCATACTGGAAGTATTGCTCGAGTCATGGCTTTAAAATCCTGTACTGTCCGGCGATCTGTTGAATGATTAACTGCGAATCCCCGTAGATGTTGATGTCTATTATCCCCATTTGAATAGTTAATTCCAGTCCTGTTAGGAGGGCTTCGTATTCTGCTTCGTTGTTTGTACACGGCTCTGTCAAGTGGTAGGAGTATCTTAACATCCCCCGCTCCGGTGTTATAAAGATTAATCTGATTCCTTCCTTACCGGGCACTATCACTTGCAATTCTTCGTCTTTGTGTGCTGAAGATGCTCCGTCGAAATATAATTCCCAACGTCGATCATCAGGGTCTTCTAGGCTAATTATTTGTTCATCTGGCAAATCGTCATTGAGAGGAGATTCTGCCGGCAAAGGGTGTGCTGCGAGGAAGTCTGCTAAGACTTGTCCCTTTACGACACGAAGAGGCACGAAAGTTATATCAAATTGCAATAATATCATTGACCATCAGGCAAGTCCGTCGGAAAGCGTTGGACGAGTCATCAAGTATTGCAATGGATTAAATTTCGAGATCAGAGTTGACCTTATGAGAAAGCATGTAGTGCTCGAGCTTTTGAGCGGTGAAGATCGGGGCCAAACAATGCTTTTCAATTGCGGGATACCTTATTTCGTCGGAAGTAAACGACGGCTTAGGTAGTAAAGAGCATTTTCTTTATCCTCATCATTGACTCAGGCTAACGAGGCTCCAAGGGAGTCGTCTAGAGCCGCGGTATAAAGTATCGCCGGTCTACCCGAGACTCGGGGCTGCTAAGACAGGAGGTGTCATTAAATATTGCTTAATGTCCTCGAAGGCCTTCTGGCATTTCTCTTCCCAAATAAATTTGGAGTCCTTTTTAACTAATGCCGAGAAAGGCTGAAACCTACCTGACAAGTTTGAGATAAAGCGTCGAAGATATGCCAGCTTCCCTTAAAAAGATCGTAGTTGTTTTAAGGTTTTGGGAGGCGGCATTTCTAAGATAGCTTTAATCTTTTCCGGGTCGATTTCAATTCCACGATGTCGGACAACGAATCCTAAGAATTTCCCGGAGGTGACGCCGAAGGCGCATTTTAAGGGATTCATCTTAAGGTTAAATTGTCTTAATCGTTAGAAAACAATTCTCAAATAATACAGGTGGTTGTCCTTTACTTTGCTTTTGATGACCACATCGTCCACGTAGCATTCGACTTGATTGTGGTTGAGATCATCAAAAATTCTTGTCATCGCTCTCTGGTATGTTGCTCCTACGTTCTTCAGTCCAAATGGCATCACTGTGTAGCAATATACTCCAATCGGCGTTCTGAATGCTGTAAGCATTTCATCTTCTGGAGCCATTTTTATCTGGTTATATCCTGAAGATCCATCCATGAATGAAAATATTTCATGTGTCGAAGCAATGTCGATCATTAGTTCTGGGATCGGTAGAGGGAATTCATCCTTTGGACATGCCTTGTTTAAATCTCTCGAAATCCACACAAATTCTGATTTGACCATTCTTCTTCTCGATCGGCACCACATTGGCTAACCAAGTCGGGTATTGCTCTTCACTGACAAATTTAGCGTCTATTAGCTTTTTAACTTCAGCTATGACTTGTTCGATTTCTAGACGCATTCTTCTGGGACCTTGTCTAACTGGGACAGAAGTAGGATCCACTCCTAGCTTATGGACAGCGACCTCTGGAGCTAAACTTGGCATCTCATCATAGCTCCAAGCAAAATAGTCTTTAAATTCCATTAATAACTTGATTATTTCTTCGGAATCTTCTTTATTGAGTAAGGAGCTAACAAAGGTAGGTCTAGGCTCTTCGCTAGTACCTAAGTTAACTTCCGTTACCTCATCTATTGTAGATTTGATCTCTTCTTCGAACTCTGGTGGAGCGTCTCCAATTTGTAAATCTTCAAATTGTTTTATAGTTTCCATGCAGTTTTCATTAGACTCGCAAGTGACAACCAAACAAAATTCAGTATCGTCAACTGATCCTACTGTGCCGAATCCGAGACCATGCTTTGAATTGGGTGGACGACCGCAGTTATTCCATAATTTTTCAAAATGTTGTGATTGACCTTTTGTCCATTGTCAAGGTAAGAAACCACGCTGAATTAAATTTTGAACACAGGGAGAATACCACTCAAAAGGTAATTCCATTAATTCTGATGAAGTGACATCTTCAAATTGTACATTATTTTCAGTTTTGGAAGAAGGAGCACCATGGTAGAATTTGATGGGCTTTGCACCGCCGCTATGTACCTCTTTAACCACCATACCCTCGACCTTATTAGAATGGATCGGGGTTAGGGTCATAGTATGTACATAGTGGTTAATCTTTTCGTACATCGATTTATATTCTTCATTCTTTTCATCTTCGAGCGGGATCCTGAATTGCGGCTTCTTCCGACTTATTGTCGCTGCTTCTTGCTTGATTTCTTTTTCTTCTTCAGAACTGTCTTCCCAATCAACATTGATGGCTGGTTTCCTCTGTCCAATTGTCCTAACGTCTCTGCCATGACCTCGTCCCCGGCCTCGACCTCGGATGCGAGTTGTGGAGTAACCTTCAACATCTCGCCGTAAGGGAGTGGTGAGTGACTGTTGGACTAGAACTTCGGGTTCTTCGTTGTCCCGAACTTTCTTTGCTTCATTCATTATGGTATCTCTGGAGAAGATTGTTTTCTTCGGAGGAGCATAATAAGCTGCATCTTCATGGATTCCAATTTCATGTACGGAGAATGGTTGTAAGTCACCTTTGATGCACTGTTCCCCTCCATCTTAGTATTTGATGCACTGATGTAGAGATGATGGTACCATCTGGTTTTCATGTATCCATGGTCGGCCCAAGAGAGCGTTGAACGACGTTTCTGAATCAATTATGTGAAATTTTGCGGTTGTCTTTGCTAAGTCACCGGTCTTCATTAGTAGTGTTATTGATCCGAGGGCTCTTTCTCCTTTCTGGTTGAATCCTCTTAATAACATTTTGTCGGCTTCAAGCTCGCGAGTATCAATTTTCAAGTATGCTAGTGTTCGAAGACTCATTATATTGATTGATGCTCTTGGATCCACCAATACTCTGGAGAGTGTAAATTTTCCGATTGTAACTGAAATGTACAATGGTCGGTTGTGGTCTGCTGTCCCAAGTAGAAGGTCATTGTCCGTGAAGGTAACACCTCGCTGTTCCTTTAACGAGCAAAACTCATCTAAGGAATCTCCGGCCATTTGAGCCAAGCAAATTTCCGGATCAAGTAAGGCCTTGATCAGAGCTTCTCTCATCTCCTTTGATAAGATGAGGGCGTCGTAGATGCTCAGTTTGGCTGGTAGTTTCCTAAGATGGGCTAGCACGTTGTAGTCCACTTTATTTCCATGTGTCTCGATTTCTTCTCGAATGGGTATTTCTTCTGCCGGGGTTGGTTCTTCCTGAACAACCACCTGCTTTCCTTTGTACTTTGGACCCATCCTCGGAGGTAGAACTCTTCCACTTCTTAAATTAACTTCTGTAATTTCTTTTGACTCTAGTATTGAGTTTGCTGGTGTTTCCTCCTGAATCGGAATGACGAGTTCTTCCGGATTAGCTTCGCAGTCCGAAGGCTCTAACTCTATTGTGATCGGAGCTCCTCAAAACTCGCAGATAGATTCGTTGCTTGTTGAACTCTCGTAGCCTCCTTGGTGGATGTCTTCTTTGTCATTGTGATCGTCGAGATTGTGTATGATTTGAGAATTGTCATTTGTATCGAAATCGATGTCCGGATCGTCGCTAGTTACGTAATTGTTAGAAACAGTCAAAACGTAGCCAACGTTATAACCCTTATCATTATAAGATCCCACCGGAGTGAGCAGATAATCATACAGAGTCAGAGGTTCGAGGGATTTCTCCCCCAAATCCGAAACAACTATCCTAGGATAAGCAGCCCCTAGCCTAGCCTTAGGAGCATCAGTCTTCTCTTCTTCGTCGATTTTCTTCTTTTCTTCAATCGTCTCTTGTTGAGGTGGTTCTTCTATCGCAAGTGATAGTGTCAACTTAACAGGTTTCGAACTCTGAATTGAGGCTTGCACCGAAGTGGTTTGGATGTGATCCAAAATCTTTTTCGAAGACCTTGTCCAAGCGGTAGCCGACCCATCATCAGTCGCATAGGGATCTATCGGAACAATGAGATCAGTCGAGACAACCCTGACGGAACCTCCTTTCTGGCGTTCCTTCATGTGCTCCTTTGGGATCGTTATATTCCCTTTCCGAAGATTGTTGTTGAGCCAACTTTTGAAGGTAATACAATCTTCTATCTTGTGTCCAAGCATCCGGTGGTAAGGGCAAAAGTTGGGATCACCTTTCTTGTCGACTTCTTCTGGTCTCTTAGGTTCCGGCGGTTGGAAATCCGGAGTCTTCATCGACTGCGGAACATTTTGGCACTCGCCTCATTCTTGAACGGATACTCCCTGCTCGAAGCTCCCTTAACGTACGTTGCGGACGAGGCGGTTGTTCATACTCGTTGAGATGACCGATAGTTGGGTCGGGGTTCGTCTGGTAATTCCGTTGAGGTTGCTGCGGCCGTTCGACGATATTTGTATCGGTTGCTTGTCTTTATCGATCGCTGCAACGATCCCGGACTTCTTTTCAAAAGTTTTCACGGGCTTCGTTTGTCCGTTTTGTCGGTGAAACTTAATTGCTTCGCCTCCTCTTGCAAGCTCCCGGCCTTGCTTAACAACTTCTCAAAAGTCTTAATAGTAAATCCCTTGAGGAGAAGTGCTTATCGGGCCGTGAATGCTTTTAAGTAAGATGCCGATCGCATGCTTGTTCTTGTAGTTGTGGCTCACACTTCATACTTAGGTTCCTCCATCGAAGTATGTAATCCACAAAAGTTTTGTTCGGCTTCTGCTTCTCTACCACTAAATCACCTATAGTGATGTGGTGCTGAGCTCCGGCAAATCGCTTGATGAAGAGGTTCTCTAGTTCTAAAAATGTCTTCACCAAACCATTCGGTAATTCTGCATACCAATCAAAGGCGATCCCTGACAGGCTGCTGACAAATTATCTGAAGAGTAATGCATCACTTCCGCCGGCATTGCAACAACTGGCACGAAAATGTGCAACATGCTGCCGGGGGTTCCCGGTTCCATCAAAGATCTTGAATAGAGGTGGTACGAAGCCTTTCGGGTATTGGACAGCGTCGAATTCTTCAGGGTAAGGTCTACCCGTCCAATGGATGTCCCGCTCTTTGATTGTGCCAAGACTTCTCGCACCTGCTGTTCCACCAAGCTCTTGATATCCTTTTCCGGAATCATGCTTTGTGTTGCATCCTTCTTTAACTGATCATCCCCGTTGACGGACGTAATCTCCTTTCCTCCGTCTACAATGTGAATGACCTCTGGGGGTGTCTCTCGTTGGGGTTGCACTTGACTCTGGAGAGTGGCTAGGGCTACAACCATCTCTTTCATCCTTTTTGCCATTTGGGCGATCGGATCATCTTTCTCTTGAAGGTGCCTCCTCATTACTTCCGGCTCCTCTCTTTCTGCGGCTGTAGGAGCACCTTGTGAAGCTGACGAAGCTCGTGTTTCGACCATGTTAATTTCTGCATACTCATCATCCATGAACTCTGACGAATCAATCTCATCTCTGAATTTCTCTTCTCTCTCCTTTGCTAATCGTCAAATATCAGTCCTCAACTTTTCCATAGCATCCTCTAGCGGTCCTTTCTACGCATCCTTGCAGTTGTCATGTGATAGCTGTCGGGTTCCCTTCTCATGAGTCCCCTTTACTGCAGTAGCACTTTCTTCGGATTCAAGTCTCCCGACGAGACTTTCCATCTCGAGTCGTTGTTTCAATCTTAATTGTCCAGGTAGTGGGACGCCATACCATCCTTCTAGCAGCGAAGGTCTAGGACCAGATGGTCTGTCAGCCAAATGCTGGAAGGTGGTATCCTCCCTAATCTGTAACCCTGAAACAACGACAAGCGGACTAGCTTTCATCCTTTTATTTGGCTTTTCTGTAACGATGACAGGTTCAACTCGCGGCTCAAGACGGGATTTGACAGGCACCCTCCCTATCCTTCTTAAAATTTCTGATACAGGGCACTTTTCCCTCTTTTCTAACTTCTCTATCAAGGTTTGCAGTCGAGCAAATGGCGTAACTCTAGCCCTTTTCTTACGGCTATCATTGTAATATACGGGCTGAGGCAATGCAACAGCAATCTTGCGAACATTTTCTTCATCCTCTGCGGCGGAGAGGGGATGGAACTCGCTTCCTCCCAAAAGTGGTATGTATTCGAGCGGCGGTGTATATTCGAGCGGTTCCGGGATTTCCTCAAGGAAAGCAACTTCAGCAGCTCTGGCTTCTCTAGCGATCCTTCTACTTCTATTCCTTCTTTGGGTCCGTGTTAGTGATGGAATTCTCGAGCTGGACCCGATTTCAAAAACAGAAGGTCTAACAGGAAGGTCTGTACCCTCCACGATAACAGGTTCACCATAGTTACGGATTTCCTTCCCCTTTAATTTGGCGAAGCCGGGGTAGGTGCGGAGACAACTAGACCAGGTGGGGGTAGCAACAACGGTCCTTCGCAGGACAGCGAGTACTCCTCTCGACTGGAATCTTTTGCGAGAGGAGGGAATTCGTGAGTTGACTTGAGGTTGAACTCGATCAACGGCTTCTCGCTTCGATACTTTGCTTGTGAGTGAAAAGAGAGTGACGTCGGGGATTTTGAGGTCGGTGTCCCCGAATCCTTGTCCGAATCGAATGATTCCATTATCAGGCAGTTCGTCCTTGAACACGGCCAGGTCGAGTCCGTTGACGAAGGAGAAGATCAGTTTTGGGGCTTCCATTTCTGCAAGGCAGATTCCGAGTGTTAGTCCCCGAATCGTGCTTCTTCTTGTCGTACAATTTATGACGAAAAAGAAAGAGTCCGAACACATTTCTGTTTATCTTAGTGTATTCGTGGTATTAAAAGAAAATTATCTTTTTTAGAAAAGATTTGTTCGTTAGGAAGGAGAATTATTAAAAGAAGGAGAGTTCTAGGAAGTGTAAAAGGAATTGATTAGGAACTGGAAAAGGAAGAGGAAGTTTTGTAGAAACTTCTCGACCCGCAAGACTGCTCCTAAACTAATACCTATTGGGGGTCCATCCCACCTCAGAAATGAGGTAAAAGGATCTCGGAACCTCTCTGTTTAGGGGTGTCTAAACAGAGGCTCCTAAATCCGAGAGAATGTTGGCTACACTTGTTCAAGGTAGAAATTAACATAGTATTCCAACGGAAAGAAGGGTAGTTTGATCCACTAGGAATATGGATACACTACCGATTTTTGAAAGCAGAATTGTCTGATTAAAATGGAGAGAGGAATTTTCCCCAGCGGAGTCGCCAGAAGTTGTCGGCGAATTTTATATTTTTAAATTTAATTTATATATATATATATAATTTAGAAAGTAGCATTTGATTTTGAAAATAATTTTAAGTTTGAAAATTTTAAGATATGAAATCAAACTGATTTCACATCCCAAATAGTTTATATAAACGAGCACCGCACCACAAACCGTGTATCTATCCCTAAGGATAGACACACTGCTTGATAGTGGGGCTCGATTAAATAAACTAGAAGATTTGTGACATCCGTTTGGTCTGCGAACTAATTTTATAAACCGACAAATTCCCCTGCTTAATATGAAAGCATTAAACAGGGTTTATATTACCTGGGTTCTTTAAAATTCCCTATAAGGGCAAGCCCCTATAGTTAATTACATCTTAAGTGACGGGAATCACCTAAGAAAACTCTCGATAATAATCAGAAATTCTGCTCTCAAGAATTTCAAAGTTTAAGTTTTCAAGGGATTGAATTTTGGAATTTCAATAAGGAATGGATCAAATTTGGAACATTTTATTTTGGGCATTCAAAGGAAGAAAGGTAGGAGAAATTACAGATTCGAAGCGAACTTCGGTAATTTCTCAACTATCCTATTGTTTGGCTTGGATTTAGGAAAGTCCTAATGTTATCTAATATTTCAGTCTTGCCAATTTTGATTAATTTGGACTTATATTGATATGATAAAATCATACAAATAGCCTTGAAGATATGAGGGTTTATGTCGTACCGAACGACTACCTCAGAGTCCTAAGACCGGTTAGGGCTTAATTTACATGACATGATCATGCAAATGCCTAACAAAGAGGTTGATGATTTATGTTGCACTACGCAAACTACCTCGAAGTCCTATGGTTTGGTTATTTAACTCTAAGAAAGTTTTGCTGAGGTAGATCCGAGTTTTGCTGATGACGATTGTCGTGCTGCCCACCATGCTCCGAGCTCCTTGTTGTTGCAGGGGTTTAGTTTTAGAAGTCATAAATCGAGGAGATGAGAGAAGTGTTCGGTTTAGAGAAAATCTTAATTTCCAAGTATTTTTTATGTTTTATTTAAAACAAATCTTAAAGTTGATTATAACAACACCGGTTAAGATCCCACGGTTCCATCCTTCCGGCATCGTTATTTTTATCGGATTCACTTAGTCCAGATGAATTTGCTAAACTCAACCGAATGAGTTCCACACTTTCATTTAGACCGTGGGAAATCCCGTTAGCAACACGTAGGTTACATCATCCGAGGTATTCCCGATCATCCAACAAGACGTTTTAATTTAGTTATAATTGTAGTTTTGTGTTCTGTTTGCGAATAAATTTTGAGTTGTTTTATATTTTGAAATGTTGTAGCGGTGAATTTTATCTTGCAATGACTTTTAATTTAGTTTTGGTTTCAGTTTTAGGGGCTACCCTAGAGGTGTGGGTTTTCATGCAACGATTGTTTATCATGCAAGAAAAGTAAAGTGCATTTGCAATAAAGTAAATTGCAAGAAAAGTAAATTGCAATAAAATAAAAGCGTACCTGGAGGGTCTTCCCGTCATCCCAAGCTGCACTTAAACACAATTTAGAATATTTAAGCACTTAAAGCAAGTTCCTAGGTAAAGCTAAGGGAAGGGTTATGGTTTTCTACCAAATTCTTAATCCTATAGCTAGTCATTTCCTATGACGTCTAGGTTCTTGTGTTTTGGTTTGAGAACGATTTTCTTCATCAAAGAACAATTAAGTTCAGTTGTTCTTATAAACATCCTATCATATTGAGAAAGTGTTTAAGAAGAATCTTAAACATCTTTTCAATATTGCTAGAATTGTTTTAAGTCCAAATGAATTTAATTATACAAATGAATTAATCGTCCAGGAATTCAAGTTTTGTTATCTTGCTCAGTGAACAAGGACATTTGAATATCCTATAAGTGAAGTAACATTTCATTTAACGTTACGTTTAGGAGTTATGATAATAAAAGTTTTCGAGGGCAAATTAGTGTTCAAATGGTTTGTGATTTAATTTAATTTCAGTTGACGGGTTTAAATTTGGAATAGTGTTCAAGTTGCTTTATATTTATTTTTGAATTTCCTTATGTCTTAGGTGATGTTATCTTTAATTTAATTTAACTTTAATTTAATTTAATTTAATCTGGTTTAATTTTAATTTAATTTGTTTTAATTTTAACTTGATTCCATTATCTTATTTAATTTAATTTTATTTTAGTTTGATTTGATATGATTTAATTTAATTTAATTTGATTTGATTTAATTTAATTTAATTTAATTTTAATTTGACTTAATTTAATTTAATTTAATTTGATTTAATTTAATTTAATATGTTTTAATTTAAATTTATTTAATTAATTTAATTTAATTTTAATTCAATTTAATTCAATTTAATTCAATTTAATTCAATTTAATTTAATTTGTTCAATTTAATTTAATTTAAATTAATTTAATTTGTTTGATATAATTTAATTTAATCTTTAATTTAATTTTATTTTTAATTTTAATTTAATTGAAAATTTAAAAGGAGTTTAATAATTTAACTTTAATTGAATTTACTGATTAAGTCCTTGAACATTTTAAAACTTAAATTTGAATTATCATTTTAATTGGGGATTAAATATTATTGAGATGATTAATTTAGGGACCCTTAGATTAAAGAACAAATCTTTTCTTAATAATATCCCTATTTAATAATTCCAACTTTATTATTCTTCCAAATTTAATCAATTATTTAATTAAGGTTTATTTTAATTATTTTTAAATTGTTTAATAGGTTTCTACCCTTTAATTATTTAAATTTCAATCATCCAAATCAGATTAAGATCAAATATTTTACTTGTTAATTTTATTAAACCTAAAGTTTTAATTAAGGGTTAAAATTTTAATTACCACTTTGCCCTTCAAGCTTAATAATCTCATAACTCACTAAATTGAGCTTAAATGAACTTGAAATTTTTATGTGACTTCACTCATATGGCAATAAAGACATGAGAGGAGAAAATGTGATTTTTCTGTATTTAATTTATTTATGTAATTATTTTTGGTAGAAAATAGGGATTTTCAAGGAAAATTTAATAATATGACCAAGGGAAAGTTTCTATCCTTAAGAAAATTATGGGACATTCCTAATGACTAGAGGACCACTTGGACCAATTTTGGTGATTTTTTGAATTATATTATTTTTATTATGATTATTTTAAGTTTTGGAGTATTAATTAATTTAAAAATAAAATAAAGGTTAAAAAATAAATTTTATATTTTTTAAAAATCTGTCTGATGTCAAGGAAATTAGAGAATCAATTTTTACAATTTTCTGATTTTGCTTTGATTTATTAGAATTATTTTAGTGGAAATGCTAAAAAAATATATTTTTTTTAATTTTAAAATTACCTTAGGGCTTTAAAATTTAATATCTCATCAAATAGACCTAAGAAAAATATGGGGTTTGTTCCTAAGTGATTAAAATTCAAAATGTGACATTTTGGTGAATTTTATTATTTTTGTGATTTTTATTATTTTTTAATTATTAAAATATTAAAATAATACAAATAATCAACTTTTTTAGAAAATTGAAATTTTAATTTTTTTAAATTCCTCTGATATCAGAGAGGCCCCAAAACCAATTTGGTGAGTTTTTGTAAAGTATTTTGAAAGTTATGAATTTTTGAAATTTAAATTGGCTAAATGGCTTAATCAACCCATTTAGTAGGGTTAACCAAGTCCAATTGACTTCAAAATTTTACGGTGGGTTCCTCTGACCCTAAAGGTCAGTGGAGAATTGATTTCAAGTCAATTTAATATATGGTTAACTCTAATTAATTAGGGACCTCTTTTGGGTGTTTAAGCCAATTAGGGTTATTTTAAATGAACTAATTCAAAACCTATTTTTTCTAGGGTCCTCTGGTCATAAGAAACATCACCAAATTTTTCTAGAATTTATTTCACAACATGCTAATTATTAGATTTAAAATACTCAAAACAGTAACATGAATTTAAAAAATCAATAACTTCTCATAGTGATGGCCTCTGACTTTATTCTCCTCTGAGAATTAAAACAATGGAGAGGGTAAATAAATCATTTAAAATAAAATACTTGATGAAATTAAATGATTTCTTTTCCACATTATTCTCCTCTGTTCACTGAGCAAGAGGGTATTTTTATTTTATTTTTCTGATTTTTCTACACAAAGTTATAGATTTTTGAAGTTTTAGGGAATTAAATAAATAAGAAAATACCCTAATTTTCTATTTATCCACGCGGCGCCGCGTCAACCTCGGTAGCTCGGAAGAGCCGCGTGTCGTGCTGCCATTCGACGCCGCCATCCAACTCAGCGCTCCCGGGGCCTGCTGTATCATTCCATCTCCTCATCCGACGCGATCCTGGCCGTCCGTCCGCGCGTGTATGGAATGAACGGCATCCATTCATCGTCCCCAAGCGTTCTCACCCGAGAGCCGTCCACGCTAAAATCCTAAGAACTCACTCATTTCTCAATGGATTTTCGTGTTCTTATGCTCTATGGATTCGTCTTGAAGAGACGAATACATCTATACAGTGATCATGTATTGAAATTAAAGCATTTGAAATGGAGAATCTCCGGAAGCTCAGGATGAAAAATTAGCTCATACCTTTGCTCAGAGAAGTGTGGCTTCAATCTAAGGGTTGTGTCACCTTTGATTGGATCCCAGCAAGCTCCAGATGAAGTCTCCTGGTCTGGTGAATCGCCTAGGTATGATTTCGACAAAGCCCGATCACAAAGCTTGGAGTCTAGAACAACTGGGTGGCCTGGAGATGGGGCTTTCAGTGGGAAACTTCTACTCTTGGTCTAGTGAAGGTGTAGGGCCAGTCAATTTGAAGATTGGCTCACTGTGGCAAAGTATCCTGGTTTTTGAGTGAAATTTTAGTTGGAAAATTGGGTTCTGTTGGTGGGGATTAGGGCAAATTGACACTGGGGATCAACTGCTCTAAGTATGGAGTAGGGTTTGGAGCAATTTTGGCAGAGTTTCGCCAAGGTTTGTGCAACTCTCTACCATGGCCGTGAGGGGGTCGGGTTTAAATAGAGGTGGCTGGAGAGCCTCACAGGGATGGCCAAGGGTTGGGATCAGCTGCTTAGGTCAAGGGAAGAACAGCTGCAATGGCCACTGGGCATGGGGCAACTCAGCAAGGTGGAATTTCAATGCTTGGATCCTTCCCATGTCTCGGCCATGGTGTTTTTTGGCGGCCCAGGTGGCTGGCCGGTAGGCATGGGTCACCCTCAGGGTCAGGAGGTCCAGGGCTTGAAGTTGGTGAAGGCAATTGGGCTTGGACATGTGTAAAGTGTTTGAATCAAAGTAGAATGAGTTAAGGGTATATTTTGGCTCAAATTGGTCAAATGCATGGATTGGGCTAGGTGCACCTTCCCATGGCTAGTTTGGGCTGAAGATAAAGTGGTTTAGGTCAGCTTAATTAGTGTGGAAGGGTCACCATCAAAGTACAATTAAGTTTAAGCATGTTTAGTGGAGTCATGGAAGTGGCTAATCCCCCTTAAGAGAATATGGAAAGGGCCTCCTCTTCTTGCCATCTTGGGTATGTTGAGGTGGAAAGTAGATTCCATGGCTCTCATGGCTCCCATGTGGCTCATGCATGGCTTCATGGCTCACCTTCGGCTTGGAAAAAGCTAAGTCAACTTTCATGAAAGAGGTTTTTAGGAATTTTGGTAATTTAGGAGTGATTTGATGGGATTTGGCACATGGCTTGATTTGGAATCATTTGATGATTGATTTGAACTTAGGGATGATTTTAATTAAGGGTATGATGAGAAGAATTTGTCATATGGGCTTTAGCATGAAATTTGGGCTTTTAGGAAGGTTTAAGAAAGTGGGCTTTTGGTTTAAAAATAAATTTATGGATGGGAATTTTGTGAAGGATTGGGCCAAACAAATGTTGTGTTTAGTTCATGGATGTGTCATGAGTGATTTGAAGCAAGTTGGGAGTGATTTGGGTTTGAATTGGATTGAATTTGGGCTTCCTTGGTGAATGGGCCAATATAGGTCAAATTGGGTTAACTTGGGCCAATGTTGGGCTAGGGTTGAAATTGATGTAAAATAAATGTTGGGAAATTTTTATGGGAGTGTTTCAAAGAGGTGTTGGCTTTGGTTGGGTTTTGATTTTGAGGTTTGGGCTTATTTGGGTTATGTTTGGGTTTAGGTCAAAATTGGGCCTTTTAGCTTTGGGTTGAATTTGAGTGGGGTTTGGGTCTAAATTTTGGGCAAATCATGTTAATGTTTTGTTTGTATGGATGTTAAGGGAGGTTTAGAAAAGATTTGTGGTTAATTGGAGTTGAATTGGGTGAGTTTGGGTTAGGTTTGGGTCATGGGTCCAAATTGGGCTTTAAGGCCAAAAGTAAAATTGGATCCAAATGTCAATCAAATTGGACTTGGATTTGGTCTAGATTGGTGTTGGGAATGTTGAATTGAAGTTTAGAATTGAATTGGACCAGAATTTGGGTCAATTGGGTAGGTTTGGTTTGACATTGGGTTCACTTAGGGTTAAAATGGGTCAAATTGGGGGTTTTGACAAAAGTGGGGTAAATTGACAAAATTTGCCCAAGGTGTAGTTAAACAAATTGAAATTGGAAATATTTAAGATTTTCTGGAATTTTTTGGGAATTTTTTGAATTTTTGGATTTTTGGGTCAAGAGGGGTATTTTGGGTATTTGGAGGGTATTGGGAGGTATTTTTAGAATTTTTGGTATTTTTGGGTATGGGTGATCAATTTGAGTAATGTGGGAATGTTCAAGGTTAATTTTGTGGAATTTTGGGTGATTTGGAAATTTTGAAAAATTTGGGTAATTTCAAGGGTTTTGGATAGGCTAGGCGGGTACGGGGTCATGGGGGTCAAAAATTGAAAATTTGGAAAATTGAAGATTGGGTGAATGTAAATGGAATGAAGTCATTTTGGTTGAGTCATGAAGCCATATCAAGCCCACATGAGCCATGAGGGGACTCATTTGAGGCATCCATCTATGTTGTTCCTAACCCTCTTGCCGAGGGCTTAGGGGTTAAGGACCATCCATGTGGATCACTTTCATGAGTCAGGAGATCAAGTTGGGTATAGGTGTGTTTTAGGAGGTGTGTGAAAGGGTAGTGTATAAATGTTGTGTATGTGTAAGTCAGCCCTTACCAGACCAGGCCACCCAGGGCAGTCCTAAGGCCAAAGAGTCCTATAGGAACTCATCCTTTAAACTTCCACATTTGATTTCAACCCTCTAGGTGATTAGGGGTCTACAATCAAGTTTGTGAAGTTTGCAGGGAGTTAAGAAGTGGTTTGAGTTTCTAAGTGGTGGGTCCCAATTCTAGTCCTCTAAGATAGTCAAAGGGAAAGCCTAAGGCTAGATCCTAAGTACTAAAGAGAGAAGAGAAGACCTCATCAAAAATGAGGTCAACACTCTTTAAAAATCTTTTTAATATCTCCCAAATAAGGCTTCAATCTTACTATATTTTCTTTAAAAAATTTTCCTGTCTTAGGATCTTTAATATCCACAGCTCCATAATAGTATACTTTCTCAACTAAATACGGTCCAATCCATTTAGATCTTAATTTACCAGGAAAAAGTCTTAAACGAGAATTAAACAAAAACACTTTTTGTCCAGGCTCAAAAATCTTTCCTAAAATTTTCTTATCATGCAACATCTTCATTTTCTCTTTATAAATTCTCTCATTTTCATACGACTCATTTCGTATTTCTTCCATCTCATTTAGTTGCAATAATCGTTTTTCTCCTGCTTTATTCAAATTAAAATTAAACTCCTTTATCGCCCAATAAGCTTTATGTTCAAGTTCTACAGGTAAGTGACAGTTTACCATAAATTAACCGGTAAGGTGACATTCTGATTGGTGTCTTATAAGCTGTTATATAAGCCCATAATGCAGAATCAAGTCTATCAACCAAATCAGTTCTTTTAGGATTAACAGTCTTCTCTAAAATTCTTTTAATTTCTTTGTTTGATACTTTAGCCATTCCACTAGTTTGTGGGTGATAAGCAGTTGCAATTCTATGTTTGATTCCAAATTATTGTAGTGATGATTGAATTCTTATATTCCTAAAATAACTTCCACCATCAGTAATAATTACTTTAAGCATTCCAAATCTGGAAAATATCATTTTCTTTAAAAATTTATAAATACTTTTGGAATCACAGTTTGGTAAATAAACATCTTCAATCCACTTTGAAACATAATCAACGGCTAATAAAATATAAATTTTTCCAAATGATGGAACAAATGGTCCCATAAAGTCTAAACCCCATATATCAAAAATTTCAACTTCCAATATATAGTTTAAAGACATTTCATCTTTCCTAGATATATTTCCCATCCTTTGACATTGATTACATGTTTTCACATATTGTCTCACATCTTTAAATAAGCTAGGCCAATAAAATCTAGAATTTAAAATTTTAAATGCAGTTTTATCTATGCGAAAGTGTCCTCCAAAATCAGAATCATGACATTTTTGAATAATAACAAAAGTTTCCTCATAAGGTACACATCTACGAATCATATAATCTTTACCAATTTTAAATAAATGAGGTTCTTCCCAAATATATGATTTAGCATCATATTTAAATTTCTTAATAAATTTGTTATCCAAGTCATAAGACAAAATATTGCTAACTAAAATTCATAAGAAAAACCATCAAGGCCAGTAACTCTATTATTTTCAATGAAGTTGATTTCTTTCCAGATTTCCTCTTCATCAGAAATAGATGAAAGATGGGAGAAAGTAGAAGAAAATGGGTCATAAATGAACACATCTGGCTTGATAGGGTATCTAGGAGAGCTAGGGTGTGTAAGAATATTCTGAAAATACTTAACAACATCATTGGCAATATCAACAGCAGTGTGTAGCCAGCTACCATCAGAGTTTTTGATCTTGAAAAGGACATTGCATTTTCTTCTAAAATTGATGCAAGCATGAGAGTATCTTGTATTTCTGTCACCCTCAGTAAATCTGGATAAAGCAACTTTTTGTTTTAAGAAACTCGCCTATGTAGAACTAGCAGCTAAAAGAGTCTCATTAGCACATTGTAGTGCTTCTTCTTGTATACTCCCCTCTTCAAACTTCATTTCAAACTTCATAACCATAAGTTCAGCCTGTTCAAATTTTTTAAAGACATCCCCAAAGATGGACCAATTCCAGTCCTTCAGATGGAAACTTAATCTTTTCTGAAGTCTCCATAGCTGCATCCAGACATCACCTACAGATCCTTGTTGGCAAGAAGTAGAGACAACCTTGGCAAATTTAGGGTTAGAAGTCCAGGCATTTGTAAATCTGAATGGAGAAGGCCCCATACTAAAATGATTATTAGTTGTAATTAACAAAGGCCTATGTTTAGATCTAGACATGGTAAAGGGGGAGATGATGGTATGTAGAAAGTTTTGTAACCAAAGTCCACTAGCCAAAGCTGTTTTCCTCCTTTTTGTTCCTTTTCACTCTAAATTCGTTCCTTTTCGCTTCTTTTCGCTCCAATCACCTAAAATAATCATACCTGCAACAAATCATGAGAAATACCTTTCTTTAAAGTGCAATATCACCAAAAAAGAGTAAAATTATGTAGAAAAAATAGTATATTTCTTTGGTGCATCAGTCATGCTTTAAAATGAGGGAAGATCGCCACCTCATTTTTCTCACCGTGATGAGGTTTAACCAAGGTTAATATGATGTGGCATGGGTTAAATTTATTTGTAATGGGTCATATGGGTTGTTTATAACCCATATTAGGTCACTCATAATGTCATAAAGGGGTTTGAAATTTTCAAAACCATTTATTGTTTCATGTGAGATGTCATGTGTCCAAATTTTATTTTATGTCTTTTTAATATTAATTCTATTTTTTAGTTTATTATGTAATTAATCAAAATGTTTGAAATTGTATTATTAGCCAATAAATTAATCAAAATAAATTTGGAATTAATTATTTGATTAAATTTATCATTTTTGGTCCAAAATTGGGTATTTTTACCAAATTTTATACATATTTACTAGGGTTGACCAGTGTTGACCCAAGTTGACCTAGGTTGATCAATCTTGGTCCAAGGGTGAACTATTTTTGATTTTCTAATCTTTTCATGGTTTGATTAGAAATAAATTCCAAGGGTTTTTTCATTATGAACTTGATTTGGTCATGTTGACCAATTTTAGGGTTTAAGTTAATACAGGGGTCAATGTGGTGACTTTTAGATTAAATTTTTGTCACTTTGATCAATGTCAAGTTGATCATGTAAATTTCTATCTTTGAAGTTAATTTTGTGGTCAATGGGGCATGGATTAGCCATTTTGACCAATTTTTACATTTTAGGGTGTTTGTCTTTGTGTCATGCATGGATTGTTTTGATTAAATTTTTATTATTTATGTGAAAGAATGACCAAAAGGGTTGATGCAATATTCTTTGGTTCATGGTTTGATCATTTTGACCAAAATTGACTTTTTGGTCAAAGGTGACCTCTGAGGTGAATATGGTGGTCATTAGGTACTGGATTGATGATTTTGGTCAATTTTGACTTTTTGGTTCAAAAGTTGACTATTTGGGTCATTGGAGTGGTCATTATATCAAGGATTGACCATTTTGACCAAAGTAAACTTTTGGTCAAAAGTTGAACTATTGTGTCAATGGGGTGGTCATTGGGTCAAAAATTGACCATTTTGACCAAAGTTGACTTTTTAGTGAAAAGTTGATCTATGGGGTCAATGAGTTGGACATTGGGTCAGAAATTGACCATTTTGACCTAAGTTGATTTTTTGGTCAAAAAGTTGATCTATTGGGTCAATGGGATTGTCATTAGGTCACAAATTAACCAGTTTTACCAAAATTGACTTTTTGGTCAAAAGTTGACCTATTGGGTCAATGGGTTGGTCATTGGGTCAGAAATTGACCATTTTAACCAAAGTTGACTTTTTGGTTAAAATTTGACTTATTGGGTCAATAATTGATTAAATTAGGGTTTGTATTTTCTAATTTAATTATTTTGGGTTAAAGAAGGATTTATAGGGTTTTACCCTAGTCATTAGGGTTTAATGATTATTAGTGAGATTTAGGAAGTAGATGTTGGTATAATTCCTATCTCAAACTGACTTTCAAATGATCCTCACAAAAGTGAGGTCAACAAATGGGCCCCCAAAATATGTGGAATACTCCAAAAGTATGGTGCACATACTGGTGTTGATCGAAATGGTCTGGATGCCATAATAACCATTGTCAGTTTATAAGTCATTTTAATATCAAAGAAATTTTATTTTGAAGAGAAGGTGGATGTCATATTTCATTAAAGGAGGTTTTATACCATTTCTTGAAGATATGAAATGTTGATGTGTTGGTTTTGAGAAGGAATGCTATGCGACTTATATCTTTCTCGAAGTAAAAGTGAAAGGAATGTCATATTTCCAGGTCAGAAATGGACTTATATCCAATAACTATAGAGAGGGAGGATGTCATATCATCTCTCAGAAACGTCAAATGTGATATGTCAATTTTGAGAAGGAAAGCTATGCGACTTATATCCTTTCACAAGGAAAAGTAAAAGGAATGTCATGTTTTCGTGTCAGGAAGGATCTTATATCCAATAACTGTAGAAAGAGTAGATGTCATATAATCTCTCAGAAATGTCAAATGTCGATATGTCAATTTTGAAAAAGAAACCTATGCAACTTATATCTGTTCTCAAGGAAAAGTAAATGAATGCCATTTTTCCGTGTCAGGAAGGGTCTTATATCCAATAACTAGAGAGAGAGTGGATGCCATATCATCTCTCACAAAAGTCAAATGTCAATATGTCGATTTTGAGAAGGAAAGCTATGCGACTTATATCCTTTCTCAAGGAAAAGTTAAATGAATGTCATGTTTCCATGTCAGAAAGGGACTTATGTCCAATAACTGGAAAGTGAGAAGATGCCATATCATCAATCTGAAATGTCAAATGTTGATATGTCGATTTTGAGAAGGAAAGCTATGCGACTGATATCCTTTCTCAAGGAAAAGTTAAAGAAATGCCATGTTTCTGTGTCAGGAAGGGATTTATATCCAATAACTAGAAGTTAATTGTAATAAACACATAAATTAAAGCATATCCGCTGGGGAGTTAACCTTGATGAGTGAAAAGATAAATTTCATTTTAATTATCACAAGTTGTTTATCATGTCATTTTTATTTTCTTTAAAGAATTCATTTTGGCATTTTAGGACTTGCTGATGCATTGTAGAGAACAGAGGGTGTCTTTAAACATTTATTTCATTTTCAAAAGTAATGTACATTGCGAACTAAAGTCAACAGTACATATATGTACAAATTTATGATAGTATGCATGCTACAAAGTATACATATTTATCACATGTGAGAAATTTCCATGTCATTCTTTTGTTTTCAACATAACCTTGGATACTATCAGAACAACCACAAACACTAACACTCCAAAACATTATCTGTCAACTATGTCTCAGGTGTTTGGACATTTATGGGGTCATGGTAGTTCCAAAGGTTCAGTCCTTTAAGCTCTAGAATGACATGATATCCCATGGGTCACTTGTCTGGACACATTCGTCATAAAGTGATCAAGATGCGATGTCTATTTACGCTTGGTATACAATGTTTTACCACATCAACACCGTTCCATTGCAATAAAAGAACTGATCCTTTAGTCAAAGGGGTCTGGTACGTCCCCTGAAATTCTCCCGGTCTGAGAATCTGTATCTCTCTCCCAAAGAGGATAGAACACTTGTTCATTGAGGACAACATGCAAAATGGTCTTTCAAAATCATGACTATTAATATAAGGAGGTATGCAGTCTCCCTCATCATAAAGATTGATAATACAACTGTCCAGGATACAGTTTGCTGGCATTATCCCCCAGATGACAAGTCGACTAATGATTTGGATGTTTACAATTGGCAACGGGTCCACTTGCTCGTGTTGTAGAATGCGTTGAGGGTTTCCTTTTTTGTCCTTTGAATGATTATAGAAACACCCATACAGGATTTTCAACCGCCCATTGCCAGATATCCATTTACTTGGCTCAGAATAGGTTCTTTTCTTAAGGCTCCTAGCTCGGCCCAAATCTCGAGCTTGCATCACATGCTTAATAATAGCAGTTTGTTCATCTTAATTAAATACTTTAGTGAACAATTTAATCCCCTCTAGTATGTTGATAGTCTGTCCATTGATATGTTTTAGTTGTTCAAAAGAGTGTCGTCTGATGTTTCAAATTCGTCGTAATTCTTCTTCATAAATCTCTCTTTTATCAGTCTGTATTTTTGACACTGTCAAATCCATAGTTGGTGAGCATGTGGTCGGGATAAAAGTAGTCCTTTCAATTGGATCTTCTTCGTTGGGCTTCAAATTTTGTACCCCCAGAATGGGGTATATTTCATAGGGTGGACTTTTAGGGACGAAAAATTCAAATTGGTCTGTATCATACTCCATACATCTCCTGTCCTGTAATTGCCTGTCTTCCAATTGTTACAATCGCTTGTTGCGGTTTCTCCTCTGAGAGCGAGTAAGTCATGTCTGTTTGTTGATATCAGCAATAGATGCTTCCACAATTCTCTGTGTTGTAGCCATTACTTCTGATTTCAGTTTTCCAGTACTAAATTTCCTTTTATGAATGACTAGACTTTGTTCATCCATGATATTATATTGTTCTCGAGCTTTGAACTCTATTAGAGTTGTCTTTTATTCAACTTCTTACTAATTAACAACATATAATAGTGATCCTCGATATATTATTTTAAGTTGTAGCAGATCAAGGTCAAAATGAATTCTTACTCCCTGGTCAATGTGCTGGTAGTCGAATGCTAAAGTCACACCATTTTGAAATGTGATAAGAAGTCTATTGTCAAAAATTTTCCTGTAAGTTACAATGTAATATAACATGTCAGACTAAATTTCATTTTCAAAATGTCTTTATTAATTAAAATTTATTTTTTGTTTTATTTTGAAGGATTGTGCTTATAAGTATCTACTTAGTAAGCAAAAAAAAGATTTCAAGAGACAAAATAAAATTTTCATAAACAAGGCAAATTATTTTTTAATAATTTTGTAGTTCATAAACAAGTCATGGTTCATAATGTTCACACCGCATAATATTTTTTTAAGAAACACCCATTGATTGGGGGTAAGATTCTTTCTCCTTGACAATCTACCAATTGTTAAGATCCTCCAGAATATGTCTATTAAATTACATATGGGTCCTCCCATATTGGTTCAAACTTTGCACTTATTTTTGGATGAGCTAGTGTAGGTCTTTAAAGAACTAAAACTAGTTCACCGATTCAAAAGGTTCCAGGATGAACCAATTTGTCGTGGGCTCGTATCATTTTTGCTTGGTAGAGTTCTAGATTTTGTTGAGCTCCTTCTAAACTCTCAAGTTCTTCAAGTCATAATTTGGCATTTTCTTCCTCAGTTATTTTATTTGCAACAGCAACTCTGAGAGAAGTAATTTCCACTTTAACTGATAAAATAGCCTCATAACCATATACCAGAGCAAACGATGTTGACCGTGTTGGTGTTTGGTATTAGTCCTCTATTAATCATTCATGCCACTGTCTTGAACCATTGATTAATGTCTTTTTAAAATTTTGTACCAATGTTTTGTTGAAAGCTTCAACTAGACCATTGGCATTAGGGTAATAGATTGTGGAATACGTCCAGTCTATCCCATTTCTTTGAAAAAAAATATTCATTTTTGTGTTTTTAAAGGTTAATCCATTGTCTGATATGACCCTTCAAGGTATTCCAAATCTATAAACTATATGGGTATTGATGAAATGGAGAACTTCTTTTGTTTAGACTTCCTGAGTGGTATTACTTCCGTACATTTAGAGAAGTCTGCCAGAATAAATCGATGTCCTTTTGAAGATGGAGGGTCTATAGGGCCTACTATGTCGGTGCCCCAACATTCAAATAGCCAAGATGCAATAGTTGGATGTGGTACATTTGGTGGTTGATGTAAGACCACTACAAGTATTTGACATTGATGACACATTTTTGCACCTCGAGACAATCGGTCATCCTTGTTGGCCAATAATATCCCATTCTCTTTGTTTTCATTTTCATTTTAGGCCTGAATTGGTGTGCACCACATAGGCCTCAATGAACTTGTTTAAAAATTTCTTGAGCTTCATTTTGGTTCAAGCATCTTAACCACATTTGGTCAAAAGATCGTTTATATAGGATATTATTCACTAAAGTATAGGATAATACTCTTTGTTTAATTTGAGTCACAATAGAGTTCTTCTCGGGTAACCTTCCGGATTGTGGATATTGAATAATTAGTTGTCTCCAATCATCCTTTTCTTTGTCAATTATTTTCATTGTCATGCTTTCAGTGATTTTTTGTAAATTATCCATGTCTATTTGAGAAAGAATTTCTCGTCCTTTTACAGAACTTAGAATGTCATCTTTTTCTAGACAAGCAAATTCTTTTGCCAGTTTTACCAAAGTGTCTACTAAAGATTTGTCTCTTCTTGGGATTAAGAAAAACATCACGTTAGGAAATTATTGAAGTAGTTTCAGTGTGTAACATGAATATTGTTCAAGTTAGGGTTACAATGTCTTGTATTTGCCTACAATTTGATTAATGATTAATTGAGAATCTTCATATATGTCTATAATCTTGAATTCCATTAATATTGTCAAGTCAAGACTGGTTATAAGCGCTTCATATTTGGCTTCATTATTCGTACATGCCTCAGTCAAATGGTATGAAAATGACATCATCACCTTGTTTGGTGTAATGAAAATTAATCTTACTCCAACTTTGCCTGGTATAATTTTCTGTCTGTCTTTATCTCTTTGAGCAGATGATGCTCCATCAATATATAATTCCCATCATTGTATGCTTGTGCATTTTATTTTTAATATTTGTTCATCAGGTAAATCATCATTGAGAGGTGATCCAGTTAGAATTTGGTGTGCTACTAAGAAATTTGGCAAGATTTGTCATTTGACAGCACGTAATGGAACAAATGTTATGTCGAACTGGAGCAGTATCATTGCCCATCTCGCTAATCTTCCAGAAAGTGTTGGTCGTGTCATTAGATATTGTAGCGGGTTAACTCTTGAAATAAGACTTACTTTATGAGAAAGCATATAGTGTCTCAATTTTTGAATTGCAAAAATCAAGGCTAAGCAATGCTTCTCAATTGTTTGGTATTTTTTTCTGTCAGAACCAAAAATCGGTTCAAGTAATATAATGCATTTTCTTTTCCCTTGTAATTCACTTGTGCTAGCAATTCTCCAAGGGAATTATCTAATGTCGTGGTGTAAATGATTAAAGGTCTTCCTAACATAGGGGCTGCTAACACAGGAGGAGTGTTAAGTATTGTTTGATATTTTCAAAGGTGTGTTGGCATTTTTCATCCCAAGTAAATTTGGTATCTTTTCTGGTTAGGGAAGTGAGAGGCTGACACCTACTTGATAGATTGCACATAAAACGTCGAATATATGTTAATTTTACTTGATATGATCTCAATTGAGTTAGATTTTTAGGTGGAGGCATGTTAAGGATAACCTCAATTTTAAGTAGATTAATCTCAATTCCACGATGCCGAAAAACAAATACTAAAAATTTCCCTGAAGTAACACCGAAAACACATTTTAAAATTTTCATTTTAAGATTATAATATCGTAATCGTTTGAAGACAATTCTCAAATCATGCACATGATCATCTTTGGTTTACTATTGACAACTAAATCATCCACATAACATTCAACTTGATTGTGTATTTGTTCATTAAAAATCAGTGTCATGGCTCTTTGATAGGTTGCACCAGCATTTTTCAATCCAAATGGCATAACTTTATAGCAATATCTATAGGTGTCCTGAAGGCTGAGTTTGCTTCATCTTCTGAAAATATTTTTATTTGATTATATCCTGATGATCCATCCATAAAGGAAAATATTGTGTGTTCGGATGCTATATCAACTATTAATTCTGGTATTGGTAAAGGAAATTCATCTTTCAGACATGCATTGTTCAAGTCCCTGAAGTCTATACAGACCCTTATTTAACCATTTTTCTTTCTAACTGGTACCACATTGGCCAGTCATGTCAGGTAATTTTCTTCTCGTATGAAGCTAACCTCAATTAACTTTTTAACTTTGGCAATGACACGCATCCTTCTTGGAGCTTGCTTAACAGGGATTGCAAATTTGATTTATACCAAGTTCGTGGACTGCAAATTATGGAGCTAACCCAGGCATTTTGTCATAAGTCAGACAAAACAGTCCTTATATCCTTATATTCGATCAATAGTTGAATTATTTCTTTTGCCTCTATGTTGTTAAGAAATGACCTAATGAAAGTTGCTTTCGGGTTTTCATCAGTCCCTAAATTTATTTCTTTTAATTCATCAACTGTTGATTTAATTTCCTCTTCCAATTTTGGAGAAGCATCTTCAATTGGAAGATTAGATGTCTATTTAGAATCAAACTCTTCGGTGATGACTAGGCAAAATACCGTATCATGTAGGGGTTCTTGAGTACCGAATCCAATACTTTCCTTAGAGTTAGGGTCTTGTTTATTATTATCCCACATTTGTTCAATGAAATGTGGTTGTTTTAAAGACCATTGTTTGAGCATTAAACTATTTTGAATTAATTTTTGTGGCCAAGGAGAATATTACTCAAAAGTAATTTTCTTTGATTTTGCATGTTTTCATCTCCTAATTTTACATTAGTTTTAGTACTAGAGGAAGTAGAGCCAAGTCTAAACTTAATTCTCTTTTTTTCATCACTGTATACTTCTTTAACTACCAAATTCTCAACATTAGCAGTAGAGATTAAAGTTAGAGTCATAGAGTGTATATAATGATTAATTTTCTCGTACGTAGACTCAAATTGTTTTTCTTTGTCTTCTTCTTCAAAAGGTATTTTGAAGAGGATTTTTTAGAACCACTGACGTTGTTTCTTTTTTTGCATCTTCTTCAGAGTCCAGGTGAATTTTGAACTTCAATGGTTTCTTCATTGTGACAGTTGGGTTTTCTTTCTCTCGCGCTTGTCCTCAGTCTCGGCCTTGATTATGTGTTTGATAAGAATCACCACCCTTCGCCTTTATTGAAGAATAACCTTTTTCATTTATTTTATTTTCTTTCTCTTTTTCTTTTATATTCACCATATTTTCTCTGGAGAATATTGTTTTCTTTATAGGATCATAATATGATGCATCTTCATGTATACCAATATCATGGATTGAAAATTATTGATGATCTCCTAAGATACAACATTCTTGTCCTTTTTGTAATTTTTTTATCGATTGATGCAACAAAGAAGGAACCATTTTATGCTCATGAAGCCATGGCCTGCCAAGTAAGGCATTAAAACATGTGTCAGAGTCGATGATATGGAATTTTGACGTTGTCGCAAAGGCATCTATCTTTATGAGCAACATTATTGATCCTTGAGCTCTTTCTCCATTTTGATTAAACCATCGTAACATCATTGTATCTCTTGATAATTTCGATGCATCAATGTCCTGATATGCAATAGTTCTCAATATTATGTTAATTGAGGCACCTAGGTCAATAAGCACCCTTGAAAGTGTCATGTCATTTATGTTCACTGTGATGTATAATGGACGATTATGCTCGGTCGTTCCAAGTAACAAGTCATTGTCAGAAAAGGTAATCTTTGTAGATTCTTCTAATGGACAAGCTTCACTTTGAGTGATGCTAGCAAGTTGAGCTAAGCAAATTTCTAGATCTAAAAGAGCTTTTATTAATGACCCACTCATTTCTTTGGAGAGAATAAGAGCGTCATAAATACTCAATTTTGTCGGTAGTTTTCTCAAATGGGCTAATACATTATAATCCACCATGTTGTGAAGATTCTCCTCTTTTCTTTCAGGGTGTTGTGAATGTATTGGAGCAACGATCTTTTCCGATGTAACTATTTGTTTTTCCGTTTCTTGGGAAGTCATCTTGGAGGGTAGAATCTATCCACTTCACAAATTAATTTCAATTATTTATTCAAGTTTATTGTCTAACTCTTTAATCTCTGAGTTTGAAGATTCTACTTGGGGTTTCGTGTAATTGGAGTGAGACAATATCACTTTTGACTTTATTATTGTCAGAATTATCACTAATGTTATCATCATTTTGATTATCATTAGATTGATCAAGGTCATGTATGATTTGAGTATTGTCTGTAGGATTTGAATGATCATTTTCAGAGGAATCACCCAATATAGACAAAATATAAGCATAACGGATAGTGTTATTATTCATAGTAGTGGTAAAACAGATAGTCATACAAGGTCAACGGCCTAAGGGATTTTCTCCCTTCATTTGAGACAACTACTCTAGTAGCAGATGGAGAAACATATGAGCTAGGAGATACAAAAGGAACTTTAGTCCCTATATAAAGAAGAACTCTAATCCTTTTTAGTTACTTATTCTTCTTTTCCTTTTCTTTCTTGGAAGATATTGTAACTAGATCGTCTGTACGGATCTCTTTAGAAGACTTACCTTGAACAGTATTGTCTTTATCTGGATTAAGCTTATCAACCGAGATCATATTGATCGAACCTTTTTCAGGATCTTTCCAATATTCCTTCGAGATTACTATATTTCCTTCTTTAAAATTACGCTCTAACCAGTCTTTGAAGACAAAACAATCTTCAATCTTGTGTTCAAGCATTCCGTGATAAAGACACTAATTGGGATTGTCCTTCATGTCAACTTATGGTGGCCTTTTAGCCTCAGGAAGCTTGATTTACCGTATTTTCATCAGGCTATGGAATATTTTTGCTGACAGGCACTGTCTTAAATGAATATTCCTTTCAGCTATTGTCCTTTTTTGTACTGGTACTGGGATTGGTTGTTGAAGTTATATTTGAGAAGAAGTCTGTGATGATGACTGATTCTACAGTCGTTTCTTTTGTTCAGGTTGAACTTGCATCACTTGTTTACCCTTATCTACATTATTTCTGTGCTTCTTTTCAAATGTTTTCACAGATTTTGCTTTTCAGTCTTTTCCGGTACGCTCATCTGCTCAGCTTCTTCTTGAAACTTGGCAGCTTTACTGAGTAATTTTTCAAATGTTTTTATTGTGAATCCATTGAGCATAAATGCTATGGGACCGTGCATATTTTTAAGAAATATTTCAACGACATGTTGTTCTTGGAGTTGTGGTTCACGTTTCTTGTTTAGATTTCTCCAGTGCAAAATCTAATCCACTAAACTTTCTCCCGGCTTTTTTTTTCAACTACAAATTCACCAACTGTCAATTGGTGTTGTGCTCCAGTGAACTATTGAATGAAAATACTTTCAAGTTCTGCAAAAGTCTTAACAGACCCAATAGAAATTTCTACATACCAATCAAAGGCAACTCCTAGGAGACTGTTCATAAATTGACGGAATAGAAGAGCATCACTTCCTCCCGCATTACAGCAACTTGCTCTGAAGTGTGCAAGATGTTGATGAGGATTACCAGATCCGTCATGCATTTTAAAGAGAGGAGGAACAAAACCTTTAGGGTATTGAATAGAATCAAATTCCTCTAGATAGGGTTTACCTTTTAGAACTAATGATTCAGCTTTTACTTGAGTCATTATTTCTTTTATCTTTTGTTCTACCAATTGTGTAATTTCTTTTTCTTGAACTACGCTTTGGGAAGAGTCACTTAACTTTTGATTTCTTTCTTCAATTTCTATTGGCTGTCTTTTATCCTCCAAAATGTGTATTGCCTCTGGTCTTATGATTTCAACAGCAAGAATTAGATTTGTTGATGAATTTTGTATAGCTATCATTAATTCTTCCATTTTTTGTTCAGGACGATGAATCTGTTCATCCTATCTCAGATAATTACTCGTAATTCTTCTAACGTGTCTTCTTCACTTAATTCTCGTGCTAAGGAGGTAGATCATGTTTCTACCATATTTATCTCGATGACTTCCTCATTTGAACTATTCAAAGAATTATCCCTTGTTCGTATTGAGAATTGCTTAATGTCATTTTTCAATTTCTTTAATCTTTCTTCGAATTATTTCATAGGATTCTTTTCATAACATTCTTCCCGAGAACTGTCTATAGGGGTACTCATGGTATTCGAGATTCCTCCTGATGATTCTCGTCTCAATACATGATTTCTAAGTATAGGGCGAGATATCATAGGAAGTGTATCGTCGTTTTGTGAATAAGGAGGGTCTCTTCGTTGTAGCATTTAAACCAAGGCAGTCATTTTAGCATATGTGTCTTCTACTTCTGATATCAATTTATTATGCTTCATTCTATCTTTTATCCTTGGGCCCAAACAATTTCACTGTTACCCGAGTACAATAACTGTCCAATGGGCTTTGTTGATCCCCTTTTAAGTAAGTAGGATCTTTAATTGAAAGAATCTTTCTTTTCATTGTAGTGGAGATCGTACATCAACTTTTATCTAACAATCAGGAAATTGAACACCTGTCCTTTCGTGCTAGTATTTTAAACACAGAGTATACAACATGAATTGATGGTGAATTTCTTGGTTGGAAAGTATTTTTACTCATACTCAAAAAGAATTGGAATATAACGATTTTCTTTTTAAAAGAAAGGATTCCCAAAAACACTTTGTTCAAATTCATATGTTTCAAAATTATCATTTTCGTTCCACCTTTTCTTTCTTTTGAGAGAACAAGTTTTATTCCTTCGTTGAGTTTTTGAACTAGATCCAACTTTATATATGGATGAAGGTATAAAGTTGTTCAACACAAATTTTCTTTCCTTTTTTATCAACTTGTCTTTCCATTTCTTCAAAAGTATATTGTTCTTTAAGCATGTATTGAGGTAAGTCTTCTGTAAAGTTAAGAAAATCTTCATAAAGTTCCAGATTGAATTCCTCAAAGGATAGTATATCAGTCTGATATGGATTTTCTAATGAAAATTCTGTTTCATCAAATGATCCAAAAGCTTTTTAATAAATACAAATGTCTTCCTCAATTGGTTTATTGAAATCTTGATAGTAGGAAAAGACCAAATCTGGAAATTCCATTGCAAATTTTTTGAAAATTTAAGGAGAATAAAATGTTAAGAACTTATTTACAAACTGATAATTTATCTTTTTATTTTATTTTATTGTAAAATGTCAAAGATAACTCTTCAAGGAGTTGGATGTGGCCCTAAATGTCAAAACAACAAGCAAAGTTAACAAGAGATGAGAAGAAAGATACTCCCCAGCATAGTCACCAATATAAAATCTCTTGTCGGCGTTTGGGGCCGTGTCAGAGATTTTCTTAGTGTTGATGTCGATGTTGTTTTAGAGTCGTCACTCTGTTTATCTATAATATTGCCCAAATTTTCAATAATTTTTATTTCTTTGGATCCTGTAAAGGGAACCTTAGATAATAATAAATTTGAAGATACTATGGGCTAATAAGATAGAAAGCAATAGAAAAGGGGATGTTGATGATGATCCTTATAAGAAAAGATTCTAGAATACTTTATCCTAGAAGTTCTTTATAAGGATAAGATTTTGGTAACCAGAGGTTTAAATAGAATATCTATTCTGAGTCTTTTAAATCTCTTATAGGAGCAAGCTCCTATAATTAATTACATCTTATACAATTATGATTGTCTAAGAAAACTTCTGATTAATGTTAATTTCTTGTTTTCTAAAAAGTTTTAAGGAATGAAATATAAATTTTCAATTATAAGGGTAATGTGTCATACTACGCTTAAAGTTTGATTTGGTCAATTTTTTTTCTTGTTTGTCATTTTTAATTGTTTTGTCAATGTCATTTATTATGTCATTTTTGTTTTGTTTTATTTTTTATGTTTGTCGTTTTATTGTCATTTTTGTCATTTGTTTGATGGCTATCTTAAAAGTTTTAGATTTTGTGGCTATCCTAAACGTTTTGGTTTTGTTTTGCCTTGGTTTTATCATTTTAATGTTATTTGCTTTTGTTTTGTTTTACCAATGTAGTTTGTTTTGTCTTTTGGAATGTCATCCTACAAAACAGAGTTAGAACCCCTATAACATGCAAAGGAAATCTTCATCCTGCAAAGGAAAATAATGTCATAAAATGCCAATTTTATTTCTTAAAAATTTTATATTTTGTTCGGTTACATTTTTGGATAACTAGGTCAAGATGTCACTAGCTCCGTCGTCCCAGGGTCATCAGGGGCCTTAATCTACTTAGTCTGAAAGGTGTTTAAACTTGAACCGGAAGGTTTCTATCAGCAACCAAGATTGCATCATCTGAGAAATCTTCGTAGACTAAGAACACTTAGGTTTAAGTTTCATTTGGTGATGTTTTTTCATTAGGTTTCATTTAAGTTTTATTGTCTTTTTCCAATTTTAGGTTGGAAAATTTTATGTTGTTTATGATTTTTGAAGATTTTTATGTCATTTCATGTCAAAATCTTAGATTCGATGTCTAATGAACCTACAGATTCAAGTTTTGAAAATTCATATTCGATGTCATTTGATTTTTAGAATTTTAGATTCATTGTTGATTAAATCTAAAAATTTGATTAGATTTGAGAAATCAAGTTTTACGATTTTATTATATCTAGAAATTTAGATTCAATTTTATTTGAATTTAAAGATTTAGATCTAATATTGTAATGATGTTTGGAAACAAGATTCGATGTAATTTGAATCTACTAATTTTAATTAAGTCTAAATTAGACTTAGATAGAATCTACCGTAAGTTAGACTTTAGAATCATAGATTCGATATCTTTTGAATCTAATGTTATGTCTAGTTATGTTAGACTCAGATAAAATCTAACATAAGTTAGATTTTAGAATTCTAGATTCAATGCCATATGAATCTTGAAGAAGTGTTAAGTCTAATATGTATTAGACTTAGAAAAATCTTTTGGTAATTAGACTCAATGTCGTTTGAATCTATTATCTTTGTTTTGTTCTTTAAAGTTGTTTGAACTTTAATCGATTTTGAGTCAAAATTTGATTTCTGTTTAATGTGGGTTTATTTTATTATTTAATTTAACTTGGGTTGAAGAAATGTTGAGTTAATCTTAAGTTCATGTTTGTTTGAACTTAGAAGTGTTAAGTTATATTCAATGAAGATTGAATCTACAGTTGAGTTAACTTAAGTTCATGTATGTTTGAACTTAAATTAAAAGTGTTAAGTTAGATTCAATGTAAATTGAATCTAAAGTTTAGTTAACTTGAGTTCATGTATGTTTGAAGTTAAATTAAAAGTGTTGAATCAGATTCAATGTAGATTGAAACTAAAGTTGAGTTATCTTGAGTTCATGTTTGTTTGAACTCATGTTAGAAGTGTTAATTTAGATTCAATTTAAATTGAATCTAAAGTTGAATTAACTTGAGTTTATGTTTGTTTGAACTTAGGTTAAAAGTGTTAAGTTAGATTCAATGTAAATTCAATCTAAAGTTGAGTTAACTTGAGTTCATGTCTGTTTGAACTTAAGTTAAAAGTGTTGAATTAGATTCAATGTAGATTGAATCTAAAGTTGGGTTATCTTGAGTTCATGTCCGTTTGAAATCAGTTAGAAGTGTTAAGTTAGATTCAATGTAGATTGAATCCAAAGTTGAGTTACTTGAGTTCATGTTTGTTTAAACTCATGTTAGATATTTTGAATTAGGTTCAATGTGGGTTGAACTTAAGGTCTAAGTTAACTTGGGTTAAATTTAATTTGAACCTCAGTTAGATATATTGAGTTAGGTTCAATGTGGGTTGAACCTAAGATTTAAATTAACTTGGGTTCAGTTTAAGTTGAACCTAAGGTTTGAATTAAGTCAAGTTAAAATAGACTTAATTGAGGTTTAAGTCTTATTTAAGTAATACTCAAAGCCTAATTAAGTCTTGTTAGATTAGACTTAATTAGAAATAAAGACCATTCAAGTATTATTAAGTAAAACTTAAGATTTAATTAAGTCTAGTCAAAGTTAGACTTAATCAGTATTTGAGGTTATTTAAGCCTAATTTAAGTAAAGCTTAAATATTAATTAAGTTTAAAAGTTGGACTTAATTAAACTATAAACTTGATTGAACCTTAGTTAATTAAGGTTCAATAACTGAATTAGGTCTAATGATTAGAACAAACTGAAGTTTAAGTTTGATTAAACCTTAGTTAGTTAAGCTTTGATAATTTAATCAAGTCTAATGTGTTAGACTTAATTAGGGGTTAGGATTGTTTAAACCTTGGTTGGTTAAGGTTTAATAGTTTAATTATGTGTAATGTGTTAGACTTAATTAGGGTTTAAGATTGATTAAACCTTAGTTTATTCAGGTTTAATTGTTTATTTAAGTCTAATGTGTTAGACTTAATTAGGGTTTATGTTTGATTAAACCTTAGTTGGTTAAGGTTTAATTGATTAATCTGACTTAACTAGGGTTAAGTCTGATTGGTTTATGATTAATTAAAGCAAATTTAGGTAAGGTTTAATTTATTAATTAGACTTAATTATGGTTAAGTCTAATTGGATTAAAGGTTAATTAAACCAAATTTGGGTAAGGTTTAATTGATTAATTAGACTTAATTATGGTTAAGTCTAATTGGTTTAAAGGTTAATTAAACCTAATTTGGGTAAGGTTTAATTAATTAATCAGAATTAATTTTGGTTAAGTTTAATTGGTTTAAAAGATAATTAAACCTTATTTGGGTAAGGTTTCATTGTTTAATAGAATTTAATTAGGGCTAAGTCTAATTGGTTTAAAGGTGAATTAAACCTAATTTGGGTAAGGTTTAATTGAGTAATTAGCCTTAATTTGGGTTAAGTCTAATATGTTTAAAGGGTAATTATACCTGATTTGAGAAAGGTTTAATTGATTAATCACACTTAATTAGGGTTAAGTCTAATTGTTTTAAAGGTTTATTAAACCTAATTTGGGTAAGGTTTAATTAATTAATTATAATCAATTAGGGATAAGTCTAACTTCTTTGAAGGTTAATTAAACCTAATTTGGGTGAGGTTTAATTGATTATTTAAACTTACTTAGGGTTAAGTCTAATTAGTTTAAAGGTTAATTAAACCTAATTTGGGTAAGGTTTAATTGATTAATTAGATTTAATTAAGGTTAAGCCTAATTTGTTTAAAGGTTTATTAAGTCTAAATAAATTAAGACTTAATAGTTTAATTACATCTACTTGGTTGGTCCTAATTTGTATTTAATTTTGTATTAAATATGATTCAATTAAGGTTTAAAAGGTTTAATTAAGCAAAGTGATTTCTTAAGCTTAATTAAAGTTTGATTTTGTATTAAACCTAATTTAGGTTTAATAGGATTAATTAAGCCTAGCGATGTCTTAAGCTTAATTGAAGTTTGATTTTTTATTAAACCTATTTTAGTTAAGGTTTAATGGGTTTAATTAAGCCTAGTGATGTCTTAAGCTTAATTAGAGTTTGATTTTGTATTAAACTTAATTCAGTTAAGGTTTAGTGGGTTTATTTAAGCCTAGAGATGTCTTAAGCTTAATTAAATTTTGTCTTTATCCTCAACCTAATGTAATGAAGGCTAAAGGAGAATTAACTAGGTTTAATGTGTGATTAACGTTGGATTAATTGAGTTAAATAGGTTTAATGTTGGATTAGTCTTAATCAAGCTTTGATTTGAGTCCATTGAGTGTTTGAACTCAATCTTAACTCATGATCGCATGAGCTCGATAAAGAATTTCAAAATTTAAAGATTTTTTAGGGTTTTTATATTTTTAAAATTTTAAAATTTTAACCCTAATAAGAAAATGTCACTTTAAATTTTTCAATGGTTAGAGTCTGTCATTTTAAGGTTTAGATTTGTCCCCCTAAATTTCTAACAAATTTCGAATTTAATTTTCCTATTTTCTTATTTTTAAAATTATTAATAAAAATAATTGTCCAATATCATGAAAATTAGGAAATGTTGTCTTAGAAAATTTTGTCAGCCTTAGAAAAATTAAAAATTGTTCCAAGGGTCTAAGAATTTATCCCTCAAATTTTCATATTTTTTTGACTTATAAATAATTTTTAATAATTACAATACTTCAGGGAGTATTTAATCAATTATAAAAAAATATAAATAAAAAATTCAAACTTTCAACTCCTCGTTGTTCTCCTGACTGCCTTGAGTTCAGAGGTATTTTTGTTATATTTTTGTGATTTTTGTGTCCAAAGATATGTAATTATGATTAGATTAAGTAAATCTGATTTAAATAAACATTTATCCAATCAGAAAAATCCTGAGGGCGCCGCGTGTCCTTGAATCAGTCGAAACACTGTTGATCCACTGTGGGAACCCGAACAACGGAAATATAAGGATTTAATCTCAACCGCCCATTTCCAAAACACGGGATCGGATGGCGGAGGTTCATCGTCTTCATCTGTTTTGATTCTGCAAACCGTTCATGGTTTAGAAGCAAATTATCCCTCAATTCTTAATGAAATCAAGCGAAATTTGTTTCTATAAGATCTGTGTGAGATGACGAACCCATCCATATGGTGATCTATCGGTTTTGAAATGGTTTGCTTCATAATGTATCGAACCCGAATGTCATAAAAATAAAAAATTCATACCTTGGCCTTAGTCGATGCAAGCTTAAATTGAATGGTTTTGAATCTTCGTCTGAACGTCAAATAGCTTTCCCTAACTCAATTTGGAGTTAAATCAACGCTAGGTTAAAGATCCTCCTCAAGGTGGCTCGGTTCAAGGGAAGAAAGTCAATATCTAGGTTAGAGCCTATGGGGATGGCCAATTTTGATTAGACTCGTCATCATAGATATCTGATGGTGTAGGAGCAATCATTTTGAAGTTTAGAAGAGTTTGGTTTCACACTTTGATATTGTCATAGTTTTGGGCTCATTCAGGTTAGCCAAATTACAGGGAATAATTGAGTTTCATGAGCTGATTTCAGGTGGGATCAATTGCCTAGATCCTAAAGAGCGTATTTGGTGTTGAGGGTCTGAGGATTTGAGCAGTGATTTGCTACTTACTATCTTTGTCCCTCCCGTTCGATGCTCTCTGGTTTGGCTCTATTTATAGTCATGGGAATGGCTAAGGTGAGCTTAAGCTTGCTTGAGGAGCTAGCATCAATCTCATAATGATCTTTGGAAAGATCTTGAGCTATGGATAAGATGAGTTGAAGATTCCAAAGGTAAACCTCATCAGTTTTATTATTGTTCACCTTGATTTGGTGGCTTGCCCTCTCTTCATTTACTCTTCAAGGAGGTGGATAAGGTAAACCAAAAGTTCACTTGGTGAATTCTAAGTGAAGATTACACATTAGCCTTATTACTCACTTCATGCATTTCTTTCCTATGATTGCACTTAACCATGATATGGGATGGGTTTAAGCTTTGTTCTTTTCCTATTGGGTGGCAAAGTAGGTGGGTGATAAGCCATTAAGATGGCCAACCACCTCACCTTAAGGAATGGGGTGAGTCATGCTTTAAAATGGAGGGAGAATGCCACTTCATTTTTCTCACCATTATGAGGTTTAACCATGGTTAATGTTATGTGGCATGGGTTGAATTTATTTGTAATGGGTCATATGGGTTGTGTATAACCCATCTTAAGTCACTCATGATGTCATAAAGGGGTTTGGAATTTTGGAAACCATTTATTGTGTCATGTGTGAAGTCATGTGTCCAAATTTTTATTTTGTGGTCTTTTAATTATAATTCCTTTTTTAATTAATTATGTAATTAATCAGACATATAGGAAATTCTATTATTAGCCAATAAATTAATCAAAATAATTTTACAATTAAATATTTGATTAATTTTATCATTTTTGGTCCAAAATTAGGTATTTTGACCAAATTTGATACATATTGACTAGGGTTAAACAATGTTGACCAATGTTGACCTAGGTTGATCAATTTTGGTCCAAGGGTGACCTATTTTCAGTTTTCTAACCTTATCATGGTTTGGTTAGTCATATATTCCAACGATTTTGTCATTATGAGCTTGATTTGGTCATGTTGACCAATTCTAATGTTTAGGTTAATCCAAGGATCAATGTAGTGACTTTTGGATTAAATTTTGATCAGTTTGATCAATTTTAAGTTGATCATGTCAATGTCTATCTTTCAAGTTAATTTTGTGGTCAAAGGGGCATGGATTAGTCATTTTAACCAATGTTTACACTTTTAGGTCATGAATTGACCAATGGGGTTAGGGTGATTATCTTTGTGTCATGCATGTATTGTTTTGATCAAAATTTAATTATTTATGCCAAAGAAAGACCAGCAAAGTTAATGTAGTAGTCTTTGGGTAAGGTTTGATCATTTTGACCAAAATTGACTTTTTGGTCAATGGTAACTAATGAGGTGAATATGGTGGTATTTAGGTATTGGGTAGATGATTATGGTTAATTTTGACTTTTTGGGTCAAATGTTGACTATTTGGGTTAATGGAGTGGTCATTGGATCAAGGATTAACCATTTTGACCAAAGTTGACTTTTGGTCAAAAGTTGAGCTATTAGCTCAATGGGGTGGTCATTAGGTCAAAAAATGATAATTTTGGCTGAAGTTAACTTTTTGGTCAAATGGTTCGTCATTGGGTCAGAAATTGACCATTTTGACCAAATTTGACTTTTTGGTCAAAGGTTGACCTATTGGGTCAATAATTGATTAATTCAGGGTTTGTCATTACTAATTTAATCATTTTGGGTTAAAGAAGGATTTATAGGGTTTTACCCTAGTCATTAGGGTTTATTGACTATTAATGAGATTTAAGAAGTCAATGTTGGTATAATTCCTATCTCAAACTAACTTTGAAACAATCCTCACAAATGTGAGGTCAACAGACAAACCATCCATTTAGAGATGTATGGGTTTTGAAATGGTTTGTTTCACAATGTATCAAACTTGAACACCATTAGAGTGAAAAATCCATAGCTTAGCCTCACACAATGCAAGCTCAAATTGGATGACTCTGAAGCTTCGTCTCGACCTTAAATAGCTTTTCCTTAACTTAATATGGTGTTGAATCGGGTTTAGGATTGAGATTCACCTCATGGTGGTTTGGCTTAAGAGAAGAAAGTCAATATCTAGTTTAGAGCCTATGGGGATGACTAATTTCGACTGGGCTTATCATCATAGTGTCTGTGATGGTGTAGGAGTAGTCAATTTAAGGTTTAAAGGAGTTTAGTTTCACACTTGGATTTTGTCCTGGTTTCAGCTAGGGAACTTTGGGCAAATCAGTGGACTTCATGAGCTGATTCCATAGGGGATCAGTTGCTTATGGTATGGGGAGAAACTTTGTTGTTCATAGCTCTAAGGATGAGGCAGTGTATATACCTCTCCAAAATTCTCTCCTTCTTTTTAGACTTCTAGAGTTTGGCTTATTTATAGCCATGATTGAGCTTGTCTAAGCTTAGGCTTGCTTGGGGGAGTTGTTATCAGGCTGGTAATGATCTTAGGATGAGATCTTGAGCTGTGGATAAGAGGGATTGAAGTTCCCAAGAGTAAAACATGTGAACTTTACCTATGGTTCACCTTGAGTTTATGCCTTGCCCTCTACTTATTTTCTCTTCAAGGAGGTGGATAAGGCAAGCTTAACCTTGCTGAATTCACCTCCACTATTTAAATCATAAGTTCATTCGATGAATTTGAAGGGAAGATGACACCATAACGCTTTTACTTACTTCATGCATGACTTGGCTATGATTGCATTTAACCATGGTATGGGATGGGTTTAAGCCATGTTTCTCCTTCATTGGATGGTCTAGGAGGTGGGCAAGCTCATTGATACACCTAAAATATATAGTGTTTCTATGCACATTTTTATACGTATTTTTGATGATATTTCACTTTAATTAAAGGTATTTTGCATTTTTCTTGTATGTATGATGAAAATGATTTATTATGATGAAAGGAGCGAAAAAGGATCATATTTGGAGCATAATTATCAAGTTCGAAAAATTTGGCCTCTGGTGCCTAAGCGCCACAGTTAAAAATCAAATTTTAATCAAATTTGGCGCCATTTTCAAGAGGTGTTTGAAGCAACTTTTGGTGGTGACTTCCTTAACTTCCTCTGGGCGGTAAATGTGATTGAAGGGATGCATCTTTTAGTGGATACATTGAATATGGACATGATCAAGTCACCTTTTGGAAAATTATAAAAATGAAGCCTCATAATTTGCAAGGGTGTGTTGTTGTTTGAGTAGTTGTACTTAGTGTTTTGAAGTTGTGTTAAGAGTAATATTTTGGAGTTTTTTAGTTCTTTTCTATAGTTGTTAATAGAGTGTAGAGAGTAAGAAAGGAAAAAGGGTTAGTGTGAAGCCTTCTTCTCACAAATTTTCTTTTATCCTTGTATCTAGTTTTTATTGAAGTTTAAAGTTTTTATTGGGGTCTTCAGAGTTGGGTTCAAACCTCTGTAGAGTTGTATTGTGGAAAGCAAAATTCCATAGGAACTTCCAGAGTCTTGTGCAGAGGATTTTCAGATAAGTATTTATCTTTATTTTTACACTTTGTTTTTAAGTAAGATTGTTGTGTTTTCATTATGGTTTATGCTTTCATATTAAATTATGTTTGTGTTTTCTTCATGAAATCTGAGTAGTTTACTTTATCTTTTTCTTTCTTAGATGATGAAGTTATTAAATTATGGAAGCATGTTGTGGAAAGTATAAGTGTTTAATGCTGGAAGAAGTTGTGATGATTCAATTCCTTGAACATAACTTACTTCTTGATGTGGTATTATCTCAAACAACAATCAGAAAGAATCACATGCAATTATGTGGGTGAGAATTTTAATCCATATGATTGAATGCAACTATTTAGGGAGATATGCTTTATTGGGGAATAAAATTAGAGAACTTTAGAGTCACAGGATAAAGTCCCCTAGTTTGGTTTGTTCTTTTAAATTTTGTTATGAGATGTTAGCTCCCAGGTGCAGGGAATAGAGAGAACTCTAGAGTGAAAGCTGGTACCTTCCCTGCCAAACCCATCTACAAAATTTCAAAATTTCAAATTAACCAACTTTCTTTATAGAACCAAGTAAGGGTAAAGAATATAATTGCTTTTTTTGGCACAATACATTTGAATACTTCCACAACATAAACATCCATAATTATTACTGATTCATTGAAGAAGGAAAAAGATATTTGATTTTTATAGCTTTTATATCAAGTTTAAAGTATTGATAATTTTATTTCCTGCTTAACTTTTTATTAAAAATATCAAAAACAGCTTTTCGAAAGTAGTACCTTAAATCATACTTACAAAATCAATTAAAAAAGTAAAAAGTTATTTTTCTTATTTCTTTAAAGTTTTAGACATTTCCCTATGGATTCGATATCTTGGGGATTAATCAGAAAGTCATATATTACTTGATAAACGATATGTATACTTGCGTAGTATCCCATATTATAAATCATAAATTTACTATCAAAATCTTAAGCATAAATATTCAGGGATCACTCATCCTTTGGTTGGTCAGCCACATCATCTTAAGGGAGAAGCTGAGTCATGCTTTGACATAAAGGTATTTTGCCACCTTAAATCTCTCACCATGATGAGGTTTAATCATGGTTTATATGGTGTGGCATGGGATGGATTCATTTGTAATTGGTCATATGGGTTGTGTTTAACCCATATGAGGTCACCCACGATGTCATTAATGGTTTGGAATTTTGGAAACCTATTATCATGTTATAAGTGGTATAACATGTCTTAATTTCGTTTCCATGGCATTTTAATTATATTTCATTTTAGCTAATTAAGTAATTTAATAAAAAATGATGGAAATTATATTAATAGCCAATAAATTAATCAAAATTATTTTGGGATTACTTATTTGATTAATTTTTATCATTTTGGTTCAAAATTGGGTATTTTGACCAATTTTAATAAATGTTGACTAAGGTTGACCAATGTTGACCCACGTTGACCAATTCTAGCCTAAGGGTGTCCAATGTGATCCACCCAACCTTGTTATGGTTTGTTTGGTCATAAAGTTCATGGGTTTTGTTATCAGGCGTTTGATTTGGTCTTGTTGACCAAATTTAGGGTTTAAGTCAACCCAAAGGTCAATATAATGACTTTTGTGTTATATTTTGGTCACTTTGATCAATGTAAAGTTGATCATGTCAATGTCTGTCTTTGAAGTTATTTTTGAGGTCAAAAGATATGGGTTAGCCATTTCAACCAATTTTGACCCTTTTAGGTCAAGTGTTGGGCTAGGGTAGTTGCCTTTATGTCATGTATGGATTGTTTTGATCAAGTTTTAATCTCTTATGTCAAAGAATGACCAATAAGGCTAATGTAATAATATTTGTGTCATGGTTAGACAATTTTTACCTAATTTGTCTTTTTATGTCATGAGGTGACCAAAGAGGTGAATTTGGTGGTCTTTATGTCTTGGGTTGATGATTTTGGACAATTTTGACTTTTTGGGTCAAAAGTTGACTATTTAGGTAAGTATGGTGGTTATTGAATCATAAATTGACTATTTTGATAAAAATTGACTTTTTGGTCAAAGGTTAACCTATTGGCTGAGTAGGTTGGTCATTGAGTAAAGGATTGACCATTTTGACCAAAATTGACTTTTTTGTCAAAAGTTGATCTATTAGGTCAATGGTGGTCATTGGCTCAAGGATTAACCTTTTTGACTAAAATTGACTTTTTGGTCAAAGGTTGATCCATTGGGTCAATGGGATGGTCATTAGGTCAGAAATTGACAATTTTGAATAAAATTGTCTTTTTGTCAAATGTTGACCTAACAATATGTTGGTCATTAGGTTAGAAATTGACCATTTGACCAAAATTGACATTTTGGTCAAAAGTTGACCTATTGGGTCAATGGGTTGGTTATTGGGTCAAGAATTAACTATTTTGACCAAAATTGACTTTTTGGTCAAAAGTTGATCTATTGGGTCAATAAGCTGTTCATTAGGTTAGAAATTGACCATTTTGACAAAAATTCATTTTTGGTCAAAGGTTGACCTATTGGGTTAATGGGTTGGTCATTGGGTCAAGAATTGACCATTTTGACCAAAATTGACTTTTTGGTCAAAGGTTGACCTATTGGATCAATGTGTTTTCATTAGGTCAAGGATTGACCATTTTGACCTAAATTGACTTTCTGATTAAAGGTTAACCTATTGGATCAATGGGATGGTCATTAGGTCAAAATTGATCATTTTTTTGCTAAAATTAGAATTTTGGACAAAGGTTGACCTATTGGGTCAATAGGTTGGTCATTAAGTTAAAAATTGACCATTTTGACCAAAAATTAACTTTTTAATCAAACATTGACCTATTGGGTCAATCGCCATTAGTTCAAAAATTGACTATTTTGGCAAAAGTTTGCTTTTCGGTCAATTGTTGACCTATTGGGTCAATAATTGATCGGATAAGGGTTTGTCATTACTGATTAAATCATTTTAAGATGTCATTTGGGTTAAAAAGGATTTAGGGTTTTACCCTAGTGATTAGGGTTTAATGACTATCAGTGAGATTTAGGAAGTCAATGTGGGTATAATTCCTATCTCGAACCGACTTTAAAATGATCCTCACAAAAGTGAGGTCAATAAATGGGCCCCCAATATGTGTGTAATACTGCACATATATGTCGCACATATTGGTGTTGACCAAAATGGTCTGGATGCCATTTTAATATCGAATAAATTTTATTTTAAAGAGAATGTGGAATCTATATTCTATTAAAGGAGGTCTTATACCGTTTCTTGACGATATCTAATATTGATATGTTGGTTTAGAGAAGAAATGCTGTGCGATTTATATCCTTTCTCAAAGAAAAAGTTAAAGAAATGTCATATTTCCATATTTGAAAGGTTCTTATATCCAATAACTAGAGAGAGAGAAGATGCCATATCATCTCTCCGAAATGTCAAATGTTGATATGTCGATTTTAAGAGGGAAAGCTATGTAACTTATATCCTTTCTCAAATAAAGAGCTATAGAAATACCATATTCTCATGTTAGAAAAGGATTTATATCCAATAGCTAGAGAGAGAGGGTGCCATATCATTTCTCAGAAATGTCAAATGTCGATATGTTAGTTTTGAGAAGGAATGTTATGCGACTTACATCCTTTTCTCAAAGATAGAGTTAAATGAATGTCATATTTCCGTGTTAGGAAAGGACTTATATCCAATAACAGGTAGTTATGTGTAAAAAAACACATAGAGAAATGTGTATTTGCTGGGGATCTGACTTTTATAGGTCAGAGGGTAATTCTCATGTCATTTATCACAAGTCGTTCATATTATCATCTCTTTTCAAAGGATTTATCTTGACACTTCTGGACCTGCCGACGTATCCTAAACAACAAAGGATATTTTTCAACATTTCATTTTATTTCCAAAGATAAAGTACAAAAGTCAACAGTACATATCAGTGCAAACAAAATTCAACTGTACACATATGTACATATATCATATAACACGTATGCCATAAATTGTCAATATATGTTATGTCAGAAGCTTTTATGTCATATTTTGTCATAACATAGCCTTGGATACTATTAGACCAACCACAAATATCTAACACTCCAAGATGTCGTATGTCAAACATGTCTTCTGTGTTTGAACATTCACAGGGTCATGGAATCTCCAAAGGCTTTAACTCCTCAAGTTCTGGAATAGCCTGATATCCGACATGTCATTTGTCTAGACGCATTCGTCGTAAAGTGATCGAGATGTGATGTCTAAAGACGCTCGGTATGCAATGTTTTGCCACATCAGTGTTATTTCCTTGTAACAAAATAACTGATCCTTGAGTCAAAGAGATCTAATATGTCTGACCTAATTATTGTATTTCCAAATAAAAGGATTTGTTACCACTGCTGTAAAATTTAATTTCTGGCAAAGGCGCGAAACACTTGACCTCGAATAACTTGCTATATAGATGTGCACCAAATTTTAATTACGGCAATAACATTAAATAAAACTTGATTGCTACTGAATGCTAGGCCGTTAATGTTTAATACTTATTAAATATATGTTTATATAACAAAATATAATTTTAAAAGAAAATATTTTATATACTTTTTGGGTACTACGCAAGTATACGTATCGTTTCAAGTAATATAGGGTTTTGAAAAAAAGACCCCAGTATCGATCCCACGGGGAGAAAATTTTGTAATAAATTTTTAAATAGTGTATTTAAAAATCTTTTTGTATTTTAATCTAACTATAAATTACTTATAATTTACTAGATGCATATAAAGAAAACAATAATAAAAAAATTGATTTTGTGAAAACTATATAAAATAAACAACTTTCTTCCCTTCAATTAATCTAAGTTTTTTAAGATAATTTAATATTCATTGGAGAATTTTATTTATGGTATTGTGTCAAATAGAAGCATTCCTATTCTTTACCCTTTGATCCAGGCACAAAGAACATTGGCTAATTTACAGATCAGATCTGAATGTATTGTTAGTAGAATGGGTTAATCTAAGATCACACTACTAGATGTCAAAGGGTGGCTATGGTCGGCCCTACTAATGACCCTTTCCTTTTCTATAAATCAAATTATAAGAATTTAGTCTGTCACTCTAAAAACTTATCAATTATATGCCATTTAAATCATATCTTCATATTTATTTGCACTTCACCTTGAATAGCTCCCACATGGCCTTCGACTACCCAAGGATTCATGTGACATCTACAAGTTAAGAGTTCTTCTCCATCTGGGTCTCAAAACTCTTCAACAGGTTTTAAATATTTAAATGGACAATTAAAAATGTAAAGTAAGATCATGTATTAATATCATCACAATGTTTTGAAAATATTTTGATTTTCAATTCTCCATCGAATCTTATATTATCTTATTTATCTTTTCATAATTGAAGGAAGAAAGTAAACTAACTACTCAGAACACATTTAATATAAACAGCAAAACAAAATAAATAAACTTTGAATCAAAAATAAAATACTTCTCTCAAATATTCCTTCTACAGATCTTCTGATTCTTTCTGACTCCACAGTGTAATGAACTCCAGATGCAACAACTTGAAAATAAACTCACTAAACTAAATAAAAGTAGCCCTAAATTTCTCTCTCTATTTCTCTCTCTAAGGATGAGAGATCCTAAAGTAACTAAGAGAAAGGAGTTACAATGGGGGGGCACGTTTTTATGAAGAAATGGACTCCTATTTATAGGCTTCAAGGGTTGCCTTGAGGCACCTCTTCAAAACATGTCCACATTCAATGAATCTTCTAGAAGGTCTGTCTGGCGCCTAGGCGCCGGACACTGCGTCCAGTTCTTCGCACCTCTTCACTTTGGCTCGCACCTCTTCGCGATTAAAATCGTTTAGAGCATCCAAATGCAATATATCACATGTCCTATTATCAAGGAACAACTGTCAGTCTTCTAGAATGTCCAATGACCGCTCACTCCGTCAAAATAACCGTCCAAACGTTGTCAAAAACTTGACAGTTTCTGTATCGAGTCTGGCTCTTCGGCGCCAACTTCTACCGCTTAGGCGCCAACTTCTGGCGCGTAGGCACCAACTTCTGGTGCTTAGGCGCAAACTTCTGGTGCCTAGGTGCCAGGCCATATTTTTTTATAATTTTTGTATTTTGCTCCACTTTTGCTCCTTTTTTCACCCTTTTTCCTTTTTTGGACCTTTTTACATCACCTACATCCAAAAACACAAAAAAACCTTTCATTAAAGCATAATATCCTTAGAAATTGATAAGAATCAAGGCATAAAAATAGGAATTTTTTTTATGGATCAAAATCCCCCAAACTTAAATGTTACTTATCCTCAAGTAGCCCTTTTTACTATATAAAATGTATAACTTTTGGAATAAAAGATAAATATTTAAGATTCCTTATAATTTTTGATTTTACAAAGTCTTTAGTAAATTATTAACCCAATTTCACTAACTAGGTTTAACATTAAGAATTCAAAGAATATTCAACTACCAAATCATAAGATTTCAAATTTTTCATCCATTTTGAAAATAATAGAAGTTTATTATATTAAGATCTCATAGATTATTTACAAGAAAAATATCTTCTTGAAAAACCTTTCCAAAATAAAGATTCATGCATAAAAATTAAAATATGTAACTAGTTTTCCTTTTATAAGATGATTCAAATAAAGCTAATTTTTTATTAGGCATTTCCTCAAGCTTCTCCTCTCTTCTTCTTCTTCTTTTTTTCTTTTTTTTCTCTTTTTTCTCTCATTTTTTTCTTCTTTTTTTTATAGAGAGGATTACTATATCTAGATAGCATGTTAATGATTTTAAACTTCAATATCCTTAACTTATATTTTCAAAACTTATACATTTCCACTTAATTATTATAACATGAATAAAAATTCAAAAATATTTTCAATCTTTTCTTTTTCAAGTGATAATTTTTTTTTACTTAATAATTCTAAAATTCTATCATTTCTACCATGAATAGAAAAATTCCTTTATCTTATACTTCTTTAGGTTAAATAATTCTATTCTTAAAATCAATCAAAGTTATTAAAATTTTGGTGAATTTCACTAAATTATTTATAATTTCAAAAATAAAAGTGATCTAAAATAGATTCTTCATTCCTTAAGTTAAGTTAAAAAGTTTTTATTTTAAGAAAATATTAGCTCTTTAAGGACAAATAAAATTTAAATTTGATTGTATTTTCCCTTCCCCCAAACTTAAATTTGGGTATACTATGAAAATTTGAAAGTATGAGAGAAAGAAAATCATAATTTTAAAAAGAAAATTTTTATAAGTATGTTAAAACGATCTTAAAAAGAAAAATTTACTTCTTCTAATGCTTTTATGAATAATAGAAATAAAATTGAAGCAGGTATAAAAGGTAAGCATGCTAATTTTTATGATTATACTAAATTTGAAACAAAATAAAAGCAGAACAAAATTACTAATTACTAAACAGTAGAATCAAACAAACATTTCATAAATTAACTCTAATTTCAGTCTCAAACACAATATACTAAGAATATTCTAAAAACAGAATCTTAACACTAATTAATCCACACAGGTACTTAAACAAATCAACATACATCAAACATAAAACTAAACAAACAAAACAAACAAAACAAATCAACAAGTAGCACAACATAGAGATCTATAAACTACTAGTCACTGGTTGTAGACTCATCATCATCATCGTCACCAAAGGAAAACTCTACATCCTTAGGATCAACAAATGGTCTGAAACTAGGAAAAGTAGGGAAACTAACATCATGCTCACCCTTCAGAAATTTGACTAGGGCTTCATTATACTTAGCATCATAGCTACTCTTCCTCTTGGTATAATCAGATAAATGATCAAGTTTCCTATCAATAGTATCAATTTTGTAGTGAGTTTGAAATAACTCCTGCTGCTGCTCTATAAACTGATCATGCATTGACTCCCAGAAACTCGATGATGGCTCAGCAGAAGTAGAGGGTCGGGAAGTAGAAGGTCTACCTGGAGTAGGTGCAGAAGAAGGAGCAGTCAATTTCTTCCCTCGAAGATGATCATATATGCTAATGCTCTCCTGACGAATCGGCTTAGTAGTCTTCAACCTTTCCTCTGAAATATCTGTAGTGACTCCATTACTAATACATAATGAATAAATCAGAGATGGGAATCCCAATCCAACAGAAGTGTTGGATCTCACAGTAGAATCCACTAAATCATAAATGATACTGCCGACATCAATAGGCTTCCTTTCCTGAATGCAGTAGTTTAAGATCGCTCGATCTCTAGTCACTTCACTCAGGTGGATGAAAGGTAACAATCTTACAAAAATAAAATAGTGCCAAGCTTTAGAAATACTACTTAATTTGGAGGATTTGAAGTTTCCCCTTTTTCCTTGCTTGATCTTCCAAGATCCAGCAGAATTAGTCAAATAAGCAATGATCATATCCAAATCTCCCTCAGATGGTAATAATCCAGAATAGTAGCACTCTATAGTCGGTGGCAGGCCATAAAATACATTGATTCTTTCAGTATTAAATCCTACTCCGACAACTCTGACAAAAACTTCATAATCTTTGACATCCAGAAAATTTGCATAAAATTCTCAAACTATAGGGATAACAGCAACAACTGTGAAATAACAGAATCGTTGCGAATTGTGCGCAACGATAGTGTTTTTCAATCATTTCTCCCGGATGATAGAAACATCGTTCTGAAATGAACTTCCTCGACATCGCAAATTCGTGGAATCAAAAATGCGCAGCCGTAGTAGAAAATTTGCTGCTTTCAAAGTTATCTCGTGCATTCCAGCGTTTAGATTTTGGAGCCATCTAAACGTGCAAGAAAACAAGAGCAAATTTAAGAATAAAAAATTTAAACTTTTTTTATGTTTAGAAAACATAAAATAAGTTTAAAAATCCAAAGAAATCACTAAAAATCAAAATTTTTTTTCAAAATTTTGGTTCTTAGCAAAACCTAGGGAAATCTATTGTGAAAATAAAAAAATAATGGTTTAAAGTGTAGATCTGACCTTAAGACGAAGAAATCGAGTGGTTTCGCGCTCAAATCCTTGATGTTTTGACCTCAAAATGGATTCTAAAAGTTGATTTTCATGAAAAATAGAGGAAGAAGAATGCTTAGGCGTTGATAATGGCTTTTGGGGGTATTTAAGGAATTTTTTCGGGTACAGGGTGAACCGGCGCTTAGGCGCTGAATTCTGGCGCCTAGGCGCCTGACTTGCCTTTCACAAAAAAATTATTTTTAAATTTAATTTTCCACCAAAATTCATAATTCAACTTCCAATTTCTCACATTAGAGTAGGGCTTCAGTTTCTGACTTCTAAAAAAATTTCCAAAAAATTTTAAAAATTAAATATTAAATCCACTAATCAATCATAAAGTTTAAATCAAACTTCACTAAATTCCATTTTTAATCTTCAATATTGGCTCAATATATTCCAGATAAGTATCATACTTGATTCAAGTTCCTAATATACACTCAAACACAACAATTTCTAAGCAAAAACAACACACATTGAACATAAAAGCAAATACCCAAACAAACACAATCAATTCACCAAATCGATACAACGACTCAACAAACCAGATAATAACTATCTCATTACCAGAATACTCTAATCTTCACAAGGGAAATTGTGTATTCCACTTGGAAAGAACACTAATGCTCTCGGGAAATCCGTAGCCGTCGTTTCGTCAATCCACTTGTTCTTCGCATACATTTCAACTTGAGCATCTTGATAAGCCGCAAAATGATGAAATTGATGTTTCATTTGTCATTCTACATGTTCAATCCGATGAAACATCTCATGAAGGCGTTTTCTAATTCTTTTAAACTCCGCTTCAAACTTATCCAAACGAATAGAAATTTTCTCTAAACTTACCACGATGAAACCATTGAAGTAGGGTTGAGGATCCTTTGAGACCTTGTCCCTAGCCTCTTTTCCATGATTTCTTCCTTCCATTTCTTCAAAAATTTCTCAAATCTCTCAAGAATGAAGTGTAATGGACGTAACTTTGATTGCTTGATGGTTAGGGATGATGATGGGTTGATTTAAAGGTGAATATCGTGTGAAAAACTGAATTTTTTTTATTTTTGCACGACCCAGTAACCGTGGCTCTTAGGCGCTGAATCTGACGCCTAGGCACCGGACCTATTGATACATAGTTTAAGTCTGGCGCTTAGGCGCCAAATCTTGGCGCCTAGGCGCCGGAACTATGTTCAACTCCGTTTTGCCTAATCATCAAATTTCAAAGTTTCGTTCTCCAAGATAGGTAAATTATACTGGTATGAGTAATCTAGACTCAATAACACACATTGTAAACAATCATAATGAAGGTTAACTTGATCTCCTTTTTACTCATATTTAGAAGTGATCCAATTTCTAAATCTTACATATTTCAAAATAATCTTCAGCCTAAGCTAACAAAGACGTATAAGCATCAAAAAATTTTAAAGTAATATTAAATTAGTCAAGATCGAGGCATAACCTTACCTTAAAACATAAAAACACTCAAAATAAAAGATAATTATGGGTTGCCTCCCACAATGCACTTGGTTTAACGTCGTCAACCCGACTTAAGTAAATCTTTAATCAGGTTGACTCAATTCATAAGCCTCTTTATAAATCATTTTAATATCTCCCAAATAAGGCTTCAATCTTAATCCATTTACTTTAAAATTTTTTCCTGTTTTGGGGTCTTTAATATCCACAGCTCCATAATGGTATACTTTCTCAACTATATAGGGTCCAATCCATTTAGATCTGAATTTTCCAGGAAAAAGTTTTAAACGAGAATTAAACAGTAATACTTCTTGTCCAGGCTCAAAAATTTTTCCTGAAATTTTCTTATCATGCAACATCTTCATTTTCTCTTTATAAATTCTTGCATTTTCATATGATTCATTTATTATCTCTTCCGCCTCATTCAATTGCAATAATCGCTTTTCTCCTGCTCTATTCAAATTAAAATTAAACTCCTTTATCGCCCAATAAGCGTTATGTTCAAGTTCAACAGATAAGTGACAATGTTTACCATAAATTAACCGTAGGGTGACATTCCGATTGGTGTCTTATAAGCTGTTCTATAAGCCCATAATGCAGAATCAAGTCTATCAACCCAATCAGTTCTTTTAGGATTAATAGTCTTCTCTAAAATTCTTTTAATTTCTCTGTTTGATACTTCAGCCATTCCAATTGTTTATGGGTGATAAGCAGCTGAAATTCTATGTTAAATTCCAAATTTTTGTAGTAATGATTGAATTCTTAAATTTCTGAAATGACTTCCACCATCAGTGATAATTATCTTAGGCATTTCAAATCTTGAAAATATCATCTTCTTTAAGAGTTTAGAAACACTTTTGAAATCAAAGTTTGGTAAAGCAACAGCTTCAATCCACTTTGAAACATAATCAACTGCTAATAAAATATAAATTTTTCCAGATGATGGAACAAATGGTCCCGTAAAATCTAAACCCCATATATCAAAAATTTCAACTTCCAATATATAGTTTAAAGGGTTTTCATCCTTCCTAGATATATTTCCCATCCTTTGACATTGATCACATGTTTTCACATATTGTCTCACATCTTTAAATAAGGTAGGCCAATAAAATCCAGAATTTAAAATTTTAAATGCAGTTTTATCTATGCCAAAGTGTCCTCCATAATCAGAATCATGACATTTTTGAATAATAGCAAAAGTTTCCTCGTAAGGCACACATATTTGAATCTAAGAATCTCTTCTAATTTTAAATAAATGAGGATTTTCCCAAATATAAGATTTAGCATCATATTTAAATTTCTTAATAAATTTGTTATCTAATTCATAAGGTAAAATATTGCTAACTAAATAATTAACAATATCAGCATACCAAGGTGTTTTTCATCCTTGAATAACATATAAAGATTCATCAGGAAATTTCTCATTTATATTTTCTTCCGAAATAATATCATTTTTAATTCTAGACAAATGATCGGCAATTTGGTTTTCGGTTCCTTTTCTATCTACTATTTGAAAATCAAATTCTTGTAGAAGTGAAACCCATCTTATCAGTCTAGGTTTAGAATCCTTCTTAGATAATAGATATTTAATAGCAGAATGATCAGTATGAACTATGCATTTAGTACCAAGAAGATAAGGTCTAAATTTATCAAAGGCATATACTATAGCTAGAAGCTCCTTCTCAGTGGTAGTGTAATTTCTTTGTGTTTTAGTGAGAGTTTTACTAGCATAATAAACAACTTTGAAAATCTTCTCATATTTTTGTCCAAATACAGCTCCAATTACAAAATCATTTTCATCACACATTAATTCAAAAGATTTATTCCAATTAGGTGCAACAATGATAGGTGTAGTTATTAGTTTTTCTTTTAGAATATTAAAAGCATTAATACATTCTTTGTCAAATTAAAATTTCGCATCTTTTTCTAATAAATGACAAAGAGGTTTAGCAATTTTAGAAAAGTCCTTTGTGTATCTCAATAAAATCCAGCATGACCTAGAAAACTTCTCACATCAGTAACAATAGTAGGTGGTTGCAATTCAACAATAACTTTCACTTTTGCTTGATCTATTTCCATCACTTTTTGTGAAACTTTGTGACCAAGTACAATGCCTTCTGTGACCATGAATTGACATTTTTCCTAGTTAAGAACTAAGTTTGTTTCTTCACATCTTTTCAGAACTTTGGCAATGTTATCCAAACAAGATTCAAAAGAAGTTCCAAAAACTAAAAAATCATCCATGAATATTTCAATTCCTTTGTCAATCAAATCACAAAATATTGGCATCATACATCTTTGAAAAGTTGCAGGTGCATTACATAAACCAAAAGTCATTCTTCTAAAAGCAAAGCTTCCATAAGGACTTGTACATGTTGTTTTCTCTTGGTCCTCGGGATCAATAAGTAATTGATGATAACCAGAATATCCAACCCGAAAACAAAAATATTGGTGTCCAGCTAATTTATCAAATATTTGATCCAAGAAGGGTAAAGGAAAATGATCCTTTTTAGTGGCTTTATTTAATTTCCTATAGTCAATTAAAATTCACCATCCAGTAACTTGTATTGTAGGAATATGTTTATTTTTATCATTAACAATGACAGTTACACCTCCTTTCTTCGGAACACAATGAATAGGACTTACCCATTGACTATCCGAAATAGGATAAATAATACCAGCATCTAACCACTTAACAATTTCTTTTTTAACAACCTTTTTTATGATAGGATTTAATCTTCTTTGTTGTTCAATAGTAGGTTTAAAATTTTCTTCCATTAAAATTATATGCATACAAATGGAAGGGCTTATTCCTCTTATATCAGCAATAATCCAACCAAAAGCTTTCTTATAATTCTTTAACACACCTAGTAGTTTTTCTTCTTGATTTATACTCAGTTTAAAAGAAATAATAACAGGTAAAGTCAATGAATTCCCAAGAAACGCATACTTTAAATGTGAAGGTAACATTTTTAATTCCAGTTCAGGGGCTTTTTTAATTGATGGTAAAAGTATATCATTTTGAGTTATGTCTAGAGTTTCCCAATTAAGTTTAATAAAATGAGTCTCTTCTTCTTTTACTTCTTCATTTTCATTAGTTAAAAATTCAAATTTTTCTTCAGAAATGGCTTTAAATTTTTCTTGATAATGTTTCTCAATTAAATAATCAATTATATCCATTCGATAACATTTCTCTTTATCAGGGTACTTCATTGATTTAAGAACATTGAATTTAATTTCTTGATCATTAACTCTCTTGGTTAGTTCTCCCTTTTGCACATCAATCATAGCTCGTCCGGTAGCTCGAAAAGGTCTCCCTAAAATAATAGGTATCTCTTTATCTTCTTCCATATTAAGTACGATGAAATCTACAGGGAAGATAAATTTATCCACTTTAATAAGGACATCCTCTATAACTCCTTTAGGATAAGTGATAGATCTATCAGCTAACTGAAGGGTTACAGTGGTGGGAGTAATCTCTCCTAAATCCAATCTTCGAAAGATAGAAAATGACATGAGATTAATACTTGCTCCTAAATCACATAAAGCTTTTCCATAAATTTTTTCTCCAATAGCACATGGTATAGTGAAACTTCCAGGATCCTTAAGCTTTTCAAGTAATTTCTTTTAAATTATTGCACTGCATTCTTCACTTAATGCAACAGCTTCAAAAGCTTCAAATTTTCGTTTCTTGATTAAAATATCCTTCATAAATTTTGCATAAGTTGGCATTTGTTCCAAAGCTTTAGCAAAATGTATGTTAATAGTAAGTTTCTTAAAAACTTCAAAGAACTTAGAAAATTGATGATCAAGTTTCTGCTGTTTAACTCTTTAAGGAAAAGGTGGTGGTGGTTTTTCAACTTCCACATTAATAGGTATAACAGTCTGATCTTGACTAGGAGAGAGAGTTTCTTTAGGTTTTTTAATCTCTTCAACCTCAATCTTTTTTTCAATTTCATTCTGCATTCTTTCTTTTAATTTCTTTCCACTTCTAAGTTGCACAGCCTTAACATGTTCATGTTCTTTTCCAATTTCCTTTGGATTAATTTCAACATTACTAGGAAGTGTTCCTACAGGTCTGTTATTAATTAAAGTAGCAATTTGTCCCATTTGATTTTCAATATTACGAATAGCAGTATTTTGATTTTGTAATTGATTATTCATTTGTAAAATTAATTCTTCTATTGATAACTTTTTCTATTGATTATTAAATCCAGGAGGTTTATAATTTGGATTAACTTGATTATTCCAATTTCCTGTGGGATGAGATTGATTATTACCACATTGTTGTTGTGAATTATTCCACTTAAAATTAGGATGATTTTTCCACCCAGGATTACAATAATTTGAATAAGGATTATTTTTACGTGCAATAGCTTGTAAAGTTTCAATAGTCTGAGAATCTTCAATATTAGCAGAGTTATTATGTGAAATATTAATTGCAAAATTATCTAATTTCTTAGACATTACTGCTACTTGTGAAGCTAGGATAGAAAAGGCTTCATTATCGTGAATACTTGCCATCTTTTTATGATTAATCCTTTTGGAAGGCCATTGAAAATTGTTATTAGCCATTTTTTCAATTAAAGTGTATGTTTCTTCAAATGATATGGATATTAAAGAACCTCCAGCAGCAGCATCAATAATTGATTTTAAAGATCCAATTAATCCATTGTAAAATGTTTGAATAATTAACCAATCAGGTAAAGCATGATGAGGACATTTTCTTAATAGTTCTTTCAATCTTTCCCAAGTTTCATATATATTTTCTGCCCGTCAAATTGACTAAACGAAGTAATATCATTTCTTAATTTAGTAGTTTTAAAAGGAGGAAAATATTTAGCAAGGAATTTTTGTGCCATTTCAGCCCATGTTTTAATAGAACAAGTTGCTAAGGAGTTTAACCACATCTTTGCTTTATCTCTTAAGGAAAAAAGAAAGAGTCTAAGTCTAATAGTTGTCGGCATATTTTTGGGTTGTGTGTTTTATTTTGAAAAGGGGGTCGCCTAACAGAAATGTTCGGCGAATTTTAGATTTTAAATTTAATTTAAATATGTATATATGGTTTGGAAAGTAGTATTTGATTTTGAAAATAATTTTAAGTTTGAAAATTTTAAGATAAGAAATCAAACTGATCTCACATCCCAAATAGTTTATATAAACAAGCACCGCACCACAAACCGTGTATCTATCCCTAAGGATAGACACACTGCTTGATGGTAGGGCTCGATTAAATAAACTAAAAGATTTATGACATCCGTTTGGTCTGTGAACCTATATTATAAGCCGACAAGTTCCCCTGCTTAATACAAAGGAATTAAACAGGGTTTATATTATCTGGGTTCTTAAAGTTCCCTATAAGGGCAAGCCCCTATAGTTAATTAAATCTTAAATGAAGTGAATCATTTAAGAAAACTCTCGATAATGATCAGTGGTTTTGCTCTCAAGAATTTCAAAGTTTAAGGTTTTCAAAGGATTTGAATTTTGGAAATTTCGATAGGGAATAGCTCAAATTTGGAACAATTTATTTTAGGAGTCCAAAGGAAGAGGAGTAGGGGAATTTGAGGATCCAAGATGAATCTTGGCAACTTCCCGACTATCCTATGGTTTGGCTTCAATTTGGAAAAATCCTAATATTGTTTGATATTTCAATTTTGCCAATTTTAATTAATTAGGACTTATATTCGTATGACATAATCATACAATCAGCCTAGAAAATGTGAGGGTTTATGTCGTACCGAACAACTACCTCGGAGTTCTAAGACCGGTTAAGGCTTAATTTACATGACATGATCATGAAAATGCCTAACAAAGAGTTGAGGATTTATGTTGCACTAGGCAAACTACCTCAAAGTCCTATGGTTTGGTTATTTATTTCTAGGAAAGGTTTTGCTGAAGTAGACCCGAGTTTTGTTGATGACGATGGCCGTGCTGCCCACCATGCTCTGAGCTCCTTGTTGTTGCAGAGGTTTAGTTTTAGAAGTCATAAATCAGGAGATGAGAGAAGTGTTTTGGTTTAGAAATCTTAAAATCTAAATTTTTTTAATATTTTAATTAAAACAAATCTTAAAGTTGATTATAACAGAACCGATTAAGATCCCACGGTTCCGTCATCCTGGCACCATTATTTTCATTGAATTCACTTAGTCCAGATGAATTTGCTAAACTTAACTGAGTGAGTTCCACACGTTCATTTAGACCGTGGGAAATCCCGTTAGAAACACGTGGGTTACATCATCCGAGGTATTCCCGATCATTCAACGAGACGTTTTAATTTAGTTTCAATTGTTGTTTTGTTGTTCTGTTTGTGATTAAATTTTGAGTTGTTTTATATTTTGAAATGTTGTGGCGGTGAATTTTATCTTACAGTGATTTTTAATTTAGTTTTGGTTTCAGTTTAGGGACTATCCTAAAGGTTTTGGTTCTCATGCAACTGTTGTTTATCATGCAAGAAAAGAAAGTACAATGTGATTAATTACTAGAAGGTAAATTGCAATAAAATAAAAGTGTACCTGGAGGGTCTTCCCATCATTCCAAGCTGCACTTGAAACACATGTTAGAGCATTTTAAGTATTTGTAGCAATTACCTAGGTAAAGCTAAGGGCAAGGTTTCTGGTTTTCTACCAAGATTCTAATCCTATAGCTAGTCATTCCTATGACGTCTAGGTTTCCAATTTTGTTTTCTGGATGATTTTCCACACCAAAGAATAATTAAGTTCAATTGTTCTTATGAAATACCCGTCATATTGAGGAAGTTCTTAAGATGAATCTTAAACATCTTTCAATATTGCGGGAATTGTTCTAACTCCAAATGGATTTAATTAATCAAGTGGATTAATCATCTGTGGTTTAATTAAGTTTTGATCTTTTGCTCAGTGAACTAGGATGTTTGAATATCCTATGAATGAAGTAACACTTCACTTAATACTCCATTTAGGAGTTATGATAACAAGAGCTTTTGAGGGTAAATTGATGTTTTAGTGATTTGTGTTTTAATTTAATTTTAATTAATGGATATAAGTTTGGAATAGTGTTCAAGTTGTTTTAGATTTATTTTGAGTTCTTTATGTCTTCAGTGATGTTATGTTTAATTTAATTTTATCTAATTCAATTTAAGTTTATTTTATTTAATTTAATTTGATTTAATTTTAATTTTAATTTTAATTTAGTTTTGATTTTTATCTTAATTTAATTTAATATATTTTTATTTAAATTAATTTAACTTGAATTTACTTTGATTTAAATGTGATTTAATTTAATTTTAATTTGATTTAATTTTTTTTATTTTTTATGTTTTAAAGATGATTTAATTTAATTATTAAAGTATTAATTTAATTGAAGTCTTGATTTAATTTAATTTAAATATTTTAATTTTTAATTTAATTTAATGATTAAGTCTTTTAGTATCTTAAATCTTGAGTTTGGATTATCATTTTAATTGGGAATTAAATATTATTGAAGTGATTAATTTAGGGACTCTTAAATTAAAGAATAAATGTCTTCTAAATAATATCCCTATTTTAATAATTTTAATTTTTATTAATCTTCCAAATTTAATTAATTAATTGATTAAGGTTTATTCTTAAAAATGATTGATGGGTCCCTACCCTTTAATTATTTAAAGTTCAATCATCCAAATCAGATTAGGATAAAATATTTTACTCTTTCATTTTATTAAGCCTAAAGTTTTAATTAAGGGTTAAAATTTTAATTACCATTTTGCCCTTAAAGCTTAATAATTCTATAACTCACTAAATTGAGCTTAAATAACTTTGAAATTTTTATGTGACTTCACTCACATGTCAATTAAGACTTCAGAGGAGAAAATGTGATTTTTCTGTATTTAATTTATTTATATAATTATTTTTTGTGGAAAATAGGGATTTTCAAGGAAAATTTAATAAGATGACCAAGGAAAATTTTCTATCCTTAAGAAAATTATGGGGCATTCCTAATGACCAGAAGACCATTTGGACTAATCTTGATGATTTTTTTAATTTAATTTTATTTATTATAATTATTTTGATTTTTGGAGTATTAATTAATTTAAAAATAAAATACAGGTTGAAAAATGAATTTTGTATTTTTTAAAAATCTCTCTAATATCAGAGAAACCAGAAAACTAATTTTTATAATTTTCTGATTTTTCTTTGTTTTATTAGAATTATTTTAGTGAAAAGGTTGAAAAATACATTTTTAATATTAAAAATTACATTAAACCTTTAAAATTCAATATCTTATCCTAGGGACTTAAGAAAAATATTTGGTTTGTTCCTAAGTGTTTAGAATTAAAAGTATGACATTTTGGTGATTTTTAATGTTTTTGTGATTTTTATTATTTTTTAATTATTAAAAATATTAAAATAATGATAAAAATCAACTTTTTTAGAAAATTATAATTTTAATTTTCCTAAGTTCCTCTCGATATCATAGAAGCTCCAAAACCATTTTTGTGAAGTTTTGAAAAGTATTTTGTGAGTTATGAATTTTTAAAGCTTGATTTCATTCATGGGCTTAATTAACCCATTTGGTGGGGCTAACCAAGTCCAATTGATCTCAAATTTCTATGTGGTGTTCTCCTATCCCTAGAGGACAGTGGAGAATTATTTTTAAGTTAATTTGATGAATGGTTAATCCTAATTAATTAAAGTTCAATTTTGGGTGTTTAGGCCAATTAGGGTTGTTCAAAGTGAATTAGCTCAAAAATTATTTTTCCTAGGTCCTCTCGGTCATAAGAAACATCACCAAATTTTCCTAGAATTTATTTCTCAACATGCTAATTATTGGAATTAAAACTCTCAAAATAGTAACATGCACTTGAAAAATCAATAACTTCTCATAGGGATGGCCTCTGACCTTAGAAAATTCAGGGAATGTTCCCAAGTTCAGAGGCTTCAAAAGCCCTATGGTCTCATGCCATGGTGAATTTCCTATATCCATGGAGAATTGAAATAGTGTAGAGAGTAAATAAATCATTAAAAATATAGTACTTAATGAATTTACTTGATTTCTTTTCCACATTATTCTCCTCTATTCACTGAGCAAGAGGGTATTTTTATTTTTTTTAAGGATTTTTCTACACAAAGTTATGAATTTTTGAAGTTCGGGGAATTAAATAAATAGAAAAAAAGCCTATTTTCCTACTTATCCACGCGGCGCCACGCCATCCTCGGCAGCTCCGAAAGGCCACGCGGCGCGCTCTGATTCGGCGCCGCCATCCAGCTCAGCGCTCCAGGGGCCCGCAATTCATGTCGCATTGCTCCGTCCGACGCGATCCTGGCCGTCCGCTCAATACACGTGCAATCCAACGGTTCCCTGTCATCGTCTACGACTGGTGTGAACCCGTGACCGTCAACCTTCTAACCCTAATTTCTCACTCAATTCTCAATGGATTTTTGAGTTCTTATGCTCTATGGATTCGTCTTGAAGAGACGAACACATCCATACGGTTAACATGCATTGAAATTGACCCAAACTAAATCGAGAATCTCTGGAAGCTCGGGAGGAAGAGTGAGTCCATACCTTTGCTCAGAGAAGTGAAGCTTTGATCTGAGAGTTGTGTCACGTTCTATTGGGTCCAAGCAAGCTCCAGATGAAGTCCCTTGGCCTGGTGAATTGTCTAGGTATGATTTCGGCTAAGCCCGATCACAAAGCTTGGAGGCTGGAAGCAATGGCTGGCCTGGTGAGGGGGCTTTTGCTGGGAAACTTCTCCTCTTGGCCTGGTGAAGGTGTAGGACCAATCAATTTGGAGATTGGCTCACTGTGGTGAAGTGTCCTGGTTTTGGGCTTGAATTTCAACTCCGAAATCGAGCTCGCGAGAGGAAATGGCAGGGGGATTTCAGTGGGGATCAAGTTCTCTATGTGTAGAGAGTGGCCTGGGATGATTTTGGCAGGGTTTCAGTAAGGTTTTGTTCAGCACCTCTCATGGCCGAAAGGAGGTGGTGTTTAAGTAGGAGAGGCTGCAGGGCCTCCCAGGAGGGTTAGGGCTTGAGATCGGCTGCTCTATGCAAGAGAAGAATAGCCATGGTGGCCACTGGACTTGGGGCAGCTCAGCAAGGAGGAATTTCAATGTTGGCTCACATAGGGGCTCTCGGGTGTGGTGTTCTCCGGCGATCCAGGCGGCTAGCCGGCAGGCATGGGTCACCCTCAGGTTCTGGTGGGTCAGGTCAGGAGGTTTGTGCAGGCAATTGTGCTTTGCCATGTGTAAAGGGGTTAGATCAAAATGGAATGGGGGCATGGCTATTTTGGCTTGGTTTGGGTCAACCCATGTGTTTGGGTGGGGTTCACCTCCCCATGACCTGGTTTTGGGCTGAGAGGATCATGTGAGTCATTCTACCAAAGGTAGTGAAGTCCACATCAAGGATTAGGTGGCAAAGTATGGTTTAGAGTGTATCATGTTTAAGGTAAAAAGGTTTAAAAAGGTTTAAGAAAGAGATCCCCTCTCTTGCCATTAATGGCTTGGTCACATGTCAAACCTTTCATGGCTTCATATGGCTTGTACATGGCTTGTCTTTGGCTCACCTATGGCTTGGCAAGAGCTTGGTCAATTTCATGAAAAAGGGTTTTAGGAATTTTAGTAATTTAGGGGGGATTTGATGGGATTTGGCATATGACTTGATTTAGAATCATTTCATTATGGATTTAGAACTTAGGGGATAGTTTTATTAAATGGATGATGATAGAGGATTGTCATGTGGGCTTTGTCATGGACTTTAGGCCTTTGAAATTTAATGAAGATGGGCTTTTGAAATGGTTTAGGGATGAGCTTTTAAATTAAAAAAAACAAATTGGTAAGTGGAAATTTTTTAAAGGGCCATGCCAATTAAATGTTGGGTTTAGTTTAGGGATGTGCCATGAGTGATTTGAAATGAATTTGAGGCGGTTTGGGTTTGAATTGGGTTGAATTTGGGTTTCTTTTGTAAATGACCCAATGTAGGTCAAATTGGGCTAATTTGGGACAATGTTTGGCTAAATTTGAAATTGATGTAAAATTAATGTTGGGAAATGTTTATGGGAGTGTTTCAAAGAGGTTTTAACTTTGGTTGGGTTTTGGTTTTGGGACTTGGGCTCATTTGGGTTAGGTTTGGATTTAGGTCAAAATTTGGCTTTTTGGTTTTGGGTTGAGTTTGAGTAGGGTTTGGGTCCAAATTTTGGGCAAATCATGTTAGTATTTTGTTTGTGGGGATGTTAGGGAAGGTTTAGAAAAGGTTTGGGGTCAATTGGAGTTGAATTGGTTTGGCTTGGGCTAAGCTTGGGTTATGGGTCCAAATTGGGCTTTAAGCTCAAAAGTGAAATTGGACCCAAATGTCAATCAACTTGGACATGAATTTGGTCTAGATTGATATTATGGATATTAATGTGAAGCTTAGAATTGAATTGGACCAAAATTGGGGTCAATTGGGTAGATTTGGTTTGACATTGGGTTCATTTGGGTTAAGAATGGGCTAAATTGGGGGTTTTGGTAAAAGTGGGGTAAATTGACAAAATTGGACCATAACGTAGTTGGAAAAAATCAAATTGGGAATATTTGGGATTTTCTGGAATTTTTTGGGAATTTTTTGAATTTTTGGATTTTTTGGGTCAAGAGAGGTATTTTGGGTATTTGGAGGGTATTGGGGGGTACTTTTGGAATTTTTGCTATTTTGGCTATGGATGATCAATTTGAGTGGAGGGAAATGTTTAAGAATGGTTTTGGGGAATTTTGGGTAATTTAGGTGATTTTGCAAATTTTGGGTAGTTCCAAGGGCATTTGGTAGGTTTGGTGGGGCCGGGGCCCCGGGGCCACAAATTGAAATTTTGGAAGAATCAAGATTGATCAAATTTGAGCAAAATGGAATCACTTTGGTTGAGCCATGAAGTCATATTAAGCCTATATGAGCCACGAGGGACTCATTTGAAGCATTCACTATGTTGTTCCTGACCCTCTTAGCCAGGGGCTTAGGGGTTAAGGTCCATCCATATGAATTATCTACATGAGTCAAGGAGTCAAGTTGGGTATGGGTGTAGTTTTAGAATTTGTATTGTGTGTGTGAGAGTGTAGAGTGTGAGTGTAGTGAGTATGTAAGTCGACCCTCACCAGACCAAGCCACCCAGGGTGGTCCTAAAGCCAAAGAGTCCTATATGGAACTCATCCTTTAAACCTTCACATTTGATTTCAACCCTCTAGGTGATTAGGTGTCTACAATCAAGCTTGTGGGGTTTGTAGGGAGGCAAGAAGTGGTTCAAATTTCTAAGGGGTGGGTCCCAATTCTAGTCCTCTAGGATGGTCAAAGGAAAAACCTAAAGCTAGATCCTAAGCACTAAAGAAGGAATAGAAGACCTCATAAAAAATGAGGTCAAAAAATGGACCCCCAATAGATGTGGTGTGCTAACCAAGCACACCGCGCGTATTGGCGTTGACCGAAGAGATCAGCAAAACCAACACAGATGTCCAAGTGACAAACTTAGGACGAAGTAGAAGAATTTCCGCTGGGAGTATCGGTAAATCTCCAAGATCGAAGATTCCGTAACTCTCACCTGGGAAAAAGGTGGTGAATTTCAGATCACAAGATTTCAAGAGATTGGATCTTAGATTCGTTTCATTTTTTTTATTTTAAGTTTTAATTTTGAGTTTGAATTTCGATTCGAGTTTCAATTTTGATTTTATGCGGAGAAAAGAGTAGGGATAAGGCTCACCCGAATGCATTTGTATGCTGAGAAGGAAGTAGGACTGAACCTATTCCAAATGCTGAGGAAGAATATGACAAAGCCTATCTGAAATGCAGAGTGTTTTAATTTCAATTTCTTGCTGAGAGGGTCAAATTTTGAGATTGCCGAGAAAGGAGTAGGACCGTGCCTATCCCGAGTGCCGAGAATTGCTGAGCAAGGAGTAGGGCGGAAGCCTATCCCGAGTGCTGAGATTGCTGAGATGGGAGTATGGCGGAAGCCTATCCCAAATGCTGAGATTGCTGAGATGGGAGTAGGGCGGAAGCCTATCTTGAATGCTGAGATTGCTGAGATGGGAGTACGGCGGAAGCCTATCCCGAATGCTGAGATTGCTGAGATGGGAGTATGCAAAAGCCTATCCTGAATGCTGAGATTGCTGGATTTTGTCAAAATTTATTTATGCGGAGATTGAGGGAAATTTAGCTGAGGTCCAGTTTATGCAGTGGTTGTGAAAGATTTTTTTGATATTTGGGAATGCAGAGTTCTATGAATGCAGAGACTGAACATATTGCTGGGATTTACGAATGCAGAGATTGTGAAAACATATTGTAAAGTGCAGAGAATGTTTGTAGGAGTTCATGTGGATTTGATGTTCTTTTTAATGTTTGGATTTTTATGAAAGAGACTTTCTTATTTATTCTCCTTTTCTTTTCTGTTCTTTGTTAAAAGTTCATTTAACTTTAAAGGCATTTCCCAGTCAATTTGCACAAAACGAGGTGAAGGCAAAATGTAACATGGTCACTTTCATTCCAATTTTGTTGAAGATACATCATACAACTCGATCTGAAATATTTCTCATACAATCCATGACTCAAAAAGGACTATGTATGATTCTTGTTGATCCATCCAAAAAGTATCTGTTAGAAATCCATGTCTGAGTAATGAGATACACGGTCAATAACATCACCTTCGAAGCCATCCTTGGCAGGAATGCCGCATGGATGTGCATTGGAGGTGTGCTATTTCCCTTGTAACTCACAGCTCGTACGGCCAGAGACTCTCCACCTCGGATCCGGCCGGAAGTGGTAAGGCGCCTTTCTGTCGTCCATCCTTCTAAAAGTGACGGAGATCCGCTCCACTGGTACTCCCGGTATATAATGTTTTGCGATGTCTGCTCCATCTCCTTGTAATACCATGACGGAACCTACCGGAAGTGGTATTTCCACCGGCCGTCGGAACTTACCCGGGCCTGCTATCCGGAGGTCAGATCCGCACATGATATTGCATTGGTTGACGAACGAAACTGTGCAGAAAGGTCTGACAAAGTCATGGTGGTCTATGTGTGGAGGTATGCAGTCACCCTTCTGATAAATGTTGATGATGGAACTGTTGGGTATGTCGTTTGCTGGCAGTACCCTCCACGTTATCATTCTTTTCACCATTCTTTTAATTATTCTCGGCATCGGATCCACCTCACCGTGATGGAGTATCCCTGGTGGATTTCCTTTTCTGTCCTCTGCGAAGCTATAGCAACATCCACATTGTATTGTGACTCTTCCTTTCCATGACATCCATTTCTGGGGTTCCGAATAAGTCTTTTCTCTCAGACGACCTGCTCGACCCATCTTCTGAAGTTCTAAAATGCAATCCACAATCTGCTGTTGCTCGTACTCTGAGAATACACCTGTGTGTAACTCGAGGCCTTCCAAAATGTTGATTATTTTGCCTCTAATCCTCTCAAAGTATTCGAAGGTTTTCTTCTCAACATTTTGCATTCTTTCTAGTTCATATTCTGGATGATCTGCAAGTGACGAGGCCTAGTAACGTATTGCGGGATGTATGGCTCAATCCCGTCACGTTCTCCTGCATACCTTGGCTCCTCGGGGATTGTCTCTATCGGGACATCCTCCGGGGTTGCTCTCGCAACAAGGTTTCTTACCACTGATGGTTCTATCTGGCGTCGTGGTAATCTCTCTGCCTCTAGTCTTCTTAGAGTTTCGTTTATCATTTATGTTGTTCTTGGAACTTGTTCTCTCTTTTCAGGTTCCTGATGAACTGGCATCTTTGAAATATGTGTGTTGGCGAAGGTGTTGTTTCCTCGTGTTGATCTGCTGCAAGTTTAGTCAACATTTTGCGGATACGACGATTTTCATTCCTTCTTTGAGTAGCAGTGAGTGTAGCTCTCCTCATTTCTTGAATTTCTGCAGGCACGGCGCTGACGAGCCTGCCCTCTGCCATGGCAACTACTGACTTGATTTTCTTGCTTTCCTCTATGTTTGTCTTTCTTTTCTTATTGCTGGATTGGTGGCTTGGGCCACCCATCTTCAACACTGTCTGGCTATGAAGCTCTTCTTGGTCCACAGGGACCCAATCATTTTCTTCATACTGTAGGCTGGCTAGTGTGAAGTCAGAATCAATTTCTATCACTGCTCCATCCTTCACCCTCTTTTCATCGAGTGTGAGACTCACGCCATTTTTAAAGTTTAGGACCAACCGCCCGTTCGACATTTCCATGCAAAGAAGACAAGGAAAGTATCAGGGGCTGTACTAAGAACAAGAACATTAAGAAAGTATTTATAACTGAAGATTCTTATTCACTTATTCCAATTTTAATTTTTAAGGAAAGTAGGAAAAGATGAAGAAAGATCAGGAACAAGATTTAATTTGAAAGGAAGGGTAAAACTTTATTATTATGATTTTCACATATTTTGTTTTTAGCACATATATTTTTATCCATTTTTTATGTTTTTGGGTTCGGACCCTGTCACAAAGTGATTACTTTACCCGTGTTTCTAGTGGATAAGTCTCTATTTTAGAGGCCACCCTTCGAAACATCAGGTCGCGTAATACTTCTTCAAATATCGTCCGTTGATTGGAAGCATTTGTCGTTCTCCTTGGCAATTCACAAGTTGGTAGGAGCCTCCTGAGTAGACTGCCTCAACTACAAACGACCCTTCCCAAGTTGGTTCAAATTTGCCTCCTATCTTGTGATGTGCAAGAATAGGTCTTCTGAGAACAAGAACTAAGTCACCAACTTTGAATGTTCATGGGCGGACCAGTTTTCATGGGCTTGGATCATCTTAGCTTGGTACAGTTCCAAATTTTGTTGTGCTGCAAGTCTTTTTCCTTCGAAGTTTTCCAGTTCTTCCAGTCATAATCTGGCATTTTCTTCTGTAGTAATTTTATTTGCAACTGCAATCCTGAGTGATGGAAGTTGGACCTCTAAAGGTAAAACTGCCTCGGACCCGTACACCAAAGTGTAAGGTGTAGACTGAGTAGGAGTCCTGAAAGTCGTCTTGTTGGCCCATAAGGCTTCTAACAACTTCTCGTGCCAATTTCTCTTGTTGTCATCCAAAGTTTTCTTTAAAATCTGAACGAGAGTTTTATTAAAAGCCTCGGCCAAGCCTTTTGCTCTTGGGTAGTAGATTGTTGAATATCGCCAATCGATTCCATGTCTTCTGACAAAATTATTGATTTTTATGCTTTTAAATGCAGACTCATTATCTAAAATGATTCTGCGCGGTACTCTGAAACGGTATACAACTTGATTCTTGAAAAATTGTAGCACGTGGTGTGCTTTTACTTCTCTGAGTGGAACTGCTTCTGCCCATTTAGAAACGTAGTCTGTAGCTGCAAGGATGAAGTGATGTCCTCTTGAAGAAGGTGGTTCTATCGAACCCACTATATCTATGCCCCAACACTCAAATGACCACGACGCAATTTTCGGATGTAGCACGTTTGGAGGTTGGTGTAGAACCACTCCGTGCACTTGGCACTGGTGACAACTTTTGGCAATCTTCATGCAATCGGTCATTATCGAGGGCCAATAATACCCTAGTCTTTTAATTTTCATTTTCATTTTCGGACCCGACTGATGAGCTCCACAAAGTCCTAAATGCACTTCTTTGACATTTTCACGAGCCTCAGACCCGCTCAGGCATCTTAACCACATCTGATCAAAAGACCTTCTATATAATGTATTGTTTATTAATGCGTAAGACAGAGTTCTTTTCTTGATTTGATGTGCTAATGACTTATCGTCTGGTAATCTCCCTATTTGCAGGTAGTCTATTAACAGTTGACGCCAATCTTCTATGTTTTCCGTCATCGCCGCAATCGATTCCTCTCGCTTTTCCGATTTCTGTATCATATCCATGTCGAGCTGTGATAGGACCTGTCGTCCTTGAACTAACACTTTAACTGAATCATCTTGTAAGCAGGCAAATTCTTTTGCAAGGCGAGCTAGCGCATTCGCGAGAGCATTTTCTCTTCTGGGGATCTTGTAGATTATTACATTCAGAATTTATTCCAATACTTTCATGGCATACTGAAAGTATTGCTCGAGTCTTGGTTTTAAAATTATGTATTGTCCTGCGACCTGTTGAATGATCAATTGAGAATCTTCTTAGATGTTGATATCCGTTATTCCCATTTGAATGGTCAGTTCTAGTCCTGTTATGAGGGCTTCGTATTCTGCCTCGTTGTTTGTGCACGGCTCTATTAAGTGGTAGGAGTATCTTAACATCCCCCGCTCATGTGTTATAAAGATTAGTTAGATTCCTGCTTTACCGGGCACTATCATTTGCAATTCTTTGTCTTTCTGTGCTGATGATGCTCCGTCGAAGTATAGTTCCCAATGTCGATCATCGGTGTCTTCTAGGCTCATTATCTACTCGTCTGGCAAATCGTCGTCGAGAGGTGAATCTGTCGGTAAAGGGTGTGCTGCAAGGAAGTCAGCTAGCACTTGTCCCTTTACCGCACGGAGAGGCACGAAAGTTATGTCGAATTGTAATAGTATCATCGACCACCTAGCAAGTCTGCCAGAAAGTGTTGGACGGGTCATCAAATATTGCAATGGATTAAGTTTCGAGATAAGGTTGACCTTATGAGAGAGCATGTAATGCCTGAGCTTTTGAGCGGCGAAGATCAGGGCCAAACAATGCTTCTCAATTAGAGGATACTTTACTTTCATCGGAATCAAACGACGGCTTAAGTAGTAGAGAGCATTTTCTTTTCCCTCATCATTGACCTGGGCTAGCAGGGCTCCAAGGGAGTCGTCTAGAGCCATGGTATAAAGTATCAACGGTCTACCTGAGACTGGGGCTGCTAAGACAGGAGGTGTCATTAAGTATTGTTTAATTTCCTCGAAGGGCCGTTGGCATTTTTCTTCCCAAACGAATTTGGCGTCCTTTTTGACTAATGCCGAGAAGGGCTGACACCTACCTGACAAGTTTAAAATAAAGCGTCAAAGATATGCCAGCTTCCCTTGAAAGGATCGTAGCTATTTTATGGTTTTGCGAGGCGACATTTCTAAGATAGCTTTAATCTTTTCCGGATCAATTTCGATCCCGCGATATCGGACAACAAATCCGAAGAATTTCTCGGAGGTGACGCCGAAGGCGCATTTTAAGGGATTCATCTTAAGGTTGTATTGCCTTAGTCGCTCGAAGACAATTCTCAAATCATACAGGTGATCTTCCTTCAGTTTGCTTTTGATGACCACATCATCCACATAAGCATTCAACTTGGTTGTGAATGAGCTCATCAAAAATCTTTGTCATCGCTCTTTGGTATGTTGCTCCTGCGTTCTTTAGTCCGAATGACATTACTTGGTAGCAATACACCCCAATTGGTGTTCTGAATGATGTGAGCTTGTCTTCTTCTTGTACCATCTTTATCTGGTTGTATCCTGAAGATCCATCCATGAATGAAAATATTTCATATGTTGAAGCAATGTCGATCATCAATTCTGGGATTGGCAGTGGAAATTCATCCTTTGGACATGCTTTGTTCAAGTCTCTGAAATCCACGCAGATTCTGATCTGACCATTCTTCTTCCTGACTGGTACCACATCGGCTAGCCAAGTAGGGTATTGTTCTTTACGGAAAAATTTAGCGTCGATTAGCTTCTTAACTTCAACTATTACTTGTTGTTCAATTTCCAAACACATTCTTCCGGAAGCTCGTTCGACCGGAACGGAAGTAGGATCCACTCCTAGCCCGTGAACTGCGACTTCTGGAGCTAATCCTGGCATTTCGTCGTAACTCCAAGCAAAATAGTCCTTGAATTCCATTAATAGCTTGATCACTTCCTCGAAATCTTCTTTATTGAGTAAGGAGCTAACGAATGTTGGTCTAGGCTTTTCGCTAGTACCTAAGTAAACCTCTATTAACTCATCTATTGTAGATTTGATTTCTTCTTCGAACTCTGGTGGAGCGTCTCCAATTTGCAGATCTTCAAGCTCTTCTGTAGTTTCCAAGCAGTCTTCATTAGATTCGCAAGTGACAACAAAGAAAAATTCCGTATCGTCAACTGATCCTACTGTACTGAATCCGAGACCATGCTTTGAATTGGGAGGCCGACCGGCGTTATTCCAAAATTTTTCGAAGTGTTGTGATTGACCTTTTGTCCATTGTCGAGGTAAGACACCACGCTGAATTAAATTTTGAACACAGGGAGAGTACCACTCAAAAAGTAATTCCATTAATTCGGAAGAAGTGACATCTTAAAATTGTACATCGTTTTCAGTATTGGAAGAAGAAGTGCCACTGTAAAATTTGATTGGCTTTGCACCGCTGCTATGTACTTCTTTTACCACCATACCCTCGATCTTATTAGACTGGATCGGGGTCAGGGTCATAGTGTGTACATAGTGGTTAATCTTCTCGTACATCGATTTGTATTCTTCGTTCTTCTCATCTTCGAGAAAAATCTTGAATTGTGGTTTCTTCTAGTTTATTGTAGCTACTTCTTCTTCCTCAGAGCTGTTCTCCCAATCAACGTTGATCACCGGCTTTTTCTGTCCAACTGTCCTAGTGTCTCTTCCACGACCTCATCCCCGGCCTCAACCTCGGATGCGAGTTCTAGAGAAACCTTCACCATCTCTCTGTAAGGGAGTGGTGAGTGACTGTTGGACTAGAACATCAGGTTCTTCATCGTCTTGAACTTCTTTTGCTTCATTTGGCACGATGTTTCTGGAGAAGATCGTCTTCTTCCGAGGTGCGTAATAAGCTGCATCTTCATGGATTCCAATCTCATGTACGGAGAAAGGTTGCAAATCACCTTTAATGCATTGTTCTCCTCCTTCGTAGTATTTTATACACTGATGCAGAGACAATGGTACCATCTGATTTTCATGGATCCATGGTCGGCCCAGTAGTGCTTTGAACGATGTCTCTGAGTCAATTATGTGGAATTTTACAGTTGTCTTTGCTAAGTCACCAGTCTTCATCAACAGTGTTATTGATCCAAGGGCTCTTTCTCCTTTCTGGTTGAATCCTCTTAGTAACATTTTGTCCGCTTCAAGCTCACTAGCATCAATTTCCAAGTATGACAGCGTCCGAAGATTCATTATGTTGATGGATGCTCCTGGATCTACCAATACCCTGGAGAGCGTAAATTTTCCGATTGTAACTAAAATGCACAACGGTTGGTTGTGATCGGCTATCCCGAATAGTAGATCACTGTCCGTGAAGGTAACACCCCGCTGTTCCTTTAACGAGCAAACCTCATCTAAGGAATCTCCGGCCATCTGAGCTAAACAAATCTCTGAATCAAGTAAGGCTTTGACCAGAGCTTCCATCATCTCTTTTGATAAGATGAGAGCGTCGTAGATGCTCAGTTTGGCTAGTAGTTTCCGAAGATGGGCTAGCACGTTATAGTCCACTTTGTTATCATGTTTCTCGCCTTCTTCTCAAATGGGCAATTCTTCTGCTGGGGTTGATTCTTCTTGAACAACCACCTGCTTTCCTTTGTCTTTTGGACCCATTCTTGGAGGTAGAACCCTTCCGCTCCTTAAGTTAACTTCTGTGATTTCTTTTGAATCTGGTACTGAGTTTACTGGTCTCTCCTTTTGAATCGGCATGACAAGTTCTTCTAGAGTTGCTTCAGAATCTGAAAGCTCTAACTCTATTGTGATTGGAGTTCCATGGAATTCACTTATAGATTTATTGCTTGTTGAACTTTCGTAGCCTTCTTGGAGAATGTCTTCTTTGTTATCGTGATTGTCGAGGTTGTGTATGATTTGAGAATTGTTATTGGTATCGAAATCGAGATCCGGATTAGATTGGTTGTCGTTAGTTACGTAATCATTAGAAACAATCAAAACGTAGCCAACGCCATAACTCTTATCATTATAAGATCCCACCGGAGCGAGCAAATAATCATACAGAGTCAGAGGTTCGAGGAATTTTTCCCCCGAATTGGAAACAACCATCCTAGGATAAGCAGCCCCTACTCTAGCCTTAGGAGCCTCGGTCCTTTCTTCTTCTACAATCTCTTTCTTTTCTATGATATTTTCTTCCTGGGGTGTTTCTTCAATTGCAAGCGATAGCGCCAGCTTGACAGGTTTCAAACTCTGAGTTGAAGAACGTGTCGAAGCGGTTTGGATGCGATCTAAAATTTTCTTCGATGACTTCGTCCAAGCGGTACTCCATCCATCATCAGTTGTGTAAGGGTCTATGTGAATAATGAGATCTGCTGAAATAACATTGACAGAACCTCCTTTCTGGGGTTCTTACATGTATTCCGTCGGGATCGTTATGTTCCCCTTTCGGAGATTATTGTCAAACCAACTCTTGAAGGTGATGCAATCCTCTATCTTATGTCCAAGCATCTGGTGGTAAGGGAAGTAGTTGGGATGGTCCTTCTTATTAACTTCATCTGGCTTCTTGGGTTATGGTAGTCGAAATTCCAAAGTCTTCATCAAACTGTGGAACATCTTTGGCACTGTCTCATTCTTGAATGGATATTCTCTATTTATAAGCTCCTTTAACGTGCGCTGTGGGCGAGGCGGTTGCTCATATTGTTGAGTTGGCTGATAACCGGGCCGAGGTTGTTGGTAGTTCGTCGAGGTTGTTGATACCGGGCCGCTGCCGCTCTCCGCCCGTATTTCGCATCGGTCGTTTGCCCTTATCGACTGCCGCGACGATCTCAAATTTCTTTTCAAATGTCTTCATAGGCTTCTGTTCGTCTGTCTTGTCGATGAAACTTAGTTGCTTCGCTTCCTCTTGCAAGCTTCCGGGCTTGCTTAACAACTTCTCGAAAGTCTTAATTGTAAATCCATTAAGGAGAAGTGTTATCGGGCCGTGAATGCTTTTAAGCAAGATACCGACTGCATGTTGTTCTTGTAGCTGTGGCTCACACTTCATGCTTAGATTTCTCCATCGAAGTATGTAGTCCACTAAAGTCTCGTTCGGTTTCTGTTTCTCCACCATTAAGTCACCGATGGTGATATGGTGCTGAGCTCCGGTAAACCGTTTCACGAAGAGGGTTTCTAATACTGAAAATGTCTTTACCGAACCGTTCGGTAACTCTGCGTACCAATCGAAGGCGATCCCTGACACGCTGCTGACGAATTGTCGGAAGAGTAAGGTGTCACTTCCACCTGCGTTGCAACAACTAGCACAAAAATGTGCAACATGTTGTCGAGGATTTCCGGTACCATCAAAAGTCTTGAACAGAGGTGGTACGAAGCCTTTTGGGTATTGTACTGCATCAAATTCTTCGGGGTAAGGCCTACCAGTCTGAATAGATGCTCCTCTCTTAGAGTGTGCTAAGGCATCTCGCACCTGCTGCTCTACCATGTTCTTGATATCCTTCTCTGGAATCATATTCTGAGTAGAATCTTTCTTTGGCTGATCGTCTCCGTTAACGGATGTAATCTCTTTTCCTCCGTATGTAATATGAATAACTTCTGGAGGCGTTTCTCTTGGGGGTTGAGCCTAACTCTGAAGAGTGGCTAGGGCTGCAACCATCTCTTCCATCCTTTTTGCCATTTGAGAGATTGTATCATCTTTTTCTCGAATTCGTGCTCTTAATGCTTCCAGTTCATCTCTCTCCGCAGCTGCCGGAGCACCTTGCGAAGCTGACGATGTTCATGTCTCTACCATGTTGATCTCCACATATTCATCATCCATGAACTCCGACGAGTCAACTTCATCTCTAAACTTTTCTTCTCTTTCTCTTGCTAATCGTTGAATGTCGGTTCTTAGCTTTTCCATAGCGTCCTCCAATGGTCTTTTTCGTATGGTTTCACAATTATCATGCGATGGCTGTTGGATTTCTTTCTTGGGAGTCCCCTTCATTGTAGTGGCGCTCTCTTCGGATTCGAGTCTCCTGACGAGACTTTCCTTTTTTGGTCGTTGTTTTGGTCTTAATTGGCCAGTAGTAGGACGCCACACCATCCTTCTAGCAACAGAAGGACTAGGACCAGATGGTCTGTCGGCTGAATGCTGGAAGGTGGTATCCTCCCTAATCTGTGAACCTGAAACAACAATAGGTAGACTAGCTTTCATCTTCTTACTCGGCTTTTCTGTGGCACTAACGGGTTCTATTCGTGGCCCAAGACGGGACTTGGCTGGCACCCACCCTATTCTTCTTAAAATCTTGGATACAGGACATTTCTCTTTCTTTGCTAGCTTCTCTATCACAGACTGTAGTCGGGCAAATGGTGTAGTCCTAGCCCTTTTCTTTCAGCTGTCGCTATAGTATGCGGGTTGAGGTAGTGCCGAAGAAATCTTGTGGACACTTTCCTCGTCAGCTGCGGCGGAAATGGGATAGAATCTACTTCCTTCCAAAAGCGGTGTATACTCAGGCAATGGTATGTACTCAGGTAGTGGTGTGTACTCAGGGATTTCTTCCAAGAAAGCAACTTCAGCAGCTTCGGCCTTCCCGGCAATCTTTCTACCTCTGTTTCTTCTCTGAGTCCGTGTTAGGGGTGGAACTCTTGAGCTGGACCCGATTTCAAAAATAGAAGGTCTCGCACGGAGATCTGTGCCCTCCACTGTAACATGCTAGTTACAAATTTGAATTTCCTTCCCTTTCAGTTTAGCGAAAGCCGAAGTAGGTGCAGAGACGACTAGACCGGTGGGGGTAGAGATACCGGCTCTCCTATGGACGTAGTATTCCTCTCACTCGGAACCCTTGCAGGGGAGGAACTCTCGAGTTGATTTGAGGTTGAACTCAATTAAAGGTCTTTCAGTTTCAGGTACTTTGTTTGTAAGTGTGAAAAGGGTAACGTCAGTGATCTTGACATTTGTATTCTCGAATTCTTGCCCGAACGGATGATCCCATTATCGGGCAGCTCATCCTTGTACACAGTGAAGTCCAGTCCATTGATGAAGGAGAAAATCAGCTTCGGCGTACATTTTCTGCAAGGTAGATTCTGATTGTTAGTCCCAAGTTATGCTTCTTCTCATCAGGACGAAAAGAAAGGAATCGAAAAGAGTCCGAACACATTTTTGTTCATGTATTTAAAAAAAAGGAGTTATTTGTTTAAAAATTCATTCATTAGAGGGTTTGTTTATTATGAACGGAATGTTCAAAGATGTAGAAAAGGTAAGGAATCTGATTCAGAATTGGAAAGAAAGAGAAAGTCTTATGCAAGACTTCTCGACTCGAAGGACCGCTCCTAAACTAAAACCTATTGGGGGTCTACCTCGCCTTAGAAAAGTGGCAAAAGGATCTCGGAACCTCTCCGTTTAGGGGTGTCTAAACAGTGGCTCCTAAATCCGAGAGGAGTTGGCTATACTCGTTCGAGACAGAAATGAATGGGGTTTTCCAATGGAAGAATGGTAGTTTGGTCCAGTAGGGGCATGGATTAACTACTGATTTATGAAAGCAAAACCATCTGATCAAAATGGAGAGAGGAACTAGATCCCCAGCGGAGTCGCCAGAAGTTGTCGGCATATTTTTAGGTTGTGTGTTTTATTTTGAAAAGGGGGTCGCCTAATAGAAATTGTCAGCCAATTTTAGATTTTAAATTTAATTTAAATATGTATATATGGTTTGGAAAGTAGTATTTTATTTTGAAAATAATTTTAAGTTTGAAAATTTTAAGATATAAAATCAAACTGATCTCACATCCCAAATAGTTTATATAAACAAGCACCGCACCACAAATCATGTATCTATCCCTAAGGATAGACACACTGCTTGATGGTAGGGCTCGATTAAATAAACTAAAAGATTTGTGACATCCGTTTGGTCTGTGAACCTATTTTATAAGCCGACAAGTTCCCCTGCTTAATACAAAGGAGTTAAACAGGGTTTATATTACCTGGGTTCTTAAAGTTCCCTATAAGGGCAATCCCCTATAGTTAATTACATCTTAAATGAAGTGAATCATTTAAGAAAACACTCGATAATGATCAGTGGTTTTGCTCTCAAGAATTTCAAAGTTTAAGGTTTTCAAAGGATTTGAATTTTTTAAATTTCGATAGGGAATAGCTCAAATTTGGAACAGTTTATTTTAGGAGTCCAAAGGAAGAGGAGTAGGAGAATTTGAGGATCCAAGAGGAATCTTGGAAACTTCCCGACTATCCTATGGTTTGGCTTCAATTTGGAAAAATCCTAATATTATTTGATATTTCAATTTTTCCAATTTTAATTAATTAGGACTTATATTCGTATGACATAATCATACAATCAGCCTAGAAAATGTGAGGGTTTATGTCGTACCGAACAACTACCTCGGAGTCCTAAGACCGGTTAGGGCTTAATTTACATGACATGATCATGCAAATGCCTAACGAATATTTGAGGATTTATGTTGCACTAGGAAAACTACCTCAAAATCCTATGGCTTGGTTATTTAATTCTAGGAAAGGTTTTGCTGAAGTAGACCCGAGTTTTGTTGATGACGATGGCCGTGCTGCCCACGATGCTCCGAGCTCCTTGTTGTTGCAGAGGTTTAGTTTTAGAAGTCATAAATCAGGAGATGAGAGAAGTGTTTTGGTTTAGAAATCTTAAAATCCAAGTGTTTTTAAAATTTTAATTAAAACAAATCTTAAAGTTGATTATAACATAATCGATTAAGATCCCACGGTTCTGTCATCCCGACACCGTTATTTTCATTGAATTCACTTAGTCCATATGAATTTGTTAAAATCAACTGAGTGAGTTCCACACTTTCATTTAGACCGTGGGAAATCCCGTTAGCAACACGTGGGTTACATCATCCGAGGTATTCCCGATCATTCAACGAGACGTTTTAATTTAGTTGCAATTGTAATTTTGTTGTTCTATTTGTGATTAAATTTTGAGTTGTTTTATATTTTGAAATGTTGTGGCGGTGAATTTTATCTTGCAGTGATTTTTAATTTAATTTTGGTTTCAGTTTAGGGACTATCCTAAAGGTTTTGGTTCTCATGCAACCGTTGTTTATCATGCAAGAAAAGAAAGTGCAATGTGATTAATTACGAGAAGGTAAATTGCAATAAAATAAAAGCGTACCTGAAGGGTCTTCCTGTCATTCCAAGCTGCACTTGAAACACATGTTAGAGCATTTTAAGTATTTGTAGCAATTACCTAGGTAAAGCAAAGGGCAAGGTTTCTGGTTTTCTACCAAGATCCTAATCCTATAGTTAGTCATTCCTATGATGTCTAGGTTTCCAATTTTGTTTTATGGATGATTTTCCGCACCAAAGAATAATTAAGTTCAATTGTTCTTATGAAATACCCCGTCATATTGAGGAACTGCTTAAGACAAATCTTAAACATCTTTTCAATATCATGGGAATTGTTCTATGTCCAAATGGATTTAATTAATCAAGTGGATTAATCATCCGCGGTTTAATTAAGTTTTGTTCTTTTGCTCGATGAACTAGGATGTTTGAATATCCTATGAATGAAGTAACACTTCACTTAATACTCCAGTTAGGAGTTATGATAACAAGAGCTTTTGAGGGTAAATTGATGTTTTAGTGATTTGTGTTTTAATTTAATTTTAATTAATGGATTTAAGTTTGGAATAGTGTTCAAGTTGTTTTAGATTTATTTTGAATTCTTTATGTCTTAATTGATGTTATGTTTAATTTAATTTTATCTAATTCAATTTAACTTAATTTTATTTAATTTAATTTGATTTAATTTTAATTTAGTTTTGATTTTTATCTTATTTTAATTTTTTTATTTAATTTAATTTAATATGTTTTAATTTAAATTAATTTAACTTGAATTTACTTTGATTTAACTGTGATTTAATTTAATTTTAATTTGATTTAAGTTTTTTTTTTAATGTTTTAAAGATGATTTAATTTAATTATTAAAGTATTAATTTAATTGAAGTCTTCATTTAATGTAGTTTAAATATTTTAATTTTTAATTTAATTTAATGATTAAGTCTTTTAGTATCTTAAATCTTGAGTTTGTATTATCATTTTAATTGGGAATTAAATATTATTGAAGTGATTAATTTAGGGACTCTTAAATTAAAGAATAAATGTCTTCTAAATAATATCCCTATTTTAATAATTCCAATTTTTATTAATCTTCCAAATTTAATTAATTAATTGATTAAGGTTTATTCTTAAAAATGATTGATGGGTTTCTACCCTTTAATTATTTAAATTTCAATCATCCAAATCAGATTAGGATCAAATATTTTACTCTTTCATTTTATTAAGCCTAAAGTTTTAATTAAGGGTTAAAATTTTAATTAAGCATTTTGCCCTTCAAGCTTAATAATTCCATAACTCACTAAATTGAGCTTAAATAACTTTGAAATTTTTATGTGACTTCACTCACATGTCAATTAAGACTTCAGAGGAGAAAATGTGATTTTTCTGTATTTAATTTATTTATATTATTATTTTTTGTGGAAAATAGGGATTTTTAAGGAAAATTCAATAAGATGACCAAGGAAAATTTTCTATCCTTAAGAAAATTATGGGGCATTCCTAATGACCAGAAGAACATTTCAACTAATCTTTGTGATTTTTTAAATTTTTTTTTTATTATAATTATTTTGATTTTTGGAGTATTAATTAAGTTAAAAATAAAATAAAGGTTGAAAAATAAATTTTATATTTTTCAAAAATCTCTCTAATATCAAAGAAACCAGAAAACCAATTTTTATAATTTTCTGATTTTTCTTTGTTTTATTAGAATTATTTTAGTGAAAAGGTTGAAAAATACATTTTTAAAATTAAAAATTACATTAAACCTTTAAAATTCGATATCTTATCCTAGGGACTTAAGAAAAATATTTGGTTTGTTCCTAAGTGTTTAAACTTCAATGTATGACATTTTGGTGATTTTTAATATTTTTCTGATTTTTATTATTTTTTAATTATTAAAAATATTAAAATAATGATAAAAATCAACTTTTTTAGAAAATTATAATTTTAATTTTCCTAAGTTCCTCCGATATCAGAGAAGCTCCAAAACCATTTTTTGTAAATTTTTGAAAAGTATTTTGTGAGTTATGAATTTTTAAAGTTTGATTTCATTCATGGGGCTTAATTAACCTATTTGGTGGGTCTAACCAAGTCCAATTGATCTCAAATTTCTATGTGGTGTTCTCCTATCCCTAGAGGACAGTGGAGAATTATTTTTAAGTTAATTTGATGAATGATTAACCCTAATTAATTAAAGTTCAATTTTGGGTGTTTAGGCCAATTAAGGTTGTTCAAAGTGAATTAACTCAAAAGTTATTTTTCCTAGGTCCCTCTGGTCATAAGAAAAATCACCAAATTTTCCTAGAATTTATTTCTCAACATGCTAATTATTGGAATTAAAACACTCAAAACAGTAACATGCACTTGAAAAATCAATAACTTCTCATAGGGATGGCCTCTGACCTTGGAAAATTCAGGGAATGTTCCCAAGTTCAGAGGCTTCAAAAGCCCTATGGTCTCATGCCATGGTGAATTTCCTATATGCATGGTGAATTGAAATAGTGCAGAGAGTAAATAAATCATTAAAAATAAAATACTTAATAAAATTACTTGATTTCTTTTCCACATTATTTTCCCCTGTTCACTAAGCAAGAGGGTATTTTTATTTTATTTTTAGGATTTTTCTACACAAAGTTATGAATTTTTGAAGTTCTGGGAATTAAATAAATAGAAAAAAGCCTATTTTCCTACTTATCCACGCGGCGCCACGCCATCCTCGGCAGCTCCGAAAGGCCACGCGGCGGGCTCTGATTCGGCGCCGCCATCCAACTCAGCGCTCCAGGGGCCCGCGATTCATGTCCCATTGCTCAGTCCGGCGCAATCCTGGCCGTCCGCTCAATATACGCGCGATCCAACGGTTCCCAGTCATCGTCTACAACTGGTGTGAACCCGTGACCGTCAACCTTCTAACCCTAATTTCTCACTCAATTCTCAACGGATTTTTGAGTTCTTATGCTCTATAGATTCGTCTTGAAGAGATGAACACATCCATATGGTAAACATGCATTGAAATTGACCCAAACTAAATGGAGAATCTCCGGAAGCTCGGGAGGAAGAGTGAGTCCATACCTTTGCTCAGAGAAGTGAAGCATCGATCTGAGAGTTGTGTCACGTTTGATTGGGTCCAAGCAAGCTCCAGATGAAGTCCCTTGGCCCAGTGAATTGTCTAGGTATGATTTCGACCAAGCCCGATTACAAAGCTTGGAGGTCGGAAGCAATGGCTGGCCCTGGTGAGGGGGCTTTTGCCGGGAAACTTCTCCTCTTGGTCCGGTGAAGGTGTAGGACCAATCAATTTGGAGATTGGCTCACTGTGGTGAAGTGTCCTGATTTTGGGCTTGAATTTCAACTCTGAAATTGAGCTCACAAAGAGGAAATGGTGGGGGGATTTCAATAGGGATCAAGTTCTCTATGTGTAGAGAGTGGTCTGGGATGATTTTGGCAGGGTTTCAGTAAGGTTTTGTTCAGCACCTCTCATGGCCAAGAGGAGGTGGTGTTTAAATAGGAGAGGCTGGAGGGCCTCCCAGATGGGTTAGGGCTTGTGATCAGCTGCTCTATGCAAGAGAAGAACATCCAAGGTGGCCACTGGACTTGGGGCAGCTCAGCGAGGAGGAATTTTAATGTTGGCTCACATGGGGGCTCTAGGGTGTGGTGTTTTCCGGCGATCCAGGCGGCTGGCCGGCAGGCATGGGTCACCCTCAGGTTCAGGTGGGTCAGGGCTAGAGGTTTGTGCAGGCAATTGAGCTTTGCCATGTGTAAAGGGGTTAGATCAAAATGGAATGGGGGCATGGCTATTTTGTCTTGGTTTGGGTCAACCCATTTGTTTGGGTGGGGTTCACCTCCCCATGACCTGGTTTGGGCTGAGAGGATCATGTGAGTCATTCTACCAAAGGTAGTGAAGTCCACATTGTTGACCTCATTTTTTGGTGAGGTCTTCCCTTCTTCTTTTTAGTGCTTAGGATCTAGCCTTAGGCTTTTCCTTTGACTATCTTAGAGGACCAGAATTGGGACCCGCCTTTTAGAAATTTAAACCACTTCTAAACTCCCTACAAACTCCACAAACTTGACTATAGACCCCTAATCACCTAGAGGGTTGAAATCAAATATGGAAGTTTAAAGGATGAGTTCCTATAGGACTCTTTGGCCTTAGGACTGCCCTGGGTGGCCTGGTCTGGTGAGGGGGCTGACTTACACACACATTACACTTATACACTACACTTACACACTACATTTCCACACACCTCCTAAAACCACACCCATACCCAACTTGACCTCCTGACTCATGTAGGTGATTCACATGGATGGTCCTTAACCCCTAAGCCCTTGCAAGAGGGTTAGGAACAACATAAGTGAATGCCTCAAATGAGTCCCTTCATGGCTCATAGGGGCTTGATATGGCTTCATGGCCCAACCAAAATGATTTCACCCCACTCAAATTCACCCAATCTTCAATTTCCCAAATTTTCAATTTTTGACCCCCGGGACCCTACACCCGCTTAGCCTACCCAAAAACCCTTGAAATTACCCAAATTTTTGCAAAATTTCCAAATTACCTAAAATTCTTCAAAATTATTCCCAAACATCTCTACATCACTCAAATTGATCATCCATACCCAAAAATACCAAAGATTCCAAAAATACCTCTCAATACCCTCCAAATACCCAAAATACCCTTCTTGGCCTAAAAATCCAAAAATTCAGAAAATTCCCAGAAAATTCCAGAAAATCCCAAATATTCCCAATTTCATTTTGTCCAACTACACCATGGGCCAATTTTGTCAATTTACCCTACTTTTGTCAAAACCCCCAAATTGACCCATTTTAACCCTAAGTGAACCCAATGTCAAACCAAACCTACCCAATTGACCCCAATTTTGGTTCAATTCAATTCTAAACTTCAATTCAACATTCCTAATACCAATTTAGACCAAATCCAAGTCCAATTTGATTGACATTTGGGTCCAATTCCACTTTTGACCTTAAGGCCCATTTTTTGACCTAAGCCCAAACCTAACCCAAATGAACCCAAACCCCAAAAATCAAAGTCCAACCAAAGCTGAAACCTCTTCGAAACACTCCCATAAACACTTCTCAACAATAATTCTACATCAATTTCAACCCTAGCCCAACATTGGCCCAACTTGGCCCATTTGGACCTATATTGGCCCATTCACCAAAAGAATCCAAATCCAACCCAATTCAAGCCCAAACTACCCCAAATTTGCTTCAAGTTACTCATGACACATCCATGAGCTAAACCCAACAATTATTTGGCCCAACCTTTTACAAAAATTTTCATCCATGAACACATTCATAAACTTAAAAGCCCACTTCCCTTAAACCCTTCTAAAAGCCCATTTCCTTCAAAATTCAAAAGCCCAAATCTACCCTAAAGCCCACATGACATCTCCATTTGTCATCCATTTAATTAAATCCATTACCTAAATCCTAAAATCATCATTGAATTATTCCAAATGAAGCTTCATCAAAATTCCCATCAAATTACCAAAAATTTCTTAAAACCCATTTTTATGAAATTGACTCAACTTTCTCCAAGCCAAAGACAAGCCATGCAAGCCATTGACAAGCCACATGAAGCCATGGGAGGCTTGACATGTGACCATGCCATTAATGGTAAAAGGAGGGGCTCCTTTCCTAATCTTTCATTAAGCCTTTTTTACCTTAAGCATGTCACACACTAAACCATGTTTAGCCACCTCATCATGGATAGAGACCACACCACTCTCTCTTGGTCGACCCAACTGATCCTCTCGGCCCAAAATCGAGGCCATGGGGAGGTGAACCAAGCCCAAAAGGTGAGTTGACCCATTTGGACCCAAAATAGGCTCATCCCCCATTCCACTTCAATCCAACTCCTTTACACATGGCAATTGCCAATTGATTGCACAAGCCTCCACCCCGACCCACCCGACCAAGATGGTGACCATTGCCCGGCCGGCCGGCCACCAGAGCCGCCGGAAAACACCATGGCCGAGAGCTCACATGTGAGCCAACATTGAAATTCTCACTTGCCGAGCCGCCCCATCCCTAGTGGTCACCATGGCCGATCTTCTCCTCACCGCAGCGAACTCTGATCCCAAGCCCTAACTCTCCCTGGGAGGCCCTCCACCCTCTCCTATTTAAACTCCACCCCTCTCGGCCATATGGGAAGCTAAGCACAAACCTTGCCAAAACTCTGCCAAAATTGTTCCAGACCCTCTCCACCTTTAGAGCACTTGATCCCCAGTGAAATCCCCCTGCCATTTCTCCTCTGTAAGCTCAATTTCAGAGTTGAAATTCCACCCAAAACCAGGACACTTCTCCACGGTGAGCCAATCCCCAAATTGATTGGCTCTACACCTTCACCGGACCAAGGGAAGGTGTCCACCATCAAAAGCCCCATCTCCGGACCACCCGGTTGCTCCGGCCTCCAAGCTTTGTGATCGGGCTTGGTCGAAATCATATCCGTACAATTCACTGGACCGAGAGACTTCATCCGGAGCTTGCTAGGACCCAATCGAAGGTGCAACAACTCTCGGATTGAAGCCACACTTCTCTGAGCCAAGGTATGAGCTAACTCTTCATCCCGAGCTTCTGAAGATTCTCTATTTCAAATGCCTTAGTTTCAATGCATGTTAACCGTATAGATGTGTTCGTCTCTTCGAGACGAATCCATAGAGTATAAGAACGCGAAAATCCATTGAGAATCGAGTGAGATCTTAGGGATTTAGTGTGGACGGCTCTCGGGTGAGAACACTTGGGGACGATGAACGGATGCCGTCCATTCAATACACGCGCGGACGAACGACTCGGATGGCGTCGGACCGGGAAACGGTGCGAGAACCGCGGGGCCCGGGCTGCCGACTCGGATGGCGGCGCCCAATCACGGCGCGACACGTACCCCTTCGGAGCCGCCGATGTTTCGCCGGCGCCGCGTGGATAAGTAGATAAATAGGGTATTTTCCGATTTATTTAATTCCCTAAACTTCAAAAATTCATATCTCTGTGTAGGAAAATCAGAAAAATAAAATAAAAATACCCTCTTGCTCAGTGAACAGAGGAGAATAATGTGGAAAAGAAATCATTTAATTTCATCAAGTATTTTATGTTTTATAATTTATTTACTCTCTGCATACATTTAATTCTCCATGCATGTATACATCTCACCATGGCATGAGACCATAGGGCTTTTGAAGCCTCTGAACTCGGGAACATTCCCTGAATTTTCCAAGGTCGGAGGCCATCTCTGTGAAAAGTTATTTATTTTTCAAATGCATGTTGCTGTTTTGAGTATTTTAATTCCAGTAAATAGCATGTTGTGAAATAAATTCTAGGAAAATTTGGTGATGTTCCTTATGACCAGAGAACCCTAGGAAAAATAGATTTTGGCTTAGTTCATTCAAAATGACCCTAATTGGCTTAAACACCCAAAATAGGTCTTTAATTAATTAGAGTTAACCAGGCATCAAATTGACTTGAAATCAATTCTCCACTGACCTTTAGGATCAGAGGAACCCACCATAAAAATTTGAAGTCAATTGGACTTGGTTAGCCCCACTAATTGGGTTGATTAAGTCACTTAGCCATTTTAAACTTTAAAAAATTCATAACTTTTAAAATACTTTTCAAAAATTCACCAAATTGGTTTTGGAGCCTCTTTGATATCAGGGAAATCTAAGAAAATTAAAATTTTAATTTTCTAAAAAAGTTGATTTTTAATAATATTTTAATATTTTTAATAATTAAAAAATAATAAAAATCACAAAAATAATAAAATTCACCAAAATGTCAAATTTTGAATTTTAATCACTTAGGAGCAAATCCCACATTTTTCCTAGGTCTATTTAGTGAGATATTGAATTTTAAAGCCCTAGGGTAATTTTAAAATTAAAAAAATGTATTTTCTAGCATTTTCACTAAAATAATTATAATAAATCATAGAAAAATCAGAAAATTGCAAAATTTGATTCTCTAGTTTCCTTGATATCAGAGAGATTTTTGAAAAATATAAAATTCATTTTTTTCAACATTTATTTTATTTTTAAATTAATTAACACTCCAAAACTCAAAATAATTATAATAAAAATAATATAATTCAAAAAATCACCAAAATTGGTCCAAGTGCTTCTCTGGTCATTAGGAATGTCCCCTAATTTTCTTAAGGACAGAAACTTTCCCTTGGTCATGTTATTAAATTTTCCTTGAAAATCTCTATTTTCCACCAAAAATAATTATATAAATAAATTAAATACAGAAAAATCACATTTTCTCCTCTCATGTCTTTATTGACATATGAGTGAAGTTATATAAAAATTTCAAATTCATTTAAGTTTAATTTAGTGAGTTATGAAATTATTAAGCTTAAAGGGTAAAATGGTAATTAAAATCTTTAACCCTTAATTAAAACTTTAGGTTTAATAAAAATTAACAAGTAAAATATTTGATCTTAATCTGATTTGGATGATTGAAATTTAAATAATTAAAGGGTAGAAACCCATTAAATAATTTTAAAATGATTAAACCTTAATTAAATAATGGATTAAATTTGGAAGAATAATAAAATTGGAATTATTAAAATAAGGGATATTTATTAGGAAGAGATTTATTCTTTAATTTAAAAATCCCTAAATTAATCATCTCATTAATATTCAACTCTTAATTAAAATGATAATTCAAATTCAAAATATTAAAAGACTTAATCATTAAACTAAAATTAAACTCTTTCAAAAATTTCAATTAAAATTAAAAATAAAGTAAATTAAAGATAAATTAAATTAAAATTAAATTAAATTTAATAATTAAATTAAATTAAGACAAATTAAATTAAATTAAATTAAATTAAATTAAAATTAAATTAAATTAAATTAAACAATTAAATTAAAATTAAATTAAATAATTAAATCAAATTAAATTAAATTAAATTAAACAATTAAATTAAATTAAATTAAATAATTAAGTTAAATTAAATTAAATAATTAAATTAAATTAAACAATTAAATTAAATTCAATTAAATTAAATTAAATTAAATTAAATAATTAAATTAAATTAAATCAAATCAAATTAATTAAACATCAAATCAAATTAAATTAAATTAAGTTGAATTAAATATAACATCACCTAAGACATAAAGAATTCAAAATAAATTTAAAGCAACTTGAACACTATTCCAAATTTAAACCCTTTAACTTAAATCAAATCATTTGAATACTAATTTACCCTTGAAAGCTTTGAGTATTATAACTCCTAAACAGAACATTAAATGAAATGTTACTTCACTTATAGGATATTCAAATGTCCTAGTTCACCGAGCAAGATAACAATAAAACTTGAAATTCTTGGACGATTAATTCATTTGTATAATTAAATTCATTTGGACTTAAAACAATCCTAGAAATATTGAAAAGATGTTTAAGATTCTTCTTAAGCACTTCCTCAATATGATAGGATATTTATAAGAACAATTGGACTTAATTGTTCTTTGATGAAGAAAATCGTCCTCAAACAAAAACACAAAGAACCTAGACGTCATAGGAAATGACTAGCTATAGGATTAGGAATTTGGTAGAAAACCATAACCTTTCCCTTAGCCTTACCTAGGAACTTGCTTAAATATTCTAATTGTGTTTTAAGTGCAGCTTGGGATGACGGGAAGACCCTCCAGGTACGCTTTTATATTTTATTGCAATTTACTTTCTTGCAATTTACTTTCCTGCAATTTACTTTCTTGCAAATGCACTTTACTTTTCTTGCATGATAAAGCAACGGTTGCATGAAAACCCACACCTTTAGGATAGTCCCTAAAACTGAAACCAAATTAAGTTAAAAGTCATTGCAAGATAAAATTCACCGCCACAACATTTCAAAATATAAAACAACTCAAAATTTAATCACAAACATAACACAAAACTACAATTACAACTAAATTAAAACGTCCTGTTGGATGATCGGGAATACCTCGGATGATGTAACCTACGTGTTGCTAACGGGATTTCCCACGGTCTAAATGAAAGTGTGGAACTCATTCAGTTGAGTTTAGCAAATTCATCTGGACTAAGTGAATCCGATAAAAATAATGATGCCGGAAGGATGGAACCGTGGGATCTTAACCGGTGTCGTTATAATCAACTTTAAGATTTGTTTTAATTAAAACGTAAAAACACTTGGAAAATTAAGACTTCTCTAAACCAAAACACTTTTCTCATCTCCTGATTTATGGTTTCTAAAACTAAACCTCTGCAACAACAAGGAACTTGGAGCATGGTGGGCAGCACGGCCATCGTCATCAACAAAACTTGAACCTACTTCAGCAAAACCTTCTTAGAATTAAACAACAAAGCCATAGGACTTCGAGGTAGCTTGCACTAGTGCAACATAAATCCTCAACCTTTTCGTCGAGCACTTGCATAATCATTTTATGCAAATTAAGCCCTAACCGGTCTTAGGATTCCGAGGTAGTCGTCCGATACGACATAAACCCTCACATCTTCTAGGCTATTTGTTTGATTTTATCATACAAATATAAGCCCTAATTAATTAAAATTGGCAAGATCAAAACATTTAAATAAGTATTAGGACTTTCCTAAACTCAAGCCAAACGATAGGATAGTCGGGAAATTACCGAAGTTCATTTCGAATCAGTGATTTCTCCTACCTTTCTTCTTTTGGATTCACAAAACAAAATGTTCCAAGTTTGATCCATTCCCTATTGAAATTCCAAAATTCCACCTTTGAAAACCTTAAACTTTGAAATTCTTGAAAGCAGAGTTATTGATTATTATCGAGAGTTTTCTTAGGTGATTCCCGTCACTTAAGATGTAATTAACTATAGGGGCTTGCTCTTATAGGGAATTTTAAAGAACCTGAGTAATATAAACCCTGTTTAATGCTTTCATATTAAGCAGGGGAATTTGTTGGCTTATAAAAATTGGTTCGCAGACCAAACGGATGTCACAAATCTTCAAGTTTATTTAATCGAGCCCCACCGTCAAGCAGTGTGCCTATTCTTCGGGATAGATACACGGTTTATGGTGTGGTGCTCGTTTATATAAACTATTTGGGATGTGAGATCGGTTTAATCTCATATCTTAAAACTTTCAAATTTAAAATTATTTTCAAAATCAAATACTACTTTTCAAATTATTTATTTAAATTAAATTAAAAAAAATTCGCCGCACAATTTCTGTTAGGCGACCCCTTTTTAAAATGAAAAACACAACCTAAAAATATGCCGACACACATCAAGGATTAGGTGTCAAAGTATGGTTTAGAGTGTATCATGTTTAAGGTAAAAAAGGTTTAAAAAGGCTTAAGAAAGAGATCCCCTCTCTTGCCATTAATGGCTTAGTCACATGCCAAACCGTTCATGGCTTCATATGGCTTGTACATGGCTTGTCTTTGTCTCACCTATGGCTTGGCAAGAGCTTGGTCAATTTCATGAAAAAGGGTTTTAGAAATTTTGGTAATTTAGGGGGGATTTGATGGGATTTGGCATATGGCCTTATTTGGAATCATTTCATTATGGATTTAGAACTTAGGTGACGGTTTTATTAAATGAATGATGAAAGAGGATTGTCATGTGGGCTTTGTCATGGACTTTGGGCCTTTGAAATTTAGTGATGATGGGCTTTTGAAATGGTTTAGGGATGGGCTTTTAAATTAAAAAAAACAAATTTGGTAGTGGAAATTTTGTAAAGGTCCATGCCAAGTAAATGTTGGGTTTAGTTTAGGGATGTGTCATGAGTGATTTGAAAGGAATTTGAGGTGGTTTGGGTTTGAATTGGGTTGAATTTGGGTTTCTTTGGTAAATGGGCCAATGTAGGTCAAATTGGGCTAATTTGGGCCAATGTTGGGCTAAGTTTGAAATTGATGTAAAATTAATGTTGGGAAATGTTTATGGGAGTGTTTCAAAGAGGTTTTAACTTTGGTTGGGTTTTGGGTTTGCGACTTGGGCTCATTTGGGTTAGGTTTGGATTTAGGTCAAAATTGGGCTTTTTGGTTTTGGGTTGAGTTTGAGTAGAGTTTGGGTCCAAATTTTGGGCAATTCATGTTAGTATTTTGTTTGTGGGGATGTTAGGGAAGGTTTAGAAAAGGTTTGGGGTCAATTGGAGTTGAATTGGTTTGGTTTGGGCTAAGCTTAGGTTATGGGTCCAAATTGGGCTTTAAGCTCAAAAGAGAAATTGGACCCAAATTTCAATTAAATTGGACTTGGATTTGGTCTAGATTGATATTGTGGATATTAATTTGAAGTTTAGAATTGAATTGGACCAAAATTGGGGTCAATTGGGTAGATTTGGTTTGACATTGTGTTCATTTGGGTTAAGAATGGGCTAAATTGGGGGTTTTGGTAAAAGTGGTGTAAATTGACAAAATTGGACCATGATGTAGTTGGATAAAATAAAATTGGGAATATTTGAGATTTTCTGGAATTTTCTGGGAATTTTCTGAATTTTTTTGATTTTTTGGGTCAAGAGGGGTATTTTGGGTATTTGGAGGGTATTGGGGGGTACTTTTGGAATTTTTGGTATTTTTGGCTATGGATGATCAATTTGAGTGGAGGGAAATGTTTAGGAATGGTTATGAGGAATTTTGGGTAATTTAGGTGATTTTGCAAATTTTGGGTAGTTCCAAGGGAATTTGGTAGGTTTGGTGGGGCCGGGGCCCCGGGGCCAAAAATTGAAATTTTGGAAGAATGAAGATCGATCAAATTTGAGCAAAATGGAATCACTTTGGTTCAGCCATGAAGTCATATTAAGCCTATATGAGCCATGAGGGACTCATTTGAGGCATTCACTATGTTGTTCCTAACCCTCTTAGCGAGGGGCTTAGGGGTTAAGGTCCATCCATATGAATTACCTACATGAGTCAAGGAGTCAAGTTGGGTATGGGTGTGGTTTTAGAATTTGGATTGTGTGTGTGAGAGTGTAGAGTGTGAGTGTAGTGAGTGTGTAAGTCGACCCTCACCAGACCAAGCCACCCAGGGTGGTCCTAAAGCCAAAGAGTCCTATAGGGAACTCATCCTTTAAACCTTCACATTTGATTTCAACCCTCTAGGTGATTAGGGGTCTACAATCAAGCTTGTGGGGTTTGTAGGGAGGCAAGAAGTGGTTCAAATTTCTAAGGGGTGGGTCCCAATTATAGTCTTTTAGGATGGTCAAAGGAAAAGCCTAAGGCTAGATCCTAAGCACTAAAGAAGGAAGAAAAGATCTCATCAAAAATGAGATCAACAATAGCATCATTAGAAACATTGTTATATTTATAGGTAGAACAAAGTTCTAAAAAACCAACAAGGTGTAAATTTGGATACTCAATTGGTGTTCCACCAAATAGATTGTTTTGCACCATTTGAATAATAAACGGTTTAAGTTCAAAAGAATTAGCATCTACAATGGGTATTTGAATACTACTATGAAGTTTATCAATTGTAGGATTAACATAATCCTTAATGGTTTATAAAGATTTTAATCATTAAGTTCAATTGGATTTTGTAAAGTAGCCATTTCTTGAAATTTTTGAATTTGTTTTCCCTTTTTAATTTTTCTAATTATTTTTTCTAGTTCAGAATCTAAAGGTATTAGTCCTTCAGAACCAAAACTTCGCATAAAAAAATAAACCAAGGAAATTTTTTTTTTATTTTATATATTTTTTTTATGTTTTTGGAAATATAATATTTAAAAATCTATAACTTTTTTTATTTCTTCCCCGACAACGGCGCCAAAAACATAACCCGATTTTTGTATTTCCAAATACAAGGATTTGTTACCACTACTAGAAAATTTAATTTCTGGCAAAGGCGCAAAACACTTGACCTGGAATAACTTGCTATATAGATGTGTACCAAATTTTAATTACGACAATAACATTAAATAAAACTTGATTGCTACTGAATGCTAGGCCGTTAATGTTTAATACTTTTTAAATATATGTTTATATAGCAAAATATAATTTGATAAGAAAATATTTTATATTCTTTTTGGGTACTACGCAAGTATACATATCGTTTCAAGTAATATAGGGCTTTGAAACAAAGACCTCATTATCGATCCCATGGGGAAAAATTTGGTAATAAATTTTTAAATATTGTATTTCAAAATCTTTTCGTATTTTAATCTAACTATAAATTACTTATAATTTACTAGATGCAGATAAAGAAAACAATAATAAAAAATGATTTTGTGAAAACTATATAAAACAAACCACTTTCTTCCCTTCAATTAATCTAAGATTTTTTAAATAATATAATATTCGTTGGAGAATTTAATTAATAGTATTGTGCCAAATAGAAGAATTCCTATTCTTTACCCTTTGATCCAGGCGCAAAGAACATTGGCTAATTTACAGATCAGGTCCGGATGTATTGTTAGTAGAATGGGTTAATCTAGGCTCACACTACTAGATGTCCAAGGGTGGCTATTGTCGGCCATACTAGTGACCCTTTCCTTATCTAAAAATCAAATTATAAGAATTTAGTTTGTCACTCTAAAAACTTATCAATTCTACGCCCTTTAAGTCTTATCTTCCTATTTATTTGCACTTCACCTTAAATAGCCCGCACATGGCCTTCGACTACCCTAGGACTCATGTGACATCTACAAGTTAAGAGTTCTTCTCCTTCTAGGTCTCAAAACTCTTCAACAAGTTTTAACAATCTAAATGGCCAATTTAAAAAGTAAAGTAAGATCAGGTATTAATATCATCACAATGTTTTGAAAATATTTTGATTTTCAATTCTCCATCGAATCTTATATTATCTTATTTATTTTTTCATAATTGAAGGAAGAAAGTAAACTAACTACTCAAAACACATTGAATATAAACATCAAAACATAATAAATAAACTTTGAATAAAAAATAAAGTACTTATCACAAATATTCCTTCTACAGATCTTCTGATTCCTACTGACTCCACAGTGTAATGAACTCCACATGCCACAACTTGAAAATAAACTCACTAAACTAAATAAAAGTGGCCCTAAATTTCTCTCTATATTTCTCTCTCTAAGGATGAGAGATCCTAAAGTGGCTAAGTGAAGGGGGTTACAATGGGGGGCACGTTTTTCTGAAGAAATGGACTCCTATTTATAGGCTTCAAGGGTTGCCATGAGGCACCTCTTCAAAACATGTCCACATTCAATGAATCTTCTAGAAGGTATGTCTGACGCCTAGGCGCCGGACACCGCATCCAGTTCTTCGCACCTCTTCACTTTGGCTCGCACCTCTTCGCGATTAATACCATGTTGGAGAGTCCAAATGCAATGTATCACATGTCCTATTATCAAGGAACAACTGCCAGTCTTCTAGAATGTCCAATAACCGCTCACTCCATCAAAATAACCGTCTAAACATTGTCAAAAACTTGACAGTTTCTGTATTGATTCTGGCGCCTAGGCGCCAACTTCTGGCGCCTAGGCGCCATGCCATATTTTTTTTATAATTTTTGTATTTTGCTCCACTTTTGCTCCTTTTTTCACCATTTTTCTTTTTTTGGACCTTTTTACATCACCTACATCCAAAAACACAAAAATAACTTTCATTAAAGCATAATATCCTTAGAAATTGATAAGAATCAAGGCATAAAAATAGGTATTTTTTTTTATGGATCAATGTCCAACGAAATTCTCCTGGCTGAGAATTTATATCTCTCTTCCAAAAAGGATAGAACATCTATTCATTAATGACAGTGTGCAAATGGCCTTTCGAAGTCGTTACTGTCAATATGACGTGGGATACAATCTCCCTCATCATAAATATTGATAATACAACTATCATGGATGCAATTTCCTGAAATTATCCCACAGATGACAAGTCGTCTAATGATCTGGATGATTACAGTAGGCAAATGGTACACTTGCTTGTGTTATAGAATCCCTGGAGGGTTTCCTTCCTTGTCCTTAGCATAGTTATAACAACACCCATACTGGATTGTCAGCCTCCCTTTGCTACGTATCCATTTATTTAGCTCATAATAGTTTCTCCTCCTAAGGCACCAAACTCAACTCAAATCTCGAGCATCCATCACATGCTGAATAATAGCAGCTTGTTTATCTCATTGAATAATTTAGTGAACAACTTAACAACCTCTACAATGTTGATAGTCTACCATTGATATGTTTAAATTTCTCAAAGACTGTTGTCTAATGTTTCAAATTAGTTGTAATTCTTCTTCAGAAAAATCTATTTTATCAGTCTGCCTTTCTAACACTGTCAAGTGCAGACTTGGTATTTATGGGGTCGAGATAAAAGGGGTTCTTTCAATTGTGTCTTCTTCTTCAGGCTCCAAATTTTGTATCACCAAAATGAGATAAGTTTCACCGTGCGGAGTTTTCAGGACGGAAAATTGAAATCGATCGATATTATCCTCCACACGTCTCTTGTCCTTTATTGCCTTTCTTCCTGTCATTTCAATCCTTGTTGTGATTCTCCTTTAAAACCGAGTAAGTACAGACATCAATTTGTTGATATCAACAACAGATGCTTTTGTGATTCCCTGGGCTGTAGCCATTACTATTGATTTCAATTTTCCAGTATTGAATATCTATTTATGAATGACTGGACATTGTTCCACCATGATATCATATTGTTCTCGAGCTTTAAACTCGATTACAGGTGTCATGTCTTCAACTTCATCTTGATTAACAAGATATAACAATGATCCTTGGTATATCAGTTCAAGTTGTAGCAGATCAAGGAAAAAATGAATTCTCGCTCCTTTGTCAATCTGTCGGCGGCCCAATTCCAAGATCACACCATTTTGAAAAGTGAAATAAGTCTATTATCAGATATTTTCCTGTAAGTGACCGGGTAATATAGCATGCCAGACTAAATTTCTTTTTCAAAATGTCTTGGTTAAATAAGAATATTTTTTGTTTTATTTTTAGGAATTATGCTTATAAGTATCTACCTAGTAAGCACAAAAGAGAGTTCAGGAGACAAAGTAAAATTTTCATAAACAAGGCAAACCGTTTTTATTATTTTCCCAGTTCATAAACAAGTCGTGGTTTATAATGTTCACGTTGCATAATATTTTTTCATGAAACGCCCATTAATTGGAGGTAAGATTCTTTCTGCTTGGCAATCTACCAATTGGTACGATCCTCCGAAATATGTCTTTCAATTACATATGGGCCCTCCCTTGTTGGTTCAAACTTTCCAACTATTTTTCGATCAGTTGTATAGATTTTCAAAGAACTTAAAATAGTTCACCGATTCAAACGGTTCTAGGACAAACTAATTTGTTGTGGGCTCGCATCATTTTTGCTTGATCGAGTTTCAGATTTTGTTGAGCTTGGAGACATTTGCCTTCAAAATTTTTATGTTCTTCATGTCATGCATTTTCTTCCTCAGTGCAACAGCAACTTTGAGAGAAGGAATTTGCACTTCAAGTGGTAAAATAGCCTCAGAACCATATATCAGAGCAAACGATGTTGACCGTGTTAGTGTTCGGTATGTACTCCTATAGGCCCATAGAGTTTCTATTAATTGTTCATGCCACTGTAATAGACTATAGACTAATGTCTTTTTCAAAATTTGTACCAATATTTTGTTGAAGGCTTTAACTAAACCATTGGCTTTAGGAGAATAGATTGTGGAATACCTCCAGTTTATCCCATGTCTTTGAATAAAATTGTTCATTTTTTTATTTTTAAAGGCTAGTCTATTGTCTGATATGACCCTTCGAGGTATACCAAATCTATAGACAATATGAGTCTTGAAAATGTATAGAACTTGTTCTGCTTTAACTTCTCTGAGCGGTATTGCTTGTACCCATTTGGAGAAGTAATTAGTGGCCGCCAGAATAAATCTATCGCCATTAGGCGATGGAGGGGCTATAGGCCCACTATATCGATGCCCCAACACACAAATGGCCAAGATGCAACAATTGGATGTAATACGCTTAGCGGCTGGTGTAAGACCACTCCATGTATTTGACATTGATGACATTTCTTTGCAACCTCCAGACAATCGATCATCATTGTTGGCCAATAATATCCCATTCTTTCTATTTTCATTTTCATTTTAGGCCCAGATTTGTGTGCACCACATAGACCTGAATGAACTTCTTTAACAATCTCTCGAGTTTCAGTTTGATTTAGGCATCTTAACCACATTTGGTCAAAAGATCGTTTGTTGAGGATGTCATTCACTAGAGCATAAGATAATGCTCATTGTTTAATTTGAGTTGCAATAGAGTTGATCTTGTGTAGTCTTCCGGTCTGTAGATATTGAATAAAAGGTCGCCGCTAATCATTGTTTTCGTCGTTAACTGTTGTTGTCATGTTTTCACTAATCTCATGTAGGTTTTCCAAGTCAATTTGAGAAAGAATTTGTCGTCTTTTTCTAGAGATTAAAATATCATCTTCTTCTAGACAAGCAAATTCTTTTGTTAGTTTTGCCAAAGCATCTGCTAAAGAATTGTCTCATATTGGATCTAGGAAGAAAGTTACATCAAAAATTTGTTGAAGTAGTTTTAGAGTATAATGGAAATACCGTTCAAGTTGCGGTTTCAATGTCTTGTATTTGCCCGCAATTTGTTTAATGATCAATTAGGAATCTTCGTAGATGTCGATATTCTTAATTTCCATTAATATTGTCATCTCGATACCGGTTATGAGTGCTTCATATTCCACTTCATTATTTGTGCATGGGTCTCTTAAATGAAAGGAAAATGGCATCATCACTTTGTTTGGAGTAATAAATATTAATCCTACTCCAACCTTGCCTTGTATAATTGTCTGTTTATCTTCGTCTTTTTGAGCAGATGATGCTCCATCAAAAAATAATTCCCATCATTGCATGCTTGAGCTTTTTATTTATAAAATTTGTTCATTAGTTAAATCATTATTAATGGTTGATCCAGCTGGAATTGGGTGTTCAGCTAAAAATCTGCCAAGATTTGTCCTTTGACAGCACGTAATGGTACAAATGTTATGTCGAACTGGAGCAGTATCATTTCCAATCTTGCTAATCTTTCAGAAAGTGTCAGTCGTGTCAAAAGATGTTGTAGTGGGTTAAATTTTGAAATAAGAGTTACCTTATGAGGGAGCATATAGTGCCTGTCGGCATATTTATAGGTTGTGTGTTGTATTTTGAAAATGGGTCGCCAAACAAAAATTGTCGGTGAATTTTAAATTTTAAATTGAATTTAAATATATATATAATTTGGAAAGTAGCATTTGATTTTGAAAATAATTTTAAGTTTGAAAATTTTAAGATATGAAATCAAACCGATCTCACATCTCGAAATAGTTTATATAAATGAGCATCGCACCATAAACCGTGTATCTATCCCGAAGAATAGACACACCGCTTGATGATGTGGCTCGATTAAAGAAACTAGAAGATTTGTGACATCCGTTTGGTCTGTGAACCAATTTTATAAGCCGACAAGTTCCCCTGCTTAATACAAAGGAATTAAGAAGGGTTTATATTACCTGGGTTCTTAAAGTTCCCTATCAAGGCAAACCCCTATAGTTAATTACATCTTAAATGTCCGAAGACACTTAAGAAAACTCTCGATAATGATCAGTGGTTTTGCTCTCAAGAATTTTAAAGTTTAAGTTTTTCAAACAATTGGATTTTTGAAATTTCAATAGGGAATAGCTCAAATTTAGAAAGTTTATTTTAGGAGTCCAAAGGAAGAAAAGTAGGAGAAGCTGAGGATCCAAAAAGAATCTTAGCAACTTCCCAAACTATCCTATTGTTTGGCTTCAATTTGGGAATTTAATTAATGTTTCAATCTTGACAATTTTAATTAATTAAGACTTATATTTGTATGACATAATCATATAAATAGCCTCGAAGATGAGAGGGTTTATATCGTACCAAACGACTACCTCGGAATCCTAAGACTGGTTAGAGCTTAATTTACATAACATGATTATGTAAATGCCTAACAAAGAGTTGAGGATTTATGTTGCGCTAAGCAAAATACCTCGAAATCCTATTGCTTGGTTATTTAATTCTAAGAATGGTTTTGCTGAAGTAGATCCGAGTTTTGCTGAAGAAGATGGTCGTGCTGCCCACTATGCTCCAAGCTCCTTGTCATTGTCGCATAGGTTTAGTTTTAGAAAATGATAATCAAGAGATGAGAGAAGTGTTTTGGTTTAGAGAAATCTTAAAGTGTAAATGTATTTAGTGTTTTATTAGGGGAATCTTAATGTTGATTATAACAACACCGTTTAAGATCTCACGGTTCCATCATTCCGGCACCGTTATTTTTATCGGAATCACTTAGTCTAGATGAATGTACTAAACTCAAATTAATGAGTTCCACACTTTCATTTAGACCATGGGAAATCCCGTTAGAAACACGTGGGTTACATCATCTGAGGTATTCCCAATCATCTAACGAGACGTTTTAATTTAGTTGTAATTGTAGTTTTCTTGTTCTATTTATGATTAAATTTTAAGTTGTTTTATATTTTGAATGTTGTGGCAGTGAATTTTATCTTGTTGTGACTTTTAATTTAGTTTTGGGTTTCAGTTTTATGGCTATCCTAAAGGTTTTAGTTTTCATGCAGCAATCTTGTTTAACATGCAAGAAAAGTAAAGCACAGCTTATATATATAAATTGCAATAAAGTGAATTGCAATAAAATAAAAGCGTACCTGGAGAGTCTTCTCGTCATTCCAAGCTGCATATAAAACACATTTTAAGGCATTTCAATATTTATAACAAGTACCTAGGTAAAGCTAAGGGAAAGGTTTTGGATGTCTACCAAAGTCCTAATCCTATTTCTTGTCATTTCCTATGACATCTAGGTTCTTGTATTTTGTTTAAGGATGATTTTCTTCATCAAAGAACAATCAAATTCAATTGTTCTTCTAAAACATCCCATCATATTAAGGAAGTGTTTAGGAAGAGTCCTAAACATCTCTTCAATATTTTTGGAATTACTTTAAGTCCAAATGAGCTTAATTGTACTGGTGAATTGATCATCTAAGAATTCAGTTTAGATTTTCCTTCTTGCTCAGTGAATTAGGATGTTTGATTATCCTACAAGAAAAATGGCATTTCACTTGATACTTTACTTAAGAGTTATAATGATGCAAACCTTTAAGGGAAAATAAATTTATTACATATTTTAATGATTTAAAATTAGAATTAATGTTTTAAGGTGATTTAATTTAGTTATAAAATTTTAATGAATTTAAGTTTGGAATAGTGTTCAAGTTGTTTTATTCTTAAGTGTTTTAAACCATTTGAATTAAAAGAGGAATTTAAATTATTTAATTTAGACTTTAATGATTTAATTTTAATTTAATGATTTAATTTTAATCTAATTGCAATATTCTGGATTAACTTTTTAATTGGTTGGATTATTATATTATTTTTTTTAATTAAGAATTTATCTTTATGAAATTAATTTTTAATGTTTCAAATTTGTTTTAAATTTACTTTCAATTGATTTTTGAAATTAATAATTTTTTTATTTGTTTTAAATTTATTTCAATTTAATTATAAAATTACTTAATGTTTTATGTTTTAATTTAATTAAAGTTCACTTTCCTTTTAATTATTTGATTATTAATTTTAATTATCACTTTAAATTTTATTAAAAAGTTGAATATTATTAGAGTGATTCATTTAGGGATTTTAGTTTAAGTTATTTTAATCTCTCTAAATTATATCCTCATTTAAATAATCCAAAATTTAACTTATTCTTCCAAAATTCAAATACTTTAATTAATTAAGGTTTACTTCAAATATATTCAAGATGATTAATGCGTTTCTACCCTTTAATTCTCTAAGTTTCAATCTTCTAATGAAAATTCTAAAATCAGATATTTTACCCTCCCTTTGATTAAACCTACATATTAATTAGGGTTAAAATCCTTTAGTTACCTTTATGCTTATTTATTTCATAACTCACTAAATTAAGCTCAAATGAACTTGAAATTTTTATTTCACTTTACTCATATGTCAATTAAGACATTAGAGGAGAAAATGTGATTTTTCTAAATTTAATTTAATTTATTTAATTATTTTAATGAAAAATAGGGATTTTCAATAGAAATTTAACAACATGACCAAGGAAAGATTTCAATCCTTAAAAAAATTAGAGAATGTTCCAAATGACTAGAGGACCACTTGGACCAATTTTTGTGATCTTTTGAATTATATTTTATTTATTATAATTATTTTAATTTTAGAGTGTTAATTAATTATAAAATAAAATAAAGGTTGAAAAATGGATTTTATATTTTTCATAAATCTCTCTAAGCTCAAGGAGTTTAAAGAAACAAATTTTATAATTTTCTGATTTTTCTTTCATTTATTAGAATTAATTTAGTGAAAAGGTTGGAAAATTCATTTTTTTTAACTCAAAAAAATTGTTTTAAGCATTTAAAATTCAATATCTTTACTTTGAGACTTGGGAAAAATATTTGGTTTATTCCTAAGTGATTAGGAAGTGAAATATGACATTTTTATGATTTTTAATATTTTTACGATTTTTATTATTTTTTAATTATTAAAAATATTAAAATATGGTTAAAAATGAAGATTTTTAGAAAATTTTAATTTTAATTTTCTAAGACTCCTCTAATATCAGAGAGGCCCCAAAACCATTTAGGTGAATTTTTAAAGTGTACTTTTGGAGTTATGAATTTTTGAAATTTAATTTTAGTTGTGTGACTTCATTAATCCATTTAGTGGGATTAAACATTTCCAATTGATTTTAAATTTTTATGTGTGGTCCCTTTGATCCTAAAGATCAGTGGAGAATTATTTTCAAATTCTTTTGATATGTGGTTAACCCTAATTAATTAAAGTTTAGTTTTAAGTAATTAGGCCAATTAGGGTTATTCTTAATGAATTAACTCAAAATATAATTATCCTAGGGTCCTCTGGTCCTAAGAAACTTCCCCAAATTTTCCTAGAATTTTCTAAGCAATATGCTAATTAATAGAATTAAAATACCAAAAACAGTGACATAAACTTGAAAAATACATAACTTTCCATAGAGATGACCTCTGACCTTAAAGAATTCAAGGAATGTTCCGAAGATCAAAGGCTTCAAAAGCCCTATGGTCTCATGCCATGGTGAATTGTCTATGCAAATGGAGAATCAAAATACTCAAATGAGTAAATAAATAATTAAAAATAAAATACTCATCAAAATAACTTGATTTCTTTTCCACATTATTCTCCTCTGCTCACTGAGAAAGAGGGTATTTTTAGTTTTTTTTATGATTTTTCTATGCAAAGATATGGATTTTCTATGTTCTGGGTATTTAACTAAATAGAAAAAAATCCTATTTATCAACTTATCCGACTCATCGCCGTGTCAACCTACGGCGGATCAAAAGACCACGCGGCGTGCTCCTATTTAACGCTGCCATCTAAGTCAGCCGCCACGCATCCCGCTGTTCCACTCTTTCCTCTGATCCGACGAATCTGAGCCGTTCAACCGATACATGCTCGATCGGACGGCGCCTGGTCATCGTCTACGACTGGTGTGCACCTGTGACCGTCCACACTAAAACCCTAAGAACTCTCTCATTTCTCAATGGATTTTCGTGTTCTTATGCTCTATGGATTTGTCTTGAGGAGATGAACACATCCATACAGTTTACATGCTATGAAATTAAGTAAATCAGAATGGAGAATCTCTGGAAGCTCAGGAGGAAGGAGAGGTCTATACCTTGGCTCTGAGAAGTGAAACTTCAATCAGAGAGTTGTGGCACCTTCGATTTCACCAAAGGAAGCTCCAGATGAAGTCTATAGCTCTGGGGAATTTCCTAGGTACAACTTCCACCAAGCTCGATTTCAAAGCTTGGCTGATAGAGAGAATGGCTGGCCTGGTGAGGGGGCTTCCACTAGGGAACTCCTTCTCTTGGTCTCGTGGAGGTGTGGGTGAGTTTAATTTGATTTTGGTGGAGGTTTCAGAGATGTCATGGTTTTGGGCTGAGAATTGAGCTCCAAAATTGAGCTCAATCAATGGGGTCTAGGGCAGGAGAACAGTGGGGATCAACTGCTCTAGGTTAGGAGAAGGTCCTGAAGCAATTTTGACAGAGTTTTATTTAGGTTTGGTTCATCACCTTCTTTGGCCGAGAGGGTGGTGGGATTAAATAGACATGTCTGGAGGGCCTCCTAGGGGGAGTTGAGGCTTGAGATTAGCTGCTCTGGTCAAGTGAAGAACATCCATGGTGTTTAATTGAGTTGGGACAACTCAGCAAGGAGGAATTGAATTTTTAAATCAAATGGGTGCTCTCGGCCTGGTGTTTTCTGGCGACTATGGTGGCTGGCCGGTCATGCATGGGTCACCCTCAGGGTCAGGGAGTCAGGGCTGGGGTTTGGTGCAAGCAATTGGCTGTGGACATGTGTAAAGAGCTTGATTTAAATGGAATGGAAGAAGGCTCATTTTGGTTTGGTTTGGTTCAGTTCATGTATTTGGGCTAGGTCCACCCCCCATGACCTAATTTGGGCTAAAGGGGATCAGTTGGGTCAGCTAGGAAGGGGTGGTTAAGTCCCCATCCAAGGTGACGTGGCTAATTTTGGTTAAAGTGTAACATGAATGGGGTTAAAAAAGTTTAGTAAATGTTTAAGAAAGTAATCCCCTCCTTTGCCATTAATGGGTTGGTGAGGTGCAAAGGGCTCCTCATGGCTTGCATATGGCTTGTGCATGTCTTCATGGCTCCATTTGGCTTGGTGCCAAGCTTAGTCAATTTCATGGAAATGGGTTTTAAGGATTTTGGATATTTAAGGGTAATTTGGCACATGGCTTAGTTTAGAAAATTTTAATGATGAATTTGAAACTTAGGGAGTGATTTAAGTCAAAGGGATGATGAGGTGAAAGTGTCATGTAGCCTTTGAATTGATTTTGGGCCTTTGGATTTGGTGAAAATGGACTTTTAGAATGGTTTAAGAAAGTGGGCCTTTAAGCTTGAAAATAAATTGGTGGATGGAAATTTTGTGAAGGATTGGGCAAAAAAAATGTTGGTTTTAGTTTAGGGATGTGTCATGAACATTTTAGAAAAGATTTGGTGTCATTTAGAGTGGAATTGGATTTAATTTGGGCCTTTTTGGTAAAGGGGCCAAAGTTGGTTAAATTGGGCTAACTTGGGCTAAGGTTGGGCTAATGTTAGATTTGATGTAAAGTTAATGTTGAGAAATGTTTATGAGAGTGTCACAAAGAGTTTTTAACCTTGTTTGGGCTTTGATTTTGAGATTTGGGCCCATTTGGGTTAGGTTAGGGTTTAGGCCAAAAATGGGGATCTTGGTTTTGGATTAGGTTTGGGTGGAGTTTAGGTTAAAATTTGAGGCAAATCAAATTAGTGTTTTGTTTATGGGGATGTTAGGAAGGTTTTGGAAAAGATTTGGGGCAAATTGTGATTGAATTGGGTTGGTTTGGGCTAGGTTTAGGTCATAGGCTAAAATTGGGCTTTAAGCTTCAAATTGGAATTGGATCCAAATGTTAATCAACTTGGGCTTGTATTTGGTCTAAATGGATATTGGGTATATTTAATAGAAGTTTATAATTGGATTGGATCAACATTGAGGTTAATTGGAGTGATTTGGTTTGACATTGGGTCCATTTGGGTTAAGAATGGGTCAAATTGGGGGTTTTAGTAAAAGTGGGTTAAAGTGACAAAATTGTCCTATAGTATTGTTGAACAAAATTAAATTGGGAATATTTGGGATTTTCTGGAATTTTCTGAGAATTTTTGGAATTTATGGATTTTTGGGTTAAGAATGACATTTTGGGTATTTGGAGGGTATTGGGGGTACTTTTGGAATTTTTGGTATATTTGGCTGAGGGTGATTAATTTGAATGGTGGGAAATGTTTAGGATTGGTTTTGAGGAATTTTGGGTAATTTAGGCAATTTTTGTAGATTTTGGGTAGCTTCAAGGACATTTGGTAGGTTTGGTGGGTGTAGGGCCCCGGGGGTCAAAAATTAAAATTTTGGAAAAATAAAGATTGATCAGGTTTGAGTAGAATGGAATCAATTTGGTTGAGCCATGAAGACATATCAATCCCATAAGTGCCATGAGAGGACTCATTTGAGGCATTCGCTATGTTGTTCCTAACCCTCTTAGCCAAGGGGCCTAGGGGTTAAGGTCCCTCCATATGAACTACCTACACGAGTCAGGAAGTCAAGCTAGGTATGAATGGTTTTAGGATTTTGAATTTGTGTGAAAATGTAATGTGTGTAGGTCAACCCTCACCAGACTAGGAGTCCTAAGGCCAAAGAGTCCTAAAGGGAACTCATCCTTTAAACCTCCACATTTGATCTTAACCCTCCAAGTGACTTGGGGGTTTACAATCAAACTTATGGGGTTTGCAGGGAGTTAAGAGGTGTTTAAATTTCTAAGTGGTGGGTTCCATTTCTAGTCCTATAATATAGTCAAAGGGAAAGCCTAAGGCTAGATCCTAAGTACTAAGGAAAGAGAAAAGAAAAGACCTCATCAAAAATGAGGTCAACAGTGCCTTAGTTTTTGAACTGCAAAAGTCAAGGCTAAGCAATGTTGTTCTGTTGCGGGGTACATTATTTCTGTCGGAACAAAACAACAGCTCAAATAATATAATGCATCTTCTTTTCCCACGTCGTTTACTTGCTCTAGTAATTCCCCAATGGGAATTATCCAATTTCGCGGTGTAAATGATTAAAGGTCTTCCTAACACATGGGCTGCTAAGACATGAGGTGTTTTTAAGTATGGTTTGATATTTTCAAAGGCGTGTTGGCATTTTTCATGCCACACAAATTTGGTATCTTTTCTGGTTAGGGCAGTGAGAGGCTGACACCTACCGGATAATTAGGAAATAAAGCATCGTATATATGTTAATTTTTCATGAAATGATCTTAATTGAGTTTGATTCTTAAGAGGAGGCATATTGAGGATGGCTTCAATTTTGAGGGGATCAATTTAATTCCCACGATGTCGAACAACAAATCATAAAAATTTCCCTGAAGTAACACCAAATGTGCATTTTAAGGGATTTATTTTATGATTATATTAACATAATCGCTCAAAGACAATTCTCAAATTGTACACATCGTCATATTTTTTTTTTAATATTGAAAACAAGATCGTCAACATAACATTCGAATTAATTGTATATTAGTTTATCAAAAATTTGTCATGGCTCTTTGATAGGTTACACCAGCATTTTACAGTCCAAAGGGCATAACTTTTTAGCATTATATCTCTATGGGTGTCCTGAAGGCTGTATTTGCCTCATCTTCTGAAAATATTATTATTTGATTATATCCTCATGACCCATTCATAAAGGAAAATATTGTGTGTTTGGATGCTATAACAACCATTAATTTTGGGATTGGTAAAGGGAATTCATCCTTCGTACATGCTTTGTTCAAATCTCTGAAGTCTATACATGCCATTTTTCTTTCTAACTAGCCCCAATTTAGCCAGCCATGTTAGCTAATTCTCTTCTCGTATGAAACCAGACTCAATTAATTTCTTAACTTCGACAATGACTTGTTGTTCTATTTTGACATGCATCCTTCTTCGGGCGTGTTTAAAAGGGATTGCGATTTGATTTATCCCAAATTTGTGGACTATGACTTCTAGAGCTAACCCAAACATTTCGTCATAAGTCCAGGCAAAGCAATCTTTATATTTTGTCAACAGCTAAATTATTTCTTTTGTTTCAATGTCATTAAAAAATGAACTAATGAAAGTTGGTTTCGGATTTTCATCAGTTCCTAAATTTTTTTCTTTTAATTCGTCAACTGTTAATTTAATTTACTTTTCCAATTCTGGAGGTGCATTTTCTATTGGAGAATTAGATGTTGGTTCTAAGTTATCTTCTTCAGCGATGACTAGGCAAAATTCCATATCATCTAATGGTTCGAGAGTACCAAGCCCAATACACTCTTTAGAGTTAGGATTTCATCTTTTATCAATACACTCTTTAGAGTTAGGATTTCGTCTCTTATTATCCCACATGAGTTCAATAAAAAGTGATTGCTTTAAAGACCATTGTTTCAGCATTAAACTATTTTAAATAAATTTGTGTGCCTAAGGAGAATACAACTCAAAAGTAATTTTTATTAATTTTGGAAGATTTTCATCTTCTAATTTTACATTTATTTTAGTACTAGAAGAATTAAAACCAAGTTTAAACTTAATTCGCTTTTTATTGTCACCATATACTTCTTTGACCACTAAATTCTCACTCATAGCAGTAGAGATTGGAGTTAGAGTGTATATAATGATTAATTTTCTCATGCATAATCTCAAATTTCTTTTCTTTGTCTTTTTCTTCAAGAGGTATTTTGAATTAAGGCTCTTTTAGAACCACTGATGTCGTTTCTTCTTTTGTGTCTTTTTAAGAGTCCACGTGAATTTTTTGACAGTTTTGTTTTCTTTTAATGGTTTCTTCATTGTGACAGTTTTGTTTTCTTTCACTCGACCTTGTCTCCGGCCTCGGCCTCGGGTATGAGCTTGATGAGAATCGCCACCCTTCACCTTTGTTGAAGAACAACCCTTTTCATTTGTTTTCTTTTCTTTATATTTTCTTTTATATCGACTATTTTCTCTCTGGAGAATATTTTTCTCTTTATAGGAGCACAATATGCCTCATCTTCATGTATTCTAATTACATGGATTGAAAATGGTTGCAAAGCTCCTATAATGCAACATTCTTGGCCTTTTTGTAAATATTTTATGCATTGATGTAGAGAAGAGGGAACCATTGTATGCTCATATGACATGGTCTGCCAAGTAAGGCATTAAAAGAGGTATTAAAGTTAATGATATGGAATTTTGTTGTTGTCATCAAGTCATCTTTCTTTAGGACCAATGTTTTTGATCATAGAGCTTGTTCTCCTTGTTGATTAAATCCTCGTAACATCATTGTATCTCTTGATAATTGGGATGCATCACTATCCAAATATGAAAGAGTTCTTAAATTCATTATATTAATCGAGCACTTAGGTCAATAAGCACTTTGAAAGCATCATGTCATTTATGAACATTGTGATGTATAGTGGATGATTATGCTCAGTCAGTCCAAGTAACAAGTCATTATCAGAGAAAGTAATCTTCATAGATTCTTCTAATGGACAAGCTTCACATTGAATGACACTGGCAAGTTGAGCTAGACAAATGTATGGATCTGAAAGAGCTATTATCAACGACTCTCTCATTTCTTTGGAGAGCATAAGAGCGTTGTAAATACATAATTTTGCTAGTAGTTTTCTCAAGTGAGCTAATATATTATAATACACCTTGTTGTGAAGATTCTCTTCAATTATTTCAGGGAATTGTGGATGTATCAGAGGAATGATCTTTTCTGATGTCACTATTTGTTTTTCTTTCTCTTGGGAAGCCATTCCAGGCAGCAGAACTTTTCCACTTCACGAATTAATTTTAACTTTTTTTTCAAGTTTACTGTTCCACTCTTTTGTCTCTGAGTCTGAAGATTCCGACTCTATGTAAATTGGGGTTCCTTGTAGTTGGAATGTGACAGTATCACTTTCGTCTTTATCATTGTCAGAATTATCATTAATGTTATTGTTGTTTTGGTTGTCATTAGATTGATCATGTACGATTTGAGTATTGTCTTTAGAATAAAAGTTTGAATGATCATTTTCAGAGGTATCACCCAAAATAGATAAAATGTAAATAGAACTGGAAGTATTATTATTTATAGTAGTGGTAAAAAGAAAGTCTTACAAGGTCAAAGGCCTGAGGGATTTTTTCCCTTCATCCGAGACAACTATCTTAGTAGAAGATGGAGGAACATAAGAGCAAGGAAATACAAAAGGAACAGTATTCCCTATGTTTGGAAGACCTCTAATCCTTTTTTATTCTTTATTCTTATTTTTATTTTCTTTATTGGAAGATTTTGTGACTTGAAAGTTCGTAAGGATCTCCTCAGAAGATTTGCCTTGAACAGTATTGTCTTTGTTATTATTGTCAGAATTAAGCTTATCAACTGAAATCATATTGACTGAACCTTTTTCAAGCTCTTTCAAAAATTATTTCGGGATTATTATTTCATTCTTTAAAGTTATGCTCTAACCAGTCTTTGAAGTCAAAACATTTTTCAATTTTGTGTCCAACCATTTTGTGGTAAGGACAATAGTTGGGATTGTCCTTCATGTCAACTTTTGCTGGCCATTTAGCTTCGAGCAGTTTAAATTATGTTGTTTTTAGCAAGCTGTGGAATATTTTAATAACGGCCTCTGTCTTAAATGGATATTCCTTATTCATTCTTTCAGCCATCTTCCTTTTGTTTATCGGTACTGAGATAGATTGTTGAAGCTGTAATTTAGAAGAAGTTTGTTCATGATGAATTTTCTCATTGTTTCTTTTGTTCAGGCTGAACTTGCATTACTTGCTTACCCTTTTCTACAACGTGTCCCAGCTTCTTGTCAATTGTCTTGATAGACTTAATCTTTTTGGTCTCTTCCATTACGCTCATCTGCTTAGCTTCTTCGTGAAGATTGGAAGCTTTACTGAGTAATTTTTCAAATGTTTTTATTGTAAATCCTTTGACCATTAGTGCTATAGGATCATGAAAATTTTTAAGGAAAATTTCAACGGCGTGTTGTTCTTGGAGTTGCGGTTCACTTTTCCACTACCAATTCACCAACTGTATCATCGTGTTGTGCTCCAGCGAACCATTGATTGAAAAGACTTTCAAGTTCTATAAAAGTCTTAACAGAGCCATTAGGAAGTTCTGCATACCAATCAAATGTAACTCCTATAAGATCGTTCACAAATTAATGGAATAGAAGTGTGTCACTTCCTCGCACATTACAACAACTTGCTCTGAACTGTGCAAGATGTTGATGAGGATTACCAGTCTCGTCAAACATTTTGAAGAGTGGTGGAACAAAACTTTTAGGGTATTGAATAGAATCAAATTCTTCTGGATAGGGTCTACCCTTTGGAATTAATGATCCAATTTTTACCTAAGCCATTATTTCTTTTACTTTTTGTTCTACCAAATGTGTAATTTCCATTTCTAGAATTACACATTAGGAAGGATCATTTTTCTTTTGACTTCTTTCTTCAAATTCTCTTGGCTCTATTTTGCCTCAAAAATGTGTATTGCTTCTGGCCTAATGATTTCAACACCAGGTAATGGATTTGTTGGTGGATTTTGTATAGCTACCATTAATTCTTCCTCTTTTGCTCGAGTTGATTTATTTGTTCTCCCTTTGTCAGATAGTCAGACAACTGCTCGTAATTCTTCTATCATGTCTTCTTCACTTAATTCTCATGCTAAGGAGGTAGATCGTGTTTTTACCATATTTATCTCGACAACTTCCACGTTTGAACAATTCGAAGAATTATCCCTCCTTCGTATTGAGAATTTCTTGATCTCATTTTTTAATTTCTTCAATCTTCTTTCAAATGATTTCATATGATGTTTTTAACAAATTTGCTCCTGAGAACTATCTACAGGAGTACTCATGGTATCCAAGATTCTTCCTAACGATTGACGTCTTTATACATTATTCTTAAGTATAGGACGAGATAACATGGTAAGTGTAACATTGTTTTGTGAATACGAAGGGTCCCCATGTTGTAGCATCTGAACTAAACCAATCATTTTAGCTGATGTGTCTTCTAATTCTAATATTAATTTATTATTCTTAGTTCTATTTCTTGTAACAACCACATCTTTTATTCTTGGGCCCAATCAAAATTTCACTGGTACCCGAGTATAGTGACGATCTAATGGGAATTGTTAATCCCTTTTTAAGTAAGTAGGATCTTCAATTGAAAGTATCTTTCTTTTCTTTATTGTAGAGAACACACATCCCATTTTATCTAACAATCAGGAAATTGAGCACCTGTCTTTCCATGCTAATTATTTAAATACAGAGTATACGGCATGAATTGAAAGAGAATTTCTTGGTTGGAAAGTATTTTCCTCATTTTCAACTGGTATTGGAATATATTGGTTTTATTTTGAAAAAGAAGGGTTCCTGAAAACGCTTTTTTCCAATTCAGATGTTTCAAAGTTGTCATTTTCGTTCCACTTTTTCTCTCTTTTAAGAGAACGCGTTTTTTTTCTTCGTTGAGTTTTTGAACAAGATCCAACTTCATATATGGATGTAGGTGGGATGTCTTTTTCTTGTTCGACACAGATTTTCTTTCCTTTTTGGTCAACTTCTCTTTCCATTTCTTTAAAATAATATTGTTTTTCAAGCATGTATTGAGGTAAGTCTTCTGCAATGTTAAGAAAATCTTCATAAGGTTGCAGATTAAATTCCTCATATGATTGTATATCAGTTTGATATGGATTTTCTAATGAATGTTTAGTTTCATCAAATGATCCAAAATCATTCTGATAAAGACAAACATCTTCCTCAATTGGTGTATTGAAATCTTGATAATAGAAAAAGACTAAATCCAGAAATTCCATTAAAAATTATTTGAAAATTTAAGGAGAATAAATAGTTATGGACTCATTTACAAACAAGGAATTTTTTTATGTTATTATTGTAAAATGTCAAAAATTACTCTTCAAAGAGTTGGATTTGGGCCTAAAGGTCAAAACATCAAGTGAAAACAAATCATTTAAGAAGAGATGAGAAGAAATATGCTCCCCAGCGGAGTTATCGAATAAAATCTCTTGTCGGCATTTGTAGATGTGTCATAGATTTTCTCGATGTCGATATTTTTTTGGAGTCACCACTCTATTTATCTATAATTTTTCCCTAATCTTCAATAAATCTAATTTCATTAGATCCTATAAATGGATCCTTAGATAATAAGAAATTTTAAGAAAATAAGGGCCAATAAGATAAAAAACTGTAGAAAAAGAGATGTCGCTGATAATTCTTATAAGGGAAGATTCTAGAATGTCTTATCCTAGAAGTTCTATATAAGGATAATGAGACTTTGGTAACAAGAGATTTTAGATGGAATATCTTTTCTGAGTTCTTTAAATCTCCTATAGAGGCAAGCTCCTATAGTTAATTACATCTTAGACAATTATGATTGTCTAAGAAAACTTCTGATTAATGTTAATCACTTGTTTCCTAAATAGTTTTAAGGAAAGAAATATCAATTTTCAATCCTAAGGGTAATGTATCATACTACCCTAAAAGTTTATTTTTATTTTTTTTTTTGGTTGTTTATCATTTTTAATTGTTCTATCAATGTCTTTTATTATGTCATTTTTTGTTTTCTTTTATTTTGATGTTTGTTGTTTTATTGTCATTTTTGTCATTTGTTTGGTGGCTATCCTTAAAGTTTTCATTTTCGTGACTATCCTAAAAGTTCTAGATTTTATTTTTCCTTGGTTTTGTCATTTTGATGTAGTTTGTTTTGTTTTGTTTTATTTTGTCAATGGCGTTATTTTGATGTTGTTATGATGATTTTTTTATGTTTTGTTGTCATTTATCCCGTCTTCATAATATAGTCCAGCAAAACAGAGTTAGCACACCTTATAACATGTAAAGAAAATCTAAAATAAAAATAATGTCGTTGTTTCATTTTAATCGTCCTGCAAAACAGAGTTAGTACACTTGGTAACATGCAAAGAAAAGCTAAAATGAAACTTATTTTCATCTTGCAAAAGAAAATAATGTCATATTTAAAAGAAATAATGTCAATTTTACTTCTTAAATTTTTTTATTTTATTCAGGTATATTTTGGATAACCAGATCAAGATGTCACTGGTTCCGTCATCCCAGGGTCATAAGGCGCCTTAATCTACTTTGTCCGAAAGGTGTTTAAACTAGGACCGGAAGACATCCTCCAGCAACCGGGATTGCATCGTCCGAGAAATCTTCATAAACTAAGAAAACTGGGGTTCTTGTTGCATTCGATGATGTTTGTTAATTAAGGTTTCATTTAAGTTTTAATGAATTTTTCTAATTTAGGTTGGAAAATTTTAGGTTATTTCTGATTTTTTAATATTTTTATGTAATTTCATGCTTTTAGTTAATGTCAATTAATTTTTTCTTATTAAATTTTAAAAATCTTAGATTTGTTGTTATTTGAATCTAATGATTAGTTTTTTTTTATAAATTCGATGTCTTTTGAAACTAATGATTTTTTATTCGAGTTTAGAATGTTTAGATTCAATGTAATTTGAATTTAAAGTTTAGTAATTTAGATTCATTGTTGATTGAATCTAAAAATATGATTTAATATCTGATTAGATCAAGAAATTTAGATTCAATGTTAATTGAATTTAAAGGTTTAGATCTAATGTCATTAAGACATTTGTAAACTAGATTCAATGTCATTTCAATCTAGTGATTTTGATTAAGTCCAAATTAGACTTAGATAGAATCTAACATAAGTTAGACTTTAGAATTTTAAATTCGATGTCTTTTTAATCTAAAAGAAATGTTAAGTCCAATTGTGTTAGACTCAGATAAAATCTAACATAAGTTAGATTTTAGAATTCTAGATTCAATGTCGTTTAAATCTATAAGAAGTGTTAAGTCTAATATGGATTAGACTTAGATAAAATCTAACATGAGTTAAAATTAAGATTTTTAGATTCAATGTCATTTGAATCTAACATAGTTTAGATTTTAGAATTTCAGATTCACTGTCATTTGAATCTAAATATATTAAGTCCAATATATGAGTTAGATTTTAAAATTTTAGATTCGATGTAATTTGAATCTAAAAGATGTTAAGTCTAATATGGATTAGACTTAGATAAGTTTAACATCAGTTAAACTTTATATTTATAGATTCAAAGTCATTTGAATCTAGAAATATGTTAAGTCTAATATGTATTAGACTTAGATAAAATATTTTTATAATTAGATTCAATGTCATTTGAATATGAAATCTTTGATTTGATATTCGAAGTAATTTGAACTTAATTTAAGAAAATTTGACTTAAATTAATTTTAAGTCAAAATTTTGATTTTAATTTAATGCGGGTTGAATTTATTGTTCTAGTTAACCTGGGTTAAATTTAGGTCGAACCTAAGTTAGAAATGTTGAGTTAATCTTGAGTTCATGTTTGTTTGAACTTATGTTAGGGTGTTGAGTAAGATTCACTGTAGATTGAATCTAATGTTGAGTTAATTTGGGTTTAATTTAGGTTGAACCAAAGTTAGAATTGTTGAGTTAAATTCAATGTAGATTGAATCTAATATAGAGTTAACTTGGGTTTAATTTGGGTTGAACCTAAGTTAGAATTGTTGAGTTAGATTCAATGTAGATTGAATCTAATGTTAGGTTAACTTGAGTTCATTTCTGTTTGAACTTAAGCTAGAAGTGTTGAGTTAGATTCAATGTAGATTGAATCTAATGTTAAGTTAACTTGAGCTCGTGTCTGTCTAAACTTAAGTTAGAAGTGCTAAGTTAGACTCAATGTAGATTGAATCTTATGGTGAGTTAACTTGAGCTCATGTCTGTTTGAGCTTAAGTTAGAAGTGTTGAGTTGATTTAATGTAGTTTGAGTCTAATGTTGAGTTAACTTGAGATCATGTCCGTTCGAACATAACTTAGAGGTGTTGAGTTAGATTGAATGTTGTTTGATTCTAATGTTGAGTTAACTTGAGTTCATGTCTGTTTGAACATAAATTAGAAGTTTTGAGTAAGATTCAAGGTAGATTGAATCTAATGTTGAGTTAACTTAAACTCATGTCTGTTTGAACTTGAGTTAGAATTGTTGAGTCAGATTCAATGTAGATTGAATCTAATGTTGAGTTAACTTGTGTTCAATTTAGGTTGAACCTAAGTTAGAAATGTTAAGTTAGGTTCTATATGGGTTGAACCTAAGGTTTAAGTTAAGTTGTGTTCAATTTAGGCTGAACCTAGGTTAGAAGTGTTGAGTTAGGCTCAATATGGGTTGAACCTAAGGTTTAAATTAAGTCTAGTTAAAATAGACTTAATTAAGATTTAAGTCTTCTTTAAGTAATACTCAAAGGTTGATTAAGTCTAATTAGATTAGACTTAATTAGAATTAAAGACCGTTCAAGTCTTATTTAAGTAAAACTTAAGGTTAAACTAAGTCTAGTCAAAGTTAGACTTAACCAAAATTTGAGGCTATTTAAGCCTAATTTAAGTAAGGCTTAAATGTTAGATAAGTCTAACACGTAAGATTAAACCTTAGTTATTTAAGGTTTAATAATTGAGTTAGGTCTAATGGGTTATACCTAATTGAAGTTTAAGTTTGATTAAATATTAATTAGTTAAGGATTAATGATTTAATTAGGTCTAATGGGTTAGACCTAATTACGGTTTAGGTATGATGAAACCTTGTTGGTTAAGGTTTAATGATTTAATTAGGTCTAATGGGTTAGACCCAATTAGGGTTTAGGTATGAGTAAACCTTAATTGGATATGATTTAATAGCTAAATTAAATCTAATGTGATAGACTTAATTAAGGTTTAAGTTTAATTAAACCTTAGTTGGTTAAGGTTTAATAGTTTAATTATGTCTAATGTAATAAAATTAATTGTGATTTAGGATTGATTAAACCTTAGTTGGTTATAGTTCAATAGTTTAATTAAGTCTAATTTTATAGTCTTAATTAGGGTTTAAGTTTAATTAAACCATAGTTGGTTAAGGTTTAAAAGTTTAATTAAGTCTAATGTGTTAGACTTAATTAGGGTTTAAGTTTGATAAAACCTTAGTTGTTTAAGGTTTAATAGTTTAATTAAGTCTAATGTGTTAGACTTAATAAGTGTTTAGGATTTATTAAACCTGAGTTGGTTAAGGTTTAATACTTTAATTATGCATATGTAATAGACTTAATTATGGATTAGGTTTAATTAAACCTTAGTTGGTTAAGGTTTAATAGTATAATTGGGTCTAATGTGATAGACTTAATTATGGTTTAAGTTTAATTGGTTTAGGGTTAATTAAACGTAATTTGTGTAAGGTTTAATTGATTAATTAGACATAATTAAGGTTAAGTCTAATTGGTTTAAAGTTAATTAAACCTAATTTGTGTAAGGTTTAATTGATAAATTAGACTTAATTAAGGTTAATTCTAATAGGTTTAAAGATTGATTAAGTCTAATTTAGTTGAGACATAATAATTTAATTAGGTCTAATGGGTTAGACAAAATTAGGATTTGAGTTTATCCAAAGCCTAATGTAATAAAGGCTAAAGGAGAATCAACTAGGTTTAATGTATGGTTAAACCAAATTAGATTTAAATTTAATTAAAGATTAATTGGGTTAATTTGGGTTTATGATGGATTACTCCTAATTAAGTTTTAATTTTAGTCCATTTAATGTTTGATTTCAATTTTGAGCTAACTCATAGTGGCATGAGTTAGATGAAATGAGTTATAAATTTTAAAGGTAATTTTAAAGTTTTTAAATTTTAAAATTTTAGCCCTAATAAGAAAAATGTAATTTTTAAAATTTTAAAAGGTTAGCATCTTTCATTTTAGGCTTTAGATTTTTCCCCCTAGATTTCTAACCAATTTCCAATTTAATTTTCCTATTTTCTAATTTTTGAAATTATTGTTAAAAATAATTGTCCAATCTCATGAAAATTAGGAAATGTTATCCTAGAGAATTTTTCTAGCCTTAGAAAAGTCAGAGATTGTTCCTAAGGATCTAAAGGTTAATCCCTCAAATTTTTATAATTTTCTGACTTACAAATAATTTTTACTAATTAAAATACTCCATGGAGTATTTAATTAATTAAAAATCAAATCTAAATCAAAAATTCAAAATTTTACTTCCACATTGTTCTCCTTACTGTCCTGAGTTCAGAGATAATTTTGTCATATTTTTGTAATTTTTGTGTGCAAAGATGTGTATTTTTTATTGGATTAAGGTTAATCTAATTTAAATTAAACCATATCCAATCAGAAAATCCTTAGGGGCGCCACGTGTCCTCAGATCAGTCGAAGCACGACTGATCCGCTGTTGGGCTTAAGATAGGAGATTAGTTAGGATTTAATCAGGACCATCTGTTCCAAAACATGGAATCAGATGGTCCCTGCTTATCTTCCTCATCTGTTTTGATCCCGGAGACCGTCCATGATCTAGGGAAAAGATCTATCTCGTTTCTTTATGAAATAGAGTAAGATTTGTTCCGTAGGATCATCTAATGTATCAAACCAGAATGCCAATAGAATGAAAAATTCATACCTTGGCCTCAATCGATGCAAGCTCATATTGGATAACTATGAGCTTTGTCTCGACCTTAAATAGCTTTCGCCTAACTCAATTTGGAGTTAAATAAGGTCTAGGTATGAGATTCACCTCAAGGTGGCTCGGCTTAAGGAAAAAAATTCAATAGCTAGGTTAGAGCCTATGGGAATGGCCAATTTCAATTGGGCTCATCAACGTAGGTGTCTGTGATGGTGTAGGAGCAATCAATTTAAGGTTTAGAGGATTTTGGTTTCAGACTTGGATTTTGTCCTGGTTTCGGGTAAGAAAAATTGGGCAAATCTGTGGACTTCATGAGCTGATTCCATAGGGGATCAATTGCTCAGTGTATGGGGAAAAATTTTACTGTTCATAGCTCTAAGGAAGGGGTAGTGTATATACCTCTCTAAAATTCTCTCCTTCTTCTTAGCGTTGTCAGGTTTAGCTTATTTACAGCCATGGTTGAGCTTGGCTAAGCTTAAGCTTGCTTGGGGGGGAGTTGGTATCAGGCTCATGATGATCTTGGGATGAGATCTTGAGCTGTGGATAAGAGGGATTGAAGTTCCTAAGGGTAAGCCATGTGAGGTTACCTATGGTTCACCTTGAGTTTATGGCTTGCCCTATCATTATTTGCTCTACAAGGAGGTTGATAAGGCAAGCTTAACCTTGTTGAATTCACCTCCCCTAAGTAAATCATAAGTTCATTTGATGAATTTGAAGAGAAGATGCTTCTATAACCCTCTTACTCACTTCATGAATGACTTGGCTATAATTGCATTTAACCAAGGTATGAGATGAGTTTAAGCCTTGTTTCTCATTCATTGGATGGTCTAGGAGGTGGGCAAGCTCATCCTTGGGTTGGCCGGCCCCATCATCTTAAGGGAGAAGGTGATGCATGCTTTGAAATAAGGGTATTTTGCCACCTTAAATCTCTCACCATGATGAGGTTTAATCATTGTTAATATGATGTAGCATGGGTTGGATTCATTTGTAATGGGTCATATGGGTTGTGTTTAACCCATTTGAGGTCACCCATGATGTCATTAATGGGTTTGGAATTTTGGAAACCCATTATTATGTCATAAGTGGTGTCACATATCTTAATTTTATTTCCATGGCTTTTTAATTATAGTTCCATTTTTATTTAACTATGTAATTTAATCAAAAATGTTGGAAATTATATTATTAGCCAATAAATTAATCAAAATAATTTTGGGATTAATTATTTGATTAATTGTTATCATTTTTGTTTCAAAATTGGGTATTTTGACCAAATTTGATAAATGTTGACTAGGATTGACCAATGTTGACCCAGGTTGACCTAGGTTGACCCAGGTTGACCAAATCTAGTCCTATGGTGTTCAATGTGACTGGCCAAACCTTGTCATGGTTGGTTTGGTCATAAAGTGCATGGGTTTTCTTATCAAGTGTTTGATTTTAGAGTTTAGGTCATCCCAAAGGTCAATGTAGTGACTTTTAGATTAGATTTTGGCCACTTTGATCAATGTTAAGTTGATTATGTCAATATCTATCTTTGAAGTCATTTTTGTGGTCAATGGATATAGGTTAGCCATTTTGACCAATTTTGACCCTTTTAGGTCAAGAGTTGACCAATAGGGCTAGGGTAGTTGTCTTTATGTCAAGTAGGGATTGTTTTAATTAAATTTTAATCACTTATGTCAAAGAATGACCAATAAGGCTAATGCAATAATCTTTGGGTCATGGTTTGACCATTTTGACCAAATTTTCTTTTTAAGTCTCGAGGTGACCAATGAGGTGAATGTGGTGGTCTTTAAGTCTCGGGTTGATGAATTTGGCCAATTCTGACTTTTTGGGTCAAAAGTTGACTATTTGGGTCAGTAGGATGGTTATTTAATAAGAAATTGACTATTTTGTCCAAAATTAAATTTTTTTGTCAAAGGTTGACCTATTGGGTTAATGGGTTGGGCAAGGATTGACCATTTTGACTAAAATTGACTTCTTAGTCAAAAGTTGATCTAATGAGTCAATGGGTTGGTCATTGGGTCATGGATTGATCATTTTGACCAAAATTGACTTTTTGGTCAAAAGTTGATCTATTGGGTCAATGGGTAGGTCATTGGGTCAAGGATTGACCATTTTGACCAAAATTGACTTTTTGGTCAAAGGTTGACCTATTGGGTCAATGGGATGGTCATTAGGTAGAAATTAACCATTTTGACTAAAATTTACTTTTTGGTCAAAAGTTGTCCTATTGGGTCAATAGGTTGGTCATTAGGATAGAAATTTACCATTTTGAGTAAAATTTACTCTTTGGTCAAAGGTTGACCTATTGGGTCAATGGGATGGTCATTATGTTAGAAATTAACCATTTTGACTAAAATTTACTTTTTGGTCAAAGGTTGACATATTGGGTCAATAGGTTTGTCATTAGGTTAGAAATTTACCATTTTGACTAAAATTGACTTTTTGGTCAAAGGTTGACCTATTGGGTCAATGGGTTGGTCATTAGGTCAAGAATTGACTATTTTGAACAACATTGACTTTTTGGTCAAAAGTTGATCAATTGGGTCAATAGATTGGTCATTAGGTCAATTGACCATTTTGACCAAAATTGACTTTTTAGTCAAAAATTGGCCTATTGGGTCAATGGGTTGGTCATTGGGCTAAGAAATGACCATTTTGACAAAAATTGACTTTTTAGTCAAATGTTAATCTATTGTGTCAATGTGTTGGTCATTGTGTCAATCATTGACCATTTTGACCAAAATTGACTTTTTGGTCGAAGATTGACCAATTGGGTCAATGAGATGGTCATTAGGTCAGAAATTGACCATTTTGACTAAATTTGACTTTTTGGTCAAAGTTTGACCTATTGGGTCAATAGATTGTTCATTAAGTTAGAAATTGACCATTTTAACCAAAATTAACCTTTTGGTCAAAGGTTGACCTATTGGGTCAATGGGATGGTCATTGGTCAGAAATTGACCATTTTGACAAAAGTTGACTTTTTGGTCAATGTTTGACCTATTGGGTCGATAATTGATCAGAACAAGGTTTATCATTACTGATTTTATCATTTTAAGATGTCATTTAGGTTAAAAAGAATTTATATGGTTTTACCGTAGCAGTGAGATTTAAGAAGTCAATATTGGTATATTTCAATTCTCATGCTCACTTTGAAATGATCCTCACAAAAAATTAGGTCAACACTCTTAAAAGAAAAAGGAATTGGAATGAAAACATTAATTTTGGAACGTCTGAATTTGAAGAAAGTGTTTTTGAGAACCCTTCTTTTTTAAAGAAAAATAATTTTTATACAGAACTCGTCAAATATGAGGATAATTCTTTTCAAACCTTTCCAGAAGAAGCTCCCTCAATAAGAACTATATATTTTGTGTTTAAATGACATTTAGATGTTTAATCTCCCGACTTTTTGACAAAATGGGATGTACAGTCTCTACAACTATGAAAAGAAAACTTCTTGCACAAGAGAATCATACCTATCATGAAATGGATCAACCATTCCCACTGAAAATTCAATTTATCGGGTAACCAATTAAAGTCTGTTTAGGGCCAAGATTACAAGATATAACTATCTCAATAGATAAAATAAAATACAATAAATTAATATTAGAAATAGAAGAGAAATATGCTAAACTGAAAGCTCTTATGCAAATTTTACATAATGGAGACGATTCATACTCACCGCACAACGATGTACTTCTTAGGATATCTCTTCATATACTAAAAAATAATGTATGGAAATGTGAGTTGTCGGAAAAAATCTCTGATGTTTTGTGTACTCATGCAAAAAATTCTAAAGAAAAGACTTGTGAAAAACATCTTGTCAAGTCATTTGTGGAAAAAATTGAAAAAGTTAAAATCCAATATTATGCAATTTTTCAGTTACGGAGAAAGAGAAATTCCCCATTAAGTCCAAGTGAAGAATTTGCATAAATAAATATGGTAGAGACACAAGCTACCTTCTTAACATCAGAATTAAGCGAAGAAAATGTGACGGAAGAATTACGAATGGTTATTGTTGACCTCATTTTTGATGAGGTCTTTTCTCTTCTCTCTCCTTAGTACTTAGGATCTAGCCTTAATATTTCCCTTTGACTATCTTAAAGGAATAGAGATGGAACCCACCACTTAAGAACTCAAAACAGACCCAAATTAAATCCAATTCAACTCAAATGACACCAAACCTTTTCCAAATCACTCATGATACATCCCTAAACTAAACCCAACATTTATTTGGCATGATCCTTCACAAAACTTTCATCCAAAAGTCCATTTTAAAATCTAAAACACCCACTTCATTAAACCATTTTAAAAGCCCATCCAAATGATTTCAAAAAGCCCAAAATTGGCTATAAAGCCCACATGACAAATTCTTCTCACCATACCTTTAATTGAAATCATCCCTAGGTCCTAAATCAATAATCATGTCATTCCAAATCAAGCCACATGCCAATTTCCCTTAAATTCATCAAAAATACCAAAACCCTTTTTCATGAAACAAGCCAACCTTTTCCAAGCCAAATGTAAGCCAAATGTAAGCCATTTACAAGCCATATGAAGCCATGAGGGTTTTGACACCTCACCTAGTCATTTATGGCAAGAAGAGGGGAGCCTTTCCTAAGCCTTCATTAAGCCCTTTTAACCCCATTTATGCTACACTTTAAACCAAGTTTAGCCACATCACCTTGGATGGGGACTTCAACACCCCATCCTAGCTGACCCAAATGATTCTCCCTCAGCCCAAAGTCAAGCCTTGGGGAGGTGCACCTAGCCTAAACCATACCTTGGACCAAATCAAGCCAAAATAACCCTTCCCCTAATTCCACTTAAATCAAATACTTTACACATGGCCAAAGCTAATTGCTTCTACAAAACTAAATCCCTGGACTCATTGAGTCAAGATGGTGACCTGACCCTGCCGGCCAGCCGCCTGGGTCGCCTGAAAATGCCATGGCCCAGGCTCCATGTGAGCCAAACTACCAAATTCTCCCTGGTTGAGCTGCCCCATGCCCAATGGCCACTGTGGTTGTTCTTCCCTTGACCAAGGCAGCAGATCCCAAGTCCTAACTCCCCCTAGGAAGCCCTCCAGCCAGCTCTATTTAAACACCACACCCTCTTGTCCTTAAGGGGGGATGAACCAGAGCTTAACAAAATTCTGCCAAAATTGCTCCATGACCTTTTCCTAACCAGAGCAATTGATTCCCAGTGTTCCTTTGCCCTAATCCCCATTAACAGAGCTCAATTTCTCAGTCTAAAATCCACCCAAAAACCAGGAAAACTCTGAAACCTCCACCAAAATCAAATTAAACTCACCCAGACCAGCACAGGACCAAGAGAAGAAGTCCCCCAGCAAAAGTCCCCCTCACCAGGCCAACCATTGCTTCCAGCCTTCAAAGTCTGAAATGAGGCCTGGTCACTTTCATACTTAGGTAATTCCCTAGAGCTAGAGACTTCATCTTGAGCTTCCTTGGGTGCAATCGAAGGTGCCACAACTCTCTGATTGAAGCTTCTCGGAGCTAAGGTATGGATCACTTCTCCCTCCCGAACTTCTATGAATTCTCCATTTCATTTGAATCAATTTCATAGCATGTAAACCATATGGATGTGTTCATCTCCTTAAGACGAATCCATAGAACATAAGAACATGAAATTCCATTGAGAAACGAGAGATATCTTAGGGTTTGAGTGTGGACGGCTCTCAGGACACACCAGTCAGAGACGATGACCAGCCGTCTTTGGATTGAGCTTCTATCGAATGGACGGTGCAGATCACGTCGGTAGAAGACGGAGCGGGAACGCAGGACGCGTGGCTGCTGACCCAGGTGGCAGCGTCGAATGGGAGTGCGACACGTAGGGCATCGGAGCTGCCGAGGTTGACACGATGTTGCGTGGATAAGTAGATAAATATGTTATTTTCTATTTATTTAAATAACCAGAAATTGAAAAATCCATAACTTTGCATAGAAAAATCATAAAAATAAACTATAAATAACCTCTTGCTCAGTGAATAGAGGAGAACAATGTGAAAAAAGAATTGAGTTAATTTGATGAGTATTTTATTTTTAATTAATTATTTACTCATTTCAATGTTTTAATTCTCCATTTGTATAGACAATTCACCATAGAATGAGACCATAGGGCTTTTGTAGCCTCTGATCTTGGGAACATTCCCTAAATTTTCAAGGCTAGAGGAAATCTTTAAGGCAAGTTATTGATTTTTCAAGTTTAAGTGTCTGTTATGACATTTTAATTCCAGTAATTAGCATATTGATCAATAAATCATAGAAAAATTTGGGGAGGTATCTTAGGACCAGAGGACCCTAGGAAAAATGTATTTTGAGTTAATTCATTAAGAATAACCCTAATTGGCCTAAATACTCAAAACTGAATTTTAATTAATTTTGGTTAACCATACATCAAAACCACTTGAAAACAATCCTCCACTGATCTTTAGGGTTAGAGGAGTCCCACATAAAAATTTGAATTCAATTGGAAATGATTAGCCTCACTAAATGGATTAATTAAGTGACATGATCAAAATTAAACTTTAAAAATTCATAACTCCAAAAATACATTTTAAAAATTCACCAAATTAGGTTTGGGACTTCTCTGATATCAGTGGAGTCTATGAAAATTAAAATTAGAATTTTTCAAAAATCTTCATTTTCTACCTTATTTTAATATTTTAAATAATTAAAAAATAATAAAAATAAAAAAAATGTCATATTTTGACTCCTAATCACTCAGGAACAAACCAAATATTTTTCCCAAGTCTCTTGGTTAAGATATTGAATTTTAAATGCTTAAGACAATTTTTAATATTAAAAAATGGATTTTCCAACCTTTTCACCAAATTAATTCTAATAAATCAAAGAAAAATCAGAAAAATCTAAAATTTACTTCTCCGAACTCCTTGAGGTCAGAAGGACTTACGAAAAATATAAAATCTATTTTTCAACTTTAATTTAATTTTATAATTAATTAACATTCCAAAACTCAAAATAAGTATAAAAAATAAAATATAATTCAAAGAATCACCAAAATTGGTCCTAGTGGTCCTCTGGTCAATAGAAACATCCCATAATTTTCTTAAGGACAGAAACCTTGCCTTGGCCATGTTGTTGAATTTCCATTAAAAATCCCTATTTTTTTCATTAAGTTAATTATATAAATTAAATTAAATTCAGAAAAATCACATTTTCTCATCTATTGTCTTAATTGACATGTGAGTAAAGTGACATAAAAATTTTAAGTTCATTTGAGCTTAATTTGATGAGTTATGAAATGAACATTCTTAAAAGGATCATAAAGGTAATTAAAGAATTTTAACCCTAATTAATATTTAGGTTTAATCAAGGGGAAGGTAAAATATCTGATTTTAAAATTTTCATTAGATGATTGAAACCTATGGAATTAAGGGGGAGAAACCCATTAATCATCTTGAAAATATTTAAGGTAAATTTTAATTAATTAAACAATTTGAATTTTGGAAGAATAGGTTAAAATTTGGATTATTGAGATTAGGGATATGATTTAAGAAGATATCAATTCTTTAATTTAAAATCCCTAAATGAATCACTTTAATAATATTTAACATTTAAATTCAAAGTGGAAATTGAAATTAATAATTAAATAATTAAAAGGAAAATAAACCTTAATTAAATAAAAACTTAAAACATTGAATAACATGATAATCAAATTGAAATAAATTTAAAACATTAAAATTAATTTGAAATTACTTAAAAGACAAATCTAAAATAAATTTGAAACATTAAAGAAAGGCAACCTTAAGACAATTCATAATTAAAAACATAAAAAATCAAATCAATTAACAAATTAACCTAAAATATTTCAATTAAATTAAAATTAAATCATTAAAATTTAAATTGAATAATTTAAACACCTCTTTCAACCCAAATTAATCTAATACATTGAGAACATTAAAGATGTAAAGATTTAATTAAATTAGAAAAACTTGAACACTCTTCCAAACTTAAAATTATTAAAATTTCATAACTAAATTAAATCACTCTAAATCACCAATTCTAATTTTAAATCATTAAATTCTTTAATAAACTAATTTGCCCCCAAAAGTTTTTCATTATTATAACTCTTAAGTAAAGCATCATGTGAAATGTCACCTTACTTATAGGATAATCAAATATCCTAATTCACTGAGCAAGAAACAAACTAAACTAAATTTTGGATGATTAATTCACCTCTGCAATAAAACTCTTTTGGACTAAAAAATAATCCCAAAAATATTGAAAAGATGTTTAGGACTCATCCTAAACACTTCCTAAATATGATGAGGTATTTTAGAAGAACAATTGAATCTAATTGTTTTTTGATGAAGAAAATCATCCTTAACAAAATACAAGAACCTAGACGTCATAGGAAATGACTAGCAATAGGATTAGGAATTTGGTAGACAACCAGAACCTTCCCTTAGCTTTACCTAGGTACTTGTTATAAATATTTTAATGCATTAACATGTCTTTTAAGTGCAGCTTAGAATGACGAGAAGACCTTCCAGGTGCACTTTTATTTTATTGCAATTTACTTTATTGTAATTTATTTATATGAGCAACACTTTAATTTTTTCTTTCATATTAAACAAGACTGTTGCATGAAAACTGAAACTTTAGGATAGCCACAAAACTGAAACCCAAAATTAAATTAAAATCAACATAAGATAAACTTCACAGCCACAACATTCAAAAGATAAAACAACTCAAAATTTAATCACAAACAAAACAACAAAACTATAATTGCAATTAAATTAAAACAACTCGTTGGATGATCGAGAATACCTCGGATGATGTAAACTACGTGTTGCTAACGGGATTACCCACGGTCTAAATGAAAGTGCAGAACTCATTCAGTTGAGTTTAGCAGATTCATATGGACTAAGTGAATACGATTAAAATAAGGGTGCCGGAATGATGGAACAGTGGGATCTTAACCTATGTTATTATAATCAACTTTAAGATTCCCCTAATAAAAAATTAAAGACATTTGAAATTTAGGACTCTTCTAAACCAAAACACTTTTCTCATCTCCTGATTTTCACCTTCTAAAACTAAACCTCTGCAACAACAAGGAGCTTGGAGCATAGTGGGCAGCACCGCCATCGTCGTCAGTAGAACTGGAATCTACATCAGTAAAACATTTCTTAGAATTAAATAACCAAGCCAAACGATTTGGAGGTAGTTTGCCTAGTGCAACATAAATCCTCAACTTTTTGTTAGGCATTTGCATAGTTGTGTTATGCAAATTAATCCCTAACCGGTCTTAGGACTCCGAGGTAGTCGTTTGATACGACATAAACCCTCACATCTTCGAGGTTGTTTGTATGATCATGTCATACGAATATAAGTCCTAATTAGCTAAAATTGGCAGGACTAAAACATTAAATAAAGTCTCAAATTGAAGCCTAACAATAGGATAGTTTGGGAAGTTGCCAAGATTCTTCTTGGATCCTCAGCTTCTCCTACCTCTCTTCCATTGGACTCTTAAAATAAACTGTTCCAAATTTGAGCTAATCCCTTTCGAAATTTCCAAAATCTAATTGTTTGAAAACCCTAAACTTTGAAATTCTTGAGAGCAAAATCACTGATCATTATTCGAGAGTTTTCTTAAATGATTCCCGTCATTTAAGATGTAATTAACTATTGGGGCTTGCCCTTATAGGGAACTTTAAGAACCCAGGTAATATAAACCCTGCTTAATTCCTTTATATTAAGCAAGGGAATTTGTCGGCTTATAAAATTGGTTCGCAGACCAAACGGATGTCACAAATCTTTTAGATTATTTATCTGAGCCCCATCATCAAACAGTGTGCCTATTCCTAGAGATAGATACACGGTTTGTGGTGCGTTGCTTGTTTATATAAACTACTTGGGATGTGAGATCGGTTTGATTTCATATTTTAAAATATTCAAACATAAAATTATTTTCAAAATCAAATGCTACTTCTTAAATTATATATATATATTTAAATTAAAATTAAAACATAAAATTCGCCTACAATTTCTGTTAGGCGACCCCTTTTCAAAATACAACACACAATCTAAAAAAAATAAGCCGCACAATTTCTGGCAACTCCGCTGGGGACTAGTTCTTCTCTCCTTCCTGATCAGATGGTTTTGCTTTCATAAATCTATAGTGAGTCCATATCCCTAGTGGACCAAAATTTCATTCTTCCGTTGGCATACCTCGCTCTTTTCTGTCTTGAGCAAGTATAGTCGACTCCCTTTTGGATTTAGGAGGTACTGTTTAGACACCCCTAAACAGAGAGGTTTTGAAATCCTTTTGCCTCTTAAGAGGTGGGGTGGACCCCCAATAGGTGTTAGCTTCGAAGCGGTCCTTCGGATTGAGAAGCCTTACGAGAATTTCTCTCCCTTTTCAATTCCAAACTGGGTTCCTTCCTTTTTCTATAAACCTCCATTCTTTAAACATTTCGTTCCTAACAAAAAAATCTTTTAATAAATAACCCTTTAATAAACAAAATCTTTTAGATCGCAAATGCATTAAGATAAACAAAAATGTATTCGGACTCTTTCTTTTTCGTCCTAAATTTTGTGACAAAAGGAAGCATAATTCGGGACTAATAGTCAGAATCTACCCTACAGAAAATGGCTGCCCCAAAGTTAATCTTCTCCTTCACCAACGAAATAGACTTCGCCGTTTACAAGGATGAGCTACCCGATAATGGGATCATCCGTTTTGAACAAGGATTTAACAATACAGAACTCAAGTTCGCTGATGCCACTCTTTTTATACTAATGAATAAAGCGCCACAAACTGAGAAACTCGTGCTTGAGTTCAATCTGAAATCGACTCAAGAATTTCCTCCCCTGCGAAGGGTTCCAACTGAAATCTCTACCCCCACTGGTCTAGTCGTCTCTACACCTGCCTCAATTCCCGCCCAACTGAGAGGGAAGGGAGACCAAATTTATAAACCTGCCACCGTGGAGGGTACGGATTTTGCTGCAATACCATCTGTTTTTGAAATTGGGTCAAGTTTAAAGTTTACACCCCTGACTCGGACTCAGAGAAGAAAATGAGGCAGAAAGATCATCAGGATCGAGATAGCCAAAGCTGCTAAAGTTGCTTTTCTAGGGGAAATTCCTGAGGAAAGAGAAGAGCTGCCTGAATATTCACCATTGTTAGGAGAAATTGGGTTCCACCCTCTCTCTGCTGTAGCTGATGAAGAAGATGCCCAGAGGATCGCTGCTGCGTTACCCCGACCTGCATATTATAGTGATAGCAAAAGAAAAAGAACTAGGGCTACGCTGCTCACTCGACTGCAAGCTGTAGTAGAAAAGTTAGGAAAGAAAGAGAGATGCCCCGTATCTGAGATTCTGAGGAGAATGGGACGGGTGCCAGCCAAATCCCGCCTTGGACCGCGAGTAAACATGGTCATTGCTAAGGAAAACTCAAGAAAAAGGCACGAGCCAACGAAAGGAGTTTGCCTGTTATCGTATTGAGACACCATATTAGAGAGGACACCACCTACCTACTCACAGCTGACCGACCATCTGGTCTTAGGCCACATACTGCGAGAAGGATTGTGTGGCAACCTATTATTGGTGAACCGAAACCATCGGAGCATTCTAGGAAGAAAAGTCTCGTTAGGAGGCTTGAAACTGAAGGAAGTGCCACTGCAATGAAAGAAACTCCTGAGAAAGACATTCAACGGTCATCAGGCGACAACTGCGAGACCGTGTCAAAGAGGCCACTAGAGGATGCCATAGGAAAGTTAAAGACGGATATCTGCCGGTTGGCAAAAGAAAGAGGAAAAAAGTTGGAAAATGAAGTTGGTTCATCAGAATTTATGGATGAAGAGTATGTCAAGATCGACATGGATGAAACACGAGCATTGTTTGCTTCACAAGGTGCTCCGGTAGCAGCGGAAAGAGACGAGCCGAAAGTGATGAGAGCATAACTTTAGGAGAAGGATAACACAATTTCTCAAATGGCAAGGAAGATGGAAGAGATGGTGGTCGCCTTAGCCACTCTACAAAGTCAGGTGCAACCTCAGAAAGAAACACCCCCAGAAATCATCCATGTTGTAGATGGAGGGAAAGAGATTACATCTGTCAACAGAGATGAGCAACCGAAGAAGGATTCTGCACAGAGCATGATTCCCGAAAAAGACATCAAAAATATTGTAGAACAGCAGGTGCGAGAAGCCTTAGCACAGTCCAAGAGTGGAGCATCTATTCAAATGGGTAGACCATACCCCAAAGAATTTGATGCAGTCCAATACCGAAAAGGCTTTGTACCACCTCTGTTCAAGACTTTTGATCGCACTGGAAACCCCCGGCAGCATGTTACACATTTTCGTGCTAGTTGCTGCAATGCCGGTGGGAGCGATGCCTTACTCTTTCGGCAGTTCGTCAGCAGCTTATCAGGGATTGCCTTTGACTGGTATGCAGAATTGCCAAATGGCTCAGTTAAGACCTTTTTAGAGTTAGAAAACCTTTTCATTAACCGGTTTACCGGAGCTCAGCACCACATTACGATCGGTGATCTAGTGGTGGAGCAACAAAAAATGAATGAAACTCTAATGAATTACATACTTCGATGGAGAAATTTAAGTATGAAGTGTGAGCCACAGCTACATGAACATCATGCAGTTGGTATCCTACTGAAAAGCATCCACGGCCCGATAGCACTTCTCCTTAAAGAATTTATAATCAAGACTTTCGAGAAGCTGCTTAGCAAGTCCGGAAGCTTACAAGAGTAAGCAAAGCAACTAAGTTTCGTGGACATGACCGATAAACAGAAATCGGTGAAAGCATTTGAAAAGAAGTTCGGAATCGTCGCGGCAGTAGATAAGGGCAAGTAACCAGTGCAGATATAGCCAGAGCGGCCACAGCCTAGCTATCAAACATCGCAACATACTTACCAACAACCTTAGCAGATTTATCAGCAACCTCGACCAAGCTATCAGTTGCCTTAACATTATGAACAACCGCCTCTTCCACAGCGTACCCTGAATGAATTTTTGAATAATAAATATCCATTCAAGACTGAAGGAGTAGCGAAGATGTTCCATAGTTTAATGAAGACACCTGATTTTTAGCTACCAGAGCCCAAGATGCCGGAAGAAGCCAATAAGAGAGATCATCCAAACTATTGCTCTTACCACCAGATGCTCGGGCACAGGATAGAGGATCGCATCACTTTCAAGATTTGGCTTGATGACAATCTCCGGAAAGGGAACATAACGATCCCAAAGGAATACATGAAGGAACCCCAAAGGGGTGGTTCCGTCAATGTTATTTCAACGGATCCTATTGTTTTGATAGACCCTTACACGACCCATGATTGATGGAGTACCGTCTGGACAAAGTCTTCAAAGAAAATCTTGGATCATATCCAGAACGCTTCGGTGCGCGCTTCACCTCAAAGTTTGAAACCTGTCGAGTCGGTGCTATCGCATGCAATTGAAGAACTGCCCCAGAAGGAGAAGAAGATCATGGGAGAGAAGAGGGCTGAGGCTCCAAAGAGTAGACTAGGGGCTGCTTATCCTAGGATGGTTGTTTCCGATTCGGGAGAGAAACTCCTCGAACGTCTGACTTTATATGACTATTTGCTCACCCTGGCGGGATCTTATAAAGATAAGAGTTTTGGTGTTGTCTACGTTTCGACTGTTTCTAAAGATTACGTAACTAACGAAAACCAACCTAATCCGGATCTCGATTCTGATATGAATAACGATTCTCAAAACATACTAAACTCAATGACCACGATGAAGGAGAAGTCATTCATAAGGATAACTATGAAAGCTCAACAAGCAACGAGTCTACTTGTGAATTTTGAGGAGCTCCGATTGTGATAGAATTAGAGTCATCAGATTCTGAAGCAACGCCAGAAGAGCCAGTCGTTCCAATTTAAGGGGAGACACCGGCAGATTCAGCACCAGATTTAGAAGAACTAACTAAAGTCAATTTAAGAAGTGGAAAGTTCTACCTCCGAGAATGGGTCCAAAGGATAAAGGAAAGCAGGCGATTGCTCAGGAAGAGCCAGCCCCAGCAGAAGAATTGCCCATTCGGGAAGAAAATGAAGAGCCTGGTAATAAAGTGGATTATAACGTGCTAGCCCATCTTAGGAAGCTACCAGCCAAATTGAGTATCTACGACGCTCTGATCCTGTCAAAGGAGATGAGGGAAACTCTGATAACGGATTTACTTGATCCATAAATTTGTTTAGCTCAAATGGCCAGTAATTCCTTACACGAGGTTTGCTCATTAAAAGAACAGTGAGGTGTTACCTTCACAGATAATGATCTACTACTTGGAACGGCTGATCACAATCGACTGTTGTACATCTCAGTCACTATCGGAAAGTTTACGCTCTTCAGGGTTTTAGTTGATCCGGGAGCATCAATTGACATAATGAGCCTTCGAACGTTAGCATATTTGGAAATTGATGCTCGAGAACTTGAAGCAAACAAGATGTTATTAAGAGGGTTCAATAAGAAAGGAGAAAGACCACTCGGATCAATAACATTATTAATGAAGACCGGTGATTTGGCAAAGAAAAACGCAAAATTTCATATAATTGATTCTGAAACATTATTCAACACTCTACTGGGTCGGCCATGGATCCATGATAACCGGATGATACCGTCTTCTCTGCACCAGTGCATAAAATATTATGAAGGAGGAGAACAGTATATCAAAGGTGACTTGCAGCCTTTCTTCATACATGAAATCAGAATTCATGAAGATGCAGCCTACTACGCACCTCCGAAGAAAACAATATTCTTTAGAAACACCATACTAAATGAAGAAAAAGAAGTGCAAGAACCGGAAATTATAGTCTAACAGTTGCTCACCACTCCTTTACGACGAGATAGTGAAGGTTTCTCCAGAACTCGCACCCAAGGTCAAGGCCGGGGACGAGGTCGAGGAAGAGACGTTGGAACAGTTAGACAGAAAAAATCAGTCATCGACGTTGATTGGGAGAACTATTCCGAAGAAGAAGAAATCAAGAAAGAAGCAGCAACAGTAAATCAAAAGAAACCTCAGTTCAAGATCATTCTCGAAGATGAATGGAATGAAGAATGCAAATCAATGTACTAGAAGATTAACCATTATGTACATACTATGACCCTAACCCCGATCCATTCTAATAAGATCGAGGGTATGGTGGTCAAGGAAGTACGTGGTGGTAAAATTTGGATTAATTTAAAATTTGGAAGAATAGGTTAAAATTTGGATTATTAAGATTAGGGATATGATTTAAGAAGATATCAATTCTTTAATTTAAAATCACTAAATGAATCACTTTAATAATGTTTTTAATTAAATTCAAAGTGGTAATTGAAATTAATAATTAAATAATTAAAAGGAAAATAAACCTTAATTAAATTAAAACTTAAAACATTGAATAACATGATAATCAAATTGAAATAAATTTAAAACATTAAAATTAATTTGAAATTACTTAGAAGACAAATCTAAAAAAAATTTAAAATATTAAAGAAAATAAACCTTAAGACAAATCATAATTAAAAACATAAAAAATCAATTTAATTTAAAAAATTAACCTAAAATATTTCAATTAAATTAAAATTAAATCATTAAAATTTAAATTGAATAATCTAAACACCTCTTTCAACCAAAATTAATCTAATACATTGAGATCATTAAAGATGTAAAGATTTAATTAAATTAAAACAACTTGAACACTATTCCAAACTTAAAATTATTAAAATTTCATAACTAAATTAAATCACTTTAAATCACCAATTCCAATTTTAAATCATTAAATTCTTTAACAAACTGATATTCCCCTTAAAGGTTTTCATTATTATAACTCTTAAGTAAAGCATGAAGTGAAATGCACTATACTTATAGGATAATCAAACATCCTAATTCACCGAGCAAGAAACAAACTAAACTAAATTTTTGGATAATTAATTCACCTGTGCAATAAAACTCATTTGGACTAAAAAATAATCCAAAAAATATTGAAAAGATTTTTAGGACTCGTCCTAAACTCTTCCTCAATATGATGGCGTGTTTTAGAAGAAGAATTGAATTTAATTGTTCTTTGATGAAGAAAATCATCCTTAACAAAATACAAGAACCTAGACGTCATCGAAAATGACTAGCGATAGGATTAGGAATTTTGTAGACAACCAAAACCTTCCCTTAGCTTTACCTAGGTACTTGTTATAAATCTTTAAATGCCTTAACAAGTGTTTTAAGTGCAGCATGGAATGACAAGAAGACCCTCCAGGTACGCTTTTATTTTATTACAATTTACTTCATTACAATTTATTTATATGAGCTACACTTTACTCTTCTTGCATGCTAAACAAGATTGTTGCATGAAAATAGAAACTTTTAGGGTAGCCACAAAACTGAAACCCAAAACTAAATTAAAATCAACACAAGATAAAATTCACCGCCACAACATTGAAAAGATAAAACAACTCAAAATTTAATCACAAACAAAACAACAAAACTACAATTGTAATTAAATTAAAACATCTCGTTGGATGATCGGGAATACCTCGGATGATGTAACCTAAGTGTGGAACTCATTCAGTTGAGTTTATCAAATTCATCTGGAGTAAGTGAATCCGATAAAAATAATGGTGTCGGAATGATGGAACCGTGGGATCTTAACCGTTGTTGTTATAATCAACTTTAAGATTCCCCTAATAAAATATTTAAGACATTTGAACTTTAAGACTCTTCTAAACCAGAACACTTTTCTAATCTCCTGATTTTCACATTTTAAAACTAAACCTCTGCAACAACAAGGAGCTTGGAGCATAGTGGGCAGCATGGTTATGGTCGTCAGCAAAACTGGAATTTACATCAGCAAAACCATTTTTAGAATTAAATAACCAATCCATAGGATTTCGAGGTAGTTTTCCTAGTGCAACATAAATCCTCAACTTTTTGTTAGGCATTTACATAGTTGTGCTATGCAAATTAAGCCCTAACTGGTCCTAGGACTCTGAGGTAGTTGTTTGATACTACATAAACCCTCACATCTTCGAGGCTGTTTGTATGATCATGTCATACGAATATAAGTCCTAATTAACTAAAATTGGTAGGATTACAACATTAAATAAACTCTCAAATTGAAGCCAAATAATAGGATAGTTTGGGAAGTTGTCAAGATTCTTCTTGGATCCTCAGCCTCTCCTACCTCTCTTTCATTGGACTCTTAAAATAAACTGTTCCAAATTTGAGCTAATCCCTTTTGAAATTTCCAAAATCTAATTGTTTAAAAACCCTAAACTTTGAAATTCTTGAGAGCAAAATCATTGATCATTATTCGAGAGTTTTCATAAATGATTCCAATCATTTAAGATGTAATTAACTATAGGGGCTTGCCCTTGTAGGGAACTTTTTGAACCCTGGTAATATAAACCCTGCTTAATTTCTTTATATTAAGCAGGGGAACTTGTCGGCTTATAAAATTGGTTCGCAGACCAAACTGATGTCACAAATGTTTTAGTTTATTTAACCGAGCCCCATCGACAAACTGTGTGCCTATTCCTCGGGATAGATATACGGTTTGTGGTGCGATGCTCGTTTATATAAACTATTTGGGATGTGAGATCGGTTTTATTTCATATTTTAAAATTTTTAAACCTAAAATTATTTTCAAAATAAAATGCTACTTCCTAAATTATATATATTTATTTAAATTAAATTAAAAACTTAAAATTTGTCGATAATTTCTATTAGGCGACCCCTTTTCAAAATACAATACACAACCTAAGAAAAATAAGTTGCACAGTTATCTAACAACAAGATGAATAAATTTATCGTCTCGAACCAAAAATTGAAGAAATGATTGTAGCTTTACAAAATCCTCCACAAATAACCCCATTACCTGCCGTTAAAATTATTAGGTTTGAGGAAATAAAAATTCTTAAAGATAAAAGAGAGCCAATATATATTGAAGAAAGTTCTCAAAAGAAAAATGATTCCTCCAAGATCGACATTCCTTACACAACTTGTGGAACAAAAACTGAAAGAAACAATGGCTCCGGTAAGCGTCGGATCATTAATTCTAAAGAGTAGACTTTAACCAGAGGAGTTTTATTATATTCAACATAACTAAGGCTTTGTTCACCTCTCTTTAAAATGTTTGATAGGACTAGTAACCCCTGTCAGAATCTTGCACACTTCAGATAGAGTTGCTGTAATGCATGGAGAAGCGATGCTCTTTTATTCCACCATTTTTTTAACAACCTCACAGAAGTTGCCTTCGATTGGCATACAAAGCTTCCTAATGGGTCCATTAAAATTTTTATAGAACTTTAGAACCTTTTCATTAAAGGATTTGCTGGAGCAAAACATCATATAATAGTTATAGACCTTATAGTGGAAAAAAACAAAAACTAGGAGAAACTCTTATTGATTACATTTTGCGCTGGAGAAATCTCAGCATAAAATGTGAACCACAACTTCAAGAACAACATGCAGTTGAAATCTTGCTTAATAAAATTCATGGTCTTATAACATTCATGCTTAAAGGATTTACATTAAATACATTTGAAAAATATCTTAGCAAAGCTTCCAATCTTCAAGAACAAGCTAAGCAGATGGGTGTAACTGAAAAGTCGGAGAAGATAAAGCAAGTTAAAATGTTAAAAAAGAAAATTGGAAAATTCATAGCAATACAAAAAGTAAACAAGTAATGAAAGTGAAACCAAAACAAAAGAAGCAACAACAGAATGCAGGTCAATAACAATCAATGTCATCTACACAATTACAATTCCAACAATCAACCTCATCACAGACAAACAAGAAATAAATGTTCGAGCAGATAAACAAAGAATATCGAATCAAAACAAAAAAATTTGCAAAGATATTTCATAGCTTGTTGAATGTGTCAGAATTCTAAATGTCTGAAGCTAAAAGAAAGGGATAGGTTGATATGAAAGATCATGCTGACTATTGTCCTTATCATAGAATGCTTAGACATAAAATCGAGGAATGTTTTGTCTTCAAATACTGGTTGGAATGCAATTTTTGAGAAGGGAATATTGTTATCTCAAAAGAATATCTTAAAGAACCTGAAAAAGGTTCAGTCAATATGATTTTGGTTGATGAACTTATTCCTAACAATCATCTCAATAATGGAGACAAAGAAAATATTACGTAAGGTAAATCTCTTAAGAAGACCTTTTTGGACTTACAACATACAAAATCTTCTGAGAAAGAAAGGAAAAAGGAAAGAAAAAGAAGGAACCAAAAAGCGTTAAAGGCCTTTTAGACATAGGGACTATTGTTCCTTTTTTAACTTCCAAATCCCACACTCCTTTACCTTCTACTAGATAGTTGTCTCAGACAAAGAGAAGAAATCCCTTGAGCCGCAGACTTTGTATGAATTCCTTTATGTCCCTGTTTTGAATAATAGAATTTATAGTTCTGCTTACATTTTTTCTATTTATGATACCACTTCTGAAAATGATCAATCCAATTTTGATTATGTAGATAATACTCAAGTCATACACAATCTCGATAAGTCTGACGACAATCAAAATAATAATAATGGGAACGATAATTCCAACAATGATAAAAATAAACATGAATCTATTACAATTGAACTACAAGGAATAGCAATTTATATACAATTAGAACATTCCGACTCAGAGACAAAAAAATTCAGAAGATAAACCAAAAGAATTAATTGAAGTTAACTTACAAAATGGAAAAGTTCTACCTCCAAGAATGGCTCCAAGAGAAAAAGAAAAATAAATAATTGCACCAAAAAACATCATCCCTCCAATACATCACCAATTATCTGAAAGAAATGAATACAGTCTTCATAACAAAGTGGACTATAATGTGCTAGCACATTTAAGAAAATTACCAGCAAAGTTGAGTATCTATGATGCCCTAATGCTTTCAAATGAAATGAGGGAATCATTAATAAAAGATCTTTTAGATCTAGAAATTTGTTTAGCTCAACCCGCTAATGTATCCTCAAATGAATTTTATTCACCAAAAGAGCATACTAAGATAACTTTCCCTAATAATGACTTGTTGCATGGTATGACAGACAAAAGTTGTCTATTGTACATCACATTGAATATAAACAACACTACACTTTCAAGGGTGCTTATTGACCCTGGTGCCTCAATTAACATTATGAATTTAAGAACTCTTGCATATTTGGACATTTACGCCTACAAAGTAATGAGAGCTAAAATGATGCTACGAGGATTCAACCAGTATGGAGAACGAGCTTTAGGTTAATTACATTACTCTTGAAGATGGATGACTTGGTGACAATGAAAAATTTCCTTGTCATTGATTCTGAAACCTCATAAAATACTTTACATGGTCGGCCATGCATCCATGAATATAAGATGGTCCCCTCTTTATTACAACAATACATCAAATATCTACAAAAGGGACGAGATTGTTGTATCACAGAAGATCATCAACTATCTTCAGTCCATGAAATTGGAGTACATGATGATGATGCATATTATCTTCCAATAAGGAAAACAGTATTATCAAGAGAGGAAGTGGTGAATAAATAATAAAAATATAAGGAAAGAAAATAAATGAAAAAGACACTGAAATAGAAAAAAAATCAATAGAAATTCTTCTTTGACACAGGAAAAATGTGATAATTCTTATCAAATTCACACCCAAGGTCAAGTGCGAGGATGAGAACGGGATAAAGAAAAAAAGATTGTTAAAATGAAGAAACAATTAATGTTTAGAATTTGTTTAGACTCTGAAGAAGAAAGAGAAGAAGAAAAGACAACATCAGTGATTTTAAAAGAACCATAGTTGAAAATACCTCTTGAAGAATAAGACAAAGAAAAACATTTGAGACTATGTATGAACGAATTAATCATTGTATACACGCTATGACCATAATTACAATCTCTACATTTAAAATTAAGAATTTAGTGGTCTGTCGGCATATTTTTTTAGGTTGTGTGTTTTATTTTGAAAAGGGGGTCGCCTAACAGAAATTGTCGGCGAATTTTAGATTTTAAATTTGATTTAAATATACATATATAGTTTAGAAAGTAGCATTTGATTTTAAGTTTGAAAATTTTAAGATATGAAATCAAACCGATCTCACATCCCAAATAGTTTATATAAACGAGCACCGTACCACAAACCGTATATCTAACCTAAGGATAGACACACTGCTTGATGGTGGGGCTCGATTAAATAAACTAGAAGATTTGTGACATCCGTTTGGTCTGCGAACCAATTTTATAAGCCGACAAATTCCCATGCTTAATATGAAAGCATTAAACAGGGTTTATATTACCTGGGTTCTTTAAAATTCCCTATAAGGGCAAGCCCCTATAGTTAATTACATCTTAAGTGACGGGAATCACCTAAGAAAACTCTCGATAATAATCAATAATTTTGCTCTCAAGAAATTCAAAGTTTAAGTTTTCAAGGGATTGAATTTTGGAATTTCAATAGGGAATGGATCGAGTTTGGAACATTTTGTTTTGGGAATTCAAAGGAAGAAAAGTAGGAGAAATTATAGATTCGAAGCGAACTTCGATAATTTCCCAACTATCCTATTGTTTGGCTTGAATTTAGGAAGATCCTAATATCTATTTAATGTTTTGATCTTGCCAATTTTAATTAATTAGGACTTATATTTATATGATAGAATCATACAAATAGCCTGGAAGATGTGAGGGTTTATGTCGTATCGGACGACTACCTCGTAATCCTAAGACCGGTTAGGGCTTAATTTGCAATGCAAATGCCTAACGAAGAGGTTGAGGATTTATGTTGCGCTAGGCAAACTACCTCGAGATCCTATGGATTGGTTGTTTAATTCTAAGAAAGTTTTTCTGATGTAGATATCAGTTTTTGCTGACGACGATGGCCGTGCTGCCCACCATGCTCCAAGCTCCTTGTTGTTGCAGAGGTTTGGTTTTAGAAATCATAAATCAGGAGATGAGAAAAGTGTTTTGGTTTAGAGAAGTCTTAATTTCCAAGTGTTTTTGTGTTTTAATTAAAAAACAAATCTTAAAGTTGATTATAACGACACCGGTTAAGATCCCACTGTTCCATCCTTCCGGCATCGTTATTTTTATCGGATTCACTTAATCCAGATGAATTTGCTAAACTCAACTGAATGAGTTCCACACTTTCATTTAGACCGTGGGAAATCCCGTTAGCAACACGTAGGTTACATCATCGGAGGTATTCCCGATCATCCAACAGGACGTTTTAATTTAGTTGTAATTGTAGTTTTGTGTTCGTTTTGTGATTAAATTTTGAGTTGTTTTATATTTTGAAATATTGTGGTGGTGAATTTTATCTTGCAATGACTTTTAACTTAGTTTTGGTTTCGGTTTTAGGGACTATCCTAAAGGTGTGGGTTTTCATGCAACAGTTGTTTATCATGCAAGAAAAGTAAGTGCGATGCGATTAAATAAATTGCAATAAGGTAAATTGCAATAAAATAAAAGCTTACCTGGAGGGTCTTCCCGTCATCCCAAGCTGCACTTAAACACAATTTAGCATATTTAAGCATTTAAAGCAAGTTCCTAGGTAAAGCTAAGGGAAGGGTTATGGTTTTCTACCAAATTCCTAATCCTATAGCTTAGTCATTTCCTATGACGTCTAGTGTTCTTGTGTTTCGGTTTGAGGACGATTTTCTTCATCAAAGAATAATTAAATTCAGTTGTTCTTATGAACATCCTATCATATCGAGGAAGTGCTTAAGACAAATCTTAAACATCTTTTCAATATTTCTAGGATTGTTTTAAGTCTAAATGGGTTTAATTATACAAATGAATTAAAAGTCCGGAAATTCAAGTTTTGTTGTTATCTTGCTCAGTGAACTAGGACATTTGAATATCCTATAAGCGAAGTAACATTTCATTTAACGTTCTGTTTAGGAGTTATGATAACCAAAGCTCTCGAGGGCAAATTAGTGTTCAAATGGTTTATGATTTAGTTTAACTTCAGTTGAAGGGTTTAAATTTGGAATAGTGTTCAAGTTGCTTTATATTTAATTTCTTTATGTCTTAGGTAATGTTATTTAATTCAATTTCATTTAACTTTAATTTAATTTAATTCAATTTAATTTAATTTAATTCAATTTAGTTTGATTTGATATAAATTAATTTAATTTAATTTAACTTGATTTAATTTAATTTAATTTAATTTCCTTCAATTTAACTTAATTTGATTTAATTTTAATTTAATTTAATTTAATTTAATTTAATTTAATATGTTTTAATTTAATTTAATTTAATTTAATTTAATATTTTTTTAATTTAATTTAGTTTAATTTAATTTAATTTAATTTAATTTAATTTATTTATTTTATTTAATTTAATTTAATTAATTTATTTAATTTAATTTAATTTAATTTAATTTAATTTAATTTATTAATTTAATTTAATTTAATTTTTTTTTAATTTTAATTTTAATTTAATTGAAAATTTAAAAAGGAGTTTAATAATTTAACTTATTATTTTTTTAATTTAATTTAATGATTAAGTCCTTTAACATTTTAAAACTTTAAATTTGAATTATCATTTTTAATTAGGAATTAAATATTATTGAGATGATTAATTTAGGGTATTTTAAATTAAAGAACAAATCTCTTCCTAATAATATCCCTATTTTAATAATTCCAATTTTATTATTCTTCCAAATTTAATCAATTATTTAATTAAGGTTCATTTCAATTATTTTAAATTGTTTAGTAGGTTTCTACACTTTAATTATTTAAATTTCAATCATCCAAGTCAGATTAAGATCAAATATTTTACTTGTTAATTTTATTAAGCCTAAAGTTTTAATTAAGGGTTAAAATTTTTAATTACCATTTTGCCCTTCAAGCTTAATAATTCCATAACTCACTAAATTGAGCTTAAATGAACTTGAAATTTTTATGTGACTTCACTCATGTGCCAATAAAGACATGAGAGGGGGAAATGTGATTTTTCTGTATTTAATTTATTTATGTAATTATTTTTGGTAGAAAATAGGGATTTCCAAGGAAAATTTAATAACATGACCAAGGGAAAGTTTCTGTCCTTAAGAAAATTATGGGACATTCCTAATGACCAAGGGACCACTTGGACCAACTTTAGTGATTTTTTGAATTATATTATTTTCATTATAATTATTTTAAATTTTGGAGTATTAATTGATTTAAAAATAAAATAAAGGTTGAAAAATGAATTTTATATTTTTCAAAAATCTCTCTGATATCAAGGAAATCAAAGAATCAATTTTTACAATTTTCTGATTTTTCTTTGATTTATTAGAATTATTTTAGTGAAAATGCTAGAAAATACATTTTTTAATTTTAAAATTGCCTTAGGGCTTTAAAATTTAATATCTCACCAAATAGACCTAAGAAAAATATGGGATTTGTTCCCAAATGATTAAAAGTCAAAATGTGACATTTTGGTGAATTTTATTATTTTTATGATTTTTATTATTTTTAATTATTAAAATATTAAAATAATACAAAAAATCAACTTTTTTAGAAAATTGAAATTTTAATTTTCTTAAATTCTCCTGATATCAGAGAGGCTCCAAAACCAATTTGGTGAGTTTTTGAAAGGTATTTTGAAAGTTATAAATTTTTGAAGTTTAAAATGGTTAAATAGCTTAATCAACCCATTTAGTAGGGCTAACCAAGTCCAATTGACTTCAAATTTTTATGATGGGTTCCTCTGATCCTAAAGGTCAGTGGAGAATTGATTTCAAGTCAATTTGATGTATGGTTAGCTCTAATTAATTAGGGATCTATTTTGGGTGTTTAAGCCAATTAGGGTTATTTTAAATGAGTTAACTCAAAACCTATTTTTTCTAGGGTCCTCTGGTCATAAGAGACATCACCAAATTTTCCTAGAATTTATTTCACAACATGCTAATTATTTGAATTAAAATACTCAAAACAGTAACATGAATTTAAAAAATCAATAACTTCTCATAGGGATGGCCTCTGACTCTGGAAAATTCAGGGAATGTTCCCAAATTCAGAGGCTTTAAAAGCCCTATGGTCTCATGCCATGGTGAATTTCCTATATGCATGGAGAATTAAAATAATGCAGAGGGTAAATAAATCATTAAAAATAAAATACTTGATGAAATTAAATGATTTCTTTTCCACATTATTCTCCTCCGTTCACCGAGCGAGAGGGTATTTTTATTTTATTTTTCTGATTTTTCTACACAAAGTTATGGATTTTTGAAGTTTAGGGAATTAAATAAATCAGAAAATCCCTAATTTTCTATTTATCCGAGTCGGCGCCGCGTCAACCTTAACATCTCCGAAGTGCCGCGTGGCGCGCTCCCATTCTACGCCACCACTTGAGTAAGCGGCCCGGGTCCCGCCTTCCTCGTATCATCTGCCGATCCGACCCGATCTGAGCCGTCCGTCCTCGCGTGTATTAAATGGACGGCATCCGTTCATCGTCCCCAAGCATCCTCACCCGAGAGCCATCCACACTAAAACCCTAAGAACTCACTCAATACTTAACGGATTTTCGTGTTCTTGTGCTCTATGGATTCATCTTGAAGAGACGAACACATCTATACGGTGATCATGCATTGAAATTAAAACATTTGAAATGGAGAATCTCCAGAAGCTCGGGATGAAGAATTAGCTCATACCTTTGCTCAAAGAAGTGTCGCTTCAATCTGAGGGTTGTGTCACCTTAGATTGGATCCCAGCAAGCTCCAGATGAACTCTCCTAGTCTGGTGAATCGCCTAGGTATGATTTCGACCACAGCCGATCACAAAGCTTGGAGGCCGGAGCAACCGGGTGGCCCTGGAGAGGGGGCTTTTGCTGGTGGACTTCTTCCCTTGGTCTGGTGAAGGTGTAGGACCAATCAATTTGAGGATTGATCCACTGTGGAGAAGTGTCCTGGTTTTGGGTGAAATTTCAGTTGAGAAATTGGCTTCTGTCAGTGGGGATTAGGGCAAATTGGCACTGGGGCTCAACTGCTCTAAGGATGGAGAAGGGTTTGGAACAATTTTGGTAGAGTTTCAGTAAGGTCTGGTTCAGCACCTCTCATCGCCGAGAGGGGGTGGTGTTTAAATAGAGGTGGCTGGAGAGCCTCACAGGGATGGCCAAAGGTTTGGATCAGCTGCTTAGGTCAAGGGCAGAACAGCCATGGTGGCCATTGAGCATGGTGCAGCTCAGCAAGGTGGAATTCCAAAGTTTGGTTCCTCCCCATGTCTCGGCCATGGAGTTTTCCGGCGACCCAGGTGGCCGGCCGGCAGGCATGGGTCACCCTCGAGTCCGAGTGGGTCGGGGCTTGGGTTTAGTGCGGTCGATCGGGCCTTGCCATGTGTAAAGGGGATGGCTTGGAATGGAATGGGGAAGAGGGCATTTTGGCTTGGTTTGGGTCAACCCATCATTTTGGGCTTGGTTCACCCTTCAAGGTGGCTTTGGATGTTGTGGGGAGTCAAAAGGATCAGCTGGTTTGGCATGGAGAAGTCCTTATCCAAATATATTTGGATTAAATTTTGGTTAAGGTGAAACATGCTTAAGGTTAATGACTTTTAGGAGGTGCTTAAAGGACCTCCTCCTTTTGCCATTTAAGGAGAGTTGACAACTTAGAGATCCTCATGGCTTGCCAATGGCTTGCTTGTGGCTTCAAGGCTCCATGTGGCTTGGGAAAAGATTGGGTCAATTTCATAAAAAGGGATTTTGTGGATTTTGATATTTTAATGGAAATTGTTATGGGGCTTGATTTGGAATTGTTTAATTGATCATTTTGAAACTTAGGAGTGATTTTGAATAAATGGATGATGAGGGGAAGTGTCATGTGGGCTTTGGATGAATTTGGGCTTTTGAATTTGAAGGAAGTGGGCTTTTAGGAAGGTTTAAGGGAAGTGGGCTTTTTGAATTTTAAAATGGACTTTAGGATGAAATTTTGGTAAAGGCTTGGGCCAAATAATTGTTGGGTTTAGCTCATAGATGTGTCATGAGTGACTTGGAGTAAATTGGGAGTGATTTGGGTTTGAATTGGGTTGAATTTGGGCTCCTTTGGTGAATGGGCCAATATAGGTCAAAGTAGGCTAACTTGGGCCAATGTTGGGCTAGGGTTGAAATTGATGTAAAATTAATGTTGGGAAATGTTTATGGGAGTGTTTCGAAGAGGTTTTGACTTTAGTTGGGCTTTCATTTTGGGGTTTGGGCTTATTTGGGTTAGGTTTCGATTTAGGTCAAAATTGGGCCTTTTAGCTTTGGGTTGAATTTGAGTGGGGTTTGGGTCTAAATGTTGGGCAAATCATGTTAGTGTTTTGTTTGTGGGGATGTTAAGGAAGATTTAGAAAAGATTTGGGGTTAATTGGAGCTGAATTGGGTGAGTTTGGGTTAGGTTTGGGTCATGGGTCCAAATTGGGCTTTAAGGCCAAAAGTGAAATTGGATCCAAATGTTAATCAAAATGAACTTGGATTTGGTCTAGATTGGTGTTGGGAATGTTGAATTGAAGTTTAGAATTGAATTGGACCAGAATTTGGGTCAATTGGGTAGGTTTGGTTTGACATTGGGTTCACTTAAGGTTAAAATGGGTCAAATTGGGGGTTTTGATGAAAATAGGGTAAATTGACAAAATTGGCACATGGTGTAGTTGAACAAAATGAAATTGGGAATATTTGAGATTTTCTGGAATTTGCTGGGAATTTTCTGAATTTTTTGGATTTTTGGGTCAACAGGGGTATTTTGGGTATTTGGAGGGTATTGGGAGGTATTCTTGGAATTTTTGGTATTTTTGGCTATGGATGGTCAATTTGAGTGATGTGGAAATGTTTGGGATTGGTTTTGAGGAATTGTTGGGTGATTTGGAAATTTTTGAGAAATTTGGGTAGTTTCAAGAGTTTTGGGTAGGCTAGGCGGGTGTAGGGTCCCGGGGGTCAAAAATTGAAAATTTGGAAAATTGAAGATTGGGTGAATATAAGTGGAATGAAATCATTTTGGTTGAGCCATGAAGCCATATCAAGCCCACATGAGCCATGAAGGGACTCATTTGAGGCATCCACTATGTTGTTCCTAACCCTCTTAGCCAAGGGCTTAGGGGTTAAGGACCATCCATGTGAATCACCTACATGAGTCAGGAGGTCAAGTTAGGTATGGTGTGTGAAAGTGTAGTGTATAGGTGTAGTGTGTGTGTAAGTCATCCCCTTCACTGGACCGGGCCACCTGAGGGTAGTCCTAAGGCCAAAGGGTCGTATAGGAACTCATCCTTTAAACTTCCACATTTGATTTCAACCCTCTAGGTGATTAGGGGTCTACAGTCAAGTTTGTGGAGTTTGCAGGGAGTTAAGAAGTGGTTTGAATTTCTAAAAGGTGGGTCCCAATTTTAGTCTTCTAAGATAGTTAAAGGAAAAGCCTAAGGCTAGATCCTAAGTACTAAGAAGAAGAGAAGACCTCATCAAAAATGAGGTCAACAAATGGACCCCCAATAGGTGTGGTGAGCTGACGGAGCACACCGCGCGTATTGGTGTTGACCGAAGCGATCAACAAAACCAACACAGATGTCTAAGTAACAAACTTAGGATGAAGTAGAAGAGTTTCCGCTGGGGAGTGTCAAGTATTTCTCTGAAACTGGAGATTCCTGAACTCTCGCTGGGGAAAGGAAAAGAAGGTGAATTCCAAATCATACGATCTGGGGGAATTTCGATTTAGATTTCATTTTCCTTCAGTTTAAGTTTTGATGTGTGAGCTTAGATTTTAGTTTGGAGTTTCAATTTAGATTGAAGTTTTGTTAAGATTAATTTAAAGGGATTTGAACTTGAAATGAGAATCGGAATTTTGTGGTTTTAGATGTAACATCTTCAACCTCAAAGGAAAATTGAATTGATTGGATTGAACCATTACAATGAGGAAAGATCTCAGAGCAATGCGGTATTGGATGTAAAATGCTTAACCTCAAGAGTTTGATTTTGATGTATTTCATTACAATAGGGAGAGAATCTAAAGCAATGCAGTCTCGGATGTAAAATCCTCAACCCCAAGAATTTAAATTTGATGTATTTCATTGCGATAGGGAAAGAATCCTAAAGCAATGCAGTCTCGGATGTAAAATCCTCAACCCCAGAAGTTCGAATTTGATGTATTTCATTGCGATAGGGAAAGAATCCTAAAGCAATGCAGTCTCGGGTGTAAAATCCTCGACCCAAAAGTTTGAATTTGATGTATTTCATTGCGATAGGGAAAGAATCCTAAAGCAATGCAGTCTCGGATGTAAAATCCTGAACTCCAAAAGTTTGAATTTGATGTATTTCATTGCGATAGGGAAAGAATCCTAAAGCAATGCAGTCTCGGGTGTAAAATCCTCGACCCAAAAGTTTGAATTTGATGTATTTCATTGCGATAAGGAAAGAATCCTAAAGCAATGCAGTCTCGGATGTAAAATCCTCAACTTCAAAAGTTTGAATTTGATGTATTTCATTGCTGTAGGGAAAGGATCCTAAAGCAATGCAGTCTCGGGTGTAAAATCCTCGACCCAAAAGTTTGAATTTGATGTATGTCATTGCGATAGGGAAAGAATCCTAAAGCAATGCAGTCTCGGATGTAGAATCCTCAACTCCAAAAGTTTGAATTTGATGTATTTCATTGCTGTAGGGAAAGGATCCTAAAGCAATGCAGTCCCGGGTGTAAAATCCTCGACCCAAAAGTTTAAATTTTTTGTATTTCATTGCGATAGGGAAAGAATCCTAAAGCAATGCAGTCTCGGATGTAAAATCCTCAACCTCAAAAGTTTGAATTTGATGTATTTCATTGCGATAGGGAAATAATCCTAAAGCAATGCAGTCTCGGATGTAAAATCCTCGACCCCAAGAATTTGATTTTGATGTATTTCATTGCGATAGGGAAATGATCCTAAAGCAATGCAGTATCGAATGTAAAATCCTCAACCTCAAAAGTTTGAATTTGATGTATTTCATTGCGATAGGGAAAGAATCCTAAAGCAATGCAGTCTCGGATATAAAATCCTCAACCTCAAAAGTTTGAATTTGATGTATTTCATCGCGATAGGGAAATGATCCTAAAGCAATGCAGTATCGGATGTAAAATCCTCAACCTCAAAAGTTTGAATTTGATGTATTTCATTGCGATAGGGAAAGAATCCTAAAGCAATGCAGTCTCGGATGTAAAATCCTTCACCTCAAAAGTTTGAATTTGATGTATTTCGTTGCAATAGGGAAAGAATCCTAAAGCAATGCAGTCTCAGATGTAAAATCCTCAACCCAAAAGTTTGAACTTAATGTATTTCATTGCGATAAGGAAAGGATCCTAAAGCAATGCAGTCTCGGATGTAAAATCCTCAACCCAAAAGTTTGAATTTGAATTTGATCGAGAATCTGGAAAGATTGAATTTGAAATTTGATTTAGATTTGATTTTGAAATTTATGTTCATTTGGTTTGTCCTTTAATGATTCAAATTTATTTTATCGTTTATTTAGTGTTCATGTGAATTTGGTGTTCATCATTTTTAGATTTTTAAGGAAAGTTTTCTTTTATTCTCTTTTTTTTTCTTTTATGTTCTTTGTTCGAAGTTCATTTAACTTTAATGGCATTTCCCAGTCAATTTGCACAAAAGAGGTGAAGGCCAAAAATGTGACATGGTCACTTTCATTCCAATCATGTCGAAGATACATCATACAACTCGATCTGGAATACATCTCATACAATTCATGTAGACTCAAAACGGACTATGTATGATCTTCGTCAATCCAACCAAAGAAGCATCTGTCAAAAATCCATGTCTGAATAGTGGGATACATGGTCAATAACATCACCTTCCAAGCCATCCTTGGCAAGGATGCCGTATGGATGTACATTGGAGGTGTGATATTTTCCATGTAGCTCACAGCTCGTAAGGTTGGAGGCTCCCTAGCTCCGGGTCTGGCTGGAAATGGTAAGGTGTCTTCCTGTCGTCCATCCTCTTGAAAGTAACTGAGATCCGCTTCATTGGTACTCCTGGTATGCAATGCTTAGCGATATCTGCTCTGTTGCCCTTCAGTATCATGACATAACCTACTGGTAATGGTATCTTCACTGGCCCTCGGAACTCACCCGGGCCTCGCTATCCGGAGGTCGGATATGAACATGATGTTACACTCGTTCGGGAAAGAGATCGTGCGTAAAGGTCCGACAAAGTCGTGGTGATCTATGTGCGGGGGTATGCAATCACCCCGCTAGTAGATGTTTATAATGCAGCTATTGGGTATGCAATCTGGCGCGTACCCTCCATGTTATCAATCTCTTTACCATTCTCTTGATGACTAATGGCATCGGATCCACTTGCCCATGACGGAGTATCCCTGGTGGGTTTCCCTTCCTGTCCTTTGCAAAGTTGTAACAGCATCCACATTGTATTGTAATTCTTCCTTTCCCTGGCATCCATATCCGAGGTTCTGAGTAGGTGTTTTCCCTTAGGCGGCCTGCTCGGCCCATTCTTTTCAAATCCCGGATACAATCCACGATTTGTTGTTGTTCATACTCTGAGAATACGTCTGTATGTAGCTCGAGGCCTTCTAGTATATTGATCCTTCTGCCTCTGATTCTCTCAAAGTATTCAAAGGTTTTCTTTTCAACATTCTGCATTCTTTCCAGCTTCGTACTCCGGAATAATTTGCAAATGGCGAGGCCTCGGTGACATATTGTGGGATATACGACTCAATCCCTTCACGTTCTCCTGCATACCTCGGCTCCTCGGGGATGATGTCCGTCGGGACATCCCCCGGGGTTGCTTCTGCAACAAGGTCATGCATTACTGGTGGTTCTATCTGGTAGCGTGGTAGCCTTCTTTCTTCTGATCTTTGTGAGGTTTCCCTGGTCCTTTCTGTTATCCTAGGAGCTGGCCTCCTTTCTTCAGGTTCCTGGTGAACCGGTGTCCTTGAAGTGTATGTGCTGGCAGTAGCAACTGCCTCGTCGCGCTGGTCCGCTGCTAGTTTGGTTAACATCTTACGGATACGGCGATTCTTATTTCTTCGTTGCGTTGCTGTGAGAGTAGCTCTTCGAACTTCTTGAATCTCTGTAGGTGCGGCGCCGACAAGCTCGCCCTCTCGCCGTAGCGACTACGGACTTCATTTTCTTATCTTCTTCAAGTGTTTGCCTTTCTTTTCTTGCTTGCTCGGATTGGTGGCTTGGGCCACCCACTTTCATCATCGTCTCGCCCGGCGGTTCTTCTCGGTCAATCGGGACCCGGGTCATTTTCCTCGTACTCGTAGGCTCCGCCGGTGCGAAGTCCGAGCCAATCTCGATTACCGCTCCATCTTTCACCCTCTTTTCATCGAGTGCAAGGCTTACGCCATTTCTAAAGTTCAGGACCAACCGCCCATTCGACATTTCCCTGCGAAAAGACAAGGAAGAGGATCAGGGGCTATACTAAGAACAAGAACATTAAGAAAATGTTTATTAAAGACAGTTTTTTTTTTATATTTTTAAATTTAACAGGAATGAAGTAGGATAAGATTAGGGAAGAGATTTTGATTTGGAAAAGAAAACAAGGAAAACTTTATTATCATGAGTTTATTTTTTTTAGCACATTTTTTTATTATTTTTGGGTTCAGACCCAGTCATAAGTAACTACTTCGCCCGTGCTTCTAGGGATGAAGAATTCATTCCTTCGAAACATCAGGTAGCGTAATACTTTTTCAAGTATCGTCCGTTGATCGGAAGCATGTGTCGTTCTCCCTGGCAATTCACTAGCCGGTAGGAACCTCCCGAGTATACCTGCTTCAACCACAAACGGCCCTTCCCAAGTGGGTTCAAATTTTCCTCCTATCTTGCGGTGTGCAAGAATAGGTCTCTTGAGAATGAGAACTAAGTCACCAACTTTGAAGGTTCTTGGGCGGACCAATCGTCATGGGCTTGAACCATCTTAGCTTGGTATAATTCTAAATTCTCGTCTGCGCTGCAAGTCTTTTCCTTCCAGAGCTTTCTAATTCCTCTAGTCGTAATTTGGCATTCTCTTCCGTCGTAATTTTGTTTGCGATCGCAATTCCGAGTGAAGGAAGCCGGACCTCTAAGGGTAACACTCGCCTCGGACCCATACACCGGAGCGTAAGGTGTAGCTTGAGTAGGAGTTCCGAAGGTTGTCCAGGTAGGCCCATAAGGCTTCTAATAACTTCTCGTGCCAATTTCTCTTATTATCGTCCAAAGTTTTCTTTAAGATTTGAACGAGAGTTTTATTAAAAGCCTCAGCCAGGCCGTTTGCTCTTGGGTAGTAAATTGTTGAATATCGCCGGCCGATTCCGTGTCTCCCGACAAAATTATTGATTTGTGTGCTTCGAATGTTGACCCATTATCCGAGATAATCTCGCGTGACACTCCGAAACGGTAGACAACTTGGTTCTTGAAAACCGTAGCACGTGGTGTGCTTTTACTTCTCTAAGTGGAACCGCTCTGCCCACTTGGAAAAGAAATCTGTAGCCGCAAGAATGAAGCGATGTCCTTTTGAAGATGGTGGTTCTATTGGACCCACTATATCCGTGCCCCAACATTCAAATGGCCACGATGTAATTGTCGGATGTAGTACATTTGGAGGTTGGTGTAGAACCACTCCGTGCACTTGGCATTGGTGACAGCTCTTGGCGATTTTCATGCAGTCTGTCATCATCGAGGGCCAGATAGTACCCTAGTCTTTTAATTTTCATTTTCATCTTCGACCCGACCGGTGAGCGCCACGGAGTCCCGAATGCACCTCTTTAACAATTTCACGAGCCTCGGACCCGCTTAGGCACCTTAGCCACATTTGATCGAAAGACCTTCCGTATAACGTGTTGTTTATTAATGTGTAGGACGCAGTTCTTTACTTGATCTCGATGGAGCTAGCGACCTATCGTCCGGTAGTTTTACTATTTGCGTGTAGTCTATTAATGGCCGTCGCCAATCTTCTCGTGTTTTCCGTCACTCGTTGCAACCGATTCTTCTTCTTTCTCGATTTGTGTATTGTGTCAATGTCGAGCTGTGATAGGACCTGGCGTCCATGAACTGACACTTCCACTGATTCATCTTGCAAGCATGCAAATTCTTTTGCGAGACAGGCTAGCGCATCTGCTAAAGCGTTTTCTTTCCTGGGAATTTTGTAGATCGTCACATTCGGAATCTGTTCCAACAACTGTATGGCATACTGGAAGTATTGCTCGAGTCTTGGCTTTAAAATTCTATACTGTCCGGTGATCTGTTGAATGATTAACTGCGAATCCCGTAGATGTTGATGTCTGTTATCCCCATTTGAATAGTTAATTCCAGTCCTGTAATGAGGGCTTCGTATTCGCTTCGTTGTTCGTACACGGCTCTGTTAAGTGGTAGGAGTATCTTAACATCCCCCGCTCTGGTGTTATAAAGATTAGCCCAATTCCTGCCTTACCGGGCACTATCACTTGCGATTCTTCCTCTTTGTGTGCTGAAGATGCTCCGTCGAAATATAATTCCCAACATCGATCATCAGGGTCTTCTAGGCTCATTATTTGTTCATCTGGCAAATCGTCATTGAGAGGAGATTCTGCCGGCAAAGGGTGTGCTGCGAGGAAGTCTGTTAAGACTTGACCTTTTACGGCACAAAGAGGCGTGAAAGTTATATCGAATTGCAATAATATCATTGACCATCTGGAAGGTCTGCCGGAAAGTGTTGGACGAGTCATCAAGTATTGCAATGGATTAAATTTCTAGATCAGGTTGACCTTATGAGAAAGTATGTAGTGCCTGAGCTTTTGAGCGGCGAAGATCGGGGCCAAACAATGCTTTTCAATTGCGGGATACCTTATTTCCGTCGGAAGTAAACGATGGCTTAAATAGTAAAGAACATTTTCTTTACCCTCCTCATTGACCTGGGCTAACAGGGCTCCGAGAGAGTCGTCTAAAGCCGCGGTATAAAGTATCGCGGTCTACCCGAGACCGGGTCGCTAAGACGAGGAGGTGTCATTAAATATTGCTTAATGTCCTCGAAGGCCCTCTCGGCATTTCTCTTCCCAAATAAATTTGGCGTCTTTTTTAACTAATGCCGAGAAAGGCCGACACCTACCTGACAAGTTTGAGATAAAGCGTCGAAGATATGCTAGCTTCCCTTGAAAAGATCGTAGTTGTTTTAAGGTTTTGGGAGGCGGCATTTCTAAGATAGCTTTAATCTTTTCCGGGTCGATTTCAATTCCACGATGTCGGAGAACGAATCCTAATAATTTCCCGGAGGTGACGCCGAAGGCGCATTTTAAGGGATTCATCTTAAGGTTAAATTGTCTTAATCGTTCGAAAAAAATTCTCAAATCATACACGTGGTTTTCCTTTACTTTGCTTTTAATGACCACATCTTCCACGTAGCATTCGACTTGATTGTGGATGAGATCATCAAAAATTCTTGTCATCGCTCTCTGGTATGTTGCTCCTGCGTTCTTTAGTCTAAATGGCATCACTGTGTAGCAATATACTCCGATCGGCGTTCTGAATGTTGTAAGCTTTTCATCTTCTGGAGCCATTTTTATCTGGTTGTATCCTGAAGATCCATCCATGAATGAAAATATTTCATGTGTCGAAGCAATGTCGATCATTAGTTCTGGGATCGATAGAGGGAATTCATCCTTTGGACATGCTTTGTTTAAATCTCTGAAATCCACACAAATTCTGATTTGACCATTCTTCTTCCTGACTGGTACCACATTGGCTAACCAAGTCGGGTATTGTTCTTCACGGACAAATTTAGCGTCTATTAGCTTTTTAACTTCAGCTATGACTTGTTGTTCGATTTCTAGACGCATTCTTCCGGGACCTTGTCCGACTAGGACGAAGTAGGATCCACTCCTAGCTTATGGATCTGCGACCTCCGGAGCTAAACCCGGCATCTCATCGTAGCTCCAAGCAAAACGGTCTTTTAAATTCCATTAATAACTTGATTATTTTTTCGGAGTCTTCTTTATTGAGTAAGGAGCTAACAAAGGTAGGTCTAGGCTCTTCGCTAGTACCTAAGTTAACTTCCGTTAACTCATCTACTAAAGATTTAATTTCTTCTTCGAATTTTGGTGGAGCGTCTCCAACTTGTAAATCTTCGAGTTCTTCTGTAGTTTCCATGCAGTTTTCATTAGACTCGCAAGTGACAACCAAGCAAAATTCAGTATCGTCAACTGATCCTACTGTGCCGAATCCGAGACCATGCTTTGAATTGGGTAGACGACCGGAGTTATTCCATAATTTTTCAAAATGTTGTGATTGACCTTTTGTCCATTGTCGAGGTAAGAAACCACGCTAAATTAAATTTTGAACACAGGGAGAGTACCATTCAAAAGGTAATTCCATTAATTCTGATGAAGTGACATCTTCAAATTGTACATTATTCTCCGTTTTGGAGGAAGTAGCACCATGGTAGAATTTGATTGGCTTTGCACCGTCGCTACGTATCTCTTTGACCACCATACCCTCGATCTTATTAGAATGGATCGGGGTCAGGGTCATAGTATGTACATAGTGGTTAATCTTCTCGTACATCGATTTATTTTCTTCATTCTTTTCATCTTCGAGCGGGATCTTGAATTGCGGCTTCTTTCGACTTATTGTCGCTGCTTCTTGCTTGATTTCTTTTTCTTCTTCAGAACTGTCTTCCCAATCAACTTTGATGGTTGATTTCCTCTGTCCAACCGTCCTAACGTCTCTGCCACGACCTCGTCCCCGGCCTCGACCTCGGATGCGAGTTGTGGAGAAACCTTCACCATCTCGCCGTAAGGGAGTGGTGAGTGACTGTTGGACTAGAAGTTCAGGTTCTTCGTCATCCCGAATTCCCTTTGCTTCATTCGTTATGGTATCTCTGGAGAAGATTGTTTTCTTCGGAGGTGCATAATAAGCTGCATCTTCATGGATTCCAATTTCATGTACGGAGAATGGTTGTGAGTCACCTTTGATGCATTGTTCCCCTCCATCGTAGTATTTGATGCACTGATGTAGAGATGACGGTACCATCCTGTTTTCATGTATCCATGGTCGGCTCAGTAGAGCGTTGAACGACGTTTCTGAATCAATTATGTGAAATTTTGCGGTTGTCTTTGCTAAGTCACCGGTCTTCATTAGTAGTGTTATTGATCCGAGGGCTCTTTCTCCTTTCTGGTTGAATCCTCTTAATAACATTTTGTCGGCTTTGAGCTCGCGAGCATCAATTTCCAAGTATGCTAGTGTTCGAAGACTCATTATATTGATTGATGCTCCTGGATCCACCAATACTCTGGAGAGTGTAAACTTCCCAATTGTAACGGAAATGTACAACGGTCGGTTGTGATCTGCTGTCCTGAGTAGTAGGCCATTGTCCGTGAAGGTAACACCTCGCTGTTCCTTTAACGAACAAACCTCATCTAAGAAATCTCCGGCCATTTGAGCTAAGCAAATTTCTTGATCAAGTAAGGCCTTGATCAGAGCTTCTCTCATCTCCTTTGATAAGATGAGAGCGTCGTAGATGCCTCGGCTTAGCTGGTAGTTTCCTAAGATGGGCTAGCACGTTGTAGTCTACTTTATTTCCATGTGTCTCGGCTTCTTCTCGAATGGGTATTTCTTCCGCCCGGGTTGGTTCTTCCTGAACAACCACCTGCTTTCCTTTGTCCTTTGGACCCATTCTCGGAGGTAGAACTCTTCCACTTCTTAAGTTGACTTCTGTAATTTCTCCTGAATCTAGTGTTGAGCCTGCTGGTGTTTCTTCCTGAATCGGAATGACAGGTTCTTCCGGATTAGCCTCGGAGTCTGAAGGCTCTAACTCTATTGTGACTGGAGCTCCTCAAAACTCGCAAATAGATTCATTGCTTGTTGAACTCTCGTAGCCTCCTTGATGGATGTCTTCTTCGTCATTGTGATCGTCGAGATTGTGTATGATTTGAGAATTGTCATTTGTATCGAAATCGATGTCCGGATTGTCGCTAGTTACGTAATCGTTAGAAACAGTCAAAACGTAGCCAACGCCATCTCCCTTATCATTATAAGATCCCACCGAAGGGAGCAGATAATCATACAGAGTCAGAGGTTCGAGGGATTTCTCCCCCGAATCCGAAACAACTATCCTATGATAAGCAGCACCTAGTCTAGCCTTAGGAGCCTCGGTCCTCTCTTGTTCGTCGATTTTCTTCTTCTCTTCAATCGTCTCCTGTTGAGGTTGTTCTTCTATCGCAAGTGATAGTGCCGACTTGACAGGTTTCGAACTTTGAATTGAAGCTCGCACCGAAGCGGTTTGGATGCTGTCTAAAATCTTTTTCGAAGACCTTGTCCAAGCGGTAGTCCATCCATCGTCAGTTGTATAGGGATCTATCGGAACGATGGGATCAGTCGAGACAACATTGACGGAACCTCCTTTCTGGGGGGGTTCCTTCATGTACTCCTTCGGGATTGTTATATTCCCTTTCCGAAGGTTGTCGTTGAGCCAACTTTTGAAAGTAATGCAATCTTCTATCTTGTGTCCAAGCATCCGGTGGTAGGGGCAAAAGTTGGGATCACCTTTCTTGTTAACTTCTTCTGGTCTCTTAGGCTCGCGGCATGGAAATCTCGGAGTCTTCATCGGACTACGAAACATTTTCGGCATCGCTTCATTCTTGAATGGATATTCCCTACTCGAAGCTCCCTTAATGTACGTTGCGGACGAGGCGCTTGTTCATACCGTGGAGATGATCGATAGCCGGGTCGGGGTTCGTCGGTAATTTTGTTGAGGTTGCTTTGCGGCCATTCGGACGATATTTGTATCGGTTGCTTGCCTTTATCGATCGCCGCAACGATCCCGGATTTCTTTACAAAAGTCTTCACGAGGCTTTTGCTTGTCCGTCTTGTCGGCGAAACTTAATTGCTTCGCCTCCTCTTGCAAGCTTCCGGCCTTGCTTAACAACTTCTCAAAAGTCTTAATAAGTAAATCCCTCGAGGAGAAGTGCTATCTCGGCCGTGAATGCTTTTAAGTAAGATGCCGATTGCATGTTGTTCTTGTAATTGTGGTTCACACTTCATACTTAGATTTCTCCATCGAAGTATGTAATCCACCAAAGTTTCGTTCGGTTTCTGCTTCTCTACCACTAAATCACCTATAGTGATGTGGTGCTGAGCTCCGGCGAATCGCTTGATGAAAAGGTTTTCTAGTTCTGAGAATGTCTTCACTGAACCATTCGGTAATTCTGCATACCAATCAAAGGCGATCCCTGATAGGCTGCTGACGAACTCTCGGAAGAGTAATGCATCGCTCCCGTCGGCATTGCAACAACTGGCACGAAAGTGTGCAACATGCTGTCGGGGGTTCCCGGTTCCATCAAAGGTCTTGAACAGAGGTGGTACGAATTCTTTTGGGTATTGGACAGCGTCAAATTCTTTCGGGTAAGGTCTACCTGTCCGAATGGATGTCCCACTCTTTGATTGTGTTGTATCTTTCTTTAGCTGATCATCCCCGTTGACGGATGTAATCTCCTTTCCTCCGTCTACAATGTGAATGACCTCTGGGGGTGTCTCTCTTTGGGGTTGCACTTGACTTTGGAGAGTGGCTAGGGCTACAACTATCTCTTCCATTTTTTTCGCCATTTGGGCGATCGTATCGTCTTTCTCTTGAAGCTGTCTTCTCATCACTTCCGGCTCCTCTCTTTCTGCGGCTGTAGGAGCACCTTGTGAAGCTGACGAAGCTCGTGTTTCGACCATGTTGATTTCTGCATACTCATCGTCCATGAATTCCGATGAATCAATCTCGTCTCCGAATTTCTTTTCTCTTTCTTTTGCTAGTCGTCGAATATCAGTCCTCAACTTTTCCATAGCGTCCTCTAGCGGTCTTTTTCTGTGCATCCTCGCAGTTGTCGTGCGATAGCTGCCCGGTTCCCTTCTCACGAGTCCCCTTTATCGCAGGTGGCGCTTTCTTCGGATTCAAGTCTCCCGACGAGACTTTCCTTCTCGTGCTGTTGTTTCAATCTTAACTCGTCCGGTAGTGGGATGCCATACCATCCTTCTAGCAGCGAGAGGTCTAGGACTGGATGGTCTGTCAGCCAAATGCTGGAAGGTGGTATCCTCCCTAATCTGCAACCCTGAAACAACGATAGGCGGACTAGCCTTCATCCTTTTATTTGGCTTTTCTGTAACGATGGCAGGTTCTACTCGTGGCCCAAGACGGGATTTGACTGGCACCCGCCCTATCCTTCTTAGAATCTCCGATATGGGGCATTTCTCTTTCTTTGCTAGCTTCTCGATCACAGTCTGTAGTCAAGAAAATGGCGTGATCCTAGCCCTTTTCTTTCTGCTGTCGTCGTAGTACGCTGGTCGAGGTAATGTAGAAACAATCCTGCGGACATTTTCCTCGTCAGCCGCGGCGGAAAGGGGATGGAATCTACTTCCTTCCAAAAAGGGTGTATCTTCAGGCAATGGTATGTATTCAGGTAGTGGTGTGTACTCAGGGATTTCTGGGATTTCCTCCAGGAAAGCAACTTCGGCAGCTCTGGCCTTCCTGGCAATCTTCCTACTTTTGTTCCTTCTTTGAGTCCGTGTTTGTGATGGAATTCTTGAGCTGGACCCGATTTCAAAAACAGAAGGTCTCACAGGAAAGTCTGTACCCTCCATGGTAACAGGTTCACCATAGTTCCGGATTTCCTTCCCCTTTAATCGGCGAAGCCGGGGTAGGTGCAGAGACAACTAGACCAGTGGGGGTAGCAAGAACAGTCCTCCTGCGGACAGTAGTACTCCTCTCAGTCGGGATCTTTTGCAGGGGAGGAAACACTTGAGTCGACCTAAGGTTGAACTCGATCAACGGCTTCTCAGCTTCAGATACTTTGTTCGTCAATGCGAAAAGGGAAACGTCGGTGATCTTGACAATTGTGTTCTCGAATCCTTGTCCAAACCGGATGATCCCATTGTCGGGCAGCTCATCCTTGTAAATAGCGAAGTCGAGTCCATTGGTGAAGGAGAAAATCAGCTTTGGGGCCTCCATTTCTGTAGTGCAGACTCTGATTGTCAGTCCCAAGTTATGCTTCTTCTCATCAGGACGAAAAGAAAGGAATCAAAAAGAGTCCGAACACATTCTTGTTCATGTATTTATAAGAAGGAGTTATTTGTTAAAAGAGTCATTCATTAGAGGGTTTGTTTATTTAGAATGGAATGTTCAAAGGTGTAGAGAAGGTAAGGAATCTGATTCAGAGTTGGAAAGGAAAAGAAAGTCTTATGCAAGACTTCTCGACTCGAAGGATAACTCCTAAACGAACACCTATTGGGGGTCCACCCCACCTCAGAAATGAGGCAAAAGGATCTCGGAACCTCTCTATTTAGGGGTGTCTAAATAGTGGCTCCTAAATCCGAGAGAATGTTGGCTATACTTGTTCAAGGTAGAAATGAACATAGTATTCCAACGGAAAGAAGGGTAGTTTGATCCATTAGGGACATGGATACACCATCAATTTTTGAAAGCAGAATCATCTGATTAAAATGGAGAGAGGAATTGTCCCCAGAGGAGTCGCCAGAAGTTGTCGGCATATTTTTTTAGGTTGTGTGTTTTATTTTGAAAAGGGGGTCGCCTAACCGAAATTGTCGGCGAATTTTAGATTTTAAATTTGATTTAAATATACATATATAGTTTAGAAAGTAGCATTTGATTTAAAGTTTGAAAATTTTAAGATATGAAATCAAACTGATCTCACATCCCAAATAGTTTATATAAACGAGCACCGTACCACAAACCATATATCTATCCTAAGGATAGACACACTGCTTGATGGTGGGGCTCGATTAAATAAACTAGAAGATTTGTGACATCCGTTTGGTCTGTGAACCAATTTTATAAGCCGACAAATTCCCCTGCTTAATATGAAAGCATTAAACGGGGTTTATATTACTCAGGTTCTTTAAAATTCCCTATAAGGGCAAGCCCCTATAGTTAATTACATCTTAAGTGATGGGAATCACCTAAGAAAACTCTTGATAATAATCAATAATTCTGCTCTCAAGAATTTCAAAGTTTAAGTTTTCAAGGGATTGAATTCTGGAATTTCAATAGGGAATGGATCGAGTTTGGAACATTTTGTTTTGGGAATTCAAAGGAAGAAAAGTAGGAGAAATTATAGATTCGAAGCGAACTTCGATAATTTCCCAACTATCCTATTGTTTGGCTTGAAATTAGGAAGATCCTAATATCTATTTAATGTTTTGATCTTGCCAATTTTAATTAATTAGGACTTATATCTATATCATAGAATCATACAAATTGCCTGGAAGATGTGAGGGTTTATGTCGTATCGGACGACTACCTCGGAATCCTAAGACCGGTTAGGGCTTAATTTGCAATGCAAATGCCTAACGAAGAGGTTGAGGATTTATGTTGCGCTAGGCAAACTACCTCGAGATCCTATGGATTGGTTGTTTAATTCTAAGAAAGTTTTGCTGATGTAGATTTCAGTTTTTGCTGACGACGATGGTCGTGCTGCCCACCATGCTCCAAGCTCCTTGTTGTTGCAGAGGTTTGGTTTTAGAAATCATAAATCAGGAGATGAGAAAAGTGTTTTGGTTTAGAGAAGTCTTAATTTCCAAGTATTTTTGTGTTTTAATTAAAAAACAAATCTTAAAGTTGATTATAACGACACCGGTTAAGATCCCACGGTTCCATCCTTCCGGCATCGTTATTTTTATGGGATTCACTTAGTCCAGGTGAATTTGCTAAACTCAACTGAATGAGTTTCACACTTTCATTTAGACCGTGGGAAATCCCGTTAGCAACACGTAGGTTACATCATCCGAGGTATTCCCGATCATCCAACAGGATGTTTTAATTTAGTTGTAATTGTAGTTTTGTGTTCTGTTTGTGATTAAATTTTGAGTTGTTTTATATTTTGAAATGTTGTGGTGGTGAATTTTATCTTGCAATGACTTTTAACTTAGTTTTGGTTTCAGTTTTAGGGACTATCCTAAAGGTGTGGGTTTTCATGCAACAATTGTTTATCATGCAAGAAAAGTAAGTGCGATGCGATTAAATAAATTGCAATAAGGTAAATTGCAATAAAATAAAAGCGTACCTGGAGGGTCTTCCCATCATCCCAAGCTGCACTTAAACACAATTTAGCATATTTAAGCATTTAAAGCAAGTTCCTAGGTAAAGCTAAGGGAAGGGTTATGGTTTTCTACCAAATTCCTAATCCTATAGCTAGTCATTTCCTATGACGTCTAGGTTCTTGTGTTTTGGTTTGAGGACGATTTTCTTCATCAAAGAATAATTAAATTCAGATGTTCTTATGAACATCCTATCATATCGAGGAAATGCTTAAGACAAATCTTAAACATCTTTTCAATATTTCTAGGATTGTTTTAAGTCTAAATGGGTTTAATTATATAAATGAATTAATCGTCCGGGAATTCAAGTTTTGTTGTGATCTTGCTCAGTGAAATAGGATATTTGAATATCCTATAAGCGAAGTAACATTTCATTTAACGTTCTGTTTAGGAGTTATGATAACCAAAGCTCTCGAGGGCAAATTGGTGTTCAAATGGTTTATGATTTAGTTTAACTTCAGTTAAAGGGTTTAAATTTGGAATAGTGTTCAAGTTGCTTTATATTTAATTTCTTTATGTCTTAGGTAATGTTATTTAATTCAATTTCATTTAATTTTAATTTAATTTAATTCAATTCAATTTAATTTAGTTCAATTTAGTTTGATTTGATATAACTTAATTTGATTTAATTTAACTTGATTTAATTTAATTTAATTTAATTTAATTTAATATGTTTTAATTTATTTTAATTTAATTTAATTTAATATTTTTTAATTTAATTTAGTTTAATTTAATTTAATTTAATTAATTAATTTAATTTAATTTAATTTAATTTATTTATTTAATTTAATTTAATTTAATTTAATTTATTTATTTAATTTAATTTAAATTAATTTAATTTAATTTATTTTAAATTTTAATTTTAATTTAATTGAAAATTTAAAAGGAGTTTAATAATTTAACTTATTATTTTTTTAATTTAATTTAATGATTAAGTCCTTTAACATTTTAAAACTTTAAATTTGAATTATCATTTTTAATTAGGAATTAAATATTATTGAGATGATTAATTTAGGGATTTTTAAATTAAAGAACAAATCTCTTCCTAATAATATCCCTATTTTAATAATTCCAATTTTATTATTCTTCCAAATTTAATCAATTATTTAATTAAGGTTCATTTCAATTATTTTAAATTGTTTAGTAGGTTTCTACCCTTTAATTATTTAAATTTCAATCATCCAAGTCAGATTAAGATCAAATATTTTACTTGTTAATTTTATTAAGCCTAAAGTTTTAATTAAGGGTTAAAATTTTTAATTACCATTTTGCCCTTCAAGCTTAATAATTCCATAACTCACAAAATTGAGCTTAAATGAACTTGAATTTTTATGTGACTTCACTCATATGCCAATAAAGACATGAGAGGAGGAAATGTGATTTTTCTGTATTTAATTTATTTATGTAATTATTTTTGGTAGAAAATAGGGATTTCAAGGAAAATTTAATAACATGACCAAGGGAAAGTTTCTGTCCTTAAGAAAATTATGGGACATTCCTAATGACCAGAGGACCACTTGGACCAATTTTGGTGATTTTTTGAATTATATTATTTTTATTATAATTATTTTAAATTTTGGAGTATTAATTGATTTAAAAATAAAATAAAGGTTGAAAAATGAATTTTATATTTTTCAAAAATTTCTCTGATATCAAGGAAATTAGAGAATCAATTTTTACAATTTTCTGATTTTTCTTTGATTTATTAGAATTATTTTAGTGAAAATGCTAGAAAATACATTTTTTAATTTTAAAATTACCTTAGGGCTTTAAAATTTAATATCTCACCAAATAGACCTAAAAAAAATATGGGATTTGTTCCCAAATGATTAAAAGTCAAAATGTGACATTTTGGTGAATTTTATTATTTTTATGATTCTTATTATTTTTAATTATTAAAATATTAAAATAATACAAAAAATCAACTTTTTTAGAAAATTGAAATTTTAATTTTCCTAAATTCCCATGATATCAGAGAGGCTCCAAAACCAATTTGGTGAGTTTTTGAAAGGAATTTTGAAAGTTATGAATTTTTGAAGTTTAAAATGGTTAAATGGCTTAATCAACACATTTAGTAGGGCTAAACAAGTCCAATTGACTTCAAATTTTTATGGTGGGTTCCTCTGATCCTAAAGGTCAGTGGAGAATTGATTTCAAGTCAATTTGATGTATGGTTAGCTCTAATTAATTAGGGAACTATTTTGGGTGTTTAAGCCAATTAGGGTTATTTTAAATGAGTTAACTCAAAACCTATTTTTCCTAGGGTCCTCTGGTCATAAGAGACATCACCAAATTTTTCTAGAATTTATTTCACAACATGCTAATTATTGGAATTAAAATACTCAAAACGAGTAATGAGAATTTGAAAAATCAATAACTTCTCATAGGGATGGCCTCTGACTCTGGAAAATTCAGGAAATGTTCCCAAATTCAGAGGCTTCAAAAGCCCTATGGTCTCATGCCATGGTGAATTTCCTATATGCATGGAGAATTAAAATAATGCAGAGGGTAAATAAATCTTTAAAAAAAAAATACTTGATAAAATTAAATGATTTCTTTTCCACATTATTCTCCTCTGTTCACTGAGCGAGAGGGTATTTTTATTTTATTTTTCTGATTTTTCTACATAAAGTTATGGATTTTTGAAGTTTAGGGAATTAAATAAATCAGAAAATCCCTAATTTTCTATTTATCCGAGTCGGCGCCGCGTCAACCTTAACATCTCCGAAGTGCCGCGTGGCGCGCTCCCATTCGACGCCGCCACTTGAGTCAGCAGCCCGGGTCCCGCCTTCCACGTATCATCTGCCGATCCGACCCGATCTGAGCCGTCCGTCCGCACGTGTATTAAATGGACGGCATTCGTTCATCATCCCCAAGCATCCTCACCCGAGAGCCGTCCGCACTAAAACCCTAAGAACTCACTCAATACTTAACGGATTTTCGTGTTCTTGTGCTCTATGGATTCGTCTTGAAGAGAAGAACACATCTATACGGTGATCATGCATTAAAATTAAAGCATTTGAAATGGAGAATCTCCAGAAGCTCGGAATGAAGAATTAGCTCATACCTTTGCTCAGAGAAGTGTGGCTTCAATCTGAGGGTTGTGTCACCTTCGATTGGATCCCAGCAAGCTCCAGATGAAGTCTCCTAGTCTGGTGAATCGCCTAGGTATGATTTCGACCACAGCCGATCACAAAGCTTGGAGGCTGGAGCAACTGGGTGGCCTGGAGAGGGGGCTTTTGCTGGTGGACTTCTTCCCTTGGTCTGGTGAAGGTGTAGGACCAATCAATTTGAGGATTGATCCACTGTGGAGAAGTGTCCTGGTTTTGGGTGAAATTTCAGTTGAGAAATTGGCTTCTGTCGGTAGGGATTAGGGCAAATTGGCACTGGGGCTCAACTGCTCTAAGGATGGAGAAGGGTTTGGAACAATTTTGGCGAGTTTCGGTAAGGTCCGGTTCCGCACCTCTCGTGGCCGAGAGGGGGTGGTGTTTAAATAGAGGTGGTCGGAGAGCCTCACGGGGATGGCCAAAGGTTGGGATCGACTCGCTTAGGTCAAGGGCGGAACAGCCCATGGTGGCCATTGGGCATGGGGCGGCTCAGCAAGGTGGAATTCCAAAGTTTGGTTCCTCCCCATGTCTCGGCCATGGAGTTTTCTGGCGACCCAGGCGGCTGGCCGGCAGGCATGGGTCACCCTCAGGTCCAGGTGGGTCAGGGCAGGGGTTTAGTGCAGTCAATTGGGCCTTGCCATGTGTAAAGGGGATGGCTTGGAATGGAATAGGGAAGAGGGCATTTTGGCTTGGTTTGGGTAAACCCATCATTTTGGGCTTGGTTTACCCTTCAAGGTGGCTTTGGGTTTTGTGGGGAGTCAAAAGGATCAGCTGGTTTGGCATGGAGAAGTCCTTATCCAAATATATTTGGATTAAATATGGGTTAAGGTGAAACATGCTTAAGGTTAATGACTTTTAGGAGGTGCTTAATGGACCTCCGCCTTTTGCCATTTAAGGAGAGTTGACAACTTAGAGATCCTCATGGCTTGCCAATGTCTTGCATGTGGCTTCATGGCTCCATGTGGCTTGGGAAAAGATTGGGTCAATTTCATAAAAAGTGATTTTGTGGATTTTTGGCATTTTAATGGAAATTGTTATGGGGCTTGATTTGGAATTGTTTAATTGATGATTTTGAAACTTAGAGGTGATTTTGATTAAATGGATGATGAGGGGAAGTGTCATGTGGGCTTTGGATGAATTTGGGCTTTTGAATTTGAAGGAAGTGGGCTTTTAGGAAGGTTTAAGGGAAGTGGGCTTTTTGAATTTTAAAATGGACTTTAGGATGAAATTTTGGTAAAGGCTTGGGCCAAATAATTGTTGGGTTTAGCTCATAGATGTGTCATGAGTGACTTGGAGTAAATTGGGAGTGATTTGGGTTTGAATTGGGTTGAATTTGGGCTCCTTTGGTGAATGGGCCAATATAGGTCAAAGTGGGCTAACTTGGGCCAATGTTGGGCTAGGGTTGAAATTGATGTAAAATTAATGTTGGGAAATGTTTATGGGAGTGTTTCAAAGAGGTTTTGACTTTGGTTGGGCTTTGATTTTGGGGTTTGGGCTTATTTGGGTTAGGTTTGGATTTAGGTCAAAATTGGGCCTTTTAGCTTTGGGTTGAATTTGAGTGGGGTTTGGGTCTAAATGTTGGGCAAATCATGTTAGTGTTTTGTTTGTGGGGATATTAAGGAAGATTTAGAAAAGATTTGGGGTTAATTGGAGCTGAATTGGGTGAGTTTGGGTTAGGTTTGGGTCATGGGTCCAAATTGGGCTTTAAGGCCAAAAGTGAAATTGGATCCAAATGTTAATCAAAATGGACTTGGATTTGGTCTAGATTGGTGTTGGGAATGTTTAATTGAAGTTTAGAATTGAATTGGACCAGAATTTGGGTCAATTGGGTAGGTTTGGTTCGACATTGGGTTCACTTAAGGTTAAAATGGGTCAAATTAGGGGTTTTGATGAAAATAGGGTAAATTGAAAAAATTCGCCCATGGTGTAGTTGAACAAAATGAAATTGGGAATATTTGGGATTTTTTGGAATTTTCTGGGAATTTTTTGAATTTTTTCGATTTTTGGGTCAAGAGGGGTATTTTGGGTATTTGGAGGGTATTGGGAGGTTTTCTTGGAATTTTTGGTATTTTTGGCTATGGATGGTCAATTTGAGTGATGTGGAAATGTTTGGGATTGGTTTTGAGGAATTTTTGGGTGATTTGGAAATTTTTGAGAAATTTGGGTAGTTTCAAGGGTTTTGGGTAGGCTAGGCGGGTGTAGGGTCCCGGGTTCAAAAATTGAAATTTTGGAAAATTGAAGATTGGGTGAATATAAGTGGAATGAAATCATTTTGGTTGAGCCATGAAGCCATATCAAGCCCACATGAGCCATGAAGGGACTCATTTGAGGCATCCACTATGTTGTTCCTAACCTCTTAGCGAGGGCTTAGGGGTTAAGGACCATCCATGTGAATCACCTACATGAGTCAAGAGGTCAAGTTAGGTATAGGTGTCTGAAAGTGTAGTGTATAGGTGTAGTGTGTGTGTAAGTCAGCCCCTTCACCAGACCAGGCCACCCAGGGTAGTCCTAAGGCCAAAGGGTCCTACAGGAACTCATCCTTTAAACTTCCACATTTGATTTCAAACCTCTAGGTGATTAGGGGTCTACAGTCAAGTTTGTGGAGTTTGCAGGGAGTTAAAAAGTGGTTTGAATTTCTAAAAGGTGAGTCTTAATTCTAGTCTTCTAAGATAGTCAAAGGAAAAACCTAAGGCTAGATCCTAAGTACTAAGAAGAAGAGAAGACCTCATCAAAAATGAGGTCAACAAATGGACCCCCAATAGGTGTGCTGAGCTGACGGAGCACACCGCGCGTATTGGTGTTGACCGAAGCGATCAACAAAACCAACACAGATGTCTAAGTGACAAACTTAGGACGAAGTAGAAGACTTTCCGCTGGGGAGTGTCAAGTATATCTCTGAAACTAAAGATTCCTGAACTCTCGCTGGGGAAAGGAAAAGAAGGTGAATTCCAAATCACATGATCTGGGGGAGTTTCGATTTAGATTTCATTTTCCTTCAGTTTAAGTTTTGATGTGTGAGCTTAGATTTTAGTTTAGAGTTTCAATGTAGATTGAAGTTTTGTTGAGATTAATTTAAAGGGATTTGAACTTGAAATGAGAATCGAAATTTTGTGGTTTTAGATGTAACATCTTCAACCTCAAAGGAAAATTGAATTGATTGGATTGAACCATTACAATGAGGAAAGATCTCAGAGCAATGCGGTATTAGATGTAAAATCCTTAACCTCAAGAGTTTGATTTTGATGTATTTCATTGCAATAGGGAGAGAATCTAAAGCAATGCAGTCTCGGATGTAAAATCCTCAACCCCAAGAATTTAAATTTGATGTATTTCATTGCGATAGGGAAAGAATCCTAAAGCAATGCAGTCTCGGATGTAAAATCCTCAACCCTGAAGTTCGAATTTGATGTATTTCATTGCGATAGGGAAACAATCCTAAAGCAATGCAGTCTCGGGTGTAAAATCCTCAACCCAAAAGTTTGAATTTGATGTATTTCATTGCGATAGGGAAAGAATCCTAAAGCGATGCAGTCTCGGATGTAAAATCCTCAACTCCAAAAGTTTGAATTTGATGTATTTCATTGCGATAGGGAAAGAATCCTAAAGCAATGCAGTCTCGGATGTAAAATCCTCTACTCCAAAAGTTTGAATTTGATGTATTTCATTGCTGTAGGAAAAGGATCCTAAAGCAATGCAATCTCCGGTGTAAAATCCTCGACCCAAAAGTTTGAATTTGATGTATGTTATTGCGATAGGGAAAGAATCCTAAAGCAATGCAGTCTCAGATGTAAAATCCTCAACTCCAAATGTTTGAATTTGATGTATTTCATTGCTGTAGGGAAATGATCCTAAAGCAATGCAGTCCCGGGTGTAAAATCCTCGACCCAAAAGTTTGAATTTGATGTATTTCATTGCGATAAGGAAAGAATCCTAAAGCAATGCAGTCTCGGATGTAAAACCCTCAACCTCAAAAGTTTGAATTTGATGTATTTCATTGCGATAGCGAAATAATCCTAAAGCAATGCAGTCTCGGATGTAAAATCCTCAACCCCAAGAATTTGATTTTGATGTATTTCATTGCGATAGGGAAATGATCCTAAAGCAATGCAGTATCGGATGTAAAATCCTCAACCTCAAAAGTTTGAATTTGATGTATTTCATTGCGATAGGGAATGAATCCTAAAGCAATGCAGTCTCGGATGTAAAATCCTCAACCTCAAAAGTTTGAACTTGTTGTATTTCATTGCGATAGGGAAATGATCCTAAAGCAATGCAGTATCGGATGTCAAATCCTCAACCTCAAAAGTTTGAATTTGATGTATTTCTTTGCGATAGGGAAAGAATCCTAAAGCAATGCAGTCTCGGATGTAAAATCCTCAACCTCAAAAGTTTGAATTTGATGTATTTCATTGCAATAGGGAAAGAATCCTAAAGCAATGCAGTCTCGGATGTAAAATCCTCAACCCAAAAGTTTGAACTTAATGTATGTCATTGCGATAAGGAAAGGATCCTAAAGCAATGCAGTCTCGGATGTAAAATTCTCAACCCAAAAGTTTGAATTTGAATTTGATCGAGAATCTGGAAAGATTGAATTTGAAATTTGATTTAGATTTGATTTTGAAATTTATGTTCATTTCGTTTGTCCTTTAATGATTCAAATTTATTTTATCGTTTATTTAGTGTTCATGTGAATTTGGTGTTCATCATTTTTAGATTTTTAAGGAAAGTTTTCTTTTATTCTCTTTTTTTCTTTTTCGTTCTTTGTTCGAAGTTCATTTAACTTTAATGGCGTTTCCCGATAAATTTGCACAAAAGAGGTGAAGGCCAAAAATGTGACATGGTCACTTTCATTCCAATTATGTCGAAGATACATCATACAACTCGATCTGGAATACATCTCATACAATTCATGTAGACTCAAAACGGACTATGTATGATCTTCGTCGATCCATCCAAAGAAGCATCTGTCAAAAATCCATGTCTGAATAGTGGGATACATGGTCAATAACATCAACTTCCAAGCCATCCTTAGCAAGGATGCCGTATGGATGTACATTGGAGGTGTGATATTTTCCATGTAGCTCACAGCTCGTAAGGCCGGAGGCTCTCTAGCTCCGGGTCTAGCTGGAAATGGTAAGGTGTCTTCCCGTCGTCCATCCTCCTGAAAGTAGCCGAGATCCGCTTCATTAGTACTCTCGGTATGCAATGCTTAGCGATATCTCGCTTCCGTTGCCCTTCGATATCATGACGGAACCTACCGGTAATGGTATCTTCACCGGCCCTCGGAACTCACCCGGGCTCGCTATCCGGAGGTCGGATCCGAACATGATGTTACACTCGTTCGGGAAAGAGACTGTGCGCAAAGGTTTGACAAAGTCGTGGTGATCTATGTGTGGGGGTATGCGATCACCTCGCTTGTAGATGTTAATAATGTAGCTATTGGGTATGTAATCTGCTGGCAGTACCCTCCATGTTATCAATCTCTTTACCATTCTCTTGATGACTAATGGCATCAGATCCACTTGCCCATGATGGAGTATCCCTGGTGGGTTTCCCTTCCTGTCCTCCGCAAAGTTGTAACAACATCCACATTGTATTGTAATTCTTCCTTTCCCTGGCATCCATCTCCGGGGTTCTGAGTAGGTGTTTTCCCTTAGGCGGCCTGCTCGGCCCATTCTTTTCAAATCCCGGATACAATCCACGATTTGTTGTTGTTCATACTCTGAGAATACGTCTGTATGAAGCTCGAGGCCTTCTAGTATATTGATCCTTCTGCCTCTGATTCTCTCGAAGTATTCAAAGGTTTTCTTTTCAACATTATGCATTCTTTCCAGCTCGTACTCTGGAATAATTTGCAAATGGCGAGGCCTGGTGACATATTGTGGGATATACGGCTCAATCCCTTCACGTTCTCCTGCATACCTCAGCTCCTCGGGGATGATGTCCGTCGGGACATCCCCCGGGGTTGCTTCTGCAACAAGGTCATTTATTACTAGTGGTTCTATCTGGTAGCGTGGTAGCCTTCTTTCTTCTGATCTTTGTGAGGTTTCCCTGGTCCTTTCTGTTATCCTAGGAGCTGGCCTCCTTTCTTCAGGTTCCTGGTGAACCGGTGTCCTCGAAGTGTATGTGCCTGGCAGTAGCAGACTCGCCTCGTCGCGCCGGTCCGCGGCTAGTTTGGTTAACATCTTACGGATACGGCGATTCTTATTTCTTCGTTGCGTTGCTCGTGAGAGTAGCTCTTCGAACTTCTTGAATCTCGTGGGTGCGGCGCCGACAAGCTCGCCCTCTGCTCGTAGAGACTACGGACTTCATTTTCTTATCTTCTTCGGTGTTTGCCTTTCTTTTCTTCGTCTTTGGATTGGTGGCTTGGGCCACCCACTTTCATCACTATCCGCCCGAGCAGTTCTTCTCGGTCAAGCTGGGACCCGCTCATTTTCCTCGTACTCGTAGGCTCGCCGGTGCGAAGTCCGAGTCAATCTCGATCATCGCTCCATCTTTCACCCTCTTTTCATCGAGTGCAAGGCTTACGCCATTTCTAAAGTTCAGGACCAACCGCCCGTTCGACATTTCCCTGCGAAAAGATAAGGAAAAGGATCAGGGGTTGTACTAAGAACAAGAACATTAAGAATATGTTTATTAAAGACAGATTTTTTTTCTTTTTATATTTTTAAATTTAACAAGAATGAAGTGGGATAAGATTAGGGAAGAGATTTTGATTTGGAAAAGAAAACAAGGAAAACTTTATTATCATGAGTTTATTTATTTTAGCACATTTTTTTATTATTTTTGGGTTCAGACCCAGTCATAAGTAACTACTTCGCTCGTGCTTCTAGGGATGAAGAATTCATTCCTTCGAAACATCAGGTAGTGTAATACTTTTTCAAGTATCGTTCATTGATCGGAAGCATATGTCGTTCTCCCTGGCAATTCACTAGCTGGTAGGAACCTCCTTAGTATACTGCTTCAACCACAAACGGCCCTTCCCAAGTGGGTTCAAATTTTCCTCCTATCTTGCGGTGTGCAAGAATAAGTCTCTTGGGAACGAGAACTAAGTCACCAACTTTGAAGGTTCTTGGGCGGACCAATCTGTCATGGGCTTGAACCATCTTAGCTTGGTATAATTCTAAATTCTGTCGCGCTGCAAGTCTTTTCCCTTCCGGGCTTTCTAATTCCTCTAGTCGTAATTTGGCATTCTCTTCTGTCGTGATTTTGTTTGCGGCTGCAATTACGAGTGAAGGAAGTCTGGACCTCTAAGGGTAACACTCGCCTTGGACCCATACACCGGAGCGTAAGGTGTAGCTTGAGTAGGAGTTACGAAGATTGTCCGGTAGGCCCATAAGGCTTCTAATAACTTCTCATGCCAATTTCTCTTATTATCGTCCAAAGTTTTCTTTAAGATTTGAACGAGAGTTTTATTAAAAGCCTCAGCCAGGCCGTTTGCTCTTGGGTAGTAAATTGTTGAATATCGCCAGTCGATTCCGTGTCTCCTGACAAAATTGTTGATTTGTGTGCTTCTGAATGCTGACCCATTATCCGAGATAATCCTGCGTGGCACTCCGAAACGGTAGACAACTTGGTTCTTGAAAAGCCGTAGCACGTGGTGTGCTTTTACTTCTCTAAGTGGAACCGCCTCTCGCCCACTTGGAAAAGTAATCTGTAGCCGCAAGAATGAAGCGATGTCCTTTTGAAGATGGTGGTTCTATTGGACCCACTATATCCGTGCCCCAACATTCAAATGGCCACAATGCAATTGTCGGATGTAGCACATTTGGAGGTTGGTGTAGAACCACTCCGTGCACTTGGCATTGGTGACAGCTCTTGGCGATTTTCATGCAGTCGGTCATCATCGAGGGCCAGTAGTACCCTAGTCTTTTAATATTCATTTTCATCTTCGGACTCGACTGGTGAGCGCCACAGAGTCCTGAATGCACCTCTTTAACAATTTCACGGGCCTTGGACCCGCTTAGGCACCTTAGCCACATTTGATCGAAAGACCTTCTATATAACGTGTTGTTTATTAATGCGTAGGACAGAGTTCTTTTCTTGATCTGATGGGCTAGCGACCTATCGTCTGGTAGTTTTCCTCTTTGCAGGTAGTCTCATTAATGGTCGTCGCCAATCTTTTGTGTTTTCCGTCATCATTGCAATCGATTCTTCTTCTTTTCGATTTGTGTATTGTGTCTATGTCGAGTCGTGATAGGACCCGGCGTCCATGAACCGACACTTCCATCGATTCATCTTGCAAGCGAGCAAATTCTTTTGCGAGACGGGCTAGCGCATCTGCTAAAGCGTTTTCTTTCTCGGGAATTTTGTAGATCGTCACATTCGGAATCTGTTCCAACAACTGTATGGCATACTGGAAGTATTGCTCGAGTCTTGGCTTTAAAATTCTATACTGTCCAGCGATCTGTTGAATGATTAACTGCGAATCCCCGTAGATGTTGATGTCTGTTATCCCCATTTGAATAGTTAATTCCAGTCCTGTTATGAGGGCTTCGTATTATGCTTCTTTTTTCGTACACGGCTCTGTTAAGTGGTAGGAGTATCTTAACATCCCCCGCTCCGGTGTTATAAAGATTAGCCCGATTCCTGCCTTACCGGGCACTATCACTTGCGATTCTTCATCTTTGTGAGCTGAAGATGCTCCGTCGAAATATAATTCCCAACGTCGATCATCGGGGTCTTCTAGGCTCATTATTTGTTCATCCGGCAAATCGTCATCGAGAGGAGATTCGCCGGCAAAGGGTGTGCTTGCGAGGAAGTCCGCTAAGACTTGTCCCTTTACTGGCACGAAGAGGCACGAAAGTTATATCGAATTGCAATAATATCATTGACCATCCGGCAAGTCCGTTCGGTAAGTGTTGGACGAGTCATCAAGTATTGCAATGGATTAAATTTCGAGATCAGGTTGACCTTATGAGAAAGTATGTAGTGCCTGAGCTTTTGAGCGGCGAAGATCGGGGCCAAACAATGTTTTTCAATTGTGGGATACCTTATTTTTGTCGGAAGTAAACGACGGCTTAAATAGTCAAGAGAATTTTATTTACCCTCCTCAATAACCTGGGCTAATAGGGCTCCGAGAGAGTCGTCTAAAGCCACGGTAAAAAGTATCAGCGGTCTACCTGAGACTAGGGCTGCTAAGACAGGAGGTGTCATTAAATATTGCTTAATGTCCTCGAAGGCCCTCTGGCATTTCTCTTCCCAAATAAATTTGGTGTCTTTTTTAACTAATGCTGAGAAAGGCTGACACCAACCTGACAAGTTTAAGATAAAGCGTCGAAGATATGCTAGCTTCACTTGAAAAGATCGTAGTTGTTTTAAGGTTTTGGGAGGCGGCATTTCTAAGATAGCTTTAATCTTTTCCAGGTAGATTTCAATTCCACGATGTCGGACAACGAATCCTAACAATTTCCCGGAGGTGACGCCGAAGGCGCATATTAAGTGATTCATCTTAAGGTTAAATTGTCTTAATCGTTCGAAAACAATTCTCAAATCATACAAGTTGTTTTCCTTTACTTTGCTTTTAATGACCACATCTTCCACGTAGCATTCGACTTGATTGTGGATGAGATCATCAAAAATTCTTGTCATCGCTCTCTGGTATGTTGCTCCTACGTTCTTTAGTCCGAATGGCATCACTGTGTAGCAATATACTCCGATTGGCGTTCTGAATGCTGTAAGCTTTTCATCTTCTTGAGCCATTTTTATCTGGTTGTATCCTGAAGATCCATCCATTAATGAAAATATTTCATGTGTCGAAGCAATGTCGATCATTAGTTCTGGGATCGGTAGAGGGAATTCATCCTTTGGACATGCTTTGTTTAAATCTTTGAAATCCACACAAATTCTGATTTGACCATTCTTCTTCCTGACTGGTACCACATTGGCTAACCAAGTCAGGTATTGTTTTTCATGGACAAATTTAGCGTCTATTAGCTTTTTAACTTCAGCTATGACTTGTTGTTAGATTTCTAGACGCATTCTTCTGGGACCTTGTCTGCGACCGGACGAAGTAGGATCCACTCTAGCTTATGGATCGCGACCTGCGGAGCTAAACCCGGCATCTCATCGTAGCTCCAAGCAAAACGAGTCTTTAAATTTCATTAATAACTTGATTATTTCTTCGAGCCTTCTTTATTGAGTAAGGAGCTAAGAAAGGTAGGTCTAGGCTCTTCGCTAGTACCTAAGTTAACTTCCGTTAACTCATCTATCGTAGATTTAATTTCTTCTTCGAACTCGGTGGAGCGTCTCCAACTTGTAAATCTTCGAGTTCTTCTGTAGTTTCCATGCAGTTTTCATTAGACTTGCAAGTGACAACCAAGCAAAATTCAGTATCGTCAACTGATCCTACTGTGCGGAATCCGAGACCATGCTTTGAATTGGGTAGACGACCGGAGTTATTCCATAATTTTTCAAAATGTTGTGATTGACCTTTTGTCCATTGTCGAGGTAAGAAACCACGCTGATTTAAATTTTGAACACGGGAGAGTACCATTCAAAAGGTAATTCCATTAATTCGATGAAGTGACATCTTCAAATTGTACATTATTCTCAGTTTTGGAGGAAGTAGCACCATGGTAGAATTTGATTGGCTTTGCACCGTCGCTACGTACCTCTTTGACCACCATACCCTCGATCTTATTAGAATGGATCGGGGTCAGGGTCATAGTATGTACATAGTGGTTAATCTTCTCGTACATCGATTTATATTCTTCATTCTTTTCATCTTCGAGCGGGATCTTGAATTGCGGCTTCTTTTGACTTATTGTCGCTGCTTCTTGCTTGATTTCTTTTTCTTCTTCAGAACTGTCTTCCCAATCAACATTGATGGTTGATTTCCTCTGTCCAACCGTCCTAACATCTCTGCCACGACCTCGTCCCCGGCCTCGACCTCGGATGTGAGTTGTGGAGAAACCTTCACCATCTCGCCGTAAGGGAGTGGTGAGTGACTGTTGGACTAGAACTTCAGGTTCTTTGTCATCCCGAATTCCCTTTGCTTCATTCGTTATGGTATCTCTAGAGAAGATTGTTTTCTTCGGAGGTGCATAATAAGCTGCATCTTCATGGATTTCAATTTCATGTACGGAGAATGGTTGTAAGTCACCTTTGATGCATTGTTCCCCTCCATCATAGTATTTGATGCACTGATGTAGAGATGACGGTACCATCCTGTTTTCATGTATCCATGGTCGGCCCAGTAGAGCGTTGAACGACGTTTATGAATCAATTATGTGAAATTTTGCGGTTGTCTTTGCTAAGTCACCGGTCTTCATTAGTAGTGTTATTGATCCGAGGGCTCTTTCTCCTTTACGGTTGAATCCTCTTAATAACATTTTGTCGGCTTCGAGCTCGCGAGCATCAATTTCCAAGTATGCTAGTGTTCGAAGACTCATTATATTGATTGATGCTCCTGGATCCACCAATACTGCGGAGAGTGTAAACTTCCCAATTGTAACGAAAATGTACAACGGTCGGTTGTGATCTCGTCGTCCCGAGTAGTAGGTCATTGTCCGTGAAGGTAACACCTCGTCGTTCCTTTAACGAACAAACCTCATCTAAGGAATCTCCGGCCATTTGAGCTAAGCAAATTTCTGGATCAAGTAAGGCCTTGATCAGAGCTTCTCTCATCTCCTTTGATAAGATGAGAGCGTCGTAGATGCTCAGTTTAGCTGGTAGTTTCCTAAGATGGGCTAGCACGTTGTAGTCCACTTTATTTCCATGTGTCTCGGCTTCTTCTCGAATGGGTATTTCTTCCGCCCGGGTTGGTTCTTCCTGAACAACCACACGCTTTCCTTTGTCCTTTGGACCCATTCTCGGAAGGTAGAACTCTTCCACTTCTTAAGTTGACTTCCGTAATTTCTCCCGAATCTAGTGTTGAGCCTGCTGGTGTTTCTTCCTGAATCGGAATGACAGGTTTTTCCGGATTAGCCTCTGAGTCTGAAGGCTCTAACTCTATTGTGACTGGAGCTCCTCGAAACTCGCAAATAGATTCATTGCTTGTTGAACTCTCGTAGCCTCCTTGATGGATGTCTTCTTCGTCATTTTGATCGTCGAGATTGTGTATGATTTGAGAATTGTCATTTGTATCGAAATCGATGTCCGGATTGTCGCTAGTTACGTAATCGTTAGAAACAGTCAAAACGTAGCCAACGCCATCACCCTTATCATTATAAGATCCCACCGAAGTGAGCAGATAATCATACAGAGTCAGAGGTTCGAGGGATTTCTCCCCCGAATCCGAAACAACTATCCTAAGATAAGCAGCCCCTAGTCTAGCCTTAGGAGCCTCGGTCCTCTCTTGTTCGTCGATTTTCTTCTTCTCTTCAATCGTCTTCTGTTGAGGTGGTTCTTCTATCGCAAGTGATAGTGCCGACTTGACAGGTTTCGAACTTTGAATTGAAGCTCGCACCGAAGCGGTTTGGATGCTGTCTAAAATCTTTTTCGAAGACCTTGTCCAAGCGGTAGTCCATCCATCGTCAGTTGTATAGAGATCTATCGGAACAATGGGATCAGTCGAGACAACATTGACGGTACCTCCTTTCTGGGGTTCCTTCATGTACTCCTTCGGGATTGTTATATTCCCTTTCCGAAGGTTGTCGTTGAGCCAACTTTTGAAAGTAATGCAATCTTCTATCTTGTGTCCAAGCATCCCGTTGCAGGGGAAAAAGTTGGGATCACCTTTCTTGTTAACTTCTTCTGGTCTCTTAGGCTCTGGCAGCTGGAAATCTGGAGTCTTCATCAGACTACAGAACATTTTCGGCACTGCTTCATTCTTGAATGGATATTCCCCTGTTCGAAGCTCCCTTAATGTACGTTGCGGATGAGGCGGTTGTTCATACCGTGGAGATGACCGATAGCTGGGTCGGGGTTGCTTCGGTAATTTTGTTGAGGTTGTCTGCGGCCGTTCGGACGATATTTGTATCGATTGCTTGCCTTTGTCGATCGCTGCAACGATCCCGGATTTCTTTTCAAAAGTCTTCACGGGCTTTTGCTTGTCCGTCTTGTCGGCGAAACTTAATTGCTTCGCCTCCTCTTGCAAGCTTCCGGCCTTGCTTAACAACTTCTCAAAAGTCTTAATAGTAAATCCCTTGAGGAGAAGTGCTATCAGGCCGTGAATGCTTTTAAGTAAGATGCCGATTGCATGCTGTTCTTGTAATTGTGGTTCACACTTCATACTTAGATTTCTCCATCGAAGTATGTAATCCACCAAAGTTTCGTTCGGCTTCTGCTTCTCTACCACTAAATCACCTATAGTGATGTGGTGCTGAGCTCCGACGAATCGCTTGATGAAGAGGTTTTCTAGTTCTGAGAAGAGGTTTTCTAGTTCTGCATACCAATCAAAGGCGATCCCTGACAGGCTGCTGACGAACTGTCGGAAGAGTAATGCATCGCTCCCGTCGGCATTGCAACAACTGGCACAAAAGTGTGCAACATGCTGTCGGGGGTTCCTGGTTCCATCAAAGGTCTTGAACAGAGGTGTTACGAAGCCTTTTGAGTATTGGACAGCGTCGAATTCTTCCGGGTAAGGTCTACCCGTCCGAATGGATGTCCCACTCTTTGATTGTGCTAAGGCTTCTCGCACCTACTGTTCCACTAAGCTCTTGATATCCTTTTCTGGAATCATACTTTGTGTTGTATCTTTCTTTAGCTGATCATCCCCGTTGACAGATGTAATCTCCTTTCCTCCGTCTACAATGTGAATGACCTCTGGGGGTGTCTCTCTTTGGGGTTGCACTTGACTCTGGAGAGTGGCTAGGGCTACAGCCATCTCTTCCATTCTTTTCGCCATTTGGGCGATCGTATCGTCTTTCTCTTGAAGCTGTCTTCTCATCACTTCCGGCTCCTCTCTTTCTGCGGCTGCAGGAGCACCTTGTGAAGCTGACGAAGCTCGTGTTTCGACCATGTTGATTTCTGCATACTCATCGTCCATGAATTCTGATGAATCAATCTCGTCTCTGAATTTCTCTTCTCTTTCTTTTGCTAGTCGTCTAATATCAGTCCTCAACTTTTCCATAGCGTCCTCTAGCGGTCTTTTCACGTGCATCCTCGCGAGTTGTCGTGCGATAGGCTGCTCGGTTCCCTTCTCACGAGTCCCCTTTACCTGCGGTGGCACTTTCTTCGCATTCAAGTCTCTCGACGAGACTTTCCTTCTCGAGTCGTTGTTTCAATCTTAACTCGTCTAAGTAGTGGGACGCCATACCATCCTTCTAGCAGCGGAAGGTGCTAGGACCGGATGGTCCGTCGACCCAAATGCTTCGGAAGGTGGTATCCTCCCTAGTCTCGCAACCCCGAAACAACGATAGGCGGACTAGCCTTCATCCTTTTATTTGGCTTTTACGTAACGATGGCAGGTTCTACTCGTGGCCCAAGACGGGATTTGATCGGCACCCGCCCTATCCTTCTTAGAATCTCCGATACGGGGCATTTCTCTTTCTTTGCTAGCTTCTCGATCACGAGTCCGTAGTCGAGCAAATGGCGTGATCCTAGCCCTTTTCTTTCTGCTGTCATCGTAGTACGCTGGTCGAGGTAATGTAGAAACAATCCTGCAGACATTTTCCTCGTCAGCCACGGCGGAAAGGGGATGGAATCTACTTCCTTCCAAAAAGGGTGTATCTTCAGGTAATGGTATGTATTCAGGTAGTGGTGTGTACTCAGGGATATCTGGGATTTCCTCCAGGAAAGCAACTTTGGCAGCTCTGGCCTTCCTGGCAATCTTCCTACTTATGTTCCTTCTTTGAGTCCGTGTTAGTGATGGAATTCTTGAGCTGGACCCGATTTCAAAAATAGAAGGTCTCACAGGAAAGTTTGTACCCTCCACGGTAACAGGTTCACCATAGTTCTGGATTTCCTTCCCCTTTAATCTGGCAGAAGCCGGGGTAGGTGCAGAGACAACTAGACCAGTGGGGGTAGCAAGAACAGTCCTCCTGCGGACAGCAGTACTCCTCTCAGTCGGGATCTTTTGCAGGGGAGGAAACTCTTGAGTCGACCTAAGGTTGAACTCAATCAACGGCTTCTCAGCTTCAGATACTTTGTTCATCAATGCGAAAAGGGAAACGTCGGTGATCTTGACATTTGTGTTCTCGAATCCTTGTCCAAACCGGATGATCCCATTGTCGGGCAGCTCATCCTTGTAAACAGCGAAGTCGAGTCCATTGGTGAAGGAGAAAATTAGCTTTGGGGCCTCCATTTCTGCAGGGCAGACCCTGATTGTCAGTCCCAAGTTATGCTTCTTCTCATCAGGACGAAAAGAAAGGAATCAAAAAGAGTCCGAACACATTCTTGTTCATGTATTTATAAGAAGGAGTTATTTGTTAAAAGAGTCATTCATTAGAGGTTTTGTTTATTTAGAACGGAATGTTCAAAGGTGTAGAGAAGGTAAGGAATCTGATTCAGAGTTGGAAAGGAAAAGAAAGTCTTATGCAAGACTTCTCGACTCGAAGGATAACTCCTAAACGAACACCTATTGGGGGTCCACCCCACCTCAGAAATGAGGCAAAAGGATCTCGGAACCTCTCTATTTAGGGGTGTCTAAACAGTGGCTCCTAAATCCGAGAGAATGTTGGTTATACTTGTTCAAGGTAGAAATGAACATAGTATTCCAATAGAAAGAAGGGTAGTTTGATCCATTAGGAAAATGGATACACCATCGATTTTTGAAAGCAGAATCATCTGATTAAAATGGAGAGAGGAATTGTCCCCAGCGGAGTCGCCAGAAGTTGTCGGCATATTTTTTAGGTTGTGTGTTTTATTTTGAAAAGGGGGTCGCCTAACAGAAATTGTCGGCGAATTTTAGATTTTAAATTTGATTTAAATATACATATATAGTTTAGAAAGTAGCATTTGATTTTAAGTTTGAAAATTTTAAGATATGAAATCAAACTGATCTCACATCCCAAATAGTTTATATAAACGAGCACCGTACCACAAACCGTATATCTATCCTAAGGATAGACACACTGCTTGATGGTGGGGCTCGATTAAATAAACTAGAAGATTCGTGACATCCGTTTGGCTCGCGAACCAATTTTATAAGCCGAAAAATTCCCCGCTTAATATGAAAGCATTAAACAGGGTTTATATTACTCGGGTTCTTTAAAATTCCCTATAAGGGCAAGCCCCTATAGTTAATTACATCTTAAGTGACGGGAATCACCTAAGAAAACTCTCGATAATAATCAATAATTCTACTCTCAAGAATTTCAAAGTTTAAGTTTTCAAGGGATTGAATTGTGGAATTTCAATAGGGAATGGATCGAGTTTGGAACATTTTGTTTTGGGAATTCAATGGAAGAAAAGTAAGAGAAATTATAGATTCGAAGCGAACTTCAATAATTTCCCAACTATCCTACTGATTGGCTTGAATTTAGGAAGATCCTAATATCTATTTAATGTTTTGATCTTGCCAATTTTAATTAATTAGGACTTATATCTATATGATAGAATCATACAAATTGCCTGGAAGATGTGAGGGTTTATGTCGTATCGGACGACTACCTCGGAATCCTAAGACAGGTTAGGGCTTAATTTGCAATGCAAATGCCTAACGAAGAGGTTGAGGATTTATGTTGCGCTACGCAAACTACCTCGAGATCCTATGGATTGGTTGTTTAATTCTAAGAAAGTTTTGCTGATGTAGATTTCAGTTTTTGCTGACGACGATGGCCGTGCTGCCCACCATGCTCCAAGCTCCTTGTTGTTGCAGAGGTTTGGTTTTAGAAATCATAAATCAGGAGATGAGAAAAGTGTTTTGGTTTAGATAAGTCTTAATTTCCAAGTGTTTTTGTGTTTTAATTAAAAAACAAATCTTAAAGTTGATTATAACAACACCAGTTAAGATCCCACGGTTCCATCCTTCCGACATCGTTATTTTTATCGGATTCATTTAGTCCAGATGAATTTGCTAAACTCAACTGCATGAGTTCCACACTTTCATTTAGACCGTGGGAAATCCCGTTAGCAACACGTAGGTTACATCATCCGAGGTATTCCCGATCATCCAACAGGACGTTTTAATTTAGTTGTAATTGTAGTTTTGTGTTATGTTTGTGATTAAATTTTGAGTTGTTTTATATTTTGAAATGTTGTGGTGGTGAATTTTATCTTGCAATGACTTTTAACTTAGTTTTGGTTTGAGTTTTAGGGACTATCCTAAAGGTGTGGGTTTTCATGCAACAGTTGTTTATCATGCAAGAAAAGTAAGTGCGATGCGATTAAATAAATTGCAATAAGGTAAATTACAATAAAATAAAAGCGTACCTGGAGGGTCTTCGAGTCATCCCAAGCTGCACTTAAACACAATTTAGCATATTTAAGCATTTAAAGCAAGTTCCTAGGTAAAGCTAATGGAAGGGTTATGGTTTTCTACCAAATTCCTAATCCTATTGCTAGTCATTTCCTATGACGTCTAGGTTCTTGTGTTTTGGTTTGAGGACGATTTTCTTCATCAAAGAATAATTAAATTCAGTTGTTCTTATGAACATCCTATCATATCGAGGAAGTGCTTAAGACAAATCTTAAACATCTTTTCAATATTTCTAGGATTGTTTTAAGTCTAAATGGGTTTAATTATATAAATGAATTAATCGTCCGGGAATTCAAGTTTTGTTGTGATCTTGCTTAGTGAACTAGGACATTTGAATATCCTATAAGCGAAGTAACATTTCATTTAACGTTCTGTTTAGGAGTTATGATAACCAAAGCTCTCGAGGGCAAATTGGTGTTCAAATGGTTTATGATTTAGTTTAACTTGAGTTAAAGGGTTTAAATTTGGAATAGTGTTCAAGTTGCTTTATATTTAATTTTTTTATGTCTTAGGTAATGTTATTTAATTCAATTTCATTTAACTTTAATTTAATTTAATTCAATTCAATTTAATTTAGTTCAATTTAGTTTGATTTGATAAAAATTAATTTAATTTAATTTAACTTGATTTAATTTAATTTAATTTAATTTCCTTCAATTTAACTTAATTTGATTTAATTTTAATTTAATTTAATTTAATTTAATTTAATTTAATTTAATATGTTTTAATTTAATTTAATTTAATTTAATTTAATATTTTTTTAATTAAATTTAGTTTAATTTAATTTAATTTAATTTAATTTAATTTATTTATTTAATTTAATTTAATTTAATTTAATTTAATTTAATTTATTTTAAATTTTAATTTTAATTTAATTGAAAATTTAAAAAGGAGTTTAACAATTTAACTTATTATTTTTTTATTTAATTTAATGATTAAGTCCTTTAACATTTTAAAACTTTAAATTTGAATTATCATTTTTAATTAGGAATTAAATATTATTGAGATGATTAATTTAGGGATTTTTAAATTAAAGAACAAATCTCTTCCTAATAATATCCCTATTTTAATAATTCCATTTTTATTATTCTTCCAAATTTAATCAATTATTTAATTAAGGTTCATTTCAATTATTTTAAATTGTTTAGTAGGTTTCTACCCTTTAATTATTTAAATTTCAATCATCCAAGTCAGATTAAGATCAAATATTTTACTTGTTAATTTTATTAAGCCTAGAGTTTTAATTAAGGGTTAAAATTTTTAATTACCATTTTGCCCTTCAAGCTTAATAATTCCATAACTCACTAAATTGAGCTTAAATGAACTTGAAATTTTTATGTGACTTCACTCATATGCCAATAAAGACATGAGAGGAGGAAATGTGATTTTTCTGTATTTAATTTATTTATGTAATTATTTTTGGTAGAAAATAGGGATTTCCAAGGAAAATTTAATAACATGACCAAGGGAAAGTTTCTGTCCTTAAGAAAATTATGGGACATTCCTAATGACCGAGAGGACCACTTGGACCAATTTTGGTGATTTTTTGAATTATATTATTTTTATTATAATTATTTTAATATTTGGAGTATTAATTGATTTAAAAATAAAATAAAGGTTGAAAAATGAATTTTATATTTTTCAAAAATCTCTCTAATATCAAGGAAATCAGAGAATCAGTTTTTACAATTTTCTGATTTTTCTTTGATTTATTAGAATTATTTTAGTGAAAATGCTAGAAAATACATTTTTTAATTTTAAAATTACCTTAGGGCTTTAAAATTTAATATCTCACCAAATAGACCTAAGAAAAATATGGGATTTGTTCCCAAGTGATTAAAAGTCAAAATGTGACATTTTGGTGAATTTTATTATTTTTATGATTTTTATTATTTTTAATTATTAAAATATTAAAATAATACAAAAAATCAACTTTTTTAGAAAATTGAAATTTTAATTTTCTTAAATTCCCCTAATATTAGAGAGGCTCCAAAACCAATTTGGTGAGTTTTTGAAAGGAATTTTGAAAGTTATGAATTTTTGAAGTTTAAAATGGTTAAATGGCTTAATTAACCCATTTAGTAGGGCTAACCAAGTCCAATTGACTTCAAATTTTTATGGTGGGTTCCTCTGATCCTAAAGGTCAGTGGAGAATTGATTTCAAGTCAATTTGATGTATGGTTAGATCAAATTAATTAGGGATCTATTTTGGGTGTTTAAGCCAATTAGGGTTATTTTAAATGAGTTAACTCAAAACCTATTTTTCCTAGGGTCCTCTGGTCATAAGAGACATCACCAAATTTTCCTAGAATTTATTTCACAACATGCTAATTATTGGAATTAAAATACTCAAAACGATAACATGAATTTGAAAAATCAATAACTTCTCATAGGGATGGCCTTCGACTGCGGAAAATTCAGGGAATGTTCCCAAATTCGAGGCTTCAAAAGCCCTATGGTCTCATGCCATGGTGAATTTCCTATATGCATGGAGAATTAAAATAATGCGGAGGGTAAATAAATCATTAAAAATAAAATACTTGATGAAATTAAATGATTTCTTTTCCACATTATTCTCCTCTGTTCACTCGAGCGAGAGGGTATTTTTATTTTATTTTTCTGATTTTTCTACACAAAGTTATGGATTTTTGAAATTTAGGGAATTAAATAAATCGAGAAAATCCCTAATTTTATATTTATCCGAGTCGGCGCCGCGTCAACCTTAACATCTCCGAAGTGCCGCATGGCGCGCTCCCATTCGACGCCGCCACTTGAGTCAGCGGCCCGGGTCCTGCCTTCCCCGTATCATCTGCCGATCCGACCCGATCTGAGCCGTCCGTCCGCGTGTGTATTAAATGGACGGCATCCGTTCATCGTCCCCAAGCATCCTCACACCGAGAGCCGTCCACACTAAAACCCTAAGAACTCACTCAATACTTAACGGATTTTCGTGTTCTTGTGCTTTATGGATTCGTCTTGAAGAGACGAACGCATCTATATGGTGATCATGCATTGAAATTAAAGCATTTGAAATGGAGAATCTCCAGAAGCTCGGGATGAAGAATTATCTCATACCTTTGCTCAGAGAAGTGTGGCTTCAATCTGAGGGTTGTGTCACCTTCGATTGGATCCCGACAAGCTCCGGATGAAGTCTCCTAGTCCGGTGAATCGCCTAGGTATGATTTCGACCACGACCGATCACAAAGCTTTGATGCTTCGGAGCAACCGGGTGGCACTGGAGAGGGGCTTTTGCTGGTGGACTTCTTCCCTTGGTACGAGTGAAGGTGTAGGACCAATCAATTTGAGGATTGATCCTTTGTGGAGAAGTGTCCTGGTTTTGGGTGAAATTTCAGTTGAGAAATTGGCTTCTGTCAGTGGGGATTAGGGCAAATTGGCACTGGGGCTCAACTGCTCTAAGGATGGAGAAGGGTTTGGAACAATTTTGGCAGAGTTTCAGTAAGGTCTGGTTCAGCACCTCTCATGGCCGAGAGGGGGTGGTGTTTAAATAGAGGTGGCTGGAGAGCCTCACAGGGATGGCCAAAGGTTGGGATCAGCTTGCTTAGGTCGAGAGCAGAACGGCCATGGTGGCCATTGGGCATGGGGCGGCTCGGCGAAGGTGGAATTCCAAAGTTTGGTTCCTCCCCATGTCTCGGCCATGGAGTTTTCCGGCGACCCAGGCGGCTGGCCGGCGAGGCATGGGTCACCCTCGAGTCCAGGTGGGTCGGGGCTGGGGTTTAGTGCGATCGGTGGGCCTTGCCATGTGTAAAGGGGATCGCTTGGAATGGAATGGGGAAGAGGCCATTTTGGCTTGGTTTGGGTCAACCCATCATTTTGGGCTTGGTTCACCCTTCAAGGTGGCTTTGGGTGTTGTGGGGAGTCAATAGGATCAGCTGGTTTGGCATGGAGAAGTCCTTATCCAAATATATTTGGATTAAATTTGGGTTAAGGTGAAACATGCTTAAGGTTAATGACTTTTAGGAGGTGCTTGAAGGACCTCCTCCTTTTGCCATTTAAGGAGAGTTGACAACTTAGAGATCCTCATGGCTTGCCAATGGCTTGCATATGTCTTCATGGCTCCATGTGGCTTGGGAAAAGATTAGGTTAATTTCATAAAAAGGGATTTTCTGGATCTTGGCATTTTAATGGAAATTGTTATGGGGCTTGATTTGGAATTGTTTAATTGATGATTTTGAAACTTAGGGGTGATTTTGATTAAATGGATGATGAGGGGAAGTGTCATGTGGGCTTTTGATGAATTTGTGCTTTTGAATTTGAAGGAAGTGGGCTTTTAGGAAGGTTTAAGGGAAGTGGGCTTTTTGAATTTTAAAATGGACTTTAGGATGAAATTTTGGTAAAGGCTTGGGCCAAATAATTGTTGGGTTTAGCTCATAGATGTGTCATGAGTGACTTGGATTAAATTGGGAGTGATTTGGGTTTGAATTGGGTTGAATTTGGGCTCCTTTGATGAATGGGCCAATATAGGTCAAAGTGGGCTAACTTGGGCCAATGTTGGGCTAGGGTTGAAATTGATGTAAAATTAATGTTGGGAAATGTTTATGGGAGTGTTTCAAAGAGGTTTTGACTTTGGTTGGGCTTTGATTTTGGGGTTTGGGCTTATTTGGGTTTGGTTTGGATTTAGGTCAAAATTGGGCCTTTTAGCTTTGGGTTGAATTTGAGTGGGGTTTGGGTCTAAATGTTGGGCAAATCATGTTAGTGTTTTCTTTGTGGGGATGTTAAAGAAGATTTAGAAAAGATTTGGGGTTAATTGGAGCTGAATTGGGTGAGTTTGGGTTAGGTTTGGGTCATGGGTCCAAATTGGGCTTTAAGGCCAAAAGTGAAATTGGATCCAAATGTTAATCAAAATGGACTTGGATTTGGTCTATATTGGTGTTGGGAATGTTGAATTGAAGTTTAGAATTGAATTGGACCAGAATTTGAGTCAATTGGGTAGGTTTGGTTTGACATTGGGTTCACTTAAGGTTAAAATGTGTCAAATTGGGGGTTTTGATGAAAATAGGGTAAATTGACAAAATTGGCCCATGGTGTAGTTGAAAAAAATGAAATTGGGAATATTTGGGATTTTCTAGAATTTTCTAGGAATTTTCTGAATTTTTTGGATTTTTGGGTCAAGAGGGGTATTTTGGGTATTTGGAGGGTATTGGGAGGTATTCTTGGAATTTTAGCTATTTTTGGCTTTGGATGGTCAATTTGAGTGATGTGGAAATGTTTGGGATTGGTTTTGAGGAATTTTTGGATGATTTGGAAATTTTTGAGAAATTTGGGTAGTTTCAAGGGTTTTGGGTAGGCTAGGCGGGTGTAGGGACCCGGGGGTCAAAAATTGAAAATTTGGAAAATTGAAAATTTGGAAAATTGAAAATTTGGAAAATTGAAAATTTGGAAAATTGAAAATTTGGAAAATTGAACATTTGGAAAATTGAACATTGGGTGAATATAAGTGGAATGAAATCATTTTGGTTGAGCCATGAAGCCATATCAAGCCCACATGAGCCATGAAGGGACTCATTTGAGGCATCCACTATGTTGTTCCTAACCCTCTTAGCCAAGGGCTTAGGGGTTAAGGACCATCCATGTGAATCACCTACATGAGTCAGGAGGTCATGTTAGGTATAGGTGCGTGAAAGTGTAGTGTATAGGTGTAGTGTGTGTGTAAGTCAGCCCATTCACCAGACCAGGCCACCCAGGGTAGTCCTAAGGCCAAAGGGTCGTATAGGAACTCATCCTTTAAACTTCCACATTTGATTTCAACCCTCTAGTTGATTAGGGGTCTACGATCGAGTTTGTGGAGTTTGCAGGGAGTTAAGAAGTGGTTTGAATTTCTAAAAGGTGGGTCCCAATTCTAGTCTTCTAAGATAGTCAAAGGAAAAGCCTAAGGCTAGATCCTAAGTACTAAGAAGAAGAGAAGACCTCATCAAAAATGAGGTCAACATGGTCAAATTAGTACATGGTGATGATAAAAAGCCCATCATGTTTATACTTGATTCTACTTCTTCTAGTTTTGAAACAAATGTAAAAATAGAAGATGAAAATCTTATGAAATCAATGAGAATCCCTTTTGAATTGTATTCTCCATGGGTTCAAAAATTTATTGAAAGTAATTTAATGCCTGAACAATGATCATTAGATCAACCATATCTAGTTGAACAATTATGGAACAATAACAAATTAAATCCTAACTCTAATGAAGATATTGGGTTTTGTACCCTAGAACCTCTAGATGATACGAAATTTTATCCAGTTATCACCGAAAAATTTGATTCTGAACAAAAATTTGATCCTACTATTAAAGATCACCAACAGATTATGAAGAAGAAGTTAAAACAAGAATTGATGAATTAAAATAATTAAATTTAAGAACTTAAGAAAATTCAGAACCAACTTTTATTAGTTTATAGCTTAACAAAATTAAAACAAAAAAATAGTTCAATTGTTAAAGGAATGCAAAGACTGCTTTGCTTAGAGTTTTGACTAAATGCCTGGGCTTGATCCATAAATTGCAGTCGATAAACTTGGGATAAACTAAATGCAATCCCTATTAAACAAGCTCCAATATGGATGCGTGTTGAAATTGAACAACAAGTCATTGTCACTGTTAAGAAATTAAATGATGTTGGTTTTATCTAAAAAGAAGATTATCCAACATGGCTGACGAAACACCTAAAATATATGTGTTTTTATACATATTTTTATACCTATTTTTGATGATTTTGCACTTTAAGGGAAGGTATTTTCATTTTTTTTCTTGCAACTATGATTAAAATGAATGATTGTGATGAAAGGAGTAAAAAATGATCAAGTTTTGAGCAAAAATGAAAAGTGTGCAAGATTAGCCCACGAGGGCTAAGTGTCAAAAGCTGGCGCATAGCCATAGCACTTAACCTATGCAATTTGAATTCATTTTATCATAAATTTGAAGGAATTTTTGAAGCACCCTTTTGGTTTAAACTTCGTTTATTTCTCATTGGCACTAAAATTCATTTAACATTTGAATGAATGGATGCATCTCTTGATAGATTCATTGAATCTGAATATGATTTGAAGAGACACCAAAGCACCCTTTGAAAAATTATTAAAAGAATACTTAAAGATCATAAGAATAAGAAGAGTTTTGAAAGGAAGTATTGGCGGGAGAAGTTGGAGAAAAGCTTGAAGTGGTTGAAGGGAGAGAGGAAAAAAGAGTCTTCTTCTTGCCATACTTTCCTTACTTTTCCATTTTACTATATCATAGTTTGTATTAGAATTTATGAGAGTGAATCCTTAGAGTTGGCCGCCACCCTCTAAAGAGTTTGTAAGGGAAAGCAAAGTTTCAAAGGAACTTCAAAAGTCTTGTGGAGAGGAATTTCAGAAAAGTTTTTATCTTTTCTTTTACACTTGGTTTAAAGTAAGAGTTGTTGTGTTTTCACTATGATCTCTACTTTCAAATCAAATTTTGTTTGTGTTTTATCTATGAGTTATGAGTAGTTTTCTTTATCTTTTCCTTTTAAATGATGAAGTAATTAAATTATGGATGGAAGTTGTGTGAAGTATAGATGTTTAAAGTTGGTAGAAGTTGTGATGATTCAACTACATTGTACTTCATTTACCTCTTGACTTGGCCTTTAGAGATGTTAAAATTTTTTGTGAGAAAATGTAAGCGCCAATGCGGTATTATCTCAATCAACAAATGGAGAGAATCATATGAAATTATATGGGTAAGAATTGTAGTCCTTATATTTGAGTGCAAATAAATAGGGAGATATGCTTTTGATTGGGTGTAGAATTAGAGGACTTTAGAGTGACAGGCTAAACACCCCAATTTGGTTTTTTGTTTTACGTTTTGTTATGAGATGTTAGCCCTCAGGTGGAGGGAGAAGAGGTAACTCTAGAGTGAGAGCTAGTATCTTCCCTACCTAGCCCATCTTCAAGATTTCAAAATATCAAATTTACTTATGTTTTTTATAGAACCAAGTAAGGTAAAGAATATAATTGCTCCTATTTAGCACAACACATTTAGATACTTCCATAATGAAATTCCATAATTATTACTAATTCATGAAGAGGAAAAAGATATTTTATTCATATTTTCTTTCATACCATTTAATAGCCTTGATATATTTAGTTGCTTACTTTACTTCTTCTTAAAAATTATCAAAAAGAATTTAAACTTTCGATTTATAAAACATAACTTACAAAATCATTTTGAAAAGTAAAAATTTGTTTTTCTACTTTCTTTAAATTTTCAGAACATTTCATTATGGGTTTGATATCTTGTAGCTTAATCAGACAGTCATATATTACTTGATAAATGATACGTATACTTGCGTAGAATCTCATATTATAAATAATTAAAGTTGATCTCTTATTTACTTCAGAATCAAGTTTTTGGCACCATTGTAAAGAAAGAGTTATTATTGTTGAGAAGAAAGATAAGGTGTAATTCAATATATAAAAGGTAAGCATAAATATTTGGAGATCAAGTTTTTGGCACCGTTGCCTAGAAAATTAATTGAAATATCGTTTAAAGAAAATTTAAGAAAAACAAAACTTTTACTTTTCCTTGCTTTTTAAAGTGTGTTTTTTTTATTTTATAAATGTGTGTGTGTAGTTCAGGTTCTGTGGGACTTATGCTTTATGATTTTGAAATAGAAAGAACTATAAGAAAACTCAGATAAATTAAAAATACAAAAAATGATAAAAATATTCAAGAAATGAGAAATCAAAATTATCATAATATTGAAATCCATAAAGAATTTAGGTCTTTAAGAGATTATGCTAACCCTACAGTAATGAACTTCATGGCAGTATTCAAAACCCTACTATAGCTACTAATTCATTTAAACTTGAACCTGCTATCATCCAAATGGTATCTAAGAATCAGTTTGGGGGAGCACCAATTGAAGATCCTAGTTTACATCTTGCCAATATTCTAGAATTGTGTGCTACTTTTAGTGTTTCAGACGATGCTATTAGACTTAGACTTTTCCTTTTTCACTAAGGGATAAGGCTAAGATATTGTTAAATTTGATAGCACCTGGATCTATCAGAATTTGGGGTGATTTTGGCAGAAATTCCTTGCTAAATATTTTCCACCATCAAAGACTGTGAAGCTTTGAAATGATATTACATTATTTTGTAAGTTTGAAGGGGAATCTATATATGAAGCAGGGGAACGATCTAATGATCTACTAAGAAACTGTCCACTCATTCAATACCAGATTGGTTAATAATTCAAACTTTTTATAATGTATAAGTTGGATCACTTAGATCTATTATCGATGTTGTTGTTGGTAGTTCATTGATGTCCAAACATTCTACTAATGCTTATGCTTTAATTGAAGAAATGGCTACTAATAGTTTTCAATGGCCTTCTGAAACAATAAATCCTAAAAAGTTAGCCAATATTCATGAAAATGATGCTTTTCCAATGCTAGCAAATCCAGCTGCTGCAATTTCAAGGGAGATGGACCAATTTTGGAATGATTTTTCTCAGCCAATTTCCAATATTGAAGAAAAATCATTAGTCCAAATGGTTGATTTTCAAACAACATTAGCAACTTTGAATGCCATAAATAAGCTTAATAACCAATATTCGATTTATTATAACCTAGGTTGGAAAAATCATTCAAACTTTAACTGGAATAACAATAATCTTATTGGTAGTAATCAACAATGGGGGAACAACCAAGTAAACCCATTGGGAAACTGGAACAACTAAGGGAATAATAATTATAGACCAACCTATCATCCAGGTTTTAACAATACATAACAATTTAAGGAGAAAAAGTTGTCTATAAATCAAGTTGTGTTACAAATGGGAAATCAATTGCAAAGTCAAGGAGCTACAAATCAGAAATATTGAGAATCAATTGAGATAAATAACAAATTCATTAAGTAATACATCCCTAGGAACACTTCCTAGTAATAAGAAGTAAATCCAAGAGATAAGAATAAAGAGCAAGTAGAAGCAGTTCAAGTGAGGAGTGGAAGAGAGTTGGAAGGCAGAGTTCAAAAGAAGATTGAAGTAGAGAAAGAAGAGATTGAAGAACAAAAAGAGGACACTACAAAAGGTTTGGAAAGACCTATTTCTCTGCCTAAGATTGATTTAGAAAATCCTCCTCTACCATGTCCTTAAAGACTTTGGCAAAAAAGGTTGGATAAGTAATTTTCAAACTTCTTGGAAATATTTAAGAAGCTTACAGTTAACATTTCATTTGTTGAAGCCTTAGCACAAATGCAAAACTATGTGAAATTTATAAAGGATATTCTCAAGAGATAAAGGAAGTTTGAAGATAATGAAACTTTTGCACTTAGAGAGAAGTGCAGTGCTATAATTCAGAAAAAGCATCCTGAAAACATTAAAGATCCTTGTAGTTTTATGATTCCATGTGCGATCAGAGATATATTTTATGCGAAAGCTTTATGTGATTTAGGTGCAAGCATTAACCTTGTGCCATTATTTATATTCAAAAGATTGGGATTAGGAGAAATTACCCCGACTACTGTAACCCTGCAATTAGCGTATCATTCGATCACGTACCCTAAAAAATTTATAGAAGATGTTTTAGTAAAGGTAGATCAATTTATTTTTCCCATTGATTTAATTGTGCTAAATATGGAGGATGATACAAAGATAGCCATAATTTTAGGGAAACTGTTCCCAGTCACAGATAGAGCATTGATAGATGTACAAAAAAGGGAATTAACTATGTGAGTCAAAGATCAAACTGTTACATTCAATATCTTAAAATCAATGAAATATCCTACAAGAGGTAAAGATGATGAATGCTATCAGATGGATGTTATCAGATATCTAAGTGAATGTCACTTCAAATCAACTTATGAAGAGAAACCTAAATTTGAAAAATTGGAACACAAGCAAAAAGCGGAATTACAACATTCTGTAGATTTTCATGAGAAAGATTTAAATTATGTTCATGAAAATCTTGAATTGTTGGACATGACATAAAAAGATGAATCTTTTAGTCCATCAGTTGAAAAATCTCCTAAACATGAATTAAAGATGATTTCTACTGATTTGAAATATGTTTTTTAAGGTGATTCCTCAACTTTGCCAGTTATAATTTTCTCTCAATTGGTTGAAAAATAAGAAGAGAGTTTGCTTGAAATTATGAATAAATATAAGAAAGCCTTTTGATGGAGAATAGCTGATATTAAAGGAATCAGTCCTTCAATTTTTATGTAAAGAATCCTTATAGAAGAGTGATACACCAAAAATATATAATATTTTTTATGCACATTTTTATACTTATTTTTTATGATATTGCACTTTAATGGAACATATTTTGTGTTTTTCTTGCAGTTATGATGAAAATGAGTGATTATGATGAAAGAAGCAAAATTGGATAAAATTTGGAGCAAAAAAAATGAAAAATGAAATTTTGGGCATTGGCGGCTAAGCGCCGCTGGGCCAGCGCATAGCCGCCACAGTTAAAAATTGAGTATAATTTGAATTTAGCACCATTTTCGAAGGGGATGGGATGCAAATCTTGGTGATAACTTCCTTAACTTCCTTTGGGTGGCAAGTTTGAAAGAAGGAGTGCATTCTTTGGTGGATACATTGAATCTGGACACATTTTGAAGAGACACCAAGGCACCTTTTGGATTAATATAGAAATAAAGTCTTAGGAAAAGTTAAAGGGGGCTCTTCCCTTACATTCTGAAGGGCTTTTCGTTTGCATTTAGAAAATTTTAATTAGGAGTAGGAGTAGAGAGTAGAAAAAAGAAAAGGGTAGGATTGAAGCTTTCTTCTTTCCACAACTTTTTTTTTCCTTTAGTTTAGTCTAGTTTTTATTGAAGTCTGAAGTCTGTATTCTGAGTCATCAGAGTTGGGAGACTTGCTCTGAGGAGTAGTTTAGTTAAGAGTTAAAGTTTCAGAGAAACTAACTGAGTCTTGTGGAGAGGATTTTCAGATAAGTGTTTACTTTTATTCTTATAATTAGTTTTTAATTTATACTTGTTTTTGTTTGTTGTTTTTCTTATGGATTTTAATTTCAAATGAATGTGTTTTTTAATTTTCTCAATGCATTCTGAGTAGTTTACTTTATCTTTTTCTTTCTTAAATGAAGAAGTAAGTAATTCATGAAGAATTGTTGTCGAAATTATATGTGTTTAAAGTTGGAAGAAGTTGTAAAAATTGATTCTATAAACTTTGTTTACTTCTTAATTTGGCCTGTTAAGATGTAAAATTTGTGGTGAGATTATGTAAGGTCCAATGCGGTATTTTCTCATAAAAGTTAGAAAGAATCACATGGAATTATATGGGTGAAAATTGTAGTTCATATAACTAAATACAATATATTAGAAGATGTTTTAAAAAGGGGAGTACAATTAGAGGATTTTTAGTGTGACAGGCTAAAAGCCCCTAATCTGGTTTGAAGATTTGAATTTTGTTATGAGAAGTTAGCCCCCAGGTGGAGGGAATTGAGGAAACTCTAGATTGAGAGCTGGTATCTTCCCTGCCTAACCATGTTTAAAATGATAAAATTTCATATTAACTAATGTTCTTTATAGAACCAAGTAAGGGTAAATAATACATTTGCTTCTATTTTTCACAACAAATTTAAATACTTTCACAACAATACTTTCATAATTATTACTACTTTATTAAAGAAAGAAAAATATATATAAAAAAAAAGATGGTGGCGGCAAGGAACAGTGCTTTGCTAGGGTTTCTAACATGACCCTGCCGGTGGCTGCTGATCTGGTGGTGCCTAAGGTGGGTGGGGAGGTTGTTCTTTGTGTGTTTTGGTCTCATGCAAAGTGTGGCTCTGTTCTTCGGCTTATCTGCTGGTTGGCTGGGCTTCCCGGGCAACTCTCTTTTCAAATTTTCACTGTTCTATTGAATTTGCTTCCTTGTTGCTGTGATTTATTCCTTGCTTTTCTGGCCTGGTGGATCTCTCGTTCTTCTAGTTCTGTGCTTTCCCTGCTCTTTTTGTTGTTTTCTTCTACTGGTTGGTTAGTTTCTCCCAGCCTGGCTTCTGGCTGGTTTTAGATTCTTCTAACCTGCTGATTTTGTTTTGGTGTTGTTTTGGGTTACTAGTTTTGGTTCTGTCTTTTATGGCTTGCCCTATTGATTTGGAAACCAATATTGCCTGGGCTATGGCAACCTATGCTGGAGTGGCTGGTAATGCCCCTAGCATTTCTGATCCTTCCCATCTCATTTTCCCTCAAAGTTTTCATGATGCTGCAGCTGGGAGATCCTCCTGCCACTTTATCAGACCTATTGAGGAAAAGTAGGGTTGCTCAGCTGTCATTTTCCCTGAACAAGAATTGGAGGAGCTGGATGCTGAGGTTAAGCTAACTCTCATTGGCAAATTTATGTTGGGACACCCTAAAATGGAGCTTGTGAGGAAATATTTTGAGTCACTGAATTTCAAAGGAAGCTTGAAAATTGGACTTTTGGATGGTAGACACCTACTAATCAATTTCTCCACTGAGGAGGACTATGCACTGATGTTTGCTAAATAGTTTATTAGTATTGCAGGAGTGGAAATGAAGAACATTAAGTGGACTCCAGATTTTGATCATAGTAAAGACCCTCCAATTGTACCAATCTGGTTTAAATTCCCAAACCTCCCTTACAGATACTTCAATCAAACAGCTCTCTTTCAGATTGGTAGGTCCCTTGGGACCCCTCTCAAATGTGATGCAGCTACAATCAATAAAGCCAAACCTGAACTTGCTAGAATACAGGTTGAAAGAGATGTGTCCCTGCCAGAGATTAAGAATATATGGATTGGTACTGCTAAAGAGGGGCAATGGCAAGAGGTTATTATGCAACAAAAGTCTTATTTCTGCACACATTGTAAAATGTTTGGTCATACTGATGACAGGCGTTTTAGACTTCACCCCCCTAACAGAAAATCTACCAAACTGGATAAATCACTCCATAATGAGAAAGTGGTTACTGAATTACATGCTGTGGGCACTGCACCAAGTATTGTTGGGGTACTGGAGACTGTCATCCCTGATCCTGATGTGAGTTCCCATTTACCCCCAGTGGAAAAATTAATGATAGCATTGGATAAGGGACTGAACACTAGCTCTAACGCCCATACTAAACTGGATTTTTCTTTTAGTTAATCTCATCCTGTGGTGAATTCCCCCACTTCTGATAGAATTTATTGGTGTAGAAGAGAAGTTGAAGATATCAGCATCATCTCTCCTTCACGATCCAATCGAAAAATTGTACGAAAAGTTAACCCCTACAATCATGGAAGAGATGCAGAGTGATATTGAAGGGAAATGGCATACCCAAATATCAAGAAAGAAAAAAAAGATAACTACTGAAGCCTAGAAACTAGGGACTCCTTTAACTGTGGGGGAATTGGCTGTATCCTTGACTAGGAGCAGGTCCAGATCTATGCCCTCCACTTCCCTTCCCCTTAATTAATGATCAATTTACTTTGCTGGAATATTAGGGGCATTGGAAACCTCTTATCTATGAAGAGAATTCTCTACCTCATAAAAAACATCAGCTTTGGTTTTTTGCTATCTTTGAACCAATGGTGCACAAACATACCAACAAAATAATTAACAAATTTCATGGGTTTACCCAATTTACCAACTGTAATAATAAGATATGGATTTTTTGTAGAAGAGAAGTTTCTTGGACACTGCTCATTGATAACCATCAGTTCATCCACTCCTCTTTCAGTATTAAAGGACAAAGTGGTTTTGCTACCTTTGTTTATGTTGGGTGCAGAAATGAAGATAGACAGAACCTTTGGGCTAATCTTCACAACATTGGTGCTAATCTCAACTCTCCATGGCTTGTGGGTGGGGATTTTAATAGTATTGGTGCTGCTAGTGAAAAGCTGGGGGACAGGGATCCTAATCTGTCCAAGATGTCTAAATTCAATGACAATATTTATGCAGCAAATCTTTTTGATGTTGGCTTTAGGGATCCTGCGTACAATTGGAAAAGGTGGACTATCTGGGAAAGGTTAGATAGAAATTTGGTAAACAGTTACTGGCTCTCCATGTGGCTCCAAACTTATGTAACACATTTAAGTTTTACTGAATCTGATCATAGGCCTCTTCTTATCACCATTACTTCCCCCAACCTTTCAAACTCTCCTCCCCCTCTCAGATATCTAAATGTATGGTCTACCCATATTGAATTCCAAAGCATAGTCCAGCACAGGTTGTGCAACATTGCCCATCCCTCCCCCCTTATCAAATTAAGTCTTTTACAGATTAAACTTAGCAAAACTCTGAGAAATTGGAGTTGGAATTCTATTGGAGATATTTGTCAAGCAGTTAAAGTGGCTGAAAAAGAAGTTATGAATCAGGAAGTTAAAGTTCAGAATGGTACTGCTAATGAAGAACAGCTCATTGATGCACAATCTAACCTCATGCTTGTTATTGAAAGACATGAATTACTACTAAAACAAAAAGCTGCTATTAATCACCTACTGCTTGGTGACAGGAGCACTAAATTTTATCATGCCTTCATTAAATATAGAAGGAAATGCAACAACATTCATAGCATTCAGACAGTTGAGGGAATCACGCTTGTAGACCTTCCTACTATTGCACTGGATGCTGTGAAACATTTTGAGAAATTGCTCACTTACAATAAGGATCCTAAACAGCAAATAGATAATGCACTCCTCCAGGATGATATTCACTACACTAGAAATCTGGAACTTACTGAAATTCCTACAAAGAATAAAATTTGGAGTGCTATTAATTCTGTGGACAGCTCAAAATCTGCTGGGCCGGACGGCTACACAGCAGACTTTTATAAAAAAGCTTGGGGAGTGGTTAAATGGGATGTGATAACAGCTATTCAAAATTTCTTCCAGGGCCAACCTTTCCCTAGTTACTTCAGTGCCTCCAATTTTGTGCTGATCCCCAAGAATAACAATCCAAAAAATTAGAACCAGTATAGGCCAATCTGTCTCACTTCAGTGCTCAGCAAGACTATCAGCAAAATTATTGTGTGGAGGCTTCAACCTCACCTTTACAAACTGATCAGACATAATCAATCAGCCTTCATTAAAGGAAGATCCATCAATGACAATATTCTGCTAGCACAGGAGCTGCTTCAGGATCTGAATAAAGTGCATAGGGGGGCAATCTGATATACAAGTTGGATCTTCAAAAGGCTTATGACACTATTTGCTGGGAGTTCTTATTGGATGTTTTGACTGCTAGAGGTTTCAAGCTGCAGTTCTGCACCCTTATCAGAAGATGGCTTGAGTCCAATGACCATTCAATTCTGATTAATGGGCAAGCTTGGGGTAACTTTAAAGCAACTAGGGGACTTAAGCAAAGAGATCCATTATCACCTACAATTTTCATCCTGGCATTGGATTACTTCTCCAGAATGCTGGACAGAGATATTTTGCACCAGAGCTATTCCAGGTACCACCATAGATCTAAAATTGCCATATCTCATCTTATGTATGCACATGATATTATGCTCTATTCAAAGGCCCATAAAACTGCTGTAAGAAAATTAAAACTTTACCTGGACTCATTTCAAGCCCAGTCAGGTATGGCTCTCAATCCAGATAAATGTCAGATAATATTCTCTAAACACTCACCTGCCCACATCAAGCACTAGATTTTGGATCAGACTGGGTTTTCCTTCACTACCACTCTTTTCAGATATTTGGGGGTCCACCTTACATTGGGAAGGACTAAGCAAATCCTATTTGATGATATCTTAGATAAGATCAACCTCCAATTAAATTGCTGGACCAACTCTTTCTTATCTATTGGAGGTAGAATCACTTTACTTAAGAGCATACTCACCACTTTCCCCTCTTATCTATTACAAGTGACAACCATGAAAAAGAGCACATAATATTAACTAGAGAGAGCATTCAATAGATTCCTTTGGTTTGGACAGAGACAACAGTTGCACTTGACTTCCTGGAAAAAGGTAACTAAACCTATCTTGGCTGGTGGACTGGGATTCAAAGGAATTCAGCACCTACAACAGATTAATCATTATAAACATTGGATCCATTTCAGAGCCCAAACCTCATTGTGGGAAAAATTCCTGAAAGAGAAATACTGCAGACATTTTCATCCCTCACAAGTGGTTAGAAGACTGGGGGATTCTAAAATCTGGGTTAAAATGATCAAAGCTAGAGAGGAGGCTGAAAAACACTTCATCTGGAATTTGGGAAATGGGGAGATAAAGTTCTGGATAGACAACTGGTGCCCCAATGACTGGCTTATTCCTGAACTGATCAGGTTGATCACTCTTTAAAAGTGTCTGACCTTTGAGATGGCCATAATTGGTCTCTCCCACACCTTAGAGCAATTCTGCAGGACCACTCAGCTCAACAAATCTCTACTGTCAATTTAATAAGAGGGAGCCTGACCAGATTAATATAGTAACTGATAAACACCAAAGTATTACCAAAACTATCTATAGTAAAACTGCTGATTGGTCTTTTATACCTTGGGGGCAATCTATCTGGAGCAAATTCTTATCTCCTTCCATGTCATTCCTCTACTGGAGAGCACTTCACAGCATCATCCAAAAAGATGACATACTCAAATTAAAAGGGCTGAGAGGACCGTCCAGGTGTATACTTTGTCATCATCAGGAAGAAACTTTACCTCACCTCTTCTTCAAATGCAGCTTCTCACAGTCAGTTTGGAATGACCTCGGTTCTCATCTAAAAAAGGGGTGCTTAAAACTTCATTGGGAGCAATTCCACACCTGCTGGCAAGAGTGGAATGGTAAGAACTTTAATACCATTCATTTCATTATGCTTTGGTTCATCTGGATGGCAAGGAACCAGTCCAAATTTGAAGACACTCCTGCAAACGTTTCTACTGTGGTGAGGAACTATAGATCTTACATCAGCAAAACCATTAAACACACGAGGTTCCCTAATATATTACAACTGAGCCTACCACCTACTGTTTTCTCCTCTTATCAAAGATGTTAGATGGCTGCCTCCCCATGACAACAAAATCAAGATTAACACTGATGGGAGCTACTCTAATGATACAGCTGGTGTGGGGGGACTTTTCAGAAACCATCTGGGTCAATGTCTGCTATATTTTCAAGCCCCTGTGAAAGCACAAGATGCTTTTGAGGCTGAACTTATTACTGTGTTGTGGGCTTTACAATTAGCCCATAGCGTGAGCTGGACTAATTTATGGATTGAGGTGGACACTAATGAGTTGGTCAACTGCCTTAATAATATTCCCCACCCTAATTGGCATCATAATTATTGGCTGCAACAAATTAGTACAGTTAAAACCCCCTAGACCCATTTCTCTTTCAATTACAGAGAGGGTAATAAACCAGCCAACTGGCTGGCCAGGAATGGTACAGACTCCTCTACTGTATTGGTCTCTAACACCCCCTACTGAGATTCTTTTCCTAATCAATGGGGATAAATTAAGCTCTACTCACTTTAGATTAGAACACCACTCATACATCTGAAATTACAGTATGTCCTTCTGTGGCAGCCCAATTCTTCTTGCTACATACTCCTGGATTGGATTTGGAACATATTCAACACAACTAGCTACTTCAACTTTGCTTTTGTGTCAAGCCCTCCCCTCCTACAATTTTAAATGTTGATGTATTCACTATTTTTCATTTTGTTTTCCTTTTTGCTTGGAACCTATTTAGTTCTTTGATTGTAATTCCCTATTTCAGTATTAACATGTAAGGGGCCATGAAGCCCTTTCTCTTAAAAAAAAAAGAAAAAAGAAAGAAAAATATATTTTAGTTAATAGTGTTTTTCATACCAGTTTTAGTTAATAGTGTTTTTCATACTAATTTTTGTTAATAGTTTTTTTCATACAAATTCTAGTTAATAGTGTTTTTCATAACAATTTTTGTTAATAGTTGTTTTTTTATACCTTGTTTATAGTTATTATCATTTTAATTTCTTGTTTAATTTTTATAAGAAAATTTAAAGAGTGAAATCAACTATCAAACGTTTCAAAATCAAAACATACTTTTATAAAGCTAATTAAAAAAGTAAAAAGATAATTTTTTTTATTTCTTTAAATATTTATCACTTTCCTTGTGGGTTCGATATCTCGGGGCTTAATCGAAAAGTCCTATATTACTTGATAAACGATACGTATACTTGCGTAGTATCCCATATTATAAAATCATAATTTTCATATCTAAATCATCAGCACATATATTTATTGGTGCGGGACCAAGTTTCTCGCGCACATATATTTATTAGGGATCAAGTTTTTGGCTCCGTTGCTGGGGATCGAAATTAATTAAAATTACATTTTAAAGAAAGTTAAGAAATTTTAAATTTTTACTTTTCTTTGTTTTTGTTAGTGTGTTGTGTTCTGTTTTGTTTTATTATTTTATGCGTAGTTCAGATTTTGAGGGATTTGTTCCTTACGATTCTGAATTAGAAAGAACTATCAGCAAAATAAAAAAAATTAAAAATACAGAGAAAGATAAAAATATTCAAGAAATTTCAAATCATCAAAATCAAAATATTGGCATCCATCAAGAATTAAGACCTTTAAGAGATTATGTTAACCCTACAGTGGATGAACTTTGTGGTAGTATTCAAAACCCTGCTGTAGCTGCTAATTCTTTTGGGCTTAAACCTGCTATTATCCAAACGGTGTCTAATAATCAGTTTGGCGGAGCAGCAACTGAAGATCCTAATTTGCATCTTGCTAATTTTTTAGAGCTGTGTGCTACTTTTAAATATGATGGTGTTTTAGATGATGCTATTAGACTTAGACTTTTTCCTTTCTCACTAAGGGATAAAGCTAAAATATGGTTACATTCGTTAGCACCTGGATTAATTAGAACTTAAGGTGAACTGTCAAAAAATTCGTTACTAAATATTTTCCACAATCTAAGACTGCTAAGTTGTGAAACGATATTACATCTTTTTGTCAGTTTGAAGGGGAATTAATATACGAAGCATGGGAGAGATTTAAAGATCTCCTCAGGAAATGTCCACATCATTTGATACCATATTGGTTAATAATTCAAACTTTTTATAATGGATTAGTTGGATCTCTTGGATCGATCATTGATGCTGCTGCAAGTGGATCATTAATGTCTAAACCATTTTCTGATGCTTATGCTTTAATTGAAGAAATGGCTACTAATAATTTCCAATGGCCTTCTGAAAGGTTAAACCCTAAAAAGGTAGCCAGTGTTTTTAAAAATGATGCTTTTAGAATGTTAGCAAATCAAGTTGCTGTTGTTTCAAGGAAGATAGGCCAATATGGGAAGAATTTTTCTCAGCCACATTCTATGATTGAAGAAAATTCATTATGCCAAAAGGTTGATTCTTATGCTTCACTAGAAATTATAATTGCTATAAGTAAGCCTAACAACCCATATTCCAATTATTATAACCCAGGTTGGAAGAATCATCCAAATTTTAACTGGAACACCAATAATCAGGGTGGTGTTAATCAAAAATGGGGGAACCACCAAGTAAACCCATTGGGAAATTGGAACAACCAAGGAAAAAATAATATTAATAGATTAACTTAACCTCCAAGTTATAACAATGCTTTACAATTAAAGGAAATGAAGTTGTCTATTGAAGAAGTGGTGTCAAATATGGGAAATCAATTACAAATTCAAGGAGCAACCATCAAAAATATTGAAAATCAATTGGGACAAATTGCAGATGCCTTAAGTAATAGATCCCAAGGAATGCTTCCAAGTAATACTGAAGTAAATCCAAAAGAAAAGAATAAAGAACAAGTTAATGCAACTCAACTGAGAAGTAAAAGAAATTGGAAGACAGAGTTAAAAAAGAAACTGAAGTGGAGAAAGAAGAGATTGAAGAACCAAAAGAGGATGCTCTGAAAGGTTTAGAAAGACCTGCTTCTCCACCTAAGGTTGATTTAGGAAAACCACCACCTCCATTTCCTCAGAGACTTCGTCAACAAAAGTTGGATAAGTAATTTTCAAAATTCTTGGAGATATTTAAGAAGCTTACTATTAATATTCCATTTGTTGAAGCCTTAGAACAAATGCTAAGCTGTGCGAAATTTATGAAGGATATTCTTAGCAAGAAAAGGAAGTTTGAATTAATGAGACTGTTGCACTTAGCGAGGAGTGCAGTGCAATAATTCAGAAAAAGCTTCCTGAAAAGCTTAAAGATCCTGGTAGTTTCACAATTCCATGTGCAATCGGAGACAGATTCTATGGAAAAGCTTTATGTGATTTGGGTGTAAGCATTAACCTTATGCCTATATCAATATTCCATAGACTAGGACTAGGAGAAATAACCCCAACTACTGTAACTCTGCAATTAGCAGATCATTCGATCATATATCCTAAAGGAGTTATAGAAGATGTTTTGTTTAAAATGGATGAAATTATTTTTCTTGTTGATTTCATTGTGTTAGATATGGAGGGAGATAAAGAGATACCTATAATTTTGGGAAAACTTTTCCTAGCTACAGGCTGAGCCATGATAGATGTGCTAAAGGGGAATTAACAATGAGGGTTAATGATCAGACTATTACATTCAATATTTCAAAATCGATGAAATATCGTACTAAAGGTAAAGAAGATGATTGTTATAGGATGGATTTTATCAAATATTTGAGTGAATGTCATTTCAAGTCAACTTTTGAAGAAAAATTTGAAAGGGAAGAATTGGAACATAAGCAAGAAGAGGAGTTACTTGATTCTGAAGATTTTCAAGAGGAAGATTTAAAGTATGTTCGTAAAAGTTTTGAATTGTTGGATTTGACTCAAAATGATGAATCTTATGTTCCATCAACTGAAAAACCTCGTGAACTTGAGTTAAAAATTCTTCTTGATAATTTGAAGTATGTTTTTCTTTGTGAATCCTCAACTTTGTTAGTTATAGATTCCTCTCAATTAACCGAAGAAGAAGAAGAGAGTTTGCTTAAAATTTTGAAGAAGCACAAGAAAGCCTTTGGATGGACAATTGCTAATATTAATGAAATCAGTCCTTCAATTTGTATGCACAGAATTCTTATGGAAGATAATTGCAAATCGCGGGCTGATCCCCAAAGGAAATTAAATCCTATCATGAAAGACATTGTTAACAAAGAAATTTTAAAATGGTTGGATGCTAGAATTATCTACCCTATTTCAGATAGTGTATGGGTTAGTCCTATTCACTGCGTTCCTAAGAAAGGAGGAATGACTGTGACTGCTAATGAAAAGAATGAAATAATACCAACAAGACATGTTACAGGGTGGCAAATATGCATTGATTATAGAAAATTAAATCTTGCCACAAGGAAAGATAACTTTACACTCCGGTTTCTGGATCAAATGTTGGATAGACTGCCTGGGTATAAATACTTTTATTTTTTGGATGGATATACTAGTTACCACCAAATTCAAATTGCTCCTGAGGATCAAGAGAAAACTATGTTTACTAGTCCTTATGATATTTTTGCTTTTAGAAGAATGTCATTTAGTTTATGTAATGCCCCTGCTACATTTCAGAGATGTATGATGGCTATTTTTTATGATTTAATTGAAAAAGGGATTGAAGTTTTTAAGGATGACTTTTGAGTGTTTGGAATTTCGTTTGAATCATGTTTAGAACATTTGATCTAAGGTTCTAAAATGCTGTGAAGAAACTAATTTGGTCCTTAACTGGGAAAAATGCCAATTTATGGTAGCAAGAGGAATTATTTTAGGACATCGGATTTCAGAAAAAGGATTGGAGGTAGAACCTGCAAAAATTCAAGTTATATCTAATTTACCTTGCCCAAACAATGTAAGGGGAATTAGAAGTTTTTTAGGACATGGTGGATTCTACAGGCGTTACATCAAAGACGTTTCAAAGATTACAAAACCTTTATGCCGTTTACTGAAAAATGATGCAATTTTTAATTTTGATGATGATTACGTTAAATCCTTTGAAACATTAAAAGAAAAATTAATCACTCCACCAATAATAATTTCACCAAATTGGAAAAAACCTTTTGAATTAATGTGTGATGCTAGTGATTATGCTATTGGTACTATTTCAGGTCAGAAATATGATAAGATTTTCAAAGTTATTTATTATGCTAGTCTCTTAATGAAGCTCAAATTAATTATACCACTACTGAGAAAGAGTTATTAGCTATAGTATTTGCCTTTAATAAATTTCGATCATATTTAATTGAAATTAAATGTGTTGTGCATACTAATCATTTTGCTATCAAATACTTAAAGAAGAAAAAAGATGCAAAACTGAGACTGATAAGATGGATTCTTCTTTTGCAAGAATTTAGCTTTGAGAGAGTAGATAGAAAGGGTTATGAAAATGAAATTGCTGATCATTTGTCCAGGCTTGAAATTTAATAATCTCTTTGTGATTTTGTCAGCATATTTTTAGGTTGTGTGTTGTATTTTTAAAGGGGGTCGCCTATAGAAATTGTCGGCGAATTTTAGATTTTAAATTTAATTTAAATATATATATAATTTAGAAAGAAGCATTTGATTTTGGAAGTAATTTTAAGTTTAAAAATTTTAAGATATGAAATCAAACCGATCTCACATCCCAAATAGTTTATATAAACCGAGCACCTCACCACAAACCGTATAACTATCCTGAAGGATAGACACACCGCTTGATGATGGGGATCGGTTAAATAAACTAGAAGATTTTTGATATCCATTTGGTCTGCGAACAAATTTTATAAGCCAACAAGTTCCCCTGCTTAATATAAAGGAATTAAGCAGGGTTTATATTACCTGAGTTCTTAAAGTTCCCTATAAGGGCAAGCCCCTATAGTTAATTACATCCCAAGTGACGGGAATCACTCAAGAAAACTCTCGATAATGATCAGTGGTTTTGCTCTCAAGAATTTCAAAGTTTAAGGTTTAAATGGATTGAAATTTGATATTTCAATAGGGAATGGATCAAGTTTGGAACAGTTAATTTCAGGAGTCCAAAGGAAGAGAAGTAGGAGAAGTTGAGGATCCATGTAGAATCTTGGCAACTTCCCAAACTATCCTATTGTTTGGCTTAGATTTAGGAATCTTATTTGATGTTGCAATATTGTCAAATTTAATTAATTAAGACTTATATTTGTATGACATGATCATACAAATAACCTGGAAGATATGAGGGTTTATGTCGTACCAAACGACTACCTCAAAGTCCTAAGACCGGTTAGGGCTTAACTTGCATAACATGATGATGCAAATGCCTAACGAAGAGTTGAGGATTTATGTCACACTAGGCAAACTACCTCGAAGTCCTATGGCTTGGTTATTTAATTCTAAGAAAGTTTTGCTGAAGTAGATCCGAGTTTTGCTGATGACGATGGCCGAGCTACCCACCATGCTCCGAGCTCCTTGTTTTTGCAGAGGTTTAGTTTTAGAAGTCATAAATCAGGAGATGAGAGAAGTGTTTTGGTTTCGAGAAAATCTTAAAATCCAAGTGTTTTTAATATTTTAATTAAAACAAATCTTAAAGTTATTTAAACAGAACCGATTAAGATCCCACAGTTCCGTCATCCCGGCACCGTTATTTTCATCGAATTCACTTAGTCCAGATGAATTTGCTAAACTCAACTGAATGAGTTCCACACTTTCATTTAGACCGTGGGAAATCCCGTTAGCAACAGGTGGGTTACTTCATCTGAGGTATTCCCGATCATTCAATGAGACATTTTAATTTAATTGTGATTGTAGTTTTGTTGTTTTGTTTGTGATTAAATTTTGAGTTGTTTTATATTTTGGAATGTTGTGGCAGTGAGTTTTATCTTGCAATGACTTTTAATTTAGTTTTGGTTTCAGTTCAGGGACTATCCTAAAGGTTTTGGTTTTCATGCAACAGTCTTATTTATCATGCAAGAAAAGTAAAGTACAATGCATATAAGTAAATTACAATAAAGTAAATTGCAATAAAATAAAAGCATACCTGGAGGGTCTTCCCGTCATCCCAAGCTGCACTTAAAACACATGTTAAGGCATTTAAATATTTCAACAGATACCTAGGTAAAGCTAAGGGAAGGGTTTTGGTTGTCTACTAAATTTCTAATCCTATAACTAGTCATCTCCTATGAAATCTAGGTTCTTGGTTTGGTTTATGGAATATTTTGTTCATCAAAGAACAATTAGATTCAATTGTTCTCCTAAAACATCCCATCATATTGAGGAAGTTTTTAAGACGAGTCCTAAACATATTTTCAAGACTTTTGGGATCATTTTGAGTCCAAGTAAATTTAGTTGTACAGGTGAATTAATCATCCAGGACTTTAGTTAAACTTTGTATCTTGCTCAGTGAACTTAGGTATTTGATTACCTGATGAATGAAGTGACATCTCAATTAATACTCTATTTAAGAGTTATAATAATTAAAGCCTTTAAGGGCAAGTTGGGTTATTGAGAATTTTAATCATTCTTAATTTAAAGTTTGAGTTAATGATTTGGAGTGATTTAATTTAATTATGAGGTTTTAATTAATAATTTTTAAGTTTGGAATAGTGTTCCAATTATTTTAGATTTAATTTAAATCTTTACAATTTCAATTATCTTAGTATTTCAGATTGATGTTCATGTTTTAAATTTACTTAGATAGAAAGAAGTATTGAAATTATTGATATATTTTGATTTAACTCTTAATGATTTCATTTTGGTTTGTTGTTAAATGATTTTAATTTAATTAAATTTAATTTAATTTGATTTAATTTAATTTAATTTAATTTAATTTTATTTTATTTAATTTTAATTTAAAATTTAATTTTAGTTTAATTTTAATTTTAATTTAATTTTAATTTAATTTAATTTAATTTAATTTAATTTTAATTTCAATATTTTAAATTAAATTTAATTTAATTGTTAAGGTGTTAATTTAATTTTAATTTAAACTTTGACTTGACTCAGTTTAATTTAATTTAATTTAATTCAAAGATTTTAAATTTGATTTTTAATTATTGGACCATTTAACATTTTAAACTTTAATTCATTTAGGGTTATTTTCTTTTTATTTTTTAATTTATTTAATTTGAATTATTATTTTAATTTTTAATTAAGAACTAAATATTGTTAAAGTGATTTATTTAGGGATTTTTAAATTAAAGAATGAATATCCTCTTAATAATATCCATATTTTAATAATCCAAATTTAAATATATTCTTTCAAAAATTTAAATTATTTAATTAATTATGGTTTCATTTTGATATTTTTAAAATGTTGAATGGGTTTCTACCCTTTAATTTCTCTAAGTTTCAATCATCCAAGAGAAAATTAAAATAAGATATTTTACCCTCCATTTAATTAAACCTAAAGTTTTAATTAAGGGTTAAAATTTTTAATTACCTTTATGCCCTTTTAGGCTTATTTATTTCATAACTCACTAAATTGAGCTCAAATGAATTTAAAATTTTTATCTCAGCTCACTCACATGTCAATTAAGACATTAGAGGATAAAATGTGATGTTTCTAGATTTAATTTATTTTCATAATTATTTTTTGTAGAAAATAGGGGTTTTCAAAGAAAATTCAACAACATGACCAAGGAAAGTTTTCTACTCTTAAGAAAATTATGGGATGTTCCTAATGACTAGTGAACCACTTGGACCAATTTTTGTGATTTTTTGAATTATATTTTATTTATTATAATTATTTTGAGTTTTAGAGTATTAATTAATTTTAAAATAAAATAAAAATTAAAAAATAGATTTTATATTTTTCTTAAATTTCTCTGACCTCAAGGAGTCCATAGAAACAAATTTTATAATTTTATAATTTTTCTTTGATTTATTTGAATTATTTTAGGAAAAAAGGTTGAAAATTCATTTTTTAATATTAAAAATTACATTAAGCCTTTAAAATTCAATATCTTATCCTAGGGACTTAAGAAAAATATTTGCTTTGTTTCTAAATGATCAGGAGTCAAAATGTGACATTTTTATGATTTTTAATACTTTTGTGATTTTTATTATTTTTTAATTATTAAAATAATAAAATATTGTGAAAAATCAGCTTTTTAAGAAAATTCCAATTTTAATTTTCCTGCACTCCCCTGATATCATAGAAACTCCAAAACCATTTTGTGAATTTTTGAAAAGTATTTTTGGAGTTATGAAATTTTAAAGTTCCATTTTGCTTATGAGGCTTAATCAATCCATTTGGTGGGGTTAATCAAGTCCAATTGATTTCAAAATTTTATGTAAGGTTCCTCTGACCCTAAAGAGTAATGAATAATTGTTTTTAAGTCAATTTGATGTGTGGTTAACCTTAATAAATTCAAATTCAATTTTAGGGGTTTAGGTCAATTAAGGTTATTACGAATGAATTAACTCAAAATATATTTTTAATATGGTCCCCTGGTCCTAAGAAACATCACCAAATTTTCCTAGAATTTATTTTACAACATACTAATTATTGAAAGTAAAATACCTAAAACAGTGACATGAACTTGAAAAATCAATGACTTTTCACAGAGATGGCCTCTGAGCTTGAAAAATTCAAGGAATTTTCCCAAGATCAGAGGCTTCAAAGCCCTATGGTCTCATGTCATGGTGAATTGTCCATGCAAATGGAGAATCAAAACATTGAAAATAGTAAATACTCATCCAATTAACTTGATTTTTTTCCACATTATTCTTCTTTATTCACTGAGCAAGAAGATATTTTTATTTTATTTTTGTGATTTTTCTATGCAAAGATATGAATTTTTGAAGTTCAGGTATTTAAATAACTCAAAAATACCCTAATTTCCTACTTATCCGACTTGACACCGCGTCATCCTATGGCGGATCGAAAGCCCACGCGTCGCTCTGTGATTCGGCGCCGCCATCTGACTAAGCGCTCTAGGGGTCCGTAGTTCACATAACATTCCGCTGTCCGGCTTCATCTCGACCGTCTGCTCGATACACGTGCGATCCAATGGCTCCTTGTCATCATCTACGACTGATGTGCACCCGTGACCGTCCACACTCAAACCCTAATATCTCTCTCGATTCTCAAAGGATTTTCGAGTTCTTATACTCTATTGATTAGTCTTCAAGAGACGAACACATCCATATGGTTTATAAGCTATGAAATTAACCCAAACAAAATGGAGAATTCCTGGAAGCTCGGGAGGAAGAATGAGTTCATACCTTTGCTCAGAGAAGTGAAGCTTCGATCTGAGTGTTTTGTCACCTTCGATTGAGTCCAAGAAAGCTCCAGATGAAGTCCCTGGCTCTGGGGAATTGTCTAAGTATGAAAGTGACCAAGGCCGATCCCAAGGCTTGGAGGCTAGAAGCAATGGGCTGGCTCGGTGAGGGGGCTTTTGCTTGGGGAACTTCTCCTCTTGGTACGAGTGAAGGTGTAGGGTCAATCAATTTGAAGATTGGCTCGACTGTGGTGAAGTGTCATGTTTTTTGGGTGGATTTTCAACTCGGAAATTGAGCTCGGTAATGGGGATTAGGGCGAAGGAACACCTGGGGATCAGCTCGCTGCAGGTTAGGAGAAGGTCCTGGAGCAATTTTGGCAGAGTTTCCTTAAGGTCTAGTTCATCACCTTGTTTGGCCGAGAGGTGAGTGGGTTTAAATAGAGGTGGCTGGAGGGCTTCCCAGGGGCAATTGGAGGTTTGGATCAACTGCTCAGGGCAAGGGAAGAACAACTGCAATGGCCATTTAGGTTGGGACAAGTCAGCTAGTTCAAATTGAATTATTGATTCAAATCAAGCCTCTCGGCCTGGTGGTTTCTGGCGGCTGTGGTGGCTGGCCAGCCAGGCATGGGTCACCCTCAGGGTCAGGGAGGTTAGTGCTTGAGTTTTGTGAGTTCAATTAACAAATGTTAAGTGTAAAGGAGTTGAATCAAAGTGGAAGGGGGAAGGGATCATTTTGGGCTTAGTTTGGTCAAAGGCATGGATTTGGGATTGGTGCACCCACCAAGGCCTGATTTGGGCTGAAGGGAATCCTATGGCTCAGCTGAATTGGAGTGGAGAAGTCTCCATCCATGGTGAGGTGGCTAAGCATGGTTTAGTTTGTATCATGGATGAGGTTAAAAAGGCTTAAGGAAGGCTTAAGAAAGGGGCCCCTCCATTTTCGATAAATGACATGGTGAGGTGTCAAAACACTTATGGCTTCATAAGGCTTGTAAATGGCTCACATTTGGCTTACATTTGGCTTGGAAAAGGTTGGCTTGTTTCATGAAAAAGGGTTTTAGAAATTTTTGGCATTTAGAGGTAATTTGGCATGTGGCTTGATTTGGAATGGCTTGATTATTGATTTACGACTTAGGGATGATTTCAATTAAAGGTATGATGAGAAGAATTTGTCATGTGGGCTTTGGATTGATTTTGGGCTCTTTTTTTTAAATCATTTTGGATGGGCTTTTAAAGTGGTTTAAGGTAGTGAGCTTTTAGATTTAAAGTAAATTTAGGATGAAAATTTTGTAAAGGATTGTGCCAAATAAATGTTGCAATTGGTTTAGGCATGTGTCATGAGTGGTTTGGAATCAATTTGGTGTGATCTGGAGTAGAATTCGGTTGAATTTGGTCTTTTTTTGGTAAAGGGGCCAAGGTGGGCCAAATTGGGCTAACTTGGGATAACTTGGGCTAAGGTTGGACTAAGGTTGGATTTGATGTAAAATTAATGTTGGCAAATGTTTATGGGAGTGTTGCAAAGAGTTTTCAATTTTGGTTGGGCTCTAATTTTGAGATTGGGCCCATTTGGGTTAGGTTTGGGCTTAGATCAATTTAATAGATTTTGGTTTTGGGTTAGGTTTGGGTGGAGTTTAGGTTCAAATTTTGGGCAAATCAAGTTAGTGTTTTGTTTATGGGGATGTTAGGAAGGCTTTAGAAAAGATTTTGGGCTAATTGGAGTTGAATTGAATTGGGTTGGGCTAACTTTAGGACATGGGCCAAAATTGGGCCTTAGGCTTCAAATTGAAATTGGGCCAAAATGCCAATCAAGTTGGAGCTAAGCTTGGTCTAAATTGATATTGGGGATATTGAATTGAAGTTTAGAATTGAATTGGACCAGAATTGAGGTCAATTGGGGTGGTTTGGTTTGACATTGGGTTCACTTGGGTTAAAAATGGGTCAAATTGTGGGTTTAGTTAAAGTGGGGTAAATCGGAAAAATTGGCCCATGGTGTAGTTGAACAAAATGAAATTGGGACTATTTGGAATTTTTTGCAATTTTTTGGGAATTTTTAGAACTTTTTGGATTTTTGGGGTATAAGGGTATTTTGGTAGTTTTAGGGGGACTTAGGGGTATTTTTGGAAATTTTGGTATTTTTGGCGAAAGATGGTCAATTTGAGTGATGGGAAGTGTTTAGGATTGATTTTTAGGGATCTTGGGTAATTTAGGTAATTTTATAAATTTTGGGTCATTTCTAGGGTATTTGGTAGGTTTGGTGGGTCCGGGGCCCCGGGGGTCAAAAATTGAAATTTTGAAAAAAAGGAAGATTGATCAAGTGTGAGTGAAATGGAATAATTTTGGTTGAGCCATGAAGCCATATTAATCCCATATGAGCCATGAGAGGACTCATTTGAGGCATTGACTATGTTGTTCCTAACCCTCTTAGCTAGGGGCTTAGGGGTTAAGGACCATCCATGTGGATTACCTACATGAGATAGGAAGTCAAGTTGGGTGAGAGTATGGTTTTAGGACTTGGAATGTGTGTGAGAGTGTAGTGTATGTGCAAGTCAACCCTCACCAGACCAGGCCACCCAGGGTGTTCCTAAGGCCAAAAAGTCCTATAGGGAACTCATCCTTTAAACCCTCCACATTTAATTTCAACCCTCTAGGTGATTAGGGTTCTACAATCAAGCTTGTGTGGTTTGCAGGGAGTTAAGGAGTAGTTTGAACTTCTAAGTGGTGTGTTCCATTTCTAGTCCTCTAAGATTAGCAAAGGAAAAGCCAAAGGCTAGATCCTAAGTACTAAAGAGAGAAGCAAAAGACCTCACCAAAATTGAGGTCAACAGATGTTGAAGAAATTAATGGACATTTTCGTGATGAAAATTTGTTCACTATTAATGAGTGGCATATTCTGTGGTATGCAGACATAGTAAATTTTATTGTCAGTGATATAATAACTTATGGTTTGACATATCAGGAAAAGAAGAAATTTTTGTCTGATGCTAAGACTTATTTTTGGGATGACCCATTTTTATATAAACATGGAAAGGATCTTATAATTCAAAGATGTGTACCTTTGGAAGAGACTTATGAAATTATTCAAAATTGTCATGATTCTGATTATGGGGGACATTTTGGAAGTGATAAAACTGCATATAAAATCTTTAAGGAAATTTTTAAGGATGTGAATGCTTATATTAAAAATTGTGATAGATGTTAGAGTGTAGGAAATTTTTCTAGGAGAAATGAGATGCCCCTCCATTATATATAGGAAGTTGAAATATTTGATGTTTGGGGATTAGATTTTATGGGACCATTTACACCACCTTTCGGAAATGTTTATATTTTTATGGCAGTAGACTATGTTTCCAAATGGATTGAAGCTATTGCTTTACCTCGAAGTGATGCTCAAAGTGTCACAAAGTTTTTGATAAAGAATATATTTTGTCGATTTGGAATACCAAGAGAAATCATAACTGATGGGGAAGTCATTTTAGAAATGCGATTATTGGAAATTTAGCAAAGAAATATCATATTAATCATCGCATTGCTACTACTTATCATCCGCAGACATGTGATTTGGTTGAATTTTCCAATCGTGAAATTAAAAGAATATTGGAAAAGATTGTTAATCTAAATAGAAAGGATTGATCAATCAAACTGGATTATGCTTTGTGGGCTTATAGGACTGCCTACAGAACCCCTATAAGAATGTCCCCATATAGGCTGATTGTTGGAAAAGCTTGTCATTTACCTGTTGAACTTGAGCATAAAGAATTTTGGACTAATAAAGAGTTTAATTATAATTTGAAAGATGCTGCTGAGAAGAGATTATTGCAATTAAATGAGCTTGAAGCGATAAGGAATGAATCTTATGAAAGTGCTAAGATTTACAAGGAAAAAATGAAGTTATGGCATGATCAGAAGAGTATTTCTAAAAATCTTGTGCCAGGACAGAAATTTTTGCCGTATAATGCCAGATTGAGAATTTTTTCTGGAAAACGTAAATCCAGGTGGATGGGTCCTTTTATAGTGATGAAAATTTATTCTTATGGAGCTGTGAATATTCAAAGTTAATGGAAATAGACTTAAACCATATTTTTCAGTCGAGCAATCTAAATCTGATGAGAATCTGATGTTGGGTCACTCAGAATGAGTTCTGGGTTAGTAAGGCTGAAGACGTTAAATCAAGCGTTTTGTGGGAGGCAACCCATATTTATCGGTGTGCTATGCTTTATGTTCATTTTGTGTGCTTTTTTTGCTTTGTTTGGTTTGTTTTTATGTTTTTAGTGGTAGTAATTTGAGTTTTTAAACTAAATACAGTTTATTTGACCTTATTTGATGACTTAGAGGAGTCAGAATGACAATTTGGACATTTAGCAGACCTGTGCTAAATTGAGCATCGGTTGCTAAGCGCTGCCTAGTTGGTGCTTAGGCGCCGGATTTATAAAAAATGTGAAAAATGAGATTCTAGAAGCTTAAATCATAGGGAAGAAGTTTTGGAACTTATTTTGGAGTTTTAAAACGTCTTGGGGCAGTTTTAGCACTTCCCAAGTCTATAAAAAGAACCTAATTTAGGAGAAACACTTGCCCAAAGTCCTATTTTCATTCCTGAGTCTTAAGAAGAGTATTTTGAGGGCATCATGTCTTCCTGGGAGAATGAGATGAAGAATAAGCAAGATTCTGACAAGAGTAAGTTAAATAGTGATAGTGCTAAAGAGTTATTTAATGGATTTCTTGCTGTTAGTATTCAAGAGATTGCAGAAATGATTGCAAAAATTGAAGCCCGAGTGACTTCAATGGAAGCAAAGATCAATGAAACTAACTTACAGTTGGAGCACATGGGATGGCAACTCAAGATGCAATTCAGTCATTCAAGATATGTGGAAGAATCGGATAAGGCGATGTTTTTGAAGAACAAATAGATTGAAGAAGAAGATGTAAGAATGAATAATTATCGCCCGTTCTATCAAATTTATATTCCAGAAGGGTCAAATGAGAATAATAGTGGTCCTGGATATAATCCACCTAATGGAGAATGGAATTAATTATGCTTTGTTTTTATATGTTTAGTGTTCTTATGTGTTTTGTTTAATATGTTTTGTGTTCTTTTGTGTTTTGTTTGGTGTGTTTAGTGTTTATGTTTAAGTTTTTAATTATGCCTTATGATGTAATAGTTACATCCTAGAGATGTAAACTTATCAGTTTGAGATTAAGTCTCTTGTATTTAGAGAATTTCATCCTATATATGTGGATAGAAATTATAGGATTGCATTAAGTGTTATGTTTTATTGAATATAAGTTTGTGTTTGTGTGAATTTTGTTTGGAATCGATGAATATTTAACATTTGAATTGGAATATTTGAAGATTTATGGGGAAGAGATAATCTTTTTGAAGAGATTAAGGGTGATTAATGAAGTGGTTTAAAGCATATACCTTAATTGTGAAAATCTGGGTATTTGCGGCTAAGCGCTTGAGTGCCGGAGCTTAAGCACCAGATTTCGCGGCTAAGCGCCGAATGGTTCGCACTTCGGTGCTAGTTCGCGAAAATTGGATCCCACCCATTAAAAAATCGTGAATCGCCATTTTAACTACCTTGTTCATCTTCAACCCATCATTTTCACGTGAGAGAGAGTCTATGGCATCCTTGATTTGGACCATTTAAGAGCCGATCTCAACAAAAATTTGTAGATTTTGATTCCTTGGGGTAAGAGCACTACTCCTAAGTAAAAATTTTTTGATTTTCACCATGTATTTTGAGTAAATTTTGGAAATTCTTAAATCACTATTCATGGTGAAATTTTGAGGAAAAACTTAAGAAATTTCTTGGATTTAGTGGAAACATCTTTTGGAAGATAATTTAGCAAGTTTAGTGTGATTTTGGAATTTATGGTAAATTTTTCGTGAATTTTTAGAGATGGCTCCAAAGTCAAAGCGAGCGAGAGAAAAGACGAAGTTTGATTCTGACAAATTTGTTAGTGTGAAGGCTGAGAAACTATACGTCGATGCGTTGCAGTCACGTAAATTAATTCCTGAAAGAGTGTACAGTAAGCTAGGAGAAGTGATTGAAGATATGATTGCTAGGAGGAAAAGGGAGACCTATTATTGCTTCTCAACTGTTGTTTTTGTTTCTATTGTTAGAGAATTCTATGTGAATTTGCCTGCATCAGAAGAGAATTTAGTGATGGTTAGGGGGCAAGATGTAAACTTTTGTTTTGGGATAATTAACACTTTCTATCATCGCACCTGCTGCTATGTCTTGTTTTTATTCTAATTTTTATCCTACGGAGGGAGAGTAAGATGAGATAATGGGATTTTTTACTGATGAAGAGGATTATGGAAAATAACAAATGATAGAATAGTGAATTTTCCTGCTTCCAAATTAAATGTCATTTCTAAGGCATGACATTATTTTATCTCTTCTAAACTATTGCCTTCAAGTCATACTAGTGAAGTGACGAAAGAAAGAGCTATTCTGAACAATTGCATTCATCAAGGGAAGCCTATAGATATTGGAGCAATCTTTTATGATTATATTGTGAATTGTGCCAGATCTACCACAACTGCAAGTATGGGATTTCCTTCCCTGATTCATTCAATATGTGAACGGTCTGAAGTGAAATTTGAAACCTGGGAAGAGGTATTTCAGCCTTTGAGACCTATCTCCAGTGTAAACATTGGAGCTTACACTGTACATTCAGAATTTGGCTAGAGAAGAGGATTTGGTAGGGCTTCTACTGCTTCTGCTTCTGCTTCTGCTGCGTCTACTTCTCATGCTACTACTTCATGTGCTTCATCATCTACTGATTTACAGACTAGTTTATTAAGGAAAATTTTGAAAAAAGTGTGTCTTACTCGTGAGCATGTTAGAGACATGGATGGTAAGATGGATAATATGGAAAGATTTATTGTTAAACATGATGAGTTTGAGGAGAATTATCAGCATTATTTGGATAGACTGATTAGAGGTGATCAGAGTGTTGAGATGCCCCCTCATCCATTCTACATACCTTATGTGTCATCCAGGGATTGGAACGAGCAGGATGATGATGATGAGGATGAAGAGTAGATGTAAGTTTTTTATTTTAGCTGTTGTGATGTTGTGCCATGTTATTGTGTACTTAGTCTAGTATTTTGTTTGATGATTGTCTTGTGATGTGAACTCTAGTAGTATGCAGATTGTAGTTGTACTATTTATCTGTTATGCATATTCATATGTATTATCGTTGGATTAATGTTTTATATGTTGCTTCGAGTGTAGTGTGTGTGGTACTAAATGTCTTAATGTGTATGTTGTACTAGAGTTTTTTTTAGGGTGTAATTTAATTCTAAAACTGTTATGAGATTAGAGAACACTATAGAAACTACTATTTAAGAAACTGCATGCTTAAAAACTTTCCAAAAATCTAACACTACCATTTGCTATCTAGTATTAGTGTGATTTCAGTTGGTGTGTATTTTCTTTGAAAACATCCACTACTGTAGAAGTCTTTTGAAATTTTTACTTTTCTTGCTATAAAAAGAAAATGTTTTGAAAAACTGAATTTGATTTCATTTTACTTCTGTTGTTTAAATTGTTATACTTGTATATTTAGGATATTTAAATTCCTATAAGCATGTTATGTTAGTCTTTAATTGTCACCCATGTATCATTTCTTATGCTTAAATATTTGATCCTAACTAAAAAATAAAGTTTGGGGGGGGGGATTTTAGAAGACAAAAATTTTCACAAACCTAAAATTTTATTTATTCTCAAGAATACTTAAAATAAATCTTATTTTTTCGTTGAGAACAATTATGTATATGAAGTTGTATTAGGGGAATAAAAATTTTGAATGTAGAAATGAATAGAAGAATTTACTTGAATTTTATAGTAATCACGAAAAACTTAAATGTAAAATTTTCTTAGTGAAGAGATGTTAAATATAACTAACTATAATACCTATTTTTGATGATATTGCACTTTAATGGAAGGTATTTTGTGTTTTTCATGAAGGTATGATGAAAATGAGTGTTTATGATGAAATGAGCAAAATTGGATCAAATTTGGCAAAAAAAATGAAAAATGAAAATTTGGGCAGTGGCGGCTAAGTGCATCTGGGCCAGCGCTTAGCCGCCACAGTTAAAAATCGAGTTTAATTTGAATTTGGCGCCATTTTCAAAGGGGATGAGATGCAACTCTTGGTGATAACTTCCACAACTTCATTTGGGCGACAAGTTTGAATGAAGGGGTGCATTCTTTGGTGGATACATCAAATCTGGACACATTTTGAAGAGACACCAATGCACCTTTTGGTTTAATATAAAAAGAGAGTCTTAGGAAAAATTAAAGGGGGCCCTTCCCTTGCATTTTGAAGGGCTTTTTCTTTGCATTTAGAAAGTTTTAATTAGGAGTATGAGTAGAGAGTAGAAAATAGAAAAGGGTAGGGTTGAAGCTTTCTTCATTCCTCTGCTTTTCTTTCCTTTAGTTTAGTTTAGGTTTTATTGAAGTCTGAAGTCTGTATTCTGAGTCATCGGAGTTGGGAGACTTGCTCTGAGGAGTATTTTAGTGAAGAGTGAAAGTTTCAGAGGAACTTCCTGAGTCTTGTGGAGAGGATTTTCAGATAAGTGTTTACTTTTATTCTTATATTTAGTTTTTATTTAATACTTGTTGTTGTTTGTTGTTTTTCTTATAGTTTTTAATTTCAAATCAATGTGTCTTTGTATTTTTCCAATGCATTCTGAGTAGTTTACTTTATCTTTTTCTTTTTTAAATGAAGGAGTAAGTAATTCTTGAAGAATTATTGTGGAAAGTATATGTGTTTAAAGTTGGAAGAAGTTGTAAAAATTGATTCTATAAACTTTGTTTACTTCTTCATTTGGTCTGTTATGATGTAAAATTTGTGGTGAGATGTATTGACCTCATTTTTGATGAGGTCTTCTCTTCTTCTCTTTAGTACTTAGGATGTAGCCTTAGGCTTTTCCTTTGACTGTCTTAGAGGACTAGAATTGGGACCCACCTTTTAGAAATTCAAACCACTTCTTAACTCCCTGCAAACTCCACAAACTCGATCGTAGACCCCTAATCACCTAGAGGGTTGAAATCAAATGTGGAAGTTTAAAGGATGAGTTCCTATAAGACTCTTTGGCCTTAGGACTGCCCTGGGTGGCCTGGTCTGGTGAAGGGGCTGACTTACACATACACTTACACATACACTACACTTTCACACACTTCCTAAAACCACACCCATACCTAACTTGACCTCCTGACTCATGTAGGTGATTCACATGGATGGTCCTTGACCCCTGAGCCCTTGGCATGAGGGTTAGGAACAACATAGTGAATGCCTCAAATGAGTCCCTTCATGGCTCATGTGGGCTTGATATGGCTTCATGGCTCAACCAAAATGATTTCTTTCCACTTAAATTCACCCGATCTTCAATTTCCCAAATTTTCAATTTTGACCCCGGGACCCTACACCCGCTTACCTACCCAAAACCCTTGAAATTACCCAAATTTCTCAAAAATTTCCAAATTACCCAAAATTCCCCAAAATCAATCCCAAACATTTCCACATCACTTAAATTGATCATCCATACCCAAAAATACCAAAAATTCCAAGAAAACCTCCCAATACCCTCCAAATACCTCTCTTGGCCTAAAAATCCAAAAATTCTGAAAATTCCCAGAAAATTCCAGAAAATCCCAAATATTCCCAATTGCATTTTGTCCAACTACACCATGGGCCAATTTTGTCAATTTACCGTACTTTTGTCAAAACCCCCAATTTGACCCATTTTAACCCTAAGTGCACTCGATGTCAAGCCAAACCTACCCAATTGACCCCAATTTTGGTCCAATTCAATTCTAAACTTCAGATCAATATCCCAAATACCAATCTAGACCAACTCCAAGCCCAATTTGATTGACATTTGGATCCAATCTCACTTTTAGCCTTAAAGCCCAATTTGGACCCATGACCCAAACCTAACCCAAACTCAACCAATTCAATTCCAATTAACCCCAAATCTTTTCTAAATCTTCCTTAACATTCCCACAAACAAAATACTAACATGATTTGCCAAAAATTTAGACCCAAACCCCACTCAAACTCAACCCCGAGGTTAAAAGGCCCATTTTTGACCTAAACCCAAACCTAGCCCAAATGAGCCCAAACCCCAAAATCAAAGCCCAACCAAAGTCAAAACCTCTTTGAAACACTCCCATAAACATTTCTCAACATTAATTCTACATCAATTTCAACCCTAGCCCAACATTGGCCCAACTTGGCCCACTTGGACCTATATTGGCCCATTCACCAAAAGAGCCCAAATTCAACCCAATTCAAATCCAAATCACCCCAATTTGCTTCAAGTCACTCATGACACATCCATGAGCTAAACCCAAAAATTATTTGGCCCAACCTCTTTACAAAATTCCCATCCATAAATTCATTTTTAAACTTAAAGGCCCATTCCTTAAACCATGTTAAAAGCCCACTTCCACCAAATCCAAAACCCCAAAAATTCTTCCAAAGCCCATATGACATTTCCCCTCATCATACTTTCAATTAAAATCATCCCTAAGTCCTAAACCAATGATCAAATAATTCTAAATGAAGCTTCATCCAAATTTCCACCAAATTATCCAAAATCCTTTTTTATGAAATTGACCAAACTTTTTGCCAAGCCAAAGGTGAGCCATGAAGCCATGCATGAGCCACATGTGAGCCATGAGAGCTTTGGACACTCCACCATGCCATATTGGGTAAGAAGAGGGGGGGCTTTCCATAATCCCTAAAGCTCATTAGCCTTAATCATGTTTCACCTAAACTTAAATTTAATCCAAATATATTTGGATGGAGACTTCTCCATGCCAAACCAGCTGGATCCCTTTGATCCCCCACGGCATCCAAAGCCACCTTGAAGGGTGCACCAAGCCCAAATGGGTGGATTGACCCATTTAGACTCAAAACTAGCCATGCCCCATTCTACTTTGAATCAAAGCCTTTACACATGGCAATTGCCCGATTGCTTGCACCAAGCCCGACCACGACCCACCTGACCTTGAGGGTGACCCATGCCTGACCGGCCGGCCACCAGGCCGCCGGAAAACACCATGGCCGAGAGCTCACATGTGAGCCAACTTTGAAATTCTCACCTGCTGAGCTGCCCCATCCCCAGTGGCCATTGTAGCTGTTCTTCTCTTGCCAAGAGCAGCTGATCCCAAGCCCTAACTCTCCCTGGGAGGCCCTCCACCCTCTTCTATTTAAACTCCACCCCTCTCGGCCATGAAGAGAGCTGAGCACAAACCTTGTCGAAACTCTGCCAAAATTGTTCCAGACCCTTCTCCACTCCTAGAGCACTTGATCCCCAGTGAGATCCCCCTGCCATTTCTTCTCTGTGAGCTCAATTTCAGAGTTGAAATTCCACCCAAAACCAGGACACTTCTCCACAGTGGACCAATCCTCAAATTGATTGGTTCTACACCTTCACCAGACCAAGGGAAGGTGTCCACCAGTAAAAGCCCCATCTCCAGGCCACCCGGTTGCTCCGGCCTCCAAGCTTTGTGATCGGGCTTGGTCGAAATCCAACCTAGACAATTCACCAGACCAGGAGACTTCATCTGGAGCTTGCTAGGATCCAATCAAAGGTGCAACAACTCTCAGATTGAAGCCACACTTCTCTGAGCAAAGGTATGAGCTAATTCTTTATCCCGAGCTTCGGAGATTCTCCATTTCAAATGCCTTAATTTCAATGCATGTTAATCTGTATAGATGTGTTCGTCTCTTCAAGACGAATCCATAGAGCATAAGAACATAAAAATCCATTGAGTATCGAGTGAGATCTTAGGGATTTAGTGTGGACGGCTCTCGGGTGAGGACGCTCGGGGACGATGAACGGATGCCGTCCATTCGATACACGCGCGGACGAACGGCTCAGATGGCGTCGGACCAGGAGACGGTACGAGAACCGCGGGGCCCGGGCTGCTGACTCAGGTGGCGGCGTCGAATAGGAGCGCGACGCGTGTGCCTTCGGAGCTGCCGAGGTTGACGCGACGCAGCGTGGATAAATAGAAAATTAGGGTATTTTTCTATTTATTTAATTCCCTAAACTTCAAAAATTCATATCTTTGTGTAGAAAAATCAGAAAAATAAAATAAAAATACCCTCTTGCTCAGTGAACAGAGGAGAATAATGTGAAAAAGAAATCATTTAATTTCATCAAGTATTTTATTTTTTATAATTTATTTACTCTCTGCATTATTTTAATTCTCCATGCATGCATACAATTCACCATGGCATGAGACCATAGGGCTTTTGAAGCCTCCGAATTTGGGAACATTCCCTGAATTTTCCAAAGTCGGAGGCCATCCCTATGAAGAGTTATTGATTTTTCAAATTCATGTTGCTGTTTTGAGTATTTTAATTCCAATAAATAGCATGTTGTGAAATAAATTCTAGGAAAGTTTGATGATGTTCCTTATGACCGAGAGAACCACTAGGAAAAATAGGTTTTGAGTTAGTTCATTTAAAACAACCCTAATTGGCTTAAACACCCAAAATAGGTCTTTATTTAATTATAGTTAACCAGGCATCAAATTGACTTGAAATCAATTCTCCACTGACCTTTAGGATCAGAGGAATCCACCATAAAAGTTTGAGGCAATTGGACTTGGTTAGCCCCACTAATTGGGTTGATTAAGCCACTTAGTCATTTTAAACTTTAAAAATTCATAACTTTTAAAATACCTTTCAAAAATTCACTAAATTGGTTTTGGGGCTTCTCTGATATCAGGGGAACCTAAGAAAATTAAAATTTTAATTTTCTAAAAAATTTGATTTTTAATAATATTTTAATATTTTTAATAATTAAAAAATAATAAAAATCACAAAAATAATAAAATTCACCAAAATGTCACATTTTAAATTTTAATCACTTAGGAACAAACCCCATATTTTTCTTAGGTCTATTTTATGAGATATTAAATTTTAAAGCCCTAGGGTAATTTTAAAAATTAAAAAAAATGTATTTTCTAGCATTTTCACTAAAATAATTATAATAAATCATAGAAAAATCAGAAAATTATAAAATTTGCTTCTCTGGTTTCCTTGATATCAGAGAGATTTTTGAAAAATATAAAATTCATTTTTCAACATTTATTTTATTTTTAAATTAATTAACACTCCAAAACATAAAATAATTATAATAAAAATAATATAATTCAAAAAAATCACCAAAATTGGTCCAAGTGGTTCTCTGGTCATTAGGAATGTCCCCTAATTTTCTTAAGGACAGAAACTTTCCCTTGGTCATGTTATTAAATTTTCCTTGAAAATCTCTATTTTTCACCAAAAATAATTATATAAATAAATTAAATACAAAAAAATCACATTTTCTCCTCTCATGTCTTTATTAACATATGAGTGAAGTCACATAAAAATTTCAAGTTCATTTGAGTTCAATTTAGTGAGTTATGAAATTATTAAGCTTAAAGGGTAAAATGGTAATTAAAATTTTAACCCTTAATTAAAACTTTAGGTTTAATAAAAAATTAACAAGTAAAATATTTGATCTTAATCTGATTTGGATGATTGAAATTTAAATAATTAAAGGGTAGAAACCCATTAAGCAATTTTAAAAATGATTAAACTTTAATTAAATAATTGATTAAATTTGGAAGAATAATAAAATTGGAATTATTAAAATAGGGATATTATTAGGAAGAGATTTATTCTTTAATTTAAAAAATCCCTAAATTAATTATCTCATTAATATTCAATTCTTAATTAAAATGATAACTCAAATTTAAAAAATTAAAAGACTTAATTATTAAACTCTTTTAAAAATTTCAATTAAAATTAAAAATAAAATTAAATTAAAAATTAAATTAAATTAAGTAAATTAAATTAAATTAAATTAAATTAAACTTAAAGCTCAATTAAATTAAATTAAATTAAAATTAAATTAAATCAAATTAAAATAAATTAAACAAATTAAATTAAATTAAATTAAATTAAATTAAATTAAATTAAATTAAATTAAATTAAATTAAATTAAATTAAATTAAATTAAACTAAATTAAATTAAATCAAATCAAATTAAATTAAATTAAATTAAATAATTAAATTAAATTAAATTAAATTAAATCGAAATTAAATTAAAATTAAATCAAATCAAATTAATTAAACATCAAATCAAATTAAATTGAATCGTATTGAATTAAATTAAATTAAAACTCAATTAAATTAAATTAAATTAAATTAAATTAAATTAAATATAACATCACCTAAGACATAAAGAATTCAAAATAAATCTAAAATAACTTGAACACTATTCCAAATTTAAACTTATTAATGGAAATTAAACTAAATCACAAACCATTTGAATACCAATTTACCCTTGAAAGTTTTAGTTATCATAACTCCTAAACAGAACATTAAATGAAATGTTACTTCACTTATAGGATATTCAAACGTCCTAGTTCCCTGAGCAAGATAACAACAAAACCTGAATCCCCGGAAGATTAATTCATTTATAAAATCGAATTCATTTGGACTTAAAACAATCCTAGAAAATATTGAAAAGATGTTTAAGATTATTCTTAAGCACTTCCTCAATATGATAGGACATTTATAAGAACAATTGAATTTAATTGTTCTTTGATGAAGAAAATCATCCTTAAACCAAAACACAAAGAACCTAGACGTCATAGGAGATGACTAGCTATAAGATTAGGAATTTGGTAGAAAACCATAACCTTTCCCTTAGCTTTACCTAGGAACTTGCTTAAATATTCTAATTGTGTTTTAAGTGTAGCTTGGAATGACGGGAAGACCCTCCAGATACGCTTTTATTTTATTGCAATTTACTTTCTTGCAATTTACATTATTGCAATTTACTTTATTGCAAATGCACTTTACTTTTCTTGCATGATAAGACAATTGTTGCATGAAAACCAACACCTTTAGGATAGACCCTAAAACTGAAACCAAAACTAAGTTAAAAGTCATTGCAAGATAAAATTCACCGCCACAACATTTCAAAAATATAAAACAACTCAAAATTTAATCACAAACAGAACACAAAACTACAATTACAATTAAATTAAAACGTTCTGTTGGATGATCGGGAATACCTCGGATGATGTAACCTACGTGTTGCTAACGGGATTTCCCACGTCTAAATGAAAGTGTGGAACTCATTCGGTTCGAGTTTAGCAAATTCATCTGGACTAAGTGAATCCGATAAAAATAATGATGACGGAAGGATGGAACCGTGGGATCTTAACCGGTGTCATTATAATCAACTTTAAGATTTGTTTTAATCAAAACACAAAAAAACACTTGGAAAATTAAAACTTCTCTAAACCAAAACACTTTTCTCATCCCCTGACTTATAATTTCTAAAACTAAACCTCTGCAACAACAAGGAGCTCGGAGCATGGTGGGCAGCACGGCCATCGTCGTCAACGAAAACTTGAACCTACTTCACAAAACTTTCCTAGAATTAAATAACCAAGCCATAGGACTTCAAGGTAGTTTGCACGGTGCAACATAAATCCTCAACCTTTTGTTAGGCATTTGCACTGCAAATTAAGCCCTGACCAGTTTTAGGATTCCGAGGTAGTCGTCCGATACGACATAAACCCTCACATCTTCAAGGCCATTTGTATGATTCTATCATATAA